>CM040428.1:5805334-8420567 GCA_022702705.1 Papilionanthe hookeriana x Papilionanthe teres
CAATTGAAGGTGCCACAACTCTCTGATTGAAGCTTCACTTCTCATAGCAAATGTGTGGATCTCTTCTTCCTCCCGAGCTTCTATGAATTCTCCATTTTGTTGGGCTCAATTTCATAGCATATTAGCCGTATAGATATGTTTGTCTCGTCAAGACGAGTTCATAAAGCATAAGAACGTTTAATTTTGTTAAGTATCGAGTGAGATATTAAGCCTAGAAGGTGGACGGCTCTCGGGTTAGGGCGCTCGGGGACGATGAGCTGATGCCGTCCATTCGTGCGTGTATCAAATGAACCGTCCAGGTCACGTTGAACCAGGAGACGGGGCAGGAACCGCAGGCCGTGTGGCGCTGAGTCAGATGGCGGCGCCGAATGGGAATGTGCCATGTTGAACTTCGAAGCTGCCGAGGTTGATGCAGCGCTGACTAGTTTAAATAGAAAAATAGGTTATTTTTTATTTATTTAAATACCAGAAACTTAAAAAATTCATATCTTTGTGTAGAAAAATCATAAAAATAAAATAAAAATATCCACTTTCTCAGTGAACAGAGGAAAACAATGTGGAAAAGAATTAAGTTATTTTGATGAGTATTTTATTTTTAATTAATTATTTACTGATTTCACTGTTTTAATTCTCTATGCATGCATACAATTCACCGTGGCATGAGACCATAGAGCTTTTGTAGCGTCTGTTCTTGGGAACATTTCCTGAATTTTCTAAGGCCAGAGGCCATCTCTATGGTAAGTTATTGATTTTCCAAATTTATGTGCCTGTTTTGACATTTTAATTCCAATAATTAGCATGTTACTTAATAAATTCTAAGAAAATTAGGGGGGATAGGTTATGACTAGAGGACCAAAAAAAAATTATGGTTTGATTTAATTCCTTAAAAATAACCCTAATTAGTCCAAACACTCAAAAATGAATTTTAATTAATTTGAAGAAACCACTCATCAAAATTACTTGAAAACAACTCTCCACTATCGTTTAGGAAACAGAGAACCTCACATAAAAATTTGAAGTCAATTGGAAGTAATTTAACCCACTAAATGGATCATTTAGGTTGTATGGCCATTTTTAAACTTTAAAAATTCATAAAACCTAAAATACACTTCAAAAATTCACCAAATTAGTTTTGTGGGCTCTCTGATGTCAGAGGAGTCTAAAAAAATTAAAATTAGAATTTTCTAAAAATTTTTATTTTTAATCATATTTCTAAATTTTTAATAATTAAAAAATAATAAAAATCACAAAAAAAATTAAAAATCATAAAAATGTCATATTTTGCTCCCTAACAACTTAGGAATAAACCAAATATTTTTCTCAAGTCTCTAGATTAAGAAATTGAATTTTAAAGGCTTAAGACAATTTTAATATTAAAAAATGAATTTCCCAACATTTTCACTAAATTAATTCTAATAAATAAAAGAAAAATAGAAAATTATAAAAATTTGTTTCTCTGAGTTCCTTGAGATCAGAGGGATTTAAGAAAAATATAAAACTTAATTTTCAACTTTAATTTTATTTTATAATTGATTAATACCATAAAATATAATTCAAAAAATCACTAAAATTGATTTAGGTGGTCCCCTGGTCAGTAGGAACATCCCATAATTTTCTTAAGGGCAGAAACTTTGCCTTGGCCATGTTGTTGAATTTTCATTGAAAATCCTTACTTTCCACTAAAATAAATATATAAATTAAATTAAAAACAGAAAAATCACATTTTCTCCTCTAATGTCTTAATTGACATGTGAGTGAAGTGATATAAAAATCTCAAGTTCATTTGAGCTCAATTTAGTGAGTTATGAAATAAATAGGCCTAAAGGGGCATAAAGGTAATTAAGGATTTTAACCCTAATTAATATTGAGGTCTAATCAAAGGGAGGGTAAAATATCTAATCTTAACTTTCTCTTGGATGATTGAAACTTAGGGAATAAAGGGGTAGAAACCCATTGATGACTTTGAAAATATCAAAATGGAACTTTAATTAATTAAGTGATTTAAATTTTGGGAGAATAATTAAAATTTTTTATTATTAGGGATGTGACTTAAGAAGATACCAATCTTTAATTTGAAATCCCTAAATGAATCACTTTAATAACATTTCAATTCTTAATTAAACTCAAAATGATAACTGAAATTAATGATTAAAAAGAAAATAAACCTTAATTAAATTAAAGTTTAAAACATTAAGTGATTTAATAACCTAATTAAATTAAATTGAGAACATTAAAATTAATTTATCATTTGAAAACAAACCTAAAACAAATTTGAAACATTAAAAATCAATATCAAAACAATTTATAATAAAAATCTATAAAAAAAAGTAAACTAATTAAAATCAACCTAAAATATTACAATTAATCCAAATAATGTCATTAAAATTTAATAAAAATAAATGATTTAAACACCACTTTCAACTTAAACAAATTTAAAACAATAAAACTAATTTGAAATATTAAGATCATTAAAATATAAAGATTTAAATGAATTGAAACAATTTGAACACTATTCCAAACTTAAAATCATTAATTAAAATTTTATAACTAAACCAAATCATTTCAAATCATCAATTCCAATTTTCTAATTAAGAATTGTTAAAACCTTCAACAAATTAATTTGCCCCCAATGGCTTTCATTATCATAACTCTTAAATAAAGCATAAAGTGAAATGTCACTTCACTCATAGGATAATCAAACACCCTAGTTCACTGAGAAAGAAATAAAACTTAACTAAATTCTTGGATGATCAATTTACCAATACAATAAAATTCATTTGGACTCAAAATAATCTCAGAAGTATTAAAAAATATTTAGGATTCGTCCTAAGCACTTTCTCAATATGATGAAAGTTTTTAGAAGAACGACTGAACTTAATTGTTCTTTGGTGAAGAAAAACATCCTTAACAAAACATAAGAACCTAGATGTCATAGGAATTGACTAGCTATAGGATTTGGATTTTGGTAGACAACCAAAACCTTCCCTTAACTTTACCTAGATGTTTTATTGCAATTATATAAATGCTTTAACCTGAGTTTTAAGAGCAGGAGAAAATAAATAGGAATGCTTACCAGGTACGCTTTTATTTCATTGCAATTTATTTACCTGCACTTTACTTTACTTCTCTCGCATGTTAAACAAGAATGTCACCCTGCATGAAAACTGAAACCTTTAGGATAGCCACAAAACTGAAACACAAAACTAAATTAAAAGTCACAACAAGATAAAATTCACCGCCACAATATTCAAAATATAAAACAACTCAAAATTTAATCACAAACAAAACAACAAAACTACAACTACAACTAAATTAAAACGTCTCGTTAAATGATCGAGAATACCTCGGTTGATGTAATTTACGTGTTGCTAATGGGATTTCCCATGGTCTAAATGAAAGTGTGGAAATCATTTAGTTGAGTTTAGCAGATTCATCTGGACTAAGTGAATCTGATGAAAATAATAGTGCCGGGATGACGGAACCGTGGGATCATAATCGGTTCTGTTTAACCAACTTTAATATTTGTTTTAATTAAAACATTAAAAGCATTTACACTTCAAGACTTTTCTAAACCAAAACACTTCTCTCATCTCTTGATTTTCACTTTCTAAAACTTAACCTTTGCAACAATACGGAGCTTGGAGCATAGTGGGCAGCACGACCATCGTCGTTAGCAAAACTGGAATTTACATCAACAAAACCTTTCTTAGTTTAAATAATTGAGCCATAGGATTTCAAGGTAGTTTGATTAGTGCAACATAAATCCTCAATTTCTATTAGGCATTTGCATAATTGTGTTATGCAAATTAAGCCCTAACCGGTCTTAGGACTCCGAGGTAGTCGTTCGGTACGACATAAACCCTCACATCTTCGAGGTTGTTTGTGTGATTTTATCATACAAATATAAGTCCTAATTAATTAAAATTGGCAGGATTGCAACATTAAATAATACTCCTAAATTGAAGCCAAACAATTAGGATAGTTTGGGAAGCTGCCAAGATTCTCTTGGATCTCCAACTTCTCCTCCCTCCCTTCCATTGGACTCCTAAAATTAATTGTTCCAAATTTAAGCTAATCCCTTTTGAAATTCTAAAATTCAATCCTTTGAAAACCTTAAACTTTGAAATTCTTGAGAGCAAAACCACTGATCATTATCGAGAGTTTACTTAAGTGATTCCCGTCATTTAAGATGTAATTAACTATAGTGGGCTTGCCTCTTATAGGGAACTTTAAGAACCTGGTAATATAAACCCTGTTTAATTCCTTTATATTAAACAGGGGAACTTGTCGGCTTATAAAATTGGTTTGCAAACCAAACGGATGTCACAAATCTTCTAGTTTATTTAATTGAGCCCCATCATCAAGTAGTGTGTCTATTCTTCATGGTAGATATACGATTTGTGGTGTGGTGCTCATTTATATAAACTATTTGAGATGTGAGATCGGTTTGATTTCAAATCTTAAAATTTTCAAACTTAAAGTTATTTTCAAAATCAAATGCTTCTTTCTAAAACTATATATATATTTAAATTTAAATTAAATTTAAAATTCACCGACAACTTCTATAGGCGACCCCTTTTCAAAACACATAACCTATAAATATGCCGACATATCTCTCTTCCACTTTTTAATTGGATAGCTTCTACTTGTTCATTAGTGTTCTCTTTAGGGTTGATCTCAATGTTGCTAGGAAGTGTTCCTTGGGGTCTATTGCTAAGAGAATTAGCAATTTGTCCCAGTTGATTCTCTATAATTTTAATCACAACATTTTGACTTTGCAATTGGTTTCCCATTTGCAATACCACTTCTTCCATAGACATCTTCTTATCCTAAAATTATTGATCATTGTTAGAGTCCGGTGGATATGAAGGTCTATACTTTGTGTTCCTCTGATTATTCTAACTTCCATTAGGATTCACATGATTATTTTCCCATTTTTGGTTTCCACCATCATTAGTATGATTCTAGTTAAATTTAGGATAGTTCTCCCAACACGGGTTGTAAAAGTTAAAATATGGGTTGTTTATGGTATTTAAAGAGCCATATGATAAGTTAGAATCAATTATACGCCCTAATGAACTTTCCTCACTTACAGAAGTAAATTGAGGCTGGTTCATTCCAAATTGGTTCAACTTCCTTGACATTGCGACAACCTGAGATGCAAGAATTGTAATCACATCTGTATCATGAACACTAGCTACATTTTTATTATTTACCCTTGCAGAGGGCCATTGAAATTCATTTGTAGCCATTTTTTCAATTAATGCATACACTTCATTAAATTATTTTGACATTAATGAATCACCAGCAGTAGCATCAATTATAGACCTAAGGGATCCTACTAACTCATTATAAAAAGTTTGAATGATTAACCAATCGGGCAGAGCATGATGTTGACACTTTCTTAAGAGTTCCTTAAATCTTTCCCAGGCTTTATATATTGATTCTCCTTCATATTGACAAAATGAGATAATATCGTTTCTAAGTTTAGTAGTGCTTAAAGGTGGAAAATACTTAGCTAGGAATTTCTAAGTTAACTCCTCCCAATTTTTAATAGAGCTAGGTGCTAATGAGTATAACCATATTTTAGCTTTATCCCTTAGGGAGAAAGGAAAAGGCCTTAGCCTAACAACATCGTCTGACATGCCATTATAAAGAAATTTAGCCCAAAGTTCTAAAAAACTAGATTAGTATAAATAGGGAACCTCCAAAGGAGTTCCCCCAAACTGATTGTTCTGCACCAGTTGGATAATCTCAGGATTTATTTTAAATGAGTCAAATTCTATGACAGGGTTTTGTATACTTGACTGAATTTCATCTGTCGTAGAATTTACGTAATCCCTCAATGAACTATGATGATTTTCCAAGTTATTATCTTGAAAGTTTTTCATTTCCATTTCTAGCTTTTTGAGTCATTTTTGTATTTTTATTTTTTTGTTTTTTTTCAAACTCGGGATCATAAGGCACAAGTCTTGCAGATCCTTTGTTTCGCATACATAGCACAACAAACAATACATTAACAATTAAACAAATAATAGATGAAATATATTCAACACAACAAAACTTTTTTACAAACACCTTATTTTTGACACAAACAAATTTTTTTTGTTCACAACACCTTTTCATATTAAAAACATTTTTCACACAAAAATAGTTTTTACGACACTACAGTTTTCCAAGTCTAAACCTAATTATTTCAATTAAAATTCTCCTAAAGTTCTTAGCGAAGCTTCCCAGCAACGGCACCAAAAACTTGACCCGACCCGCAATAACGCATTAATTTTTGCTTCCAAAAAATGGCCGAAAACTTGACCCAATTTATAAATAGTGTCTAGTGTATAAAATTAAAATATTGTAAAATTTTTGAAAATATTTTACACACTAGGGATACTACGCAAGTATACATATCGTTTCAAGTAATATAGGGTTTTACTTTATAACCCTAGTATCGATCCCACAGAGAAGTGAGGTAAGAGATTATTTAGGCTAATTCCAGTCTATTTCTATAAGGCCTAAATTTGGAATGTCAATTAAAATGGGTTTTCTAATAACTAATCATAAATAAAGTTCTTAAATAAAAAGATAACTTATGGATAAATTGGTTTGGAGAATTTCGAGATATTAAAAACTAACTTTCTCTTGCAATTACATAGATAATGTGTAGGAAAGAGATGCTTAGAATTTTATGTAGTGGTGCCAAATAGAAGCAATCCTATACTTTACCTTCGCTCGATAGCATAAAGAACATTGACTAATCTATAGATCGTTTCAGGATGTATTATTAGTAGAATGGGTTAATCTAGGCTCACACTTCTAGATGTCCAAGGGTAGCTATGGTCAGCCCTACTAGTGACCCGTTCCCTTTCTATAAACCAAATTATTAGAATTTAGTCTGTCACTCTAAAAACTAATCAATTCTGAGCCCAATAAACAATATCTCCCTATTTATTTGCACTTTACTTTGAATAACCAGCTTAAGGCCTTCGATTACCCAAAGATCCATGTGATATCTACTAGTTAAGAACTCATCTCCGGTTTGGTCTCAGAATTCTTCAACAGATTTTAAAAATACAAGTGACCAATTTGTAAAGTAAATGAAGATCCGGTATGAACATCATCACCATAATTTAATAAGAGAATATCTAAGCAAATCTTAATTCCTAAACAGGCATCTATTTCATTACAAAACAAAAGTAAATAAAAATAATGGCATAAGAAGTAAAAGAATTGATAGAATTAAGTAATAAATTAAGTGCCAACAAGGAACTTATTTCATTAGTATTCTATTATATTTATGCAACTATCTGTCACCTAGAAGCATCTGATAGATAATTCTATCATAAAAATAATTTTTCTACACATGCCACTACTTCATATTAAAAGAAAGAGTAATGAAAATCACTTACGAAGGATGGATAAATTATGACATAAAACTCAGTTTAAAACAAAGAAAATCCACTAGAAAGTGTTTACAACAATTACAAGAGAATGAAGAACACAATACTTAGCTTTTTCCCTCTGAAGGAAAAAAGAAGATCTCTCCACCAAAGTCTCCCATCAATCCATGAGCCGCTCGTACATCCCTTACATAAATATCTTAAAATCCCTCACCTATCTCTCCATAAGATGTAGAAATCTACATCTTCATGACTCTAAAACGACTCTGAAATGACTAAAGGATAAGAGAGAGAGAGAGAGAGAGAGAGCGCCCCTTTGCTGTAAAATTGGTCCCTATTTATAGATTTTTGAAAATGACCAAGGGTTGCTTAAGGAACCTCTTCAAAATTCGTCCAGATACAACTAATCTTCTAGAAACAATTTTGGCACCTAGGCGCCAAGTTCTGGCGCCTAGGCGCCACACTCTGTGTCTAAACAGTCACACCCCTTCACTTTGGGTCGCACCTCTTCGTTAAAAAAACAGCTCCAATGTGTCTAAATTCATTGTATCACATGTCCTATATATTAGGAGTAACTTCCAGTCTTCTAGAATGTCTGGAAACTACTTAACACCATCAAAATAACTGTCCAATGTTGTCTATAACCGTCCATAATCGTCCCTAGATCGGTTCTGGCGCCTTCGCCTTGATTCAAAGTGCGCAGCTCCACTGTTTTGTTCTGTTTAGCTCCGTTTCAACTTCGTTTCTCCCCATTTAAGTTGTGTTGCTTCCTAACATCTTCACCTACAAGATATAAATAAAAACAACCTTTCTCAAAAGTATAATTTCATTCAAAAACATGTGAGAAATGTAAAATAGATTGAGCATAAAAAATATATTGATATGTACTAGGTCAGAATTTTCTTCTTTACTCATTTTGGCTCCAAATTGCCTTGTTTTTGCCTCATTTCTCTAAAATAATATATTTTTATACTTGAAGACAAAAATATGCAAAATACATTCCTTTAAAGTGTTGTTGACCTCATTTTTGATGAGGTCTTCTCTTCTCTCTTTAGCACTTAGGATCTAGCCTTAGGCTTTTCCTTTGACCATCCTAGAGGACTAGAATTGGGACCCATCCCTTAGAAATTTGAACCACTTCTTGCCTCCCTACAAACACCACAAGCTTGATTGTAGACCCCTAATCACCTAGAGGGTTGAGATCAAATGTGAAGATTTAAAGGATGAGTTCCCTATAGGACTCTTTGGCCTTAGGACCACCCTGGGTGGCTTGGTCTGGTGAGGGTTGACTTACACACTCACTATACTCACACTCTACACTCTCACACACACAATCCAAACCCTAAAAACACACCCATACCCAACTTGACTCCTTGACCCATGTAGGTAATTCATATGGATGGACCTTAACCCCTAAGCCCCTGGTTAAGAGGGTTAGGAACAACATAGTGAATGCCTCAAATGAGTCCTCTCATGGCTCATATAGGTTTGATATGACTTCATGGCTCAACCAAAGTGATTCTATTTTCTCAAATTTGATCAATCTTCATTCTTCCAAAATTTCAATTTTTGGCCCCGGGGCCCCGGCCCCACAAAACCTACCAAATGCCCTTGGAACTACCCAAAATTTGCAAAATCACCTAAATTACCCAAAATTCCCCAAAACCATACCTAAACATTTCCCTCCACTCAAATTGATCATCCATAGCCAAAAATTCCAAAAATTTCAAAAATACCCCCCAATACCCTCCAAATACCCAAAATACCCCTCTTAACCAAAAAATCCAAAAATTCAGCAAATTCTCAGAAAATTTCACAAAATCCCAAATATTCCCAATTTCATTTTTTCCAACTACACCATGGGCCAATTTTTTCAATTTACCCCACTTTTACCAAAACCCCCAATTTAGCCCATTCTTAACCCAAGTGAACCCAATGTCGAACCAAACCTACCCAATTGACCTCAATGTTGGTCCAATTCAATTCTAAACTCCAATTCAATATCCAAAATATTAATCTAGACCAAATCCAAGTCCAATTTGATTGACATTTGGGTCCAATTTCACTTTTGACCTTAAAGCCCAATTTGGACCCATGACCCAAACTTAGCCCAAAGCAAACCAATTCAACTCCAATTGACCCCAAACCTTTTCTAAACCTTCCCTAACATCCCCATAAACAAAATACTAACATGATTTTCCAAAAACTTGGACCCAAACCCTACTCAAATTCAACCCAAAACCAAAAAGTCCAATTTTGACCTAAATCGAAACCTAACCCAAATAAGCCCAAATCCCAAAACCAAAACCCAACCAAAGTTGAAACCTCTTTGAAACACTACCATAAATATTTCCCAATATTAATTTTACATCAATTTCAACCCTAGCCCAAAATTGGCCCAAATTAGCCCAATTTGACCTACATTGGCCCATTTACCAAATCAACCTAAATTCAACCCAATTCAAACCCAATCCACCTCAAATTCATCTCAAATCACTCATGACATATCCCTAAATCAAACCCAGAAATTATTTGGCTAAAACTTCTGCAAAATTCCCATCCATGAATTCATTTTTAAACCTAAAGGCTCATCCCCTTAAGCCTCCTAAAAGCCCATCAAAAATGATTTCAAAAGGCCCAAAATTCATCTCAAAGCCCACATGACAATCCTCTATCATCATCCATTTGATAAAACCATCTCCTATGTTCTAAATCCATGATAAAATATTTCCAAATCAAGCCATATGCCAAATGCCATCAAATCACCCCTAAATTACCAAAATTACTAAAACCCTTTTTCATGTAAATGACCAAGCCTTGTCCTAAGCCACATGGAGCCATGAGCAAGCCATTTACAAGCCATATGAAGCCATGGAAGGTTTGGCATGTGACCAAGCCATTAATGGCAAAAGGAGGGCCCCCTTTCCTAATCCTTCATTAAGCCTTTTTAACTATAACCATGTCACACACAAAACCATGCTTAGCCACCTCACCATGGATGGAGACTTCACCACCCCTTCTAAGCTGACCTAAATGATTCCCTCAGCTCAAAATCAGGTCTTGGGGAGGTGCACCAAGCCTATTTCCATGGACTGACCAAACCAAGCCCAAAATACACTCTTCCTCATTCCATTCCAAGCCATCCTCTTTACACATGGCAAAGCTCAATTGCCTGCACAAACCTCCATCCCTGACCCACCTGGACCTGAGGGTGACCCATGCCTGCCAGGCAGCCTCCTGGATCGCCGGAAAACACCATGGCTGAGACCTTGGGAGGAGCCAAACTTTACAATTCCGCCTTCGCCGAGTTGTACAGACCCGATCGAACACCATGGTTGTTCTTCTCTTGCATGGAGCAGCTGATCCCAAGCCTTAAATCCCCCTGGGAGGCCCTCCACCCTCTACTATTTAAACACCACCTCCTCTCGGCCATGAGAGGTGCTGAACCGAACCTTACTGAAACCCTGCCAAAATCATCCCAGACTACTCTCTACACATAGAGAACTTGATCCCCACCGAAATCCCCCTGCCATTTCCTCTCTGTGAGCTCAATTTCGGAGTTGAAATTCAAGCCCAAAACCAGGACACTTCACCACAGTGAGCGAATCTCCAAATTGATTGGTCCTACACCTTCACCAGACCAAGAGAAGAGGTTTCCCCCTAAAAGCCCCCTCTCCAGGCCAGCCATTTCATCCAGCCTCCAAGCTTTGTGATCAATCTTGGTCGAAATCATACCTAGACAATTCACCAGGCCAAGGGACTTCATCTAGAGCTTGCTTGGACCCAATCGAACGTGACACAACTCTCAGATCAAAGCTTCACTTCTCTGAGCAAAGGTATGGACTCACTCTTCCTCCCGAGCTTCCAGAGATTCTCAATTTAGTTTAGGTCAATTTCAATACATGTTTACCTTATGTATGTGTTTGTCTCTTCAAGACAAATCCATAGAGCATAAGAACTCAAAAATCCATTGAGAATCGAGTGAGAAATTAAGGTTACAAGGTTGACGGTCACGAGTTCACACCAGTCGTAGACGATGACTAGGAACCGTTGGATCCCGCGTGTATCGAGTGGACGGCCAGGATCGCGCCGGACAGAGTAATGAGACATGAACCGCGGGCCCCTGGAGCGCTGAGTCGGATGGCAGCGCCGAATCAAAACACGCCTTGGCCTTTCGGAGATGCCGAGGTTGAGTCAGCGCCGCGTGGATAAGTAGGAAATTAGGATTTTTCTTTTTTATTTAATTACCAGAACTTTGAAAATCCATAACTTTGTGTAGAAAAATCACAAAAATAAAATAAAAATACACTCTTGCTCAGTGAACAGAGGAGAATAATGTAGAAAAGAAATCAAGTAATTTCATTAAGTATTTTATTTTTAATAATTTATTTACTCTCTCGCACTATTTCAATTCTCCATGCATATAGGAAATTTACCAAGGCATGAGACCATAGGGCTTGAAGCCTCCGAACTTGGGAACATTCCCCGAATTTTCCAAGGTCGAGGCCATCCCTATGAGAAGTTATTGATTTTTCAAGTTCATATTACTGTTTTGAGTATTTTAATTCCAATAATTAGCATGTTGAGAAATAAATTCTAGGAAAATTTGGTGATGTTTCTTATGACCAGAGGGACCTAGAAAAAATAATTTTTTGAGTTAATTCACTTTGAACAACCCTAATGGGCCTAAACACCCAAAAGGGAACTTTAATTAATTAGGGTTAACCATTCATCAAATTAACTTAAAAACAATTCTCCACTATCCTCTTGGGATAGGAGAACACCACATAAAAATTTGAGATCAGTTGGACTTGGTTAGCCCCGCCAAATGGGTTAATTAAGCCCACGAATGAAATCAAACTTTAAAAATTTATAACTCACAGAATACTTTTCAAAATTTCACAAAATTGGTTTTAGAGCTTACCTGATATCAGAGGAACTTAGGAAAATTAAAATTATAATTTTCTAAAAAAGTTGATTTTTATCAATATTTTAATAATTTCAATAATTAAAAAATAATAAAAATCACAAACATATTAAAAATCACCAAAATGTCATATTTTGAAATCTAAACACTTAGGAATAAACCAAATATTTTTCTTAAGTCCCTAGGATAAGATATTGAATTTTGAAGGTTTAATGCAACTTTTAATATTAAAAAAATGTATTTTTCAACCTTTTCAGTAAAATAATTCTAATAAATCAAAGAAAAATCAGAAAATTATAAAAATTTGTTTCTAGTTTCTCTGATATCAGAAAGATTTTTTGAAAAATATAAAATTCATTTTTCATCCTTTATTTTATTTTTAAATTAATTAATACTCCAGAATTCAAAATAATTATAATAAATAAAATAAAATTCAAAAAATCACCAAATTTTGTCCAAATGGTCCTCTAGTCATTAGGAGTGCCCTATAATTTTCTTAAGGACATAAAAATTCCCTTGGCCATCTTATTGAATTTTCCTTGAAAATCTTTATTTTCCACAAAAAATAATTATATAAATAAATTAAATACAGAAAAATCACATTTTCTCCTCTAATGTCTTAATTGACATGTGAGTGAAGCCACAAAAAAATTTCAAATTTATTTAAGCTCAATTTAGTGAGTTATGAAATTATTAAGCTTGAAGGGCAAAATGGTAATTAAAACTTTCAACCTCTAATTAAAATTTTAGGCTTAATAAAATGAAAGAGTAAAATAGTTGATCTTAATCTGATTTGGATGATTGAAATTTAAATAATTAAAGGGTAGAAACCCATCAATCAATTTTAAGAATAAACCTTAATTAATCAATTAATTGAATTTGGAAGATTAATAAAAATTGAAATTATTAAAATAGGAATATTATTTAAGAAGATATTTATTCTTCAATTTAAAAATCCCTAAATTAATCACTTCAATAATATTTAATTCCAAATGATAATCTAAATTTAAGACTTAGAATACTAAAAGACTTAATCATTAAATTAAACTAAAATTAAAATATTCAAACTAAATTAAATCAAAATTTCAATTAAACTAATACTTTAATAATTAAATTAAATCATCTTTAAAACATAAAAAAATAATAATAAAATATAAATATTAAATTAAAATTAAAATAAAATTAAATTAAAATTAAAATTAAATTAAATTAAATTAAATTAAATTAAAACATATTAAATTAAATTAAATTAAATCAAAAATTAAATTAAAATAAAAATCAAAACTAAATTAAAAATAAAATTAAATTAAAATTAAATTAAACCAAATTAAATTAAAATTAAATTAAATTAAATTAAATTAAACTAAACCAAATTAAATTAAATTAAATTAAATTAAATTAAATTGAATTAAATATAACATCACTTAAGACATAAAGAATTCAAAATGAAATCTAAAACAACTTGAACACTATTCCAAACTTAAACCCATTAATTAAAATTAGATTAAATCACAAATCACTAAAACATCAATTTGCCCTTAAAAGCTCTTGTTATCATAACTCCTAGATGGAGCATTAGGTGAAGTGTCACTTCATTCATAGGATATTCAAACAACCTAGTTCACTGAGCAAAAGAACAAAACTTAATTAAACCTCTGATGATTACTTCACTCGATTAATTAAATCCATTCGGACTTAGAACAATCCTTGCAATATTGAAAAGATGTTTAAGACTCGTCTTAAGCACTTCCTCAATATGATAGGACGTTTATAAGAACAACTGAACTTAATTGTCCTTTGATGAAGAAAATCGTCCTTAAACCAAAATACAAGAACTTAGACGTCCTAAGAGATGACTAGCTATAGGATTAGGACTTTGATAGACAACTAAAACCTTTCCCTTAGCTTTATCTAGGTACTTGTTGAAATATTTAAATGCCTTAACATGTGTTTCAAGTGCAGCTTGGGATGACGGGAAGACCCTCCAGGTACACTTTTATTTTTATTGAGATTTACTTTATTGCAAATGCATTTTACTTTTCTTGCATGATAAGCAACTGTTGCATGAAAACCAAAACCTTTAGGGTAGTCCCTAAAACTGAAACTAAAACTAAGTTAAAAATCACTGCAAGATAAAATTCACCGCCACAACATTTCAAAATATAAAACAACTCAAAATTTAATCACAAACAGAATAACAAAACTACAATTGCAACTAAATTAAAACGTCTCATTGAATGATCGGGAATACCTCGGATGATGCAACCCACGTGTTGCTAACGGGATTTCCCATGGTCTAAATGAAAGTGTGGAACTCATTCAGTTGAGTTTAGCAAATTCATCTGGACTAAGTGAATTCAATGAAAATAACGGTGCCAGAATGACGGAACCGTGGGATCTTAATCAGTTCTGTTATAATCAACTTTAAGATTTGTTTTAATTAAAATATTAAAAAAAACACTTAGATTTTAAGATTTCTAAACCAAAACGCTTCTCTCAATTCCTGATTTATGATTTCTAAAACTAAACCTCTGCAACAACAAGGAACTCGGAGCATGATGGGCAGCACAGCCATCGTCATCAACAAAACTCGAGTCTACTTCAGTAAAACCTTTCCTAGTTTTGAACAACAAAGACATAGGATTTTGAGGTAGTTTGCCTAGTGCAACATAAATCCTCAACTCTTCGTTAGGCATTTGCATGATCATGTCATGAAAATTAAGCCCTAACCGGTCTTAGGACTCCGAGGTAGTCTTTTGGTACTACACAAACCCTCACATCTTCGAGGCTATTTGTATGATTTTATCATACAAATATAAGTCCAAATTAAATAAAATTAACAAGATTGAAATATCAAATAACATTAGGATTTTCTTAACACCGAGCCAAACAATAGGATAGTTTGGGAAGTTGCCAAGATTCTTCTTGGATCCTCAGCTTCTCCTACTTCTCTTCCTTTGGATCCTCAAAAATAAATTGTTCCAAATTTTGAGTCATTCCCTTTTGAATTTCCAAAATCCAATCCTTTCGAAAACCTCAAACTTTGAAATTCTTGAGAGCAAAACCACCGATCATTATCGAGAGTTTTCTTAAATGATTCCCGGCATTTAAGATGTAATTAACTATAGGGCTTGCCCTTATAGGGAACTTTAAGAACCCGAGTAATATAAACCCCGCTTAATTCATTTATATTAAGCAGGGAATTTTTCGACTTATAAAATTGGTTCGCGGACCAAACGGATGTCACAAATCTCCTAGTTTATTTAACCGAGTACCATCATCAAGCAGTGTGTCTATTCTTCGGGATAGATACATGGTTTGTGATGCGGTGCTCGTTTATATAAACTATCTGGGATGTGGAATTGGTTTGATTTCATATCTTAAAATTTTCAAATTTAAAATTATTTTCAAAATCAAATACTACTTTCTAAACCTTATATACATATTTAAATTAAATCATACACAACCTCGACAATCACGATAACAAAGAAGACATTCACCAAGAAGGCTACGAAAGTTCAACAAGCAATGAGTCTATTTGTGAATTTCAAGGAACTCCAATCACAATAGAGTTAGAGCTTTCAGATTCCGAAGCAACTCCAGAAGAACCTGTCATGCCGATTCAAAAGGAGACACCTGTAAACTCAGTACCAGATTCAGAAGAAATCACAGAAGTCAACTTAAGGAGCGGAAGGGTTCTACCTCCAAGAATGGGTCCAAAAGACAAAGGGAAGCAGGTGGTTGTTCAGGAAGAATCAACCCCAGCAGAAGAATTGCCCATTCGAGAAGAAACTGAGACACATGATAACAAAGTGGACTATAACGTGCTAGCCCATCTTAGGAAACTACCGACCAACCGAGCATCTACGACGCTCTCATCTTATCAAAAGAGATGAGGGAAGCTCTGGTCAAAGTCTTACTTGATCCAGACATTTGTTTAGCTCAGATGGCCGGAGATTCCTTAGATGAGGTTTGCTCGTTAAAGGAACAGCGAGGTGTTACCTGCACGGACAGTGATCTACTACTTGGGACAGCTGATCACAACCGACCATTGTACATTTCAGTTACAATCGGAAAATTTACGCTCTCCAGGGTATTGGTAGATCCAGGAGCATCGATCAACATAATGAATCTTCGGACGCTAGCATACCTGGAAATTGATGCTCGTGAGCTTGAAGCGGATAAGATGTTACTAAGAGGATTCAACCAGAAAGGAGAAAGAGCCCTTGGATCAATAACACTGTTGATGAAGACCGGTGACTTAGCAAAGATAACCGCAAAATTCCACATAATTCACTCTGAGACATCGTTCAACGCTCTATTGGGCCGGCCGTGGATACATGAAGACCGAATGGTACCGTCGTCTCTGTATCAGTGCATAAAATACTAAGAAGGAGGAGAAAAGTGCATTAAAGGTGATTTGCAAACTTTCTCCGTACATGAGATTGGAATCCATGATGATGCAGCTTATTACGCACCTCTGAAGAGAACAATCTTCTCCAGAAACACCATGCTAAATGAAGCAAAAGAAGTTCGAGACGATGAAGAACCTGAAGTTCTAGTCCAACAGTCACTCACCACTCCCTTACAGCGAGATGGTGAAGGTTTCTCCAGAACTCGCATCCGAGGTCAAGGTCGGGGACGAGGTCGTTGAAGAGACACTGGGACAGTTGGACAGAAAAAGCTGATGATCAATGTTGATTGGGAGAACAGTTCTGAGGAAGAAGAGGAAATTAGGAAAGAAGCAGCTACAATAAACCGGAAGAAACCATAATTTAAGATTTCTCTCGAAGATGAGAAGAACGAAGAATACAAATTGATGTTCGAGAAGATTAATCACTATGTACACACTATGACCCTGACCCCGATCCAGTCTAATAAAATCGAGGGTATGGTGGTAAAAGAAGTACATAGCAGCGGTGCAAAGCCAATCAAACTTTACCGTGGCACTTCTTCCAATACTAAAAGCGATGTACAATTTGAAGATGTCACTTCTTCCGAATTAATGGAATTACCTTTTGAGTGGTACTCTCCCTGTGTTCAAAATTTAATTCAGTGTGGTGTCTTACCTCGACAATGGACAAAAGGTCGATCACAACACTTCGAAAAATTATGGAATAATGCCGGTCGGCCTCCCAATTCAAAACATGGTCTCGGATTCGGCACAGTAGGTTCAGTTGATGATACAGAATTTTTCTTAGATGTCACTTGTGAATCTAATGAAGACTGCTTGGAAACAACAGAAGATCTTGAAGATCTACAAATTGGAGACGCTCCACCGGAATTCGAAGAAGAAATCAAATCTACGATAGATGAGTTAATGGAAGTTAACTTAGGTACTAGCGAAAAGCTTAGACCAACCTTTGTCAGCTCCTTACTCAATAAAGAAGATTCCGAGGAAGTGATCAAGCTATTAATGAAATTCATGGACTGTTTTGCTTGGAGTTACGACGAAATGCCAGGATTAGCTCCAGAAGTCGCAGTTCACAGGCTAGGAGTGGATCCTACTTCCATTTCGATCGAACAAGCTTCCGAAGAATGCGTCTAGAAATTGAACAACAAGTAATAGCTGAAGTTAAGAAGCTAATCGACGCTAAATTTGTCCGTGAAGAACAATACCCTACTTGGCTAGCCAATGTGGTACCGATCGGGAAGAAGAATGGTCGGATCGGAATCTGCGTGGATTTCGGAGACTTGAACAAAGCATGTCCGAAGGATGAATTTCCATCGCCAATCCCGTAACCGATGATCGACATTGCTTCAACACATGAAATATTTTCATTCATGGATGGATCTTCGGGATAAAACCAGATAAAGATGGCACCAGAAGACGAAAAGCTCACAGCATTCAGAACACCAATCAGAGTGTATTGCTACATAGTAATGCCATTCGGACTAAAGAACGCAGGAGCAACATACCAAAGAGCAATGACAAAGATTTTTGATGAGCTCATTCACAACCAAGTTGAGTTCTATGTGGATGATGTGGTCATCAAAAGCAAACTAAAGGAAGATCACCTGTATGATTTGAGAATTGTCTTCGAGCGACTAAGTCAATACAACCTTAAGATGAATCCCTTAAAATGCGCCTTCGGCGTCACCACCGAGAAATTCTTAGGATTCGATGTCCGACATCGCGAGATCGAAATTGATCCGGAAAATATTAAAGCTATCTTAGAAATGCCGCCTCCCAAAACCTTAAAACAGCTACGATCCTTTCAAGGGAAGCTGGTATATCTTCGACGCTTTATTTAGAACTTGCCAGGTAGGTGTCAGCCCTTCTCGACATTAGTTAAAAAGGACGCCAAATTCGTTTGGGAAGAGAAATGCAAACGGGCCTTCAAGGACATTAAACAATACTTAATGACACCTCCTGTCTTAGCAGCCCCAGTCTCAGGTAGACCGTTGATACTTTATACCACGGCTCTAGACGACTCCCTCGGAGCCCTGCTAGCCCAGGTCAATGATGAGGGAAAAGAAAATGCTCTCTACTACTTAAGCCGTCATTTGATTCCGATGGAAGTAAAGTATCCTCCAATTGAGAAGCATTGTTTGGCCCTGATCTTCGCCTCTCAAAAGCTCAGGCATTACATGCTCTCTCATAAGGTCAACCTTATCTCGAAAGTTAATCCGTTGTAATATTTGATGACCCGTCCAACACTTTCTGGCAGACTTGCCAGGTGATCGATGATACTATTGCAATTCGACATAACTTTCGTTCCTCTCCGTGCCGTGAAGGGACAAGTGCTAGCCGACTTCCTTGCAAGCACACCCTTCTACGGCGGATTCGCCTCTCGACGACGATTTGCCCGACGAACGGATAATGAGCCTAGAAGACACCAATGATCAACGTTGGGAACTATACTTCGACGGAGCATCATCAGCACAGAAAGACAAAGGATTGCAAACGATAGTGCCCGGTAAAGGTGAATTGGACTAATCTTTATAACATCGGAGCGAGGGATGTTAAGATATTCCTACCACTTAACAGAGCTGTGCACAAACAACGAGGCAGAATACGAAGCCCTTATAACAGGAATAGAACTGACCATTCAAATGGGAATAACGGACATCAACATCTACGGAGATTCTCAATTGATCATTCAACAGGTTGCAGGACAATACAGAATCTTAAAGCCAAGACTCGAGCAATACTTTCAGTATGCCATGAAACTGTTGGAACAAATTCCGAATGTAACGATCTACAAGATCCCTAGAAGAGAAAATGCTCTCGCAGATGCGCTAGCTCGCCTTGCGAAAGAATTTTCCTGCTTACAAGATGAGTCAGTTGAAATGTTAGTTCAAGGACGACAGGTCCTATCACAGCTCGACATGGATATGATACAGAAATCAGAAAAAGCAGAGAAATTAGTTGCAGCAGTGACGGAAAACACAGAAGATTGGCGTCAGCCGCTAATAGACTACCTGCAAACAGGGAAATTACCAGACGATAAGTCATTATCACATCAAATCAAGAAAAGAGCTTTGTCTTACGCATTAATAAACAATACATTATACAGAAGGTCTTTTGATCAGATGTGGTTAAGATGCCTGAGCGGGTCCGAGGCTCGTGAAATTGTCAAAGAAGTGCATTCAGGACTTTGTGGCGCCCATCAGTCTGGTCCGAAAATGAAAATGAAAATTAAAAGACTAGGGTATTATTGGCCCTCGATGATGACCAATTGCATGAAGATTGCCAAAAGTTGTCACCAGTGCCAAGTGCACGGAGTGGTTCTACACCAACCTCCAAATGTGCTACATCCGATAATTGCATCGTGGCCATTTGAGTGTTGGGGCACATATATAGTGGGTCCGATAGAACCGCCTTCTTCAAGAGGACATCGCTTCATCCTTGCAGCTACAGATTACTTTTCTAAATGGGCAGAAGCAGTTCCACTCATAGAAGTAAAGGCACTCCACATGCTACAATTTTTCAAAAATCAAGTTGTTTACCGTTTTGGAGTACCACGCAGAATCATTTCAGATAAAGGGTCCGCATTCAGAAGTACAAAAATCAACAATTTTGTCAGAAGACATGGAATCAATTGGCAATATTCAATGATATACTACCCAAGAGCAAACGGCTTGGCCGAGGCTTTTAATAAAACTCTCGTTTAGATTTTAAAGAAAACTTTGGACGACAACAAGAGAAATTGGCACGAGAAGTTGTTAGAAGCCTTATGGGCCTACAGGATGACTTTCAGGACTCCTACTCAGTCTACGCCTTACACTTTAGTGTACGGGTCCGAGGCGCTTTTACCTTTGGAGGTTCGGCTTCCATCACTCGAGATTGCAGCTTGCAAATAAAATTACTACGGAAGAAAATGCCGGATTACGACCGGAAGAGCCGGAAAACTTGGAAGGAAAAAGACTTGCAAGCACAACAAAATTTGGAACTCGTACCAAGCTAAGATGATCCGAGCCCATGATAAGTCGGTCCGCCCAAGAACTTTCAAAGTTGGTGACTTAGTTCTTGTTCTCAGAAGACCTATTCTTGCACTTCGCAAGATAGGAGGTGACCCACAAATTTATATTATGATATTTTAATTTGATTGCGACGAAGCCAAAAACTTGACCCCGCTATATTATATGTATAGAATTGTAATTTATGTTGTGGATGCTACGCAAGTATACGTATCGTATCAAGTAATACGAGGCTCTAGTGGAGTCCCGGTTATCGATCCCACGAGGAAAGAGAAAATTAAATAACAACTAATTTTTAAAATAATAATAATAATAATTTTTTAAATAGTATACGAAAATTTGGAGTTCTAAATTTAAGCGCAATAAAGTAAACTAAGTATTTTAATTAGATAAATTAACTAAGTAGAAAATTAATACTAATTGCAAGTGCAGGAAATAAAACTAATTGCTAAATAAGTCTTAACTATTCAGAAAAAGTATATTTCCCCTTGTTTTAGAAATTTAAATGATTGATGAATAGATAACGTTTAAGGTATTGTGACAAATAGGAGCAATCCTATTCTTTACCCTTTGGTCCAGGTGTAAAGAATATTGACTAATCCTATGTTTGATTACCGAATCCGCGGCTAGGCTGGGAGGATACCGACCGTCACTTCGCAGCTCCCACGTTCCCTCGCCCGAGGGCTAACATCTACACTTCAGCTCTCAAATAATAGGACCAAATTGAATATTTTAGTCCGTCGACTAAAATGCTCAATTCTACGCCCAGTGATATTATTTCCCTATTTATTTGCACCCTCCTTTCAAGGCTTTTGAATTTCCCCGAATATCAGATGTAATTTTTACTATAGTTGATAATCAACATATTTTAACAAATCAAATGGCCAGTTCGAAAAGTAAATTAAGTTTTAAGTAAAAATTATCACAATTTATTAATATATAAAAATACTTCTATTTTTAGTTCATCAAATCACTTAATTTCATAAACGAGGAGAAAGACTAAATAAACTACTCGTAATGCATGAAAACTAAACTAAGCATGGATTTCATTTAAAGTTAAAAACAATAAATACAAATACTTATCGTAATTTATCCCCAAGCAGAATCCTCGCAGTTCCTTTCGACTCTTCCTTCCAAGACAAAGACGACTCACTAACTCACTAAATACTCAAAATAACTCACTTATAATACTCAAAGACTCTCTAAGACTCACTAAGACACACACAGACTGCACTAAATGACACAAAAGTAACACACAAAAGACTTAATTTCGGCTTCTATATATAAAGGTGAGCAAAGGACCAAGAGATGTGTAAGGATCCTTTCAAAAAGTGTCCAAGTTTAATGTATCTGCACCATTTGAACTAGCTCGCCGTCGGCGACGAACTACCTCGCTGTCGGCAAGGCTTCTAGAAGATTTTCAACCGCTCTAGCTCGCTGTCAGCGGGCTCGGGCTCGCTGTCAGCGAGACAGTCATAAATTCTTCAGAATTATCTTCTCGTAACCTCGCCATCGGCGGGCTCGATCTCGCCGTCGGCGACTTCAACACAATTTGCATGATTTTGCTCCAAATTCGCTCCTTTTTATGATTTTTGCTTTTATCACCTAAATTCTTCATTCCTACAATAAAATAAAGAAAATACCCTTCTTTAAAGTGCAATTTCATCAAAAATAGGTATGAATTTCTTAATAAAATTTTCAGCGATCAGGAGGCAAATTTGAGCCGACTTGGGAAGGACCGTTTGTGGTCGAGGCAGTCTACTCAGGAGGCTCCTACCAACTTGTGAATTGCCAAGGAGAACGACAAATGCTTCCAATCAATGGACGATATTTGAAGAAATATTACGCAACCTGATGTTTTGAAGGGTGGCCTCTAAAATAGAGTCTTATCCCTAGAAACACGGGTGAAGCAATCACTTTGTGACTAGGTCCGAACCCAAAAACATAAAAATGGACAAAAAATATATGTGCTAAAAATAAAATATGTGAAAATCATAATAATAAAGTTTTACCCTTCTTTTCAAATTAAATCTTGTTCCTGGTCTTTCTTCATCTTTTCCTTCTTTCCTTAAAAATTAAAATTGGAGTAAGTGAATAAGAATCTTCAGTGATAAATACTTTCTTAATGTTCTTGTTCTTAGTACGGCCCTCGATCCTTTCCTTGTCTTTTGTGCGGGGAAATGTCGAATGCAGTCGTTGGTCCTAAACTTTAGAAATGGTGTGAGTCTCGCACTTGATGAAAAGAGGGTGAAGGATGGAGCAGTGATAGAGATTGACTCGGACTTCACACCAGCTGGCTTACAATACAAAGAAAATGATTGGATCCCAGTTGATCGAGAAGAACTTCACAGCCAAACAGTGATGAAAGTGGGAGGCCCGAGCCACCAATCCAACAACAAGAAAATAAAAACAAACGCCGCAGAAGATAAGAAAATTATGTCCGTGGTTGCTACAGCAGAAGGTAGGCTTGTCAGTGCCGTGCCCGCAAAAATTTAAGGAGTAAGAAGAGCTACTCTCACTGCTACCCAGCGACGAAATAAGAATCGTCGTATTCGCAAAATGTTGACCAAGTTAACAGAAGATCAACATGGATAGACGGTGGGAACTATTAGTGCAAATACCCCAAAGAGACCGGTTCGCCAGGAACTAGAAAGAAGAAAGCCAACTCCAAAAAGATTGGAACAGATGAAAGAAATACCAGGGAGAGCAGAAATAGAGTCGGTGCCTCAACACCGAGCAGATATACCAGACCCGAGGAGTCTTGTTGCGAAAGCAACCCCGGAGGATGTCCCTACGAAGACTATCCCCGAGGAGCCGAGACATGTAGGAGAACGTGTTGGGGTTGAGCCATACATCCCACAGTACGTTACCAGACACCGAGGACTTCAGATAATTCCAGAATATGAGCTGGAGAAAATGCAGCTAGTTGAAAAGAAGACCTTTGAATACTTTGAAAGGATTGGAGGCAGAAGAATCAACATTTTGGAAGGCCTCGAGTTACACACAGGTGTATTCTCAGAATACGAGCAACAGCAGATTGTGGATTGCATTCTAGAACTTCAGAAGATGGGTCGAGCAGGCCGTCTGAGAGAAAAGACTTATTCAGAACCTCGGAAATGGATGCCAGGGAAAGGAAGAGTCACAATACAATGCGGATGTTGTTATAACTTTGTAGAAGACAGAAAAGGGAATCCACCAGGGATACTCCTTCACGGTGAGGTGGATCCCATGCCGAGAATAATTAAAAGGATGGTGAAAAGAATGATAATGTGGAGGGTACTGCCATCAGACTGCATACCCAACAGTTGCATCATCAACATCTATCAGGAGGGCGACTGCATACCTCCACACATAGACCACCAAGACTTTGTCAGATCTTTCTGCACAGTTTCATTTGTCAACCAGTGCAATATCATGTTCGGATCTGACCTCCGGATAGCAGGACCGTGTAAGTTCCGAGGGCCAGTGGAGATACCACTTCCGGTAGGTTCCGTCATGATATTACAAGGAAATGGAGCAGACATCGCAAAACATTGCATACCAGGAGTACCAGTGGAGCGGATCTCCGTCACCTTTAGAAGGATGGACGACAGAAAGGCACCATATCATTTCCGACCGGATCCGGAATTGGAGAGTCTCCGCCATACGAGTCGTGAGTTACATGGGAAATAAGCACACCTCCAAAGCACATCCATGTGGCATTCCTGCCAAGGGTGGCTTGGAAGGTGATGTTATTGACCATGTACCTTACTATTCAGACATGGATTTAGCAGATACTTTTTGGATAGATCAACAAGAATCATACATAGTCCGTTTTGAGTCATGGATTGTATGAGGAATATTTCAGATCGAGTTGTATGATGTGTCTTCAACAAGATTGGAATGAAAGTGACCATGTAACATTTTGCCTTCACCTCTTTTGTGCAAATTTACTGGGAAATGACATTAAAGTTAAATGAACTTCGAACAAAGAATAGGAAAGAAAAGGAAAATAAATAAGAGACTCTTTTTCATAAAAATCCGAACATTAAAAAGAATTTCAAATCCACATGAACTTCTACAAACATTCTCTGCACTTTACAATATGTTTTCACAATCTCTGCATTTATAAATCTCAGCAGTATGTTCAGTCTTTGCATTCATAAAACTCTGCATTCCCAAATATCAGCAAAATCTTTCTCAAATCTCAGCATTCGGGATAGGCTTCCGCCCTACTCTCATCTCAGCAATCTCAGCATTCGGGATAGGCTTCCACCCTACTCCCTTCTCAGCAATTCTCAGCACTTGGGATAAGCACAACCCTACTCCCTTCTCAGCAATTCTCAGCACTCGGGATAGGCTTCCGCCCTACTCCCATCTCAGCAATTCTCAGCACTCGGGATAGGCACAGCCCTACTCCCATCTCAGTAATCTCGACATTCGGATAAGCTTCCGCCCTACTCCCATCTCAACGAATCTCAAGCATTCGGGATAGGCTTCCGCCTTACTCCCATCTCGACAGAATCTCAGCATTCGGGATAGGCTTCCGCCCTACTCCCATCTCAGCAATCTCAGCATTCGGGATAGGCTTCCGCCCTACTCCCTTCTCAGCAATTCTCAGCACTCGGGATAGGCACAGCCCTACTCCCTTCTCAGCAATTCTCAGCACTCGGGATAGGCTTTCGCCCTACTCCCATCTCAGCAATTCTCAGCACTCGAGATAGGCGCAGTCTTACTCCTTTCTCAGCAATCTCAAAATTTGATCCTCTCAGCAAGAAATTGAAATTAAAACACTCTGCATTTCGGATAGGCTTTGTCCTATTCTTCCTCAGCATTTGGAATAGGTTCAGTCCTGCTTCCTTCTCAACTTACAAATGCATCCGGGTGGGCCTTAGCTCTACTCTTTTCTCCTCATAAAATCAAGTTGAAACTCAAATCAAAATTCAAAATCAAAATTAAAACTTGAGACAGAAAATGAAACGAATCTAAGATCCCATCTCTTGAAATCTTGTGATCTGAAATTCACCTCCTTTTTCCCCAGTGAGAGTTCTGGAATCTTCAGTCTTGGAGATTTACCTGATACTCCCCAGTGGAAATTTCTTACACTTCGTCCTAAGTTTGTCACTTGGACATCTATTTTGGTTTTCTTGATCTCTTCGGTCAACGCCAATACGCGCGGTGTGCTTGGTTAACACACCACACCTATTGGGGGTCCATTTGTTGACCTCATTTTAGCACTTAGGATCTAGCCTTAGGCTTTTCCTTTGACCATCCTAAAGGACTAGAATTGGGACCCATCCCTTAGAAATTTGAACCACTTCTTGCCTCCCTACAAACCCCACAAGCTTGATTGTAGAGCCCTAATCACCTAGAGGGTTGAAATCAAATGTGAAGGTTTAAAGGATGAGTTCCCTATAGGACTCTTTGGCCTTAGGACCACCCTGGGTGGCTTGGTCTGGTGAGGGTTGACTTACACACTCACTATACTCACACTCTACACTCTCACACACACAATCCAACCCTAAAAACACAGCCATACCCAACTTGACTCCTTGACCCATGTAGGTAATTCATATGGATGGACCTTAACCCCTAAGCCCCTGGTTATAAGGGTTAGGAACAACATAGTGAATGCCTCAAATGAGTCCTCTCATGGCTCATAAAGGCTTGATATGACTTCATGGATCAACCAAATTGATTCCATTTTGCTCAAATTTGATCAATCTTCATTCTTCCAAAATTTCAATTTTTGACCCCAGGGCCCCGACCCCACCAAACCTACCAAATGCCCTTGGAACTACCCAAAATTTGCAAAATCACCTAAGTTACCCAAAATTCCCCAAAACCATTCCTAAACATTTCTCTCCACTCAAATTGATCATCCATAGCCAAAAATAACAAAAATTTCAAAAATACCCCCCAATACCCTCCAAATACCCAAAATACCCCTCTTAACCAAAAAATCCAAAAATTCAGAAAATTCCCAGAAAATTCTAGAAAATTCCAAATATTCCCAATTTCATTTTTTCCAACTACACCATGGGCCAATTTTTTCAATTTACCCCACTTTTACCAAAACCCCTAATTTAGCCCATTCTTAACCCAAGTGAACCCAATGTCAAACCAAACCTACCTAATTGACCCCAATTTTGGTCCAATTCAATTCTAAACTCCAATTCAATATCCACAAGATCAATCTAAACCGAATCCAAGTCCAATTTGATTGACATTTGGGTCTAATTTCACTTTTGACCTTAAAGCCCAATTTGGACCCATGACCCAAACTTAGCCCAAACCAAACCAATTCAACTCCAATTGACCCCAAACCTTTTCTAAACCTTCCCTAAAATCCCCATAAACAAAATACTAACATGAGTTGCCCAAAATTTGGACCCAAACCAAACTCAAATTCAACTGAAAACAAAAAAGCCCAATTTTGACCTAAATCCAAACCTAACCCAAATAAGCCCAAATCCCAAAACCAAAACCCAACCAAAGTTAAAACCTCTTTGAAACACTCCCATAAACATTTCCCAACATTAATTTTACATCAATTTCAACCCTAGCCCAACATTGGCCCAAATTAGCCTAATTTGACCTACATTGGCCCATTTACCAAATCAACCCAAATTCAACCCAATTCAAACCCAAACCACCTCAAATTCATCTCAAATCACTCATGACATATCCCTAAACCAAACCCAACAATTATTTGGCCCAAACTTCTACAAAATTCCCATCCATGAATTCATTCTTAAACCTAAAGTCTCATCCCCTTAAGCCTTCCTAAAAGCCCATCAAAAATGATTTCAAAAGGCCCAAAATTCATCTCAAAGCCCACATGACAATCCTCTATCATCATCCATTTGATAAAACCATCTCCTAAGTTCTAAATCCATGATAAAATAATTCCAAATCAAGCCATATGCCAAATCCCATCAAATCACCCCTAAATTACCAAAATTGCTAAAACCCTTTTTCATGTAAATGACCAAGCCTTATCCTAAGCCACATGGAGCCATGAGCAAGCCATTTACAAGCCATATGAAGCCATGGAAGGTTTGACATTTGACCAAGCCATTAATGGCAAAAGGAGGTCCCCCTTTCCTAATCCTTCATTAAGCCTTTTTAACCATAACCATGTCACACACTAAAACATGCTTAGCCACCTCACCATGGATGGAGACTTCACCACCCCTTCTAAGCTGACCTAAATGATTCCCTCAGCTCAAAATCAGGTCTTGGGGAGGTGCACCAAGCCTATTTCCATGGATTGACCAAACCAAGCCCAAAATACACTCTTCCCCATTCCATTCCAAGCCATCCTCTTTACACATGGAAAAGCTCAATTTCCTGCACAAACCTCCAGCCCTGACCCACCTGGACCTGAGGGTGACCCATGCTCGCCGGCCAGCTGCCTGGATCGCCAGAAAACACCATGGCCGAGACCTTGGGAGGAGCCAAACTTTTCAATTCTGCCTTGCTGAGTTGTCCCAGCCCAATTGAACACCATGGCTATTCTTCTCTTGCATGAAGTAGCTGATCTCAAGCCTTAAACCCCCCTGGGAGGCCCTCCACCCTCTCCTATTTAAACACCACCTCCTCTCTGCCATGAGAGGTGCTGAACCAAACCTTACTGAAACCCAGCCAAAATCATCCCAGACTACTCTACACATAGAGAACTTGATCCCCACTGAAATCCCCCTGCCATTTCCTCTCTGTGAGCTTAATTTCAGAGTTGAAATTCAAGCCCAAAACAAGGACACTTCACCACGGTGAGCCAATCTCCAAATTGATTGGTCCTACACCTTCACCGGACCAAGAGAAGAGGTTTCCCCTAAAAGCCCCTCTCCAGGCCAGCCCATTGCTTCCGACCTCCAAGCTTTGTAATCGGGCTTGGTCGAAATCATACCTGGACAATTCACCGTGCCAAGGGACTTCATCCGGAGCTTGCTTGGACCCAATCGAACGTGACACAACTCTCAGATCGAAGCTTCACTCCTCTGAGCAAAGGTATGGACTCACTCTTCCTCCCGAGCTTCCAGAGATTCTCAATTTAGTTTGGGTCAATTTCAATACATTTTTACCATATGGATGTGTTCTTCTCTTCAAGATGAATCCATAGAGCATAAGAACTCAAAAATCCGTTGAGAATCGAGTGAGAAATTAGGGTTAGAAGGTTGATGGTCACGGGTTCACACCAGTCGTAGACGAAGACTAGGAACCGTTGGATCGCGTGTGTATCGAGTGGATGGCCAGGAATGCGCCGGACAGAGTAATGGAACATGAACCGCGGGCCCCTAGAGCGCTGAGTCGGATGGCGGCGCAGAATCAAAACACGCCGTGGCCTTTCGGAGACGCCGAGGTTGAGTCAGCGCCGCGTGGATAAGTAGGAAATTAGGATTTTTCTTATTTATTTAATTACCAGAACTTTGAAAATTCATAACTTTGTGTAGAAAAATCACAAAAATAAAATAAAAATACACTCTTGCTTAGTGAATAGAGGAGAATAATGTAGAAAAAAGTTAAGAATTTCATTAAGTATTTTATTTTTAATAATTTATTTACTCTCTGCACTATTTCAATTCTCTATGCATATAGGAAATTCACCATGGCATGAGACCATAGGGCTTTTGAAGCCTCTGAACTTGGGAACATTCCCTAAATTTTCCAAGGTTAGAGGCCATCCCTATGAGAAGTTATTGATTTTTCAAGTTCATGTTACTGTTTTGAGTATTTTAATTCCAATAATTAGCATGTTGAGAAATAAATTCTAGGAAAATTTGGTGATGTTTCTTATGACCAGAGGGACCTAGGAAAAATAATTTTTTGAGCTAATTTACTTTGAACAACCCTAATGGGCCTAAACACCCAAAAGTGAACTTTAATTAATTAGGGTTAACCATTCATCAAATTAACTTAAAAATTATTCTCTACTGTCCTCTAGGGATAGGAGAACACCACATAAAAATTTTAGATCAGTTGGACTTGGTTAGCCCCACCAAATGGGTTAATTAAGCCACACGAATGAAATCAAACTTTAAAAATTTATAAATCACAAAATACTTTTCAAAAATTCACAAAATTGGTTTTGGAGCTTCTCTAATATCAGAGGAACTTAGGAAAATTAAAATTATAATTTTCTAAAAAAGTTGATTTTTATCAATATTTTAATAATTTCAATAATTAAAAAATAATAAAAATCACAAAAATATTAAAAATCACCAAAATGTCATATTTTGAATGCTAAACATTTAGGAACAAACCAAATATTTTTCTTAAGTCCCTAGGATAAGATATTGAATTTTGAAGGTTTAATGGAATTTTTAATATTAAAAAATGTATTTTTCAACCTTTTCACTAAATAATTCTGATAAATCAAAGAAAAATCAGAAAATTATAAAAATTGGTTTCTAGTTTCTCTGATATCAGAAAGATTTTTTGAAAAATATAAAATTCATTTTTCAACCTTTATTTTATTTTTAAATTAATTAATACTCCAGAACTCAAAATAATTATAATAAATAAAATAAGATTCAAAAAATCACCAAAATTTGTCCAAATGGTCCTCTGGTCATTAGGAGTGCCCCATAATTTTCTGAAGGACAACAAAATTCCCTTGGCCATCTTATTGAATTTTCCTTGAAAATCCCTATTTTCCACAAACAATAATTATATAAATAAATTAAATACAGAAAAATCACATTTTCTCCTCTAATGTCTTAATTGACATGTGAGTGAAGCCACATAAAAATTTCAAATTCATTTAAGCTCAATTTAGTGCGTTATGGAATTATTAAGCTTGAAGGGCAAAATGGTAATTAAAACTTTCAACCTCTAATTAAAATTTTAGGCTTAATAAAATGAAAGAGTAAAATAGTTGATCTTAATCTGATTTGGATGATTGAAATTTAAATAATTAAAGGGTAGAAACCCATCAATCAATTTTAAGAATAAACCTTAATTAATCAATTAATTGAATTTGGAAGATTAATAAAAATTGAAATTATTAAAATAGGAATATTATTTAAGAAGATATTTATTCTTTAATTTAAAAATCCCTAAATTAATCACTTAAATAATATTTAATTCCAAATGATAATCTAAATTTAAGACTTAGAATACTAAAAGACTTAATCATTAAATTAAATTAAAATTAAAATATTCAAACTAAATTAAATCAAAATTTCAATTAAACTAATACTTTAATAATTAAATTAAATCATCTTTAAAACATAAAAAAATTATTAAAAAAATATTAAATATTAAATTAAAATTAAAATTAAATTAAATTAAATTAAATTAAATTAAAATAAAACATATTAAATTAAATTAAATTAAATCAAAAATTAAAATAAAATAAAAATCAAAACTAAATTAAAAATAAAATTAAATTAAAATTAAATTAAACCAAATTAAATTAAAATTAAATTAAATTAAATTAAATTAAACTAAACCAAATTAAATTAAATTAAATTAAATTAAATTAAATTGAATTAAATATAACATCACTTAAGACATAAAGAATTCAAAATGAAATCTAAAACAACTTGAACACTATTCCAAACTTAAACCCATTAATTAAATTTAAATTAAATCACAAGTCACTAAAACATCAATTTGCCCTTAAAAGCTCTTGTTATCATAACTCCTAGATGGAGCATTAGCTGAAGTGTCACTTCATTCATAGGATATTCAAACATCCTAGTTCACTGAGCAAAAGAACAAAACTTAATTAAACCTCGGATGATTACTTCACCCGATTAATTAAATCCATTTGGACTTAGAACAATCCTAGCAATATTGAAAAGATGTTTAAGACTCGTCTTAAGCACTTCCTTAATATGATAGGACGTTTATAAGAACAACTGAACTTAATTGTCCTTTGATGAAGAAAATCGTCCTTAAACCATAATACAAGAACTTAGACGTCATAGGAGATGACTAGCTATAGGATTAGGACTTTGATAGACAACTAAAACCTTTCCCTTAGCTTTATCTAGGTACTTGTTGAAATATTTAAATGCCTTAACATGTGTTTTAAATGCAGCTAGGGATGACGGGAAGACCCTCCAGGTATGCTTTTATTTTTATTGTGATTTACTTTATTGCAAATGCATTTTACTTTTCTTGCATGATAAGCAACTGTTGCATGAAAACCAAAACCTTTAGGGTAGTCCCTAAAACTGAAACTAAAACTAAGTTAAAAATCACTGTAAGATAAAATTCACCGCCACAACATTTCAAAATATAAAACAACTCAAAATTTAATCACAAACAGAACAACAAAACTACAATTGCAACTAAATTAAAACGTCTCGTTGAATGATCGGGAATACCTCGGATGATGTAACCCACGTGTTGCTAACGGGATTTCCCACGGTATGAATGAAAGTGTGGAACTCATTCAGTTGAGTTTAGAAAATTCATCTGGACTAAGTGAATTCAATGAAAATAACTGTGCCGGGATGACGGAACCGTGGGATCTTAATCGGTTCTGTTATAATCAACTTTAAAATTTGTTTTAATTAAAATATTAAAAAAAACACTTAGATTTTAAGATTTCTAAATCAAAACACTTCTCTCATCTCCTGATTTATGATTTCTAAAACTAAACCTCTACAATAACAAGGAGCTCGGAGCATGATGGGCAGCACAGTCATCGTCATCAACAAAACTCGGGTCTACTTCAGTAAAACCTTTCCTAGTTTTGAACAACAAAGCCATAGGATTTCGAGGTAGTTTGCCTAGTGCAACATAAATCCTCAACTCTTCGTTAGGCATTTACAAGATCATGTCATGAAAATTAAGCCCTAACAGGACTTATGACTCCGAGGTAGTCGTTTGGTACGACACAAACCCTCACATCTTCGAGGCTATTTGTATGATTTTATCATACAAATATAAGTCCAAATTAATTAAAATTGACAAGATTGAAATATCAAATAACATTAGGTTTTTCTTAACACTGAGCCAAACAATAGGATAGTTTGGGAAGTTGCCAAGATTCTTCTTGGATCCTCAGCTTCTCCTACTTCTCTTCCTTTGGATCCTCAAAAATAAATTGTTCCAAATTTTGAGTCATTCCCTTTTAAATTTCCAAAATCCAATCCTTTGAAAACCTCAAACTTTGAAATTCTTGAGAGCAAAACCACCGATCATTATCGAGAGTTTTCTTAAATGATTCCCGTCATTTAAGATGTAATTAACTATAGGGGCTTGCCCTTATAGGGAACTTTAAGAACCTGAGTAATATAAACCCTACTTAATTCATTTATATTTAGCAGGGGAATTTTTCGGCTTATAAAATTGGTTCGCAGACCAAACGGATGTCACAAATCTCCTAGTTTATTTAACTGAGTCCCATCATCAAGCAGTGTGTCTATTCTTCGGGATAGATACATGGTTTGTGATGCGGTGCTCGTTTATATAAATTATCTGAGATGTGGGATCGGTTTGATTTCATATCTTAAAATTTTCAAATTTAAAATTATTTTCAAAATCAAATACTACTTTCTAAACCATATATACATATTTAAATTAAATTTAAAATCTAAAATTCGCCACCAATTTCTGTTAGGCGAACCCTTTTCAAAATAAAACACCCAACCTAAAAATATGCCGACAAGTGTATATCATAAAAAAATGTGCATAAAGTGATCATGAAATCTATACTAAAAATAGGTAATTTTTAGTTTGATCAGAGACTGCCTAATTATTAAAATTAATCTTATTGTGAAACTAAACTAAAACTATCTTTTGAGTATTATTTTAGAGGAAGCATATCTGGCAGCACTGAAACACCCTGTCACCTACTAAATCCTCAATCCTTAGTTTCTTTTTTGCAAATTTTTCCTCTAAATTTGATAGCATTCATCCAGAGAGTATGACTGATTTGGATTATAATTCTTATGGGTTCCTTCTAAATCCAAGATTCTTCTAATTAATTTTTTTTCTTTTTGCAAATCAGTAATTTTTCCAATAATTGTAAGAAATGGGTCCATAAAAGGTAATTTCAGTTCTTTTTCGTTGGTTAGATTTTCCTAGATTTTTTAGGTTCATAATCTAATTCTTCTAGGTTAGTCTCCTGCCTAAGACTTTCTTCCAACTCTTTTTCTTAGGGCTAACCAACAATATAGGACATGAAAGAACTAGAAAATGCTAGCAAAAAATTATTATGTAAAATCATGATTAAATCCACTACCCTTACATCACAAAGACACAATGATTGACCTTAGACACGTATTCGTCGAGAAGACCATAACAAAGAAAATAATGCAGAAATTCATTACATGAAACAAAACATGTAAAACTTATAAGGAATTATTTTCTCCATAGTTTCAACACTCCTTCCTCTCAAAAAAGTCTCTCAAAACTTACAAAATATAGGAAACTCTCACACTAAAAGGTTCTTACCAAAGAAGGAAGAAGATATTGAGGAAAACTATCAAATTCTCTACGAACCATGCCTCTACCTGCCTCCAATGACTTCTGCATGTAGAATTCTCTCCATGGAGCCTTACAAATTACTGTTAAATAAAAAATCACCGCTTTGGCCATCAAATTTCCTTCCTAAAGTATTTTCCGCTCGTCGGTGTGGTCACTCTGTTAAACATAAGGGGCAGTTGGTAAATTTTTTTCAATTGATGGGGTCCGCTATAAATCTTGAAAAATTTCTATTATGTTGATCAAATAGTACTTATGAAGAATAATATAGTATCTTGAAAGATATAAAAGTTATCTTATAATGAATCTAATCATTCAGATGAGGAAAATATTTGAGATGTATGGATCTGTGGAACGAAGATTCCTCTCTTACCTTATGGGTGTGAAATAAGGTTTATTTTAATTATGGCATTTGGGATCCCTATGATGGGGCTCCCTCATAGTTAATTATACCTCAAATATTACTCTCAAGAAAACTCTCAATTAAACCTATGATGTATATCTTTTTTTATTTTTTATTGAGATGTTTTTTTGGATAATATGATTTGAGGACTTCAATGAAATTGACGAGATTGCATAGGTTCACTTCACTTGAGTTTCTAAAATGGTTTACTCCTTTGGTAGAGCCCAACATTTGACAATTGAAGTGTTGATAGAGCTTGAATCAAAGGATTAGATTTTAAGAAACAATTTTGATTTGAGTTGGATTTAGATAGGATTGAATTTGACTTCCAGAAGAATAAGTTGTTGAAAGTATTTTAAAGATTTAATGAACCTTAAAAAAATCTTCAATCTTTTATAAATAAAAGAATTTTTTAAAAAGGGATTCCTAAAGAGAAAAAAACCCTTTAAATAAATTATTTGAAATATATGTCACTTTTTGAAATAAAATTCTTTGAAGTTTTAAAAGAATAGAGTTCCCAAAAATATAATTTCTTATAAGAACTCTTTCTAAATATAGAAGCTTTGAAAATAATTACTTGAAAAATATCTTGAAGAAGATTGAAATGAAATTTCTTAAGAAAAATATCTTGAAGAAGATTAAAACCCTTCTCCATGAGCTTTCCAAATTTATGAGATTATATTTAACTGATTTATAAAATTTTCTTTCTAATAGTTAGATTTAAAATTTAAATGAGGTTTTCATTTTAGAGTAATTTTAATTGGTGTAGAAAATCATTTTGGTGAGTTTATTAGTTTGAAAAATGCTTTTAAATTTTAGAGCACTTTTAATTGAAGTTGAAAATCTTTTAATGAGTTTTTCAACCTTAGATGACTTTTCAATTAAAGGCAAAGAGATTTTTTTTAATGATAATATTTATTTTGGAGCATTTTAATTTAGTTTATATAAAAATAATTAAATCTTTTAAAATATTTAAAATATTTTTCATGCTTTCTTTGTTCTCACTCAGCACAGAGAAATTTCATTTGTTTCTCATATATCTCTCATCTATTAGTTTGAAACTTTCCCATTATTCTACCAATTCCCAGATAAGTGGTAAATAAATATGCAGACAATCTCACATGCAAGAAAAGTAAGTAAACACACATTCGCATACAAAACATGCAGATTAACAACATCACAGAGAATCCACTAGCTTCATGTGTTTACATATACTAGTACATTCACATTGATGAAAAAAGAATAAACATACTTAAGACAATTTAAGCATGATGTTATTGTTGACCCCATTTTTGGTGAGGTCTGATCTCTCTCCTTAGTACTTAGGATCTAGCCATAGGTTTTCCCTTCAACTATCCTAGAGGACTAGAAATGAGACCCACCACTTAGAAATTCAAACGCCTCTCAAACTCCCTTCAAACCCCACAAGTTTGATTGTAAACCCCTAAGCCACTTGGAGGGTTAAGACCAAATGTGGAGGTTTAAAGGATGAGTTCCCTATAGGACTCTTTAGCCTTAGGACTACCCTGAGTGGCCTGGTCTGGTGAGGGTTGACTTGCACACACCTCACTCCCACACACACATTCGAAGCCCTAAAGCTACCTTTAACCAATTTGACCCTCACTCATATAGGTAATTCATATGAATGGACCTTAACCCCTAAACCTCTGGTTAAGAGGGTTAGGAATAACATATTGAATGCCTAGAATGAGTCCTCTCATGGCTCTTGTGAGCTTAACTTGGCTTCATGGCTCAACCAAAATGGTTTCATTTTACTCACATCTAATAAATCTTCATTTTTTTTCAAAATTTCAATTTTTGACTCCCGACCCCTAAACTCTCCAAAAATTAACAAATTACCCTTAAAAAGGGCCCCGAAACTCAAAACTTTACGATCACCCGGGCTCCCAAAAAAAATCATGCCAGAGTGTTCCTCTCTTCAAATCGAAAAGTTTGACTGTAAACATGCCATACTTCAGAGCTACCTTTGGGCCCCTAGCGGCCAAAATAGCCAATACTTAAAAAACGCTCCGGGATTCATAAAACCTTCCACATAAATCAAAAATGATCCCGAACACTTTTGTTTGACTCCAAATTTCTTTCTAAACCACCTCGAGCCTTTAATTCAGCCTTTTGACCACTTACCCCCAAACTCCCCAAAATTACTAAAATGTCCTTCATAGCAAAAAAATTTCGAAAATTCTAAAAAATCCTAAAAATTCCAAAATATTCTCCACATCATTTTGTTCAACTACCACATACCCCTGTTTTGTCAATTTAGCCCAATTTGATCAAAAATTCCAAATTTACCCTTAAAGCTCAAAATTGACCCTATGTCCAAATCCACCAAATTGATCATCCAATTCAATTAAAAATCACTCCAAATCTTTTCAAAACTCTTCATAACACTTTCCTAAACCAAACTCAACATTCACTTAGCCCAAATTTTGACCCAAACCTAACCCAAACTCAAGCCCAAGTTCACCCCAAATTTAAAGGCACAAAATCAAGCCCATGAGCTAAATCACTTCAATTAGCCCAAATCCACTCAAACTCCCACATTCCAATTATCATTTCATCATCCCTTTAATTAAATGATTTGCCTAAGGTTCCAAATTCATCATCAAATTATTCCAAATCAAGCATCTTGACAATTTTCACCAAAAATCCTAAATATTTCAAAATCTTCTTTCATGAAAGCTCCAAAGCCAAATGTGAGCCATGGAGGAGCCAAATCTGAGCCATGAAGCTTGCGTCAAGCCATATGTGAGCCATGTAAGCTCTTTACACATCACCAAACCTTAAATAGCATGGGAGTAAACCTCTTTCCTAAGCCATGTTTAAGCACTTTTAACCCTTTCCATGACACACCTTAACCCAAAATTGACATATGTACTTGGGATGGGGACTTCTCCATTTCTTTTGGCTAACCCAAATCATCTTTTTCAGTCCAAAATCAAACCATGGGAGGGTGCACCAAGCCAAATCCATGCTTTGACTTAAATTGACCAAAAAATGGCCCTTACAACCATACCACTTCAATCCATGCCTTTACACTTAGCATAACCCAATTGAATTCACCAGAATCAAGTTATGACCTCCCCTCCACCTAAGAACACATTTTGAACCTACTAGCCAACCCCACTGGTCACCTAAGCTCCACCATAACCTTCCTTATTTAAACCCCCACCTCCATGGCCAAAAAGAAGAAAAAAAGATTACCTTGAGGAGACCCTGCTAAATTGTTCTCAAAGCTTTTCCAAGAATTCCTAAGCTCAATCAAACCATTTCCAATTGAGGCCTCACCTCTTGGACAAAGGTATCAAATTTTTTCTTCTCCAACCGAGCTTATTTTAAATTTCTGTAACTATTCATGTGCTTTAAGTATATCATCACCATATAGATGTGTGCTACTCGATTATACGATCATTTTTTTTAAAAAAATTTCACTCAATTTCGTTGAAAAACAAGTGAGATATCAAGGTTTGAAGGTGGACGGTTTTGGTGAATATGAGTAGTAGAGAGGAGCAGCAACCGTCCGATCAGGCGTGTATCGGATGGACGGCCTTGATGGAGTCGGACAGGAGCTTCGTCCGTGAATACACTGCCACACAGAACCACGCCAGCCAGTAGCAGCACGTCATGTGTATTTGAGCGGGAAATTGGATTTTTGATTTATTTTTGACCCTAAACTTCAAAAAACCATAACTTTTCATAGAAAACTCAAAAAAATAAAATAAAAATACACACTTGCTCACTGAAATAAGGAGAATAATGTGGAAGTAATTTCATATTTATTTGATGCATATTTTATTTTTAATTAATTAAATAGTGTTTTCAATCTTTCAATTTTTCATGCATGTAGGAGCTTTACCATAACTTAAAATTTTGGTATGTTATTCTATGCATAATGTTGGATCTTTCCTAATTTTTTCAAAGTCAAAAGATCTCCATGATGAGATACTTATTTTTCACTTTTATGCATCAGTTTTGCTATAATAATTATAAAGATTATCATGTTGCTTAGAAAAATCTAGAAATATTAGTATGTGTTCCCTTTGACTAGAGGTACATTAGGAAATTATTTCATGATTTATTTCAATTAAACAAACTCTAATTTGGCCAAAACCTCAAAATTTAATTTTAATTAATTAGGAGTAACCACATATTAAAATCATATGAAATAAAGTCTGCACTGTCACTTAGGATTAGGGGACCTCACAAAAAAAATTTAAATCAATTGGAATTAATTTGAATCATTAAATGAATTAAATAATGGACATGACCATTTTGCAAATTAAAAAATTCATAAAACCCAAAATACATTTCAAAATTTCACCAAATTGGTTTTGGGACTTCTCTGGTATTAGAGGAGTCTATAAAAATTAAAATGAGAATTTTCTAAAAATTTTCATTTTTAAGCATATTTTTAATATTTTAATAATTAAAAAATAAGAAAAATCACAAAAATATTAAAAATCATAAAAATATTACATTTGGTCTCCTAATCACTTAGGAACCATTCCCATAATTTTCCTAAGTCTCTAAGTCAAGATATTAATTTTGAAAGGCTTAGGGTAATTTTTAATATTAAAAAAATGAATTTTCAACACCTTCACTTAAAATAATTCTAAAAATTCAAAGAAAAATCTGAAAAATATAAAGCTTCTTTCTTTGAGCTCCTTGAGGTCAGAGAGACTTAAGAAAAATATAAAACTTAATTTTCAACTTTAATTTTATTTTATAATTAATTAATACTCTAAAGCTTAAAATAATTATAATAAATGAAATATAATTAAAAAAATAACCAAAATTGGTCCAAGTGGTCCTCTGGTCAGTGGAGACATCCCATAATTTTTCTAAGAACAGAAACTTTACCTTGGTCATGTTGTTGAATTTTCATTGAAAACCTTTATTTTTCATCAAAATAAATATATAAATTAAATCAAATTCAGAAAAATCACATTTTCTCCTCTCATATTTTAATTAACACATGAGTAAGGTGAAATAAAAATTTCAAAGTCGTTTGAGTTATTTTTAATGAATTATGAAGTGAATAAGCCTAAGGGGCAAAATGGTAATTATTGAAATTTAGCCATAATTAATATTTATGCTTAATTATGGGTAATAGGTAATAAACGATTCTAATTAATCTCCTTAGATGATTGAAACATAGGGGGTTAAAGGGTAGGAACCCATTTTATCACTTTTCCAACATAAACAAAATGATTATAATTTCATAAATTATTGAAAATTTGAAGTTAATTAAAAGAGAATGTATTAAGTGAAGGGGTTTAATCTTGGAAGATATTAACTTATTAATCTTAACCCCTAATTAATGATAGAAATCAAATACCACTTAATATTAATTTAATAACTCATTAATAAAAACAAAGATAAATTAAATAATCAAATTAAAATAATTTCTAAGATAAATTAAATAACCAAATTAAAACAATTTCAAAGACAATTTGATAAAAAAAATAATTTTAAAATAATATAATTAACTAAATTAAAGATAATTTTAAAAAGACATAATTAATTCAAAACAATTCAAATTAAATATAATTAAATTAAAGCAATTTTAAAATTAATTAATCAACTTTAAATCACAATTAAATTAATATAATTGAATTAAAATCAACTTCAAATCAACGCAATGAAAATTAAATATAATTAAAATTAAAGTTAAAAAAATTAAAAAAAAAACAACAAGTAAATCAACTTTTGAAATTACACAATCAAATTGAAATAACATAAGACAATTATAATTAAACTGAAATATTATAATTAATTTAAATCGTTCTACTCAACTTCAAACAAGATGGTTAAGTTTCTTAATAACCTAACCTGCCCCTAAAGCCTTTCACCCACATAACTCTTAAGTAAAACACCAAGTGAATGTCACCTCTCTCATGAGATAATTAAAACATCTAAATTCACTGAGCAAGAGTCAAGACTCAACTAAACTTTTGGATGACCAATTCACCTGCACAATGAAATTCATTTGGACTTGAAATATTCCTAGAAGCCTTGAAAAGATGTTTAGGACCTGTCCTAAGCACTTTCTCAATATAATGGGATGTTTTAGAAGAACAATTGAACTTAATTGTTCTTTGGTGAAGAAAATCATCATTTACAAAACACAAGAACCAAGACGTCATAGGAATTGACTAGCAATAGGATTAGGATTTTTTGTAGAAAACCAAAACCTTTCCTTAGCTTTACATAGGTATTTCTTGAAATTATATAAATGCCTTAACATGTGTTTTAAGTGTAGCTTGGAATGATGGGAAGACCCTCCAGGTACGCTTTTACTTTATTGCAATTTATTTACCTGCACTGCACTTTACTTTTCTTGCATGTTAAACAAGAATGTCACCCTGCATGAAAACTGAAACCTTTAGGATAGCCTCAAAAATGAAACCCGAAACTAAATTAAAAGTTACAACAAGATAAAATTCACCGCCACAACATTCAAAATATAAAACAACAAAAAACTTAATCACAAACAGAACAACAAAACTACAACTACAACTAAATTAAACGTCTCGTTTGATGATCGGGAATACTTCGAATGATGTAACTCACGTGTTGCTAACGGGATTTCCCATGGTCTAAATGTAAGTGTGGAACTCATTCAGTTAAGTTTAGCAAATTAATTTGTACTAAGTGAATTCGATGAAAATAACGGTGCCGGAATGACAGAATTGTGGGATCTTAATCGGTTCTGTTTAATCAACTTTATGATTTGTTTTAATTAAAACATTAAAAATATTTGGACTTTAAGATTTCTCTAAAACAAAACACTTCTCTCATCTCTTGATTGCACCTTCTAAAACTAAAGCTCTGCAACAACAAGGAGCTTGGAGCACAGTGGGCAGCACGGCCATCGTCATCAGCAAAACTCGGGTCTACTTCAACAAAACCATTCTTAGAATTAAATAACCAAGCCATAGGATTTCAAGGTAGTTTGCCTAGTGCAACATAAATCCTCAACCTTTTCGTTAGGCACTTGCATAATCATTTTATGCAAATTAAATCCTAACCGGTCTTAGGATTCTGAGGTAGTTATTTGGTACTACATAAACCCTCACATCTTCAAGGCTACTTGTGTGATTATATCATACAAATATAAGTCCTAATTGACTAAAATTGGCAGAATTACAAGATTAAGTAAATTCTTGAATTGAAGCCAAACAATAGGATAGTTTGGGAAGTTGCCAAGATTCCTCTTGGATCCTCAGCTTCTCCTACTGTTCCTTTGGACTCCCGAAATAAACTCGTTTCAAATTCGAGCTAATCCCTATTGAAATTTCCAAAATCCAATCCTTTGAAAACCTTAAAATTTGAAATTCTTGAAAGTAGAACCACTGATCTTAATCGAGAGTTTTATTAAATGATTCCCGTCATTTAAGATGTCATTAAATGATACTTTAAGAACCCAGGTAATATAAACCCTGCTTAATTACCTTATATTAAGCAGGGGAACTTGTTGGCTTATAAAATTGGTTCGCAGACCAAACGGATGTCACAAATCTTCTAGTTTATTTAATCGAGCCCCATCGTCAAGCAGTGTGTCTATTCTTCGGGAAAGATACATGGTTTGTGGTGCGATGCTCGTTTATATAAACTATTCGGGATGTGAGATCGGTTTGATTTCACATCTTAAAATTTTAAAAATTAAAATTGTTTTCAAAATCAAATGCTACTTTCCAAATTATATATATATATATATATATATATATATATATATATATATATATATATTAAATTTAAAATTTAAAATTTGTCGACAATTTCTGTAAGCGACCCCTTTTCAAAATACAACACACAAACCTAAAAATAAGCCGTACAATTTCTGGCGACTCCGCTGGGGATTAGTTCCTCTCTCCATTTTGATCAGATGGTTTTGCTTTCATAAGTTGGTAGCGAGTCCATGCCCTCAGTGGACCAAACTACCATTCTTTCCGTTGGCATATCTCGCTCATTTCTGTCTTGAGCGAGTATAGTCAACTCCTTTTTGGATTCTGGAGCCACTATTTATACATCCCTAAACAGAGAGCTTCTGGAAACCTCCCACCTCCCCGAAGAGGCGAGGTAAACCCCCAATAGGTGTAGTGGGTTATGATTAGTCTATCCAAGTAAATTCGATGCAAAATCAATCCCCCGCAAATTTCAGTCTGGGTGCTACCCTTCATTCCTCTTTGAGTTTGACTTTTTTTTCGTAAACAAGTTAAACATAAAGTTCGCTCTCACAGCATTCCATAAAACTTCTCAAAACATAGCAAATGCACTAATAAAAAATACACAAAATTTGAAATAAAAATTTACATAAATAAATTTAGAAAGACTTCCAGTTTGTAAGACGAGTCGTTAACTTCAGTACTTTCGCTGAAACTGCAAGACATGAGGCGTCACTGACTTCTGGAAATTCTTCAAGTGATAGGGACAATGTCTTCACCAAAGTTGATCATCTCTTTTGCCACCGGAGAAGAATTTGCTATCAATAGAGACGAGTTGCCTGATCTGGTAGTCATTAAGTTTGGACAAGGGTTCGACAATGTTGTAGCAATGTTCGGTGATGTGGCTGTCACAGTGATGAAGTCTGAAATAAGCAAGTTTGTTAAGCCTGTTGTGGAGTTCAACTTGAAGCTTGTTACGAAATTCTCCTCTCTGGAATGGATGTCGTTTGGAATGAATTCTTCTTTTGCTGTAAGGTCTGCTGCTGAAAATGTTAGGATTGCTCCTGGAGTCTGCTCTTACTGTTGGATTCACCACCGTTGTACCAGTCGCTCCGCTAACTAAAGGAAAAGAGATTCTACACGAGGAAAAGTCAGCCAGCATTTATGACCTACCATTTTCCAGATTCAATATTGGGTCGAATTCAAAGCCCATGCAACTGACAAAGGCACAGAAAAGAAGACTGTCTCTTGCAGAAAGAGCAACAATGAGTCAACGATTAAATAAGGTATACCCATTCAAGGAAGAGTCAATGTCGAAGATATTTCATGACTTATTTCTTAAGTTCAGAAATCAGACTACCGGAGCCAAAAAAGACAGAGGAGGCTGGCAAGGAAGATCACCCGATGTACTGCCCATACCACCGGTTGCTCGGCCATACTATAGAAAACTGCTTCAGCTTCAAGGATTGGCTTGAGGAGAATTTAAGAAATGGAAAGGTGGTGATCCTGGAAGAATATTTAAAAGAACATGAAAAAGGTTCCGTAAATATGATTTCAGATTATTCAATCGACTTCTACGCGATGACACCGGTGCTCGGGGAAATAAGTGATGTTTCTCGAAAATCTTCAGTTGACCTTAAAGTCATCAAAGGAAAGACAATTGAGGAGGTTGTGGAAAAGCTTCGAGCTGATATTGCACAACTGTCTAAAGATCAGAACAAGGATATTGAAGAGGAAGATTACGAACTAGCAGATTCCATAGAAGGTGAATTCGCAGAAATCGACGTCGTCGAGACTAGAGCCACATTATCTGCGAGCGACACTCCGCCTTTTGGTGAGGAGAACGCCGCAGAGGATTGGCAAAGGGCCATTTAACAACGAGATGAACATATCAATCATTTGAAGAAGCAACTAGAAGAAGTGATTGCTGCTATGGCCACAATTCAAGGAAAGTCACAATCACCACGAATGACACCTCCAGAACAAACCAACTAGAGACTATTAATGTTACAGATGAAAGAAGGGAGTTCACCGTCAATGTACAACGTAAGAGGGATTCGGTCCGGGCTCCAGCACTCGAAAAAGACATTAAGCAAATGGTGGAATGGCAGGTGAGAGAAGCCCGGCTCGACCTAAAGAACGAACATCGATTCTGAAGGGTAGACCATACCCTGAAGAGTTTGATGTCGTCCAATATCCCAGAGGTTTTGTATCACCTAAGTTCAAGATTTTTGATGGAACTGGAAACCCTCGACAGCATGTTGCACACTTCCGAGCAAGTTGTTGCAATGCGGGGGGTAGCGATGCATTGTTGTGTCGTCAATTTGTGAATAGCCTTTCGGGGGTTACATTCGACTGGTACGCAGAGCTGCTAAATGGTTCGGTGAAAACGTTCGTAGAATTGGAAGACCTCTTTGTTAAGCGGTTTGCTGGAGCTCGACACCATATCACTGTCGGTGATCTTGTGGTGGAGCGACAGAAGCCAACTGAAACATTGGTAGAATACATTTCGCGATGGAGAAATTTGAGCCTGAAGTGTGAGCCACAGCTCCAGGAGCAACATGCAGTTGAAATTCTCTTAAAGGGCATCCATGGACCAGTTGCATTTCTCCTCAAAGGATTCACAATCAAAACGTTCGAGAAACTACTTTGCAAAGCTGAAAGTTTGCAAGAGGAAGCCAAACAGTTGGGCTTTCCAGAAAAGTCTGAAAAGCCAGAGCCGGTCAAGACATTTGAGGAGTCTGAGACAATGGCAGTGGTGGACAAAGGTAAACAGCCAATGCAAATCCAGATTGAACAGCCTCAACAACAGTACTGTCAGCAGTCGTCTCAACAGTGGTCGCTTCGGATGGATGGAAGTGTTGACCTCATTTTTGATGAGGTCTTCTCTTCTTCCCTTTAGTACTTAGGATCTAGCCTTAGGCTTTTCCTTCGACTATCTTAGGGACTAGAATCGGGACCCACCTTTTAGAAATTCAAACCACTTCTTAACTCCCCGCAAACTCCACAAACTCGACCGTAGACCCCTAATCACCTAGAGGGTTGAAATCAAATGTGGAAGTTTAAAGGATGAGTTCCTATAGGACTCTTCGGCCTTAGGACCGTCCCGGCGGCCCGGTCCAGTGAAGGGGCCGACTTACACACACACTACACTTATACACTACACCTACACACTACACTTCCACACACCTCCTAAAACCACACCCATACCCAACTTGACCTCCCGACTCATGTAGGTGATTCACATGGATGGTCCTTAACCCCTAAGCCCTTGGCTAAGAGGGTTAGGAACAACATAGTGGATGCCTCAAATGGGTCCCTTCATGGCTCATGTGAGCTTGATGTGACTTCATGGCTCATGTGAGCTTGATGTGACTTCATGGCTCAACCAAAATGGCTTCATTCCACTCAAATTCACCCAATCTTCAATTTTCCAAATTTTCAATTTTTGACCCCCGGGACCCTACACCCGTCTAACCTACCAAATGCCCTTGAAACTACCCAAAATTTGCAAAATCACCTAAATTGCTCAAAATTCCCCAAAATCAATCCCAAATATTTCCACACCACTCAAATTGATCATTCATACCCAAAAATACCAAAAATTCCAAAAATACCTCCCAATACCCTCCAAATACCCAAAATACCCCCCTTGACCCAAAAATCCAAAAATTTAGAAAATTCCCAGAAAATTTCAGAAAATCCCAAATATTTTCAATTTCATTTTGTCCAACTACAACATGAGCCAATTTTGTCAATTTACCCTACTTTTGTCAAAACCCCCAATTTGACCCATTTTAACCCAAAGTGAACCCAATGTCAAACCAAACCTACCCAATTGACCCAAATTCTGGTCCAATTCAATTTTAAACTTAAATTCAACATTCCCAATACCAATCTAGACCAAATCCAAGTTCAATTTGATTGACATTTGGATCCAATTTCACTTTTGGCCTTAAAGCCCAATTTGAACCCAAATTCAACCCAATTCAAACCCAAATCACTCCCAATTTGCTTCAAGTCACTCATGACTCATCCATGAGCTAAAAAAAACATTTGTTTGGCCCAATCCTTCATAAATTCCCCATCCATAAATTTATTTCCAAACCAAAAGCCCACTTTCTTAAACCTTCCTAAAGCCCATCTCCACCAAAATCCAAAGGGGCAAAATCAATCTAAGGCCCATATGACAAATTCTCTTCATCATGCATTCAATTAAAATCATCCCTAAGTCCTAATCCAATGATCAAATTATTCTAAATAAAGCTTCATCCAACTTTCCACCAAAATGTCCAAAATCCTTAAATTCCATTTTTATGAAGTTGACTAAACTTTTCCCAAGCCAAATGGAGCCATGAATGAGCCATTCCGAAGCCATATGAAGCCATGAAAGTTTGGCATGTGACCATGTCATTAATGGCAAGAGGAGGGGCTCCTTTCCTAATCTTTCATTAAGCCTTTTTAACCTTATTCATGACACACACTAAACCATGTTTAGCCACCTCATCATGGATAGAGACCATATCATTCTCTCTTGGCTGACCCAACTGATTCTCTCAGCCCAAAATCAGGCCATGGGGAGGTGCACCCAACCCAAACCAATAAATTGACCAAATTGAAGCCAAAATGACCCCTTCCCCATTCCATTTTAATTCAAAGCCTTTACACATGGCAATTGCCAATCGATCGCACAAACCTCCACCCCCGACCCACTCGGACTCGAGGGTGACCCATGCCCGCCGCCAGCCCGCCCGGGTCGCCGGAAAACACCATGGCCGAGACCTCGGGAGGAGCCAAACTTTGGAATTCCACCTCGCCGAGCCGCCCCATGCCCAATGGCCACCATGGTCGTTCTTCCCATGACCGCAGCAACTCGATCCCAACCCTCGGCCATCCCCGTAAGGCTCTCCAGCCCACCTCTATTTAAACCCGACCCCCTCACGGCCATGAGAGGAGAGTTGCACAAACCTTGCCGAAACTCGCCAAAATTGTTCCAAACCCTTCTCCACCCTTAGAGCAGCTTGATCCCAAGTGTCAATTTGCCCTAATCCCCACCGACAAAATCCAATTTCTCAACCGAAATTCCACCCAAAACCAGGACACTTCTCCACAGTGAGCCAATCCCCAAATTGATTGGTTCTACACCTTCACTGCACCGAGGGAAGGTGTCCACCAAGCAAAAGCCCCATTTCCGAGCCACCCAGGTTGCTCCAGCCTCCAAGCTTTGTGATCGACCGTGGTCGAAATCATACCTGGACAATTAACTGCACCGAGAGACTTCATCTGGAGCTTGCTGGGATCCAATCGAAGGTGCAACAACCCTCAGATCGAAGCCACACTTCTTTGAGCAAAGGTATGAGCTAACTTTTCTTCCCGAGCTTCTGAACATTCTCCATTTTTATTGCGTAAATTTCATCCCACATAAACCGTATAGATGTGTTCGTCTTCTCAAGATGAATCCATAGAGCATAAGAACATGAAAATCCATTGAGTATCGAGTGAGATCTTAAGGATTTAGTGTGGACGGCTCTCGGGTGAGGGAACTCGGGGACGATGAACGGATGTCGTCCATCCAATACACGCGCGGACGGACGACCAGGATCGCGTCGGATCGAAGACGGAAAGATACGGCGGGCCCCGGAGCGCCGAGTCGATGGCGGCGTCGAACGGGAGCGCGCCACGCGGCGTTTCGAGTCGCCGAGGCCGACGCGGCGCCGCGTGGATAAATAGAAAATTAGGGATTTTTCTGATTTATTTAATTCCCTAAACTTCAAAAATTCATAACTTTGTGTAGAAAAATCGAAAAATAAAATAAAAATACCCTCTTCGCTCAGTGAATCGGAGGAGAATAATGTGGAAAAGAAATCATTTAATTTCATCAAGTATTTTATTTTTAATAATTTATTTACTCTCTCGCATCTTTTTAATTCTCCATGCATATAGGCAATTTACCATGGCATGAGACCATAGGGCTTTGAAGCCTCCGAATTCGGGAACATTCCCCGAATTTTCCAAAGTCGAGGCCATCCCTATGAAAAGTTATTGATTTTTCAAATTCATGTTACTATTTTGAGTATTTTAATTCCAAAAAATAGCATGTTGTGAAATAAATTCTAGGAAAATTTGGTGATGTTCCTTATGACCGTAGGACCCTAGGAAAAATAAGTTTTGAGTTAGTTCATTTAAAACAACCCTAATTGGCTTAAACACCCAAAATGGATCTCTAATTAATTAGAGCTAACCATACATCAAATTGACTTGAAATCAATTCTCCACCGACCCTCGGGATCGGAGGAACCCACCATAAAAATTTGAGGCCAATCGGACTTAGTTAGCCCTACTAAATGGGTTGATTAAGCCATTTAGTCATTTTAAACTTTAAAACTTCATAACTTTCAAAATACTTCTTAAAAATTCACCAAATTGGTTTTGGAGTCTCTCTGATATCAGAGGAATTTAAGAAAATTAAAATTTCAATTTTCTAAAAAAGTTAATTTTTTAATATTATTTTAATATTTTAATAATTAAAAAATAATAAAAATCCCAAAAATAATAAAATTCACCAAAATGTTACATTTTGAATTTTAATCACTTAGGAACAAACCCCATATTTTTCTTAGGTCTATTTAGTGAGATATTAAATTTTAAAGCTCTAGGGCAATTTTAAAATTAAAAAAATATGTTTTCTAGCTTTTTCACTAAAATAATTATAATAAATCATAGAAAAATCAGAAAATTGCAAAATTTGCTTCTCTGATTTCCTTGATATTAGAGAGATTTTTGAAAAATATAAAATTATTTTTCAACATTTATTTTATTTTTAAATTAATTAATACTCCAAAACTTAAAATAATTATAATAAAAATAATATAATTCAAAAAATCACCAAAATTGGTCCAAGTGGTCCTCTAGTCATTAGGAATGTCCCCTAATTTTCTTAAGAATAGAAACTTTCCCTTGGTCATGTTATTAAATTTTCCTTGGAAATCTCTATTTTTCACCAAAAATAATTATATAAATAAATTAAATACAGAGAAATCACATTTTCTCCTCTCATGTCTTTATTGACATATGAGTGAAGTCAAATAAAAATTTCAATTTCATTTGAGTTCAATTTAGTGAGTTATGAAATTATTAAGCTTAAAGGGTAAAGTGGTAATTAAAATTTTTAATCCTTAATTAAAACTTTAGGTTTAATAAAAAAATTAACAAGTAAAATATTTGATCCTAATCTGATTTGGATGATTGAAATCTAAATAATTAAAGGCCAGAAACCCATTAAGCAATTTAAAATGATTAAACCTTAATTAAATAATTGATTAAATTTTGAAGAATAATGAAATTGGAATTATTAAAATAGGAATATTATTAGGAAGAGATTTATTCTTTAATTTAAAAATCCCTAAATTAATTATCTCATTAATATTCAATTTTTAATTAAAATGATAACTCAAATTCAAAACATTAAAAGACTTAATCATTAAACTAAAATTAAATTATTAAACTCTTTTAAAAATTTCAATTAAAATTAAAAAATAAAATTAAATTAAGTAAATTAAATTGGATTAAATTAAATTAAATTAAATTAAAATTAAAAGTTGAATTAAATTAAATTAAATTAAATTAAATTAAATAAACAAATTAAATTAAATTAAATGAATTAAATTAAATTAAATTAAATAAATAAAACCAAATTAAATTAAGTTAAACCAAATTAAAAATTAAATTAAATGAATTAAAATTAAAATCAAATTAAATTAAATTAAATTAAATCAAATTAAATTAAAATTAAATCAAATCAAATTAATTTAATTTAACATCAAATCAAACTAAATTGAATTAAAATTAAATTAAAACTCAATTAAATTAAATTAAATTAAATTAAGTCGAATTAAATATAACATCACCAAAGACATAAAGAATTCAAAATAAATCTAAAATAACTCGAACACTATTCCAAATTTAAACCCATTAACCTAAATTAAATTATTTGAATACCAATTTACCCTCGAAAGCTTTGGTTATCATAACTCCTAAACGTAACATTAAATGAAATGTTACTTCACTTATAGGACATTCAAATGTCCTAGTTCATCATGCAAGACAACAAAATTTGAATCCCCGGACGATTAATTCATTTATATAATTAAATTCATTTGGACTTAAAACAATCTTAGAAATATTGAAAAGATGTTTAAGATTTGTCTTAAGAACTTCCTCGATATGATAGGATGTTTATAAGAACAACTAAATTTAATTATTCTTTGATGAATAAAATCGTCCTCAAACCAAAACACAAAGACCTAGACGTCATAGGAAATGACTAGCTATAGGATTAGGAACTTGGTAGAAAACCATAACCCTTCCCTTAGCTTTACCTAGGAACTTGCTTAAATATTCTAATTGTGTTTTAAGTGCAACTTGGGATGACGGGAAGACCCTCCAGGTACGCTTTTATTTTATTGTAGTTTACTTTCTTGCAATTTACATTATCGCAATTTATTTAATCGCATTGCACTTACTTTTCTCGCATGATAAACAATCGTTGCATGAAAACCCACACCTTTAGGATAGTCCCTAAAACCGAAACCAAAACTAAGTTAAAAGTCATTGCAAGATAAAATTCACCGCCACAACATTTCAAAATATAAAACAACTCAAAATTTAATCACAAACAGTAACACAAAACTACAATTACAACTAAATTAAAACGTCCCGTTGGATGATCGGGAATACCTCGGATGATGTAACCTATGTGTTGCTAACGGGATTTCCCACGTGTCTAAATGAAAGTGTGGAACTCATTCAGTTGAGTTTAGGAAATTCATCCGGACTAAGTGAATCCGATAAAAATAATGATGCCGGAAGGATGGAACCGTGGGATCTTAACCGGTGTCGTTATAATCGACTTTAAGATTTGTTTTAATTAAAATATTGAAAACACTTGGAAATTAAGATTTTCTCTAAACCAAAACACTTTTCTCATCCCCCGATTTATGACTTCTAAAACTAAAACCTCTCGCAACAACAAGGAGCTCGGAGCATGGTGGGCAAGCACGCGCCATCGTCATCGAAGAAACCTCGAGTCTACTTCAAGAAAACTTTCCTAGAATTAAACAACCAAGCCATAGGATTTCGAGGTAGTTTGCTTAGAGCAACATAAATCCTCAACCTTTGTTAGTGCATTCGCACCGCAAATTAAGCCCTAACCGATTTTAGGATTCCGAGGTAGTCGTCCGATACGACATAAACCCTCACATCTTCGAGGCTATTTGTATGATCATATCATACGAATATAAGTCCTAATTAAATAAAATTGGCAAGATTGAAATATCATATAATATTAGGACTTTCCTAAACTCAAGCCAAACAATAGGATAGTCGGGAAATTACCGAAGTTCGCTTCGAATCTGTGATTTCTCCTACCTTTCTTCCTTTGGATTCCCAAAACAAAATGTTCCAAATTTGATCCATTCCCTATTGAAATTCCAAAATTCAATCCCTCGAAAACTTAAACTTTGAAATCCTCGAGAGCAGCATTATTGATTATTATCGAGAGTTTTCTTAGGTGATTCCCGTCACTTAAGATGTAATTAACTATAGGGGCTTGCCCTTATAGGGAATTTTAAAGAACCTGTGTAATATAAACCCCGTTTAATGCTTTCATATTAAGCGAGGGAATTTGTCGGCTTATAAAATTGGTTCGCTGCACCAAATGGATGTCACAAATCTTCTAGTTTATTTAATCGAGCCCCACCGTCAAGCGATGTGTCTATCCTTAGGGATAGATACACGGTTTGTGGTGCGGTGCTCGTTTATATAAATTATTTGGGATGTGAGATCGGTTTAATCTCATATCTTAAAACCTTCAAATTTAAAATTATTTTCAAAAATCAAATACTCCTTTTCAAAATTATTTATTAAATTAAAAATTCGCCGACAACTTCTGTTAGGCGACCCCCTTTTCAAAATAAAACACATAACCTAAACTATGCCGACAGGAAGACAGGGTCCATCTACGGCCAATAAACTAAGCAGAGTATACTCTTTCAAAGATGAGGCAGTGGCAAAGATGTTTCAGAACTTGATTAAGAAGCCTGAGTTCAGATTGCCTGAGCCAAAGAAGTCAGATGAGGTTGATAAAAAGGATCACCCTAGATATTGCCCATATCACAGACTGCTTGGGCACACCATAGAGAATTGCATCAGCTTCAAAGAATGGCTCAAGAAGAACTTTAAGAAGGGGAACATAACAATCCCGAAAGAATATTTGAGAGAGCTTGAAAGAGGTTTTATCAATATGATTTTGGTTGATCCAGTTGTTCCAATTGATTCTTACGCAGCTGATGTCGAATGACACGGTGCAGGTGAAAGCTTCAAAGGAAACGAAGGAAAAGAACAAACCAGATCCAGGCAGTTTCGGTACATGCTAGAAGGCAGATTTCAAGACCTCTCCATTGGGAGAATGTAGGGTTTATCTTTTTATTACTACAATCAGAGTAAAAGGGACATTAGTGGAATCGATGATAGTTTGTCCCATCCCTCCCACCGCAATGAATGAAAGAAAGGAGTTTGTTTTTGTCCAGAATTGCTCTATATTTGGAAAAGCTTAAATTTAGATATTTTGCTAAGACTATGGCTTCGGGGAAGAATGAAATTAATGCTCTAATAACTGAGTCATTTACTTTAAGGAATTTGGACTGGGTCCTGAGTACATTCTGAAATGAAGTATTGTGTTTGAAATACAAGTAATTGACTCGGGATATCAAAAGCCTTTTAATTTTCTGCCATGTGGCTGGGTCCAGACTTTCGAATGAGTCATAATATCTCAGGATTCATATTAAGGGACATTTCAGAATTATTAATTCGGGGAGTTTTGACATTTAAAATCTTTAATAGAAATATGTCTTACCAGATACAGTAATTCTCAGAAAACAAAAGGAGCAAAAAAGGGAGTGTTCCTGAGGAGAAGCTTGAGGTGAGCACAAAATCAAAAATTGGTGCCCCAATTCAGGCATTTAAAATCTTTAACATGTGCTCTACCAAATATAGTAATCCTCAATAAAAAAATGGATGAAAAAGAAAAGAAAAAGAAGAAAATAGGAAATTAAAGAAAAAGGCTCCCTGAGAAGAAGCTTGAGGCAAACATATAATCAAAAATTGGTGTCTTAATCCTCCCCCGATTAATAAAACTTGAAAAGCTACTTTAAGAAGTTTCCTCCGATATTATGCTTTGAAAAGAGTCAAGTGATTTTATGTCTTTTGGATGGTCATTAACTGGCTCAGAAATATCTATGGATAAAGAAAAATATTTTAGTCACATGAACAGAAATTTTGGGATTTTCTTAGGCCCAGGAAGAAAGAATTAAACAAATGACAACGATATTAGCAGTTAATGGAAATTTAACCCTGAAGTCATATCCTTCAGCACCCAACAAATACAACTTCAACGTCAGTTTAAAGAACGTCATAGTAATTTCTCGAAGACAGTGTGAACACCCTTTACGAAATCGGTGACAAAATGAAATGACAACTGCTACGAACAAAGCTACGGAGTTGAAGCCTCCTCAACTGCGACGTCCGTAGAGATAACACATCTTTATAGGTGCTTAAAAGAATATAAATTTTGATAGCAACTTAAAGAGTGAGTTATTATCTACAGTTGCTTTCAATCAGTGGATGATACCCTCAGAAGTGTACTGTGCATCATGATGTTTCAAAGACAAATTCTTGTCCTACGAAGCACTGATGTCGCACTTGTCTAAAACTGGGTCCAGATCTTAAAATAAATGCGACTAAATAAAACTCAGCATCAAACAAAATGAAAGTCAACATTCGAAGAAAAAAAAAACTCTGCACCTCTTAAATTTTCAAAAAATTTTCTGCATAAGCATTTCGATAAAATTCAGCACTGCATGAACTTCTACAAACATTCTCTGCACTTTACAAAATATTTTTGCAATCTTTGCATCCATGAATCTCAGCAAAATTCTTCAGGCTCTGCCTTCATAAATATTTGTAAATCTCTGCATTCCCAAATATTAGCAAAATCTTTCTCAAATCTCAGTATAATCCAAATCTCAGCAAAATTCTTCATAGTCACGAGATAAATCAAATATCAATAAAATTTTTCATAATCACTGCATAAACTGAATCTCAGCAAAAATTCCCTTTGGTCCTCAGAAAAATTTCTCTCAATCTCTATATCCATAAATTTCAACAAAATTCTTCAGTCTCAGCATAAGTCAGCAAAATTCTTCAATATCTCTGCATTCACAGAATCTCAGTAATTCTCAGCACTCGGGATAGGCTTCCGCCCTACTCCCTTCTCAGAAATTCTCAGCACTCGGGATAGGCTTTCGCCCTACTCCCTTTTAAGAAATTCTCAGCACTCGGGATAGGCTTCCGCCCTACTCTCTTCTCATAAATTCTCAGCATTCGAGATAGGCATCCGCCGTATTCCCATCTCAGCATATTCTCTGCAGTTCTCAGCACTAGGGATAGGCTTCCACCCTACTCCCTTCTAAGAAATTCTCAGCACTCGGGATAGGCTTTCACCCTACTCCTTTCTCAGTAGTTCTCAGCACTCGGGATAGGCTTCCGCCCTACTTCTTTCTCAGCAGTTCTCAGCACTCGGGATAGGCTTCCGCCCTACTCCCTTATCAGCAGTTCTCAGTACTTGGAATAGGCACAGTCCTACTCCTCTCTCAACAATCTTAAAATTTGATCCTCTCAGCAAGAAATTGAAATTAAAGCACTCTGCATTTCGGATAGGCTTTGTCTTATTCTTCCTGAGCATTTAGGATAAGCTCAGTCCTAATCCTTCTCAGCATATACATTTGGGATAGGCTCAGTTCTAATCCTTCTCAGCATACACATTTGGAATAGGCTCAGTCCTAATCCTTCTCAGCATACACATATGGAATAGGTTCAGTCCTACTTCTTTCTCAGCATACAAATGCATTCGGGTGGGCCTTAGCCCTACTCTTTTCTCTACATAAAACCAAAATTGAAATTGAAATTGAAATTAAAATCGAAATAAAAATCAAATTGAAATTGAAGTCGAAAGAAAAGCAAAGTAAATCAAATCCAAATTTGAAATTTGAAATTTGAATTTGCAACTCTTAAATAAAAAATTCACCTCTTAATCCCCAGCGAGAGTTCTAAAATTTTCAATCTTGAAGATTTAACTGATACTCCCTAGTGGAAATTTCTTACACTTTGTTCTGAGTTTGTCACTCGAATATTTGTGTTGGCTTTGTTGATTTCTTCGGTCAACTCCAATACGCGCGGTGTGCTTGGTTAGCACACCACCCCTATTGGGGGTCCATTTGTTGACCTCATTTTTGGTGAGGTCTGATCTCTCTCCATAGTACTTAGGATCTAGCCATAGGTTTTCCCTTCGACTATCCTAGAGGACTAGAAATGGGACCCACCACTTAGAAATTCAAACACCTCTTAAACTCCCTTCAAACCCCACAAGTTTGATTGTAGACCCCCTTGCCACTTGGAGGGTTAAGACCAAATGTGGAGGTTTAAAGGATGAATTCCCTATAGGACTCTTTGGCCTTAGGACTACCCTGAGTGGCCTGGTCTGGTGAGAGTTGACTTGCACACACCTCACTCCCACACACACATTCCAAGCCCTAAAGCTACCTTTAACCAATTTGACCCTCACTCATATAGGTAATTCATATGAATGGACCTTAACCCCTAAACCTCTGGTTAAGAGGGTTAGGAACAACGTATTGAATGCCTAGAATGAGTCCTCTCATGGCTCTTGTGAGTTTAACATGGCTTCATGGCTCAACCAAAATGGTTTTATTTTACTCACATCTAATCGATCTTCATTTTTTTCAAAATTTCAATTTTTGACTCCCGGCCCCTAAACTCTCCAAAAATTACCAAATTGTCGTTCAAAAGGGCCCCAAAACTCAAAACTTTACGGTCACCCGGGCTCTCAAAAAAAATCATGCCAGAGTGTTCCTCTCTTCAAATCGAAAAGTTTGACTGTAAATATGCCATACTTCTGAGCTACCTTTGGGCCCCTCGCGGCCAAAATAGCCAATACTTAAAAAACGCTCTGGGATTCATAAAACCTTCCACATAAATCAAAAATGACCCCGAACACTTTTGTTCGACTCTAAATTTCTTTCTAAACCACCTCGAGCCTTTAATTCAGCCTTTTGACCACTTACCCCCAAACTCCCCAAAATTACTAAAATGCCCTTCATAGCAAAAAAATTTCGAAACTTCTAAAAAATTCTAAAAATTCCAAAATATTCTCCACATCATTTTTTTCAACTATCGCTTACCCCATTTTTGTCAATTTAGCCCAATTTGATCAAAAATTCTAAATTTACCATTAAAGCTCAAAATTAACCCTATGTCCAAATCCACCAAATTGATCCTCCAATTCAATTCAAAATCACTCTAAATCATTTCAAAACTCTTCATAACACTTTCCTAAACCAAACTCAACATTCACTTAGCCCAAATTTTGACCCAAACCTAACCCAAACTCAAGCCCAAGTTCACCTCAAATTTAAAGGCCCAAAATCAAGCCAATGAGCTAAATCACTTCAATTAGCCCAAATCCACTTAAAATCTCACTTTCCAATTATCATTTCATCATCCCTTTGATTAAATGATTTGCCTAAGGTTCCAAATTTATTATCAAATTATTCCAAATCAAGCATCTTGACAATTTTCACCAAAAATCCTAAATATTTCAAAATCCCCTTTCATGAAAGCTCCAAAGCCAAATGTGAGCCATGGAGGAGCCAAATGTGAGCCATGAAGCTTGTGTCAAGCCATATGTGAGCCATTTAAGCTCTTTACACATCGCCAAACCTTAAATAGCAAGGGATTAAACCTCTTTCCTAAGCCATGTTTAAACACTTTTAACCCTTTCCATGACACACCTTAACCCAAAATTGACACAAGTACTTGGGATGGGGACTTCTCCATTTCTTTTGGCTAAACCAAATCATCCTTTTCAGCCCAAAATCGAACCATGGGAGGGTGCACCAAAACAAATCCATGCTTTGACTCAAATTCACCCAAAAATTGGCCTTACACCCATACCACTTAAATCCATGCCTTTACACTTGGCATAACCCAATTGAATTCACCAAAATCAAGTTATGACCTCCCCTCCGCCTAAGAACACATTTTGAACCCACTAGCCAACTCCAATGGTCACCTAAGCTCCACCATAACCTTCCTTATTTAAACCACACCTCCATGGCCAAAAAGAAGAAAAAAAAGATTACCTTGGGGAGACCCTGCCAAATTTTTCCCAAAGCTTTTCCAAGCATTCCTAAGCTCAATCAAAGCATTTCCAATTGAGGCCTCACCTCTTGGACAAAGGTATCAATTTTTTTCTTCTCCAACCGAGCTTATTTTAAATTTCTGTAACTATTCACGTGCTTTAAGTATATCATCACCGTATAGATGTGTGCTACTCGATTAGACGATCATTTTAAAAAACAAATCACTCAATTTCGTTGAGAAACGAGTGAGATATCAAGGTTTGAAGGTGGACGGTTTTGGTGAATATGAGTTGTAGAGAGGAGCAGCAGCCGTCTGATCAGGCGTGTATCGGACGGATGGCCCTGATGGCGTCGGACAAGATCTTCGTCCATGAATGCACCGCCACAAAGAACTACGCCAGCCAGTAGCACCCCGACATGTGTATTTGAGCGGGAAATTGGATTTTTGATTTATTTTTGACCCTAAACTTCAAAAAATCATAACTTTACATAGAAAACTCAAAAAAATAAAATAAAAATACACTCTTGCTCACTGAAATAAGGAGAATAATGTGAAAGTAATTTTATATTTATTTGATGCATATTTTATTTTTAATTAATTAAATAGTGTTTTCAATCTTTCAATTTTTCATGCATGTAGGAGCTTCACCATAACTTAAAATTTTGGTATGTTATTCTATGCATAATGTTGGATCTTTCCTAATTTTTTCAAAGTCAGGAAAGATCTCCATGATGAGATATTTATTTTTCAATTTTATGCATCTGTTTTGCTATTATAATTAAAAAATTATCACGTTGCTTAGAAAAATCTAGAAATATTAGAATGTGTTCCATTTGACCAGAGGTACATTAGGAAATTATTTCATGATTTATTTTAATCAAACAAACTCTAATTTGGCCAAAACCTCAAAATTTAATTTTAATTAATTAGGAGTAACCACATATTAAAATCATATGAAATAAAGTCTCCATTGTCACTTAGGATTAGGGGAACCTCACATAAAAATTTTAAATCAATTGGAATTAATTTGATCCATTAAACAAATTAATTAATGGACATGACCATTTTGCAAATTAAAAAATTCATAAAACCCAAAATACATTTCAAAATTTCACCAAATTGGTTTTGGGACTTCTCTGATATCAGAGGAGTCTATAAAAATTAAAATTAGAATTTTCTAAAAATTTTCATTTTTAACCATATTTTTAATATTTTAATAATTAAAAAATAAGAAAAATCATAAAAATATTAAAAATCATAAAAATGACACATTTGGTCTCCTAATCACTTAGGAATGATTCCCATAATTTTCCTAAGTCTCTAAGTCAAGATATTAATTTTTAAAGGCTTAGGGTAATTTTTAATATTAAAAAAATGAATTTTCAACACCTTCACTTAAAATAATTCTAAAAATTCAAAGAAAAATCTAAAAAATATAAAATTTCTTTCTCTGAGCTCTTTGAGGTTAGAGAGACTTAAGAAAAATATAAAGCTTACTTTTCAACTTTGATTTTATTTTATAATTAATTAATACTCCAAAGCTTAAAATAATTATAATAAATAAAATATAATTAAAAAAATCACCAAAATTGGTCCAAGTGGTCCTCTGGTCAGTAGGGACATCCCATAATTTTCCCGAGGATAGAAACTTTACCTTGGTCATGTTGTTGAATTTTCATTGAAAACCCTTATTTTTCATCAAAATAAATACATAAATTAAATTAAATTAAGAAAAATCACATTTTCTCCTCTGATATTTTAATTAACCCATGAGTAAGGTGAAATAAAAATTTCAAAGTCATTTGAGTTATATTTAATGAATTATGAAGTGAATAAGCCTAAGGGGGCAAAATGGTAATTATTGAAATTTAGCCATAATTAATATTTAGGTTTAATTATGGGTAATGGGTAATAAACGATCCTAATTAATCTCCTTAGATGATTGAAACATAGGGGGTTAAATGGTAGGAACCCATTTTATCACTTTTCCAACATAAACAAAATGATTATAATTTCTTAAATTATTAAAAATTTGAAGTTAATTAAAAGAGAATGTTGTTGACCTCATTTTACAATGAGTCAATAACCTTATGATCTAAAAAGTCAACATTAGTCAAAATGGTCAAACCAGACCCAGTGACCAACTCTGTTGACCCCATAGGTCACCCTTTTGACCTAAAAAGTCAACATTGGTCAAAATGGCCAAACCAGACCCAATGACCAACCCTGTTTACCCCATAGGTCACCCTTTTGACCGAAAAAGTCAACATTGGTCAAAATGATCAAACTAGACCCACTGACCAACCCTGTTGACCCCATAAGTCACCCTTTTGACCTAAAAAGTCAACATTGGTCAAAATGGTCAAACCAGACCTAGTGACTAACCCTGTTGACCCCATAGGTCACCCTTATGACCTAAAAAGTCAACATTAGTCAAAATGGTCAAACCAGACCCGCTGACCAACCCTATTGACCCCATAGGTCACCCTTATGACCTAAAAAGTCAACATGGTCAAAATAGTCAAACCAGACCTAATGACCTACCCTGTTGACCCCATAGGTCAACCCTTTGACCTAAAAAGTCGACATTGGTCAAAATGGTCAAACCAAACCTAATGACCTACCCTGTTGACCCCATAGGTCACCCTTTTGACCTAAAAGTCAACTTTGGTCAAAATGGTCAAACCGTACCTAATGACCTACCCCGTTGACCTCATAGGTCACCCTTTCGACCTAAAAAGTCAACTTTGGTCAAATTGGTCAAACTGGACCCAATGACCTACCCTCGTTGACCCCATAGTCACCCTTTTCGACCTAAAAAGTCAACTTTGGTCAAATTGGTCAAACCAGACCTAATGACCTACCCTGTTGACCACATAGATCACCCTTTTGACCTAAAAAGTCAACTTTGGTCAAATTGGTCAAACCAGACCTAATGGCCTACCCTATTGACCCCATAGGTCACCCTTTTGACCTAAAAAGCCAACTTTGGTCAAGTTGGTCAAACCAGACCTAATGACCAACCCTGTTGACCCCATAGGTCAACCTTTTGACCTAAAAAGTCAACTTTGGTCAAATTGGTCAAACCAGACCTAATGACCTACCCTGTTGACCCCATAGGTCTCCCTTTTGACCTAAAAAGTCAACTTTGTTCAAATTGGTCAAACCAGACCTAATGACCTACCCTATTGACCCCATAGGTCACCCTTTTGACCTAAAAAGTAAACCTTGGTCAAATTGGTCAAACCAGACCTAATGACCTACCATGTTGACCCCATAGGTCATCCTTTTGACCTAAAAAGTCAACTTTGGTCAAATTGGTCAAACCATACCTAATGACCTACCCTGTTGACCCCATAGGTCAACCTTTTGACCCAATGACACATTTAAAACTCCACCCTGACAAAATCACAAGTACTGGGCTGACTTGGGTCAACCTAGGTCAAAATTGGTTAACACCTATCTATTTTGATTAAAATAGATAAAGATGAAATAAAAAAAATAAAATTAATCAAATAATTAATTTCAAAATTATTTTTGATTAATTCAAATGATTAATGATTTAATTTTCAATATTTTAATTAAAATACATAATTAATTAAAATGAAAATTAAATTAAAATCATAAAATCATAAAAATGATAAAATTAATCAATTAATTAAATTGAAATTATTTTTCAATTAATAAATTGATTAATAAAATATTTTCCAACAATTTTAATTAATAAAATAATTAATTAAAATGGGAAATTAAAAAGAAATGAAATGACATATAGCCTTCTCATAATTAATTAGGCTAAATTCATCGTAAGGCTTAATTAACACATAATTAAGCCCACATTAAGACCACTTAGCCATGGGTTAATACCCATCATGATGCATGGGGTGAGGTGTCACTCTCTCCTTCACCCTAAGCCTCATTTATCCATGAGGTGGCCGTCCAACATGAGGCCTCACCACCCACCTCCCAAGCCACTCAATGGAAGGAAAACCATGCATGAAACCCCCCCTTACCATGGTTAGAAGCAATGATGAGGGATGAGCTTGTGTATCACCATTTTCCAAGCTTAAGAGATGAGGTGTAAGCTCCCTAACAAGAGTAAAGGCATCTCACCATGCACCTCTCACATGAGCCAATGGATGAGAGACAAAACAATGAAGATCATCATGGAAAACTTAGGGAGAAGCATTAATGCCTATCTTTAGCCAATTCCTTCACCCAATGGGCTGATAGAGGAGGTAACTACTCCCCTAGAACATCCTAAGCTAAGCCATAACCTCCCCTTGCTATAAATAAGACCCTATGGCCGAAATTAGCAAGGAGAAGAAAAAAATTAGGGAGAACTATAGGCTGCCCAAATCCACCTGCTCCCAACATAAAAAGTCTTCCTAAGAGTCCCAACAATCTTTTAGGATCAAATCCAAGCCATAGTTTGAGCCTATTTGAGCCAATTTGACCAAATTTTAAAAACAACCCTAATTTAGGCACTTCTTCAAAATTCCTCCCCAAGCCCGACTTCTGGATCAAATTGCTGCAGCAATAACCTGCTATTGGAGTCCTAGAAGACAACCATAAGGTTTGATCTAGCTTGATTTGCTTGTGCCAAAGGTATGGAATTTTTCTTTACAAAATAAATTGTATTTTCAACATATCATGTTTTATACTAGTCCAGAAGTGTATCATCACCGTATGGATGGATACTTCTCATCCAGATGATCATTTTAAAAAAAATCACTCAATTTCATCAAGAAATGAGTGAGATATTGATGTTTAAAGTTTAATGGTTTGAAATAATTCGGATTTTTATCCGAATTATTTCGGTCGTCCGATCTGGCGCCTTAAGGATGGACGGCGCGGATGATCCCCCGCGGTGTCCGCTGTTCGGCTGCCCGCAGCGAATCCTCCCGCTCGTTCGATGCGTACGAGGACACGCGTCGAACGTCAGTGAGTTTGGCGGCGCGATATTAAAAAAAAAAGAAAAATTCTTTTTAACCTTAAAAACTTCAAAAATCAATATTTTTTTATCTAGAGGTCACAAAAATATGACAATAATACCTCTAGAAAGCTCTTGAAGAGGAGAAAATTATGAGACTAAAATTATAATTTTCTTCTCAGTATTTAATTTTTAATTAATTAAATACTCTATGGAGTATTTTAATTATTAAAAATTATTTATAAATCAAAAAATTATGAAACTTGGAGGCATTTATCTTTATGTTCTTAGGGACCTTCCATAATTTTTCCAAGGACGAGAAAACATGCCTAGGACACTTTTCTCTAATTTTCAAGTTTCTTTGTAATTATTTCAAATAATAATTATAAAAAATTGAAAATTAAGGAAAATAAAAATGAAAATGGCTAGAAATGATAGGGCAAAAGACAATAACCCTAAGAAAATTATTTCTAAGTCATAAAAATCATTTTTTAATGGTATTTTGAATTTAGGTTTAAAATCCTTTATTAATTAAATAATTTTAATCCTAAAAATAACCCTTTATAAATTTAACCTATTTTCACCAACAATCAAAGTTTGAAAATGGTTCTAGTCTATGATAGACTAACGAGAAACTTCACTTAAGTCTAAAATGACCAAATTGGACTTAACTAAATTTAAAATAATAATTAAACCCATTAAACCTTACTTAAATTAGGTTTAATATAAAAATTAAATCTTAATTAAGTTTAATGACATATTAAACTTAATTAATCAAAATTAAACTTATTAATTAAGTTTAAAGACATAATAAACTTAATTAACTCATTAAACCTTACTTAAATTAGGTTTAATATAAAAATTAAATCTTAATTAAGATTAATGACATATTAAACTTAATTAATCAAAATCAAACTTATTAATTAAGTTTAAAGACATAATAAACTTAATTAACTCAATAAACCTTACTTAAATTAGGTTTAATATAAAAATTAAATCTTAATTAAGTTTAAAGACATATTAAACTTAATTAATCAAAATCAAACTTATTAATTAAGTTTAAAGACATAATAAACTTAATTAACTAATTAAACCTTACTTAAATTAGGTTTAATATAAAAATTAAATCTTAATTAAGTTTAAAGATATATTAAACTTAATTAATCAAAATTAAACTTATTAATTAAGTTTAAAGACATAATAAACTTAATTAACTCATTAAACCTTACTTAAATTAGGTTTAATATAAAAATTAAATCTTAATTAAGTTTAAAGACATATTAAACTTAATTAATCAAAATTAAACTTATTAATTAAGTTTAAAGACATGATAAACTTAATTAATTCATTAAATCTTAATTAAATTAGGTTTAATATAAAAATCAAATCTTAATTAAAGACACATTATAACTTAATTAATCTCCTTACACTCTAATTAAACTAAAACCCTAATTAAGTCTAAACCATTAGACCTAATTAAACCATTAGACCTTAACTAACTAAGGTTTAATCAAACTTAAACCCTAATTAGGTCTAAACCATTAGACCTAATTAAACCATTAGACCTTAACTAACTAAGGTTTAATCAAACTTAAACCCTAATTAGGTCTAAACCATTAAACCTAATTAAACCATTAGACCTTAACTAACTAAGGTTTAATCAAACTTAAACCCTAATTAGGTCTAAACCATAGACCTAATTAAACCATTAAACCTTAACTAACTAAGGTTTAATCAAACATTAAACCCTAATTAGTGTCAAACCATTAGACCTAATTAAACCATTAGACCTTAACTAACTAAGGTTTAATCAAACTTAAACCCTAATTAAGTCTAAACCATTAGATCTAATTAAACCATTAGACCTTAACTAACTAAGGTTTAATCAAACATTAAACCCCAATTAGGTCTAAACCATTAGACCTAATTAAACCATTAGACCTTAACTAACTAAGATTTAATCAAACTTAAACCCTATTTAGGTCTAAACCATTAGACCTAATTAAACCTTAGACCTTAACTAACTAAGGATTAATCAAACTTAAACCCTAATTTTGTCTAAACCATTAGACCTTAAATAACTAAGGTTTAATCAAACATTAAACCCCAATTAGGTCTAAACCATTAGGCCTAATTAAACCATTAGACCTTAACTAACTAAGGTTTAATCAAACTTAAACCCTAATTAGGTCTAAACCATTAGACCTTAACTAACTAAGGTTTAATCAAACATTAAACCCTAATTAGGTCTAAACTATTAGACCTAATTAAACCATTAGACTTAATTAAATCATTAGACCTTAACTAACTAAGGTTTAATCAAACTTAAACTCTAATTAGGTCTAAACCATTAGACCTAATTAAACTATTAGACCTTAATTAACTAAGATTTAATCAAACTTAAACCCTAATTAGGTCTAAACCATTAGACCTAATTGAACCATCAGACCTTAACTAAGTAAGACTTAATCAAACACAAATCCTAATTAAGTCTACTACATTAGACTTAATTAATTAATAAACCTTAATCAACTAAGGTTTAATCAGACCCAAATCCAACCTTTTATTCCAAGTCCAACCTAACCTAAACTTAAACATAACTTGAGTCCAACCTAACTTGAACTCAAGTTAACCTAAAACCTTAGGTTCAACCCACATTGAACCTAACCTAAACCTAACCTAACTTGAGTCCAACCTAACTTGAACTCAAGTTAACCTAAACCTTAGGGTCAATCAACATTGGACCTAACCTAAACCTAACCTAACTTGAGTCCAACCTAACTTGAACTCAAGTTAACCTAAACCTTAGGTTCAACCCACATCGAACCTAACTTAACTTGAAACCTTAGGTTCAATCCACATTGGACCTAACCTTAACCTAACCTAACGTGAGTCCAACCTAACTTGAACTCAAGTTAACCTAAACCTTAGGTTCAACCCACATCGAACCTAACTTAACTTGAAACCTTAGGTTCAACCCACATCGAACCTAACTTAACTTGAAACCTTAGGTTCGACCCATATTGAACCTAACCTAAACTGAACTAAACTTGAGTTCAATCCAACTAGAACCTAATTTAATCCAAGTCAAACCTTACCTTAGGTTCAACTCATATTTAACTTAAATCGACCTTAAGTCTAGGTTCAACCTGACTTGAACCTAACTTAATCTAAACTCAAAATTAAACTTAAGTTTAACCCACATTAGACTCAAGTTAAACCAAACTTAGGTTCAACCTGACATGAACCTAACTCAAAAACCTAACTTAAGTCTAACCCATATTAGACTTAAGTCAAACTATACTTAGGTTTAACATGATATAAACCTAAGTCTAATTTAAGCCTTAGGTTCAACCTAACTTGAATCTAAACTAAAACCCGGCTTAAGTTCAATCCTAAGTCTAGGTCTAACTTTAAATAGACTTAATTAAAACTTAAGTCTTATCTAAAAGGGACTTAGATGGTCTGCAAATCTAATCGAGTCTAATTTATTAGACTGGATTAACCTTTAAGTCCTATTTAAACAAGACTTAAAACTTAACTAAATCTATTCTAAACCAAACCTTTTAACTTAAGTTCAAACAGACATGAACTCAAGTTAAATAGATTCAATCAACATTGAATCTAACTTAGGTTCAATCAGACATGAACCCAAGTCAATTCGATCAATATTGAATCTAATTTCAAATCTTTTAACTTGAATTCAGACAGACACGAACTCAAGTTAAATAGATTCAATCAACATTAAATCTAACTTAGGTTCAACCAGACATGAACCCAAGTCAATTCAATCAATATTGAATCTAATTTCAAACCTTTTAACTTAAGTACTAACGGACATGAACTCAAGTTAAATAGATTCAATCAACATTGAATCTAACTTAGGTTCAACCGAGACATGAACCCAAGTCAATTCAATCAATATTGAATCTAATTTCAAACCTTTTAACTCAAGTTTAAACAGACATGAACTCAAGTTAAATAGATGCAATCAACATTGAATCTAACTTAGGTTCAACCAGACATGAACCCAAGTCAATTCAATCAATATTGAATCTAATTTCAAACCTTTTAACTTAAGTTCAAACAAACATGAACTCAAGTTAAATAGATTCAATCAACATTGAATCTAACTTAGGTTCAACCAGACATGAACCCAAGTCAATTCAATCAATATTGAATCTAATTTCAAACCTTTTAACTTAAGTTCAAACAGACATGAACTCAAGTTAAATAGATTCAATAAACATTGAATCTAATTTAGATTCAACCAGACATGAACCCAAGTTAATTGAATCAATATTGAATCTAATTTCAAATCTTTTAACTTGAATTCAGACAGACACGAACTCAAGTTAAATAGATTCAATCAACATTGAATCTAACTTAGGTTCAGCCAGACATGAACCCAAGTCAACTCAATCAATATTGAATCTAATTCCAAACCTCTTAACTTAGAGTTCAGACAGACATAAACTCAAGTTAATAAATTCAATATTTTAAAACCAAAATTGACATAATCAACAAAAAAATTGACATTTCAAAATAATTCGACATAAACTGATATCCAAGACATATCCAAATATTCTGTGATGTTATTTCTGACAATGTTTTCTTTGCAGGATGAAAACGAGAAATTCCGCTTAGATTTTCTTTACATGTTATAGGATGTACTAACTCTATTTTGCAGGACGACATTCTAGGCGAACAACAAAAATAAAACAAAAACTTTTAGGTTAGATATATAACCTGAAACTTTTGACAATAAAAAAAATAAAACTAAAACTTTTAAGTTAGACATATAACCTGAAATTTTTCAACAAATCAACAACATTGACAACAAAACCAGAATCTTTAGGTTAGACATAATACCTAAAATATTCAATAACATAATATAACGACATTCGGGAGTGATAGTGGGTACATCTCCCCTTAAAATAAATTCTTAGAAAACAAATGATTAACATTAATCAGATGTTTCCTTAAACAATTGAAAATTGTTTAAGATGTAATTAACTATAAAGGCTTACCTCTATAGGAGATCTAAAAGAACCCAAATTAGAAATCTCTGGTTTACCATGATTTTCTTAATATGAAAATTCTAGAATATGTTATCCTAGAATATCCTCATATAAGAATTATCATAAACATCTTTTTCTACCATTAGTCCTAAAAATTCTCTAAATCCTTTGTAGTATTTATATGAATAAAACTAGGCTAATATTAGATGGCGACTCCTTGACATTGATATTAGATGGCGATGACATGACCCCACCCATCCGCCAAGACATATTAAATTTTCATCGCCACTAAATGTATTAAGTGAAGGGGTTTAATCTTGGAAGATATTAACTTATTAATCTTAACCCCTAATTAATGATAGAAATCAAATACCACTTAATATTAATTTAATAACTCATTAATAAAAACAAAGATAAATTAAATAATCAAATTAAAATAATTTCTAAGATAAATTAAATAACCAAATTAAAACAATTTCTAAGACAATTTGATAAAAAAAAATAATTTTTAAATGATATAATTAACTAAATTAAAAATAATTTTAAAATGACATAATTAATTCAAAAAAATTCAAATTAAATATAATTAAATTAAAGCAATTTTAAAATAATTTAATCAACTTTAAATCACAATTAAATTAAAATAATTGAATTAAAATCAACTTCAAATCAACGCAATGAAAATTAAATATAATTAAAATTAAAGTTAAAAAAAATTTAAAAAATAACCAACAACTAAATCAACTTTTGAAATTACACAATCAAATTGAAATAACATAAGACAATTATAATTAAACTAAAATATTATAATTAATTTAAATCATTCTACTCAACTTCAAACAAGATGGTTAAGTTTCTTAATAACCTAACCTGCCCCTAAAGGCTTTCACCCACATAACTCTTAAGTGAAATGCCAAGTGAATGTCACCTCTCTCATGAGATAATTAAAACATCTAAATTCACTGAGCAAGAGTCAAGACTCAACTAAACTTTTGGATGACCAATTCACCTGTACAATGAAATTCATTTGGACTTGAAATATTCCCATAAGCATTGAAAAGATGTTTAGGACCCGTCATAAGCACTTTCTCAATATAATGGGATTTTTTAGAAGAACAATTGAACTTAATTGTTCTTTGGTGAAGAAAATCATCCTTAACAAAACACAAGAACCTAGACGTCATAGGAATTGACTAGCAATAGGATTAGTATTTTTGGTAGAAAACCAGAACCTTCCCTTAGCCTTTACCTAGGTATTTCTTGCAATTATATAAATTCCTTAACATGTGTTTTAAGTGTAGCTTGGAATGACGGGAAGACCCTCTAGGTACGCTTTTACTTTATTGCAATTTATTTACCTACACTGCACTTTACTTTTCTTGCATGTTAAACAAGAATGTCACCCTGCATGAAAACTGAAACCTTTAGGAAAGCCACTAAACTGAATCTCGAAACTAAATTAAAAGTTACAACAAGATAAAATTCACCGCCACAACATTCAAAATATGAAACAACTCAAAATTTAATCACAAACAGAACAACAAAACTACAACTACAACTAAATTAAAATGTCTCGTTGGATGATCGGGAATACCTCGGATGATGTAACACATGTGTTGCTAACGGGATTTCCCACAGTCTAAATGAAAGTGTGGAACTCATTCAGTTGAGTTTAGAAAATTCATTTGGACTAAGTGAATCTGATGAAAATAACGGTGCCGGGATGACAGAACCATGGGATCTTAATCGGTTCTATTTAATAAATTTTAAGATTTATTTTAATTAAAACAATAAAAATATTTGGACTTTAAGATTTCTCTAAACCAAAACACTTCTCTCATCTCTTGATCGCACCTTCTAAAACTAAACCTCTCGCAACAACAAGGAGCTTGGAGCACGATGGGCAAGCACGACCATCGTCAACAAGAAAACTCGGGTCTACTTCAAAGAAACCATTCTTAGAATTAAATAACCAATCCATAGGATTTCGAGGTAGTTTGCCTAGTGCAACATAAATCCTCAACCTTTTCGTTAGGCACTTGCATAATCATTTTATGCAAATTAAGTCCTAACCGGTCTTAGGATTCCGAGGTAGTTGTTTGGTCCGACATAAACCCTCACATCTTCGAGGCTACTTTTGTGATTATATCATACAAATTTAAGTCCTCTTGGCAGAATTACAACATTAAGTAAATTCTCGAATTGAAGCTAAACAATAGGATAGTTTGGGAAGTTGCCAAGATTCCTCTTGGATCCTCAGCTTCTCCTACTTCTCTTCCTTTGGACTCCTGAAATAAACTCTTTCAAATTTGAGCTAATCCCTATTGAAATTTCCAAAATCCAATCCTTTGAAAACCTTAAACTTTTAAATTCTTGAAAGTAGAACCACTGATCTTAATCGAGAGTTTTCTTAAATGATTCCCATCATTTAAGATGTAATTAACTATAGGAGCTTGCCCTTATAGGGAACTTTAAGAACTCAGGTAATATAAACCCTGCTTAATTCCCTTATATTAAGTAGGGGAACTTGTCGGCTTATAAAATTGGTTCGCAGACCAAACGGATGTCTCAAATCTTCTAGTTTATTTAATCGAGCCCCATCATCATGCAGTGTGTCTATTTTATGGGATAGATACATGGTTTGTGGTGCGATGCTCGTTTATATAAACTATTCGAGATGTGAGATCGGTTTGATTTCATATCTTAAAATTTTCAAACTTAAAATTATTTTCAAAATCAAATGCTACTTTCCAAATTATATATATATTTAAATTAAATTTAAAATTTAAAATTCACCGATAATTTCTGTAGGCGATCCCTTTTCAAAATACAACACACAAACCCAAAAATAAGTCGTACAGTTGTTAGGTGAATGATTCATAGGAATTTTCCAAGTCACTTAGATGCATAACTTATACATATTCAACATATATGACAAGAGAGGATGTTTGTGTAAATAAGCAAAAAAATTGGGGGTTTTCTATAAAATTGCCAAGGGTGTTCATGAAATTTTGAAATTATATACCAATTTGACGAGGATGAAAATAGAATTCCAAGAGTTCATACATTTTGAATAACAGAGTTGTGTAATAAAATTTATGGTCGTTTGAGGTTTAATGGTGGTTAACTATGTAGTTATGATGGTTGAAGGGTTGAATTTTGACCAAACACTTGACTTTAGTCAAATTAATAGAGTCAAATGGCCTAAGCCCAATGGTTCAATTGGTTTTAATGAATTCAAACTCCATAAAAAGATATGACTGATCCAACTGGACCCCACATACGCAAAGAAAGAGGTCATTTTGACCAAAACATTTTACTGGACTAGAAGGTCTATCATGAAGTTTAAAATATTTTTAATTGAATATTGGAGTCTTTTTGAAAGAGTTATGGTCAAAATATCATTTTTTTCTCATCATTATCATTTTCTCACTTCTGATTATCGTTTGCTCAAAAGGTATCCATATCGGGTCAAAATTAAGCATCCAATGACTTATTTGAATGATTTTGATGAGATGGATATACTGGTGAAGTCCATTTTAAAAAATGACTCATTGAAAATCTTTTATAAGAGATAATTTTCATGAATGACAACCTTCGTAGTCATCATTAAGTAAAATTTTTTTCAACTAATCATTACACTTGCTCACGTGGTTCTTTTTAGTTATAATAATTTTCATGCAACCTTTAAAATGAGCTTTTAAGCCTTACAATCATCTTTAAAGAAAAATCAGTAATTTTACGGTTTAATAGGATTGAACTCAAGTAAAGTTCAACAAGGTTTTAAGCAAGGAAAGTAGGTTGACCATAAAGGAGGTCAACTCAAGGTGGCGTGATCACTCCACACTACTTCTACACCTAGAGTGGTCACACCACCTTCAAGCGTGGTCACACTACTTCGAGGCACTTTTTTGTTTGATTTTCTCGTTATAAATTGTTCATATTCAAATCTGCAACATGCACAACATCAATTGAAAACATTTCTCCATCTTAAAGTCCTTAAAAAATAAGTAATAATAACATAGAAAATGCAGGGAAGATGCAGTTAAAATCACGTAAATTGATGCATGTCAGTCCCGCTCTTAGTAGTTCCAACTTAGGCTGTTCTTTCCTTGGTGGTTCTTGTCTTGGCACATCTTGTTGATGAACCATCGATCCTGATGATCCGCATACATTCAAGTTGAGCCCTTGAATGTGATTTAAGGCTTCATATCTTGAATTAAATATAGCATTCACGACTTATTCCCTTAAATGATTAAATTTTTGCATTGCAAACTCTCTGGTGCAATCTGATCCATGAAAAAATACCCATTTTTATGCCTTGATTTTTATCAAATATTTAAGGATATTATGCTTTAATGAAAGGTATTTTTGTGTTTTTGGATACAGGTGATGGAAAAATGTTCAAGAAGAAAAAAAAAAGTGAAAAAGGAGTAAAGAGGAGCAAAAATGGAGCCAAAATGCAAAATTGTCAAAATTATTAGTCTGGCGCCTAGGCGCCAGAATCCGGTGCCTAAGCGCTAGGTTGATACTGGATTTGTCAAGATTTTTGACGACTTTTGGATGGTTATTTTGACGGTATTGGCGGTTATTCGACCTTTTAGAAGACTGGTAGTAGTTCCTGGATTATAGGACATGTGATACAATGTATTTGGACACTTGGAAACGGTTTTAATCGCGAAGAGGTGTGATCCAAAATGAAGATGAGCGAAGAACTGGATGCAGAGTCCGGCACCTAGGCGCCAGATTCCGGCGCCTAGGTGCCAGACACACCTTCTAGAAGATTCATTGAATTTGGACACATTTTGAAGAGGTGCCTCAAGGCAACCCTTGAAGCCTATAAATAGGAGGGTACTCCTTCAGAGAAAAATGCCCCCCATACATCCCCCTATCTAGAGCCCCATCTAGAGGGAGAATTAGAGAAATACTTTAGGGCCACTTTTATTAATTAGTGAGTTTATTTAGAGTGTGTATTGAGAGTTTAAAGAGTTGGTGCTTTTGAAGTTTATTTGCTTTGGTGTCAGAAGAATTCAGAGGTTCAGTAGGAGAAACACTTGAGATAAGTATTTGTAATTTTATTCAAAGTTTTATTATCATGTTTTGTTGTTTAAATTCAATGTGTTCTGAGTAGTTAGTTTACTTTCTCCTTTCAATTATGAAAAGATAAATAAGATAATATAAAATTCGATGTAGAATTAAAAACTATTTATATTTTAAAACATTGTGATGATATTAATACTGGATCATCATTTACTTTACAAATTGATCACTTGTATTGTGAAAATCTGTTGAAGAGTTTTAATACCTAGAAGAAGATGAATTCTTAACTAGTAGATATCACATGAATACTTAGGTAGTCGAAGGCCTTGTGCGGGTTATTCAAGGTGAAGTGCAAATAAATAGGAAGATATTATATAATGGGCGTAGAATTAATAAGTTTTTAGAGTGACAGACTAAATTCTTGTGATTTGGTTTATAGAGAAGGAAAGGGACACTAGTAGGGCCGACCATAGCCACCCTTGGACATCTAGTAGTGTGAGCCTAGATTAAACCACTCTACTAACAATACATCCGGACATGATCTATAAAGCTAGCCAATGTTCATTACACCTGGATCGAAGGGTAAAGAATATGAATGCTTCTATTTGGCACAATACCATAAATTTATATTCTCCATGAATATTATTATTAACTTAAAAAATCTTGGATTAATTGAAAGGAAGAACGTTGTGTTCTTATTGCTATTTACACCAATCATTTCATTAATGCTTTATTATTGCATCTTTCATTATTGCTTTATTATTGCATTTAGTAAATTAAAAATATCAAATTTTTAAAGTACAAAAGAAATACATAAAAATAAAATTAAAATATTTAAAAATCCATAACTCACTCCTCGTGGGATTGATACTGGGTCTTTGTTTCAAAGCCCTATATTACTTGATACGATACGTATACTTGCGTAGTACCCCTAGTGTGTAAAATATTTTCAATAAAATTATATTTGTATACACTAGTTGCTATTATTATCTATTACATATATTTGAAAGCATTAATTATTATATTTGTCATCAATGAATTGCGGGTCAAGTTTTTGGCGTCGTTGTCGGGGATTGAATTTTCAGTACTTATATATATAGCATTGGGTCAAGTTTTTGGCATCGTTGTCGGGGATTGAATTTTTAGTACGCATATATATAGCATTTGGTTAAGTTTTTAGCACCGTTGCACGGGGAGGAGCGGAGTAGATTTTAAATATTAATATTTTTATTTTATTCATTTTGTTTTATTGTCAAAAATATAAAATACCATATATATATATATATATATATATATATATATATATATAATAAAATAAAAACAAATTTTTATAAGTAGAGATTTTATTTCTTGTTAATTTACTTGTTATGCGTAGTGCCTGGATCTCGAAGGATTATTACCTTTAGATTCCGAATTAGAATGAACTATTAAAAGAATTAAAAAAGGAAAACAAACTAAAAAAATTCAAGAGATGGCTAATTTACATAACAATTTACAAAATCCAATTGAAATTAATGACCAAAATGTTTACAAACCATTAAGGGATTATGCTAACCCTACAATTGATGAACTTCATAGTAGTATTCAAATACCTACTGTAGATGCTAATTCTTTTGAGCTTAAACCATCTATCATTCAAATGGTTCAAAATAATCAATTTGGAGGAACACCAAATGAGGATCCAAATTTACACTTTGCTAGTTTTTTAGAACTTTGTGCTACCTTTAAATATAACAATATTTTTGATGATGCTATTAGACTTAGACTCTTTCCTTTTTCTTTATGAGATAAAGCAAAGATGTGGTTGAACTCATTAGCAACAGGTTCTATTAAAACAAGGGCTGAAATGGCACAAAAATTCCTTGCTAAATATTTTCCTCCTTCTAAAACTACTAAATTAAGAAATAATATTACTTCATTTAGTCAATTTGACGGGGAGACAATTTATGAAACTTAGGGAAGATTTAAAGAACTATTAAGAAAATGTTCTCATCATGCTTTACCTGATTGGTTAATAATTCAAACATTTTATAATGGTTTAATTGGATCAGTAAAATCAATTATCGATGCTCATTCTTGGAGGTTCTTTAATGTCTAAATCATTTGAAGAAGCTTATACTTTAATTGAAGAAATGGCTAATAATAATATTCAATGGCCTTCTGAAAGGATTAATCCTAAAAGAATGTCAAGTATTCAAGATAATGAAGCCTTTTCTATCTTAGCTTCACAAGTAGCTACAATATCTAAGAAATTAGATAATTTTTCCATCAACATGTCACATAACAACTCATCTAATATTGAAGATTCTCAAACTATTGAAACTTTACAAGCTATTGCTAGTAAAAATAATTTGTATTCAAACTATTATAATCCTGGATGGAAAAATCACCCTAATTTTAACTGGAATAATCAACAACAACAATGGGGTAATAATCAATCCCATCCAACTGGAAATTAGAATAATCAAGTAAATTCAAATTATAAACCACCTTGATTTAATAATCAACAGAAAAAGTTATCAATAGAAGAATTAATTTTACAAATGAGTAATCAATTACAAAATCAAAATACTACTATTCGTAATATTGAGAATCAAATGAGACAAATCGCTAATTTAATTAATTACAGACTTCTAGAAACACTTCCTAGTAATGTTGAAATTAATCCAAAAGAAACTGAAAAAGAACATGAACATGTTAAAGCTATACAACTTAGAAGTGGAAAGGAATTAAAAGAAAGAATGCAGAATGAAATTGAAAAAGAACTTGAGGTTGAAGAGATTGAAAAACCTAAAGAAACTCCTTCTCCTAATCAAGATCAAACTAATATTTCTATTAATGTGGAAGTTGAAAAACCACCACCACCTTTTCCTCAAAGATTAAAACAGCAGAAGCTTGATCATCAATTTTCTAAGTTCATTGAAATTTTTAAAAACTTACTATAAATATGCCATTTGCTGAAGCCTTGGAACAGATGCCAACTTATGCAAAATTTATGAAGGATATACTAAGTAAGAAATGAAAATTTGAAGCTTTTGAAACTGTTGCACTAAGTGAAGAATGTAGTGCAATAATTCAAAAGAAATTACCTTAGAAACTTAAAGATCCTAGAAGTTTTACTATACCTTGTGTTATTGGAGAAAACTTTAGTGGAAAAGCTTTGTGTGATTTAGGAGCAAATATTAATCTCATGCCATTTTCTATTTATCGACGGTTGAATTTAGGAGAGATTACTCCCACCACTGTAACCCTTCAGTTAGATGATAGATCTATCACTTACCCTAAAGGTGTTATAGATGATGTACTTGTTAAAGTAGATAAATTTATCTTCCCTATGGATTTCATTGTACTTGATATGGAAGAAGATAAAGAAATACCAATTATTTTAGGGAGATCTTTTCTAGCTACCAGACGAGCGATGATTGATGTGCAAAAAGGAGAATTAACTATGAGAGTTAATGATCAAGAGATTAAATTCATTGTTCTTAAATCGATGAAGTACCCTGACAAAGAAAAATATTATTGAATGGATATTTTTGATTTTATAATTGAAAAACACTATCGAGAAAAATGTAAAATCATTCCTGAAGAAGAAATTAAATTTTTAACTGATGAAAATGAAGAACTAAAAGAAGATGAATTACTTAAAGAAACTCATTATATTAAAGATAACTCGGAAACTTTAGACATAACTCCAAATGATATACTTTTACCCTCAATTAAAAAACCCCGAACTCGGAATTAAAAATGCTACCTTCACATTTAAAGTATGCATTTCTTGGAAATTCATTAACTTTACTGTTATTATTTCTTCCGAGCTAAGTTTAGATCAAGAAGAAAAATTAATAGAAGTGTTAAAGAATTATAAAAAAGCTTTTGGTTGGACTATTAGCGATATGAGAGGAATAAGCCTTCCATTTGTATGCATAGAATTTTAATGGAAGAAATTTTTAAACCTACTATTGAACCGCAAAGAAGATTAAATCCTATCATGAAAGAGGTTGTTAAAAAAGAAATTTTAAAATGGTTAGATGCTGGAATTATTTATCCTATTTCGGATAGCCAATGGGTAAGTCCTATTCATTGTGTTCCGAAGAAAGGAGGAGTAATCGTCACTGTCAATGATAAAAATGAACTAATTCCTACAAGATAAGTTACTGGATGGCGAATTTGCATTGATTATCGAAAGTTAAATGAAGCCACTAGAAAGGATCATTTTCCTTTACCTTTCTTGGATCAAATGCTTGACAAATTAGCTGGACAATCATATTTTTGTTTTCTGGATGGATATTCTGGTTATCATCAATTACTTATTTGCTCCTGAGGACCAAGAGAAAACAACATTTACAAGTCCTTATGGAACATTTGCCTTTAGAAGAATGCCTTTTGGTTTATGTAATGCACCTGCAACTTTTCAAAGATGTATAATGTCAATATTTTGTGATTTGATTGACAAAGGAATTGAAGTATTCATGGATGATTTTTCAGTTTTTAGAACTTCTTTTGAGTCTTGTTTGGAAAATATTTCCAAAGTTCTGAAAAGATGTGAAGAAACAAATTTAGTTCTTAACTTGGAAAAATGTCAATTTATTGTCACATAAGGCATTGTACTTGGTCATAAAGTTTCACAAAAAGGGAAGGAAGTTGATCAAGCAAAAGTAAAAATTATTGCTAAACTGTAACCCCTACTACTGTTACTGATGTGAGAAGTTTTCTAGGTCATGCTAGATTTTATAGAAGATATATAAATGATTTTTCTAAAATTGCTAAACCTCTTTGTCATTTATTGGAAAAAGAAGCTAAATTTGAATTTAATGAAGACTGCGTTAACGCTTTCAATATTTTAAAAGACAAATTAATAACTGCACTTATAATTATTGCATCTAATTGGAATAAACCTGTTGAATTAATGTGCGATACAAGTGATTTTTCAATTGGAGCTGTATTGGGACAAAAATATGAGAAAATTTTCAAAGTTATATATTATGCTAGTAAAACTCTTAATGAAACTCAAAGAAATTACACTACTACTGAGAAAGAGCTTTTAGCTATAGTATATGCCTTTGATAAATTTAGACCTTGTCTTCTTGGTACCAAATGCATAGTTCATACTGATTATTATGCTATTAAATATTTAATGATGAAAAAAGATGCTAAACCTAGACTGATAAGATGGGTTTTACTTCTACAAGAATTTGATTTTCAAATAGCGGATAGAAAAGGAACGGACAACCAAATTGCTGATCATTTATCTAGAACTAAGAATGATGTTATTACTGAAAAAAATATAAATGAGAAATTTCCTGATGAACATTTGTATGTTATTCAAGGATGCCAAACACCTTGGTATGCAGATATAGTTAACTATTTAGTTAGCAATATTTTACCTTATGGATTGGATAACAAATTTATTAAGAAATTTAAAAATGATGTTAAATCTTATATTTGAGAAGATCCTGATTTATTTAAATTAGAAAGAGATTCTGTAATTCGTAGATGCGTACCTTATGAAGAAACTTATGCTATTATTCAAAAATGTCATGATTCGAAATTTGGAGGACACTTTGGAGTAGATAAAACTGCATTTAAAATTTAAATTCAGGATTTTATTGGCCTACCTTATTTAAAGATGTGAGACATTATGTGAAAACATGTGATCAATGTCAAAGGATGGGAAATATATCCAAGAAAGATGAAATGACTTTAAACTATATATTGGAAGTTGAAATTTTCGATATATGGGGTTTAGACTTTATGGGACCATTTGTACCATCATCTGGAAAGATTTATATTTTATTAGCAGTTGATTACGTTTCAAAGTGGATTGAAGCTGTAGCTTTACCTAGCTGTGATTCCAAAAGTGTTTCAAAATTTTAAAGAAGATGATTTTTTTCAAGATTTGGAATGCCTAAGGTAATTATCACAGATGGTGGAAGTCATTTTAGAAATATAAGAATTCAATCATTATTGGAAAAATTTGGAATCAAACACAGAATTGCAACTGCATATCACCCACAAACAACTGGAATGGCTGAAGTATCAAACAGAGAAATTAAAAGAATTTTAGAGAAGACTGTTAATCCTAAAAGAACTGATTGGGTTGATAGACTTGATTCTGCATTATGGGCTTATAGAACAGCTTATAAGACACCAATCGGAATGTCACCTTACCGGTTAGTTTATGGTAAACATTGTCACTTACCTATTGAACTTGAACATAAAGCTTATTGGACGATAAAGGAGTTTAATTTTGATTAAATACTGCAAGAGAAAAATGATTATTGCAATTGAATGAGATGGATGAAATAAGAAATGAATCATATGAAAATGCTGTTGTCATATATTTTTTTAGGTTGTGTGTTTTATTTCGAAAAGGGGGGTCGCCTAACAGAAATTGTCGGCGAATTTTAAATTTTAAATTTAATTTAAATATATATATATAATTTAGAAAGTAGTATTTGATCTTGAAAATAATTTTAAATTTGAAAATTTTAAGATGTGAAATCAAACCGATCTCACATCCCAAATAGTTTATATAAACGAGCACCACATCACAAACCGTGTATCTACCCCGAAGAATAGACACACTGCTTAACGATAGGGCTCGATTAAATAAACTAAAAGATTTGTGACATCTGTTTGGTTTGCGAATCAATTTTATAAGCCGACAAATTCCCTTGCTTAATATGAAAGCATTAAACAGGGTTTATATTACCTGGGTTCTTAAAATTCCCTATAAGGGCAAGCCCCTATAGTTAATTACATCTTAAGTGATGGGAATCACCTAAGAAAACTCTCGATAATAATCAGTAGTTCTGCTCTCAAGAATCTCAAAGTTTAAGGTTTTCAAGGGATTGAATTTTGGAATTTCAATGGGGAATGAATCAAATTTGGAACATTTTATTTTAGGAATCCAAAGGAAGAAAGGTAGGAGAAATCACAGATCCAAAGCGAACTCCGGCAATTTTCCAAATATCCTATTATTTGGCTTCGAGTTTAAGAAAATCCTAATATTATCTGATATTTCAATCTTGCCAATTTTGATTAATTTGGACTTATATTTGTATGATAAAATCATATAAATAGCCTCGAAGATGTGAGGGTTTATGTCGTATCGGACGACTACCTCGGAATCCTAAGACCGGTTAGGGCTTAATTTGCAATGCAAATGCCTAACAAAAGGTTTAGGATTTATGTTGCACTAGGCAAACTACCTCGAAGTCCTATGGCTTAGTTATTTAATTCTTAAAAAAGTTTTGCTGAAGTAGATTCAAGTTTTGCTGATGACGATGGTCGTGCTGCCCACCATACTCCGAGCTCCTTGTTGTTGCAGAAGATTGTAACCAAAAGAGAAGAGAGGAGTTTGGTTTTAGAAATCTTAAAGTCCAGGTGTTTTTTTAATGTTTTAATTAAAATAAATATTAAAGTTGATTATAACAACACCGGTTAAGATCCCACGGTTCCATCCTTCCGGCATCGTTATTTTTATCGGATTCACTTAGTCCAGATGAATTTACTAAACTCAACTAAATGAGTTCCACACTTTCATTTAGACCGTTGGAAATCCCGTTAGCAACACGTAGGTTACATCATCCGAGGTATTCCCGATCATCCAACAAGACGTTTTAATTTAGTTGTAATTGTAGTTTTGTATTCTGTTTGTGATTAAATTTTGAGTTGTTTTATATTTTGAAATATTGTGGCGGTGAATTTTATCTTGTAATGACTTTTAATTTAGTTTTGGTTTCAGTTTAGGCACTATCCTAAAAAGTGTGGGTTTTCATGCAACAGTTGTTTATCATGCAAGAAACGTAAGTGCGATGCGATTAAGTAAATTGTAATAAGGTAAATTGCAATAAAATAAAAGCGTACCTGGAGGGTCTTCCCGTCATCCCAAGCTACACTCAAACACAATTTAGAATATTTAAGCATTTAAAAGAAGTCCCTAGGTAAAACTAAGGGAAGGGTTATGGTTTTCTATCAAGATCATACTCCTATAACAAGTCATCTCCTATGACATCTAGGTGTCGGTATTTTGGTTTGAGGAAGATTTCCTTCATCAAAGAACAATTAAGTTCAATTGTTCTTATAAACATCCTATCATATCGAGGAAGTGCTTAAGACGAATCTTAAACATCTTTTCAATATTTCTAGGCTAATTTTAAGTCCAAGAGAATTTAATTATACAAATGAATTAATCGTCCAGGAGTTCAAGTTTTGTTATCTTGCTTAGTGAACTAGGACATTTGAATATCCTATAAGTGAAGTAACACTTCACTTAATACTCCGTTTAGGAGTTATGACAACAAGAGCTTTCGAGGTCAAATGGATGTTCAAGTGATTTATGATTTAATTTAATTTCAGTTAATGAATTTAAGTTTGGAATAGTGTTCAAGTTGTTTTAGATTTATTTTTGAATTCTTTATGTTTTAGGTGATGTTATTTTTAATTCAATTTAATTTAACTTTAATTTAATTTAATTTGGTTTAGTTTCAATTTTAATTTAATTTATTTAATTTAATCTAATTTTAATTTTAACTTGATTTTATTTTTTTATTTTAATTTAATTTAATTTAATTTAATTTAACTTAATTTAATATGATTTAATTTAATTTAATTTAATTTAATTTAATTTAATTTGATTTAACTTGATTTAATTTAATTTAATTTAATTTGATTTAATTTGATTTAATTTAATATGTTTTAATTTAATTTAATTTAATTTAATTTAATTTAAATTTTAATTTAATTTTATTTTTAATTTTAATTTAATATTTTATTTTTAATGTTTTAAAGATGATTTAATTTTAATTGTTAAAGTATTAATTTAATTGAAATTTTAAAAGAGTTTAATTTAAATAATTTAACTTTAATTTAATTTAATGATTATGTTTTTTAGCATTTTAAATCTTAAATTTGGATTATCATTTTAATTAGGAATTAAATATTATTGAGATGATTAATTTAGGGATTCTTAAATTAAAGAACAAATCTCTTCCTAATAATATCCTCTATTTTAATAATTCCAATTTTATTATTCTTCCAAATTTAATCAATTATTTAATTAAGATTTATTTTAATTATTTTTAAATTATTTAGTAGGTTTCTACCCTTTAATTATTTAAATTCCAATAATCCAAATCAGATTAGGATCAAATATTTTACTCTTTAATTTTATTAAGCCTAAAGTTTTAATTAAAGGTTAAAATTTTAATTACCATTTTGACCTTCAAGCTTAATAATTTCATAACTCACTAAATTGAGCTTAAATGAACTTAAAATGTTTTATGTGACTTCACTCATATGTCAATAAAGACATGAGAGGAGAAAATGTGATTTTTTGTATTTAATTTATTTATGTAATTATTTTTGGTGGAAAATAGGGATTTCCAAGGAAAATTTAATAATATGACCAAGGGAAAGTTTCTATCCTTAAGAAAATTATGGGACATTTCTAATGACCAGAGGACCACTTGGACCAATTTAGGTGATTTTTTGAATTATATTCTTTTTATTATAATTATTTTGAGTTTTGGGGTATTAATTAAATTAAAAATAAAATAAAGGTTGAAAAATGAATTTTATATTTTTCAAAAATCTCTCTAATATCAAGGAAATCAGAGAATCAATTTTTACAATTTTCTGATTTTTCTTTGATTTATTAGAATTATTTTAGTGGAAATGCTAAAAAATACATTTTTTTTTTAAATTACCCTAGGGCTTTAAAATTTAATATCTCATTATAGAGACTTAAGAAAAATATGGGGTTTGTTTCTAAGTGATTAAAATTTAAAATATAACATTTTGGTGAATTTTATTACTTTTGTGATTTTTATTATTTTTTATTTATTAAAATATTAAAATAATGCAAAAAATCAACTTTTTAAGAAAATTGCAATTTTATTTTTCTTAAATTTCCCTAATATTAGAGAGACTCCAAAACCAATTTGGTGAATTTTTGAAAAGTATTTTGAATGTTATGAATTTTTAAAGTTTAAATTGGCTAAATGGCTTAATCAACCCATTTAGTAGGGCTAACCAAGTCCAATTGACTTCAAATTTTTATGGTGGGTTCCTCTGATCCTAAAGGTCAGTGGAGAATTGATTTCAAGTCAATTTGATGTATGATTAGCTCTAATTAATTAAGGACCTATTTTGGGTGTTTAAGCCAATTAGAGTTATTCCAAGTGGATTAATTCAAAACCTATTTTTCCTAGGTTCCTCTGGTCATAATAAACATCACCAAATTTTCCTAGAATTTATTTCATAACATGCTAATTATTGGAATTAAAATACTCAAAACAGCAACATGAATTTGAAAAATCAATAACTCTTCATAGGGATGGCCTCTGACTTTGGAAAATTCAGGGAATATTCCCAAATTCAGAGGCTTCAAAAGCCCTATGGTCTCATGCCATGGTGAATTTCCTATATGCATGGAGAATTAAAATAATGCAGAGAGTAAATAAATTATTAAAAATAAAATACTTGATGAAATTAAATGATTTCTTTTCCACATTATTCTCCTCCGTTCACTCGAGCAAGAGGGTATTTTTATTTTATTTTTCTAATTTTCCTACACAAAGTTATGCATTTTTGAAGTTTAGGGAATTAAATAAATAGAAAAATAACCTATTTTTCTACTTATCCACGCGGCGCCAACTAAACCTAGGCATCTTTGAAGCACCGCGTGTCGTCTTCTGATTCGGCGCCGCCATCCAACTCAGAGCTCCGGGGGCCCGCTGTATCATTCTGTCTCCTCATCCGGCGCGATCCTGGCCGTCCGTCCGCGCGTGTATTAAATGAACGACATCCGTTCATCGTCCCCAAGCCTCCTAGCCCGAGAACCGTCCACACTAAATCCCTAATATCTCACTCAATACTTAACGGATTTTCGTGTTCTTGTGCTCTATGGATTCGTCTTGAAGAGACGAATACATCTATACGGTGATCATGCATTGAAATTAAGGTATTTGAAATGGAGAATCTCCAGAAGCTTGGGATAAAGAGTTAGCTCATACCTTTGCTCGAGAAGTGTGGCTTCAATCGAGGGTTGTGTCACCTTCGATTGGGTCCCGGCAAGCTCCGGATGAAGTCCCTTGGCCTGGTGAATTATCTAGGTATGATTTCGACCAAGCCCGATCACAAAGCTTGGAGTCTGGAACAGATGGGTGGTCTGGAGAGGGGGCTTTTGCTGGTGGACTTCTTCCCTTGGTCTGGTGAAGGTGTAGGACCAATCAATTTAGGGATTGGTCCACTGTGAAGAAGTGTCCTGGTTTTTGTGCTTAAATTTGAACTCAAAATTGAGCTCAGCTAGAGGGAATTGGGCTGGAATCCGAGTGGGAATCAAGTGCTCTATGTGTAGAGAGTGGTCCGGAATGATTTTGGCGAGTTTCCTTAAGGTTGGTTCGAGCACCTCTTTCATGGCCGAGAGAGGGGTGTTTAAATAGGAGAGGGTGAAGGGCCTCCCGTGGGGCTTAAGGCTTGGGATCAGCTCGCTTAGGTCAAGGGAAGAACGGCCACGGTGGCCATTGGGCATGGGGTAGCTCGGCAAGGGAGAATTTCAATGTTGGCTCACATGTGAGCTCTCGGGTGTGGTGTTTTCCGCGGCTCGGTGGTCGGCCGATCGAGCACTCGGTCACCATCTTGTTCGGGTGGGTCAGGGCTAGGGTTTAGTGTAGGCAATTGATAAATGCCATGTGTCAAAAGCTTGGATTAGAATGGTATGGGAGAAGGCTCATTTTGGCTCAAATTGGTCAACCCATCCCTTTGGGCTAGGTGCACCACCCAATGCTTGGTTTAGGCTGAAGGGAAAGTGATTTGGTTCAGCATAATCAGTAGGGTCAAGTCACCATCCAAGCACAATTAGGCATAAGCATGGTTAAGAGGAATCATGGGAGTGGTTAATCACCTTATGGGAATGTAGAAAGGACCTCCTCCTTTTGCCTAATGTGGTAAGAGCACATGTGACCAACTCACATGACTTGCATGTGGCTTAAGAGTGGCTTCATGGCTTGTCTTTGGCTTGGGGAAAAGCTTGGTCAATTTCATGAAAATGGATTTTAGAAATTTTGGTAATTTAGGGGTGATTTGATGGGATTTGGCATATGGCTTGATTTGGAACCATTTGATGATTGATTTTGGACTTAAGGGATGATTTTAATTGAATGCATGATGAAGAAGAGTGTCATATGGACTTTGGATGAATTTTGGGCCTTTGGAATTTAGTGAAGATGGGCTTTTGGATTTTAAAATGGATTTTAGGATGGGAATTTTGCAAAGGATTGGGTCCAATAAGTGTTGAATTTAATTTAGGAATGTTTCATGAATGATTTGGAACAAATTTGAAGTGGTTTAGGCTTGAATTGGGTTGGATTTGGACCTTTTTGGTAAATGGGCCAATGTAGGTCAAATTGGGCTAACTTGGGCCAATGTTGGGCTAGGGTTCAAATTGATGTAAATTTAATGTTGGGAAATGTTTATGGGAGTGTTTCAAAGAGGTTTTGGCTTTGGTTGGGCTTTGATTTTGGGGTTTGGGCTTATTTGGGTTAAGTTTGGGTTTAGGTCAAAATTGGGCTTTTTGGCTTTGGGTTGAATTTGAGTGGGGTTTGGGTCTAAATTTTGGGTAAATCATGTTAGTGTTTTGTTTGTGGGGATGTTAGGGAAGGTTTAGAAAAGGTTTGGGATTAATTGGAGTTGAATTGGATTAGTTTAGATTAGGTTTGGGTCATGGGTCCAAATTGGGCTTTAAGGCCAAAAATGAAATTGGATTCAAATGTCAATCAAATTGGACTTGGATTTGGTCTAGATTGGTGTTGGGAATGTTGAATGGAGGTTTAGAATTGAATTGGACCAGAATTTGGGTCAATTGGATAGGTTTGGTTTGACATTGGGTTCACTTTGGGTTAAAATGGGTCAAATTGGGGGTTTTGCCAAAAGTGGGGTAAATTGACAAAATTGGCCCATGGTGTAGTTGAAAAAAATCAAATTGGGAATATTTGGGATTTTCTGGAATTTTCTGGGAATTTTCTGAATTTTTGGATTTTTGGGTCAAGAGGGGTATTTTGGGTATTTGGAGGGTATTGGGAGGTATTTTTGGAATTTTTGATATTTTTGGCTATGGATGATCAACTTGATTGGTGAGGAAATGTTCAAGGTTAATTTTGGGGAATTTTGGGTGATTTGGAAATCTTGAAAATTTTGGGTAATTTCAAGGGCTTTGGGTAGGTTAGGCGGGTGTAGGGTCCCGGGGGTCAAAATTGAAAATTTGGAAAATTGAAGATTAGGTGAATGTAAGTGGAATAAAATCATTTTGGTTGAGCCATGAAGGGACTCATTTGAGGCATCCACTATATTGTTCCTAATCCTCTTAGCCAAGGGCTTAGGGGTTAAGGACCATCCATGTGAATCACCTTCATGAGTCAGGAGGTCAAGTTAGGTATGGGTGTGTTTTTAGGATGTGTGTGAAAGTGTAGTGTATAGGTGTAGTGTGTGTGTAAGTCAGCCCTTCACCAGACCAGGCCACCCAGGGCAGTCCTAAGGCCAAAGAGTCCTATAGGAACTCATCCTGTAAACTTCCACATTTTATTTCAACTATCTATGTGATTAGGGGTCTACAGTCAAGTTTGTGGAGTTTGCAGGGAGTTAAGAAGTGGTTTGAATTTCTAAGTGGTGGGTCCCAATTCTAATCCTCTAAGATAGTCAAAGGAAAAACCTAAGGCTAGATCCTAAGTACTAAAGAGAAGAAGACAAGACCTCATCAAAAATGAGGTCAACAAATGGACCCCCAATAGGTGTGGTGAGCTGACAGAGCACACCGCGCTTATTGGTGTTGACCGAAGCGATCAACAAAACCAACACAAAAGTCCAAGTGACAAACTTGGGACAAAGTAGAAGAGTTTCCGCTAGGGAGTGTCAAGTATATCTCTGAGACTGGAGATCCCTGAACTCTCGCTGGGGAAAGGGAAAGGAGTTGAATCCCAAATCACATGATCTGGGGGAATTTCGATTTTAGTTTTGATTTTGCTTCAGTTTAAGTTTTGATGTGTGAGCTCAGATTTTAGTTTGAGTTTCAATTTAGATTGAAGTTTTGTTAAGATTAATTTGAAGGGATTCGAACTTGAAATGAGAATTGGAATTTTGTGGTTTTAGATGTAACATCTTCAACCTCAAAAGAAAATTAAATTGATTGGATTGAACCACTACAATGAGGAGAGATCTCAGAGTAATGCGGTATTGGATGTAAAATCCTTAACTTCAAGAGTTTGATTTTGATGTATTTCATTGCAATAGAGAAAGAATCCTAAAGCAATGCAGTCTCGGATGTAAAATCCTCAACCCCAAAAGTTTGATTTTTGATGTATTTCATTGCAATAGGGAAAAAATCCTAAAGCAATGCAGTCTCAGAAGTAAAATCCTCAACCCCAAAAGTTTGAATTTGATTTTGATATATTTCATTGCGATAGGGAAAGAATCCTAAAGCAATGCAGTCTCGGATGTAAAATCCTCAACCCCAAAAGTTTGAATTTGATGTATTTCATTGCGATAGGGAAAGAATCCTAAAGCAATGCAGTCTCGGATGTAAAATCCTCAACCCCAAAAGTTTGAATTTTGATGTATTTCATTGCAATAGGGAAAGAATCATAAATCAATGCAGTCTCGGATGTAAAATCATCAATTCCAAAAGTTTGAATTTGATGTATTTCATTGCAATAGGGAAAGAATCCTAAAGTAATGCAGTCTCGGATGTAAAATCCTCAACCCCAAAAGTTTGAATTTGATTTTGATGTATTTCATTGCGATAGGGAAAGAATCCTAAAGCAATGCAGTCTCGAAAGTAAAATCCTCAACCCCAAAAGTTTGAATTTGATGTATTTCGTTGCAATAGGGAAAGAATCCTAAAGCAATGCAGTCTCGGATGTAAAATCCTCAACCCCAAAAGTTTGAATTTGATTTTGATGTATTTCATTGCGATAGGGAAAGAATCCTAAAGCAATGCAGTCTCGGATGTAAAATCCTCAACCCCAAAAGTTTGAATTTGATTTTGATGTATTTCATTGCGATAGGGAAAGAATCCTAAAGCAATGCGATCTCGGATGTAAAATCCTCAACTCCAAAAGTTTGAATTTGATGTATTTCATTGCAATAGGGAAAGAATCCTAAAGCAATGCAGTCTCGGATGTAAAATCCTCAACCCCAAAAGTTTGATTTTGATTTATTTTGATTTTGCAAAGATTTGCTGTGTGGAATTTCGGTGTTTCGAGAATTTCATGAAAGTTGTAAAAGATTTTTGTGGAAAGAAACAAATTAGGAGGGAATATGTAGATGTTACATATCCCAATCAAAAGAGTTGATTGAGAGTTGCTGGTTTGGATTGGATATAATTCCTTGCCACTAGATTCGAATTGAAAACCTCGTGGCTCCATGTCAATGGAATCGACCGCCTCCATCCCAGACAAAGGAGAGAGCAGAACGGATTGGATTTCAGATTTGGAAGATTGAGTTTGAATTTGATTGGGATTTGATTTGAGATCTGGAAGGTTGAATTTGAATTTTTGATTGAGATTTGATTTGAAATTTGGAAAGTTGAATTTGAATTTTATTGAAATTGAATTTGAATTTGATTTAAAATTTGTGTTCATTTTGTTTATTTTTTAACGATTCATCGTTCATTTTAATGTTCATGTGAATTTGGAGTTCATCATTTTTTAGATTTTTAAGGAAAGTTTTCTTTTATTCTTTTTGTTTCATTTCTGTTCTTTGTTCGAAGTTCATTTAACTTTAATGGCGTTTCCCAGTCAACTTGCACAAAAGAGGTGAAGGCCAAAAATGTGACATGGTCACTTTCATTCCAATCATGTCGAAGATACATCATACAACTCGATCCGGAATACATCTCATACAATCCATGTAGACTCGAAACGGACTATGTATGATCTTTGTCGATCCATCCAAAAAGGTATCCGTTAGAAATCCATGTCTGAATAGTGAGATACATGGTCAATAACATCACCCTCCAAGCCATCCTTGGCAAGGATGCCGTATGGATGTACGTTGGAGGTGTGATATTTTCCATGTAACTCACAGCTCGTAAGGCCGGAGACTTTCTAGCTCCGGGTCTGGCTGGAAGTGATAAGGTACTCCCGGTATGCAATGTTTAGCGACATCTGCTCCGTTGCCCTTCAGTATCATGACGGAACCTACCGGTAATGGTATCTTTACTGGCCCTTGGAACTCACACGGGCTCGCTTATCGGGAGGTCGGATCCGAACATGATATTACACTCGTTCGAAAAGAAGCGTGCGAAAGGTCTGACAAAGTCGTGGTGATCTATGTGCGGGGGTATGCAGTCACCCTTCTTGTAAATGTTAATGATGTAACTGTTGGGTATGCAATCTGCTGGTAGTACCCTCCATGTTATCATTCTCTTTACCATCCTTTTGATAACTAATGGCATTGGATCCACCTGGCCATGACGGAGTATCCCTGGTGGGTTTCCCTCCCTGTCTTCTGCGAAGTTGTAGCAGCATCCACATTGTATTGTAATTCTCCCTTTCCCTAGCATCCATCTCCGGGGTTCTGAGTAAGTGTTTTCTCTTAGGCGGCCCACTCGGCCCATTCTTTTCAAATCCCGGATGCAGTCCACGATTTGTTGTTGTTCGTATTCCGAGAACACGTACGTATGTAGCTTGAGGTCTTCTAGTATATTGATCCTCCCGCCTCGATTCTCTCGAAGTATTCAAAAGTTTTCTTCTCGACATTCCGCATTCTTTCTAGCTTGTATTCTGGGATAATCTGCAAATGGCGAGGCCTGGTGACGTATTGTGGGATATATGGCTCAATCCCTTCACGTTCTCCTGCATACCTCGGCTCCTCGGGGATGGTGTCCGTCGGGACATCCTCCGGGGTTGCTTCTGCAACAAGGTTATGCATTACTGGTGGCTTTATCTGGTGGCGTGGTAGCCTTCCTTCTTCTGTTCTTCTTGAGATTTCCCTGGTCTCTTCTGTTATCCTCGGAGCTGGCCTCCTTCCTTCAGGTACCTGGTGAACTGGCGTCCTTGAAGTATATGCACCGCGTAGCAAGTCGCCTCGTCGCGCTGGTCCGCTCGCTAGTTTAGTTAACATCTTGCGGATACGGCGATTTTTATTTCTTCGCTGAGTTGCTGTGAGAGTAGCTCTTCGTACTTCCTGAATTTCTGTGGGCGCGGTGCTGACAAGCCTGCCTTCTGCTGTAGCGACTACAGACTTGATTCTCTTGTCTTCTTCAGTGTGTGTTTTCCTTTTCTTGCTGCTGGATTAGTGGCTTGGGCCACCCACTTTCATTACTGTCTCACTGGGCAGTTCCTCTCGGTCAATTGGGACCCAGTCACTTTCCTTGTATTGTAGGCCTGCTGGTGCGAAGTCTGAGTCAATCTCGATTATCGCTCCATCTTTCACCCTCTTTTCGTCGAGTGCAAGACTTACGCCATTTCTAAAGTTCAGGACCAACCGCCCGTTCGACATTTTCCTACGAAAAGACGAGGAAAAAGATCAGGGGCTGTACTAAGAACAAGAACATTAAGAAAATGTTTATTAAAGACAATTTTTTTTATTACTTTTTGTATTTTTAAATTTAACAGGAATGAAGTGGGATAAGATCAGGAAAAAGATTTTGATATGGAAGAGAAAACAAGGAAAAATTTATTATCATGATTTTATTTATTTTAGCACATTTTTTATTATTTTTGGGTTCGGACCCAGTCATAAGTAATTACTTCGCCCGTTCTTCTAGGGATGAAGAATTCATTCCCTCGAAAATCAGGTAGCGTAATACTTCTTCAAGTATCGTCTGTTGATCGGAAGCATATGTCGTTCTCCTTGGCAATTCACTAGCTGGTAGGAGCCTCCTGAGTAGATGGCCTCAACCACAAACGGCCCTTCCCAAGTGGGTTCAAATTTTCCTCCTATCTTGCGGTGTGCAAGGATAGGTCTCTTGAGAACGAGAACTAAGTCACTAACTTTGAAGGTTCTTGGGCGGACCAGTCTGTCATGGGCTTGAACCATCTTAGCTTGGTATAGTTCTAAATTTTGCTGCATTGTAAGTCTTTTCCCTTCCAGGCTTTCCAATTCTTCTAGTCGTAATTTGGCATTTTTTTCTGTTGTGATTTTGTTTGTGACTGCGATTCTGAGTGAAGGAAGCTGGACCTCCAAGGGTAACACTGCCTCGGACCCATACACCAGAGCGTAAGGTGTAGCTTGAGTAGGAGTTTTGAAGGTTGTCCGGTAGGCCCATAAGGCTTCTAATAACTTCTCGTGCCAATTTCTCTTATTATCGTCCAAGGTTTTCTTTAAAATTTGAATGAGAGTTTTATTAAAAGCCTCGGCTGGGCCGTTTGCTCTTGGGTAGTAAATTGTTGAATATCACTCGATCGATTCCGTGTCTCCTAACAAAATTGTTGATTTGTGTGCTTCTGAATGCTGACCCATTATCTGAGATGATCCTGCGCGGCACTCCGAAACGGTAGACAACTTGGTTCTTGAAAAACTATAGCATGTGGTGTGCTTTCACTTCTCTTAGTGGAACTGCCTCTGCCCACTTGGAAAAGTAATCTGTAGCCGCAAGAATGAATCGATGTCCTTTTGAAGATGGTGGTTCTATTGGACCCACTATATCTGTGCCCCAATATTCAAATGGCCACGACGCAATTGTCGGATGTAGCACATTTGAAGGTTGGTGTAGAACTACTCCGTGCACTTAGCATTGGTGACAGCTCTTGGCAATTTTCATGCAGTCGGTCATCATCGAGGGCCAGTAGTACCCTAGTCTTTTAATTTTCATTTTCATCTTCGGACCCGATCGGTGAGCGCCACAGAGTCCCGAATGCGCCTCTTTAACAATTTCACGGGCCTCGGACCCGCTTAGGCACCTTAGCCATATTTGATCGAAAGACCTTCCGTATAACGTGTTGTTTATTAATTCGTAGGACGAGTTCTTTTCTTGATCCGATGGGCTAACGACCTATCGTCCGGTAGTTTTCATGTTTGCGGGTAGTCTATTAATGGCCGTCGCCAATCTTCCGTGTTTTCCGTCACTCGTTGCAACTGATTCTTCTTATTTTTCTGATTTGTGTATTGTGTCTATGTCGAGCTGTGATAGGACCTGATGTCCGTGAACTGACACTTCTACTAACTCATCTTGCAAACACGCAAATTCTTTTGCGAGACGGGTTAACGCATCTGCTAAAGCATTTTCTTTCCTGGGAATTTTGTAGATTGTCACATTAGGAATCTGTTCCAACAGTTGTATGGCATACTGGAAGTATTGCTCGAGTCTTGGTTTTAAAATTTTGTACTGTCCGACGATCTGTTGAATGATTAACTGCGAATCCCCGTAGATGTTGATGTTTGTTATCCCCATTTGAATAGTTAATTCCAGTCCTGTTATGAGGGCTTCGTATTCTACTTCGTTTTTTGTACATGGCTCTGTCAAGTGGTAGGAGTATCTTAACATCCCCCGCTCCAGTGTTATAAAGATTAATCCGATCCCTGCCTTCACGGTACTTATCACTTGCTATTCTTCGTCTTTGTGTCGTCGAAGATGCTCCGTCGAAATATAATTCCCAACGTCGATCATCGGGGTCTTCTAGGCTCATTATTTGTTCATCCGGCAAATCATCATTGAGAGGAGATTCTGCCGGCAAAGGGTGTCTTTGCGAGGAAGTCCGCTAAGACTTGTCCTTTTACGGCACGAAGAGGCACGAAAGTTATATCGAATTGCGATAATATCATTGACCATCCGGAAAGTCCGTCGGAAAGCGTTGGACGAGTCATCGAAGTATTGCAATGGATTAAATTTCGAGATCGAGTTGACCTTATGAGAAAGCATGTAGTGCCTGAGCTTTTGAGCGGCAAAGATCAGGGTCAAACAGTGCTTTTCAATTGCGGGATACTTTATTTCCGTCGGAAGTAATCGACGGCTTAGGTAGTAAAGAGCATTTTCTTTACCCTCATAATTGACCTCGGCTAACAGGGCTCCGAGAGAGTCGTCTAAAGTCGCGGTATAAAGTATCAACGGTCTACCTGAGACTGGGGCTGCTAAGACAGGAGGTGTCATTAAATATTGTTTAATGTCCTCAAAGGCCCTCTGGCATTTCTCTTCCCAAATAAATTTGGCGTCCTTTTTAACTAATGCCGAGAAAGGCTGACACCTACCTAACAAGTTCGAGATAAAGCGTCGAAGATATGCCGACTTCCCTTGAAAAGATCGTAGTTGTTTTAAGGTTTTGGGAGGCGGCATTTCTAAGATAGCTTTAATCTTTTCCGGGTCAATTTCAATTCCACGATGTCGGACAACGCATCCTAAGAATTTATCGGAGGTGACGCCGAAGGCGCATTTTAAGGGATTCATCTTAAGGTTAAATTGTCTTAATCGTTCGAAAACAATTCTCAAATCATATAGGTGGTTTTCCTTTATTTTGCTTTTGATGACCACATCGTCCACGTAGCATTTGACTTGATTATGGATGAGATCATCAAAAATTCTTGTCATCGCTCTCTAGTAGGTTGCTCCTGAGTTCTTCAATCCGAATGGCATCACTGTGTAGCAATATACTCCAATCGGCGTTTCCGAATGCTTGTAAGTTTTTCATCTTCTCGGAGCCATTTTTATCCGGTTGTATCCTGAAGATCCATCCATGAATGAGAATATTTCATGTGTTGAAGCAATATCGATCATTAATTCGGGATCGGTAGAGGGAATTCATCTTTTGGACATGCCTTGTTTAAATCTACGAAATCCACACAAATTCTGATCTGACCATTATTCTTCCTGACTGGTACCACATTGGCTAACCAAGTCGGGTATTGTTCTTCACAGACAAATTTAGCGTCTATTAGCTTTTTAACTTCAGCTATAACTTGTTGTTCGATTTCTATACGCATTCTTCTAGGACCTTGTCTGACTGGGACAGAAGTAGGATCCACTCCTAGCTTATGGACTGCGACCTCTGGAGCTAAACCTGGCATCTCATCGTAGCTCCAAGCAAAACAGTCTTTAAATTCCATTAATAACTTGATTATTTCTTTGGAGTCTTCTTTATTGAGTAAGGAGCTAACAAAGGTAGGTCTAGGCTCTTCGCTAGTACCTAAGTTAACTTCCGTTAACTCATCTATTGTAGATTTAATCTCTTCTTCGAATTCTGGTGGAGCGTCTCCAATTTGTAAATCTTCAAATTCTTCGTAGTTTCCATGCAGTTTTCATTAGACTCGCAAGTGACAACCAAGCAAAATTCGGTATCGTCAATCGATCCTACCGTGCCGAATCCGAGACCATGCTTTGAATTGGGTGGACGACCGAAGTTATTCCATAATTTTTCAAAATGTTGTGATTGACCTTTTGTCCATTGTCGAGGAAAGAAACCACGCTGAATTAAATTTTGAACACAGGGAGAGTACCACTCATAAGGTAATTTCATTAATTCTGATGAAGTGACATCTTCAAATTGTACATAATTTTCAGTTTTGGAGGAAGGAGCACCATGGTAGAATTTGATTGGCTTTGCACCGCCGCTACGTACCTCTTTGACCACCATACCCTCGATCTTATTAGAATGGATCGGGGTCAGGGTCATGGTATGTACATAGTGGTTAATCTTCTCGTACATCGATTTATATTCTTCATTCTTTTCATCTTCAAGCGGGATCCTGAATTGCGGCTTCTTCCGACTTATTGTCGCTGCTTCTTTCTTGATCTCTTTTTCTTCTTCAGAACTATCTTCCCAATCGACATTGATGGCTGGTTTCCTCTGTCCAACTGTCCTAACGTCTCTGCCACGACCTCGTCCCCGGCCTTGACCTCGGATGCGAGTTGTGGAGAAATTTTCACCATCTCGCCGTAAGGGAGAGGTGAGTGACTGTTGGACTAGAACTTCAGGTTCTTCGTCATCCCGAATTTCCTTTACTTCATTCGTTATGGTATCTCTGGAGAAAATTGTTTTCTTTGGAGGTGCATAATAAGCTGCATCTTCATGGATTCCAATTTCATGTACGGAGAATGGTTGTAAGTCACCTTTGATGCACTGTTCCCCTCCATCGTAGTATTTGATGCAGCGATGTAGAGATGATGGTACCATCCTGTTCTCATGTATCCACGGTCGGCCCGATAGAGTGTTGAACGACGTTTCTGAATCAATTATGTGAAATTTTGCGGTTGTCTTTGCTAAGTCACCGGTCTTCATTAGCAGTGTTTTTGAGCTGAGGGCTCTTTCTCCTTTCTGGTTGAATCCTCTTAATAACATTTTGTCTGCTTCGAGCTCGCGAGCATCAATTTCCAAGTATGATAGCGTTCGAAGATTTATTATATTGATTGATGCTCCTGGATCCACCAATACTCTGGAGAGTGTAAACTTTCCAATTGTGAGCCGAAATGTATAACGGTCGGTTGTGGTCTGCTGTCCCAAGTAGTAGATCATTGTCCGTGAAGGTGACACCTCGCTGTTCCTTTAACGAACAAACCTCATCTAAGGAATCTCCGGCCATTTGAGCTAAGCAAATTTCGAGATCAAGTAAGGCCATGATCAGAGCTTCTCTCATCTCCTTTGATAAGATGAGAGCGTCGTAGATGCTTAGTTTGGCCGGTAGTTTCCTAAGATGGGCTAGCACGTTGTAGTCCACTTTATTTCCATGTGTCTCGGCTTCTTCTCAAATGGGTATTTCTTCTGTCGGGGTTGGTTCTTCCCGAACAACCACACGCTTTCCTTTGTCCTTTGGACCCATTCTCGGAGGCAGAACTCTTCCACTTCTTAAGTTGACTTCTGTGATTTCTTTTGAATCTAGTATTGAGTTTGCTAGTGTCTCCTCTTGAATCGGAATGACAGGTTCTTCTGGATTAGCTTCGGAGTCTGAAGGCTCTAACTCTATTGTGACTGGAGCTCCTCGAAATTCACAAATAGATTCATTGCTTGTTGAACTCTCGTAGCCTCCTTGGTGGATGTCTTCTTTGTCATTGTGACCGTCGAGATTGTGTATGATTTGAGAATTGTCATTTGTATCGTAATCGACGTCCGGATTGTCGCTAGTTACGTAATCGTTAGAAAAAGTCAAAACGTAGCCAATGCCATAACCCTTATCATTATAAGATCTCACCGGAGTGGACAGATAATCATACAGAGTCAGAGGTTCGAGAGATTTCTCCCCTGAATCGGAAACAACTATCCTAGGATAAGCAGCCCCTAGTCTAGCCTTAAGAGCCTCGGTCTTCTCTTCTTCGTCGATTTTCTTTTTCTCTTCCATCGTCTCCTATTGAGGTGGTTCTTCTATCGCAAGTGATAGTGCCGACTTGACAGGTTTCGAACTCTGAATTGAGGCTCGCACCGAAGTAGTTTGGATGTGATCCAAAATCTTCTTCGAAGACTTTGTCCAAGCGGTAGTCCATCCGTCATTAGTCGCATAGGGATCAATTGGAACAATGAGATCCGTCGAGATAACATTGATGGAACCTCCTTTCTGGGGTTCCTTCATGTACTCCTTCGGGATCGTTATATTCCCTTTCCGAAGATTGTCGTTGAGCCAACTTTTGAAGGTAATACAATCTTCTATCTTATGCCCGAAGCATCCGGTGGTAAGGGCAAAAGTTGGGATCACCTTTCTTGTCGACTTCTTCGGTCTTTTAGGTTACGGTAGTTGGAAATGCGGAGTCTTCATCGGATCGCGGAACATTTTCGGCATCTGCCTCATTCTTGAACGGATACTCCTCGCTCGGAAGCTCCCTTAACGTACGTTGTGGAAGAGGCGGTTGTTCATACTGTTGAGATGACTGATAACTGGGTCGGGGTTGCTGGTAATTCTGTTGAGGTTGTTGCGGCCATTCTGACGATATTTGTATCGGTTGCTTGCCTTTATCGACTGCTGCAACGATCCCGGACTTCTTTTCAAAAGTTTTCATGGGCTTCTGGTAAAACTTAATTGATTCGCCTCCTCTTGCAAGCTTCCGGCCTTGCTTAACAACTTCTCGAAAGTCTTAATAGTAAATCCCTTGAGGATAAGTGCTATCGGGCCATGAATGCTCTTAAGTAAAATGCCGACTGCATGCTGTTCTTGTAGTTGTGGCTCACACTTCATACTTAGGTTCCTCCATCGAAGTATGTAGCCCACCAAGGTTTCGTTAGGTTTCTACTTCTCTACCACTAAATCACCTATAGTGATGTGGTGCTGAGCTCCGGCAAATCGCTTGATGAAGAGGTTCTCTAGTTCTAAAAATGTCTTCACCGAACCGTTCGGTAATTCTGCATACCAATCAAAGGCGATCCCTGATAGGCTGCTGACAAATTGTCGAAAGAGTAAGGCATCACTTCCGCCAGCATTGCAACAACTGGCACGAAAATGTGCAACATGTTGCCGAGGGTTTCCGGTTCCATCAAAGGTCTTGAATAGAGGTGGTACAAAGCCTTTCGGATATTGGACAGCATCGAATTCTTCAGGGTCAGGTCTACCCGTCCGAATGGATGTCCCGCTCTTTGATTGTACCAAGGCTTCTCGCACCTGCTGTTCCACCATGATTTTGATATCATTTTCCGGAATCATGCTTTGTGTTGTATCCTTCTTTAATTGATCATCCCCGTTGACGGACGTAATCTCCTTTCCTCCGTCTACAATGTGAATGACTTCTGGGGGTGTTTCTCTTTGGGGTTGAACTTGACTCTGGAGAGTGGCTAAGGCTACGGCCATCTCTTCCATCCTTTTTGCCATTTGGGCGATCGTATTATCTTTCTCCTGAAGCTGCCTCCTCATTACGTCAGGCTCCTCTCTTTCTACGGCTGCAGGGGCACCTTGTGAAGCTGACGAAGCTCGTGTTTCAACCATGTTAATTTCTGCATATTCATCATCCATGAACTCGACGAGTCAACTTCATCTACGAATTTCTCTTCTCTTTCCCTTGCTAATCGCCGAATCTCAGTTCTTAGCTTTTCCATAGCATCTTCTAGTGGTCTTTTCTGTACATCCTTGCAGTTGTCATGTGATAATTGTCGGGTTTCATTCTCATGAGTCCCCTTTACTACGGTAGCACTTTCTTCGGACTCAAGTCTCCTGACGAGACTTTCCTTCTCAGGTTGTTGTTTCGGTCTTAATTGGCCGGTAGTAGGACGCCATACCATCCTTCTAGCAGCAGAAGGCCTAGGACCGGATGGTCCGTCGTGCCGAATGCTGGAAGGTGGTATCTTCCACGATCCGTAAACTCGAAACAACAACGAGTGGACTAGCCTTCATCTTCTTATTCGAGCTTTCTGCGGCCGATAGCGAGTTCACACTCGTGGCCCAATATGGGATTTGGCCGGCACCCGTCCTATTCTTCTTAAGATCTCCAATACAGGGCATTTCTCTTTCTTTGATAACTTCTCAATCACAGTCTGTAGTCAGGCAAATGGTGTAATCCTAGCCCTTTTCTTTCTGTTGTCGCTATAGTATGCGGGTCGAGGTAATGTGGAAGCAATCCTGCGGACATTCTCCTCGTCGGCTGTGGCGGAAAGGGGATGGAATCTACTTCCTTCTAAAAGCGGTGTATATTCAGGCAATAGTATGTATTCAGGTAGTGGTGTGTATTCAGGGATTTCTTCTAAGAAAGCGACTTCAGCAGCTCTGGCTTTCCTGGCAATCTTTCTGCCTCTGTTTCTCCTCTGAGTCCGTGTTAGGGGTGGAACCCTTGAGCTGGACCCAATTTCGAAAACAGAAGGTCTTGCACGGAAATCTGTACCCTCCACGGTAACATGCTCGTTACAAATTTGAACTTCCTTCCCCTTCAGTTTGGCGGAAGCCGGGGTAGGTGCAGAGATGACTAGACCAGTGGGGGTAGAGATAACAGTCCTCCTTTGGACAGTAGTATTCCTCTCAGCTGGAACCCTTTGTAGGGGAGGAAACTCTTGAGTTGACTTAAGGTTGAACTCGATCAAAGGTCTTTCAATTTCAGATACTTTGTCTGTCAGTGCGAAAAGGGTAACGTCAGTGATCTTGACATTCGTGTTCTCGAATCCTTGTCCAAACCAGATGATCCCATTCTCGGGCAGCTCATCCTTGTAAACAGTGAAGTCTAGTCCGTTGGTAAAGGAGAAAATTAGCTTTGGGGCTTCCATTTCTGCAAGGTAGATTCTGATTGTCAGTCCCAAGTTATGCTTCTTCTCATCAGGATGAAAAAAAAGGAATCGAAAAGAGTCCGAACACATTCTTGTTCATGTATTTATAAGAAAAAGTTATTTGTTAAAAGATTCATTCATTAGAGGGTTTGTTTATTAGGAACGGAATGTTCAAAGGTGTAGAGAAGGTAAAGAATCCGATTTAGAATTGGAAGGGAAAAGAAAGTCTTATGCAAGACTTCTTGACTCGAAGGACAACTCCTAAACTAACACCTATTGGGGGTTCACCTTACCTCAGAAAAGAGGCAAAAGGATCTCGGAACATCTCTGTTTAGAGGTGTCTAAACAGTGGCTCATAAATCCGAGAGAATGTTGGTTATACTCGTTCAAGGTAGAAATGAACATAGTATTCCAACGGAAAGAAGGGTAGTTTGATCCACTAGGGACATGGATACAGCTTACCGATTTCGAAAGTAGAACTATCGATTAAAAATGGAGAGAGGAATTGTCCCAGCGGAGTCGCCGAAATTGTCGGCATATATTTTTTTAGGTTGTGTGTTTTATTTCGAAAAGAGGGGTCGCTACGGAAATTGTCGGCGAATTTTAAATTTTAAATTTTAAATTTTAAATTTAATTTAAATATATATATATAATTTCGAAAGTAGTATTTGATCTTGAAAATAATTTTAAATTTGAAAATTTTAAGATGTGAAATCAAACCGATCTCACATCCCAAATAGTTTATATAAATGAGCACCACATCACAAACCGTGTATCTACCCCGAAGAATAGACACACTGCTTAACGATAGGGCTCGATTAAATAAACTAAAAGATTTGTGACATCTGTTTGGTCTGCGAATCAATTTTATAAGCCGACAAATTCCCTTGCTTAATATGAAAGCATTAAACAGGGTTTATATTACACAGGTTCTTAAAATTCCCTATAAAGGGCAAGCCCCTATAGTTAATTACATCTTAAGTGATGGGAATCACCTAAGAAAACTCTCGATAATAATCGGTAGTTCTGCTCTCAAGAATCTCAAAGTTTAAGTTTTTCAAGGGATTGAATTTTGGAATTTCAATGGGGAATGAATCAAATTTGGAACATTTTATTTTAGGAATCCAAAGGAAGAAAGGTGTCGGCACTATTTTTTAGGTTTGTATTTTTATTTTGAAAAGGGGTCACCTAACAGAAGTTGTCGGCGAATTTAAATTTTAAATTTAATTTAAATATATATATAATTTAGAAAGTAGTATTTGATTTTGAAAATAATTTTAAATTTGAAAATTTTAAGATATGGAGATCAAGCCGATCTCACATCCCAAATAGTTTATATAAACGAGCACCGCACCATAAGCCGTGAATCTATCCACTAAGGATAGACACCGCTGCTTGATGGTGGGGCTCGATTAAATAAACTAGAAGATTTGTGACATCCGTTTGGTACGCGAACCAATTTTATAAGCCGACAAATTCCCTTGCTTAATATGAAAGCATTAAACGGGGTTTATATTACCAGGTTCTTTAAAATTCCCTGTAAGGGCAAGCCCACATAGTTAATTACATCTTAAGTGACGGGAATCACCTAAGAAAACTCTCGATAATAATCGATAATTCTGCTCTCAAGAATTTCGAAAGTTTAAGCTTTCAAAGGATTGAATTTTGGAATTTCAATAGGGAATGGATCAAATTTGGAACATTTTGTTTTGGGAATCCAAAGGAAGAAAGGTAGGAGAAATCACTGATTCGAAGCGAACTTCGGTAACTTCCCGACTATCCTATTGTTTGGCTTGAATTTAGAAAAGTCCTAATGTTTATTTAGTATTCCAATCTTGCAAATTTTAATTAATTAGGGCTTATATTTGTATGATAAAATCAAACAAATAGCCTAGAAGATGTGAGGGTTTATGTCGTATCGGACGACTACCTCGGAATCCTAAGACCGGTTAGGGCTTAATTTGCAATGCAAATGCCTAACGAAGAGTTAAGGATTTATGTCGCACTGAGGCGAAGCTACCTCGAAATCCTATGGCTTAGTTATTTAACTCTAAGAAGGTTTTGCTTGAAGTAGACTCAGGTTTTTGCGACGACGATGGCCGTGCTTGCCACCATGCTCCGAGCTCCTTGTTGTTGCGAGAGGTTTAGTTTTAGAAATCATAAATCGGGGGATGAGAAAAGTGTTTTGGTTTAGAGAAGTCTTAATTTCCAAGTGTTTTTCATGTTTTAATTAAAACAAATCTTAAAGTTGATTATAACGACACCGGTTAAGATCCCGCGGTTCCATCCTTCGGCATCATTATTTTTATCGGATTCACTTAGTCCGGATGAATTTGCTAAACTCGACTGAATGAGTTCCACACTTTCATTTAGACCGTGGGAAATCCCGTTAGCAACACGTAGGTTACATCATCAGAGGTATTCCCGATCATCCGACGGGACGTTTTAATTTAGTTGCGATTGTAGTTTTGTGTTCGTTTTGTGATTAAATTTTGAGTTGTTTTATATTTTGAAATGTTGTGGCGGTGAATTTTATCTTGCAATGACTTTTAACTTAGTTTTGGTTTCAGTTTTAGGGACTATCCTAAAGGTGTGGGTTTTCATGCAACGAGTTGTTTTATCGTACAAGAAAAGTAAAATGCATTTGCGATAAAGTAAATTGCAAGATGAAAGTAAATTGCAATAAAATAAAAGCGTGCACTGGAGGGTCTTCCCGTCATCCCAAGTTGCACTTAAAACACAATTAGAATATTTAAGCAAGTTCCTAGGTAAAGGTAGGGGAAAGGTTATGGTTTTCTACGCAAATTCACAATCCTATGGTAGTCGACTCCTATGACGTCTAGGTTCTTTGTGTTTTTGTTTGAGGACGATTTTCTTCATCGAAAGGACAATTAAGTCCGATTGTTCTTATAAATATCCTATCATATTGAGGAAGTGCTTAAGAAGAATCTTAAACATCTTTTCAATATTTCCGGGATTATTTTAAGTCCGAATGAATTTAATTATATAAATGAATCGATCGTCGAGGTTTTCGAGTCTTGTTAACTTGCTCGGTGAACTAGGACATTTGAATATCTTATGAGTGAGGTAACACTTCATTTGATGTTCCATTTAGGAGTTATAATAATCAAAGCTTTCGAGGGTAAATTAGTATTCGAATGACTTGATTTAAGTTAAAGGGTTTAAATTTGGAATAGTGTTGAAGTTGCTTTACATTTATTTTGAATTCTTTATGTCTTAGGTGATGTTATATTTAATTCAACTTAATTTAATTGAGTTTTAATTTAGTTTAACATAGTTCAATTTAATTTGATTTGGTGTTTAATTAATTTGATTTGATTTAATTTTAATTTAATTTGATTTAATTTAATTTAATTTAATTTAATTATTTAATTTAATTTAATTTATTTAATTTAATTTAATTTAATTTGATTTAATTTTTTAATTTAATTTAATTTAATTTAATTATTTAATTTAATTTAATTTAATTTAATTTAATTTAATTTAATTTGATTGTTTAATTTGATTTAATTTAATTTAATTTAATTTAATTATTTAATTTAATCTAATTTAATTTAATTTTAATTTAGTTTAATTTAATTTAATTTGTTTTAATTTAATTTAAGTTAATTTTAATTTAATTTAATTTTTATTTAATTTAATTTAATTTAATTTAATTTTAATTTATCTTTAATTTACTTTATTTTTAATTTTAATTGAAATTTCAAAAGAGTTTAATAATTTAATTAAGTCTTTTAATATTTTAAATTTTAGTTATCATTTTAATTAAAAATTGAGTATTAATGATATAATTAGTTTAGGGATTTTTAAATTAAAGAATAAATCTCTTCCTAATAAATATCCCTTATTTTAATAATTCCGATTTATTATTCCTCAAATTTAATCTATTATTTAATTAAAGTTTAATCATTTTAAAATTATTTAATGGGTTTCTACCCTTTAATTATTTAAATTTCAATCATCCAAACCAGATTAAGATCAAATATTTTACTTGTTGATTTTTTATTAAACCTAAAGTTTTAATTAAGGATTAAAGATTTTAATTACCATTTTACCCTTTAAGCTTAATAATTTCATAACTCACTAAATTGAACCCAAATGAACTTGAAATTTTTATGTGACTTCACTCATATGTCGATAAAGACATGAGAGGAGAAAATGTGATTTTTCTGTATTTAATTTATTTATATAATTATTTTTGGTGGAAAATAGAGATTTTCAAGGAAAATTTAATAACATGACCAAGGAAAAGTTTCTGTCCTTAAGAAAATTAGGGGACATTCCTAATGACCAGAGAAGCACTTGGACCAATTTTGGTGATTTTTTGAATTATATTATTTTTATTATAATTATTTTGAGTTTTGGAGTGTTAATTAATTTAAAAATAAAATAAATGTTGAAAAATGGGTTTTATATTTTTCAAAAATCTCTCTGATATCAAGGAAACCAGAGAAGCAAATTTTGCAATTTTCTGATTTTTCTATGATTTATTATAATTATTTTAGTGAAAATGCTAGAAAATACATTTTTTAATTTTAAAATTACCCTAGGGCTTTAAAATTCAATATCTCACTAAATAGACCTAAGAAAAATGTGGGATTTGTTCCTAAGTGATTAAAATTCAAAATGTGACATTTTGGTGAATTTTATTATTTTTGTGATTTTTATTATTTTTTAATTATTAAAAATATTAAAATATTATTAAAAATCAACTTTTTAGAAAATTGAAATTTTAATTTTTTTAGATTCCCCTGATATCAGAGAGGCTCCAAAACCAATTTGATGGATTTTTAAAAAGTATTTTAAAAGTTATGAATTTTTAAAGTTTAAAATGGCTAAGTGACTTAATCAACCCAATTAGTAGGGCTAACCAAGTCGAATTGACTTCAAATTTTTATGGTGGGTTCCTCTGATCCTAAAGGTCAGTGGAGAATTGATTTCAAGTCAATTTGATGCCTGGTTAACTATAATTAATTAAAGACCTATTTTGGGTGTTTAAGCCAATTAGGGTTGTTTTGAATGAACTAAGCCAAAATCTATTTTTCCTAGGGTTCTCTGGTCATAAGGAACATCACCAAATTTTCCTAGAATTTATTTCACAACATGCTATTTACTGGAATTAAAATACTCGAAAACGAGTGACTCGAACTTGAAAAATCAAGAACTCTTCATAGGGATGGCCTCGACTTTGGAAAATTCGGGGAATGTTCCCGAATTCGGAGGCTTCAAAGCTCTCTATGGTCTCATGCCATGGTGAATTGTATGCATGCATGGAGAATTAAAACAATGCGGAGAGTAAATAAATCATAAAAAATAAAATATTTGATGAAATTAAGTGATTTCTTTTCCACATTATTCTCCTCTCTTCAACGAGCGAGAGGGTATTTTTATTTTATTTTTCGATTTTTCTACACGGAGATATGAATTTTTGAAGTTTAGGGAATTAAATAAATCAAAAAATCCCTAATTTTCTACTTGTCAGAGTCGGCGCCAACGCATCCTCGGCGACTCCGAAAGGCCGCGCGGCGCGCTCCCATTCGACGCCGCCACTCGAGTCGGCGGCCCGGGCCCCGCGGTTCTCGTACCGTCTCTCGGTCCGACGCCATCCGGCCGTCCGTCCGCGCGTGTATTGAATGGACGGCATCCGTTCATCGTCCCCGAGCGTTCTCGCCCGAGAGCCGTCCATACTAAATCCCTAAGATCTCACTCGATTCTCGATGGATTTTCATGTTCTTATGCTCTATGGATTCGTCTTGAAGAGACGAACACATCTATACGGCTAACATGCATTGAAACTAAGGCATTTGAAATGGAGAATCTTCAGAAGCTCGGGATGGAGAGTTAGCTCATACCTTGGCTCAGAGAAGTGTGGCTTCGATCTGAGAGTTGTTGCACCTTCGATTGGGTCCGACAAGCTCCGGATGAAGTCTCCTGGTGCAGTGAATTGTACGGATATGATTTCGACCAAGCCGATCACAAAGCTTGGAGAGCTGGAGCAAGCTGGGTGGTACGGAGATGGGGCTTTTGATGGTGGACACCTTCTCTTGGTGCGAGTGAAGGTGTAGAGCCAATCAATTTGGGAATTGGCTCATTGTGGAGAAGTGTCCTGGTTTTGGGTGGAATTTCGACTGCGAAATTGAGCTTTCGGAGGAGAAATGGCGGGGAATTTCATCGGGGATCAAGTGCTCTAAGGGTGGAAGAGGGTCCGGAACAATTTTGGCGAGTTTTGGCAAGGTTTATGCTTCTCTTCTTCTCATGGCCGAGAGGGGTGGAGTTTAAATAGAGCTGGTGGGGGGCCTCCCGGGGGAGTTAGGGCTTGGGATCGAGCTGCTGCGGTGAGGAGAAGAACGGCCATGGTGACCACTAGGCATGGGGCGGCTCGGCAAGTGAGAATTTCAATGTTGGCTCACATGTGAGCTCTCGGCCATGGTGTTTTCCGGCGGCTCGGTGGCGGCCGGCCGAGCGATGGTCACCATCTTGGTCGGGTGGGTCGGGGGCTGGAGGTTTGTGCGATCAATTGGCCATGGACATGTGTAAAGGCTTTGATCCAAAGTAGAATGGGGCATGGCTAGTTTTGGACCTAAATGGGTCAACCCACCCATTTGGGCTAGGTGCACCACCCAAGGTGGCTTTGGATGCTTGTGGGGGATCAAAGGGATCGGTTGGTTTGGCATGGAGAAGTCTCCATCCAAATATATTTGGATTAAATTTAAGTTTAGGTGAAACATGATTAAGTGCTAATGAGCTTTAGGGATTAAGGAAAGCCCCCCTCTTCTTACCCAATATGGCATGGTGGAGTGTCCAAAGCTCTCATGGCTCACATGTGGCTCATACATGGCTTCATGGCTCACCTTTGGCTTGGCAAAAAGTTTGGTCGATTTCATAAAAAAGGATTTTAAGGATTTTGGATAATTTGGTGGAAATTTGGATGAAGCCTCATTTAGAAATATTTGATCATTGGTTTAGGACTTAGGGATGATTTTAATTGGAAGTATGATGAGGGGAAATGTCATATGGGCTTTGGAAGAATTTTTGGGGTTTTGGATTTGGTGGAAGTGGGCTTTTAAAATGGTTTAAGGAATGGGCCCTTAAGTTTAAAAATGAATTTATGGATGGGAATTTTGTAAAGAGGTTGGGCCAAATAATTGTTGGGTTTAGCTCATGGATGTGTCATGAGTGATTTGAAACAAATTGGGGATGATTTGGATTTGAATTGGGTTGAATTTGGGTTAGGTTTGGGCTTAGGTCAAAAATGGGCCTTTTAACCTTGGGTTGAGTTTGAGTGGGGTTTGGGTTCAAATTTTGGGCAAATCATGTTAGGGTTTTGTTTGTGGGAATGTTAAGGAAGATTTAGAAAAGATTTGAGGTTAATTGGAGTTGAATTGGGTGAGTTTGGGTTAAGTTTGGGTCATGGGTCTAAATTGGGCTTTAAGGCCAAAAGTGAGATTGGATCCAAATTTCAATCAAATTGGACTTGGATTTGGTTTAGATTGGTATTGGGAATGTTGAATTGAAGTTTAGAATTGAATTGGACCAGAATTTGGGTCAATTGGATAGGTTTGGTTTGACATTGGGTTCACTTTGGGTTAAAATGGGTGAAATTGGGGGTTTTGACAAAAGTAGGGTAAATTGACAAAATTGGCCCATGGTGTAGTTGGACAAAATGAAATTGGGAATATTTAGGATTTTCTGGAATTTTCTGGGAATTTTCTGAATTTTTGGATTTTTAGGCCAAGAAGGGTATTTTGGGTATTTGGAGGGTATTGGGGGGTATTTTTGGAATTTTTGGTATTTTTGGGTATGGATGATCAATTTGAGTGATGTGGAGATGTTTGAGAGTGATTTTGGAAAATTTTGGGTAATTTGGAAATTTTGCAAAAATTTGGGTAATTTCAAGGGTTTTGGGTAGGTTTTGGTAGGTGTAGGGTCCGGGGGTCAAAAATTGAAAATTTGGGAAATTGAAGATTGGGTGAATCTAGGTGGAAATAAATCATTTTGGTTGAGCCATGAAGCCATTTCAAGCCCATATGAGCCATGAAAGGACTCATTTGAGGCATTCATCTATGTTGTTCCTAACCCTGCTTGGCCGAGGGCTTAGGGGTTAAGGACCATCCATGTGAATCACCTACATGAGTCGGGAGGTTAAGTTGGGTATGGGTGTGGTTTTAGGAAGTGTGTGGAAATGTAGTGTGTAAGTGTAGTATAAGTCGGCCCCTTCACCGGACCCGAGCCGCCGGGGCGATCTAAGGCCGAAGAGTCCTATAGGAACTCATCCTTTAAACTTCCACATTTGATTTCGACCCTCCAGGTGATTAGGGGTCTATAGTCGAGTTTGTGGAGTTTGCGGGGAGTTTAGAAGTGGTTTGAATTTCTAAAAGGCGGGTCCCGATTCTAGTCCTCTAAGATAGTCGAAAGGAAAAGCCTAAGGCTAGATCCTGAGCACTTAAAAGAAGAAGGGAAGACCTCATCGAAAATGAGGTCGACAAATGGACCCCCGATAGGTGTGGTGAGTGACGGAGCACACCGCGCGTATTGGTGTTGACCGAAGCGATCAACAAAACCAACACGGATGTCCAGTGATGAACTTAGGACGAAGTAGAAGAGTTTCTGGCTGGGGAGTGTCGAGTATATCTGCGGAACCGGAGATTCTTGAACTCTCGGCTGGGGAAAGGAAAAGGAGGTGAATCCCGAATCACATGATGCGGGGGATTTCAATTTAGATTTTATTTTGTTTTAGTTTAAGTTTTGATGTGTGAGCTTAGATTTCAATTTGGAGTTTCAATTTAGATTGAAGTTTGTCGAAATTAATTTGAAGGATTTGATTTGAAATGAAAATTGGAATTACGGGGTTTTAGATGTAACATCTTGACCTCGAAAGAAAATTGAATTGATTAGATTGAATCGTTGCAATGAGAAGATATCTCGGAGTAATGCGGTGTTGGATGTAAAATCCTTAACCTCGAGAGTTCGATTTTGATGTATTTCGGTGCAATAGGAAAAGAATCCTAAAGCGGTGCGGTCTTGGATGTAAAATCCTCGACCTAAAAGGTTTGAATTTGATGTATTTCGGTGCGATAGGAAAAGGATCCTAAAGCGGTGCGGTCTTGGATGTAAAATCCTCGACCCAAAAGGTTGAATTTAATGTATTTCGGTACGATAGGTAAAGAATCCTAAAGCGGTGCGGTCTTGGATGTAAAATCCTCGACCCAAAAGGTTGAATTTAATGTATTTCGGTGCGATAGGAAAAGAATCCTAAAGCGAGTGCGGTCTTGGATGTAAAATCCTCGACCCAAAAGGTTGAATTTAATGTATTTCGGTGCGATAGGAAAAGAATCCTAAAGCGAGTGCGGTCTTGGATGTAAAATCCTCGACCCAAAAGGTTGAATTTAATGTATTTCGGTGCGATAGGAAAAGAATCCTAAAGCGGTGCGGTCTTGGATGTAAAATCCTCGACCCAAAAGAGTTTGATTTTGATGTATTTCGGTGCGATAGGGAAAGAATCCTAAAGCAGTGCAGTCTTGGATGTAAAATCCTCGACCCAAAAGGTTTGAATTTGATGTACTTCAGTGCAATAGGAAAAGAATCCTAAAGTAGTGCAATCTTGGATGTAAAATCCTCGACCAAAAAGTTTGAATTTTGATGTATTTCAGTGCAATAGGGAAAGAATCCTAAAGCGGTGCGGTCTTGGATGTAAAATCCTCGACCCAAAAGTTTAAATTTGATGTATTTCGGTGCGATAGGAAAAGAATCCTAAAGCGATGCGGTCTTGGATGTAAAATCCTCGACCCAAAAGTTTGAATTTGATGTACTTCAGTGCAGTAGGAAAGAATCCTAAAGCAGTGCAGCCTTGGATGTAAAATCCTCGACCCAAAAGTTTGAATTTTTTGATGTACTTCAGTGCAATAGGGAAAGAATCCTAAAGCAGTGCAGTCTTGGATGTAAAATCCTCGACCCAAAAGTTTGATTTTGATGTATTTCGGTGCGATAGGAAAGAATCCTAAAGCGGTGCGATGCTGGATGTAAAATCCTCGACCCAAAAGTTTGATTTGAATTTGATTGAGAATTTGATTCGAAATTTGGAAAGATCAAATTTGAAATTTGATCGAGAGTGGATTTGAAATTTGATTGAGGATTTGACTTGGAATTTGGAAAGATCAAATTTGAAATTTGATCGAGAGTGGATTTGAAATTTGATTGAGGATTTGCTTTGAGATCTAGAAGATCGGATTTGAGATTTGATAGAGATTTAGAATCTGGAAAGATTGAATTTGAGATTTGTGTTGATTTCGTTTATCTTTTAATGATTTATTTTATTTTATCGTTTATTTAACGTTCATGTGAATTTGGTATTTGTCATTTTTCAGATTTTTTTTTTTTTAGAAAGTTTTCTTTTATTCTCTTTTTTTTGTTTTATTTCTTTTACGTTCTTTGTTCGAAGTTCATTTAACTTTAATGGCGTTTCCCAATCAATTTGCACAAAAGAGGTGAAGGCCAAAAATGTGACATGGTCACTTTCATTCCAATCATATTGAAGATACGTCGTAAAACTCGATCTGGAATATATTTCATACAATCCATGTAGACTCAAAACGGACTGTGTATGATCTTTGTTGATTCATCCAAAGAAGCATCCGTCGAAAAATCCATGTACGAATAGTGGGGTAAATGGTCGATAACATCACCTTCCAAGCCATCCTTGGCGAGGATGCGGGCTGGATGTACGTTGGAGGTGTGATATTTCCCATGTAACTCACGGCTCGTAAGGCCGGAGGTTCTCCGGCTACGGGTACGGTTGGAAATGGTAAGGTATTTTCTTGTCGTCCATTCTCACGAAGGTAGCGAGATTCGCTCCATCGGCACTCCGGTATGCGATGCTTTGCGATATCCGCTCCGTTACCTTGCGGTATCATGACGGAACCCACCGGTAAAGGTATCTTTGCGGCCCTCGGAACTCACCGGGCACTGCTATCCGGAGGTCGGATCCGAACATGATGTTACACTCATTCGGGAAAGAGAGCGTGCGAAAGGTCGACGAAGTCGTGGTGATCAATATGTGGGGGTATGCGGTCACCTTGTTTGTAGATGTTGATAATGCGGCTATTGGGTATGCAATCTGCTGGCGGTACCCTCCATGTTATCAATCTTTTTACCATTCTCTTGATAACTAATGGCATCGGATCCACTTGCAGCGGAGTATCCGGTGGATTTCCTTTCGTCTTGATACGTTGTAGCACATCCGCATTGTATTGTGATTCTTCCTTTCAGCATCCATCTAGGGTTCGAGTATATGTTTTCCCTCGGTGGCTGCTCGATTCTCTAGATCTGGTCGAGCTCGAGGCCTTCTAGTATGTTGATTCTTCTTCCTTTAATTCTCTCGAAGTATTCGAAAGTTTTCTTTTCAACATTTTGCATCCTCTCCGGCTCGTATTCGGAATGATCTGCGGATGGCGAGGCCTTGTGACATATTGTGGGATATATGGTTCGATCCCTTCACGTTCCCCTGCATACCTCGGCTCCTCGGGGATGATGCTGTCGGTACATCCCCGGGGTTGCTCTGCAACAAGGTCATGCACTGCTGTGGTGGTTCTATCCGGTGGCGTGGTAGCCTTCTTTCTTCTGATCTTACGGAGATTTCTGCGGTTCTTTCTGTTATCCTAGGAGTGGCCTCCTTTCTTCGAGTTCTGGTGAACCGGTGTTCTTGAAGTGTATGTGCTTGGCATTAGCAATTGTCTCGTCGCGGTGGTCGCGGCTAGTTTTGTTAACATCTTACGGATACGGTGATTCTTATTCCTTCGTTGCGTGGCTGTGAGAGTAGCCCTCCGAACTTCTTGAATCTCTGCGGGCGCGGCGGCGACAAGCACTGCCCTCCGTTGTAGCGACTACGGACTTTATTTTCTTATCTTCTTCGGTGTTTGCTTTTCTTTTCTTGTTGTTGGATTGGTGGCTTGGGCCACCCACTTTCATCCTTGTCTGCCGGGTAGTTCTTCTCGGTTAGCCGGGACCCAGTCACTTTCCTCGTCTTGTAGGTCTGCGGTGCGAAATGCGAGTCAATCTCGATTATCGCTCCATCTTTCACCCTCTTTTCATCGAGTGCAAGGCTTACGCCATTCTTAAAGTTCAAGACCAACCGCACGTTCGACATTTCCCTGCGAAAAGACAAGGAAAAGGATCAGGGGCTGTACTAAGAACAAGAACATTAAGAAAATGTTTATTAAAGATACATTTTTTTATTATTCTTATATTTTGAAATTTAACAGGAATGGAGTAGGATAAGATGAGGGAAGAGATTTTGATTTGAAAAAGAAAACAAGGAAAACTTAATTATCATGATTTTATTTATCTTAGCACATTTTATTATTATTTTTTTTTTTTGGGTTCGGACCCAATCATAAGTAATTACTTCGCCCGTGTTTCTTAGGGATGAAGAATTCATTCCTTCGAAACATCGGGTAGCGTAATACTTTTCAAGTATCGTCCGTTGATCGGAAACATATGTCGTTCTCCACGGCGATTCACTAGCCGGTAGGAACCTCACGAGTATCTTGCTTCGACCACAAATGGTCCTTCCTAAGTGGGTTCGAATTTTCCTCCTATCTTGCGGTGTGCGAGAATAGGTCTCTTGAGAACGAGAACTAAGTCACCAACTTTGAAGGTTCTCGGGCGGACCCGGTTTGTCATGGGCTTGAACCATCTTAGCTTGGTATAGTTCTAAATTCATGTTGCGCTGCAAGTCTTTTCCCTTCCAAGCTTTCTAATTCTTCGAGTCGTAATGCGGCGTTTTCTTCTGTCGTGATCTTGTTTGCGAGCTGCAATTACGAGTGAAGGAAGGCCGAACCTCTAAAGGTAACTTCGCCTCGGACCCATACACCGGAGCGTAAGGTGTAGCTTGAGTAGGAGTTCGAAGGTTGTCCGGTAGGCCATAAGGCTTCTAACAATTTCTCGTGCCAATTTCTCTTATTATCGTCCGGGGTTTTCTTTAAGATTTGAACGAGAGTTTTATTAAAAGCCTCGGCGAGACCGTTTGCTCTTGGGTAGTAAATTGTCGAGTATCGCCGGTCGATTCCGTGTCTCACGACAAAATTGTTGATTTGTGTGCTTCGAATGCTGACCCATTATACGAGATGATCTGCGCGGCACTCCGAAACGGTAGACAACTTGGTTCTTGAAAAAGCGTACCACGTGGTGTGCTTTCACTTCTCTAAGTGGAGCCGCTACGCCCACTTGGAAAAGTAATGCGTAGCCGCAAGAATGAAGCGATGTCCTTTTGAAGATGGTGGTTCTATCGGACCCACTATATACGTGCCCCAACATTCGAATGGCCACGACGCAATTGTCGGGTGTAGCACATTTGGAGGTTGGTGTAGAACCACTCCGTGCACTTGGCATTGATGACGGCTCTTGGCGATTTTCATGCGGTCGGTCATCATCGAGGGCCGGTAGTACCCTAGTCTTTTAATTTTCATTTTCATCTTTGGACCCGGCGGTGAGCGCCACGAGTCCCGAATGCACCTCTTTAACAATTTCGCGGGCCTCGGACCCGCTTAGGCATCTTAGCCGCATTTGATCAAAAGACCTTACGTATAATGTGTTGTTTATTAATGCGTAGGACGAGTTCTTTTCTTGATCGATGGGCTAGCGACCTATCGTCCGGTAGCTTTCTGTTTGCGGGTAGTCATTAATGGTATGTCGCTCGATCTTCGTGTTTTTACGTCACTTCTTTGCAGCTAATTCTTTTTCTTTTTCGATTTGTGTATTGTGTCTATGTCGAGTCGTGATAGGACTCGACGTCAGTGAGCCGACACTTCCATCGACTCATCTTGCAAACGGGCAAATTCTTTTGCGAGACGGGCTAAAGCATCTGCTAAGCATTCTCTTTTCTAGGAATTTTGTAGATTGTCACATTTGGAATGCATTCAACAATGTTGTATGGCATCTTGGAAGTATTGTTCGAGTCTTGGCTTTAAAATTACTGTCTTGTCCAAGCAATCTGTTGAATGATTAGCGTGAATCCCCGTAGATGTTGATGTACGGTTATCCCCATTTGAATAGTTAATTCCAATCCCGTTATGAGGGCTTCGTATTCCGCTTCGTTGTTTGTACATGGTTACGTCGAGTGGTAGGAGTATCTTAACATCCCCGCTCCGGTGTTATAAAGATTAGCCCGATTCTGCCTTACGGGCACTATCACTTGCGATTCTTCGTCTTTGTGTGCTTGAAGATGCTCCGTCGAAATATAATTCCCAACGTCGATCATCGAGGTCTTCTAGATTCATTATTTGTTCATGCGGCGAATCGTCATTGAGAGGAGATTCGGCGACAAAGGGTGTCTTTGCGAGGAAGTCTGCTAAGACTTGTCCCTTTACGGCACGCGGAGGCACGAAAGTTATATCGAATTGCAATAATATCATTGACCATACGGCAAGTCTGCGGGAAAGTGTTGGACGAGTCATCGAAGTATTGCAATGGATTAAACTTCGAAATCAAGTTGACCTTATGAGAAAGCATGTAGTGCACGAGCTTTTGAGCGGCGAAGATCGGGGCCGAACAATGCTTTTCGATTGCGGGATACCTTACTTCCGTCGGAAGTAAACGACGGCTTAAGTAGTAAAGAGCATTTTCTTTACCCTCATCATTGACACAGGCTAACGGGGCTCCGAGAGAGCCGTCTAAAGCCGCGGTGTAAAGTATCGGCGGTCTACACGAGGCCAGGGGCTGCTAAGACGGGAGGTGTCATTAAATATTGTTTAATGTCTTCGAAGGCCTTACGGCATTTCTCTTCCCGAAATAAATTTGGCGTCCTTTTTAACTAGTGCGAGAAAGGCGACACCTACGACAGGTTTGAGATAAAGCGTCGAAGATATGCCAACTTCCCTTGAAAAGATCGTAGTTGTTTTAAGGTTTTGGGAGGCGGCATTTCTAAGATAGCTTTAATCTTCTCCGGATCGATTTCAATTCCACGATGTCGGACAACGAATCCTAAGAATTTCCGGAGGTGACGCCGAAGGCGCATTTTAAGGGATTCATCTTAAGGTTAAATTGTCTTAATCGTTCGAAAACAATTCTCGAATCATACGAGTGGTTTTCCTTTACTTTGCTTTTGATGACGACATCGTCCACGTAGCATTCGACTTGATTGTGGATGAGATCATCAAAAATTCTTGTCATTGCTCTTTGGTAGGTTGCTCTGCGTTCTTCGGTCCGAATGGCATCTTTGTGTAGCAAATTACTCCGATCGGCGTTACGAATGCTTTGTAAGCTTTTCATCTTCCGGAGCCATTTTTATCTGGTTGTATCACGAAGATCCATCCATGAACGAGAATATTTCATGTGTTGAAGCAATATCGATCATCGAGTCTAGGAATCGGTAGAGGGAATTCATCTTTTGGACATGCCTTGTTTAAATCTGCGAAGTCCACACAAATTCGATCCGACCATTCTTCTTTACGGTGGCACCACATTGGCTAACCGAGTCGGGTATTGTTCTTCACGGACAAATTTAGCGTCTATTAGCTTTTTAACTTCGGCTATAACTTGTTGTTCGATTTCTAGACGCATTCTTACGGGACCTTGTACGGTTGGAACGAAGTAGGATCCTCTCCTAGCTTATGGACTGCGACCTGCGGAGCTAATCCTGGCATTTCATCGTAGCTCCAAGCAAAACGAGTCTTTAAATTCCATTAATAACTTGATTATTTCTTTGGAGTCTTCTTTGTTGAGTAAGGAGCTAACAAAGGTAGGTCTGAGGCTCTTCGCTAGTACCTAAGTTAACTTCCATTAACTCATCTATTGTGGATTTAATTTCTTCTTCGAATTCGGTGGAGCGTCTCCAATTTGTAAATCTTCGAGTTCGTACGTAGTTTCCATGCAATTTTCCTTAGGATTCGCAAGTGACAACCGAAGCAAAATTCGGTATCGTCAGCTGACCCTACGTGCCGAATCCGAGTCCATACTTTGAATTGGGTGGACGGCGGAGTTATTCCATAACTTTTCAAAATGTTGTGATTGGCCTTTTGTCCATTGTCGAGGTAAGAAACCACGTTGAATTAAATTTTGAACACGGGGAGAGTACCACTCAAAAGGTAATTCCATTAATTCGATGAAGTGACATCTTCGAATTGTACATTATTTTCAGTTTTGGAGGTAGAAGCACCGCGGTAGAATTTGATCGGCTTTGCACCGTCACTACGTACCTCTTTGACCTCCATACCCTCGATCTTATTAGAATGGATCGGAGTTAGGGTCATAGTATGTACGTAGTGGTTAATCTTCTCGTACATTGATTTGTATTCTTCATTCTTTTCATCTTCGAGGAGATCTTGTATTGCGGCTTCTTTCGACTTATTGTTGCTGCTTCTTGCTTGATTTCTTTTTCTTCTTGAGAACTATCTTCCCAATCAACATTGATGGGCTGGTTTCCTGCGTCCAATTGTCCTAGTGTCTCTACCACGGCCTCGTCCCCGGCCTCGACCTCGGATGCGAGTTGTGGAGAAACCTTCACCATCTCGCCGGAAGGGAGTGGTGAGTGGCTGTTGGACTAGAACTTCGGGTTCTTCGTTGTCTCGAACTTTCTTTGCTTCATTTGTTACGGTATCTGCGGAGAAGATTGTTTTCTTTGGCGGTGCATAATAAGGTTGCGTCTTCATGGATTCCAATCTCATGTACGGAGAATGGTTGTAAGTCGCCTTTGATGCCTTTGTTCCCCTCCATCGTAATACTTGATGCACTGATGCAGAGATGATGGTACCATCCTGTTTTCATGTATCCATGGTCGGCCCAGTAGAGCATTGAACGACGTTTCTGAATCGATTATATGAAATTTTGCGGTTGTCTTTGCTAAATCACCGGTCTTCATCAGTAGCGTTATTGACCCGAGGGCTCTTTCTCCTTTCTGGTTGAATCCTCTTAATAACATTTTGTCGGCCTCGAGCTCGCGAGCATCAATTTCCAAGTATGCTAGTGTTCGAAGACTCATTATATTGATTGATGCTCCTGGATCCACCAATACTGCGGAGAGCGTAAACTTCCCAATTGTAAGCGAAATGTACAACGGTCGGTTGTGATCTGCTGTCCCAAGTAGTAGGTCATTGTCCAGTGAAGGTAACACCTCGTTGTTCCTTTAACGAGCAAACCTCATCTAAGGAATCTCCGGCCATTTGAGCTAAGCAAATTTCCGGATCGAAGTAAGGCCTTGATCAGAGCTTCCCTCATCTCCTTTGATAAGATGAGAGCATCGTAAATGCTCAGTTTGGCCGGTAGTTTCCTAAGATGGGCTAGCACGTTGTAGTCCACTTTGTTTCCATGCGTCTCGGCTTCTTCTCGAATGGGTATTTCTTCTGTTGGGGTTGGTTCTTCTTGAACAACCACACGCTTTCCTTTGTCTTTTGGACCCATTCTCGGAGGTAGAACTTTTCCACTTCTTAGGTTGACTTCGTAATTTCTTCGAATCTAGTGTTGAGTTTGTCGGTGTCTCCTCTCGAATCGGAATGAGTCGGCTCTTCTGGATTATCTTCCAAATGCGAAGGCTCTAACTCTATCGTAGCTGGAGCTCCTCGAAACTCGCGAGATAGATCCGTTGCTTGTTGAACTCTCGTAGCCTCCTTGATGGATGCCTTCTTCGTCATTTTGATCGTCGAGATCTTGTATGATTTGAGAATTGTTGTTGGTATCGAAATCGACGCCCGGATTGTCGCTAGTTACGTAATCGTTAGAAACGAGTCAAAACGTAGCCAACGCCATCACCCTTATCATTATATGATCCCACAGAAGTGAGCGAGATAATCATACAAAATCGGAGGTTCGAGGGATTTCTCCCCGAATCGGAAACAACTATCCTAGGATAAGCGGCCCCTAGTCTAGCCTTAGGAATCTCGGTCCCCTCTTCTTCGTCGATTTTCTTCTTCTCTTCGATTGTCTCTGTCGAGGTGGTTCTTCTATCGCAAGTGATAGTACCGGCTTAACGGGTCTCGAACTACGAATTGAAGCTCGCACGAAGCGGTTCGGATGTTATCTAAAATCTTCTTCGAAGACCTTGTCCGAGCGGTAGTCCATCCATCGTTGGTTGCATAGGGATCTATCGGAATGACGGGATCGGTTGAGATAACATTGACGGAACCTCCTTTCAGGGTTCCTTCATGTACTCCTTCGGGATTGTTATATTTCCTTTCCGAAGGTTGTCATTGAGCCAACTTTTGAAGGTAATGCGGTCTTCTATCTTGTGCCCGAAGCATCCGATGGTAGGGGCAAAAGTTGGGATCACCTTTCTTGTTGACTTCCTCCGGTCTTTTGGGCTACTGGCATGGAAATGCGGGTTTTCATTAAGCTACGGAACATCTTTGATGCTTGCTTCATTCTTGAACGGATATTCTGCGCTCGAAGCTCCCTCGATGTACGTTGCGGACGAGACGGTTGTTCATCTTGCGGAGACGGTCGATAGTTGGACCGGGGTTGCTTGGTAATTTTGTTGTGGTTCTTTGCGGCCGTTACGGTGGTATTTGCTTCGGTTGTTTGCCTTTGTCAGCTAGCTGCAACGACCCGGATTTCTTTTCGAAGGTCTTCACCGGCTTACGCTTGTCCGTCTTGTCGGCAAAACTTAATTGCTTCGCCTCTTATTGCAAGCTTCCGGCCTTGCTTAACAACTTCTCGAAAGTCTTAATAGTGAATCCCTTGAGGAGAAGTGCTTTATCGGGCCGTGAATGCTTTTAAGCGAGATCTGATTGCATGTTGTTCTTGCGGTTGTGGTTCACACTTCATGCTTAAATTTCTCCATCGAAGTATGTAATCCACAAGAGTTTCATTCGGCCTTTGTTTCTCTACCACTAAATCACCTATAGTGATGTGGTGTTGAGCCCCGACAAATCGCTTAATGAAGAGGCTCTCTAGCTCTGAGAATGTCTTCACAGAACCGTTGGGTAATTCTGCATACCAGTCGAAGGCGATTCTGACGGATGCTAACGAGCTGTCGGAAGAGTAGCGCATCGCTCCCGCCGGCATTGCAACAAGCGGCACGAAAGTGTGCAACATGTTGTCGGGGGTTCCGGTTCCGTCGAAGGTCTTAAACGGAGGTGGTACGAAGCCTTTCGGGTATTGGACGGCGTCGAATTCTTACGGGTAAGGTCTGCCGTCCGAATGGATGTCCCGTTCTTCGATTGTGCTAAGGCTTCTCGCACTTGCTTGCTCTACCAAGTTCTTGATATCCTTTTCGGGGATCATACTTTGTGCTCTATCCTTTTTCAGTTGGTCATCCCCATTGACGGATGAAATCTCCTTTCCTCCGTCTACGATGTGAATGACCTACGGGGGTGTCTCTGCATGTGGTTGTACTTGACTGCGGAGAGTGGCCGGAGCTACGGCCATCTCTTCCATCCTCTTCGCCATTTGAGCGATCGTGTCATCCTTTTCTGAAGGCTGTCTCTTCATCGGTTCCGGCTCCTCTCTTCTGCGAGTTGCGGGAGCACCTTGAGAAGGCGATGAAGCTCGTGTCTCGACCATGTTGATTTACGCATATTCGTTGTCCATGAATTCCGATGAGTCGATCTCATCTCCGAACTTTTCTTCTCTTTCTTTTGCCAACCGTCGGATGTCGGTTCTCGGCTTTTCCATGGCATCTTCTAGCGGAGCTTTCTGTGTATCTTTGTGGTTGTCATGCGATGGTTGCAGGGTCCTTTTTCACGAGTCCCCTTCATCGCGGTAGCACTTTCTTCGGATTCCGGCCTCTGGCGAGACTTTCTCTCTCGGGGCTGCTGTTTCGATCTCGAGCGCCCGTAGTGGGACGCCACACCATCCTTCTAGCGGCGGAAGGTCTAGGACCGGATGGTACGGTGGCCGAAATGCTTGGAAGGTGGTATCCTCCCTAATCCGTAATCACGATACTACGACGGGCGGGCTAGCCTTCATTCTCTTGCTTGGCTTTTCTATCATGACGGCGGGTTCTACTCGGGGCCCGAGACGGGATTTGGCGGCACCCGCCACTATCCTTCGTAGAATTTCCGACACGGGGCGGTTTTCCTTCTTTGCTAGCTTTTCTACCAAAGTTTGCGGTCGAGCAAATGGCGTAGTTCTAGTTCTTTTCTTGCGGCTATCGTTGTAGTATGCGGGTCGAGGTAATGTGGCGACAATCTTGCGAACATTCTCCTCGTCCTGCGGCGGAGAGGGGATGGAACTTGCTTCCTCCCAAAAGTGGTATGTAGTCGAGCGGTGGTGTATATTACGGTAGCGGTGTATATTACGGCAGCTACGGAATTTCCTCGGGAAGGCGATCTCGGCGGCTACGGCTTCCACTGGCGATCCTTCTATTTCTATTTCTTCTTTGGGTCTTTGTCAGCGACGGAATCTTTGAATTGGACCCGATTTCGAAAACAGAAGGTCTTACAGGAAGATCCGTACCCTCCACGGTAACAGGTTTACCATAGTTCTGGATTTCTTTCCCCTTTGATTTGGCAGAAGTCGGGGTAGGTGCAGAAACAACTAGACCGGTGGGGGTAGTAAGAACGGTCCTCTGCGGACGGCGGTACTCCTCCTAGTCGGGACCCTTTGCGGGGAGGAAACTCTTGGGTCGACCTAAGGTTGAACTCGAGCGGTGGCTCCTCGGCTTCGGATACCTTGTTTGTCGGTGCGAAGAGGGAGACGTCGGTGACCTTGACGTTCGTGTTTTCAAATCCACTGTCCAAATCGGATGACCCCATTGTCGGGCGGCTCATCCTTATAGACGGCGAAGTCCGGTCCGTTGGTGAAGGAGAAAATCGGTTTCGGGGCTTCCATTTTGCGGGGTAGATTACGGTTGTCGGTCCCGAGTTATGCTTCTTTTCTTCGGGACGAAAAGAAAGGAATTAAAAGAGTCCGAACTCATTCTTTGTTCATGTATTTATAAAAAAGAATCATTTGTTAAAAGAATCACTTATTAGAGGGTTTGTTTATTTAGAACGGAACGTTCGAAGGTGTAGAGAAGGTAAGGAATCCGATTCGAGTTGGAAAGGGAAAGAAAGTCTTAAGCAAGACTTCTCGACTCGAAGGATCATTCCTAAACTAACACCTATTGGGGGTCCACCCCACCTCAGAAATGAGGTAAAAGGATCTCGGAACCTCTCTGTTTAGGGGTGTCTAAACGGTGGCTCCTAAATCCGAGAGAATGTTGGCTATACTTGTTCAAGATAGAAATGAACATAGTATTCCAACGGAAAGAAGGAGTAGTTTGATACATTAGGGACATGGATACACTACCGATTTTTGAAAGCAGAATTATTTGATTATAATGGAGAGAGGAATCGTCCCCAGCGGAGTCGCCAGAAATCTGTCGGCATATTTTTTAGGTTGTGTGATGTTTTTAAAAGGGGTCGCCTAACAGAAGTTGTCGGCGAATTTAAATTTTAAATTTGATTTAAATATATATATAATTTAGAAAGTAGTATTTGACTTTGAAAATAATTTTAAATTTGAAAGTTTTAAGATATGAGATACATCATACAACTCGATCTGGAATACATCTCATACAATCCATGTAGACTCAAAACGGACTATGTATGATCTTTGTCGATCCATCCAAAAAAGGTATCTGTTAGAAATCCATGTACGAATAGTGAGATACATGGTCAATAACATCACCCTCCAAGCCATCCTTGGCAAGGATGCCGTATGGATGTACGTTGGAGGTGTGATATTTTCCATGTAACTCACGGCTACGTAAGGCGGAGGCTTTTCTAGCTCGGGTGCAGTTGGAAGTGATAAGGTACTCCCGGTATGCAATGTTTAGCGACATCTTGCTCCGTTGCCCTTCGGTATCATGACGGAACCTACCGGTAATGGTATCTTTGCGGCCCTTGGAACTCACTCGGGCCCGTTATCCGGAGGTCGGATCCGAACATGATATTACACTCGTTCGAAAAAGAAGCGTGCGAGAAGGTCGACAAAGTCGTGGTGATCTATGTGCGGGGGTATGCGGTCACCCTTCTTGTAAATGTTAATGATGTAACTGTTGGGTATGCAATCTGCTGGTAGTACCCTCCATGTTATCATTCTCTTTACCATCCTTTTAATAACTAATGGCATTGGATCCACCTGGCCATGACGGAGTATCCCTGGTGGGTTTCCCTCCCTGTCTTCTGCGAAGTTGTAGCAGCATCCACATTGTATTGTAATTCTCCCTTTCCACACAGCATCCATATCCGGGGTTACGAGTAAGTGTTTTCTCTTAGGCGGCCCACTCGGCCCATTCTTTTCAAATCCGGATGCGGTCCACGATTTGTTGTTGTTCGTATTCGAGAACACGTACGTATGTAGCTTGAGGTCTTCAGTATATTGATCCTCACGCCTACGATTCTCTCGAAGTATTCGAAAGTTTTCTTCTCGACATTACGCATTCTTTCTAGCTTGTATTCAGGATAATGCGCAAATGGCGAGGCACAGTGACGTATTGTGGGATATATGGCTCAATCCCTTCACATTCTCCTGCATACCTCGGCTCCTCGGGGATGGTGTCCGTCAGGACATCCTCCGGGGTTGCTTCTACAACAAGGTTATGCATTACTGGTGGCTTTATCTGGTGGCGTGGTAGCCTTCCTTCTTCTGTTCTTCTAGAGATTTCCCTGGTCTCTTCTGTTATCCTCAGATCTGGCCTCCTTCCTTCAGGTACCTGGTGAACTGGCGTCCTTGAAGTATATGCACTGGCAGTAGCAACTGCCTCGTCGCGCTGGTCCGCTGCTAGTTTAGTTAACATCTTGCGGATACGGCGATTTTTATTTCTTCGCTGAGTTGCTGTGAGAGTAGCTCTTCGTACTTCCTGAATTTCCGTGGGCGCGGTCTCGACAAGCACACTGCTCTGCTGTAGCGACTACGGACTTGTCTTCTTCGGTGTGTGTTTTCCTTTTCTTGCTTGCTTGGATTGGTGGCTTGGGCCACCCACTTTCATTCTTGTCTCCGTTGGGCGGTTCCTCTCGGTCAGTGGGACCCAGTCACTTTCCTTGTATTGTAGGCCTGTCGGTGCGAAGTACGAGTCGATCTCGATTATCGCTCCATCTTTCACCCTCTTTTCGTCGAGTGCAAGGCTTACGCCATTTCTAAAGTTCAGGACCAACCGCCCGTTCGACATTTTCCTACGAAAAGACGAGGAAAAAGATCAGGGGCTGTACTAAGAACAAGAACATTAAGAAAATGTTTATTAAAGACAATTTTTTTATTACTTTTTTGTATTTTTAAATTTAACAGGAATGAAGTGGGATAAGATCAGGAAAAAGATTTTGATATGGAAGAGAAAACAAGGAAAACTTTATTATCATGATTTTATTTATTTTAGCACATTTTTTATTATTTTTGGGTTCGGACCCAGTCATAAGTAATTACTTCGCCGTGCTTCTAGGGATGAAGAATTCATTCCCTCGAAAAATCGGGTAGCGTAATACTTCTTCGAGTATCGTCCGTTGATCGGAAGCATATGTCGTTCTCCTTGGCGATTCACTAGGCGGTAGGAGCCTCCCGAGTAGATCGCCTCGACCACAAACGGCCCTTCCCAAGTGGGTTCAAATTTTCCTCCTATCTTGCGGTGTGCGAGGATAGGTCTCTTGAGAACGAGAACTAAGTCACTAACTTTGAAGGTTCTTGGGCGGACCGATCTGTCATGGGCTTGAACCATCTTAGCTTGGTATAGTTCTAAATTCGCTTGCCTTGTAAGTCTTTTCCCTTCCGGAGCTTTCCAATTCTTCTAGTCGTAATTTGGCATTTTTTTCGTTGTGATTTTGTTCGTGATTGCGATTCGAGTGAAGGAAGGCTCGGACCTCCAAGGGTAACACTGCCTCGGACCCATACACCAGAGCGTAAGGTGTAGCTTGAGTAGGAGTTCTGAAGGTTGTCCGGTAGGCCCATAAGGCTTCTAATAACTTCTCGTGCCAATTTCTCTTATTATCGTCCAAGGTTTTCTTTAAAATTTGAATGAGAGTTTTATTAAAAGCCTCAGCCAGGCCGTTTGCTCTTGGGTAGTAAATTGTTGAATATCACCAGTCGATTCCGTGTCTCCTAACAAAATTGTTGATTTGTGTTCTTCTGAATGCTGACCCATTATCTGAGATGATCATGCGCGGCACTCCGAAACGGTAGACAACTTGGTTCTTGAAAAGCTGTAGCATGTGGTGTGCTTTCACTTCTGCGAGTGGAGCCGCTCTGCGCACTTGGAAAAGTAATCTGTAGCCGCAAGAATGAATCGATGTCCTTTTGAAGATGGTGGTTCTATTGGACCCACTATATACGTGCCCCGATATTCAAATGGCCACGACGCAATTGTCGGATGTAGCACATTTGAAGGTTGGTGTAGAACTACTCCGTGCACTTAGCATTGGTGACAGCTCTTGGCGATTTTCATGCAGTCGGTCATCATCGAGGGCCAGTAGTACCCTAGTCTTTTAATTTTCATTTTCATCTTCGGACCCGGCGGTGAGCGCCACGGAGTCCTGAATGCACCTCTTTAACAATTTCACGGGCCTCGGACCCGCTTAGGCACCTTAGCCATATTTGATCGAAAGACCTTACGTATAACGTGTTGTTTATTAATTCGTAGGACGAGTTCTTTTCTTGATCCGATGGGCTAACGACCTATCGTCTGGTAGTTTTCATGTTTGCGGGTAGTCTATTAATGGTTGTCGCCAATCTTCGTGTTTTACGTCCTTCGTTGCAGCCGATTCTTCTTCTTTTTCGATTTGTGTATTGTGTCATGTCGAGCTGTGATAGGACCTGATGTCCGTGAACTGACACTTCTACTAACTCATCTTGCAAACACGCAAATTCTTTTGCGAGACGGGTTAACGCATCTGCTAAAGCATTTTCTTTCCTAGGAATTTTGTAGATTGTCACATTAGGAATCTGTTCCAACAGCTGTATGGCATACTGGAAGTATTGCTTGAGTCTTGGTTTTAAAATTTTGTACTGTCCGGCGATCTGTTGAATGATTAACTGCGAATCCCCGTAGATGTTGATGTTTGTTATCCCCATTTGAATAGTTAATTCCAGTCCTGTTATGAGGGCTTCGTATTCTACTTCGTTTTTTGTACATGGCTCTGTCAAGTGGTAGGAGTATCTTAACATCCCCCGCTCCAGTGTTATAAAGATTAATCCGATCCCTGCCTTACCGGGTACTATCACTTGCTATTCTTCGTCTTTGTGTGCTGAAGATGCTCCGTCGAAATATAATTCCCAACGTCGATCATCAGGGTCTTCTAGGCTCATTATTTGTTCATCTGGCAAATCATCATTGAGAGGAGATTCTGCCGGCAAAGGGTGTCTCTGCGAGGAAGTCTGCTAAGACTTGTCCTTTTACGGCACGAAGAGGCACGAAAGTTATATCGAATTGCAATAATATCATTGACCATCTGGAAAGTCTGCCGGAAAGCGTTGGACGAGTCATCAAGTATTGCAATGGATTAAATTTCGAGATCAGGTTGACCTTATGAGAAAGCATGTAGTGCCTGAGCTTTTGAGCGGCAAAGATCAGGGTCAAACAGTGCTTTTCAATTGCGGGATACTTTATTTCCGTCGGAAGTAATCGACGGCTTAGGTAGTAAAGAGCATTTTCTTTACCCTCATCATTGACCTCAGGCTAACGGGGCTCGAGAGAGTCGTCTAAAGTCGCGGTATAAAGTATCAACGGTCTACACGAGGCTCGGGGCTGCTAAGACGGGAGGTGTCATTAAATATTGTTTAATGTCCTCGAAGGCCCTCCGGCATTTCTCTTCCCAAATAAATTTGGCGTCCTTTTTAACTAATGCGAGAAAGGCTGACACCTACCGACAAGTTCGAGATAAAGCGTCGAAGATATGCCGGCTTCCCTTGAAAAGATCGTAGTTGTTTTAAGGTTTTGGGAGGCGGCATTTCTAAGATAGCTTTAATCTTTTCGGGTCGATTTCAATTCCACGATGTCGGACAACGCATCCTAAGAATTTATCGGAGGTGATGCCGAAGGCGCATTTTAAGGGATTCATCTTAAGGTTAAATTGTCTTAATCGTTCGAAAACAATTCTCAAATCATATAGGTGGTTTTCCTTTATTTTGCTTTTGATGACCACATCGTCCACGTAGCATTTGACTTGATTATGGATGAAATCATCAAAAATTCTTGTCATCGCTCTCTAGTAGGTTGCTCCTGAGTTCTTCAATCCGAATGGCATCACTGTGTAGCAATATACTCCAATCAGCGTTCTGAATGCTGTAAGTTTTTCATCTTCTGGAGCCATTTTTATCCGGTTGTATCACGAAGATCCATCCATGAATGAGAATATTTCATGTGTTGAAGCAATATCGATCATTAATTCAGGATCGGTAGAGGGAATTCATCTTTTGGACATGCCTTGTTTAAATCTGCGAAATCCACACAAATTCGATCGACCATTATTCTTCTACGTGGTACCACATTGGCTAACCAAGTCGGGTATTGTTCTTCGCGGACAAATTTAGCGTCATGTAGCTTTTTAACTTCGGCTATAACTTGTTGTTCGATTTCTATACGCATTCTTCTAGGACCTTGTCGGCGGGACGAAGTAGGATCCACTCCTAGCTTATGGACTGCGACCTCTTGAGCTAAACCTGGCATCTCATCGTAGCTCGAAGCAAAACGAGTCTTTAAATTCCATTAATAACTTGATTATTTCTTTGGAGTCTTCTTTATTGAGTAAGGAGCTAACAAAGGTAGGTCTAGGCTCTTCGCTAGTACCTAAGTTAACTTCAGTTAACTCATCTATTGTAGATTTAATCTCTTCTTCGAATTCGGTGGAGCGTCTCCAATTTGTAAATCTTGAATTCTTACGTAGTTTCCATGCGGTTTTCATTAGACTCGCAGTGACAACCAAGCAAAATTCGGTATCGTCAGGCGATCCTCCGTGCCGAATCCGAGACCATGCTTTGAATTGGGTGGACGATCGGAGTTATTCCATAATTTTTCAAAATGTTGTGATTGACCTTTTGTCCATTGTCGAGGTAAGAAACCACAGTTGAATTAAATTTTGAACACGGGGAGAGTACCACTCATAAGGTAATTTCATTAATTCGATGAAGTGACATCTTGAAATTGTACATAATTTTCGAGTTTTGGAGGAAGGAGCACCATGGTAGAATTTGATTGGCTTTGCACCGCCGCTACGTACCTCTTTGACCACCATACCCTCGATCTTATTAGAATGGATCGGGGTCAGGGTCATGGTATGTACATAGTGGTTAATCTTCTCGTACATCGATTTATATTCTTCATTCTTTTCATCTTCAAGCGGGATCCTAAATTGCGGCTTCTTCCGACTTATTGTCGCTGCTTCTTTCTTGATCTCTTTTTCTTCTTCAGAACTATCTTCCCAATCGACATTGATGGCTGGTTTCCTCTGTCCAACTGTCCTAACGTCTCTGCCACGACCTCGTCCCCGGCCTCGACCTCGGATGTGAGTTGTGGAGAAACTTTCACCATCTCACCGTAAGGGAGAGGTGAGTGACTGTTGGACTAGAACTTCGGAGTTCTTCGTCATCCGAATTTCCTTTACTTCATTCGTTATGGTATCTCCGGAGAAAATTGTTTTCTTTGGAGGTGCATAATAGTCGCATCTTCATGGATTCCAATTTCATGTACGGAGAATGGTTGTAAGTCACCTTTGATGCATTGTTCCCCTCCATCGTAGTATTTGATGCAGCGATGTAGAGATGATGGTACCATCCTGTTCTCATGTATCCACGGTCGGCCCAGGTAGAGTGTTGAACGACGTTTACGAATCAATTATGTGAAATTTCGCGGTTGTCTTTGCTAAGTCACCGGTCTTCATTAGCGAGTGTTTTTGGTCGAGGGCTCTTTCTCCTTCTACGGTTGAATCCTCTTAATAACATTTTGTACGCTTCGAGCTCGCGAGCATCAATTTCAAGTATGATAGCGTTCGAAGATTTATTATATTGATTGATGCTCCTGGATCCACCAATACTGCGGAGAGTGTAAACTTTCCAATTATAACTGAAATGTATAACGGTCGGTTGTGGTCTGTTGTCCCAAGTAGTAGATCATTGTCCGTGAAGGTGACACCTCGCTGTTCCTTTAACGAACAAACCTCATCTAAGGAATCTCCGGCCATTTGAGCTAAGCGAAATTTCGAGATCGAAGTAAGGCCATGATCGGAGCTTCTCTCATCTCCTTTGATAAGATGAGAGCGTCGTAGATGCTTAGTTTGGCCGGTAGTTTCCTAAGATGGGCTAGCACGTTGTAGTCCACTTTATTTCCATGTGTCTCGGCTTCTTCTCAAATGGGTATTTCTTCTGTCGGGGTTGGTTCTTCCTGAACAACCACCTGCTTTCCTTTGTCCTTTGAACCCATTCTCGGAGGCAGAACTCTTCCACTTCTTAAGTTGACTTCTGTGATTTCTTTTGAATCTAGTATTGAGTTTGCTAGTGTCTCCTCTTGAATCGGAATGACAGGTTCTTCTGGATTAGCTTCGGAGTCTGAAGGCTCTAACTCTATTGTGACTGGAGCTCCTCGAAATTCACAAATAGATTCATTGCTTGTTGAACTCTCGTAGCCTCCTTGGTGGATGTCTTCTTTGTCATTGTGACCGTCGAGATTGTGTATGATTTGAGAATTGTCATTTGTATCGTAATCGACGTCCGGATTGTCGCTAGTTACGTAATCGTTAGAAAAAGTCAAAACGTAGCCAATGCCATAACCCTTATCATTATAAGATCTCACCGGAGTGGACAGATAATCATACAGAGTCAGAGGTTCGAGAGATTTCTCCCCTAAATCGGAAACAACTATCCTAGGATAAGCAGCCCCTAGTCTAGCCTTAAGAGCCTCGGTCTTCTCTTCTTCATCGATTTTCTTTTTCTCTTCCATCGTCTCCTGTTGAGGTGGTTCTTCTATCGCAAGTGATAGTGTCGACTTGACAGGTTTCGAACTCTGAATTGAGGCTCGCACCGAAGTAGTTTGGATGTGATCCAAAATCTTCTTCGAAGACTTTGTCCAAGCGGTAGTCCATCCGTCATTAGTCGCATAGGGATCAATTGGAACAATGAGATCCGTCGAGATAACATTGACGGAACCTCCTTTCTGGGGTTCCTTCATGTACTCCTTCGGGATCGTTATATTCCCTTTCAGAAGATTGTCGTTGAGCCGACTTTTGAAGGTAATACAATCTTACATCTTATGCTCGAAGCATCCGGTGGTAAGGGCGAAAGTTGGGATCACCTTTCTTGTCGACTTCTTCGGTCTTTTAGGTTACGGTAGTTGGAAATGCGGAGTCTTCATCGGGTTGCTGGAACATTTCGGCTTGCCTCATTCTTGAACGGATACTCCCTGCTCAGAAGCTCCCTTAACGTACGTTGTGGAAGAGGCGGTTGTTCATACTGTTGAGATGACTGATAACTGGGTCGGGGTTGCTGGTAATTCTGTTGAGGTTGTTGCGGCCATTCTGACGATATTTGTATCGGTTGCTTTCATTTATCGACTGCTGCAACGATCCCGGACTTCTTTTCAAAAGTTTTCATGGGCTTCTGGTAAAACTTAATTGATTCGCCTCCTCTTGCAAGCTTCCGGCCTTGCTTAACAACTTCTCGAAAGTCTTAATAGTAAATCCCTTGAGGATAAGTGCTATCGGGCCATGAATGCTCTTAAGTAAAATGCTGACTGCATGCTTTGTTCTTGTAGTTGTGGCTCACACTTCATACTTAGGTTCCTCCATCGAAGTATGTAGCCCACCGAGGTTTCGTTAGGTTTCTACTTCTCTACCACTAAATCACATATAGTGATGTGGTGTGAGACTCCGACGAAATCGCTTGATGAAGGAGTTCTCTAGTTCGAAAAATGTCTTCATCGAACAGTTCGATGATTCGCATACCCAATCGAAGGCGATCCACGATAGGGCTGGCGACAAATTGTCGAAAGAGTAAGGCATCACTTCGTGACATTGCAACAAGTGGCACGAAAATGTGCAGACATGTTGCCGAGGGTTTCCGGTTCCATCAAAGGTCTTGAATAGAGGTGGTACAAAGCCTTTCGGATATTGGACAGCATCGAATTCTTCGAGTCAAGTCTACCCGTCCGAATGGATGTCCCGCTCTTTGATTGTACCAAGGCTTCTCGCACTTCTTTGTTCCACCATGCTTTTGATATCATTTTCCGGAATCATGCTTTGTGTTGTATCCTTCTTTAATTGATCATCCCCGTTGACGGACGTAATCTCCTTTCCTCCGTCTACGATGTGAATGACTACGGGGTGTTTCTCTTTGGGGTTGAACTTGACTGCTGGAGAGTGGCTAAGGCTACGGCCATCTCTTCCATCCTTTTTGCCATTTGGGCGATCGTATTATCTTTCTCCTGAAGGCTGCCTCCTCATTACGTCGAGGCTCCTCTCTTTCTACGGTGCAGGGGGCACCTTGTGAAGGCGACGAAGCTCGTGTTTCAACCATGTTAATTTACGCATATTCATCATCCATGAACTGCGACGAGTCGACTTCATCTACGAATTTCTCTTCTCTTTCCCTTGCTAATCGCCGAATATCGGTTCTTAGCTTTTCCATAGCATCTTCTAGTGGTCTTTTACTGTACATCCTTGCGGTTGTCATGTGATAGCTGTCGGGTTTCATTCTCATGAGTCCCCTTTACTACGGTAGCACTTTCTTCGGACTCGAGTCTCATGACGAGACTTTCCTTCTCGGGTTGTTGTTTCGGTCTTAGTTGGCGGTAGTAGGACGCAACATACCATCCTTCTAGCGGCGGAGGCTAGGAATGGATGGTCTGTGGGTGAATCTTGGAAGGTGGTATCTTCCACGATGTCGACAAACTGAAACAACAACGGGTGGACTAGCCTTCATCTTCTTATTCGGCACTTGCGGCGATAGCGAGGTTCCACTCGTGGCCGAAGATGGGATTTGGCGGCACCCGTCTATTCTTCTTAAGATCTCTCGATACGGGGCATTTCTCTTTCTTTGATAACTTCTCGATCACGATACTGTAGTCGGGCGAATGGTGTAATCCTAGCCCTTTTCTTTCTGTTGTCGCTATAGTATGCGGGTCGAGGTAATGTGGAAGCGATCTGCCGGACATTCTCCTCGTCGGCTTGTAGCGGAAAGGGGATGGAATCTACTTCCTTCTAAAAGCGGTGTATATTCGAGCAATAGTATGTATTCGGGTAGTGGTGTGTATTCGGGGATTTCTTCGAAGCGACTTCGAGCGGCTACGGCTCTCTGCGGCAATCTTCTTGCCTCTTGTTTCTCCTGCGAGTACGTGTTGGGGGTGGAACACTTGAGGCTGGACCCAATTTCAAAAACGAAGGTCTTTCACGGAAATCTGTACCCTCCGCGGTAACATGCTCGTTACAAATTTGAACTTCCTTCCCCTTCGGTTTGGCGGAAGCCGGGGTAGGTGCGAGAGACGACTAGACCGGTGGGGGTAGAGATAACGAGTCCTCCTTTGGATAGTAGTATTCCTCTCGGTGGAACCCTTTGTAGGGGAGGAAACTCTTGAGTTGACTTAAGGTTGAACTCGATCGAAAGGTCTTTCGATTTCGGATACTTTGTACGTCGGTGCGAAAAGGGTAACGTCGGTGATCTTGACATTCGTGTTCTCGAATCCTTGTCGAAGCCGGATGATCCCATTCTCGGGCGGCTCATCCTTGTAAACGGCGAAGTCTAGTCCGTTGGTGAAGGAGAAAATTAGCTTTGGGGCTTCCATTTCTGAAGGTAGATTCGATTGTCGATCCCGAGTTATGCTTCTTCTCATCGGGACGAAAAAAAGGAATCGAAAAGAGTCCGAACACATTCTTGTTCATGTATTTATAAGAAAAAGTTATTTGTTAAAAGAGTCATTCATTAGAGGGTTTGTTTATTAGGAACGAAATGTTCAAAGGTGTAGAGAAGGTAAAGAATCCGATTTAGAATTGGAAGGGAAAAGAAAGTCTTATGCAAGACTTCTTGACTCGAAGGACAACTCTAGACAACATTTATTGGGGGTTCGCCTACCTCGGAAAAGAGGCAAAAGGATCTCGGAACCTCTCTGTTTAGAGGTGTCTAAACGAGTGGCTCATAAATCCAGAGAATGTTGGTTATACTCGTTCAAGGTAGAAATGAACATAGTATTCCAACAGAAAGAAGGGTAGTTTGATCCACTAGGGACATGGATACACTACCGATTTTTGAAAGTAGAACTATCTGATTAAAAATGGAGAGAGGAATTGTCCCCAGCGGAGTCGCCAGAAATTGTCGGCATATATTTTTTTTAGGTTGTGTGTTTTATTTCGAAAAGGGGGGTCGCCTAACAGAAATTGTCGGCGAATTTTAAATTTTAAATTTTAAATTTAATTTAAATATATATATAATTTCGAAAGTAGTATTTGATCTTGAAAATAATTTTAAATTTGAAAATTTTAAGATGTGAAATCAAGCCGATCTCACATCCCGAATAGTTTATATAAATGAGCACCACATCACGAGCCGTGTATCTACCCACGAAGAATAGACACAACGCTTAACGATAGGGCTCGATTAAATAAACTAAAAGATTTGTGACATCCGTTTGGTACGCGAATCAATTTTATAAGCCGACAAATTCACTTGCTTAATATGAAAGCATTAAACGGGGTTTATATTACACGGGTTCTTAAAATTCCCTATAAGGGCGAAGCCCACTATAGTTAATTACATCTTAAGTGATGGGAATCACCTAAGAAAACTCTCGATAATAATCGGTAGTTACGCTCTCGAGAATCTCGAAAGTTTAAGTTTTTCGAGGATTGAATTTTGGAATTTCGATGGGGAATGAATCAAATTTGGAACATTTTATTTTAGGAATCGAAAGGAAGAAAGGTGTCGGCACTATTTTTTAGGTTTGTATTTTTATTTTGAAAAGGGGTCACCTAACAGAAGTTGTCGGCGAATTTAATTTTTAAATTTAATTTAAATATATATATAATTTATAAAGTAGTATTTGATTTTGAAAATAATTTTAAATTTGAAAATTTTAAGATATGGAATCAAACCGATCTCACATCCCAAATAGTTTATATAAACGAGCACCACACCATAAGCCGTAAATCTATCACTAAGGATAGACACACCTTTGCTTGATGGTGGGGCTCGATTAAATAAACTAGAAGACTTGTGACATCCGTTTGGTACGCGAACCAATTTTATAAGCCGAGCAAATTCCCCTGCTTAATATGAAAGCATTAAACAGGGTTTATATTACTCGGGTTCTTAAAATTCCCTGTAAGGGCAAGCCCCATAGTTAATTACATCTTAAGTGACGGGAATCACCTAAGAAAACTCTCGATAATAATCGGTAATTCTGCTCTCAAGAATTTCGAAAGTTTAAGCTTTCGAAAGGATTGAATTTTGGAATTTCAATAGGGAATGGATCAAATTTGGAACATTTTATTTTGGGAATCCAAAGGAAGAAAGGTAGGAGAAATCACAGATTCAAAGCGAACTTTGGTAACTTCCCGACTATCCTATTGTTTGGCTTGAATTTAGAAAAGTCCTAATGTTTATTTAGTATTCCAATCTTGCCAATTTTAATTAATTAGGGCTTATATTTGTATGATTTAATCAAACAAATAGCCTAGAAGATGTGAGGGTTTATGTCGTATCGGACGACTACCTCGGAATCCTAAGACCGGTTAGGGCTTAATTTGCAATGCAAATGCCTAACGAAGAGTTAAGGATTTATGTCGCACCAGGCAAACTACCTCGAAATCCTATGGCTTAGTTATTTAACTCTAAGAAGGTTTCTTGAAGTAGACTCGGGTTTCTGCGATGACGATGGCCGTGCTGCCCACCATGCTCTGAGCTCCTTGTTGTTGCAGAGGTTTAGTTTTAGAAATCATAAATCAGGGGATGAGAAAAGTGTTTTGGTTTAGAGAAGTCTTAATTTCCAAGTGTTTTTCATGTTTTAATTAAAACAAATTTAAAGTTGATTATAACGACACCGGTTAAGATCCCGCGGTTCCATCCTTCGGCATCATTATTTTTATCGGATTCACTTAGTCCGGATGAATTTGCTAAACTCAACTGAATGAGTTCCACACTTTCATTTAGACCGTGGGAAATCCCGTTAGCAACACGTAGGTTACATCATCCGAGGTATTCTCGATCATCCGACGAGGACGTTTTAATTTAGTTGCAATTGTAGTTTTGTGTTCTGTTTGTGATTAAATTTTGAGTTGTTTTATATTTTGAAATGTTGTGGCGGTGAATTTTATCTTGCGATGACTTTTAACTTAGTTTTGGTTTCGGTTTTAGGGACTATCCTAAAGGTGTGGGTTTTCATGCAACGATTGTTTTATCATGCAAGAAAAGTAAAATGCATTTCGCGATAAAGTAAATTGCAATAAAGTAAATTGCAATAAAATAAAAGCGTACACGGAGGGTCTTCCAGTCATCCCAAGCTGCACTTAAAACACAATTAGAATATTTAAGCAAGTTCCTAGGTAAAGGTAGGGGAAAGGTTATGGTTTTCACCAAATTCCTAATCCTATGGCTAGTCGACTCTTATGACGTCTAGGTTCTTTGTGTTTTTGTTTGAGGACGTTTTTCTTCATCGAAGGACAATTAAGTCCGATTGTTCTTATAAATATCCTATCATATTGAGGAAGTGCTTAAGAAGAATCTTAAACATCTTTTCAATATTTCAGGGATTGTTTTAAGTCCGAATGAATTTAATTATATAAATGAATCGATCGTCCAGAGGTTTTCAAGTCTTGTTAACTTGCTCGGTGAACTAGGACATTTGAATATCACATGAGTGAGGTAACACTTCATTTGATGTTCCATTTAGGAGTTATAATAATCAAAGCTTTCGAGGGTAAATTAGTATTGAAATGACTTGATTTAAGTTAAAGGGTTTAAATTTGGAATAGTGTTGAAGTTGCTTTACATTTATTTTGAATTCTTTATGTCTTAGGTGATGTTATATTTAATTCGACTTAATTTAATTGAGTTTTAATTTAGTTTAACATAGTTGAATTTAATTTGATTTGGTGTTTAATTAATTTGATTTGATTTAATTTTAATTTAATTTGATTTAATTTAATTTAATTTAATTTAATTATTTAATTTAATTTAATTTATTTAATTTAATTTAATTTAATTTGATTTAATTTTTTTAATTTAATTTAATTTAATTTAATTATTTAATTTAATTTAATTTAATTTAATTTAATTTAATTTAATTTGATTGTTTAATTTGATTTAATTTAATTTAATTTAATTTAATTATTTAATTTAATCTAATTTAATTTAATTTTAATTTAGTTTAATTTAATTTAATTTGTTTTAATTTAATTTAAGTTAATTTTAATTTAATTTAATTTTTATTTAATTTAATTTAATTTAATTTAATTTTAATTTATCTTTAATTTACTTTATTTTTAATTTTAATTGAAATTTCAAAGAGTTTAATAATTTAATTAAGTCTTTTAATATTTTAAATTTTAATTATCATTTTAATTAAAAATTGAGTATTAATGATATAATTAGTTTAGGGATTTTTAAATTAAAGAATAAATCTCTTCCTAATAAATATCCCTTATTTTAATAATTCCGATTTATTATTCCTCCAAATTTAATCTATTATTTAATTAAAGTTTAATCATTTTAAAATTATTTAATGGGTTTCTACCCTTTAATTATTTAAATTTCAATCATCCAAACCAGATTAAGATCAAATATTTTACTTGTTGATTTTTTATTAAACCTAAAGTTTTAATTAAGGATTAAAGATTTTAATTACCATTTTACCCTTTAAGCTTAATAATTTCATAACTCACTAAATTGAACCCAAATGAACTTGAAATTTTTATGTGACTTCACTCATATGTCAATAAAGACATGAGAGGAGAAAATGTGATTTTTCTGTATTTAATTTATTTATATAATTATTTTTGGTGGAAAATAGAGATTTTCAAGGAAAATTTAATAACATGACCAAGGGAAAGTTTCTGTCCTTAAGAAAATTAGGGGACATTCCTAATGACCAGAGAAGCACTTGGACCAATTTTGGTGATTTTTTGAATTATATTATTTTTATTATAATTATTTTGAGTTTTGGAGTGTTAATTAATTTAAAAATAAAATAAATGTTGAAAAATGGGTTTTATATTTTTCAAAAATCTCTCTGATATCAAGGAAACCAGAGAAGTAAATTTTGCAATTTTCTGATTTTTCTATGATTTATTATAATTATTTTAGTGAAAATGCTAGAAAATACATTTTTTAATTTTAAAATTACCCTAGGGCTTTAAAATTCAATATCTCACTAAATAGACCTAAGAAAAATGTGGGATTTGTTCCTAAGTGATTAAAATTCAAAATGTGACATTTTGGTGAATTTTATTATTTTTGTGATTTTTATTATTTTTTAATTATTAAAGATATTAAAATATTATTAAAAATCAACTTTTTTAGAAAATTGAAATTTTAATTTTTTTAGATTCCCTGATATCAGAGAGGCTCCAAAACCAATTTGATGGATTTTTAAAAAGTATTTTAAAAGTTATGAATTTTTAAAGTTTAAAATGGCTAAGTGACTTAATCGACCCGATTAGTAGGGCTAACCAAGTCCAATTGACTTCAAATTTTTATGGTGGGTTCCTCTGATCCTAAAGGTCAGTGGAGAATTGATTTCAAGTCAATTTGATGCACTAGTTAACTCTAATTAATTAAAGACCTATTTTGGGTGTTTAAGCCGATTAGGGTTGTTTTGAATGAACTAAGCCAAAATCTATTTTTCCTAGGGTTCTCCGGTCATAAGGAACATCACCAAATTTTCCTAGAATTTATTTCACAACATGCTTTATTTATTGGAATTAAAATACTCGAAAACGATGACACGAACTTGAAAAATCGAGAACTCTTCGTAGGGATGGCCTCGACTTTGGAAAATTCGGGGAATGTTCCCAAATTCGGAGGCTTAAAGCCCTATGGTCTCATGCCATGGTGAATTGTATGCATGCATGGAGAATTAAAACAATGCGGAGAGTAAATAAATCATAAAAAATAAAATATTTGATGAAATTAAGTGATTTCTTTTCCACATTATTCTCCTCTCTTCACTGAGCGAGAGGGTATTTTTATTTTATTTTTACGATTTTTCTACACAGAGATATGAATTTTTGAAGTTTAGGGAATTAAATTAATCAAAAAATCCCTAATTTTCTACTTATCAGAGTCGGCGCCAACGCATCCTCGGCGGCTCAGGAAGGCCGCGCGGCGCGCTCCCATTCGATGCCGCCGCTCGAGTCGAGCGGCCGGGCCCCGCGGTTCTCGTACCGTCTCTGGTCCGACGCCATCCGAGCGCGTCCGTCCGCGCGTGTATTGAATGGACGGCATCCGTTCATCGTCCCAAGTGTTCTCGCTCGAGAGCGCGTCCACACTAAATCCACAAGATCTCGCTCGATTCTCGATGGATTTTCATGTTCTTATGCTCTATGGATTCATCTTGAAGAGACGAACACATCTATACGGCTAACATGCATTGAAACTAAGGCATTTGAAATGGAGAATCTTCGGAAGCTCGGGATGGAGAGTTAGCTCATACCTTGGCTCGGAGAAGTGTGGCTTCGATCCGAGAGTTGTTGCACCTTCGATTGGGTCCCGATGAAGCTCCGGATGAAGTCTCCGGTCCGGTGAATTGTCCGGATATGATTTCGACCAAGCCCGATCCACAAAGCTTGGAGGTCTGGAGCAGCTGGGTGGTCTGGAGATGGGGCTTTTGATGGTGGACACCTTCTCTTGGTGCAGTGAAGGTGTAGAGCCAATCGATTTGGGAATTGGCTCATTGTGGAGAAGTGTCACGGTTTTGGGTGGAATTTCGACTACGAAATTGAGCTTCGGAGGAGAAATGGCGGGGGAATTTCCTGGGGATCGAGTGCTCTAAGGGTGGAAGAGGGTACGGAACAATTTTGGCAGAGTTTTGGCGAGGTTTATGCTTCTCTCCTTCTCATGGCCGAGAGGGGTGGAGTTTAAATAGAAGTTGGTGGGGGGCCTCCCGGGGGGAGTTAGGGCTTGGGATCGAGCTTGCTCGGTGAGGAGAAGAACGACCATGGTGACCACTAGGCATGGGGCGGCTCAGCGAGTGAGAATTTCGATGTTGGCTCACATGTGAGCTCTCGGCCATGGTGTTTTCCGGCGGCACGGTGGCCGGCCGGCCGAGCGATGGTCACCATCTTGGTCGGGTGGGTCGGGGCTTGGAGGTTTGTGCAGTCGATTGGCCATGGACATGTGTAAAGGCTTTGATCGAAAGTAGAATGGGGCATGGCTAGTTTTGGACCTAAATGGGTCGACCCACCCATTTGGGCTAGGTGCACCACTCGAGGTGGCTTTGGATGCTTGTGGGGGATCGAAGGGATCGGCTTGGTTCGGCATGGAGAAGTCTCGATCAAATATATTTGGATTAAATTTAAGTTTAGGTGAAACATGATTAAGGATTTAATGAGCTTTAGGGATTAAGGAAAGCCCCCCTCTTCTTACCCAATATGGCATGGTGGAGTGTCCAAAGCTCTCATGGCTCACATGTGGCTCATACATGGCTTCATGGCTCACCTTTGGCTTGGCAAAAAGTTTGGTCGATTTCATAAAAAAGGATTTTAAGGATTTTGGATAATTTGGTGGAAATTTGGATGAAGCCTCATTTAGAAATATTTGATCATTGGTTTAGGACTTAGGGATGATTTTAATTGAAAGTATGATGAGGGGAAATGTCATATGGGCTTTGGAAGAATTTTTGGGGTTTTGGATTTGGTGGAAGTGGGCTTTTAAAATGGTTTAAGGAATGGGCCCTTAAGTTTAAAAATGAATTTATGGATGGGAATTTTGTAAAGAGGTTGGGCCAAATAATTGTTGGGTTTAGCTCATGGATGTGTCATGAGTGATTTGAAACAAATTGGGGATGATTTGGATTTGAATTGGGTTGAATTTGGGTTAGGTTTGGGCTTAGGTCGAAAATGGGCCTTTTAACCTTGGGTTGAGTTTGAGTGGGGTTTGGGTTCAAATTTTGGGCAAATCATGTTAGGGTTTTGTTTGTGGGAATGTTAAGGAAGATTTAGAAAAGATTTGAGGTTAATTGGAGTTGAATTGGGTGAGTTTGGGTTAAGTTTGGGTCATGGGTCTAAATTGGGCTTTAAGGCCAAAAGTGAGATTGGATCCAAATGTCAATCAAATTGGACTTGGATTTGGTCTAGATTGGTATTGGGAATGTTGAATTGAAGTTTAGAATTGAATTGGACCAGAATTTGGGTCAATTGGATAGGTTTGGTTTGACATTGGGTTCACTTTGGGTTAAAATGGGTGAAATTGGGGGTTTTGACAAAAGTAGGGTAAATTGACAAAATTGGCCCATGGTGTAGTTGGACAAAATGAAATTGGGAATATTTAGGATTTTCTGGAATTTTCTGGGAATTTTCTGAATTTTTGGATTTTTAGGCCAAGAAGGGTATTTTGGGTATTTGGAGGGTATTGGGAGGTATTTTTGGAATTTTTGGTATTTTTGGGTATGGATGATCAATTTGAGTGATGTGGAGATGTTTGGGAGTGATTTTGGAAAATTTTGGGTAATTTGGAAATTTTGCGAAAATTTGGGTAATTTCGAGGGTTTTGGGTAGGTTTAGTAGGTGTAGGGTCCGGGGGTCGAAAATTGAAAATTTGGGAAATTGAAGATTGGGTGAATCTAGGTGGAAAGAAATCATTTTGGTTGAGCCATGAAGCCATTTCAAGCCCATATGAGCCATGAAAGGACTCATTTGAGGCATTCATCTATGTTGTTCCTAACCTCATAGCGCGAGGGCTTAGGGGTTAAGGACCATCCATGTGAATCACCTACATGAGTCGGGGAGGTTAAGTTGGGTATGGGTGTGGTTTTAGGAAGTGTGTGGAAATGTAGTGTGTAAGTGTAGTATAAGTCGGCCCTTCACTGAGACCCGAGCCGCCGGGCGGTCTAAGGCCAAAGAGTCCTATAGGAACTCATCCTTTAAACTTCTACATTTGATTTCGACCCTCCAGGTGATTAGGGGTCTATAGTCGAGTTTGTGGAGTTTGCGGGGAGTTTAGAAGTGGTTTGAATTTCTAAAAGGCGGGTCCCAATTCTAGTCCTCTAAGATAGTCAAAGGAAAAGCCTAAGGCTAGATCCTAAGCACTAAAAAGAAGAAGGGAAGACCTCATCAAAAATGAGGTCAACAAAAGGTAGGAGAAATCACAGATCCAAAGCGAACTCCGGCAATTTCCCGACTATCATATTGTTTGGCTTCGAGTTTAAGAAAATCTTAATATTATCTGATATTTCAATCTTGTCAATTTTGATTAATTTGGACTTATATTTGTATGATAAAATCATACAAATAGCCTCGAAGATGTGAGGGTTTATGTCGTATCGGACACTACCTCGGAATCCTAAGACCGGTTAGGGCTTAATTTGCAATGCAAATGCCTAACAAAAGGTTGAGGATTTATGTTGCACTAGGAAAACTACCTCGAAGTCCTATGGCTTAGTTATTTAATTCTTAAGAAAGTTTTGCTGAAGTAGATTCAAGTTTTGCTGATGACGATGGTCGTGCTGCCCACCATACTCCGAGCTCCTTGTTGCAGAAGATTGTAACCAAAAGAGAAGAGAGGAGTTTGGTTTTAGAAATCTTAAAGTCCAGGTGTTTTTTTTATGTTTTAATTAAAACAAATATTAAAGTTGATTATAACAACACCGGTTAAGATCCCACGGTTCCATCCTTACGGCATCGTTATTTTTATCGGATTCACTTAGTCCGGATGAATTTGCTAAACTCAACTAAATGAGTTCCACACTTTCATTTAGGCACGTGGGAAATCCCGTTAGCAACACGTAGGTTACATCATCCGAGGTATTCCCAATCATCCAACAAGACGTTTTAATTTAGTTGTAATTGTAGTTTTGTATTCTGTTTGTTATTAAATTTTGAGTTGTTTTATATTTTGAAATATTGTGGCGGTGAATTTTATCTTGTAATGACTTTTAATTTAGTTTTGATTTCAGTTTAGGGACTATCCTAAAAAGTGTGGGTTTTCGTGCAACGAGTTGTTTATCATGCGAAAAAAGTAAGTGCGATGCGATTAAGTAAATTGCGATAAGGTAAATTGCGATAAAATAAAAGCGTACACTGGAGGGTCTTCCCGTCATCCCAAGCTACACTCAAACACAATTTAGAATATTTAAGCATTTAAAAGAAGTTCCTAGAGTAAAACTAAGGGAAGGGTTATGGTTTTACATCAAGATCATACTCCTATAACTAGTCATCTCTGTGACAGTCTAGAGTGTCGGTATTTTGGTTTGAGGACGATTTCCTTCATCAAAGAATAATTAAGTTCAATTGTTCTTATAAACATCCTATCATATCGAGGAAGTGCTTAAGACGAATCTTAAACATCTTTTCAATATTTCTAGGATTATTTTAAGTCCAAGAGAATTTAATTATACGAATGAATTAATCGTCCAGGAGTTCAAGTTTTGTTATCTTGCTCAGTGAACTAGGACATTTGAATATCCCATAAGTGCAGTAACACTTCACTTAATACTCCATTTAGGAGTTATGACAACAAGAGCTTTCGAGGGCAAATGGATGTTCAAATGATTTATGATTTGATTTAATTTCAGTTAGTGGATTTAAGTTTGGAATAGTGTTCAAGTTGTTTTAGATTTATTTTTGAATTCTTTATGTCTTAGGTGATGTTATTTTTAATTCAATTTAATTTAACTTTAATTTAATTTAATTTGGTTTAGTTTCAATTTTAATATAATTTATTTAATTTAATCTAATTTTAATTTTAACTTGATTTTATTTTTTATTTTAATTTAATTTAATTTAATTTAATTTAATTTAATTTAATATGATTTAATATTAATTTAATTTAATTTGATTTAACTTGATTTAATTTAATTTAATTTTAATTTAATTTAATTTAATTTGATTTGATTTAATTTGATTTAATTTAATATGTTTTAATTTTATTTTATTTTATTTAATTTAATTTAATTTAATTTAAATTTAATTTAATTTTATTTTTAATTTTAATTTAATATTTTATTTTTTATGTTTTAAAGATGATTTAATTTTAATTTTTAAAGTTTTAATTTAATTGAAATTTTAAAAGAGTTTAATTTAAATAATTTAACTTTAATTTAATTTAATTTAATAATTAAGTCTTTTAGCATTTTAAATCTTAAATTTGGATTATCATTTTAATTAGGAATTAAATATTATTGAGATGATTAATTTAAGGATTCTTAAATGAAAGAACAAATCTCTTCCTAATAATATCCCTATTTTAATAATTCCAATTTTATTATTCTTCTAAATTTAATCAATTATTTAATTAAGGTTTATTTTACTTATTTTTAAATTATTTAGTAGGTTTCTACCCTTTAATTATTTAAATTTTAATCATCGAAATCAGATTAGGATCAAATATTTTACTCTTTAATTTTATTAAGCCTAAAGTTTTAATTAAAGGTTAAAATTTTAATTACCATTTTGCCCTTCAAGCTTAATAATTTCATAACTCACTAAATTGAGCTTAAATGAACTTAAAATTTTTTATGTGACTTCACTCATATGTCAATAAAGACATGAGAGGAGAAAATGTGATTTTTTGTATTTAATTTATTTATGTAATTATTTTTGGTGGAAAATAGGGATTTCCAAGGAAAATTTAATAATATGACCAAGGGAAAGTTTCTATCCTTAAGAAAATTATGGAACATTCCTAATGACCATAAGACCACTTAGACCAATTTTGGTGATTTTTTGAATTATATTCTTTTTATTATAATTATTTTGAGTTTTGGGGTATTAATTAAATTAAAAATAAAATAAAGGTTGAAAAATGAATTTTATATTTTTCAAAAATCTCTCTGATATCAAGGAAATCAGATAATCAATTTTTACAATTTTTTGATTTTTTTTTATTTATTAAAATTATTTTAGTGGAAATGCTAAAAAATACATTTTTTTTTAATTTTAAAATTACCCTAGGGCTTTAAAATTTAATATCTCATTATAGAGACTTAAGAAAAATATGGGGTTTGTTCCTAAGTGATTAAAATTCAAAATATAACATTTTGATGAATTTTATTACTTTTGTAATTTTTATTATTTTTTATTTATTAAAATATTAAAATAATGCAAAAAATCAACTTTTTTAGAAAATTACAATTTTATTTTTCGTAAATTCTTCTGATATCAGAGAGGCTCCAAAACCAATTTGGTGAATTTTTGAAAAGTATTTTGAAAGTTATGAATTTTTAAAGTTTAAATTGGCTAAATGGCTTAATCGACCCATTTAGTAGAGGCTAACTAAGTCCAATTGACTTCGAATTTTTATGGTGGGTTCCTCTGATCCTAAAGGTCAGTGGAGAATTGATTTCAAGTCAATTTGATGTATGATTAGCTCTAATTAATTAAGGACCTATTTTGGGTGTTTAAGCCAGATTAGGGTTATTCGAAGTGGATTAATTGAAAACTATTTTTCCTAGGTTCCTCTAGTCATAATAAACATCACCAAATTTTCCTAGAATTTATTTCACAACATGCTAATTATTGGAACTAAAATACTCGAAAATAGCAACATGAATTTGAAAAATCAATAACTCTTCATAGGGATGGCCTGCGACTTTGGAAAATTCGGAGAATGTTCCCAAATTCGAGAGGCTTGAAAGCCACTATGGTCTCATGCCATGGTGAATTTCCTATATGCATGGAGAATTAAAACAATTCAGAAAGTAAATAAATTATTAAAAATAAAATACTTGATGAAATTAAATGATTTCTTTTCCACATTATTCTCCTCTGTTCACTCGAGCGAGAGGGTATTTTTATTTTATTTTTACGATTTTCCTACACGAAGTTATACATTTTTGAAGTTTAGGGAATTAAATAAAAAGAAAAATAACCTATTTTTCTACTTATCCACGCGGCGCCAACTAAACCTAGGCATCTCCGAAGCGCCGAGTGTCGTCTTCTGATTCGGCGCCGCCATCCAACTCAGCACTCCGGGGGCCCGCTGTATCGTTCTGTCTCCTCATCCGGCGCGATCCTGGCCGTCCGTCTACTCGTGTATTAAATGAACGGCATCCGTTCATCGTCCCCAAGCCTCCTAACCCGAGAACCGTCCACACTAAATCCCTAATATCTCACTCAATACTTAACGAATTTTTGTGTTCTTGTGCTCTATGGATTTGTCTTGAAGAGACGAATACATCTATACGGTGATCATGCATTGAAATTAAGGTATTTGAAATGGAGAATCTCCAGAAGCTCGGGATAAAGAGTTAGCTCATACCTTTGCTCAGAGAAGTGTGGCTTCAATCTGAGGGTTGAGTCACCTTGGATTGGGTCCCAGCAAGCTCCAGATGAAGTCCCTTGGCCTGGTGAATTGTCTAGGTATGATTTCGACCAAGCCCGATCACAAAGCTTGGAGTCCGGAACGAGATGGGTGGTACGGAGAGGGGGCTTTCTTTGGTGGACTTCTTCCCTTAGTCCGGTGAAGGTGTAGGACCAATCGATTTGGGGATTGGTCCGCTGTGAAGAAGTGTCCTGGTTTTGTCTTTGAAATTTGAACTCGAAATTGAGCTCGACTAGAGGAATTGAGGCTGGACTCCGGTGGGAATCAAGTGCTCTATGTGTAGAGAGTGGTACGGAATGATTTTGGCGAGTTTCCTTAAGGTTGGTTCGAGCACCTCTTTCATGGCCGAGAGAGGGGGTGTTTAAATAGGAGAGGGTGGAGGGCCTCCCGGGGGGCTTAAGGCTTGGGATCGGCTGCTTAGGTCGAGGAAGAACGAGCCATGGTGGCCATTGGGCATGGGGCGGCTCAGCGAGGGAGAATTTCAATGTTGGCTCACATGTGAGCTCTCGGGTGTGGTGTTTTCCGGTGGCACGGTGGTGGCGGCCGAGCACCGGTCACCATCTTGTTCGGGTAGGTCGAGTGCAGGGTTTAGTGTAGGCGATTGGCAAATGTCATGTGTCAAAAGCTTGGAATAGAATAGTATGGGAGAAGGCTCATTTTGGCTCAAATTGGTCGACCCATCCCTTTGGGCTAGGTGCACCACCCGATGCTTGGTTTAGGTTGAAGAGAAAGTGATTTGGTTCGAGCATAATCAATAGGGTCAAGTCACCATCCAAGCACGATTAGGCATAAGCATGGTTAAGGGGAATCATGGGAGTGGTTAATCACCTTATGGGAATGTAGAAAGGACCTCCTCCTTTTGCCCAATGTGGTAAGGTCACATGTGAGCAACTCACATGGCTTGCATGTGGCTTAAGAGTGGCTTCATGGCTTGTCTTTGGCTTGGGGAAAAGCTTGGTCAATTTCATGAAAATGGATTTTAGAAATTTTGGTAATTTAGGGGTGATTTGATGGGATTTGGCATATGGCTTGATTTGGAACCATTTGATGATTGATTTAGGACTTAAGGGATGATTTTAATTGAATGCATGATGAAGAAGAGTGTCATATGGACTTTGGATGAATTTTGGGCCTTTGGAATTTAGTGAAGATAGGCTTTTGGATTTTAAAATGGATTTTAGGATGGGAATTTTGCAAATGATTGGGTCCAATAAGTGTTGAATTTAATTTAGGAATGTTTCATGAATGATTTGGAACAAATTTAAAGTGGTTTAGGCTTGAATTGGGTTGGATTTGGACCTTTTTGGTAAATGGGCCAATGTAGGTCAAATTGGGCTAACTTGGGCCAATGTTGGGCTAGGGTTCAAATTGATGTAAAATTAATGTTGTTAAATGTTTATGGGAGTGTTTCAAAGAGGTTTTGGCTTTGGTTGGGCTTTGATTTTGGGGTTTGAGCTTATTTGGGTTAGGTTTGGGTTTAGGTCAAAATTGGGCTTTTTGGCTTTGGGTTGAATTTGAGTGGGGTTTGGGTCTAAATTTTGGGTAAATCATGTTAGTGTTTTGTTTTTGGGGATGTTAGGGAAGTTTTAGAAAAGGTTTGGGGTTAATTGGAGTTGAATTGGGTTAGTTTGGATTAGGTTTGGGTCATGGGTCCAAATTGGGCTTTAAGGCCAAAAGTGAAATTGGATTCAAATGTCAATCAAATTGGACTTGGATTTGGTCTAGATTGGTGTTGGGAATGTTGAATTGAAGTTTAGAATTGAATTGGACCAGAATTTGGGTCAATTGGATAGGTTTGGTTTGACATTGGGTTCACTTTGGGTTAAAATGAGTCAAATTGGGGGTTTTGCCAAAAGTGGGGTAAATTGACAAAATTGGCCCATGGTGTAGTTGAACAAAATCAAATTGGGAATATTTGGAATTTTCTGGAATTTTCTAGGAATTTTCTGAATTTTTGGATTTTTGGGTCAAGAGGGGTATTTTGGGTATTTGGAGGGTATTGGGAGGTATTTTTGGAATTTTTGATATTTTTGCCTATGGATGATCAACTTGATTGGTGAGTAAATGTTCAGGGTTAATTTTGGGGAATTTTGGGTGATTTGGAAATCTTGAAAATTTTGGGTAATTTCAAGGGCTTTGGGTAGGCTAGGCGGGTGTAGGGTCCCAGGGGTCAAAAATTGAAAATTTGGAAAATTGAAGATTAGGTGAATGTAAGTGGAATAAAATCATTTTGGTTGAGCCATGAAGCCATATCAAGCCCACATGAGCCATGAAGGGACTCATTTGAGGCATCCACTATGTTGTTCCTAACCTCTTAGCCGAGGGCTTAGGGGTTAAGGACCATCCATGTGAATCACCTTCATGAGTCAGGAGGTCAAGTTAGGTATGGGTGTGTTTTTAGGATGTGTGTGAAATTGTAGTGTATAGGTGTAGTGTGTGTGTAAGTCAGCCCTTCACCATACCAGGCCACCCAGGGCAGTCCTAAGGCCAAAGAGTCCTATAGGAACTCATCCTCTAAACTTCCACATTTGATGTCAACCCTCTAGGTGATTAGGCGTCTACAGTCAAGTTTGTGGAGTTTGCAGGGAGTTAAGAAGTGGTTTGAATTTCTAAATGGTGGGTCCCAATTCTAATCCTCTAAGATAGTCAAAGGAAAAACCTAAGGCTAGATCCTAAGTACTAAAGAGAAGAAGAGAAGACCTCATCAAAAATGAGGTCAACAAATGCAAGTATTTATAAAGAGAAAATGAAAATATTATATGGTAAAAAGATTTCAGGAAAAATATTTGAGCATGGACAAGAAGTATTATTATTTAATACTTGTTTAAGACTTTTTCCTGGAAAATTAAGATCAAAATGGATAGGACCATATATAATTGAAAAAGTATATCATTATGGAGCTGTGGATGTTAAAGATCCCAAAACAGGAAAAATTTTTAAAGTTAATGGATTAAGACTGAAGCCTTATTTGGGAGAAATGAGTTGAGTCTACCTTATTAAAAGACTTAATTAGGTCGGCCTGACGACATTAAACCAAGCGCTTTGTGGGAGGCAACCCATAGTTATTTGTTGTTTTGTGTGTTTTTACATTTGTAATGTAAGGTTATGCCTCGATCTTGTTTAATTTTATATTATTTTAGAAAATTTAAAAGCTAACAAGTCTTTATTGACTTAAGCTGAAAATTATCTCGAATTATATAAAGCTTAGACATTGGATCACTCTATTTCATATATGAGTAAAAAGGAGATCAAGTTAACCTTCATTAAGATTGCTTATAATTTGTGTTACTGAGTCTATATTGATCTTACCATTCTAAACTACCTATTTTGGAGAACGAAACTTTGAAATTTGACGTTAGGCGAAACGGAGTCGAACATGGTTCCGGCGCCTAGGTGCCAGATTTGGCGCCTAAGTGCCAGAGTAAAACTAGGTGTCGTGGGTCCGGCGCCTAGGCGCCAGATTTTGCGCCTAAGCGCTATGGTTACTGGATCGTGTCCAAACAAAAAATATTCAGTTTTTCACATGATTTTCTCTTATAAATGATCTTATCTTCATCCCCAATCCTTATGCAATCATTATTTCGACCCATACACTCCATTCTTGAGAGATTAGAGAGAATTTTTGAAGAAATGGAGAGGAAAATTCTTGGAGAAGAGGCTAGAGATAAGGTTTCAAAGGATCCTCAACCCTACTTCAATGGTTTCTCGCTGTAAGTTTGGAGAAAATTTCTAGTCATCTAGATAAGTTTGAAGCAGAGTTTAAAAGCATTGGAGATCGCCTCCATCAGATGTATAATCAAATTGAACATCTGGAATGGCAGGCGAAACTTTAAATTGATCATCTAGTAGCTTATCAAGATGCTCAAGTGGAGATGTATGCGAAGAACAATTGGATCGACGAGAAAACCGCTATGAATTTTTTGAGGGCATTAGTATTCTTTCCAAGTGGGCTGAATAGTTTTCCTTGCCAAGATAATGGGAATTAGATAGTGATGTGGTGAGATTGTGATTTATCTATTGTGTCGTTGTATCGATTTAGTGAATCGATTGTATTTGTTTGTGTGTTTGCTTTCATGTTCAATGAGTGTTGTATTTGCTTTCAAATTTGTGTTGTTTGATTGTTGTTAGAACTTGAATCATGTTATGATACTTATCTGAATTGTATTGAGCCCAAAATTGAAATCATGAATGGAATTAGAAGAGTTTGATTTAAACTTGTGTTTAATTGGTGGATTTAATTTTTAATCTTTAAAATTTTTGGAAAATATTTTGGAAGATGGAAACTGAAGCAATACTCTTATATGAGTAATTAGAAGTTTAATTTATGAATTTTGGTGGAAAATAAAATTTTTAAGAGATTTTTTTGGAAAGGTGAGTCTGGCGCCTAGGCGCCAGAATTCGGCGCCTAGGCGCCGGTTCGGCCTGCTTACCCGAAAAACACCATTTAAACCCCTATTAGCCATTTTTGACGCCTAAGCTTCATCTTCTTCCTCTTTTTCGCGAAACCCCACCTCCTAAATCCATTTTGAGGTCAAAACATCAAGATTTTGAGCCCGAAATTAATTGATTTCTTCATCTTAAGGTCAGATCTAAAACTCTAATCCATTTATTTTTTATTTTCACTATAGTTTTTCCTATTTTTGACTAAAAACCGAAATTTTGAGAAAATTTTTGATTTTTAGTGTTTCTCCATGAATTTATAAACTCATTTTAAGTTTCTTAAGCTTAAAAAGAGTTTAAATCTTTGATTCCTTAATTTATTTGTGTTTTCTTTCACGTTTAGATGGCACCAAAATCTAAGCGAGGAAAGACACGAGAAAATTTTGACAGTAGCAAGTTCGTGACTGCGGCAGTGCATTTTCGATATCACGAATTTGCGACGTCCAGAAAATTTATCTCAGAGCGAAGCTTTTACAATCCTGGTGAAATGATCGAGAACACGATCGTTGCGCACAACTGGAAACAATTCTGTTATTTCACTGATGTTGCTGTTATTCCAGTCGTGCGCTAATTTTATGCTAACTTTTTTGATGTGGAAGACTACAAAGTCTTCGTCAGAGGTGTTGGAGTAGGATTTATTCCAGAAAGGATCAATGTTTTTTATGGACTGCCACCTAACATCGAGTGCCACTATTCTGGATTATCTCCATCCGAGGGAGATCTTGAGATGATTATTGCTTATTTGACTGACAGCACTAGAGCTTGGAAGATCCGGAATGATGAACGGGTAAATTTCAAATCTTCTAAATTAAATGGTATTTCAAAGGCATGGCATTACTTTATTTACGCAAGACTTATACCTTCCAACCACTCGAGCGAAGTGATTAGAGATCGAGCTATCTTAAACTACCGCATTCGGGAGAGGAAGCCGATAGATGTTGGCGATATTATTTATGATTCTCGTGGAGTCTACTCGCTAGATCCAGATTTCCGTAGGACTAGGATTCCCATCTCCGATTTATTCTTTATGTGTGAACAATGGAGTCACCGTCGATATTTCGAGGAGAAGCTGAAGTCTACCAAGCCAATTGGGCGGGAGAGTGTTAGTATCTATGATCGTCTTCGTGGGAAGAGACTACAACCCCTTCTACTTCTGCACCTACTCCAGGTAGAGCTTCCACTTCCAAACCTTCTACTTCTACTGCTGAGCCACCGTCTAGTTTTTGGGAATTGATGCATGATCAATTTCTGGAGCAGCAGAATGAGTTATGTCTAACTCACTGCAGAGTTGATATTATGGATACAACGATTGATCACCTATTTGATTACACCCAGAGGAAAAGTGCATATGATGCTGAGTATTCAGAGTCTTTAGTCAGATTCTTGAAGGGTGAGCATGATATTCAGTTTCCCACCTGTCCTAGATTTTCACCATATGTTGATCCTAAGGATGTGGAGTTTTCTTTTGGTGATGACAATGACGAGGCTACAGACAGTGATTAGTGGCCTGATTTACCTCTGAGATGTGTTGAGTCTGTTGTTAGTTTAGATTTTGTTTGCTAGTATTGATTATTGTTTGTTGTTTACTAGTTTAGATTTGTTTATGAGACTTTGTATGAATTATTTGATGTTGAGACTATTTTAGATATTTAGTTGCAGACTGAAATTTGAATGATTTTGTGTTTATTTTTGGTTTCAGCCTACTCGCTTAGTATTTTAGAATAGTTAGTAATGTTATTTTATTTCTGTAGTAATATAGTTATTTAATTCAACTACTGCTATATAAAATTTTTGAGCCTGCTTACTTTTATATGCTCCATTATTTCTGTAATATTCATAAAAATCATGTGTAGAATTAAATTATATTTCTTTCTAGGATTTTTTTTTACATGCTTATAAAATTCCTTTTTAAATTATACTTTTCTCTCTCTCATACTTTATTATTTTCATGATATACCAAAACTTAAGTTTGGGGGAAGTGAAAATACATGCAAGTTTAAATTTTATTTGTCCTTAATAAATTAATATTTTCTAAAAAAAAATCTTAACATAACATAAAGAATGAAGAATCTATTTAAGATCACTTAAATTTTTGAAATTATAAATAATTTCGTGGACTTAACCAAAATTTTAATAACTTTGATTGATTTTAAGAATAGAATTATTTAACTTAAAGAAGAATAAGATTAAGAAATTTTTCTATTCATAAAAGAAATAATTGAATTTTAGAAGTATTAAGAAATAAAAAATTATAACTTGAAAAAGAAAAGATTGAAAATCTTTTTAAAATTCTATTCATGTTATAATAATTAAGTGAAAATGTAAAAGTTTGAATATAGGTTAAGGATAGTGAAGTACAAAATCATTAACAGGCTATCCAGATACGGTAATCCTCACTGTGCACAAAAAAAAGAGAAAAAGAGGAGAAGCTTGAGGATATGCCTAATCAAAAAATTGGCTTCACTTGAACTATCTTATATAAAGAAAACTAGTTACATACTTTTACTTAAGTTTCATGCATGAATCTTTATTTAAGAAAGACTTTTCATGAAAATCTTTTTTCTTGTAAATAATCTATGTAATCTTAATATAATAAACTTCTATTATTTTCGAAATGAATGAAAAATTTTTGAAGTCTTATGATTTGGTAGTTGAATATTCTTTAAATTCTTAAAATTAAACTTAGTTAGTGAAATTTGGTTAATGATTTACTAAAGACTTTATAAGATCAAAAATTACAAGAAGTCTTAAATATTTATCTTTCATTCCAAATGTTATACATTTTATATAGTAAAAAGGGTTACTTGAGGACAAGTAACATTTAAGTTTGGGGGATTTTGATCCATGAAAAAATACCCATTTTTATGTCTTGATTTTTATCAAATTTTTAAGGATATTATGCTTTAATGAAAGGTATTTTTGTGTTTTTGGATATAGGTGATGGAAAAATGTTCAAGAAGAAAAAAGTGAAAAAGGAGCAAAATGGAGCAAAAATGGAGCCAAAATGTAAAATTGTCAAAATTATTGGTATGGCGCCTAGGCGCCAGAATCCGGCGTCGAAGCGCCAGGTCGATACGGGATTTGTCAAGATTTTTTACGACTTTTGGACGGTTATTTTAACGGTGTTAGCGGTTATTGGACCTTCTAGAAGACTGGCAGTTGTTCCTGGTTTATAGGACATGTGATATAATGTATTTAGACACTTGGAAACGATTTTAATCGCGAAGAAGTGTGATCCAAAGTGAAGAGGTGCGAAAAACTGGACGCTGAGTCCGGTGCCTAGGCGCCAGATTCAGGCTCCTAGACGCCAGACACACCTTCTAGAAGATTCATTGAATGTAGACACATTTTGAAGAGCTGCCTCAAGGCAACCCTTGAACCCTTTAAAAAGGAGGGAACTCCTTCAGAGAAAAACCCCCCCCATACATCCCTCTATCTAGAGCCCCATCTAGAGGGAGAATTAGAGAAATACTTTAGGGCCACGTTTATTAATTAGTGAGTTTATTTAGAGTGTGTATTGAGAGTTTAAAGAGTTGGTGCTTTTGAAGTTTATTTGTTTTGGAGTCGAAGAATTCGTAGGTTCGATAGGAGAAACACTCGAGATAAGTATTTGTAATTTTATTCAAAGTTTTATTATCATGTTTTGTTGTTTAAATTCAATGTGTTATGAGTAGTTAGTTTACTTTCTCCTTTCAATTATAAAAAGATAAATAAGATAATATAAAATTCGATGGAGAATTAAAAACTATTTATATTTTAAAACATTGTGATGATATTAATACCGGATCTTCATTTACTTTACAAATTGATCACTTGTATTGTTAAAATCTGTTGAAGAGTTTTGATACCTAGAAGAAGATGAACTCTTAACTAGTAGATATCACAAGAATCCTTGGGTAATCGAAGGCCTAGTGCGGGTTATTCAAGGTGAAGTGCAAATAAAGAGGAAAATATTATATAATGGGCGTAGAATTAATAAGTTTTTAAAGTGACAGACTAAATTCTTGTGATTTGGTTTATAGAGAAGGAAAGGGTCACTAGTAGGGCCGACCATAGCCATTCTACTAACAATACATCCGGACCTGATCTATAGGCTAGCCAATGTTCGTTACACCTAGATCAAAGGGTAAAGAATATGAATACTTCTATTTGGCACAATAACATAAATTTATATTCTCCACGAATATTATCATTAACTTAGAAAATCTTGGATTAATTGAAAGGAAGAAAGTTGTGTTCTTACTATTTACACCAATCATTTTATTACTGCTTTATTATTGCATCTTTCATTATTGCTTTATTATTGCATCTAGTAAATTAAAAATATCACATTTTTTAAACTATAAAAGAAATACATAAAAATAAAATTAAAATATTTAAAAATCCATAACTCACTCCTCGTGGGATCGATACTGGGGTCTTTATTTCAAAGCCCTATATTACTTGATACGATACGTATACTTCGCGTAGTACCTCTAGTGTGTAAAATATTTTCAATAAAATTATATTTGTATACATTAGTTACTATTATTATCTATTACATATATTTGAAAGCATTAATTATTATATTTGTCATCAGCGGATTGCAGGTCAAGTTTTTGGCGCCGTTGCCGGTGATTGAATTTTTAGTATGTATATATATAGCATTGGGTAAAGTTTTTGGCGCCATTGCCGGGGATTGAATTTTTAGTAAGCATATATATAGCATTGGGTCACAATCCATCATCCTTCTTTGTTCTTTTGTAAGATGGAATATTCTTTTTGCGGCGTTTGAGAATAAATTCCACGCTCAACACATTTTTTAGGATGTTAAATCTTATAAGGATTTGTGGTCATATATTTCTCATGAGTACTAGAAAGAATGTGGAAGGAAGAGATGGATGTAAAGCTTGAGAGAGTTACCAGTTTTAACCACTTGAGCTTGAACCTCTTGTAAGCAAAAAAAAATGGCTTGAAGAAGGAGCTTTTTCGGATCTTTTTCGGATCACAATGTTTCCTCAAGGAGGGAGGGAGAGAGAGAGAGAGGGAGAGAGAGGGAGAGAGAGAGAGAGAGAGGGAGAGAGAGAGAGAGAGAGAGAGAGAGAGAGATATTCTCTTAGAAAGAGCTAAAGGCTCCACCTCTCCCGCTTTACAGGAGAAAAAAAAGATAAAAAATATTTTGTACAACTCTGCGCACTTTTGTTTGTCTTCGTGAAAATACCATGACGTGGGTGTCAGGAGATGCTTTAAAGAAAAATAGACTTGCGCCCTTAGAAATAATGATGTTCATCCCTATAGTCGTGCATCCCTAGATTTGACTAAATTGACCCCGCATATGAGATGAATCTGGGTGATTTAAGCTTCGACAAGTACACTCAATTCAATAATTTTAATAGGTGGACTCAGTTCAACCACATTGGCATGTGAGCTCAGTTCAGCCGCTTCAATAAGTTGGCTCAATTTAGCCAATTTAGTAGGTGAGCCCAATTCACAAAAACATTTAGATTACGTAGCTTGCACGACGTGTCGACTTCCATGCCATATTTTCTACAAAAATCTCATTCATATATATAGCCATACTTGTGCATACAAATTATTAGGATGATTTTGATGCACAATATTTGATACATTGACCAACTTCTCGACAATAACTCCTCGCGATGCATCGGCCAATTGATCTTATCGATGCACTTCAAGTGAAATTTTGTTGGGACCATTTTAGCCCTTTTTTCTTCATAGAATTGGTTTTATTGGCCAATAATATATCATCTCGAACTCTCCAACCCTTCTCTGACTTTCCTTTTCATTGACGAGGACTCTTTGCAAATTCTTTTTATTTTTAGTTAAGAATTTTTAGAAATATCATGGGAAAAAAATAATGGTGGGGTATTTTAACAAATAAAAAGCGATAGGTGCTAGATAGGTAATTAGGCTGATAAGTGTTATGTATGTAAATCCCCTTCTAATTGTATACATATTAAAAAAAGTTAAAAAAATAGAAAATTATTAAAAATTAGGAATATTTACATGGCTGCAAACTCTCTTGGAAAAAATTCTTATGTATTTACATATCTCACACTTAAACTTTAAATTTAGACATAAAAATATGTATTTACTTTTAAAAAGTGATAATAATACTATTTTTTTACCTTATATTACAAATTTGAGTGTTATGTGTGTAAATATGAAAGTTTAAGTGTTAGTTTTGTAAATACACAAAAATTTTATGCTGTGTGTGTAAATGCCGCTAAAAAAATACTGTCCTTAATTACTTCAAATTTGTATTATTCATTACATTACAAGAATCACATTTGTTTTATTCAGCTAAAGAATAAACTAAATTAACATATGAATCACAAAATATCTACATCCAATCACAAATAATTTATCTCTATTTCATAAGTTAACACCAAAGAAAAACTAAATTATAATTTTATTCTTATATTTGCATGCATGATTTACTAATGAAATGAAAAAATAAAAAATAAAAAATTGCATTGCAGAAATAAGATGCAGTCGTAATGGATAGATCCTCCTCTCTTCTAATCCAACGGTTCCCATGTTTCGCTCTCCTTTTCCACCAACCAATCTACCTGCCCGTTCCATTCCTGTTTCCTCATATTATTATCACCTCAAGGGTACGTTTTCTCCAACAACTCGCCCCGGCGGAGAGAGAGAGAGAGACGGAGGAAGCGAGTAGGGAGAGAAAATTACTATGGCCGCTTCTTCCTCCGTCAACACTGCACAGTACCTCGTTGGGCGAGCCGTCGCCGGCCACAACTCCGCCACTCTGGTCCACCCAGACCAGCTTTCTTTACCGACAGGATTCGGCCGTAGCTCGCTAGCAGGCCGATCCTTAAGGTTATCTTCCCGCCTTTTGCCGGCGGTATCGTCGCGCCGCCTTCTGGATCCTCCGCGTGCGGCGGCGGTTGAGACGCTGGAGGTGAAGCCTGGAAAGACTGCGCTGGTCGAGAAGTCGATCAACACGATACGGTTCCTGGCCGTCGATGCAGTTGAGAAGGCGAATTCGGGTCATCCGGGGCTGCCTATGGGTTGCGCTCCCATGGGTCACATTCTTTACGATGAGGTAATGAGGTATAACCCAAAGAATCCCTATTGGTTCAATCGAGACCGCTTCGTGCTCTCCGCCGGCCATGGCTGCATGCTCCAGTATGCTCTGCTGCATCTCGCTGGTTACGATAGCGTCCTAGTGAGTTCCTTCTTGTTTTTGAGTAGTTTGGTGTTTGGGATTTGGTGGTTGGTAGCTTGATTTTTTGGGGTTTTTGGATCTCATTTTTATTTTAGAAAATTTGTTTGATTGTCTGTTTCTTATAGATTCTGCTGCATCTTGGGCTCTTGGAATCGTTACACATTGATATGGGATCTGACGAAAAGTTTTATGTTCAAATTTTTTGTATGCATACCTGTTTCCTCGATTAAAAAAGGTTATTTTAGTAGAAATTGTTGAAAGAATTAAATGAAGTATTTGTCTGTTGGTAAATTTTGGTTGGTTAGTAATGTATACCTTATGATGAGATTTAACCTTGACAGATCTGCTACCCATTCTTACAGTTCTCTACTTTATTTGTTATTGCTTTCTTGCCGTAAGGTGGAAAAGGTTTTTTGTGTCCATGATTTGTTAACATTTCAACTAATGAGCACTCTGTCATGACACCGGTTTACAACTACTGCCCATGTCCTCATTCTTTCTTCCAAAAGAAACTGAACAGTTTGCTATGTCTGAGTTTTATTGTATGAGACTGTTCCAAATTAGTAATGCTTTTCCATTTTCTACTTTCAATTTGTAGGAGGAAGATTTGAAGCAGTTCCGACAGTGGGGAAGCAGAACACCTGGTCATCCTGAGAATTTTGAAACGCCGGGTGTCGAAGTCACTACTGGTTTACTTCAAACTATATGGAATTATGATTGATGTATCTTACATGATTTTTGTTGATCTGTTAATAATCTTTGTGGAGATTTTCCTGTTTTGTATTTGAAACTGTTCTGGAAGCACTCCAAAGGTATAAACCGTTATAGAGAGAGAGAGAGAGAGAGAGAGAGAGAGAGAGAGAGAGAGAGAGAGAGAACAAAAAGAAATGCGAAACATTTATTTATGACATTGACCTCCTATTTATAGGAATGGGTCTAAGTTCCACAAAATCACATATTAGTCCCTTTATCGTTAGCCTTTTAGAGTGACCTTTTAGTAAATACAAAAATATCCACATGTACTAAGACCGGAGGATTGATTTGTTCGATAGAATGCTCGTCAGTCGTTGGTTGTGTCTTGACCCCGCCTATAGTTAGTCCAAGTAGGACTGTCTCTTGCGATCGTTCCGAGGGACGATCGTCCCAAGGGCCGATCGCCTCCCTGCGAGAAATTTCCTGGTATCTTCCTTCGATCGCTAGAACTAGACGCCACCTTCACTATTATCCAACCCAAACGATCATCAAAACCTCGTTCAATTGTCCATATTTTTCATCTGAGCTGTTCATCTGTCTTAAGATTTGTGCTGACATATTTTTCATATACATATTTATTTCCCCAATTCACTTGCTCCTTGGAAACTACACAGCACACGAGAACAATAGAATCTTTTTAACATGTAAGAAATAATTAAATGATATTACTGCGCAATAATGAACTTCTCTAGATTTCCATATCTAAGCAATTATATATAAGTCATTGGACATGGAAGGTTTCTGCCTTCTCTGTTTCCTCTCTCTCCTTTGTATTTTCTCTTTTCCTTTTCGTGTTTACCGCGATGTTTTGTGAATGGGCTCCGTTTGTCGAGAAGAGTACCCTCCTCAAGGCTATGAATGATATGCGAGCAATGGCCTGGAAACTGAATTACCGACCAATGAACGTTCTGCGGGGGAGATCAGTAGAACAATGTCTATGCCCTATATGAGAACCGGTGAGCGTGAGGGTCAAGCTTGGTCTTTGGATTTTCTTGTGGGCTCACTTCAGGATAGAGCTGCGGAGCAAGCTGGGGGACGTTCTGACGATCGCCTTGCGGGCCACCCGTCAGAAGTGCGTGCATCTGACGGGGGAGAAAGGATGTTTGTGCAAGTTACTATGGGGGCTGCTGTTCTCCGAGGGGGTCTTGAGGGGTCGATGGTCGAAGCTAAGACATGGCCTCTACCTACGAAGAATGGTCTTTCCTCTACTTGTGGGGGCTGGGGAAGGCGGTGATGATTTTTTTCTTACACCTCGTCTGAATGGGAGTAAATATTGGGTATGGACTCTGAATTGTCTTTTGTATTTCTCTTTTTTGATGTAGTTACTTAATCCTCACTATCAATGTTTTATCGATATATACTGATGTTGGCCCCGAGAATAATGCAACCATTGTGGATCAGGACATGGTTGGGAGCAGGTGCGGATCATGTTGCTATGGAAGGAGCAGACACTTCATAACAGTGCTTATCGGAGCAAGGTGTTTTGGGGCAGGGTGTTGGGAATTCAAATTGTTGAGCAAGATGCTGAGAAGGGTGGTGGGGAGCGAAGGATGGAGGGGCAATTATCTCTCGAGGAGTGCCGGAGTGTGGGTTGTCAGGTTTCTTCCGGCGTTACGAAGAAAGAAGAGACGAACAGAGCGGGCCATGTGTTCTCTGACTTCATACTATGTCGTCTTCTTGAGATGGATGAGCAATTTTTTCGTTTTATGGATTACCTCAGGGGAACTGACGAAGGAATCACTAATGTCTTGCGGAGAGTTTACCGGGTGGAGAAGGAAGTTTTTTTACTCGCGAGGTGCTTGCTGTTTTTCGGGCGGGCGGGCGGGCGGGCGGGCGGGGGGGGGGGGGACTTGTTGTTGATCCTGGGGAGATGGCGCGCGTGTGTTTGTTATTTTTAGTCGTTAGAGAGGTCCACGTCGCTCAGCCGTGGATTGTCAAAACGACCTCTTCAAGCTGAGATGCGAGTTTTTGTATGAGGGGATACTTGTTGTTGATCCTGGGGAGATGGCGCGCGTGTGTTTGTTATTTTTAGTCTTTAGAGAGGTCCTCGTCGCTCAGCCGATGGATTGTCAAAACGACCTCTTCAAGCTGAGATGCGAGTTTTTGTATGAGCAGCTTCGTCACCGAGGGTTTGTCTCAGACGAAACTACCAACGATCGATTAGTTATGTTTTTTTTCTTTCTTAGTTGCAACCAAAGGTTTGGCGCGATAACCCCCCTCTTTTTGTGTATAAATAAAATAAAATAAAATAAAATATATCTTCTATTTTTAGTAATGATTGTTTTGCTTCGGCTAACGTGTATACTTGTCGGGTCAGTCTTGTTGGTGGCATTTTGTGTTCCCAGACGCTATCTCTTCTTGTATATATATTTGTGGTAGCGCGGTGGTTGAGAGCTCTTATTCTTTCCTTCTTTCTCTAGGTTTTGATGCCTTTCTCTTTCCCCCTTTTCCTTCTTCTGCTGCAGTATCTCAGATTTTATGCGCTAAAAGTTCTCTCAGGAATCGTTTGGTTAGATTCCTACTTCGGAGGTTTCGGTCTTGTCCACGTTGTGAAGAATAGCTTAGATTTGAGGGCATTAGAAATTTTTAACGGGCATGCGGATGATTCGAACTACGCGAGATGGTCATTGGGATCTGGTTGTTCTTTATATGATCCTAAGACAAACATCCTTTACCTCTCAGACGGTTTAGCTCCCGAGACCTGTAGGGATAAAGCATTATCCGGTTGTCTTTGTACCTCGGTCCACACTTGTCAGTCCCTCTCCTCCATAGGAGCTGATCCGGTGCTGTCTTGGTACATCCCGTTGTCAGGCTTCTCTTGTAGGTGGATCACTCTTCCTTTATTGTTTGCTGGTAGTTCTCTTTGAGGGGGGTTAGGTGCGCCTTACTGGGCTGGTTCTCCTCATGGGACTAGGACTGCTCCTAAAGCAGCCACGACTCTGAGCACCTCTGCAAATTATCCTGACATCTGATTAGTGATCTCATTGATCAAATCTTACAGGCCTTGCTAGAAGAATTCCTCCATGAACTCCCTAGCACATGTTGCTTTCACTACGTTCCTCTGATTGGATTCTCCCTGTTGTTGTTGTTGGGTTCCTCTTCTTATTGATGATATGTTTTCATGCTCACCGCACCTTAAAAGATGCTGAATCTGAAACTGTCCGGGAAACACGACCAACATATGAAATATTATGTATATAGAGAGAAAGAGAGAGAGAGAGATAGTAGTAAAGAACAGCAAAAAATGCGTAACCTTTATTCATGATATTATCCCCCTATTTATAGGAATGGGTTCAGGTTTATAAAATTATATATTAAGCCCCCTCATCATTAGCCTATTAGAGGGACATTTTGTTATTTACAAAAATATTCACATGTAATAAGACTGGAAGACTAATTGGGTCAATAGGAAGCTCGTCGGTCATTTGCTGTGCCTTGAATCCGCTGACAGTTGGTCCAAAAAGGACTGTTTCTTGTCAATCGTCCTAAGGGTCGATCGACACCACACGAAAAATTTCCTGGTACGTTGTTCCGATCGCTAGAACTAGACGCCTCATTGGCCAATATCCAATCCAAACGATCGTCGGTCTCATTCGATTGTCCATATCTTCCATCTAAACTGTTTATCTATCTGGAGAGCCATGCTCACATATTTTTCATATACATTTATTTTTCCTTTTTTGTGTATAGGTCCTTTGGGTCAGGGAATTGCCAATGCTGTTGGATTAGCACTTGCTGAAAGGCATCTAGCAGCTCGTTTCAATAAGCCTGATAATGAGATTGTTGACCACTATACGTAATAGTCTATCATTCTTCTCTATTCCTGGTTTCATCTATTGATATCTTGTTAATATGATTATATTTTTTTTTTTTTCTTTTTCTTTTTTTTAGATATGTTATTCTTGGAGATGGTTGTCAAATGGAAGGTATTTCGAATGAAGTTTGTTCTCTTGCTGGCCACTGGGGTCTTGGCAAATTGATTGCTTTGTATGATGATAATCACATTTCTATTGATGGGGACACTGAGATTGCTTTTACTGAAGACGTCAATGCTCGTTTTAATGCTCTTGGTTGGCACACTATTTGGGTGAAGAATGGCAACACTGGCTATGATGAAATCCGGGCTGCAATCAAAGAAGCGAAGGCTGTCAAGGACAAGCCCACATTGATCAAGGTCTGTATTTTTTCCTATTGTTTCTTTTAAATCCTTGAAGTCTTTATGAATTTTTTGTATCATTTGCAGGTCACAACAACCATTGGGTATGGCTCACCAAACAAGGCAAACTCATACAGCGCACATGGCAGTGCTTTAGGTGCAAAGGAAGTCGATGCGACAAGGCAGAAACTTGGATGGCCGTATCAGCCTTTCCAAGTCCCTGAGGATGTAAAGAGGTTTTTAAAATTACTACCTATTATGCTTTTTATTTCCCTGTTGTATTTTCCTCACATTGAATATTCATGGCATCGCCACTTTTCAGCCATTGGAGCAGCCATGTCCCTAAAGGTGCTGCTCTTGAAGCAGAATGGAATGCAAAATTTGCTGAATATGAGAAGAAGTACAAAGAGGAAGCAGCAGAGCTGAAAGCCATCATCTCTGGAGAACTTCCAGCAGGATGGGAGAAAGCTCTACCGGTTTATTTTTTATTACTCTTTCATTTAACTGTGCATGTCATTGTTATCAGGAAATAGTCTTACCATTTGTCCTTTTTTCTTTTAGACTTACACACCTGAGAGCAAAGCTGATGCTACTCGAAACCTGTCTCAGCAAAACCTTAATGCTCTTGCAACAGTCCTCCCTGGCTTCCTTGGAGGCAGTGCTGATCTCGCTTCATCGAACATGACATTATTGAAAAGTTACGGGGACTTCCAAAAGGCCACACCTGAGGAAAGAAATCTCCGTTTTGGTGTTAGAGAGCATGGTATGGGTGCCATCTGCAACGGAATTGCACTTCACAGCCCTGGCCTCGTTCCCTACTGTGCAACCTTTTTTGTCTTCACGGACTACATGAGGGCTGCAATAAGGATCTCAGCCTTGTCTGAAGCACGAGTTATCTATGTCATGACTCACGATTCTGTCGGACTTGGTGAAGATGGCCCCACGCATCAGCCCATTGAGCATTTGATGAGCTTCAGAGCCATGCCCAACATTTTGATGCTCAGGCCAGCTGATGGAAACGAAACTGCTGGCTCTTACAAGGTTGCAGTACTTAACAAGAAGAGGCCATCAATCCTTGCGCTCTCAAGACAGAAGCTTCCCCACCTTGCTGGGACTTCAATCGAAGGAGTAGAGAAGGGAGGGTACATTATCTCCGATAACTCTTCTGGTAACAAGCCGGATATCATTCTTGTGGGCAGTGGTTCTGAGTTAGAAATTGCAGCCAAGGCTGCAGATGAACTGAGGAAGGAGGGAAAGACGGTGCGAGTAGTTTCACTTGTGTCTTGGGAATTGTTTGATGAGCAGTCGGATGAATATAAGGAGAGCGTCTTCCCTGCAGCTGTCACTGCTAGGGTTAGCATTGAGGCTGGAACCACATTTGGCTGGGAGAAATTTGTTGGCAGCAAGGGTAAGGCTATTGGGATCAGCCGGTTTGGAGCTAGTGCTCCTGCTGGGAGACTATACAAGGAGTTTGGCTTAACCCCAGAGCACGTCATTGCTGCAGCTACGAATTTATAACATGCTCTTTTTAACTTTGAACCATTTTTCTCATTTTGGAAGATGTTCTCTCTCAGGACTTCCCTGGAGTTTTCTTGGGACATAGGGGGAGACGAGAGCAGTTTGAGATGATTCACCTTGCCTTTTATTTTTCCTGAAACTATATTTTTCTATAAAGCTACTACTTGTTATATGTACTGCTTGTTTTCGAATGAATTACGTGAAAATAAATGAATTGCTTTATGGACTCTAAACCTTTTCTTGTTTCATCCTCTCCCTTAATTATGTGTTCATTTTTCCTTTAGCCTGGAAAGTGATCTAAATTGTTTAATGTAATGCTGTTGAGCTTGAACAATTTTTAAGAGCTAATATCTTCTGTAACTGTGTCAAGCTCTCCAAAGGACTGCTATTTCTATTGGAGGGTACAGGATTAGAGGACATGGACTGATTTTTATTTTCATAGAAGTAATAAGCTTGTTTTTGTGCGAGCAAAGTTATCGCTTCCATACTTTTAAGCGGATTAAGAAGCGATGGAGGCGATAAGATTCTTGTTGCTTGTCACCTAAGAATATATCTGTGATAGGGTTGTGTAGCTCCAGTGACAGATAAAATTAGTCATCTTAGATGATTTGGTCACATTAAACGTAGATCATTTGATGATCTGAGGAGAGTAGATGTTTTAGTTTCGATTTATGTTAAGAAAGGCCAAGGTAGACCTAGAAGGACTTAAGCTTATTGTATACAAAATGATCTTAATTTGTTAGAATTAAATGAAAATAGGACACTTAATATGACGCAATGGAGAAAAAGGTATCATGTAGACGACCCAACTAAGTGGGATTAAGGTTTTGTTGTTGTTGTTGCTACTTATCAACCAAATAGTGAGCAACAATCCTCCAATTCATTTAGATTGTTGCTCTGCTCAGATGTAGTCACTCCCGGCAACATTCCAAATTGACATGAGCCTTGGGGTGTACAATCAGTTAATTTGGATAGATATGTTCTTATATTAATCAAATTGAATGAAATCAAAATAATCCAAAAATTGAACTGGCCAAACTTTTGTTAGAACAGATCCCAACATAATCAAGAGTTTAGAACACATTTATGCTTTCCACATAACTTTGTTCTCACATGATTATTGTACGGTTTTCTTTCCGATCATAATATTTTAAATTCTTAGCCTAGTATATATATGTATGCGCGTTAATTTGCAATAAAATTTGTTCGATTCATAGAAAATTATAATAATAATTTGTCGCATACTTTCTTCAAATTTAAAAGGATATTTCTATTGTACAATAATTATGTGAGAACACAATTATGTGGGGATTTACATGGTTGCCACACAATTCTTTTATATTTACAAATCCAATATCTAAATTTTAATTTTTATATTTACAATTTTCAAATCTTTCACATCGTTATAAAATATTATTATTTGTACACAAAAAAAAAAGTGTCACCATAAATCTCGAGATAATCTAAGGATCAATGATCATAAGTGTTATGACGAGGGCCTCTCTAACGAAAAATCATAATGTCTCAATAATCCGACTTACTGATAGCCAACCCAACCGACCGAAGGGTTGTCATCTGACCACAGGAAAGTTTAGTCGACTGTATGGCCACCCCAGCCAATAAGAGAAAGGAATCCACAATGATCACTCTAGAGGAAACAATCGGGCAAAGGCCTAACACGTCCAATAATCTAACAGTATAAATGCAAAGCTCACTCTAAAGCACCTCCAAAGATCACCAAGTAATAATAATCAAGAAACCCGACCAACCACTCAAAAGCTGACTTGTCGTCCCACTCAAGAATTAACCGGCTTTTCATTCATAAGCCGGCCGCTGCCCAGATGAAATCTAAGGAAAACCAAGTCAGTCGACCGACCCAAATAACTTCGAGCAGTAGATCCAGACATGCGAAAAGACTAGAATACATTGTACAACCCATCCAAGAGCATGACAAAATATATAATATTATATTTTTAGTCACTCTATGTTCTATAAATATGGGGATTAAATCATATATTAGAGGTTGTTGGATCTTCTCTCTTAACCATTCTTCTGTTGGGATTCTTTCTCCCATTTTCATTGTAACCTCCATGTTATATATATAAAATGGGTTACAAGAGCTTGAGAATATCTCATTATTCCCCATAGGAGCACATCGCGGTTAACTCTTCCTCTATCTCTCTCTCTCTTCCTCCATCTCTCTCTCATTTCTGATTCTTATCACTCTATTTCTTAGACACATCAACGTTATTACTAATTTTTAAAAACTAAAATTAGTGTTTGGTATACTTTTGACGGGCTTTCAGTCCAAGACGTCAAGGAGGCCATTCTAACGGGGTGTTGGCTGTAGCGTATAAGTAGCCTTTAAAAAACTCTATATATCCAAAATTCACTAAATCTTAATAGAATTAAGACTTAAAATTTTTTTGACACAATAATTATTAACTGGCACGAAGGAGTGAAAAATTATTACGCAATTTATTTTATAATGTAAGATTCTATAAATAATGGTAATTAATAAATTCTTTAATACGATGCCTGATGTAGGATTTAAAGTCCTCGTGATATTTATTTAAATATTGACCTAACTTCTGTTTTTTGTTTTAGCCACCAACCTCTAAGTTCAAATCATGTTCGGATTGTGGGCCCCACGACACCAAACTCTGGGCCTGGTGGGACGGGTCCAACTTGATAATAGAACCGTACCAAACTCGGCTCCAGTAAGCAGCTGTTTCACGTTTTGAAGATCAAAATTTTAATTCCCACTTTTCACAAAAGCTAAAAACAAACCTTTTCACGTTTATGCACTGTTACCGTAATTTTTTTTTGTTTGGTCTGGAGAGAGAAATAATTTGTCAGAATGTTATGCAATGGCAATATAAAAAGTTCTATGGCATTTAAAGATCTAAATTCTTTCTGATTAGTATACCTTTAATTTATATTTTTCGAGAAAAAATAATGATATTTGTAATTATTTTAAAAATAAATAAATTTTGAACTTTGAGGCTGTTAACAATTTTTTTGTCCTATTAAATTCACAATGGTGGAGTGTTTAGTAATGTTCTAGTGTTATGCAAAAATATGACACAAACATAAATAAAAGGAAACAACCGACAGAGGGAACAATATGAGTTCTTACGTGGAAAACTCAAATGGGTAAAATCACAGGCTCTAGCTCAATTAAATTGATTCCACTGCATCAAGAACGTTCCAAGACTAGGATGGGGAGGCAGCGACAACTTGACTCTCATGAAGGAACACTGATAGTAACGATTGTGTGCCAAAAAATTTGATGCTTGCATAATCAGTGGCGACAGCCTGACAGCTGTGGTACGACAGCAATAATAGTGGTTCGATGATGGTGGTGACTCAATAATGATGGTTCGAAGACAGGGATGTTGGTGGCCGGACATTGGAAGTGCTGACTAATCAATGGTGGTTAGGCAGCGGTGGATACGAAAAGGCAATGATTTAGTGGGGGGGTGGGGGTAGGAAGTGGTGGTCTGACGACGATAGCGGCAATAGTGGTGACCAGGCAGTAGTGGTCCGACGAAGGCAATGATGGTGGCCTAACAGTGGTGGTTCGATGATGGCGTTGGTTGATTAGTAGTGGTCTGATGGTGGCAGCTTCCAAACGACAGTTAGCTGGCTTAGGATGATGATTGTGGTTCAACGGCTGTGACAGCGGTGGTAAGGTTGCAGTGGTTCGATGGCGGCGATGGCTAGACAATAGAGATCTAGTGATGGCGATAGTGTTCTAAGGGCACGCATTTTTTGGCACTAGCGGTTATTCGAAAACTGTGACCTACGGCGGTGACAATAATGGCCAGTCAGCAGTGGTCTGACGATGGTTATGGTCCGACAGTGGTGATTGAGGAGGCCAACAATGGTAGTTCGATTGTTGTGGCGGCTAGACGGCGGTGGTTTAGTGGTAGTGGTGACCAAACTAAGGGGGTTCAAAGCCATCAATGACCAGATGGTAGTGGTATGGTGGTTGCGACCGTGGTTGTTTGGCCGTAGCAACAGTTGTGGCCCTGTTCAGGCTAGTAGCAGCGGTGGCTAGACAGTGATGGCCTGGTAGTGGCAACGGTAGTGGTTGGGCAATGGTGGTATAACTATGGCAATGGCCTAACGACAGTGGTCAGGTATTGGTGGAGTTTAGGAATCCTCAAAGGTTGAGAGCTCATTTAACTATCTCCTCTCGGTCACAATCCTTTAAGAAGGTGGGGTCTATTTATAAATATTATGGCTGACATCCTACATGAATCTTTCATAAATTTGAACCACTCCATCGGACGACCCAAAGTTATTTCTTTCAATGGATGATATTTTATTAGTATTTAGGTGCCTTAATAATGTTAGAACTAAGTGATATTGGAATCATTTAATTCATCTCTTTGAGATGCTCAATTTTATTTTATACTTGTTAGATTTGTAGATCATTTGGATTCCCAAAATATTTCTCAAAGCTCATTATTATGCTTTAAATGTTTGATTTGAGCTTACTCGGACTTAGATCAAATCATATTTAATGTTAATTGGCCTGTCTTATCATGATACTTCATTTGAATTAGAGTACAGGTAATTTCAATTTTAATTTTTGACTATCTTGGTCTGAATGTGTCAAAGTTCACACCCGACAAAATATTTTTTTGAAGATATATCAATTGCACTTGTTTCATGTGTTGATGCCAACGACATCGAAAATAAGCCTCAAATTTGATAAAAATTTGATCTTAAAGGGATCATAAGATGCAACTGTTGCTTGGGCATTAACATGGTGAAACTGTTGCTTGGACATTAGCATGGTGCTTCACCCAAGTTTACAACCCAAGCAAGCCTCCTTAGTGCTTTAAATGAAATTTTTTGTTGTGTTTTATCCATGCTTCTTAAGTTTTTTTTCTTAACTCTTTTTTTTTAATATGAAGTAGTGGCACGTGTAGAAAAAATTATTTTATGATAGAATTGTTTGTATTTTAATGTGATGAGTAATATCTCATTCGCTTCATTAACATAACTTAAGTGGCAATAGATTATGTTAAAATTTGTTGTAAGTTAAACTAAGACTCGGAAAATCGATGATCTCTCAACTAGAGCGCACTCATATTGTCCGGTTGGCTATTGCGAATAGTATGGGCGGCAATGCAACTTTTAAGGAAATATAATTCATGATTAGTATCTATTAGAAGCTTCTAGGTAATAGATAGTTGCATCAAACTAATAGAATGCTAAGAATACCTATATGCTCGAAAGAGGGTAGGTAAATGTATGTTTCTTGTTGGCACTTAGTTTCTTACATAATTCTATCAATACTTTTACTGGTCATTATCTTCATTTTACTTTTCTTTTGCAATGACTTAGATGCATATTTATGAATTTAGATTTTCTTAGCAATTCTCTTATTTCATAAATGTGATGGTATTTTCACCGGCTCTTAATTTATTTTGCAAATTATTCACTTTTATTGTTAAAATTTGTTGAGAAACTAACAGACCCGAGAGATCTAAAATTTCTCTAACTAGTGAGTACCGCATTTCACTTTGGAAAGAACAGTGATACTTGTCCGAGGGGGAGTGCAAATAAATAGGGACATAATATTTGATAGACGTAGAATTGATATTTCTAAGCTGACATGCTAGATTCTTTTATCAATTTGGTCTAGATATTGGAACCAAGGGTCACTGATAGGTTTTATAGAGAGTGCACAATAGGTAATCTAGGAGTAAGAGACTAGAACTTACCCAACACTACTATACATGTCGACACCAACTTTAGATTAGCCAATGTTCTTTACACATCGAAAGAAGTAAATAATAGATATGCTCTTATTTGTCACTGCAACATTATATTTTAATCATTTCATTTCTATACATTATCTAGGTCATCGAAAGAGAAGGGTAATCTTTAACATCTCAAAATTCTTCGAATCAATTAATCTAGATAAGTTATCTTTAGAATTAAGATTTTCATTTAGTAGTAGTAGTCGTCAGAAAAATCACTTAATCGACATTCCAAATTAAGGCTTGATAGTAATAGACTATAATTAACCTAAGGGATTTCTTACCTCGCTTCTCTGTGAGATCGATACTCTGGGATTTAAAAGAAAACCCTATATTATTTGAAATGATACGTATACTTGCGTAGTACCCCTAGTGTGTAAACAATTTCCTAAATTTTATAACATTTCAATTTTGCACACTATACGTTAAAAATAAATTTGGGTCAAGTTTTTGGCAATCTTTTAGAAGCTAAATTACTGTGTAATTGTGGGTCGGGTCAGAAGCACAGTGAAACACGATTGTAATGCATGCACTAATTGTGCTCAAGCCACGTGGGCGCACACGTATTTGTGCATAGATTACGCTTGTGTGATGTGGCAATGCGTGCATTTATGCATAGATTGGGCTCGTAATGGTGCTCATGTGTTCAAAATAAGAGAAATTTTTTGATTTTTTTGGAAATTTTCTTTTTTTTCATTTGAGCTTTTTCCCTTTGTAAATTTGTGTGTGTGTGTGTAACCCCGAAGAAAATTATATTAATATAAAAAAATTGTTACACTGGCTGGCAAGAGGTTCTAACTATACCCAAAATACAATTCCCCAAAATAAAAAAAAACCTATGGATCTTTCATCGAGAATTACCACTCACACTGAACAAATAAACAAAATAAAGAAAACCAAATTTATAATAAGTCCATAAAAATGATATCTTCAGAAACACAAACTATATAAAGTTATACCAAAGGTAAAAAAATAGAGAAAAAGCCTCATTTAGATCTTTAAGAAAGATAATTCTAAGCTATCCCCAAGAATAACCAAGGAAGTGCAGAAGACGGAGTGATACCCAAACTCGGAATATATGAGTACGTCCTCAACATGGCCAAATTGTCTACCTCGTTATTGATGTCCCTGAAACAATTGTACTTCCAAGCATTAACATTTGTTATCAATAAAAAAATCTTGCTCCAAATTATAAGGCACCCAAGAACAACTTCCATTGCCATCCCATATTCTAAGTGTAAAAGATGAATTTGTTTCAATCATCAAAGGATTATCTTCAAATAGCTTTGAAATCCATAAACAAGCAACGATCAACAAACATATCCAAAAATATAAAAGAAATAAATAAGCAATGGACTGAAAAAAGAAAAATAGCTTCCTCTTGTAGTCCCTTACACTAACCTCAACACCAACCCCCTCTTATTTAAACCTTCCTTTTAGTTTAGCCTTAGAAAAAGGCTAAAACAGATAAATTATCGTAGCAGCCATTCAAATTCATAACCAACCTTCTTTCCCAAATCGAAATGTCATCCCCTAGAAGAATCATATCTTTAAGGACCATAGAATTTTGAACTTCGCTTACATATCAGTTTGTAATTATAGTATGATTTGTTCTCCCACCTCTTTAGCATAATATATGTTCCATTTTGAGAGCTTTAAATGAATCACATGTACATCGCAAGGAAAAGGAGAAGAAAATCATCAACAATATCTTAAAAAAGGTAATTGACCTACTGAAAATATGTTAATATTTTCATGCCAATTTTATATTGATTTTGATGATATTGCACTTTAAAGAAAGATATTTTTGATGTTTTGTTGCATGTATGCAAATTTATGGACATTGGAGCAAAAAATTACAAAAAGGAGCGAATTTAGAGCAAACTGAGCAAAATATGAAGATTTGATCTAGGGCGCCGACGTCGAGCTCGAAGGCGCCGACGGTGGATTTTTCCTGAGAGTTCAGAAATATATTACAAGGGAGGTCACCGACGGCGAGATCGAGGCCGCCGACAGCGGGCCTTAAGAGAGAGTTCTAGAAGCCTTCCGACGGCGAGATCGAGGCTGCCGACGACGAGAAAGTCGGTTCTCTCACAAGGTGCATTGAATGTGGACGATTTTTGAAAGGATGCTTGGGTAACTCTTGGAAACTCTTCAATTACTTTAAAAGAAACATATGGAGGCCGAAAAAAGTGTCCACCACGTATCCACCACGTGTCCTTTAAGTGTCAAAAGAGTCTAATAGTGTGTTAAAAGTGTTTTCATTTAGTTGGTGGTTCCATTAGAGTTTTAGAGAGTGAGTCTATTTAGTGTTATTTGTGAGGAATTATTCGAGAGATTGTAACAGTGGAAGGAAAGTGGGAGATTTTTCCTTCTTGCCACTTCGAAAGAGAATTCAGTGTGCTGTAAAGAAAGGAAGATAGTCAGAGGAACTTCAAGGAGTTGCTTGGGGAGGAATTTGAGATATGTTGTATTTACTTATTTTAGTTTTTATAACTTTGTTTTTATATATGAAATCCAAGTTTTATCGTATCATATCCATGAAATATGAGTAGTTTCTCTATCTTTCTCCTTGTTTTGAGATTTTTGTGAAATGGTGATTTGAATTAGTTGTGCCAAGAGAATGATAAAAAGTTATGATAATCCTTACACTTCAAATTTAATTTAATTTCAATCTGGCCAATTAATTGTTAAAATATGTTGACTTTAACAACTAAAGTGAAGATTGCATTCGAGATTCAGGGAGGTCAGAGTCCTTGAAAGTAGGGTGCAAATAAATAGGGAAATATTATTTATCGGGCGTAGAATTGGAGATTTTAGAGTGACAGACTAAAATCCTCAATTTGGTCATATTATTTGGGTGCTGAAGTGTAGATGTTAGCCCTCAGGCGAGGGGAACGTGGGAGCTCTGAAGTGAGAGCTGGTATCTTCCCAGCCTAGCCGCAGATTCAGTAACCAAGCATAGATTAGTCAATGTTCTTTATGCTTAGACCAAAGGGTAAAAAATAGGTATACTCTTATTTGACACAACACAGTCTTAAACTAATTCTAATTATCCATTCACTTAAATTTCTTAACAAAGAAGGAGGATGCTTGCTTATATATTAAACCTCACTTTATTAGTAGAAGTAGTTAATTGTTAGTAGAATTAGTTTGTTAAAACTGCATCTTATTTACGATTGCTTATTAGTGACAGATAAACAATTCAATTTACAAGTTGTGATTCTAAGTTGGTTTCTATAATCCTAGTCCGTAGCCTCTGAAGTATCCCTGTGGGATTGATATCCAGAACTCCACTACGTATAATTGTGTTGATAAAGGTAACTCTACAATTATTGAATATATTATACACTTGTTACAATACTAAGATTAAGCGAAGTACGCGGAGGCCGGTTCAAGTTTTTGGCGTCGTTGCCGGGGCAAAAAAATTTAGGACTGTTATAAAACTTTTTTATAGAATTTGCAACTTATTATCGTATTTAGTAAACTATCTTTCTGTGAACTGATTTCGATTGTATGCGTAAATTTGGAACTGAAAATCTTATACCCTACGATTCGAAATTAGAACGCACTGTTAGGAGAAATAGAAAACTGAGAAAAGAACCTAGAAATTCTGAAACAATGGAAAACAACGTAAACAACCAAAGAATAGAAAATGAACATCAATCTAGACCACTAAGAGATTACGCTAACCCTACATTTAATGAAATTCATTTAACTATTTAAAATCCAGATGTAGCTGCTAATTCATTTGAGTTTAAACCTGTAATTATCCAAATGGTACAAAACAATCAGTTTGGCGGAACTTTAAATGAAGATCCTAATTTTCATCCTGTGAGTTTTCTAGAACTTTGTGCTATTTTTAAATATGACAAAGTATCCGATGATGCTGTCAGACTTAGACATTTTCATTTTTTAGTAAGGGACAAAGCTAAGGCTTGGTTAAATTCGTTAGAACATGGATCTATTAAAACTTAGGGGGAACTTTCACAAAAATTCTTATCGAAATATTTTCCACCATCTAATACTGTTAAACTTAGAAATAATATCACATCTTTCAGTCAGTATGAGGGAGAATCAATATATGAATGTTGGGAAAGATTTAAAGATCTTCTTAGGAGATGCCCACATCGTGCTTTACCAGATTGGTTAATTATTCAAACTTTTCATAATAGATTAGTAAGATCTTTTAGATCCATTATTGACGCTGCTGCTAGTAGATCACTAATGGCTAAACCTTTTAAAGAAGCTTATGCTTTAATCAAAGAAATGACTACTAATAATTTTCAATGGCCCGCTGAAAGGGTAAATCCTAAGAAAGTTGCCAGTAATCATGATTCAGATGATTTAACTATGATAATTTCTTAAATTGCTGCTCTTTCAAAGAAAATAGATCAATACAGAATGAATCGTACTCAAACACCTCCAGTGTTAGAATAAAATTCATTGGGACAAATTGTAGATGCTTAGTCTTCATATGAAACTTTAAATTTGATCAATAATAGACAAAATAACCATTATTCAAACTACTATAATCCAGGTTGGAAGAATCATCCAAACTTTAATTGGAATAACCAAGGTAATGCTAATCCTGTTAATTCTCAGTGGGGGAACAATCCTGTAAACCCATTAGGAAATATAAATAATCAGGGTAATTCCAATTATAGACCTTCTAATCCACTAGGCTTTTATAATAATTCACAATTTAAGGAGAAGAAGTTATCTATGGAAGAATTAGTTTTGAATATGGGAAACCAATTACAAAATCAAGGAACTACTATTAAAAACATAGAAAACCAACTAGGGCAAATTGCTACTGCACTTAGTAATAGACCTGTTGGAACTTTACCTAGCCATGTTGAAGTAAATCCTAAAGGTCAAAGAAAAGAACAGATCAAGGTTATTCAATTAAGAAGTGGAAAAGAGTTAGAAATAAGGGTTCAAAAAGAAACTGTAGTTGAAAAGGAAAAAAGTAGAAACTGAATGAGAAAACGAAAATTTATATCCTGATTTTCCTCTGAAACCTATGAAAATTACTGTTGAAAGACCACCATCACCATTTCCTTAAAAACTAAAGTAACTAGACAAGGGAAAAAGATTTGTTAAATTCTTAGACATTTTAAAAAAATTGTCAATAAGTATTCCTTTTGTTGAAGCTTTGGAACAAATGTCTGATTATGTTAAATTTTTTAAGGATATACTCAACAAAAAGAGGAGGTTACTAGATCATGAGACTGTTGCACTTAGTGAAAAGTGTAGTGCTATATATCAAAGAAAGCTTTCTGAAAAACTTAAAGATCCTGGTAGTTTTACTATCCTGTGTGCTATTGGTGAAAAATTTTATGGGCAAGCATTATGTGATTTGGGAGCTAGCATAAATTTGATGCCTCTATCAACTTTTAAAAGGTTAGGAATAGGAGAGATTGCACCAACTCCTGTAACTCTACAGTTAGCTGATCGATCAATTACTCATCCTAAAGGAGTTGTATAAGATGTTCTGGTTAAGATTGATAAATTTATATTTCCTGTGGACTTTATCATTTTAGATATGGAAGAAGATAAAGAAATACATATCATTTTAGGAAGACCATTCCTAGCTACAGGAAGAGATATGATGATGTTCAAAAAGGAGAAATGAAAATGAGAGTAAATGATCAGGAAGTGACATTTAACATCTCAAAGTCAATGAAATATCCTTCAATAGAAAAAGATGATGAATGTTTTAGAATGGATATATATGATTATTTGAGAAAAGAATATTTCAAAGAAAAATTTGAATAAAAAGAAGATGTTGAAAAAGATAATTATGATGAAATTGGTAACAAAGAAGCTGATTATATTTAGGAACAATTTGAAATGCTCAATCCAATAGCACCAGAAAATGAAATCTTAATTCCATCTGTTGTAAAACCCCCAGAACTTGAATTAAAGACCCTTCCAAATCATTTGAAGCAACATTACCAGTAATTGTATCTTCTAACTTAAATGAAATTCAAGGACAAAAATTAATGGATACATTAAAAAAGTACAAAAAACTTTTGGTTGGACTCTAGTTGATATAAAGAGAGATAGTCTTTCGATTTGTATGCACAAAATTTTATAAAACAATGAACATAAACCTAGAATTGATCCCCAAAGGAGACTAAACCTTATTATGAAAGAAGTAGTTAAAATATAGATTTTAAAATGGTTAGATGCTGGAATTATATATCCTATTTTGGATAGTACTTGGGTAAGCCCAATTCATTGTGTTCCTAAGAAAGGAGGAGTAACTATTGAAGCAAATGAGAATAATGAATTAATGCCCAAATAATGAATTAACTACTGAAGCAAATGAGATTAATTAGATGGGTACTTTTAATGTAAGAATTAGATTTTGTGGTAATTGATAAAAAGGGAACTGATAATCAAATTGCTGATCATTTTTTGAGACTAGAATATCACGAATTATCTGACACCGATAATAAAATTATAGACAGTTTCCCTGATGAACAACTTTATAATATTAATGAGTGGAAAATACCTTAGTATGTTGATATAGTTAATTATATAAAAAAGTGATATTTGGCCACCTATGCTAACACTACAGTGACCAAAAAATATATATATTGAGAATTTCATACCGATTTTACATTGATTTTGATGATATTGCACTTTAAAAGAAAGATATTTTCTATGTTTTATTGCAGGAATGAAGATTGATAGATAATGGAGCAAAAAGATGCGAAAAGGAGTGAATCTGGATCAAAAAGGACAAAAAAAGACATAAATTGATCTTTCCCTTCGATGGAGAGGAATAGGCCATCGATGGTGCATTTTTTCAGCAAATAAAAAAATATTATATTGGAGCCCGCTGACTGCAAGATCGAGCCCATCGATAGCTAGCCTTAGTAGTTGGCACATGTTCTAGAAGCTCGCCGGAGGCGCCAACGAGCCCGCCAATGGATAGAAGGTCGGTTCAGTCCAAAATTCATTGAATGTGGATGCTTTTTGAAGAGATGCTTAAGCAACCTTTGGAAATTTTTCTCTCTTTAAAAAGAAACGAATTTAGGCTATAGTGTGTGTGTGTGTGTGTCCTAGAGAGTTAAAAAGAGTTAGTCTAATAGTAAGTAAGTGACTGTGTTGTCCAAGAAGGAAAAGTCAGAGGAACTTCAAAGAGTTTGCTTGGGGAGAAAATTGAGATAAGTTGTGTTTAATATTTTGTAACTTTGATTTATATATGAAATCCAAGTTTTGTGTTATTCCTCCTATGCATTCTGAGTAGTCTTCTCTGTCTTTCTCCTTGTTCTGAGATTTTGTAAAATGGAAAATTGAATTAGTTGTGCCTAAAATATTCAATAAAAATTGTGATAATCTTTTTACTTAAATCTTAATTTAGTTTTAATCTGGCCAATTGATCTATTAAAATATGTTGATTTAACAACTAAAGTAAAGATTACATCCAAGATTTGGGGAGGTCAAAGTCCTTGAAAGGAGGGTGCAAATAAATAGGGAAATATTACTTATCGGGCGTAGAATATGGAGATTTTAGAGTGACAGACTAAAATCCTCAATTTGGTCCTATTGTTTGGGTGCTGAAGTGTAGATGTTAGCCCTCAGGTGAGGGGAACGTGGGAGCTCCGAAGTGAGAGCCGGTATCCTCCCAGCCTAGCCGCAGATTCAGTAACCAAGCATAGGATTAGTCAATATTCTTTATGCCTGGACCAAAGGGTAAAGAATAGGAATGCTCCTATTTGGCACAATATAATTCTAACTAATTTAATTATCCATTCACTTAATTCTCTTAACAAGGGGAAGATACTTTTCTATATTGCAACTTTACGTTCAACATTAGTGGTAGAATTTAGTATAATTGTTCTTGATTTACGTTTACTCAATACTTATTTCAACTATTGTAATTAGTTCATAATCTCTAAACTTCCCTATGTGATCGATAACTAGGACTCCATTAGAGCCCTGTATTACTTGAACGATACGTATACTTGGGTTGATAAGGGGTGACGTTAATATTATTGAATATATATATATATTTCACATTTGTTAACCCTTATAACGTTAAGCATCGCCATCGTGGGTCAAGTTTTTGGCACCGTTGACGGGGAAGTAAAGTAATTATTAAAGTAATTAGTGCGATAATTATTAAGATAATTACTGGAGTAACGTACTGTTTTAAATTGCATAAGTTTTAATTTTGATTGTGTATGCGCAAATTTGGAACTAAAAATTTAATACCTTACGATTCGGAATTAGAACGCACTATTAAAAAATTAGAAAACAGAAAAGAGAAATTATAAATTTAAATCAAATGGCGGTAATCCAGTAAATGAAAATCAACAGAGTCCTTTAAGAGGTTATGCTAATCCTACATTAGATGAAATTCACTTAACTATCCAAAACCCTAATGTAGCGGCTAATTCATTTGAGCTTAAACCTGCAATTATCCAAATGGTACAGAATAACCAATTTAGTGGTTCACAAACGAAGATCCTAATTTATATCTTGCTAGTTTTTTAGAACTTTTTGCTACTTTTAAATATGATGGAGTATCTAATGATGCTGTTAGACTTAGGCTTTTTCTTTTTTCTTTAAGGGATAAGGCTAAGATGTGGTTAAATTCGTTAGCACCTGGATCTATTAGAACTTAGGGAGAATTATCACAAAAATTTCTATCTAAATATTTTCCTCCTTCTAAAACTGCTAAGCTTAGAAATGATATAACCTCTTTTAGTTAGTTTGATGGAGAATCGATATATGAAGCTTGGGAGAGATTTAAATATCTTCTTAGGAAATGCCCACATCATGTGTTACCAGATTGGTTAATTATACAAACTTTCTATAATGGATTAGTAGGATCTCTTAGATCCATTGTTGATGGTGTCGCTGGTGGTTCATTAATGTCAAAACCATTTGATGAGGCTTATTCGTTAATTGAAGAAATGACTACCAATAATTTTTAATGGCCTTCTGAAAGGCTAAATCCTAAAAAAATAGCTAGTATCCATGATTCTGATGCAATATCTATGTTAGCTTCTCAGATTGTTGTAATATCTAAGAAATTTGATCATTATGGAATGAATTATTCTCCTACTATAATAGAAGAAAGTTCATCTGGGAAATTTATGGATGTTCAACCTTCTTATGAAACTTTAAATGCTATTAATAACAGACCCAATAATCCTTATTCAAATTATTACAACCCTGGTTGGAAGAATCATCCTAATTTTAATTGGAATAACAATTCTACTAATCAACAATGGGCAAACAACTCAGTAAACCTATTAGGAAATTCATCTAATCAAGGAAATCCTAATTATAAACCTTCTTATCCACCTGAATTTAATAATAACTCTCAATTTAAGGAAAAGAAGTTATCTATGGAAGAATTGATTTTAAATATAGGTCAACATTTGCAGAATCAAGGAAATTAGTTACAAATTCTAGGAAACCAATTATAAAATCAAGGAACTGCTATTAAAAATATTGAAACTCAACTTGGGCATATCGCTGTTGCACTTAATAATAGAATTTCTAGAACTTTTCCTAGTAATGTGGAAATTAATCCTAAAGACCAAGGAACAAATAAAAGCGGTACAGCTACGAAGTGGAAAAGAATTAGAAACAAGAGTACAAAAAGAACCAGAAACTAAAAAAGAGAAAGTAGAAACTGTAAAAGAAAAGGATCAGCAAGATCAACATTTAGAATATCCACTAACACCAATGAAAATTACTATAGAAAAACCCCCACCACCATTTCCTTGGTAATTAAAGCAACATAAAAAGGATAAACAATTTTCTAAATTCATTGAAATCCTGAAGAAATTAATGGTGAATATTCCATTTGTAGAAGCATTATAACAAATGCCCAATTATGTGAAATTTATGAAAGATATTCTAAACAAGAAAAGAAAATTCACAAACAATGAAACTATTGCACTTAGCAAAGAGTGTAGTGCAATTATTCAGAAAAAGCTTCCCGAGGAATTAAAAGATCCTAGTAGTTTCATTATACCTTGTGTTATTGGAGAAAAATTTTATGGAAAAGCTTTATGTGATTTGGTAGTCAACATTAATCTTATGCCTCTATCAATTTTTAAAAGATTAGGATTGGGAGAAGTCTCACCTACTTCAGTTAGCTGATCGTTCAGTGACTTATCCTAAAGGAGTTATCGAAGATGTGTTAATAAAAGTGGATAAATTTATCTTTCCTATGGATTTTATTATTCTAGATATGGAGGAAGATAAAGAAATACCTATAATTTTAAGGAGACCCTTCTTAGCTACTGGAAGAGTCATGATTGATGTTCAAAAAGGAGAATTAACTGTGAGAGTAAATGATTAAGAATTAACTTTTAACATTGCAAAATCAATGAAATATTCTGTTATTGAAAAAGATGATTAATGTTTTCGAATGGAAATTCTTGAACATCTACAAAATGAACATTTTAAAGAATATTTTGAAAATAAACAGGAAATAGAAAATGCAAAATTATTTGAAAAAGAAGAAAATGAAGAATTAGATTATATACAAGAAGGATTTGAGATGCTGAATGTTAAGGAAAATGCTAAAAAGAATATAGTGTCGTCAATTATAAGACCTCCTGAACTTGAGTTGAAAATTTTACCTGCTCATTTGAAGTATGTATTTTTAGGAAATTCTTTAACTTTACCGGTTATTATATCGGCATAATTAAATGAATTAAAAGAGCAAAAACTTTTAGACACATTAAAGAAATATAAAAAAGCATTTGGTTGGACCTTGGCAGATATTAAAGGAATTAGTCCTTCAATTTGTACGCATAGAATTATTTTAGATGATGAAAATAAACCAAGAGTTGATCCCCAAAGGAGATTAAACCCAATGATGAAAGAAGTAGTCAAGAAAGAAATTTTAAAATGGTTAGACAATGGTATTATATATCCTATTTCGGACAGCGCTTGGGTAAGCCCAATTCATTGTGTTCCTAAGAAAGGAGGAGTGATTGTTGAAGCTAATGAAAATAATGATTTAATACCTATCTGACAAGTTACTGGATGGCGTATATGTATTGACTATAAGAAATTAAATGCGGCCACCAGAAAAGATCTCTTCCCTTTACCATTCCTAGACCAAATATTGGATAGACTTGCTGGGCACAAATACTTTTGTTTTCTAGATGGATATACTGGCTACCATCAAATTCCTATTGCTCCTGAGGATCAAGAAAAAACTACATTTACTAGTCCTTATGGAACTTATGCTTTTCGAAGAATGCCTTCTGGATTATGTAATGCACCTGCAACATTCCAGAGATGTATGATGTCTATATTTAGTAAATTAATTAATGATGGAATAGAAGTATTTATGGATGATTTCTCTGTATTTGGAACATCATTTGATGCATGCTTAGATCATCTTGAAAAAGTTTTGGAGTTATGTGAAAAAACTAATTTAGTTCTAAATTGGGAGAAATGTCAATTTATGGTTGCAGGAGGAATTGTATGAGAGCATAAAATTTCAGAAAACGGCATGGAAGTAGACCCTGCAAAAATTCAAGTTATAGATAAATTACTACCTCCTACTACAGTGAGAGGGGTAAGAAGTTTTCTTGGGCATGCTGGTTTTTATAGGCGTTATATAAAAGATTTTTCATAAATTACCAAACCTCTATGCCAACTTTTAGAAAAGGACAAGAAATTTGAATTTACTAAAGAATGTCTAAATGCTTTTGAATTATTAAAGGATAAATTAATCACAGCACCTATAATAGTTTCACCTGATTGGGAGAAACCGTTTGAACTTATGTACGATGCTAGTAATTATGCTATTGGAGCTGTTCTTGGACAAAGATATGATAAAATTTTTAAAGTTTTATACTATGCTAATAAAACTCTTAATAATGTTCAAATTAACTCTACAGTTACGGAAAAAGAATTATTAGCAATTGTATATGATTTTGATAAATTTAGATCTTATTTAATTGGAACTAAATGTATTGTGCATAAAGATCACTCTGCTATTAAATATTTAATGCAAAAGAAGGATATCAAACCAAGATTAATTAGATGGATATTACTGATGCAAGAATTTGATTTTATAGTAATAGATAGGAATTGAACTGATAATCAGATTGCTGATCATTTTTCAAGATTAAAATATCATGAATTTTCTGACACTGACAATGAAATTACATACAGTTTCCCTGATGAACAACTTTATAATATAAATGAGTGAAAAGTACCTTGGTATGCTGATATAGTTAATTATATTGTAAGTGATATTTTACCACCCATGTTAACTCTGTAACAACAAAAAAAATTCATTCATGATGCTAAAGCATATTTTTGGGATGAACCATATTTATATAAGCAATGTAAGGATCTTATTATTAGGAGATGTGTGCCTTATGAAGAAACCGAACTGATTATTCAAAAATGTCATGATTATGAATTTAGAGGACATTTTGGGACTGACAAAACTGCACATAAAATTTTACAAGCTTGATTTTATTGGCCTACTCTCTTTAAAGATGTTTACAGATATATCAAAACTTGTGATAAATGCCAACAAGTAGGTAATATATCTAGAAGAAATAAAATGCCTCTGAATTTCATATTGGAAGTGGAGATTTTTTATGTTTGGGGATTAGATTTCATGGGACCATTTATTCCTTCAATTGGAAACTTATATATATTGGTTGTTGTTGATTATGTTTCTAAATGGATTGAAGCACAGACCTTACCTCGTTGTGATGCTAAGAGTGTTTCAAAATTTTTAATGAAAAATATTTTCACAAGATATGGAATGCCGATAGTGATTATCACTGATGGAGGATGTCATTTTAGGAATAAATATATTCAAAGATTGACAGAAAAATTTAATATTATTCATAAAATATCTACTGCTTATTATTCACAGACCAGTGGATTAGTTGAAGTTTCTAATCGAGAAATTAAACGAATTTTTAAAAAAACTGTAAACCCTAGTAGATTAGATTGGTCTACCAGACTAGACACTGCATTATGGGCATACATAACTACTTTTAAAATTCTGATTGGAATGACTCCTTATAGACTTATTTTTGGAAAGACTTGCCACTTACCAGTTGAATTAGAGCATAAAGCATATTGAGCGATTAAAGAATTTAATTATAATTTGAAAGATGTTATGAGAAGAGATTGTTGTAGATGAATGAGTTAGAAGAATTAAGGAATGAATCTTATAATAACTATAGAATTTATAAAGCTAAAATGAAGTTATGGCATGATCAGAAGATTAACCAGAAGAACTTTAAACCAGGACACGAAGTTTTGCTTTGCAATACAAGGCTAAAATTATTTCCTGGGAAATTGAACTCTCGATAGTTAGGACCTTTCACTATAACTAAAGTATTTACATACGGAGCTGTTGAAATTAAAGATCCAAAGACTAGAACCAGATTCAAAGTAAATGGACACTGATTAAAACCATATTTTGAGAGTAAAAGACCAAATTTAAAAGAGGTTTTAATGCTCAGTCAACCTGATTAACACCTTGAATAGGTCGGGCTGACGAAGTTAAACCAAGCTCTTTATGGGAGGCAACCCAGAGTTATCTTTATTTTTATGCGATGATTGTGTATTTTTTTGATTTATTTTTAGTTTGTGTTATCAAAGAATCCCGCCGACGGCGAGATCGGTGAGTGGACGGTTAATGGAGTTCTTTAGAGGGTTTTTGGCAATTTTAAGTGATTTTAACTCCTTTAAAACTCCTAGAATCTGATTTCTAGACTATCTATCTCCTCAAAATGAATTGTAACTCCACCAAAACTCATCCTTATGGCATCCAATCACCCTGAATTCCCTAGATCTCAAGTGTTCAATAGAAGAAAATTTATCAGTTGCGAGGCTCAGTGATTATTCAATAAGGTTATGATGAAAAAGAGATTGATCAAGGAACAAGGATTTGACGACGCCTATAGAAGAAATGATTGTGCGACGACGTTGGGAAGTATTTTGCTATACTACCTCTGTAGTAGTCATCCCTGTGGTAAAAGAATTCTATGTCAATTTACACGGAATTAACTACGGAGTCGTCTATATGTGAAGCAGATGGGTAACTTTTACTCCTAAAATTAATGAGTTATATTTTATCGAGAATACACCTGTTTGCCACTACTCCATCTTTGTCTCTACAAGGAATAATATGAATGAAATCTATCGTTACTTAACTGATGAAGCGGAATACTGGGAAATGAGAGAAAATGGGTATGTTAATTTTTTCTGCATCACTTCTAAATCCCGTTTCTAAACACTGACACTTCTTCATTTTTTCAAAACTGTTGCCTATTATGAGAGTCAGCAAAGTTTCTAAAGAATGTGTGATTCTGAACTATTGTATTCAAGCAGGATTAGCTATTGATCTTGGTTCGATAATTGTGAAGTCTGCTTTAAGCCTGATTGTTCATGGATTAATTTATAGGCTTGGACATCCTTCTACAATTTTTGCAATCTACAGTCAGAACCAAGTTTCATATGAAGCCTGGGAGAAGGTGCTTCTGCCATGGAAACCTTTAGATCCATCTGATATGTTTCCTACACTTGATGATAATAACGATGCGGCTATTACTGTGGATCAAACATCTCAGAATTCTTTTACAATTCAGCCTCTGACTGATAAAACTGATATGATCTTACGAAAAATCAGAGGACTGGAAAAAGAGAAACAAAATGTGATGACTTCAATTAATAACATCTCTGACTTATTTGATCATATTGACTGGAGAATAAAAGAACATTTCGATCATTCTGGACATCTTGAAACTAGTTTCATACGGGTTATGAGAAAGAAAGGATGGATATAAGAATATTCTACTGAAGAGTTTCCTTACAGGCCCTTATACAATCTTTTCGTTCATTTACGTTCAATGGGTGATATCAGAGATGAGTTTAGCACTGATTCTGATGAGTAGAAGATGTTCATAACTACTTATGTTTTGAATTAGTTTGGATTTAAATTTGTGTGGTTTTGCATTTGTGTTATTTTAGATTTCGATATTTTGATCTCGATATAGATGAGATTATGCATAGATTGTTTGTTTTCAGTGTTTTGAGTATTGTGGTTTGGATTGTGACGTTGAATTTGATATATTAAGGTTGAGAAAATACCTTGTTATAGTATGTAGTGTACAAGTATTGTAAACACTTGGATTTTATATATAAAAGTTATGATGTTTGTTTTGTGTAAATATTTTTGAGTTAAAATAATATCTAATCACAGAAAAATATATTTAAATCGATTGATCGGACGTTAATGAGGCTTAAAAATACAAAATATGAAAATTTAAATTTTTTTGAGAAAGCCCGCCAACGGCGCTCTCGACGCCGCCGACGGTGGATTTTTCCCGAAAGAATAGACCTCTTTGAATTAATTAGCCCGCCGACTGCAAGATTTTTCCGCCGACGGTGACATTCATAAAATGCCTTTACTTGACCGGTCAACCGCCACTATTCATCATCCCCAACCTCTTAACTCCGAAAAAACTGACCTAGGGCTTGAGAGATCTTGGATTTGGAGCGTTTTCAACCCATTTTGATGCCGGATTTCATCTTTCCTTGGTAAGTGCTTCACTCCCATGCAAAGATTTTTTATTTTCACCATGTATTTCTTCCACATTTAGGAATTTTGGAAAAAAGAAAATGTGAAGAAAATAGTTGGAAGAAATTCATGGAATTCATTATAAATTACTTTAAGTCACCTTTGGAAGCCATTCTAGTGTTGTTTTGGAATTTAGTTGAGATTTTTGTAAATTTGATAGATCGAGAAATGGCTCCACAATAGAAGAGGTGACTCGACTTTGACGAGACTCGTTTTGTAAACGCTAAGGCACAGTCAAGGTACAACTCTATTATCAAAGCAAAAAAAAAAGCATTCAGGACAGAGTTTTCGAGAATCCGGGAGGAGATGTGGAACAAATTATTAAGGAGTAAAATTGGGAAAATTTTTGTTACTGAACGAACAAAGCTGCGGTAGAAGTTGTAAAGGAATTTTATGTCAACCTAACCCAGATAGAGGACATGCATGTAAAGGTTAGAGGATTTTTAGTTGATTTTAATGCTGCTCTGATAAATTTATTCTACGAAGTACGACATCTTCATACCAGTGATTATGAGACGTTCGGAACAATGGAAGGACCACTAGAGAATGTGATTGACTTTCTCACTGACGGGAATGGAACGTGGAAAATTAAGCAGCGTGAACGGGTAAACTTCCCTCTTTCTATGATGAATGTTACCTCTAAGGCTTGGCACTATTTTATTTACTCAACTTTATTACCTACTTATCATCATAGTGAAGTATCGAGAGATAGAGCAGTTCTAAATTTTTGTATTCAGAACAACATAAGTATAAATGTGGGAAATATTATTTATAAAAACATATTAGCCATTGCGAATAGTGAATCAGGAGGAGGACTGGGACATCCTGGTCTGATATATGCATTCTACCAGTTGTCTGGAGTAAAGACTATAGATTATGAGGAATGGTTTCATCCTATGAAACCCATTACAAAGCTAGTATAAAGACTTATGAATCCCATGAAGGATGGAGATCTGGGACAAGGAGCTCTGCACTTTTAACTAGTAGGAATATTCCCTCTACTAGTTATGACCCTCATGCCCATAGTTCTCCTACACTCTCTAACTTGATGAATGAAATGACTCTGCAGCGACAAAGTTTTAAGAATTTGGATGAAAAGTTGGAGCATATAGATCAGAGGATTGAAGGATTAGAGCAGAGGCACGATCACGATAGTGAATATCTCCAGAGGCATTCTGAGTTTGAAATAGCTTACTATGATGCAAAAAATCACTATAGGAGAGGAGAGCTTGATGTGACATTTATGAAGTGCCCTCATTATACACACTACCAGCCCAATCCACCTGCTGAACAGGGAGATGAGGATATTGGATGGGATTTTAATATTTCCTTTAGATTCTGTGATCAGATATTTGCTGTCATATGTATGTTTGTTTTCTTTATTTTAGTAATTCAGTTCTGGATTTATATTTGTTGTGTTGTGTAAGTTATTTACATTAGTTTAGCTTTGTTATAAAATAAATAAATTTTTTTTAATTATTGCAGATTGTGAAAGTAACTCTAAAATTGAATTATTAAAATATATGTGATCGTTGTGTTTAATGTGCTTAGTATAGTGTAATTAAATTTATTAGGAAATTATGTTAGTAATTTGTGCTTATTTTAAAAATTTTCTTACCCAGCAAATTCTCTAAATGTTATATATGTATAGAAAGTTTTTAACAGTACAGGTTAATTAAGTGATGAGATGCAAAAAGAACCTGCAAAAACTTCAAGGAAAAAGGGGAAATAACTAAAGCACAAAGGTATGAATTAAATTTACAGTATTTTTCTTTCCACCTATATGATTAGATAGAAAAATTTAAGTTTGGGGGAGAAAAGAATAAGATTAACTATTATATGTTCTCAATTAAATATTTTTAAAAAATTGTTATTATTAAAAATGATTTCTGTAGTAAATTTAATTCAGTCAATTAGAATTAATTTATTTAAATATTATAGAAGGTTAAAAGAAATATTTTTTGTGATTAAATTAATTCTATGGATTAAGATATTTGGGATAAGAGGATAAGATTATAGTCAACTATTTTAAGTAAGGAAAATTATATTTTGAGATATTAAATATCTTAGGACTTTAGTTGAGAAAGAAAAGATTGAAACTCAATAAGGTAAAAACTATGAAATACATATAAGATAAGGAAATGTTTCAAGTTTCAATTTTAGGAAGAGAAAAATGAAGTTTAAAATTATTAACAAGCTATCCAGATACAGTAATCCTCACTTGAAAAAGAAAAAGAAGGATTGAAAAACAATCCCTATATATATATATATATATATATAATAGGATTGAAATTCAATCCAAATAAAAAGAAAAAGTAAGTGAGGCGAAGCTTGAGGAGATGTCTTATCAAAAATTGGCTTTATTTGAATCAACCTAAAGGGTAGACTCAAAAATATTTCTGAACTTATATATATAGATTAGTATTTTTACCGAGTAGTGTTTTCATGAATTTCATGTCATCTAAACATCCTAAAATAATTTAATATTGCAACATATAGTCATTCATGAAATGAATAGAAGACTAAAAATCTTAAACTTGACGACTAGATAGCCTTACAACTATAGAGTTAACTTAATTATCTAAAAATCTTTCTAATAAACTTTACTATAATATTTATTTAAAATCAAATTCACAGTGTTTCTGAATTAAAGCTTTACCACAAATAATCATTACTTTTATGTAGTATCAAGATTACTTGAGGACAAGTAATAGTTAAGTTTGGGGGACTTCGACCAAAGAAAAATATATTGAGAATTTCATACCGATTCAAAAGGAGTGAATCTAGATCAAAAAGGACAAAAAAAGATATAAATTGATCTTGCCCTCCGACGGCGAGGAATAGGCCGTCGACGGTGCATTTTTCTAGAGAATAAAAAATATTATATGGAAGCCCACCGACTGTGAGATTAAGCCCGCCGACAGCAAGCCTTAGCAGTTGGCACATGTTCTAGAAGCTCGCCGACGACACCAACGAGCCTGCCGACGGTGAGAAGGTCGGTTCAGTCCAAAATTAATCGAATGTGGATGCTTTTTAAAGAGATTCTTAAGAAACCTTTAGAAATTTTTCTATCTCTTTAAAAAGAGACGAATTTAGGCTAAAGTGTGTGTGTGTGTGTGTGTCCTAGAGAGTTAAAAAGAGTTAGTCTAATAGTAAGTAAGTGAGTGTGTTGTACAAGAAGGAAGAATCAGAGGAACTTCAAGGAGTTTGATTGAGGAGAAAATCGAGATAAGTTGTGTTTAATATTTTGTAACTTTGATTTATATATGAAATCCATGTTTTGTGTTATTCTTCCTATGCTTTCTGAGTAGTCTTCTCTGTCTTTCTCCTTGTTTTGAGATTTTGTGAAATGGAAAATTGAATTAGTTGTGCCTAAAATATTCAATAAAAATGGTGATAATCTTTTTACTTAAATCTTAATTTACTTTCAATCTGTCCAATTGATCTGTTAAAATACGTTGATTTAACAACTAAAGTAAGGATTACATCCAAGATTTGGGGAGGTCAAAGTCCTTGAAAGGAGGGTGCAAATAAATAGGGAAATATTACTTATCGAGCGTAGAATTGGAGATTTTAGAGTGACAGACTAAAATCCTCAATTTGGTCCTATCGTTTGAGTGCTGAAGTGTAGATGTTAGCCCTCAAGCGAGGGGAACGTGGGAGCTCCGAAGTGAGGGCCAGTATCCTCCTAGCCTAGCCGCAGATTCAGTAACCAAGCATAGGATTAGTCAATGTTCTTTATGCCTGGATACTTAATTTACGTTTACTTGTTCTTAATTTACGTTTACTTGATACTTAATTCAACTATTGTAATTAGTTCGTAATCTCTAAACTTCCCTATGGGATCGATATCCAGGACTCCATTAGAGCCCTATATTACTTGAACGATACGTAGACTTGCGTTGATAAGGGGTGATGTTGCTATTATTGAATATATATATATATATATATATATATATATATATATATATATATATATATATATATATATATATTACATTTGTTAACACTTATAACGTTAAGCATCAACATCATGGGTCATACAGCAACAGAAAAAATTCATTCATGATGCTAAAGCAAATTTTTGGGATGAACCATATTTATATAAGCAATGTAACGATCTTATTATTAGGAGATGTGTGCCTTATGAAGAAACTGAACTGATTATTCAAAAATGTCATGATTCTGAATTTGGAGGACATTTTGGTGTTGACAAAACTGCGCATAAAATTTTGCAAGCTGGATTTTATTGGCCTACTCTCTTTAGAGATGTTTACAGATATATCAAAACTTGTGATAGATGCCAACGAGTTGGTAATATATCCAGAAGAAATGAAATGCCTCTGAATTTCATGTTAGAAGTTGAGATTTTTGATGTTGGGGGATTAGATTTTATGGGACCATTTATTCCATCATTTGGAAACTTATATATTTTGATTGAAGTTGATTATGTATCAAATTGGATAGAAGCACAAGCTTTAACTCGTTGTGATGCTAAATGTGTTTCAAGATTCTTAATGAAAAATATTTTCACAAGATACGGTATGCCGAGAGTGATTATCACTGACGGAGGATCCCATTTTAGGAATAAATATATTCAGAGATTGGTAGAAAGGTTTAATATTATTCATAGAATCTCTACTGCTTATCATCCTCAAATCAGTGGATTACATGAAGTTTCTAATCGAGAGATTAAAGGAATTTTAGAAAAGACTTTAAATCCTAGTATATTAGATTGGTCTGCGAGATTAGATACTACACTATGAGCATACAAAACAACTTTTAAAACTCCTATTGGTATGAATCCTTACACTCATTTTTGGAAAGACTTGTTACTTACCAGTAGAATTGGAGCATAAAACATATTGAGCGACTAAAGAATTCAATTATAATTTAAAAAATGCTGGTAATAAGAGATTGTTACAAATGAATGAATTGGAAGAATTAAGAAATGAATCTTATGATAACGACAGAATCTATAAGAAAAAACTGAAGTTAAGGCATGATCGGAAGATTAACCAGAAGAACTTTAAATCAGGACAAGAAGTTTTGCTTTACAATATAAGGCTGAAGTTATTTCCTGGGAATTGTGACTCAGGTTTATACTTACAGAGTTGTTGAAATTGAAGATCTGAAGACTGGGAATAGATTTAAAGTAAATAGACATAGATTAAAATCATATTTTGAGAGTAAAAGACTAAATTTTAAAAAGGCTTTAATGCTTAGTCAACCTGAATAACACCTGAATAGGTCGGGCTGACGACGTTAAACCAAGTGCTTTATGGGAGACAACCCATAGTTATCTTTATTTGTTGTGTGTTTGTTTGAATTTATCATTAGTTTGTGCTAGTATTGAACTCTATTACTCGTATTTACCCTTTGATCATCATAAAATTTGGAACCATAGAAAAAATTTAGAACATATCCAGACCACGACATTTTTGTGCAAATTTTGCCTTGGGCACCGATAGCGTGGTCGACGCCACCGACGGTGGGTTTTTGCCGAGAGCCCTGGAATTTAATTGCACAAAGCTCGCCGACGGCACCATCGAGACCGCCGATAGCGAGATCGGCGAGTTGACAGTTTTTTGAGTTTAAAATGGTGGTTTTTGGTGGTTTTAGGCAATTTCTTTCCCTAAACACTTCTATAGACAGTTCCAAAACTCTCCATTTCTCCAAAATGAATGAAAACTCCCTTGAATTCTTCCCTAATGGCTTCCAATTCAGTAGATTACCTTAGATTTTGAGTGTTCAACTGGAGAAAGTTTGTCAGTGTCGAGACACAACAACTCTTCAATAAGGTGTTGTCAAAGAAGAGGCTAATTAAAGAAAGAGGTTTTGTGAGTCGAGGATTAAGCAATCCTTCAACTACGATTAAAGAAATGATTGTACAGCGATGATGGAAAGTACTTTGCTACACTACTGTCGTTGTAGTCATTCCCGTGGTGAAGGAGTTTTACGCCAATTTGCATGGGATCAACCAAGGAAGCGTCTATGTGCGATGTAGGTGGATAATGTTTAATTCTGGACGTATTAATGAATTGTATATGCTCGAGAACGTTCCTGTCTGCGATTATTCCAATTTCGTCACAACGAGAAATCTGATGAATGAAATCTATCAATATTTGATGTATGAAACTGAAGACTGAGAAGTTAGAGAAAACGGTTACGTCAGTTTTTCTACTACACTTTTAAATCCCGTATCGAAACGTTGGCACTTTTTCATTTTTGTGAAGTTATTACCGATGATGAAAATCGGTAAAGTTACCAAGGAAAGTGCTATATTGAATTACTGAATTTAAATGGGATGGCCAATTGATATTGGATCAATAATTGTGAAGTCTGTTATGGCCTGATCGTTCAAGGATCATCTCAGGGGCTTGGACATCCTTCAATAATTTTCTCATTATGCAGTCTATTTCAAGTTCCATACGAGATTTGGGAAAAGGTACCGCTACCTTAGAAACCTTTAGACCCAACCAGAATGTTCCCTACAAATGAGGCACTATTATGGATCAATCATCACATAACTCAATTATTATTCGACCTCTAGTAGCGGACAAAACGATGACGATCTTGCACAAAATCAAGAAACTGGAGAAAGAGGTACAAAATTTAACGAGTACAATTAACAATATCTCTGATTTCTTTGATCACCTTGATTGGAGGATGAAAGAATATTTTGATCATACTGGACATTTCGAAGGAAGTTTGATACGATTAATGAGAAAGATGGGGTGGATAGAAGAAGATTCAACTGAAGAATTCCCATTCCGACCCTTCTATAACCTTTATGTGCATGTTCAAGAGATGGGTGATATCAGCGGACAAACTAGTACTAAATCAGAGTAGTAGTAAAATTGCTTTGTATGTTTCTTTATGTTGGACTTGATTTGAACTATGTTTGTGTGTTTGCTTTCTATGTTTGCTTTTTTATCTCAGTATAGTTAAGATTATGTTTGAAATGTTTGTTTTCGGCATTTAGAGTGTTGTGGCTTGGATTGCGACGCTAATTTAATGAATTTAGGTTGAGAAAATACCTACTTATGTGTGTTATGTAATGTATATGGTAACACTTGGATTTTTTATATAATTGTGAGCTTTTATGTTGTGAATGTTCAATTGTGTTAATACATCACTTATTCACTTAAAATTTATGTTTTAAATGATTAAACAGATGTAGAAGAGACTTAAAATTGATCGAAATCGCAAAAATTTGGAAAATGATCAAAATTTAAGAATCTCGCCGACGGCACGCTCGAGGCCGCCGACGGCGTGTTTTTCCCGAGACTATGGAAATTTAATCCTATTGAGCACGCCGACAGCGTGAACGACCCCATCGACGGTGAGATCCCAAAATTTACCTTTTAACTGTACTTTTGACCAGTCAACCGCCACTATTAATCGCCTTCTTCCCTGATTTATCGAAAATTTTGGACCTAGGGCTTGAGAGATCTTGGATTTGGGGCGATTTCAATGCGTTTTGACACCAGATTTGATCATCACTTGGTAAGAGCTTCCCTCCTATGTAAAAATTTTTTATTTTCACCATGAATTTCTTCCACATTTAGGAATTCCAAGAAAATTGAAAATGTGGAGAAAAGACTTGGAAGAAATTCATGGAACTTGATTTAGAACTCTTAAAGTTGCCTTTGGAAGCCATATTATCAATATTTTGGAAGTTTAGTTTAGATTTTTGTGAATTTGATAGACCAAAAAAATGGCTCCACAATAAAAGAGGCGACTCGAGTTTGACGAGGCTCGATTTATTAACGCAAAAGCCCAATCAAGATACACTTCAATCTTCCAAGTAAAGAAGTGTAATCAAGATCTAGTTTTTGATAATCCTGGTGGAGAAGTAGAGCGAGTTATCAAAGAAAGAAATTGGGAGAACTTTTGTTATACTACAAACAAAGCTGCTGTAGAAGTTATAAAAGAGTTATATTCCAATCTGACTCAGTTTGAAGACGAGCCTGTCAAAGTAAGAGGTTTTTCTGTCAATTTTAATGCTGTCCGCATTAATTCCTTTTACGAACTTCACAATTATTATTCTAGGGAGTATGAAACATTTGGAACTATGGAAGGTCCGTTAGACGATGTCATTGACTTTCTCACTGATGGGAAAGGGACTTGGAAAATTAAACAGCGTGAACGGATAAACTTCCCTCTTTCCATGATGAATGCCACAGCTAAGGCATGGCATTATTTCATTTGTTTGACTTTGCTACCTACCTACCATCATAGTGAAGTATCGAGAGATAGAGCGGTTCTAAATTTCTGTATTCAGAACAATAGAAGTATAAATGTGGGTAATATTATTTATAAGAATATTTTGGCCAAGGAAAAAAGTGAATCAAGTGGAGGATTAGGACATCCTGGCCTCATTTATGCACTTTGCCAATTATCTGGAGTGGAAGCCAGAGATAGTGAATTATGGGTGTACCCTATGAAACCCATTAGTAAAACTAACTTGAAGACTTACGAATCCTATGAGGAATGGAGATCTGGGAGTAGGAGTAACGCACCTTCTACCAGTAGAGATATCCCCTCTACTAGTTATGACCCTCCTGCCTCTAGCTCCCCTACTCTTTATAATTTGATGAATGCGATGACCCTGCAGTGGAAAATTTTGAAAATTTAGATGAAAGACTTGAAAGAATAGATTAAAGGATTGAAGGATTAGAGCGGAGACACGATCATGATAGTGAGTATCTTCAGTGACACTCTGATTTCGAGATAGCTTATTATGATTCTCAGGCTAGACACTACAGAGGTGAGCCTGATGTTATTTTTCCTGAATGCCCCTGATATACTCATTATCAACCCAATCAACCTGCTGACCAGGGAGATAAAGACTTAGTATGGGATTTTGATGTCTGATCATCAAATTTGTGATGTGATGTATGTGTTTATTTTGTTGTAGAACTTTTATTTTATTGTTTGTATTCTGTGTACTGTATTATTTTCTGAGATATATATTTTGTTTGCAGTTTGTATTTAATTTCTAGATGGATTGTGATGTTTAAATTGTAATTGTAATTGTGAACTTTAAGTTAAAAATAGTAAACTGTGTGTTATTGTGTTGTGAAATGCAAATGTTACTTGGTATTGTACTGTGTAGTATAATAGTTGTTGTTAAATGTTTTGTTTTATGTATTTATTTCAAAATTTCATTACCCCAGCAAATTCTCTAATCTCTTATATGTGTAGAAAAATTCCTAATATTACATGTCAGTTGAAGTTAAAAATTTTTGAGAAGAACCTGCAAAATTTCAGAAAGAAAAAAATGCCTAAAGTGCAAAGGTATGATTTATATTCAGAATTTTTCTTTCCCCCATATTATTTCTATTATTGAAAATTTTAAGTTTGGGGGGTAGGGGAGAAAGATATTCACTGTTATATGTTCTCAATTAAAATAATTGCAAAATTTTTAAATATGATTTTTGTGATAAAATTTGATTCAGTTAACTATATTTAGATTTTATTTAAATATCGTAGAAGAATCAAGGAAATATTTTTGGTAATGAAAATTAATTTTGTAGGTTAAGATACTTAGTATAAAGGAATAAGACTATAGTTAACTATTTAAAGTAAAAAAAAACTATATTTTGAAATATTAAGAATCTTAGGAATTTAGTTGAGAAAGAAAAGATTGAGGCTCAATGATGTAAAGACTATGAATTACATATAAGGTAAAGAAATACTTTAAGTTTCAAATTTAGGAAAAGAAAAGTGAAGTTCAAAATTATTAGCAGGCTATCCAGATATAGTAATCCTCACTTGAAAAAGAAAAATAAAAAGAAAAAGAAATAAAAGAAAAAAAAAGAAAAGAAAAGAAAGAAAAGTAAGTGAGTATAAGCTTGAGGAGATGCCTTATCAAAAATTGGCTTCACTTGGATTAACCTAAAGGGAAAACTTAATACATTTCTGAAAAAATATTGATGAGGTAGTATTTTTACTAGTAGTGTTCTCATGAATTTCCTATCTTTTGAATATTCTAAGTGAATTGATATTGCAACATATAGTCATTCTCGAAATGAATAGAAGACTAGAACTCTTAAACTCGATGACTAAATAGCCTTAATTCTACGTAGTTAATCTAATTACTTGAAAATCTTTCTAAGAAATCATACTATGATATTTATCAAATCAAAATTATAGTATTTCTGAATCAAAACTTTACTACAATGAATCATAACTTTTATGTAGTACTAAAAATTACTTGAGGACAAGTAATAGTTAAGTTTAGGAGATTTTGACCTACCGAAAATATGTTAAGACTTTCATGCCAATTTTATATTGATTTTGATGATATTTCACTTTAAAGAAAGGTATTTTTGAAGTTTTTTTGCAGGTATGCAAATTTATGGACATTGGAACAAAAAAATGCAAAAAGGAGTAAATTTGGAGCAAAAAGGACCAAAATATGAAGATTTGATCTAAGGCGCCGATGACGAGCTCGAAGGCACAGATGGCGGATTTTTCCCGAAAGTTCAGAAATATATTACAAGGGAGGTCGCTAACAACAAGATCGACGCCACCGACAGCGGGCCTTAGGAGAGAGAGTTCAAAGCCAAGTATTCTAGAAGCCCGTCGACGGCTAAAAGTCGGTTCTCTCACAAGATGCATTGAATGTGCACGATTTTTGAAAGGATGCTTGGTTAACTCTTAGAAACTCTTCAATTACTTTAAAAGAAACATATGGAGGCCGAAAAAAGAGTCCACCACGTGTCCATTAAGTGTCAAAAGAGTCTAGTAGTGTGTTAAACATGTTTTCATTTTGTTGGTGTTTCCATTAGAGTTTTAGAGAGTGAGTCTATTTAGTGTTATTTGTGAGGAATTCTTCGAGAGATTGTAAGAGTTGAAGGAAAGTGAGAGATTTCTTCCTCCTTGCCGCTTTGAAAGAGAATTTAGTGTCTTGTAAAGAAAGGAAGATATTCGGAGGAACTTCGAGGAGTTTCTTGGGGAGGAATTTGAGATAAGTTGTATTTACTTATTTTAGTTTGTATAACTTTGTTTTTGTATATAAAATCCAAGTTTTATCGTATCCTCTCCATGAAATCTGAGTAGTTTCTCTGTCTTTCTCCTTATTTTGAGATTTTTTGTGAAATGGTGATTTGAATTAGTTGTGCCAAGAGAATGATAAAAAGTTGTGATAATCTTTACACTTCAAACTTAATTTACTTTCAATCGGCCAATTGATAGTTAAAATATGTTGAGTTTAACAACTAAAGTGAAGATTACATTCGATATTCGGGGAGGTCGGAGTCCTTGAAAGTAAGTCGCAAATAAATAGAGAAATATTATTTATCGGGCGTAGAATTGGATATTTTAGAGTGAGTGACTAAAATCCTCGATTCGGTCCTATCGTTCGGGTGTTGAAGTGTAGATGTTAGCCCTCAGGGCGAGGGAACGTGGGAGCTCCGAAGTGAGGGCCGGCATCCTCCCAACCTAGCCGTAGATTTAGTAACTAAGCATATGATTAGTCAATGTTCTTTATGCATGGACCAAAGGGTAAAGAATAGGTATGCTCCTATTCGGCACAACATAGTTTTAAACTAATTCTAATTATCCATTCACTTAAATTTCTTAACAAAGGAGGAGGATGCTTGCTTATAGATTAAACCTCACTTTATTAGTAGAAGTAGTTAATTGTTAGTAGAATTAGTTTGTTAAAATGGAATCTTATTTACGATCGCTTATTAGTGACGGATAGGCAATTCGATTCCGAATTAGTTTCTATAATCCTAATCCGTAGCCTACGAAGTATCTCTCGTGGGATCGATATCAAGGACTCCACTAGAGCCCTATATTACTCGAGCGATATGTATACTTGCGTTGATAAAGGTAACTCGCAATTATTGAATATAATATACACTTGTTATAATATTAAGATTAAGTAAAGTACGTGGAGGCCGGTTCAGTAATTCTAACTTATCCCCAAAAATAAACCAATCAAGTGTAGTAGATGGAGTGATACTCAATCCTGAACTATCAGAATTTGCCCCAATTTAGCCAAATAGTTAGTCGCTCTATTAACTTCGCTATAGAAATTATGCCATTGAATGCTGAGACATGGTAACAACATTTTCATCTTGCTCAAATAAATAAGTCACTCCCAAGAACATATTCCATTCTTTTTACATGTTTTAAATGTTAAAAATGAATCAATTTCAATTCGTAAAAGATTCACTCCCAATTGCTTGGCAATTAATAGACATGGTAGAAAAGCATACATTTCAAAAAAAAATAATAGAAAACGACTGGCAAGGAGCTGAAAACTACAAAAAGCAATTCTCGTTACAATCCCTTAAAATGCTACCCACACCAGTCGTTTCATTTTTAAACCTTCCATCCATGTTTAACCCATCTAAGTAGATTCACCAAATCGTTAACAACCTGTCTTTCCCATGTCGGCATATTTTTAGGTTGTGTGTTTTATTTTGAAAAGGGGGTCGCCTAATAGAAATTGTCGGCGAATTTTTTTAATTTAATTTAAATAAATAATTTGAAAAGTAGCATTTGATTTTTGAAAATAATTTTAAGATATGAAATCAAACCGACCTCACATCCCAGATAGTTTATATAAACGAGCGCCGCATCACAAACCGTGTATCTATCCCGAAGAATAGACACACTGTTTGGTGATGGGGCTCGATTAAATAAACTAGAAGATTTGTGACATCCGTTTGGTCTGCGAACCAATTTTATAAGCCGACAAATTCCCCTGCTTAATATAAATGAATTAAGCAGGGTTTATATTACTCAGGTTCTTAAAATTCCCTATAAGGGCAAGCCCCTATAGTTAATTACATCTTAAGTGACGGGAATCACCTAAGAAAACTCTCGATAATAATCAATAATTCCGCTCTCAAGAATTTCAAAGTTTAAGTTTTCAAGGGATTGAATTTTGGAATTTCAATAGGGAATGGATCAAATTTGGAACATTTTATTTTGGGAATTCAAAGGAAGAAAGGTAGGAGAAATCACAGATTCGAAGCGAACTTCGGTAATTTCCCGACTATCCTATTGTTTGGCTTGGATTTGGGAAAGTCCTAATGTTTATTTAATGTTTTGATCTTGCCAATTTTAATTAATTTGGACTTATATTTGTATGATAAAATCATACAAATAGCCTGAAAGATGTGAGGGTTTATGTCGTATCAAACGACTACCTCGGAGTCCTAAGACCGGTTAGGGCTTAATTTACATGACATGATCATGCAAATGCCTAACGAAGAGTTGAGGATTTATGTTGCACTAGGCACACTACCTCGAAATCCTATGGCTTGTTATTTAATTATAAGAAAATTTTGCTGAAGTAGATCCGAGTTTTGTTGATGACGATGGCCGTGCTGCCCACCATGCTCCGAGCTCCTTGTTGTTGCAGAGTTTTAATTTTAGAAGTCATAAATCAGGAGATGAGAGAAGTGTTCTGGTTTAGAGAAAGTCTTAATTTCCAAGTGTTTTTTTATGTTTTAATTAAACAAATCTTAAAGTTGATTATAACAACACCGGTTAAGATCCCACAGTTCCATCATTCCGGCATCGTTATTTTTATCGGATTCACTTAGTCCAGATGAATTTGCTAAACTCAACTAAATGAGTTCCACACTTTCATTTAGACCGTGGGAAATCCCGTTAGCAACACGTAGGTTACATCATCCGAGGTATTCCCGATCATCCAACAAGACGTTTTAATTTAGTTGTAGTTGTAGTTTTGTATTCTGTTTGTGATTAAATTTTGAGTTGTTTTATATTTTGAAATGTTGTGGCGGTGAATTTTATCTTGCAATGACTTTTAATTTAGTTTTGGTTTCAATTTTAGGGACTATCCTAAAGGTGTGGGTTTTCATGCAACAGTTGTTTATCATGCAAGAAAAGTAAGTGCGATGCGATTAAATTAATTGCAATAAAGTAAATTGCAAGAAAGTAAATTGCAATAAAATAAAAGCGTACCTGGAGGGTCTTCCCGTCATCCCAGGCTGCACTTAAACACAATTTAGAATATTTAAGCACTTAAAACAAGTTCCTCGAGTAAAGCTAAAGGAAGGGTTATGGTTTTCTACCAAATTCCTAATCCTATAGCTAGTCATTTCCTATGACGTCTGGGTTCTTGTGTTTTAGTTTGCGGACGATTTTCTTCATCAAGGAACAATTAATTTCAGTTGTTCTTATAAACCTCCTATCATATTGAGGAAGTGCTTAAGAAGAATCTTAAACATCTTTTCAATATTACTAGAATTGTTTTAAGTCCAAATGAATTTAATTATACAAATGAATTAATCGTCCGAGAATTCAAGTTTTGTTGTTATCTTGCTCGATGAACTAGGACATTTGAATATCCTATAAGTGAAGTAACATTTCATTTGACGTTCGTTTAGGAGTTATCATAACCAAAGATTTCGAGGGCAAATTGGTGTTCAAATGGTTTGTGATTTAATTTAATTTCAGTTAACGGGTTTAAATTTGGGATAGCGTTCAAGTTGCTTTATATTTATTTTTGAATTTCTTTATGTCTTAGGTGATGTTATTTTTAATTTAATTTAACTTTAATTTAATTTAATTTAATTTGGTTTAGTTTTAATTTTAATTTAATTTAATTTAATTCAATTTAGTTTGATTTGATGTGAATTAACTTAATTTAATTTAACTTAATTTAATTTAATTTGATTTAATTTCCTTTAATTTAATTTAATTTGATTTGATTTAATTTAATTTAATTTAATTTAATTTGATATGTTTTAATTTAATTTTATTTAATCAATTTAATTTAATTTTAATTTAATTTAATTCAATTTAATTTGATTTGTTCAATTTAATTTAATTTAATTTAATTTAATTTGTTTGATTTAATTTAATTTAAACTTTAATTTAATTTTAATTGAAAATTTAAAAAGAGTTTAATGATTTAACTTTAATTTAATTTAATGACTAAGTCTTTTAACATTTTAATTCTTAGATTTGAATTATCATTTTAATTAGGAATTAAATATTATTGAGATGATTAATTTAGGGATTCTTAAATTAAAGAACAAATCTCTTCCTAATAATATCCCTATTTTAATAATTCCAATTTTATTATTCTTCCAAATTTAATCAATTATTTAATTAAGGTTTATTTCAATTATTTTCAAGTTGTTTAATGGGTTTCTACCCTTTAATTATTCAAACTTCAATCATCCAAATCATATTAGGATAAAAAATTTTACTCTTTAATTTTATTAAGCCTAAAGTTTTAATTAAAGATTAAAATTTTAATTATCATTTTGCCCTTCAAGCTTAATAATTTCATAACTCTCTAAATTGAGCTTAAATGAACTTGAAATTTTTATGTGACTTCACTCATATGTCAATAAAGACATGAGAGGAGAAAATGTTATTTTTCTCGTATTTAATTTATTTATGTAATTATTTTTGGTGGAAAATAGAGATTTCCAAGGAAAATTTAATAATATGACCAAGGGAAGTTTCAGTCCTTAAGAAAATTATGGGACATTCCTAATGACCAGAGGACCACTTGGACCAATTTGGTGATTTTTTGAAGTATATTATTTTTATTATAATTATTTTGAGTTTTGGAGTATTAATTAATTTTAAAATAAAATAAAGATTGAAAAATGAATTTTATATTTTTCAAAAATCTCTCTAATATCAAGGAAATCAGAGAATCAATTTTTACAATTTTCTGATTTTTCTTTGATTTATTAGAATTATTTTAGTGGAAATACTAGAAATATATATATTTTTAATTTTAAAATTACCTTAGGGCTTTAAAATTTAATATCTAAATAGAACCTAAGAAAAATATGGGGTTTGTTCCTAAGTGATTAAAATTCAAAATGTGACATTTTGGTGAATTTTATTATTTTTATGATTTTTATTATTTTTTAATTATTAAAATATTAAAATAATACAAAAAATCAACTTTTTTAGAAAATTAAAATTTTAATTTTCTTAAATTCCCCGATATCGAGAGGCTCCAAAACCAATTTGGTGAATTTTTGAAAAGTATTTTGAAAGTTATGAATTTTTAAAGTTTAATATGGCTAAATAAGCTTAATCAACCCATTTAGTATGGCTAACCAAGTCCAATTAACTTCAAATTTTTATGGTGGGTTCCTCTAATCCTAAAGGTCAGTGGAGAATTGATTTCAAGTCAATTTGATGTATGATTAGCTCTAATTAATTAGGGACCTATTTTGGGTGTTTAAGCCAATTAGGGTTATTTTAAATAAATTAATTCAAAACCTATTTTTCCTAGGGTCCTCTGGTCATAAGAGACATCACCAAATTTTCCTAGAATTTATTTTACAACATGCTAATTATTGGATTTAAAATACTCAAAACAGTAACATGAATTTGAAAAATCAATAACTTCTCATAGGGATGGCCTCTGACTTTGGAAAATTCAGGGAATGTTCCCAAATTCAGAGGCTTCAAAAGCCCTATGGTCTCATGCCATGGTGAATTTCCTATATGCATGGAGAATTAAAACAATGCGAGAGGGTAAATAAATCATTAAAAATAAAATACTTGATGAAATTAAATGATTTCTTTTCCACATTATTCTCCTCTGTTCACTGAGCAAGAGGGTATTTTTATTTTATTTTTCTCGATTTTTCTACGCAAAGTTATGCATTTTTGAAGTTTAGGGAATTAAATAAATCAGAAAATCCCTAATTTTCTATTTATCCGAGTCGGCGTTGCGCCAACCTTAACATCTCCGAAGTGCCGCGTGGCGCTTTCTGATTCGACGCCGCCATCCAACACAGCGCTCCGGGGGCCCGCTGTATCGTTCCGTCTCCTCATCCGGCGCAATCCTGGCTGTCCGTCCGCGCGTGTATGGAATGAACAGCATCCATTCATCGTCCCCAAGCGTCCTCACCCGAGAGCCGTCCACACTAAAACCCTAAGAACTCACTCATTTCTCAATAGATTTTCGTGTTCTTATGCTCTATGGATTCGTCTTGAAGAGACGAATACATCTATATGGTGATCACGCATTGAAATTAAAGCATTTGAAATGGAGAATCTCCAGAAGCTCGGGATAAAGAATTAGCTCATACCTTTGCTCAGAGAAGTGTGGCTTCAATCTGAGGGTTGTGTCACCTTCGATTGCGTCCCGACAAGCTCCGGATGAAGTCTCCTGGTCTAGTGAATTGCACTAGCTATGAAAGTGACCACAGCCGATCACAAAGCTTGGAGGCTGGAACAAGCCGGGTGGCCTTGGAGATGGGGCTTTCGATGGGAAACTTCTCCTCTTGGTCTAGTGAAGGTGTAGGGCCATTCAATTTGAAGATTGGCTCACCGTGGCAAAGTGTCCTGGTTTTTGGGTGAAATTTCGGTTGAGAAATCGGGTTCTGTTGGTGGGGATTAGGGCAAATTGACACTGGGGATCAACTGCTCTAAGTATGGAGTAGGGCCTGGAACAATTTTGGCAGAGTTTTGACAAGGTTTTTGCAACTCTCTTCCATGGCCGTGAGGGGGTCGAGTTTAAATAGAGGTGGCCGGAGAGCCTCGCGGGGATGGCCAAGGATTGGGATCGGTTGCTTAGGTCGAGGGAAGAACGGTCGCAATGGCCATTGGGGATGGGGCGACTCGGCAGGTGAGAATTCCAAGTTTGGGCTCACATGTGAGCTCTCGACCCGGTGGTTTCCGGCGGTCGTAGTGGCCGACCGGCCGGTCTCGAGTCACCATCTTGGCCGGTGGGGTCGGGGCTTGGCATTAATGCGAGCAATTGGCAAATGCCATGTGTCAAAAGCTTGATTTAAAATGGAATGGGAGAAGGCCAATTTTGGCTTGATTTGGTCAAGTCCACCCTTTGGGCTTGGTTCACCCTTCAAGGTGGCTTTGGGTGCTGTGAGGAATCAAGGGAATCAGCTGGTTTGACATGGAGAAGTCCTTATCCAAATATATTTGGATTAAATTTGAGTTAAGGGGAATCATGGTTAAGGCTAATGACTTTAGGAGATTAAGGAAAGAGTCTCCTTCTTTTGCCCAAAATGGCATGGTGACATGTAAAGAGGCTCTCATGGCTTCCATGTGGCTCATGCATGGCTTCATGGCTCATCTTTGGCTTGGGAAAAGTTAAGTCAATTTCATGGAATGGGACAAATTATGAGTGAGAGATTTAGGCCTTTCTACAATCTATTTGTGCACCTGCATCACATTGAATTTGGACAAATATAATTAATCTTCTAGCTGTAGAAGTAGTCCCTAAAACTGAAACCAAAACTAAGTTAAAAGTCATTGCAAGATAAAATTCACTGCCACAACATTTCAAAATTTAAAACAACTCAAAATTTAATCACAAACAGAACACAAAACTACAATTACAACTAAATTAAAACGTCCTGTTGGATGATCGGGAATACCTCGGATGATGTAACCTACGTGTTGCTAACGGGATTTCCCACGGTCTAAATGAAGGTGTGGAACTCATTCGAGTTGAGTTTAGCAAATTCATCTGGACTAAGTGAATCCGATAAAAATAACGATGCCAGAAGGATGGAACCGTGGGATCTTAACCGGTGTTGTTATAATCAACTTTAAGAATTGTTTTAATTAAAACACAAAAACACTTGGTAATTAAGAAGTTCTCTAAACCAAAACACTTTTCTCATAATGACCCGAGCAATATTGGAAGCCATCTTAGTAATATTTAGAAATTTAAAGATTTTGTCAATCATTTGACTAAACCATGCACAAATAATGAAGCCGAGTACAAACAATCAAGTCATAATTTGATCAATTTGGATGATCAAATTAATACGATTTATTTTACAACATGCTAATTATTGGATTTAAAAATTCTGAATAAGGCTAACAGATTAATTTTATTGTTTGTATTCTGTGTACTGTATTATTTTCTGAGATATATATTTTGTTTGCAGTTTGTATTTAATTTCTAGATGGATTGTGATGTTTAAATTGTAATTGTAATTGTGAACTTTAAGTTAAAAATAGTAAACTCGTGTGTTATTGTGTTGTGAAATGCAAATGTTACTTGGTATTATCATCGTGTAGTATAATAGTTGTTGTTAAATGTTTTGTTTTATGTATTTATTTCAAAATTTCATTACCCCAGCAAATTCTCTAATCTCTTATATGTGTAGAAAAATTCCTAATATTACATGTCAGTTGAAGTTAAAAATTTTCGAGAAGAACCTGCAAAATTTCGTGAAAGAAAAAAATGCCTAAAGTGCAAAGGTATGATTTATATTCGAATTTTTCTTTCCCCCATATTATTTCTATTATTGAAAATTTTAAGTTTGGGGGTAGGGAGAAAGATATTCACTGTTATATGTTCTCAATTAAAATAATTGCAAAATTTTTAAATATGATTTTTGTGATAAAATTTGATTCAGTTAACTATATTTAGATTTTATTTAAATATTGTAGAAGAATCAAGGAAATATTTTTGGTAATGAAAATTAATTTTGTAGGTTAAGATACTTAGTATAAAGGAATAAGACTATAGTTAACTATTTAAAGTAAAAAAAAACTATATTTTGAAATATTAAGAATCTTAGGAATTTAGTTGAGAAAGAAAAGATTGAGGCTCAATGATGTAAAGACTATGAATTACATATAAGGTAAAGAAATACTTTAAGTTTCAAATTTAGGAAAAGAAAAGTGAAGTTCAAAATTATTAGCAGGCTATCCAGATATAGTAATCCTCACTTGAAAAAGAAAAATAAAAAGAAAAAGAAATAAAAGAAAAAAAAAGAAAAGAGAAGAAAGAAAAGTAAGTGAGTATAAGCTTGAGGAGATGCCTTATCAAAAATTGGCTTCACTTGGATTAACCTAAAGGGAAAACTTAACACATTTCTGAAAAAATATTGATGAGGTAGTATTTTTACTAGTAGTGTTCTCATGAATTTCCTATCTTTTGAATATTCTAAGTGAATTGATATTGCAACATATAGTCATTCTTGAAATGAATAGAAGACTAGAACTCTTAAACTTGATGACTAAATAGCCTTAATTCTACAGAGTTAATCTAATTACTTGAAAATCTTTCTAAGAAATCATACTATGATATTTATCAAATCAAAATTATAGTATTTCTGAATCAAAACTTTACTACAATGAATCATAACTTTTATGTAGTACTAAAAATTACTTGAGGACAAGTAATAGTTAAGTTTAGGAGATTTTGACCTACTGAAAATATGTTAAGATTTTCATGCCAATTTTATATTGATTTTGATGATATTTCACTTTAAAGAAAGGTATTTTTGAAGTTTTTTTGCAGGTATGCAAATTTATGGACATTGGAACAAAAAAATGCAAAAAGGAGTAAATTTGGAGCAAAAGGACCAAAATATGAAGATTTGATCTAAGGCGCCGATGACGAGCTCGAAGGCACTGATGGCGGATTTTTCCCAAAAGTTCAGAAATATATTACAAGGGAGGTCGCTAACAACAAGATCGACGCCACCGACAGCGGGCCTTAGGAGAGAGAGTTCAAAGCCAAGTATTCTAGAAGCCCGTCGACGGCTAAAAAGTCGGTTCTCTCACAAGATGCATTGAATGTGCACGATTTTTGAAAGGATGCTTGGTTAACTCTTAGAAACACTTCAACTACTTTAAAAGAAACATATGGAGGCCGAAAAAAGTGTCCACCACGTGTCCATTAAGTGTCAAAAGAGTCTAGTAGTGTGTTAAACATGTTTTCATTTTGTTGGTGTTTCCATTAGAGTTTTAGAGAGTGAGTCTATTTAGTGTTATTTGTGAGGAATTCTTCGAGAGATTGTAAGAGTTGAAGGAAAGTGAGAGATTTCTTCCTCCTTGCCGCTTTGAAAGAGAATTTAGTGTGCTGTAAAGAAAGGAAGATATTCAGAGGAACTTCAAGGAGTTTCTTGGGGAGGAATTTGAGATAAGTTGTATTTACTTATTTTAGTTTGTATAACTTTGTTTTTGTATATAAAATCCAAGTTTTATCGTATCCTCTCCATGAAATCTGAGTAGTTTCTCTGTCTTTCTCCTTATTTTGAGATTTTTTGTGAAATGGTGATTTGAATTAGTTGTGCCAAGAGAATGATAAAAAGTTGTGATAATCTTTACACTTCAAACTTAATTTACTTTCAATCTGGCCAATTGATAGTTAAAATATGTTGAGTTTAACAACTAAAGTGAAGATTACATTCGATATTCAGGGAGGTCGGAGTCCTTGAAAGTAGGCTGCAAATAAATAGAGAAATATTATTTATCGGGCGTAGAATTGGATATTTTAGAGTGAGTGACTAAAATCCTCAATTCGGTCCTATCGTTTGGGTGCTGAAGTGTAGATGTTAGCCCTCAGGCGAGGGGAACGTGGGAGCTCCGAAGTGAGGGCCAGTATCCTCCCAACCTAGCCGTAGATTTAGTAACTAAGCATATGATTAGTCAATGTTCTTTATGCATGGACCAAAGGGTAAAGAATAGGTATGCTCCTATTTGGCACAACATAGTTTTAAACTAATTCTAATTATCCATTCACTTAAATTTCTTAACAAAGGAGGAGGATGCTTGCTTATAGATTAAACCTCACTTTATTAGTAGAAGTAGTTAATTGTTAGTAGAATTAGTTTGTTAAAATGGAATCTTATTTACGATTGCTTATTAGTGACAGATAGGCAATTCGATTCTGAATTAGTTTCTATAATCCTAATCCGTAGCCTCTGAAGTATCTCTGTGGGATCGATATCAAGGACTCCACTAGAGCCCTATATTACTTGAGCGATATGTATACTTGCGTTGATAAAGGTAACTCTGCAATTATTGAATATAATATACACTTGTTATAATATTAAGATTAAGTAAAGTACGTGGAGGCCGGTTCAGTAATTCTAACTTATCCCCAAAAATAAACCAATCAAGTGTAGTAGATGGAGTGATACTCAATCCTGAACTATCAGAATTTGCCCCCAATTTAGCCAAATAGTTAGTCGCTCTATTAACTTCGCTATAGAAATTATGCCATTGAATGCTGAGACATGGTAACAACATTTTCATCTTGCTCAAATAAATAAGTCACTCCCAAGAACATATTCCATTCTTTTTACATGTTTTAAATGTTAAAAATGAATCAATTTCAATTCGTAAAAGATTCACTCCCAATTGCTTGGCAATTAATAGACATGGTAGAAAAGCATACATTTCAAAAAAAATAATAGAAAACGACGGCAAGGAGCTGAAAACTACAAAAAGCAATTCTCGTTACAATCCCTTAAAATGCTACCCACACCAGTCGTTTCATTTTTAAACCTTCCATCCATGTTTAACCCATCTAAGTAGATTCACCAAATCGTTAACAACCTGTCTTTCCCATGTCGGCATATTTTTAGGTTGTGTGTTTTATTTTGAAAAGGGGGTCGCCTAATAGAAATTGTCGGCGAATTTTTTTAATTTAATTTAAATAAATAATTTGAAAAGTAGCATTTGATTTTTGAAAATAATTTTAAGATATGAAATCAAACCGACCTCACATCCCAGATAGTTTATATAAACGAGCGCCGCATCACAAACCGTGTATCTATCCCGAAGAATAGACACATTGTTTGGTGATGGGGCTCGATTAAATAAACTAGAAGATTTGTGACATCCGTTTGGTTTGCGAACCAATTTTATAAGCCAACAAATTCCCCGCTTAATATAAATGAATTAAGCGGGGTTTATATTACCCAGGTTCTTAAAATTCCCTATAAGGGCAAGCCCCTATAGTTAATTACATCTTAAGTGACGGGAATCACCTAAGAAAACTCTCGATAATAATCAATAATTCGCTCTCAAGAATTTCAAAGTTTAAGTTTTCAAGGGATTGAATTTTGGAATTTCAATAGGGAATGGATCAAATTTGGAACATTTTATTTTGGGAATTCAAAGGAAGAAAGGTAGGAGAAATCACAGATTCGAAGCGAACTTCGGTAATTTCCCGACTATCCTATTGTTTGGCTTGGATTTGGGAAAGTCCTAATGTTTATTTAATGTTTTGATCTTGCCAATTTTAATTAATTTGGACTTATATTTGTATGATAAAATCATACAAATAGCCTGAAAGATGTGAGGGTTTATGTCGTATCAAACGACTACCTCGGAGTCCTAAGACCTAGGTTAGGGCTTAATTTACATGACATGATCATGCAAATGCCTAACGAAGAGTTGAGGATTTATGTTGCACTAGGCACACTACCTCGAAATCCTATGGCTTGTTATTTAATTCTAAGAAAATTTTGCTGAAGTAGATCCGAGTTTTGTTGATGACGATGGCCGTGCTGCCCACCATGCTCCGAGCTCCTTGTTGTTGCAGAGTTTTAATTTTAGAAGTCATAAATCGGGAGATGAGAGAAGTGTTCGGTTTAGAGAAAGTCTTAATTTCCAAGTGTTTTTTTATGTTTTAATTAAACAAATCTTAAAGTTGATTATAACAACACCGGTTAAGATCCACGAGTTCCATCATTCGGCATCGTTATTTTTATCGGATTCACTTAGTCCGGATGAATTTGCTAAACTCAACTAAATGAGTTCCACACTTTCATTTAGACCGTGGGAAATCCCGTTAGCAACACGTAGGTTACATCATCCGAGGTATTCCCGATCATCCAACAAGACGTTTTAATTTAGTTGTAGTTGTAGTTTTGTATTCCGTTTGTGATTAAATTTTGAGTTGTTTTATATTTTGAAATGTTGTGGCGGTGAATTTTATCTTGCAATGACTTTTAATTTAGTTTTGGTTTCAATTTTAGGGACTATCCTAAAGGTGTGGGTTTTCATGCAACGAGTTGTTTATCATGCAAGAAAAGTAAGTGCGATGCGATTAAATTAATTGCAATAAAGTAAATTGCAAGAAAGTAAATTGCAATAAAATAAAAGCGTACCTGGAGGGTCTTCCCGTCATCCCAGGCTGCACTTAAACACAATTTAGAATATTTAAGCACTTAAAACAAGTTCCTCAGTAAAGCTAAAGGAAGGGTTATGGTTTTCTACCAAATTCCTAATCCTATAGCTAGTCATTTCCTATGACGTCTAGGTTCTTGTGTTTTGGTTTGCGGACGATTTTCTTCATCAAGGAACAATTAATTTCAGTTGTTCTTATAAACCTCCTATCATATTGAGGAAGTGCTTAAGAAGAATCTTAAACATCTTTTCAATATTACTAGAATTGTTTTAAGTCCAAATGAATTTAATTATACAAATGAATTAATCGTCCGAGAATTCAAGTTTTGTTGTTATCTTGCTCAGTGAACTAGGACATTTGAATATCCTATAAGTGAAGTAACATTTCATTTGACGTTCTGTTTAGGAGTTATCATAACCAAAGATTTCGAGGGCAAATTGGTGTTCAAATGGTTTGTGATTTAATTTAATTTCAGTTAACGGGTTTAAATTTGGGATAGCGTTCAAGTTGCTTTATATTTATTTTTGAATTTCTTTATGTCTTAGGTGATGTTATTTTTAATTTAATTTAACTTTAATTTAATTTAATTTAATTTGTTTTAGTTTTAATTTTAATTTAATTTAATTTAATTCAATTTAGTTTGATTTGATGTGAATTAACTTAATTTAATTTAACTTAATTTAATTTAATTTGATTTAATTTCCTTTAATTTAATTTAATTTGATTTGATTTAATTTAATTTAATTTAATTTAATTTGATATGTTTTAATTTAATTTTATTTAATCAATTTAATTTAATTTTAATTTAATTTAATTCAATTTAATTTGATTTGTTCAATTTAATTTAATTTAATTTAATTTAATTTGTTTGATTTAATTTAATTTAAACTTTAATTTAATTTTAATTGAAAATTTAAAAAGAGTTTAATGATTTAACTTTAATTTAATTTAATGACTAAGTCTTTTAACATTTTAAATCTTAGATTTGAATTATCATTTTAATTAGGAATTAAATATTATTGAGATGATTAATTTAGGGATTCTTAAATTAAAGAACAAATCTCTTCCTAATAATATCCCTATTTTAATAATTCCAATTTTATTATTCTTCCAAATTTAATCAATTATTTAATTAAGGTTTATTTCAATTATTTTCAAGTTGTTTAATGGGTTTCTACCCTTTAATTATTCAAACTTCAATCATCCAAATCATATTAGGATAAAAAATTTTACTCTTTAATTTTATTAAGCCTAAAGTTTTAATTAAAGATTAAAATTTTAATTATCATTTTGCCCTTCAAGCTTAATAATTTCATAACTCTCTAAATTGAGCTTAAATGAACTTGAAATTTTTATGTGACTTCACTCATATGTCAATAAAGACATGAGAGGAGAAAATGTTATTTTTCTGTATTTAATTTATTTATGTAATTATTTTTGGTGGAAAATAGAGATTTCCAAGGAAAATTTAATAATATGACCAAGGGAAGTTTCATGTCCTTAAGAAAATTATGGGACATTCCTACAATGACCGGAGGACCACTTGGACCAATTTGGTGATTTTTGAAGTATATTATTTTTATTATAATTATTTTGAGTTTTGGAGTATTAATTAATTTTAAAATAAAATAAAGATTGAAAAATGAATTTTATATTTTTCAAAAATCTCTCTAATATCAAGGAAATCGAGAGAATCAATTTTTACAATTTTCTGATTTTTCTTTGATTTATTAGAATTATTTTAGTGGAAATACTAGAAATATATATATTTTTAATTTTAAAATTACCTTAGGGCTTTAAAATTTAATATCTAAATAGACCTAAGAAAAATATGGGGTTTGTTCCTAAGTGATTAAAATTCAAAATGTGACATTTTAGTGAATTTTATTATTTTTATGATTTTTATTATTTTTTAATTATTAAAATATTAAAATAATACAAAAAATCAACTTTTTTTAGAAAATTAAAATTTTAATTTTCTTAAATTCCCCTGATATCAGAGAGGCTCCAAAACCAATTTGGTGAATTTTTGAAAAGTATTTTGAAAGTTATGAATTTTTAAAGTTTAATATGGCTAAATAGCTTAATCAACCCATTTAGTATGGCTAACCAAGTCCAATTAACTTCAAATTTTTATGGTGGGTTCCTCTAATCCTAAAGGTCAGTGGAGAATTGATTTCAAGTCAATTTGATGTATGATTAGCTCTAATTAATTAGGGACCTATTTTGGGTGTTTAAGCCAATTAGGGTTATTTTAAATAAATTAATTCAAAACCTATTTTTCCTAGGGTCCTCTGGTCATAAGAGACATCACCAAATTTTCCTAGAATTTATTTTACAACATGCTAATTATTGGATTTAAAATACTCAAAACAATAACATGAATTTGAAAAATCAATAACTTCTCATAGGGATGGCCTATGACTTTGGAAAATTCAGGGAATGTTCCCAAATTCAGAGGCTTCAAAAGCCCTATGGTCTCATGCCATGGTGAATTTCCTATATGCATGGAGAATTAAAACAATGCAGAGGGTAAATAAATCATTAAAAATAAAATACTTGATGAAATTAAATGATTTCTTTTCCACATTATTCTCCTCTGTTCACTGAGCAAGAGGGTATTTTTATTTTATTTTTCTGATTTTTCTACGCAAAGTTATGCATTTTTGAAGTTTAGGGAATTAAATAAATCAGAAAATCCCTAATTTTCTATTTATCCGAGTCGGCGTTGCGCCAACCTTAACATCTCCGAAGTGCCGCGTGGCGCTTTCTGATTCGACGCCGCCATCCAACACAGCGCTCCGGGGGCCCGCTGTATCGTTCCGTCTCCTCATCCGGCGCGATCCTGGCTGTCCGTCCGCGCGTGTATGGAATGAACAGCATCCATTCATCGTCCCCAAGCGTCCTCACCCGAGAGCCGTCCACACTAAAACCCTAAGAACTCACTCATTTCTCAATAGATTTTCGTGTTCTTATGCTCTATGGATTCGTCTTGAAGATACGAATACATCTATATGGTGATCACGCATTGAAATTAAAGCATTTGAAATGGAGAATCTCCAGAAGCTCGGGATAAAGAATTAGCTCATACCTTTGCTCAGAGAAGTGTGGCTTCAATCTGAGGGTTGTGTCACCTTCGATTGCGTCCCAGCAAGCTCCAGATGAAGTCTCCTGGTCTGGTGAATTGCCTAGCTATGAAAGTGACCACAGCTGATCACAAAGCTTGGAGGCTGGAACAACTGGGTGGCTTGGAGATGGGGCTTTCAGTGGGAAACTTCTCCTCTTGGTCTAGTGAAGGTGTAGGGCCAGTCAATTTGAAGATTGGCTCACTGTGGCAAAGTGTCCTGGTTTTTGGGTGAAATTTCAGTTGAGAAATTGGGTTCTGTTGGTGGGGATTAGGGCAAATTGACACTGGGGATCAACTGCTCTAAGTATGGAGTAGGGCCTGGAACAATTTTGGCAGAGTTTTGACAAGGTTTTTGCAACTCTCTTCCATGGCCGTGAGGGGGTCGAGTTTAAATAGAGGTGGCTGGAGAGCCTCACAGGGATGGCCAAGGATTGGGATCAGTTGCTTAGGTCAAGGGAAGAACAGCTGCAATGGCCATTGGGGATGGGGCAGCTCAGCAGGTGAGAATTCCAAGTTTGGGCTCACATGTGAGCTCTCGGCCTGGTGGTTTCCGGCGAGCTGTAGTGGCCGACCGGCCGGTCTCGGGTCACCATCTTGGCCGAGTGGGGTCGGGGCTTGGCATTAGTGCGAGCAATTGGCAAATGCCATGTGTCAAAAGCTTGATTTAAAATGGAATGGGAGAAGGCCAATTTTGGCTTGATTTGGTCAAGTCCACCCTTTGGGCTTGGTTCACCCTTCAAGGTGGCTTTGGGTGCTTGTGAGGAATCAAGGGAATCGATTGGTTTGACATGGAGAAGTCCTTATCCAAATATATTTGGATTAAATTTGAGTTAAGGGGAATCATGGTTAAGGCTAATGACTTTAGGAGATTAAGGAAAGAGTCTCCTTCTTTTGCCCAAAATGGCATGGTGACATGTAAAGAGGCTCTCATGGCTTCCATGTGGCTCATGCATGGCTTCATGGCTCATCTTTGGCTTGGGAAAAGTTAAGTCAATTTCATGGAAATGGGTTTAAGAAAATTTTGGTATTTTGATGGGAATTTGTATGGGGCTTAATTTGGAATAGCTTCATGATGAGTTTTGAAACTTAGGGATTGATTTAATTGAAAATATGGTGTAGAGCAATTCTCATATGGGTTTTGGATTGATTTTGGCCCTTTGGATTTTGGTGGAGATGGGCTTTAGGAAGGTTTCATGTAAGTGGGCTTTTAAGTTTAAGAATGAATTCATGGATGGGAATTTTGTAGAAGTTTGGGCCAAATAATTATTGAGTTTGGTTTAGGGATATGTCATGAGTGATTTGAAATGAGTTTGGAGTGATTTGGGTTTGAATTGGGTTGGATTTGGGCCTCTTTGGTAAATGGGCAAATGTAGGTCAAATTGGGCTAACTTGGGCCAATGTTGGGCTAGGGTTGAAATTGATGTAAAATAAATGTTGGGAAATGTTTATGGGGGTGTTTCAAAGAGGTTTTGGCTTTGGTTGGGTTTTGATTTTGGGGTTTGGGCTTATTTGGGTTAGGTTTGGATTTAGGTCAAAATTGGGCTTTTTGGCTTTGGGTTGAATTTGAGTGGGGTTTGGGTCTAAATTTTAGGTGATTCATGTTAATTTTTTTATTTGTAGGGATGTTATGGAAGGTTTAGAAAAGATTTGGGGTTAATTGGAGTTGGATTTGGTGAGTTTGGATTAGGTTTGGGCCATGGGTCCAAATTGGGCTTTAAGGCCAAAAGTGAAATTGGATCCAAATGTCAATCAAATTGGACTTGTATTTGGTCTAGATTGGTGTTGGGAATGTTTAATTGAAGTTTAGAATTGAATTGGACCAGAATTTGGGTCAATTGGATAGGTTTGGCTTGACATTGGGTTCACTTAGGGTTAAAATGGGTCAACTTAGGGGTTTTGACAAAAGTGGGGTAAATTGACAAAATTGGCCCATGGTGTAGTTGAACAAAATGAAATTGTGAATATTTTGGATTTTCTGGAATTTTCTAGGAATTTTTCTGAATTTTTGGATTTTTGGGTCAAGAGGGGTATTTTGGGTATTTGGAGGGTATTGGGAGGTATTTTTGGAATTTTTGATATTTTTGGCTATGAATGATCAATTTGAGTAATGTGGAAATGTTTAGGAATGATTTTGGAGAATTTTGGGTAATTTAGGTGATTTTGCAAATTTTGGGTAGTTTCAAGGGTTTTGGGTAGGCTAGGCGTGTGTAGAGTCCCGGGGGTCAAAAATTGAAAATTTAGAAAATTGAAGATTGGGTAAATGTAGGTGGAATAAAATCATTTTGGTTGAGCCATGAAGCCATATCAAGCCCACATGAGCCATGAAAGGACTCATTTGAGGCATCCACTATGTTGTTCCTAACCCTCTTAGCCAAGAGCTTAGGGGTTAAGGACCATCCATGTGGATCACCTTTATGAGTCGGGAGGTCGAGTTAGGTATGGGTGTGTTTCTAGGATGTGTGTGAAAGTGTAGTGTATAGGTGTAGTGTGTGTGTAAGTCGGCCCTTCACTGGACCGAGCCACCTGGGGTAGTCACAAGGCCAAAGAGTCCTATAGGAACTCATCCTTTAAACTTCCACATTTGATTTCAACCCTCTAGGTGATTAGGGGTCTATAGTCAAGTTTGTGGAGTTTGCAGGGAGTTAAGAAGTGGTTTGAATTTCTAAGTGGTGGGTCCCAATTCTAATCCTCTAAGATAGTCAAAGGAAAAGCCTAAGGCTAGATCCTAAGTACTAAAAAGAAGAAGAGATGACCTCATCAAAAATGAGGTCAACATCCCATATCAAATTAACATCACACCGTATATTCATAGCATTAAGGAGTTTACCATCCTTAATGCTAAATTTAATCACTTTGTCAATGTAAGCTTTTATGTTTGCTAACACTCTTTCATACAGCTGCTCCATACTTAGACGCTTCCTCTCATTACGTCCATCCAAATAAATCAAAAGAAAATATAAGGTATTGCATTAAGTAAATGATAGCCATTATACTGACCTTCTCAATTATGCAAGCATTGATTTAAAGAGCTATACCCGTTATTAGGTATAAAAATATTAAAATGTCATGTCAAATTCCTCCAAACAGTAGATAAGAACTTAAAAAGTAAAAAAAATGTGAGATATTGATTCTTCCTCTTTTCTGCATAAGAGGAACGGAAGGGATCTAAAGCCCATTGAGTTTATGTATATCATTTGTAGAAAGAATTATAATGTAGCCTCTTGACTAGGTTTAATAATGTCATTCCAATATGATTTCTTTGAAAAAAATGAAGCTCTCTTGCAATAGCTTTACTCATAGATATGTTAGCATTGCTATTAACTTTAAACACATCAGCTTTAATAACAGCAATAGGAATATTTGATACATACCTTACCACATCATCATTTAACATGTCCCAAAGCTTATTTAAATCCCAACCATCACAATTATAGCTAAATGCTACTTTAAGATTTTTATCATGAATCTCACTAGAAAACTTTCATAGAGGTCCATTCAACGATCAGTCATTATACAAAAAATTCAGCTTTCCCTCTCCCAATTCCCATGTAATAAAATCTTCAACTTTTTGTTTAATTTTAAGAAGTTCCCTCAAAACTATAGAATCCACAGATTTAGGTTCATATAAAAAGGATGCAATGATTTAAAATACTCCCTCTACATGAAGTTAGCTCACAAACCTTGTTTGGATCTATGTTGAATCCAAAGCTTACAAAAATTGATTTCCATTATTATTTTTAATGTCTTGAAGCCCAAGCCATAATTCTTCTTAGGCTTACATAATCTCCTCCAAATGGTCTGATCCTCGATTACAATATATAAGAGTTTAATCCTTTAATTTTCTTGTTAAAATTTCTTCCTTTACAACGGTGCCAAAAACTTGACTCCAAAGCAAAGTAAGATTTTAATTATGTCTTTAGATAGTAGGGATTTTACACAAGTATATGTATCGTTATCAAGTAATATAGAGATTTCTGATTAAGCCCCGAATATCAATTCCACAGAGATTGACGTTAATCACGACAGCTTTCTAGAGAAATTCTAGTCTACAAGAGCACAGCTTAGCTTGGAAGTCGATAAAAGTTTACTTTTTGATTATATACTACAATTATCACTACAATACTACTAAACTAAAATACTTAGTAAAAATTAGAAAGTGGGGTTTAATATATTAAAAGTACTCTTCCTTTTGCATTGAAATTAGTGAGATGTGTAAAAATAAAACAAGTAGCAAGAGAGATTGTGACAAATAGGAGAAATTATATTCTTTACCCTTACTTGGTTCTATAAAGAACATTGGTTAATCTGATGCTTTTAAATCTTTAAGATGGGTTAGGTATGGAAGATAATAGCTCTCACTCTAGAGTTCCCTCTTCTCCCTCCACCCAGGGGCTAACATCTCATATCAAAACTTAAAACATCAAACCAAATTGGGGGTTTTATCCTGTCACTCTAAAGTCATCTAATTTTATACCCATTAAAGTACATCTCCCTATCTATTTGCACTCAATTATATGGACTATATTCTCACCCATATAAACTCATGTGATTTTTACCAATAGTTGACTGAGATAATACCGCTTTGGTTTTTACATGTTCTAACAACAGATTTTAACATGCAAGTTGATCAAGTTTACATGTAAATGAAGATCAAAGTAAAATCATCACAATATATTCTAACTCTACTCAATTATATATCCTACACATGCATACTAATTCATTGTAAGTGGGAAGAGTAAAGAAAACTACTCACTACACATGGAGAAATAACAATAACTTTTCATTAAACAAGTCATTGAAACCACACATTCAAAGTACTAGATTCAAATGAAAATACAATGAAAATACTTATCTTTGATGTAAATCAAACTCTCCATATATAGCAAAAGCAATCTTCTTGCAATCTTCTCAAAGAACAAAGTGATAAAAAAAGAAAAAATTCTCTCACACTCTCTTTCTCTCTCACCTTGTCGCCCCACTTGGGCTCACATCCAAGCCTTCACTTCTTCTCCAAGCCTTATTCTCCTCTTCTAATCCTCTCCTCTTCTCTAAATCTCTTTCTTCAAGAGTTTCCAAGCCCTAATTATAATTTCACAAAAGATGCTTAAGTGTCTCTTCAAAACGAGTCCACATTCAATGAATCTTCCAAAGGGTGCCTTAAGTGCCTCTTCAATCCATGAAGCACATCTCTTCAATAATAACTCCTTCTAACTGATCCAAACTCTTCTGGAAAGTCTATTTTATCATTCCTAACAAATTCCCCAAGAGACACACTTTGTAACGCTTCGAAAATCATCCAAACCCGACATTTCCTCAATAAGTTATAGCAAAAACCATCACCAACTGTTTTGTTGTGCCTATGCACCAATTTGGTGGCTCTTAGGTGTTGTTTTCCCGGTATGACTGGCAGTTAAGCGCCAATTTTGGCGCTTAGGCGCCATCCTGCGCGCAGCTCTACTTTTTTACTCCATTTAGCTTCGTTTTGCCTCATTTTAGTTGTGTTTCACTTATAACAGATGTACCTACAAGATAGATATAAAAATAAAGCGTAATTTCATTAAAATGTATGTGATAAATGTAAAAGAGATTAAGCATAGAAAGACATATCAAAATGTGTTAAGTTAGAATTTTCTTCCTTGTTCATTTTGGTTCCAAATTACATCGTTTTTGCTTCATTTTTGTTCCTTTTACTCCAATCACTCAAAATTCTTCAATTCGATGTACCTAAAACCAAAAACACAAGAAAACATACGTTTAAAGTGCAATATCATTATAAAATTTAGCATAAAAAGTAGTACATTTTTAGGTGGATCATGGTCCAATGAATGACTTGTCCATGCCGAGCCCCCAAAAATTTGTTAAGTATTCTTTCTGTCTTTAACTGCATAACTTCATACATCTTAGTAGTATGATATATATGCATATGCAAGAAAGTTAGCACACTTTGTAAGAGTGTCAATCTTCCCCGAAAAGACAAATAAGAATTATTCCAACTTTGAATTCTATCATTAATCTTATGTAAAATCTCCCCAAAAATTAGCATCTTATTTCTGACATTACTAATTTGTATTCCTAACTACTTCATACGTAAATAGCAACCTTGAAACTAATGAACATTTCAATCCAACTCTTCCTCTCTACATGCACACCTTTACCTAGATATTCCTCACATTTATCAACATTAAACTGCATAACTAACACAAGCTGGAAATACTTAAGAATTTTATTGATCTTTCTTAAATTCATCTTGCCGACATTAAAAATAATAACCAAATCATCTACATATGCCGCGTGAGACACTGATACACCTAAAATATATAGTATTTTTATGCACCTTTTTATACATATTTTTGATGATACTGCACTTTAATGGAAGGTATTTTGTATTTTTCTTGCAGGCATGACCAAAATGATTAATTATAATGAAAGGAGCAAAAAAGGATCAAATCTAGAGCAAAATTACAATGTTAGAGAAATTTGGCCTCTAGCGCCTAAGCGCCAAAGTGCCGGTGCTTAAGCGCCACAGTTAAAAATCAAATTTTAATCAAATTTGGCACTATTTTCAAGGGGTGTTTGAAGCAACTTTTGGTGGTGGCTTCCTTAACTTTCTTTGGGCGGTAGATGTGATTGATGGGATGCATCTTTTGGTGGATACATTGAATTTGGACATGATTTGAAGAGACACCAAGACACCTTTTCAAAAATTATAAAAATGAAGCTTCATAATTTGCAAAAAGAGAGAGTTGGGAGTTCTGTTTTTATAGAGAGTCTTTTAAAGTTTGGAGAGTGTGTGAAATTAGTATAGTGTAGTTCTATAGTTGTTAGTAGAGAGTAGAGAGTAGAGAGTAAGAAAGGAAAAGGGGTTGGTGTGAAGCCTTCTTCTCACCAATTTTCTTTCATCCTTGTATCTAGTTTTTATTGAAGTCTAAAGTTTTTATTTGAGTCATCAGAGTTGGGCGCCAACCTCTGTAGAGTTGTATTGTGGAAAGCAAAATTTCACAGGAACTTCCAGCGTCCTGTGGAGAGGATTTTCATATAAGTATTTATCTTTGTTTTTACACTTTGTTTTTAAGTATGATTTGTTCTGTTTTCATATGGTTTATGCTTTCAAATAAAGTTGTGTTTATGTTTTCTCCATGAAATCTGAGTAGTCTACTTTAAATTTTTCTTTCTTAGATGATGAAGTAATTAAATTATGGAAGTATGTTGTGGAAAGTATAAATGTTTAATGCTGAAAGAAATTGTGATGATTCAATTCCTTGTACTTAATTTACTTCTTGATGTGACCAATTAAGATGATAAAATTTGTTGTGAGATTATGTAAGATCCAATGCGGTATTGTCTCAATCAACAATTGGAAAGAATCACTTGGAATTATATGGGTGAGAATTGTAGTCCATATGATTGAATGCAAATATATAGGGAGATATGTTTTATTGGGGAGTAAAATTAGAGGACTTTAGAGTGACAGGCTAAAGCCCCCTAATTTGGTTTGTTATTTTAAATTTTGTTATGAGATGTTAGCCCCCAGGTGGAGGGAATAGAAGGAACTCTAGAGTGAGAGCTGGTATCTTCCCTGTCTAACCCATCAAAATTTCAAATTAACCAATTTTCTTTATAGAACCAAGTAAGGTTAAAGATTATAATTGCTCCTATTTGGCACAATACATTTAAATACTTCTGCAACATAAATATCCATAATTATTACTGATTCATTGAAGAAGGAAAAAGATATTTGATTCTTATAGCTTTTATATCGTGTTTAGAGTATTGATAATTTTAATTTCTTGATTAACTTTTTATTAAAAATATCAAAAATAACTTTTAAAACTTTGTACCTTAAATCATACTTAGAAAAATCAATTGAAAAAGTAAAAAGTTATTTTTCTTATTTCTTTAAAGTTTTAGACATTTCCTTGTAGGTTCGATATTTCGAGGCTTAATCAAAAAGTTCTATATTACTTGATAAAGGATACATATATTGCGTAGTATCCCATATTATAAATCATAAATTTCCTATCTAAATCGTAAGCATAAATATTCAGGAATCAGACACCCACCTTTTGCATAATACCCACCACTCTGGTGCAAAGATATATGTTGATTTAACATAGCAGATAACAAAATACATAGAAATCATAAATATAGGTAATAACGGATCACTCTATTTAGGCCCTCTTTCTGACTTGAAATGACCTCGACATTGCCCATTTATTAATATGGAATAATACTTGTTCTCTATTAACATCTGTATGAGATTATAAAAGGCTAAATTAAAATCTTTAACTTTAAGAACCATCATAATACACTTTTAGTATATATTATCATATGCTTTCCTATTATCCAACTTAATAATAAAATTATCTCCTTTACATCTGATGTCTATGTTCATCATCAGTTCATGTGAAATTAAAATATTTTTAGTAATATGCCAACTTGTCATGAATGTTGTTTGTTGATAGCAGATAATTGAATTTAGAATAGGTGGAAGCTTTTCACTAGAAGCTTGCTAATAAACTTAGACACCACAATGGTAAGACTAATGAGCCTAAAATTCTCCCATTTATGCCTGAAATTCTCCTTGAATTAACACAATAACAAAACACCTAAAGTATCTATGAGGAAGGGATCCTCTTAAATAGCTTTGAATTGCTGATATCATATGATTTTTAATAATATCCCAAGTTTCCAAATAAAAAGCTAAGGTGAATCCATCTAGCATAGCTGCTTCTGAGTAACAATGAACTTAAGAGCTTCTAAGATCTCATTTTCATGGGGAATTTAACTCAAATGACTACCACCTATAATATCCTCCTAGTTTGGTGTTGCTGCCTAATTGAAATTACTAATATCAACTTGAATAGCTGAGTAAAGTTTCTGAAAGCATTTAATAGCACTAGAATTATTCTCATCCTGTGTATAAATCTACCTCCCATGCTCCTCATTAATTTTAAAAATAGTATTTTAATTTCTTCTCTGTTTAATACAAGCATGAATAAATTAGGATTTCTGTCTCCTTCAACCTGGCTGAGATAAATAGCTTTTTGTTTCAAAACATTAATTTCCCTTTGTATAGACTCATTAAGATGATTATGTGCTAAGAAACTTCTTCTTCAGTAAACATATCATTGATAAAACCCTCTTCCATTTGCTTCACCTATTAATTTTGCATCCTTAATCCTTTTGTTAATATCACCAAACATCTCCTAACTCGAATCCTTCAATTTTTTTACAACTTTTTTGTGCAACTCCCAGAGAGTGAACCAGTGAGAATTACTATACTCAATTTGTCAAGCATCTTTGATCTAGAAAAATATTGTGGGACGCCCAAAAATCTAAAATAATGAAATTTTAAACAATGGTTTAGGAATATTCTTCACTTTAACTAAAAGTGGAGTATGATAAAATTCAGTCCTTAAAAGATGAGTAAAATTAGAAAATTGGATATTATCAAGCCAATTCCTCTCAATGGGAACCTTGTACAGTATCTCAAAATTCTTGCCTCTGCTCCAAGGAAAGGATTACAAGTAAAACCAACATAAAAAAACTTAAAACACTAGTATTATCTTTGAATATTTCCATCACCTTACAACAAGATGTCTTAAATCCCTTTTTTTCCAAAGAGGAAGCAACGAGATTAAAATCTCAAAGTCATCCAAGGAATCAAAAAATTATTCCTAGCCATTGATAGATCAAGAAAAAGTTGAGCATTATCCTCATTGGCATAACCATCATAAATAATAGAAATTTGTACAATAGTTTGAAGTAGATACATTTCCAAATGTTGAAATTATGAATTATTAGCTAACAAGGTAAGCATAGCCACATTTTCTCATTGGAACCAAATCTTTAAATTACAATTGACAAAATAATTAAATTTACCCAATTTTCTAACTACTTTAAGATTATTTATTGGCCTTTATCAAAGGTTCAAATAATGCAACTCAATTTGTGAATCTTGCTCATATTCACGACTCTATTATCGGCATCTGACTTTGGTTTTCCTCTAATGTTCCAAATCAGAAAATTAACCATTGTTAATGAATCTACTTCCCCTCATATGTCTAAAAGAAGCCCCATCATTACTAAATACAATAATCCTAGTTGGAGATGTTTGATCACTGAAAAAATTATTAAGAAATTCATACCTATTTTTGATGAAATTGCACTTTAAAGAAAGGTATTTTCTTTATTTTGTTGCAGGAATGGAGAATTTAGGTGATAAAAGCAAAAATCATAAAAAGGAGCAAATTTGGAGCAAAAAGGAAGAAAATAATGCAATTTGTGCTGAGTCGCCGACGACGAGATCGAGCCCCCCGACGGTGAGGGTACGAGGAAGAAAATTCTGAAGGATTTATAACTGTCTCGCTGACAGCGAGCCCGAGCCCGCCGACAGTGAGATAGCGCGGTTCAAAGACCTTCTAGAAGCCTCGCCGACAGCGAGGTAGTTCGTCGCCGACGGCGAGCTAGTTCAAATGGCGCAGATACATTGAACCTGGACACTTTTTGAAGGGATGCTTACACACCTCTTTGTCCTTTGCTCACCTCTATATATAGAGGCCGAAATTCAGCCTCGAAGTGTGTTATTTTGTGAAGTGTGTGTCAATTTGTGTCTTAAGAGTCTTTTATTTATGTGTGTGAGCAGTCTTTAGAGTCTTAATTAGTGTAATTAGTGAGTCTTTAGTGAGTTAGTAAGTTTTTAGTGAGTCTTGCTGTACTGGAAGGAAGAGTCAATGGAACTGCGAGGAGTCTGCTTGGGGATAAATCGAGATAAGCATTTGTATTTATTGTTTTTAACTTTAAATGAAATCCATGCTTAGTTTAGTTCCCATGCATTCGAGTAGTTTATTAGTCTTTCTCCTCGTTATGAAATTAAGTGACTTGATGAACTTAAAACAGAAGTACTTTTATATATATTAATAAATTGTGATAATTTTTACTTAAAATTTAATTTACTTTCAAACTGGCCATTTGATTTGTTAAAATATGTTGAATATCAACTATAGTAAAAATTACATCGGATATTCGGGGAATTCAAAAGCCTTGGAAGGAAGGTGCAAATAAATAGGGAAATAATATCACTAGGCGTAGAATTGAGCATTTTAGTGTGACGGACTAAAATATTCAATTCGGTCCTATTGTCCGAGATCCGAAGTGTAGATGTTAGCCCTCGAGCGAGGGAACGTGGGAGCTCTGAAGTGGCAGTCGGTATCCTCCCAGCCTAGCCGTAGATTCAGTAATCAAACATAGGATTAGTCAATATTCTTTACACCTGGACCAAAGGGTAAAGAATAGGAATGCTCCTATTTGTCACAATACCTTAAAATTATCTATTTAAATTCATCAATCACTTAAATTTCTAAACAAGGGGAAAGATACTTTTTCTGAATAGTTAAGACTTATTTAGCAATTAGTGTAATTTCCTGCACTTTCAATACGTATTAATTTTCTACTTAGTTAAGTTACCTAATTAAAATACTTAGTTTACTTTATTGTGCTTAAATTTAGAATTCCAAATTTTCGTATACTATTTTAAAATTATTATTATTATTTTAAAATTAGTTGTTATTTAATTTTCTATTTCCCTGTGGGATCGATAACCAGGACTCCACTAGAGCCCTGTATTACTTAATACGATGCGTATACTTGCGTAGCATCCACAACATAAACAATTACAATTCTATACATATAATATAGTGGGGTCAAGTTTTTGGCGTCGTTGCAATTAAATTAAAAATATCATAATATAAAATTGTGGACCAAGTTTTTGGCGCCGTTGCCGGGGAAAAGTAAGAAAAATTTACTAGAGTAATGGACTATTTTAAAATAATCATAATAAATAAATTAATATCTATTCTAAAATTGTATGCGCAAATTTGGAAACGAAAATTTAATACCTTACGATTCTGAATTAGACCGTACAATTAAAAGAATTAGAGAACAAAAGAAACAAATTATAAATTTAACACAAATGGTGAATATTCCTAAAATTCAAAATATGAACCAACAAAGACCATTAAGAGATTATGCCAACCCTACATCAGATGAAATTCATTTAACTATTCAAAACCCCGATGTAGTCGCTAATTCATTTGAACTTAAACCCGCAATTATCCAAATGGTACAAAACAATCAATTTAGTGGATCACCTACTGAAGATCCTAACTTACATCTTGCTAGTTTTCTAGAACTTTGTGCTACTTTTAAATATCGAGGAGTATCCGACGATGCTTATAAGACTTAGACTTTTTCCTTTTTCATTAAGGGATAAGGCTAAAATGTGGTTGAATTCGTTAGCACTCTGGATCTATTAAAACTTGGGGAGAATTATCACAAAAATTTCTATCCAAATATTTTCCACCATCTAAAACTCGCTAAGTTTAGAAATGATATAACTTCTTTTTGTCGGTTAGATGGAGAATCAATATATGAAGCTTGGGAGAGATTTAAGGAACTTCTTAGGAAATGCCCACATCATGCGCTACCAAATTGGTCGATTATTCAAACCTTTTATAATGGATTAGTAGGATCTTTAAGATCAATCATCGATGCTGTCGCTTGGAGGTTCATTAATGTTTAAACCATTTGATGAAGCTTATGCACTAATCGAAGAAATGGCAACAAATAATTTCCAATGGCTCGTCGATAGAGTAAATCCGAAAAGATAGCCAACATTCATGAAAACGATGCAATATCTATGTTAGCTTCTCAAATTACTGCTATATCTAAGAAATTAGATCATTTTGTAATGAACTACTCTCCTACTTTAGAAGAAAACTCATCTGGACAAATCATAGAATCTTAATCTAATTATGAAAATTTAAATGCTATTAATAATAGAACTAATAACCCTTATTCAAACTATTATAATCCTGGTTGGAAAACTCATCCAAATTTTAATTGGAATAACACATCTAATCAACAATGGATGAATCAACCTAATCAAGCAAATCCAAACTATAAACCTAATTACCCACCTGGATTTAATAACAATAACCCTCAATTTAAAGATAAGAAATTATCTATGGATGAATTAATTTTGAATATGGTTCATCAACTACAAAATCAAGGAAATCAACTACAAATTCAAGGAAATCAATTTCAAATTCAAGGAACATCTATTAAAAATATCGAAACTCAACTTGGACATATTGCTATCGCGCTAAATAATAGAATACCTGGAACTTTTCCTAGTAATGTGGAAATAAATCCTAAAGATCAAGGAAAAGAACAAATTAAAGCAATACAACTAAGGAGTGGAAAAGAATTAGAACCTCAAATTCAAAAAGAACTTGAAAGCCAAAAAGAGGAAGTGGAAATTGAAAAGGAAACACTTCAACAAGATTCAAACTTAGAACATCCTTTAATACCTATGAAAATTTCTATTGAAAAACATCCACCACCATTTCCTCAACGACTAGCTCAACATAAAAAAGATAAACAATTTGCTAAATTCCTTGAAATATTAAAGAAATTAACAATCAATATACCTTTTGTCGAAGCTTTAGATCGGATGTCAAATTATGTAAAATTTATGAAAGATATTCTAAATAAGAAAAGAAAATTCATCGATAATGAAACGAGTCGCACTTAGTGAAAAGTGTAGTGCTTATTATTCGGAAGAAGCTTCCTCAAAAATTGAAAGATCCTGGTAGTTTCACTATACCTCGCGCTATAGGAGAAAAATTTTATGGAAAAGCTTTGTGTGACTTAGGAGCAAGCATCAATCTAATGCCTCTATCGATTTTTAAGAGATTAGGATTAGGAAAAATTACACCTACTTCAGTAACCCTTCAATTAGCTGATCGTTCGGTTACCTATCCCGAGGGAGTTATTGAAGATGTGTTAGTAAAAGTGGATAAATTTATCTTCCCGATAGATTTTATTGTTTTAGATATGGAGGAAGATAAAGAAATTCCTATCATTTTAGGAAGACCATTTTTAGCTACTTGGAAAAGCTATGATTGATGTTCGTAAAGGAGAATTAACAATGAGAGTAAATGACCAAAAAGTTACATTTAATATTGCAAAATCAATGAAATATCCTGCGCTAGAAAAAGATGATGAATGTTTTCGGATGGAAATACTTGAACATTTACAACAAGAACATTTTAAGGAATATTATGAAGATAAATTAGAAAAAGAAAACACCGAAATAATTGAAGATAATAATGAAGAACTAGATTATATTCAGGAAAGATTTGAATTTTTGGATAATACCGAAAACACCGACAAGAATATAGTTCCATCAATTATTAAACCTCCCGAACTTGAGCTAAAAATATTACTCGATCATTTGAAATATGCTTATTTAGGTAATTCTTCAACTTTACCAGTTATTATTTCATCTCGCATTAAACGAATCTCAAGAACAAAAACTTTTAGAAACTTTAAAAAAATATAAGAAAACTTTTGGTTGGACTTTAAGCAGATATTAAAGGAATTAGTCCTTCAATCTGTATGCATAGAATTATTTTAGATGATGAACATAAACCTAAAGCAGATCCCCAAAGGAGATTAAACCCGATAATGAAAGAAGTAGTTAAGAAAGAAATTTTAAAATGGTTAGATAATGGTATTATATATCCTATTTCTGACAGTGCTTGGGTAAGCCCAATTCACTGTGTTCCTAAGAAGGGAGGAGTGACCGTCACTGTCAATAAGAACGATCTTATTCCTATAAGACAAGTTACTAGTTGGCGTATATGTATTGATTATAGGAAATTAAATACCGCCACCAGGAAAGATCACTTCCCTTTACCATTTCTAGACCAGATGTTAGATAGATTAATCGGACATAAGTATTTTTGTTTTCTAGATGGATACACCGGTTATCATCAAATACAAATTGCTCCCGAGGATCAAGAGAAAACTACATTTACTAGTCCTTATGGAACTTTCGCTTTTCGAAGAATGCCTTTTGGATTATGTAATGCACCAAACAACATGCCAGAGATGTATGATGTCTATATTTAGTAAGTTAATTGACAATGGAATATAAGTATTTATGGATGATTTCTCTGTATTTGGAACATCATTTGACACATGCTTAACTCATCTTGAAAAGTATTAGAAATATGTGAGAAAACAAATTTAGTTCTAAATTGGGAGAAATGTCAATTTATGGTTGCGGGCGGCATTGTATTAGAGGCATAAAATTTCGGAAAAAGGCATGGAAGTGGACCTCGCAAAATTCAAGTTATAGCTAAATTACCACCTCCAACTACGGTAAAAGGGGTAAGAAGTTTTCTTGGACATGCTGGATTCTACAGACACTATATAAAAGATTTTTTAAAAATTACTAAACCTCTATGCCAACTTCTCGAAAAGGACAAGAAATTTGAATTTACAATCGAATGCCTGAATGCTTTTGAACTCTTAAAAGAAAAATTAATTACAGCACCTATAATAGTTTCACCTAACCTGGGAGAAACCATTTGAGCTTATGTGTGATGCTAGTGATTATGCTTGTAGGAGCGATTCTTGGGCAAAGATATGAAAAGATTTTTAAAGTTATATACTATGCTAGTAAAACTCTAAATGATGCTTGAAATAAATTATACGATTACGTAAAGAGAATTATTAGCGGTAGTATATGGTTTTAATAAATTTAGACCTTATCCGATTGGAACAAAATGTATCGTGCATACCGATCATTCTCGCTATCAAATATTTAATGCAAAAGAAAGATTCCAAACCAAGATTAATTAGATGGATGCTATTAATGCAAGAATTTGATTTTGAGATCGTTAATAAAAAAGGAACTGATAATCAAATTGTGGATCATTTATCAAAATTAGCAAATCATGAATTATCTGATATTGAAAATGAAATTATAGACAGTTTTCCTGATGAACAACTATATAATATCAATGAGTGGAAAATATCATGGTATGCTGATATAGTAAACTATATAGTTAATAATATTTTACCACCTATGCTAACTTTACAACAACGAGAAAAATTCATCCATGATACGAAAACCTATTTTTGGGATGAACCATATTTATATAAGCAATGTAAGGATTTAATTATTAGAAGATGTGTACCTTATGAAGAAACTGAATCAATTATTCAAAAATGTCATGATTCTGATTTTGGAGGACATTTTGGGACTGATAAAACTGCTTATAAGATTCTACAATCTGGATTTTACTGGCCTACTCTATTTAGAGATGTATACAGATATATTAAAACTTGCGATAAATGTCAAAGAGTAGGAAATATATCTGAAGAAACGAAATGCCTCCGAATTTTATATTAGAAGTTGAAATTTTTGATGTTTGGGGATTAGATTTTATGGGACCTTTTATTCCTTCATTTGGAAACTCATATATATTAGTAGTTATTGATTATGTTTCCAAATGGATTGAGGCACGAAGCTTTACTTAGGTGTGATGCTTAAGAGTGTTTCAAAATTTCGATGAAAAATATTTTTACTAGATTTGGAATGCCGAGAGTGATTATCACCGACGGAGGAACTCATTTTAGAAATAAATACATTCACAAACTAGTAGAAAAATACAATATTACTCATAAGATATACACTCGCTTATCATCCATAGACTAGCGGATTAGCTGAGTATCTAATCGTGAGATTAAACGTATTTTAGAAAAATATGTAAACCCAAATAGAGTTAGATTGGTCTATTAGATTAGACATCGCATTATGGGCTTATAGGATTCGCTTATAAAACTCCGATTGGAATGACTCCTTACGAGGCTTATATATGGAAAAACATGCCACTTACCAGGTTGAATTAGAACATAAAGCATATTGGGCGATTAAAAAATTTAATTATAATATGAAGGAAGCTGGTGAGAAAAGATTGTTGCAATTAAATGAATTGGAAGAATTAAGAAATGAATCATATGATAATGATCAGATTTATAAAGAAAAGATGAAATTATGGCATGATCGGAAGATTAATCAGAGAAATATTGAACCAGGACAGGAAGTTTTGCTATATAATACTAGATTGAAATTATTTCCTGGAAAATTGAAGTCTAGATGGTTAGGACCTTTCACCATAACTAAAATATTTTCATACGGAACTATAGAAATCGAAGATCCAAAAATTGGACATAAATTTAAAGTTAATGGACATAGATTAAAACCATATTTCGAAGGTATAAGACCTAACTATAAAGAGGTTTTAATGCTTAGTAGACCTAATTAATAATTGAAATTAGGTCGGGCTGACGACGTTAAACCAAGCGCTTTATGGGAGGCAACCCATATTAGTTATCTATTTTTATTGTATCTTAATAGTTAGTCTATATTATTGAAACTTTACTACTCAATTATTATTAAGAATCATCACATATTCGAACCATTATGATGAGAAAAGAAATTATTCGATTTAGAGGGGAATTGGACATTATTTTGGAATCTCGCCGACGGCGAGGTCGATACTCGCCGACAGCGAGGTTCGTGCCTAAATTAAATTCAGTTTATTTATCGAGCTCACTGACAGCGAGAAACGTCCCGCCGACAGCGAGAACATGGGAGGCAATTTTTATAACTGAGTCGCCGACGGCGAGACACCTCTCGCTGACATCGAGGAAGTTATAAAGATGAGTTATTTATAATTTGAATGCCGATTTGGACGGTTTCAACACCAATTCCTTTATGAAAACCCATTCTTAAATCATTCTAGATCTGCCTTCTTCACTAGAATTCATTCCATTCACCATAATGGCCTCCAAATTCTTAGATTCCTCTAATTCTGGAGTGTTTAACCGGAGGAAATTTGTGAGTGCAGAAGCGCAGTGAATCTTCAACAAGGTTTTGGTAAAGAAAAGAGTTATCAAGGAACGGGGATTTGTCAATCGAGGATTAGAGAATTCCACTACGAAGATAGAAGAAACGATCGCGCAGCGGCACTTGGGAGGTATTTTGTTACACTACGTCACGTTGTTGTTATTCCAGTTGTGAAAGTGTTCTACTCTAACTTACATGCGATCAACAATGGGAATGTCTACGTCCGAGCAAGATGGGTGACGTTTACTCCATCAAGAGTAAATGAATTATTCTCTATAGAAAACACCTCGGTATGTCACTATTCAAATTTTGTGCCTTCTCGATATAATATGAATGAGATATTTCGATATCTGACTGATGAACCGAAAGATTGGGAAATGTGTGAAGACGGGTATGTTAGTTTCTCTGCATCACTTTTGAATCTCGTCTCAAAGCACTGGCACTTTTTCATCTCATCTAAATTGTTACCTACTATGAGGGTAAACAAGGTTTCGAAGGAATGCGCTATATTGAATTATTGTATTCAAATTGGATTGCCTATTGATGTGGGATCAATAATTGTTAAGTCTGCATTAGGTTTAATTGTGCATGGGTCAGTTCACGGACTAGGTCACCCATCTACTATTTTTGCATTATGCGATCGGTACTGGGTTTCTTATGAAGCTTGGGAAAATGTTCTGTTACCTTGGAAGCCGCTTGATCCTACAGATATGTTCCCTACTTTGGACAATAATGATGAAATTACATTTATCTCTGATAGAGCTTCACAAAATAAACATATAGCAAGGCCTATTTCAGATAAAACGGAGTTACTTATGAAGAAAATTAAAGGAATGGAGAAAGAACTGCAGAAAGTGAGAGATTCAATCGACAATATATCCGATTTATTTGATCACATTGGTCGGAGGATGAAGGAACACTTTGATCATTCCGGACACTCGGAAGCTAGCTTTCTTCATTTGCGAGACGAAGGGTTGGATCATCGAAGAATGCTGCCGGAATTTCCCTTCGGGCCTTTCTATAACTTATTTGTGCATCATCGTCATATCGGAAATATCGGAGAAGATGAAGATTCGACATTGAAGAGTAGTAGTAAAGATTTCCATAGTATGTTTGTATTTATGTTATTTGATTTGATTTAGATTTTATTATGTGTGGGGTGATGATTTAAATATCTCAAACTTAATTGAGATAAGCGTCATAGTTTTGTATCAGCATTTAGTGTGTCGTGGATTGGTTTGAGATGCTGATTAGTAGTAAGGATTGGAGAATTGAAGTTTGATTATAGAGTTTAAAATTATGTTAGTTTGTACATCTCATGGATTTCAATATTAAAGTTAATTTGTTGTGTTGTGTGAATTTGTTTGTGTATAAGTAGCTAATCGTCATATTAAATTAATAAATGATGTGATCGGAAATATAATATAAGGCAAATCAAGGACGAAAATGAGTGACGAATTTCAGAAATTAAATTTTTTGGAATCTCGCCGACGGCGAGAAAAATCCCGCCTACAGCGAGCTCGATCTCGCTGACAGCGAAGAATAGAGCAAAATTTCTCGCCGACAGCGGATTTTTCCCGAGACTTTTTGGTTCCAAAAAATATTAGCTAGCCGACGGCGAGAAAATTCTCGCTGACAGCGAGGTCGCGAAAAACATATATTTTGACCGGTCCAAAACACTATTCATCATCCCCAACCTCTCACTTTCGCCAAAACTACCCTAGGGCTCACAAAATTTCGGATTTAGAGGCGATTTCATCACTCAAAAACACCGGATTTCATCTTCCCTCGGTAAGTGCTTCACTCCTATGCAAAAAATTTTTGATTTCCACCATGTATTTTCTCCACATTAAAAAATTTGGAAAAATCCTAAATGTGGAAAAATTACTCGGTAGAAATCCATAAAATTTGTTTTAATTTGATCTTAGATGTTGTAGGAAGCCTCCTTAGTAATATTAGGAAGTTTAGTGACGATTTTTGTGATTTTCATAGATCGATCAAAAAATGGCTCCGCGATAGGAAAGACGAGTAGATTACGATACTGACCGATTTGTCAATGCACAAGCACAAGCTCGGTATTTCTAAAACATTCAAGCAAGAAAGTGCATTGTGAATCGAGTTTTTAAGAATCCGAGTGGCGAAGTTGAGCGGATCATTAAAGAACGAGGTTGGGAGAATCTCTGCTACATCACCAATAGAGCTTCTGTGGAAGTAGTAAAGGAATTTTATTCTAACTCGATTGTCATGAGGACGCACCGAGTAAAGGTACGTGGATTTATGGTTGACTTCAGTGCTGCTAGAATTAACGCCTTCTATGAAGTTCGGGACGGTCAAAATGAGTACGAAACATTTGGAACGATGCCGGAACCTCTGAAGAGGTGATAAATTTTCTTCTGACGGGACTGGAGTTTGGAAGATAAAGCGAGCGGGAAAGAGTGAATTTTCCTCTTTCTAAGTTAAATGCAAATTCTAAAGCATGACACTATTTTATTTGTTCTACTTTGTTACCTACATACCACCACAATGAGGTAACAAGGGATAGAGCAGTTCTGAATTTTTGTATTCAGAACAATAGAAGTATAAACATTGGAAGTGTCATCTATAGAAATATCTTACGCCTACTGGAAATGAAAGTGGAGGGGGATTGGGACATCACGGGTTGATTTATGCAATCCGCCAACTCTGCGGAGTTGAGGCGGCGGATGATGAGGAGTGGATAGAACCCATGAACCCACTCGCGCGCCGATATTAAGAAATATGAGTCTCATGAAGGGTGGAGATCAGGAGTGAGAAGTTATTTCACTCGATCAAGTAGAGATATACCCTCTACTAGCTATGAACCTCCCGAGCCTACCACCCCTACCCTACAAGATCCGATGAATGAGGCGACCACCGCATAGGAGGAGTTTTGAGCGGTTTGGAGAGACGATGGGGAGAAGATTTGATCATTTTGATCAAAGGATTGATAATCCGGAGAGGAGACATGATTATGATAGTGAGTACCGCAGAGACATTCGAGTACGAGATAGCATATCATGAAGCTGAACGTCGCTCCAGGAGTGGAGATTTAAATGTCATCTTTCCAGAGTGCCCGAGGTATACTCAGTATCATCCTGCTCAGTCTTCTCAGCCTACAGATCAAGGAGGGGATGATAATATAGTTTAGGACTTTGATGCTGAAGATTAGGACTTTATTTGTTTTGTTTGTTTGATGTTAAGTTATTTTGGAAACTTTTATATGTTTGTAATATTCAGTACTTTATGTTGTGAGACATTGGATGTTTGTTAGATTATTTGCTTGAATTGTTATAGTAGTTTAGTTTTTGTTTTTTTGTTAGTTAATTGCATTTGTTTTTATGTTAAATAGGATGATAGTTTTCTTTAGTATGTTTTTATTTTATTCTGTAAGTTGTAAAATTGTTAATTTGTTAGTTAAATTGTTTTAATATATTAGTAATTCATATGTGTAGTGTAGAGTTAATTTTAATTGTTTTATTTAATACTTATCTCAGATTTTATCCCTGCATTTTCTTTATTATATATATATGGAGAATACTAAAAGTACAGGTTCAATGAAAAATGAAAAAGCCTGCAAAAATTTCAAAGAAAAAGAAATACCTAAACTTCAAATGTATGATTTATTTACTTTCCCTTTTTCATTATTTAGAGTAGATATAAAAATTTAAGTTTGGGGGGGAGTAAAATACAAATTTAGTTATTAACTTGTTCTCAATTTCTATTTTCAAATTATTATAAAATGATTTTTATAAGCAAATTTTTCAATTTAATTAATATGAATTATTTTATCTAATTATTATAAAAGGTTAAATGAAATATTTCTAGTGCTTTAATTGATTAAATAGAATAAAATATTTGGTTAAAGGGAATAAGAATATAGTAAACTATTTTTAGTAAGGAAAACTATATTCTAAAATTAAAATTATTAAGTATTCAAGTGAAAAAGAAAAGATTGAAAATCAATGAAGTAAAAACTATGAAGTATATATAAGCTAAGAGATATTTCTAAGTTTCAAATTTAGGAAGATGAAAATGAAGTTCAAAATTATTAACAGGCTCTCCAGATACAGTAATCCTCATTAGAAAAAAGAAAAAGAAAAAGAAAAAGAAAAAGAAAAAGAAAAATGAGGAGAAGCTTGAGGAGATGTCTTATCAAAAATTGGCTTCATTTGAATTAACCTAAAGGGAAAAACTTAGATATTTCCAAACTTATGTTTATGGATTAGAATTTTACCTAATAGTGTTTTCTTGAATTTCTTATCATATGAATATCTTAAGTAATTATTCTTTTAAATATAGTCATTCCTGAAATTAATAGTAAGTAGAAATCTTAGACCTGATAACTAAATAATTAATTTCTATAAAATTAATTAAATTCCATGAATTATTTTTATTTAACTTTATTATGATATTAATTAATCTAATTCATAGTTTATTTAAATTGAAAAATCTTATTATAGAACTGATTATTTTTATGTAGTACTAAAAGTACTTGAGGACAAGTAATAAGTAAGTTTGAGGGATTTTGATCACTGAAAAATTTATTAAGAAATTTATACCTATTTTTGATGAAATTGCACTTTAAAGAAAGGTATTTTCTTTATTTTGTTGCAGGAATGGAGAATTTAGGTGATAAAAGCAAAAATCATAAAAAGGAGCGGATTTGGAGCAAAAAGGAAGAAAATAATGCAATTTGTGCTGAGTCGCCGACGGCGAGATCGAGCCCGCCGACGGCAAGGGTACGAGGAAGAAAATTCTGAAGGATTTATAACTGTCTAGCTGACAGCGAGTCCGAGCCCGCCGACAACTAGATAGCGCGGTTCGAAGACCTTCTAGAAGCCTCGCCGACAGCGAGGTAGTTCGTCGCCGACGGCGAGCTAGTTCAAATGGCGCAGATACATTGAACCTGGACACTTTTTGAAGGGATGCTTACACACCTCTTGGTCCTTTGCTCACCTCTATATATAGACGCCGAAATTCAGCCTCGAAGTGTGTTATTTTGTGAAGTGTGTGTCAATTTGTGTCTTAAGAGTCTTTTATTTATGTGTGTGAGCAGTCTTTAGAGTCTTAATTAGTGTAATTAGTGAGTCTTTAGTGAGTTAGTGAGTTTTTAGTGAGTCTTGCTGTACTGGAAGGAAGAGTCAAAGGACTCGCGAGGAGTCCAGCTGGGATAAATCGAGATAAGTATTTGTATTTATTGTTTTTAACTTTAAATGAAATCCATGCTTAGTTTAGTTCCCATGCATTCTGAGTAGTTTATTAGTCTTTCTCACTGTTATGAAATTAAGTGACTTGATGAACTTAAAACAGAAGTACTTTTATATATATTAATAAATTGTGATAATTTTTACTTAAAATTTAATTTACTTTCAAACTGGCCATTTGATTTGTTAAAATATGTTGAATATCAACTATAGTAAAAATTACATCGGATATTCGGGGAATTCAAAAGCCTTGGAAGGAATGTGCAAATAAATAGGGAAATAATATCACTCGGGCGTAGAATTGAGCATTTTAGTGTGACGGACTAAAATATTCAATTCGGTCCTATTATTTCGAGTCGAAGTGTAGATGTTAGCCCTCGGGCGAGGGGAACGTGGGAGCTCCGAAGTGGCGGTCGGTATCCTCCCGACCTAGCCGCGGATTCGATAATCAAACTTAGGATTAGTCGATATTTATTACACTGGACTAAAGGGTAAAGAATAGGAATGCTCCTATTTGTCACAATACCTTAAAATTATCTATTTAAATTCATCAATCACTTAAATTTCTAAACAAGGGAAAGATACTTTTCCGAATAGTTAAGACTTATTTAGCAATTAGTTTAATTTCCTGCACTTTCAATACGTATTAATTTTCTACTTAGTTAAGTTACCTAATTAAAATACTTAGTTTACTTTATTGCGCTTAAATTTAGAATTCCAAATTTTCGTATACTATTTAAAATTATTATTATTAAAATTAGTTGTTATTTAATTTTCTATTTCCCTGTGGGATCGATAACCAGGACTCCATTAGAGCCCTGTATTACTTGATACGATACGTATACTTGTGTAGCATCCACAACATAAACAATTACAATTCTATACATATAATATAGCGGGGTCAAGTTTTTGGCGTCGTTGCAATTAAATTAAAAATATCATAATATAAAATTGTGGGTCAATGTTCCATCTTAATTAATCACAATATTTTGATCCATATTAATCCTTTTTCTATGGTTTTTACTTTTTATTCTTTTAGATGTACGTATTTTCCATTCTTCCATCATTACCTCCCTTGTTGCCTCTACCTCATGTTCAAAAATTTTACATGCATTTCCTTTTTGAACATTATGTATCATCTCAGTCTAACTCTGCATTTCTTTCAGAGACAATTCAGTATCATTTTCTATTCCATTATTTTTAACTTGCATTTGTTGTTGCAAAATCACCTGACTTATGTAGCAAAAAACCACCTCATCTTACTGAACCACACCCTCTCCTCCACCTTCTTTCCCCATAAATATGTTCTGCCTTCGGCTTTCTTGTGCATCACTTATTTCTTCATAAACTTCCTTCCAATTGACCTCATCACTCACATAGAAATTGCATGAATATCACCCCTTGGTCTAGTGCAGCCTTATTGGCTAAAAACTGCACTTTCCCATTTTTAGCATGGCGTGACCACGCCTAAAGGTGTGTCAGTGTGATCAAGCATGACCTGACATGGCCACACATCAAATTTTCTTAGCATGGTCAGCCAGCCCTGGGTGTGACCATGCCCAGATATATCTGGAGTGACCAATCCACGTGATCACTTACAATGACACTTCATTGATTTGTGGCCTTGATCTGCGGATTAAATCATGAACTACTGCACTATTACACTGGTTGCGATCCATGGCTCTACAATCATCCAATTCATCAGGGTCATCGACCCACCACCTAGTCAGATGGCCAAGGATGGATCTACCACCACCTTCCTAGCCTCTAAATAAGTGGACTTTCGACACACTCTAGGATGCTACACACCCCACTTTCCTTTGGTCTTGAGCATAGAAGCACAGAGGGAAGAAGAACTTTGACAAGCCTCATCCACTTTGATCAACTTTCTCTGGTAAGCTTCTTTCCTTCTCTATTTTACTTAAGCATTTATTTTAATTTTCTTAAGTTAACTTTAGGCTAGGTCAGTGTTTTCACAATTCTTTTCTCTTTTTTATTTTAAAAGGAGTCGTCATCTTGTCATTCGTCATATACTTCCCCCATTCGAATAAATCTCCCTTCTAAATCAAATAAGTGATTCAAAGAGGAGAGAACCGAATAAAAAGTGACATAAGACAAAGTGACAAACAAGAGAAAAGAAAAAATGTCGAGAGACTATGTATGATGAATCTCACAAGGATATATCAAGTATGTCCACCTAAATAAGATCGGCAGAGGCACCTTGAACTAATATCCGCGAAAGACGTATCTATTTAGATTATTCATAACCAGAGAGTCAGGTATATGTACCTGTTATGGGATCAAAGGCACTCCCAAAGGAATGTATTTCTACTAGTTAACTACATCTTGAGGGATACCGAAGAATAATCTCGATAAAAGGAGTTTCGCTTTATATTATCATGGATCTGGGGAAATAGGTACTTAAATAAGGTTACTTTGTGTGGAAATGCCACGATGCTTTAAAGCTCTCGCTAAGCCATCGGGCAGAGAGTAAGTCTCTCACATTCCAAATGGGTGAAGGCTCGACATACGAAGCCAATGGAATAATCTAAATCATCTCGATGATGATATCCCAACACGTTAAAACACATACAGTCCATAAGAGCAAAAGACAAATCATCGTATCACAAACGGGTGGCAGCTCATCAACATCGAGCCATCAAAATGATATCAATAAAGTCAAGGTGCCGAAGGGAACTAGGTATTCAAAAGAAGGGAGAAGTAATCCTAAAGGGGTTGAGGTAGCCAATTCAAGGTACCACGGAACCTTCATCCCAAGCCAATTGGACCCTAAGTCTAACCGGTCATGAAGGTAGTCGACTCAACACATCCTGAGATCCCCGGTCAGCAATCCATGAATTGCGCCGTCCACGAGGAAACTCGGTAGCTCTAAGGTCAAAGGAAAGAAACTCTATCATATGTCTATAAGCTGGAGCTCCAAGAGGTGTGTCTTACACTTGCCAAAGTGGCAAGGATGCCTTAAGAAAGAAGAGAAAGAGAGGTCAGCTATAATGTTGTAAACACTCTAAACAAAAGGTCTTAACCCCATTTAGCAGGGGAGCCTTCTAACACTCTAGGCGCACTAAACAACCAATTATATAAAATGTATGCTAGGCCAGTCAGGTTGAAGAAGCACAGAAGCTCCTCCTCGGGACATGCAAATATGATGCAGTTATCTTGTGCAATTCTTAAATATTGTGGAGGTCCTATTAGTATCTGTAGGAAACTAAAAGTGCAATTGCTAAATCTTGAATATTTTAATACTAAATTTTAATTACCTTAAATATTTTATTTAGAATTTTTATGTAGAAAGATAGGAATTTAACTCCTAATGAGCCTATGTTGCATCGTGAAATCTTAGATAATTGAAAGAAGCAAGGAAAATATGTAGACATGTAGGCATACAGGCATGTAACAGAAAATAAAATAAATCAAGTAAAATAATAAAAGGCTGGTGCTGCTGGGTCGGCAACATATCCGAGAAAAGAAAAATGCGGCTGGAATCCACATATACATGCCCTGCCTTAATTCTATACATTAGTGTAAAATGCATAATTAAGATACAAGGCACTAGCATCAACTTCTTGTCCACTCCACATGGTTCCCATGCCAAATGCCTCAGATCTCGTGCCCGTACCTTATTTATGCTAGAGGACTTTCCTAGATTGTAAAAGTAGATAAGAAAAGAAAAGACTCAATCTTGCATGAAAACAAGGTTAGCGGGAAATCTCACTTTCATATAACATATAATGAGTTGCGCCTTATAAGTGGGGGAGATAATAACACTTGCAAGCAAAAGGGTCAGAAATCATCACGTGCTCCCCCCATAGAGGTACCTGTGTGTGCGTATAAATTGACATGACTCCCTGTAGAAAAGCACCTTAACACACTACCATACATATGAAGCATGCAGTCACACCAGAAGCAAATGCAAAGAAAGATGTTTGGCTATGGCAACCAATACAGCAAAGAACAATAGCCAAACATCAAAAAGACTACCTAGTAACCTAAGTCCTAGCCTAGCACACCTTCTAACGAAAAGTGACTAACCTGGTGCCAAAGTGCGAGGTAAGTCTGTTTATAATATAACTTTAACGGGATCGCCATGCCGGCCCCATCTTAAAGATCCAAAGGTTCTAAATGGCGTCACGAAGAGGGGTACAAAAGTTAGATCCATTAGATCTATAGCACATTCATTCTTGTGTCAATCCCGATGACTTAACTTGCATTGCTCAAGGGGATCGACCATTGTATACCATCACATGCTCGTATACCATCATTGCTCAAGGGGATCGACCATCACACGCAAGTAAACCATCCAGCTCGTCCTTGGTCACGTGCATCCATCACATGCTCGATAATGGCACCTTGCTCCACTTCGTTTAAAACTTGGGTGAACAATTGAATGTCTTCCAATATGTTAATGGTTCGACCATTAATATATTGAAATTGTTCGAATGATTGTTTCTTGATAGCTCTAATACATCTCACTTCCTCTCAAGAAGCAATCCACTTTTCATTTATCATTTCTGTTGTCGAGAGATCCAATGCTGGCTCATAGGGAACGGGAGTGAATATTTTCCTTTCAATCCTTTCCTCTTCTTTGATCATTTCTTCTTGTAAGACATAATACGTCTCTTTAGAGGTGTTCTCAAGTATTGGAAATTCAAATTTGTCATCTTCTTCCATTGGTTTTCTGTCTTGTCTTTCTTTTTCTGCTAGTTTCTTGAGCCTTTTATTGTGATTTCTCCTTTGAGCTCTTGTCATTCCAGAAGCTGATTTCCTTACCCCGCTAGTGGATGCCATTGCATCTGACTTCAGTTTTCCTTTGTCAATAGGATTTTTTGTCTTGTTAGCTTGCTGACAAAGCTTGAACTCCAATACGGATGGTTTTCCTTTTGCTTCTTGTTGATTAGCAATGGATAGTAAAGGTCCGTTGTAGAGTAATTCGACTTGGGAGAATTCAAAATCGAAGTGAATCCTAGATCCTTTTTCAACATATCGTCGGTCCAAGGCTAGACAAACACCACTTCGGAATGTTAAAAGAAGTCTTTCGTTAGACATTTTTCCTGAAAATGATAGGATAATGTAACATTTTAGACTTTTTTTATGTTAAGGAACGATGCTTATAAACATTTGTTTAATAAGCGAAACAGATGTTTCATGACATAAAAGTCAAGATTCATATCACAAAGATGATTTTGAGAAAAGATTTTTTTTATTATCTCAGTTTATAAACAAGTCATCATTTTTCATGTCGCATAATATTTCTTTAGAAAGCGACCATTTATTGGAGACAAGATTCTTTCTCCTTGACAATCCACCAGATGGTAAGATCCTCCAGAATATGTCTTTCAATTACATACGAGCCCTCTCATATTGGCTCAAATTTGCCACCTATCTTTTGATGAGCTAATATAGGTCTTCGAAGAACTAAAACTAATTCACTGATTCGAAAGGTTTGGGGGCGAACTAATCTGTCATGGGCCCGTATCATTTTTGCTTGATACAGTTCGAGATTTTGCTGAGCTTGTAGACATTTTCCTTCTAAACTCTCGAGTTCTTGAAGTCGTAGCTTGGCATTCTCTTCTTCAGTTATTTTATTTTCTATCGCAACTCTGAGAGAAGGAATTTGGATTTTGAGTGGTAGTATAGCCTCAAAACCATATACCAAAGCAAACGGTGTTGACCGTGTTGGTGTTCGGTATGTAGTTCTATAAGCCCACAAAGCTTCTATTAATCGTTCATGCCACTATCTTGGGCTGTTGACTAAAGTCTTTTTTAAAATTTGAACCAATGTTTTATTGAAGGCTTCAGCTAAACCATTGGCTTTAGGATAATAGATTGTGGAATACCTCCAGTCTATCACATCTCTTTGGATGAAGATGTTCATTTTTGCATTTTTAAAGGCCAATCCATTCCTTCAAGGGATTCCAAATCTACAAACAATATGCGTCTTGAAGAAATAAAGGAATTATTCTGCCTTGACTTCTCTAAGAGGTAATGCTTCTGCCCATTTGGAGAAATAATCAGTGGCTGCTAGAATGAATCGATGACCCTTAGATGATGGAGGATCTATAGAGCCCACTATATTGGTGCCCCAACATTCAAACGGCCAAGATGCAATAGTTGGGTGTAAACATTTGGAGGCTGGTGTAAAACTACCCCATGTATCTGACATTGATGACATTTCTTTGCAACGTCAAGACAATCAGTCATCATTATCGGCCAATAATATCCCATAATTTTTATTTTCATTTTCATTTTAGGTCCGGATTGATGTGCGCCACATAAACTTGAATGGACCTCCCTAACAATCTCTTGAGCTTCAACTTGGTTTAAGCACCTTAACCACATTTGGTCAAAAGATCATTTATAAAGGACATCATTTATTAGAGCATATGATAATGCTCTTTATTTAATTTGAGTGGCAATAGAAGTTTTTTCAGGTAACCTTTCAATTTGTAAATATTGAATAGTTGGTTATCGCCAATCATCCATTTCATCATTTGTTGTCACTGTCAAGTTTTCACCAATTTTATGCAGATTATCCATGTCAATTTGAGAAAGAACTTATTGTCCTTTTATAAAAATTGGTATGTCGTCTTCTTCTGGACAGGCAAACTCTTTTGCAAGTTTTGCCAAAGCGTCCGCTAAAGAGTTATCTCGTCTCGGGATTAAGAAAAATCTCACATCAGGAATTTTCTGAAGCAGCTTCAGAGTGTAACGAGAATACTGTTCAAGTCGAGGTTTCAGAGTTATATATGTCAGCAATTTGATTGATAATCAACTGAGAATCTCCATAGATGTCAATATTTTTAATTTCCCTTAGTATTCTCAATTCTAGACCGGTTATGAGCGCTTCATACTCGGCTTCATTATTTGTGCATGGTTCCATCTGATGATAGGAAAAAGGCATCATCGTTTTGTCTGGAGTGATGAAAATCAATGCTACTTCAGCTTTGCCTGGTACAATTGTCTGTTTGTCTTTGTCTTTCTGTGCAGATGATGCTCCGTCGAAGAACAGTTCCCATCGTTGTACATTTGAATCTTTTATTTCTAATATTTGTTCATCAAGTAAATCATCATTAAAAAGTGATCCAGTTGGAATTGGGTGTGCTGCTACGAAATCTGTCGGGATTTGTCCTTTGATAGCACGTAATGGTACAAATATTATGTCGAATTGGAGCAATGTCATTGCACATCTTGCAAATCTCCCAGAAAGTGTCGGCCGTGTCATTAAATATTGTAGTGGGTTAACTCTTGAAATATGAGTTACTTTATGAGAAAGCATATGGTGCATCTGTTTTTAAACTGCAAAAATCAAGGCTAAGCAATGTTTCTCAATTGTCGGGTATTTTATTTCTGTCAGAACTAGACAATAACTTAAATAGTATAATGCATTTTCTTTTCCCTCGTCATTTACTTGTGCCAATAATGCTCCAAGAGAATTGTCCAGTGCTGCGGTGTAAAGGATTAGAGGTCTCCCTACTACAGGCGCTGCTAAAACAGGAGGGGTTGTCAGGTATTGTTTGATATTTTCAAAGCCGTGTTGGCATTTTCATCACACACAAATTTGGTATCTTTTCTGGTTAGGGCAGTAAGAGGCTAAAACTTACCTAACATATTGGGAAAAAAACGTCTTATATACGCTAACTTTCCTTGGAATGATCTCAATTGAGTTAGATTTTTAGGAGGAGGCATATTTAGTATAGCTTCAATTTTGAGAGGATCAATTTCTATCCCACGATGTTGAACTACAAATCCTAAAAATTTTCCTGAAGTGACACCGAAAGCACACTTTAAGGGATTCATTTTAAGATTGTATTTTCGTAGTCGTTGAAAGATAATTCTCAAATCGTGTATATGATCATCTTTTTATTTACTGTTGACAACCAGATCGTCCACATAACATTCGACTTGATTGTGTATTAATTCATCGAAGATCCGTGTCATGGCTCTTTGATAGGTTGCACAGGCATTCTTTAGTCCAAATGGCATAACCTTATAGCAATACACCCCTATGGGTGTCCGGAAGGTTGTATTTGCTTCATCCTCCGAAAACATTTTTATTTGATTATATCCTGATGATCCATCCATAAAGGAAAATATTGCATGTTTCGATGCTATATCAATTATTAATTCAGGAATTGGTAAAGGGAATTCATCTTTTGGACATGCTTTATTCAAGTCACTGAAGTCTATGCAGACCCTTATCTGACCATTTGTCTTTTTAACTGTCACCACATTGGTTAATCATGTCAGATAATTTTCTTCTCGTATGAAGTCGGCTTCTATCAATTTTTTAACTTCTGCAATGAATTGTTGGTCAATTTCAACACGCATCCTTCTTGAAGCTTGTTTAACAGGGATTGTGATTTGATTTATCCCAAGTTTATGGACTGTGACTTCTGGTGATAAGCCAGACATTTTGTCATAAGTCCAAGCAAAACAGTCTTTGTATTTTGTCAACAATTGAATTATGTCTTTTGCTTCCTCATCATTAAGGAAAGAACTAATGAAAGTTGGTTTTAGATTTTCATTAGTTCATAAATTTATTTCTTTTAATTCATCAATTGTTGATTTAATTTCTTCTTCCAATTATGGAGGAGCATCTTTGATTGAAAGATCAGATATCAGTTCAGAATTATGTTCTTCAGTGACAACCAGGCAAAATTCTGTATCATCTAATGGTTCCAGAGTACCAAATCCAACGCCTTCTTTGGAGTTAGGGTTACGTTTGTTATTTTTCCAAATTTGTTTAATAAAATGTAGTTGTTTCAAAGACCATTGTTTGAGCATTAAACTATTTTGAATAAATTTTTATGCCCAAGGAGAGTACAACTCAAAAAGAATTTTCATTGATTTTTGAAGATCTTCATCTTCTATTTTTACATCAGTTTCAGTACTAGAAGAAGTAGAGCCAAGTCTAAACTTAATTGGCTTTTTGTCATCACTACATACTTCTTTGACTACTAGATTCTCAATCTTAGTAGTAGAGATTGGAGTTAGAGTCATAGAATGTATATAATGATTGATTTTGTCATACATAGATTCAAATTGTCTTTCTTTGTCTTCTTCTTCTAAAGGTATTTTGAATTGAGGTTCCTTTAAAACCATCGATGTCATTTCTTCTTTTGTATTTTCTTCAGAGTCCAGGTGAATTTTGAATTTCAATGGTTTCTTCATTGTAACAATCGGATCTTCTTTCCCTCGTCCTCATCCTCGGCCTCGGCCTCGAGTAAGAGTCTGACGGGAATTAACTCCTTTCGATTTTGTTGAAGAAAAATGATATTTTTTTGTTTATTTTCTTTTTTTTATCTTTTTCTTTCATATTCACCATTGTCTCTTTGGAGAATATTGTTTTCTTTATAGGAGTGTAATATGCTACATCTTCATGTATACCGATTTCATGGATCGAAAACGGTTGCAAATCTCCTACAATACAATATTCTTGTCCTTTTCGTAGATATTTTATGCATTGATGCAACAAAGAAGGAACCATTTTATGTTCATGTAGCCATGGTCTACCAAGTAAGGTATTAAAAGAGGTATCTGAATCAATGATATGGAATTTTGTCGTTGTCGTCAGTCAGCTATCTTTAAGAGCAATATTATTGATCCAAGAGCTCGTTCTCCTTGTTGATTAAATCCTCGTAACATCCTTGTATCTCTTGATAGTTGGGATGCATCAATATCCAGATATGCAAGAGTTCTCAGATTCATAATGTTGATTGAAGCACCTGGGTCAATAAGAACCCTTGAAAGTGTCGTGTCATTTACGTTTACTGCGATATACAGTGGACGATGGTGTTCAGTTGTTTCGAGCAACAAGTCATTATCGGAGAAGGTAATCTTTGTCGATTCTTATAATGGAAAAACTTCATCTTGAGTAATACTAGCAAGTTGAGCTAGGCAAATTTCTGGATCTAAAAGGGCTTTTATCAATGACTCTCTCATTTCCTTAGAAAGCATAAGAGCGTCATAGATGCTTAATTTTGTTGGTAATTTCCTCAAATGAGCTAGTACATTATAGTACAATTTATTATGAAGATCATCCTAATCTCTTTCAGGGAGTTGAGGATGTATTGGAGGAATGATCTTTTCTGATGTGACTATTTGTTTTTCCTTTTCTTGTGGAGCCATTCTAGGAGGTAGAACCTTTCCACTCCTCAAATTTATTTCAACTATCTCTTCATCCAACTCTTTTGTCTTCGATTCTGAAGATTACAACTCTATGGAAATCGGGATTCCTTGCAATTGGAGCGTAGCAGTGTCATTCTCATCTTTGTCATTATCCGAGTTTTCATCAATGTTTTTGTCATTTTGGTTGTCTTTAGATTGATCGAGATCATATACAATTTGAGTATTGTCTACAGGATTAGGATTTGAATGATCTTTTTCAGAAGCATCACCCAAAATAGACAGAATGTAAGCAGAACTGAAATTATTAATATTCACAGTATGCACAAAAAGGAAGTCATACAAAGTCATCGGTTCAAGGATTTTTCATCCTTCATCTGATATAACTATCCTAGTAGAAGATGAGGAAACATAAGAATGAGAGGACACAAAAGGAGCTGCAGTCCCTATATCTGGAAGATCTCTAATCCTTTTCGGTTCTTTATTTTTCTTTTTCTTTTCTTACTTGGGAGGCTTTCTAACCTGATATTCAGTAAGGATCTCCTCAGAAGATTTACCTCGAATAATTTCTTTGTTCTTGCTTTTGGAATTAAATTTTTCTGCCGAAATTATGTTGATTGAACCTTTGTTAGGTTATTTCAAATATTCTTTCGGGATTACTATATTTCCTTCTTTAAAAGTTGTGCTCTAACCAGTCTTTGAAGACAAAACATTATTTAATCTTGAGTCCGAGCATTCTATGATAAGGACAACAATTGGGATTGTCCTTCATGTCTACTTCTGTTGGCCTTTTAGCTTCTGGTAGCTTAAATTCTGAAATTTTAAGTAAGCTACGGAATATTTTGCCGACGGCTTCCATTTTAAATGAATATTCTTTATTCATTCTTTCGGCCATTGTTCTTTTATCTGTTGATACTGGGATTGGTTGTTAAAGTTGTAATTGAGGCGATGCTTATGATGTCGATGGATTCTGTCGTTGATTCTTTGGTTCAGGTTGAACCTGCATCACTTATTTACCTTTTTCCACAACATTTCCCGTCCTCTTTTCAAATGTCTTGACAGTCTTTGTCTTTTCAGTCTTTTCCATTACACTCATCTGTTTGGCTTCTTCCTGAAGATTGGCAGCTTTACTGAGAAATTTTTAAATAGTTTTTATTGTAAATCCTTTAAGCATAAAAGCTATAGGACCATGGATATTTTTAAGCAGGATTTCGACAACATGTTGTTCTTGAAGTTGTGGTTCACACTTCATGCTGAGATTTTTCCAGCGTAAAATGTAATCCACTAAACTTTCTCCTGTTTTCTATTTTTCCACTACCAGATCACCAACTGTAGTGTGATGTTGAGCTCCAGCAAATCGTTGTATGAAGAGACTTTCAAGCTCTACAAAATTTTTAACAGACCCATTAGGAAGTTCTGCATACCAGTCAAAGGCAATTCCCGTGAGACTATTAACAAATTATCAGAATAAAAGAGCGTCACTTCTCCCCGCATTGCAGCAGCTAGGGGTGTAAACGAACCGAACACGAACGAACAAAACTAGTGTTCGTGTTCAGTTCATTTGAAATCTGATTTGTTTGTGTTCGAAATTGTTCGTGAGGTTAATGTTTGTGTTCGTTTGATTTGTTTGAAATTAGTTCGAATTGTTCGGAATGTTCGTATTGTTCGACTTGTTCGAAATGTTCGGAATGTTCGAATTGTTCGAAATGTTTGAAATGTTCAAAACATTTTCCTTGTTCGAATTGTTCGAATTGTTCGAATTGTTCGAAAATATTTATATTATATATGAATTTTCTTTGTTATGCTTAGAAAAACAATAGAAAAAAATGCACATTAATGCAATAGAAAAAATATGAATGTATCAAAATCACTATAGAAGTTTATTTACATAATCTCCTGTTCAGTTTCTAATCAATAACGAATTTAATAAAGACAGATTACATAATCTCCCGTTCAGTTTCTAATCATTGATCAAAAGTGAACATATATGATATAAGTGGACTATTACATAAGGTAACAATATATTTACATTTCAAAACACTATTACAGAAGTTTATTTTTACATCAGCTACATTGACATTGTTACTAGAAACAACCTATCCAGTGGGCCAGTAGCGTGTAAATTCCTCCACCTAATAGAAGTGCTCCGCTGCAAAAATCAATTTTGATTTAACATTAAAAACAATAGAGGTACAAATCCTTATAAAAGCACACAATTCCTATTTACTTATATATCTAACACCTAAACTTTTACAGTTATATGGTTATACCACCAAAAATCCCTTTTTCAGTGGGATGAATCCTATCCCTAGCGCCATGAACAATCAGATGAATCCTCTCCCCATAAACCTAATGATCCATCTGCATTCAATAAGAATTGGGTGGTATGCATGTAACTCCCCTGAAATTGTATTTTTGAAATCATACAAATTCTTCATGCAAATTCTAAATAATTAATGGTTTTTACTCATCTGATTGCAATCTATGACAAGGTAGTTTTTTTTTTTTCATTTAACTGTATATATAATTTTTTTTAGTAAATATAGCTATTTTAAATAGCAAAAAATTAAACTATTACTCAAAAATAATTTATGTATACAGTTAAATGAACAACATCCTTATAACAACGTTAATTTACATACATGCTGCAAATTTTATATATTTACATAGAAATACCTAATTTTTTATGTTTACATAAATATAACTCTCAAATTTTTGACATCACATGACAAATACAACTCACTAATTTTTAAAAATTTAAAATAGACATTTTCATCCATAAATTTTGAATAACAAGGTGACAAAATGCATCTCAATATTCAGAAGTATTTGCCATTGAAAGATAAGTTCATACTTTATAACTCAATAATAACCACTAATAAAGACTAATTTATATTCAACATAATCTGGCACCCAAATTAATCATCAATCATCTGATGATCAACTTAGAAGAATAGATGTTTTAAATTCAACTTATGTAAAAATAGATAGGATAAGACCTAAAAAGTCTTCAAAAAACATAATGAAAATTTTCATTTTCAGTGACAGATGATTTTTAAACAACAAGAACAATGACAAAGTGCTGAAGCTTACCTCGCTGGATTTATCAGCCCAGGATTTTATTCAATTTTCTTTACTTTTCTTCAATCCAATCAAAGTGTTGAAGTTTACCTCGCTAGATTTATCCATGCTGAGAACTTCCTAAGAGAAAGTAAACCCTAAAATTAAAAATACCTTCAAAATATATGAAAGTTTAAGTGTTATAAATATGCAAATTCATGAGAATTGGACAAGCAATCTAAGGTTTAATGGACAATTGTAATCCTAAGGTTTGCAACTACTATCACTGAAAGTAGACTTCTTTTAAGTTGACATAATCCATAGGAACTACCTCCACATCTACAGTTATATTTTTCTCTGCAGCAAAGTTCACCATCTCTTGCGTGTCTTTTATTCCACCAATGAGGTTTCCAGCCACAATCTTACCACCTGAAAGAGTTAAACTCTTAGGTTTTAGATATGTAAAGACATATGAATTGTGTGGTATGCATGTAAATTTCCCAAACATACATAAAAGCAATTTTTTAGCGTTCAAAGAAACTACTGCGATCAAATTAATTTACAGAAAATATGCTAATAAAAAAGAAACATATACTTGCCTTGTATCACAGAATAAGCATGAAGATCAAGGGGCTTAGTTAGGCCACTAGCCAAAATCAGCTTCCCATAGGTTTTCAGTAAGAGGATCAATGGGGTGATTGCATGGTGTGCAGAAACTGTGTCGACGATACCATCCAGTGTGCTTGTTGCAGTCTGTAGCATCGAAGGAATCATATAAGATTCAGATGAGAAGAATTAGTGGCTTTTGGAATACAAAAATAATGAGCAAAAAGTGTCAAAATAGTCCCATGACTACTTACAATGGGTTCATTTTAATCCCAAAATCTATAGAACCTTATAACCAAATAATATAGAAACTTTATAACCAAACAAATTCTTATTTTCAAAAACAATCTATAACACTTAAACATGACTCAAGAACATTCCTCAATAATGCAATTCCAATAGAAACTAGCCACAACTGCCAGCCAAGTCTATCAGTTTTAAAGAATCTTCCCATAAATCCAACGATCAAAATCTGCAGAAATAAAATATTTTATTCTGCAATTTACATTACTAATATTTTATTCTGCAAAATTCCTGAATTAACCACTCATGGACAATTCAACAAATAAGAATACCTTCTTCCCTGGCCTTACAAGCATTGTTGCACAAAGTTTTGGAATTAAAAAAATAGATGTCAGGCTTTATGCAATATGTGCACCATAAGCATTGCTGCACAAAACTTTCACTACTACACAAAGAGGCATTTACATATATAGACATACCAACACAGAGCTTTCACTGTTCCACAAAATTGAAAGCTTTCACTGTTCCACAATAACCTTTCAATTGAAGCTCTAGTTAAAAGTGTCTCCCAACATGAGTTATAGCAAAATGGATGCTCATTAGAACACTGTGCAAAGGAGAGACTGAACAAAGCTAATGATAAAAATAATGATTACTATGCTGAAAAAGTAGAGGAAAATATTGTTCCAGTATCCCAAATATAACAGTAACTTCAGGTAGTCCCAATTTCAGTCCAGATTGTAAAATTATTGCTAAAAATCAGGAAGGGGAGAGAGGCGAACAGCCCTCTCACCAATTTTGGAAGTTGCTGCACCTCTCCCAAAACCTCTAAAATTAGAGCCACAAAACAACTTAAGCAAATTGTAGATCCAGATAAATCTATGCATAAGCCAAACTTCAATATGCATAAGTCAAACTTCAAATATGCACCGAACTTCAATATGCATAAGCCAAACTTCAATATGCATAAGCTAATTTAGACCAAATTAACAACCCTCTCACCAATTATGGGAGTTGTGGCTTCTCTCCAAACTCCCAAGCATTGAAGTGTCAATATATACATAATAAAAAGTCAGAAAGGGCTGATACAATATATATGAGCAGCAAAAAAAATAGGCCCCAAGAAGGACAGTCCAAGCAAGGCAGTCTAGAATAACAAGTGTCTATAGTTAAAAGTATAATAATAACATAAATTCTTAGAATATTAAGTTGGCTTCATAAGTGTGGTAGTTGAATATTAAGCTTCTCCCCGTCAAGAATCTCTTGCTGAAAAGAAACAATGAAATAAAATATTGATATCTTGCATTGAGAATAAATTAAATATACTAAAATGAAAAGATTATCATAAGTGTCTTTGCATTTTTTGAGTAGATCGAAGCCACCTAGATGCACATATCAATGCATTAATAGTTTTAGTAGATAAACTACTTTTGTAATCATCTAAAATTCTACCGCTGGCACTAAAAGTAGATTCTGAGGCAACCATGGTTATAGGTATTGATAGAATATCTCGAGCCATAATTGAAAGCCGAGGATACTTCAATATACTCATTTTCCACCAATCAAGCACATCAAAATTTTCACTCGAACACACAAATAATCCCTCCTCAAGGTATACATGTAAATCAGGTTTTGACGGTTCCACAGATCCAGAAGCTACAACAAAATCTTAAAACCCAAACATTGCATCAAATTGACTCGAGGAACTCATAGGCTCACATGTAGATAAAGAACCCCCATGTGAAACATTGCAATAACAACATAATTAGCATATATTTCCCACAACGCATCTTGAACAGTTTTAAGATTTTGTTCAATCTCATCATGTGAGTATATCTTTGGGAATGTGTAGCTAATAAATTTAAATTTCAATATAGGATCCAAAATTGTTGCAATAGACATTAGAAGATTACATTCCCCCCAATATTTGTTGAATTTGATTTGCATACTCATAGCCATATGTCTCATGTAATCATGTTCTGACGATGACTCCTCAATCAAAACCTTCTTAACATGCATAACTGCATGTAAAAATATATTAGAAGTAGTATATGAAGTACCGGAGATCATTTTTGTAACATTATTGAAAATTGTAAGAAACTTTCTGATTTTCTCATATTTAAACCATTCTGAATCAGCAGGCAACCATTTGTAGTTAGTATCCCTAATTGCATAGTGATGAAAAACATTCTGATAAATAAATGCAAACTCCAACATATTGAAGGTTGAGTTCCATCTAGTGGAAACATCAATAGACAATGACCTTGTAGTTGCAATTCCTAATTGTTTAGCCACTTCTACAAATTTATGCAATCTTGCAGGGGATTTTTTCAAATACTTCACTGACTCTCTAATGTTTTGGATAATTTCATGAATCTCCTTTAGACCATCTTGCACCATTATATTGATGATATGTGCACAACATCTTACATGAAAAAAAGACCACCGAAGTGCAACTTTCCGCGTGATTGAAAATTATCTTTTAAAGAAGAAGCTGCCACATCATTATTACTTGCATTATCTAAAGTTATTGTAGATATTTTATCCTGAATCTGCCACTCCAACAAACACTCACAAATAGCATCACAAATGTTAGTGCCCGTATGTGGAGGCTCTAACTCAATAAAGTTGATAATAACCTTCTTTAACTTCCATATTTCATCAATGTAACGAGCAGTCAAGCACATATATCTGATAGTCTGATTGGAGGTCCAACAATCTGCAGTTAATGAAACCATGTGAACATCTTTGAAATGAGATTTAAGCTTTTCTTTCTCGAACTCATATAATTTCATGCAATCATTTTTAATAGTGTTTCTTGAAACACTTTGAAAGTTAGGATTCAACATTTTCAACAATATATTAAACCAAGTATGTTCAACCATCATGAATTGATATTTATGTACAATTATCATTTTCGCAATCACCCCTCTTACAAGCTGTTGATCATAATTTTTAGGATCATAAAAAATAGGAATATCTGAATCACCCTGAAATTTCGAAGGCAAGAAGTTTAGTAACTTTTCTCTTATCTGAAGAGTCTATTTGTTGACTTTTTTGCTTTTATCTTAGCACATTCCTCAACGTGCCTAAGAAGTTGTGAAGTTGTACCTGACTTTGGTATGAGGATTTTCACCCCACAACAAATGCATTGAACAAACAATACTTCAACCTCCTTGGAAATTGTTTTAATATCTATGAAATACTCCCACACTGATGATTTTCTCTTCCTACCTTTCTTATCTTGCATTTCAGTACTAGTGCTTCCTACATTCAGATCAACAGGTTGAGAACTATCAATTCCCTCTTGGATTGCAAGTGGCAATTGTTCTTCATTTGATACAGATTGAGAATATTCAACATTTGACATTTTAAATATCTATAAAAAAAATATAATATAACATGAGATTTCATGCATGGATGTGTAAGCAACAACAAACAAGCAAATATCTAAGAGTCGATGCCCTTTAAATGAAAAAGAAACTTAAAAATCAATAGAAAGAATAAGACTTTTTTCCTTCCTATATATATATATATATATATATATATATATATATATATTGCTTTAAAACAAAATTATCAAGTTTGCTCAAGTTCCAATTCCAAGACTAGAAAAGGATACATATATATCCCAATATGCAAAGCCAACCTAATCTTGAGACTTTACTCAAGTTCCAATTCCAAGACTACAAGCAGAACTCAGAGAGAGAGAGAGAGAGAGAGAGAGAGAGAGAGAATTGGTTTCAGCTTTAAAGCCAAATGGGTGATAGAATTAAAGATTATCTAGCATTAAAGCCACATCCATCCTTAACAAGAAACCAGAAGCATTGTCAAAAGCCAAAAGTAGTAAACAACATGAATTTAAAACTCATGTTGTGAACTTTCACTTAACCAGAAACCAAAAGTAGTAAACAGGATGAATTTTTTGCGGAATATATTTAGAAATAAAACCACCCTGCTCTTCTTTCACCTCAGCATAATCTATTTTATCTCAACCAAAATAAATAGTATGAATGAAGCTAATCCAGTCATTGTCTAATATGTTTTATTGTTCGAGCCATCCAAAACATTGCCACTCCAAGCCTCTGCAACTTTACTGTTATAATGCATAAGAAATAAAGCTTTTAAAGGGCCTAATAAAGTGTAAATATCAAGCCATAATTTAACATCATCTTTGAACAACTCACAAATGCATGCAATTGGGGGGATCCAAAAGATTCCCCTAGTGGAACATCCAAACATCTCTAGTATCAGAATGACCAAAAGTATCAAGGTAAACTCCATGCAAATATGTTAAGAAAGTTTAAAGAGAGCTCAGAAAATCATCACATTATGTAGTGTAATCAGTTGGCCCATTGAATCAACGCTATATTTTTGTTGTTGATCTCTAAAAGAGAATCTAATCATCACTCCATCCCCACATGTCTATCTTTCATCTTTAAAAATAGTAAAAATGGTTCATTATTGTGTAAACTCAGTACAAAGCATGTGTACTTTAGCAAACAGAAGAAGTTCCTCCAATAAAAAATCTATACAGAGAAGTAATGGTGAAAGCATACATCAAACATTGGCATTAAAATCATTTTCTTTCCCACAAAAAGCATACATCAATTTTCCAGCATACTCAGTAATTCATTACCATCATAGCAGTGAAAGCAATAAAGAATACAAATAATAATAACAACATTGTAAACTGTATAAGTTTTTCTTGTACTTGATTCAAGATTTGCCAATGTTTTTTTTTGTAGTTTGGCAACATGCAGCATAAATCCTGTATAGATACTGCTTAAAACCAGCAACCCCTAAGGCTCAATATTTACATTCAGAAGACAAGTTTCCATATATGAAAATAGAACTCTGAACAATTTGCTTAGCTTCTTAAACTCCAAACAAATCAAAACATAAATCATACTCAGAGGCACTCTCAATCTCCCTTAAAGCCATGAAGTATCGAAAATTTCATATGGCTAAGAAAGACTTTGATCGTTCACCCACAATATAAATGCTTAAGCCTATATGCATCACAACACAAGTGCATAATAGGCCAAGGTCCCAGTGCTCACAAAAAAAAAGAAGATCTACAGTCAATAAGAAGATACACATATCTGGATTTCACTCCCAAAAACTTAAAAACCTATGTTTCACTCAAAAAAAATTTAAATAAACCTAAAAAAATTTCTGAAAATTTAAGCTAAGAGGCATACCTGAAAATATTATAGAAAAAATGCTCAAAAAAGACAGACCCGGTAGAGATTAGAGAATGAACACAAACAATCAACCCTAAGCTCTCACCGAGAGACGTTTTTCGAGAGGAGAGGAGACAGGAGAGAGCCGAAAGTTTGAGAAGGCATCGAGAGAAGTTTTTCGCTATTTTGAGAGGAGAAGCTGAAAGTTTGAGAGGAGAGGAGACAGGAGAGACCGAGAGAGAGGTGTGCTTTTGAGAGGGGAGGAATGGAGAACACGAGAGGTTAGGGCTTCCGCCTTCAGAAATAAGCCCTTTACGAAGGCTTTTACATTTGTTTTAAGGTATTAAAATTTATAAATAATATATATAATATATTATATTAATTATATACCTTATATTATATAAATATATAATATCTAAATTAATATTATATAAATATATTATTATTAAATTTTATTTTACATTATAATTTAGAGGATTTAATTTTTAAAATATTACAAACTTTTGGAGTATATAATTATTTTTAAAATATCAAAAATTATATATATATATATATATATATTAATTTTTTTATATTTCGATCAATAACGAACGAGAACACGAACGAACGCCTCAATGTTCGTGTTTAGTTCATTTAACAAACCGAACGAAAAAAAATTTTCATGTTCATCTCGTTTGCTTATTAAACGAATCGAACACGAACACTTTGGCAAATGGAACATGAATTGTTCGCGAACAACGAGCTTTTTTGACAGCCCTAGCAGCAGCTTGCTCTGAACGTGCTAAATGTTGTCGGGGATTACCTGTTCCATCGAACATTTTAAAGACAGGAGGAACAAAACCTTTAGGGTATTAGACAAAATCAAATTCCTCTGGATATGGTCTAACCTTTGGAATTAATGATCCAACCCTTACCTGAGCCATTGTTTCCTTTATCTTGTGTTCCACGAGTTGTGTGATATCTTTTTTTGGAATTCCACTATAAGGGGAATCCTTTTTCTTTTGAGTGCTTTTTTAACATCTATTAGCTCTCCTTTGTCTTCTAAAATGTGGATAGCCTCTGGCCTAACGATTTCAATGGCCGGTGATGGATTTGTTGGTGGATTTTGCAAAGCTACTACCAACTCTTATATTTTTTGCTCAGGATGATTGATTTGTTCGTCTCGCTGTCGTATAACTGCTTGTAATTCGTTTGTTGCATCTTCTTCATTTAACTCTCTTGCTAAAGAAGTAGATCATGTTTCTACCACATTAATGCTGGCAATATTTTCATTAGAACTGTCAGAAGTGTCTTTCTTTCCTCGCACAGAGAATTGTTTGATATCATTTTTTAATTTTTTCAGTCTTTCTTCAAATGATTTTGCAAGATGTTCTTTATGAGTTCCTTCTTATGAACTGTCTGCAGGAGTGCTCATAGTATCTGAATTTCTTTAAGACGATCTTCGTTTCCATACATTGTCTTTTAGTATGGGACGAGACCCTCTAGGTGGTGTATCATCACATGGATAATCTGCATTTTGTAACATATGAACCAAATCTGTGATTTTAGTGGATGTATCTTCCACTTCGAACATCAGTTTGTCATATTTAGCTTTGTCTTTTGTAATTGTCACATCTTTTACTCTTGGCCCTAGTCGGAATTTTACTAGCACTCGAGTACATTGATTTTATGTTGGAGAATGATAACCTGTTTCTTCATAAATAGAGTCTTCTATTGCTAGAATTCTCCTTTTCATTGTTTTAGAGACCGCACATCCCATTTTTTCCATCAATTGGGAAATTGAACATTTATCTTTTCATGCTAGTCTTTTAAACACTGAATGTATAGCATGAATTGAGTGAGAACTCTTAGGTTGAAAGAAATTATCAGTATATTCAACAGGAATTGGAATATACCGATTTTCTTTTAAAAAGGAAGGGTTTCTGAAAACAATTTACTCAAATTCAGGTGTTTCAAAATTATCATTTTCATTCCACCTTTTCTTTCTTTTAAGCGGACGAGCACTGTTTTTATGAATATTTTTGGAACAAGATCCAACTTCGTATGTGGATGGTGGTGGAACATCATCCTCATCATAGATTTGTTTTCCTTTGCAGTCAATTTTTCTTTTCATTTCTTCAAGAGTTTAAGGCTCTTCAGATGTATACTCAGGTAGGTTTTTTGTAAAATTCAGAAAGTCTTCATACGGTTGCAGATCAAATTCTTCAAACGAGAGTATATCAGTTTGATATGGATTATCTAATGTAATTTATGTTTCACTAAACAATCCATAATCATTCTAATAAAAGGAAAGATCTTCCTCTATTGGTAAATCGAAGTCTTGAAAATAAAAAAAGATTGAATTTGGAGAATACATTGCAACTTTTCTGAAATTTCAAAAAAAACAAATATCATTGACTTATTTATAAACTGAGAATTTGTTTTTTTAAATTTTTAGCTCTTATTTGTCAAAGAATGAAATGTCAAATGGAAATAAGTGATAACAAAAGATGAGAAGAAAGAAGGTCCCCAGCAGAGTCGCCAGCCTCTTGATGGCGACTGACGCGCGAGTGGTCGTCACCGTCAATTTTTTGATGTCATGTCGATGTCAAGGAGTCGTCACTCTGTTTTAATATTGCCCTAATCTTATTTCTGTAAATCTTATAAAGGAATAAAGAAATTTTAGGGCTAATATAAAACAGAGAAAAAAAACGTTTATGATAATCTTTAAAGAAGATTCTAGAATGTCATATCCTAGAGTTTCTATATAAGGAAAATCACAAAGTGTTAACCAGAGATTTCTATCATGAATTCTTATACTTCTCCTATAGAAGCAAGCTTCTATAGTTAATTACATCTTAGGAAATTTATAATTGTCTAAGAAAACTTTTGATTAATGTTGATAACTTGTTTTCTAGAAATTTTTGCTTTTAGGGAAAGATGTATCCACTATCAATCCTAAATATCATTTTGTCATGTCGATTTTATGTCATTTTGTTTTATTGTTTGTTTAGGTTTTGTGGCTAACCTAAAAGTTTTGATTTTGGTTTTGTCGTTGTTGTGTTTTGTTTTGTTTTGTCAATGTCATTGTTTTGTTGTAATTGTTGTTCGTCTCATTTCCAGAATGTCATCCAGCAAAATAGAATTAGCATACCCTATAACATGCAAAGGAAATCTAAACGAAACTTGTCTTCATCCTGCAAATGAAACATTGTCAGAAATAATATCATGAAATGTTCATTGTCTCAGAATTTGTAGGATGTCTAAGTTTGATTTAGCATGTCTTGAATGTCGGTTTATGTCGAATCATGTCAATTGAGTTTGGTTTGAAATGTTAATTAATGTCATTTAATGTCGGTATTTGTTGAATTTGGTTTAAAATGTTGATTAATGTCAAATTTTAATTATATTTAGAATGTCGAATTAATGTCGAATTTTGCTGAGTGTTATTTGGAATGTCGAATTTATGTCGGTTATGTTGATTTTGTTTGAAATGTCAAATTTATGTCGATTATGTTGATTTTTGTTTGAAATGTCAAATGTATGTTGATTATGTCGATTTTTGTTTGAATATCAAATTTAAGTTGATTATGTCGATTTTTGTTTGAAATGTAAAATTTATGTCGATTATGTCGATCTAGGTTCAATTTGGGTTGAACCTAAGGTTTATGTCTTGGTTTAGGTTAGACTTAGGTTCATGTCAGGTCGAACCTAAGTATGATTTGACTTAAGTCTAATATGGGTTAGACTTAAATTAGGTTTGGGTTAGACTTAGGTTCATGTCAAGTTGAACCTAAATATGGTTTGATTTAAGTCTAATATGGGTTAGACTTAAGTTGGGTTTGGGTTAGATTTAGGTTCATGTCAAGTTGAACCTAAATATGGTTTGACTTAAGTCTAATATGAGTTAGACTTAAGTTAGGTTTGGGTATGAATTTGATTAAACCATAATTGGTTAAGGTTTAATATTTTAATTAAGTCTAATGTGGTAGACTTAATTAGAATTTAAGTTTGATTAAACCTTAGTTGGTTAAGGTTTAATGGTTTAAATAAGTCTAATGTGGTAGACTTAATTAGAGTTTAAGTTTGTTTAAACCTTAGTTAGTTAAGGTTTAATGGTTTAATTAATTCTAATGTGGTAGACTTAATTAGAGTTTAAGTTTGATTAAACCTTAGTTAGTTAAGGTTTAATGGTTTAATTAAGTCTAATGTGGTAGACTTATTTATGGTTTAGGTTTGATATGGGTTTGAGTTAAGTTAGGTTCAAGTTAGGTTGAACCTAGACTTAAGGTTGACTTGAGTTCAATATGGGTTGAACTCAAGTTAAGGTTGAACTTGGGTTTATGTTATGTTGAGCTTGAGTTAAAGGTTGAACTTGGGTTCATGTTGTGTTGAACCTAAGTTAAAGGTTGAACTTGGGTTCATGTTGTGTTGAATTTAAATTAAGGGTTGAACTTGGGTTCAAGTTGGGTTGAACCTAGGTTAAAAGTTGTTTTTGGTTTGAGTTTGACTAAACCTTAATTGGTTAAGTTTTAATAGATTAATTAAGTCTAGCGTGGTAGACTTAATTATGATTTAAATTTGATTTTTATTTAATTTTAGGATGGATTAAACCTAATCAGGGTTTAGTGTTTAATTAAGTCTAATTTAGTTAAGAATTAATGGTTTAATCAGGTCTAATTGGTTAGACCTAATTAGGATTTAGGTTTGATTAAGTCTAATTTGGTTAAGACTTAATGGTTTAATTAGGTCTAATGGGTTAAACCTAATTAGGGTTTAGGTTTGATTAAGTCTAATTTAGTTAAGACATAATGGTTTAATTAGGTCTAATGGGTTAGACTTAATTAGTGTTTAGGTTTGATTAAGTCTAATTTAGTTAAGATTTAATGGTTTAATTAGGTCTAATGGGTTAGATCTAATTAGGGTTTAGGTTTGTCTTAAACCTAATGTTTAAGATGTTAATTAAGTTTAACATGCCCTTAAACTTAATTAAAGTTTGGTTTTGTATTAAACCTAATTTAGTTAAGGTTTAACGGGTTAATTAAGTTTAATATGTCTTTAAACTTAATTAAAATTTTGATTTTGTATTAAACCTAATTTAGTTAAGGTTTAATGGGTAAATTAAGTTTAATATGTCCTTAAACTTAATTAAAATTTTGATTTTGTACTAAACCTAATTTAATTAAGGTTTAATGGGTTAATTAAGTTTAATGTCTTTAAACTTAATTAAAATCTTGATTTTGTATTAAACCTAATTTAGTTGAGGTTTAATGGATTAATTAAGTTTGATATGTCCTAAAATATAATTAAAGTTTTGATTTTGTATTAAACCTAATTTAGTTAAGGTTTAATGGATTAATTAAGTTTAATATGTTCTTAAACTTTATTAAAGCTTTGATTTTTGTATTAAACCTAATTTCGTTAAGGTTTAATGGGTTAATTAAGTTTAATATGTCCTTAAACTTAATTAAAGTTTTTATTTTGTATTAAACCTAATTTATATAAGGTTTAATGGGTTAATTAAGTTTAATATATCTTTAAACTTAATTAAAATCTTGATTTTGTATTAAATCTAATTTAGTTAATGTTTAATGGGTTAATTAAGTTTAATTTTTCCTTAAACTTAATTAAAGCTTTGATTTTGTATTAAACCTAATTTAGTTAAGGTTTAATGGGTTAATTAAGTTTAATATGTCCTTAAATTTAATTAAAGCTTTGATTTTTGTATTAAACCTAATTTAGTTAAGGTTTAATGGGTTAATTAAGTTTAATATGTCCTTAAACTTGTATTAAACCTAATTTAGTTATGTTTTAATGGGTTAATTAAGTTTAATATGTCTTTAAACTTAATTAAAGTCTTGATTTTGTATTAAACCTAATTTAGTTACGGTTTAATAGGTTAATTAAGTTTAATATGTCTTTAAACTTAATTAAAATCTTGATTTTGTGTTAAACCTAATTTAGTTAGGGTTTAATGAGTTAATTAAGTTTAATATGTCCTTAAACTTAATTAAACTCTTGATTTTTGTATTGAACCTAATTTAGTTAAGGTTAATGGGTTAATTAAGTTTAATATGTCCTTAAACTTAATTAAACTCTTGATTTTTGTATTGAACCTAATTTAGTTAAGGTTTAATGGGTTAATGAAGTTTAATATGTCCTTAAACTAAATTAAAGTTTTGATTTTTGTATTAAACCTAATTTAGTTAAGGTTTAATGGGTTAATTAAGTTTAAAATGTCCTTAAACTTAATTAAAGTTTAATTTAGTTAATATTTAATGGGTTAATTAATTTTAATATTTCTTTAAACTTAATTAAAGTTTTGATTTTGTATTAAACCCTAAGGTTTAATGATTTAATTAGGCTTAAGTTGTCTTTAAACCTAATTAATGTTTGTTTTGAGCTCATTTGAGTTTGGATTCATCATTGGCTTAGTCCATTATGAAATGGATTAAGAAAAGGTTTTGAAATATTAATTTTATAATTAATAAATCTTATCCTTGTTTTGAATGTCTTTTAGATTGATTTGATAACTTGAGAATTGTTGTTTTTGGATTGATATCTGTCACCTTAGGATTCTCAATCATTTTGAATTTTAATTTTCAATTTTCCAAATTTTATAAGTATTTTTTAAAATAATTACAAAATTTCATGAAAATTAGAAAATCACATCCTAGAGAGATATCCTAACCTTAGAAAAATCAGGAGATGTGTCTAAGGACTTAAAGGTTCTTCCCTAAAAATTTCACATTTTTCTGATTTGTAAATAATTTTTAATAATTAAAATACTTCAGAGATTATTTAATTATTTAAAAACTAAATACTAAGAATAATTTTTTTTTCTTCAAGAGCTTTTCAAAGGTATTTTTATTTTATTTTTAGGAGCACTGGATAAAAAGATATGCATTTTTTATTTTTTTTAAGGTTAATCTAAATTAACCTAGCACTGAAAAATGAGGAGCTGCCAAGCATCCTCGTACCATCGAATGGGTAGAATGATCTGGTGTACGGATACGGACAGCGGACACAAAGTAGGCGTGATCAGCGCCGTCCGTTCTGAAACACGGGAACGGACGGCAGAGATAAATCCCTAAAAATTTAAAAAAGATTCAAACCGTCCAACTTCAAAGCTCAATATCTAACTCATTTCTCAATGAAATTGAGTGATTTTTGAACCTATGGAATCATCTTGACGTATAGATTATATCTATACGGTGATGATACATTTCTAGGCTAGTTTAAACCATGATTTTTTGATTATATGCATTATTTTGGACAAAATAAATCCATACCTTGGCCACAACAATCTTGAGCTTGATTAGCCCTGATGGTCAGCTTCTAGGACTCCCAAAGAAGATATTTGTCACATCAATTTGCCTTTGTAGCTAGCCTTGGTGAGCAATTTCAGTAAAGTGGCAAGGTTTGGGCTGATTTTGGATTTTGGCCAAATTGGCTTGATTGGGCTGATCCTATGGCTTGATCTTGGTTGGAATAGGTTGTTGAGGTCCTTAGCAAGACTTTTTATGTTGGGAGCTAAGGGATTTGGGCAGCCTATAGGATTCTATGGATTTTTTCTCTCCTTTTCAAAATTTCGGCTAAGGGGTCCTTTTATAACCATGGATGGCTATGTTTGAACCTTGGTTAGCTTAGGATTTGATCATGGTATGATTAGGGTTGTGGAGTACAGCCTCCCCCATGCAATCCAACCATCACCTCTTCATTTCCCATGAGAATTTTGCCACTTAAGCAAGTGCACATTTCATGGAAATTATGGATCCAAATTGTCATGATAAGCTCTTGATCTCTTTGTTTCCATTCCATTGGCTAAGGGAGAGGTTAATGGTGACTCAAATGGTTGAGACCTTCTCCTTGGAAAACCTCATTTATCATTTCATGGGGTGGTGACACATTAGCTCCCCCCTTAACATTTTTTATAAAATGTTATGATGAGCTTAACCATGGTATGAAGGATGGTTAAAGCCTTGTCTTCTCATCATTGGGTGGCTAGGGAGGTGGCTAAACTCATTTCACCATGGCAAGACACCTCACTTTGTAAAGGGGGTGACTCATACTTCAAATCACCATAGTTTTGCCACCTCACTTTCATGTCATTATGCCTCTTTACCATGGTTAAATATTAGTCATCAATGGGTTGTTTTCTCTTTAATGGGCCATATGGGTTGTGTCTAACCCATATGAAATCATGTGTGACGTCATAAACGAGATTTGGAATTTTTAGAAAACCATAATGTCATAGGTTTAAAATTCCATTTAATACCCCTCTTGATTTAATTTTCATTTTTAATTAATTTTTTCATTAATTAAATATTGGAAATTATTATATTAATTAATTATTAATTGGAAATAATTCCAACTTAATTATTTGATTAATATTCATGTCATTAAAATTGAATTTTGTCTCTTTTCATGATTTTTCAATTTAATTTTCATTTTAATTAATTATGTCATTAATTAAAATATGAAAATTAAATTATTGGTTAATTAATTAATTAAAAATAAATTTGGAATTAATTATTTGATTAATTCCATCATTTTAATTAATTTGTACAATTTATGGCTTTTGAATTTAATTTTTCATTTTAATTAATTATGTCATTAATTAAAATTTTAAAAATTAAATTATTAGCCAATTAATTAATCAAAATAATTTTGAGATTAATTATTTGATTAATTTTGTCATTTTCATTTCATTTTGGTGCATTTTGTCATTTTATGACTTTTAATTTAATTTTCATTTTAATTAATTAGGTCATTTAATTAATTAAATTATTAGTCAATTTCATTTAATTAATTAAAATAATTTTGAAATTAATTATTTGATTGATTTTATCATTATCGGAGTCTTAAACAGATCATTGGGTTAATAATTGGTCATTTGGTCAATAATTGACCATTTTGACCAAAGTTGACTTTTTAGGTCAAAAGATTGACCTATTGGGTCAACAGGGTTGGTCATTGGGTTAAGATTAACCATTTTGACCGAAGTTGACTTTTTGGGTCAAAAGGTTGACCTATGGGGTCAACAGGGTTGGTCATTAGGTCAGTATTGACCATTTTGACCAAAGTTGACTTTTTAGGTCCAAAGGTTGAGCTGTTGGGTCAATAGGGTTGGTCATTGGGTCAGGATTGACCATTTTGACCAAAGTTAATTTTTTAGGTCAAAAGGTTGACCTATTGGGTTAACAGGGTTAGTCATCAGGTCAGTATTGACCATTTTGAACAAAGTTGACTTTTAGGTCAAAAGGATGACTATTGGGTCAATAGGGTTGGTCATTGGGTCAGTATTGACCATTTTGACCAAAGTTGACTTTTTATGTCAAAAGGTTGACCTATTAGGTCAATAGGATTGGTCATTGGGTCAGGATTGACCATTTTGACCAAAGTTGACTTTTTAGGTCAAAAGGTTGACCTATTGGGTCAACAAGGTTGGTCATTGGGTCAGGATTGACCATTTTGACCAAAGTTGACTTTTTAGGTCATGGGTTGACCTTATCATAAAAATGAGGTCAACAAAGCCATTGAGGAAAAGGAAAACAAATAGTTATGCAAGAAGCCCAAATTATGACTGCTTGACCAAATTACGGGACTAACAACGAGCGCCCAAAAGGGCGAACACACATCATGCAAATGAGCAAAGATGCTACATGAAACATGACACAAATAAGACGTACCGGTAAACACGGGCTACCTATGAAGAGGAATTACACCTGCCCAGAGATCTGGGGCACTATGCAACTAGGAGGCACCAGCTACAAATGAGTTTGCATCTAGTAAAATGATACTTATGAAGAGGATTTACACCTTACTCGAGAGGGTCTCACTGAGCACGCATGTAAACATGCAAGATATGCAAACAAGCCAAGAGGGTGCACCAAAGTGGTGGGAGTGACTATACTATAAAAGCAGTGACTCAAAAGGAGGGATATGTCATGGAGGCAGCGGCCCAAAGGATGGATATGCCAAGTAAGCAGTGACCTAGAGCTGGGTATGTCGTAGCTCTAGTGGCTCGAGCAAATGGGTATGTCGAGGAGGTAACAACCCAAAGGTGGGCATGTCGTGGAGGCAGCAGCCCATGCAAATGGGTATGTTAAGGAGGCAATGAACCGAAGGTGGGCATATCGTGGTGGCAGCGGCCCGAACGGAAGGGTATGCTGAGGAGGCAATGACCCGAAGGGAGTGGTGATCCTCACTGAGGACTGAGGAGAATCGCATAAGTGCAGTGCAAGTGCAATTGCAAACACACAAAATATGGTGCAACATGCAATCAAGCCAACATGCATATGCAAACAAATGAACAATAAGATGCAGAAGCACAATGATCAACCAGACCGTGGTGGCCGGTCGGACCGGAGAGGTGGGTGGATCAATTCGAGGTAATCAATCTGACCCAAAATGATAGGTGGTTAACTCGGGATAGTGGATCGAACCTAAAGTAAGTGATCGACACATAGCAGCCAATCAAACCCGAAAGATAGGGTGACTAGCCTGGGGTGACTGATTAAACCAAAGGAGTATCCGAGATCAGCCTAGGGCGGCTGATCAACCTGAAGTGCTCACATGAAAATACATACAATACAACAAATGGCCACATGCAAAGAGTCAAAAAGATGGCCTATGCACATGCAATGAAACCCAAACAGTCGACAACACGTCGAACTCATCCTAACTTTAATGTTGACACTCTTAGATCCGTCACCGCCTCCAGCTTTAATGTGGCAACGTGGAGGGTTGTCCCTCCTATTTCTCATAGGGAAAACTCTCTGTCGGCATATTTTTTAGGTTGTGTTGTATTTAGAAAAGGGGTCGCCTAACAGAAATTGTCGGCGAATTTTAAGATTTTAAATTTAGTTTAAATATATATAATTTGAAAAGTAGTATTTGATTTTAAACATAATTTTAAATTTGAAAATTTTAAAATATGAAATCAAACTGATCTCACATCCCAAATAGTTTATATAAACGAGCACCGCACTACTAAACCGTGTATCTATCCCTAAGGATGGACACACGCTCGATGGTGGGGCTCGATTAAATAAACTAAAAGATTTGTGACATCCGTTTGGTCTGCGAGCCAATTTTATGTGCCGACAAATTCCTCTACTTAATATGAAAAACATTAAACAGGGTTTATATTACCTGGGTTCTTTAAAATTCCCTATAAGGGCAAGCCCTTATAGTTAATTACATCTTAAGTGACGGGAATCACCTAAGAAAACTCTCGATAATAATCAGTAGTTCTGCTCTCAAGAATTTCAAAGTTCAAGTTTTCAAAGGATTGAATTTTGGAATTTCAACAGGGAATGGATCAAGTTTGGAACATTTTGTTTTGGGAATTCAAAGGAAGAAAAGTAGGAGAAATTACGGATTCGAAGCGAACTTCGGTAATTTCCCGACTATCCTATTGTTTGGCTTGGATTTAGGAAAGTCCTAATGTTTATTTAATGTTTTGATCTTGCCGAGTTTAGTTAATTAGGACTTATATCCGTATAAAATGATCATATAAATGGCCCGGAAGATGTGAGGGTTTATGTCGTATCGTACGACTACCTCGGAATCCTAAGACCGGTTAGGGCTTAATTTAAAAGGTAAATGCCTAACGAAGAGTTGAGGATTTGTGTTGCACTAGGCAAACTACCTCGAAGTCCTATGGCTTTGTTATTTAATTCTAGGAAAGTTTTGCTGAAGTAGACTCGGGTTTTGCTGATGACGATGGCCGTGCTGCCCACCATGCTCTGAGCTCCTTGTTGTTGCAGAGGTTTAGTTATAGAAGGTGAAAATCAAGGGATGAGAAAAGTGTTCTGGTTTAGAGAAGTCTTAATTTCCAAGTGTTTTTGTGTTTTAATTAAAACAAATCTTAAAGTTGATTATAACGACACCGGTTAAGATCCCACCGGTTCCATCCTTCCGGCATCGTTATTTTTATCGGATTCACTTAGTCCGGATGAATTTGCTAAACTCAACTAAATGAGTTCCACACTTTCATTTAGACCGTGGGAAATCCCGTTAGCAACACGTAGGTTACATCATCCGAGGTATTCCCGATCATCCAACAGGACGTTTTAATTTAGTTGTAATTGTAGTTTTGTGTTCGTTTGTGATTAAATTTTGAGTTGTTTTATATTTTGAAATGTTGTGGCGGTGAATTTTATCTTGCAATGACTTTTAATTTAGTTTTGGTTTCAGTTTTAGGGGCTATCCTAAAGGTGTGGGTTTTCATGCAACAGTTGTTTATCATGCAAGAAACATAAGTGCGATGCGATTAAATAAATTGCAATAATGAAAATTGCAAGAAAATAAATTGCAATAAAATAAAAGCGTACCCTGAGGGTCTTCCCGTCATCCCAAGCCGCACTTAAAACACAATTAGAATATTTAAGCAAGTTCCTAGGTAAGGCTAAGGTAAGGGTTATGTTTTTCTACCAAGTTCCTAATCCTATAGCTAGTCATTTCCTATGACGTTCTAGTGTCTTTGTGTTTGGTTTGAGGACGATTTTCTTCATCAAAGAATAATTAAGTTCGATTGTTCTTATGAACATCCTATCATATCGAGGAAGTGCTTAAGACAAATCTTAAACATCTTTTCAATATTTCTAGGATTGTTTTAAGTCCAAATGAATTCAATTACACAAATGAATTAATCGTCCAAGAATCTCAAGTTTTGTTATCTTGCTCCGTGAACTAGGACATTTGAATATCCTATAGGTGAAGTAACATTTCATTTAATATTCTCGTTTAGGAGTTATGATAACTAAAGCTTTTGAGGGTAAATTGGTGTTCAAATGGTTTGTGATTTAGTTTAATTTCCATTAATGGGTTTAAATTTGGAATAGTGTTCAAGTTATTTTAGATTTATTTTGAATTCTTTATGTCTTTGGTGATGTTATATTTAATTCAACTTAATTTAATTTAATTTAATCTTTAATTTAATTTAATTCAATTTAATTCAATTTAGTTTGATTTGATGTTAAATTAAATTAATTTGATTTGATTTAATTTAAATTTAATTTAATTTAATTTCCTTTAATTTAATTTTAATTTAATTTAATTTAATTTAATTTGATTTTATTTATTTAATTTAATTTAATTTAATTTATTTATTCATTTAATTTAATTTGTTTATTTAATTTAATTTAATTTAATCTTTAATTTAATTTAATTTAATTTAATTCAATTTAATTTACTTAATTTAATTTAATTTTTAATTTAATTTTATTTTTAATTTTAATTAACACTTTAAAAGAGTTTAATAATTTAACTTTAGTTTAATGATTAAGTCCTTTAATATTTTAAATTTGAGTTATCATTTTAATTAAGAATTAAATATTAATGAGATAATTAATTTAGGGATTCTTAAATTAAAGAATAAATCTCCTCCTAATAATATCCCTATTTTAATAATTCCAATTTTATTATTCTTCCAAATTTAATCAATTATTTAATTAAGGTTTAATTATTTTAAATTGCTTAATGGGTTTCTACCCTTTAATTATTTAAATTTCAATCATCCAAATCAGATTAGGATCAAATATTTTACTTATTAATTTTTTATTAAACCTAAAGTTTTAATTAAGGGTTAAAATTTTAACAACCATTTTGCCCTTTAAGCTTAATAATTTCATAACTCATTAAATTGAACTCAAATGAACTTGAAATTTTTATGTGACTTCACTCATATGTCAATAAAGACATGAGAGAAGAAAATGTGATTTTTCTATATTTAATTTATTTATATAATTATTTTTGGTGGAAAATAGAGATTTCCAAGGAAAATTTAATAACATGACCAAGGGAAAGTTTCTGTCCTTAAAAAAATTAGGGGATATTCCTAATGACCAGAGGACCACTTGGACCAATTTTTGGTGATTTTTTGAATTATATTATTTTTATTATAATTATTTTAAGTTTTGGAGTGTTAATTAATTTAAAAATAAAATAAATGTTGAAAAATGAATTTTATATTTTTCAAAAATCTCTCTGATATCAAGGAAATCAGAGAATCAAATTTTACAATTTTCTGATTTTTCTATGATTTATTATAATTATTTTAGTGAGAATGCTAGAAAATATATTTTTTTAATTTTAAAATTACCCTAGAGCTTTGAAATTTAATATCTCACTAAATAGACCTAAGAAAAATATGGGGTTTGTTCCTAAGTGATTAAAATTCAAAATGTGACATTTTGGTGAATTTTATTATTTTTGTGATTTTTATTATTTTTTAATTATTAAAATATTAAAATAATATTAAAAAATCAACTTTTTTAGAAAATTGAAATTTTAATTTTCTTAAATTCCCCTAATATCAGATAGGCTCCAAAACTAATTTGGTGAATTTTTAAAAAGTATTTTGAAAGTTATGAATTTTTAAAGTTCAAAATGACTAAGTAGCTTAATCAACCCATTTAGTAGGGCTAACCAAGTCCAATTGATCTCAAATTTTTATGGTGGGTTCCTCTGATCCTAAAGGTCAGTGGAGAATTAATTTCAAGTCAATTTGATGTATGGTTAGCTCTAATTAATTAGAGATCCATTTTGGGTGTTTAAGCCAATTAGGGTTGTTTTAAATGAACTAACTCAAAACCTATTTTTCCTAGGGTCCTCCGGTCATAAGGATCATCACCAAATTTTCCTAGAATTTATTTCACAACATGCTATTTATTGGAATTAAAATACTCAAAACAGTAACATGAATTTGAAAAATCAATAACTCTTCATAGGGATGGCCTCCGACTTTGGAAAATTCAGGGAATGTTCCCAAATTCGGAGGCTTCAAAAGCCCTATGGTCTCATGCCATGGTGAATTGTATACATGCATGGAGAATTAAAAATATGCAGAGAGTAAATAAATTATTAAAAATAAAATACTTGATGAAATTAAATAATTTCTTTTCCACATTATTCTCCTCCGTTCACTTGAGCAAGAGGGTATTTTTATTTTATTTTTCTGATTTTTCTACACAAAGTTATGAATTTTTGAAGTTTAGGGAATTAAATAAATTAGAAAAATCCCTAATTTTTTATTTATCCACGCGGCGCCGCGTCAACCTCGGCAGCTCCGAACGCACACGCGTCGCGCTCCCATTCGGCAGCCCGGGCCCCGCGGTTCTCGTACCGTCTCCTGATCTGACGTGATCCTGGCCGTCCGTCCGCGCGTGTATTGAATGGACGGCATCCGTTCATCGTCCCCAAGTGTCCTCACCCGAGAGCCGTCCACACTAAATCCCTAGTATCTCACTCGATACTCAATGGATTTTCATGTTCTTATGCTTCTATGGATTCGTCTTGAAGAGACGAACACATCTATACGGTGATCATGCATTGAAATTAAAGCATTTGAAATGGAGAATCTCCGGAAGCTCGGGATGAAGAATTAGCTCATACCTTTGCTCGGAGAAGTGTGGCTTCGATCCGAGGGTTGTTGCACCTTCGATTGGATCCCAGCAAGCTCCGGATGAAGTCTCCTGGTCCAGTGAATTGTACTAGGTGGGATTTCGACCAAGCCCGATCACAAAGCTTGGAGGCTAGAGCAACTGGGCGGCCTGGAGATGGGGCTTTTCTGGTGGACACCTTCCCTTGGTCTGGTGAAGGTGTAGAACCAATCAATTTGGGGATTGGCTCACTGTGGAGAAGTGTCCTGGTTTTGGGCCTAGATTTCAACTTTGAAATTGAGCTCACAGAGAAGAAATGGCAGGGGGATCTCAGTGGGGATCAAGTGCTCTGTGTATGGGGAGGAGTCTGGAACAATTTTGGCAGAGTTTCCTTAAGGTTTGTTTCAGCACCTCTCATGGCCGAGAGGGGTGGTGTTTAAATAGGAGAGGGTGGAGGGCCTCCCGGGGAGAGTTAGGGCTTGGGATCGACTGCTCTTGGCAAGAGAAAAACGACTCCAATGGCCACCGAGGATGGGGCGGCTCGGCAGGTGAGAATTCCAAGTTGGGCTCACATGTGAGCTCTCGGCCATGGTGTTTTCCGGCGACCCGGGCGGCCGGCCGGCAGGCATGGGTCACCCTCGGGTCCGGGTGGGTCGGGACTCAGAGGTTTGTGCGATCAATCGGCCATGGACATGTGTAAAGGGTTTGAATCGAAATGGAATGGGAAAGGGCTAGTTTTGGGTCTAAATGGGTCAACCCTTGGTCTTGGGTTAGGTTCACCCTCCAAGGTCAATTTGGGCTGAAGGGAAAGTCACTTGGATCAGCTTGATTAGTGGGGTCAAGTCACAATCCAAGTACAATTAAGTCTAAGCATGGTTTAGTGGAGTCATGGAAGTGGTTAATCACTCTTAAAAGAATATGGAAAGGGCTTCCTCCTCTTGCCATCTTGGGTATGGTGAGGTGGAAAGTAGATTCCATGGCTCTCATGGCTCCCATGTGGCTCATGCATGGCTTCATGGCTCACCTTTGGCTTGGGAAAAGTGAAGTCAATTTCATGGAAATGGATTTAAGGAAAATTTTGGTATTTAGGGGTGATTTGGCATGAGGCTTGATTTGGAATTATTTGATGATGAACTTAGGACTTAGGTAATGGCTTTAATTAAGTTGATGGCAAATGGAGATGTCATGTGGGCTTTAGGGTGGATTTTGGGCTTTTTGAAATGGTTTTAGATGGGCTTTTAAGATGGTTTAGGAAAGTGGGCTTTTGAATTTTAAAATGGATTTTGGGATGAAATTTTGTAAAGAGATTGGGCCAAATAATTGTTGGGTTTAGCTCATGGATGTATCATGAGTGACTTGAAGCAAATTGGGGGTGATTTGGGTTTGAATTGGGTTGAATTTGGGCTCTTTTGGTGAATGGGCCAATATAGGTCCAAGTGGGCCAAGTTGGGCCAATGTTGGGCTAGGGTTGAAATTGATGTAAAATTAATGTTGAGAAATATTTATGGGAGTGTTTCAAAGAGGTTTTGACTTTGGTTGGGCTTTGATTTTGGGGTTTGGGCTCATTTGGGTTAGGTTTGGGTTTAGGTCAAAATTGGGCCTTAATGCTTTGGGTTGAATTTGAGTGGGGTTTAGGTCCAAATTTTTGGGCAAATCATGTTAGGGTTTTGCTTGTGGGGATGCTAAGGAAGATTTAGAAAAGATTTGGGGTTAATTGGAGTTAAATTGGTTTGGTTTGGGCTAGGTTTGGGTCATGGGTCCAAATTGGGCTTTAAGGCCAAAAGTGAAATTGGATTCAAATGTCAATCAAATTGGACTTGGATTTGGTCTAGATTGGTGTTGGGGATGTTGAATTGAAGTTTAGAATTGAATTGGACGAGAATTTGGATCAATTGGGTAGGTTTGGTTTGACATTGGGTTCACTTTGGGTTAAAATGGGTCAAATTGGGGGTTTTGACAAAAGTGGGGTAAATTGACAAATTTAGCCCATGGTTTAGTTGAACAAAATTAAATTGGGAGTATTTGGGATTTTCTGGAATTTTTTGGGAATTTTCTGAATTTTTTGGGTTTTTGGGTCAAGAGGGGTATTTTGGGTATTTGGAGGGTATTGGGAGGTTTTCTTGGAATTTTTGATATTTTTGGGTATGGATGATCAACTTGATTGGTGAGGAAATGTTCAAGGTTAATTTTGGGGAATTTTGGGTGATTTGGAAATTTTGAAAAATTTGGGTAATTTCGATAGCTTTGGGTAGGTTAGGCGGGTGTAGGGTCCGGGGTCAAAAATTGAAAATTTGGAAAATTGAAGATTAGGTGAATGTAAGTGGAATAAAATCATTTTAGTGAGCCATGAAGCCACATCAAGCCCACATGAGCCATGAAGGGACCCATTTGAGGCATCCACTATGTTGTTCCTAACCCTCTTAGCCAAGGGCTTAGGGGTTAAAGACCATCCATGTGAATCACCTACATGAGTCAGGAGGTCAGGTTAGGTATAGGTGTGTGAAAGTGTAGTGTATAGGTGTAGTGTGTGTGTAAGTCAGCCCCTTCACCAGACCAGGCCACCCAGGGCAGTCCTAAGGCCAAAGAGTCCTATAGGAACTCATCCTTTAAACTTCCACATTTGATTTCAACCCTCTAGGTGATTAGGGGTCTACGGTCGAGTTTGTGGAGTTTGCGGGGAGTTAAGAAGTGGTTTGAATTTCTAAAAGGTGGGTCCCAATTCTAGTCCTCTAAGATAGTCAAAGGAAAAGCCTAAGGCTAGATCCTAAGTACTAAAGGGAAGAAGAAAAGACCTCATCAAAAATGAGGTCAACACTCTCCACTGTTCATACGGCGAACTAGCTACAAAGTTTTTTTTGCTCTACGAACACAAATGATCTAATAGGACGAACTAGCTACAATGCATTTTCCGTCCTCTAAAATTAAACTCAATTAATCCCTCTAAGGGAGATTAAGAGCACCAAAATCATGAAAAATTGGGATTCCAAACTGACAAGATAAAGATCTAAGACTCACAAAAAAGGGAACCACTAGGCTTCAAATAGGAAAGACCAATGCATGGGATTCCTACCCTATGACTCCCTCTAGGTAATAAATGATCCATCACATAGGCATACAATCGCACCAGCTTACATTGGTGCATTCACCCTGTGTGGGCAATCGAACTCACACGCCTAGACCAAACTAAACCTAAGGCTGGCTAGAAGGTTAGGAGAATCTCACCAATTTGACAGTTGCGGATGCGTTCTCTTTATGCTGAAGAAGAGCCCACGCATCGAGTCGTTGGTGTCTGGTCCACACGTCGATGTACCTCACAACAAACTATGAAAATGAGGAAGACAAGAGCTAGTGAGGTATGAAAAGTACCCAAAATAAATGATTAAAACATATGAAAATGCAAACGAAATATATACCTTCATAGGAGGGGTCGCTCAACACTGGCGAAACCCGAGATGAGGTTTTTCTCTCTAAGTAGACGACATCCACGCCTCTTCAAGAAGCGGTGTCATCGCTGCCCATCGGTGAAAATTACTCCGATGAGATATTCCGACCATTGGGGAGTGAGGGACGACGAGGTGGAGTAGCTCGACGGCGGCGCACAAGAAAAAAATGTGAGTGAGAGGTTTAAGCTCCACCTTAATTTTTGTGTGTGAAGGAAGTGAAGGCCGGCTGTATGATGTTGTCGGGAGGTTTGCACGTTGGAGAAGACTTTGGTGGTGGGAGGAGAAGCCAAAGAGAGAGCCCGACCAAAGAAGAAGGAGAAGAGCCTATGGTTCGGCCCAATGCTTGGAAGAGGTAGTGGGCAAACTCAACCGGCAGCTGGAGGAGGTCGGCATGCCTCGTTAGTGACTTCGCCGACCAAGAGGGAGGTGACACGAACTTTGACCAAAGGAAGAAGAGGTTATCGCGGATTTCGTTGATGACTGGAGGCACGGACAGTCGACTGTTCATTTCACCGGTGAGGAGGAGGGTTCCGTCGAAGTTGTCGGCGAAGAGAGGAAGCAGCTTGAGCTGCCTCGTGCTTCTTCTCGTAAAAACTAGGAGGAGGCTCAAGGGAAGCAGCTATAGAAGATAAGGATAATGGATAAAGAGGGAGAGAGGTCTGCATGCGCGTGGATTAGATATGATATGTTAATAATATAAATAGTATAATAATAATAATAGTAATTATTATTATTTCAATAATCGTCAATCCGGGTAGTTTTAGCCCGTACAGGTCCTCACAATGAAGTGGATGTCCTTCCTGGCTAAAATAAATGTTATGAATGCATTCGTGATATTTGTTTTGTCATTTGGGGTTGCTCGGACCACCTTTCAACAATTGGGCCCAAAATGATAATTTGTACATTTTTAGCCAGCCCACGAAGCCGCAGCGAAATAGACGTTCTCCCTAAGTAATATCAATGTCTCGAACACACTCGTGTGGTCTGATTCGTTATCCCAAGTCATCAAAATAGGCTCACTGGTGGATGAGTCAAATTGAAACAATTTTCTGCGCGACACGGTGAATAATATTTGTTGGCTCGATCAGAGTCGTTCAACGTGCAAAATGTCTATTGTCATTTGCTTTAGCAAAAGCTAAAGCCTAGCAGAATGACCCTGGCTTTGTGCCCCTCAACACGTGCCGAAGGGTCTGAATGGATATCTTGCGTTACAGGGGTAACTCATTTGCATAAAATACGACTCTGATGAACTCAGGTGGACATCTCACACATGCGACATTAAAAATTGATGCCAACAGTCAATCAACTCAATAGCCTTGGATTAGGCTTTGGTCTGGGTTTGTCTAGGTCAACTCAAACCCAACCAAATCCTAACCTAAACTATAGTCTAACCAAATCCTAAATCTAACCCAAGTCTGACCTAATCCAAACCAGACCCTACTTTGACCTAACCTAACCCGGGTCTATCCTAACCCAAACTCTAAAGCTAACCCTAAAGGTCCGAAACAAACCCATACTTGACCCAACATAGGTGCAACCTAACCCAAGTCAACTTAGGTTAATCCAGCTCACCCGAGTCAACCCAAATCAAACCCAAGTCAACTCGGATAAACCCAAATTAAACACAAATTAACAAAGACAAATTCAACTTAACCCAGGTCAACCCAATCAAACTGAGTTAACCCAGCTTAACTCGGATAAACTCAAACTTACACAAGTCAACCCAAGTCAAATTGAGTCAACCCAAACTTAATATGAGTCAACCCAAGTCAATCCTAGTCAACCCGCAGGGGGAAATTGGGGTATTCCCCAACTCTATGAATTATTATTTATATTGTAACTAAAGGGTTATAAGAGAGAAAGGGAAGGAGATCTCCTTATAGGGTATGAGCCTAAAGAGAAGAAACAAAAGCCACCATTTTACAGCATTAAACCCCTTATTTATAGAATATAAGGGTTCATAAATATGTAAAATTTCATGTTTACCCCTTATTTAATAGCGGTTAAAAGGCATTGTTGTATTTTCTTGTGCCTTTTCATATTTATAACAGTTTCTGACATATTTCTATATGAACCAGACATTCTATTGAGGAGGTCATCGGGTTGGCCTACCAAGCTGGAGTCTGTTTTCTATTTAATATGGACATCAGTTGGCTTTTATTCTGGGAAGTATGCAGGCTTTCAGAGTATTAGCCAGTGAACCTTAGGGTGGTTTGTCGGCTTGCTTGAATTGATATTTTCTAGTGATCTATGGACATTTCTCAAAAGAGTTGTTGAAAAAAGCCTTACGTTGATGCCAATGAGATTGTTGGGGTATTGGACCACTATTCGGTCTTCAAAGATTGTATACTCTATGTCAGCCTTTGTGGACCATCAGTGGGTTGCCTGGTTGCCAGTCAGCTTTCAATTTTTCAGCCATCCAGCTTTTAGTTTTTCAGCCAAGCGGCTTCTTTAGTTAGTTAATTTTATGATTCATCTTTTGATATGGACTGTCATATTGTCTTGAGATTTATGGAGGTCATTTTTCTGGTGTACAACTGGCTATTTAAGGCTAGAGATGTTCAATATTTGATTATATAAATTTTAAAATGCCATTGAACTCTAAATTTTGAGCTTAGAAAGACATCACTCATCACATAAGCTTTTTCACTATGTTTAAAATTTTGATTGAACCATGTTTTTATTAGAAATTTATTTAAATTTTATTCAATCTTGATTTAAATATTGTTTAAATTTTATTTGCACATGCAAATAAGGATAAAAAATGGTAAATAAAGGTTGGATAAAAAATCAATCAAAGTCTAAAAATGACTTTTGATGACTTTAAAAAAAAGATTAGATATTGTTTGATTAATTTCCAATATATTCATATGATTCAAATTTGATTTTAATAACAATGGAGTAATATTTGAATAAATTTTGAACATAATTTATGTTGAATCCTTATTTATCTGTGAATTACAACATGAGTGTAAGAAAAGAGAGATGGAGAAAGAGAGAAAAGTGAAAAATAATGAGTAATAAAACCTTTACTATATTAGCATTTTCTTATAAAATGATATCTTATTTATAGGAAAAATGATACAATATAGTAATATTATATTTCTACTCGTACTTTACTGGGAGATGTATAGGGTGTTCGAGGTATAATACATATATGAGCCTATTGTTCAACTGACCTCTAACTCGTTCGACTGGACTAGTATGACTTCAGCTTGGTAAGGCTGGTTCGGTCTGTTATGTTGAGTTAAACCAACCATTCGACTGGACTAGTTTGACTTTGGCTTAGTAAGGTTGATTGGTCTGCAAGGTTGAGTCGGTACAACTGGTTGGCCAGTTTGGTTAGCTTTGGGTTGGTAGGTCTGACTCGATCAACTAGACTTTGCTAATAGGATGATATAGTCTGACTATTGACCCTCAATTCCAAAATGAGTAGCTCCTGTCGACAGAACAAGACTAAGCTACTGAGCAGTGGGTCAATATCTGTTATCTGATAGCTAGATCATTCATTGAGGAAGGGATCATTTGGGATGATTATAAGGGTCTATTGCATTGTCAATTTTTTGTTAATAATAAGGACCCTTAGGGAGTGGCTGGTAATGGCGAGGAACATGATTCTTCCCTTAGGTCGGATCTATAGAAAGGTAGGTTGATGTCTTCGCTCGGCTTTTTGTTAGTGGTTAACTTGGATGCTTTTCTTTCTTTCTTTAGTTTGGTTGATTCAGATTCATGGATGGCTTGTAATGGCGAGAATCATATTCTTTTCCCGAGTTGTCTCTACCAATAGATAAGTGGATGCATTCGCTTGGCAGTGTGATTAGTTCAGATGCTTATCCATCTTGCTTTAGTCTGATTGGTTCAGATTCAAATTGTTCAGTTGTTCTCCTGATCCAGTTGGCCCTTGGCTTTAGCTCGGATGGCTAAATCTGATCGGATAAGTAGACTACTTGATTTTCTTTCAGTGAGCTCTTCTTTATGATACTTCATTATGAGCATTTGGAACACCTCGGGTTTTGCAATGGCACATGATACAACAACAACAAATTTTCATTATACATCACAAATCTTGAGGCACGACACGAATCTCAGTGTAATCTTTTGAACAAGAAATATTTAAATCTTGATAAAAAATCATCCAGAACTCTGATGTCAGCAAACTTATAGTCAAACTGACCGGATCGATGAGACAAACCTAATTATATAATAACAAGTCAAATCCAAGTCAAATCAAGCCTAGATCAAGTCATTAAACTACTCTTGAAAGATTTATAGATAAATTTGGAAGGTCAAACAGATGTCGACACTAGCAAGACTATACTCGAATTGAGTGTCTCGACAAGACAAATCCAACGAACCTAAGATCACTCAATTCCGACATCGTTAAGACCATCAAATGCCTCTTAAATGTCGTCTGATCAAGGGAAGCCCTCTGGACCGTCCGATCAAAATGGCTGCATTAATTGCACCCTAAACACTATAAATAGACCCTCAAACCTCACATGAGGGGCGAGGGTCTGAAGCATATAGAAAGTCTGAGACCTTGAGGAGAAGTTGCAGCTTAACCGTCCTTCGTTGATCACTACCAATCACCGCAACCATCGCCTACCGTCGTCAATTACAGTTGATCTCCGTCGTTGACCATCACCAACCTCTGTTGACCTCCACAAGCTGTCTTTGTCCATAGCTAACCACCATCTTCACTTACAACCAACTGGACGCTATCAATCGACATTGTAATCTGAAGAATATAATCACCCTTTCCCGTTTATAGAATAAGGGATTTCTGTAATCATCTATCAATAGTGAATTTTTGCAACTAGGCTAGACAGCATGGTTTTTCCTTTTACGGGTTTTCTACGTAAAAACTTTTGGAGTCGTCACTGCTTGTTTTCTTTTTCATTTGTGTCTGTGTTGAATTCTCGTTCAATGCTGAGATGATAAATACATTACTCTACCGCCTTAAATTTTCTAGTACGCATGGCGCCATCTGTGGGAAGCTCTCAATCTCATCACTGAAGTACTTCCTCAATTTCCTATATGGAAAAAAAAATAAAATATTCGGGACAATGGAGCACCTCACTCCAACACCTATCATTCTAGGGAGCATTCACGAAGTCAATTGTGACATGCTTCTTCATCTTCCCATCTTGGAACACGTTATCCTGCCAACGAGGGGGCCCCAGACCCTTCTATGGAAGAATGCATGATAAGAATGGAAGAGTCTCAACTGCAGATCATATAACTCTTACGTGGGACCCAACAACCACCGATTAACAAAAATCGTTTACTAATAAATCTGTGACATACGAGAGACATGCCCGGAGGAACTCGTACCGGCCCCCTCCCCAAGAAGGAACACTTCCCGTGCCAAGTTATGATGCTGAACTCCTAGACACTGCAAGTTCCACTAATCCATCTCATGCAGCTCACCTGACACCGCCACTTCTTGTTACTGTTCCAAATGTTGTCATTCATAAAGAACTACGTCGCCTCGTCCGGGAAGAGTTCCCCCTAGAGAAAAAGGATTGCTTTCACACTCAGCATAACATCAATGAATCTTCTCCCTTAACGAATGTGGTCCTCCAACATCACATCCTAACTGGCTTTAACTGCCGAACATTCATACATATGAAAGGATAACTGACCCCTGTGAACATATTGATCATTATCGAACTATCATGCACATTCACCGTGTCTCTGATGCACTTATGTGTCAGGTGTTTCCTTTAACGAGCTGGCCAGACTATTTGTGGAGCATTTCATAGCAAATCGACGAATCATCAAAGATTCATCCCATATGTCAGAAGTTCGTCAAAGTGAAGGAGAATCGCTCAAGGACTACTTCTATAGGTTTTTTATTGAAGCCCGACAGATTCCAGGAGTAGATCCAGAGTTACTAAGAGGGGCCTTCCTTGAGGGGCTCTACCTAGGACCATTCTACTGATCATTGATGCGGGAGACAGTTTGTTCTTATGCTGACCTTGTACACCGTGTTGAGGCACAAATCTCTGCAGATGAGGCCATCATTGCTTATAAGGAACAATTTGAGCGATTGGGGGGAAAGCGCAAGAATAACGCTAGGGATACAATCAAATCTCACATTGAAAAAGGTTTAGACCACAGGGGAATTGTGAGCAACGATAAAAAAAAGAATACACGCCACTCAACGCGTCACATGTTAACATCTTAATGGCCACAAGGATGAAGAGACTGGTAAGTGACATAATCGATTAAGAAATTCAAATGGTGGAGACTAGTCTCAATAATGTTATTTCCACCGTGCAAAATGACATTCAACAGAAAAAGGTTTTCATTTAAAGGAAGAAATTGAATGTTTGATACGCCAAGGTCACCTGGGTCGCTACTTACAAGAACAAAGTGAGGGAAACCAGAAGAGAATCGTTGGTGTTATCGAATGAGTCCAACTCATCTTATCTGATCCCCTTGATGAAAAGAGGTACCATGCCCCTGGATGTCGAGCTCGAGAGGTAAGATTCGACCGAAAGATACCGAACTCCTGAAAGTGAAGCCTAAGAGGCAAGACTCAATGAGAAGCTGCCATACCACTGGAAGTCGAGCCTAAGAAGCAAGACACAATGGGAAGATACAGTACACATGGAAGTCAAGTCCAAGAGGCAAGCCTCAATTACAAGCTACCATGCCTCGGGAAGATGGGCCCAAGTGGTAAGTCTCGATGGGAAGCTAGTAGTGGACGAGGTCCTCACTAGAATGACTCATTTAGAGCAAGTGGTTGACATGGTCTCTACTCAAATACCTCAGAAGGTTGCAAGTTTTAGAAGACAAATGTACATTAAAGACCTCAGAAGGCTATAAACCTGAGAAGATACAAGTGTATAAAATTTCTCAGAATGCTACGAGCCTCGGAAGAATTTTGCACAATTAAGAAGCCACAAAAATCATGGAAGCAACAAAGAAATACATTGTTATCATCTAAAATTATCATATAAGATGATTAAAAAGGCTACAAATACCAACATATACTTGTACAAAGGCTACAATAAATCAGTTCATCTTCAATTAGAGTCGGCATCGCCTTCCTAAAATTCTAGTACTTCTGATGATCGTCAAGTGGTCTTCAATATCGCCACGACATAAGCATGAAAATCCCCCTCTTCATCACATTCAGAACGTGCAAGAGTGACACAGAAATCTCCTCCGGAATACGCGACATCAAGTACACAATCTGCAAGGCACCGCTGCAATGCGTCGCCGCAATGCATCACTGCAACGCTTCACCGCAACACATCGCCGCATTGCATCGCCGCAACGTGTCGCTATGATGCCCTGCAGCAACGAGTCACCCCAACGCCCCGCCACAACGCCTCCCCCTGACGCCCCGCTGCGACAATCCATCGCAACGTATCGCCGCAACGCACCGCTGCAACAAGTTGCCGCAATGCATCACTGCGACGCTTCACCACAACACATCGCCACATTGCATCGCCGCAATGCGCCGCTACGACGCCCCGTGGCAACACGTCACCATGACGCCCCATTGCGACACGTCCCCATGACGCCCCGCCTTGAGGTTCCATTGCAAAGCGTCGCAGTAACACACCGCTGCAATGTGCAGCTGCAGCGGCTGCTGCGACGCTCTGCCACAATGCGTCACCGTAAAAGCAAAGCCGCAATGCGATTCTTCACTGCAACACATCGCCGCGTTGCATCACCGCGACGCGCTGCCGTGTTGTAACATTGCGACGCTCCACCGCAATGCGCTGCAGCAACACTCCGCAGCATTGCGCCGCGGCAACGCTTCGCCGCAACGTGCCGCTGCGATCCTCCGCCACAATGAGCTGCGGCGACTCTACCCCTTCCTTCAGGTCTATTTATAGGCTCAAAAAGAACCTTAGCCATAAATGTGCATTAATATATAAATCAAAAAAGAAATGCAATCATTAAATGCTTATTAAAAAAACTTTCTTATTAAAAAAAAGAAAAAGAAAAGAGACTTTTCATACAATAAAAAAAGTAAAAGAAAAAGAAAGGAAAAAAAAAGAAAAATGACTTTTTAATTTAAAAAAAATAAAAAATAAAATGAAAAAAGAAGCTTTAGATATCAATAGTTTTAGACGATAAAATTGGACTCATCCAAAAATAGGGGGGCAACTGAACAGCAATAACAAATTTTCATCATCCAGCTCGAATTTTGAGGCACAATACGAATCTTGGCACAATCTTTTGAGTAAGAAACATTCAAATCTTGATAAAAAGTTACCCAGAACTCCGATTTAAGCAAACTTATAGTCAAACTGACCAGCTCGATGAGACGAACCTAATGATATAAAAAAATAGTTCAATTTGAATTAACTAAAGTCTATATCAAGTCATTAAACCACTCTTGAAGGATTTATAGACAAATTTAGAAGGTCAAACAGATGCCTACACTAGCAAACCTATACGCGAATTGAGCGTCTCGACAAGACAAATCCAACGAATCCAAGATTTCTCAATTTTGACATCGTTAAGACCATTAAATGCCCGTTAAATGCTGTCTGATCAAGGAAAGACCTCTCCGTCCGATCAAAATGACTGCATTATTTGCACAAAAAATACTATAAATAGACCCTCAACTCTCACATGGGGGGGGAGGGGGGCTGAGGCCTAGAGATAGTCTGAGGCTTTGAGGAGAAGCTGTAACTTAGCACCGCCGCCGACCACAATCGGCCGTCACCTACCGTCGTCAACTACGGTGATCTCCTTCGTCGACCATCACCGACCTTTGTTGACCTTCGCCAACCGTCGCAGACCACTGCTAACCACTATCGTCAATTACCACCAACTGGAAGGTATCAATCGACACTGTAATCTGAAGAATATAATCACTATTTCCTATCTGTGGAATAAGAGATTCCATGATCATCAAGCTGATAATGGATTTTGCGAACATAGCATACCCCGTGGTTTTTTCCTTTACGGGTTTTACACGTAAAAACTTTTAGAGTTGTCACTGCTTATTTTCTTTTCATCTGTGTCTGTGCTGAATTCTCGTTCAACGCTGAGAAGATAAATCAGTTACTCTCCCGCATCGAATTTTCTAGCATGCATCAGCACATCTTTAGGTACACTTTAATATTAAATATAGTTTAATTAAAATTTTAATATAATTGAATGAATATTCAAATAAAATTTTAATATGATTCAAATATTATTTTAATATAATCGGAATGAAGATAAGACACAACTCAAACATATTTGGCATATAGATGGAATAGATTTTTATAAGTTTTTAAAAATTTTTATTTGGTCTAAATCTTATTTCAACTATATTGAATTTACATCACTGCTCAAAAAAACTAATCCGCATTAAAAGGAGATAGTTTAATCACCCGAATGTATTTTGAATTTCCGAGCTGTAAAGTGAATTTTGTACAACATATGTTTGTTTTTTTAAAGGGTAATTGACCTTCGGACATGGGAGGCATTTGGTAGGTGGCGGTAGAACGGAGGTGTGGTTAGGTGGCTGAAGAACGTAGGTTTTTGGTTGGTGGCGACCTAGAACGAGAAGAGGAAAGGTTTGGTGGGTGTTATATTGCTATTCGATCTCACTAGCCTCGAGCGAATCCTAGGGAGGAAGCAGGGAAATCGAGATGGCCCATACGACAATGGCGAAGGGCATTTCCTCCTACCCCTGGCCTTCACCTTCGCCGCGTCTCTCTCCGTCGCAGAGACGGGCACTCCTTACCTCTTCAATCAGGATAGGCTACGTGATCGACTCTAATGGCTTCTCCGCTTTTAGAACAGTAGACAGCCGGAGGCCATATGACCATGTTAAATCCTCGCCGTTGAGATCTCTTAGGATTTCGGCCTCGGTTGCGACAGCAACAGAGAAGCCTCCGACGGTGCCAGAGATCGTGCTACAGCCTATCAGGGAGATCTCCGGTACTGTTAAGCTCCCTGGATCAAAGTCGCTGTCCAATCGGATCCTCCTCCTTGCAGCGCTATCGGAGGTGAGATTCCGTTCATTTTCTTCGTCTTATTTCAGTGGTGAGTAGTAAAATTTGGCGTCTGGATTGGTGTTTTACTTTTGCTTGGATGAAGTCTGCGAAAGTGTGCAAATTTATGTTTGATCAAATTTTAGCCTTTACTAGAGATCAAGGCAACTGATTTACTTTTCCGGAAAATTCTTCTCTTGTTTTGATATAATTCCATTTTAATGTAAATCGAAACGTAATTCTAAGGAGATTGATATTAATATGTAGAGCAGTCCTTTGGAAGCCAAGCCTACCGTTGCATGAGGCTGAAAGATCTTTATCTTTCATGTCTGCATAGACCTGTTTTAGTGTTGTTTGCCTGACGATTTCACTGAACTTGATTGTTTTGCTCTTAACTAGCTGAATCTCATCAGCTATAACTATCATACTTTCACATCAAAATGTTTGAAACATTTCCGACAATGTTATATTAAACAGTTGAAGTTTCCAATGCATCTTCACCATGTAGACCTTTCTATGAAAATAATATTTTATTGAAGATTTAATTTCTTGCCTTTCCCATATATTCTACTTGTCATCTTATAAACGCCATATGATTTTTCACTCTGCTCATTTTTGTATTGAATATTTATTTTTTATCTTGAACAGGGAACTACTGTTGTAGACAACTTATTGGACAGTGATGATGTTCGATATATGCTTGCAGCTCTCAAAACCCTTGGTCTTTCTGTAGAGAATGATCCTTTGGCCAAAAGTGCAACTGTTGTTGGATCCGGAGGCCTATTTCCTATTGGAAAAGATTCCAAAGAAGAGGTTCAGCTTTTCCTGGGCAATGCAGGAACTGCAATGCGCCCTTTGACAGCAGCTGTAACAGCAGCTGGAGGAAATGCAAGGTTCTTATAAGCTTACCATGGAAATAATTTCTAAATCTGCACACTGAATTAAATTATAGATGCATATTTTAAGTTGTATGGTCTGCTAGATTGATTAGAAATGTGTTTCAGCTATGTGTTAGATGGTGTTCCACGAATGAGGGAGAGACCTATAGGGGATTTGGTTGACGGATTGAAGCAACTGGGCGCAGATGTTGATTGTTTCTTGGGCACAAAGTGCCCACCGGTTCGTGTTAATGCTGGGGGAGGCCTTCCAGGGGGCAAGGTAATGCGTAGTTCTTCTTCTAGATACTGTTAGCAGCATACTAATAAAACTTGAATTTTGCATTTTTTGGTTTTCTGATATAATTTTCAAGTAAATTGCTACTGTTTCTTTTGCGAGTAGAGATTCTTGTTATTAGAGTGAAACAATCACTTTTTATATATTAGAACTGAAGATAAATCCATAGTATTCTTTTCTGTAGAATTTGAAGAAATGCACCTCACATATCTTAAAAGCCCTTTTAATTATCATATGAGGTATGTGGATTCATTAATGGGCCCTGATAATTATCCAAAAATCATGATATTGTGACCTCACACCATAACTAATTGTATAAGTTGTTGACCACAAGTTCATATTCTATCACAAGCTCTATTTATGTTATAAAATGGTTGTTATGTTTATATGCTTATTTAGTCTAAATGATCTGATTTTTAGTGAATTTACCTCTGATATGAATTAGACTTGCACTCCAGCAATAAACATTTATATTGTCTAAATGGCTTGTTCTGAATTGTTTATAAAATAATTCTACACTGTTACAACTAATTGTTTTTTCACATAATGCTGTATCCATTTCCTTGAATCATATTATGACATATTCTTGCAATTCTAGGTGCGACTCAAGTCAACCAAATCATATTACGCAATACATCTTTATATCATTATTTAAGTGATATTTGTTTGCGGTTACATTTGCTTTTCAAAGTTAAGTCTTAATTCATATGCCTGTTTGTTATGTGCCTTGAGTGTTTTCTTTCTGATATATTGCTGACTGAAATACTTTCTCGAAGAGATCCTTAATTTCGAGATATTGTGCTTTTAAATCCATATCACAAACAAAAGATTTTTTTTGTCCCTCAATTTAGTTAAGATTCAGTATTGCTATCATTAATACTATTCTAACCAAATAAATATCTGTTGCTTATTTCTATCTTCATTTAAACAGAAAGTCTATGTGGAACTTTTTTCTGATAATAGTTGGGAATAGCCTTATGATCCGTTCACAATTTCTCAATGTTATTATAGTTAATTTCTTTGTTTCACTAAATGAAATATAGATTACCTCTAGTCATTCCTTTCTAATTATGTTATTTTTCTATTTTTTTCATGATAGTCATGATGGAATACTTGTTTCTTTAGCCATTGGGACTGTGTGTTGTATTTGACGATCAATATGGAAGTATGAAACAGTGATATTAAGAGAGTACAAAACGCATAACCTTTTTGGCTGAAAAAATAAGCATTATCTCTATGATGATTCCTTTTCCTTCACTATAACACCAATCAGAGTGGCTCTCAATCTTTATTTCCTGCATTTACTTTTCAGGTTAAGCTGTCTGGATCTATTAGCAGCCAATATTTGACAGCATTGCTCATGGCATCTCCCCTTGCCATTGGAGAGGTAGAAATTGAGATTATTGATAAGCTAATCTCTATCCCATACGTCGAAATGACTCTGAAATTGATGGAGCGCTTTGGCGTCACTGTAGAGCATTCTAGTTCCTGGGATAGATTCTTCATCAAGGGTGGTCAGAAATACAGGTGTGTTGTTAAAATAACTAAGGAGGATTTACATACATACCTCTTAATTTTTATGCAGTCACATACCTAACATCTAAACTTCAATTTTTGCACACAAACCACCCTACCTATACATGAAAGGTGCATCACCTTTTAAATGTTAAAATGGTTGTATTTCTTATGTGATATGAACGAGTTGGGTGGTATAAATATAAGAAAACAATATTTAGGCATTAGATATGTAAATACATAGGAATTTAGTGGTATGTATGTAAATGCCCCAATAACTAAACCTCCAAGAATCCCAATGGTAAAGAATAAACCATAAACTAATCCTTATAAAATTTTTTAATAGATCGCCCGGAAACGCCTATGTTGAGGGGGATGCATCGAGTGCTAGTTATTTCCTGGCTGGTGCAGCAGTCACAGGTGGAACTGTGACTGTGGAAGGCTGCGGCACAAGCAGCTTGCAGGTATTAGCATTAATATTCTTAACATTTGAACCTTAAAGTTTCACCGGATCAAAAGATTAAACATAAAATTTTGAAATTTTTCTTCATTGATTCAGGGCGATGTTAAGTTTGCTGAAGTGCTTGAGAAAATGGGAGCGAAGGTTTCTTGGACTGAAAACAGTGTCACTGTTACCGGTCCTCCTAGAGATCCTTTCAAGAGAAGAAACTTGCTAGCCGTTGATGTGAACATGAACAAAATGCCTGATGTTGCCATGACCCTGGCTGTGGTAGCTCTGTTTGCTGATGGCCCAACGACCATAAGGGATGGTAGGGGTTCTGGTTTATTGTAGTTTTATATAAAAGATTAGGGAAATGGAAATTTACACCTGCCGCACAATTCTTGTATATTTACATATCCAACATCTAAACATATAAAGTTTAAACTTTGGGTAATAAGATATGTAAATAATACATAAGAATTGTGTAATATGTATCATTAGATTGCATCATCGGCTATTCATAATATCAATATTCTTGTAGTTGCGTCCTGGAGAGTGAAGGAAACTGAAAGGATGATAGCCATTTGCACAGAGCTCAGAAAGGTACGAAACCTGGTTTTGCACAACTCGAAGTTTCCTATGGTTTACCTCAGTGATTTCTTATCAGTGTTTTAATTTTCTTTCAGCTGGGAGCTACAGTGGAGGAAGGTCCGGACTACTGCATCATCTCTCCGCCCGAGAAATTGAATGTGGCTGCCATTGACACGTATGATGATCACAGGATGGCCATGGCTTTCTCCATTGCTGCCTGCGCTGATGTTCCTGTGACCATCAAAGATCCAGGCTGCACTCGAAAGACCTTCCCAGATTATTTTGATGTTTTGAAGAGGTTTACGAAGAATTAATCACTGGATAACATTGTTGGATTAGTGTTTGCTGTCTAAGGAAAAATAGCCGTTATAAGTTCATGTAGACATCCAGATTCCAATGATGTCTTTCTGTAAGAACGATGTCTATATTTATTTTAAAACCATTGGAGACCTCGCATTGCATTGTTCTCTTAAGAGGAAGTTGGCTAGAAAATAATTCATTACTGCAGAGAGGTGGACAGAAACAGGATCACACATGTAGAAATGCTGAGTTATTATTATTTTTTATTTTTATTGGTTTTCAGATAACTTTTGTTTATGTTTTGCATGATTCAATTAAAGCTAGTTTTGTGTCTGGTTAGATTTTCCAAGTAGTATTTTTGTTTTCCAAGAAAAAATTTAATCTGAATATTCTGATTGAATTTTATATTAGAATTTTAAATACTTATAAATATGAGATGAGCATGTGATACAACAACAAATACGCAGAAAAAAGTAAGAAAGCTTCGACAATGGTTCAAAAAATTTCAGACGAGCTGATGACAGAATTCAGCGACAATAAGAGAAGGGGCAGCCAGAAAGATTGGTTTAGAATGTTGTTTTATAGCTGTCTTAAATAAATAATGTTAAGACAATTATTTTGTTAGGAGTCATAGCTGGAATAACTATAGTTACTTTCACATAGTTAGATTGTTTTCAGTGAGCTGTGATTCTTGTAATCTTTCCAAACAACCATAAATAAAGAATCAAAGTCAGCAAGGCAAGTGAAAGAAAAACATTCCTTGTTCCATTCTCTTTTTTTTTATATACCTTTTCTTCTTCAATTTCTGGAGCTCGGAACTGCCCGAATTGTTCCAACAATGGATACGCATCATTGGTGCTTTTATTGTTGAACTCGTTCGTGGTTATTACAACTATACAAGAGTCTAATAATGGCCAATGATACCTGAACAGTAGCAAGGCCTCCAGATGAATGTTTGATACTGCTGTAGAAATCCGAAGAACAACAATCAACATTGACATTGCTTCTTAATGAAGTTTCTCAAAGACTTTTCGATGGTAGAAGAGAAGAGATAAGCTCTAACAAGTTTCAAATCTAATGAGAATTCAAGTGGAGATGAAGGGACATCAACTTCTTCAAAATCTGTAGAATTCATATCAAGAATTGTTTCATCAACTGTGAACAAGGGAACAGTAAAAATTGATATGCTCGGATTTAACGGGGATAATCCTCAAGGTTGGTTGTTTTGAAGCTGATCGATTTTTTACTTAGGGCTCGTTTGCGCTTGCGGGAGCGGCATTGAAGGTCGTTTGGATGAGATACCTCACCGAATGTCGCGTCCACCGCAAAGTCAACAACGGCTAAATTTCGACCTCGATCAGGGAGCAGCTTTCACTCTCGTGTTCGGTGTTAGGGAAGGTAAAATGTCCAATATATTCTTCCAATTAGCTTCCGAGGTTCTGATTCTCTTCCATGACGCACCTATCATCTTCCCTCACTCTGTAAATTGCCTTCCCTACTGTAGCGTTTATCTTCCCTGTTGCTCCCTTGTTATCCATTTAGCTATTCCAGCAGCTTTACGTATAGCTCAAGTGGATTTAGTGTTCCTAATCATCATACGTCCGACATGAATGGCCGCCCATCTCTTCGTGATTGTCGACATTGCCAATATTGCAGCTGGAACCAAGATGTCGTTACCTATATAATGCGTTGGGTATATAGCATGCCCGATTTGTACATCCATTCGTTGTTATGTTTGCAGCTTCTCGTTGGCCATCGCAAACGAACTAATCCTACATTTCTCCCCTAATTCATTGGCTCATGTACATACTTATCAACCAAAACTTTTATTTTTTATTTTTTTTAAATAAAAAAAAATTAAAATAAAATTAGTTAAAAAAAAAAAACCAAAACTTTTGCATTTACAAATTGAATCAGCCTCTTTCATTCACTCTTTTCTATTGTCTTATTATATAAATAGAACCCAAAGGTTTATTGGAGCCAGGTCTACTTGTAGAAATTGAATGCTTGCACGCCGCCATTAAATGCTTGCAGAAGAAATTGGATTAAATAGTGGCTGCTCTTCCCTCCGCAATTCTATATAAGGCGTTGGGTCACGATGATGAAAAATGGAATTGTAAGGTTCGAAGTTCTCCCTTCCATGTTCTCCCTCCATCTCTTCTGCGATTTGCTTGTGGTGGGACTTCAAAGTAGTTCGTCTAGTATGACATAAATCCTCACTTTATCTTTTAGGTCTTTCTACAACCCTGTTGTACAATATAAGTCCTAACTCGTTCAAGAATTCTGATGTTGTCATTCGATATGACAAATCTTCTCATCTTCCAAGTTATTTGCATAGTCGGTATTATGAAGGTGTAAGGAGAGGGAGAGCTTTTCTTGTAATCATCAAGGTGATCGACGAGTGTATTCCTTGAAAAAAAAATCCCTACAACTCCATGGACGTAGGCTATTTGCCGAACAACGTAAATCTGTGTTCTTTTGATTTACGAATTTTTTTTCAATCCAGTTTTTCGCTTTATTGCCGTCGTTTATCATAATTAATTGGTATCAGAGCCTCGGTTCAGATCTAAGGAAGAACGATGGTCGGAGTCAAAGTGAATGTTTCAGAGATCGAGAAGTTTTACGACACAGATTTTGGTTACTGAAGGATGCAGATAGAGGACAACCTTTATGAGAAGAAACTCCATCTTCCGTTACTGGAAAAGCGATCGGAGAAGATGAATGAGACTGATTGGAATCTATTGGATCTACAGGTTCTGGGAGTTATTCGATTAACCTTATCGAGATCCGTTGTTCACAATGTCATCAAAGAGAGGACGACTGTAGATCTCATGATAGTTTTATCAAGTATGTATGAAAAGCCATTGGTGAACAACAATGTGCACTTGATGCGAAAGTTATTCAACTTAAAGATGATGGAAGGTATATCTATTGCTCAGCAGCTGAATGATTTCAATACCATCACAAATCAATTGTCATTTCTTGAAATTGATTTTGAAGATAAGATGTGTGTGCTGATATTGTTCATTGTCAAATAATTGAGAAACCGTAAGAATGACAGTTAGTAACTCTACAGGTAAATCTAAGTTGAAATATGATGAAATTCGTGATTTGATTTTGATTGAGAAGGTGCGCAGGAGAAATTCTGACGGGACCTCAGGTTCGAGTTCAACACTTAATGTTGATTCCATTGAGAGATCAACATGAACTCAAACATAGGAAGATCAAAATAAAAGCACAGAAGCAAGAGCAAGTCAAAGCCTGGTCAGCAAGCATCCTGCTGGAATTGTGGCAAAAACTGGCCACATAAAGAAGAACTGCTAAAATCATAAGAAGATGAAGAACGTCAGTGCTAATTCTATAATTGAAAAAGTGCAAGATGCATTATTGCTTACAGTTCACAGCTCTGTTGACGACTGGATACTAAACTTAGGGGCTTCTTTTCATACAGCTTCCCATCAGGAGTTAATGTGAAACTATGTTGCATCTGATTTTGGGAAAGTGTACCTGGCTGATGGAGAAGTTTTGAAGGTGGTAGGGATGAGAGATGTTGAAATTATACTTTATAACAAAAACAAATGAATCTTGCAAAAGGTTAGACACATTCCTGAGCTGAAGAAGAATCTAATTTATATTGGGCAGCTCGATGAAGGAGGGCATTCATTAGTGTTCTCAGATAGCACTTGGAAGATCATTAAAAGAGCAGTGGTACTCGCTCAGGGTAAGAAAACTGACATACTATATATGACTACTGGTTTAATTAACAGTATTGATACTACAGTTGCAGAGAGCACAACAGACATGTGGCATTGCAGGCTTGAACACATGAGTTTGAGAGGCATGAAAGAACTTCAGTACAAAGGCAAGCTACCCGAACTGATATCCGTTGATCTCGATATGTGTGAGAGTTGCATTATGGGAAAACAAAAGAATGTCAGTTTCCTGAAAAGTGGCAGAGCGCCAAAGAAAAGAAAACTGAAACTTATACACGCCGATGTGTGGGGACCTTTCCCAGTGGTATCTCTTGGAGGCTCTCGCTACAACGTCACATTCATAGATGACCACAGCAGAAATGTATGAGTTTATTTCTTTAAGCATAAATTTGATGTATTTAATGCATTCAAAACTTGGAAGGTCATAGTTGAGACAGAGACAATCTTACAACTGAAATATTTGAGGTATGACAATGGTGTTGAGTATATTGATGGTGGGTTCAAAGAGTACTGTGCAGCCCAAAGTATCAGAATGGAGAAGACAATTCCAGGGACACCACAAAACAAGACCATCAATGAGTGTGTTAGAAGCATGAGCTTGCACATCAGATTACCACCAATTTTTTGGGCAAACGCGGTCAGCACTGCAGTTTACTTGATCAACATGGGGCCATCCGTCCCATTAGACTGTGAATTACCTGAGGAGGTCTGGAGCGACAAAGAGGTTAAATTTTCTCATATTAAGATTTTTGACTGTCTTTCTTATGTTCTAATCAATGCTGATGCTCAAAGTAAACTTAAGGCTCAGTCAAATAAATGATATTTCATTGGCTATGGAGATGAAGCATTTGACTATCATTTCTGGGATAGATCAAAAGATTATCAGAAACAAGAATGTGACCTTTAATAAGAAGATGATGTACAAGGACAAGGCTAGTATAAATTCTAAAGAAACTTTTTAGGAATCAGAGTTCGTAAGGTTTGACAATCTACCAAAGGTCATACTACCGGGCAGAGATGTGAATGACGAGGAGAGTGAGTCTGGGGCACCCATTCTTATTACTCCGCAACCAGATTCAGAGTCATTCACTACTCCAACTACAGTTCGCAGGTCAGTCAGGAGCAGACGTTCTCTATAGCGTTACTTACCAACTTTGAACTACATCCTATCGACAGATGTTGGAGAGCTACAGAGCAATAAAGAAACCTTGGCAGATGAAAATTCCAGCAAGTGGGAGTTGACTATGAAGGAGGAGATGAATTCCCTGTTGGGAAATCAAATATGGGAGCTGACATAACTTTCACTAGGAAAGAAGTCATTGCACAATAAGTGGGTGTATGGGACGAAGACTGAGCTTGATGACAGTAAGAAGTACATGGCTAGACTTGTTGTAAAAGGCTCTCAACAGAAACGGAGCATTGATTACTCTGAGATATGTTCTCCTGTGGTTAAGCTCACAACCATCAGGATGACACTGACTATGGTTGTTACATATATTTCTTGAGCAATTAGATGTAAAGACATCTTTTCTTCACGGAGATCTCGAAGAAGACATCTACATGCACCAAACTGAGGGGTTCGTGGTACAGGGGCAGGAAGACTCATTTTGCAGACTGAAAAAAGCTTGTATAGCCAAAGCAAGCTTTAAGGCAGTGGTACAAGAAGTTGATAATTTCATGCAAAATAAAGGATACAACAGATGTCAGACAAATTATTGTTGCTACGTCAAATACTTTGACAATTTTTATATCATCTTGTTGTTGTGTGTGGATTATATACTTATTGCAGGGGCTAATATTAATGAAATCAATAATCTAAAGAGACAGATGTCAGAGCACTTTACAATGAAGGATTTGAGATCGACAAAGCAAATCCTTAGTATGAGGATTGTCGGAGACATAGTCAGAGACACGTTGAGGTTTTCACGGGCGGAATATGTGAAAAAAGTCCTTAGCGGATTCAATATGGATAAGGCTAAACCAGTTGACACACCTTTGAGCAGTCATTTCAGAATCAGTTAAAACCAGTCACCCAAGTCAAAGGAGGAACAAGACTACATGAGTAAGGTTCTTTACGCTTCAGCTTTTGGTTCACTTATGTATGCTATGGTCTGAACCAGACCGAATATTGCCCATGCAGTTGGAGTTGTGAGAAGATACATGAGTAATCCAGGGAAGAAACATTGTGAAGATGTGAAGTGGATGTTGAGATACCTAAGAGGCCCTTCAGAAACCTGCTTGTGTTTCTCAAGGAAAAGCTTAGAGGTACAAGGCTACATTGATGTAGATTTAACTGGAGATATTGATAGTAGAAAGAGTACTATAGGTTATGTTATACTCTTGGAGATACTGCAGTGTCATAGGGCTCAAATCTATAGAAGACAGTTTCGTTGTTCACTACATAAGCTGAGTACACCGCAGTGTCAGAGGCATTAAAATACTTACACGCCACCATTAAATGCTTTCATTAAATACTTGCACGCCACCATTAAATGCTTGGACGCCACCATTAAATGCTTACAGAAGAAATTGGATTAAATAGTGGTTGTTCTCCCCTTCGCAATTCTATATAAGGCGTTGGGTCACGATGAAGAAAAATGGAATTGTAAGGTTCCAAGTTCACCCTTCGAAGTTCTCCCTCCATCTCTTCTACGATTTGCTTGCGGTGAGAACTTCCCTCTTCCTTGTGGTTCGTTCTTCTTCGATGGCTCACGGGAAAAGGAGGAGAGAGGAGGTCGAGGGAGAGGAGAGAGAAGAGAGGGAGTGTTTTTCTTGTAATCATCGAGGTGATTGACGGGTGTATTTCTCGAAGAAATAAAATGTTCTGCAATTCTGTGGACGTAGGCAATTTGCCGAACCACGTAAATTTGTGTTCTTTTGATTTGCGAATTTTTTCTCAATCTGATTTTTCTCTTTATTGTCGTTGTTTTTCACAACATTACATACATATCAACCAAAACTTTGGCATTTACAAATTGAATCAGCCTCTTTCATTCACTTTTTTCTATTGGATTAATTATATAAATAGAACCCAAAAGTTTAATATGAGCAAATGTATCATCTTCATTTATGTACCTTTTTCAGCTGTCAGTTATCCCTCTCCATTCAATTATTTTCACTCATCCGTATCCAACCATTCTATATAAGACTTCATCTATTGTCAGCAAATAAAAGTTTACTTGCACATCTTTTCTGTTTCGCTTCTTCACTCCCATAATTCCCGTTTCTCCCCTCCTTCGGCATCCTCCCAAATTGGTCAATGTAGAGGTCTATATAAACGAACAACTCTGCATGAGAGAAGTCAGTATTACAATATTCCTGTAAAAGAGATTGAGGTAAACAAAACATTCAATTCCGCCTCCCATTTTGCAATTCTGACAATGTAAGGTAGGATATAATGCTATTTTATATATATTTTTTTTAAAACCATGTGTTATTTCCTAAATTGACAAACATTATACTCATCTTGTGCGATGTAGCTGTAATTTTCTTTTTACAAATAATTGTGAGTAACAAGTTTTTTAAATATTATTTATTAAATTTTCACCTTGAGATGAATTCCTAATTTCATATATATGTAATTTAAAAAAAAATGCACAACTTTGAGTTAAAAAAAGATAGACTAGAGCAAAAGTCCATTATATGAAAATATTTTGAATTGGAGGTTCATTGAAGCATAACCTTTGTTGGTAAAATTTATTAATATGTTCTTCATTTCTGATGTTTTAGATACAACTTTTGTTAAGAAAAGCAGAGGTAGACCTAGGAAAACATGGGCTTATTGCATAAAAAATGATCTTAATTTATTAGAATTAAACGAAAATTTGACACTAAATAGGACGCAATGGAGAAAAGGATTCATGTAGCCGACCCCACTTAGTGGGATTAAGGCTTTATTGTTGTTGTTGTTGTTGTTCTTCATTTCTGAACTGTTTTCTCAACACCAATATACATGAATTATTAAAGCCCCTAGTGTACTTAATTCATTTTTATACATGAATTTCTTTATCTTTTTACATTTATACCACTAAAATGTTTCATATCACATAATAAATACCACTTAAAGCTTTCAATTTTATACATAAATTTCCTTACCTTTTTTACATTTATACTTGTTTCATTTTTATACCTTTACCATCTTTGTTTACTTTTTATATTTGTATCAGTTCATTCAAGTCTTTCGTAAACTAATATACAAATTTTCTTTTAATCAAACTTATTATCAATAGGATGGCGATAGGAGCTATATCTATAGGTAGATCTTAACAGCAATAGCTTCTCTTAAAATTTTAAACACTAAACCAAAAGCACTACTTGATAGATAAAACTAGCGGTTTAATAGTAATGCTATCTTAATAATATTGCAAAAAAAAAAAAAAAAAAGAGGACCCAAACAACGCCTAAAAGCAACCCCTGTAAGGCACTTTCTCTGTCTACTGTTAGATTCATCCAAACCCACAATATTATGGTCAAATGTCCCTGGCAAAGTCACGGATCCAAATGGAGCATGCTCTATCTCTATAGGAAGATCAACCAGGATTGATGTAAAGGCCTTCCTTATATATGGAACCAAACCTGTTGCAATCTGAATAAACGTGGTTAACCTTCAATGAATATATCCTAACAATCCCAATAAGCAAATGTCCAGTAATCGTCAGAGCAATGGGAACATCAGGCATCATGATTTTTTCTGCATATTTAAATAATTATACAAAATAAGAAGACATGTAAATGCAGAATTTTATACAAAACTCTTCTGTATGGAAATAGAGAACAGAGTTCACTAAATTTTTTTAACTTCACAAATGCAATATGAGCCACACCACAGTGATCAATACCACGATGGCTGCTATAAGTCTGGAATTCAGTTCAACATCAACGGTTGAGTTGAATTTAGTTAAAAAGAAAAAAAAAAAATACAAAAGAAACTAAAATTTACTTTCATTTTAAATCAGGTGAGAAAAATCAACACTTCATTAGCTGACTAATCTCAGAGTTAGACATTAGTACAATAGAACCTAACTTGAAATACATAAATTTTCTAAAATGAAGACTTTAATTTTGAATAGCTAAGAGATTATTTTTTATTTATGTCGATCAAATTTAGTTTTTTTGGGTTGATTTGTTGTAAGCAAATCTAGTATTTAGGTCATAAATTGTTGTGTGGCAGTGTTGGTCTATTATTTAGCTTGATTGGTTATTGTTCATCCAAAAATTAATTTTCTAATTTATCAAGGAAGCTCATATGTAATGTTAGCCTTATAGGCCTATTGAATTAGGTCTTTTTCCATGCACCTAAAGCCTGCTCTTCTTTATTTGATTGTACTCATGGAACACGTCCATCTAAGTGATAACCGCAAGCATTCTCTCGAGAAGACTTGCAAACTAGCAAGCCCCTCCACCAAGCTTGCCCAAACTCATCAACCTCCTTTGTTGAGCTCGCATATACTCGCCTACACTCACCAAGTTTATTCGTTGAACTTGCCTACACTTCTCAAGCTTTGCTACTGAGGTCATTTATCAATCATTCAAGGCCATTTGTATGGCGGAATGAATGAGACTCTAACCCATCACTATCCATGCCCATTTATGAATCGCCTGGCACCCGCAGTGATATACTTTCAACAATAGATCTCGGACATGTCTCATACAGTACAACATATAATATATTATGTCTTTATTTCTTACATTTTTAAGTCTTACGAAGGTAAGGACACTCAAGAGGGTATATAAATGAAAGGGGGAGGGAAACTAGGCTTGATATTTGTTAACCTTTTCTATTCATCTCACAAGTTCTCTCAAAAATTATATATCTTATCCAACGTCCATATTATCATCTATTTTTACATATAATATACCTACATAATCTTCTACACAATTGGAAGATAGTGAATGGCTAGAACGTGCATCATATTCATTTGAATAAAAAACAAAGTTGAAATAACTTTAGAAGTATTACACACCACACATAGATGATCTTTGCTAGATGAATAAATATTTCTTACTCAAGAGAGGACAATTATAATCTGTAACCAATTAAGTCCTCTTCATATTTTTGTTTATTGTTTTCACCAAATTGAATTCAAGTCAATTTTTCAAACACAGTTTAATCATATAAATCTATATCTAACTTAGAAGACTCCATTATATACTTGATTTACTCTCGAAAAAAAACTAAATACTTGTGTCATTAACATTTTTACCTTTACTTTCTTAAAATTATTTATGGGGAGTGCACTCGCAACATGGAGATTGAAATTATTTTACTATGACTTTTACATAATTGAAAAAGAACTGGGTAATAGACCCACATCCCACTTTAATAAGGAAAGTTCGGAGAATCTGTAATAACTTCAGTGAGCACACTTGTCGAACATACGACCATGCACATTTAAAAAATAAATGTCATCAGCTTAAGAAATAGTGGATGTTGTGGAAATAATTACTACGGGGTGAGACTGGAATTGGATGGAATACTATGAAAAAAACAGTGGAAACATCAAATGAATGTTGGAATGAGAAAATATAGGTATATTTTTTATTTATTTCTCTAATGATTTTCACTATTATGAGCAAATATCAAAATTTATTCATACTTAATGTAGATTAATCCTGCATTGAAGAAATTTTGTTATAACGAAATAGTGTCCTAGTTAGAAGAGGAATTAAACATAATGTTTGGATGTATATTAACAATTGGGGAAAACGTTTGGCTTCCAAGCACTGGTATGCTACATCATGAACTACGAAAGGAGACGATAGACTTATTTGCTGCGGAGGAAATTCACGAGGATGATCCTAATATTGCGAATGCCTAAAGACTTCAAAATTCGCGTTCAATTGATGCGCAATCATCAAATGAAAGAAATTTAAAAAAACAAAAGTCGGCCAGTAGAAATTTTGTTGAAACTCAAATTGAGGCATTAGTTAATGCATCCAAATCTTTTAGTGAAGCAATATCTATATTGAATGCTTCAAGAAACTCTGTTATTCTATGTGATGCACTGGATGAGTTAGCTAACCTCAGATATAACCAACGATATTGAGTTTTACGAATTTGCTCGAGAGCTCGTGAAAGATAAAGATGATAGAGAGATGTTCATGCACGTGGCTCAGAATAAAAGACTAAGATTTTATCTTAATTCAACTGTACAATAATTTATTTGCTCTTTACACATTATATACTTTGATTTCAACTAAATTCACTATTTACAGGAATTAGATTTTTAAAAATAAATTAGTTGTATTTTTCTTCCAAATTTTTGAAGTTTCATTGACTATGATATTTTTGTTCTTCTTTGGATTTATGGAGATTATCCATATTTGTTGTATTGATATGATTCAACTATATTAGAAATCTTATAGAGTATGATTTCATGTAATTCATATTTATATTCTAACTTTATTATTTCTTTGCTTTATTGTAACGGTCGTATCTTTCCTTTTATCTTCTACTAATTAGGTGTAATTTAATTTTTCCTTATAGATGGCTATAACAATTGAAGGGTTGTTAGACAATGAAAGTGATGATTATTATGAGGAATGTATCTCAAATAATGAGCTAATAGGAAAGGCTTATATGGAAATTTTAAATAACACAGTAGCATGTATGCTCCTTTATTATCATGCACAATATATGAATAAGTGTCCATGTATGATTCAAGTCAAACTGGGGATAAATGGATACATGAGCTTTTCAATTGACATCCTGTCATACTTCAAATATGTCCTAAATGTCACAACGTATGAATAAGAGTCCATGTATGACTTCAACTCAAATTGGGGATAAGTGGATACATGAGCTTTTACATTGACATCCTGTAAGATTTCAAAATATGTTCTTAATGTCACAAATAATATTTATAGACTTTCTTCACTTGCTTGAATCATTTTATGGTTTATCTGGATCACGAAGAACTACTTCTAGAGAAGTACTTGCAATTACATTATATATAGTGGGATAAAATAAATCTGTTAGAGCAACATGTGAATGTTTCCAGCACTGAACTATATATCAATTTTCAGAAATTGTATTGGGGTTATTTATGACACAGGTTCATGCTCACATCTCTATTCAAGACCAAATAGCTTACATAGGGTGACTTAGCTATCCAACATAAAATGTAATGGTTTTAACTGATTTTAATATGTTTTCACATTTGTTGCACTGGAATGGGAGGGTTCAGCTCATGACGCATGTATTTTTAAATGTATTGTGAATAATCCAAAGTGCAATTTTCCTATGCCACCAGCAGTTATAGTACAGGTAGAAAACGAATATTCAAGTTATTTATTTTGAATTTACTATTTCTTATTTTCCTTTAATGAACAGGAAAATTGTATTTAGTAGATGTCAGATATCTACTTTAAAGAGGACATATTAGACCTGATCCTAAAATAAGATATCACATACCCAATTTCCAAAGTGGACGCCATCCTATTAGGAGTTAACGTGAGATTTTTAATAGAGCACATTCTTCCCTTCGTGCTGTTGTGGAACGTGCATTTGGTGTATGGAAGAAAAATGTGTGATCCTTAGAGATATGATAATTACTCTTCCAAGAAACAATGTCTAATTGTGCTCCCAACGATGGCTCTATATAACTACATACGTAGGCGTCAATAACAAATTGATCCACAGCTCGAGGAATGTGATATTGATGACGAATTTATTCATCTTGAGGCACATGAAGTTGAGAAGGAGACCATATTGATGAAACAATGTCCAATAATACGATCTCAGATGTGGCTGACGGGGAAGGTGTCGAAGATATGATTCAAGTCAGAGATAATATTGCTACCCAGTTATATAACTCATTTTTATAATGTACATGTAAGCTGTTATTTTTTATATTATATCATCGTATTGGTAATTTTGTTTTTGGTAAAATAATTTGTTATAATTTTTGTATTCACAGTGTATTACTTGTTGAAGTTTGATCTCTTAACTAGTTTGTATTACTGAGAAAAGATATATACAAAAATTTTAAATTTCGATTTTTATGACATCTTTTCTGTGTATTTTTTATTTGCTTTTGCACTGTGGTTTGGCCTTGTTGAGGCAAATTCAATCAGTTCAGACATAGCTGCACTAACGTAGTTCAGAGTTGCACAACACAGCTGATGTTTACATTTTTTAGAGTTCTATGATGTAATTAATCTCAATAGCTCAATTTAGACTCTTTATGAATAATTCAGCTTGGAATATGTGATGTTTAGGATTAGGGCTGTAAACGAGCCGAGCTTGAGCGAGCTCAGGCTTGGCTCGTGTTCGGCTCGTTTGAAATTAGCTCGGCTCAAAATCGGCTCGTGTTCGAAATGACTCGTGAAAGGTGCGTTCGTGTTCGGCTTGAATTAAACATTCTTGTTCGTGTTTGGCTCGTGTTCGGCTCGAAATTGGCTCGTTAAAATTAATTGGAAAAATATATGTCTAGCGCCGATTCGAACCCGGACTAAATGAATGGAAACAAGATGGTTATCCACACAAGCAGTTATGATTTAAACTTAAATATAAATATATATAATATATTAATATATAATAATATATTAATATATAATAATATATATAATAAATTATTATATAAATAATTATATGATTATTTTTTTTATTTCGAGCCAATTCGAGCCGAACACGAGCGAACAAACAGTTGTTCATGTTCGGCTCATTAACATTTCGAGCTTAAAAATTTGTTCGTGTTCGGCTCGTTAGGCTTGACGAACGAGCCGAACACGAGCTACTTAAAGAGCCGAACACGAGCTGTTCGCGAACAACGAGCCAAATTGCCAGCCCTATTTAGGATATTGCACGACATTCTATTCCAAAATGTTGTTCAACTTATTATTTGTTGGTTACACTGAAAATGTCTTCTAGCACATTCATTATGAATTCGTAACCCATTATACTGTGCATTTTAACTTTGCATTAATTGATATTTAGAATTTTCATACATTAGTATACATGTTGGCACAAAGTATTATATATTCAGCCCTTCGCCACCATTCGTTTTATCCCGACTATTGTTTTATTGGCATTATGAATCCTATTTTTTTATTATTTTGTCCTAATCTTCATTAGTTTTATCCCTTGATCCAATGGCTTGTCTTCACAAACCGTCCTTTCAAACAATCAATTTACAAGAATTCTCATATATGTTTTGGGAGCTCTAAGCTCCTTAGAACATTAACATCTCCCAAGTTAATCATTTCATGGGCGTATACCTGAGTATGTGAAATGTGGTTTTGCTGTCGACAATTTTCCTACTTCTGTGTTTCCTTGTGCTGTTGGTAGAACAATGTTAAGGTATTAAGAATCACTCATTGAACAAGAGCTGAAGGTTTGAGGTCAAAAGTGACATTCCCTTCTCAGATTCTTATATAGGAGCCCTGAGTTGTTTATTTGTTACAAGTTTATCAGTAATGAAGCAACCACAGTTCTTTGCATTTTATATATCTCCTTACCATCAGTGCTATTTGCATTCTATTATGTTAAATCATCACTTTCATCAAATCTTAAGTAAATTAAACAGTAAAGTATTTTCAATTGATTTTCCTTTTATTATCCTCCTTCGTATCCAATTTAGTCAACATGCTCTTGATGCTGTTGAGTTAATAGTATTTTTGTCAACCCGCCCTTATCATCTGATTTCTTCTTCTATTAGTATTTTGAGCATGAATTGAAACTAGAATTCATTCAGCTTGGTATAAAATGCAGCTGCAGTACAACAATAATTGTGATGTTCGGGATATTGCACGACACTATATTGCAAAACAAAATATGCTGTTCAGCATATTGCATGACGTTCTATCTTGCTCATAGCTCCGAACAAGATATTTTCATTGGCTATATTTCCATCATTTGCCTGTCCTTCATCTGATAAGGGGTTTTGATCTACGTGCTGGGTATCAGAGACTTTTTTCTTAAGATCAATTTGCTCTCACTAGCGAAGGAATTGTAAACACCAAAAAGGTGGCTGCTGGATGATGATTGCACCATTATTCTTGCATAAGACTGGATATTCTTCTCCATATATATATTGATATGATCACTAATTTAATTTTCATGGTTAAGCTTATATTTTGCATGGTTAATTACGCATATACGGTTGTTAGCAGGTTTTTCAATGGGTTAGTAGTTCTAAAAGGAAGTGATAAGCGGACCAAGTTATCTTTTATATAATTCTATTCATTAATTGTTACAGAATCAGTAGAATTTGGTTCATGTTTTACCTGACATCCTAAATCTTGGCAGCAACTTAAATTTATTTATTTTTTTTGGTTAAAATCAACTAGCAACAGAACCAAGATTCACAGTATTCCTGGTCTGAACTTGGATGAGCATTCAATATCATATCAGAATTACCTTGTTGCAACAAATCAGAAAAGATCTTCAGTGTTAGTTTCTATAATTTTTTTTTCTTCTTTAGAAGTGATTATAACTCACGCTACAATTATTAAATTTTTATATAATCCTACTGCCAAGATTCAATATTTTCAAACTTTTTCAGGCCCGGACAAGAATTAACAGAACTCCAATGGAAGAATGAAATGTATAGACGCATCATAGCTCAGCTCCCATAAAGTTATCAACCGTCATCAATGAAGTTAAAGAAGATCGAAAACCCCCCCATGCGTGTGGAGTTGGAACCCCCATCCCTCAGCCATGAAAGATGAGATAGCCTCACTGTTCTAATACCACCCATAGGAATGCTTAGAGAAAGAGTTTGTTTGCGATTTGTTGTGTGAATTTCTGAATCGACAGACTATTATTTTTGCCGACAAATCAATCAAAACCATCAACAATGAAGGCAACACCCTTCAACGTTTCAATGTTTATCACAATCAGAACAGATTCTCTCCTCCAAAATAACATCTTAATGATTCTGTGCTTCAGTATTTTATTCCCTGAGAGCAGTAGCGGCATCGTGCAATTCCCAGGCTTCTCTAAAACAGAAAAGTTTGGATTGGCAAATGGACTGCAGAAGAAAATCAATTCAGGAGCAGGAGAATCTTCTTCAATGATGACAGCAGAATGAAGCATTTGTGGGAGCAACCAAGTTCAGAATGTGTCATTTTAATATTTTGAAACTGGGGTGTTAGATATGTTAAATTCTTCAGGATGCACCTTCATCATGCAATTGGAACGTTAGCGCATCTTCCATATTGTTCAATGAAATAATTAATCTTAGTGATTCATTTATTTGTATTTAACGGGAGGCGTTCATGCTTTGTTATTTGTGAGTGAGATTTATTGACAACATTTATTCTCTGCCATGACCTATACTTTGAAATGAATGCCATATTTAGGAGCTTTTTCAACGAGGCGTAGTTGCAGAAATCGAAAATAAAGTTACACTAGGAACCTCTTACTCGGGGAAAATTTTTCCATCAGGACTCCGCACGTACCTCTACGTGCGGAGTCCAATTACAGGACGCCGCGTGGCATCCTGCCACATATGATGCCACGTGGCGTCCGTGGGTCCCGCTCAAAAGAGAAATCGGGAGAATTTACGACCCGGCCCGAAACCCGGACCGTTTGTCGTTCAAAAAAAGCGCTTTGTCTCTCCCGAACCGTAACGCATTCTGTCATTTACATCTTGCATCTTCTTTAGAATTTCGACGACCATTATGCTGCCCATTATCGCCGGCGACCACACGAGACACAGGAACGGTGCTAGCGCTAGCGAAGGAGAAGGCAATGGCATCCGAGCGGTCGGTTAAGTCAAGGTATGAGGAATTTTTTAGGTTTTAGGGTTTAAAGAATTCCTAAAACAAGTCTGAGATATTATTAAACCTCAAGAATACTAGGGTTTAGGGTTTAGGGCATTCAAAAAAGTAAATTTTGAATCATGAATTACTATAAAACATGAATAACACAGCAATAATACACAAGTAACACACCAATATGGTTGCAATAACCGAGTAAAACATATTTTTTTTTCGTGTTTTTGTTGTATTACTCTATGTAATAATTTTCTTAGTCAATAACCGACATCCTAAATAAAACGATAACATTAATTAAACACTTGTTTTATATGTGTTTTTGTTGTATTATTATCGTGTTATTACCGTGTTATTAATGTATTATTCATGTTCTAGGGCTGTGCAATTCAAGTATTATTAATGTGTTACATTAGTTGATGTGCTTCTGTTGTATTCATATGTTATTCATATGTCTTTAGAGTAGTGATCTCTGCTATTATTATTGTGTTATTTTAGTGTTATAACAGTGTTGTTCCTGTATTATTAGTGTGTAATTCATGTGTGATTAATGTTTTATTAATGTGTTACTTTAGTTGATGTATGTTGGTCATGTTTTCACTCGTTATTCTTAGGTGTTGTTTGATGTGTTATTCTCGTGTTATTCATGTGTTATTCCTCGTTACTCCTCGTGTTATTCATGTATTATTCATGTATTATTCCCGTGGTATTCTCGGGTTATTCGTAATATTCCAGGTGTTACTCCTGTCTTATTACTATGCTTATTTCTGTGTTATTCATGTGTTATTCCTGTGCTTTTCTTGTGCTATGATTGTGTTATTCCTGTGTTATTTCTGTGTTATTCCTGTGTTATTAATGTATTTATGTTGTATGGTTGTGTTATTCATGTAGCCATGTTTTAGTCTGATTTATTTTGCTGTGTTATCCTCTGTTTATGTGTTATTCTTTAGTGTTGAGGTTATTGTTATTTTTTTAAATGTGTTATTTACGTGTTATTCTCGTATTATTTTTGTGTTATTCATGTATTACTATTCTATAAATATCGATGTATTTACGTATGTACGGTTGTGTTATTCACGTATTATTGTTTTAAGTTGATTTATTTTGATGTGTTATACAATTTTCATGAGTCATATGTGTGTTATTTATGCATAATTTTGTTCATTTTTCAGGATAATGAGCGCAAGGACCTTCAACTGCAGATGTCGTCCATCTGCAGTGAGGGCTGTACTGGATGGACTCAGGCATCGTATTTCCGAGCAGACTGTAAATAACTTAAGGGAAATGAGAATCTACAATTTTTTTGACATGCCCCCTATCCTCAAGACAACGTTCTCACTTTGCATATTTTGAGATGTTGGGATAATAGGAGGAGGGTTTTCGGATTTGGTGGGAAAGAGGTGAGGCTAGAAGTCGACCACGTGGCCTTGTTGCTTGGCATGCCGAACGAGAGGAGAGCGGGTTGCATGGAAGAGAAGTGGACTAGGCTGCGGAGGATGCCAAAGCAATAAAGGAACAATTGGCGGCTTTCTTTGCAGAGGAGCATCCGCCCCTCCTTTTGAGCGTACTGTATATAAAATTTCTGTTAACTAACCTATTCTTTCCTTCTAGCAATTTTCATGTGCACGCAGAGCTTGCTGCATTTGCTGATGATGCACAGGCCTTCCCCTCCTTTAATTGGCCTGCTGCCATACATGAAATGCTATTGGAACAAGTCACCACAGCGTACACAAAATTAAAGGATAATAAATCATTGGGATATATCCAAGGTTTCGTGTTTCGCTTACGGTATGTAATTCTTTAAAACATTTCATTATGAGTTTTAGTTTTATTTTTTTTCTCTTACATTAATGGTTATTGTGTATGACGTCTTCAACTATGGTTTTACGAGATAACATCACTGGTGACTCCTGCCGCCCCTGAGGCTCGACCACGCATGCTGAGATGGCCCACAAGTCATGGACGGACTGCAGCTGCATTCATGAAGCATTTAGGGGTCTTCATCCTTCACAGGTTCGTAATTCATTGGATTAAATTGATTGTAAATGGTTATACAATGACATTTAATTTCATTGCAGGTCAATGACGCATTCTTGGATTTGAGGGATGACGAAGTACATCTGCTCTCAAATCCGGATCAGAGACCACGTACTCCTCCAAGGCCTCGCCCACAACACGAGACCGAGGCAGGACCATCCTCACCTAGAGCAGGTACTCTAGTGTCGAGTGAGATGACCCCGGTGATTGGTCGAACTGGTGGTCCTACTGATAATGAAGCTATGTATGAGCTGATGAGACATAACCACCAAGTGACCTTAAATATTCAGGACAGATTGGACTCACATGACACACAACTGCATACCATATCTGATGCTGTTGCCAATCTCGCGATCCTTGTAAATAGGTTGGTTGAGAACGCAGTCGATCGGGAGGTTGAGAATGAGCAGTCCAGTAGCAGTTCTCGAAAGAGGTCTTTTGAGCCGCCGGTCACTCAGTACCAGTTCAGACGAAGACCTAGGGTAGCTGATGTAGAGGATCCCGTACATATTGATGATCCCTCTCCGACATTACACCGACGGAGATACGGATACTGGCACTACATACCGGCGAGGCCGAGTTGCGGACGGATGCTCCCGCGATGGCCTGAGCGGGCGATTGCGGGTTGATGCTACTGCAGTGGCCCAGGAGGCCCATGTGCATCTTCAGGATTCGACAGTCGCCGAAGAGGTCGATGTGCATACTGAGGATCCCGCAGAGGCCATAGAGGCTGATCTTCAGATCGATGCTCCCGCAGTGGCCCAAGCGGCTGATCTTCAGGTTGAAGCTCCCGCATTGGCCCAAGAGGCCCATGTCCATCTTCAGGATTCGACAGTCGCAGAAGAGGTCGATGTGCATACTGAGGATCCCGTAGTGGCCATAGAGGCTGATCTTCAGATCGATGCTCCCGCATTGGCCCAAGCGGCTGATCTTCAGGTTGAAGCTCCCGCATTAGCCCGAGAGGCCCACGTGCATCTTCATGATTCGACAGTCGCCGAAGAGGTCGATGTGCATAGTGGTGATCTGGCAGTGGCCCAAGAGGGCAGTGCTCATATTGATCCTCCAAAAGTCCACAAGAGGAAGACCCCGATGAAGTCGAGAGAGCAATAAAGAGTGTGTTGGTTTCCATATCGGTGAGTACTACATGATTTTATTTGAACAGTGCGATCTACGTTCCTTGTATGTTTGCTAAAAACATATTTTGTACTGCAGACTCATCTTGTGCCATCAGGTAAACCAGTTAATGCCCAAGAGAGTGATGGGCAAGGCAGCGAAGAAGTGGAAGAAAACATTGAAATATCTAGTCCGAGTTCTGGTGAGATCCAACGCGCCGAAGTCGTAAGTACATAATAAAGTTTAAGTAGAATTTATGTATTATCCATTTCTTCAAGAAAACATTGAAATATCTAGCCCATGTCTTTATGCGAGCCATCCTCCAACTGGACACTATTGATTATCACGGCAAATCTTTAATACCACATGAGATGCGGGAAGTCATCGATGATTGCATTGCAAGACACCCAAATCCGTAAGTTAATGTGAACATTTAATTTCGATTGGTGCACTTGTTTTTAAACTTAATTTGAGTTAACGTAGAAGTCTCGGTTATCGATGCGATGAGCGATATTGTGTTGTATCGAGGAGGCATTATGATTGATAGAATAGCACTATCGGATCTCTCGTCGAATAAGTCTATCGGGAATGAGCACATAGATCTTTTCGCCACGTTATTGCGGGAACGGACAACGAGAACACCTGATATATACCGGCCTTACCTATATGTTTCACCACAATATCTCAGTAATATTTTGAGACGATATAATTTGCATGAATTTTTTTAAAAATTTAGCTAAACTTAAACTAATTATGTTATTCAGATGCAAAAGAAATACGACAACAACGAACAATTTGTTAATCACATAACTGCGGAGACTTTACATGACACGAAGACTATATTGTTTCCAATTGTACATAACGATCACTGGATTTTGTTGGTGCACGAAATCAATAAGTTTAGATGGAGAATTTATGACTCCCTTCCGAAGCCGACTCATAAGGCCTATGCTCAACAAGTTGTAATTTAAAACAGCTCTTTCAAATATTATTTCAAAATCAGATTTATTATTTCAAATATTATTTCAAGTTATCCCAAATATTATTTCATAACAACTCATAATAACACATGTTACAATTTACTATTCTAATCGTTCAAGCAGATTCAATTGTTCGCAGCACATTGTGGACATCTTTTCAAGGCAAGAATCGTCGATTGGCCTCATGCGATAAGTATCCGTCGCACCAACACAATCAAACGAGCGTTGACTGTGGGATGTTCGTGTGCGAGTTCATGGAAACGATCGTCTTGGCCCAGAACCCGATTGGAAACAACACTTAAAATTGCAGTTGGAAATGTTAAGATTCAGGACAGAATTTGCTTATGATATCTGTAACCTGGCGAGAACTTAAAATGTATAGATAAAGGGTTAAATCTGCAAATGTATAGAAAATGTATATAGATTTTGGGTGGTACATATGTAAATAGAATTTGGTTAAATCTATAATTTGTATAGAAAATGGTTAAATCTGCAAATAAAAACAATATATCTTCAATTAAAATATTAGAGTTTAAATTATTTGATTCTATTAAATATTACTTTTATTTTGGAAATTAAAAAACTCGAAAATATAAATTTTTCCGAAAAATATTTCTATTTGTATGCTATAAATATTTCAAAAAATATATATTTGTATCTTGTAAATATTTGTATTTGTATGTTTGTTTCTGGAAGTACAGAACATTATATTTGTATGCTATAAATATCTCTAACAAGATATATATTATATTAGAATAATGCTTTTTTTATCACAGTAACACGATTTTTTTACGATTTTTTGCGGCAGTAACACGATTATTTGCCGATTTGTAGCCAGAATATTCCATAGTAACACGATTATTTGCAGAGTAAAAGCCGCGGTAACACGGGGTTGACGTGGTATTACTTACCAGAAAAATATCGTTGTATTATTCCGGTGTTATTGGCGTAATATTTGCGTATTATTTATGTGTTATTGGGTGTTATACAGGTATTACTTACGTGTTATTTGTGGTTATCCTTGTATTATTTATCAGAAAATTACAGTTGTATTATTTTTGGCGTATTACTTATATTGGGGTTACCCTAGTATTATTTATTAGACATTCATGTTTCTGTTATTTTGGTGTTATTAACGTATTTTTTGCGTGTTATCCGGGGTTGAGTGGTATTACTTACCAGAAAAATATCGTTGTATTATTCCGGTGTTATTGGCGTAATATTTACGTATTATTTATGTGTTATTGGGTGTTATACAGGTATTACTTACGTGTTATTTGTGGTTATCCTTGTATTATTTATCAGAAAATTACTGTTATATTATTTTTGGCGTATTACTTATATTGGGGTTACCCTAGTATTATTTATCAAACATTCATGTTTCTGTTATTTTGGTGTTATTAACGTATTTTTTGCGTGTTATCCGGGGTTGACGTGGTATTACTTACCAGAAAAATATCGTTGTATTATTCCGGTGTTATTGGCGTAATATTTGCGTATTATTTACGTGTTACTGGGTGTTATACAGGTATTACTTACGTGTTATTTGTGGTTATCCTTGTATTATTTATCAGAAAATTATAGTTGTATTATTCTGGTATTATTAGTTGCTAGCTTACAAAAGCAATTCATAAACTAAGCAAAACAAGGACTGAATTATTTCTCCAACAAACAATAAAATAAAGAACTTGTCAAACATAAATACATCTATAACAAACTGGGACCTAAACAACAATAAATACATCTATATCATACAGAAACCCAAACAACATATCACTAACTCGTGGAATCCATTAGCATTCCAATGTATGTACTTACTGGTTGCATTTCATAGTATTCCTGCAATACAATATCAAAAACGGTTAAACATGAATTGCATAATCCTATCGAAGAACCAATTTGAATTGAATAAATTGAACGCACTGTGTAAGAGAATGCATCAACATTTCCTCGAATATATTAACGACTTCACGGCTAGATGACCCATGTTGTTCCTTTCACGAAAGCAAAGCCGAAAATTATTTACCGAAGAGAACAAAACTCAACATACTTAGAAAGAAAGCATCACTGAAACAACGACTTCTTACTTTTGCATTTCTTAGTATTTTCCCAATATCCATTCAATCTCGATGTTGAGACTCCTTTTGGCCGCATCTTTGCGGGGTCGTCGACAGAAAGTCCTAGTTTTGGAATTCTTTTCTTCTTCGTCGTTGTAGTAGGTTCGGATTTCCTCCTCGTTAGAACGTCGGCAAGAGCCGACAGAGATAGTTTTTTAAATGTCGTCCACAACAACTCCTCCATTGCATCATGTCCTTGTGCCATATTTATGAGTTGATAAGCAAATTTCTCGGAAGCTGGACTTGAATAACAATGCACTTGATGAAACATTGTTCACATTCGAATTTCTCATATCTCTACATCCATGCACTATTGTAGATATCCCTTTTAGCATTTTTAGACCAACGCAATAAGAAATACTTATACGGAATCACCTTTATTTTCACAACATTGAGCATAAATAGAGCATGGGAGCACAACAGTCCCATCATCTCAAATTTTTTGCAAGTACATATAACCTCAGCACTAACTCTGTCGACTAATACAGTCCACGGCTGCATTGTCCCCTCATCCAAACTCATTACATTGTATCTACCCTCGCTATCCGCGGATAATTCAGTCGTAAGCCCACATAATCCATTCATTAGCTCTTTTAAAACATTAAATAAAGCTTCCTTGTATAGAATGCGATTGCTTGCCTCGAAGACGGGATTGCTTTTAACCGTGGGCTTTGTGACGGACTGACCGCATTTGAAATCTTCATCTTTCTCGTTGCGACGCCAAGATTTCATGATGGTTTCAAGTCCAATGAAACAATCCGTTAGAGAGCTAGTTGGTTTTGTAACATTATGACATATATTATTGGTTGACTCACTCCTCTGTGTCGATAAGATTCCCATACCGAATACATCCTTATTAAATGTTGTTGACCATCTGTGCCTGTGATGATACATTTCATCCAACCACGTATTATTACGAAGTTCCCCGACTTCAATCATTAATGACCAAGTTTCTTCGAAATCCGCCTCGGTGTCACACTTACTCATGCATTTATAAAAAAGACCACAGATGCTCTTAGTACGAACTCCACAATTCACCTTTGAAGAAAGTTTTTTATGGATATGCCATTGACATAATCTGTGACGTGTATGAGGGAAGCACTCTGCAATGGCTCTTGTCATTGCTTGGTCCTGATCGGTAAAGATTGTTATTGGGTGCTTCTATCCCATTATTCGAGCAAAGGATTTGAAAAGCCACACGAATGAATCAGTGGTCTCATCGGACAGAAATCCAACTCCAAATAGTACGTTACGCCGGTGGTGGTTAACCCCACAAATGGAGCGCAACATAAGTTATATTTATTTAATCCGTAGCTTGTGTCAAATATTATCACATCCCCAAAATAATCATAATCCAACACTGGACAATCCATCGCTCCGAGAAAATGTTTGTTAGCCTTCCGGACTCATCTGTTTGGAAATCCTGAGCAAACATGCTATCACCGACTTGCCTTTCCATGAGCAGTCTGTATTAGTGCATTGACATCTCCTCGCTCGATTTTCCGTCTTCTTTCTCTTTGAATGAAATTATGTGCATCTGTCTTGGTGCATTCCAAATTCTCACACCACCAACCTCCGAAGCAATGAAATTGTATGCATCCGTTGCTCGATTCCCACACTCGTCATGGATCTTAAGACATATGCATTCGACTCACTTATCCTTCTGCTCGAACGAAGAAGATGTTTATCACCATTTTCGACCAAAAGATGGTTGTGATTTTCAATGAATTTTGCCATCGTCCGGTTGCCCTCGAGGTCAGCTGCAAATCGAACCATGGCCTTACAACCGGTCCTCGTGTCCGATTTTTGTACTTAACGTTCTCCGTGTTGTTAGGCTCTTTCTTGTAGCCGGCTTTCCCGCATATATAATCTTTGCTCTTCGGTTTCCGGAGTTGGGCCGGTAGCTAGTGTGGTCCTTCCGAACGGTGAACCCTACGTGATGTGCATAGATACGATAGCTTTCATAAGCTTCTCCCTCATTGCGGACGTTGCTTCTCAAAAACATCTGCGTAATTCTTTGGATTGCAAGGTTACATAGCCTGAGCATGTTGCATATTTGATGAATATATTTATACAACGTTAGATATTGTCAAAAGAGCATCAAAAAGCCATGATAACATCGAGTAATACTTAATAATAGGACCAGCATAACAACACTCCCACACCAGAATAACACCACAATTATACAAACGTAACTACCGTAATAACACCAACATATTAATTCATCTTCTTCAAAGTAAACCCTATAGAAAAATCCCTAAAACATATATCAAAGTCATGGACCAACTAAAAATCACAGCAGCACCTTGGTAACACCTTAAATACAAAATTTTATTCAACTTACACAAAATAAAGCTAAAATAACACCAGAATAACACCACAATTATACAAACGTAACTACCGTAATAACACCAACATATTAATTCATCTTCTTTAAAGTAAACCCAATAGAAAAATCCCTAAACATATATCAAAGCCATGTACCAACTAAAAATCACAGCAACACCTTGGTAACACCTTAAACACAAAATTTTATTCAACTTACACAAAATAACGCTAAAATAACACCAGAATAACACCACAATTATACAAACTTAACTACCGTAATAACACCAACATATTAATTCATCTTCTTCAAAGTAAACCCTATAGAAAAATCCCTAAACATATATCAAAGCCATCGACCAACTAAAAATCACAGCAGCACCTTGGTAACACCTTCAACACAAAATTTTATTCAACTTAGACAAAATAACACTAAAATAACACCAGAATAACACTACAATAATACAAACGTAACTACCGTAATAACACCAACATATTAATTCATCTTCTTCAATGTAAACCCTAGAGAAAATTCCCTAAACATATATCAAAGCCATAGACCAACTAAAAATCACAGCAGCACCTTGGTAACACCTTCAACACAAAATTTTATTCAACTTACACAAAATAACACTAAAATAACACCAGAATAACACCACAATAATACAAACGTAACTACCGTAATAACACCAACATATTAATTCATCTTCTTCAATGTAAACCCTAGAGAAAATTCCCTAAACATATATCAAAGCCATAGACCAACTAAAAATCACAACATCACCTTGGTAACACCTTCAACATAAAATTTTATTCAACTTACACAAAATAACACTAAAATAACACCAGAATAACACCACAATAATACAAACGTAACTACCGTAATAACACCAACATATTAATTCATCTTCTTCAATGTAAACTCTAGAGAAAATTCCCTAAACATATATCAAAGCCATAAACCAACTAAAAATCACAGCAGCACCTTGGTAACACCTTCAACACAAAATTTTATTCAACTTACACAAAATAACACTAAAATAACACCAGAATAACACCACAATAATACAAATGTAACTACAGTAATAACACCAACATATTAATTCATCTTCTTGATGTAAACCTAGAGAAAATTCCATAAACCTATATCAAAGCCATAAACCAACTAACGTAAAGTAAAATAAAAAATAATAAGTACTCACTTCAGTTGCTTCGAAATTAAGGGAGAATGATGGGGAGTTTAGATCCTCGGGCATTTCCACCGTCCATGGAGAGCAAAATTTTTCGAATCCACTGGACACTAAGGTGCAAATAGAAGAACACGAGCTCGAAAAAAAAAAAGTTTCACTGTGATCCAACGATCTTATCTTCCATTTCGCGGCAAATTATTTTCACGGAACGGAACAGGCGGGAAATATTTCGGTCCGGGTTTCGGGCCGGGTCGTAAATTCTCCCGATTTCTCTTCTGAGCGGGACCCACGGACGCCACGTGGCATCATATGTGGCAGGATGCCACGCGGCGTCCTGTAATTGGACTCCGCAAGTAGAGGTACGTGCGGAGTCCTGATGGAAAAATTTTCCCTTCCACGGTCACTGAGTAAGGGAAAATTTTTCCATCAGGACTCTGCACGTACCTCTACGTGCTTGAGTCCATCCTAGGACGCCGCGTGGCATCCTGCCACATATGATGCCACGTGGTGTCCATGGGTCCCGCTCAGAGAAATCGGGAGAATGTTCGACCCGGCCAAAACCCGAACCGAAATATTTCCGCCCGATCCGTTCCGTGAAAATAATTTGCCGCGAAATGAAGATAAGATCGTTGGATCGCAGTGAAACTTTTTTTTTGAGCTCGGGTTCTTCTATTTGCACCTTAGTGTCCGGGATTCGAAAAATTTTGCTCTCCATGGACGGTGAAATGCTGAGGATTTAAACCCTCCATCATTCTCCTTAATTTCGAAGCATCGAAGTGAGTACTTATTATTTTTTATTTTACTTTACGTTAGTTAGTTTATAGCTTTGATATAGGTTTAGGAATTTTCTCTAGGGTTTACATTGAAGAAGATGAATTAATATGTTGGTGTTATTACGTAGTTACGTTTGTATTATTGTGGTGTTATTCGATGTTATTTTAGTGTTATTTTGTGTAAGTTGAATAAAATTTTGTGTTAAGGTGTTACCAAGTGCCTGTGATTTTTAGTTGGTCTATGGCTTTGATATATGTTTAGGAATTTTCTCTAGGGTTTACATTGAAGAAGATGAATTAATATGTTGGTGTTATTACGGTAGTTACGTTTGTATTATTGTAGTGTTATTACAGTGTTATTTTAGTGTTATTTTGTCTAAGTTGAATAAAATTTTGTGTTGAAGGTGTTACCAAGTGTCTTCTGTGATTTTTAGTTGGTCGATGGCTTTGATATATGTTTAGGGATTTTTCTATAGGGTTTACTTTGAAGAAGATGAATTAATATGTTGGTGTTATTATGGTAGTTAAGTTTGTATAATTGTGGTGTTATTCTGGTGTTATTTTAGCGTTATTTTGTGTAAGTTGAATAAAATTTTGTGTTTAAGGTGTTACCAAGTGTTCTTGTGATTTTTAGTTGGTACATGGCTTTGATATATGTTTAGGGATTTTTCTATAGGGTTTACTTTGAAGAAGATGAATTAATATGTTGGTGTTATTACGGTAGTTACGTTTGTATAATTGTGGTGTTATTCTGGTGTTATTTTAGCTTTATTTTGTGTAAGTTGAATAAAATTTTGTGTTTAAGGTGTTACCAAGGTGCTGCTGTGATTTTTAGTTGGTCCATAGCTTTGATATATGTTTTAGGGATTTTTACATAGGTTTACTTGAAGAAGATGAATTAATATGTTGGTGTTATTACGGTAGTTACGTTTGTATAATTGTGGTGTTATTCTGGTGTGGGAGTGTTGTTATGTTGGTCCTATTATTGAAGTATTACTCTGATGTTATCATGGCTTTTTGATGCTCTTTTGACTATATCTAACGTTGTATAAATATATTCATCAAATATGCAGTCAGGTTTGGCTACAGAACCTTGCAATCCAGCAATTACAGAGATGTTTTTGAGAAGCAACGTCTGCAATGAGGGAAAAGCTTATGAAAGCTATCGTATCTATGCACATCACGTAGGGTTCACTGTTCGGAAGGACCACACTAGCTACTGGCCCAACTCCAGGAAACTGAAGAGCAAAGATTATATATGCGGGAAAGCCGGCTACAAGAAAGAGCCTAACAACACGGAGAACGTTAAGTACAAAAAATCGGACACGAGGACCGGTTGTAAGGCCATGGTTCGATTTGCAGTTGACCTTGAGGGCAACTGGACAGTGGCAAAATTCATTGAAAATCACAACCATCTTTTGGCTGAAAATGGTGATAAACATCTTCTTCGTTCGAGCAGAAGGATAAGTGAGTTGAATGCAGATGTCTTAAGATCCATGACAGGTGTGGGAATCAGAGCAACAGATGCATACAATTTCATTGCTTCGGAGGTTGGTGGTGTAGAGAATTTGGAATGCACCAAGACGGATGCACATAATTTCATTCAAAGAGAAAGAAGACGAGAAAATTGAGCGGGGAGATGTCAATGCACTAATACGATGTGTTCATGGAAAGGCGGTGGTGATAGCATGTTTGCTTGGGATTTCCAAACAGATGAGTACGGAAGGCTAACAAACATTTTACGGAGCGATGGATTGTCCGGGTTGGATTATGATTGTTTTGGGGATGTGATAATATTTGACACAAGCTACAGATTAAATAAATATAACTTATGCTGCGCTCCATTTATGGGGGTTAACCACCACTGGCAGAACGTACTATTTGGAGTTGGATTTACGTCCGATGAGACCACTGATTCATTCGTGTGGCTTTTCAAATCTTTTGCTCGAATAATGGGAGAGAAGCACCCGAGTAACAATATTCTACCGATCGGGATCAAGCAATGACAAGAGCCATTGCGAGTGCTTCCCTCGGACACGTCACGGATTATGTCAATGGCATATCCATAAAAAACTTCCTTCAAAGGTGAATTGTGGAGTTCGTACTAAGAGCATCTGTGGTCTTTTTTATAAATGCATGAGTAAGTGTGACACCGAGGCGGATTTCGAAGAAACTTGGTCATTAATGATTGAAGTTGGGGAACTTCAGAATAATACGTGGTTGGATGAAATGTATCGTCACAGACACAGATGGTCAACAGCATTTAATAAGGATGTATTCGGTATGGGAATCTTATCGACACAGAGGAGTGAGTCAACCAATAATATATGTCATAATGTTACAAAACCAACTAGCTCTCTAACGGATTGTTTCATTGGACTTGAAACCATCATGAAATCTTGGCGTCGCAACGAGAAAGATGAAGATTTCAAATGCGGTCAGTCCGTCACAAAGCCCACGGTTAAAAGCAATCCCGTCTTGAGGCAAGCAGCTGCATTCTATACAAGGAAGCTTTATTTAATGTTTGAAAAAGAGCTAATGAATGGATTATGTAGGCTTATAGTCTGAATTATCCGACGGATAGCGAGGGTAGATACAATGTAATGAGTTTGGATGAGGAGGGGACAATGCGGCACGTGGACTGTATTAGTCGACGAGTTAGTGCTTTGAGGTTACATGTACTTGCAAAAAATTTGAGATGATGGGACTGTTGTGCTCCCATGCTCTATTTGTGCTCAATGTTGTGAAAATAAAGGTGATTCCAGATAAGTATTTCTTATTGCATTGGTCTAAAAATGCTAAAAGGGATATATACAATAGGCATGGATGTAGAGATATGAGAAATTCGAATGTGAACAATGTTTCATCAAGTGCATTGTTATTCGAGTCCGGTTACGAGAAATTTGCTTATCAACTCATAAATATGGCACAAGGACATGATGCGGCGGAGGAGTTGTTGTGGACGACATTTAAAAAACTATACGTTGGCCTTCGCGACGTTCTAGCTGGGAGGAAATCTGAACCTACTACAACGACGAAGAAGAAAAGAATTCCAAAACTAGGACTTTCTGTCGACGACCCCGCAAAGATGCGGCCAAAAGGAGTCTCAACATCGAGATTGAAAGGATATTGGGAAAAAACTAAGAAATGCAAAAGTAAGAAGTCGTTGTTTCAGTGATGCTTTCTTTCTAAGTATGTTGAGTTTTGTTCTCTTACGGTAAATAATTTTCGGCTTTGCTTTCGGGAAAGGAACAACATGGGTCATCTAGCCAGTGAAGGCTTTGTTAATATATTCGAGGAAATGTTGACGGATTCTCTTACACGAGTGCGTTCGATTTATTCGATTCAGTTGGTTCTTCGATAAGATTATGCAATTCATGTTTAACCGTTTTTGATATTGTATTGCAGGAATACTATGAAATGCAACCAGTCGGTACATACATTGGAATGCTAATGGATTCCACGAGTTAGTGATATGTTGTTTGGGTTTCTGTATGATATAGATGTATTTATTGTTGTTTAGGTCCGGTTTGTTATAGATGTATTTATGTTTGACAAGTTCTTTAGTTTATTGTTTGTTGGAGAAATAATTCGAGTCCTTGTTTTGCTTAGTTTATGAATTGCTTTTGTAAGCTAGCAACTAATAATACCGGAATAATACAACTATAATTTTACGATAAATAATACGAGGATAACCACAAATAACACGTAAGTAATACACGTATAACACCCGGTAACACGTAAATAATACGCAAATATTACGCCAATAACACGGAATAATACAACGATATTTTTACGGTAAGTAATACCACGTCGACCCGGATAACACGCAAAAAATACGTTAATAACACCAAAATAACGAAACATGAATGTTTGATAAATAATACTAGGAGTAACCCCGATATAAGTAATACGCCAAAAATAATATAACGATAATTTTCGATAAATAATACAAGGATAACCACAAATAACACGTAAGTAATACCGTATAACACCCGATAACACATAAATAATACGCAAATATTACGCCAATAACACGGAATAATACAACGATATTTTTACGGTAAGTAATACCACGTCGACCCCGGATAACACGCAAAAAACACGTTAATAACACCAAAATAACGAAACATGAATGTCTAATAAATAATACTTAGGGTAACCCCGATATAAGTAATACGCCAAAAATAATACAACTGTAATTTTACGATAAATAATACAAGGATAACCACAAATAACACGTAAGTAATACTGTATAACACCCAATAACACATAAATAATACGCAAATATTACGCCAATAACACGGAATAATACAACGATATTTTTACGGTAAGTAATACTACGTCAACCCCGTGTTACCGCGGCTTTTACTCTGTAAATAATCGTGTTACTATGGAATATTCGGCTACAAATCGGCGAATAATCGTGTTACTGCCGCAAAAAATCGTAAAAAAATCGTATTCTTGTGATAAAAAAAGCATTATTCTAATATAATATATATCTTGTTAGAGATATTTATAGCATACAAATATAATGTTACATACTTCAGAAACAAACATACAAATACAAATATTTACAACATACAAATATATATTTTTTGAAATATTTATAGCATACAAATAGAAATATTTTTCGAAATATTTATATTTTGAGTTTTTTAATTTCCAAAATAAAAGTAATATTTAATAGAATCAAATAATTTAAACTCTAATATTTTAATTGAAGATATATTGTTTTTATTTGCGGATTTAACCATTTTCTATACTGATTGCTGGATTTAACCAAATTCTATTTACATATGTACCACCCAAAATCTATATACATTTTCTATACATTTGCAGATTTAACCCTTTATCTATACATTTTAAGTTCTCGCCAGGTTGCAGATATCATAAGCAAATTCTATCCTGAATCTTAACATTTCCAACTGCCATTTTAAGTGTTGTTTCCAATCGGGTTCTTGGGCCGGCACGACTGTTTCCATGAACTTGCACACGAACATCCCACGATCAATGTCTGTTTGATTGTGTTGGTGCGGCGAATACTATTGCATGAGACCGATTGACGATTCTTGCCTTGAAAAGATGTCCACGATGTGCTTGCGAACAATTGAATGCGCTTGAATGATTAGAATAGTAAATTGTAACATGTGTGTTATTATAAGTTGTTATGAAATAATATTTGGAATAACTTGAAATAATATTTGAAATAATAAATCGATTTTGAAATAATATTTGAAAGAATTTGTTTTAACTTACAACTTGTTGAGCATAGGCCTTATGAGTCGGCTTCGGAAGGGAGTCATAAATTCTTCATCTAAACTTATTGATTTCGTGCACCAACAAAATCCAGTGATCGTTATGTACAATTGGAAACAATATAGTCTTCGTGTCATGTAAAGTCTCACGAGTTATGTGATTAACAAATTGTTCGCTCATTGCAGTATTTCTTGTGCATCCGAATAACATAATTAGTTTAAGTTTAGCTAAATTTTTAAAAAATTCATGCAAATTATACTTGTCTCCAAATATTACCGAGATATTGTGGTGAAACATATAGGTAAGGCCGGTATATATCGAGTGTTCTCGGTGTTCGTTCCCATGATAGCGTGGCGAAAAGATCTATGTGCTCATTCTCGATAGACTTATTCGACGGGGAGATCGATAGGGCTATTCTATCAATCATAATGCCTCCTCGATACAACACAATATCGCTACTTGCATTGATAACCGAGACTTCTACGTTAACTCAAATTAAGTTTAAAAACAAGTGCACCAATTGAAATTAAATGTTCACATTAACTTACAGATTTGGGTGTCTTGCAATACAATCATCGATGACTTCCTGCATCTCATGTGGTATTAAAGATTTGCCAGGATAATCAATAGGTCCAGTTGGAGGACGGCTCTGCATAAAGACATGGGCTACATATTTCAATGTTTTCTTGAAGAAATGGATAATACATAAATTCTACTTAAACTTTATTATGTACTTACAGCTTCGGCGCGTTGGATCTCACCAGAACTCGGACTAGATATTTCAATGTTTTCTTCCACTTCTTCGCTGCCTTGCCCATCACTCTCTTGGGCATTAACTGGTTTACCTGATGGCACAAGATGAGTCTGCAGTACAAAATATGTTTTTAGCAAACATACAGAACGTAGATCGCCACTGTTCAAATAAAATCATGTAGTACTCACCGATATGGAAACCAACACACTCTTTATTGCTCTCTCGACTTCATCGGGGTCTTCCTCTTGGTGGACTTTTGGAGGATCAATATGAGCACTGCCCTCTTGGGCCACTGCCAGATCACCACTATGCACATCGACCTCTTCGGCGACTGTCGAATCATGAAGATGCACGTGGGCCTCTCGGGCTAATGCGGGAGCTTCAACCTGAAGATCGGCCGCTTGGGCCAATGCGGGAGCATCGATGCGAAGATCGGCCTCCATGGCCACTACGGGATCCTCGGTATGCACATCGACCTCTTCGCGACCGTCGAATCCCGAAGATGGACATGGGCCTCTTGGGCCGATGCGGGAGCTTCGGCACGAAGATCGGCCGCTTGGGCACTCGCGGGAGCATCGATGCGAAGATCGGCCTCTATGGCCTCTGCGGGATCCTCGGTATGCACATCGACCTCTTCGGCGGCTGTCGAATCCGAAGATGCACATGGGCCTCTCGGGCCGCTGCGGTAGCATCGACACCGCAAATCGGCCGCTTGGGCCGCTGCGGGAGCATCCATACGCGAATCGGCCTCGGCGGTATGTAGTACTAGTATCCGTATCTCTGTCGGGTAATGTCGGAGAGGGATCATCGATATGTACGGGATCCTCTACATCGGCTACCCCAGGTCTTCGTACGAGCCGAGTGCGAGTGGCCGGCGGCTCGAAAGACCTCTTTCGAGAGCTGCTTCTGGGCTCGCTCATTCTCGGCCTCCGATCGGCTGCGTTCTCAGCCAACCTATTCTACGAGGATCGTGAGATTGGCAACGGCATCGGATATGGTATGCGAGTTGTGTGTCATGTGAGTCCAATCCGTCACGAATATTTAAGGTCACTTGGTGGTTAAGTCTCATCAGCTCATACATAGCTTCATTATCAGTAGGACCACCAGTTCGACCAATCACCGGGGTCATCTCACTCGACACTAGAGTACCTGCTCTAGGTGAGGATGGTCCTGCCTCGGTCTCGTGTTGTGGGCGAGGCCTTGGAGGAGTACGTGGTCTCTGATCCGGATTTGAGAGCAGATGTGCTTCGTCGTCCCTCAAATCCGAGAATGCGTCATTGACTCGCAATGAAATTAAATGTCATTGTATAACCATTTACAATCAATTTAATCCGATGAATTACGAACTCGTGAAGGATGAAGACCCACTAAATGCTTCATGAATGCGCTGCGATCCGTCCATGACTTGTGGGCCATCTCGGCATGCGTGGTCGAGCCTCGGGGCGGCGGGAGTCACCGATGATGTTATCTCGTAAAACCATAGTCGAAGACGTCATACACGATAACCATTAATGTAAGAGAAAAAAAATAAAACTAAAACTCATAATGAAATGTTTTAAAGAATTACATACCGTAAGCAGAAACACGAAACCTTGGATATATCCCAATGATTTATTATCCTTTAATTTTGTGTACTGTTGTGGTGACTTGTTCCAATAGCATTTCATGTATGGCGGCGGACGATTAAAGGAGGGAAGACTTGTGCATCATCGGCAAATGCAACGAAGCTCGCGTGCACATGAAAATTGCTAGAAGGAAAGAATAGGTTAGTTAACGAAATTTTATATACTGGTGCTCGAAAGGAGGGGCGGATGCTCCTCTGCAAAGAAAGGCGCCAGCTGTTCCTTTATTGCTTTGGCATCCTCCGCAGCTAGTCCACTTCTCTTCCATGCAACCCGCTCTCCTCTGTTCGGCATGCCAAGCAACAAGGCCACGTGGTCAGCTTCTAGCCTCACCTCTTTCCCACCAAATCTGAAACCCTCCTCCTATTATCCCAACATCTCAAAATATGCAAAGTGAGAACGTTGTCTTGAGGATAGGGGGGCATGTCAAAAAAATTGTAGATTCTCATTTCCCTTAAGTTATTTACGGTACTGCTCGGAAATACGATGCACGAGTCCATCCAGGTACGGCCCTCACCTGCGGATGGACGACATCTGCGATTGAAGGTCCTTGCGCTCATTATCTCGAAAAATGAACAAAATTATGCATAAATAACACACATATGACTCATGAAAATTGTATAACACATCAAAATAAATCAACTTAAAACAATAATACGTGAATAACACAACCAGACAACAGAAATAAATCGATATTTATAGAACAGTAATACATGAATAACACAAAAATAATACAGGAATAACACAGAAATAACACATTTAAAAAAATAACAATAACCTCAACACTAAAGAATAACACATAAACGAGAGGATAACACGACAAAATAAATCCAGACTAAAACATGGCTACATGAATAACACAACCATACAACATAAATACATTAATAACACAGGAATAACACAGAAATAACACAGGAATAGCACAATCATAGCACAGGAAAAGCACAGGAATAACACATGAATAACACAGAAATAGCATAGTAATAGCACAGGAGTAACACTCTGGAATATTACGAATAACCCGAGAATACCACGGGAATAATACATGAATAATACATGAATAACACGGGAGTAACGGGAATAACACATGAATAACACGGGAATAACACATCAAACAACACCTAAGAATAACGAGTGAAAACATGACCAACATACATCAACTAAAGTAACACATTAATAAAACATTAATCACACATGAATTACACACTAATAATACGGGAATAACACTGTTATAACACTAAAATAACACAATAATAATAGCGAGAGATCACTACCACTAAAGACATACGAATAACATATGAATACAACGAAGCACATCAACTAATGTAACACATTAATAATACTTGAATTGCACGACCACTAGAACATGAATAATACATTAATAACACGGTAATAACACGATAATAATACAGCAAAAACACATATAAAACGGTGTTTAATTAATGTTATTGCTTTATTTAGGATGCTAGGTTATTGACTAAGAAAATTATTACATAGAGTAATACAACAAAAACACGAAAAAAAATATGTTTTACTCGGTTATTGCAACCATATTGGTGTGTTACTTGTGTATTATTGTTGTGTTATTCATGCTTTATAGTAATTCATGATTCAGAATTTACTTTTTTGAATGCCCTAAACCCTAAACCCTAGTATTCTTGAGGTTTAATAATATCTCAGACTTGTTTTAGGAATTCTTTAAACCCTAAAACCTAAAAATTCCTCATACCTTGACTTAACCGACCGCTCGGATGCCATTGCCTTCTCCTTCGCTAGCGCTAGCACCGTTCCTGTGTCTCGTGTGGTCGCCGGCGATAATGGGCAGCGTAATGGTCGTCGAAATTCTAAAGAAGATGCAAGATGTAAATGGCAGAATGCGTTACGGTTCGGGAGAGACAAAGCGCTTTTTTTGAACGACAGACGGTCCGGGTTTCGGGCCGGGTCGTAAATTCTCCCGATTTCTCTTTTGAGCGGGACCCACGGACGCCACGTGGCATCATATGTGGCAGGATGCCACGCGGCGTCCTGTAATTGGACTCCGCACGTAGAGGTACGTGCGGAGTCCTGATGGAAAAATTTTCCCAGTGGAAGTACTACTGATTTTTTATCTTTAAAGTATTTTTTAAACTCTTTATAGTGAAGACATAATATATGATTCCTGATGTGGTTTGGAGGATATCATTGATGGGTTGGTTGGATCTTCCAGCATTTTACTGCACCCCATTACCGCATTACCGCATGCCCAAACATATACACCGCTGCTCATGATCTGTAAGGCTGCTGCCGTCGATCAAACCTTCGGTTACGAGATCACGGCCCCCACAACTGTCGGATTTCATTCTTCCATCGAATTGAAATAAGCAGCAGCTTCCTCATTAACGGTTGAAAAATTGGAGCTACATAAGCACGGGCAGCTGGTGGGAGATTATTGCATAAGGAGCATGTAGGGTGCGGAATAACTTCTGAATACTCTCATTTGGAGAGTATGGAGGGGGTATTGGTTATTAAGGTATTTACAGGGTATTGATTATTAGGTATTGATAGGTTATTACGAGAGTACTGGATAGGTATCGGAGGAGCTTCGTGCGGACTGCGTACGTGCTCCGTATGCAATAATTTCCCCTGAAGAAGACGACACAAGTAAAATCGTATTTTTAAAAATTAACTCCATTAATAATAGAGTTAAAACGTCATGGAAAAACTATCCATTCAAATGTAAAATAATTCTTACGGAACATAATGTTAAAACAAAGAGTCAACCCAAACGAGCCCTCAACTCTAATTCAATAGAGGAACAACGTTTTACAATTGCCTCAGGGTACATAGATGGCCCGACTTTAAGCTGGCAAATGGATGCATATTAATAAACAACTAAGTATATGGCCACTTTTTAAAGAAAGCATCCTTCAACGTTTCAGCCCATCATTATATTGTGATCTGAAGGGAAAATGGGCAAAAATGAAACAAATTATTACTTTACTATACTTCTATAATTGTATTCAAGAGTTTGCCAACCAGGTTTCAGGTTTCCCTCTTCCTTTTACAAAATTATTTTGAATGGGGGCTGCGTGTTGATGTTCATCTTGAAGTAAGTGCATTACAACCTTAGACATTGGAGTAATTCTTAATCTGTAATACATATTAGATTCAATTTTACCGATACCGGTGCAGTTGAATTCAAGCATCGTCAAACAATACTGAGATAAATTTACTACTACATCGCCTGAAAGCAAACTAATTAGAAGAACGAAGGGCTTTGCTTCCATTGCAATGATAAATTCCAATCGATGACATGTTTATTCTGCTGGTTGGTAATGCAGAAAATACTCAAAATTCTAAAACATATCCAGAAATTAGTTTTAATGCATTGTGCGATCAATCGAATTCAAGAACATTTATTTTTTTTATTGATTGTTAATAAGTTCCAATTCAAGGTGCGGATGTGATTTTGGGAGTGCAATGGCTAGAAATTTTTGGACCTTATATTACATATTACAAGAATCTCACAATGAAATTTTATAGTATCCTGTATTTAGCTACATGCATATCCACAATACTAAGAAAATCAAGATTGGTTACTGACAGTATCTATACAGCTTCAAACCGTAATCAATGATTTTAGAAGTGTATTTCAAACTCCATTAATCTTCCACCACAATCCAATGTTGATCATAAAATAAATTTGATAATAGGGACGACACCGATACGTGGGAAACCATATTGCTATCCATGTTTTCAAAAAACTTAAAACAGAAAGATTAGTAAAAGAGATGTTGGATGCTAGCATCATTCGGGAAAGCATAAGCTCGTTCTCATCACTAGTTTTGTTCGTTCGTAAGAAGGATGGCACTTGGAAGTTTTATGTGGATTGTATAGCTTTAAATTGAATTACAATTCCATAGTTTTCCAATGCCAATAGTGGATGAGTTGATTGATGAATTACATGGTGCATTAATTTTTTTAAAGCTAGATCTTAGGTTAGATTATCATCAATTAAGAATGGCATAAAAAGATATTCATAAAATAATTTTTCAAACCACATTCTCAATAATTACTTCAACCACTATATTATTTTTTTTAGTTTGCATATGACCGGGGTTTGACAGCTACACAGTTTAATATATATATAAAGTAGTTTCAATTTAATTTCAAAGTAAGAACAGTTTAATAATAAAGCAGTCACCCGTATACGCAAGTATACATATTGTTTAAGTAATATAGGGCTCTAGCGGAGTCCTGATTATCGATCTCACAAGGAAGGTTGTTACTATTCAAAGTATAGTACAAAAATCTAATATTCAAATCAAATGCAAGTTTAAGAAATATTAAAGTTGCTAATGTAAAGGTTGCTAAAAATTAAGTTAAAAAAAAAACACCCACACAAAAAAAACAACTTTTTGGCGGCCTAATTCTGTTTAAAATAAGTTAGAAACGAATTTTCAAGAGTTTCCTCGAGCAACCCTTAAAAAATCGGACAAGTGCATTGAATTTGGGCATCCTCCGGATTCGGGCGCCGTCGGCGCCCTAGAGCGTCAATTATTGGAATGATCTCTGGAAATGGGCACCGGCGACACCCATTTTGGCGTTGTCGGCGCCAGTATGCAGAAATGACCACTTTGCCTCTTTTCGCTCCAAATTCGTTCTTTTTCTCTTCCTTTTACACCAATCACCTAAAATCATCATACCTGCACCAAAATATCAAGAATACCTTCCTTTAAAGTGCAATATCACCAAAAAAATGAGTACAATATATTTATGAAAATCTAGCATATATTTGGTGCATCAAAATCCCCCAAACTTAACAATTACTTGTCCTCAAGTAATTCTTTTACTACATACAAATATAACTCATAGTAGAGAACTTTAACTTAAAGATACTAAAATTTTTTATTTAGATGAGTATAATAGTAAGATTCTTAGAAAGATTTTCAGTAACTCAAGTCAAAACTACAGGTGTAAGAACATTTAGTTGTCAAGTCTAAGAGTTCTAGTTTCCTATTCTTTTCAAAAATAACCATAATTTGTCACATTAAAGGTACTTTGAAGGATCATATGAAAAAGAATTTAATGAGAACTCTATTAGTAAGGATGCTAATACTTAAATATAAATTTAGAAATGCAAATAAGCTCTTCCTTTAAGTTGATTGAAGTGAAGACAATTTTTTATTAGACATCTCCTCAAGCTTCTCCTCACATATACCTTTATTTTAAATATATATGGATTGTTTTCCAATCCTTCTTTTTCATTTCCTTTTTCTTTTGGGATTGATTTTCATTCCTTCTTTTTCTTTTCAAGTGAGTATTACTATATATGGATAGTCTTTAATAATTTTGAACTTCACTTTCCTCTCCCTAAAATTGGAACTTATAACATCTGTTAATTTATAGATATATATTAGCTTTTAAATGATTCATCACAGAGCCTCAATCTTTTCTTCACACATAAACTTCTAAGACTCTTAATATTTCAAAAATATATTTTTCTTTACTTAAAATAGTTAACTATAATTTAATCCTTTCATACTAAATATCTTAACCCATAAAGTTAATCTTTATTACTAAAAATTTTCATTTAAATATACTAAGGTATTTAAATGAAATAAAAAATATAGTTATTTAAAGTTAAATTCTACTACCACAAATCATGTTAAAATTTTTGAAAATACATTTTAAATGAGAACAAATAATAGTTAATATTCTCTCCCCCCCAAACTTAAGTTTTTCATTACATATAAATTTGTAAAGGTAGAGAGTAAAACAGAAAGAAAACTAACATTTTCTTGCTGGAATTTTGAAATCTTCTGAAGCTATGCTGGTATTACTCAAAAATTTAAACTAACAAGCATGAAATAGTTAGAAGCAATGCTAAACATAATATTAAAAATTTTTGCAGGATGAGGAAATTTTAAAGACTTAAACTTTAAACATCCAACATAAACATTAAAATTTTAATCTAAATCACAAAACAAACAAACACAGAGTTTCATTACATTTTTAATTTTTCAACACAATGTACAATTACACATTACATCGATCACAAAGACACAAGCATCTACCATACAAAAGTTCTAATAACAAAAGTCAAAATAACATCACAGCTCTACCAATCAACATTAGCAGCTTCCTCAGCCTCATCTGCCTCAACAGATTTGTAAGGAACATTGCTGGGGCAAGTAGAAAATATAACTCTTGTGTCTCCTCTCATGAATCTAACATGAGCATCATGGTAAGCAATATCATATTCCACTCTTCTCCTCTGATAATCTTCATTGACATCACTCCGGGCTTCTAATCCACTTCCAACTGTGGAGCCTCTCAATGCTAGAGTGCTGAATCCTTAACTGCTACATAATATCTGACAATGTCGGTGCCTCAGAAGTAGAAGGTATGTCCCCGCTAGTAGAAGGAATATCAGCTCTCCTACTTCCTCCCTCCATCCCTCATGAGCTTCATAAGTACGAATGTTGGCCCTAGTAATAGGCCTCAATGGATGGATAATCTCCTCATCAACATCAAACTCAACTCTAGCCTGTACACAAAGTATGTGAATCAGGGCAGGATGTCCCAATCCACTAGTGGTTTTCCCTCTAGCAATAGTCTGAATGCTATTATATATAACAACACCAATATCAATATTCTTCATATTCTGAATGCAATAGTTCAAAATGACTCTGTCTCTAGTAACTTCACTGTGATGGTAAGACGGTAATAACTTTGAAAAAATAAAATAGTGTCAGGCCTTAGATGCAACATTGAATGCGGAAGTAGGGAAGTTATTCTTTTGTCTCTGCTTAACTTTCCACTCCCCTTTTCCATCAGTAAGAAAAGCAATCACTTCATTCAAGCGAGCATCCATAGTACCAAAATTCTCATATTAGCAGAAATTCATATTACCCAACTGATAAAAGGCATTAATACGAGCAGGGGTAAATTGTACCATCTTCCCTCACACAAGCACATATTTAGTCTCAGTCCAAGGCAAATTAGCATAAGATTTTCAGACTATATTCATAATCGCATCCGCAGAAAAATAGCAAAGTATTTCTCATTTTCGATCCTCAATTAAATGTTCTACCATTCCACCCGGATTTTTCAAAAGCACGATCTTGAATATACTTCTTATTATAAAGGGTGGAATCAAAATGAACTTGTTCTTTAATATTCACAAATTTCTCCTAATTAAAATCCAATTTTCTTTTCCCTTTACTCATCATTGGAGCCATGTCAAAATCTAGAAATGTGCAAGGAAAAGTCTCATAAATTCCAAAACTACAATTTATTAAACTCCAAAATCAAATCTTAGCAAGAAAGAACTTAAATCACAATGGATACTCTTAAAGCACTATAAGAAATTCCAAATTTCAGATCTAAATAATGTGAAAATTTTCCATGGTGAAAATCCAAAATATTTAGCTAAAAATGAAGCTCTTACCAAGAGAAGACAAAATCCGTACTTCTTAAGCCTTGAAATCACTCCAAATCAGCAAGAAAGAAAACCCTAAGTCACTATTTGGCCTTGGCTTAAGGTAGAAGATGATGGAGGGGTGAAAATGGCGGGTCCCAGGGCAGAAATCGTGAATTTGAGCAGGTTAGGGCCTGTTCGGGATTCGGGCGCCGTCGGCGCTCTAATTGAAATCGAGGATGGAACTCTCTGTATTCGGGCACCGTCGGCGCCAGTTCAAACTTTGGGTCCATAAATTTTTTGTAATTTTGATCATTTCCAACCTTCGTCATTATATAATTAACCTTTTTAAGCATCTATTTCATTAATTAAGCAATTAAATAACATTAATTTTTACACCACAACATAAAACATCACTTTAATATATAAAATCCAAATTACAAACACTCACATCTAAGAGCTTAACTATATAAGTTCATCAAGCCACACAACATAGAAATTTAGCGTCCTCACAACCACTATACTCTAAAGCTGAAAATAAAACATAAACACAAATTCCAAGCATAATAAGTTCAAACACAACTTACATAATCAAGCAAGTCAAATACTAACCACACCAAAGCATAATACCACGTTATAATATAAAGTTGAGTCACTATTCTTCATCGGTCTCAGAACTATCATCTCTTCTGATATCCCCCATAGATTGATGATGCACAAACAATTTGTAGAAGGGTCGATACAAAAATTCATCAGTTGAATTTTCTTCAATCACAACCTTCTTTTTCATCAGATTTATCAAACTTTCTTCAATACGCCCAGTATGATCAAATTGTTCTATCATCCTCCAATCCAAATGATCAAATAACTCAGAAGTATTGTTAATAGCATGCATACGATTTTGTACCTCTTTCTCCAACTTCTTGTTCTTTTAAAAATCAATTGTGAACTTCCAGGTAAGTAATGTTGAATAGGTTGAATAGGCAGTGAACTTTGAGATGGTTGATCTGCAATTATACTCATGTCATTCTCATCTTCAATGGCTTGACAATCAAACAGGCTAGTAGGGTCCAGGGGCTTCCAAGGAAGAAGCACTTTCTTCCAACTTTTATAAGGCACCTGTGACTGGCTACAAAGAAGAAATATAATGGAAAGATGTCCAAACCCATATTTTGATCCATGTACAATCAATCCCAACACATATTTCATAATTATGGAACCAATATCAATAGGCTTTCCCGTTTGAATACAATAATTCAGAATCGTACTTTTCTTCGCCGCTTTACTAATTTTCATAGTTGGGAGTAATTTTGCTGAAATAAAGAAGTGTCATTGCTTCTACACCAGATTTAATAATATAGTAGAGAAATTCACATACCCATTGTCTCTTATCTCCCAATTTTCGCATTCATCTGTCAGATATCAATAAATTTCATTCATGTTGTCTCTGGTCGGAGCAAAATTTATGTAATGGCAGATCGACACACTTTCTATCATGAATAATTTGTTAATCCTTGAAGGATTAAATGGTACAAACCTACCTTGCACATAGATGAATCCTTGGTTGATTCCATGAATATTTGCATAAAATTCTTTCACCACAAGAACGACTACAGCGGCAGTAGTGTAGCATAACATTTCCCAACGTCTTTGTGCAATAATTTCTTGTGTGTGAATATTAGGAGAATTCAAACCTCGATTAATGAAACAACTTTCTTTGATAAGCCTTCTCTTCATCAGCACATTGTTGAACAATCGCTGCACCTTGAAACTGATGAACTTTTGTCGGTTAAAAACTCTAAATCTCAGAGTTTATACGGAGTTGGAATCCATCAGATGCGAATTTGGAATGAAACTTTTCATTTTTCTGGAGTTTAGGGGTTCAAAACCGAATTTAGGGAGTTATAAGGGTGAAAATCCCGCATAAAAAAGCCAAAAATCATAATTTGAAACTCCAAAAACCGTCCTTAGCCCATCGACGTCAGATTGGGTGCCATATGCGTCCAAACCCTGAATTCTGGCAGCATTCTCTGGAAATGGGCACCGTCAGCGCCCATTCTGGCACCGTCAGTTCCGGTACTAAAAACTGCTCCAAACTTTGTTTTGGTCTGAAATATTCCAAATCTTTGATGCAATCCAATAATTATTGTCCTTTATGATATTTATGTGCGAGTAGGACTTAAATATAAGTAAATGAGAGTAATATTAACAATACTAAATCAAACAAACCAAGATAATAAAGATAATTATGGGTTGCCCCCACAAAGCGTTTGGTTTAACTTCATCAACCAGACAAACATTCAGTTATTCAGGATGACTAAGCATTAAAACCTCTTTAAAATCTAGTCGACACCCCTCAAAATATGGTTTTAATCTTTGTCCATTAACTTTAAATATTTTTCCAGTTTTAGGATCCTCAATATCAACAGCTCTAAATTGATAAATTTTAATAACAGTTAGAGGTCCCATCCATCTAAATTTTAGTTTTCCTGGAAATAACTTTAACCTTGTATTATATAGCAATACTTTCTGTCTAGGTTCAAATTTCTTTCTTTTAATCTTCCGATCATGCCATATTTTCAAATTTTCTTTGTAAATTCTATCATTATCATAAGATTCATCTCTAATCTCTTCCAACTCATTCAATTGCAACATTCTTTTCTCACCTGCATCTTTTAAATTGAAATTTAGCTCTTTTATCGCCTAATATGCTTTATATTCTAAGTCTACAGGTGAATGACATGTCTTTCCAGAAATTAATCTATAAGGTGACATTCTTATAGGAGTCTTGTAAGCAGTTCTATATGCTTATAGTATAGTATCTAATCTAGCAGACCAATCTAATTTATGGGAATTTACAGTTTTCTCCAAAATTTGTTTAATTTTACGATTGGACACTTCTGCTAAACCACTAGTTTGGGGATGATAAGCAGTAGAGATTCTATGAATAATATCATATTTTACAACTAATCTCTTAATCAAATTATTCCTAAAATGAGATCCACCATCAGTAATAATTGACCCGCCTTAAAATTACTTATAATTTTATATCATTTTTTATTAAATTTTAAGGATATTATGCTTTAATGAAAGATATTTCATATGTTTTTGGTTGCAGGTACAATGAAATGAGTTTAAGGAGAAAAAGAGTCAAAAAGGAGAAAAAATGAGCCAAATAGAAGAAAAACGCAAAAAGGCCGATTCTGGCACCTAGGCGCCAGACTCAGCAGAGAAATCTAGAGACTTTTTGGACAGTTATTGGATGGTTATTGATGTTTCTAAACGAATCTAGAAGCCTTTGGACAATTTCCCACATGTTATAAACTAGATACAATGAATATAGATGGAGGAAAATAGTTTTTGAACGAAGAGGTGCGACTCAAATATGAAGGGGTGCGACCTTTCGCACAGCGATCCTAGCGCCTATGCACCACAGTTATTTTCTAAAGATTCATTGAATTTTGCCGAATTTTGAAGAGATGTCTGAAGCAACTCTTGATCATTTTTGAAGCTCTATAAATAGAGGACCATCTACAGTGAAAATTTTTTTGTTGGAGATTGATGAGAGGTGGATGAGAGTGTGTGTGTGTGTTGTTGAGAATTTATCTAGGTGTGTTAAGTGTCTATTTCTTTATTTCTCTTTTCTTAAGTGAGTGTGTAGTGTGTTTGCTGGAGTCAGAGTCTTATTAGAGTCTGTGGAGTCAGAGAAACTTCAAAGGATTGCTTGAATTACATTCCACATAAGTATTTATATCTTGTTTCTTAAGTTTTGTGCTTTGGATTTGAGTTTTATAAATATGTTTTGTGGTATCAATTCTATGCTTTCTAAGTAGTCTTCTTTTCTTTCTCCCTACGAATATGAAATGATATAGTAACAATTTAAAATCAGATTTAAGAACTTTATTTCTTTATTTTTTAAATTATTGTCATGACACTTTACCTAATCTTCATTTACCATACAAATTGGCCTCTTGTATTGTTAAAATATGTGGAGAATTCTTATGATTTGATTGTGGGCTAAAGATTCTTAACTTGTATGTATCACATTTCTCTTGGAAAGGTAGAGAGAGTAAATCCTTGAAAGAAGAGGTGCAAATAAATAGGGAGTAATCTTTCATGGGCGCAGAACTAAATTTGTTTTTAGTGTGACGGGCTAAATTCAATCAATTTGGTTTTACAAAAGAGGTGACGAGTCACTAGTAGGCCAGACCATAGACACCCTAGGATAAACTAGAAGTGAGAGCTTAGACCAATCCTTTCTACTAATAATACATCCTAATCCAATCTTTAAAAGCTAACTAATATTCTTTATGACCTGGACCAAAGGGTAAAGAATAAGGTATGCTCATATTTGTCACAATGTCATATTTCTAAAGTTCTCAAACTAATTTAAGTGTTGTTAACCATTGAATATTTTGTATGGGGAAAGAATCATTTATTATTATGTCAAAGTATTTACTTGCAAAATTTTACTTAGTTAATTAGTTTTCTTTCTCTAAAAGATTTTTGTTTTACTTGTAAATTCCTTATGGGTTCGATATCTGGGGTTTTTAAAAGAAAGCTCTATATTACTTGAAATGATATGTATACCTTCGTAGTACCTCTAGTGTGCAAACTATACTTTCAAAAATATTAAACTTTAAAATTATCGTACATTAGCTGCTTAGTCTAATTTGGGTCAAGTTTGACCATATTTTCATAAGTTATTTTAATTGTGTAATTGCGGTCAGGTCAAGTTTTTGGTGCTGTTGCCAGGGAAATAACTTATTAAGTAAAACGAAAAAAAGTTTTAATATATATATATATATATATATATATATATAATTTATATTTTTCTTAATTTTTATGCGAAGTTCAGGAACTGAAGAATTAATACCTTATAATTCTGAATTAGAGCGTACTAGAAGAAAAATAAGAAAAGAGAAGAGATTTCATAATTTGCAAGAAATGGCTAATATACCTCAACATAATATTAATCAAAATATTGAAGAAAATGAACATCAAAATCAATAGAGACCTTTAAGAGAATATGCTAACCCTACAGCTGATAAAATTCATTTAATCATTTAAATACCTGCTGTAGCTGCAAATTTTTTTGAATTAAAACCTGCAATTATATAAATGGTTCAAAATAATCAGTTTGGAGGATCTTTTACTGAAGATCCTAATTTACATTTAGCTAGTTTTCTAGAATTGTGTGTGACTTTTAAATATGATCATGTTTCTGATGATGCTATTAGGCTTAGACTTTTTCCTTTTTCTTGAAGAGATAAGACTAAGATGTGGTTAAATTCATTAGCAACTGGATCTATTAAAACTTGGGGAGAAATGGCTCAAAAATTTTTAGCTAAATATTTTCCGCCATCGAAAACTGTGAAACATAGAAATGATATAACTTCATTTACTCAATTTGATGGAGAAACAATTTATGAAGAATGGGAACTATTTAAAGAACTTCTTAGAAAGTGTCCACATCATGCTTTACCAGACTAGTTAATTATTTAAAAATTTTATAATGGATTAATTGGTTCTCTTAAATCAATTATTGTTGCTGCTGCTGGCGGTTCTTTAATGGCTAAATCATTTGATGAAGCTTATTCTTTAATAGAGGAAATGACAACTAATAATTTCCAATGGCCTTCTGATAGGATAAATCCTAAAAGAGTGGCTAGTATTCAAGAAAATGAAGCCTTTTCTATTTTAGTTTCTCAAGTAGCTGCTATTACAAAAAAATGGATAATTTATCTCAATTATCACATTTAAGTGATAATTCTGGAAACAATGATGAATCTCAAACTTTTGAAACATTACAAGCTATCGCTAGCAAAAAAAAACCCATATTGTAATTACTATAATCCAGGTTTGAAGAATCACCCTAATTTTAATTGGAATAATGCAAATCCTCAATGGGGTAACAACCAACCTAACTTAACTGGAAATTAGAATAATCAAAGTAATTCTAACTACTGACCTTCTTATCCTCCTGGTTTTAATAATCACTATTTAAAGAGAAGAAATTGTCGATAGATGAATTAATTTTACAAATGGGAAATCAATTATAAAGTCAAAATGCGGCGATAAAAAATATTGAGAATCAAATTGGGAAAATTGCAAATGCACTAAATAATAGACTGCAAGGAACACTTCCTAGCACTGTTGAATTAAATCCCAGAGAGAATGGAAAAGAACATGAAAAAATTAAAGCTGTATTACTTAGAAGTGGAAAATAATTGAGGGATGAAAAAGAACATAAGATTCAAAAAGAAATTGAAGTAGTAGAAGTTGAAAAGGCTAAAGAAAAAAATTCTGAAAAAGAAAAAACAAATGTTATCTCAACATGAATTGGAAAAATATCCACCCCTATTCCCACAACGACTTAAGGTACAAAAATTGGATCATCAATTTTCGAAATTTTTTGAGATATTCAAGAAGCTTACCATTAATATCCCATTTGCAGAAGCTTTGGAACAAATGCCAAAATATGCAAATTTTATGAAAGACATTCTTAATAAGAAAAGAAAATTTGGAGAATATGAAATTGTTGCACTAAGTGAAGAATGTAGTGCAAATATCCAGAAAAAACTTCCACAAAAGTTAAAAGATCCTAGAAGTTTTACAATACCTTGTGCTATAGGAGACAGATTTCAAGGAAAAGCCTTATGTGTGCAAGGATTAATCTCATGCCTTTATCCATCTATAAGAGGTTGAATATAGGAGAAATTTCTCCTACAACCGTAAACTTGCAATTAGCAGACCGATCTATTACTCGCCCAAGAGGAGTGATAGAAGATGTATTGGTAAAGGTAGATAAATTTATTTTCTCTGTGGACTTTATAATTTTGGATATGGAAGAGGATAAATAGATTCCTATTATCTTAGGAAGACCTTTTCTTGCTACCGGACGTGCTATGATTGATGTGCAAAGAGAAGAATTAACCATGAGAGTTAATGATCAAGAAGTAACATTTAATGTTCTTAAATCAATGAGGTATCCTAACCAGGAAAAGTGTTATAAAATGGACATTTTTTATTTCATAATTGAACAACATTATCAAGAAAAATGTCAGCTAATTTCTAAAGAAGAAGAGTTTATAGACCCTGAAAATTTAAGTGATGAAAGTGATTTTGAAGAAGAAGAAATTCATTACATTAATGAAAATTGGGAAATATTAGACATAATTGAAAGTAATGAGTTCAAACCATTGAACACAAGAAAATATATGACAAATTTTATACCAATTTCATATGAAATTACACTTTAAAAAAAGGTATTTTCTGTGTTTTATTGCAGGAATGAAGATTTTTAGGTGTTGAGAGCAAAAAGAGCAAAAAGGCCCGAATCTGGAGCAAAAAGGACAAAAATTGATGAAAATTGAACTGTCCCGCCGACGGCGAGATTTAAGCCACCGACGGCGAGATTTCCCGAAAGTTTTTAATAAATTATAATAGAGCCACCGACGGCGAGATCGAGCCCGCTGACAGCTAGCCTAAACGGTTAGCCTTGCTTCTAGAAGCTCGCCGACGACGAGTTCGAGCCCGCTGACGGCGAGACAGTTGATTCAAGCCAAATTCGATGAATCTGGATGCTTTTTGAAGAGGTGCTTAAGAAACCTTTGGAAATATGACTCCTTCTCTATATAGGAACGATTTTTGTGTCATAAGAAGTAGTTAAAAAGAGTAGTTAAGTCGTCATTAAGACTCAGTTGGTGTCAATTGAGTACTTCCTTTTGTAGTGAGAGTTAGTGTTTAGTGTCTTGGTGAGTTATAAGTGTTTTGTACGAGAAGGAAGAGGCAGAGGAACTTAAAGAATCTGCTTGGAGAGAAGAATTGAGATAAGTTTATTTGTTTAATGTTTTATAACTTTAAATGAAATCCAACATCTGTGTTATTATTCCCATGCATTCTGAGTAGTTTCCTTTGTCTTTCTCCTTGTTGTTGAGGTTTTGTGAAATGAAAAATTAAAAGAGTTTTGCCTAATAATATTAAATAAAGATTGTGATAATCTTTTACTTAAATCTTAATTTACTTTCAATTTGGCCAATTGAATTGTTAACATATGTTGAATTATCAACTATAGTAAAGATTACATCCAAGATTCAGAGAATTCAAAAGCCTTGAAAGGAGGGTGCAAATAAATAGGGAAATATTAATTATCGGGCAAAGAATTGAGTATTTTAGTGTGACAGAATAAAATTTTCAATTCGGTGCTATTGTTTGGGAGCTGAAGTGTAGATGTTAGCCCTCAGGTGAGGGGAACGTGGGAGCTCTGAAGTGGCAGCCAATATCCTCCCAGCCTAGCCACAGATTCAATAACCAAACATAAGCATTAGTCAATGTTCTTTGCACCTTGACCAAAGGGTAAAGAATAGGAATTCTCCTATTTGGCACAATATAATTCTAAACTCAATTAATTATTCTTTCTCTCAATCCTCTTAACAAGGAGAAAGATACTTTTCTAAATTGACTTATATATTCTATCTTTTAAGTATTAGTTTTAAGTTTAAGCGTTCTTTATATTTCGTATACTATACTAAATTAGATTAGTGATCAACTTTTACTAAAAATTAGTCCTTAAATCTCTAACTTCCCTGTGGGATCGATATCTAGGACTCCAATAGAGCCCTTTATTACTTGAATGATACGTATATACATATACTTGTGTTGATTAAAAGGGGAGGGAGTACAATTGATACTTTACTTTGAAAACATATATAACTTTATTAAGCTGAACAATTATATACATTCTTCTATTTTTACCCTACTCTCTCCCTAGGCTGAATTCTTATATTCACGGGTAGGCCGATCAAGTTTTTGGCGCTGTTGCCGGGGAAGCTAAGTAATTATTAAGGTAATTACTAAAATAATTATTAAAGATAATTACTAGAGTAACAGACTATTTTATTATTATTTTAGTGGTGTATGCGTAAATTTGGAACCGAAAGTTTAATACCTTACAATTCATAATTAGAGCGCACTATTAAAAGAATTAGAAAACAGAAAAGAGAAATCATAAAATTAAATCAAATGGAAAATAATCCTGAAATTGAAAATATAAACCAACCAAGACCTTTGAAAGATTACGCTAACCCTACATTAGATGAAATTCACTTAACTATCCAAAATCCTGATGTAGAGGCTAACTCATTCGAGTTTAAATCTGCAATTATCCAAATGTTACAGAATAATCAATTTAGTGGTTCACCAAATGAAGATCTTAATTTACATCTTGCGAGTTTTTTAGTGCTATGTGCTACTTTTAGATATGATGGAGTATCTAATGACGCCGTTAGACTTAGGCTATTTCCTTTTTCTTTAAGGGATAAGGCTAAGATGTGGTTAAATTCATTAGCACTCGGATCAATTAAAACTTGGGGAGAATTATCACAAAAATTTCAATCCAAATATTTTCCTCCTTCAAAAACTGCAAAGCTTAGAAATGATATAACTTCTTTTAGTCAGTTTGACAGAGAATCAATGTATGAAGCTTGGGAGAGATTTAAAGATCTTAGGAAATGCCCACATCATGCATTACCAGATTGGTTAATTATACAAACTTTTTATAATTGTTTAGTAGGATCTCTTAGATCAATCTTTGATGCTGCTGCTGGAGGTTCATTAATGTCAAAACCTTTTGATGAAGCTTATTCATTAATAGAAGAAATGGATACTAATAATTTTCAATGGCCTTCTGAAAGGTTAAATCCTTAAAAATAGTCAGTACACATGATTCTGATGCAATATCTATGTTAGCTTCTCAAATTACTGTTATATCCAAGAAATTAGATCATTTTGGAATGAATTATTCTCCTAATATAATAGAAGAAAATTTATCTGGACAACTTATAGATGCTCAATCCTCATATGAAACTATAAATGCTGTTAACAATAGACCCAATAATCCTTATGCAAATTATTATAACCCTGGGTGGAAAAATCATCCAAATTTTAATTGGAATAACAATTCTACTAATCAGTAATGGATGAATAATCCAGTAGGAAATCCATCAAACCAAGGAAATGCTAATTTTAAACCTTCTTATCCACCTGGATTTAATAATAACTCTCAATTTAAAGATAAGAAGTTATCTATGGAAGAATTAATATTAAATATGGTTCAACATTTACAGAATCAAGGTAATCAATTACAAATTCAAGGAAACCAATTACAAACTCAAGGAACAACAATTAAAAATATTGAAACTCAACTTGGACATATCGCTACTGCACTTAATAATAGAAGTCCTGGAACTTTTCCTAGTAATGTGGAAATAAATCCTTAAGATTAAGGAAAAGAACAAATTAAAGCGATACAGTCACAAAGTGGAAAAGAGTTAGAAACAAGAATACAAAAATAAACAAAAAGTCAGAATGAGGAGGTGGAAATCGAAAAAGATAAGGATCAGAAAGATCAAAATCGAGAAGATCCATTGATACCTATGAAAATTTCTGTAGAAAAATCACCACCACTATTTCCTCAGCGACTAAGGCAACATAAAAAAGATAAGCAATTTTCTAAATTTCTTGAAATTTTAAAAAAATTAACGGTAAACATTCCTTTTGTAGAAACATTGGAACAAATGGCCAATTATGTGAAATTTATGAAGGATATTTTAAATAAAAAAAGAAAATTCACAGATAATGAAACTGTTGCACTTAGCAAAGAATGTAGTGCAATTATTCAGAAAAAGCTTCCTGAAAAATTAAAAGATCCTGGTAGTTTCACTATACCTTGCACTATTGGAGAAAAATTTTATGGAAAAGCATTATGTGATTTAGGAGCCAGCATAAATATAATGCCTCTATCAATTTTTAAAAGATTAGGATTAGGAGAAGTCTCACCTAGTTCAGTAACTCTTCAGTTAGTCGATCGTTGCATTACTTATCCTAAGGGAGTTATTGAAGATGTGTTAGTAAAAGTGGATAAGTTTATCTTCCCAGTAGATTTTATTGTTTTAGATATGGAAGAAGATAAAGAAATACCCATAATATTAGGAATACCCTTCTTAGCTACTGGAAAAGCTATGATTGATGTTCAAAAAAGAGAATTAACTATGAGAGTAAATGATCAAAAAGTTACCTTCAATATTGCAAAATCAATGAAGTATCCTGCTATAAAAAAAGATGATGAATGTTTTCGAATGGAAATTATTGAACAACTACAAAATGAACATTTTAAAGAATACTTTGAAGAAAAACTCGAAATAGAAAATACTGAATTAATTAAAGAAACAAACAATGAAGAATTAGATTATATACAAGAAAATTTTGAATTGTTGGATAATATAGAAAATGCTGAAAATAATATAGTTCCATCAATTATTAAACCTCCTGAACTTAAATTAAAAATCTTACCTACTCATTTGAAGTATGCTTATTTAGGTAACTCTTCAACTTTAACAGTTATTATATCAGGAGAATTAAATGAATCATAAGAGCAAAAACTTTTAGACACATTAAAAAAATATAAGAAAACTTTTGGTTGGACTTTAGTAGATATTAAAGGAATTAGTCCTTCAATCTGTATGCACAGAATTATTTTAGATACCGAACACAAACCAAGAGTTGATCCCCAAAGGAGATTAAATCCGATTATGAAAGAGATAGTTAAAAAAGAAATAATAAAATGGTTAGCTAATGGTATCATATATCCTATTTCTGACAGTGCTTGACCCAATTCACTGTGTTCCTAAGAAAGGAGGAGTGACTGTTGAAGCTAATGAAATTAATGATTTAATACCTATAAGACAAGTTACTGGCTGGCGTATATGTATTGACTATAGAAAATTAAATACAGCCACCATAAAGATCACTTCCCTTTACCATTTCTAGACTAAATGTTGGATAGACTAGCCGGACATAAATATTTTTGTTTTTTAGATGGATATACTGGTTATCATCAAATTCCTATTGCTCCTGAGGATCAAGAGAAAACTACATTTACCAGTCCTTATGGAACATTTGCTTTTTGAAGAATGCCTTTTGGATTATGTAATGCACCTGCAACGTTCCAGAGATGTATGATGTCTATATTTAGCAAATTAATTGATGATGGAATGGAAGTATTTATGGATGATTTCTCTGTATTTGGAACATCATTTGATGTATGCTTGAGTCACCTTGAAAAAGTCTTAGAAGTATGCGAGAAAACTAACTTAGTTCTAAATTGGGAGAAATGTCAATTTATGGTTGCAGGAGGAATTGTATTAGGGCATAAAATTTCAGAAAATGGCATGGAAGTCGATCCTGCAAAAATTCAAGTTATAGCAAAATTACCACCTCCTACTACAGTGAGAGGGGTAAGAAGTTTCTTGGACATGCCAATTTTTACTGACACTACATAAAAGATTTTTCAAAAATTACTAAACCTCTATGCCAACTTTTAGAAAAGGACAAGAAATTTGAATTTACTGATGAATGTTTAAGAGCTTTTGAATTAATAAAAGATAAATTAATAACAGAACCTATAATAGTTTCCTCTGATTGGGAGAAACCATTTGAACTTATGTGTGGTGCTAGTGATTATGCTATATGTGTTGTTCTTGGACAAAGATATGATAAAATTTTTAAATTCATATACTATGCTAGTAAAACTCTCAATAATGCTGAAATCAACTACACAGTTACGGAAAGAGAATTATTAGCAATTGTTTATGCTTTTGATAAATTTAGATCTTATCTAATTGGAACTAAATGTATTGTGCATACTAATCACTCTGCTATTAAATATTTAATACAAAAGAATGATACCAAACCAAGATTAATCAGATGGACATTATTAATGCAAGAATTTGATTTTGAAATCATTAATAAAAAGGGAACTGATAATCAAATTGCAGATCATTTATCAAGACTAGAATATAATGAACTATCTGACACTGATAATGAAATTATAGACCATTTTCTTGAAGAACTACTTTATAATATAAATGAATGGAAAATACCTTGGTATGTTGATATAGTAAATTATATTGTAAGGGATATTTTACCACCCATGCTAACTCTGCAACAACGAAAAAAATTCATTCATGATGCTAAAACATATTTTTGGGATGAACCAAATTTATATAAGCAATGTAAGGATTCAATAATTAGAAGATGTGTGCCTTATGAAGAAACTGAACAAATCATTCAAAAATATCACGATTTTGAATTTGGAGGACATTTTGGAATAGATAAAACTGCTTATAAAATTTTACAATCCAGATTTTATTGGTCTACTCTTTTTAGAGATGTTTATAGATATATTAAAACTTGCGATAAATGCCAACGAGTAGGTAATATATCTAGAAGAAATGAAATGCCTCTAAATTTTATATTAGAAGTTGAAATTTTTGATGTTGGGGATTAGATTTCATGGGACCATTTATACCTTTATTTGGAAACTCATATATATTAGTTGTTGTTGATTATGTTTCTAAATGGATTGAAGCACAAGCCTTACCACGATGTGATGCTAAGAGTGTTTCAAGATTTTTAATGAAAAATATTTTTACAAGATACGGAATGCCGAGAGTGATTATCACTGACGGAACATCCCATTTTAGGAACAAATATATTCACAAATTAGTAGAAAAATTCAACATTATTCATAAAATTTCAACTGCTTATCATCCACAAACCAGTGGATTAGCCAAAGTTTCTAATCGAGAAATTAAACAAATTTTAGAAAAAATTGTAAACCCTTGATCTACAAGACTAGACACTGCATTATGGGCATACAAGACTGCTTATAAAACTCTGATTGGAATGACTCCTTACAGGCTTATTTATGAAAAAACTTGTCACTTACCAGTTGAATTAGAGCACAAAGCATATTGGGCGATTAAAGAATTTAATTATAATTTAAGAGAAGCTGGTAAGAAGAGATTTACAGATGAATGAATTAGAAGAATTAAGAAATGAATCTTACAATAATGATAGAATCTATAAAGAGAAAATAAAATTATGGCATGATCGAAAGATTAAACAGAAAAATTTTGAACTAGGGCAAGACGTTTTGCTCTATAATACAAGATTGAAATTATTTCCTAGAAAATTGAAATCTTGATGATTAGGACCTTTCACTATAACTCAAATATTTACTTATGGAACTATAGAAAATGAAGATCCAAAGACTGGACACAAATTTAAAGTAAATGGACATAGATTAAAACTATATTTTGAAGGAAGAAGACCCAATTTTAAAGAAGTTTTAATGTTTAGTCAAACTGATTAACAACCAGAATAGGTCGGGCTGACGACGTTAAACCAAGCACTTTATGGGAGACAACCCATAGTAGCCTTAATTTATAGTTTATTTACTTGAATTATTGATAATTGTAGTATAAATGAATTCTACTACTCATATTTATCTTTATAATCATCACAATATTAAGAGTAACAAAAGAAATTAAAATTTTTGGAACAAAAACGAAAATGGGCAAAATTTACCTTAGCTCGCTGACGGCAAAATCGACGCCGCCGACGGCGACATCTGCGCGCCTTAATTCATTTTAAAATATAACTATCCCGTCGACGGCGAGATCGTTGCCGCTGACGGTGAGACTTGTACGAGAGCGGTTTTAGGAAGTTATTTTGGCGGTTTCTGGCGATTCTAAGTGTTTTTCTCTATATAAGACGCCTAGAACTCGAAATCTTCACTTTCTACTTCTTAGAAACGAATAGAAACTCCACCAAAACAAGAAATTATGGCATCCAATCCACTTGAAATCATGAAATCTCAAGTGTTCAATAGGAGAAAGTTCGTCAGTTATGAGGCATAGCGGATATTCAACAAGGTTATTACGAAAAAGCGTTTGATTAAAGAAAGAGGATTCGTTAATAGAGGAGCCGAGAATTCAACAACATCTGTTGAGGAGATGATTATTCGACAACGTTGGGAGGTATTACGCTATACAACTTCTGCGGTAGTTATCCCTATAGTCAAAGAATTCTACTCCAATCTTCATGGAATCAACAATGGAAGCGTATTTGTATAAGGCAGATGGGTAACTTTCACTCCTTCAAGAATTAATGAGTTTTATTCAATTGAGAATACACCTGTTTGCCACTATTCAAATTTCATCCCTACAAGATAAAATATGAATGAGATTTATCGATACTTAACTGATGAACCAGAAGATTGGGAAATGCTAGAAGACGAGTACGTTAATTTTTCTGCATCACTTCTTAACCCCGTCTCTAAGCACTTGCACTTCTTTATTTCCTCAAAATTATTACCCACTATGAGGGTAAATAAAGTCTCTAAGGAATGTGTGATTTTGAATTATTGTATTCAAACTAGATTACCCATCGACGTTGGAACTATTATTGTGAAGTCTGCCTTAGGCCTAATTGTGCATAGATCTATTCATGGGCTCGGACATCCTTCAACAATTTTCGCAATATGTAGTCAATACCAAGTTTCCTACTAAGCTTGGGAAAAAGTACTATTGCCTTGGAAATCATTAGATCCGACTGATATGTTTCCTACTTTGGATAATGATAATGAGACACCCATTTTTACGGACCAAACATCTCAAAACAATCCTTCAATCAAGCCCTTGACTGATAGAAAGAACATGATCTTACGGAAACTTAAAGGATTGGAGAATGAAATACAAAATGTGATGAATTCCATTGACAATATCTTTGATTTATTTGATCACATTGACTGGAGAATGAAATAGCACTTTGATCATTCAGAACATTTGGAAGCTAGTTTTATACAACTTTTCAGAAGGAAGGGATGGATTGAAGAAGATTCTACCGAAGAATTCCCTTTCAGGCCTTTCTATAATCTGTTCGTGCATTTACGTTCTATCGAAAATATCATAGAAGAATTAAGTTCAGATCTTGATGAGTAGAAGATATTCATTCATACTTATTTGTGTGTGATTGCTTGAATTTAGTTTTTATTTGCACTTTATATAGTTAATCTCAGTCTAGATATGATTGTGTGTTATTTGTTTAGTCTCAGCATTTTGAGTATTGTTGTGTGGATTGCGACGCTAAATTATGTGTGTATTAAGATTTTTCAAAGCAATTTGTCAATGTAGTGTGTGTGAAATTTGTAATCACTTGGATTTCATATATATAAAGTTATAATGTTTGTGTTGTGTGAATTTATGTGTTAATATAGTATCTAATCATGATGAAGTATAATCTAAAGTGACCGGACATAAAACAAGGTTTAAAATGAATTGAAAACATTATAAATCTTAAAAACATTAAAAATTCAGAAACCTCGCCGACAGTGAGATCGATCCCACCGACGGCGAGATTTTCCTGAAACTTTTGACCTCTTTGAATTAATTAACTCGCTGAGATTCCGTAAAACACTATATTTTGTCCCGTCAACATTCACTATTCATCATCCCCTTCCTCAAAAATTCGAAAAACCGACCTAGGGCTTGATAGATCGTAGATTTGGAGCAATTTCAACATATTTTGACACCTGATTTCGTCTTCCCTCGGTAAGAGCTTCCCTTCTATATAAATTTTTTTGATTTTCACCATGAGACATTGAGGAATTTTGGAAAAATTTAAAATGTGGAGAAAAGATTTGGAAGAAGTTCATGGAAATTGATTTAGAGTGATTTTAGTCATCTTTGGAAGTCATTTTAGTAATATTTTAGAGATTAGTTGAGATTTTTGTAAATTTGATAGATCAAAAAAATGGTTCTGCAACAAAAGAGGCGAATGGATTATGACGAAAGCGATTTGTAAGTGCTCGAGCGCAATCAAGATACTTCTACAATATCCAAGCAAGGAAGTGCATACAATATCGAGTATTTAAGAATCCAGGAGGAGAAGTGGAACGAACCATAAAAGAGAGGAGATGGGAAAATTTCTGTTATACAACAAATAGAGTTGCAGTGGAAGTAATGAAGGAATTTTATGCCAACCTAACTGAAATAGAAGATGCACCAATAAAGGTTAGAGGATTTTTAATTGATTTCAATGCTGCAAGAATCAATTCTTTCTACAAGGACGAGACCTACACACCAGCGAGTATGATACTTTTGGAACAATGGAAGGACCGCTGGAAGAAGTAATCAACTTTCTCACTGATGGGAAAGGGGTTTGGAAAATCAAGCAGCATGAATGGGTAAACTTCCCTCTTTATATGCTGAATGCAATATCTAAAGCTTGGCACTATTTTATTTGTTCTACCTTGTTACCTACCTATCACCATAGTGAAGTAACAAGAGATAGAGCAGTTTTGAATTTCTGTATTAAGAATCAAAGAAGTATTAATGTGGGAAGTATTATTTACAAGAATGTATTAGCCTCTGCAAAAAGTGAGAGTGGAGGGGACTAGGGCATCCTGGTCTAATTTATGCACTCTACCAATTATCTAGGGTAGAGGCACGAGATGATGAGGAATGGGTGGAGCCTATGAAACCCATTACACAGGCTAATATAAAGACTTATGAATCCCACTAAGGATGGAGATCTGAAACTAGGAGTTACGTACCTTCAACTAGTAGGGATATTCCCTCCACCAGTTATGATCCTCATACTTTTAGTTCTCCTACCCTTCATGGTTTGATGAATGAAATGACCCTGCAGCGGAAGAGTTTTGAAAAGATTGAGGAAAAATTAGAGCATATTGATCAGAGAATTGGAGGATTAGAACGAAGGCACAATTATGATAGTGAGTATCTCCATAGACATTCAGAGTTTGAAATAGCTTATTATGATGCTGAGAATCGTTATAGGATAGGAGAGCTTGATGTTTTATTTCCTGAGTGCCCCCATTACAGTCATTACCAACCTAATCTACCTGCGGAACAAGGAGATGAAGATTTTACTTAGGATTTTAATATTGGTGATTAGATTCTCTGATTAGATATTTATGTTATGTGATTGTTTGTTTGTTTTCTTAAATTCAGTATTGATGTTTAGTTTAAGAACTTTGATTATTATGTTGTGTAATACATTTTAATATTGTTGTACAAGTTAAATTTGTGTGGCTTTTAAATTTTAATATTATAATTTGTGATTGTAACTCTGAAACTGGATTTGTGAAATATATGTGGATGATGTGTTATGTTGTGGTATAAGTTGTGATAGTATATTGTACTTATTTCAAAACTTCTTTACCCAACCATTTTTTTAATACTATGTGTGTATAAAGTTATTAACAGTACAGGTTAATTAAATGATGTAAAGAACCTGCAGAACTTCAAAAAGAAGAAATACCTAAAGCATAAAGGTATGATTTAAATTTATAGTTTATTTTCTTTTCACCCTATATTGATAGATGAAAAAATTTAAGTTTGGGGGAGGGAAAAATACAAATTTAATTATTAAATTGTTCTCAATTTATATTTTCAAAAATTATTATAGAATAATTTTCTATGGTAATTTTAATTCAGTAAACTAGAATTAATTTATTTAATTATTATAGAAAGTTAAAAGAAATTCTTTTAATGATTAACTAATTTTGTAGATTAAGGTATTTAGTATAAGAGAATAAGAATATAGTTAACTATTTAAAGTAAGGAAAACTATATTTTCAAATATAAAATTCTTAGATATTTAGTTGAGAAAGAAAAGATTGAAACTCAATTAAGTATAAACTTTGAAATACATATAAGGGAAGTAAATGTTTCAAGTTTCAAATTTTGGAAGAGGAAAATGAAGTTCAAAATTATTAACAGACTAACCAAAAATAGTGATCCTCACTTGAAAAAGAAAAGAGAAAAAAAGGATTGAAAATCAATCCAGAAAATATATATATATATATATATATATAAGTGAGAAGAAGCTTGAGGAGATGCCTTATAAAAAATTGAGCTTCATTTGAATCAACATAAAGGGTAAACTTCAGTTACATTTCTGAACTTATATATATGAATTAGTATTTTACTAAGTAGTACTTTCATGAAATTCCTATCATCTGAATATCTTAAGTAATTTAATATTGAAAAATATAGTCATTCTAGAAATAAATGAAAAACTAGAAATCTTAAACTTGATGACTAATTAACCTTATCTCTACAAACTTAAGTTAATTATTTTAAAATATTTCTAGACAACTTTATGATAATACTTATTTAAATTAAATTCATAGTAATTCTGAATTAAAACTTTACTACAAATAATCATTACTTTTATGTAGTATCTAAATTACTCGAGGACAAGTAATAGTTAAGTTTGGGGGACTTTGACCACAAGAAAATATATTACAAATTTTATACTAATTTCATATGAAATTACACTTTAAGGTATTTTCTGTGTTTTATTGCAGGAATGAAGATTTTTTGGTGCTGAGAGAAGAAAGAGCAAAAAGGCGTGAATCTGGAGCAAAAAAGACAAAAATTGATGAAAATTGAACTATCTCGTCGACGGCGAGATTTAAGCCGCTGACGATGAGATTTTCCCGAAAGTATTTAATAAATTATAATAGAGCCCGCCGACGGCGAGATCGAGCTCGCCGACAGCGAGCCTGAACGGTTAGACTTGCTTATAGAAGCCCGCCGACGGCGAGATCGAGCCCGCCAACGGCGAGACGGTTGATTCAAGCCAAATTCGATGAATCTGGACACGTTTTGAAGAGGTGCTTAAGCATCCTTTGGAAATATGACTCCTTCTATATATAGGAACAATTTTTGTGTCATAAGAAGTAGTTAAAAAGAGTAGTTAAGTCGTCTTTAAGAGTCAGTTGGTGTCAATTGAGTACTTCCTTTTGTAGTGAGAGTTAGTTTTTAGTGTCTTGGTGAGTTATAAGTGTGTTGTATAAGAAGGAAGAGTAAGAGGAACTTGAAGAATTTGCTTGGGGAGAAGAATTGAGATAAGTATATTTGTTTATTGTTTTATAACTTTAAATGAAATCCAACATCTGTGATATTATTCCCATGCATTCTGATTAGTTTCTTTTATCTTTCTCCTTGTTGTTGAGGTTTTGTGAAATGAAAAATTAAAAGAGTTGTACCTAATAATATTAAATAGAGATTGTGATAATCTTTTACTTAAATCTTAATTTACTTTCAATTTGGCCAATTGAATTGTTAACATATGTTGAATTATCAACTATAGTAAAGATTACATCCAAGATTCAGGGAATTCAAAAGCCTTGAAAGGAGGGTGCAAATAAATAGGGAAATATTAATTATCGGGCGAAGAATTGAGTATTTTAGTGTGACAGACTAAAATCTTAAATTCGGTGCTATTGTTTGGGAGCTGAAGTGTTGATGTTAGTCCTCAGATGAGGGGAACGTGGGAGCTCTGAAGTGGCAGCCAGTATCCTCCCAGTCTAGCCACATATTCAGTAACCAAACATAAGCATTAGCCAATGTTCTTTGCACCTGGACCAAAAGGTAAAGAATAGGAATGCTCCTATTTGGCACAATATAATTCTAAACTCAATTAATTATTCATTCTCTCAATCCTCTTAACAAGAAGAAAGATACTTTTCTAAATTGACTTATATATTCTGTCTTTTAAGTATTAGTTTTAAGTTTAAGCATTCTTTATATTTCATATTCTTTATTCTTAAGTATTAGTTTTAAGTTGAAGCATTCTTTAATATATCTTCTATAGTTTTAAGTTTTCTTGGATATGCTGGATTCTATAGAAGATATATTAAAGACTTTTCCAAGTTTGCTAAACCTTTGTGCCATCTTTTAGAAAAAGATACCAAGTTTGAATTTGATGAAAATTTTCTGAATGCCTTTAATTTGTTAAAAGAGAAGTTAATCACTGCACCAATCATTATTGCACCTAATTGGGAAAAACCATTTTGACTTAATGTGCGATGCAAGCGATTACGTTATTGGGGCTGCTTTAGGACAACGATATGATAAGATATTTAAAGTTATATATTATGCTAGTAAAACTCTTAATGAAGCTCAAATTAATTACACTACAAATGAGAAAGAGCTTTTGTCTATAGTATATGCTTTTGATAAATTTCGATCATATTTACTTGAAAATAAATGTATAATGCATATTGATCACTCTACTATTAAATATCTGATGACTAAAAAAGAAGCTAAACCTAGACTGATTAGATGAATTCTTCTGTTGCAAGAATTTGACTTTCAAATTGTCGATTGAAAAGGTTCTGAAAATCAAATCGCTAATCATTTATCCAGAATTGAAAATAATAAATTAAACGATAAAGGAGAAATAAACAAATGTTTTCTTGATGAACAAATTTATATTGTTTCTGCTGGATTAATTCCATGGTATGTTGATATAGTTAATTACCTAGCTAGTAGCATTATGCCATATGGATTAGATCAATATCAAAAAAAGAAATTCTTACATGATGTTAAATTTTTTTTTTTGGATAATCCCTATCTGTTTAAACAATGTAAGGATTCTGTCATACAAAGATGTGTTCCTATTGATGAAGCTTATAAGATAATTCAAAAATGCCATAACTATGAGTTGGTGGACATTTTGGAGTAGATAAAACTGCTTTCAAAATTTTATAATCCAGATTTTACTGGCCTATATTATTTAAGGATGTTAACAACTTTGTAAAATCCTGTGATCGATGTCAGGGTATAGGAAATATTTCTAGGAGGAACAAAATGCCGCTGAATTTTATTTTAGAGGTGGAAATTTTTATGTATGGGGTTTAGATTTCATGGGACCATTTGTGCCTTCGTCTGGAAAAATTTATATCTTATTAGCTGTTGATTATGCTTCAAAATGGATTGAAGCTATTGTTTTACCTCAATGAGATGCAAAAAGTGTGGAAAAATTTTGAATTAAAAATATTTTCACTAGATTCAGAATGCCACGGATAATCATCACTGATGAGGGAAGTCACTTCAATAATTTTATGATTCAGAGACTAATGAGTAAATTTGGAATTAAGCACAAAATTTCAACAGCTTATCATCCCCAAACCAGTAGATTAACTGAAGTTTCAAATCAGGAGATTAAAAGAACTTTAGAAAAAATGGTTAATCCGAAGCGAACTAATTGTGCTGATAGACTTAATGATGCATTATGCACTTATAGGACTGCTTATAAAACTCATATTGGAATGTCACCATATAGGCTCATTTATTGGAAACCTTATCATTTACCTGTTGAATTGGAACATAAAGCTTATCAGGCGATTAAAGAATTTAATTATAATCTAAGTGATGCTGGAGATAAGAGATTACTGCAATTGAATGAACTGGATGAAATGAAAAATGAATCTTATGAAAGTGCTCAAATTTATAAAGAAAAAATGAAGTATATGCACGATAAAAGAATTTTAAGGAAGAATTTTGAGCCTGGACCAGAAGTGTTATTAAACAATTCTAGCTTGAAATTATTTCCAGGAAAGTTAAGATCCAAATGGATAGTGACTTATGTGGTTGAGAAAGTTTATCCTTATGGAGCTGTGGATGTCAAAGATCTGAAAACCTATTCATTACTTAAGGAAAACGGACATAGATTGAAGCCCTGTTTTGGAGAAAGCTTGCCATCTTTTAAAGATTTTCTATTTTTAACCCATTTAGAGTAAAACGTTGGTTATGTCGGGCTGACGACGTTAACCAAGCGCTTTATGGGAGGCAACCCATAGTATGATTTGATTTCGTGTTTGATTGTGTGTTGTTTTTTACTACACTTAATTACATATTTTCGATCTACATTTTTAGACCTCACTTGGGTATGAAACTTATGAAAATTTGACGAATGGCGAGCTTGTGATTTTCAGGATTCTAGAGCCTAGGCGCCAGAACTGGTACCTAAGCTCCAGACACCTGTGATCTTGGCACCTAAGCACTAGAATTGGCGCCTAGGCGCAACAGTTACCGGGTCATGTACAAACCGCCCTAAGGAAGTTTTTGGCCATTCTAATCCATTTAAACTACCATACCTTTGTCCCAAACCTTCAAGCCATCAAATTTTCAACTAAGAAAGATTCCTTTGAGAGAAAAATGAGAAATTTAATTGCTTCCATGGAGAAATTACACATTAGAAATGAGAAGAGTGATAAGTTTGTGTACAAGGATTCACAAACTTATTTTAATGGCTATTTAGCCATGACTTTGGAGAAGCTTTGCAATCGACTTGAGAAGATTGAAGAAGAGTTAGTTCTTGTTAGAGGGAGATTGCATGAGGTGTTCCACCAAATTGAGCACATTAAATGGCAAATGAAAGTTCAATCGGATCATTTGGCATCCTTTGAAGATTATCAGGTAACTATGTACGTTAAGAATAATTGGATCGATGAAAAGACGACCTTGAAATTTCCTCGAGTCTCTTTCTTTCATTCCTTTGTTCGTAGTGAATTTCCTTGTGGAACTAATGAAGGATCTGATGTGAATCCATGAATTTAGGGAGAATTATGTGGAGAGATTAAATGTATGTTGAGTGTTCTATGATTTGAAGTTGTTTTTGTGAGAAAGGTTTGTGAGTGATTTATGTTGTGATGAAGATATGAGAAGTTGTTTTAGTGTATTTTCTGTACTTTTTTAGCCTTCTGCTGAAAATCTGGAATGAAATGAAATGTTGTTAAGTTTGGATTGTTATTAAATGGTTGTTTGGAATGTTAAACTTGAAACTTTTTGGATTTTAAATTTCTTTTAAAATTGTTGGAAGATGTTTGATGAAAGTTTATACATGATTTTAGGCTTACAGATGTTAAAATCACCTTAAATATAAAATGTAAAAAATTTGGGAAAAAATCAAAATTTTTGGTGATTCTGGCGCTTAAACGCCAGATCTGGCGTCTAGGTGTCGGTTCACCTGGACCGAATTTCGGCCTTTAAAACTGACCCAACATCATTTTCAAGCCTAAGCTTCATCCTCTTTCTCCATTTTCACGAAAAATAGATCAAGGGTTCCATTTTAAGCAAGATTTGAAGGATTTTGACGCGTTTTAACTTTGGATTTCAACTTCTTGAGGTTAGATCTACATTTTGGTATATTTATTTTTAGATTTCACCATGAATTTTTCTATATGTGAATAGTGCCGAAATTTTTTTGGAAGAAAATTTTGATTTTTAAGTTAAAAATCCATGAATTTAAGCTTGATTTAGTAAATAGAGCTTGAATTTGGAGCTATTCTATCATTTTAGAAATTTATTTTGAATTATTTTGCAAAATTTAGAGAATGGCACCAAAATCTAAGCGGGGAAAGGAGCGAAGTGAATTTGATCAAATGAAGTTTACTAGTGCGAGTGCACAAGTTCGTTACAACGAATTTGCTTCGACTCGCAAATTCATAGCAGAGAAGTTTTTATCATCCTGGTGGAATGGTTGAGCACATTATTGCTGCTCGACAATGGGAACAGTTCTGTTATTTTTCTGCAGTGGCTGTCATTTCTGTGGTTCAGGAGTTTTATGAAAATTTTCTCAAGACGACTAATTTTTAGGTTTATGTGAGGGGGACATCAGTGGAATTCACTCCTGAAGTGATAAATATCTTTTATGGCCTACCTCCTGCTACAGACTATTTCTATGATGTTTTTACTCCATCTGAAGAAGAACTTGATGATATTTTGGCTTATTTGACTGATGGAAGAGGATCTTGGAAGATCAGAAACAACAAAAGGGTAAATTTTTCCTATTCAATGCTTAATGCTACATCTAAATCCTGGCATTATTTTATTTCCGCTCGTTTCCTTCCGTCAAATCATTTGAGTGAGGTGACGAAAGAGAGAGTTATTTTGAACTACTGAATTTAAGAAATGAAGCCGATAGATGTGGGAGCTATCATTTATGATACAATAAACACTTCTGCTAGAGGAAGTGTTATTTCTGGTTTTGGCTTCCCGACTCTCATTTCCTCGATCTGCAAGAATGCCAGTGTTTTTTTTCTAGTTCTGAAGAGCAACTTAGGCCATTAAAGCCTATAGGAAAATCAAATGTTGATGTTTATGGAAAATAAAAAAGTCAAAGTGCTAGAGCATTTACTTCTTGTGTGCCTTCTACTTCTGCTTCTAGGCCTTCTACTTCTACATCTGAGCCTCCACCTGATATATGGAATACTGTTTGTGAGAGGCACTTAGAGCATCAGAATGAGTTATTCTTGATGCAGTGTAGAATTGAAGATTTAGATAGCAAGGTTGATCATATGTCTGAATATATACAGAGGAAGAGAGATTATGATGGAGAGTATAATGAGGCTCTGGTTAGATTTTTAAAAGGTGAACAAGATGTTCAGTTTCCTACATGTCCAAGGTTTATACCTTGGGTAAACCCCAAAGATCCAGCTCCAGGTACTTCAATGGATGATGATGATGAGGATACAGAGGATGATTAGCTTGACTTCTGATGATATGTGTTTGTGTCTGTGTTTATTTCTTTCCTATTTTATTGTACTATGATTATAACTCTATTTTATGATTGTTATGTTTTCTGTTGTGGACTGTTTAGATTCAGACCTTTTCATGCTCCTGTTGTTTTTCTTAGCACATCTGTTTTAAAAGAACATGCATTTTAGATGTTGTTTATTTAATTACTCTTTTATATATTAATGTTGATACCTGCACTATTTTAAATACCTGTAAATGATATACCTCTTTCTGTCTACTTAGTTTAAATTTTATTTATACTTCAATTAAAATAAAGAAACTAAGTTTGGGGGAGGGAAATAAACTTAAATTTAAACTTTTCTTGTCATTAGTAAGCAATATTTTTCAAAATTTAATAACATAACCTATGGAAGAAAAGTTAATGTAAGATAAATAAACTTTTGTTTTTATGAATATAATAATAAACTTATATAAGTACTTTTAATAATAAATGATAATTCTAAAGATTGTAATTATTTAATGAAAGAGTGTAAGATTTTTTATTCAATTATCTAAATTAAAAAAATTTTATTTTAGAAAATTTAAAAAACCTGGATGTTTATTTGAAAAGAAAGAACTGAAACTCTAAATTAAGTGAAAGTGTATAAGGTTTTTAAATATAAGTTAAGGATAGTGAAGTTCAAAATTATTAACAGACTATCCAGATATAGTAATCCTCACAAGAAAAAGAAAAAGAGAGGAATCAAAAGATCCTCCATATAAAAAAAGAGAAAAAAGAGAAAAAAGAAAAAAAATGAAAAAGCAAAAAAAAGTGAGGAGAAGCTTGAGGAGATGCCTTATCAAAAATTGGCTTCACTTGAATTATCTTATAAGACAAAATTTAAATACATTATTAGCTTAATTTTTATGTATAAGCATCCTTACTAGTAGATTTTTCATGAAAGTCCTTTTCTTGTAAATTATCTATGAGCTCTTAATATGACAAATTGCAATTATTTTTGAAATAGATAGAAGATGAGAATTCTTAACTCTTAATTATTAAGTAGTTTACATATTTTTTAGATTTAGCGTAAGTTATTAAAAAATTTTTAAGTTTCATTATTATATTTATAAAACGAATAGTTATAGAAATCGTAAAGAAAATTTTTCTCCATAGATTATATTTTTAGTAATAAAAGGTTACTTCAGGATAAGCAATGTTTAAGTTTGGGGGAATTGAACTGCCTTAAAATTACTTATAATTTAATATCATTTTTTATTAAAACTTTAAGGATATTATGCTTTATTGAAAGGTATTTCTTATGTTTTTGGTTGCAGGTACAATGAAATGAGTTTAAGGAGAAAAAGATTAAAAAAGGAGCAAAAATGAGGCAAATAGAAAAAAAATGCAAAAAGGGTGATTCTGCCGCCTAGGCGCCAGACTCAGTAGAGAAATCTAGAGACTTCTTGAACAGTTATTTGACGGTTATTGGTGTTTTTAAACTAATCTAGAAGCCTCTGGACAATTTCCCACATGTTATAAACGAGATACAATGAATATAGATGGAGGAAAACAGTTTTTGAACGAAGAGGTGCAACTCAAATATGAAGGGGTATGAACTTTGGCGCAGTGATCCTGGCGCCTAGGCGCCATAGTTTTTTTCTAGAGATTCATTGAATTTAGCCAAATTTTGAAGAGATGTTTGAAGAAACTCTTGATCATTTTTGAAGCTCTATAAATAGAGAATTATTCTACAACGAAAGGGTTTTTGTTGAAGATTGATGAGAGGTGGATGAGTGTGTGTGTGTGTGTTGTTGAGAGTTTATCTAGGAGTGTTAAGTGTCAATTTCTTTATTTCTCTTTTCTTAAGTGAGTGTGTAGTGTTTTTGCTGGAGTCAGAGTCTTATTAGAGTCTGTGGAGTCAAAGAAACTTCAAAGGATTGCTTGAATTATATTTCAAATGAGTATTTATATCTTGTTTCTTAAGTTTTGTGCTTTGGATTTGAGTTTTATAAATATGTTTTGTGGTGTCAATTCTATGTTTTCTGAGTAGTCTTCTTTTCTTTCTCCCTACGAAAATGAAATGATATAGTAACAATTTAAAATCAGATTTGAGAACTTTATTTCTTTATTTTCTAAATTCTTGTGATGATACTTTACCCAATCTTCATTTACCATACAAATTGACCTCTTGTATTGTTAAAATCTGTGGAGATTCTTAAGATCTGATCTTGGGCTAAGGGTTCTTAACTTGTATGTATCACATTTCTCTTGGAAAGGTAGAGGGAGTAAATCCTTGAAAGGAAAGGTGCAAATAAATATGGAGATAATCTTTCATGGGTGCAAAATTGAATTTTTTTTAGTGTGACAAGCTAAATTCAATCAATTTGATTTTATAAAAAAGGTGACAGGTCACTAGTAGGCCAGACCATAGGCACCCTAAGATAATCTAGAAGTGAGAGCCTAGACCAATCCTTTCTACTAATTATACATCCTAATACAATCTTCAAAAGATAGCTAATATTCTTTATGACCTAGACCAAAGGGTAAAGAATAAGGTATGCTCATATTTGTCACAATGCCATATTTCTAAAGTTCTCAAACTAATTTAAGTGTTGCTAATCATTGAATATTTTGTATGGGGAAAGAATCTTTTATTATTGTGTTAAAGTATTTACTTGCAAAATTTTACTTGGTTAATTAGTTTTCTTTCTCTAAAAGATTTTTGTTTTACTTGTAAATTCACTGTGGGTTCGATATGTGGGGTTTTAAAAGAAAACTCTATATTACTTGAAACTATACGTATACTTGTGTAGTACCTCTAGTGTGCGAACTATACTTTCACAAATATTAAACTTTAAAATTGTCATACATTAGTTGCTTAATCTAATTTGGGTCAAGTTTGGCCACATTTTCATAAGCTATTTTAATTGCGTAGTTGTGATCGGGTCAATAATTACTCTCGACATTCCATATCTTGGAAAAATATTTTTCTTTAAGAATTTTGAAACACTTCGAGCATCACATCTGAGTAAAGCATTTGCTTCAATCCATTTTGATACATAATCTACAACAATAAATATATATAAGTTTCCAAATGAAGGAGTAAATGGTCCCATAAAATCTAATCCCCAAACATCAAAGATCTTAACTTCTAATGAAAAATTTAGAGGCATTTCATCTCTTCTAGAAATATTACCCACTCTCTGACATCGATCATATGATTTAATATATCTATAAACATCTCTAAAAATAGTAGGCCAATAAAATCCAGATTATAAAATCTTATATGCAGTTTTATCACTTCCAAAATGTTCACCAAATTATGAATCATGACATCCCTGAATAATTGGTTCAATTTCTTTGTAAGGCACACATCCCCTAATAACAAGATCCTTACATTATTTATATAAGTATGGGTCATCCCAAAAGTAAAATTTAGCATCAAGCATAAATTTTTTCTTTTGTTGCATGTCGGCATATTTTTAGGTTATGTGTTTTGAAAAGTGGTCGCCAACAGAAATTGTCGGCGAATTTTCATATTTTAAATTTAGATTAAATATATATATAGTTTAAAAGATAACATTTGATTTTGAAAGTAATTTTAAGTTTAAAAGTTTTAAGATATGAAATCAAACCGATCTCACATCCCAAATAGTTTATATAAACGAGCACCGCACCACGAACCATGTATCTATCTCGAAGAATAGACACACTGCTTGATGATGGGGCTCGATTAAATAAACTAAGAGATTTGTGACATCCGTTTGGTCTGCAAACCAATTTTATAAGCTGACAAGTTCTCCCTGCTTAATATAAATGAATTAAGCAGGGTTTATATTACATGGGTTCTTAAAGTTCCCTATAAGGGCGAGCCCCTATAGTTAATTACATCCTAAGTGACGGGAATCACTTAAGAAAACTCTCGATAATGATCAGTGGTTTTGCTCTCAAGAATTTCAAAGTTTAAGGTTTTCAAACAATTAGATTTTGGAAATTTCAATAGGGAATGACTCAAATTTGGAACAGTTATTTTCAGGAGTCCAATGTAAAAAAAGTAGGAGAAGCTGAGGATCCAAGAAGAATCTTGGCAACTTCCTAAACTATCCTATTGTTTGGCTCAAATTTAAGAAAATCCTAATATTATTTGATATTTCAATCTTGCCAATTTTAGTTAATTAGGACTTATATTCGTATGACATAATCATACAAATAGCCTCGAAGATGTGAGGATTTATGTCGTACTTAAATGACTGCCTCGGAATCCTAAGACCGGTTAGGACTTAATTTACATAACATGATCATGCAGATGCCTAACTAAGAAGTTGAGGATTTATATTGCACTAGGCAAACTACCTCGAAGTCCTATGGTTTGGTTGTTTAATTCTAGGAATGTTTAGTTGATGTAGGTCCGAGTTTTGCTGACGAAGATGGCCGTGCTGCCCACTATGCTCCAAGCTCCTTGTTGTTGCAGAGGTTTAGTTTTAGAAGTCATAAATCAAGAGATGGGAGAAGTGTTTTGGTTTAGAGAAAATCTTAAAATCCAAGTGTTTTTAATATTTTAATTAAAACAAGTCTTAAAGTTGTTTAAACACATCCGATTAAGATCCCACGGTTCCGTCATCCCGGCATTGTTATTTTCATCGAATTCACTTAGTCCAGATGAATTTGCTAAACTCAACTGAATGAGTTCCACACTTTCACTTAGACCGTGGGAAATCCCGTTAGCAACACGTGGGTTACATCATCCGAGGTATTCCTGATCATTCAAATAGACATTTTAATTTAGTTGCAATTGTAGTTTTGTTGTTCTGTTTGTGATTAAATTTTGAGTTGTTTTATATTTTGAAATGTTGTGGCGGTGGTTTTTTATCTTGTAATGACTTTTAATTTAGTTTTGGTTTCAGTTCAGGGACTATCCTAAAGGTTTTGATTTTCATGCAACAGTTTTATTTAACATGCAAGAAAAGTAAAGTGCATTGCAATAAAGTAAATTGCAATAAAATAAAAGCGTACCTGGAGGGTCTTCCCGTCATCCCAAACTGCACTTAAAACACATGTTAAGGCATTTATATATTTCAACAAGTACCTAGGTAAAGCTAAGGGAAAGGTTTTGGTTGTCTACCAAAGTCCTAATCCTATAGCTAATCATCTCTTATGACGTCTAGGTTCTTGTGTTTTGGTTTAAGGATGACTTTCTTCACCCAAGAACAATTAAATTCAGTTGTTCTTATAAACATCCTATCATATTGAGGAAGTGCTTAAGACGAGTCTTAAACATCTTTTCAATACCTCTAGGATTGTTTTAAGTCCAAGAGAATTTAATTATACAAGTGAATTAATCATCCAGGAGTTTAAGTTTTGTTCTCTTACTCAGTGAACTAGGACATTTGAACATCCTATAAGTGAAGTAACGCTTCACTTGATGCCTCATTTAAGAGTTATAATAATAAGAGCTCTAAAAGGGCAAATCAAATTATTAAGTATTTTAATGATTTAAACTTAATGATTAAATTTTAATTTTGACTTAATTATAAAAATTTAGTTCAAGTTTGGAATAGTGTTCAAGTTATTTTAGATTTAATTCTTAATGATTTCATTTAGGTTTGTTGTTAAATGATTTCAATTTAATCTAATTCAATTTAATTTTAATTCAATTTAATTTAATATTAATTTAATTTGATTTGATTTTAATTTCATTTAATTTAATTTAACTTGATTTGATTTAATTTTAATTTAATTTAATTTAATTTAATTTAATTTCAATTTAATTTTAATTTAATTTAGTTTTAATTTAACTTTAATTTTAATTTAATTTAATTTTAGTTTAATTTTAATCTTAATTTGATCTAATTTTAGTTTAATTTTAATTTGGATTATTATTTTAATTTTCTTTAATTAAGAATTAAGTATTATTGAAGTGATTTATTTAGGGATTTTTGAATTAAAGAATAAATATTCTCTTAATAAAATCCTTACTTTAATAATTCTAATTTCTATTATTCTCCCAAAATTTCAATTAATTAATTAATTGAAGTTTTATTTTAATTATTTTTGAAGTTGTTAGTAGGTTTCTACCCTCAATTATTTAAGTTTCAATCATCCAAAATCAGTTTAAAATAAAATATTTTATCCCCCCCTTTTTAATTAATCCTAAATTTAAAAAAAATGAGGTATTTTTTTATTACCATTTTGCCCTTCAAGCTTAATAATTCTATAACTCACTAAATTAAGCTCAAATTAACTTGAATTTTTAATGTAACCTCACTCACATGTCAATTAAGACATTAGAGGAGAAAATGTAATTTTTCTGTATTTAATTTATTTATGTAATTATTTTTAATGGAAAATAGGGGTTTTCAAAGAAAATTCAATAACATGACCAAGAAAATGTTTCTATCCTTAAGAAAATTATGGAATGTTCTTAATAATTAGAGGACCAGTTGGACCAATTTTGGTGATTTTTTTAATTATAATTTATTTATTAGAATTATTTTGAGTTTTGGAGTATTAATTAATTTTAAAATAAAATTAAAGTTGAAAAATAGATTTTATATTTTTCTTAAATCTCTCTCACCTCAAGGAGTTCAGAGAAATAAATTTTGTATTTTTCTTATTTTTCTTTAATTTATTAGAATTATTTTAGTGAAAAGATTAGAAAATACATTTTTTAATATTAAACATCACATTAAGCCTTTAAAATTCAATATCTTATCCTAGAGACTTAAGAAAAATATTTGATTTGTTCCTAAGTGATTAGAATTCAAAATGTGACATTATGGTAATTTTTAATATTTTTATGATTTTTATTATTTTTTAATTATTAAAAATATTAAAATAGTGATAAAAATCAACTTTTTAGAAAATTACAATTTTAATTTTTCTAAGTTCATCTGATATCAGAGAAGCTCCAAAACCATTTTTATAAATTTTTTAAAAGTACTTTGTGAGTTATGAATTTTTAAAGTTTAATTTTACCCATTTTGCTTAAGAGGCTTAATCAACCCATTTGGTGGGGTTAATCAAGTCCAATTGATTTTAAATTTTTATGAGATGTTCCTCTAATCCCAAAGATTAGTGGAGAATTATTTTTAAGTTAATTTGATGTGTAGTAAACCCTAATTAATTAAAATTCAATTTTGGGCATTTAGACCAAGGAGGGTTATTCCAAGTAAATTAACTCAAAACTTATTTTTCCTAGGTTCCTCTGGTCATAAGAAACATCACCAAATTTTCCTAGAATTTATTTTTCAATATGCTAATTATTGGAATTAAAATATTTAAAACAATAACATGCAATTGAAAAATCAATAACTTCTCATAGGGATGGCCTCTGACCTTGGAAAATTCAGGAAATGTTGCCAAGTTCAGAGGCTTTAAAAGCCCTATGGTCTCATGCCATAGTGAATTGTCTATTTACATGGAGAATTAAAATAGTGCAGAGAGTAAATAAATTATTAAAAATAAAATACTTGATAAAATTAATTTATTTCTTTTCCACATTATTCTCCTCTGTTCACTGAGCAAGAGGGTATTTTTATTTTATTTTTGTGATTTTTCTACAAAAAAGTTATGGATTTTCTAAGTTCTGGTAATTTAATAAATAGGAAAATAACCCTATTTATCTACTTATCCACACGGCGCCGCGTCAACCTCGGCGGCTCCTAAGGGGTGCGTGTCGCGCTGTGATTGGGCGCCGCCATTTGAGTCAGCCGTCCCGGGACCCGCCTTTCACGTAACATCTTCTGGTCCGATGCGATCCAAGTCGTCCATCCGATAAACGCACGATCCAACGGCTCCTGGTCATAGTCTACGACTGGTGTGCACCCGTGACCGTCCACACTAAAACCCTAAGAACTCACTCGATTCTCAACGGATTTTTGTGTTCTTATGCTCTATGGATTCGTCTTGAAGAGACGAACACATCCATATGGTAAACATGCAGTGAAATTGATTCATATCAAATGGAGAAGCTCCAGAAGCTCGGGAAGAAGAGAAAATTCATACCTTTGCTCAGAGAAGTGAAGCTTCGATCTGAGAGTTGTGTCACGTTCGATTGGGTCCAAGCAAGCTCCAGATGAAGTCCCTTGGCCTGGTGAATTGCCTAAGTACAAAAGTGACCACAGCCGATCACAAAGCTTGGAGGCTGGACGCAATGGCTGGCCTGGTGAAGGGGCTTTTGCTGGGAAACTTCTCCTCTTGGTCTGGTAAAAGTGTAGAGTCAATCAATTTGAGGATTGACTCACTGTGGTGAAGTGTCCTAGTTTTGGGCTTGAATTTCAACTCTGAAATTAAGCTTACAGAGAGGAAATGGCAGGGGGATTTCAGTGGGGATCAAGTTCTCCAGGTGTGAGGAGAGTCTGGAATGATTTTGGCAGAGTTTCTGTATGGTTTTTGTTTCTGCCTTCTCCATGGCCGAGAGAGGTGGGGTTTAAATAGGAGAGGCTGGAGGGCCTCCCAGGGGGGTTTGAAGGCTTGGATCAGCTGCTCAGGGGAAGAGAAGAACATCCATGGTGGCCATTGGGCATGGGGCAGCTCAGCAGGGGAGAATTTCAATGTTAGGCTCACATGGTGCTCTTGGGTGTGGTGTTTTCCGGTGATCCAGGCGGCTGGCCGTGAGCATGGGTCACCCTCGGGTTCGGGTGAGTCGTAGTCGGGGTTTTGTGTATTTAATTGGTAGTTGCCAAGTGTAAAGTGGTTGGATCAAAATGGAATGGGGGCATGGCTAATTTTGGCTCACTTTGGTCAACTCATGTATTTGGGTTGGGTTCACCTTCCCATGACTTGGTTTTAGGCTGAGGGAATGAGTTAGGTTAGTAGGTCAAAGGTGGTGAGGTCCCTTTCTAAGAATATTTAAATTAGATTTGGGTTTAAGGGAGACATGATTAAGGCTAATGACTTTTAGGAATCATGGAAAGAGCCTCCCTCCTTTCCTATCTTGGGTATGGTGAGGTGCCCAAAGCCCTCATGGCTCCCATGTGGCTCATGCGTGGCTTCATGGCTCACCTTTGGCTTGGAAGAAGCTAAATCAAATTTCATGAAAGAGGATTTTAGGAATTTGAGTAATTTAGGGGTGATTTGATAGGATTTGGCATATGGCTTAATTTAGAAAAATTTTGATGGCTTAATTAGAACTTAGGGATGATTTCAATTAAAGGTATGATGAGAAGAATTTTTCATATGGGCTTTAGCATGAAGTTTGGGCTTTTGGAATCATTTTGGAGTGGGCTTTTTAGGAAGGCCTAAGGAAGTGGGCCTTAGGTTTTAAAATAAATTTATGGATAGGAATTTTGTAAAAGGTTGGGCCAAATAATTGTTGGGTTTGGTTTAAAGAAGTTTCATGAGTAATTTGAAATAAATTTGAGGTGGTTTGGGTTTGAATTGGGCTGGATTTGGGCTTCTTTGGTAAAGGGGCCATTATAGGTCAAATTGGGCTAATTTGGGCCAATGTTGGGCTAGGGTTGAAATTGATGTAAAATTAATGTTGGGAATTGTTTATGGGGGTACTACAAAGAGTTTTCAACTTTGGTTGGGCTTTAATTTTGGGATTTGGGCTCATTTGGGTTAGGTTTGGGTTTAGGTCAAAAGTGGAAATTTTGGCTTTGGGTTGGATTTGAGAGGAGTTTAGGTTCAAATTTTGGGCAAATCATGTTAGTGTTTTGTTTGTGGGGATGTTAGGGAATGTTTAGAAAAGGTTTGGGGTCAATTGGAGTTAAATAGGGTCAGTTTGGGCTAAGTTTGGGTCATGGGTCCAAATTGGGCTTTAAGGTCAAAAGTGAAATTGGATTCAAATGTCAATCAAATTGGGCTTGGATTTAGTCTAGATTGACATTAGGGATATTTAATTGAAGTTTAGAATTGTATTGGACCAAAATTGGGGTCAATTGGGTTGATTTGGTTTGACATTGGGTTCACTTTAGGTTAAAAATGGGTCAAATTGGGGGTTTTGGTAAAAGTAGGGTAAATTGGCAAAATTGGCTCATGGTGAAGTTGAACAAAATGAAATTGAGAATATTTGGGATTTTCTGGATTTTTCTGGGAATTTTTGGAATTTATAAAAGTTTGGCCAAAGTGTATTTTTAGTGTATTTGGAGTGTATTTTTGGAAATTTTGGTATACTTGGCTATGGATGATCAATTTGAGTGATGTGGAAATGTTTGGGATTGGTTCTGAGGAATTTTGGGTGATTTGGAGATTTTGGAAAATTTGGGCAATTTCAAGGGCTTTTGGTAGGTTTGATGAGTGTATTGTCCCCGGGTTCAAAAATTGAAATTTTGGAAGAATGAAGATTGATCAAATGTCAGTGAAATGCAATCACTTTGGTTGAGCCATGAAGCCATATTAAGCCTATATGAGCCATGAGAGGACTCATTGGAGGCATTCACTATGTTTTTCCTAACCCTCTTAGCCAGGGGCTTAGGGGTTAAGGTCCATCCATATGAATTACCTACATGAGTCAGGGAGTCAAGTTGGGCATAGGTGTGGTTTTAGGATTTGGATTGTGTGTGTGAGAGTGTAGTGTGTGAGTGTAGTTAGTGTGTAAGTCAACCCTCACCAGACCAGGCTACCCAGGGTAGTCCTAAGGCTAAAGAGTCCTATAGGGAAGTCATCCTTTAAACCTCCACATTTGATCTCAACCCTCTAGGTGATTAGGGGTCTACAATCAAGCTTGTGGGGTTTACAGGGAGACAAGAAGTGGTTTAAATTTCTAAGGGATGGGTCCCAATTCTAGTCCTCTAAGATAGTCAAAGGAAAAGCCTAAGGCTAGATCCTAAACACTAAAGAGGGAAGAGAAAACCTCATCAAAAATGAAGTCAACAAATGGACCCCCAATAGGTGTGGTGTGCTGACGGAGCACACCTCGCGTATTGGCGTTGACCGAAGAGATCAACAAAACCAACACAGATTCCCAAATGATAAACTTGGGACAAAGTAGAAGAACTTCAGCTGGGGAGTATCGGGTATATCTCCAAGACTGGAGGTTCCTCAACTCTCACTGGGGAATGGAAAAGGAGGTGAACTCCAAATCTCATGATCTGGGGAATTCGATTCAGATGTCATTTCATTTCATGTTCAAGCTTTGATGTGTGAGTTTAGATTTTAGCTTGAGTTTTAATTTAGATTGAAGTTTGGTTTAAAATCAATTTGAGGAAATTTTGAATTTGAAATTTGGATTTAAAATGAGAATTGAAACCTAGGTTTCAACCTCGGGATTATGAAGAAAAGCTGGAATTTAGGTACCGACCGCGGAGTGAGAATCGTAGTCTAAGTGTTGATTGAAAAGATAAGAATCAGAATTTAGGTACTGATCCGAAAGAGCGAGAATTGAAATTTAAGTATCAATCCTGGAAGAGAATCAAAATTTAAGTATCGATCAATAAAGGAGAGTTGGAATTTAGGTAACGACCTCGAAATGAGAACTGGAATTTAGGTACCAGTCTCGGAAGTTTAGAATTGTAATTTAGGTATCAATTCGAAAGAGAGTCAAAATTTAGGTATCGACCTCGAAAGGAGAGTCGAAATTTAGGTACCGACCTCGAAATGAGAACTGGAATTTTGGTACCAGTCTCAGAAGTTTAGAATTGAAATTTAGGTATCAATTCGAAAGAGAATCGAAATTTAGGTATCGATCTCGAAAAGAGAGTCGGACTTTAGGTACCGACCTCGAAATGAGAACTGGAATTTAGGTACCAATCTCGGAAGTTTAGAATTGAAATTTAGGTATCTATTCGAAAGAGAATCAAAATTTAGGCATCGATCTCGAAAAGAGAGTCGGAAATTAGGTACCGACCTCGAAATGAGAACTAAAATTTAGGTACCAGTCTCACAAGTTTAGAATTGAAATTTAGGTATCAATTCGAAAGAGAATCGAAATTTAGATATCGATCTCGAAAAGAGAGTCGGAATTTAGGTACCGACCACGAAATGAGAACTGGAATTTAGGTACCAGTCTCGGAAGTTTAGAATTGAAATTTAGGTATCAATTTGAAAGAGAATTGAAATTTAGGTATCGATCTCGAAAAGAGAGTCAGAATTTAGGTACTGACCTCAAAATGAGAACTGGAATTTAGGTACCAGTCTCGGAAGTTTAGAATTGAAATTTAGGTATCAATTCGAAAGAGAATTGAAATTTAGGTATCGATCTCGAAAAGAGAGTTGGAATATAGGTACCGAACTCAAAATGAGAACTGGAATTTAGGTACCAGTCTCGAAAGTTTAGAATTGAAATTTAGGTATCAATTCGAAAGAGAATCGAAATTTAGGTATTGATCTCGAAAGGAGAGTCAGAATTTAGGTATCGACCTCGAAATGAGAACTGGAATTTAGGTACCAGTCTCGGAAGTTTAGAATTGAAATTTAGGTATCAATTCGAAAGAGAATCAAAATTTAGGTATCGATATCGAAAAGAGAGTCGGAATTTAGGTACCGACCTCGAAATGAGAACTAGAATTTAGGTACCAGTCTCGGAAGTTTAGAATTGAAATTTAGGTATCAATTCGAAAGAGAATCGAAATTTAGGTATCGATCTCGAAAAGAGAGTCGGACTTTAGGTACCGATCTCGAAATGAGAACTGGAATTTAGGTTCCAGTCTCGGAAGTTGTAATGTATGAAGAAGGGCCCAGTCTCAAGCGATCAGAACCAAACCGAACCAAGTTCGTGGCTCCGTGTCAATAGACCTAGTCAATCTCCGTACAAGAGAGAAAGGAGATCACAGAAAATCCAAAGGATCTTGATATGACGAAAAAGGTGTAGGATTTTTGAAATTTGAAGTGTGAGTTTTCCGTTAGGAAGAACCATCCCGAAAGAGGGTTCCAAAGTAGTTTGAGGTAGATTTTGATATGAGGAAGAATTGAAGGATTTGAAAGAGATAGATTGAGATTGTAATTCCATTTGAGATTCATTTTCATTTTGTTTGTCCTTTAATGATCCAATTTTATTTTTGTTGTTTATTTGATGTTCACGTAAATTTTATTTGGTGTTCATGTGGATTTGAAGTTCATTTGAATATTTGGATTTCAAAGAAAGGTTCTTATTTATTTCTCTTTTCTTTTCTGTTCTTTGTTCAAAGTTCATTTAACTTTAATGGTGTTTCCCAGTCAATTTGCAAAAAAAGAGGTGAAGGCAAAATGTGACATGGTCACTTTCATTCCAATCTTGTTGAAGATACATCATACAACTCGATCTGAAATATTTCTCATACAATACATGACTCAAAACGGACTATGTATGATTTGATCCATCCAAAAAGGTATCTGTTAAAAATCCATGTCTGAATAATGAGATACACGGTCAATAACATCGCCTTCCAAGCCATCCTTGGCAGGAATGCCGCATGGATGTGCATTGGAGGTGTGCTATTTCCCGTGTAACTCACAGCTCGTATGGTCGGAGACTCTCCAATTCTAGATCTGGCTGGAAGTGGTAAGGCGCCTTTCTGTCGTCTATCCTTCTAAAAGTGACGGAGATCCACTCCACTGGTACTCCCGGTAGACAATGTTTTGCGATTTCTACTCCATTTCCTTGTAATATCATGACGGAACCTACCAGAAGTGGTATCTCCACTGGCCCTCGGAATTTACCCGGGCCTGCTATCCGGAGGTCAAATCCGAACATGATATTGCATTGGTTGACGAACGAAACTGTGCAGAAAGGTCTGACAAAGTCATGGTGGTCTATGTGTGGAGGAATGCAGTCGCCCTTCTGATAAATGTTGATGATGCAACTGTTGGGTATGCGGTCTGCGGCGAGTACCCTCCACGTTATCACTCTTTTCACGATTCTTTTAATTATCCTCGGCATTGGATCCACTTCACCGTGACGGAGTATCCCTGGTGGATTTCCTTTTCTGTCCTCTGCGAAGTTATAGCAACATCCACATTGTATTGTGACTATTCCTTTCCCTAGCATCCATTTTCAGGGTTCTGAATAAGTCTTTTCTCTCAGACAGCCTGCTCGACCCATTTTCTGAAGTTCTAAGATGCAATTCACAATCTGCTGTTGCTCATACTCTGAGAATACACCTGTGTGTAACTCGAGGCCTTCCAAAATGTTGATTCTTTTGCCTCTAATCCTTTCAAAGTATTCGAAAGTCTTCTTCTCAACATTTTGCATTCTTTCTAGTTCATATTCTGGGATGATCTACAAGTGACGAGGCCTAGTAACGTATTGCGGGATGTATGGCTAAATCTCGTCATGTTCTCCTGCATACCTTGGCTCCTCGGGGATTGTCTCTGTCGGGACATCCTCCGGGGTTGCCTCCGCAACAAGGTTCTTCAGATATGGTATCTCTGTCTGGCATCGAGGCACTGATTCTATTTCTGTTCTTCTTAGAGTTCCCCTTACCTTTTCTGTTGTTCTCGGAGCCTGTTCCCTCTTTTCAGGTTCCTGATGAACCGGTATCTTTGAAATGTGTGTGTTGGCGAAGGTGGCTGTTTCCTCTTGTTGATTTGCTGCTAGTTTAGTCAACATCTTATGGATACGATGATTCTTATTCCTTCTTTGAGTAGCAGTGAGAGTAGCTCTCCTTACCCCTTGAATTTCTGCGGGCGCGGCGCTGACGAGCCTGCTCTCTGCCGTGGCAACTACTGACTTGATTTTCTTGCTTTCCTCGGTGTTTGTCTTTCTTTTCTTGTTGCTAGATTGGTGGCTTGGGCCACCCATCTTCATCACTGTCTGTCTATGAAGCTCTTCTCGGTCCACTAGGACCCAATCATTTTCTTCATACTGTAGGCTGGCTGGTGTGAAGTCAGAATCAATTTCTATCACTGCTCCATCCTTCACCCTCTTTTCATCGAGTGTGAGACTCACACCATTTTTAAAGTTTAGGACCAACCACCCGTTTGACATTTCCCTGTGAAGAAGACAAGGAAAGGATCAGGGGCTGTACTAAGAACAAGAACAATTAAGAAAATATTTATCACTGAAGATTCTTATTCTCTTATTTTAATTTTAATTTTTAAGGAAAGTAGGAAAAGATGAAGAAAGATCAGGAACAAGATTTGATTTGACGGGAAGGGTAAAACTTCATTATTATGATTTCACATATTTTATTTTTAGTACATATGTTTCTGTTAATGATTTTTCTTTTGTCATCCATTTTTATGTTTTTTTTTTGTTTCGGACCCAGTCACAAGTGGTTACTTCACCCGTGTTTCTAGGGATGAGAATTCATTCCTTCAAAACATCAGGTCATGTAGTACTTCTTCAAATATCGTCCGTTGATTGGAAGCATTTGTCGTTCTCCCTGACGGTTCACAAGTTGGTAGGAGCCTCCTGAGTAGACTGCCTCGACCACAAACGGCCCTTTCTAAGTAGGTTCAAATTTGCCTCCTATCTTGCGATGTGCAAGAATAGGTCTTCTGAGAACAAGAACTAAGTCACCAACTTTGAAAGTTCTTGAGCGGACCAGTTTATCATGGGCCTGGATCATCTTAGCTTGGTACAGTTCCAAATTTTGTTGCGCTGCAAGTCTTTTCCCTTCCAAGCTTTCCAGTTCTTCCAGTCGTAATCTGGCATTTTCTTCTATAGTAATTTTATTTGCAACTGCAATTTTGAGTGATGGAAGCTGAACCTCCAAAGGTAAAACGGCCTCAAACCCGTACACTAAAATGTAAGGCGTAGACTGAGTAGGAGTCCTGAAAGTTGTCCTGTAGGCCCATAAGGCTTCTAACAACTTCTCATGCCAATTTCTTTTGTTATCGTTCAAAGTTTTCTTTAAAATTTGAACGAGAGTTTTATTAAAAGCCTCGGCCAAGCTGTTTGCTCTTGGGTAATAGATCGTTGAGTATCGCCAATCGATCCCGTGTCTTCTGACAAAATTGTTGATTTTTGTGCTTCTGAATGCGGACCCATTATCTGAGATGATTCTGTACGGTACTCTGAAACGGTAGACAACTTGATTTTTGAAAAACTGTAGCACGTGGTGTGCCTTTACTTCTCTGAGTGGAACTGCTTCTACCCATTTAGAAAAGTAGTCTGTAGCTGCAAGGATGAAGCGATGTCCTCTTGAAGAAGGTGGTTCTATCGGACCCACTATATTTGTGCCCCAACACTCAAATGGCCACGACGCAATTGTCGGATGTAGCACATTTGGAGGTTGGTGTAGAACCACTCTGTGCACTTGGCACTGGTGATAGCTCTTGGCGACTTTCATACAGTCGGTCATCATTGAGGGCCAGTAGTACCCTAGTCTTTTAATTTTCATTTTCATTTTCGGACCCGACTAATGAGCGTTACAAAGTCCTGAATGCACTTCTTTGACAATTTCACGAGCTTCGAACTCGCTCAGGCACCTTAGCCACATCTGGTCAAAAGACCTTCTGTATAATGTATTGTTTATTAATGCGTAAGATAGAGTTCTTTTCTTGATTTGATGGGCTAATGACTTATCGTCTGGTAATTTACCTGTTTACGTGTGTAGTCCATTAGCGGTTGACGCCAATATCCTATGTTTTTCGTCACTCGCCGCAACTGATTCCTCTGCTTTTTCGATTTACGTATCATATCCATGTCGAGCTGTGATAGGACCTGTCGTCCTTGAACTGACACTTCAACTAACTCAACTTGTAAGCAGACAAATTCTTTTGCAAGACGAGCTAGCGCATCCGCGAGAGCATTTTCTCTTCTGGGGATCTCGTAGATTGTTACATTCGGAATTTGTTCCAACAGTTTCATGGCATACTGAAAGTATTGCTCGAGTCTTGGCTTTAAAATTCTGTATTGTCCGGCGATCTGTTGAATGACCTACTGAGAATCTCCGTAGATGTTGATATTCGTTATTCCCATTTGAATGGTTAGTTCTAGTCCTGTTATGAGGGCTTCATATTCTGCCTCGTTATTTGTGCACGGCTCTGTTAAGTGGTAGGAGTATCTGAACATCCCTCGCTCCGGTGTTATAAAGATTAGTCTGATTCCTGCCTTACCGAGCACTATCATTTGTGATTCTTTATCCTTCTACGCTGAAGATGCTCCGTCAAAGTACAGTTCTCAACGTCGATCATCGGGGTCTTCTAAACTCATTATTTGTTCGTCTGGCAAGTCATCATTAAGAGGCGATTCTGCCGGCAAAGGGTGTGCTGCGAGGAAGTCTGCTAGGACTTGTCCCTTTACGGCACGAAGAGGCACGAAAGTTATGTCAAATTGCAATAGTATCATCGACCACCTGGCAAGTCTGCCAGAAAGTGTTGGACGGGTCATTAAATATTACAACGGATTGACTTTCGAAATGAGGTTGACCTTATGAGAAAGCATGTAGTGCCTGAGCTTTTGAACGGTGAAGATCAGGGCCAAACAATGCTTCTCAATCGGAGGATACTTTACTTCCGTCGGCAATAGACGACGACTTAAGTAATAAAGAGCATTTTCTTTTCCCTCGCCATTGACCTGGGCTAGCAGGGCTCCGAGAAAGTCGTCTAAAGCCGCGGTATAAAGTATTAACGGTCTACCCGAGACTGGGGCTGCTAAGACAGGAGGTGTCATTAAATATTGCTTAATGTCCTTGAAGGCCCATTGGCATTTCTCTTCCCAAAAGAATTTGGCGTCCTTTTTAACTAATGCCAAGAAGGGCTGACACCTACCTGACAAGTTAGAGATAAAGCATCGAAGATATGCCAGCTTCCCTTGAAAGGATCGTAGCTGTTTCAAGGTTTTAGGAGGTGGCATTTCTAAGATAGCTTTAATCTTTTCCGGATCAATTTTGATTCTGCGATGTCAGATAACAAATCCTAAGAATTTCCCGGAGGTGACGCTGAAGGCGCATTTTAAGGGATTCATCTTAAGGTTGTATTGCCTTAGTCGCTCGAAAACCATTCTCAAATCATACAGGTGATCTTTCTTCAGTTTGCTTTTGATGACCACATCGTCCACGTAGCACTCGACTTGGTTGTGAATGAGATCATAAAAAATCTTTGTCATTGCTCTTTGATATGTTGCTCCTGCGTTCTTTAGTCCGAATGGCATTATTGTGTAGCAATACACTCCGATCGATGTTCTGAAAGCTGTGAGCTTTTCGTCTTCTGGTACCATCTTTATCTGGTTGTATCCTGATGATCCATCCATGAATGAAAATATTTCATGTGTTGAAGCAATGTCGATCATCAGTTCTGGGATTGGCAGGAAATTCATCCTTTGGACATGCTTTATTTAAATCCCCGAAGTCTACGCATTCCGATCCGACCATTTTTCTTTCGATCGGTACCACGTTGGCTAACCAAGTAGGTTATTGTTCTTCGCGTACAAATTTAGCGTTGATTAGCTTCTTAACTTCGGCTATTACTTGTTGCTCAATTTCTAGACGCATTCTTCGGGAGCTTGTCCGATCGGAATGTAGTAGGATCTACTCCTAACTTGTGAACTGCGACTTCAGGAGCTAATCCTGGCATTTTGTCGTAACTCCAAGCAAAACAGTCCTTGAATTTCATTAATAGCTTGATCATTTCCTCGGAATCTTCTTTATTGAGTAAGGAGCTAACAAAGGTTGGTCTAGACTTTTCGCTAGTACCTAAGTTAATTTCCATTAACTCGTCTATTGTAGATTTGATTTCTTCTTTGAATTCTGGTGGAGCATCTTCGATTGGTAGATCTTCGAGTTCCTCTGAAGCTTTCAAGCAGTCTTTATTAGGCTTGCAAGTGACAACCAAGAAAAATTCCGTATCGTCAACTGAACCTACTGTGCTGAATCCGAGACCATGTTTTGAATTGGGAGGCCGACCAGCATTGTTCCATAGTCTTTCAAAATGTTGTGATTGACCCTTTGTCCATTGTCGAGGTAAGACACCACGTTGAATTAAATTTTGAACACAGGGAGAGTACCACTCAAAAGGTAATTCCATTAATTCGAAAGAAGTGACATGTTCAAATTGTACATCCTTTTCATTATTGGAAGAAGAAGTACCGCGGTAAAATTTAATTGGTTTAGCACCACCGCCATGTACATCCTTGACCATCATACCCTCGATCTTATTAGACTGGATCGGGGTCAGGGCCATAGTGTGTACATGGTAGTTAATCTTCTCGTACATTGATTTATATTCTTCATTCTTTTCATCTTCGAGGGAGATCTTGAATTGTGGTTTCTTCGGTTTATTGTAGTTGCTTCTTTCTTGATTTCTTCTTCTTCTTCGGAGCCGTTCTCCCAATTCACGTTGATTACCGGCTTTTTACGTCCAACTGTCCCAACGTTTCTGCCACGACCTCTTCCCCGGCCTCGACCTCGGGTGCGAGTTGTGAAGAAACCTTCACCATCTCGCCGTAAGGGAGTGGTGAGTGACTGTTAGACTAGAACTTCAGGTTCTTCGTCGTCTTGAACTTCTTTTGTTTCATTTGGCATGGTATTTCTGGAGAAGATTGTTTTCTTTGGAAGCGCGTAGTAGGCTGCATCTTCATGAATTCCAATTTCATGTATGGAGAAAGGTTGCAAGTCACCTTTAATGCACTGTTCTCCTCCATTGTAGTATTTTATGCACTGATGCAGAGACGACGGTACCATCTGGTTCTCATGTATCCACGGTCGGCCTAGTAGTGCGTTGAACGATTTTTCAGAATCAATTATATGGAATTTTGCTGTTGTCTTTGCTAAATCACTAGTCTTCATCAACAGCGTCATTGATCTGAGGGCTCTTTCTCCTTTCTGGTTGAATCCTCTTAGTAACATCTTGTCCGCTTCAAGCTCACGAGGATCAATTTTCAAGTATGCTAACGTCCGAAGATTCATTATGTTGATTGACGCTCCTGGATCCACCAATACTCTGGAGAGCGTAAACTTTCCGATTGTGACTGAAATGTACAACTGTCGGTTGTGATCGGCTGTCCCAAGTAGTAGATCACTGTTCATGAAAATAACACCTCGTTGTTCCTTTAACGAGCAAACCTCGTCTAAGGAATCTCCGACCATCTGAGCTAAACAAATCTATGGATTAAGTAAGACCTTGATCAGAGCTTCCCTCGTCTCTTTTGATAAGATGAGAGCGTCGTAGATGCTCAGTTTGGCTGGTAGTTTCCTAAGATGGGCTAGCACGTTATAGTCCACTTTGTTACCGTGTGTTTCAGTTTCTTCCCGAATGGGCAATTCTTCTGCTGGGGTTGATTCTTCATGAACAACCACCTGTTTTCCTTTGTCTTTTGGACCCATTCTCGGAGGTAGAACCCTTCCACTCCTTAAGTTGACTTCTGTGATTTCTTCTGAATCTAGTACTGAGTTTACTGGTGTCTCCTTTTGAATCAGCATGACAGGTTCTTCTGGAGTCGCTTCAGAATCTGAAAGCTCTAACTCTATAGTGATTGGAGCTCCTCGAAATTCACAAATAGATTCATTGCTTTTTGAACTTTCGTAGCCTTCTTGGTAAATGTCTTTTTTGTCATCATGATTGTCGAGGTTGTGTATGATTTGAGAATTATTATTTGTATCGGAATTGAGATCCGGATTAGGTTGGTTGTCGTTAGTTGCGTAATTGTTAGAAACAGTCAAAACGTAGCCAATGCCATAACTCTTATAATTATAAGATCCCGCCGGATCGAGCAGATAATCATACAGAGTCAGAGGTTCGAGGAATTTTTCCCTCGAATCAGAAACAACCATCCTAGGATAAGCAGCCCCTAGTCTAGCCTTAAGAGCCTCGGTCTCTTCTTCTTCTACGATCTCCTTCTTTTCTACGATCTTTTCTTCCTGGGGTGGTTCTTCAATCGCAAGCGATAGTGCCAACTTGATAGGTTTCGAACTTTAAATCGAAGCACGCACCGAAGTGGTTTGGATGCTATCCAAAATTTTCTTCGATGACTTCGTCCAAGTGGTACTTCATCCATCATTCGTCGTGTAGGGATCTATAGGAACAATAGGATCCGTTGAAATAACATTGACGGAACCGCCTTTCTGGGGTTCCTTCATGTATTCCTTCGAAATCGTTATGTTCCCTTTTCAGAGATTATCGTAGAGCCAAGTCTTGAAGGTAATGCAATCCTCTATCTTGTGCCCGAGCATCCGGTGGTAAGGGAAATAGATGAGATGGTCTTTCTTATTGACTTCTTCTGGCTTCCTGGGTTCTGGCAGTTGAAAATCCGGAGTCTTCATCAAACTGCGGAACATCTTTGACACTGTCTCATTCTTGAATGGATATTCTCTATTTATAAGCTCCTTTAACGTGCGCTCGCGGCGAGGCGGTTGCCCATACTCGTTGAGTTGGCCGATAACCGGGTCGAGGTTCTTGGTAGTTCTGTCGAGGTTGTCGATACATCCGTTGCGGTGGTCGATAGTCGGCTGCAGTTGCTCTACTCGTATTTGCATTGGTTGCTTGCCCTTATCGACTGCCGCAACGATCCCAGATTTCTTTTCAAATGTCTTCACAGGCTTCTATTTGTCTGTCTTGTCGATGAAACTTAGTTGCTTCGCTTCCTCTTGCAAGCTTTCGGCCTTGCTTAACAACTTCTCGAAAGTCTTAATCGTAAATCCCTTAAGGAGAAGTGCTATCGGGCTGTGAATGCTTTTAAGTAAGATACCGACTGCATGCTGCTCTTGTAGCTGTGGCTCACACTTCATGCTTAGATTCCTCCATCGAAGTATGCAGTCCACTAAAGTTTTGTTCGGTTTCTGTTTCTCCACCATTAGATCACCGATGGTGATATGGTGTTGAGCTCCGGCAAACCATTTCACGAAGAGGTTCTCTAATTCTAAAAATGTCTTTACCGAACCGTTCGGTAACTCTGCGTACCAATCGAAGGCGATCCCTGACAGGCTGCTGATGAACTGTCGGAAGAGTAAGGCGTCACTTCCACCGGCGTTGCAACAACTAGCGCGAAAATGTGCAACATGCTGTCAAGGGTTTCCGTACTATCAAAAGTCTTGAACGAGAGGTGGTACGAAGCCTTTTGGGTATTATACTGCATCAAATTCTTTGGGGTAAGGTCTACCTGTCTGAATAGATGCTCCGCTCTTAGACTGTGCTACGGCTTCTCGCACCTACTGTTCTACCATGCTCTTGATGTTTTTCTCTGGAATCATATTCTGGGTAGAATCTTTCTTCGGTTGATTGTCTCCGTTAACGGATGTAATCTCTTTTCCTCCGTCTGTAATATGAATAACTTCTGGAGGCGTTTCTCTTGGGGGTTGAACCTAACTCTGAAGAGTGGCTAGGGCTGCAGCCATCTCTTCCATCCTTTTCACCATTTGAGAGATTGTATCATCTTTTTCTCGAAGTTGTGCTCTTAACATTTCTGGTTCATCTCTTACCGTAGCTGCCGGAGTACCTTGCGAAGCTGACGATGCTCGTGTCTCAACCATGTTGATCTCCACATATTCGTCATCCATGAATACCGACGAATCGACTTCATCTCTAAACTTTTCTCCTCTTTCTCTTGCTAATCGTTGAATGTCGATTCTTAGCTTTTCTATAGCATCCTCCAATGGTCTTTTTCGTGCATTTTCGCAGTTATCATGCGATGGCTATTGGATTTCCTTCTCGGAAGTCCCCTTCATCGCAGTGGCGCTCTCCTCGGACTTGAGTCTCCTGACGAGACTTTCCTTTTCAGGTCGTTGTTTTGGTCTTAATTGGCCAGTAGTAGGACGCCATACCATCCTTCTAGCAGTAGAAGGCCTAGGACCGGATGGTGCTGTCCGCCGAATGTCGGAAGGTGGTATCCTCCCCGATCCGTAAACCTGAAACAACAACGAGGTGGACTAGCTTTCATCTTCTTATTCAGCTTTTCCGTGGCGCTAACGGGTTCTACTCGCGGCCCAAGACGGGATTCGGTCGGTACCCGCCCTATCCTTCTTAAAATCTCTGATACAGGACATTTCTCTTTCTTTGATAACTTCTCTATCACAGTCTGCAGTCGAGCAAATGGTGTAATCCTAGTCCTTTTCTTTCGGTTGTTGCTATAGTATGCGGGTTGAGGTAATGTAGAAGTAATCTTCCAGATATTTTCCTCGTCAGCTGTGGCGGAGAGGGGATGGAATCTACTTCCTTCCAAAAGTGGTGTATACTCAGGCAAAGGTATGCACTCAGGCAATGGTGTGTACTCAGGGATCTCTTCTAAGAAAGTGACTTCAGCAGCTCTGGCTTTTCTGGCAATCTTTCTACTTCTGTTTCTCCTCTGAGTCCGTGTTAGGGGTGGAACCCTTGAGCTGGACCCAATTTTGAAAACAGAAGGTCTCACAGGGAGATCTGTACCCTCCACGGTAACAGACTCATTACAAACTTGGACTTCCTTCCCGTTTAGTTTAGCGGGAGCCGGGGTAGGTGCAGAGATGACTAGACCGGTGGGGGTAGAGACAACAGTCCTCGTACGAACAGTAGTATTCCTCTCAGCTGGAACCCTTTGCAGGGGAGGGAACTCTTGAGCTGACTTCAGGTTGAATTCAATCACGGGCTCTTCAGTTTCTGACATTTTGTCCATTAGTGTGAAGAGAGTGACGTCAGCGATCTCGACATCTGTGTTGCCAAATCCTTGTCCAAAATAGATGATCCATTGTCGGGCAGCTCATCCTTGTAAACAGCGAAGTCCAGTCCATTGGTTAACTTTGGGGCATCCACTTTCTGCAGGGCAGGTTTCGAATGTCAGTCCAGAATTATACTTCCTTTAGTCGCAAAGATTAGGACGAAAAAGAAAGAGCCCGAACACATTTTCGTTTATGTTAGTGCATTTGTGATTTATAAAAGAGGTTGTTTATTAGGTAGTTCGTTTATTAGAAACAAAACGATTAAAGGAAAAAAGTTATAGAAAAGGTAAAGGGCCCGATTTAGAATTGAGAAGGAAGAGAAAGTCTTATGCAAGACTTCCCGACTCGAAGGACTGCTCCTAAACTAACACCTATTGGGGGTCCACCCCACCTCAGAAAAGAGGTAAAAGGATCTCGGAACCTCTCTGTTTAGGGGTGTCTAGACGGTGGCTCCTAAATCTGAGAGAAATTAACTATATATGTTCAAGATAGAAATGAACGTAGTATGTCAACGGGAGAATGATAGTTTTGGTCCACTAGGGATATGGACCCACTATCGATTTATGAAAGCAAAACCATCTAATTAAAATGGAGAGAGGAACTAGTCCCCAGCGGACTCACCAGAAATTGTCGGCATATTTTTAGGTTATGTGTTTTGAAAAGGGGTCGCCTATAGAAATTGTCAGCAAATTTTCATATTTTAAATTTAATTTAAATATATATATAGTTTAAAAGATAACATTTGATTTTGAAAGTAATTTTAAGTTTAAAAGTTTTAAGATATGAAATCAAATCGATCTCACATCCCAAATAGTTTATATAAACGAGCACCGCACCACGAACCATGTATCTATCCTGAAGAATAGACACACTGCTTGATGATGGGGCTCGATTGAATAAACTAAGAGATTTGTGACATCCGTTTAGTCTGCGAACCAATTTTATAAGCCGACAAGTTCCCCTGCTTAATATAAATGAATTAAGCAGGGTTTATATTACTCAGGTTCTTAAAGTTCCCTATAAGGGCATGCCCCTATAGTTAATTACATCCTAAGTGACGGGAATCACTTAAGAAAACTCTCGATAATGATCAGTGGTTTTGCTCTCAAGAATTTCAAAGTTTAAGGTTTTCAAACAATTGGATTTTGGTAATTTCAATAGGGAATGGCTCAAATTTGGAACAGTTATTTTCAGGAGTTAAATGGAAGAAAAGTAGGAGAAGCTGAGGATCCAAGAAGAAACTTGGCAACTTCCCAAACTATCATATTGTTTGGCTCGAATTTAAGAAAATCCTAATATTATGTGATATTTCAATCTTGCCAATTTTAGTTAATTAGGACTTATATTTGTATGACATAATCATACAAATAGCCTCAAAGATGTGAGGGTTTATGTCGTACTTAAACGACTGCCTCGAAATGCTAAGACCGGTTAGGGCTTAATTTACATAACATGATCATGCAGATGCCTAACGAAGAAGTTGAGGATTTATATTGCACGAGGCAAACTACCTCGAAGTCCTATGGTTTGGTTATTTAATTCTAGGAATGTTTAGTTGATGTAGGTCCGAGTTTTGCTGACGAAGATGGCTGTGCTGCCCACTATGCTCCAAGCTCCTTGTTGTTGCAGAGGTTTAGTTTTAGAAGTCATAAATCAGGAGATGGGAGAAGTGTTTTGGTTTAGAGAAAATCTTAAAATCCAAGTGTTTTTAATATTTTAATTAAAACAAGTCTTAAAGTTGTTTAAACGAACCGATTAAGATCCCACGGATCCGTCATCCCAAGCCTTCGTTATTTTCATCGAATTCACTTAGTCCGGATGAATTTGCTAAACTCAACTGAATGTGTTCCATACTTTCATTTAGACCGTAGGAAATCCCGTTATCAACACGTGGGTTACATCATCCGAGGTATTCCTGATCATTCAACGAGACGTTTTAATTTAGTTGCAATTATAGTTTTGTTGTTCTGTTTGTTATTAAATTTTGAGTTGTTTTATATTTTGAAATGTTGTGGCGGTGGTTTTTATCTTGTAATGACTTTTAATTTAGTTTTGGTTTCAGTTCGGGGACTATCTTAAAGGTTTTGATTTTCATGCAACGAGTTTTATTTAACATGCAAGAAAAGTAAAGTGCATTGCAATAAAGTAAATTGCAATAAAATAAAAGCGTACCTGGAGGGTCTTCCCGTCATCCCAAACTGCACTTAAAACACATGTTAAGACATTTAAATATTTCAATAAGTACCTAGTTAAAGCTAAGGGAAAGGTTTTGGTTGTCTACCAAAGCCCTAATCCTATAGCTAATCATCTCCTATGACGTCTAGGTTCTTGTGTTTTGGTTTAAGGATGACTTTCTTCACCCAAGAACAATTAAATTCACTTGTTCTTATAAACATCCTATCATATTGAGAAAGTGTTTAAGACGAGTCTTAAACATCTTTTCAATACCTCTAGGATTGTTTTAAGTCCAAGAGAATTTAATTATACAAGTGAATTAATAATCTAGGAGTTTAAGTTTTGTTCTCTTGCTCAGTGAACTAGGACATTTGAATATCCTATAAGTGAAGTAACGCTTCACTTGATGCCTCATTTAAGAGTTATAATAATAAGAGCTCTAAAAGGGCAAATCAAATTATTAAGTATTTTAATGATTTAAACTTAATGATTCAATTTTAATTTTGACTTAATTATAAAAAGTTAGTTTAAGTTTAGAATAGTGTTCAAGTTATTTTAGATTTAATTCTTAATGATTTCATTTAGGTTTGTTGTTAAATGATTTCAATTTAATCTAATTCAATTTAATTTTAATTCAATTCAATTTAATTTTAATTTAATTTGATTTGATTTTAATTTTATTTAATTTAATTTAACTTGATTTGATTTAATTTTAATTTAATTTAATTTAATTTAATTTCAATTTAATTTTAATTTAATTTAGTTTTAATTTAACTTTAATTTTAATTTAATTTAATTTTAGTTTAATTTTAATCTTAATTTGATCTAATTTCAGTTTAATTTTAATTTGGATTATTATTTTAATTTTTTAATTAAGAATTAAGTATTATTGAAGTGATTTATTTAGGGATTTTTGAATTAAAGAATAAATATCCTCTTAATAATATCCCTACTTTAATAATTCTAATTTCTATTATTCTCCCAAAATTTCAATTAATTAATTAATTGAAGTTTTATTTTAATTATTTTTGAAATGTTAGTAGGTTTCTACCCTCAATCATTTACGTTTCAATCATCCAAAATCAGTTTAAAATCAAATATTTTACCCCCCCTTTTAATTAATCCTAAAATTTAAAAAAATGAGGTATTTTATTATTACCATTTTGCCCTTCAAGCTTAATAATTCTATAACTCACTAAATTAAGCTCAAATGAACTTGAAATTTTTATGTAACCTCACTCACATGTCAATTAAGACATTAGAGGAGAAAATGTGATTTTTTATATTTAATTTATTTATGTAATTATTTTTAATGGAAAATAAGGGTTTTCAAGGAAAATTCAATAACATGACCAAGGAAATGTTTCTGTCCTTAAGAAAATTATGAGATGCTCCTAATAATCCGAGGACCATTTGGATCAATTTTGGTGATTTTTTGAATTATATTTTATTTATTAGAATTATTTTTACTTTTGGAGTATTAATTAATTTTAAAATAAAATTAAAGTTGAAAAATGTATTTAATATTTTTCTTAAATCTCTCTGACCTCAAGGAGTTAAGAGAAATAAATTTTGTATTTTTCTGATTTTTCTTTAGTTTATTAGAATTATTTTAGTGAAAAGGTTGGAAAATACATTTTTTAATATTAAAAATCACATTAAGCCTTTAAAATTCAATATCTTATCCTAGAGACTTAAGAAAAATATTTTGTTTGTTCCTAAGTGATTAGAATTCAAAATGTGACATTTTGGTAATTTTTAATATTTTTATGATTTTTATTATTTTTTAATTATTAAAAATATTAAAATAATGATAAAAATCAACTTTTTTAGAAAATTACAAATTTAATTTTCGTAAGTTCCTCTGATATCAGAGAAGCTCCAAAACCATTTTTGTGAATTTTTGAAAAGTATTTTGTGCGTTATGATATTTTAAAGTTTAATTTTACCCATTTTACTTAAGAGGCTTAATCAACCCATTTGGTGGGGTTAATCAAGTCCAATTGATTTTAAATTTTTATGAGATGTTCCTCTAGTCCCAAAGATTAGTGGAGAATTGTTTTTAAGTTAATTTGATGTGTAGTTAACCCTAATTAATTAAAATTCAATTTTGGGCATTTAGACCAATTAGGGTTATTCCAAGTGAATTAACTCAAAACTTATTTTTCCTAGGTTCCTCTGGTCATAAGAAACATCACCAAATTTTCCTAGAATTTATTTCTCAATATGCTAATTATTGGAATTAAAATATTCTAAACAGTAACATGCAATTGAAAAATCAATAACTTCTCATAGGGATGGTCTCTGACCTTGGAAAATTCAAGGAATGTTCCCAAGTTCAGAGGCTTTAAAAGCCCTATGGTCTCATGCCATGGTGAATTGTCTATGTGCATGGAGAATTAAAATAGTGTAGAGAGTAAATAAATTATTAAAAATAAAATACTTAATAAAATTAATTGATTTCTTTTCCACATTATTCTCCTCTGTTCACTGAGCAAGAGAGTATTTTTATTTTATTTTTGTGATTTTTCTACACAAAGTTATGGATTTTCTAAGTTCTAGTAATTTAATAAATAGGAAAATAACCCTATTTATCTACTTATCCATGCGGTGTTGCGTCAACCTCGGAGGCTCCGAAGGGGTGCGTGTCGCGCTGTGATTGGGCTCCGCCATCTGAGTTAGCCATCCTGGGACCCGCCTTTCACGTAACATCTTCTGGTCCGACGCGATCCGAGCCTTCCATCCGATACACGCGCGATCCAACGGCTCCTGGTCATCGTCTATGACTGGTGTGCACCCGTGATCGTCCACACTAAAACTCTAAGAGCTCACTAGATTCTCAACGGATTTTTGTGTTCTTATGCTCTATGGATTCGTCTTAACGAGACGAACACATCCATATGGTAAACATGCATTGAAATCGATTCATATCAAATGGAGAATCTCCAGAAGCTTGGGAAGAAAAGAGAGTTCATACCTTTGCTCAGAGAAGTGAAGCTTCGATCTGAGAGTTGTGTCACGTTCGATTGGGTCCAAGCAAGCTCCAAATGAAGTCCTTTGGCCTGGTGAATTGCCTAGGTACAAAAGTGACCACAGCCGATCACAAAGCTTGGAGGCTGGACGCAATGGCTGGCCTGGTGAAGGGGCTTTTGCTGGGAAACTTCTCCTCTTGGTCTGGTTAAGGTGTAGAGTTAATCAATTTAAGGATTGACTCACTGTGGTGAAGTGTCCTGGTTTTGGGCTTGAGTTTCAACTCTGAAATTGAGCTTACAGAGAGGAAATGGCAGGGGGATTTCAGTGGGGATCAAGTTCTCCAGGTGTGAGGAGAGTCTGGAATGATTTTGGCAGAGTTTCTGTATGGTTTTTGTTTCTGCCTTCTCCATGGCCGAGAGAGGTGGGGTTTAAATAGGAGTGGCTGGAGGGCCTCCCGTGGGGTTCAAGGCTTGGATCGACTGCTCGGGGAAGAGAAGAACGACCATGGTGGCCATTGGGCATGGGGCGGCTCGGCAGGGAGAATTTCAATGTTAGGCTCACATGGTGCTCTAGGGTGTGGTGTTTTTCGGCGATCCAGGCGGCTGGCCGGCAGGCATGGGATTCCCTCAGGTTCAGGTGAGTCAGGGCTGGGGTTTTGTGTATTTAATTGGTAGTTGCCAAGTGTAAAGTGGTTGGATCAAAATGGAATGGGGGCATGGCTAATTTTGGCTCAATTTGGTCAACTCATGTGTTTGGGTTCACCTTCCCATGACTTGATTTTAGGCTGAGGGAATGAGTTAGGTTAGCAGGTCAAAGGTGGCGAGGTCCCTTTCTAAGAATATTTAATTTAGATTTGGGTTTAAGGGAGACATGATTAAGGCTAATGACTTTTAGGAATCATGGAAAGAGCCTCCCTTCCTTTCTTATCTTGGGTATGGTGAAGTGTCCAAAGCCCTCATGGCTCCCATGTGGCTCATGCCTGGCTTCATGGCTCACCTTTGGCTTGGAAGAAGCTAAGTTAAATTTCATGAAAGAGGATTTTAGGAATTTTAGTAATTTAGGGGTGATTTGATAGGATTTGGCATATGGCTTAATTTAGAAAAAATTTGACGGCTTAATTAGAACTTAGGGATGATTTCAATTAAAGGTATGATGAGAAGAACTTGTCATATGGGCTTTAGCATGAAGTTTGGGCTTTTGGAATCATTTTGGAGTGGGCTTTTAGGAAGGCCTAAGGAAGTGGGCCTTAGGTTTTAAAATAAATTTATGGATGGGAATTTTGTAAAAGGTTGGGCCAAATAATTGTTGGGTTTGGTTTAAAGAAGTGTCATGAGTAATTTGAAATAAATTTGAGGTGGTTTGGGTTTGAATTGGGTTGGATTTGGGCTTCTTTGGTAAAGGGGCCAATATAGGTCAAATTGGGCTAATTTGGGCCAATGTTGGGCTAGGGTTGAAATTGATGTAAAATTAATGTTGGGAAATGTTTATGGTGGTACTGCAAAGAGTTTTCAACTTTGGTTGGACTTTAATTTTGGGATTTGGGCCCATTTGGGTTAGGTTTGGGTTTAGGTCAAAAGTGGTAATTTTGGCTTTGGGTTGGATTTGGGTGGAGTTTAGGTTCAAATTTTGGGCAAATCATGTTAGTTTTTTGTTTGTGGGGATGTTAGGGAAAGTTTAGAAATGGCTTGGGGTCAATTGGAGTTAAATTGGGTTAGTTTGGGCTAAGTTTGGGTCATGGGTGCAAATTGGGCTTTAAGGTCAAAAGTGAAATTGGATTCAAATGTCAATCAAATTGGGCTTGGATTTAGTTTAGATTGACATTAGGGATATTTAATTGAAGTTTAGAATTGTATTGGACCAAAATTGGGGTCAATTGGGTTGATTTGGTTTGACATTGTGTTCACTGTAGGTTAAAAATGAGTCAAATTGGGGGTTTTGGTAAAAGTGGGGTAAATTGGCAACATTGGCCCATGGTGTAGTTGAACAAAATGAAATTAAGATTATTTGGGATTTTCTGGAATTTTCTGGAAATTTTTGGAATTTATAAAAGTTTGGCCAAAAGTGTATTTTTAGTGTATTTGGAGTGTTTTTTTGGAAATTTTGGTATATTTGGCTATGGATGATCAATTTGAGTGATGTGGAAATGTTTTGGATTGGTTTTGAGGAATTTTGGGTGATTTGGAGATTTTGGAAAATTTGGGCAATTTCAAGGGCTTTTGGTAGGTTTGATGGGTGTAGGATCCCCGAGGTCAAAAATTGAAATTTTGGAAGAATGAAGATAGATCAAATGTGAGTGAAATGGAATCACTTTGGTTGAGCCATGAAGCCATATTAAGCCCATATGAGCCATGAGAGGACTCATTGGAGGCATTCACTATGTTGTTCCTAACCCTCTTAGCCGGGGGCTTAGGGGTTAAGGTCCATCCATATGAATTACCTACATGAGTCGAGGAGTCAAGTTGGGCATAGGTGTGGTTTTAGGATTTGGATTGTGTGTGTGAGAGTGTAGAGTGTGAGTGTAGTGAGTGTGTAAGTCAACCCTCACCAGACCAAGCCACCCAGGGTGGTCCTAAGGCCAGAGAGTCCTATAGGGAACTCATCCCTTAAACCTTCACATTTGATTTCAACCCTCTAGGTGATTAGGGGTCTACAATCAAGCTTGTGGGGTTTGCAGGGAGACAAGAAGTGTTTTAAATTTCTAAGGGATGGGTCCCAATTCTAGTCCTCTAAGATAGTCAAAGGAAAAGCCTAAGGCTAGATCCTAAACACTAAAGAGGGAAGAGAAGACCTCATCGAAAATGAGGTCAACATTGCAGTGTTAATTCATAAGGTAGAATATCACTCACAAAGTAATTCACAATATCAGCATACCATGGTAAATTTCTTTCCTTAATGTTTTACCGTTGTTCATCAGGGAAAGTTTATGTAATTTCCTTTTCAAATTCATTAACTCACGTTGTTCCAGTCTAGATAAATGATCAACTATTTGATTATCAATTCCTTTTCTATCCACTATCACAAAGTCAAATTCTTGCATTAGAAGTATTTATCTGATTAATTTTGGTTTGGCATTCGTATTTTGCATTAAATATTTGATAGCCAAATGGTCAGTATGCACTATACATTTAGCCCCAATTAATACGATCTAAATTTTTCAAAAGCATAAACAATAGCTAATAACTCTCTTTCAGTAGTGGTATAATTAATTTGAGCTTCATTAAGAGTTTTACTAGCATAGTAAATAACTTTTAACATTTTATCATACCTTTGCCCTAAAGCAACTCCTATCGCATAATCACTAGCATCACACATGAGTTCAAATGGATTCTCCCAATCAAGTGAAACTATTATAGGAGCAGTGATTAATTTTTCTTTTAATAATTTAAAGGCATTAAAAATTCTTCATTAAAATTAAATTTCTTATCTTTATCTAAAAGTTGGCACAGAGGTTTAGTTATTTTTTAAAAATCTTTAATATAATGCCTGTAAAATCCAGCATGTCCTAAGAAAATTCTAACCCCTCTCACCATAGTAGGAGGTGATAGATTTGTAATAATTTGAATTTTTGCAGGGTCTACTTTCATACCATGTTCAGAAATTTTATGCCCAAGTACAATTCCTCCTGCAACCATAAATTGATATTTTTCCCAATTCAGAACTAAATTTGTTCTTTCGCAAAGCTCCAAAACCTTTTCTAAATTATTTAAACATATGTCAAATGAAGTTCCAAATACAGAAAAATCATCCATAAAAACTTCTATTCAATTGTCAATCAGATTACTAAAAATTGACATCATACATCTTTGAAAAGTTGTAGGTGCGTTACATAATCCAAGGGACATTCTTCGAAAATCAAAAGTTTCATATGGGCTAGTAAATGTAGTCTTTTCTTGATTCTCAAGAGCAATAGGTATTTGGTCATAACCAATATATCCATCCAAAAAGTAATAATATTTGTGCCCAGCTAATCTATCCAACATTTGATCTAGATGTGGTAAAGGAAAGTGATATTCCTTAGTGGTGGCGTTTAATTTTCTATAATCAATACAAATTTGCCAACCAGTGACTTACCTAATCAGTATTATTTCATTTGGTTCATTCACATCAACAATCACTCCTCCTTTCTTAGGGACATAAAGAATTGGACTTACCCAAGCACTATCTGATATAGGGTAAATAATTTCAACATCTAACCATTGTAAAATTTCTTTCTTTACTACTTTCATCATCAGATTTAATCTGACTTGTGGATCAGCTCTCGGTTTATGTTGTTCATCTAATAAAATTCTATGCATATAGATCGAATGATTGATTCCTTTAATATCAGCTAAAGTCCAACCAAATGCCTTTTTGTATCTTATTAAGGTTTTCAATAATTTTTTTTCTTGATATTCATTCAAATCTGAAGATACAATAACTGGTAATGTGGATAATTCTCCAAAAAAACATATATTTCAAATAGTTTGGAAGAATTTTCATTTCTAGTTCAGGAGGTTTTATTATAGATGGAATTAAATTATTATTATTTTTTAATAGTATCCAACATTTCAAATATTTCCTGAACATAATCTAATTCTTCATTATCTATCTCATCTTAATCATCTTTCCATTCTATTATCATCCGCAAATTTCAAATCTTTCTTTTCTATTTTCTCTTCACAAATTTCTTAAAATGATCATTCCTTAAATAATCACAGATTTCCATTCTAAAGTATTCATCATCTTTTTCTATTGAATGATATTTCATTGATTTTAAAAATATTAAATGTTACCTCTTGATCATTAACGCTCATAGTTAATTCTCTTTTTTGAACATCTATATTAGCTCTCCCAGTAGCAATGAACGATATTCCCAAAATAATAGGAATTTCTTTATCTTCCTCCATATCTAAAACATTAAAATCCACAGGAAAAATAAATTTATCAACCTTTACTAAAACATCTTCTATAACTCCTTTAGGATACGTGATAGAATAATTAGCTAATTGAAGAGTCACAAAAGTATGGGAAATTTCTCCTATTCCTAATTTTTGAAAGTTGATAGAGGCATGAAGTTAATACTAGCTCCTAAATCACACAAGGCTCTTCCAAAAATTTTTTCACCTATAGCATAAGGAATAGTGAAACTACCAGGATTTTTAAGTTTTCAGGAATTTTTTTCTGAATAATAGCACTACACTCTTCAGTAAGTGCAATAGTCTCGTGATCTATGAACTTCTTTTTCTTATTAAGTATCTCCTTCATAAATTTCACATAATCAGACATCTGTTATAAGGCTTCAACAAAGGGAATATTTATTAGTTAATTTTTTAAGAATTTCTAAAAATTTTGTAAATCAGTTATCTCTATTTTGTTTTCTTAATCTTTGAGGAAATAGAGGTGGTGGTTTTTCTACAGTAATTTTCGTTGGTTTAAGCTGATATTTTAAATCAGGATAAAGATTATCATTTTCTTTTTTCAGTTTTCACATACTCTTTCTCATTTTCAACTTCTTTTTGCACACTAATTTCTAATTATTTTCTACATATTAATTGTATAGCCTTAATTTGTTCTTTATTTTGATCTTTCGGATTAATTTCAACATTACTAGGAAGAGTTTTAGAAGGTCTATTATTAAGCGCTGTAAAAATATGTCCTAATTAATTTTTCAATGTTTTTAATAGCAGCTCCCTGAGTTTGTAACTGATTTCCTTGAGTTTGTAATTGTTGCCCATATTTAAAATTAATTCTTCTATTGACAACTTCTTTTCCTTAAATTGTGTGTTACTATTAAAACCTAAAGGATAAGAAGGTCTATAGTTAGTGTTTCCCTGGTTGTTCAAATTTCATATGGGTTCACTGGATTGTTCCCCCATTCATTGATTAGCAATTCCAATATTATTATTATTCCAGTTTAAGTTTAGATGGTTTTTCCAACCAGGATTATAATAGTTTGAATAAGGATTGTTGGGAATATTGTTTATAACATTCAAGGTTTCATAAGATGTTTGAGATTCTATTATTTGTCCTAATGAATTTTCCTCTAGCACTGGAGGTGTTTGAGAATAGTTCATTTCATATTGATCTATTTTCTTTGAAAGGGCATCAATTTGAGAGACTATCATAGTTATAGCATCAGAATCATGAATACTAGCTACTCTTTTAGGATTTACCCATTCAGAGGGCCATTGAAAATTATTGATAGCCATCTCTTCTATTAAAGAATAAGCCTCATCAAAAGGTTTTGACACTAATGATCCATTAGTAGCAGCATTTATAATTGATCTAAGAGATCCTACTAATCTATTATAAAATGTTTGTATTATTAACCAATCTGGTAAAGCATGATGTGGACATTTCCTAAGGAGATCTTTAAATTTTTCCCAAGCTTCATATATTGATTCCCTTTCAAACAGACCAAAAGATGTAATATCATTTCTAAGCTTAGCAGTTTTTTATGGAGGAAAATATTTTGACAAAATTTTTTGTAAAATTTCTCCCCTAGTTCTGATAGATCCAGGTGCTAATGAATTTAACCACGCCTTAGTTTTATCCCTTAATGAAAAAGAAAAAAGTCTAAGTCTGACAGCGTCATTAGACACTCTGACATATTTAAATGTAACATACAATTCTATAAAACTAGCAAGATGTAAATTAGGATCTTCATTCGTTTTTCCACCAAACTGATTATTTTGTATCATTTGGATAATAGTAGGTTTAAGTTCAAATGAATTAGCGGTAACATCAGGATTCTGAATAGTTAAGTGAATTTCATCTGCTGTAGGGTTAGCTTAATCTCTTAAAGGTCTTGGTTGATGTTCATTTTCATTTCTTTGATTATCTAACTTGTTTATCATTTTTTTTTAATTTTTAATCTCTTTTTGTTGTTTTCAAAATTTTCTAATAGTATGTTCTAATTCTCAATCTTAAGGTACTAAACCTACGGATCCAATATTACGCATACAAAAGTAAGATAAACACACTTAAAAGTAAGCAAGCACACACAATTGCAAATGATAAAATAGAGGTTTTCAAATACTACTAAATTGATTGTACCAATTTATACCTTCCCCAATAACACAGCGCCAAAAACTTGACTGGGGTCTGACTGCTACACAGTTTACTATATATATATATAAAGTAGTTTCCATTTAATTTCAAAGTAAGAACACTTTAATAATAAAGCAGTCATCCTTATATGCAAGTATACGTATCGTTCAAGTAATACATGGCTCTAGTATAGTCCTGGTTATCGATTCCACAAGGAAGGTTGTTACTATTCAAAGTATAGTACATAAATCTAATATTCAAATCAAATGCACGTCTAGGAAATATTAAAGTTGCTAATGTAAAAGTTGCTAAAAATTAAGTTTACTAAAATTACTTTCTAATTTCGTAGACAAAGTTGACTAACACAGACTAAGTTTTGGATTGAAGGTTCAAATATAGAAAAGCATATTCCCCCTTACAATGATACTATGATGAGTAGATGATAAAGATTGATAAAAACATGTATTGTGCCAAATAAGAGCATACATATTCTTTACTCTCTTCAGAGTTCCTACCCATCAGAGTTATGTAAAAAACATTGGCAAATCCTAGGCTTGTTCCCTACATCCAAGATTAGGTTGGGAGGATACTAGCTGCCACCTCAGAGCTCCCACTTCCCCTTCACCTGAAGGCTAACCTTTTCTTTAGTTTCCAAACACTAGGACCAATTTGGGGATTTAAATCTGTCACCCAAAAATCTCCGATTCTATGCCCATCAAAACAAATTTCCCTATTTATTTGCATTCAACCCCCATGAACTATGAATTTCATTCATGGACATTAAATGAATTCTCCACTTTCATTGTAGAACACTTAACCCTCTCGGATTGTGTGTTTCGCATAAAGTTTTAACAATTCAACTGGCCAAATCGAAAAGTAAATGAAGTACAAAGTGAAAAATCATCACAACTTCTAAACATTTAAATGGCACATCAAATCTACATCATCACTTCACCATATCTCATTGCAAGGAGAAAGACAAACAAAACAACTCAGAATTCATGAGGAAGATATGACAAAACATAGATTTTTTCTATAAAAGCAAAGTCGTACAAATAATAAGAAGTAGGTGCAACTTATCTCAATTTCCTCCCCAAGTAAATCCCTTGAAGTTCCCTTGAATTCTCTTCTTTCTCTACAACAACACTCAATTCTCTCTTAGAATAGTAAGGAATAAGCAATCTCTCACTTTCCTTCTTCTCCTACACTCTTTAGAAGAGAATCCCTCTCAACACAAGACTCTAACACATACCAACACACACTCTCTCCTTAAACCCTAACACACTCTTCTTACACTCCAAGACTTCAAAAGACACCACCCACATAAAAAAACACCTTTTGGGCAGCCTAATTCAGTTTAAAATAAGTTCGAAATAAATTCCTAAGAGTTTCCTCAAGCAACCCTTCAAAAATTGGCCAAATGCATTGAATTGGGCAACCACCAGATTCGGGCACCGTTTGCGCTCGATAGAGCGTCTTCGGCACTAGATAGGGAGTCATCGGAGCCCTAGAGCGTCAATTATTAGAATGCTCTCTGGAAATGGGTGTCGGCGGCGCCCATTATGGTGTCGTTGGTGCCAGTATTCCGAAATGACCACTTTACCACTTTTTGCTCCAAATTCGTTCTTTTTTGTTTCCTTTTGCTCCAATCATCTAAAATCATCATACCTGCACCAAAATATCAAGAATGCCTTCCTTTAAAGTGTAATATCACCAAAAAATAAGTACAAAATATTTATGAAAATCTAGCATATATTTGGTGTATCAATATACTTTTATGTGGAACTTCACACTCAATCAAGGAAGTGCATCCATATGCTCTTCTTCCTCTAAGTCCCCATTGAGGAAGATATTTTATATATCCAACTATTATAGAGGTCAGTCAATATTAAATACTAGTAACAAAATAAACCTTACAGAGTTTAGTTTTACAACTAGAGAGTTTAGTTTTACAACTGGGGCAAATATTTCTAAATAATCAATGTTAGATGTCTGAGTAAATCCCTTGGAAACCAATCAAACCTTATACTGTTTTAGAGAGCCATCATAATTGTACTTGATTATAAACACCCATTTTAACCCTTCAAGTAGATCAATCAATTCCCAACTATTAATTTTTTCAAGGACTTTGATCTCCTTAAAAATAACCTCCTTTTACTTAGGAACTTCAATAACATATTACACAGTACAAGGAATCTCCATACACGGTAATTGTGAGGTAATAAAATTGAAAGTATATGAAAAGTTTTCATACGACACATAATGGGATAATGTAAAATTTTGGGTGTAAAACCTTTCCCCAATAAGAAGGCTAAACTCATTAGACTCGAGATTCAAATTAGGCTCAAATTCAGGACTAGAAAACTTAAAAAATCAAAGTTGAAAGTGGATTGAACATAAGGTAAATGACTAATGAGGAAATTATCTAGGTGGATTTTGGGCAGTGAAATGGATTTTTAGACCCGTTTGTTTTACCTATGCAATGAATAGACAATATCAAATGATACCACTATCACAGTTCTTCTTTGAAATTAGCATCATGAGGTGATATTATACAAACTTCAATATCTAAATGTCTCGTTGCACTCTCTCCTGAGATAATACTATTTGGGGTTTTTGGGCAAAAAATCAAAAATTAGGGATATACTATTTTGGGAGTCTTCAGTTTCAAGAAAGTACTAAAACTCAAAAGAATAATCTTTATTTTGTTCCCTCCTTAAGTTGATGTGAAAAAATGGTTGTAATTCAAAAAATTGACATCCATGCTAAGAAATTTTTTTTAATTGATATCAAAGTATTTATACCATTTTGGTTAGAAGCATAACCAACAAACACATATTTTTGGCTCGGAGTTCAAGTTTTTTTTATTATGAAAGTAAATGAAAATGCTACACCTAAATATCATTAGAGGTAAAGAATATGAGAGTCAAATCTTTCAGATTATTTTTTGAAAAATAACAAAAGGCGTTTCAAAATTTAAAACCTTATTGGGCATTTTATTTATGAGAAATGCAGCAGTAAGAACAGCTTCACCTCGACAGTTGATTTATTAATAACATTGTCTGAGCTACTTCCAATAAGTGTTTATTTTTTCTTCTTTCGGCCACGTCATTTTGTTATGGATGTCAACATAAATTTTTTAATAAATTATTCCTTTTTTGAGAAAAAAACTTGACCCAGACTATTTTTAAAATACTTTTGGTTATTATCGCTTCGAAATATTTGAATGGTTTTTTTGAAATTGTGTTTGTACCATAGTGTAAAAAGTTTTAAAAATTATTTCCATTTCAAATTTGTTTAATTAGATAAACCTAACTTAACCTAAGGTGATCATCATCGAAAGTCACAAAGAATTTTTCCCTAGAATATGTGAGGTTTTTACCCTAGATATTACAATGAACTAGAGTAAATGGTGTAGTTGGATTATATATTTGTAGAGAAAAGGATGCATGATACTGCTTAATAAACTGATTAACTACACATTAAAATAAGGACAAATTTTTATTCTGAAATATGTTGAGAAACAAGTATTTAGATACTGAAAAATTAGGATTTCCTAACATATAATGTCATATCATATTTTTATTATCTTTACAAATAGAAATAGAAATTAAACTAGTATTTAAACATTCTCTATTTGAGTTAAGTCCTTTGTCAAAAAAATAGTCCATCTTTTTCCTTAACGCTGCCAATAATCCTTCCTGTGGTCAATTCCTAAAACTCAGAATAAGAAGAATAGAAGTTAGCTTAAGGTTAATGATCAGTAGTAATTTTACTAATGGACAACAAGCTATTTGATAGATTATGAGTATGAAGAACATCACAAAGGGTTAACAACAAGGAGAGCTTGACAATTCTTATCCCAGTAATTATTGAGAGAGAATCATCAACAATTTTGACCATTTTATTATTTTCACATATATAGGAGAAAAATAACAGAAAAATCTATCATGTGATCAGTTGCGCTATAATCAATTATCCAAAAAATGAGAATAATTAGAAATAATTACTAACAAAGCAGTAGCTAAAGAATTACTCATTTGTACTAAGGAGCAAGGTAGAATCAGAGATAATTTTGGTGATTGGAATAATTTTGGAAAGTGCTCTAATTGCTCTGTGGTGAATAGGATTGCATTCAAGTTAGTAAGAGGTTGTTATGTTTCTTTAGCAGTGGCTTGATAAGCTCGACCTTCACGCATGGATTTTGATTTCTAGTTTGCAGGTTTAACATGAAGTTTTCAATATGTCTACTTCATGTGTCATAGTTTTTTGTAATGCTCACACCATAATTTATAATTCCCTTCTTTATCAGTGTCAATTGATTTTGACAAGTGATGAGTTCTCCCATTTAATGTTATAAGAAGATTCTGTGTCTCACAATATAATTTTTCTTCTTGACTCTTCCCATCTACTTTCAGAAAAAACTTCTTAAATAGATGGTAGAGGTTTCCTACCGAGGATGCAACCTCAGACATTATTTAAAGTTTGATAAAGGCTAGCTAGGAACATCTAGACTTTGTTGTTATCTTCTCTTTTCTGATAATGAGCATATTCCCTTAAATTCTCTCAAATTTCATAAAAATATTGATCAAGTTCCTTATAGAATGCTACCAACTTGTTATGATATTTAGTAACATCACAATTAATTTGTTTTGATTTCTAAATTTGAGTTTACACTTTAAAAATTTAGGAATAATTTTCAAATTTTGAATAAAGATCTCAAACAGTCTCCCAGATATCTCTAGTAGTGGGAAGAAATAGATGTGACTTTCCTATGGTAGGTTTCATGGAGTCGATGAGCTAAACCATACCAAGATAATTTTTGGACTGTCATTTTTTTTCAGATTAAAATGGTTATTAATAGGTTTTGAATATTCTTTTGTTAAAGACCTAATTTTCCTCTCCCACTGATCACCACTTTTATGGATTGAGACCACTTTAGGTTTTTATGCTCGTGGAGTTTAATAATTATGAGATAAGGAGGATAGTTTTATTAATAATACTGGTCGATATAGGCTAAAAGGAGTTTTAGGTGAGGTGATGTGGTCTCATAATTACTAGAGTTGTTTAATGTGAAAGGATTTCTCTGGACTTCGGGAATCATTACTAACTTATACGACATCCTTAAAATATAAGATGAGTAGCACATGTGTAGTGAAGAATAAAGATGCTATGGTTGAAGTACAAACAAAGCCTACAGTTGATGTCAGAGAAAGTGATGAGGAGTTTGATTTAGGTAGCAACCATGTAGGACAGACAAATAAACATGAGAGGAGCAAAATTTTTCAATGAAAATTCTCAATAAAATTCACGAGCGGCCTAATAGAACTCATAGATAGAACTCTCAGACAAATGTTCGAGCCCTATCACAGTTCATAACAATCGTGAGAAGAAGTAAAGCAAAGCAGAACTCCTGGATGAATAGAATGGATGAAGTTTTTTAACTCAATTCTACAGAAGTTCCTTCTTGACCAATCCTCATGATACAGTCTCTTGACTAGTTGTGAAACCAACGACGGGATCAAGTACAACCTTGCTTCAATCTAGAACCTTAGTAGTCGCATCGATGAGAGCTCTGATAGCATGTACAGTTTGGAAAGAGTAAAATACTTATTCCTTTTTCATTTCATAGAAAAAACTACAAATAAAGAGGGATAGCTTCAACATTAGGAAAAAAATAAAATCATTCATGACTCCCCAAGATAAAAGAATAAAACTATAATTATAACATACCAATAATGCTACATTCTAAAAATAAAAAATATGAATAATAGAATATACTAAAATAAAAATAATTCCTAAAAATCCAACACAAGGTATGATGAACAAAGTTCTATAATCTTCTTTTGTGAAGCTTCATGCTAGTTTTCAATAATGATATTTTAACATATAGTACCACTTCAGATGATCATTTAAATTATGTCTGCTTGACGTTATCGTCATTACAAGCACATACCTTACATGTTATAACAACCAAATGTGAGTTTTCTTGTCATCAAATAGATTAGATAGGTCATATTATCTCACATCAAGGGCTAGCAATTGATTCAAAAATGATTGAGGCATTATGTATTGGCCAAATCCAACTTTTATGAAGTAATTAAGATGATTTATGAGAATTACAAGTTATTATTGAAATTTGTCTAAAATTTTACATATTACTAATCCATTAACTTAACTATTGGAAAATAATAAATTTCAATGATCTATGACAACTCATGTTGTTTTTGATGACCTGAAGAAGGCTATGACTTCATTATCGGTTCTAGCATTTTCTGACTTTTCATTACCACTTATTGTGGAAATAGAAGCTTTGAGTGTTGCTATTGGTACAACTTTTATTCTAAACAATCATCCACTTTCTTTCTTTAGAAAGAAATTATCCCTAATTATGCAAAAAGCTTCCACTTATATTCATGAATTATGTGTGATCACTGAAACAATTCTTTATTTGAAATAATCAACAAAGTATTCGTGAACTAATACAATAGTTATTCAAACTCCATAACTACAACGATTCTTAATCAAACTATTGGGCTTTAATTATATAATGGAGTATTAATTAAGAGATTCTAATCAGGTGGTAGAAGAATTCTCTCACAGAATAGATGATCAAACAACAACAAACAACAGCTAACACCTTATTAGCTTATACCAAGCAAGCAGCTAAATAATTAATCAAATCAGGGAAAAATTAAACAGCTTGCCAAACTTATAGCAATTGATAAAGAACATTACCTAACAAATTTCCCTTTAGCAGAATTCATGATGGACTTCAATACTAGAAAAATAGATTTTTTTTCTTGTCTAAACTACACAATTCCATATTAATGTAATTACATATCAGCCCAATAAGAGAACATAGGGGTATCAAACACACCATAAAAGGAGTAAAAACAATTTTTTTGGCAAGGAATAAAAAAAGATGCATAACTCCATTATGTTAAAACTTGTTCAACATATCAACTAAAAAATATGAAAATAAAAAGCTGGCAAGAATATTTCAACCATTAACAATACCATCCATCATTTGGAATGAAATCATAATGGATTTATTATGGCATTTACAAAATTACAAAGAAAAACTGTAATTCTTGTAGCAATTGATAGTTTGTCCAAGTATGCACATTTCATATCTCTTAACAACAAGTTTTCAGCAACCTTAGTGGCAACATCATTTGCTTTATAAATAGTTAAACGGCATGGTATTCCATGATTCATTGTCTAAGATAGAAACACATTATTTTTTTAAGTTTTATGGAAAGAAATATTTTTCCTTAGTGGGACAATTTTAAATCATAGTAGTTTATACCATCCAAAATCAGACAGACAAACCAAAGTAACAAATCGAGGTATCAAACAATACCTTCACAGTTTTTGTATAGATAACCCAATAGGTTAGCTTCAATTATTACCATCGACAAAATTTTATTACAACACATCTAAACAAACATCCATGGGCATGACTCTTTTTCAAATAGTTTTGAAGACCTCCACCATCTTTTATTTCATACAATTTAGGTGTATATAATATTGAGGTCGTTGATGATATATTAATAAATTGAAACACTTTGTACAAACCTCACCCAAAAAAAAATAGTATGAAACAAATAACTCATAAAAACAGGTGATAGATATAATTGTCTGTTGGAGATGAAGTTTTAGTAAAAAATCCAACAATATAAACAAACATCTATGACAACCAATATTTTCACCAAACTTAACAGAAGATATTATGGACCATTAAAAGTCTTACAAAAGGTGGGAACTGCATCCAAAATTGGACTAACTATCATAACTAAAATACATGTTGTCTTTCATATATCTTAGGGAAGATTCCAACATATAACCTACTCCACTTCAAGTCTAATTTATAGCCAGACAACCATTAATTCAACCATTAAAAATTCTACAATAATGAATTTTTGTAAAAGATAACAACATAGCCTTACATCTCTTAGTACATAGGATGGATTATTAGTAGGAGAAGCTTGATGGGTATTTTTAGAAGAGTTGCAGTCATCATATCCTCATTTCTACCTTAGGGATAATATTTTTTTTTATGGAGAAGGTAATTATGTGATACTTCAAGATATAGTAATAAATATAAATAAAAAATTAAGAAAGTATCCATACTGGTTAAAAGATTTTCAAACTATTTAATCACAGAGTTCAGCCACAAGAAAAGAGGGGACAACCAGGAAGTTTGATTTAGAATGTTGTTTGACAGTTGTCAAGTTATCGATAAATCTGTAATGTAGCATTATATGATACACTGTATTTGTGATACTTCATTACAATGCATTTAGGATACTTTGTTTCATGTTATTTGAGAATACATTGTTACATAATAGAGTTCACTGACGATGATGACCAGAGGCGGCAATGGTGATTAACAGTGGCCAATGAGCAGTCATCGATAGTGAGCGATAACTACAAAGTCCGGAAGCTTTCGTCGGGCCTTCATTCTTAAAAAGCACTGGAATTTGACTCCTCCCCCCTCAAGTGTAGAGAGGGAGTCTATTCATAGGCTCTAAAGGAGGGCAATTGTGGTCCTTTGGTGAATAACTTTCCCAAGCACCCAATTAGATGGCTCATTTTAATCCCTTTTGATCATAAAAGTTTATTTAATAATTTATACACCTAAAATATATAATATTTTTTATGCACATTTCTATACCTATTTTTGATGATATTGCACTTTAATGGAAGGTATTTTGTGTTTTTTCTTGCAGGTATGATGAAAATGAGTGATTATGATGAAAGGAGCAAAATTGGATCAAATTTGGAGCAAAAAAATGAAAAATGAAAATTTGGGCACTGGCGGCTAAGCGTCGCTGGGCCGGCACTTAGCCACCACAGTTAAAAATCAAGTTTAATTTGAATTTGGCACCATTTTCAAAGGGGATGGGATGTAACTCTTGGTGATAACTTCCATAACTTCCTTTGGGCGGCAAGTTTGAATGAAGGGGTGCATTCTTTGGTGGATACATCAAATCTGGACACATTTTGAAAAGACGCCAAGGCACCTTTTGGTTTTATATTTAAAGAGAGTTTTAGAAAAAAAAGGGAAGCTCTTCCTTTGCATTTTGAAGGGTTCTTCCATTGCATTTTTACAGAGTTTTTATTTTAGTTTTAATTAGGAGTAGGAGTAGAGAGTAGAAAAGAGAAAAAGGTAGGATTGAAGCCTTCTTCTTTCCACCACCTTTCTTTCCTTTAGTTTAGTTTAGTTTTTATTGAAGTCTAAAGTCTGTATTATGAGTCATCAGAGTTTGGAGACTTGCACTGAGAAATAGTTTAGTGAAGAGTCAAAGTTTCAGAGGAACTTCCTGATTCTTGTGAAGAGGATTTTCAGATAAGTGTTTACTTTTATTCTTACATTTAGTTTTTAATTAATACTTGTTTTTGTTTATTTTTTTTTCTTATGGTTTTTAATTTCAAATCAATGTGTTTTTGTATTTTCTCAATGCATTCTGAGTAGTTTACTTTATCTTTTTCTTTCTTAAATGAAGGAGTAAGTAATTCATGAAGAATTGCTGTGGAAAGTATATGTGTTTAAAGTTGGAAGAAGTTGTGAAAATTGATTTTATAAACTTTATTTACTTCTTAATTTGGCCTGTTAAGATGTAAAATTTGTGGTGAGATTATGTAAGATCCAATGCGGTATTGTCTTATAAAAGTTAGTAAGAATTGCATGCAATTATATAGGTGAAAATTGTAGTTCATATAATTGAATGTAATATATTAGAAGATGTTTTAAAAAGGGGAGTAAAATTAGAGGATTTTTAGTGTGACAGGCTAAAAGCCCCTAATTTGGTTTGAAGTTTTAAATTTGTTATGAGAAGTTAGCCGCCAGGTGGAGGGAATCGAGGGAACTATAGAGTGAGAGCTGGTTTCTTCCCTGCCTAACCATGTTCAAAATGATAAAATTTCAAATTAACTAATGTTCTTTATAGAACCAAGTAAAGTTAAAGAATACATTTGCTTCTATTTTTCACAATATATTTAAATACTTCCACAATAATACTTTCATAATTATTACTACTTTATAAAAGAAAGAAAAAGATATTCTAGTTAATAGTGTTTTTCATACCAATTCTAGTTAATAGTGTTTTTCATACCATGTTTAGAGTTATTATCATTTTAATTTCTTGTTTGACTTTTATAAGAAAATTTAAAGAGCGAAATCAACTATCAAACTTTTCAAAATCAAAACATACTTTCAAAAGCCAATTAAAAAAGTAAAAATATAATTTTCTTATTTCTTTAAAGATTTTTCACTTTCCCTGTGGGTTCGATATCTCGGGGCTTAATCAGAAAGTAATATCTTACTTGATAAATGATACGTATACTTGTGTAGTATCCCATATTATAAAATCATAATTTTCATATCTAAATTATCAGCACATATATTTAACGGCTGACCAAGTTTTTGGCGCACATATATTTATTTGGGATAAAGTTTTTGGCGCCGTTGCGGGGGAAAGAAATTAATTAAAATTACATATTAAAGAAAATTAAGAAATTTTAAATTTTTACTTTTTATTTGTTTTATTTTGAGCTTAAACCTGCTATTATCCAAATGGTGTCTAATAATCAGTTTGGGGGAGCAACAACTGAAGATCCTAATTTGCAACTTGCTAATTTTTTAGAGTTGTGTGCTACTTTTAAATATGATGGTGTTTTGGATGATGCTATTTGACTTAGACTTTTTCTTTTCTCACTAAGGGATAAGCTAAAATATGGTTACATTCGTTAGCACCAGGATCAATTAGAACTTGGGGTGAACTGTCACAAAAATTCCTTGTTAAATATTTTCCACCATCTAAGACTGCTAAGTTGAGAAATGATATTACATCTTTTTGCCAGTTTGAATGGGAACCAATATATAAAGCATGGGAAAGATTTAAAGATCTCCTCAGGAAATGTCCACATCATTCGATACTAGATTGGTTAATAATTCAAACTTTTTTATAATGGATTAGTTGGATCTCTTAGATCGATCATCGATGCTGCTGCAGGTGGATCATTAATGTCTAAACCATTTTATGATGCTTATGCTTTAATTGAAGAAATGGCTACTAATAATTTTCAATGGCCCTCTGAAAGGTTAAATCCTAAAAAGGTAGCCATTGTTTTTGAAAATGATGCTTTTACAATGTTAGCAAATCAAGTTGCTACTGTTTCAAGGAAGATAGATCAATTTGGGATGAATTTTTCTCAGCCACATTCCATGATTGAAAAAAATTCATTAGGCCAAATGGTTGATTCTTATTCTTCACCAGAAACTGTGAATGCTATAGTTAAGCCTAACAAAACATATTACAATTATTATAACCTAGGTTGAAAGAATCATCCAAATTTTAACTGGAATACCAATAATCAGGGTGATGTTAATCAACAATGGGGGAACCACCAAGTAAACCCATTAGGGAATTGGAACAACAAAGGAAATAATAATAATAATAGATTAACTTATCCTTCAGGTTATAACAATGTTTTACAATTAAAGGAGAAGAAGTTATCTATTGAAGAAGTGGTGTCAAATATGGGAAATCAATTAAAAATTCAAGGAGCACCATCAGAAATATTGAAAATCAATTGGGACAAATTGCAAATGTCTTAAGTAATAGATCCCAAGGAATGCTTCCAAGTAATACTGAAGTAAATCCAAGAGAAAAGAATAAAGAACAAGTAAAAGCAATTCAACTGAGAAGTGGAAGAGAATTGGAAGATAGAGTTCAAAAGGAAACTGAAGTAGAGAAAGATGAGATTAAAGAACCAAAAGAGGACGCTTCGAAAGGTTTGGAAAGACATGTTTCTCCACTTAAGGTTGATTTAGAAAAACCACCACCTCCATTTCCTCAGAGACTTCGTCAACAAAAGTTGGATAAGCAATTTTCAAAATTCTTGGAGATATTTATGAAGCTTACTATTAATATTCCATTTGTTGAAGCCTTAGAACAAATGACAAGCTATGTGAAATTTATGAAGGATATTCTAAACAAGAAAAGGAAGTTTAAAGATAATGAGACTGTTGCACTTAGTGAGGAGTGCAGTACAATAATTCAGAAAAAGCTTCCTGAAAAGCTTAAAGATCATGGTAGTTTCACAATTTCATGTGCAATCGGAGACAGATTCTATGGAAAAACTTTTTGTGATTTCGGTGCAAGCATTAACCTTATGTCTCTATCAATATTCAAAAGACTGGGACTAGGAGAAATAACCCCAACTACTGTAACTCTGCAATTAGCAGATCGTTCGATCACATATCATAAAGGAGTTATAGAAGATGTTTTGGTTAAAGTAGATCAATTTATTTTTCCTGTTGATTTCATTGTGTTAGATATGGAGGAAGATAAAGAGATACCTATAATTTTGGGAAGACTTTTTCTAACTACAGGTCGATCCATGATAGATGTGCAAAAGGGGGAATTAACATTGAGGGTTAATGATCATATTGTTACATTTAATATTTCAAAATCGATGAAATATCCTGCTAGAGGTAAAGAAGATGAATGTTATAGGATGGATGTTATCAAATATTTAAGTGAATGTCATTTCAAGTCAACTTATGAAGAGAAATCGGAAAGAATTGGAACATAAGAAAGAAGTGGAGTTACTTGATTTTGAAGATTTTCAAGAGGAAGATTTAAAGTATGTTCGTGAAAGTTTTGAATTGTTGAATTTGACTGAAAAAGATGAATCTTATAGTCCATCAATTGAAAAACCTCCTGAACTTGAGTTAAAAATGCTTCCTGATAATTTGAAGTATGTTTTTCTATGTGAATCCTCAACTTTCCAGTTATAATTTTCTCTCAATTAACTGAAAACGAAGAAGAGAGTTTGCTTGAAATTTTGAAGAAGCACAAGAAAGCCTTTGGATGGACAATTGTTGATATTAAAGGAATCAGTCCTTCAATTTGTATGCACAGAATTCTTATGGAAGATAATTGCAAATCACGGGCTAACCCCCAAAGGAGATTAAATCCTATCATGAAAGACGTTGTTAAGAAAGAAATTTTAAAATGGTTGGATGCTAGAATTATCTACCCTATTTCAGATAATGCATGGGTTAGTCATATTCACTGTGTTCTTAAGAAAGGAGGAGTGACTGTGACTGTAAATGAAAAGAATGAAATAATACAAACAAGACAAGTTACAGGGTGGAGAATATGCATTGATTATAGAAAATTAAATCTTGCCACAAGGAAAGGTCACTTTCCACTCCCATTTCTGGATCAAATGTTGGATAGACTGGCTGGGTGACAGCGACTTTATATATGCTTAAAAATGCAAGAATTTATGAATTCAGATTTATATATTTATAATGATTTAGTAAAGTCACAAATTCAACGCAAATATACGTATTGTATCAAGTAAAACAGGGCTCTAATGGAGTCCTGGTTATCGATCCCACAGGGAAGGCAACGTTCTTTAAATCAGATAATATAGCACTAAAATCTAATACCAACTGTAACAATTGCTCAAGTGTACTACAACTAGTGAATGCAAAGTATGGTAATAATAAAGCTACTACAATTACTTCTAATTACTAAACTAATTTAACTAACACACACTAACTTATGTGATTTATAAGATACTTCAATGTGAAAAGTGTCTTCCTTCCTGCATAAAGATTATGATGTGTGAATGATGAAGAATGGTAATTTTCTGTATTGTGCCAAATAGGAGCATATTTGCTTCTTTACCCTTAAAAGAGTTCCTCCTCTTCTAAGCATGTAAAGAACATTGACATATCTTAAGTTTAGTCGCTAAATCTAAGGCTAGGCTGGGAGGATACCGACTCTCACTACGGAGCTCCCACTCACCCTTCACCCTAAGGCTAACCATAGGCTTTAGACACCAATCTTAGGACCAAATTGGAGATCTCATTCTGTCACCATGAAACCTCCAATTTGAAGTCCATCAAAACTCATTTCCCTATTTATTTGCACTCAATCCCTATGAACTACACAATTCATTCATGGACATTGAATGTGTTCTTCATTCTTGTTGTAGAACATTTAATTCCTTTAGAATTAATGTTCCTCAACATATTTTAACAAATAAATTAGCTGGTTTGAAAAGTAAATTAAGTTCAAAATGAAAGGACCATCACAACTTTTATAACACTTTAAGGGCACATCAATTCCACATCACCACATCATCACTACTTTATGCAAGAAGAAAGGCAAATGAAACTACTCACAAATCATGGAGAAGATACAATAAAACAAGGATTTTATATATAAAAGAAGATTCATACAAACCACTAGCAAATACAACTTATCTCCTTCTCTTCCCCAAGCAAATTCCTTCAAAGTTCCCTTGATTCCTTTCTTATTCCTTGCAACACTTGATTTCCTCCTTGGAACAAAGATGAAGAAGTAATCTCTCACTTTACTCCCTCTTCTCCCCTCCTTAGAGAAGAATCTCTCTTCAAATCACAACCCCTAACTCTCACTCACACTTTCCTTACACTCTCTACAGTAATCCTCCTCTTCTTTTTCATTTTGAACACTTAATTTTATGATAGGAATGAATTCCCCAAGAGTTTCTTCAAGCACCCCTTCAAAAATCTGCCAAAACTCTTCAATTTGAAATGAACCGACATAGGGCGCCGGCGGCGCTCGATATCGGGCTCCGCCAATGCCCTATCCGGCCAATAATTACTGAAGTTTCTGGAAGAGGGCGCCAGCAACATCAAAAGCTGTTTTCCTCCAAATTACTCCATTTTGCTCCAAATTCGTTCCGTTTTGCATCTTTTCGCTCCAATCACCTATAATCATCATACCTGCAACAAATCATGAAAAATACCATCCTTTAAAGTGCAATATCACCAAAAATAGGTAAAAAATTGTTGACCTCATTTTTGATGAGGTCTTCTCTTCTTCTTTTTAGTGCTTAAGATCTAGCCTTAGGCTTTTCCTTTGACTATCTTAGAGGACTAGAATTGGGACCCACCTTTTAGAAACTCAAACCACTTCTAAACTCCCTTCAAACTCCACAAACTTGACTATAGACCCCTAATCACCTAGAGGGTTGAAATCAAATGTGGAAGTTTAAAGGATGAGTTCCTATAGGACTCTTTGGCCTTAGGACTGCCCTGGGTGGCCTGGTCTGGTGAAGGGGCTAACTTACACACACACTACACTTACACACTACACCTATACACTACACTTTCACACACTTCCTAAAAAACACACCCATACCCAACTTGACCTTCTGACTCATGTAGGTGATTCACATGGATGGTCCTTAACCCTTGAGCCCTCGAGCAAGAGGTTAGGAACAACATAGTGAATGCCTCAAATGAGTCCCTTCATGGCTCATATGGGCTTGATATGGCTTCATGGCTCAACCAAAATGATTTCATTCCACTTACATCCACCCAATCTTCAATTTCCCAAATTTTCAATTTTGACCCCGGACCCTACACCCGCTAAACTTACCCAAAACTCTTGAAATTACCCAAATTTTGCAAAATTTCCAAATTACCCAAAATCCTCCAAAATCATTCCCAAACATTTCCACATCACCCAAATTGATCATCCATACCCAAAAATACCAAAAATTCCAAAAATACCTCCCAATACCCTCCAAATACCCAAAAGACCCCTCTTGGCCAAAAAATCCAAAAATTCAGAAAATTCCCAGAAAATACCAGAAAATCTCAAATATTCCCAATTTCATTTTGTCCAACTTTACCATGGGCCAATTTTGTCAATTTACCCTACTTTTGTCAAAACCTCAAATTTGACCCATTTTAACCCTAAGTGAACCCAATGTCAAACCAAACCTACCCAATCGACCCAAATTCGGTCCAATTCGGTTCTAAACTTCAATTCAACATTCCCAATACCAATCTAGACCAAATCCAAGTTCAATTTGATTAACATTTGGATCCAATTTCACTTTTGGCCTTAAAGCCCAATTTGGACCCATGACCCAAACTTAACCCAAATTCACCCAATTCAACTCCAATTAACCCCAAATCTTTTCTAAATCTTCCTTAACATTCCCACAAACAAAACACTAACATGATTTGCCCAAAATTTAGACCCAAACCCCACTCAAATTCAACCCAAAGCTAAAAGGCCCATTTTTTACCTAAACCCAAACCTAACCCAAATGAGCCCAAACCCCAAAATCAAAGCCCAACCAAAGTCAAAACCTCTTTGAAACACTCCCATAAATATTTCTCAATATTAATTTTACATCAATTTCAACCCTAGCCCAACATTGGCCCAAGTTAGCCCAATTTGACCTACATAGGCCCACTTACCAAATAAATCCAAATTCAAACCAATTCAACCCCAAATCACACCAAATTGACTCCAAGCCCTTCATAGAACATCCCTAAACCAATTATAACACTTATTTGACAAGGTCCTTCACAAAATCTTCACCCAAATGCCCATCCTAAAATCAAAAAGCCCATTCCCCTTAAACTTTCCTAAAAAGCCCACTTCCTTCAAATTCAAAAGCCCAAATTCATCTAAAGCCCACATGGCACTTCCCCTCATCATCCATTTAATCAAAATTGTCCCTAAGTTTCAAAGTCATCAATTAAACAATTCCAAATCAAGCCCCATACAAATTCCCATCAAAATATCCAAATTTTCTTAAATCCCTTTTTATGAAATTGACCTAAGCTTTTCCCAAGCCAAATGGAGCCAAGGATGAGCCATTCACAAGCCATATGGAGCCATGAAAGTTTGGCATGTGACCATGCCATTAATGGTAAAAGGAGGGGCTCCTTTCCTAATCTTTCATTAAACTTTTTAACCTTATCCATGACACACTCTAAACCATGTTTAGCCACCTCATCATGGATAGAGACCACACCATTCTCTCTTGGTCGACCTAACTGATCCTCTCAGCCCAAAATCGAGGCCATGGGGAGGTGCACCCAACCCAAACCAATGGGTTGACCAAATTGAAGCCAAAATGACCCCTTCTCCATTCCATTTTAATTCAAAGCCTTTACACATGTCAAACTCCAATTGACTTCACCAACTTCAAGCCCTGGACTCCCTGACCCCGGAAGGTGACCCATGCCTGCCGCCAGCCGCCTGGATCGCCGGAAAACCACCATGGCCGAGACCTCGGGAGGAGCCAAACTTTGGAATTCCACCTCGCTCGAGCCGCCCTATGCCCAATGGCCACCATGGTCTGTTCTTCCCATGACCGAGAGCACGTCGATCCCAACCCTGGCCATCCACCGGGAGGCTCTCCAGCCACCTCTATTTAAACCCGACCCCTCACGGCCATGAGAAGAGAGTTGCACAAACCTCGCCGAAACTCGCCAAAATTGTTTCAAACCCTTCTCCACCCTGTAGAGCGGTTGATCCCCAGGTGTCAATTTGCCCTAATCCCCACCGACAAAACCCAATTTCTCAACCGAAATTCCACCCAAAACCAGGACACTTCTCCACAGGTGAGCCAATCCCCAAATTGATTGGTTCTACACCTTCACTGGACCAGGGAAGGTGTCCACCAAGCAAAAGCCCCATCTCCGAGCTTCCCAGCTTGCTCCGACCTCCAAGCTTTGTGATCGGCTGTGGTCGAAATCCAACCTAGACAATTCACTGCACCAGGAGACTTCATCTGGAGCTTGCTTGGATCCAATCGAAGGTGCAACAACTCTCAGATCGAAGCCACACTTCTCTGAGCAAAGGTATGAGCTAATTCTTCATCCCGAGCTTCTGGAGATTCTCCATTTCAAATGCTTTAATTTCAATGCATGATCACCGTATAGATGTGTTCGTCTCTTCAAGACGAATCCATAGAGCATAAGAACATGAAAATCCATCGAGTATCGAGTGAGATATTAGTGGATTTAGTGTGGACGGCTCTCGGGTGAGGACACTGGGGACGATGAACGGATGTCGTCCATTTAATACACGTGCGGACGGACGGCCGGGATTGCGTCGGATCGAAGACGGAACGATACGGCGGGCCCCGGGAGCGCCGAGTCGATGGCGGCGTCGAATGGGAGCGGGCCACGCTGCGTCTTCGGAGCTCGCCGAGGTCGACGCGGCGCCGCGTGGATAAATAGAAAATTAGGGATTTTTTCGATTTATTTAATTCCCTAAACTTCAAAAATTCATAACTTTGTGTAGAAAAATCGAAAAATTAAAATAAAAATACCCTCTTGCTCAGGTGAACGGAGGAGGATAATGTGGAAAAGAAATCATTTAATTTCATTAAGTATTTTATTTTTTATAATTTATTTACTCTCTGCATACATTTAATTCTCCATGCATGTATACAATTCACCATGGCATGAGACCATAGGGATTTTGAAGCCTCCGAATTTGGGAACATTCCCCGAATTTTCCAAAGTCGAGGCCATCCCTATGAAGAGTTATTGATTTTTCAAATTCATGTTACTGTTTTGAGTATTTTAATTCCAATAAATAGCATGTTGTGAAATAAATTCTAGGAAAATTTGATGATGTTCCTTATGACTGAGAGAACCCTAGGAAAAATAGGTTTTGAGTTAGTTCATTTAAAACAACCCTAATTGGCTTAAACACTCAAAATAAGTCTCTAATTAATTAGAGCTAACCATACAGTAAATTGACTTCAAATCAATTCTCCATTGACCTTTAGGATCAGAGGAACCTACCATAAAAATTTGAGGTCAATTGGACTTGGTTAGCCCCACTAATTGGGTTGATTAAGCCACTTAGTCATTTTAAATTTAAAAATTCATAACTTTCAAAATACCTTTCAAAAATTCACCAAATTGGTTTTGGAGCCTCTCTGATATTAGGGGAATCTAAGAAAATTAAAATTTCAATTTTCTAAAAAAGTTGATTTTTAATATTATTTTAATATTTTTAATAATTAAAAAATAATAAAAATCACAAAAATAATAAAATTCACCAAAATGTCACATTTTGAATTTTAATCACTTAGGAACAAACCCCATATTTTTCTTAGGTCTATTTAGTGAGATATTGAATTTTAAAGCTCTAGGGTAATTTTAAAATTAAAAAAATGTATTTTCTAGCATTTTCACTAAAATAATTATAATAAATCATAGAAAAATCAGAAAATTGTAAAATTTGTTTCTCTGATTTCCTTGATATCAGAGAGATTTTTGAAAAATATAAAATTCATTTTTCAACATTTATTTTATTTTTAAATTAATTAACACTTCAAAACTTAAAATAATTATAATAAAAATAATATGATTCAAAAAATCATAAAAATTGGTCCAAGTGGTCCTCTAGTCATTAGGAATGTCCCCTAATTTTCTTAAGGACAGAAACTTTCCCTTGGTCATGTTATTAAATTTTCCTTGAAAATCTCTATTTTCTACCAAAAATAATTATATAAATAAATTAAATACAGAAAAATCACATTTTCTCCTCTCATGTCTTTATTGACATATGAGTGAAGTCACATGAAAATTTCAAGTTCATTTGAGTTCAATTTAGTGAGTTATGAAATTATTAAGCTTAAAGGGTAAAAATGGTAATTAAAAATCTTAATCCTTAATTAAAACTTTAGGTTTAATAAAAATTAACAAGTAAAATCTTTGATCCTAATTTGATTTGGATGATTGAAATTTAAATAATTAAAGGGTAGAAACCCATTAAGCAATTTAAAATAATTAAACTTTAATTAAATAATTGATTAAATTTGGAAGAATAATAAAATTGGAATTATTAAAATAGGGATATTATTAGGAAGAGATTTGTTCTTTAATTTAAAAATCCCTAAATTAATCATTTCATTAATATTTAATTCATAATTAAAATGATAACTCAAATTCAAAACATTAAAAGACTTAATCATTAAACTAAACTTAAATTATTAAACTCTTTTAAAAATTTCAATTAAAATTAAAAAATAAAATTAAATTAAAAATTAAATTAAATTAAGTAAATTAAATTGGATTAAATTAAATTAAATTAAATTAAAATTAAAAGTTAAATTAAATTAAATTAAATTAAATTAAATTAAATAAACAAATTAAATTAAATTAAATTAAATTAATAAAACCAAATTAAATTAAGTTAAACCAAATTAAAAATTAAATTAAATGAATTAAAATTAAATTAAATTAAATTAAATTAAATCAAATTAAATTAAAATTAAATCAAATCAAATTAATTTAATTTAATTTAACATCAAATCAAACTAAATTGAATTAAATTAAATTAAATTAAATAAATAAAATCAAATTAAACAAATTAAATTAAATTGAATTAAATTAAATTAAAGATTAAATTAAATTAAATTAAATTAAGTTGAATTAAATATGACATCACCTAAGGCATGAAGGAAATTAAATATGAAATAACTTGAACACTATTCCAAATTAATTGAAATTAAACTAAATCACAAATCATTCGAACACCAATTTACCCTCAAAAGCTTTAGTTATCATAACTCCTAAACAAAATATTAAATGAAATGTTACTTCACCTATAGGATATTCAAATGTCCTAGTTCACTGAGCAAGATAACAAAACTTGAGATTCTTGGACGATTAATTCATTTGTATAATTAAACCCATTTGGACTTAAAACAATCCTAGAAATATTGAAAAGATGTTTAAGATTATTCTTAAGCACTTCCTCAATATGATAGGACATTTATAAGAACAATTGGACTTAATTGTTCTTTGATGAAGAAAATCGTCTTCAAACAAAATACAAAGACCTAGACGTCATAGGAAATGACTAGCTATAGGATTAGGAATTTGGTACAAAACCATAACCCTTCCCTTAGCTTTACCTAGGAACTTGTTTAAGTATTCTAATTGTGTTTTAAGTGCAGCTTGGGATGACGGGAAGACCCTCCGAGTATGCTTTTATTTTATTGCAATTTACTTTCCCGCAATTTACTTTCTTGCAATTTATTTAACCGCATCGCACTTACTTTTTCTCGCATGATAAACAATCGTTGCATGAAAACCCACACCTTTAGGATAGTCCCTAAAACCGAAACCAAAACTAAGTTAAAATTCATTGCAAGATAAAATTCACCGCCACAACATTTCAAAACATAAAACAACTCAAAATTTAATCACAAACAGAACACAAAACTACAATTACAATTAAATTAAAACGTCCTGTTGGATGATCGGGAATACCTCGGATGATGTAACCTACGTGTTGCTAACGGGATTTCCCACGGTCTAAATGAAAGTGTGGAACTCATTCAGTCGAGTTTAGCAAATTCATCTGGACTAAGTGAATCCGATAAAAATAATGATGCCGGAAGGATGGAACCGTGGGATCTTAACCGGTGTCGTTATAATCAACTTTAAGATTTGTTTTAATTAAAATATTGAAAACACTTGGAAATTAAGATTTTCTCTAAACCAAAACACTTTTCTCATCCCCCGATTTATGACTTCTAAAACTAAACCTCTCGCAACAACAAGGAGCTCGGAGCATGGTGGGCAGCACGGCCATCGTCGTCAGCAAAACTTGAATCTACATCAGCAAAACTTTCCTAGAATTAAATAACAAAGTCATAGGACTTCGGGGTAGTTTGCCTAGTGCAACAAAAATCCTCAACTCTTCGTTAGGCACTTGCATTGCAAATTAAGCCCTAACCGGTCTTAGGATTCCGAGGTAGTCGTCCGTACGACAATAAACCCTCACATCTTCGAGGCTATTTGTTTGATTTTATCATACAAATATAAGCCCTAATTAATTAAAATCGGCAAGATCAAAACATTTAAATAAACATTAGGACTTTCCTAAATCCAAGCCAAACAATAGGATAGTCGGGAGATTACCGAAGTTCGCTTCGAATCCGTAATTTCTCCTACTTTTCTTCCTTTGAATTCTCAAAATAAAATGTTCCAAATTTGATCCATTCCCTATCGAAATTCCAAAATTCAATCCTCGAAAACTTAAACTTCGAAATTCTCGAGAGCAGAATTATTGATTATTATCGAGAGTTTTCTTAGGTGATTCCCGTCACTTAAGATGTAATTAACTATAGTGGCTTGCCCTTATAGGGAATTTTAAAGAACCTAGGTAATATAAACCCCGTTTAAATGCTTTCATATTAAGCAGTGGAATTTGTCGGCTTATAAAATTGGTTCGCGGACCAAACGGATGTCACAAATCTTCTAGTTTATTTAATCGAGCCCCACCGTCAAGCGGTGTGTCTATCCTTAGGGATAGATACACGGTTTGTGGTGCGGTGCTCGTTTATATAAACTATTTGGGATGTGAGATCGGCTTAATCTCATATCTTAAAACCTTCAAATTTAAAATTATTTTCAAAATCAAATACTACTTTTCAAAATTGTTTATTTAAATTAAATCAAAAAATTCGCCGACAACTTCTGTTAGGCGACCCCTTTTCAAAATAAAACACACAGCCTGAAAATAAGCCTTACAATTTCTGGCGACTCCGCTGGGGAAAATTCCTCTCTCCATTTTAGTCAAATAATTCTGCTTTCGAAAATCGGTAGTGTATCCATGTCCCTAATGGATCGAACTACCCTTCTTTCTGTTGGGATATTATGTTCATTTCTACCTTGAACAAGTATAGCCAACATTCTCGGATTTAGGAACCACTGTTTAAACACCCCTAAACAGAGAGGTTCCGAGATCCTTTTACCTCATTTCTGAGGTGGGGTGGACCCCCAATAAGTGTTAGTTTAGGAATGATCCTTCGAGTCGAGAAGTCTTGCTTAAGACTCTCTTTTCCTTTCCAACTCCGAATCAGATTCCTTACCTTCTCTACACCTTTGAACATTCCGTTCTAAATAAACAAACCCTCTAATAAGTGATTCTTTTAACAAATGATTCCTTCTTAAAAATACATGAACAAGAATGTGTTCGGACTCTTTTCAATTCCTTTCTTTTCGTCCTAAAGAAAAGAAGCATAACTCGGACCGACAACCGAATCTACCCCGCGAAATGGAAGCCCCGAAGCCGATTTTCTCCTTCACCAATGGACTCGGACTTCGCCGTCTATAAGGATGAGCCGCCCGACAATGGGATCATCCGATTTGGACAAGGATTTGAAAATACGAATGTCAAGATCACCGACGTCTCCCTCTCGTGCACCGATGAACAAGGTATCCGAAGCCGAGGAGCCGCCGCTCGAGTTTAACCTTAGGTCGACCCAAGAGTTTCCTCCCCGCAAAGGATCTCGACTAAGAGGAGTACCGCCGTCCGCAGAGGACCGTTCTTACTACCCCCACCGGTCTAGTTGTTTCGCACCTACCCCGACTTCGCCAAATCAAAGGGGAAAGAAATCCAGAATCATGGTAAACTTGTTACCGTGGAGGGTACAGATCTTCCTGTAAGACCTTCTGTTTTCGAAATCGGGTCCAGTTCAAAGATTCCGTCACTGACAAGGACCCAAAGAAGAAACAAAAGTAGAAGGATTGCCAGAGAAGCCAGAGCTGCTGAAATTGCTTTCCTAGAGGAAATTCCAGAACTGCCAGAATATACACCGCTGCCAGAATATACACCGCTGCCTGAATACATACCACTCTTGGGAGGAAGCAGGTTCCATCCCCTCTCCGCCGTAGAGGATGAGGAGAATGTTCGCAAGATTGCTGCCACATTACCTCGACCCGCATATTACAACGATAACCGCAAGAAAAGGACTAGAACTACGCCGTTTGCTCGACTGCAAACTTTGGTAGAAAAGTTAGCAAAGAAGGAAAATTGCCCTGTATCGGAGATTCTACGAAGGATAGGGCGGGTGCCAGTAAAATCTCGTCTTGGGCCCCGAGTAACCCGCCATCATGACAGAAAAGCCAAGCAAAAGAATGAAGGCTAGTCCGCCCGTTGTTGTCTCAGGATTACAGATTAGGGAGGATACCACCTTCCAGCATTTGGCCGACAGACCATCTAGTCGTAGACCTTCTGCTGCTAGAAGGATGGTATGGTGTCCCACTACTGGGCAGTTAAGACTAAAACAGCAGCCCGAGAAAGAAAGTCTCGCCAGAGGTCGGAATCGAAGAAAGTGCTACCGCGATAAAGGGGACTCGTGAAAAGGGGACCCGGCAGCCTATCGCACGACAACCGCAAAGACACACGTAAAGCCCCCTAGAAGATGCCATGGAAAAGCTGAGAACCGATATCCGACGGTTGGCAAAAGAAAGAGAAGAAAAGTTCGGAGACGAGATTGATTCATCGGAATTCATGGACGACGAATATGCGAAATCAACATGGTCGAGACACGAGCTTCATCGCCTTCGCAAGGTGCTCCCGCAACTCGCAGAAAGAGAGGAGCCGTAACCGATGAGAAGGCAGCTTCGAGGAAAAGACGACACGATCGCTCAAATGGCGAAAAGGATGGAAGAGATGGTCGTAGCTCCGGCCACTCTCCGCAGTCAAGTACAACCACAAAGAGAGACACCCCTGCAGGTCATTCACATTGTAGACGGAGGAAAGGAGATTACATCCGTCAATGGGGATGATCAGTCGAAAAGGATACAACACAAAGTATGATCCCCGAAAAGGATATCAAGAACTTGGTGGAACAAGCAAGTGCGAGAAGCCTTAGCACAATCGAAGAGCGGGACATCCATTCGGACGGGTAGACCTTACCCGTAAGAATTCGACGCTATCCAATACCTGAAAGGCTTCGTACCACCTCTCGTTCAAGACCTTCGACGGAACCGGAACCCCCGACAAGCATGTTGCACACTTTCGTGCCGCTTGTTGTAATGCCGGCGGGAGCGATGCATTACTCTTCCGATAGCTCGTCGCCAGTACTGTCGGAATCGCCTTCGACCGGTATGCGAATCACCAAATGGTTCGGTGAAGACGTTCTCGAACTAGAGAACCTCTTCATCAAGAGATTCGCCGGAGCTCGACACCACATCACTATAGGTGATTTAGTGGTAGAGAAACAAAGGCCGAATGAAACTTTGGTGGATTACATACTTCGATGGAGGAACTTAAGCATGAAGTGTGAACCACAACCGCAAGAACAACATGCGGTCGGCATTTTACTTAAAAGCATTCACGGCCCGATAGCACTTCTCCTCAAAGGATTCACTATTAAGACTTTCGAGAAGTTGTTAAGCAAGGCCGAAAGCTTGCAAGAAGAGGCGAAGCAATTAAGTTTCGCCGACAAGACGGACAAGCAGAAGCCGGTGAAGACCTTCGAAAAGAAATCCGGATCGTTGCAGCGAGCTGACAAAGGCAAGCAACCGATGCAAATACCACCGGAACGGCCGCAACAACCACAACAGATTACCGAAGAACCCTGGTCCAGCTATCGACGTCTCCGCAAGTATGAACAACCGTCTCGTCCGCAACGTACATTAAGGGAACTTCGAGCAGAGAATATCCGTTCAAGAATGAAGCAAGCATCGAAAATGTTCCGTAGTCCGATGAAGACTCCGATTTCCACCGCCGCAGCCTAAAAGACCGAGAGGAAGTCAACAAGAAAGGTGATCCCAACTTTCGCCCCTACCACCTGATTGCTTGAGCACAAGATAGAAGATTGCATTACCTTTAAAAGTTGGCTCAACGACAACCTTCGGAAAGGGAATATAACAATCCCGAAAGAGTACATGAAGGAACCCCAAAAAGGAGGTTCTGTCAATGTTATCTCAACTGATCCCATCATTCCGATAGATCCCTATACGACTGACGATGGATGGACTACCGCCTGGACGAGGTCTTCGAAAAGATTTTAGACGACATCCGATCCGCCTCGTGCGAGCTTCAATTCGTAGTTCGAGACCTCGTTAAGCCGATACTATCACTTGCGATAGAAGAACCACCTCAACAGGAGACGATCGAAGAGAAGAAGAAAATCGACGAAGAAGAGAGGACCGAGACTCCTAAGGCTGTGACTAGGGGCCGCTTATCCTAGGATAGTTGTTTCCGATTCGGGGAGAAATCCCTCGAACCTCTCGATTTTGTATGATTATCTGCTCACTTCGGTGGGATCATATAATGATAAGGGTGATGGCATTGGCTACGTTTTGACTGTTTCTAACGATTACGTAACTAGCGACAATCCGGACATCGATTTCGATACCAACGACAATTCTCAAATCATACACAATCTCGACGATCAAAATAACGAAGAAGACATCCATCAAGGAGGCTACGAAAGCTCAACAAGCAACGAATCTATCCGCGAGTTTCGAGGAGCTCCGATCAGTAATAGAGTTAGAGCCTTCGGACTCGAAGCTAATACGAAGAACCCGTCATTCCGATTCAGGAGGAGACACCGGCGAACTCAACACTAGATTCGAAGAAATTGCGAAGTCAACTTAAGAAGTGGAAGAGTTCTACCTCCAAGAATGGGTCCAAAGGACAAAGGAAAGCAGGTGGTTGTTCAAGAAGAATCAACCCCAGCAGAAGAAATACCCGTTCGAGAAGAAGCCGAGACACATGGAAATAAAGTGGACTACAACGTGCTAGCCCATCTTAGGAAACTACCGGCCAAACTGAGCATTTACGATGCTCTCATCTTATCAAAGGAGATGAGAGAAGCTCTGATCAAGGCCTTACTCGATCCGGAAATTTTCTTAGCTCAAATGGCCGGAGATTCCTTAGATGATGTTTGCTCGTTAAAAGAACAACGAGGCGTTACCTTCACTGGACGATGACCTACTACTGGGACGCCGGATCACAACCGACCGTTGTACATTTCAGCTTACAATCGGGAAGTTTACGCTCTCCGCAGTATTGGTGGATCCAGGAGCATCAATCAATATAATGAGTCTTCGAACACTAAGCATATTTGGAAATTGATGCTCGCGAGCTCGAAGCGTACAAAATGTTATTAAGAGGATTCAACTAGAAAGGAGAAAGAGCCCTCGGGTCAATAACGCTACCGATGAAGACCGGTGACTTAGCAAAGACAACCGCAAAATTTCACATAATTGATTCAGAGACATCGTTCAACGCTCTCGTCGGCCGATCGTGGATACATGAAAACAGGATGGTACCATCATCTCTGCATCAGTTCATCAAATACTACGATGGAGGGGAACAGTGCATCAAAGGCGACTTACAACCATTCTCCGTACATGGAATTGGAATCCATGAAGATGCAGCTTATTATGCACCACCGAAGAAAACTATCTTCTCCAGAGATACCGTAACAAATGAAGCTAAGAAAGTTCAGGACAACGAAGAACCTGAAGTTCTAGTCCAACAGTCACTCACCACTCCCTTCCGGCGAGATGGTGAAGGTTTCTCCACAACTCGCATCCGAGGTCGAGGCCGGGGACGAGGCCGTGGTAGAGACGTTAGGACAGTTGGATCGCAGGAAACCAGCCATCAATGTTGATTGGGAAGATAGTTCTAAAGAAGAAAAAGAAATCAAACAAGAAGTAGCGACAATAAGTCAGAAGAAGCCGCAATTCAAGATCTCTCTCGAAGATGAGAAGAACGAAGAATACAAATCAATGTACGAAAAGATTAACCACTACGTACATACTATGACCCTAACCCCGATTCATTCTAACAAGATCGAGGGTATGGTGGTCAAAGAGGTACGTAACGACGGTGCAAGGCCAACCAAATTCTACCGTGGTGCTTCTTCCTCCAAAACTGAAAATAATGTACAATTCGAAGATGTCACTTCATCAGAATTAATGGAATTACCTTTCGAGTGGTACTCTCCCTGTGTTCAAAATTTAATTCAGCGTGGTTTCTTACCTCGACAATGGACAAAAGGCCAATCACAACATTTTGAAAAATTATGGAATAATTCCGGTCGTCCACCCAATTCAAAGTATGGACTCGGATTCGGCACAGTAGGATCGGCTGACGATACCGAATTTTGTTTGGTTGTCACTTGCGAATCCAATGAAAGCCGCATGGAAACTACGGACGAACTCGAAGATGGACAAATTGGAGACGCTCCACCGAATTCGAAGAAGAAATCAAATCTATAATAGATGAGTTAACGGAAGTTAACTTAGGTACTAGAGAAGAGCCTAGACCTACCTTTGTTAGCTCCTTACTCAATAAAGAAGACTCTGAAGAAATAATCAAATTATTAATGGAATTTAAAGACTGTTTTGCATGGAACTATGACGAGATGCCGTAATTAGCTCCGGAGGTTGCAGTCCATAAGCTAGAGTGGATCCTACTTCGTCCCGATCGACAAGGTCCCAAGAATGCGTCTAAAAATTGAACAACAAGTCATAGCCGAAGTTAAAAAGCTAATAGATGCTAAATTTGTCCGTGAAGAACAATACCCGACTTGGCTAGCCAATGTAGTGCCGATCGAAAGAAGAATGGTCGGATCGGAATTTGTGTGGATTTCGGAGATTTAAACAAGGCATGTCCAAAAGATGAATTCCTCTAGCGATCCTGAATTAATGATCGACATTGCTTCAACACATGAAATATTCTCGTTCATGGATGGATCTTCGGGATACAACCGGATAAAAATGGCTCCGTAAGATGAAAAGCTTACAGCATTCGAACGCCGATCGGAGTATTTTGCTACACGGTGATGCCATTCGGATCGAAGAACGCGAGAGCAACCTACCGTAGAGCAATGACAAGAATTTTTGATGATCTCATCCACAATCAAGTCGAATGCTACGTGGACGATGTGGTCATCAAAAGCAAAGTAAAGGAAAACCACCCGTATGATTTGAGAATTGTTTTCGAACGATTAAGACAATTTAACCTTAAGATGAATCCCTTAAAATGCGCCTTCGGCGTCACCTCCGGGAAATTCTTAGGATTCGTTGTCCGACATCGTGGAATTGAAATCGACCCGGAGAAGATTAAAGCTATCTTAGAAATGCCGCCTCCCAAAACCTTAAAACAACTACGATCTTTTCAAGGGAAGTCGGCATATCTTCGACGCTTTATCTCAAACCTCGTCAGTAGGTGTCGACCTTTCTCGGCACTAGTTAAAAAGGACGCCAAATTTATTTGGGAAGAGAAATGCCGAAAAGCCTTCGAGGACATTAAACAATATTTAATGACACCTCCCGTCTTAGCAGACCCAGGTCTCGAGTAGACCGTCGATACTTTACACCGCGGCTTTAAACGACTCTCTCGGAGCCTCGTTAGCCTGAGTCAATGATGAGGGTAAAGAAAATGCTCTTTACTACTTAAGCCGTCGTTTACTTCCGACGGAAGTAAGGTATCCCACAATTGAAAAGCATTGTTTAGCCCTGATCTTCGCCGCTCAAAAGCTCAGGCACTACATGCTTTCTCATAAGGTCAACCTAATCTCGAAGTTTAATCCATTGCAATACTTGATGACTCGTCCAACACTTTCCGGCAGACTTGCCAGATGGTCAATGATATTATTGCAATTCGATATAACTTTCGTGCCTCTGTGTGCCGTGAAGGGACAAGTCTTAGCAGACTTTCTCGCAGCGACACCCTTTGCGGCGAATCGCCTCTCAATGACGATTTGCCAGATGAACAAATAATGAATCTAGAAGACCCCGATGATCGACGTTGGGAATTATATTTCGACGGAGCATCTTCAGCGCACAAAGACGAAGAATCGCAAGTGATAGTGCCCGGTAAGGCAGGAATCGGGCTAATCTTTATAACGCCGGAGCGGGGATGTTAAGATACTCCTACCACTCGACGAACCTTGTACAAACAACGAAGCGAATACGAAGCCCTCATAACGGACCTGGAATTAACTATTCAAATGGGGATAACGGACATTAACATCTATAGGGATTCGCGAGTTAATCATTCAACAGATCGTCGGACAATACAGAATTTTAAAGCCAAGACTCGAACAATACTTCCAGGTATACCATACGAATTGTTGGAACGATTCCAAATGTAACGATCTACAAAATTCCCGAAAAGAAAATGCTTTAGTAGATGCTTTAGCCCGTCTCGCAAAAGAATTTGCCTGTTTGCAAGATGAATCGATGGAAGTGTCGGTTCACGGACGTCGGGTCCTATCACGACTCGACATAGACACAATACACAAATCGAAAAAGAAAAGAATCGATTGCAGGCAGTGACGGAAAACACGGAAGATTGGCGACGGCCATTGATGGACTACCCGCGAGCGGGGAAAGCTACCGGACGATAGGTCGCTAGCCCATCGGATCAAGAAAAGAACTTTGTCTTACGCATTAATAAACAACTCATTGTACAGAAGGTCTTTTGATCAAATGTGGCTAAGGTGCCTAAGCGGGTCCGAGGCCCGTGAAATTGTTAAGGAAGTGCATTCAGGACTCTGTGGCGCTCACCAGTCGGGTCCGAAGATGAAAATGAAAATTAAAAAACTAGGGTACTACTTGGCCCTCGATGATGACCGATCGCATGAAAATCGCCAAGAGCCGTCACCAATGCCATGTGCACGGAGTGGTTCTACACCAACCTCCAAATGTGCTACATCCGACAATCGCGTCATGGCCATTTGAATGTTGGGGCACGTATATAGTGGGTCCAATAGAACCACCATCTTCAAAAGGACATCGCTTCATTCTTGCGGCTACAGATTACTTTTCCAAGTGGGCGGAGGCGGTTCCACTTAGAGAAGTGAAAGCACACCACGTGCTACAGTTTTTCAAGAACCAAGTTGTCTACCGTTTTAGGGTGCCGTGCAGGATCATCTCAGATAATGGGTCAGCATTCAGAAGCACGTAAATCAACAATTTTGTCAAAAGACATGGAATCGACTGGCGATACTCAACAATTTACTACCCAAGAGCAAACGGCCTCGCTGAGGCTTTTAATAAAACTCTCGTTCAAATTTTAAAGAAAACCTTGGACGATAATAAGAGAAATTGGCACGAGAAGTTGTTAGAAGCCTTATGGGCCTACCGGACAACCTTCGGGACTCCTACTCGAAGCTACACCTTACGCTCCGGTGTATGGGTCCGAGGCGAGTGTTACCTTTAGAGGTGCAGCTTCCTTCACTCGGAATTGCAGTTGCAAATAAGATTACGACGAAGAGAACGCCAAATTACGACTAGAAGAATTAGAAAGCCCGGAAGGAAAAGACTTGCAGCATGACAGAATTTAAAACTATACCAAGCTAAGATGGTTCAAGCCCACGACAAAGCGGGTCCGCCCAAGAACCTTCAAAGTTGGTGACTTAGTTCTCGTTCTTAAGAGACCTATTCTTGCACATCGCAAGATAGGAGGAAAATTTGAACCCACTTGGGAAGGACCATTTGTGGTTGAAGCAGTATACTCAGGAAGTTCCTACCAGTTAGTGAATTGCCAGGGAGAACGACATATGCTTCCGATCAACGGACGATACTTGAAAAAGTATTACGCTACCTGATGTTTTGAAGGAATGAATTCTTCATCCCTAAGAAACACAGGCGAAGTAATTACTTATGATTGGGTCCGAACCCAAAAAATAATAGAATGTGCTAAAATAAATAAAATCATGATAATTAAGTTTTCCTTGTTTTCTTTTCCAAATCAAAATCTCTTCCCTGATCTTATTCTACTTCATTCCTGTTAAATTTGAAAATAAAAAATTTATATAAAAAAGAATGTCTTTAATAAACATTTTCTTAATGTTCTTGTTCTTAGTACAGCCCCTGATCCTTTTCCTTATCTTTTCGCAGGGAAATGTCGAACGGGCGGTTGGTCCTGAACTTTAAGAATGGCGTAAGCCTTGCACTCAATGAAAAGAGGGTGAAAGATGGAGCGATAATCGAGATTGACTCGGATTTCGCACCGGCGAGCCTACGATACGAGGAAAGTGAGCCGAGTCCCGGTTGACCGAGAAGAACCGCCCGGGCGACAGAGTGATGAAAGTGGGTGGCCCAAGCCACCAATCCAACGAAGCAAGAAAAGAAAGGCAAACGCCGAAGAAGACAAGAAAATGAAGTCCGTAGTGGCTACGGCGGAGGGCGAGCTTGTCGGCGCCGCGCCCACGGAGATTCAAGAAGTTCGAAAGGCTACTCTCACGACGACGCAACGAAGAAATAAGAATCGCCGTATCCGTAAGATGTTAACAAAACTAGCCGCGGACCGGCGCGACGAGACGAGTTGCTAATGCCGAACATACACTTCGAGGACACCGGTTCACCAGGAACACCGAAGGAAGGAGGCCGACTCCTCGGATAACGTAAAGGACCGGGGAAATTTCACGAAGACCGGAAGAAAGAAGGCTACCACGCCACCGGATAGAACCACCAGGTGATGCATGACCTTGTTGCGAAGCAACCCCGGGGGATGTCCCGACGAGCATCATCCCCGAGGAGCCAAGGTATGCGGGAGAATGTGAAGGGATTGAACCGTATATCCCACAATATGTCACAAGGCCTCGCCATCCGCGATCATTCCGAATACGAGCCGGAGAGAATGCGGAATGTTGAAAAGAAAACCTTTGAATACTTCGAGAGAATTAAAGGTAGAAGAATCAATATACTAGAGGGCCTCGAGCTACATACGGACGTATTCTCCGAGTATGAACAACAACGAAATCGTGGATTGCATCCGGGATTTGAAAAGAATGGGCCGAGCGAGCCGCCCGAGGGAAAACACATAATCGGAACCCCGGAGATGGATGCCGGGGAAGGGAAGAATCACAATACAATGCGGATGCTGCTACAACTTTGCGGAGGACGGAAGGGAAACCCACCGGGAATACTCCGTCATGGGCAAGTGGATCCGATGCCATTAGTCATCAAGAGAATGGTAAAGAGATTGATAACATGGAGGGCATCGCGCCAGATTGCATACCCAATAGCTGCATTATTAACATCTACAAGCGAGGTGATCGCATACCCCCGCACATAGATCACCACGACTTTGTCGGACCTTTCTGCACGGTCTCTTTCCGAACGAGTGTAACATCATGTTCGGATCGACCTCCGGATAGCGAGCCCGGGTGAGTTCCGAGGGCCGGTGAAGATACCTTTACCGGTAGGTTCCGTCATGATGCCGAAGGGCAACGGAGCGAGATATCGCTAAGCATTGCATACCGGGAGTACCGGTGAAGCGGATCTCGGTTACTTTCGGAAGGATGGACGACAGAGAAGACACCTTACCATTTCCGACCGGACCCGGAGCTAGAGAGCCTCCGGCCTTACGAGCCGTGAGTTACATGGAAAATATCACACCTCCAATGTACATCCATACGGCATCCTTGCCAAGGATGGCTTGGAAGGTGATGTTATTGACCATGTACCCCACTATTCAGACATGGATTTTTGACAGATGCTTCTTTGGAAGGATCAACAAAGATCATACATAGTCCATTTTGAGTCTACATGGATTGTATGAGATGTATTCCAGATCGAGTTGTATGATGTATCTTCAACATGATTGGAATGAAAGTGACCATGTCACATTTTTTGGCCTTCACCTCTTTTGTGCAAATTGATTGGGAAACGCCATTAAAGTTAAATGAACTTCGAACAAAGAACGAGAAAACAAAAAAAGAAGAATAAAAGAAAACTTTCCTAAAAAAAAAATCTAAAAATGACGAACACCAAATTCACATGAACATTAAATAAACAATAAAGTAAAATTTGAATCATTAAAAGATAAACAAAATCAACATAAATTTTAAATCAAATCTTAAATCAAAATCTCAACCGAGTTCAAACTCATCCTTCCAAATTTCAAATTCAATCTTTCCAAATTTCAAATCTCAATCAAATTCAAATTCAATTTCTTCCAAATCTCAAATCAAATTGTCAATCAAATTTCAAATTCAATCCTTCCAAATTTCAAATCAAATCTAAATCAGATATCAAATTCAAACTTTTGGGTCGAGGATTTTACATCCAAGACTGCACTGCTTTAGGATTCTTTCCTATTGCAATAAAATACATCAAATTCAAACTTTTGGGTCGAGGATTTTACATCCAAGACTGCACTGCTTTAGGATTCTTTCCCTATTGCACTCGAAGTACATCAAATTCAAATTTTTGGGTCGAGGATTTTACATCCAAGACCGCACCGCTTTAGGATTCTTTCCCTATTGCACCGAAATACATCAAATTCAAACTTTTGGGTCGAGGATTTTACATCCAAGACCGCATCGCTTTAGGATTCTTTCCTATTGCACTGAAATACATCAAATTCAAACTTTTGGGTCGAGGATTTTACATCCAAGACTGCACTGCTTTAGGATTCTTTCCCTATTGCACTGAAATACATCAAAATCAAACTTTTTGGGTCGAGGATTTTTACATCCAAGACTGCACTGCTTTAGGATTCTTTCCCTACAGCAATGAAATACATCAAAATCAAACTCTTGAGGTTAAGGATTTTACATCCAATACCGCATTGCTCTGAGATCTCTCCTCATTGCAATGATTCAATTTGATCAATTCAATTTTCTTTCGAGGTTGAAGATGTTACATCTAAAACCTCAGAATTCCAATTTTCATTTCAAATCAAATCCCTCAAATTAATTTTGACAAAACTTCAATCTAAATTAAAACTCCAAACTAAAATCTAAGTTCACACGTCAAACTTAAACCGAAACAAAATAAAATCTAAATCGAAATTCTCCCAGGTCATGTGATTCGGAATTCACCTCCTTTTCTTTTCCCCAGCGAGAGTTCAGGTATCTCCAGTTTGGGAACATACCCGATACTCCCAGGCGGAAATTCTTTTGCTTTGTCCTAAGTTTGTCACTTGGACGTTTGTGTTGGTTTTGTTGATCGCTTCGGTCAACACCAATACGCGCGGTGTGCTCCGTCGGCTCACCACACTTATTGGGGGTCCATTTGTTGACCTCATTTTTGATGAGGTCTTCTCTTCTTCTTTTTAGTGCTTAGGATCTAGCCTTAGGCTCTTCCTTTGACTATCTTAGAGGACTAGAATTGGGACCCACCTTTTAGAAACTCGAACCACTTCTAAACTCCCTTCAAACTCCACAAACTTGACTATAGACCCCTAATCACCTAGAGGGTTGAAATCAAACGTGGAAGTTTAAAGGATGAGTTCCTATAGGACTCTTTGGCCTTAGGACGCCTCACAGGTGGCACTGGTCCGGTGAAGGGGCCGACTTACACACACACTACACTTACACACTACACTTACACACTACACCTATACACTACACTTTCACACACTTCCTAAAAAATACACCCATACCCAACTTGACCTTCTGACTCATGTAGGTGATTCACATGGATGGTCCTTAACCCCTGAGCCCTTGGCTAAGAGGGTTAGGAACAACATAATGAATGCCTCAAATGAGTCCTTTCATGGCTCATATGGGCTTGATATGGCTTCATGGCTCAACCAAAATGATTTCATTCCACTTACATCCACCCAATCTTCAATTTCCCAAATTTTCAATTTTTGACCCCCGGGACCCTACACCCGCTTAGCCTACCCAAAACTTTTGAAATTACCCAAATTTTTGCAAAATTTCCAAATTACTCAAGATCCTCCAAAATCATTCCCAAACATTTCCACATCACACAAATTGATCATCCATACCCAAAAATACCAAAAATTCCAAAAATACCTCCCAATACCCTCCAAATACCCAAAATACCCCTCTTGGCCAAAAAATCCAAAAATTCAGAAAATTCCCAGAAAATTCCAGAAAATCCCAAATATTCCCAATTTCATTTTGTCCAACTACACCATGGGCCAATTTTGTCAATTTACCCTACTTTTGTCAAAACCCCCAATTTGACCCATTTTAACCCTAAGTGAACCCAATGTCAAACCAAACCTACCCAATTGACCCAAATTCTGGTCCAATTCAGTTCTAAACTTCATTTCAACATTCCCAATACCAATCTAGACCAAATCCAAGTTCAATTTGATTGACATTTGGATCCAATTTCACTTTTGGCCTTAAAGCCCAATTTGGACCCATGACCCAAACTTAACCCAAATTCACCCAATTCAACTCCAATTAACCCCAAATCTTTTCTAAATCTTCCTTAACATTCCCACAAACAAAACACGAACATGATTTGCCCAAAATTTAGACCCAAACCCCACTCAAATTCAACCCAAAGCTAAAAGGCCCATTTTTTACCTAAACCCAAACCTAACCCAAATGAGCCCAAACCACAAAATCAAAGTCCAACCAAAGTCAAAACCTCTTTGAAACACTCCCATAAATATTTCTCAACATTAATTTTACATCAATTTCAACCCTAGCCCAACATTGGCCCAAGTTAGCCCAATTTGACCTACATAGGCCCACTTACCAAATAAATCCAAATTCAAACCAATTCAACCCCAAATCACACCAAATTGACTCCAAGCCCTTCATAGAACATCCCTAAACCAATTATAACACTTATTTGACAAGGTCCTTCACAAAATCTTCACCCAAATGCCCATCCTAAAATTAAAAAGCCCATTCCCCTTAAACTTTCCTAAAAAGCCCACTTCCTTCAAATTCAAAAGCCCAAATTCATCTAAAGCCCACATGGCACTTCCCCTCATCATCCATTTAATCAAAATTGCCCCTAAGTTTCAAAGTCATCAATTAAACAATTCCAAATCAAGCCCCATACAAATTCCCATCAAAATATCAAAATTTTCTTAAATCCCTTTTTATGAAATTGACCCAAGCTTTTCCCAAGACAAATGGAGCCAAGGATGAGCCATTCACAAGCCATATGGAGCCATGAAAGTTTGGCATGTGACCATGCCATTAATGGTAAAAGGAGGGGCTCCTTTCCTAATCTTTCATTAAACTTTTTTAACCTTATCCATGACACACTCTAAACCATGTTTAGCCACCTCATCATGGATAGAGACCACACCATTCTCTCTTGGCTGACCCAACTGATCCTCTCGGCCCAAAATCAGGCCATGGGGAGGTGCACCCAACCCAAACCAATGGGTTGACCAAATTGAAGCCAAAATGACCCCTTCTCCATTCCATTTTATTTCAAAGCCTTTTCACATGTCAAACTCCGATTGACTTCACCAACTTCAAGCCCTGGACTCCCCGACCACGAAGGTGACCCATGCCTGCCGGCCGGCCGCACGGATCGCCGGAGAAACACCATGGCCGAGACCTCGGGAGGAGCCAAACTTTGGAATTCCACCTTGCTCGAGCCGCCCCATGCCCAATGGCCACCATGGCTGTTCTTCCCATGACCGAGAGCTAGCTGATCCCGACCCTTGGCCATCCCCTGGGAGGCTCTCCAGCCACCTCTATTTAAACTCGACCCCCTCACGGCCATGAGAAGAGAGTTGCACAAACCTTGCCGAAACTCTGCCAAAATTGGTTCAAACCCTTCTCCACCCTTAGAGCAGTTGATCCCCAGTGTCAATTTGCCCTAATCCCCACCGACAAAACCCAATTTCTCAACGAAATTCCACCCAAAACCAGGACACTTCTCCACAGGTGAGCCAATCCCCAAATTGATTGGTTCTACACCTTCACCGGACCAAGGGAAGGTGTCCACCAACAAAAGCCCCATCTCCGGGCTTCCCGGTTGCTCCGACCTCCAAGCTTTGTGATCGGTTGTGGTCGAAATCTAACCTAGACAATTCACCGGACCGGGAGACTTCATGCGGAGCTTGCTAGGATCCAATCGAAGGTGCAACAACTCTCGGATCGAAGCCACACTTCTGCGAGCAAAGGTATGAGCTAATTCTTCATCCCGAGCTTCGGAGATTCTCCATTTCAAATGCTTTAATTTCAATGCATGATAACCGTATAGATGTGTTCGTCTCTTCAAGACGAATCCATAGAGCATAAGAACATGAAAATCCATTGAGTATCGAGTGAGATATTAGGGATTTACTGTGGACGGCTCTCGGGTGAGGACACTTGGGGACGATGAACGGATGCCGTCCATTTAATACACGCGCGGACAGACGGCCAGGATCGCGTCGGATCAGAAGACGGAACGATACAGCGGGCCCGGGAGCGCTGAGTCAGATGGCGGCGTCGAATGGGAGCGCGCCACGCGGCGTTTCGGAGCTGCCGAGGTTGACGCGGCGCCGCGTGGATAAATAGAAAATTAGGTATTTTTTCTGATTTATTTAATTCCCTAAACTTCAAAAATTCATAACTTTGTATAGAAAAATCAGAAAATTAAAATAAAAATACCCTCTTGCTCAGTGAACAGAGGAGGATAATGTGGAAAAGAAATCATTTAATTTCATTAAGTATTTTATTTTTTATAATTTATTTACTCTCTGCATACATTTAATTCTCCATGCATGTATACAATTCACCATGGCATGAGACCATAGGGATTTTGAAGCCTCCGAATTTGGGAATATTCCCGAATTTTCCAAAGTCGGAGGCCATCCCTATGAAGAGTTATTGATTTTTCAAATTCATGTTACTGTTTTGAGTATTTTAATTCCAATAAATAGCATGTTGTGAAATAAATTCTAGGAAAATTTGATGATGTTCCTTATGACCAGAGAACCCTAGGAAAAATAGGTTTTGAGTTAGTTCATTTAAAACAACCCTAATTGGCTTAAACACTCAAAATAGGTCTCTAATTAATTAGAGCTAACCATACATTAAATTGACTTCAAATCAATTCTCCATTGACCTTTAGGATCAGAGGAACCTACCATAAAAATTTGAGGTCAATTGGACTTGGTTAGCCTCACTAATTGGGTTGATTAAGCCACTTAGTCATTTTAAACTTTAAAAATTCATAACTTTCAAAATACCTTTCAAAAATTCACCAAATTGGTTTTGGAGCCTCTCTGATATTAGGGGAATCTAAGAAAATTAAAATTTCAATTTTCTAAAAAAGTTGATTTTTAATATTATTTTAATATTTTTAATAATTAAAAAATAATAAAAATCACAAAAATAATAAAATTCACCAAAATGTCACATTTTGAATTTTAATCACTTAGAAACAAACCCCATATTTTTCTTAGGTCTATTTAGTGAGATATTGAATTTTAAAGCTCTAGGGTAATTTTAAAATTAAAAAAATGTATTTTCTAGCATTTTCACTAAAATAATTATAATAAATCATAGAAAAATCAGAAAATTGTAAAATTTGCTTCTCTGATTTCCTTGATATCAGAGAGATTTTTGAAAAATATAAAATTCATTTTTCAACATTTATTTTATTTTTAAATTAATTAACACTCCAAAATTTAAAATAATTATAATAAAAATAATATGATTCAAAAAATCATAAAAATTGGTCCAAGTGGTCCTCTGGTCATTAGGAATGTCTCCTATTTTTCTTAAGGACAGAAACTTTTCCTTGGTCATGTTATTAAATTTTCCTTGAAAATCTCTATTTTCTACCAAAAATAATTATATAAATAAATTAAATACATAAAAATCACATTTTCTCCTCTCATGTCTTTATTGACATATGAGTGAAGTCACATGAAAATTTCAAGTTCATTTAAGTTCAATTTAGTGAGTTATGAAATTATTAAGCTTAAAGGGTAAAAATGGTAATTAAAAATCTTAATCCTTAATTAAAACTTTAGGTTTAATAAAAATTAACAAGTAAAATCTTTGATCCTAATTTGATTTGGATGATTGAAATTTAAATAATTAAAGGGTAGAAACCCATTAAGCAATTTAAAATAATTAAACTTTAATTAAATAATTGATTAAATTTGGAAGAATAATAAAATTGGAATTATTAAAATAGGGATATTATTAGGAAGAGATTTGTTCTTTAATTTAAAAATCTCTAAATTAATCATTTCATTAATATTTAATTCTTAATTAAAATGATAACTCAAATTCAAAACATTAAAAGACTTAATCATTAAACTAAAATTAAATTATTAAACTCTTTTAAAAATTTCAATTAAAATTAAAAAATAAAATTAAATTAAAAATTAAATTAAATTAAGTAATTTAAATTGGATTAAATTAAATTAAATTAAATTAAAATTAAAAGTTGAATTAAATTAAATTAAATTAAATTAAATTAAATAAACAAATTAAATTAAATTAAATGAATTAAATTAAATTAAATTAAATAAATAAAACCAAATTAAATTAAGTTAAACCAAATTAAAAATTAAATTAAATGAATTAAAATTAAATTAAATTAAATTAAATAAAATTAAATTAAAATTAAATCAAATCAAATTAATTTAATTTAACATCAAATCAAACTAAACTGAATTAAATTAAATTAAATTAAATTAAATAAATAAAATCAAATTAAACAAATTAAATTAAATTTAATTAAATTAAATTAAAGATTAAATTAAATTAAATTAAATTAAGTTGAATTAAATATGACATCACCTAAGGCATGAAGGAAATTAAATATGAAATAACTTGAACACTATTCCAAATTAATTGAAATTAAACTAAATCACAAATCATTTGAACACCAATTTACCCTCAAAAGCTTTAGTTATCATAACTCCTAAACAGAATATTAAATGAAATGTTACTTCACCTATAGGATATACAAATGTCCTAGTTCACTGAGCAAGATAACAAAACTTGAGATTCTTGGACGATTAATTCATTTGTATAATTAAACCCATTTGAACTTAAAACAATCCTAGAAATATTGAAAAGATGTTTAAGATTATTCTTAAGCACTTCCTCAATATGATAGGACATTTATAAGAACAATTGGACTTAATTGTTCTTTGATGAAGAAAATCGTCTTCAAACAAAATACAAAGACCTAGACGTCATAGGAAATGACTAGCTATAGGATTAGGAATTTGGTACAAAACCATAACCCTTCCCTTAGCTTTACCTAGGAACTTGTTTAAGTATTCTAATTGTGTTTTAAGTGCAGCTTGGGATGACGGGAAGACCCTCCAGGTATGCTTTTATTTTATTGCAATTTACTTTCCTGCAATTTACTTTCTTGCAATTTATTTAACTGCATTGCACTTACTTTTTCTTGCATGATAAACAAGCGTTGCATGAAAACCCACACCTTTAGGATAGTCCCTAAAAGCTGAAACCAAAACTAAGTTAAAATTCATTGCAAGATAAAATTCACCGCCACAACATTTCAAAACATAAAACAACTCAAAATTTAATCACAAACAGAACACAAAACTACAATTACAATTAAATTAAAACGTCCTGTTGGATGATCGGGAATACCTCGGATGATGTAACCTACGTGTTGCTAACGGGATTTCCACGGTGCTAAATGAAAGTGTGGAACTCATTCGGTTGAGTTTAGCAAATTCATACTGGACTAAGTGAATCCGATAAAAATAATGATGCCGGAAGGATGGAACCGTGGGATCTTAACCGGTGTCGTTATAATCAACTTTAAGATTTGTTTTAATTAAAATATTGAAAACACTTGGAAATTAAGATTTTCTCTAAACCAAAACACTTTTCTCATCCCACGATTTATGACTTCTAAAACTAAACCTCTGCAACAACAAGGAGCTCGGAGCATGGTGGGCGGCACGGCCATCGTCGTCGGCAAAACTTGAATCTACATCAGCAAAACTTTCCTAGAATTAAATAACAAAGCCATAGGACTTCGGGGTAGTTTGCACTAGTGCAACATAAATCCTCGACTCTTCGTTAGGCACTTGCATTGCAAATTAAGCCCTAACCGGTCTTAGGATTCCGAGGTAGTCGTCCGGTACGACAATAAACCCTCACATCTTCGAGGCTATTTGTTTGATTTTATCATACAAATATAAGCCCTAATTAATTAAAATTAGCAAGATCAAAACATTTAAATAAACATTAGGACTTTCCTAAATCCAAGCCAAACAATAGGATAGTCGGGAGATTACCGAAGTTCGCTTCGAATACGTAATTTCTCCTACTTTTCTTCCTTTGAATTCTCGAAATAAAATGTTCCAAATTTGATCCATTCCCTATCGAAATTCCAAAATTCAATCCCTTGAAAACTTAAACTTTGAAATTCTTGAGAGCAGAATTATTGATTATTATCGAGAGTTTTCTTAGGTGATTCCCGTCACTTAAGATGTAATTAACTATAGGGGCTTGCCCTTATAGGGAATTTTAAAGAACCTAGGTAATATAAACCCTGTTTAAATGCTTTCATATTAAGCAGGGGAATTTGTCGGCTTATAAAATTGGTTCGCAGACCAAACGGATGTCACAAATCTTCTAGTTTATTTAATCGAGCCCCACCGTCAAGCAGTGTGTCTATCCTTAGGGATAGATACACGGTTTGTGGTGCGGTGCTCGTTTATATAAACTATTTGGGATGTGAGATCGGTTTAATCTCATATCTTAAAACCTTCAAATTTAAAATTATTTTCAAAATCAAATACTACTTTTCAAAATTGTTTATTTAAATTAAATTAAAAAATTCGCCGACAACTTCTGTTAGGCGACCCCTTTTCAAAATAAAACACAACCTGAAAATAAGCCGTACAAAAACATATAGCTAAAAGAGTATATATTTTTGGTGCATCACTGGGCATAAATACTTTTGTTTTCTGGATGGATATACTGGTTACCACCTAATTCAAATTACTTCTGAGGATTAAGAGAAAACTACGTTTACTAGTCCTTATGGTACGTTTGCTTTTAGAAGAATGCCCTTTGGTTTATGTAATCCCCCTACTACATTTCAGAGATGTACGATGACTATTTTTTGTGATTTAATTGAAAAAGGGATTGAAGTTTATATGGATGACTTTTTAGTGTTTGGAATTTTGTTTGAATCATGTTTAGAACATTTATCTAAGGTTCTAAAACCCTGTGAAGAAACAAATTTGGTCCTTAACTGGGAAAATGTCGATTTATGGTAGCGGGTGGAATTGTTTTTGGACATTGGATTTCAGAAAAAGATTTGGAGGTAGATCCTGTAAAAATTCAAGTTATATTTAATTTATCTTGCCCAACCAATGTTAGGGGAATTGGAATTTTTTTAGGACATGTTGGATTCTACAGGCGTTACATCAAAGACTTTTCAAAGATTACAAAACCTTTATGCCTTTTACCCGAAAAGGATGCAATTTTTAATTTTGATGATGATTGCCTCAAAGACTTTGAAACATTAAAATAAAAATTAATCACTGCACTGTAGTAATTTTACCAAATTGGAAAAAAAACTTTTGAATTAATGTGTGATGCTAGTGATTATGCTATTGGTGCTGTTTTGGGTCAGAAATATGATAAGATTTTCAAAGTTATTTGTTATGCTAGTAAAACTCTTAATGAAGCTCAAATTAATTATACCACTACTGAGAAGTGTTATTAGTTATAGTATTTGTCTTTGATAAATTTCGATCATATTTAATTGAAACTAAATGTGTTGTGCATACTGATCATTATGCTATCAAATACTTAATGAAGAAAAATGATGTAAAACCGAGACTGATAAGATTGATTCTTCTTTTGCAAGAATTTGACTTTGAGATAGTAGATATAAAGGGTTCTGAAAATCAAATTGCTGATCATTTGTCCAGGCTTGAAATTTAAAAATCTCTCTGTGATGTTGAAATTAATGAACATTTTCCTATGAAAAATTGTTCTTTGTTAATGAGTGGCATATTCCGAAGTATGCAGACATAGTAAATTTTATTTTCAGTGATATTATACCCTATGGTTTGACATATCAGGAAAAGAAGAAATTTCTGTCTAATGCTAAGACTTATTTTTGGGATGACTCATTTTTATATAAACAAGGAAAGGATCTTATAATTCAAAGATGTGTACCTTTGGAAGAGACTTATGAAATTATTCAAAAATGTCATGATTCTGATTATGGGAGACATTTTGAAAGTGATAAAACTGCATATAAAATCTTACAATCCAGATTTTATTGGCCTACAATTTTTAAGGATGTGAATACTTATATTAAAAATTATGATAGATGTCAGCGTGTAGGCAATATTTCTCGGAGAAATGAGATGCCCCTCAATTATATATTGGAAGTTGAAATATTTGATGTTTGGGGATTAGATTTTATGGGACCAATTACACCATCTTTCAGAAATGTTTATATTTTTATGGCAGTAGACTATGTTTCCAAATAGATTAAAGCTATTGCTTTACCTCGATGTGATGCTCAAATTGTTGCAGAGTTTTTGATGAAGAATATATTTTGCAGATTTGGAATACTAAGAGTAATCATAACTGATGGGGGAAGTCATTTTAGAAATGTGATTATTGAAAAGTTAGCAAAGAAATATCATATTAATCATCGCATTGCTACTACTTGTCAGCCGCAGACAAGTGGTTTGGTTGATTTATCCAATCGTGAAATTAAAAGAATATTGGAAAAGACTGTTAATCCAAATAGAAAGGATTGGTCAATCAAACTGGATTATGCTTTGTGGGTCTATAGGACTGCCTTCAGAACCCCTATAGGAATGTCCCCATATAGGCCGATTTTTGGAAAAGCTTGTCATTTACCTATTGAACTTGAGCATAAAGCATTTTGGGCTATTAAAGAGTTTAATTATAAATTGAAAGATGCTGCTGAGAAGAGATTATTGCAATTAAATGAGCTTGAAGATAAAGAATGAATCTTATGAAAGTGTTAAGATTTATAAGGAAAAGATGAAGTTATGTCATGATCAGAAGATTATTACTAAAAATCTTACGCTAGGACAAAATGTTTTGCTATATAATGCCATATTGAGAATTTTTTCTGGAAAACTTAAGTCCAGGTGGATGGGTCCTTTTATTGTGATGAAAACTTATTCCTATGGAACTGTGGATATTCAAGATCCTAAGACTGAAAAAATATTTAAAGTTAATGGAAATAGACTTAAATCATATTTTTCAGTTGAGCAATCTAAATCTAATGAGAATCTGATGTTGGGTCACTCAGAATGAGTTTTGAGTTTGTCAGGCTAAAGACGTTAAACCAAGCTCTTTGTGGGAGGCAACCCATATTTATCGGTGTGTTTTGCTTTATGTTTATTTTGTGTGTTTTGTTTGCTTTTTTTGTTTGCTTTTATGTTTTTAGTTGTAGTAATTTAGAGTTTTTAAACTAAATAGATTTTATTTGACCTTATTTTATTACTTAGAGGAGTCAGAATGAAAATTTGGACATTTGGCTGACCTGTGCTAAATTGAGCACTGGTGGCTAAACGCCGCCTAGTTGGCGCTTAGGCGCCAGAGTTACAAAAAATGTAAAAAATGAGATTCTAGAAGCCTAGATCGTAGGGAAGAAGTTTTAGAAGTTATTTTGGAGTTTTAAAACGTCTTGGGATAGTTTTAGCACTTCCCAAGTCTATAAAAAGAACCTGATTTAAAAGAAACACTTGCCCCAAGTCCTATTTTCAATCCTAAATCTTAAGAAGAGTATTTTGAGTGCATCATGTCTTCATGGGAGAATGAGATGATGAAGAAGCAAGATTCTGACAAGAGTAAGTTCATTAGTGATAGTGCTAAAGAGTTATTCAATGGATTTCTCGCTGTTAGTATTCAAGGGATTGCAGAAATGATTGGAAAAATTGAAGCCCGAGTGACTTCAATGGAAGCAAAGATCAATGAAACTAACTTACAGTTGGCTTGGATGGTAACTCAAGATGCAATTCAGTCATTCAAGATACGTGGAAGAAGCAGATAAGGTGATGTATTTGAAGAACAAATGGATTAAAGAAGAAGATGTAAGAATGAACAAATATCACCCGTTCTATCATATTTATATTCCAGAAGGGTCAAATGGGAATAATAGTGGTCCTAGATATAATATGCCTAATGGAGAGTGGAATTAAGTATGCTTTGTTTTTATATGTTTAGTGTTCTTCTGTGTTTTGTTTAATATGTTTTGTGTTCTTATGTGTTTTGTTTGGTGTGTTTAGTGTTTATGTTTAAGTTTTTAATTACACCTTATGATGTGATAGTTACATCCTAGAGATGTAAACTTATCAATTTGAGATTAAGTCTCTTGTATCTAAAGAATTTCATCTTATGTATGTGGATAAAAATTCTAGGATTGTATTGAGGTAATGTTTGTTTTAATAAATATAAGTTTGTGTTTGTGTGAAATTTGTTTGGAATCGATGAATATTTAACATTTGAATTGGAATATTGGAAGATTTATGGGGAATAGATAATTATTTTTAAGAGTTTATGGGTGATTAACGAAGTGGTTTAAATCATATACCTTAATTGTGAAAATTTGGGTATTGGCAGCTAAGCGCTAGAATGCCGGTGCTTAAGCGCCAGATTTTGTGGCTAAGCGCCGAAGGGTTCGCGCTTAGGCGCCAGTTCGTGAAAATTGGTTCCCACCAGTTAAAAAATCGTGAATCGCCATTTTTAACTCCCTGTTCATCTTCAACCCATCGTTTTCACGTGAGAGAGAGTCTAGGGCATCCTTGATTTGGATCATTTAAGAGCCGATCTCAACAAAAATTTATAGATTTGGATTCCTTGACGTAAGAGCACTACTCCTAAGTAAAATTTTTTGATTTTCACCATGTATTTTGAGTACATTTTGGAAAATCTTAAAATCACTATTCATGATGAAAATTTGAGGAAAAACTTAAGAAATTGCTTGGATTTAGTGGAAACATCTTTTGGAAGATAATTTAGTAAGTTTATTTTGATTTTGGAATTTATGGTAAATTTTTTGTGAATTTTTAGAGATGGCTCCAAAGTCGAAGTGGCGAGAGGAAAGACCAAGTTTGATTCCTACAAATTTGTTAGTACGAAGGCTGAGGAATGATACGTCGATGCATTGCAGTCACGTAAATTGATTCCTGAAAGACTGTTTAGTAAACCAAGAGAAGTGATTGAAGATATGATTGCTAGGAGGAACTGGGAGAACTATTTTTGCTTCTCCGTTGTTGCTGTTATTTCTGTTATTATAGAATTCTATGCTAATTTGCCTGCATCAGAAGAGAATTTAGTGATGGTTAAGGGGCAACATGTGAACTTTTCTTCTGGGGTAATTAACACTTTTTATCAACCGCCTCCTGCTATGTTTTGTTTTTATTCTAATTTTCATCCTACGAAGGGAGTGTTAGATGAGATAATGGGATTTTTGGCTGATGGAAGAGGATTATGGAAAATAACAAATGATAGAAGAGTGAATTTTCCTACTTCCAAATTAAATGCCACTTATAAAGCCTGGCATTATTTTATCTCTTCTAAACTGTTGCCTTCAAGTCATACAAGTGAAGTGACGAGGGAAAGAGCTGTTTTGAACCATTGCATTCCGCTAGGGAAGCCTATAGATATTGGAGTGATCATTTATGATTATATTGTGAATTATGCCAGATCTACCACTACTGCAAGTATGGGATTTCCTTCCCTAATTCATTTAATATGTGAACGGTCTGAAGTGAAGTTTGAAACCTGGGAAGAGGTACTTTAACCTTCGAAACCTATCTCCAGTGTAAACATAGGAGCTTACACTGTACATTCAAAATTTGGCTGGAGAGGAGGATTTGGTAGGGCTTCTACTTTTTCTGCTTCTGCTGCATCTACTTCTCGTGCTACTAATTCATGTGCTTCATCATCTACTGATTCACAGGCTGGTTTTATTAAGAAAAATTTTGAAGAAAGTGAGTCTTACTCGAGAGCATCTGAAAGATATGGATGGTAAGATGGATAATGTGGAGAGATATATTGTTAAACATGATGAGTATGAGGAGAATTATCAGCATCATTTGGATAGACTGATTAAAGGTGATCAGAGTGCTAAGATGCCCCCTCATCCATTCTACATACCTTATGTGCCATCCAGGGATTGGAACGAGCAGGATGATGATGTTGAGGATGAAGAGTAGATGTATGTTGTTTGTTTTAGTTGTTGTGTTGTTGTGATGTGTTATTGTGTACTTTGTCTAGTATTTTGTTTGATGATTGTGTGTGATGTGAACTCTGATAGTATGCAGATTTAGTTGTACTATTTGTCTATCATGCATATTTAGATGTATTGTTGTTGGATTGATGTTTTATATGTTGCTTTGAGTGTAGTGTGAGTGGTAGTAAATGTTTTAATGTGTATGTTGTACAAGAGTTTTGTTTAGGGTGTACTTTAATTCTAAAACTGTTAGGAGATTAGAGAACACTATAGAAACTACTATTTAGGAAATTTCATGCTTAAAAACTTTAAAACAATCTACCACTACCATTTACTATCTAGTATCAGTGTGATTTCATTTAGTGTGTATTTGCTTTTGAATTTTTTTACTCTTCTTGTTATAAAAAGAAAATGTTTTGAAAAACTGAATTTGATTTCATTTTACCCTTGTTTTTTAAATTGTTATACTTGCATATTTAGGATATTTAAATTCCTGCAAGCATGTTATGTTAGTCTTTAATTCTCACCCATGTATCATTTCTTATGCTTAAATGTTTTATCCTAACTAAAAATTAAAGTTTGGAGGGAATTTTAAAAACAAAAAAAAAATTTTTAAAAAAAAAACCTAAAATTTTAATTTTTTTTCTCAAGAATACTTAAAATAAATCTTTTTTCTTGATTGAGAACAATTATGTATATGAAGTTATATTAGGGGAACAAAAATTTTGAATATAGAAATGAATAAAAGAATTTAGTTGAAAATTTATAGTAATTATGAAAATTTTAAAGTTAAAATTTTCTTAGTGAAGAGATATTAAATATAGCTATTTATCTTTAGTAAGAAATTTTATATTTTTGGATAAATAGAAGATTTGACTTTTATTCTTCAAATCTTAAATTTTTTTTATTGATGAATAATTTTCAAATACTATTATTATGATTTTTAAGTGAAAGATATATATTTGACCTTTATTTTAAATGGAAGGGTGGAATTCAAAATCATTAAAGGCTTATCTAGATACAGTAATCATTGTCTTAGAAAAAGAAAAAAAAAAGAAAAAGAAAAAAAAGAAAAAGAAAAAGAAAAGAAAAAGAAAAAGAAAACGTGAAAAATAGTATGGAAAAAAGGGAGGAGAAGCTTGAGTATTTAAGGGCCTAATCAAAAATTGGTTCCATACCTAAAGTTTAACATGTAAGTTCAGAGAAAATCTAAAGTTTAAGGTTATAAGATAGTAAGAAAAATTATTTTCAAATAAAGATTTTTAAGTGAGAAAAATAAGATGTTTGAATCCTATATTTTAAAGAATCCACAAATATTTATGAATTACATAACTTATATTAGTCATTTTTCTTTCCTTAAGAACTTTCTAAACTTTAAGTTGGTCTTAATTACTGAAATTTTTTCTAAATTGGACTATTCTATTTCTAGAACAAAATTTTGTTATATTCCTAAAAAACTCATTACATAATGTGCATGTTAAAATTTTTTCTATAAGATTAACAGTCACTTGAGGAAAAGTAACATTTTAAGTTTGGGGGATTTTGATACACCTAAAATATATAGTTTTTTAGGAACATTTTTATACCTATTTTTGATGATATTGCACTTTAATAGAAGTTATTTTGTGTTTTTCTTGCAGGTATGATGAAAATGAGTGATAATGATGAAAGGAGCAAAATTGGATCAAATTTGGAGCAAAAAAATGAAAAATAAAAATTTGGGTACTGGCGGCTAAGCGTCGCTGGGCCGATGCTTAGCCGCCACAGTTAAAAATCAAGTTTAATTTGAATTTGGCGCCATTTTCAAAGGGGATGGGATGCAACTCTTGGTGATAACTTCCATAACTTCCTTTGGGCGGCAAGTTTGAATGAAGGGGTGCATTCTTTGGTGGATACATCGAATCTGGACACATTTTGAAGCAAGCCACCTTTTGGTTTTATATTTAAAGAGAGTCTTAGAAAAAAAAAGGGGAGCTCTTCCTTCCATTTTGAAGGGTTCTTCCATTGTATTTTTACAGAGTTTTTATTTTAGTTTTAATTAGGAGTAGGAGTAGAGAGTAGAAAAGAGAAAAGGGTAGTATTGAAGCCTTCTTCTTTCCACTACTTTTCTTTCCTTTAGATTAGTTTAGTTTTTATTTAAGTATGAAGTCTGTATCCTGAGTCATCAGAGTTTGGAGACTTGCTCTGAGGAGAAGTTTAGTGAAGAGTCAAAGTTTCAGAGGAACTTCCTGAGTCTTGTGAAGAGGATTTTCATATAAGTGTTTACTTTTATTCTTACATTTAGTTTTTAATTAATACTTGTTTTTGTTTGTTGTTTTTCTTATGGTTTTTAATTTCAAATCAATGTGTTTTTGTATTTTCTCAATGCATTATGAGTAGTTTACTTTATCTTTTTCTTTATTAAATGAGGAAGTAAGTAATTCATGAAGAATTGTTGTGTAAAGTATATGTGTTTAAAGTTGGAAGAAGTTGTGAAAATTGATTCTATAAACTTTATTTACTTCTTAATTTGGCCTGTTAAGATATAAAATATTTGGTGAGATTATGTAAGATCCAATGCGGTATTGTCTCATAAAAGTTAGTAAGAATCACATGCAATTATATGGGTGAAAATTGTAGTTCATATAATTGAATGTAATATATTCTAAGTTGTTTTAAAAAGGGGAGTAAAATTAGAGGATTTTTAGTGTGACAGGCTAAAAGCCCCTAATTTGGTTTGAAGTTTTGAATTTTGTTATGGCCCCCAGGTGGAGGGAATTGAGGGAACTCTAGAGTGAGAGCTGGTATCTTCCCTGCCTAACCATGTTCAAAATGATAAAATTTCAAATTAACCAATGTTCTTTATAGAACCAATTAAGGGTAAATAATACATTTGCTTCTATTTTTCACAAAAAATTTAATTACTTCCACAACAATACTTTTTATAATTATTACTACTTTATAAAAGAAAGAAAAAGATATTCTAGTTAATAGTGTTTTTCATACCAATTCTAGTTAAAAGTGTTTTTCATACCGTGTTTTATCATTTTAATTTCTTGTTTGATTTTTATAAGAAAATTTAAAGAGCGAAATCAACTATCAAACTTTTCAAAATCAAACATACTTTCAAAAGCCAATTAAAAAAGTAAAAAGATAATTTTCTTATTGCTTAAAGATTTTTCACTTTCCCTGTGGGTTCGATATCTCGAGGCTTAATCAGAAAGTCCTATAATACTTGATAAAAAATATGTATACTTGTGTAGCATCCCATATTATAATTTCATAATTTTCATATCTAAATCATTAGCAAATATATTTAACGGCCAACCAAGTTTTTGGCGCACATATTTTTATTTGGGATCAATAATCTAAGGGTTTAATTTATCTCCAAATTAACATAGGTTAGGCTCGTTGGATTCATATTGCTAATATTCTTGATTTAATTATAAGTATATTAAATTTGGAGTTCATTTAACAACTCAATTAATGATTTAAACCTCCAAATGGACTTGAATAACTTGATCTAGAAATAACTGGACTCGAATTGGACCAATTTTTCTATCATTGGGTTTGTATTTTTGAGATTGTCAGCTTGAATTTAAACTTACTGAAATCAAAACCCTATATGAACTTTAATTTTAATGTAAAATTTTCTTATTAAAAAATTTGCCTTGAGATTCATGCAAAATGATAAAATTTATTGATGTCGCATCAGGAAATATTACAAAAACCACAACCGACTTAAACCAATCTAACTACCTATAACTAATCATAGTTATCCTAGTTAAGAATCCTAACAAAATTTCTTAACTAAATTCAATTATCCAGCAATAACTACTTACAACTATCGTACTTAGAATATGGTGACTTTCTCTGAGGCCCTAAAATTTTACGTACATTATCCACGAACAAGTGTTGTACTTGTTATAACATTGTAAGCTTTCTTTCTAAATTATGGGACAAGTGAATATCTTTATAATTAAAAGCTTAAAGTGAATTATTTTAACTAAATTAGGCCCCATGATTTTTTCTCTTTTCCAATTTTTGCACGCAAGAAGTCCTGATATCTTTTCCTACTATTTTTATATTATCTATGTGTGTGTTGTATCTTTTTAAAACACTAAGACATTAAATTATCACTCCACTACTATGAATCTTTCGACACACAATAGTTTAGCAACATTTGTAGAAAACAAAGTCCTGTTGATAGAAGTCAACACTTCATTGATAACTAACAAGCGTAATACATAAGCTTCTCACTCTAACACCCATCATTCCATGGTATAATCTTGAAATCTAGTATGTCAATCTTCTACTCCGTTTTTTAATGATACACATCATTATGCTGGTGAAGGAACCTCCTTAGCACCACTTGAAGATCATGCATAAATATGAGATCCTTTGACTTTTTTGTGAGTTTCAAAAATTGAAAATTTTTTATATTGCAAGGGGACAACTATCTTAAAATTCATTGGCTAGAGGTACACAATTAACACCCCTCCATGCTCAAAAGTTCCCCTCCAAGAAGTTAAAATCATGGACACTACAAGCTTTACACATCCACCTCCCATCGTCATGGCTAATGGCAAACCTCTAAGATGTGTAGAAAAATTATCTTGAACTCACACAATCCTGGATAAACTTTGATGTCTAATATGAGAAGATTTTCATATGAGGGATATAAGCCATTTCTTAGCTTGATATGATTCTCAAGAGTCTTCTTTATTAGTTGAGATCATCCTTCAAAACTCTATTCCAGTAGGGTTTCAACTTCTAAGCTTTGATGTTTATGATGAGATTTCTGACCTATATGAACATGTTGATCACTTTAGAACCATCATGCACATACAATAAGCTTTTGGTGTGCTCTTATGTTAGGTTTTGCTTATAAATCTTAAAGAACAAGTACGTACTTAGTATTACTCTCACCCATGTGGAAGCATTCATATCTTCAATAAGCACACTAAGGAGTTTGTAAAGTATTTCATTGTAAATTTAAAGATCATAAAAGACTCATCTCACCTCTCTAAGATTTAACAAAGTGAAGGGTAGTCACTAAAGAATTATTTTTTGAGTTTCACTATTGAAGCTCAATAAATAACATGAGTAGATATGGAGTTACAAAGAGGTGTGTTTTTTCTTGGGGGGGCTACATCTTGTCCATTTCTACTCTTCTTTGATGTGAAATACAGTTTATTCATATGTTGATCTCATCCATTTTGTTAAGGCACAAATTATTATTGATGAAGCTATTAATACACACAAAAAGTAATTTGATCCAAAATCAAGAAAAAATAAGAAGGGCCTTGTATACTACTCAGTCATCTCAATGAAAGATGTTCGAGCCACAAGGAAACCCCGGTTTGCCCCTTAATCACAGAGATATGAATCTCAAACAGAAAAAGAGTACATGCTGCTTAACACATCATGTGTGAACATCCTAATGGTTATTCAGGATAAAAAAAATTCTAAAGTGGCCATTTTATTGAAGCTAAATGTAAGGAATTGGGAATAATACTGTCACTTCTATCAAAGTTATGGTCATAATACTGAAGCATATTTTCAACTCAAAGAGGAGATCGAAAGGTTGATCAGACAAGTATACTTGGGCAAATTCATTCAAAGCAAGATCCCTCACACAAATAATGCCCCTACTAGGGGCACAAACCGTAAGCAACTGTGATGGAATCGTCAGACTACTGGAAAAATAATAACGATCACCAAAGTGCCACTGTTAGTCAACCAAGTTCTTACTGCTTCCAATGAATAGCCTTCACTAAAAAAAATCTAGTGTCAGCCACTCCATAACCTTTGATGATTCCAATCTTAAAGTGTTCCAAGTCTCGCAATAAGATCCACTTATTATAAGAACCTGAATCGGTGACCCTTGCTATAATATAAAGAGAATCCTGATCGATGGAGTGAGTTTAGTAGACAAATTATTCTACTCAACTTTCCTTAGTTTGGGGTTGATCAGGAAAAAAATTACAGGTTATTATTGGATCCCTCTACGACTTTGAAAATCAACCGATGAATATTGTAAGGATAATTACTCTCTTTGTTATATTGGGAGAATTGCCCCGACAGACAACTCACATGATCCAATTCCTTATTCTCAAGTTAGAATTAACAAATAATACCATCTTCAAAAGACCTCTCCCATCAATCTTCAGGGTCTTGGTTTCTATACTACATGTACTGAGATTTTTGATCTCTAAGATGAAGATATATCTCAACAAGCTTCACCAGTTGAATACTTGACATACATCTCCATATCAGACAAACACTCCTCATGGAATGTTCAACATGGATATTTGTTATCCAATGAACAAAAGTGGGAGTGCATAGATTTTAACTAAGAAAATCAAGATATGTTTGCCTGGAGTCTAATAGATATGCCCGTGATTGATCATATAGTAATTGTGCACTCTTTAAAGATTAACCCCAAATATAAGTCACCATATAGAAGAAGCTAAATTTTGTGTAAGAATGCCAGCAAGAGATCGAACAAGAGGTCAATAAGCTTCTCCAAGAAAATTTCATATGAGAGCTATATCATTTTTTTTGGCTCACACACATCATTATGGTGAAGTAGCCTAATGGAGCATGAATGATGTGTGTCGACTATACTGATCTTAGCAAAGTTTATTCAAAAGATAGTTTTTCTCTTCCCCAAATAGATCAGCTAGTTGATGCCACCTTTAACATTTAATACTTAGTTTCATGGATGCTTATTCTTGTTACAATCAAATAAAGATGAATCACATTGATGAGAAAGCTAATACCTTCCAAATAGACTGAGATCTGCACTACTATAGAGTGATGCCTTTTAGGCAGAAGAACATTGGCACAACTTATCAACATTTTATGAACAGAATTTTCAAAGATCTTGTTAGATATATCATGGATGTATATATCGATGACATGTTAGTCAAGAGTTTGAAAACCTCTCAACATATTTCTAACTTAGTAAAATATTTTATTCTTCTTTGGGAGTAGAACATATGCCTCAACCTACCCAAATGTACCTTCAGATTCATGCTAGAAAAGTTTCTTAGATTCATGATTACTCACGATAGAACCATTACTAATTCTAAAAATTTTAAAGCCCTTAAAGGAGATGATGCCTCCCAGAATCATAAAAGAGTTGCAAAGATTAAATGGAAGGATAGTTGCTCCATCGCACTTTTTGGCAAGATCATAAAACAAATATCTCCTATTCTTCAAGATATGATGGATATTTCAAATATTGAATTTTAGTGGATAGACGAAAATCAAGTTGCTTTTGATCACCCCAAAACATATACTCTGAAAGATACTCCTGAACTCAATCTAGCCTTTAAAGTGCTCCACATCCTTTGCACCAACACCAAGGAGATCAACCTCCTTCTCAGACTTCAATCTTTTCTTCTTCTCCTCATGTGTAGGCACATTCAATCTCAAACCCTTCAAGATATTAGTGCTCTAACTATGGTTAGATCGTACCTCAACTAGCTCCTCTTAAGTACTATCCAGATATTGATGTTGCAACAAGAGAGAAGTTGCCATTGTGGACATCTCAATTTTGCACTCCATCACCTGATTCTCTAACGCTGCAACTTCTATAGCTTTGGAATCATATATTTGCTTATAGTCACCCTAGAGGAATTTGATCTTAACAAATTTGGAGTTTCGCTCTATCAAGAAAATATTGAACATCGCTTCAAGTTTCATCTTTTTCACCAATAAAACAAACAATTTCATATCAAATAGATGGAAGGAACATAAAACAAATGATATTAGCATATGCAAAAATGACTCAAATATTTTTCAGCTTGCAGGTACCTAACACATGAATGATTCACATCATTCTCTAGATTATGGATCTGTGAAGGACTGATCAGGGGATTTTTTCCCCGTAACTCCTTTTACTAATCTTTGGAGGAAGGAAGTCACAATCATTATCCTGAAATGACTGCTTCAAAGGTGCAATAGAAGCTGGTTCAGGGCATTTCCTTTAAGATTTCTTCAGCATTGTAGCACAATACCATCCAGGATGGATGAAAACACTTAATATAAATAATTTTTTTTTGCTCATGAAGTTGTTGATGTATCATACCTTAAACTATAAACATGTGTAGTATGCCTTCCACTGTGATCTAAAGAGAAATAGGCAACTGATGTGATATCTCCTAATTTTCATGAAATCCCCAATCATTCTTCACAAAAAATGAAGGACTAGTATCTTATTGGTTCCTTTATGCGAAGATTTAACACCTAACTTTTAAAAGAAAAATGGTCGTGAGTATTGCTAACTGATCCGACCCCGTAATTACACAATTATTTAAGTTTCATTGCAAAAAACCTAACCCAGCTTCTTTTTATGCGGCTAGTGTGCAAAACGAATATATTGTAAATTTTAGAATTTGATTTATAGTTTACACACTAGGGGTTTTACGCAAGTGCACGTATCGTTTCAAGTAATATAGGATTTTCTTTTAAGATCCAGAGTATCGATCCCACTTAGAAGAGAGGTAAGAAAACCATTAGAGTAATTCTAGTCCACTACTATCAGGACTTAGTTCAGAATGTCGATTAAGGGTGTTTTTTAATAACTACTCCTAAATACAAACCTAAATTTAAAGATAAATCTAACTAGATAAATTAGTTTGAAGAATTTTGAGATGTAAAAACTACCTTTCACTTGTGGCGATCTGGATAATGTGTAGGAATGAAATGCATAGAATTTTTAATGTGACCAGTGACAATAGGATCAAACGTATTCTTTACCCTCTTTTCAGTGCATAAAGAACATTGGCTAACCTAGAGTAGATTCTTTAAAGCTACTGGATTGTCACGGCGGTACTCCAGCTTGTCATCCCATAGTCTTCTACTTCAATAGCCCTCTAATTGGATCAATCTCAGGTTTAAGATATGAAACCCTAGATCAAATTGGTAGGAATATAGCCTGTCACCCTAGAAACACCAATTTACACCCTACAACGAATATTTTCCTAACATTGCATTGAATCTCTAGACAATTTTCTCTCCCATAAATTCAATGTGGTACCACTTGGTTGAGAATTACACCACCCTTCCGGATCCTAATGCAATTACAACAAATTTTAATATTAAAACAGGCCCAAATTGCAATGTAAATGAAGTTCAAGTGAAATACCATCACATTTATGAAATAAAAGCATTCTAAGCAAATCTAAATTCCTAAACATGCATCCAATCATTGTAAAAGAAAAGTAAAATGAAAATAATGACATAAGTAGTAAATGAATTGATAGAATTATGTAATAAATTATGTGCCAAGAAGAAACATATGTCTACCTACCTTCAACTGAGTGTATAGGTACGCTTAGTATTGCATTTGATTGACACAACTAGCAAAGATGCGAAGGTGGGTAAAAATGTGCCCCAACAACTCATGGCGAGGACCACAATCACTTACATCAATTGTCACCTAGAAGCTCCTAATAGAAACAGGTCAAGAATTATATTTCCTTAAAAGTTGTATTACCTCCTAAACTACTTCACCATAGCTAACCGGATAATATGAGAGCACTCAATTTGCGAGATCACCGCTCTTTCGAGTCTTAGTTTCACTTACACCATATTTTAACATAACATATTGTCAGTAAGTTATGTCAATGAAGCAAATGAGATATTACTCATCATAAGGAAATAAAAGTTATTCTATCTTAAAATAAATTTTCCTAATCATGCCACTACTTCATATAAAAAAAGAGTAAATAAAACTACTCACGACGTATGGATAAATCACAAAAGAAAAATCAAAGCAAATCCACTAGAAAGTGTTTATAACAATTATAAAATAATGAAAAACACAATACTTAACATTTTTCTCTGAAAGAAAGATGAAAATCCCTCCAACAAAGTCTCCTGCTGATTCATGCGATGCTCATACAATTTCTTACAGATATCTCTCAAAATCCCTCACCAATCTCTCTAGAAAAGGTAGAAATCTACATTTCCTACTCCTATCTAAGACCTCTTGGCATTCTTGGAGATTTCAGGACTTTGAAATGCGAAAAGTTGTCTTTCCAAGCATGAAAAGCCACCTTATAACTCCTTGGGACGAGCCAAAACCGCCCCGGGCAATTTCTGGCTCCTAAGCACCTGGTCCTACACTGTAAGATCTTGGCTCACTCCCACACCACCATAACTAAAGTGACCCTACCCAATCAATAGCTCGTGCAACCATCCGCAACCCACATCTGAACTGACCTGACCTAGTGATTCACTGAAAAAATATATGATTTTTGCTATCTAATTTTACTCATTTTTGGTGATATTGCACTTTAAAGAAACATATTTTTCATGATTTGTTGCAGGTATGATGATTTTAGGTGATTGGAGTGAAAAGAAGCAAAAAGGAACAAATCCGAAGCAAAAAGGAGAAAAAAGGAGCAAAATGGTGGAAAAAGTGTAATGACGCCGCCGACGCCAGAATGGGCGATGTCGGCGCCCAAATCTAGAGAGCACAGAATTAATTGGCACGATAGAGCAAAGTCGGTTCAATTCAAATTTGAAGAGTTTTGGCAACTTTTTGTAGGGATGTCTATGGAAACTCTTGGGAATTCATCCCTAACTTATAAGTAACTATTTTTGGACGAAAATGGTGTGCTTCTTTAGTGGTTTTAGAGTAGTTTTAGTGAGAGTGAAGTGTTAGGGTTTAGGAGTATAGAGTGTAGAGTGAGGATTTGAGAGGAATTTTTCTTTGAGGGGAGGAGAAGAGGTAAAGTGAGAGATTGCTTCTTCCTTTCCATTCTAAAGAGATAATCAAGTGTTGTAAAGAGGAAGAGAAGAAGATTCAAAGGAACTTCAAGGGAATTGCATAGAGCAAGAGAAAGAGATAAGTTGCATTTTCTTTTGTGGTTTGTATGACTTTTCTTTTATATATAAAATCCATATTTTATTATATCTTCTCCATGAATTCTGAGTATTTTCCTTATCTTTCTTCTTGCATAAGAGATGTGATGATGGATTGATGTGGATTTGATGTGCTTTTAATGTGATAAAGAAATTTTGATGCCTTTTCATTTAGAATTTAATTTAATTTTGATATGGCCAATTGAAATGTTAAAATATGTTGTTGAACATTAAGTTTGAAAAGATTTAATGTCCTACAACAATAATAAAAGATACATTCAATTTCCATGGATGAATTGCGCAGTTCATGGGAATTAAGTGCAAATAAATAGGGAAATGTGTTTTGATGGACTTCAATGTGGAGATTTCAGGGTGTCAGGTTGAAATCCCCAAATTGGTTCTAAGATTAGTAACTAAATATCAAAGGTTAGCCTTCGAGTGAAGGGTGAGTGGGAGCTCCGAAGTGAGAGCCAGTATCCTCCTAGCCTAGCCTTAGAGTTAGTGACTAAACTTAGAATATGTCAATGTTCTTTTCTACTTAAAAGAGGCGGTACTCTTTTAAGGGTAAAGAATCATCTATGCTCCAATTTGGCACAATAATATAAATATTTGTTCTATATCAATCCACACATCATATTCTCCTTGCAAGAGGAACGATACTTTTCTTATATATCAAAAACCTTTCAAAAACTTAATTCAGTGTGTCTATTAGTTAATTTTGTCCTTAAAGTTGTTAGAAGTATTTGTAGTTTAGTTAACTGTTATTGTTTTATGCATAGTGTTAGTAGGAGTTTGTGTTAAACTTTAAGTGCTATTTAAATATAGGACTTTGGTGCCATCTTTCTTATCTTGGGATCGCTTTCTTAAAACTTTGAACTTCCCTATGGGATTGATAACCAGGACTCTATTAGAGCCCTGTATTACTTGATACGATACGTATACTTGCTTCGAATGCTTGGACTTATCAAAATCATTAAAAATATATAAATTTGATTTCATAAATTCTTGCAATATAAGTCTTGTGCATCAAGTTTTTGGCGTCGTTGCCGGGGATGGTAACGGAGTTAAAAGAAAAGTAACTATCTAAGAAGTAAGTAGGAAGGTATTTATTAATAATATAGTAAAAAAATATAAAAAAAAGAAAACCTTTATTTAGTAGTGTGTAACTGTGTGTTTGCTTATCTTTATTATAGTATTTGAGTTTGTATATGCGAAGTAGCGGATCTACAGGTTTAGTGCCTAGTTAGAGCGTACTGTCAGAAAAATTAGAAAACAACAAAAACAAATTGAAAATTCTTGCAAAATGGCGAATATTCAAGATAATCAGAGAAATGAAATTGGAAATTTGTCAAGACCTTTAAGAGATTATATAACCCAACTATTCAAAATCCGATATGTTGCTGCTATTCATTTGACCTTAAACCTGTTATTATCTAAATGGTACAAAATAATCAATTTTTTGGAACACCTAATGAGGATCCAAATTTACATCTCACTAGTTTTATAGAACTGTGTGCTACTTTTAAATATGATGGAGGTTTAGTCACACTGTCAGACTTAGACTTTTTCCTCTTAAATTAAGGCATAAAGCAAAGGCATGGTTAAATTCGTTAGCACCTGGATCTATTAGAACTTGGGGAGAATTATCTCAAAAGTTTCTATCAAAATATTTCCCTCCATCAAAGGTTGTTAAACTAAGAAATGATATTACATCTTTTTGTCAGTTTGAAGGAGAGTCAATATAGAAGCTTGAGAGAGATTTAAAGATCTTCTTAGGAAGTGCCCATATCATGCTTTACCAGATTGGTTAATAATTCAAACATTTTAATGGATTAGTGGGATCATTGAGATCTATTATAGTTACTGTTGCTGGTGGATCATGAATGTCAAAACCTTTTGATGAAGCATACACATTAATTGAAGAAATGACTACTAATAATTTTCAATGGCCCTCTGAACGGGTAAATCTTAAGAGAGTAGCTAGTGTTCATGTTTCAGATATGATGACTATGGTATTTTCTCAAATTACAGCCATTTCAAAGAAAATAGATCAATATGGAATGAATTATTCTCAACCAGCTCAAGTGTTAGAGGAAAATTCATTTGGACAGATAACAGAATCTCAAACACCTTACGAGACCTTAAATACTATTAATAGACCTAACAATCCTTATTCAAATTATTATAATCCTGGTTGGAAGAATAACCCAAAATTCAATTGGAATAATAATAATGCTAATGTTAACCCGCATTGGGCTAACAATTCTATGAATCCAATTGGAAATTCGAACAATCAAGGAAATTCTAATTTTAGACCATCTTATCCCCCTAGATTCAATAGTAACCCATAATTTAAGGATAAGAAGTTTTCTACTGAAGAAATGATTCTGAATATGGGAAATCAATTACAAGCTGAAGGTGTTGCTATGAAGAATATTGAAAATAAATTAGGACATATTTTCACTGCACTTAATAATAGACCTTCTGGAACACTTCCAAATAATGTGGATATCAATCTAAAAGGTCAAAACAAGGAACAACTTAAGGCTATTCAATTAAGGAGTAGAAAAGAATTAGAAACTAAAGTGCAAAAAGAAGTTGAAATAGAAAAGGAGAATGTGAAAATTAAAAAAGGTTCAAATAAGATTTATCCATATTTGGATTATCCTCTTGAACCAATGAAGATAACTATAAAAAGCCACCACCTCCATTTCCTTAAATATTAACGAAACAAAATAGATATAACAGATTTGGAAAATTTTTGGAGATCCTTAACAAATTAACGATTAATATTCCTTTTGTTGAAGCATTGGAACAGATGCCTGACTATGCTAAGTTTATGAAGGATATTCTGAGAAATAAAAGAAAGTTTACAGATCATGAAGCTGTTGCACTTAGCGGAGAGTGTTGTGCAATTATTCAGAAGAAGCTTCCGAAAAACTTAAAGACCACGGTAGTTTCAGCTATTACGTGTGCTTATAGGTGAAAAATTTTTCGAAAAAGCTTTATGTGATCTGGGAGCGAGTATTAATCTTATGCCTTTATCAACTTTCAAAAGGTTGGGAAAAGGAGAAATTTCTCCTACATCTATGACTCTTCAGTTGGTCGATCGTTCCATTACTTACCCTAAAGGAGTGGTGGAAGACGTGTTAGTGAAAGTGGATAAATTTATCTTTCCCGTGGATTTTATTGTACTTGATATGGAGGAAGATAAAGAAATTCCAACCATTTTGGGAAGACCATTCCTTGCTACTGGAAGAGCGGTAATTGATGTTCAAAAAGTAGAATTAACTATGAGAGTTAATGATCAAGAGGTGACCTTTAATATTTTAAAATCTATGAAGTATCCCTCAATGGAAAATATAATGAATGTTTTAGAATGGAGGTCTTGTTGGATTTTGGGGATCATGCGCAACGAAAGCGAAATTAATCATGTACGCATATTAAAGTCATTTCCCCAATAAACCACCAAGGATCTCATGTGCTCATACAAATCAAAAACATAAACCCAAAAAGAAGTGCAAGAAATCATACCATGCAAGAGTTCTACTCTTAGATTTCCTAGAATCTTTAAGGCGGCGAAACCACCGCCCTCTACCGGTATCCACACTCGAACGGATTTCCAGAATGGCTTCCAGTTGCTTAGATCGGAAACGGGGTTTTCTCCAAACCCGAAGAACTCTCTTCCTCTCTTATGGATTTCAAAAGGAAAATAATAAAAGTTGACTTCATAAGCCATGACCCCTCCTTTTAATTGAAGTGACACCGTTTCATGGCATCTCTTCATTAAAGAGGTCATTTTTTTAATATATATTTAAAAACTCCTTTTTTTAAATATATGATGAATTAAAACTCTTTTAATTCATGCTTGTAATTTAAAATAATCTTATTATTATAAATTACTCGAAGTGAGAGAGTGTTCATCAACCATTCTAGTCCATTCAAATTTTGTGCGACCCTATAGGTTCGATTAACATTGGCGGTAGGCTTAAATCACCATTTATAAACCTACGAGTTATAGTTGGTCTCTAGCGAAGACACTATAACTACCCGAGTTAGTATGAATAGTCTCGAGATCCGAGACAACCTGATTGTTAATGACATAATCCCTTTATCACATGATATCATGATAAAATATAAGGCATGGATTAATGTCGACCTTATATCTCTCTATCTTTAATTTCTCGACTCCTGATTAGGCTGATTAAATAAATGCGATTGATCTCCATCAATTCATTTGAGTGTGGCCACACAATTCTCGGTCTAAATCATTCGAGGGGCCCGAGAGATATCTCTCTTATTATAAGAGGGATAAATTCCATCTTGATTACTCATATCTCACTACATGATTCACATTATGCCCGATCATAATCTTTATGGTCATCCAGTCGAAGACAACGTTGGGTTATGTCGAAACATAATATTCCTCGTGTTGAGAACCATGACAATCTCGGGTCGAAAGGATTCGATGTCACTACTAACTTGAGATTAACATATGACTTATATCCATGATTTAATCTCAAAGCGAGTCGATCCAATATTTATTCTCCAATAAATACATATAAATCGATGTGTATCCCAATACATATATTCATCTCATGAATATCCATCAAACTTTATATTAATCTTTATTTATTGTCATTCCCACAACAATAAGCGATTATGGATATTTAGAATAATCTTCATAATAAACTTGAAACTATTCAAGGTTCTTCTTCTATCATAAACATGCTAATTAAAATAGAAAAATATTCATAAAAAGTTGAAAATACATATCCATATAATATCCATATAATAGGCCTAGGGCACTTATCACTAACGATCTCCCACTTGCACTAGGCCCATTTATCGATGTATCTAATACCCATGGACCTTACATGACCCTCATGTTTTGCTTATGGTAGAGGTTTAGTTAATGGATCCGCAACATTGTCATCTGTTGCAACTTTGCATATTTTAACGTCACCTCTCTCGATAATTTCTCTAAGGAGATGATAACGCCTGAGTATATGTTTGGATCGCTGATGTGACCTAGGTTCCTTTGCTTGTGCTTTATAGCACCATTGTTGTCACAATAAATCTCGACGGGATTTGTGATACTAGGAATCACTCCGAGGTCGAAACAAATTTCTTTATCCAGCTTGCTTCTTTCGTTGCATCACATGCTTGCTATGTACTCGGCTTCGGTTGTAGAATCGAGCAACGGTGCTTTGCTTTGAACTCTTCTAGCTAATAGCACCACCATTTAAACAAAACACATATCCCGATTGCGATCGATAATCATCTTTGTGTGATTGAAAGCTTGCATCTGTGTAACCTCTTACGACCGGATCATCTTCTAATCCACCAAGACCAAGAACACAACCTTAGTTCTTCTCGAGTACTTAAGAATGTTCTTGGCTGCTATCCGATGACTTTCACGGGATACGGCGGTATCTGCTCGTTATGCTTAAAGCATAAGAAACATACGAGTCTAGTACATAACATGGCATACATGATAGATCCTATAAGCGAAGCATAAGGAATCTTACTCATACGCTCTCGCTCATCATTAGTGTTATGACAACTGAGTCTTGCTAAGCGTTATGCCATGTGACATAGGCAAGAATCCTCTCTTGGACTCTTCCATACAGAACCTTTTCGAGTATAAGGTCTATATATGTACTTTGATTTAGAGCGATTAGCCTTTTAGATCTATCTCCATAGATCTTTATCCACTAGGATATAGGATGCCTCTCCTAAATCCTTCATTGAGAAACATTTACCCAACCAAGTTTTGACATTGTGCGAGGTAGGTATGTCATTCCCAATGAGTAATATGTCATCGACATATAAGACCGAGAAAAACAATAGTGCTCCCACTAACTTTCTTGTAAACACGAGGTTCATCTTCATTTTTGATAAAGCCAAACTCTTTGATTGTCTCATCAAAACGAAGATTCCAACTCCTTGAAGCTCGCTTCAAACCATAAATGGATCTTAGAAGCTTGCACACTTTACCGGAATTCTCGGGATGAACAAAACCTTCGGAGTTGTGTCATATACACATCCTCGAACAAGTTTCCATTAAGAAACGCGGTTTTAACATCCATTTGCCATATCTCATAGTCATAATATGCGGCAATGGAAATGAGAATTCTAATAGACTTAAGCATGACTACCGGTGAAAAAGTTTCATCATAGTCGATACCATGAATTTGTTTAAAACCTTTTGCAACAAGTCTTGCTTTATAAGTATGCATATTACCATCCATGTCGGTTTTCTTCTTGAAAACCCACTTGCACCAATGGTCTTAATATCATTTGGTGGATCAACCAAGTTCCAAACTTGATTATCATACATGGATTGGATTTCGGATTTCATGGCCTCTAACCATTTGTCGAGTCTTGATTTAACATAGCATCTTGATAGGTAGTAGGATCACCATGATCCATTAACAATACATCATGATCATTATTCATGAGAAATCCATATCTCTCGAAGCTCATAACGTATTCTATCGGATCTATGTAGTTCTTGTGTTACAAGCTGGTGTGTCGATAACTCCTTGTTGACCACCATCATCCAAGGTATTTCAATGTTATTTTGTGACTCTCGAACTTCTTCGAGTTGTACTTTACTCCCACTGATTCCTTTAGAAATAAATTCCCTTTCCAAAAAGAAACCATTTCTAGCAATAAACACTTTGTTCTCGATGGGATTGTAAAAGTAATATCCTTTAGTCTCATTAGGATAACCCACAAAAATACATTTATCGATTTAGTTTCAAGTTTATTAGAATGTAAACGCTTTACATAAGCTTCACGACCCCGAATCTTAAGAAAAAGCAAACTAGGCTTCTTCCCGGTCCATATCTCATATGGTGTCTTTTCAACCCTTTTGGATGGAACTCTATTTAGTGTAAAAGCGAGCTGTCATAAGTGCATAACCCCAAAAGGAAAGTGGAAGATCGATGCACTCATCATTGATCGAACCATATCAAATAGAGTTCAATTCCTTCTTTCGGACACACCATTCCATTGTGGTGTTCCGGGAGGAGTAAGTTGTGAAACAATTCCACAACTCTTAAGATGATCACCAAACTCTTGGCTCGAAATATTCTCCACCTCGATCGGATCGAAGCACCTTAATTGTCTTACCAAGTTGATTTTGTACTTCATTTTGAAAATACTTGAACATTTCAAATGCTTCATATTTATGTCTCATCGAATAGACATAACCATACCTGCGAAATCATCGGTAAAGGTAATGAAGTACCTGTAACCTCCTATGGCTTCTATACTTAATGGTCCACATACATCCGTATGTATTAGGGCCAATAATTCATTAGCCCTTTCACAGTGTCCGATAAAAGGCTCCTTTGTCATTTTCCCCAAAAGACATGATTCGCAAGTATCAAATGATTCATAATCGAATGAATTCAAAAGTCCATCTTTATGGAGTTTTGAAATGCGTTTCTCATTTATGTGTCCTAGACGACAATGCAAAGATAGGTTACATTCAAGTCATTTGACTTAAATTTCTTGGTAGTAATGTTACATATAGAAAAATCATTGGATATTTGAAGGTTCAAAACATAAAGACCATCTAGTAAAACAGCATTTGCATAGAACATATCTTTATGATAAATGGAGCAAATATTATTCCTAATAATAAAAACAAAACCATCATTATCCAAACAAGAAACTGAAACAATGTTTCTACACATTGTAGGAACATAAAAACAATTGTTCAATACTAACAAAAGCCCATTTGGGTAAAGAAAGTTCATAACTTCCTACGAGCTAAAGCGGCAACTTTTGCTCCATTGCCTACGCGAAGATCCACTTCGCCCGTTTCGATTTTCTACTCCCCTTTAGTCCTGCACATTTGAACAAATGTGAGATGCGAATCCGAGTATCCATTATCCAGGAACTAGAAGGAGTATAATTAATCTGTATAACATTTATACACAAGCACTTGGTCCCACCGGTTTTCTTGTTCATTAGATCTTCCTTATAAAGTTTGCAATTTCTTTTCCAATGACCGGGTTCATTGCAAAAGAAACGAGACATCATCCTTACGGGATTTAGCCTTGGAACTAAGATTGGGCTTAAGTTTAGGATTGGACTTTCCACCCTGACCTTTGCCTTTTCCTTTTCCTTTCTTCTTAATACTCTTACCCTTTTGCTTAACCATTAAGATTTGCCCAGGCTTGGATTTTATATTTTGTTCAGCAGTTCTAAGCATCGTATGCAACTCTGATATTGATTTTTCCATCTCATTCATATTGTAGTTCATGACAAACTGGTCATAACTACGAGGAAGTGAATTCGGGAGCAAATCGGTAGCCGATTCTTGGCTTAATGGAAATCCAAGCCTTGCCGAGTGCTCCATGTAACCTTTCATTTTCAATACATGAGCACTAAGCTGAACTACCTTCGGTCATTTTGCAAGAATGCAATGCCTTGGTAGTTTCATATCTTTCTTGCCTTGCTTATTCTTGGAACATTTCCTTTAGGTTTATGATCATATCATAAGCCTCCATATGTTCTAAATCTTTACGGATCTCGGAACTCATGGCAACTAACATCAAGCGAAGCAACATCTACGGAGTCACTATGATGCTTCTCATAAGCATTCTTTTACCTCACGGTGGCATTATCATCTGGTTTTTCGGGGTGAGGTTCATCCGGGACATATAACTTCCTTTCGTGTTTGAGAACAATTCTCAAATTACGAAACCGATCAAGGAAGTTAGCCACTGTAAGCTTGTCCTTCTCGAGGACCGATCGCGATGAAAATGCGGAATTATTATTATTGTTGTTGGCCATCTACAATAAATGCGAAGTTTAAGTATATTAATTATGAAAAACTCCCACTAAATTAATAATCCCTCTTTTAAAATTATATTAACTTTAGTGGTATAAGATCCATAATTATACTTAATTTTAAGTCGGCTTTGGCATGACACTTAAAATCGAAGTATATTTAGGTAGGTAACTATTACCAATTGCATCAAATGCGACTCTTAATGGGATTTTTGACATCTTATGTCGTAGCATGTTTAAATCTCATCTTATGCCCTTAGGCCCAAAACCATTTTGTAAGCCTAATTAAGTTTTACCATTTTAAACACATGAGTAGCACCATTACTCATCCTGTCATGCTAATATTATCTAATGTACTCCTACTTTGGTAGAACCCACATCATGGTGATATTAGTTTTTGACGGAGTGTTTAATAATAATGGATGGCATGAAAAACTTAAAATTTCAAATGAGGGATCGTTATAGATTTTAAATTATAATGATGTTATGATTTATTTTAGTATCATATACTAAACCACATCACGAGAAAATATCAAAATGCGAAGCAAAATTAAGCGTGTCGAAATATGGCCCCAAAACCGAATGATCTTCATAAGCCGATTATGAAGATCAAAAGTCCAATCTAAGGGTAAAAAGTAACTTCTAAAGCCTTCGAGATCACCATCTCCTGCATGGACTTCTAGCTCCTCCATCACCATGGTGGATAGTGGACTTCGAAGTGCCTTGCTTTGTCTTCTCACGATTTATCTCACCAAGAATAAATACATGTAATATAAATTACAACAAAGCAAAATGACACGCGAGCCATAATTAATAATTACATCCCATTGCAAAAAATTAAAAATATTACAACCATGCGATTCACGAAGTCAACTGGGCCATATTATGTGTCACGCAAGTCGATACATCATGTATTAATCTAATTAATACATCCATGTTTGACAAACTAAAAAAAATAATAATAATAAAATTACTTGATAATTGCCTCGATGTTTCTAAAACAATTAAATTTATGAGGCGTTAGGAATAAAAACGGCGGTTCCGATAGCCAGGTTAGCGGACGGGGTCGAGGCGGCGCCACTATCGGAGTCTTAATTAAAATACTGTACATCGCAATACTAAAATTTTATATTTTTGCCAAAAATAATCCAAAATTTCATAAATTATTTAAAAGGAATTTCATGCAAAAAATTATAAATATTGCGATATAGATTCAATACTTTAATCTAATTAAAATTTGAATCCAGATTTTAAATTCGCATTGAATCATAATTTAATTAATCATATAAATTAATTAATGTGAATAGGTGTCATTCGAACGAATAGACACGAGGGAGTTGGGCCTCACAAACCAAGAGGTGCCAACCCATTTGACACCTATTGGTGTCAACTCCACATTGACCGCCCGCCATAACCGCCTGCCAACGGCCAACCGCTGCCGTCGGCCAACCGCCGCCGCCGAATCCGCCGGCGGCCATAGTCGCCGCAGCCGACGTCCAAAAATGCTGTTAAATTGATTTCTATGAAAACACAAGTCGGCTCTGATACCCTTTGTTGGATTTTGGGGATCATGCGCAACGGAAGCGAAATTAATCATGTACGCATATTAAAGTCATTTCCCCAATAAACCACCAAGGATCTCATGTGCTCATACAAATTAAAAACATAAACCCAAAAGAAGTGCAAGAAATCATACCATGCAAGAGTTCTACTCTTAGATTTCCTCGGATCTTTAAGGCGGCTGAAACCACCGCCCTCTACCGGTATCCACACTCGAACGGATTTCCAAATGGCTTCCAACTGCTAGATCGGAAACGGGGTTTTCTCCAAAACCCAAAGAACTCTCTTCCTCTCTTATGGATTTCAAAAGGAAAATAATAAAAGTTGACTTCATAAGCCATGACCCCTCCTTTTAATTGAAGTGACACCGTTTCATGGCACCTCTTCATTAAAGAGGTCATTTTTTAATATATATTTAAAAACTCCTTTTTTTTAAATATATGATGAATTAAAACTCTTTTAATTCATGCTTGTAATTTAAAATAATCTTATTATTATAAATTACTCAAGTGAGAGAGTGTTCATCAACCATTCTAGTCCATTCAAATTTTGTGCGACCCTATAGGTTCAATTAACATTGGCGGTAGGCTTAAATCACCATTTATAAACCTACGAGTTATAGTTGGTCTCTAGCAAGACACTATAACTACCCAAGTTAGTATGAATAGTCTCAAGATCCGAGACAACCCGATTGTTAATGACATAATCCCTTTATCACATGATATCATGATAGAATATAAGGCATGGATTAATGTCAACCTTATATCTCTCTATCTTTAATTTCTTGACTCCTGATTAGATCGATTAAATAAATGCGATTGATCTCCATCGATTCATTTGAGTGTGGCCACACAATTCTCGATCTAAATCATTCGAGGGCCCAGAGATATCTCTCTTATTATAAGAGGGATAAATTCCATCTTGATTACTCATATCTCACTACATGATTCACATTATGCCCAATCATAATCTTTATGGTCATCCGATCAAAGACAACGTTGGGTTATGTCAAAACATAATATTCCACATGTTGAGAACCATGACAATCTCGGGTCGAAAGGATTCGATGTCACTACTAACTTGAGATTAACATATGACTTATATCCATGATTTAATCTCAAAGCGAGTCGATCCAATATTTATTCTCCAATAAATACATATAAATCGATGTGTATCCCCATACATATATTCATCTCATGAATATCCATCAAACTTTATATTAATCTTTATTTATTGTCATTCCCACAACAATAAGCGATTATGGATATTTAGAATAATCTTCATAATAAACTTGAAACTATTCGAGGTTCTTCTTCATCATAAACATGCTAATTAAAATAGAAAAATATTCATAAAAAGTTCAAAATACATATCCATATAATATCCATATAATAGGCCTAGGGCACTATCACTAACAGGTCTGTGATTACTTGAGAAATGATCATTTTGAAAATATATTTGAAAAAAATGGAGAATATAAAAATATGTTTAAATAAGAAAGTGAAGATGAATAAAATTCAGATAATGAAAAGAATAAAGATTTGGAGTATGTTCGGGAGAGATTCGAAATATTAGACACTATGGAAGGTGGAAATAAAATCTTAATTCCATCTATCATAAAACCTCCTAAACCTGAAATGAAAATTCTCCCTAATCATTTAAAGTATATATTTTTAGGAGAATCAACTACTTTGCCTGTTATTGTATCTTCGGAACTAAACGAATACCAAGAACAGAAGTTGTTGGAAACTTTAAAACAATACAAGAAAGCTTTTGGATGGACTTTGGCAGATATTAAAAGAGTTAGTCCTTCAATTTGTATGCACAGAATTTTATTAGATGAAGAACATAAACTGAGAGTTAATCCATAAAGGAGACTGAAAAGGAGACTGAATCTTATAATGAAAGAAGTAGTTAAGAAAGATATTTTAAAATGGCTGGATGCTAGAATTATTTATCCTATTTCGGATAGTGCTTGGGTAAGTCCAATACATTTTGTACCGAAAAAGGGAGGAGTGACTGTTGAAGTGAATGAATGTAATGAAATTATACCCACAAGACAAATTAATGGATGGCAAATTTGTATTGACTATAGGAAATTAAATGCCGCCACCATAAAAGATCACTTTCCTCTTCCTTTTCTCGATCAAATGTTAGATAGACTTGTTGGACACAAGTAATACTTTTTTCTGGATGGATATACTGGTTACCATCAAATATCTATTGCTCCTGAGGATCAATAAAAGACAACATTTACTAGCCCTTATGAACCTTTGTTTTTGAATGTCTTTTGGACTGTGTAATGCACCTTCAACATTTCAAAGATGTATGATGTCTATCTTCAGTAGTATGATAGATAATGGAATAGAAGTTTTTATGGATGATTTATCTGTATTTGGGACTTCATTTGAAATTTGCCTGAAAAACTTAGAAAAAGTTTTGGAGCTTTGTGAGAAAACAAATCTAGTTCTGAATTGGGAGAAATGTTAATTTATGGTTGCAGAAGGAATTGTGCTGGGCATAAAATATCTGAACATGGTATGGAGGTCAACCCTGATAAAATTAGAGTGATTGAGAGATTATTGCCACCCACTACTGTGAGAGAGGTGAGAAGTTTCTTAGGACACGCTGGATTTTACAGGCGATATATTAAAGATTTTTCTAAAATTACTAAACCTTTATGCCAACTTTTAGAAAATGATAGAAAGTTTGATTTTAATGATGAATGCTTAAGAGCGTTCGAATTATTAAAAGAAAAATTAATCACTGCACCTATAATTATTTCACCCGATTGGGAGAAACTATTTGAACTTATGTGTGATTCTAGTGATTAAGCAATCGGAGTAGCATTGGGGCAAAGGCAGGATAAAGTTTTCAAAGTCATTTACTATGCTAGTAAAACTCTTAATGAGGCTCAAATGAAATATACCACAACTGAAAGAGGATTATTAGCTATAGTGTTTGCTTTTGAATAATTTAGACCTTATTTAATTAGAGCTAAAAGTATTGTGCATATAGACCGTTCAGCTATCAAATATTTAATGAAAAAAAAGGATGTGAAACCTAGACTTATTAGATGGATACTTCTTCTGCATGAGTTTGATTTTATGGTAGTTTATAGGAAGGGAGTTGATAATCAAATAGCTGATCATCTATCCAGAATAGACTATGATAAATTATCTGAATTTGAAAAAGAAATTACTGAAATTTTCCCTGATGAGCAACTCTATACTATTATGGGAAATAATTTGCCTTGGTATGCTGATATTGTGAATTATATTGTAAGTAATATTGTACCACCTGATTTAACAAGGCAACAATAAAAGAAGTTTAAATATGATGCAAAATTCTATTTTTTGGATGAGTCATATCTATATAAACAGTGTAAGGATCTAATTATTAGGAAATGTGTGCCACAAGAAGAAATAAATTTGATTATTCAACGATGTCATGATTCTGAATTTGGAGGTCATTTTGGTGTTGATAAAACTGCTTTTAAAATTTTACAATTTGGATTTTATTGGTCTACTCTTTTTAGAGATGTTTATAGATATATTAAATCATGTGATCGATGCCAGAGAGTAGGTAATATCTCTAGAAGAAATGAAATGCCTCTAAATTATAATTTGGAAGTTGAAATTTTTTATTTATGGGGATTAGATTTTATGGGACCATTTACTCCTTCACTTGGAAATCTATATATATTGGTTGATGTTGATTATGTCTCGAAATGGATTGAAGCTGTTGCTTTACCCATATGTGATGCTCGTAGTATATTTACAAGGTATGGAATGCTGAGAGTAATCATAACTGATAGTGGATCCAATTTCAGGAATAATTAAATTAAGAGATTAATTGAGAAATATAATATTATTCATAGAATCTCTACTGCTTATCATCCCCAGACTAGTGGTTTAACGGAATTGTCTAATCGTGAAATTAAAAGAATTTTGGAGAAAACTGTGGATAATCATAAATTAGATTGGTCTGCTCGATTAGATACTGCTTTATGGGCTTATAGAACTGCTTTTAAAACCCCTATTTGAATGTCTCCTTATAGACTAGTATTTGGTAAGACTTGCCATTTACCAGTTGAATTGGAGCATAAAGCATATTGGGCGATAAAAGAGTTAAATTTTAATTTGAAGAATCTTTGGAGAGAAAAGATTTATGCAATTGAATGAATTGGAAGATATTAGAAATGCATCTTATCACATGATAAGATTTATAAAGAAAAAGGAAATTATGGCATGATCGGATGATATTGAAAAAGAACTTGGAAAATGGACAAAAAATTTTATTATACAACGCAAAATTAAAATTATTTCCTGGAAAGCTTAAGTCTAGATGGTTAGAACCTTTTACAGTTGTGAAAGTTCATTCTTTTGGAGCTGTTGATATTAAAGATCCTGATACTGGAAACATTTTCAAAGTTAATGGGCATCGATTAAAGCCTTACTTTGACGGGTTTCAACCTGATTTCAAAGAGGTTTTAATGTTGAGTCATCTCGATTAACTGAATGGTTTGTCAGGCTGACGACGTTAAACCAAGCGCTTTATGGGAGGCAACCCATATGTATCTTTGTTGTGTGTTTGTTTGTTTGTTGTAGTTGTACCTTTTAAATAGTTGATTTTGAATCCTAATTACTCCTAAATAATTAAAAGAATTGATAAATGATGGATCGAATCGAGATATTGGAATATTTTGGATCAAATGAAGTTCGGTGAGAATTTTGACCACTAGTGTTGCTGGCGCCATAATGGGCGCTGCCGGCGCCATAATGGGCGCCGCCGGCGCCCAAAATCTATTTGACAGTTTTTAAGTTTCAAAATGCGAGTTTTGGCAGTTTTTGGCAGGATCTTCATCCTTATAACTCCCCAAACTCCATTTTTGACTTCTTAACTCCAGAAAAACGAAAACCACCTATCCCAATTCGTATCCTATGGATTCCTTTCCCATTGAAACCCCTCGATTTCTTGTTTTCAACCAAAGGAAGTTCATAAGTTTTGAAGCGCAGCGTTTGTTCAACAAAGTGATGATGAAAAGAAGGATTATCAAGGAAAGAGGCTTCATAAATCGAGGTATGGAAAATCCTACTACTAGAATTGAAGAAATTATTAAAGAGAGACGTTGGGAATTGCTTTGCTACACTACTGCTGCCGTTGTTGTTCCTATCGTGAAAGAGTTCTATGCAAATCTTCACGAGATCAATCAAGGGTTCGTATTTGTGCATGGTAGATTTGTGCAATTCACTCCTGCGCGAATCAACAATCTCTTTATGATCGAGAACATATCTATTTGTCATTATTCTAATTTCAATGCCACTAAGGATAATATGAATGATGTTTATCGATATATGACAGATGAGAATGAAGAATGAGAAGTTAGAGAGAATGCATGCATGAGTTTCCCATCTGCATCTCTCAATCCAGTATCGAAGCAGTGGCATTACTTTATTTCGGCAATGTTATTTCTGACATTGAAGATTAGCAATGTTATCAAGGAAAGCGCCATTTTGAATTTCTGTATTCAAACTGGAAGGTCAGTTGACATTGGTAATATTATTGTGAGATCAGCACTTGGATTAATTGTGCATGGCTCCAAATATGGGCTTGGACACCCATCCACCATATTTCTATTATGTAGTCAGTCACAGGTTCCTTATGAAAGTTGGGAAAAAGTTCCTCTTCCATGGAGGCCTATTGATCCAACTAATCCCTACGCAGAATTCATAGCCAATTCAACCCTATTTTCCTAAAGGTTCCAGGATGATATTGCAGAAGATCAAACAATTGAAGGAAGAGGTACAAAATGTTATGAATTTGATCAACAACATTTCTGATTTATTTGATCATATAGATTGGAGAATGAAAGAGCAATTCGATCACACTAGTCGAATTGAGATGGGCTTGATCAATCTGATAAAGAAGAATGTGGTGATTACTGAAGAATCATCTGACAAATTTCCATTTCATCCATTCTATAACTTATTTTTGCATCAACAATCAATTAGAGACATTAGAGGAGAGGATAGTTCTGAAATCGATGTGGAATAATTGATGGATTCTACTTATGTATGTTGTGTGTTTAGTTACTTTGCTTAGTTATGTTTGGTTTGTGTAGTATTTGTTTTGCTTTGAAATTGGATTTGGATGTGTTTACTTTCATTGTGTTCTTAGATCTTAGTGCTTGCCTGCTAAACTAAATATCTAGAAATAGTTGGTTTGAATGAACATATTTAGTGTCTTTGATGTAACTTGGATTTTATATATATAAGATTGTTGTGTGATGTTTGTGTGAAAAATTGTGTTAATTATTGCTTATGGAATGATGTAAATGCTTATTGAAGTGTTAAACATCATTGTAGACGTCGAAACGATCAAAATAATGAAAAAATTTTCGAACCCAAAAAAAATTTTAGACTGGCGCCACCGGCGCTAGGATGGGCACCGCCAACGCCCAAATCCAGAGATTTTGGCCATTTATTTTAAATAGAGCGCCGTCGGCGCCCTATCGAGCGCTGCTGGTGCCCGAACCCAGAAAAGGTTTAAAACCCTCAATTTTGTGATTTTTGCCCTAGGACTCGCAAAATTTTTCCATTTCCTTTGTCTACCTCCTCTATTTTCACAATTTTGAAGATCTAGGGCTTGCTAGATCTCAAATTTAAGGAGTTTTCAAGGCTATTTGACACCAGATTTGCACTTCTCCTGGTAAGAGCTTCACTTTAAGTTAAAATATTTGGATTTTCATCATGGAAATCTCTCACATTGCCTATGGTGGAATTTTTGGAGTTTTAAAGAGATATTGAGATTTCCATGATGAAATTTTATCTTACTTACTTAGAATAGTGTTTGGAGTTGTTACATTGTGAATTTGGGATTTATTGGAATTTTTTTTTGCAAATTTAGAAATTCACATGGCTCCAAGAGGGAAGAGGAAATTGGATTTTGATGAGGAGAGGTTTGTCAACATCAAAGCCCAATTTCTTTATAACTCTATCCTTCTCAACAAGAAGTGTATACAAGATCGAGATTTTGATAGTCTCGTTGGATACGTAGAACAATTAATTGCAGAGCGAAACTGGGAGTGATTTTGTTATTTCACTGTGAATGCTGTTATGGGAGTTGTTAGAGAATTCTATTCTAACATACCCTGGACTGAGACTGAGTTTGTTCTTGTGAGAGGAAAGATGGTTGAGTTTACTCCTCAACGCATCAATGCTTTGTATCAGCTCGGGAACCATTCGTGTGTTAATACGAAAACTTTGACATTGGAAGGGAGAATATGAGAGAAGTGATTGCTTTTCTGACTGACGGGCGAGGAGAATGGAAAGAAAGTCAAAAACAGTTGATAAATTTCCTTACCTCCACTTTGAATGTTGCTTCAAAAGTCTGGCAATATTTCATTTCTGCAAGATTATTACCATCTTATTACCACAGCGAAGTTACTAAAGATAGAGCGATTTTGAACTACTGTATACAGAAGATGAAAAAGATTGATATTGGAGCTATTATTTACAATAATATTCAGAAGATTGCTAGAGGAGAGACGACTGGATAATTAGGACATCCTGCCTTAGTTCATGCCCTCTGTGTTCAGTCTGGAGTGGAGTTCGATAGTTCTGAAGAAGTGGCTATACCATTGAGACCTATTACAAAGATTATTATTCGTACTTATGAGTCTCATGTGGGAGCCAGAGCTGAGAGTAGGAGTACTGATATTCCTACTACGAGTTATGATGTACCATCTACTTCTGAGCCACCTACCTTCTCTGATATTATGGAGCGGCTAAGATTACAGAGTACTAGTGTGGATAGACTCCACAGTTGGATGGATGTGTTTGAGGCGAGGAGTGATGTGAAGGAAGATTATCTGCAGAGGATAGTTGAGTTTGATATGGCTTATTATGATGTTCAGGTTAGATTTATGAGGGGGGAGTCCGATGTGATATTTCCTACTTGCCTAGACTATACACCATATAGACTCGACCTGCCGATGACCACTGCTGTCGATCTCAGTGGTGGAGACTGGTAGATAGTTTGTTTGTTTTATTTTTGTTGTTCTTAATCTGTTGTGATGTATTGATGTGATGTAGTGGATATTCACTTTTCATGTGATGTGAACCCTGTGTTGTACTATGTGATGTAGTGTTATTTACTTTTCATGTTGAACTATTAGTTGTACTGTTAGTAATGTGATAGTTTGTTTCGTGCTATAGTGTTCTGTTGGATATTTAGATGTTTAATGTTAATTTCTCTTTACCCATGCAAATATTTAAAATTGTTATATCACTGCTACTAATTGTTTCATGTCTGCTAGTTGTAAATTTTGATTAATACCAGATAGCTGTTGAAGATTTCAGAATCTTAGCACATAAAGGTTAGTTTTCTTTTACTCTCAACTATTTAAAATTTATTGAAAAATTTAAGTTTGGGGGAGGGTAGAGAAATGCTAAACTTTTATTTTTTCTCAGTTATTATATTTTCAAAAATTATTAGCATGACTTTTGGCAGTTGAACCTCATTGTAAGATAACTAGAACTTTTCATTTCAGTTGAATATTATGGAAGGATATGATGGAAATTTTTGGTAATAAAGGCTAATTTTATAGAAGTAAGATATGTGGTACGAAAGAATTTGATTATAGTCAACTACTTAAAGTAAATAAAACTGTATTTTTGAAATGTTAAGGGACTTAAAGTATTGTGTGTGAAGAAGATATTGTGACTTTATGATTTATAATAAAGCTTGTACTTAACTATAAAGTAAGGAGGTGACTTAAGTTAGAACTTTAGAAAGAGGAGAGTGAAGTTCAAAATCATTAAAGGCTATCCAGATATAGTAATCCTCAGAAAAAAAGAGAGAAAAAGAGAAAAGAAAACAAGGATTGGAAAACAATCCCAAAAAGAAAAGAAAAAAAAAAGAGAATAGAAAAGAAAAGAAAAATGTTTATGAGGAGAAGCTTGAGGTGATGCATAATCAAAAATTAGCTTCACTTGAATCACCTTAAATGGAGAGCTTGATTTCATTTCTGAATTTATGTTTAATTTACTAGCCTACATTCTAATGAAGTTTGCATAAACTCATTTTTCACATAATCTTTTAAAGCACTCTTAATGTAACAAATTATGGTTCATCTTGAAATAAATAGAAGACTAGAACTCTTATACTTAATTATTGAATATTCGTATACTTGTAATGTTGACCTGAGTTACTAATTTTTTTCTGAAAATCTAACCACTATATTCTTTTGAATGAAAAATTTTAGTCTCTTACAATTGAAAAGTACATTGCCTAGAGTTATATTTTATGTAGTAAAAGGATTACTTGAGGACAAGTAATAGTTTAAGCTTGGGGGATTCTGATGCACTGAAAATATATACGGTTTTTGTTATCTAATTTTTCCCATTTTTGGTGATATTGCACTTTCAACAAAAGTATTTTTCATGATTTGTTGCAGGTATGATGATTTTAGGTGATTGGAGTGAAAAGAAGCAAAAAGGAACGAATCCAGAGCAAAAAGGAGCAAAAAGAAGCAAAATGATGGAAAAAATGTTCTAGCGCCGCCGGCGCCCAAATCTAAATAGCAGAGAATTAATTGGCACGATAGAGCGTCGCCGGCGCCCGAAGTCGTTTCAATTCAAATTTGAAGAGTTTTGGCAACTTTTTGAAGGGATGTCTATGGAAACTCTTGGGAATTCGTCCCTATCTTATAAGTAACTGTTTTTTGACAAAAATGGTGTGCTTCTTCAGTGGTTTTAGAGTAGTTTTAGTGAGAGTGAAGTGTTAGGGTTTAGGAGTAGAGAGTGTAGAGTAAGGATTTGAGAGGGATTTTTCTCTAAGGAGGGGAGGAGAAGAGGTAAAGTGAGAGATTGCTTCTCCCTTTCCATTCTAAAGAGAGAATCAAGTGTTGTAAAGAGGAAGAGAAGAGGATTCAAAGGAAATTCAAGGGAATTGCATAAGAGTAGAGAAAGAGATAAGTTGTATTTTCTTTTGTGGTTTGTATGACTTCACTTTTATATATAAAATTTATGTTTTATTATATCTTCTCCATGAATTCTGAGTAGTTTCCTTGTCTTTCTTCTTGCATAAGAGATGTGATGATGGATTGATGTGGATTTGATGTGCTTTTAATGTGATGAAGAAATTGTGATGGTTTTCATTTAGAACTTAATTTACTTTTGATCTGGCCAATTGAAATTTTAAAATATGTTGAACATTAAGTTTGAAAATATTTAATGTCCTACAACAATCATGAAAGATTCATTCAATTTCCATGGATGAATTGTATAGTTCATGGAAATTGAGTGAAAATAAATAGGGAAATGTGTTTTGATGGAGTTCAATGTGGAGATTTCGAGGTGACAAGTCGAAATCCCCAAATTGGTTCTAAGATTAGTAACTAAATATCAAAGGTTAGCCTTCGGTTGAAGGGTGAGTGGGAGCTCCGAAGCGAGAGTCGGTATCCTCCCAGCCTAGCCTTAGAGTTAGTGACTAAACTTAGAATATGACAATGTTCTTTTCTACTTAAAAGATGGGGTACTCATTTAAGGGTAAAGAATCATCTATGCTCCTATTTGGCACAATAATATAAATATTTGTTCCATATCAATCCACACATCATATTCTCCTTGCAAGAGAAACGATACATTCTTATATATCAAAAAACCTTTCAAAATCTTAATTTAGTGTGTCTATTAGTTAATTATGTCCTTAAAGTTGTTAGAAGTATTTGTAGTTTAGTTAACTGTTACTGTTTTGTGCATAGTGTTAGTAGGAGTTTGTGTTAAACTTCAAGTGCTTTTTAAATATAGGACTTTAGTGCCATCTTACTTATCTTGGGATCGCTTTCTTAAAACTTCCAACTTCCCTGTGGGATCGATAACCAGGGCTCCATTAGATCCCTGAATTACTTGATATGATACGTGTACTTGCGTTGAATGCTTGAACTTAGCAAAATCATTGAAAGTATATAAATTTGATTTCATAAATTCTTGCAATATAAGTCCCGTGCATCACCTAGTCACTGGCCTGTATGATCATCCACGCAGCTTAGCATGTGGCACAACCACGCGCTCATGCATAAAAATGCACGTGTGCATGCTCGCGCAAGTCTGTTTACACTTGTTCGCTCACTGAATCATTTCCATATGTAGCATTACGTCAGTGATTGGATCCAAACTCATTTTTAGACTCTGTTGCAATCTTGATGTATAATTATACTATTTTTCTTGTATGAACAGAAAAAAAAAACTGTATAGCATGATTGTTCCTCCAAACGCTTACGACATCCCCGTGGCCACTATCACTATAGAAATAATGTTGTCCAACCACCACTGATATCTTTAGGGGATAACTTTCCTATCGTTGATATCCATGAAAATAACTTGATTTGAAGTCCATTAAGTACCTAAAACACCTCAAAGTATAAATTTTTAGAATACTTACTTTCAATCGAACAGATAGTATCGCCCAAAAGTATTGGACAACTGATGCGTCATCAAAATGTTTTATGATTTGAAATCTCAAGGAAATTTTCTGAATAAGAAAATCCCAATTCAAATTAATGATCATCCAGGCCTCTGATTTTAGCAAGTTTATGGTCAAACTGACCGTCTTGATAAGACGAACCCAATTATACCACAATTAGCCTGATTCGAGTCCAATCAAGTCTAAATGAACACATTAAAGTTTATTTAGAGGCTTCAGATCGTCAATTGAATGTACAAATATTGAGCATCTCGACGAGAGGAATCAAATGAGTCTAAGCTCCCTTGTTTCTGAGATAATTATAGTCCTCAAATCATCAAAAAAATCTTTATGATCAAGAGAGATCAATATAAGATGTCTGATCGGGGGGTTTGGGAAGATATTCACCAAAGGACACAATAGACTAAAAACCCGACAATAAATTCTGGTCTATGTAAACACAAACCAACCCCTACCATTGGTCGCCAGCCACCGACGACAACCACCAGCAACCTGCTGCTCACCATCATTAGTAAATCTACTGTGTAATTACGTATTCGTGAATATTGTGCAATACAATATCCTAAATAAAATGTAACAAAGTATCTCAAATACGGTGTAATATATAACGCCGCATTACATATTTAGTGATAACTTTCAATTACTACTTACAACAACTGTACTTAGAATACAATAACTTTCTTCGGACCCCTAAAACCTTTTCTTTACATTGTACATGGACAACTATTGCACTTGGTATAGCGTTGTAAAATTTCTTTTTTTAAATGTAAGATAAGGGGTATATCATTGTAATTGCAAACTTATAGTGATTTTCTTTATTGGGCAAGCCCCATGATTTTTTCTCTTTTCTTGTTTTTCCACATATAGAGTCGCGGTATCTTCTCTTGCTATTTTATTATGTGTGTATGTGTGTTGGATCTTCGTACAATGCTATGACATTAAACTATCACTTTATTGTTGAGTTTTTTGGCACACAACATTTTCCAAACAACTATAAAAAAAGGTTTGGGGTCGGCTAAGGAACTCAGAGAAATATTCCCCCCTCGAATTCTTATTTATTTTCTTGGGGGACAATTAAATACAGAGCACCCGCAACTTGCTATTTACAAATCAACCTCCCTCTTTCATCCATTTTTTAAATTCACACAAATATCAAAATTCATGGTAAAACTCAAACCATATTTTTTTTTTCATTTTTATCAAATTTTTAATAGTTTGATTGTGACACGCAAAAATATATTGGTCTGATAGTTTAAAAAAAATACCTGGTTGGTTAATTTATAAATAGCAAAATTTTGGGTGGTTTGTATGTAATTATCTTTTTTTTTTTTTTCTCTTCTTCTTCTTCTTCCATTTCATGAGCTTGGAACTGCTCGAACTGTTCCAACCAGGTGTACACATCAGCATGTTATGTGAATAATTGATGAAGAAGTACTATACTTAATTTAAAATAAATTTAGTAACGTTGCACTTTATTATAATCAGAATTGGTCCAAGTATTTTAACAGTTTCGTTTCACTTTCAGCCATTTGATCACCCCGTAGAGGGAGAAATATTTATGTACGGAGTACGGAACGCTGCGTGCGTACTCCGCAATAACCTTCCAGTAACTCTCCAATAACTTCATAAAAATTCTGATTAACACTTGAAATGGAACGTGAAGGATATTCGGAGTGTATTGAAAGGTTATTGCGGGGAGTACGCAAGCAGAACTGCGTGGTTACTCCATACATAACTATAGGAAGTTCAAGCTTATCAAAGCAACAAAGTTACAAAAAAAAAAAAAATCGGGCAAAATGAGTACTCGAACTCATCACATTGAGAGTTTTCAATTTATTTTTAATTAATTCGCTACACATCGATCACTATGAAACATCATTTAAAGCTCACTCTTTCCTTCCCTCTGTCCTCTGATTACTTATTCATTAAGCTTCTTTTAATTGACTAAAGCGTTAATGTAAAGATTGATTCATGTTTATTAAGTATACTATCTCTTGATTAGTTCTTAAAAATCTACTTAATCCAAACTAATTTAACTATATATTGTCTGCCGTATTATCATATCATTGATTAATATCTCGTCAGTAATCATCTCCTATCTCTACTTTGTTAATCACATATTCACGATTAATGAGCTGAACAGATCCATCAATTGATGTGAATAACTAGCGTAAATATATTCTTAATAATTAATTAATCACCATTTTTCCTTTTCCATGCTTCAGTTAATGAGTTTAGTTATATATCAATCTAATTAATTAGCATATTACTATGTTAATAATTACGTCCTAGCAAAGTAGACCGTACCATACATATTAATTAATTCTTTATAAGATTAGCTATCAAAAACTATAAATTTTATCTGATTTATCAATAGATTTATCATCCTATCATTCATTGTTTTCTTATTAGAACTCACTAATATTTCATTGACCTAATTAAACTCTTGAATAAAGTAGCCTTAATAATTAACTTATGTTTAAGCAATGATACATAATCATCCATATACTGCTCATCCATCTGAAAGAGATAAGAACTATACATACATACATACATACATACATATATATATATATATATATATATATATATATATATATATATATATATATATATATATATATATATATATCTATATATATTTCTTCAACAGCTATAACATTAGAACATATTAAATGTTTCTAAAACAAATCATCCAAATCTCATTATTACAAAACGATATGACTCAACTTCTAAATCAACAACCAAATTATAATTTAAGGAAACAAACTAACATTTGAGCAAATCTAATTGCAAAATTACAACATCGCATACACAAGTCCCTTGAATTCAAGACCATTTGGTGGACAGTTAAAAGCTCTCAATCTATTGGATGCCTTCTAAATCTTTGCTTAACAAAGCTATAACAAGCTTCATCTCAATCTGCCACACTCTGCAGTTCATCCAACTGCGTCCATTCTGCAGGCCACCACTCAGGTCTATAAGCCTTTACCCTCACGTCTCTTCTATCTTTTATAGCCAGAGTTGATGGCTGCTTTAGAGCTGCTTCTAATTTCAATAATCCCATTCCTCGGCTTCCAATAGCAGTATTCACAGTCCCAACCTTCCTGTTATTATCTTTATATACCACTTCGGAGCCTGGAGAAACCTGTTGAGCTACCTCTGCATATAATTTTACAAAAAAAGCAGATTGAAGGATGAAAATTTAGAAGGGAAATTTACATACGTAGCACAAAATTTTGTATGAATTTACATATCTCACAACTAAACCTTTAGGATGGACCGAGTTCATAACCATACCTTGGCCAGAATCGTCAGTGAATATCAATGGAAGCAAGCGCTTGCGGATGACACCACGGTGATGCGTTCGAGCGACAAGCTCTTGGCCAACGTAGCACCCCTTGTTGAATGAGATGGCATTCAACCCTTCCAGATTGTATTCAAGGGGTATAGCCTCATCTGATATAATATGCACACACAGCAATGTTGAATTGTTCACATTCTCATTGTGTTGTGTAATTGCGTTTCCAAAGAGGCCATAACTTGAATAGAAATATATTAATCTTCTCATATTGAGCTTGCTAGTGTGTATGTGTGTGTTATATATATAATGACTCAATTATCACAATATGAAACAAAAATAAGTTGAGCTCAAACAGTTAGAATGACCAATAAACCAAACTTCAACATATACACAAAAGCTCAATTTGAGCTCACTCATCTCGAGTTCAAATTTTATAAATAAGCTCAAGTATAAACACAATCCTACCCAACTCGGCTCAGTTCTTTTGCATCCCTATCTATAATGTAAGTGTTTAGCATCATCATTTTCTTCTTTCACTATATTTAAAGTACTCTACAATTGATGCAATCCAGACTGCTAGAGTTTCTCTTTATGCTTTCCCCTTCAAACATTGTTTGGAATGTAGTGGAATCTTCTAGAGTCTTAGGAAAGACTGTAATCAAGCCGGGTAGAGTCGAGTATGTCATGGTTTAGACTTGGCTCGGTCTAATCATAAGTTGTTCAAGTTCAGTTCAAGCTTGAGATGAGCCTCTCAAAAATAAATTTATAATTGGCTTGCTAAAAATTTTTAATCTTCAGACTTGATTTCTATTTGGCTTGTTTATCAACTAAAAAGCTAAAAATTCAAATGAGTGCTTAATTTTTCATATAAAATTAAACATTAGATTTGCACATAAATTTTCATATAAAATTAGTAAACAGGCTAAATATTTTAAAAAGTATTTGATTTTTATATTAATAATCGTACAAATCAAAATAAATAAGAAATTGAATAGATATTAATTAGCATCTAACCAGTTAACGCCAAGTAAATAAAATAATATATAAGTGTTTTCGCAATCAAATAACATAAATAAGTACTGTGAAATTAGTTTATTGAAATAAAAAAATAAAACAAAATTTCTTTGAAATTATGTGTATATAGATATTAAATTATAATGTTATTATTAAATATATTATTAAATAAGTTATAATTAAAATAATTTTATTAAAATAATATTTCATATAAATATAGAACATTTAACAAATTACTCATTGAACAAAAAACAAATTTATTCATGAACATTAACAAGCGAATTGAACTATGTTCAAATAGTTTTTAAGAATTATTCAAACTTATTTATTTACTAATTTGAACAAATATGATCGAGTATTAATTGAGTTGAGTTCGAGTTATTCATCTAGTGCATTGGTTTATTTATACCCTAGTCTTAGGTTGATCATCTCTCTGGTCTTCTGTAAAATCTTTTTTCGCATGATCGAAGGGATATGGCTGGCCATCTTGTGATGGTGGTGCGTGACAATACCCTATACAACAAAAGAATTTCAACTAATGCAAAAACAAAGAAAAAGAGTGCATAGAAGGAAAAATAGAGAGACTAGAAAGCCACTCTACTTACATAAGAACTAATAATAACTAACTTCTCTTAACAAATAAAAACCACCCATAGCATGCTCCACAGCTAAAGTTAATTAGATTAAACAAAAACTTCATAACATCATCCCCATAAACTAAAGTGTGCACACCTAACAGCCAAATAGGCAAATACAAGCGACAGCTGCCAAATGATTTAATCTATCTGTACTTGATCTTCAATCTTACATATACCAACTCAATAATATTTTTTAACATATATAGCACATGAATGTGCTTGCCCCTTCATTGATCTTTTCTAAATCTTTCCTATTTACTCATATAACTCTTATAATTTTTCTATCCACTATTTTTTAAGCAACATTTAAAAATCCACTTCTCATCAAACTATATCACCATCAAATATTCAACCAATAAGCTAAAGAAGCACTGCCTCCTATTTTGCTCCAGGCCCACAAGTCGCTCGTAGCCTTCATATTGCTCCCAATTTGTTCTACTCATCCAGGTTAAGTCCTTTTAACCCGTCCAAAGCCGCAGCCTCCATCATTAATTAATATAATGAAATAAGATAGCAACAAAATAACTAATTTAATGATATAATTATAAAAACTTATGCTCATATAATTTTTTTATAACATAATTAATCAAATATAGAATGATTAAAATGTTCACACATAAGTACTAATTATTGTAATTTATGCAAATGCTGAATAACAATGTAGTAGATCAATAGAAAATAAATCCAAATAAAATCTCAAAAATCATAGATAAATGTAGGAAAAATAGAAAATTATATTAAAAAAAAAATTTACTAAAAAAATATAAATTAACTTCACTTGTATCCTTCAACTTTGAGACTTTTGATAAATCCTACTAAATCAATTTATAATAAGGGAGTATTTGGTTTACAGAAAAAGGAGTGTAGTTGAAGCGTGGGCGCCTCTACCCCTGCAGGGGTGGCGAGTTCCGCACGCCGACCGGCTCAGTCAAGTTGGAAGAAAGACTGAGCAGTTCTTCATTGCGCAAAGTTCCCTCTTATTGGAGTGTGGTCCACTTACCGAACCCCTACCACTTGTCGCCAACCCCCTTCCAACCCTCATGCTTCTCTGTTGTTGCCCTCACATCCACCTGTTGCTTGATGCCGCCCTCGCAATCCACCTGTTGCTTGTTGTCGCCCTACCAAACCCTCCCTTGCCGTTGGCCGCCACCCTACCAAACCCTCCCTTGCCTGTTTGTCCAATCCCAAGCCAATCTTCTGCTCACTGTCGCTAGATTGCCCTACCACCTACAATTCTCCATTTCCACTATCTCGACACGTAGCAAAACACCTTCGAAACTCGTACTAGGGCTATTTGTGCTTGTGTCGTTTCCCTATTCTCAAGTGTCATTGTTTCTATTGTCTCTTTTGAATTTCAACAATAGTATTATATGTTCATCATGGTTTGAGTTAATTCCGGTATCATTTGGTATCAGAGCTAGTCTAACCCTAGTCCTAACCTAGAGTTTCTAGCATTTCGCCCCTATAACTCCAAAAAATTTTGTTGCCCAATTCCAATAGCCTCTTCCACTCCCACATATCCATACTCTAATCATGCCACCAAGAAGAAATATGTCAGAACTTACCCAGGAAGAGATATAGTAAAAGATTTGCCAACTTCAGTAGAGGCTTGCGAAGATAGGTGACGAAACCAAGGATAAATTACCTCGATTGAGATGCAGATAGTCGAAGAGGAGATGAGAATAAGAACCCCTTCCATAAGAAGGATTCAATGATGAGGATAACCAACCCCGACGCTTCATAATTCATTAACAGAGAAGCCCGGAAGAGGAGACGGCGTATGAAGGCACAGAGATTTCGGAGTGGAAGTGGATGTACCAGAATTCAAAGGAGGGTGGCTCTAAATGATTTCATTGAATGATTGCAGTCAATTGAGAGAATCCTAAAGTACAAAAGATGTCAAAAGATATAAGAGTGAAGCTCACAGCCATCAAATTGAAAAAAAAAACACTTCTTTATCTGCTTTGTCATGGGAAAATTTGTAGAGGCAGAGAAGAAGAGAAGAAAGTGACAAGATTACCAGATGTGAAAGAAGATGAGAAAAGAGATGCAGAAGATACACTTACCTCCTCACTACCATCAAGATAAGTTATTGAGACGGCATCACCTACAGCAGAGAGACCCGTCAATAGAGGAGTTCAAGGCACAGTTTGAGCAGCTTTAGATAAAATGTGAGTTGTCTAACCAGAGGAAGATAGAATAGCCAGAGATTTGGGTGCCTGAAGCCATCTGTCAATAACATGGTTTAACTGCAGCCCTATTGATTACAAGGAGATGTTCATAAATTAACCTTGAAAGTAGAGTGACAAGAAACAAAGCAAACAACCACCCTCATTCAGACAACTTACAACTGCAGCTAACAACAAGGGTATAAATGGAGTTGGGAAGACTGGACTGGGAAGTGAAAGGCAAATCTGAATGGAAAGAATCCCAAGAAAAGAAAATGACCAGCACAATGCCTGTTAGGAGATGCTTTAGATGTCACGGCTATGGACGACCTCCGACTGCCTTAATAGTTGTTTTTGTTTCTTTCACTAAGCAGAGTGTCGTTGAGGAAGTGAGGAGGAAGCAAAGGAGGGTAAGGAGGAACTTCAACTTCAGGGAGATGAGAGACAAATGCTAGTCGTAAAAAGGATCCTACGGACTGAGCAGAAGGACTATTCATGGCTAAGACAACATTTTTCGCACCAAGTGTACCGTGGAAAGAAAATGCAGCCTGATTATTGATGATGGGAGTTGTGAGAATGTAGTATTGACTCTGATGGTGAAGAAACTGGAGTTAGTCATGCAGAAACATCATCAATCCTACCACCTTCACTAGTTGAAAAGGGGAAATGAAATACACGTGGATCAACAGTGCTTGGTTGAGTTTTCTGTTGGAGATCAGCTACAAGAGTCGATATCGTGCAATGTGGTGCCAATGAATATTTTGTCATTTTTTTGGAGAGGCCAATACAGTTCGACTGCAAGGCCAACAAGACGGGTTCAAGAACCCTTATTCATTCAAGAATGATGGAAGATGCATGGATCTTTTGCCCATCAGTGATGCAAGAGTAGACTGATACACCTAAAATATATAGTATTTTAATGCACATTTTTATACCTATTTTTAATGATATTGCACTTTAATTGAAGATATTTTGTATTTTTCTTGCATGTATGATAAAAATGGATGGTCATGATAAAAGGAGCAAAATTGGATCAAATTTGGAGCAAAAAAATGAAAAATCAAAAATTTGGCACTTAGCAATTAAGCCTCATTGGCGCATGGCTGCTACGCAGTTAAAAATCGAGATTCAAATGGATTTGGCGCCGATTTCAAAGGGGATGAGATGCAACTCTTGGTGGTAACGTCCATAACTTCGCTGGGCGGCAAGTTTGAATGAAGGAGGGCGTTCCTAGTAGATACATCGAATGCGGACACATTTTGAAGAGACACCAAGGCACATTTTGGTTTACTATTTAAATAGAGTCTTAGGAAAGATTTAGAGAGGCAATTTGAGGAGACTCTTCCACTACATTTTGAAGAGTACTTTCATTGTTCTTTCACTGCATTTTAAAAGTTTTTATTTAGAGTAAGAGTAGAGAGTAGAAAAGAGAAAAGGGTCGGAGTGAACTATTCTTCTTCTCACTGATTTTCTTTCTTTTAGTTTAGTTTTTATTGAAGTCTGAAGTACGTATTCGAGTCGACGGAGTTGGAGACTGCTTTGAGGAGTAGTTTAGCGAAGAGTCAAAGTTTTAGAAGGCTTCCTTAGTCTTGTGGAGAGGATTTTCGGATAAGTGTTTACTTTTATTTAGTTTATTAATACTTGTTTTCGTTTAATATTTTTCTTATCGTTATTTTTAATTTCAAATCGATGTATTTTTATATTTTCTCGATGCGTTACGAGTAGTTTCTTTATCTTTTCTTTTCTTAAATGGAGAAGTAATTAATTTAAAGAGAATTGTTGTGGAAAGTACGAGTGTTTAAAAGTTGGAAGAAGTTGTGAAGATTGATTCAAAAATTTTGTTTACTTTAATTTGGTCTATTAAGTTGTAAAATTTTCGAGATTATGTAAGATCCAATGCGGTATTGTCTCATAAAAGTTAGTAAGAATCATATGAAATTATATGGGTGAAGCGTAGTTCATATAATTGAATGTAATATTAGAAGATATTTTTATAAAAGGGAGTAAAATTAGAGGATTTTTAGAGTGACGGTTAAAACCACTAATTTAGTTTGAAATTTTGATTTTTGTTATTAGAAGTTAGCACGTAGTAGTGTGATCGAGAAGCTACAGAGTGAGAGACTCGTATCTTCCCTGCCTAATCGTGTTCAAAATAATATAAATTTTAAATTAACGTATATTCTTTATAGAACCAAGTAAGGAGTAAAGAACACATTTACTTCATCCGTCACAACAAAAATTTGAATACTTGCACAACAATACTTTAAGAATTATTACTTCTTCATGAAAGGAAAGAAAAGATATTCTAATTAATATTATTTTACATCCAGGTGTTATTAGTTATTGTAATTTTAATTTCTTAACTTGCATTTTTATTAAGAAAATTTCAAAAGACATATCAACCTTCAAAACTTTTCAAAATCGAGACATACTTTTTCGAAAATAATTAAAGAAAATAAAAACATAGTTTCTACGATTCCTTTAAAGATTTCACATTTTCCAGTGTGGGTTCGATATCTCGGGAACTAATCGAAAGTCTTATATTACTTGATAAACGATACGTATACTTGCGTAGTATCCCATATTATAAAATCATTATTTTCATATCTTAAATCATCAGCGCACTTATATCTGACGGTGCCAAGTTTTTGGCGTTGTTGCACTTATATCCATCGGGGATCAAGTTTTTGGCGTCGTTGCCGCGGAAAATTAATTTAAATTGCATTTTAAAGAGAATTAAGAAATTATAAATTTTTACTTTTCTTTGTTTTTGTTAGTGTGTTGTATTTTGTTTTGTTTTATTATTGTATGCGTAGTTCGAGTTACGAAGGACATGTGCGCTTACGATTCCGAATTAGAAAGAACTATCGAAAAATCAAAAAAATTAAAAATACGAAAAAGAAAAAAAAATTCAATAAATGGCAAATCATCGAAATCAAAATGTTGGCATCCATCGAAATTAAGACACTTTAAGAGATTATGTTAACCCTACTGATAGATGAAGCTTCGTAGTAGTATTCAAAACGCATTGTAATGCTTAATTCTTTTGAACTTAAGCATGCTACTTATCCAGGATGGTGTCGAATAATCGGTTTGAGAGCAACAATCGAAGATCCTTATTTGCATCTTGCTAATTTTACAGAGTTGTGTATTCTTTTAAATATGATGGTGTTTCGGATGATCTTATTAGACTTAGAACTTTTACCTTTCTCGCTAAGGATAAAGTCTAAAATGTGGTTACATTCGTTAAGCACTCTGGATCAATTAGAGCTTGAAGTGAATTATCACAAAAATTTTTCTTAAATATTTTCCATCATCTAAGGCTATTTAAGTTGAGAAATGATATAACATCTTTTTGTTAGTTTGAAGGAGAATCGATATATGAAACATGAGAAAGATTTAAAGATCTCGTCGGGAAATGTCACATCATGCGATACGAGATTGGTTAATAATTGAAGCTTTTTATAATGAATTAGTTGGATCTCTTAGATTAATCATCGATCTTCTGTCTTAGTGGATCGATGTCTATGCAATTTTACGATGTTTATGCTTTAATTGAAGAAATGATTACTTAATAATTATCAATGGCGCTACGAAAGGTTAAATCACAAAAAGGTAAGCCGAGTATTTATGAAAATGATGCTTTTACAATGTTAACAAATCGAGTTCTTTGTTATATCGAGGAAAATAGACCGATTTGGGATGAATTTTCTCACGTAGAATCTCATGATTGAAGAAAATTCGTTAGGTCGAATGATTGATTACTTATTCTTCACTGAAGCTGTGAATGCTTATAATCAAACTCTAACAACTCATATTCCGATTATTATAACTCGAGTTGGAAGAATCATCTAAATTTTAACTGAAATAACAATAATCGAGGTGGTGTTAATCAACGATGGGGAACACCAAGAAAACCCATTAGGAGTGGAACAACAAGGTAATAATAATAATAGATTAACTTATTCTTCAGGTTATAACAATGTTTTACAAAATAAAGAGAAGAAGTTGTCTATGGAAGAAGTAGTATCACATATGGGAAATCAATTACAAATTCAATGAGCAACCATCACAAATATTGAAAATCAATTGAGACAAATTGTAAATGTCTTAAGTAATAGATCTCGAGAATGCTTCAAGTAATACTGAAGTGAATCTAAGAGAAAAGAATAAAGAACAGTGAAAGCGATTCAGTCGAGAAGTGGAAAAGAATTGGAATGTAGAGTTCAAAAGAGCTGAAGTAGAGAAAGAAGAGATTGAAAGGCACTAAAGAGGATGCTCAAAAGGTTTTGAAAGACCTGTTCTCCACCTAAGGTTGATTTAGAAAAACCACCACCTCCATTTCTCGGAGACTTCGTCAACAAAAGTTGGATAAGCAATTTTCAAAATTCTTGGAGATATTAAAGAAGCTTACCATTAATATTCCATTTCTCGAAGACACTAGAACAAATGCTTAGCTATGCGAAATTTATGAAGAATATTCTTAATAAAAAGAGGAAGTTTGAAAAAAATGAGACTCATTGCGACTTAGTGAGGAGTGCGATGAGATAATTCGAAAAAGCTTCCTGAAAAACTTAAAGATGTAGTAGTTTCACGATTCAATAGTGCGATCGGAGAAAGATTCGTGGAAAAGCTTTATGTGATTTGGGTGCGAGCATTAACGTTATGTCTCTATCAATATTCGAAAAATTGGGACTAGGAGAAATAACCCGACTACTGTAACTCTGCGATTAGCGGATCGTTCGATCACATATCACAAAGGAGTTATAGAATATGTTTTTGTAAAAGTGGATCGATTTATTTTTCTTGTGGATTTCATTGTGTTAGATATAGAGGAAGATAAAGAGATACCCATAATTTTGGGAGACCTTTTCTAAGCTACGAGCGAGCCATGATAGATGTGCAAGAGGAATTAGCGATGAGGGTTAATGATCGATCTGTTACATTTAATATTTCGAATCGATGAAATATCTGCAAAAGGTAAAGAAGATGAGTGTTTTAGGATGGATGTTATCGAATATTTAAGTGAATGTCATTTCGAATCGACTTATGAAGAGAAAGTTGAAAGAGAAGAATTTGAATATAAACGAAAAATGAGTTATTTGATTCGAAGATTTTCGAAGAAGATTTAAATTATGTTCATAAAAGTTTTGAATTGTTGAATATGATTGAAAAAGATAAATCTTATGGTCCATCGATTGAAAAACCTCACGAACTTGAGTTAAAAATGCTTCACGATCATTTGAAGAATGTTTTTCAGGTGAATCATCAACCTCGTACATTATAATTTCCTCTCGATTAACTGAAAAATAAGAAGAGAGTTTGCTTAAAATTACGAATAAGCACAAGAAAGCCTTTGGATGGACGATTGTTGATATTAAAGGAATCGATCCTTGATTTGTATGCACGAATTCTTATGGAAGATCATTCGCAAATCGTGAGTTGATCCACAAAGGAGATTAAATCCTATCATGAAAGAAGTTGTTAAGAAAGATTTTAAAATGGTTGGATATCGAAATTATTTATCACTATTTCGGATAGTGCGTAGAGTTAGTCGTATTCGTTGTGTTCACAGAAAGGAAGAGTAAGCATGTATTATTAATGAAAAGAATGAAATGATACTAACGAAGACGAGTTACGAGGTGGCGAATATACATTGATTATAGAAAATTAAACCTTGCAACAAGGAAAGATCATTTTCCACTCCCTTTTCTAGATCAAATGTTGGATAGACTATTTGGGCATAAATACTTTTGTTTTATGGATGGATATATTGGTTACCACCAAATTGAATTGCTCACGAGGATCGAGAAAGCTACGTTACTGAGTCCTTATGGTACGTTTGTTTTTAGAAGAATGTCCTTTGGTTTATGTAATGCACTAGCTACATTTCGAGGAGATGTATGAAGAGCTATTCTTTGTGATTTAATTGAAAAAGGGATTAAAGTTTTTATGGATGATTTTTCAGTGTTTGGAATTTCATTTGAATCATGTTTAGAACATCTATCTAAAGTTCTAAAAAGCTGTGAAGAAACTAATTTGATCCTTAATTGAGAAAAATGTCAATTTATGGTAGTATGAGGAATTATTTTGGGACATCGGATTTCAGAAAAAGATTTGGAGGTAGATCCTGCAAAAATTCAAGTTATATATAATTTACCTTGCCCAACCAATGTAAGGGAATTAAAAGTTTTTAGGACATCTTTGGATTCTACGGGCGTTACGTAAAGATTTTTCAAAGATTACAAAACATTTATGCCGTTTACTTGAAAATGATGCGATTTTTAATTTTGATGATGACGCTAGTAAAGCACTTTGAAACATTAAAAGAAAAATTAATCACTTGCACTCGTATTAATTTCACCAGATGGGAAAAACGCTTTTGAATTAATGTGTGATGCTTAGTGATTATCTTATTGGTGGTGTTTTGGGTCGAAATATGATAAAATTTTCAAAGTAATTTATTATGTTAGTAAAGCTCTTAATGAAGTCTCAAATTAATTATATCACTACTGAGAAAGAGTTATTACATTATAGTATTTGTCTTTGATAAATTTCAATCATATTTAATTGGAACTAAATGTGTTGTGCATCTAATCATTCTGTTATTAAATACTTAATGAAGAAAAATAATGCAAAATCGAGATCGATAATATGGATTCTTCTTTACGAGAATTTGATTTTGAAATAGTAGATAGAAAGGGTTACGATAATCGAATTGCTGATCATTTGTCAGAGCTTGAAATTGAAAAATCTTTACGTGATATTGAAGAAATTAATGAAAATTTTTCGATGAAAAAGCGATTCATTTGTTAAAGAATGGAGTGTTTCGTGGTATGCAGACATAGTAAACTTATTGTCAATAATATTATACCCTATGGTTTGACATATCATGAAAAGAAGAAATTTTTGTCTGATGCGAAGACTTATTTTTAGGATGACCCATTTTTATATAAACAAGGAAAGGATCTTATAATTCGAAGATGTGTACCTTTGGAAGAGACTTATGAAATTATTCAAAAATATCATGATTCTAATTATGGGGGATATTTTGGAAGTGATAAAACTGTATATAAAATATTACAATCAGAATTTTATTGGCCTACAATTTTTAAGGATGTAAATGTTTATATTAAAAAATGTGATAGATGTCGGCGTGTAGACGATATTTACGAAGAAATGAAATGTCCCTCAATTATATGTTAGAAGTTGAAATATTTGATGTTTGGGGATTAGATTTTATAGGACCATTTACACCATCTTTCGAAAATGTTTATATTTTGATAGCAGTAGACTATGTTTCCAAATGGATTGAAATTATTACTTTACTTCGATGTGATGCTCAAAGTGTTGCAAAGTTTTTAGAAAAGAATTTATTTTGCAGATTTGGAATATCACGAGTAAACATAACTGATGGGGGAAGTCATTTTAGAAATGTGATTATTGGGAAGTTAGCAAAGAAATATCATATTAATCATCGCATTCTGTCTCGCTTATCATCCGGAGACAAGTGATTTGGTTGAATTATCCGATCGTGAAATTAAAAGAATATTGAAAAAAATTGTTAATCCAAATAGAAAGAATTGGTCGATTAAAGCTGGATTATGTTTTGTGGGCTATAAGTACACTTACTGGAACATGCTATAGGAATGTTCACATATAAGTTGATTTTTGGAAAAGCTTGTATATTACTTTTTGAACTTGAGCGTAAGAGCTTATTGGAGCTATTAAAGAGTTCGATTATAATTTGAAAGATCTTCTTGAAAAAGATTATTGCAATTGAATGAGCTTGAAGAAATAAGGAATGAATCTTATGAAAATGCTAAGATTTATAAGGAAAAGATGAAGTTATGGCATGATCGGAAGATTCTAACTAAAAATCTTGAACCAGGACAACAAGTTTTGCTTTATAATGCAAGTTTAAGAATATTTTTTGGAAAACTTAAGTCCAAGTGAATGGGTTCATTCATTGTGATAAAAGTTTATTCTTATGGAGTCGTAGATTTTCAAAATCCTAAGACTGGAAAAATATTTAAAGTTAACGGACAGAGACTTAAAACATATTTTTCAATCAATAAATCTAAATCAGATGAGAATTTAAAGTTGGGTCACTCATAATGAGTTCAGGTATGTCGAGTGAAGACGTTAAAGCAATGACTTTGTGGGAGCGACCCATATTTATCGGTTTGTTTGTTTTATGTTTGTTTTGTGTGTTTTGTTTGGTTTGTTTTTATGTTTTTAGTGGTAGTAATTTAGAGTTTTAAAACTTAAGTGGAGTTTATTTGACCTTAATTGATGATTAAGAGAAGTCAGAATGAGAATTTGGACACTTAGCAGACCTGTGCTAAATTGTGCACTGGCAGCTAAGCGCCGACTAGTTGGCGCTTAAGCGCCACAGTTATAAAAAACGTGAAAAATGTGAATTTAGAGCCTAGATCGTGGGGGAGTTGTGGGAGTTATTTAGGAGATTCTAAACGTGTTGGAGAATATTCTAGCATCTCCCAAGTCATAAAAGGTCTTGACTTAATGAAAACACTTGGCCCAAGTCCTATTTTCATTTCTGAAGTCTAAGAAGAGAATTTTGAGCACTATATCTTCCTGGGAGAACGAGATGAAGAAGAAACAAGATTCTGATAAAAGTAAGTTCATTAGTGATAGTGCTAAGGAGTTATTTAATGGATATCTGGTCGTTAACATTCGAGGTATTGCGAGAGATGATTGCAAAAATTGAAGCCGAGTGACTTCGATGGAAGTAAAGATCAATGATATTACTTTACATCCGGATCGCATGGGATGGCAACTCAAGATGTAATTCGATCATTCAAGGTATGTGGAAGAAATAGATAAGGCGATGTTTGTGAAGAACAAATGGATTGAAGAATATGATATAAGAATGAACAATGATCGCCCGTTCTATCAAATTTATATTCCTGAATGGTCAAATGAAAATAATAGTGGTCCGGGTTATATTCCGTCTAATGGAGAGTGGAATTAAAAGTGTTTTATTTCTATTTGTTTAGTGTCTTATGTGTTATGTTAATGTTCTTGTGAGTTCATGTTTGGTGTGTTTAATGTTTTTATATATGTCTGATGATGTGATGGTTACATCTTAGAAATATACACTTATCAGTTTAAGATTATAGTGTCTTGTATTTTGAGAATTTTGTCGTTTATGTTTGGATAAAAATTCTAGTATTGTATTGAATGTTACGTTTGTTTTAATATAAGTTTATTTTTGTGAAATTTGTGTGGAATCATTGGTTATTAAACTTTGATTTCGAGTATTAGAAGATTTCTGGGGAGAATTAATTATTCTGGAGTAATTAAGGGTAATTAACCAAATGATTTAGTGCATATACTTTAATTATAAAAATTTGGGTATTGGCGGCTAAGCGCCAGAATGTCGGCGCTTACGCGCCAGATTTCGCAATTAAGCGTCGATAGTTCGCGCTTAGGCGCCAGTTCGCGAAAATTGATTCCTGAAAGTTAAAAACCCGAAAATTGTCATTTTCAACTGCCCCATCGTCTTTAACCTTTGCTTTGCCGCAAAAGAGGAGCCTAGAGTATCATATTGTGGATCATTTAAAAGCTGATCTCAACAAAAATTGTTAGATTTGGATTCCTTGATGTAAGAGCACTACTCCTAAGTAAAAATTTTTTATTTTCACCATGTATTTTGAGTACATTTTGGAAAATCTTAAAATCACTATTCATGGTGAAAATTTGAGGAAAAGCTTGATAAATTGTTTGGATTTAGTGAAAATATCTTTTGGAAGATAATTTAGCAAGTTTAGTTTGATTTTGGAATTTATGGTGAATTTTTCGTGAATTTTTAGAGATGGCTCCAAAGTCAAAGCGTGCACGAGAAAATACGAAGTTTGATTCTGACAAATTTGTTATTTGAGGGCTGAGGAACCATACGTCGATGCATTGCAATCACGTAAGTTGATTCCTGAGCGAGTGTTTAGTAAGCCAGGAGAGGTGATTGAAGATATGATTGCAAGAAGAAACTGGCAGAATTATTGTTGCTTCTCCGCTGTTGCTATTGTTTCTGTGGTAAGAAAATTTTATGCAAATTTACCCGCTGTAGAGGAAAATCAGGTGATGGTTAGGAGGCATGAAGTAAACTTTTCTTCGGGGGCAATCAATACTTTTTATGGACTACCTCCTGACATGTTCTGTTTTTATTCTAAGGCATGGCATTATTTTATCTCATCTAAGTTGTTACCTTCAAGTCATACCAGTGAAGTGACGAGAGAAAGAGCGGTGTTGAATCATTGTATTCAGCATGGGAAGCCTATTGATATTGGAAGCATAATTTTTTATTATGTTTTGAATCGTGCTAGATCGACCACATTGCAGGTATGGGATTTCCTTCCTTGATTCATTCACTATGTGAAAGATCTGGAGTTAAATTTGAAACCAGTGAAGAGGTACTTCAGCCATTGAGACCAATTACCAGTGTAAACGTTGGTGCTTACACTGTACATTCAGAGTTTGGTTGGAGAGGAGGATTTGGTAGGGCTTCTACTGCTTCTGCTGCTTCTGCTTCTCGTGCTACTATTTCACATGCTTCGTCATCTACTGATTCACATACTGGTTTATTAAGAAAAATTTTGAAAAAAGTGACTCTTACTCGAGAGCAAGTGAGAGATATGGATGGTAAGCTGGATAATCTTTGAGAGATATATTGTAAAACATGATGAATATGAGGAGAATTATCGACGATATTTGGATAGGCGATTAGAGGAGATCGAGTCTTTGAGATGCCACCTCATCCATTCTATATACCTTATGTGTCATCCGAGAGATTGGAACGAGCAAGTTGATGATGATGATGAGGATGAATAGTAGATGTATGTTGTTTGTTTTAGTTGTATTGATGTGTTGTGTCACTGTGTACTTTATCTAATATTTTGTTTGATGGTTGTGTTGTGATGAGAACCTTGATAGTATGCAGATTGTAGTTGTACTGTTTATCTGTTATGTATATTCAGATATTGTTGTTGTTTTATTGTTGATTTATATGTTGTTGTGTGGTAGTGTGTAATAGTAAATGTTTTTATGTGTATGTTAGAGTTTTTAGTAGTATGTAATTTTAATTTCAAAAACCGTTAGGAAATTATAAACCACTATTAAAAACTTCTACTTAGGAAAACTACATGTTTAAAATTTTTCAAATTTCATTATCATTTGTTATCTGTATCAGTGTGTTATTTTAGTTGGTGTGTATTTGTTTTGAAAACATTCACTACTGTAGAAGTCTTCTGAAATTTTTACTTTTCTTATTATTATAAAAAAAAATATTTTGAAAAACTAAATTTGATTACATTTTACTCATGTATTTAAATTGTTATACTTGCATATTAGGATATTAAAAATTCCCATGAAGCATGATATGTCAGCTTTTATTTCTCACCCATGTATCATTTCTTATGCTTAAATGTTTTATCTTAATTAAAAATTTAAAGTTTGGTGGGATTTTAAAAACAAAGATTTACAAAAACCTAAAATTTTATTTGATTCTCAAGAATACTTGAAAATAAATCTTATTTTTGATTGAGAACAATTATGTACATGAAGTTATATTAGGGAACAAAATTTTGAATATAGAAATGAATAAAAGAATTTAGTTAAAATCTATAGTAATCATGAAAAACTTAAAGTTAAAATTTTCTTAATGAAGATGTGTTAAATAAAGTTAAACTATCTTTAGTAAGAAGTTTTGTATTTTTGGATAAATATAATATTTGACTTTTATTCTTCAAAGCTTAAATTTCTTTTATTAAAGAGTAATTTTCGAATACTTATTATTATGATTTTTAAGTGAAAGATGTATATCCGATCTTTATTTTAAATGAAATGATGGAATTCAAAATCATTAAAGCGTCTATCCAGGATATAGTAATCCTTGCCTTATAAAAAAAGTGAAAAATATAGTATATGAAAAGGGAGGAGAAGCTTGAGGATTTAAGGGCCTAATCAAAAATTGGTTTCATACCTAAATTTTAAGATTTAAGTTCAAAGAAAATCTAAACCTTAAGGTTATAATATAGTAAGTAAAATTATTTTTCAAATAAAGATTTTTAAGTGAGAAAAATAAATGTTTGAATCCTATATTTTGAAAAATCTACAAATATTTCTGAAATAGATAGAGACTTATATTTATCATTTTATTTTACTTAAGAACCTTCTAAATTTTAAGTTGGTTTTAATTACCGAAATTTTTCTAAATTGGACTTCCATTTCTGAACAAAATTTTGTTATCTTCCTAAGAAACACATTACATAATTTGCATGCTAAAATGTTCTATGAGATTAACTGTCACTTGAAGAAAAGTAACATTTTAAGTTTGGGGGATTTTGATACACAAAATATATAAAATTTTTATGCACATTTTTATACCTATTTTTAATGATATTGCACTTTAATGGAACGTATATTGTGTTTTTCTTGCAGGTATGATGAAAATGGATGGTCATGATGAAAGGAGCAAAATTGGATCAAATTTGGAGCAAAATAATGAAAAATCAAAAATTTGACACTGGCGGCCGTCACAGTTAAAAATCGAGATTCAAATAGATTTGGCGCCAATTTCAAAGGGGATAGGATGCAACTCTTGGTGGTAACGTCCATAACTTCCTTTGGGCGGCAAGTTTGAATGAAGGGGTGCGTTCCTTAGTAGATACAACGAATCTGGATACATTTTGAAGAAACACCAAGGCACCTTTTGGTTTACTATTTAAAGAGAGTCTTAGGAAAGATTTAGAGAGGCAATTTGAGGAGACTCTTCCCCCTACATTTTTAAGAGTACTTCCATTGTTCTACCACTGCATTTTAAAGTTTTTATTTAGAGTAGGAGTAGAGAGTAGAGAGTAGAAAGGAGAAAAGGGTCGGAGTGAAGTATTCTTCTTCCCACTTCTTTTCTTTCTTTTAGTTTAGTTTTTATTGAAGTCTGAAGTCTGTATTCTGAGTCAACGAAGTTGGGAGACTTGCTCTGAGGAGTAGTTTAGTGAAGAGTCAAAGTTTCAGAGGAACTTCCTTAGTCTTGTGGAGAGGATTTTCAGATAAGTGTTTACTTTTATTTAGTTTATTAATATTTGTTTTCGTTTATTATTTTTCTTATAGTTATTTTTAATTTCATATCAATGTGTATTTATATTTTCTCAATACATTCTGAGTAGTTTACTTTATATTTTTCTCTCTTAAATGGAGAAGTAATTAATTTAAAGAGAATTGTTGCGGAAAGTACAAGTGTTTAAAAGTTGGAAGAAGTTGTGAAGATTGATTCTAAAAACTTTGTTTACTTCTTAATTTGGCCTGTTAAGTTGTAAAATTTCTTGAGATTATGTAAGATCCAATGCGGTATTGTCTCATAAAAGTTAGTAAGAATCACATGAAATTATATGGGTGAGAACTATAGTTCATATAATTGAATGTAATATTAGAAGATATTTTTATAAACGGGAGTAAAATTAGAGGATTTTAGAGTGACAGACTAAAACCCCTTAATTTGGTTTGAAGTTTTGAGTTTTGTTATGAGAAGTTAGCCCGCATGTGGTGGGAATCGAGGGAACTCTAGAGTGAGAGATTGGTATGTTCCCTGCCTAACCATGTTCAAAATAATATAAATTTCAAATTAACTTATGTTCTTTATAGAGCCAAGTAAGAATAAAGAACACATTTGCTTCTATCCGTCACAACAAAAATTTGAATACTTCCACAACAATACTTTAAGAATTATTACTATACGAAAGGAAAAGAAAAAGATATTCTAGTTAATAGTATTTTACATCCAGTGTTATTAGTTATTATAATTTTAATTTCTTGCTTTGCATTTTTATTAAGAAAATTTCAAAAGACATCAACCTTCAAAACTTTTCAAAATCAAGATATACTTTTTCGAAGACAATTAAAGAAAATAAAAAGATAATTTCTCTGATTCCTTTAAAGATTTCACATTTTCCCTGTGGGTTCGATATATAGGGGCTTAATCAGAAAATCTTATATTACTTGATAAACGATACGTATACTTGCGTAGTATCTCATATTATAAAATCATTATTTTCATATCTTAAATCATCAGCGCACTTATATCTGATGGTACCAAGTTTTTGGCACCGTTGCACTTATATCTATCGGGGCTCATAGACATCACAAGGGAAGCAGTGGTCTCATAAGCCACCTTTACGCAGTCGGTACGAGAGGCTCCAATGGCAATGGCTTTAGTCATGTTAGAGGGAACCAAGGATGGGGTTGAGATACCAAGGTCTATACAGACACTCTTATTTGGCTTTTAGGACATGATGACTAACAACCTTCCAAAGAGATTGCCACTATTGAGGGATATTCAGCATGCCATAGATCTTATCCTAGAATTAGTGTTGCCAAACAGGCCTGCCTGCATATTAAGACCAGCATAGAACAGGGAATTACACCTAAAAAGCATAAGGTCTTGTTGCGAGAGGTTTATTCAGAGAATATCAAACCGTGTGTTGTCCTTGCCTTGACGGTGCCTAAGGATGACTCAAAGAGGATGTGCATGATAGTCGAGTCATCAACAAGATCACAATCAAATACAAGTTCCCCATACCTCGCTTCGATGAACTTTTGGATTTGTTACAGTGAGCCATTGTCTTTTCCAGGATCGACTTACGCAGTGGATATCACCATATCAGAATAAGACTAGGGGACGAGTGGAAGACTGCATTCAAGACCCGAGATGGACTATACAAGTGGACGGTCATGCTATTCAGGTTGTCCAATACAACAAACACTTTCTTGAGGTTGATCAATCAAGTGTTTTGGGCTCACATCGAGAATTTTGTAGTAATAAACTTTGATATTATTCTTGCACAAAACAGATCTGAGGAGGAGCACTTGCAGCACCTGAGGACGGTATTCGAGACTTTGCAATCAAAGAAATTATATGCCCACCCAAAGAGGTATCACTTCCTGACAGCACAAGTATGATTTTGGGTTATATTATTTCGGTTGCAGACATTCAGATAGATCTTGCAAAGATCAAGGTCATCGTAAGCTGGACGCCCGAAAAGTCTTTTACCAAGTTGATACAGTCTTTGGGGTTGGCATCATTTTATAGGCGATTCAATAGAAGCTTCAGCACCATCATAACTCCCGTAGAAGAACTTTTGAAAAGGAGAAGTTCCAATGGACGGATGTAGCTCAATCCAATTTTGATACCCTGAAGGAGAAGGGGCTCAGGCACAAGTATTGGTATTATCGGATTTCAATTAGTTGTTCGAGGTAGAGTGTGATGCCTCAAAAAGAAGGATTGAAGCAATACTAAGTAATGGTCAACCAATAACCTTCTTCATTGAAAAGTTGAATGGGTCCAGAAAAAATATTCTACATACGTCAAAGAGTTCTATGCGATCATGAGAGCTCTTAATCACCAGAGTCACTACCTGCTGACAATACACCATATTTATGGATCATGGGGCTTTGAGGTTCTTGAACAAGCAGAACAAATTTAAGGTTTAACATGCGTCCTATTTGGAGTTCTTGAAATCGTTCAAGTTCGAGCTTAAGCACAAGATAAAAAGCAAAAATTGAGTAGGAGATGCAATGAGCCGCCATCATTTGATCACTTTTATGTAGACTTGAGTCATAGGATTTGATTTAGTAAAAGATTTGTACACAAAAAATGAAGGTTTTAGAGAGAATTAGGAGTAGTGTCAAGAGAAGCCTACCAAGTAGTATCACAGGGATGATGATTATATATTCCACCATAATAGATTTTGTATTCCTTGAAGTTTGCCGAGAGAGTCCATTATTCAGGAAAGTCACAGTGGAGGACTTGCAGGATACTTTGATAGAAATAAGACTCTTGCACTAGTGTGAAAACACTTATTTTAGCTCCAATTGACGAGAGATGTGGAGTGGCACGTCAAGCAATACAAAATTTGTCATGTGGACAAAACCGAAGGCAAAATACTGAACTGTACACTCCATTACCAGTACCGAGGCCCCATGAATGAATGTTAGTATGAATTTTGTAGTGATTCTTATGAGGGCACAATGAAACAAGGATTCTGCGATGGTTGTGGTGGATAGATTGTTGAATATGGTGCACTACCTTGCCATCAAATAATAGATGCATCACATGTAGCTAGCTTGTACTTCAGTGAGGTAGTGAGTATGCACGGGATACCAAAACCATTACTTCCAACAGAGATGTCAAGTTTCTGAGTCACTTCTGAAGGAGACTATGGGGGAAGCTTGACACTAAGCTTCAATTCAACTCAACAACTCATCCACAGACGAAGGCGATGAAAAAGAGTCTAAGGAACCTTCTAAGGTGTTTTGTGGGAAAAAAATATTAAGAAATGGGATCTAATTCTAGCACAAGCCAAATTTTGTTTACAACATATCCGTGAGTCAGTTGACGAGGCACAATCCCATTTGAGATCGTGTATGGGCGCAACCCCCTCATTCCACTTGACTAGGTAACACTCATTTTGACATTAGAGATTAGTGATGATACTAAGAAGAGGATGCAAAAGCTTCAGAGGTTACACAAAGAGGTGGGAAAAGAGATCACCAAGAAGAACCGCAAGTATCAGGCACGACAACAACAACAACAACAACAACAACAAAGCCTTAATCCCACTAAGTGGGGTCGACTACATGAATCATTTTTCTCCATTGCTTCCTATTTGGTGTCAAATTTTCAACCGCAAGTATCAGACAAAAGCAAATAAAACTAGAAAAGCTTGACTTTCCACGAAGGGGATGTCATGTGGATCAAATTGAAAAAAGAAAGGTTTCTGATGGGATCCTTCGAGAAGATCAAGTCCAAGGCAAATGAACCTTTCAGGATTCTCCAAAATCTAAATGACAACGCCTACAAGATCAACCTACCAAGAGATTAACCCGTCACTTGTCGCTGACCCACATCCAGCCCTCCTGCTTTCTTGTTCCCACCCTCCCAATCCACTTGTTGATTGCTGCCACACCGGTCAATCCCCTTGTCACTTGCTGCCACGTACCAAGCCTCCCCAGCTTGTACAGCCTCAAGTAAATCTTCCCCCTACTGCTACTGCTAAATAACCCTACCACCTATAGCTCTCCAATTCCACTATCATAATACAACCCACCATCTGTGTTTGTGTCGTTTATTTTTATATTTCCAAGTTTCTTTGTTTGAAAGTCCTCTTAAATTTTAACAATAATAATACCCTTATATTGTGGTTTGAGTTAACTCCAGTATCAGAAATGTAAAAAGAAATCAAAATAAAAGTAATATATTATAGACATAACTTTGGATTTGTTTGATTTAGTATAAAATAAACTCAAGTCTATATTTTCTTAATTTGTCCAAAGAAAAAAAGAAATCAATGTAAAGATTGACAATGGCGGCAACGGCAGCGACAATAAAGTGGGGAGGCTATGGAGGGGGCGACAGCCATCAATGGAGAGGGACGGAGATTGTGCAGGAAGGAGGCAGCAATTAGCAGCCGTCAGCGGAGTAGTAACAGGTGGTGGTGGAGGTGAGTGATAGCTAACAAGTTGAGGCCAACAATGGGGCAACCACTGGTAGTGCCAACAAGGGCTGCAATTTATAGTGTATTTGAAAATCACTAAAATCTAGTGAATTTTAAATACAACAGTTATAAACTGCAAGATGAATTCCAAATTAACCAAAATTTTATAATATATTCAATTTATTATCCAACAAAACACCAAAATCTTAAAAAACCTTACATTCCATTTACTTCACACCACAAATACACCAAACTAGCAACTCGTAAGAAATTTCTAAATACAATCACTAGACAATCATTAAAATGGCATGGCATCTTTAAGCATGTTGATTTCGACCACTTGAGCTCAGCTAATTACAAAAGCAGCCAAGATAGTCAAGTGAACTCGGTTATCATCCAAATGGTTCCTATGAAAAGGTACCTAAAAGGAAATGCTTACCCAATAATTAAAAAACATCCCAAAATTTGCTATCATCAATAATGGTTCACACATTACTCACATGAGCTCATGACATCAACAGAAATACCCATCATCCATGAAAAGTTTGTTGACCATAAAATAAGGGCAGCATTCTTTTTTGAAGTACAAAACTAAACGCATAAAAATAAAAAATAAAAGAAAATCTCTTTTACTACCCCTTTCCTAAAGTTCTAGCATAGATACACGTCCTCCCTTCCCTGCTTTATGTTGGACTTTGTTCCACTTCTTTAACTGTATAATAACATTTCAACCAAAATCACTAAAGAAATCTTGCTATATGCTTCTAGAGTACACTCAGATGTCATGAACCCAAGCGAAGAATATAATATGCTGCAAAATTAATGGAAATTATATGATGTATAACTTTATTATGTGCAAGTAAAACAGAGATTTAATTTGATTGGAAATTATATGCATGATAACAAGCATACATTTTGGAATTTCAGTTGATCCTTCCGGAACTCCTTTCTCTATTCTCCATAAGAGGTAATGTTTTTCATCAGCTTCCTTGTCAGCCTCAACCAGTGGCGCTAAACAATGAAGGAAAACAAATTATAAAAAAAAAAAAAAAAACACAATCTCTTCGAAATAATCTAAGGGTCATAAGTCTTACGAATTGCATTGGTTGGAAAAATTCCTCGAAAACCTAAACATTCAAGCCGAGGATCTCTGTACCATTGCCAACCCTCATCATTTCCATGAGCAGCTGACATGCCAGATTGATCAACACCACCTCCCCATCCAACTGAAGCAGCCTCTGGCTCCTGAATAGGTTCATTTTCAGAAAGTTTTCCTCCAAACCGTTGCCAACAATAAAACTCTTCACTCACATCCTCAATATCAACTTTGGACCTTAACTTGTATCTACAATAACAGTAAAGTAACTATATGAAAGATCACTCTCTATTTGAAAAACTGTCAAAACAAGAGAATGTCAATATAACTTTTGTAAATCAACTGGGCCATAATTCTTGTAATCATATTTTTATTGGTCGATATATGATATAATTGATTTACTAATTTTATGTTTACTTGATGTTTTCTATTTCCAACAATTGCAGTTATACAGCTTCAATTCTTCAAAAGACTTCCGGATGAGAAGTTAGATTCCTAGTCACAACAATTACATTATAAAGATGGAAATATGTTTTAATTGAATGTAAATTATTAAAATTTCAATTTAGAATTTGTTAATCTTGGTCTCTAACATTGATATTATTCTACAAAAATTAAGAGATGAAGCTCTAAAAATTTTAGGATATTCTCAATTAGTTATAATATTTATTTTTATTTAAGAAAAGAAGTGTTGGCATCATGTCTAGCAAGCAACTATAAAGGAACAACATATAAAAAAATATGCTCAAATAGAAAGAAAACTATGAAAACTTTTATTCCAAGAAATAACAGTGCTGAAAAAATTTTGATCACAATGAAATGAACTGCACAAGAAAAATAAAAACATCGGAATGAAGCTCATCTAATTATTGGAAAGAGAATAGTGTTTAGTGTTAAAATGGTCCCTGACTCTTTGCAGTGAGGGTCATTTTAGTCCTAAAGTTTATAAAAATATCAATTTAGTCCCTACTCTTTTAATATGAATTAAAATAGTCCCTGCAGAGGACAATTTAACCCTTATTAAAAAATTATAGGGAATAAATTGTCACTTTTATAAAATCTGTCACCAAAATGATCCAATATAAATGGTCATGGAACTATTTTTACAATTTATTTGGAAAGGATGAATTAAAACCCTGATATTCGAAATATTATTAGAAGTTGATGCCTCCTCATTGATTCTTTGAACTTGAATAAAAAACAATAAAATTTATAATGGAAGTGCTGCTCTTCTTAAAGGAGAAATGGTTTAAACGAAATCTCACAACTCCATGCACTTATATAATGAAACTATACAAAAATAGAACAAGTGAATCCCAAACAAAGAAAAATTGGGAAGTAAAGAAGATAATCTAACTAAATAATTGTTTGAATACTCCTTGTAGTATGAGCTTTCTGTTAGTTAGGAGAAGGCACATCAGAGGCCTAAGTGTAAACTGCTAAACTAATGGATAAGTAATGGAAGGTCATACTTGATGAATTGAAAAAAAATAAAAAATAAAATTAAAAAGACATATATTCTGTGGAAACCTCTAAAAATTTTAAGAAACCTCACATAAGTTTTAACAGTTATTTTTATTAAAAATAATGTTCTCCTTATTCCTAACAAGCAATTATAAAAGAGCAACACATTGAAAAATGTCTAATAGGCCATCACGTGGCTACATGGTGTGATCTAAAGCTCAAAGAATTAGAGCACAAGGTTAAAACAAAAGGTGTTTGGAATTCGAATTCCACCTCATTAATACTGTAGGTCAGAGACATACATGAACTAAGAAAATCTTATTATGAGAAATATATTGTCCACAAAAGCATAAGAACAAAGTTTGTCTAATTATCCAAAAAGGAAGGATTTCACCCCCTATATTAGAAAAATTATCATGGAAGTGCTGCTCTTTTAAAAGGTGAAATTTTTTAGACCAAATTTGAACTCCATGCACTTAAATAGTGGAATTCTACAACACTAGCATGCATATCTTGAAAAGAGAAAGCATACAAATAATGAAGATAATATAGCAAAATTCTTGTTCAAATGTTATTCTAGCACGAGCTCTCTACTAGTTAGGAGAGAGAAATGAGCCCATATTCAACCAACTACACTAATGAATCACAACTATCTACACAAAAGCTTAAGCTAATGGGTAAAGGCTACTATTAATTGTTAATATGATTCTATATCTTATTATTTATTTTTACTAGGTCTTGATAGCAAACCAAAAATCTTCTAGTTAGCAAACAAGTAGTAGTTTAGTTATTTAAATATTGCTTTACCCTTATGTTGCCTTGCATTATGTAGTCGTGGGTATGAATTTTATAACTACATGAAGACGTCTTGTAATTGCTTATAAGTTCTAAAATAATGAAATCAACTTCTCGCTCTCTCCCTATCCCCCTTCATCCCTCTACTCTCTTTTGAAACTACAAGTTGTACTCACCCATTCTCCATTAATCACCTATCAATTCCTATTCTTATAAGTGCATCAAAGTTCTTAATCATCATATGGGGTAAGTACTACATGCAACTTATAATCATTTAACTCAATTATCTATTTGGTTAGTCAACTCAAATGTTTGATCTTGATTGAATATGATTCAGAAGGTGAACAAATAATGACCTAGTTAGACGTGCCTAAAAGTGGGCAAATTATTACATATTGAATACGTACGTAGAATACGCACGCAGCTCTCAATAACCATGCAACACACCCCCATAATAATCTATGAATAACTCTAAAATGAAATTCGTACAATAACTTGCAAATAACGCAATATTTATTTAATACCTAAAAACCTGTAAATAACTCCCCAATAACCCCAAATTGAGGTTATTAGGAGGTTATTTCGCACGCAGCTGCTACGTGTGTATTCCATATGGGATAATGTCTCCTAAAAGTAAGGCACGTGCACTTATTTACGAAATAAGTGCCTATGCGAACTTCTCAATGTTTGGATGATTTAGCTCATCGCTCGTCAGGTTTAGCTTTTGAAATAGGTTGAAAGCTAGTTGCCTCCTCTCGCATAATGATTAAGCTAACTATCACTCCTTAAGACTTATGTATTATTCGAACTATTCTCAATGTTAGGAGTTTAGGTACTTGCTGAACTTTGGAATTGAGTTTTCATACTCGTTTGTCAAATTTGCATCATTAGCTCTTCTAAAAAGCCTGAAAATGATAGTGCACTCTTTGAATGGGATAAAGTGACTGAGGTTCACTATCTATCTAGTTAATCGCCTTACCCCTTTCACCTTCATTGGAGAACTATTTTCCAGGACAGATATCACTTTCTCAGAATTGGGTTCGATGTCTTTCGAAATATAAGTTAGGAAACAAAGGTGTGGACGTTCAAGTTCAGGCACACATTAAATCCCTTAACACCAAGTTTTTGAAAGGTCAAAAAGGTGTTCTACAAGAGTTGTGCTCTTTACAAAGAGCAAAATGATATACACTTACAAATTTCATAACCTTTGGAAGTGGAAGACATTGTCTATAAATTGTGGGACTGCAAGGGGTGGAGCAAAGAAGTTACTTAAGGGGCACATATAAATAATTTTAAAGATATACACAACCTTTCTTCATCCCTACTTGGGACCAACATTGGCATACATCGTACAAGTTAAAGATTCAATCAAGTCGGCCGGAGAGTTGACTTTATGACCAATGGATGGAGCTCCACATGTACTATCTCAATGGTTTGAGAAGTAGTGATGCAGCTTTGATTGTTGAATCATGTAGTCCCCAGATCCTTTTAATATAGAATAAAATAGTCCCCACGAAGAATTATTTCGATCCTAATAAAAAACCTAAGAATTAATTTGACACTTTTATAGGCTGACTAAAATAGCCCAACATAAACATTAAGGGACTATTTGAAACCCCAAAATTAGAAAAATTTTAAGAAGTTAATGCCTCATCATTGATCCTTTGAACTTAAATTTAAAAACAAAATAAAAAATCAAGATGGAATGATGCTCCTCTAAAGATTGAATGGTTTAGACTAAAATTGCCAAATTCAATGCACTCACATAATGAAATTATACAAGATTATCGCACCAGAAGCTTAATTTTGATAATATAACTAAATCTCAAATAAACGTTGGCAGGTAATAAAGATAATATAACTAAATTCCAGTCTAAATACTCATTTTAGTACAAGCTTCATGTTAATAAGGAAAGCAATGCATCAGAGTCCTAAATTTGATCCGCTACACTAATTGAAAAGCAACCAATTAAGTTAATAAACTGAAACAACAACAACAATAACAATAAGCCTTTATGCCACTAAATGGGGTCAGATACATGAATTATTTCTCTCCATTGAAAAAGTTAATAAAAAATAAAAATAGAAGAATATATCCTTTGTGAAAACCACTAGAAAATTTTCATAAATTTCTAGTATTTATTTTATTTAAAAAATGTATTGCTCTCGTGCCTAACAAGAAATTATAAAGGAATAATAAATTGAAAAATATGCATAGATATAAAATCACGTGGCTACATGGAGTGACCTAGAGCTCAAGGGATTAAAGAAAATGGCTAAGAACAACGGTGTTCGGAATTCAAATTCCACCTCACAGATAGTTAGAAAAATAGAAACAATAAATATTATTGTCAAAGAAATATATCAACTCTAAAAAATCTGATCAAAAAGAAATATATTGTCCACAAAAATATAAAAATGAAATTTGACTAATTATCTAACAGGATGGAATTAAAAACTAAATTAGAGAAATATAGATAAAATTGATAGTTCCTCACTTATCATCCGAAGATCAATCAAAAACACAAAAAATTAGGATGAAAGTGTTGCTCTTTTAAAAGGAGAAATTTTTAGACCAAAATTCAAAAACTCAATGCACTTAATTGTGGAATTATACAACACTATAAAAAGCATATATGGGATAAAGAGAACTTCAAAATAATGAAGATAATATAAAAAAAATTATAGATCAAATGTTATTCTAGCATTAGCTTTCTATTAATTAGAAGAGAGAAATTGGCCCATATTCAATCCACCACACAAATGGATCAACAACCATCCATACAAAAGAATAAGCTAAAAGGTAAAAGCTACTATTAAAATTGTTAATATGACTTTATAACTTATTATTCGTTTCTTGTAGATCTTAATAGCAAACCAACATCTTTTAACTAGCAAACAAGCAATAGGTTAGTTATTTAAAATCTTATTGCATTGTGCAGTTCTCTCTCCACGCCCACTTGAGGAATGTTGAGGAACCTACCCATTTGAGGAAGCAAGATGCACATGTTCAATTCATACACACATAAAAACCCTCTTAACACCAAGTTTTGAAAGATCGGACAAGTATTTTTCAATAGTTGTACTCATTACAATGAGCTCGGTGATCTATACCTACAAATTTCATACTCTTCAGAAGTGGAAGGCATTGTCCACAAATTGTTGGACTACATAGGGCAGAGTCAAGAATTGGACTTAGGGGACACACATTGATAGTTTTACCCTTAATCGCTCAAGAAGAGGAAATGACAACTTTGAAAGTTGGATCCTATATTCCCAATCATCATTAAATATGTACTAAAACAGTAACCATGGAGAACTATTTTGGCATTATTTAAAAATATGTGGACTACTTTGAGAATTTTATAGAAACTGAGATTAAAATAACCCAATGAAAATAGCCAAGAGATATTTAACACTTTATTTAGAAAAGATAAATTGAAGCCCTGATATTAAAAGTATTATTCGAATTTAATGCCTCCTCATTAACTCTATAATCTTGAATCAAAAACACCAAAAGTTATGGTGGAAGTGCTGCTCTTCTTAAGGGAGGAATGGTTTAGACCAAATCTCATAGCTCCGTGCGCTTGAATAACAATACTATACAACAATATAGCAAGTGGATCCCAAACAAAGAAGTGTTGGGAAGTAATGAAGAAAATCTAGCTAGATCCTTGTTCAAATACTCATCTCAATACGCACATTGTATTAGTTAGGAGAATGCACATCAAAAACCTAAGCTTGTTCCACTAGACTAATGGATAAGCAATCATTAACCCAAAAGTTTAAGTTAATGAATTGAAAGACATAAAAAAGTAAATAGTCAAATATATTCTGTGAAGACCTCTAAAAACTTTTAAGAAATTTCCACAAATTATAATTTTACTTTTATTTAAAAAAATGTTATCCGCGTGCCTAACAAGCAAGTATAACGGAACAATAAATTCAAAAATATGTCTGGATAGGCCATCAAGCTGTGACACAATGTGACCTAGAGCACAAAGGATTAAAGCACATGGTTAATAACAACAACAACAACAACAACAAAGCCTTAATCCTACTAAGTGGGGTCGGCAACATGAATCCTTTTTCTCCATTGTGCCCTATTTAGTGTCAAATTTTCGTTTAATTCTAATAAATTAAGATCATTTTTAATGCAATAAGCCCAAGTTGTCCTAGGTTTACCTCTGCCTTTCTTAACATAAGTTGTATCTAAAACATCTACTCTCCTAATCGGATCATCAGGTGGTCGACGTTTAATGTGACCAAACCATCTAAGGCGACTCTCTAATTTTATCTATCACTGGTGCAACACCAACCCTATTACGGATATAATCATTTCGCATTTTGTCTCTAAGTGTAAAGCCACTCATCCATCTAATCATTCTCATCTCGGCAACACTTAACATTATGCTTCTCTTTTAACGGCCAACATTCAACACCATAGAGCATTGCGAGTCTCACCACCATCTCATAAAATTTTCCTTTTGAGTCTAAGCGGTACTTTTCTATCACACAATAGGCCGGACGCATTCCTCCACTTTAACCAACCAACCTGAATTCTACTATTAACATCCTCATCTATATCACCATCGCTTTGAACAATGGACCCGAGATATCTAAATCGTTCACACCTTTTAATAATTTGATCACCCAAAGTTACACTTCTGTCACTAGGTCTACTATTACTAAAATTACATTTCATGTATTCAGTTTTAGTTCTACTCAAACAAAGGCCTTTAGACTCCAATGTAGACCTCCATAATTCAAGTTTTTCCTGGGCTTTTTCTCTCGTCTTATCCACGAGGAGGATATCATCAACAAAAAGCTTACACCAAGGTACATCCTCTTGAAAATGCCCAGTAAGACCATCCACAAATAAAGCAAAAAGATATGGGCTTAGCCGATACTTGATGTAAACCAACAGAAATAGTAAAATAATTGGTCAATCCTCCTTCAATTTGAACACATGTAACAGCTCTAGCAAACATATCTTTAATAACTTGAATATAAGTCATATCAACACCTTTCTTCTCAAGGACTCTCCAAAGAACATCTCTAGGAACCATATCGTAAGCATTTTCTAAATCAATAAAAATCAAATGTAGATCCTCCTTATTATCTCTGTACTTCTCCATCAAACCTCTCAATAAATGTATAGCTTCCATAGTAAATTATCACATGGTTAATAACAATGATAGTTAAAAACAAAAATGAAATAACAAATATTATGGGTAAAAAGATACATCAACTGTAAAAATTCTGATAATAAGGAAATATATTTTCCACAAAAGCATAAGAATGAAGTTCACCTAATTATCCAAAAAGGAAGGATTGAACCCAAATATCAGAAAAAACTATATGAAATTTAATAAATCCTCACTAATCCTCTAAACATGTATTAGAAAATTAGATGAAATTCAATAAATCTTCATTGATTCTATATACATCAATCAAAATAAAAAAAAAATATTATGATCGAAGTGTTGCTCTTTCAAAGAGAGAAATTATTTAGACCAAATTTCAACAACTCCATGTGCTTAAATAGTAAATTCTACAACATTATAGCAAGCATATCTGGAATAAGAAAACTGTGAAATAATGAAGATAATTTAACAAAATTCTTGTTCGGATATTATTCTTGCATGAGTTTTTTATTAGTTGGAAGAGAGAAATGGGCCCATATTCAATCCATTACAATAATGGATCGACAACATCCACATAAAAGCTCAAGTTAATGAGTGAGAGCTATAATTAAAATTATGAATAAGATTTTATATCTTATTATTTATTTCTTGTGTTGCCTTGTAATATGCAGTCGTGGATATGAATTTTAGAACGGCTCAAAAATGTCTTATAATCGTTTATAAGATCTAAAATAATCCAATTGAATTCTATCAGTTTCACTCTTTTCTCCTTAGTCCATTCTCTATTTTAGAACTACAAAGAAGTTATAATCACACATTCTCTGTTATTCAACCATCCCGTCTTATTTTTATGATTGTATCAAATATTATAAAATTCATATAAGTACTACAAGCAGGTTATACTTGTCTAACTCAATTAACTATTTGGTTAGTCGGTTTAAAAGTTCGATCTTGATTAAAAAAGCTTTAGAAAATGACCAATGATGACCTAGACTAGATGTGCCCAAAAGTAAGGCCTAAGCACGTACCTAGGAAATAAGTTCTAGTGATAACTTTCCAATGTTTGGGTAATTTAGCTCGAAACTTGAGCTTCTGTTATAGGCTGATAGCTCCTTGCTTACTTCCTATTGCACAATGATTAGGCTAACCCTCGTAACTCAACAATTGGTATCATTCAAGCCATTCTTGATGTTGCGAGTAAGGTATTTTTTGAACTTTAGAAATGAGTTCTCACACTCAATCTCTGCTTCATTGGATCTTTTAAGGAACTTGAAAAAGGGACTGCACTTCCCTCGAACAATAGATCAAGTGATTGAGGCTTGTTATCAACTAGTTAATCACCTTATCCCTTGTGCCTTTGTTTGACTAGTGCTTACCATGAAAGATTTCACTTTAATGGAATTGGGGTCAATGTCTTTTGAAGATATAAGGAAGTCGAAAATATTTTCTGCTTGAGTAACAAAGGTGCACATGCTCAAATTCAAGCACATATTAAACCCATTAACACCAAGTTTTTGATAGGTCGGAAAAGTGTTCTTCAAGTTGTGCTCCTTAAAAAGAGCTCAGTGATATATACTTAAAAATTGCATATTGATCCCGATTTCTTTTATATATGCTTTTATAAGTATGTAATTATATTTTCAATTATCTTAATTTTATATATGAATTTTACGCAAGTGTATGTATCATTATCAAGAAATATAAAACTTTTTGATTAAGCCCTGAAATATTGATCCCACAGGGGAAAATTCAAATTCTTTAGAAGAAATTAGATAACAAACTCTGCTTTGAAAAAAATTCTTACTTAAACTATATATACTACTGTATAAATAGATTTGATAATTTAAAATAAACAACTAAATAAATTTAAAGAAATTTTTGTAAGATGAAATTAATATAACTGAAATATCTTTTTCCTTATCATGAATCAATAACAAGTATAGGAATTTTGTTGTGGAAGTATATAAATTGTGTTGTGTCAAATAGAAGCAATATTATTCTTTACCCTTACTAGAGATACTATAAAGAACACTGGTTAATCTAAAGTTTGAATAGTCTTGAAGACGGGCTAAGCAGGGAAGATACTAGCTCTCACTTTAGAGTTCCCTCTACTCCCTCCATCTGGAGGCTAACTGCCCGCATCAAGACCCAAAACAATAGACCAAATCGGGGGCTTTAGTCTGTCACCCTAAAGTCCACTAACTCTACAACCTTCAAAATTTCTCTTCATATTTATTTGCACTTTATCATATGAATTACATTCTTATCAATACAATCTCATGCGATTCTTACCATAAGTTGACTGAGACAATACCATCACGGATCTTACATGTTTTCACAACAAATATTAATATCTTAATTGGTCAAATCAATAAGTAAATGAAGTACAAGGTTTGAATCATCATAACTTATTCCACCATTAAAGATCTATATTTCACACAACTTCCTTCCAACTTAATTACTTATCATGTTAAAGAAAAATATAAAAAGAACTACTCATAATTCATGGAAAAAACACAACAAAGATTACAAGTAGAAATCATGTAAAACACAAGAAATCTAAATTAAAACCAAATGTAGTCATAAAGATAAAAACTTATCTCAAATTTCTCTCCACCAAACTCTTGAGTTTCCTTTGAATCTCTTTCTTTCTCTTACAATCCTCTCTAGGTCTGGTCGCCCAACTCTAGAGGGTTAAAATCTCTCAAAATTACTAAAAATGGATTCTTACTTAGAACTATCTAACCACATTCTCCTTCACTAGGAACGAGATAAGTGAGAAGAAACCCTAAGTAAAAATCCTACAACTCCTTACTTTAAAATAGTCTAAATTTTCTCTAAATCTACTCTTCAAATATGCCCTATTTTCTTCAATTCAAGTCCTTTTTAAAGTTTTACAAAAGGTGTTTTGGTGTCTCTTCAAAATTTGTCCACATTCAATCTTCCAAGAGTCGCCTTTTTTTAAGAGCCATTTCAATGTAGTTTCGTGCCCATAAACTAAAATTCACGTTTTCACCAAGAGTTGCTTCAAACACTCCTTCGAAATTCGTGCAAAATTCTTTGAATTTCCAAAAAAACTCCCCGGCGCTTAAGTGCAAAGTCTTTGGCGCTTAGGCGTGGCCTTCTCTGTCTGCTGGCGCTTAAGCGTCTGATCTGGGTGTTTAGGCGCGACAGTTCATTTTCACACCTTCATTTTTGCTTCAAATTTGATCATTTTTCACTTCTTTCATCACATTCATCCATTTAATTGTACCTAAAAAAAAAACACACAAATATCTTTCATTAAAGCGCAATATTCTCAAAAATAGATATATAACTGTATACAAAAATACTATATATTTTAGGTGTATCACATACCATTTTAAAGTGGAAGACATTATCCGTAAATTATTGAACTACATGCAGTAGAGCCAAAAATTTTACTTAAAGAACACACATTAATAATTTTAAAATTCCATCAACATTTTTTCACCCCTACTTGGTACTAACATTAGCGAGGAACACATCGTACAAGTTAAAGGTTCAGTCAAGTCGGGTTAAGAGATTAAGGTCCTTGTGTACTAATTTAATGTCTCGAGGAGTGGCAATGGCAAGTTTGATTGTTGGATCCTGCAGACCAAGGTAAGCTCGACCTCATCTCAATAGACAAAAGCCATTGAGTGCGGAGGAGAGACCTTTTGTAAATGAGCTTAGTTTTACTGATTGCAAATATCCCACAAAATTTCTAAGCCTTAGAGGGAATACATCATTGAGGATAAGCGCCAGAATTTCATTTTTGTTAATTATGGTAATAGCTTCTAGTTGTAGTTTTTGAGAAAACCCAAAATAAGAAAATCCATGCCTCTCAAACAAGCCCAACTCATCCACCAAAGCAAGCTCAACAACATGAAGGACTAGAAACCGATTATCCTTAATGATATTGACGTTGATCTCAATGATGTCATTAAACTTCAAAGTATCAAGATTGGGCTTAAGGAAGATATGTATCACTTGGGAATAAAAAATTTGGGAAGGCACGTTTGCCCTTTGAATTGCTCAAGGGTCAATGATTCCACAATCGCAAGGTCCACAAAAGCGTGGATGGGTAATACATAAGCGTCTGAGCACTGGGTAGAGAACTGATGTTCCTCTAAAATACTATATATCGCCTTTAAAAATTTATAGAATAATATTAATATGTTAAGAGGTTTGCATGGGTGAATGGAGACATGATAGCAAATGCCCCTACTTTGAACGAACATATAGGTACCCCCTACTTTGAATTAACATGATAGCAAATGCCCCTACTTTGAATTAACATATGGATACCCACTAACCAACATCCAAAGCACTCCTACAGCAACTGAACTCTTCAATGAATTCCCTAATAAAATTTTTAGCCCGACATCGTTAATGATAGCATCTCCTCCCTCCCTCTCGTCTACAAATATTAAGAGGTTGCTCTGATGAGAGGAACAAGTTCAAGTTCCACACTGACAGCAAAATAATGTCAGATGCCTCTTAAGATTCCTTAAATGAATTCAAGTTGAAGTTTTTGACTTCCTATTTGATATTGAAGGATGGCATCTCCATGATTATTTAATTTTGGTTTGTTGGTCTACACGTCGGGTGCTATATGAGCCTCTCTAACCCCTTCAACGTGAATGGAAACAAGCTCCACAAAATGCAGAAGAGCGGTGCCTATCACAACACCATAAGCAAGCGTATTAGAAGCAAAGATTACAATGCATTGTTTCGATATCATCCTCATATTTATCACAAACATTAAGTCCAATTCATGGAAATGGGGTTAAGTAGCAACCACACTTGTGGGTGAAGTATCATCAATAGTCCCTTACTCACCTTATTCTACTCATTGATACCTCTTTCCCTCAAGGTATAAGTCTCAACGAAAACATCAAAAAAGTTGATCTACAAATTTAATTCGAAGTGATAATTGTAAGGGATTTTATTTAGGGAGGAGAACAATGAACTCGAGTAATTCAAGATAGGTGAGACTAAATTGAGATCGAGGGACAGTACCTAGAGGAAGAATAGAAAACGAAATTTTATTTAGGCATAACCCAGGGGTTGTTAACTATTTACCTAGAAACAAGGATTAAAAATTTCCTTAAATATGCAATTGAACTCCATTTGTATGTGATCGAACTCTAATCTTCTTTGCCCCAAGGGGGGTCTCCTTTAAAAAAGGAGAGCTCGTTTCCTTCATAACAAACATCAAAGTAGAGCTTGCTTTTAGAAAAAATGTTCCAGGCACACAAGGCTTGAGTTTGTTCATTTTTGGCATTCTTATACCTTTTTATTAGCTATAAGTTCCAATATTATTTACAGGTACATTTTTTGTTCCCAAATATTTCTAGCAAAGGCTGCTACTAGAATATTAGGAACTCAACTCTTGCTCATTTCTAGTGGGTGACTATTTTCAATTCTAGTGTGGACTTTTAACAATTTCAAATCTTTCATTTCATTTGATCTGTTGAATTCTTATTTATACATATTTGTAATGTTGAATTCTTATTTATACATATTTGTAATAGTATACTCTAAACCGACAGTCTTCCATTGAGGCTTAAAGAACATTCTCCTACAATACCAAACTAACATGCTCCAACCAAAACTTTTAGAGAGCTAAGTTTTAAGAGTAGTCAGAATGTTGATCAATTTGTAAAGCTTTGCCAAATGCTTCATCCGAAATACATGAAGATTGTAAAGATCAACAAATCAAATAAAACAACAAATTTTAAAGAATAAATAATAATTATTATTATTATAATTATGATAGCAGCCAAGAAACAAAAACGATATAAATCAGGAAAACAAAAAATTAGGAAAACTCTCAGCATTACCAAGCTTTTCTATATGATAAATAACAATTTTAACCAGCTTAAGAAATTAAAAAAATGAAACACAATCAAAGCTAGAAACAAAGATCCTACTCTCTGAGGCAATACAAAATTTCATCAGAGATGAAAGCATGCACATCCACATAAAAAGTTAGGTGCTCCTCCTGTTCCCATGGTCCTAGATCAGTCCCACTCTTATCAAACTTCTGCTCCGGTAGTGGCAACCAATAAAGGAAGAGATCATGAAAGAACCAAGCCTGAGTAGTGAGCAACACCGCGTATCTCGGTGACGGACAATGGAAGAGCAAATTAGTCGCCGACAAGTAAGAGGCAGATGAAGAAGAAAAGAATGAGTTCCAATCGCCACATTGGCCTATGTCGACAAGAGGGCGGACTTCGTTAATGAGTAGGCCTTGTAAGAACTTGACAATGTCGAGGCCCCAAAATCGGGTCATTGAATGTGAAGCGAGGCGGCAAGCAAGAGGGCCAGCTTCTACAAAGCGGCTCTCTTGCTACTGAGAGAAGAGTTCTGTTTGGTTAAATCGGAGGGGGGTGGGGGGTTCGAGAAGAAAATAAGCGGCGGAGATGGGGTAATCGGAATAGGGGCATTCCAATTTCTCCTCTTTTGGCTCCAAGTTCCTATCCTCACGTATTGCAATACGCATCTGAAGATATATACTACTAAAAAACAGAAGCAGAGCAGTCATTCGCCGATACATGATGACTGTAGGAAGACAATTAAGCAGACATGTCAACATTCGTGAGTATGAGGTTAATACTATGCTAAATTGAAAAACATACTCTTTTATGTTCACGATTACGGATATGAACATATCAAATATCATAAGTATATTTGATATATCCCTTATTAAGAATACAAGATACGAACAAATGTCAGATACATCATTATAATAAAAATTATTAATATATGTACATCAAGAATGTGTCATCACGAATCCCAAGAAGATCCAGCGGCCCAAAAGAAATGAAATACATCTAATGAGGGTTCACTGACAAAAGACCAAATGCATCACTTATATGACAAGAGGCAACTCACATGAACCAAGATTGCATGCCGAACGGGTGTTGACCACCCGAACCAAGAAGTAAGGTGAGCCGGGCAAAAGCATCAACCTACCTATCATCGCAACCCAACTCAGGGCAAGAATTCAATATCACCAGCAGTCTCCTGGACGCCCCTGAGGTTCCTTATCAGGGGCCAAGAATCAACAGTAACATGACCCAAAAATATCTCAAAGGACCCATTCATCAAGGACTGATCTATCCATCAGATTGCAGCGATTCATCATCTGCTTGATAGCCCAGTCTCACTATGTCAACATGAGCTCCTCATTCAAGGATTACGGGTCGACAGTGAGACTAGCTTAGTCGATCGTCAACATCGAGCTGACCAAAGCAGTCTTGCGAATCTAAAATCAGATAAGATCAACCGACCAGCTATGCCAACGCATAGGTGATCGAGCAAGCCTTACCAAACTGAAGCCTACCAAACTCAGCAAAGCGAGTCAGAATATCCGAGCCACAAGCTTACAAATGTAAAATTCCTAAATTAATCGTAACACACCCATTAAAATACCTAAGATATTAAGAGGTTGCTTTCATGAGAGGAACAAGAAGTTCAAATTCCACATTGACAACAATATCATGTCAGATGCCTTTCAAGATTCCTCAAATGAATTCAAATTGAAGAAAGTTATGGACTTCCTCTTTGATGTTCAAGGACGACATCTTCATGATTATTGAATCTTGGTTTGATGGTATAGTGATCGGGTACTAGACGAGTCTCTCCAACTCCTTCAATATGAATAGCAACGAGCTCCACAAATGGTAGAAGAGTGGTGCCAATCACAACACCACAAACAAGTGTATTAGAAACAAAATGGCAACGCCTTGGGTCGATATCATCCTCATCTTTATCTCAAACATTGAGTCCAATTGATGGAAATAGGGTTAAGCAGCAAGCTTGGTTGTGGGTGAGGTATCATAAATAGTCCCTTACTAGTAGAATTCATTTTGCTAAATTGAGAGTTACTCAACTTGTTGTGGTCATTGATTCTGCTTTCTCTCAAGGTATGAGTCTCAACGAAAACATCAAAAAAATTGTTGATTTATAAATTTTAATTCGAAGTGATAAATGTAAGAGATTTATTTAGGGAGTTGAGCAATGAACTCGAGTAATTCAAGACAGGGTGAGACCATAGTGAGATCAAGGGATACTCCCAAGAGGAAGAATAAAAAATGAAATTTTAATTAGGCGTACCGCAGGGGTTGCCTAGAAAGAATGAATAAAAATCTACTTAAATATGCAATTGAGCTCCTTTTGCATGTGATCAAACTCTAATCTTCTTCGCCCCAAGGGGGGTTTCCTGTATAAAAGGAGAGCTCATTTCCTTCTAGACAAACATCTAAGTAGAGTTTGCTTTTAGCAAAAATATTTCAGTCACACAAGACATGAATTTGTTCATTTTTGTTCTTCTCTAATATGTTTTTATAAGCTGTAAGTTTTCAAAACTATTTAAAAGTACATTTTTTGTTCTCAAATATTTCTAGCAAAGGGTGCTACTAGAATAGTAACTCAGCTCTTGTTCATTTCCGGTAGGTGACTATTTTCTCTTCTAGTGTAGACTTTTAACAATTTTCAAATGTTTCATTGCATTTGGTCAGCTGAATTCTTAGTCATACATATTCGTAATGCTGAATTCTTAGTTATACATATTTGTAATAGTACAATCTAAACCAGCAGTCTTCCATTGAGGCTTAATGAACATTTTCCTACAATACCAAACTAACATACTCCAATTATTAACCAGAACTTTTGGAAAGGTAAAGTCTTAAGAGTAGTCAGAATCTTGCTCAATTTGTAAAGGTTTATGTCCCAAATGTTTCATCCGAAATATAGGAAGATTGTAAAGGTCAACAAATCAAATAAAGCAGCAAAATTTCAAGAACAAATAATAAGAATAATAATAATAGTAATAATAATAATAATAATAGCGGCGAAGAAACAGAAAGGATCTAAATCAGGAAAGCAAATATTAGGAAACTCATCAGCATTACCAAGCTTTTCTATATGATAAAAAAAAATTTTTACCAGCTTAAGAAATTTAAAAAAAATAAAACAGAATTAAAGCTAGAAAACAAAGATCCTACTTTTTGAAGCTATCCAAAATTTCATCCAAGATGGAAGCATCCACATCCGCATGAAAAGTGAGGTCCTCCTCCTGTTCCCGCGGTCCCGGACCAGTCCCACTCTTATCAAGCTTCTGCTCCGGTAGTGGCAGCCGGTAAAGGAAGAGATCATGAAAGAACCGACCCTGAGGAGTGAGCAACGCCGCGTATCTCGGCGACGGAGAATGGAAAGGCAAATTAGCCGCCGACAAGTAGGAGGCAGATGATGAAGAAAAGGATGGGCTCCGATCGCCGCCTTGGCCGATGTTGACAAGAGGGAGGACGTCGTTAGTGAGTAGGCCTTGTAAGAACTTGACGGTGTCGGGGCCCCGAAATCGGATCACTGAACGCGAAGTGAGGCGGCAGGCAAGAGGGCCAGCTTCTTCGAGGCGGCTTTCCTGCTGCTGAGTGAAGAGTCTGGTTTGGTTGAACCGGAGGAGGGAGATTCGAGAGAAAAATAAGCGGCGGAGATGCGGTAATCGGAATAGGGGCATTCCCATTTCTCCTCTTTTGGCTCCGGCTTCGTACCTTCCCGTATGGCGATGTGCATCTGGAGATGCATACTACCAAAAACCAGACACACAGTACCCATTCGCCGACGCATGACCGAATAGCCATTCGCCGACGCATCACCGAGTAGCCATTCGCCGACGCATCACCGACTCCTTCCATTAATTTTATTCAAGTTAATTTTCTTAATTTAGTTTTATTTAAGTTAATTTTCTCAATTTAATGGATTAATAATTAAGACTTAATTAAAAAATTATCAGATTACTTATACTTAAATAACTTTATTTATTATTTAATTATTAATTAATTAAAACTAAATATAATTTTTTTATTCATTCAATAAATTTACAAGTATTATTATAAATATAATTAATAACTAATTAATTATTCTTTTATAAATGTTCAACTTCTAGTATAATTCATTTAATAAAAATTTTATTAATAATTAATTAGTTTAGTAAATATATAATTATTATTTATCATATTTTGATATAAAATATTATTGAATTTAATAAGCTAGTTTGGCTATTTTGAAATATTTTAAGAGGTCGAATTTACAACATTTACTAAATCCTGTTACGATTTGTTGTTAAAGTCTAACAACCATAATAGATTTTTAAGTCCTAAAAAAAATTGTCAAACAGTTTCATAGGATTTAATAGAATTTATTAAATACATTGTCAAACATTATTTAGGATTTAACTATTTCAGGATTTACTAAATCTAGATTATGGACTTTACTAAATAGTACTAATTTCAATCTCATCTGTTACCAACAGCCCCTTAAGCAACGTGTGAACATTCTTGGGTATGAAGTTTTAAGTAATGTTATACTAACTTGTAGCATACTCTCTTGTGTTCACGACTAAGGTGTAAGATGTGAAAGATATGAATATATATATATATATCTATTATTAAAATTACAAGACACAAATATATGTCGGATATGTCATTATAAAAAAAATCATTAGTATATATGCGTCAAAAATGCATCATCATGAATCCTAAGAAGATCCAGGAGCCCAAAATAAAGTAAGTACAACAAATGAGGGTCCACAGATGGAAGACCAAATGATCCACTTTATTTGACCAGATGCAACTCCCTTGAACCGAGTTTGGGTGTCAACCGATTGTAGACCACTAGAAGCAATGAGGTTAATGAAGTCGATCAAATACATCGAACTACTTATTATCGCAACTTGACTCAAGGAATGAATTCAATATCAAAAGTAGTCTCATAGACGCCTTTGAGTTTTCTTATCAAGGGCCAAGAATCAGCAATAACATAGCCCATAAACATTTTGAAGGACCCCCTCATCAATAAATGAGTTTTTTATCAGGTTGCCATGATTCACCCTCTGCTCACTAACCTGCTCTTATTCTGCCTACAGGAGCTCATTATTCAGAGAACATGGGTCGATAGTCAAACTAGCTTGATCGATAATCAACATCTGACCAACCAAAGCAGTCGTGTCGACCCAAAGTCCGATAGGATCAACCGACCAGCTACGCCAACTCAACAAAGCCAACCAAGTAGGTTTTACCGAACCAAAGCCTACCAAGCTCAATAACCAAGTCAGAATGTAGAAGAGACATAGACTCACATACGTAAAATACCTAAAATACCTCGTAATGCCAACATTAAAGTAGGGACAAACATGAAACTTCACGTATTGCACCATGTTGACCTCATAGGGACAAACATGTAACTTCACATATTGCACTGTGTTAACCTCATTTGTACACGAGGTCTATCATGCTCTCTCTCTAGAACTTAGGATCTAGTCATATGGCTTACTCAATAACTCTCGCAGAAGACTAGTAGTGGAACTAATATCAAGTTGGGACTTCAAACACCTATTAACCCTTTATAGTTTCATATACTTGACTTTAAAAGTTATCATTCAACTGTAAGGCCTTAGGTCTTATATTTGGTCACTTTCATTGAGCACTTTGCATTTCTTTTTTTCTAACTTATTGGATGACTATTTCTTTGATTTATAAAGAGCACTTTAGGTATAAGGCTCATCTTGAACTTAGATAGGGTTTATCTTGGATAAATGAGAAGGTAAAAAATAAAAATCATCAATTGAAGTTTAAAATACAAATAAAATTGAAATTAAATAAAATCAAATTTAATGAAAATCACATAGGAAAATCAAAAATTAAAACCACAAAGTAAAATAAAAATAAAAATAATCAAAATTCAATGAAATCATAAAATTAAAATAACAAATTAAAATATAAAGTAAAATCAAAATTAATAAAATCATAAAATGAAGTTCACAAATCACAAAATAAAATTAAAGTAAAAAAATTCACCAAAATCATTAAATCAACCAAAATTAAAATCAAAGATAATCAAATTCAAATGAAATCATCAAATTAACCTAAGCTTGAAATTAAAGTCAAGACTCATTAAAATTTCAAAATAAAATCAAAATTAAAACAAGTTCATCAAATAAAAAACAAAATTAAAACGCAAAATCAAATTCATTGGAATCATTGTTTTAAAATTTAAATAAAATCAAAATTAAAATCAAATAAAAATAAATTCACCAAAACCACAAACTCAAATAAAAAGTTCAAATCAAACCAAAGTCACTAAAATCTCCATCAAAATCGAAAATGACAAAGGCAAAATTTAATTAATAAGATCAAAATCAAATTCAAAATATAATGAAGTAACAAACCATTAAATATCCTATTTTCATAAATTCTAAATACACAAAATTCCAAATCCACCAAATTTCAAATCTAAACATAAATCAAACCAAACCCAAACTTAAGCCCACCATATAACAAGCCAAGTCAAACCATAATGTCAATCCAGCCAAAACCAAACTTCCATGCAAGCCAAACCCAAGCGAAAACCCACCTTACGATAAGTCCACATCAAGCCATTTCAAGTCACCTCATAATCAATCTAAATCTCGCCAAGTCAAATCCAAATCAAGCTACCCAAATAACTAAACCTTAAACATGCTCACACCCATATTTGGCCATGACAAACCACCCTCATCCATGTAAATCAAGTCCACATCAAAATCAAATGAAGTCCACCCTAAATTTAAGGGGATTAAGGCCAAGCCCAAAAATCCACTCATGAAAAAAATAAAATAAAATGAAATAAATGAAGTTCTCGGCCCTATTTCACTCATTCCCTGCCAACAAATCAAAGACACCTCTCTCATTTGAAAGGCCCACTCCTCCCAACTGAGCCCTCTCCTTTCAAAACTCTCAAAAGAGTTTTGCATCTCTCTCCCATTCACAAGCCCAATTCTTCCCAAGTGAACCCTCTCCTTTCAAGCCCCTAAAGGGATTTTGCACCACCTAATCCTTGTTCGCAAGATCTTTGCCTTTCTTTTTCCATTTCATGAAGGTGTAACCACGGAGGTGGAGCATGAGCAAGCAAAATAGGAGTAAGTCAGAACATCACTCTGCTGCCCTCACTTTATCTCTAAGTCAAATACACTGGTATGCGCCTCCCTTTCTTTGATTCTTCCTTTCTCTCATTCTCGATTTGTACATCACGCCTTCTTCGTGTACTTCAATTCTTATTTGTAAGGAAACACATACAACCTGTCTTTATTTCATGTGTAGTAGTCTCCTCGCATCTTTTTTCCATCTTCTTATTTCACTGCATAGTTTGAGATTGCAAGGTTTAATTTATTATAGTTTTTGTTTCTCATTGTCTTGTGTTGATAAGGCTCTGAGCTGATTTTTTTTTGTCTAATTAGTTTTTGTGTTGAGAATTAAAATGGGGTTAAGCCTTGCATAAATATTGTTCGGAATTTGCAACAAGAAAATATTCCTTCATACTTCGTTTAAAATATGCTTAAGTTTGACCACTAAACAATCCCGAAAATAGCCCTCAATCCCACGTAAATCTGAGCAATACCTGTGAAAAAACGGTCCCCTCATGCTCACTAATGAAAGATCATCCCAGCTTGAACAAGTCTACTTTAGTTAGGGAAAACCATCAATTCTTTCAGTCTCGTTACATCAAAATCAGCATAAATCATTGTTGTATAGTGTTAGTATTAATTCAATGATTCAACATTATGAAGATTTATATACATACCACCCAATTCTTATGCATTTACATATCTAACACTTAAATTTAAACATAAAATTTCAGATTTTCTATAAATCCAATTATAAACTTTCAGATTTTTTCTTAAAAATCCTCAAAGCATTTACATATCTAATACATAAATCCTAAATGAAAGTTTGATTAGTTTAACATTTTCAACGTGCATACATGTCTTACACTTAGGACAAATATATGCATGTATATTTTGGTTTCTTTATCCTAAAGCCAATGTATTTATATATATGTGTGTGTGTGTGTACACGCAACTGTGGCCATTTGGATGGCAGCTTCGGTGTAAGTCCTCTCTACCCCGGGTTCAAATCCCAGCTGGGTCGAATTAGCATATATAGGGGATCGGTATTTAGGGGACATGATAGTCCTTCTTGAATTTTGATTCTTTTTTATAAAATATATTATACATATAAGTCCTCATTATATTTCATATTTTCTGAGTTTTATTTGTATCTACAAATCTAACATTTGAACTCATATGCCGAATTTTAGATTTTATGATTTTTCGTTGTATTTACATATCGAACATTTGAACCCATATGTTGAATTTCAAATTTTCACTTAAGCTCAATTGTCAAATTTCATATTTTACAAATTTTAATTGTATTTACATATCTAATACTTGAATTTAACTATAAAAGTTTCAAATTTTTCTATGTATTTACATATTAATACCTAAAATTTGATTATAAAACTCTGTTTTTCAAAACCAAAAGCATATACATACAACTTTGAATATAAAAGTTTTAGATTTTCAAAACCTTAAGCACATACATATAACTTCAAACATAAAAATTTCAGATTTTCAAAAGCTCAAGTATATACATATAACATCAAACAAAAAACTAGCTGATCCTGTAATTCCAATATAATTTCACACATAACACTTGCATACACACATAAATGTGCAGATTTTCTAATTTTCTTTTATATTTACATGTGTAACGCCTAAATTTAAGTGTAGTTGTGCAGATTTTCTGATTCTCTTTTCTATATGCATACATAATACCTAAATTTTGAAATTTATACATAAGCTTATTCAATTTTTAGGCATTTATATATATATCATTTAAATTTTGATGCATGAATTCTTGTATATGTGCATATCTAATATCTAAACTCTCATTTTTGAATACATGCCATGTTATTAAAAAAAAAGGTGTATTGTCACTAACACAATATTTTTTCAAGTATTTCTTCTTCTGTATGATATAAAGTTGAATGATATGAATCTAAACTTTGTATTACATGTCTGAAAACTTAGAATTAGGTGGCATACATGTGATGAATTTTTATATTGTGTTCCTAAAACCTACACAAAACAATGATATTCCCCACCAAATAGCTTCTCTAAAGCTCATCAAAATTAACCTAAACAATTAGAATATAAAGTTTCAATGTCTTAGATCTCTTTTACTTTTCAAGAACCTTTGCTCATTTGGCCATCTTGAAAACTTAAAACCCTTATAATCTAATTGGAGAAGTGAGGAAAGTCGTATTTATAATTTTTCCTAAAATTATAAATATGCCCTTCTCCACTTTTAAACATTTAATTTGAAAATTTCAAAGTTAAAACTTGTAAATTCTGAATTCAAATAATCATTAATGAATAAAACGATAAAATTTTAATAAAATTTGAGCCATTGAAAGTGACTAAAGACTTATTTGTAATATTCCCAAAAATTACAAATATGTTTTCATTTACTTTTAGGCCTTCATTTAAAATTTAATTTGGACATATTTGCAACTTTTTCCAATATTTATAAATATACACTTTTCACTATTAACTCAACAAATAAAATTATTAAAATTAAAAAGTTTAACCCAATAATTCAAATCATTTATCAAAACAAAATAAAATATGATAAACAACTTTTACCTTGAAATGAAGCGGTTTAAGTCAAAAATGAAAATTTTATAAATATACACTCATAAATTAAAACCCTCATAACTTTTCCAAAGAAACTCCAAATTGAATGAATTTCTCACCCGAAGATCAAGCGAACAAAGAAGAACTAAGATATTTAAAAATATTTCTCATTAGATAATTTTCAATATTATTAAATAATAATTAATTCACCAAACAAAAGCAATAATTCATAAAATTTCAAATGAACCCAGAATGACTTGCAGACTTTAGAGGTTGTTTAGAATCTAATTCTAAGCACCTCTATAAAAATTTAAGGGTCTTGGAGGTCAATTGAACTTGTTATGAATTTCAAATTAAAAGACAATCCGACTAGAAATAAAATAAAAATAAAAAATCAATACTGTTAAAAAATAAAAATAAAAAATAAAAAAAATCAAATAAAATAAAAAATCAACAAAACTCATAAAATCCAAACGACATTAAAACATAAAGTGAATTTCTAACGAACAAATAAATAAAATTTACAACTTTAACAATAATCCACTCCTGATCTACCAAAAACTCTTGGACGGCATAAATCATTTTTGTTGACAAAAATCATTTGGTCGGATTGGGTTAACTACATTTTTTGACTAAGTAGATCATGAACCACGATGACCCAGGATGATAGAACCATGACATCTTGACCAATTTAGTCATCATATCCCCCCTTCTTCCTAATCTACCTTTTAAAAGTCACAAGGCTTTAACCCTAGCATTAGGATTAGGTTGGGTAAGGTTGTGTTATGTTATGTGTTTCGTACATGTTTGCTCATTAGATATTTTCTTAGGACAAGTAAGTAGCTTTACTATATATATATATATATATATATATATATATATTCTTTGCATATTTCTAGGCTATCATAGTAAGTTTATGATGTGCTAAATTTATTTTGTAGGGATGTTGTAGTAAACCCAAGATGTCATAGAAAACGTAATATATATTTTTTTTGTGCTATGTCTTTTCTTTTTTAGAGTTAGGGTGGCTGTCGTAGTTGGTCAACTTTTGGCATCTAAACCATCCAAGAGTAGATAACATAAAGTGAATAATGAACCTCAAATAAGCCAACAATAATTTTCATGTGATATTTTAGACCAACAAGTCTAACATTGGTTTAGGGATTGTACCCTCTTCGTTACCTTTGTTGTTTTATTGTTTGTGCTCGATAGGTCTGATCAAATTTTAGGTCGATACTTTGTTTGTTATTTTATCTGAATTATCATTGGGCTCATTAAGGACTAGATATTCTACATAAACTAAACAAGTTTAACATAAATTTTCAAAAATAAAAGAAAACTAAACCAAAACAACAATAAATAAATCAGTTCACACCTTAGAAACATCAAGCATTTAAAGTAACAAATTTGATAATTAAATAAAAATGAGTAGTCATTGCCTTATAGATTAAGTTCTGTCTTTGCATATCATTTGGCCTTATGAACAAATCTTCTAAACATTCATCATCAATGGTATGCATATCTATACATGACTTGCTCTAGTCACTTGGCATTAAGAAACAAAAAATGATTAAACACTTGAGTGTGGTGAGTTTTAATATTCTAAATTTTAAATTGTAAAAATATGTTTGCATTAGTCTTTAGACATTATGCATACCACTCATACTTAGACATTGATTTTATAATCAAGTTGTAATACCTATATTTCCTAATAAATAACAATATATCATATCTTGTATTCATTGAGACAGGTTATGCATGGTTTTATTACAGTTAGATAGTCTAGATGGTAGCTCTTTCAGGAAGGATTGTAAGTTTATTACATTCTATTTATTGTGTTTTCGCTTTCTTTAGACTAGGTTCCCTAGATTTCACTTCTTTCAGTGAGCCTCACTTTAGTTTTAGGATTTTGAGATTGTTCGTCTGGTTAAGACATAAATCCTCACCTCCTAGGATTTCTCACAACCATATATCATGTGATTTAAGCCCAAAATCTCTAATAAAATATCAATTGAAACACTAAATAAATCTCTTTTAAAAATCACTAAAGATGGACAATAGGATAGTTGAATCATTGAGTTTCTTAGTATCTACGACATCTCCTGCTCTTCTTCCTTTTGGTTCAATAAATAAAATGTTTCGCTTTTGAACCTTTCACTTTTGATATTTCTAATAATCAATCCTAAAAACTAAACTTAGAAGTTTCTTGATGATAAGACCACAACCAGAATCAAAAGTTTTCTTAAGTGAATTTTCTTGCTTAATATATAATTAATTATAGGGGCTTGCCCTTATAGTAAGTTTGAACCCCAACTTAGTCTAAACCCTATCTAGTCTTCAGATTAGATATGAGAAATATTTCTTGATTTTAATCCTATACCTTTATAAATTTCTTCATTTCAATAATTTAACCCGTCGAAAAGTGGTATTTCTATCTTTCAAGAAAGTATATTACTTTTGATATCATCTGTGATTATTCAAATAATTAAATATTTGAATATGCATAGTTCTTAAAAATCAAATCAAAAATAAAACTGACATACCCCCTCTATAAACAGGGGGATCACTATATGAGAAAGGGCTACTCAATAAGATTGATTATTATTTGTTACTGTGTACTTCCCTCTCTATCACCCTATCTCTCTTTCTTTATCTTTCTCTTATATCTTACGCTCCATCCCTTGAGGTGTGATTGACAGACATGTCATGATTCAATATTCTTGAAGGTCCGATGAGCATGGATCATGCCATAAACAAGAGGTGGAGCAAAAGAAAAAAAAATACAACAAAAATAATTGTAACATGGAGCGCTCTAAGGAGTTCATAAACCAGCATATACAGGAGCTGAAGAATCAGATGTTGGATGTCATTCGAGAAGCATTGGATTTAGGATGGGAGAAACACTTCTGAGAGGAAGGATTGGTACCCAACGGTTGATGGGCACCCTTACTCATGGAAAGGGAAGGAAATTCCATGTACTCTGATAGTGCTAGGTAGACACTGATGGATAAACGATAGTTTGAGTGCATTAAGGCGCCCCGCTAACCCAAGAATGTGCTCTCTTGATAAATTTTTGAGGTTGAGCCCCCAGAGAGATTCAAATTCCATGCACTTAGGGTAAGCATTCAGTCAGTTCGGACGATTCGATTTTCATTGGATAAACCAATTTCAGCCAAAATTCAAAATACAAAGTACCAAACTAAATAAAATTTTGAGAAAAAAGAACCAATCAAACTGAAGTTTACTTCAGTAAATGGTTTGGATTTAAAATAAATTGAAATATAATTAGAAGGTATACAAATATAATGATAACTAGAGAAAACTCTCCTTTGACTCGACTATATGCTTGTTGAGTACCACTAACACATTAAAGTGCCGCTTTTTCTTCACCTTGCTGAGAGAGTCAACCCTCGGGTGGTTCAACCGTCCACCAGAGCTAATTAACTCACTTTCTATCTTTAAGTGAATTTTCATGGTGTAGTTTACGAGCGACCAAAAGCCCCAAAAAAGTATGAAAACAGTTCTACAAATCTGGTAAGGGTAGACCGAGAGCCTCAACTCATTCATTACTTGGTTCTTAAAGTTGATGCTAGAAGTGCAGGATCTGTAAACCATAGAAAATGCCACCCTAGCCTAAGGGATAAAAGAAGAACCATTATGGTACTCCTTAGTCCTGTTGTGACCGAAGACCTTAGCTGAGTTGTGTCGGCATATTTTTAGATTTTAAATTTAATTTAAATATATATAATTTGGAAAGTAGCATTTGATTTTGAAAAATAATTTTATGTTTGAATATTTTAAGACATGGAATCAAACTAATCTCACATCTCAAATAATTTATATAAACGAGCACCACACCACGAACAGTGTATCTATCCCGGAGAATAGCACACTACTTGATAATGGGGCTTGATTAAATAAACTAGAAGATTTGTGACATTCGTTTGGTCTGCGAACCAATTTTATAAGCCGATAAGTTCCCCTACTTAATATAAAGAAATTAAGCAGGGTTTATATTACCTGAGTTCTTAAAGTTTCCTATAAGAGCAAACCCCTATAGTTAATTACATCTTAAATGGTCGGAATCATTTAAGAAAACTCTCGATAATGATCAGTGGTTTTGCTCTCAATAATTTCAAAGTCTAAGGTTTTCAAACAATTTGATTTTGGAGATTTCAATAGGGAATAGCTCAAATTTGGAACAATTTATTTTAGGAGTCCTAAGGAAGGGAAGTAAGGGATGTCACAGACCCGAAGTGAACTTCGGTGACTTCCCGACTATACTATTGTTTGGCTTTAATTTGAGAGTTTATTTAATGTTTCAATCCTGCCAATTTTAGTTAAGTATGACTTATATTTGTATGACATGACCATACAAACAGCATCGAAGATGTGAGGGTTTATTGATCCATGAAGAAAAATACATATTTTTATTTTATGCCTTGATTTTTATCAATTTCTAAAGATACTATGCTTTAATGAAAGGTATTTTTATGTTTTTGGATGTAGGTGATGTAAAAAGGTCTAGAAAAGGAGCAAAAAGGAGCAAAAATAGAGAAAAATATAAAAAGAAGAAAAAAAATATGGCCTAGCGCTAGCGCCTAGCGCTAGACTCGATACAGAAACTGTTAAGTTTTTGACGACTTTTGGACGGTTATTTTGACGGAGTGAGCAGTTATTGGACATTCTAGAAAACTGGAAGTTGTTCCTTGATAATAGGACATGTGATACATTGCATTTGGACGCTCCAAAAAGGTTTTAAACGTGAAGAGGTGCGGGCCAAAGCGAAGAGGTGCGAAAAACTAGACTCGGTGTCCGGCGCCTAGCCGCCAGATTTCGGCGCCTAGCCGCCAGACCGACCTTCTAGAAGATTCATTGAATTTGGACACATTTTGAAGAGGTGCCTCAAGGCAACCCTTGGAGCCTATAAATAGGAGTCCACTCCTTCAGAGAAAATCACACCCTATAGTCTCTTTCTTCCCCCCATAGTCATTTTAGTCATTTAGAGTTATGAAGATGTAGATTTTTACATCTTATGGAGAGATTGGTGAGGGATTTTGAGATATTTATGTAAGGGATGTACGAGCGTCGTATGGATCAGTGGGAAACTTTGGTGCAGAGATCTTCTTCTTTCTTTCAGAGGAAAAAGCTAAGTATTGTGTTCTTCATTTCTTTGTATTTGTTGTAAACACTTTCTAGTGGATTTTCTTTGTTTTAAACCAAGTTTTCTGTCATAAATTATCCATGTTTCGTAAGTGATTTCCTTTACTCTTTCTTTTAATATGAAGTAGTGGAATGCATAGGAAAATCATCTTTATGATAGAATTATCTATTAGATGCTTATAGGTGACAGATAGTTGCATAAATATAATACAATACTAATGAAATAAGTTCCTTGTTGACACTTAATTTATTATATAGTTCTATCAATTCTTTTACTTCTTATGCCATTATTTTCATTTACTTTTATTTTGTAATGAAATGATGCATTTTTAGGAATTAAGATTTGCTTAGATATTCTCTTATTAAATTATGGTGATGATATTCATACCGGATCTTCATTTACTTTACAAATTGATCACTTGTATTGTTAAAACCTGTTGAAGAATTCTGAGACCTAGAAGGAGATGAATTCTTAACTAGTAGATATCACATGAATTCTTGGGTAGTCGAAGGCCTTGTGCGGGTTATTTAAGGTGAAGTGCAAATCAATAGGGAGATATTGTTTATTGGGCGCAAAATTGATTAGTTTTTAGAGTGACAGACTAAATTCTCATAATTTGATCTATAGAAAGGGAACGGGTCACTTGGTAGGTCGACTATAGCCACCTTGGACATCTAGTAGTGTGAGCCTAGATTAACCCATTCTACTAATAAAACATCCTAAACCGATCTATAGATTAGCCAATGTTTTTTATGCCTGGACCAAAGGGTAAATAATAGGAATGCTTCTATTTGACACTACTACATTAATTAAAAGCATATCTTTCTTACACATTATCTATGTAATTGCAAGAGAAAGGTAATTTTTAATATCTCGAATTTCTCCAAACCAATTTATCCATAAGATATCTTTTTATTTTAGAACTTTATTTAGGATTAATTATTAAGAAAACCTATTTTAATAAACATTCAAAATTTAGGCCTTATAGAAATAGACTGGAATTTGCCTAAAGGATTGCTTACCTCGCTTCTCTGTGGGATCGATACTGGGGTTATAAAAGAAAACCCTATATTACTTGAAACGATACGTATACTTGCGTAGTACGCCTAGTGTGTAAAATATTTTCTAAAATTTTACAATATTTTGATTTTATACACTAGCCGCTATTTATAAATTGGATCAAGTTTTTGGCCATCTTTTGGAAGCAAATATTACTGCGTTATTGCGGGTCGGGTCAAGTTTTTGGCGCCGTTGCTGGGGAAGCTTCGGTAAGAACTTTAGGAGAATTTTAGTTGAAATAATTAGGTTTAGACTTGGAAAATTGTAGTGTCGTAAAAACTGTTTGTGTGAAAAATAAGGTGTTCATGAAAATGTTTTGTTGTGTTGAATATATTTTATCTATTATTTGTTTAATTATTAATGTACTGTTTGTTGTGCTCTGTATGCGAAACAAAGGATCTAAAGGACTTGTGCCTTATGATCCCGAGTTAAAAAAATAGAAAAAATTAAAAAAATTAGAAGGGACTCAAAAAACTAGAAATGGAAATGGAAAACTTTCAAGATAATAACCTAGAAAATCATCATACTTCATTGAGGGATTATGAAAATCCTACGATAGATGAAATTCAGTCAAGTATACAAAACCCTGTCGTAGAAGCTGACTCGTTTGAAATAAATCCTGAGATTATCCAACTTGTGCAGAACAACCAATTTGGGGGAACTCCTTTGGAGGATCCCTATTTACACTTATCTAGTTTTCTAGAACTTTGTGCTACATTTAGATATAACTGTATGTCAGACGATGCTGTTAGGTTAAGGCTTTTTCCTTTCTCACTAAGGGATAAGGCTAAAATATGGTTATACTCATTAGCACCTGGCTCTATTAAAAATTGGAAGGAATTAACTCAGAAATTCCTAGCTAAGTATTTTCCACCTTCAAGGACTACTAAACTTAGAAACGATATTATCTCATTTTTCAATATGAAGGAGAAACAATATACGAAGCATGAGAAAGATTTAAGGAACTCCTAAGAAAGTGTCCACACCATGCTCTGCCTAATTGGTTAATCATTGAAACTTTTTACAATGGGTTAGTAGGATCCCTTAAATTTATAATTGATGCTGCCGCTGGTGGATCATTAATGTCAAAATTATTTGATGAAGCGTATGCGTTAATTGAAGAAATGACTACGAATGAATTTGAATGACCCTCTGCAAGGGTAAATCCTAAAAAGGTAGCCAGTGTTCATGATATAGATGCGATTGCAATTCTTGCATTTCAGGTTGCCGCAATATCAAGGAAGTTAGACCAATTTGGAATGAATCAGCCTTAATTTACTCCAGTAAGTGAAGAAAGTTCATTAGGGAATATGATTGATTCTAACTTATCATATGAAACTTGAATTACCACAAACAACCCATATTCTAACTTTTACAACCCGTGTGGGGGAATCATCCTAAATTTAACTGGAATCATACTACTGATGGTGGAAACCAAAAATGGGAAAATAATCATGCAAATCCAAATGGAAGTTGGAATAATCAGGGGAACACAAACTATAGATCTTCATATCCATTGGACTCTAACAATGATCAATAATTTGAGGATAAGGAGATGTCTATGGAAGAAGTGGTATTGAAAGTGGGAAACCAGTTGCAAAGTCAAAATGCTGCGATTATAAACCTAGAGAATTAATTGGGACAAATTGTTAATTCAAAAAGCAATAGACCCCAAGGAACACTTCATAGCAACATTGAGATCAACCCTAAAGAGAACAATAATGAACAAGTAGAAGCTGTCCTATTAAAAAGTGGAAGAGAGATAGAGGATGTGGTTAGAAAAGAGAAAGATGTTGTGAGAGAAACGAAGGAAACTAAAAGACCTGAGAAACATGTTTCTAAGGATTTAGAAAAATTAATCTCTCCAACTAAAATCAATTTAGAAAGACCACCACCTCCATTTCCTCAAAGACTTAAACATTATGAGTTGGATAAGAAAGTTTCAAAGTTCATGAAAGTACTTAAGAAGTTAACGATAAATATTCCTTTCACTGAAGCTTTGGAACAGATGCCAAGTTATGCAAAGTTTATGAAGGAGATATTAAACAATAAAAGGAAATTTAGGGATTATGAGACAGTTGCACTAAATGAGGAGTGCAGCACTATACTTCAGAAAAATTTTCCTCGGAAACTTAACAATCCTTGTAGCTTTACAATTCCTTGTGCAATTAGAAAAAGATTATGTGGAAAAGCATTATGTGATTTAAGAGTGAGCATTAATGTAATGCCTCTATCTATATTTAGAAGGATAGGTTTAGTCGATATTTCTCCCACTACTGTAACCCTTATGTTAGCTGATCGATCTATCATTTATCCAAAAGGAGTTATAGAAGACGTGCTTATTAAAGTGGATAAGTTTATCTTTCCTGTGGACTTTATTGTATTAGATATGGAGGAAAATAAAGAAATTCCAATTATTTTAGGGAGATCTTTCCTCATTCTTGGATAAGCTATGATAGATGTGCAAAAAAGAAAGTTGATATGAATATTAATGACCAGGAAGTAACTTTTAATGTATTAAAGACTATGAAACATCCAGCTGAGAAAATTGATGATTATTTTTGGATGGATGAAATTGATTATCTAAATAAAAACCATTTCCAAGAAAGTTGAGAGTAAGATAACAGATGAGGTCGGAATGGATTTTCATGATGATTCAAAAATGTTATTTAATGAAGACTGTATGTATGTTCAAGAGAGGTGTGAAATAATGGACGTCACCGAAAATAGTAAACTTTTAATTCCATTTGTTGAAAAATCTCATGAACATAAGATGGATGTACTCCATATAATTTTAAAGCCTACCTATTTAGGGAATTCATCTACAAAACCAGTCTTTATATGTTTAGATGCGACTTAATCACAAGAAAAACTTGAATTGAAAGATGAACATGATAAAGTTATTGAACTAGAACTTGGAAGAGAATTTGAGGATAAATTTCAAAATAACTTTGAGTTGAGAAAAGAGGATGAGGATATTGGAAGACCATTGGAAGAAATTCCTAAGGAATTAGAAAAACCTATTTCCTCAACTAAGATATATCCTCCATCATTTAATAATTATAAAGGGGAAGAATTGGAAGATAATTTGAAACAGAAAAGTAATATAGAAGAATTTATTCCTGAATCTGAATTATCTAAAGAGAATCCGATCCAAAATTTGGGAGATATTGATGTATCTTATAAAGATCCATTTATTATAAATTTCAAGGATGATATTAATATGCAAATTCATAAAATCAATAGAAGAATATTGGATATAGAAAGAAATATGAGGAACAATTATATAAATCAAACTGAATATGAAGAGCTAAATGAAAAATTAAAATTTGAGGATTTTATAGAAATCCCTGGATCTGGAAATGATTGGGCGGTTGACCAAGGATTACTTAATTGGAATTTTGATCCAGGTGGAATCATTTGTCGGGCCCGCGATGTTAAAACCAAGCGCTTTATGGGAGACAACCCATAGTTATCAGTATGCTTTGATTTAATGTGCTTGCGAGTCATGATTGTTTATGTTTATGTTTTGTGTTTGCTTTAGTGCGGATTAGATTATTGTTGTGAGGTTATGCCTTGGTCTTGACTAAATTTGTATATGACTTCTGGTGGTAGTAGGTCGACGAGTCTATTATAACTCGGTTCTCAACCGGAGCTGAGCATTACCTTAAAGCATGTAGAGTTTAGACTTGGACCACTCCATGTCAACTCTGTTACTTCCTTTAACTGACTTTGTTTTCACTGAGTAAGGTCGCGAACTTATTTAGTAAACAAAATATAGATGAACTACACTACTTTTATTAATACACCCACGTTATTAGTGTAGTTTATTCTGTTAGAGATTGAAAGTAAGGAGGGAAAATGTGAGAGAAAAGGAGATCAAATTAACCTCAATTGATATTTTTGTATGAATGTGCGAGTCTAGACATTTTAGTTTGTGTGTTTGTATTTGTGTTTGTGTTACAACAATTCAGAGATTTGAAGAACACTTAAATATATTTTCCCAAGCCGATGTTTGTCATGCTTATTTAATCTTTCTTTAATAATTTGATTCTAGCATATTAGTTTAGATTTACTTTCTGTTGCAAATTATTCTGTCCTGATGAATACATGTAGATGTTATTGATAAACAATTGTGGTAGATAGAATTTCTGAACTATTTTTCTTCCTGCTTATATTTTCTGTGCTGAATGCTATACATATTCAAATTTAAGTTTGGGGGTAGGAAGAAAAATATATTTTAAAGTTATTATACTTTCTTTTTAGTTTAATATTATTGTACGCATGTTTTAGGCTAGATTTACCTTTTCCTGCAATCATTCTATCCTGATTATGTATGTGTTCAAATTTGATAGGATGTTGTAGTAGTTAGTAGATTTATCTTTTATTTTTCTTCCTCCTACATTTTATGGAATTAATAGCAAAATATTTTTAAAAAATTCAAGTTTGGGGGGAATGAAAAACAATTTTCAAAAACTTAAGTTTTATTTGTCCTCAAACTCGCTATAAATAAATTTGATTTTGATTGAAAAATAATTATGTGTATGAAGTTATATTAGGGAAATAAAATTTTGAATATAGAAATGAGTAAGAAAATTTAGTTAAAATTTATAGTAGTGATGAAAAATTTAAAGTTAATTTTTCTTAGTGAAGAAATGATAAATATTGTGTAACCATCTTTAGTAAGAAAAGTTGTATTTTTAGAAAAATAGAAGGACTAGATTTTTGTTTTCAATATTTAAATTTCTTTTATTAAAAAATAATTTTCAAAACTATTATTATATTTCTAAGTAAAAGATATATATCTACTTATGCTTTAGGAAAGGAAGGGTGGAATTCAAAATTATTAAAGACCTATCCAGATATAGTAATCCTTGCCTAAAAAAGAAAAGAGAAAAAAAGAAAGAAAGAAAAGGAAAAGAAAAAGAAAAAGAAAAATAAAAGAAAAAAAGAGTATATTATGTGAAAAAGGAAGGAGAAGCTTGAGTATTAAAAGGCCTAATCAAAATTGGTTCCACACTCGAGCTTTTTAAAGTATAAGATTTGAGAAAATCTTAAGCTTTAAAATATAATATAGTTAAGTATAATTATTTTTAATAAAGATTTTTAAGTAAAGAAAATAAAAGCCTAATCCCTATATTTTGAAAAATTTACAAGCATTTCTAAATTAGATAGCAACACATATTTTCATACTCTTTCATCTAAGAGATTTCTAAACTTTAAATTGGTCTCATTTACTAAAATTTTTTTCTAAATTGGACTACTATATTTCTAGAACAAAATTTTAGAAACTCCTAAAGAAACTCATACACATGATTTGCTTATGTGGTTTTTAATGATTATAGTGTTACTTCGAGGACAAGTAACATTTAAGTTTGGGGATTTTGATCAATGAAGAAAAATACATATTTTTATGCCTTGATTTTTATCAATTTCTAAGGATATTATGCTTTAATGAAAGGTATTTTTGTGTTTTTGGATGTAGGTGATGTAAAAAGGTTTAGAAAAAGAAAAGGAGCAAAAAAGAGCAAAAATTGAGAAAAATACAAAAAGAAGAAAAAAATATGGCCTGGCGCCTATGCGCCAGAAAAGCGCCAGACTCGATACATAAACTGTCAAGTTTTTGACGACTTTTGGATGGTTATTTTGACGGAGTGAGCAGTTATTGGACCTTCTAGAAGACTAGAAGTTGTTCCTTGATAATAGGACATGTGATACATTGCATTTGGACGCTCCAAAACGGTTTTAAACGCGAAGAGGTGCGGGCCAAAGCGAAGAGGTGCGAATAACTGGACGCAGTGTCAGGCGCCTAGGCGCCAGATTCTGGCGCCAAGGCGCCAGACCGACCTTCTAGAAGATTCATTGAATTTGGACAAATTTTGAAGAGGTGCCTCAAGGCAACCCTTGGAGCCTATAAATAGGAGTCTACTCCTTCAGAAAAAATCGCACCCTATAGTCTCTTTCTTCCCCCTTAGTCATTTTAGTCATTTAGAGTTATGAAGATGTAGATTTTTACATCTTATGGAGAGATTGGTGAGGGATTTTAAGATATTTATGTAAGGGATGTACGAGCGTCGTATGGATCAGTGGGAAACTTTGGTGGAGAGATCTTCTTCTTTCTTTCAGAGGAAAAAGCTAAGTATTGTGTTCTTCATTTCTTTGTATTTGTTGTAAACACTTTCTAGTGGATTTCCTTTGTTTTAAACCAAGTTTTCTGTCGTGAATTATCCATGTTTCGTAAGTGATTTTCTTTACCCTTTCTTTTAATATGAAGTAGTGGCATGCGTAGGAGAATCATTTTTATGATAGAATTATCTATTAGATGCTTCTAGGTGACAAATTGTTGCATAAATATAATAGAATACTAATGAAATAAGTTCCTTGTTGACACTTAATTTATTATATAGTTCTATCAATTATTTTACTTCTTATGCCATTATTTTCATTTACTTTTATTTTGTAATGAAATGATGCATGCTTAGGAATTAAGATTTGCTTAGATATTCTCTTATTAAATTATGGTGATGATATTCGTACCGGATCTTCATTTACTTTACAAATTGATCACTTGTATTGTTAAAACCCGTTGAAGAATTCGAGACCTAGAAGGAGATGAATTCTTAACTAGTAGATATCACATGAATCCTTGGGTAGTCGAAGGCGCTTGCAGGAGTTATTCAAGGTGAAGTGCAAATAAATAGGGAGATATTGTTTATTGGGCACATAATTGATTATTTTTTAGAGTGACAGACTAAATTCTCATAATTTGATCTATAGAAAGGGAACGAGTCACTGGTAGGGCTGACCATAGCTACCCTTGGACATCTAGTAGTGTGAGCCTAGATTAACCTATTTTACTAATAAAACATCCTAAATCGATCTATATATTAGCCAATGTTTTTTATGCCTGAACCAAAGGGTAAAGAATAGGAATGCTTCTATTTGGCACTACTACATTAATTCTAAGCATATCTTTCTTACACATTATCTATGTAATTGCAAGAGAAAGGTAATTTTTAATATCTCAAATTTCTCCAAACCAATTTATCCATAAGATGTCTTTTTTATTTTAGAACTTTATTTAGGATTAATTATTAAGAAAACCTATTTTAATCAACATTCAAAATTTAGGCCTTATAGAAATAGACTGGAATTAGCCTAAAGGATTGCTTACCTCGCTTCTCTGTGGGATCGATACTGGGGTTATAAAAGAAAACCCTATATTACTTGAAATGATACGTATACTTGCGTAGTACCCCTACTGTGTAAAATATTTTCTAAAATTTTACAACATTTTGATTTTATACACTAGCTGCTATTTATAAATTGGATCAAGTTTTTGGCCATCTTTTGGAAGCAAATATTACTGCGTTATTGAGGGTCGGGTCATTTATGTCATACGAAACGACTACCTCAAAGTCCTAAGTCCGGTTAGGGCTTAATTTGCATAATATGATTATGCAAATTCCTAACGAAAAGTAGAGCATTTATGTTGCACTAAGCAAACTACCTCAAAATCCTATGGCTTTATTATTTAATTCTAAGAAAGGTTTAGCTGATGTAGACCCAAGTTTTGTTGATGAAGATGGTCGTGCTGCCCACTATGCTCCAAGCTCCTTGTTGTTGCAGAAGGTTTGGTTTTAGAAAGTGACAATCAAGAGATGAGAGAAGTGTTTTGGTTTTGAAAAGTAGAAAATTGAGATGGCTTCGTATTTTAATTAAAATAAATCTTAAAGTTGATTAAGCAGGACTGATTAAGATCCCACGATTCTGTCATCCCGACACCGATATTTTCATCGGATTCACTTAATTCAAATGAATTTGCTAAACTCAACTGAATGAGTTCCACACTTTCATTTAGACTGTGGGAAATCTCGTTGGCAACACGTGGGTTACATCATCCGAGGGATTCTCGATCATCCAACGAGACGTTTTAATTTAGTTGTAGTTGTAATTTTATTGTTCTGTTTGTGATTAAATGTTGAGTTATTTTATTTTTTGAATGCTGTGGCGGTTAATTTTATCTTGTGTTGATTTTAATTTAATTTTAGGTTTCAATTTTGTGGCTATCCTAAAAGTTTCAATTTTCATGCAGGGTGACATTGTTGTTTAACATGCAAGAGAAGTAAAGTACAGTGCAGAAAAATAAATCACAACAAAATAAAAATGTACCTGATGGGTCTTCTCGTCATTCCCGGTTGCACTTAAAACACATGTCAGGGCATTTAAATATTTACAAGAAATACCTAGGTAAAGCTAAGGGAAGGTTCTGACTGTCTGCCAAAATCCTAGTCCTATTGCTAGTCAATTCTTATGACGTCTAGGTTCTTTTGTTTTGTTAAGGATGATTTTCTTCACCAAAGAACAATTAAGTTCAATTGCTCTTCTAAAACATCTCATTATATTGAGAAAGTGTTTAGGACGGGTCTTAAACATCTTTTCAATGCTTCTGAGATTATTTCGAGCCCAAATGAATTTCATTTTACAGGTGAATTGATCATTCAAAAGGTTTAGTTAAGTTTTGTTTCTTACTTAGTGAACTTGGATATTTTATTTTCCGATGAGTAAAGTGACATTTCACTTGATGCTCCATTTAAAGGTTATAAATGTGAGAGCCTTCAGGGGCAAATTAGTTTGTTAAGAGATTTAACCACTAAGATTGAATTGTTATCTCAAGACAATTTAACTTAGTCATGAAATTTCAAATTGATTCTTGAATGTTTTAAAATTGTTTAAGTTAAAATGGTGTTTAAATTATTTAATTCCATTAATTTTTGATGATTTTATTTGAATTAATTATAGTACTTTAGGTTGGCTTTAATTGGTTTAATTTTTTATATTTTTAATTATGAATTGTCTCAAGATTGTATAATGTCTTAAATTTGTTTTAAGTTTGTTCTTAAGTGATTTTAAATTAGTTTTAAATGTTTTAAATTTATTTTGATTTGATTATTTAAGTCATTTAATGTTTTAAGCTTTAATTTAATTAAGGATTATTTTCTTTTTAATTAGTTTTAATCATCATTATTGTTTTTAGAATTAATTAAGAGTTGAATATTATTGAATTGGTCCATTTAGGAATTTTTTAGATTAAAGAATTGATGCCTTCTTAAGTCATGTTCTTAATCTTAATAATCCAAATTTTAATTATCCTCACAAAATTTAAATTATTTAATTAATTAAGGTTTCATTTTGATATTTTCAGAGTGATAAATAGGTTTCTACCTCTTAATTTTCTTAAGTTTCAATCATCCAAGAGAAAGTTAAGATCAAATATTTTACCCTCCCTTTGATTAGGCCTAAGGTATTAATTAGGGTTGAAAATCCTTAATTACTTTTATGCCCTCTTAAGCATATTCATTTTATAACTCACTAAATTGAGCTCAAATGAACTTCAAATTTTTATGTCACATTACTCATATGTCAATTAAGACATTAGAGGAGAAAATGTGATTTTTACATTTTTTTAATTTAATTTATATAATTATTTTAATGAACATTGGGATTTTTAATGAAAATTCAACAATATGACCAAGGTAAGGTTTCTATCTTTAAGAAATTTATGAAATGTTTTTACTGACCAGAGGACCTCTTGGACCAATTTTGGTGATTTTTTGAATTTTATTTTATTTATTATAATTATTTCAATTTTTAGGGTATTAATTAATTCTAAAATAAAATTAAATTTGAAAATTAAGTTTTATATATTTTTTAAATCTCTCTAACCTCAAGGAGCTTAGAGAAATAAATTTTATATTTTTCTGATTTTTCTTTGAATTTTTAGAATTATTTTAGTGAAAAGGTTGGAAAATTCATTTTTTAATATTAAAAATTGCATTAAGCCTTTAAAATTCAATATCTTTTCTTAGGGACTCAAGAAAAAGATTTGGCTAGTTCCTAAGTGATTAGGAGACCAAATATGACATTTTAGTGAATTTTATTAATTTTTTTTATTATTATTTTTTAATTATTAAAATATTCAAAAATAGGTTTAAAATGAAAATTTTAGAAAAATTTCAATTTTAATTTTCTTAGACTTCTCTGATCCCAGAGAGGCCTGAAAATGAATTTGGTGAATTTTTTAATTGTATTTTAGTTTTTATGAATTTTTTAATTTTCAAAATAGCTATGTCACTTAATTAATTCATTTAATAGATCAAATTAATTCCAATTGACTTAAAATTTTTTATGTGAGGTTTTCTGTATCCTAAGTGACAGTGGAAAATTGATTTCAAGTGATTTTGATGTGTGGTCACTCCTAATTAATTAAAGTTCATTTTTAAGTGTTTAGGATAATTAGGGTTATTTTTAAGGAGTTAAGTCAAATCATAATTTTCCTAGGGTCCTCTGGTCACAAGTACCTCCCCTAATTTTCCTAGATTTTTCTAAGCAATATGCAAATTATTGGAATTAAAATGCTAAAACAACCAAATTTTTTTGGAAAATAGATAACTTCCCATAGAAGTGGCCTCTGACCTTGGAAAATTGAAGGATTGTTCCCAAGAACAGAGGCTACAAAAGCCCTATGGTCTCATGCCATGGTGAATTGTGTGTGTGAGTGGAGAATTAAAATACTCAGATCATTGTTTAATTAATTAAAAATAAAATACTCAACAAAATAAATTAATTCTTTTTTCACATTGTTCTCCTCTGTTCACTGAGCAAGAGGAGATTTTTATTTTATTTTTGTGAATTTCCTACACAAAGATATAAATTTTCAAAGGTCAGGGCATTTAAATAATTCAAAAATACCCTATTTATCTACTTAACCACATCAGCGCCGCGTCATCCTCGTCCATGTCGAAGCTCCACACGATGTGCTCTTGTTAGACTCTGCCATCTGACTCGGCAGCCATGCGGCCCGCAGTTTCGTCCCATTGCTCCATCCGGCTTGATCTCAGCCGTTCATCCAATACACGAGCAAATGGACGACATCCGTTCATCATCCGCGAGCGCCCTAACCCGAGAACCGTCCATACTCAAACCTTAAGATCTCCCTCATTTATCAACCAAATTACATGATCTTAGGCTTTATGAACTTGTCTCAACAAGGCACACACATCTATATGGCTATGATGCTTTGAAATTGAATTAAACAAAATAGATAATCAAAACAAGCTCTCGGGAAGGAGGAGTTCAATACATTAGCTCTAAGAAGTGAAGCTTCAATCAGAGGGGCTTGGCACGTTCGTTGGAACCTGAGGAAGCAAGGGATGAAGCCTGAAGCTGTGGTGAAATGCCTAGACCAGATTTCCACCAAGGCCCATTTCAAACCTTGGCCGATAGAAGGAATGGCTGGCCTGTGAGGGGGCTTCCACTAGGGAACTTATTCTCTTAGTCTGGTGATGGTGCAGAGTTGATCAATTTGGGGTTTTTCTCACTGTGGTGAAGTGTCCTATTTTGGGGTAGATTTTGAATTGAGAAATTGAGCTCTGTTAATGGAGATTAGGGCAGGGAAGCAGTGGGGATTGAGTTCTCTGTGCTAGGAGAAGAGTTTGGAGTGAATTGGGCAGAGTTTTGCTAAGGTTGGTTTCAGTACCTTTTATGGCCGTGAGGGAGGTGAGTTTAAATAGCCATGGCCATGACTGATTTCAGGGAGGTTTGGAGGCTGGGATTTGCTACCTAGGGGAGGAGAAGAACATCCATAATGGCCATTTGGGTTGGGACAGCTCAACAGGCAGATTTTGAATTTTTGAATTCAAGTGAGGCTATCGGCCTGGTGTTTTCCGGCAAGCCAGGTGGTGGTCCGGCCATGGTCCAGTCACCATCTTGACCAGTGAGGTCAGGGGTTGAGTTTGGTGCAAGCAATGGAGGTTGGCCATGTGTAAAGGGCTTGATTTAAGTGGAATGGGGGGAGAGTGCATTTTGGGTTTAATTTGGTCAAATGCATGAATTTGGGTTTGGTGCACCCACCAAGGGGACTTTGGGTGCTGTGGGGGGTCAGGTGAGTCAGCCGGTTTAGTGGGGAGAAGTCACCATCTAAACATATTTAAGTTTAAGCAAGATTTAGAGGAGTTATGAAAAGGCTTAATCACCCTTAAGAGAATCATTAAAGGACTTCCTCCCTTTGCCACTTTGGCATGGTGAGGTGTAAAGTGGCTTCCATGACTCTCATGTGGCTTGTGCATGGCTTATTGGCTCACATTTGGATTGGGAATGACTTGGCTTAATTTCATGAAATAGGTTTTAGAAATTTAAACATTTAGGGGTAATTTGGCATGAGGCTTGATTTAGCTTTATTTGATGATTGATTTAGAACTTAGGGGAATGATATCAATTAAAGGGATGATGAGAAGAATGCCATATGAGCATTAGAATAGATTTTGGGCTTTTAAATTTGATGGAAATGAGCTTTCAAAATATTTTAAGGAGATGGGCTTTTAGGTTTTAAAATAAACTTTTGGATAAAAAATTGGTAAAAGGTTGTGCCAAATAAATGTTGCATTTAGTTTAGGAATGTGTTGTGAAGATTTTAGAAAAGATTTGGGGTTGAATTGGGTTTAATTTGGGTCTTTTAGTAATAAGGTCAAAGTGGGTCAAATTGGGCTAACTTGGGCTAAAGGCTAATGTTAGGTTTTATGTAAAATTAATGTTGCAAAATGTTTATGGAGGTGTAAAAAGAGTTTTCAATTTTGGTCGGGTCTTAATTTTGGAATTTAGGCTTGTTTGGGTTCATGATTGGTTTAGGGTAATTTGGGGAGATTTTGGTTTGAGTTAGGCTTGGGTGAAGTTTGAGTCCAAATATTGGGTAAATTAATGTAGGGTTTTGTTTTTGGGGATGTTAGGAAGATTTCAAAACAAATTTAGAGAAAATTTGGTAACCTTTGGGTTCAATTTGGGATGGATTAGGTTAGTTGGTCACTTTGGGCCTTAAGGGCCAATTTGAAATTTTTGATCAAACTGGTTTAAATTGACAAATGTAGGGTAGGTGTTAATTAAAGAAAATAATGTGGATAATATTTTGGAATTTTTTGGATTTTTTTAGAATTTTTAGAATTTTTGGAGTTTTAGGCTATTTAGGGTACAAGGAGGGTACATGAAGGGTATTGGGGACAATTTTTGAAAATTTTGGTATATTTGATCATGGATGATCAATTTGAGTGGTGGGGAATGCTTGAGATTGATTTTGAGAAATCTTGGTTAATTTAGGCAATTTTGGGAATTTTGGACAACTTCGAGGGTATTTGGTAGGTTTGGGGGGGTTAGGGCCCCGAGGGTAAAAAATTGAAATTTGGGAAAAATGAAGATTGATTAGATGTGAGTAAAATGAAATCATTTTGGTTGAGCCATGAAGCCATGTTAAGCTCTCAAGAGCCATGAAAGGACTCATTTTAGGCACTCAATATGTTGTTCCTAACCCTCTTAGCCAGGGGCTTAGGGGTTGAGGCCCATCCATACGAATTTCCTACATGAGGTAGGAAGCTGAGTTGGGTAAGAGTGGTTTTAGGGTTTAGAGTGTGTGTGAGAGTGTAGTGTGTGCAAGCTGAACCTCACCAAGACCAAGCCACCCAGGGTAATCCTAAGGCCAAAGAATCCTATTGGAATTCATCCTTGAACCTCCACATTTGACTTTTAACCTTCCAAAGGGACTTGGAGGTTTGTGGTCATTTGTGTGGGGGTTCAAGAAGAGTTAATAAGTGTTTGAATTTCTAAGTGGTGGGTCCCATTTCTAGTCCTCTGGAATAGTCAAAAGGAAAACCTATGGCTAGATCCTAAGCACTAAGGAGAGAGAGAGATCAACCTCACCAACAATGAGGTCAACAAATGGACCCCCAGTAAGTGTGGTGTGCTAACCAAGCACACCGCGCGTATTGGTGTTGACCGAAGAGATCAACAAGACTAACATAGACGTCCAAGTGACACACTTAGAATGAAGCGTAGAAAATTTCTGCTAGGGAGTTTGAGATAATTCTCCAAGACTAAAGATTCCAGAACTCTCACTGGGGATGGGAAAAAGGAGGTGAATTTTAAATCATAAGATTTCAAGAGATTGGATTTTAGATTTGTTTCATTTTTATTTCAAGTTTCAATTTTGAGTTGAGTTTCAATTTTGGTTGCATTTTGACTTAAGATTGATTTCAAGGTAGATTTCGCAGAAGTTCTAAATTTAAAATGAGAATTGGAACCTAGGTTCCAATCTCGGGATTGCAAAGAGAACTGGAATTTAGGTTCCAGCCTTGATGAGGGAATCAGAAATTAGGTACCGATCGCGAAAAGGGTGAGAACTGGAAGTTAGGTACCAGTCTCGCAAGAGAGTCGAAAGTTAGGTATCGACCTCGAAAAGGGTGAGAACTGGAAGTTAGGTACCAGTCTCGGAAGAGAGTCAGAAGTTAGGTACCGAACTCGAAAAGGGTGAGAACTGGAAGTTAGGTACCAGTCTCAGAAGAGAGTCAGAAGAAGTTAGGTACCGACCTCGAAAAGGGTGAGAACTGGAAGTTAGGTACCAGTCTTGGAAGAGAGTCTAAAGTTAGGTACCGACCTCGAAAAGGGTGAGAACTGGAAGTTAGGTACCAGTCTCGGAAGAGAGTCGGAAGTTAGGTACCGACCTCAAGATTTCAGGAGTGTGGAAAAGTTTCTTGGAAGAGTGTGAATTTAGTGGACACCGAGATCAGGATGCCTTGTCGGTCTTATACCCAAGTTGAAGGATTAGAATGCAAAAAAGTTTCTCGGAAAGACTGCAAGATTAGTGGACACCAAGATTAGGATGCCTTGTCGGTCTTATACCCAAGTCAGAGGGTTAGAATGCGAAAGAGTTTCTCATAAAGAGTGCGGGATTAACGAACATTGAGATTAGGGTCGGTCTTATACCCAAGTCGGAGGATTAGGATGCAGAAAAGTTTCTCGGAAGGATACGTGATTAACAGACACCGAGATTAGGATGTCTTATCGGTCTTATACCCAAGTCGGAGGATTAGAATGCAAAAAAGTTTCTTGGAAGGATGCGAGATTGGCGAAAATTCAAAGAAGAGAATCGAAATTTGAGTATCAATCTCGAAATGAGAACTGGAAGTTAGGTACCAGCCTCAAAAGGATGGGAGTTGGAATTTAGGTACCAATCCCAAAAGTTGGTATTTGATTTGGTTTTGAAGATTATGCGGAGAATTTTGTTGTAGTAGAAGATTGGAATGAGACATGAAAGTGTTTCACATCCCAAGAGAGTTGATCAAAGTTTGATTGTTTGGTGAAGGATATGAATCCATGCCATCAGAACCAAATCGAAAATTTCGTGGTTCTATGTCAGCGGACTAAGTTGACCTTCTCATAAGAGGGAAGGGATTGCAGGGAGTTGAGAAGATTTGAGAACAGCCGGAGGCTGGGGATTTCAAATTTGGGGTTTCGTTTTCACTGTTTGTTTTTAGTGATTTGATTTTGTTTTGATATTCAAGTTTGAATTTTCATTTTGATTTACATTTTTTTATTCATTTCTTTTATTTACGATTCGAAGTTTTGAATTGATTTGCTTTGAGTTTCGGTTCGTGTTTTATTTGGATTCGAGTTTGGATTTTTATTTCATTTTTGTTGTTATCGTTTCATTCAAATCGTTTGTCGGCATATTTTTAGGTTGTGTGTTTTATTTTGAAAAGGGGTCGCCTAACAGAAGTTGTCGGCGAATTTTTTAATTTAATTTAAATAAATAATTTGAAAATTAGTGTTTGATTTTTGAAAATAATTTTAAATTTGAAGATTTTAAGATATGAAATCAAACCGATCTCACATCCCAAATAGTTTATATAAACGAGCATCGCATCACAAACCGTGTATCTATCCCGAAGAATAGACACACTGCTTGATGATGGGGCTCGATTAAATAAACTAGAAGATTCGTGACATCCGTTTGGTCTGCGAACCAATTTTATAAGCCGATAAATTCCCCTGCTTAATATGAAAGCATTAAACAGGGTTTATATTACCTGAGTTCTTTAAAATTCCCTATAAGGGCAAGCCCCTATAGTTAATTACATCTTAAGTGACGGGAATCACCTAAGAAAACTCTCGATAATAATCAATAATTCTGATCTCAAGAATTTCAAAGTTTAAGTTTTCAAAGGATTGAATTTTGGAATTTCAATAGGGAATGGATCAAGTTTGGAACATTTTGTTTTGAGAATTCAAAGGAAGAAAGGTAGGAGAAATTACGGATTTGAAGCGAACTTTGGTAATTTCCCGACTATCCTATTGTTTGGCTTGAATTTAGGAAAGTCCTAATGTCTATTTAATGTTTTGATTTTGTCAATTTTAATTAATTAGGGCTTATATTTATATGATAGAATCATACAAATAGCCTCGAAGATGTGAGGGTTTATGTCGTATCAGACGACTACCTCGGAATCCTAAGACCGGTTAGGGCTTAATTTGCAATGCAAATGCCTAACGAAGAGTTAAGGATTTATGTTACACTAGGTAAACTACCTCGAAGTCCTATGGCTTGGTTATTTAATTCTAAGGAAGCTTTGCTGAATTAGACCCGAGTTTTGCTGATGACGATGGCCGTGCTGCCCACCATGCTCCGAGCTCCTTGTTGTTGCAGAGGTTTAGTTTTAGAAGTCATAAATCAGGAGATGAGAAAAGTGTTTTGGTTTAGAGAGAATCTTAATTTCCAAGTGTTTTTTGTGTTTTAATTAAAACAAATCTTAAAGTTGATTATAACGACACCGGTTAAGATCCCACGGTTCCATCCTTCTGGCATCATTATTTTTATCGGATTCACTTAGTCCGGATGAATTTGCTAAACTCAGTCGAATGAGTTCCACACTTTCATTTAGACCGTGGGAAATCCCATTAGCAACACGTAGGTTACATCATCCGAGGTATTCCCGATCATCCAACAGGACGTTTTAATTTAGTTGTAATTGTAGTTTTGTGTTACGTTTGTGATTAAATTTTGAGTTGCTTTATATTTTGGAATGTTGTGGCGGTGAATTTTATCTTGCAATAACTTTTAACTTAGTTTTGGTTTCGGTTTAGGGACTATCCTAAAGGTGTGGGTTTTCATACAACGGTTGTTTATCATGCAAGAAAAAGTAAGTGCGATGCGATTAAAGAAATTGCAACAATGTAAATTGCAAAAAGTAAATTGCAATAAAATAAAAGCGTACTGGAGGGTCTTCCCGTCATCCCAAGCTGCACTTAAAACACAATTAGAATATTTAAGCGAGTTCCTAGGTAAAAGCTATGGTAAGGGTTATGGTTTTCTACCAAGTTCCTAATCCTATAGCTAGTCATTTCCTATGACGTCTAGGTTCCTTGTGTTTTTGTTTGAGGACGATTTTCTTCATCAAAGAACCATTAAGTTCAATTGTTCTTATGAACATCCTATCATATCGAGGAAGTGCTTAAGGCAAATCTTAAACATCTTTTCAACATTTCTAGGATTGTTTTAAGTCAGAATGAATTCGATTACACAAATGAATTAACCGTCCGAGATTTAGTTAAGTTTTGTTATTATCTTACTCGATGAACTAGGATGTTTGAATGTCCTATAAGTGAAGTAACATTTCATTTAATATTACGTTTAGGAGTTATGACAACTAAAGCTTTCGAGGGTAAATTGGTGTTCAAATGGTTTGTAATTTAATTTAATTTCAATTAATGGGTTTAAGTTCGGAATAGTGTTCAAGTTATTTTAGATTTATTTTGAATTCTTTATGTCTTTGGTGATGTTATATTTAATTTAATTTAATTTAATTTAATTTAATTTAATTTAATTTTAATTCAATTTAATTCAATTTAGTTTGATTTGATGTTAAATTAATTTAATTTGATTTGATTTAATTTCCTTTAATTTAATTTAATTTAATTTAATTTAATTTAATTTAATTTAATTTTAATTTAATTTTAATTTAATTTTAATTTAATTTAATTTAATTTAATTTAATTTTTATTTAATTTTAATTTAATTTGTTTTAACTTAATTTAATTTAAATTTGATTTTATTTATTTAATTTAATTTAATTTAATTTATTCATTTAATTTTATTTAATTTGTTTATTTAATTTAATTTAATTTAATCTTTAATTTAATTCAACTTTTAATTTTAATTTAATTTAATTTAATTTAATTTAATTTAATTTAATTCAATTTATTTTACTTAATTTAATTTAATTTTTAATTTAATTTTTATTTTTAACTTTAATTGGAATTTTAAAAGAGTTTAATAATTTAACTTTAGTTTAATGATTAAGTCTTTTAATATTTTAAATTTGAGTTATCACTTTAATTAAGAATTGAATATTAATGAGATGATTAATTTAGGGATTTTTAAATTAAAGAATAAATCTCTTCTCAACAATATCCCTATTTTAATAATCCCAATTTTATTATTCTTCCAAATTTAATCAATTATTTAATTAAGGTTTAATTATTTTAAATTGCTTAATGGGTTTCTACCCTTTAATTATTTAAGTTTCAATCATCCAAATTAGATTAGGATCAAATATTTTACTTGTTAATTTTATTAAACCTAAAGTTTTAATTAAGGGTTAAAATTTTAATTATCACTTTACCCTTTAAGCTTAATAATTTCATAACTCACTAAATTGAGCTCAAATGAACTTGAAATTTTTATGTGACTTCACTCATATGTCAATAAAGACATGAGAGGAGAAAATGTGATTTTTCTATATTTAATTTATTTATATAATTATTTTTGGTAGAAAATAGAGATTTCCAAGGAAAATTTAATAACATGACCAAGGGAAAGTTTCTGTCCTTAAGAAAATTAGGGGACATTCCTAATGACCAGAGGACCACTTGGACCAATTTTGGTGATTTTTTGAATTATATTATTTTTATTATAATTATTCTAAGTTTTGGAGTGTTAATTAATTTAAAAATAAAATAAATGTTGAAAAATGAATTTTATATTTTTTTAAAAATCTCTCTGATATCAAGGAAACCAAAGAATCAATTTTTGCAATTTTTTGATTTTTCTATGATTTATTATAATTATTTTAGTGAAAATGCTAGAAAATACATTTTCTTAATTTTAAAATTACCTAGGGCTTTAAAATTTAATATCTCATTAAATAGACCTAATAAAAATATGGGGTTTGTTCCTGAGTGATTAAAATTCAAAATGTGACATTTTGGTGAATTTTATTATTTTTGTAATTTTTATTATTTTTTAATTATTAAAAATATTAAAATAATATTAAAAATTAACTTTTTTAGAAAATTGAAATTTTAATTTTCTTAAATTCCCTAATATCAGAGAGGCTCCAAAACCAATTTGGTGAATTTTTGAAATATATTTTGAAAGTTATGAATTTTTAAAGTTGAATTGGCTAAATGGCTTAATCAACCCATTTAGTAGGGCTAACCAAGTCCGATTGACCTCAAATTTTTATGGTGGGTTCCTCCGATCCTAAAGGTCAATGGAGAATTGATTTCAAGTCAATTTGATGTATGGTTAGCTCTAATTAATTAGGGATCCATTTTGGTTGTTTAAGCCGATTAGGGTTATTTTAGATGAGCTAACTCAAAACCTATTTTTCCTAGGGTCCTCCGGTCATAAGGAACATCACCAAATTTTCCTAGAATTTATTTCACAACATGCTAATTATTGGAATTAAAATACTCAAAACGAGTAACATGAATTTGAAAAATCAATAACTTTTCATAGGGATGGCCTCGACTTTGGAAAATTCAGGGAATGTTCCCAAATTCGAGGCTTCAAAAGCCATATGGTCTCATGCCATAGTGAATTGTATACATGCATGGAGAATTAAAAATGTTCGGAGAGTAAATAAATTATTAAAAATAAAATACTTGATGAAATTAAATGATTTCTTTTCCACATTATTCTCCTCCGTTCATCTGAGCGAGAGGTATTTTTATTTTATTTTTATGATTTTCCTACACAAAGTTATGAATTTTCCAAGTGTAGGGAATTAAATAAATAGAAAAATACCCTAATTTTCTATTTATCCACGCGGCGCCGCGTCAACCTCGGCAGCTCCGAATGCACATGCGTCGCGCTCCCATTCAACGCCGCCATCTGACTCAGGGCTCCGGGTCCCGCAGTTCACGTACCATCTCCTGGTCCGACGCCATCTGAGCCGTCCGTCCGCGCGTGTATTAAATGGACGGCATTCGTTCATCGTCCCCGAGCGTCCTCACCCGAGAGCCGTCCACACTAAATCCCTAAGATCTCACTCGATACTTGATGGATTTTCATGTTCTTATGCTCTATGGATTCGTCTTGAGAAGACGAACACATCCATACGGTTTATGTGGGATGAAATTTACGCAATAAAAATAGAGAATGTTTAGAAGCTCGGGAAGAAGAGTGAGGCCATACCTTTGCTCGCGAGAAGTGTGGCTTCGATCCGAGGGTTGTTTCACCTTCGATTGGATCCCGGAAAGCTCCGGATGAAGTCCCCGGTGCAGTGAATTGCACTAGGTAGGATTTCGACCACGCGTCGATCACAAAGCTTGGAGGTCCGGAGCAACCGGGTGGCCTCGGAGATGGGGCTTTTGTCGGTGGACACCTTCCCTTGGTTTGGTGAAGGTGTAGAACCAATCAATTTGGGGATTGGCTCACTGTGGAGAAGTGTCCTGGTTTGAGGCTTGGATTTCAACTCTGAAATTGAGCTCACAGAGAGGAAATGGTAGGGGGATTTCAGTGGGGATCAAGTGCTCTGTGTATGGGGAGTAGTCTGGAACAATTTTGGCAGAGTTTCCTTAAGGTTTGTTTCCAGCCCCTTTCATGGCCGATAGGGGTGGTGTTTAAATAGGAGAGGGTGGAGGGCCTCCCAGGGAGAGTTAGGGCTTGGGATCGAGCTTGCTCTTGCAAGAGAAGAACGACTACGATGGCCAGCTGGGGATGGGGCGGCTCGAGCGAGGAGAATTCAAAGTTGGCTCACATGTGAGCTCTCGGCCATGGTGTTTTCCGGCGACATGGTGGCCGGCCGGCCGGGCATGGGTCACCCTCGAGGTCGAGTGGGTCGGGGGTTGAATTTGGTGAAGTCGATCGGAGTTTGACATGTGTAAGAAGCTTGATTAAAATGGAATGGGGGAGAGTGTATTTTGAGCTTATTTTGGTCAACTCATGCAAATGGGTTTGGTTCACCCTCCCATGACTCGGTGTGGGCTGAGGGAAAGTCATTTGGCTCAGCTTGATTGGAGTGGTGAAGTCTCCATCCATGGTGAGGTGGCTAAGCATGGTTTAGAGTGTGACATGAATATGGTTAAAAAGGGCTTAATGAAGGATTAGGAAAGAATCCCCTCTTCTTGCCATTAATGGCTTGGTGAGGTGGAAAGTGGTCTCCATGGCTTCCATGTGGCTTGTACATGGCTCAATGGCTCACATTTGGCTTGGAAAAAGTTTGGTCAATTTCATAAAAATGGGTTTTAAGAATTTTGGATATTTTGGTGAAAATTTGGATGAAGCTTCATTTAGAATTATTTGATCATTGGTTTATGACTTAGGGATGATTTTAATTGAATGGATGATGTAGAGAAATATCATGTGGGCTTTGGATGAATTTTTGGGCTTTTGGATTTGGTGGAAGTGGGCTTTTAAAATGGTTTAAGGAATGGGCCTTTAAGTTTAAAAATGAGTTTATGGATGGGAATTTTGTAAAGAGGTTGGACCAAATAATTGTTGGGTTTAGCTCATGGATGTGTCATGAGAGACTTGAAGCAAATTGGGGGTGATTTGGGTTTAAATTGGGTTGAATTTGGGCTCTTTTGGTGAATGAGCCAATATAGGTCAAAGTGGGCCAAGTTGGGCTAATGTTGTTCTAGGGTTGAAATTGATGTAAAAATTAATGTTGAGAAATGTTTATGGGAGTGTTTCAAAGAGGTTTTGACTTTGGTTGGGCTTTGATTTTGGGGTTTGGGCTCATTTGGGTTAGGTTTGGTTTTAGGTCAAAATTGGGCCTTTTAGCTTTGGGTTGAATTTGAGTGGGGTTTGGGTCCAAATCTTGGGCAAATCATGTTAGTGTTTTGCTTGTGGGGATGCTAAAGAAGATTTAGAAAAGATTTGGGGTTAATTGGAGTTGAATTGGGTGAGTTTGGGTTAGGTTTGGGTCATGGGTCCAAATTGGGCTTTAAGGCCAAAAGTGAAATTGGATCCAAATGTCAATCAAATTGGACTTGGATTTGATCTAGATTGGTGTTGGGAATGTTGAATTGAAGTTTAGAATTGAATTTGACCAGAATTTGGGTCAATTGGGTAGGTTTGGTTTGACATTGGGTTCACTTAGGGTTAAAATGGGTCAAATTGGGGGTTTTGACAAAAGTAGGGTAAATTGACAAAATTGGCCCATGGTGTAGTTGAACAAAATGAAATTGGGAATATTTGGGATTTTCTAGAATTTTCTGGGAATTTTCTGAATTTTTGGGATTTTGGGTTAAGAGGGGTATTTTGGGTATTTGGAGGGTATTGGGAGGTATTTTTGGAATTTTTGGTATTTTTGGGTATGGATGATCAATTTGAGTGATGTGGAAATGTTTGGGATTGATATTGGGGGATTTTGGATGATTTGGAAATTTTGAAAAATTTGGGTAATTTCAAGGGCTTTGGGTAGGTCAGGCGGGTGTAGGGTCCCGGGGGTCAAAAATTGAAAATTTGGAAAATTGAAGATTGAGTAAATTTGAGTGGAATGAAATCATTTTGGTTGAGCCATGAAGCCATATCAAGCCCACATGAGCCATGAAGGGACTCATTTGAGGCATTCACTATGTTGTTCCTAACCTCTTGCACGAGGGCTTAGGGGTTAAGGACCATCCATGTGAATCACCTACATGAGTCGGGAGGTCAAGTTAGGTATGGGTGTAGTTTTAGGAAGTGTGTGAAAGTGTAGTGTATAAGTGTAGTGTGTGTGTAAGTCAGCCCTTCACTGCGACTGGGACACCTGAGGCGGTCCTAAGGCCAAAGAATCCCATAGGAACTCATCCTTTAAACTTACACATTTGATTTCAACCCTCTAGGTGATTAGGGGTCTACGGTCAAGTTTGTGGAGTTTGCAGGGAGTTAAGAAGTGGTTTGAAATTCTAGATGGTGGATCCCAATCCTAGTCCTCTAAGATAGTCAAAGGAAAAGCCTAAGGCTAGATCCTAAGTACTAAAAAGAAGAAGAGAAGACCTCATCAAAAATGAGGTCAACATCGTTCTTTGTTCAACTTTCTTTAAATCGAGTCAAACTCAGATTTAGTGGCGTTTGCAATCAATTACACAAAACTGAAGACAAAATACTACATAGTATTTTCCATTAAAAATGTCGAGAGTACATCAGGTGATTCCATCAAAACATTTTTGATGACATCTTTCTGAAAACAGTCTTTTACAAAATTCATGTATGTCTGAACACAGACTGCACTGATATCTTCATGTATTCTGACAAAACTATCTATTTGATTCATCCATGTCTGAAAAGTAAACTGCATAGGTGATAAAATCACCTTCTAAGCCACTTTCCGGAGGAAAATCCCATGCAAGTGTGCTTTAGAGGTGTGCTACTACCATGTAGCTTGCGGCTCATACGTCTGTAAATTTTCTAGTTCTGGATCTGGCCGGAAGTAGATCAAAATCTTGCTCTCATCCATCCTTCTGAAGGTGATGGAGATCTGCTCGTAGGGAACTCTTGGGATGCAGTGCTTCGCCACATCTGCACCATTTCCTTGTAGTACGAGGACAGAGCCTACCGGTAGGGGTATCTCTACCGGTAGGGGTAAGACTTGCCAAGCCACCATCATCCTTATCATTTTCTTAATCAGAACTGGCAATGGATCCACTTCATCGTAGTGGAGTATCCCTGGCAGATTTCCTTTCTTGTCATCAATAATGTTGTAACAACATCCGAATTGGATTGTAATCCTCCTCTTGCCTCGTTTTCATTTCTTCGGCTCGGAGTAGGTCTTGCTCCGTAGTCGTCCTGCACGACCCTGCTTCTTCAGCTCGGTGACATAGTCCACGATCTAATTAAGCTCGTAGTGAGAGAGGACATCCGTATGCAACTCCAGTCCCTCCAGGATATTGACATATCTGCCTCGAATTCTCTGAAAGTATTCAAAATTCTGTTTCCGCACTCTCTGGATCATCTCCAACTCGTTCTCTGAAATTATCTGGAACTGTCGTTGTCTAGTGATGTACTGTGGGATGTACGGCTCCACACCATCACACTCTCCTGGAATCATCACCGTCTCAGATGCAGGCCCTGTAGTAACCTCCTCTGGAACAACCTCTGCTATGATGCTCCTGAGGGCTGGCCTCCTTGGATGACTGCTGCGGTCGTCGGGGTTTCTTCCTTGTTCTGTTCTTCTGTCAATTTCTTTGGCATCTTGTGGATACGACGATTCTTGTTTCTTCTTTGAGTTGGGGTCAGAGTAGCTCTCCTCTCTCCCTGGATTTCGGTAGGGACGACACTGACAAGCTTCCCTCCTGCGGTAGTTATCACTGATTTCATCTTGTGGTCGTCGATCACGTTGATCTTCCTTTTCTGGTTTGCAGTATGCTGAACCTTCTCACTGAGTTTCATCACCGTATTTCCATGGGACTGCCCGAGGTCCACAGTAGTCCAAGCAGTTTCTTCATATTCTAGCTTCAGCTGTGTAAAGTCTGAGTCAACTTCGATCACGGCACCAGCTTTCAACTCTTCTTCGTTAAGTGCAAGACTTACGCCATCTTTAAAGTTCAGAACTAACCGCTCGTTCGACATTTCACTACGAAAAAGCAAGGAAAGGATCATGGGTTATACTTAGAACGAGAACAATAAGAAAATTTACTTATTAATGGAAAATTCTTATTCATTCCTTTTAAATTTTAAGTGAGAGAGAAAAGATGAGGAAAGATCAGGAGTGAGATTGGCTTGAAAGGAAGGATCGAAATTTATTATTATAATGATTTCTTTCTTCACATATTATTCTTTAATACAGACACTTTTTTGTTAATCTTTTTTTTTTGGTTCGGACACAGTTACAAGTGATTACTGTGCCCGTGCTTCTAGGGGTGAGACTTTGCTTTTTAAAGTTCATCCTTCGAAACATCAGGTTGCGTAATACTTCTTCAAATATCGTCCGTTGATCGGAAGCATTGGTCGCTCTCCACGGTAATTCACAAGCTGGTAGGAACCTTCTGAGTAGACTGTCTCAACCACGAACGGCCCCTCCCAAGTCAGTTCAAATTTACCTCCTATCTTGCGGTGTGCAAGAATTGATCTTCTGAGAACTAGAACCAATTCACCGACTTTGAACGTCCTTGAGCGGACCTGTTTATTGTGGGCTTGGATCATCTTGGCTTGATACAATTCAAGATTCTGCTATGCTGAAAGTTGTTTCCCTTCCAAGCTTTCCAATTCTTCTAGTCTTAACCTGGCGTTCTCTTCTGTAGTGATCTTGTTTGCAATTGCAATTATGAGTGACGGAAGCTGCACCTCTAAGGGCAAGATGGCCTCAGACCCGTACACCAGAGCGTAGGGCGTAGACTGAGTAGGAGTTCTGAAAGTTATTCAACAGGCCCATAAGGTTTCTAATAACTTCTCGTGCCAATTTCTCTTGTTATCGTCCAAAGTTTTCTTTAAGATTTGGATGAGAGTTTTATTAAAAGCCTCGACCAAGCTATTTGCTCTTGGGTAGTAGATTGTCGAATAGAGCCAGTCGATCTCGTGCCTTCTGACAAAATTGTTGATAATCGTGCTTCTAAAAGTGGACCCGTTATCTGAGATAATTCTGCGCGGTACCCCAAAATGGTAGGCGACTTGATTCTTGAAGAACTGCATCATGTGAAGTGCTTTCACTTTCCTGACCAACACTGCTTCTTCCCATTTGGAAAAGTAATCTGTAGCTGCAAGGATGAAGTGATGTCTATCGGACCCACAATATCTGTGCCCTAACACTCAAATGACTACGATGTGATTGTCAGATGTAGCACATTTGGAGGTTGATGTAGAACCACTCCATGCACTTGACACTGGTGACAGCTCTTGGCAACCTTCATGCAGTCGGTCATCATTGAGGGCCAGTAGTACCCTAATATTTTAATCTTCATTCTCATTCGGACTCGATTGAAGTGCGCCACAAAGTCCTGAGTGTACCTCTTTAACAATTTCACGAGCCTCAGACTCACTCAGGCACCTTCGCCACATCTGATCGAAAGATCTTCTGTATAACATATTTTTTATTAATGCATATGACAGAGTTCTTTTCTTAATTTGATGAGCTAATGACTTATTGTCCGGTAGGTTTCCTATTTGCATGTAGTCTATTAATGGCAGCCGCCAATCTGCTGTAGTTTCTATTACTGCTGCAACTTTTTCTTCCTCTTTTCTGATTTGTGTATTGCATCCATGTCAAGTTGTGAGAGAACCTGTCGTCCCTGAACTGACATTTCAACTGACTCATCCTGTAAGCATGCAAACTCTTCTGGGAGATCGTTTTCTCTTCTGGGAATCTTGTAGATCGTTACATTCAAAATCTGCTCCAATAACTTCATGGCATACTGAAAGTATTGCTCGAGTCTTGGTTTCAGAATTCTGTACTGTCCTGTGACCTGTTGTATGATCAACTGCGAATCACCGTAGAAGTTGATATCTGTTATCCCCATCTGAATGGTTAACTCTAGTCCGATTATAAGGGCTTCGTATTCTGCTTCGTTGTTCGTACACGGCTCTATTAGATGGTAGGAGTACCTTAACATCCCTCGCTCCGGCGTTATAAAGATTAGTCTGATTCCTGCCTTACCGGGCACTATCGTTTGCAATTCTTTATCATTCTGTGCTGATGATGCTTCATCGAAGTATAGTTCCCAACGTTGATCATCAGGGTCTTCTAGGCTCATTATCTTCTCGTCTGGTAAGTCATCGTTGAGAGGCGATTTTGCCGGTAAAGGGTGTGTTGCGAGAAAGTCCACTAGGACTTGTCCCTTTACGGCACGGAGAGGAATGAAAGTTATATCGAATTGCAATAGTATCATTGACCACCTGGCAAGTCTGCTAGAAAGAGTCGGTCGGGTCATCAAATATTGCAATGGATTGAACTTCAAAATAAGGTTGACCTTATGAGAAAGCATGTAGTGCCTGAGCTTTCGTCTTTGCAAAGACCAGGGCCAAACAATGCTTTTCAATCGAAGGATACTTTATTTATGTCAGAATTAGATGACGACTTAAGTAGTAGAGATCATTTTCTTTATACTCGTCATTGACCTGGGTTAGCAGGGCTCCGAGGGAGTCGTTTAAAGCCGCGGTATAAAGTATAAGCGGTTGACCCGAGACTGGGGCTGCTAAGACAGGAGGTGTCATTAGGTATTGTTTGATGTCATCAAAGGCATGTTGACATTTGGAGTCCCAAGTAGACTTGGCATCCTTCTTAACCAAAGCAGAAAAGGGCTGAGACCTTCCTAACAAATTTGAAATAAAGCGTCGAAGATATGCCAACTTCTCTTGAAAGGATCATAGTTGTTTTAAGGTTTCGGGAGGCAGCATTTCTAAGATAGCTTTAATCTTCTCCGGATCGATTTCAATTCGGCGATGTCGGAAAACAAATCCCAAGGATTTCCCAGAGGCGACACCGAAGGCGCATTTTAGGGGATTCATCTTAAGATTAAATTGCCTTAATTGCTCGAAAAAAATTCTCAAATCATACAGGTGATCTTCCTTCAGTTTGCTTTTAATGACCACATCATCCACGTAGCACTCGACTTGGTTGTGAATGAGATCATCAAAAATCCTTGTCATCGCTCTTTGGTGTGTTGCTCCTGCGTTCTTCAATCCGAAGGGCATTACTGTGTAGCAGTATATCCGATTGGCGTTCTGAAGGCTGTGGCTTTTCGTCTTCTGGTGCCATCTTTATCTGGTTGTGTCCTGATGATCCATCCATGAAAGAGAAGACTTCATGTGTCGAAGCGATGTCAATCATCAATTCTGGAATTGGTAGCGGGAACTCATCCTTTGGGCATGCTTTCTTTAAATCTCTGAAATTCACGTAGACCCTGATCTGACCATTCTTCTTTCTAACTGGTACTACATTGGCTAACCAAGTCGGGCATTGCTCTTCACTGATAAATTTAGTGTCGATTAGCTTCTTAACTTCAACTATAACTTGTTATTTGATTTCTAGACACATTCTTCTGGGAGCTTGTCTGACTGGGACGGTAGCGTGATCCACTCCTAGCTTGTGAACTGACAATAACGGTGGCACGCACAAGGTGGATATGTTTGCGGAGCTTAATAACTATATAAGTGTTTAACAGAGTAAAAATAACAAATGTGCCCCATTTTATCAACGCAAGTATACATATCGTTCAAGTAATAAAAGGATCTAATGGAGTCCTAGATATCGATACCACAGGGAAGTTTAGAGATTAAGAACTAATTTCAGCATATGCAATTACTATCTAGTATACGGAAATATAGAACACTTATACTAAACCCTATTACTTAATGGAAGATTGCAATTTAGAAAATGTATATTTCTCCTTATTAAGAGAATTAAGTGAATGGATTATTAATTTAGTTAGAATTATATTGTGCCAAATAAGAGTATTTCTATTCTTTACCCTTTGGTCCAGGCATAAAGAACATTGACTAATCCTAGGCTTGGTTACTGAATCTGTGGCTAGGCTGGGAGGATACCAGCTGCCACTTCAAAGCTCCCACGTTCCCCTCGCCTGAGGGCTAACATCTACACTTCAGCTCCCAAACGATAGGACCAAATTTGAAAATTTTAGTCTGTCACACTAAAATATCCAATTCTACGCTTGATAAATAATATTTCCTTATTTATTTGCACCCTCCTTTCAAGGCTTTTGATTTTCCTGAATTTTGGATGTAATCTTCACTATAGTTGATAATTCAACATATTTTAACAGTTCAATTGGCCAAATTGAAAGTAAATTAAGATTTAAGTAAAAGATTATCACAATTTTTATTTAATATTTAAGGCACAACTAATTCAATTTTCCATTTCACAAAATCTCAACAACAAGGAGAAAGACAGAGAAAACTACTCAGAATGCATAGGAAGAATAACACAAAACTTGGATTTCATTTAAAGCTATAAAACAATAAACAAAAACTTATCTTGAATCTTCTCCCCAAGCAGACTTATTGAAGTTCCTCTAACTCTTCCTTCTTGTACAACACACTCAATTAAACTTACTAATGAACTCTCTAAAACACACTCACACACTACAGACTCTCCAGACACAGATTAAGACACACACACCAAAAGAAAACACAGTGTTTCGACCTAAATCTGTCTCTATTTAAAGAGGGAGAAATATTTCCACAGGTTTCTTAATCACCTCTTCAAAAAGCATCCAGATTCATTGAACATTTGCTTGAACCGACCTTCTCGGCTTCGGCGTGCTCGATGGCGCCTTCGGCGGGCTTCTAGAACATTGGTCAACTGCTAAGGCTCGCTTTCGGCGGACTCGATCTCGCCGTCAGTGAGCTCCTTTATAATATATTCAAAAACTTTCAGGAAAATCACGCCGTCTGCGGCCTATTCCTCGCCGACGACGGGATAGTTCAATTTTCATCTCTTTTAGTCCTTTTTGTTCCATATTCGCTTCTTTTCGATCTTTTTGCTCCCATTACCTATAATTCTTCATATCTGCAATAAAACATAGAAAATACCTTTCTTTAAAGTGAAATTTCATATAAAATTGGTATGAATTTCTCAATATATTTTCTTGTTATCAAAGTCCCCCAAACTTAACTATTACTTGTCCTCAAGTAATCTTGATACTACATAAAAGTAATGATTATTTGTAGTAAAGTTTTAATTCAGAAATACAATGAATTTAATTTAAATAAATATTATAGTAAAGTTTATTAGAAAAAAATTTAGATAATTAAATTAATTCTATAGATATAAGGCTATTTGGTTATCAAGTTTAAGAGTTCTAGTCTTCTATTCATTTCAAGGATGACTATATTTGAAATATTAGATTACTTAGGATATTCAGATGATAGGAAATTCATGAAAACACTATTTAGTAAAATACTAATCAATATATATAAGTTCAGAAATATAACTAAGTTTTACCCTTTAGGTTGATTCAAATGAAGCCAATTTTTGGTAAGGCATCTCCTCAAGCTTCTCCTCACTTACTTTTTCTTTTCTTTTCATTTTGGATTGATTTTCAGTCCTTTTTCTTTTTCTTTTTCTCTCTCTTTTTTTTCTGTATCTGGATAGTATGTTAATAATTTTGAACTTCATTTTCCTCTTCCTAAATTTGAAACTTTAAATATTTCTTTATCTTATATGTATTTCGTAGTTTTCACTTCATTGAGTTTTAATCTTTTCTTTCTCCTCTAAATACCTCAGAATTTAATATTTTAAAATATAGTTTTCCTTACTTTAAATAGTTAACTATATTCTTATCCTTTATTGCATAATCTATAAAATTTGTTTAATCACTAAAAGTATTTCTTTTAACTTTCTATAATAAATTAAATAAATTAATTCTAGTTTACTGAATTAAATTTACTATAGAAAATTAATTATATAAAATTTTTTGAAAATACAAATTAAGAAAAATTTAATAATTAAATTTTTGTTTTTCCCTCCCCTAAACTTAAATTTTTCTATCTATTTATATAGGGTGAAAAGAAAACAAGCTGTAAATTTAAATCATACCTTTCGTGCTTTAGGTATTTCTCCTTTTGAAGTTCACGGAGTTCTTTTTATCACTTAATTAACCTGTACTGTTAATAATTTTCTACACATATATAATATCAAAGAAATTATTGGGTAAAGAAGTTTTGAAATAAGTACAAAATACTAACACAATTTATACATATTATAATACTAAGCACAATTTAACACAACATCCACATACATTTCACTAATCCAGGTTCAGAGTTACAATCACAATTTGAAATATTAAAATTTAAAACTACACAAATTTAACTTATACAACAAATTTTAAATGTCTTACACAACATAATAATCAAAATACATAAAGTAAACAACGAAACAAACACACAACATAAATATCTAATCATAGAATCTAATCATCAACATTAAAATCCCAAACTATATCCTCATCTCCTTGTTCAACAGGTGGAGTAGGCTTGTAGTGAGTATAATGGGGGCACTCAGGAAATATAACATCAAGCTCTCCTCTCCGATAACGATTCTCATCATCATAGTATGCTATCTCAAATTCAGAATGCCCCTGGAGATAATCACTGTCATAATCATGCCTCTACTCTAATCCTCCAATTCTCTGATCAATATGCTCCAATTTTTCTTATATCTTTTCAAAACTTTTCCACTGCAAAGTCATTTTATTCATCAAATCATAAAGGGTGGGAGAACTATAGGTAGGAGGGTCATAACTAGTAGAGGGAATATCCCTACTAGTTGAAGGTGCATAGCTCCTAGTCCCAGATCTCCATCCTTCGTGGGATTCATAAGTCTTTATATTAGCCTAGGTAATGGGTTTCATAGGTTCAACCCATTCCTCATCATCTATCACCTCTATTCTAGACAATTGGTAGAGTGCATAAATTAGACCAAGATGTCCTAGTCCTCCCCCACTTTCACTTTTTGCAATGAATAATATATTTTTATAAATAATACTCCCCACATTTATACTTCTGTGGTTCTGAATACAAAAATTCAGAACTGCTCTATCTCTTGTGACTTCACTATGGTGATAAGTGGGTAGAAAAGTAGAGCAAATAAATAATGCCAAGCCTTAGAGGTTGCATTTAACATAGAAAGGGGGAAGTTTACCCGTTCACACTGCCTAATTTTCCAAGTCCCTTTCCCATAAGTGAGAAAGTTAATCACCTCCTCCAGCGGTCCTTCCATTGTTCTGAATGCATCGTACGCACTGGTATGAAGATCTTGTACTTCATAGAAAGAATTTATTCGTGCAGCATTAAAATCGACTAAAATCCTCTAACTTTTATAGGCTTATCCTCTATTTGGGTCAAATTGGCATAAAACTCTTTTACGACTTCAACTGCAGCTTTATTTGTCGTATAACAGAAATTTTCTCATCTTCTCTCTTTGATCGTTTGTTCCACTTCTCCTCCCGGATTCTTAAAAACTTTATCTTGAATGCATTTTCTTGCTTTGATATTAAAGTTGTATCTTGATTGAGTTTTAGCATTCCCGAATCGTGTCTCATCAAAATCTAGTCGCCTCTTCTGTCGTGGAGCCATTTCTTGATCTATCAAATTTACAAAAATCTCAACTAAATTCCAAAATAATACTAGAATGGCTTCCAAAGGTGACTTAAAATAATCTAAAATGAATTCCATGGATTTCTTCTAACTATTTTCTCCATATTTCAATTTTTTTCAAAATCCCCAAATGTGGAAGAAATACACAGTGAAAATAAAAAATTTTGTATGGGAGTGAAGCTCTTACCAAGGGAAGATAAAATCCGGTGTCAAAATGTGTTGAAATTGCTCCAAATCCAAGATCTTTCAAGCCCTAGGTTGGTTTTTTTGAAGTTTTGAGGAAGGGGACAATGAATAGTGACGGTTGACAGGTCAAATAAAAGTGTTTTTCGGGATCTCACCATCAGCGGGAAAAATCTCATCGTCGGCGAGCTAATTAATTCAAATAGGCTTAAAGTCTCTGGAAAAAGTCGCCATCGGTGGCATCGATCTCGCTGTCGGCGGGATTTTTTGGAAATTAATATTTTTAATATTTTATAATGTTTTCAATTTATTTTAAACCTCGTTAATGTCCAATCAATCAATTAAATATATTTTACTGTGATTAGATACTATTTTAACTCAATTAAATTCACACAACACAAAACATCATAAATTTTATATAAAATCCAAGTGTTTACAATATTCGTACACCACATTACTAACAAGGTATTTTTACAACCTTAACACACCAAATTCAGCATCACAATCCAAACCACAATACTCAAAACACTGAATATAAACAAATAAATCTATATTGAGATCAAATCTTAAAATCTAAAATATCAAAAGTGAAAATTACATAAAAATTAAATTCAAACTAACTCAACACATAAATAAATACGAATGTCTTCTACTCGTCAGGGTTTGTACTAAACTCATCTCTGATATCTTCGATAGAACGTAAATGAACGAATAGATTGTAGAAAGGCCAGTAAGGAAATTCTTCTGTAGAATCTTCTTCAATCCATCATTTCTTTCTCAAAAGCCATATGAAAGTAGCCTCAAGATGTCCAGAATGATCGAAGTGTTCCTTCATCTTCCAATCAATATGATCAAATAAATCAGAGATGTTATTAATTGAATTCTTCACGTTTTGTACCTTTTTTTCCAATCCGTTGAGTTTCCATAAGATCAGATTTTTTTTATCAGTAAAGGGTCTGATTGAAAGAGAATTTTGAGATGGTTGTTTCATTATAGTTATCCAGAGTATGAAACATATCAGTTGGATCTAAGGGTTTCCAAGGCAAACGTAACTTTTCCCAGGCTTCATATGAAACTTGGTACTGACTGCATAGTGCAAAAATTGTTGAATGATGTCCAAGCCCATAAATTGATCCATGAACAATCAGGCCTAAAGCAAACTTCACAATAATTGAACCAATATTGATAGGTAATCCCGCTTGAATACAATAATTCAGAATCGCACACTCCTTAGAAACTTTATATACCCTCATAGTGGGTAATAATTTTGAAGAAATAAAGAAGTGCCAGTGTTTAGAGATGGGGTTTAGAAGTGATGGAGAAAAGCTAACATACTCGTCTTCTCTTGTTTTCCAATCTTCTACTTCATAAGTCAAATATCGATAGATCTCATTCATATTATTTCTTCTAGGGACAAAGTTGGAATAGTGGAAAATGGGTGTATTCTCAATTGAATATAACTCGTTAATTCTAGAAGGAGTGAAATTTACTCATCTGCCTCGCACATAGACGTTTCCGTTGTTGATTCCGTGAAGAATGGAGTAGAATTCTTTTACTACAGGGATGACTAATGCAGAAGTTGTATAGCATAATACCTCCTAATGTCATCACACAATCATCTCCTCAATAGGCGTTTTCAAATTCTCCACTCGTCTATTCACGAATCCTCTTTCTTTGATCAGTCTCTTTTTCATCATTACTTTGTTGAAGGTTCGTTGGGCCTCATAACTGACAAATTTTCTTGTATTGAACACTCAAGATCTAGTGATTTCAAGGTAATTGGATGCCATAATGATGAGTTTTTGTGGAGTTTCAAATCATTTTTAGGAAGTAAATGGTTTAGAATTCGAGTTCTAGGCATTTTTAAAGAGTTAAAACACTTAGAATTGTTAAAAAAACGTCAAAATAACTCCTTAAACCGTTCATTCACTGATGTTGCCGTCGGCGGCAACAATCTCACCATCGGTGGCAACGATCTCGCCGTCAGCAGGATTCTTAAATAATATAAACTAAATTTTGGCAGGCAGAACTCGCTGTCAGGGTGTCGATCTCGCCGTCGGTGGCTAAGGAAAAATTTGCCTAGTTTCGCTCTGGTGTAAATGCTTTCCAATTTTTTCTATGGATCCAATATCGTGATGACTATAAAGATAAATATGAGTAGTATAATTCATTTTATATCATAATTAATAATAAATCAAATAAATATACAATCATTACACATAAATAAAGATAACTATGGGTTACCTCCCATAAAGTGCTTGGTTTAACGTCGTCAGCCTGACCTATTCTAGTTATTAATCAGGTTGACTGAGCATTGTTGACCTCATTTTTGATGAGGTCTTCTCTTCTTCTCTTTAGTACTTAGGATCTAGCCTTAGGCTTTTCCTTTGACTATCTTAGAGGACTAGAATTGGGACCCACCTTTTAGAAATTCAAACCACTTCTTAACTCCTCGCAAACTCCACAAACTCGATCGTAGACCCCTAATCACCTAGAGGGTTGAAATCAAATGTGGAAGTTTAAAGGATGAGTTCCTATAGGACTCTTTGGCCTTAGGGCGCCTACTGGGTGGCATGGTGCCAGTGAAGGGGCGATTTACACACACACTACACTCATACACTTTCACACACCTCCTAAAACCACACCCATACCTAACTCGACCTCCCGACTCATGCAGGTGATTCACATGGATGGTCCTTAACCCCTAAGCCCTTGGCTAAGAGGGTTAGGAACAACATAGTGGATGCCTCGAATGGGTCCCTTCATGGCTCATGTGGGCTTGATGTGGCTTCATGGCTCAACCAAAATGATTTCATTCCACTCAAATTTACCCAATCTTCAATTTTCCAAATTTTCAATTTTCCAAATTTTCAATTTTCCAAATTTTCAATTTTTGACCCCCGGGACCCTACACCCGCTTAGCCTACCCAAAACCCTTGAAACTACCCAAAATTTGCAAAATCACCTAAATTGCTCAAAATTCCCCAAAATCAATCCCAAACATTTCCACATCACTCAAATTGATCATCCATACCCAAAAATATCAAAAATTCCAAGAAAACCTCCCAATACCCTCCAAATACCCAAAATACCCCCCTTAACCCAAAAATCCAAAAATTCAGAAAATTCCCAGAAAATTCCAGAAAATCCCAAATATTCCCAATTTCATTTTGTTCAACTACATCATGGAACAATTTTGTCAATTCACCCTACTTTTGTCAAAACCCCCAATTTGACCCATTTTAACCCAAAGTGAACCCAATGTCAAACCAAACCTACCCAATTGACCCAAATTCTGGTCCAATTCAATTCTAAACTTCAATTCAACATTCCCAACACCAATCTAGACCAAATCCAAGTCCAATTTGATTGACATTTGGATCCAATTTCACTTTTGGCCTTAAAGCCCAATTTGGACCCATGACCCAAACCTAACCCAAACTCACCCAATTCAATTCCAATTAACCCCAAATCTTTTCTAAATCTTCCTTAGCATCCCCAGAAGCATAACACTAACATGATTTGCCCAAAATTTAGACACAAACTCCACTCAAATTCAACCCAAAGCTAAAAGGCCCATTTTTGACCTAAACCCGAAGCCTAACCCAGAATGAGCCCAAACCCCAAAATCAAAGCCCAACCAAAGTCAAAACCTCTTTGAAACACTCCCATAAACATTTCTCAACATTAATTTTACATCAATTTCAACCCTAGCCCAACATTGGCCCAACTTGGCCCACTTGGACCTATATTGGCCCATTCACCAAAAGAGCCCAAATTCAACCCAATTCAAACCCAAATCACCCCCAATTTGCTTCAAGTCACTCATGATACATCCATGAGCTAAACCCAACAATTATTTGGCCCAATCGCTTTACAAAATTTCATCCCAAAATCCATTTTAAAATTCAAAAGCCCACTTTCCTAAACCATCTTAAAAGCCCATCTAAAACCCTTTCAAAAAGCCCAAAATCCACCCTAAAGCCCACATGACATCTCCATTTGCCATCCACTTAATTAAAGCCATTCCCTAAGTCCTAAATTCATCATCAAATCATTCCAAATCAAGTCTCATACAAATTTCCATCAAATTACCAAGAATTCCTAAAATCCATTTTTATGAAATTGACCCAACCTTTTCCCAAGCCAAATGGAGCCATGAAGCCATGCACAAGCCATATGCAAGCCATGGCGGCCACTTTACACATCACCATGTCATTTTTGGCAAAAGGAGGGAGTCCTTTAATGATTCCCTTAAGGGTGATTAAGCCTTTTCATGACTCCTCTAAACCTTGATTAAACATAAATGTACTTAGATGGTGACTTCTCCCCACTAAGCTAGCTGACTTACTCGATTCCCTCGGCCAAAAATCGAGCCTTGGAGGGTGAACCAAACCTAAATCCATGACTTGGACCCATATGGACCCAAAATTAGCCCCTCCCCATTCCATCTAAATCAAACCCTTTACACATGGCCAATGCCGATTGATTGCACTAAGCCCCAGCCCCGACCTCCCCGACCAAGATGGTGACCAATGCACGGCCGGCCGACCACCGGGTCGCCGGAAAACACCATGGCCGAGAGCTCGCATGTGAGCCGACCTAAGAATTCTCCCTTGTTGGCTGCCCATCCCCAGGTGGCCATTGGAGCTGTTCTTCTCTTGCCAAGAGCAGCTGATCCCAAGCCCTAACTCTCCACAGGAGGCCCTCCACCCTCTCTATTTAAACACCACCCCTCTCGGCCATGAGAGGTGCTGAAACAAACCTTAAGGAAACTCTGCCAAAATTGTTCCAGACTACTCCCCATACACAGAGCACTTGATCCCCACTGAAATCCCCTGCCATTTCTTCTCTGTGAGCTCAATTTCAGAGTTGAAATCTAGGCCCAAAACCAGGACACTTCTCCACAGTGAGCCAATCCCCGAATTGATTGGTTCTACACCTTCACCGGACGAGGGAAGGTGTCCACCGACAAAAGCCCTATCTCCGGGCCACCCCGGTGCTCCAGCCTCCAAGCTTTGTGATCGGGCGTGGTCGAAATCCTACCTAGGCAATTCACCGGACCGGGAGACTTCATCCGGAGCTTCGTCGGGATCCGATCGAAGGTGCAACAACCCTCGGATCGAAGCCACACTTCTGCGAGCAAAGGTATGAGCTAATTCTTCATCCCGAGCTTCCGGAGATTCTCCATTTCAAATGCTTTAATTTCGATGCATGATCACCGTATAGATGTGTTCGTCTCTTGAAGACGAATCCATAGAGCATAAGAACATGAAAATCCATTGAGTATCGAGTGAGATATTAGGGATTTAGTGTGGACGGCTCTCGGGTGAGAACACTTGGGGACGATGAACGGATGCCGTCCATTCGATACACGCGCGGACGGATGGCCGGGATCACGTCGGATCGGGAGACGGTACGAGAACCGCGGGGCCCGGCTGCGCGACTCGGATGGCGGCGTCGAATGGGAGCGCGACGCGTGTGCGTTCGGAGGCTGCCGAGGGTTGACGCGGCGCCGCGTGGATAAATAGAAAATTAGGGATTTTTTTTGATTTATTTAATTCCCTAAACTTCAAAAATTCATAACTTTGTGTAGAAAAATCAGAAAAATAAAATAAAAATACCCTCTTGCTCAGTGAACAGAGGAGAATAATGTGGAAAAGAAATTATTTAATTTTATCAAGTATTTTATTTTTAATAATTTATTTACTCTCTGCATATATTTAATTCTCCATGCATGTATACAATTCACCATGGCATGAGACCATAGTGCTTTTGAAGCCTCTGAATTTGGGAACATTCCCAGAATTTTCCAAAGTCAGAGGCCATCCCTATGAAGAGTTATTGATTTTCCAAATTCATGTTACTGTTTTGAGTATTTTAATTCCAATAAATAGCATGTTGTAAAATAAATTCTAGAAAAATTTGGTGATGTTCCTTATGACCGAGAGGACCACTAGGAAAAATAGGTTTTGAGTTAGTTCATTTAAAACAACCCTAATTGGCTTAAGCACCCAAAATGGATCTCTAATTAATTAGAGCTAACCATACATCAAATTGACTTGAAATCAATTCTCCACTGACCTTTAGGATCAGCGGAACCCACCATAAAAATTTGAGGTCAATTGGACTTGGTTAGCCTACTTAATTGGGTTGATTAAGCCATTTAGTCATTTTAAACTTTAAAAATTCATAACTTTCAAAATATCTTTCAAAAATTCACCAAATTGGTTTTGGAGCCTCTCTGATATTAGGGAAATTTAAGAAAATTAAAATTTTAATTTTCTAAAAAAATTGATTTTTAATATTATTTTAATATTTTTAATAATTAAAAAATAATAAAAATCACAAAAATAATAAAATTCACCAAAATGTCACATTTTGAATTTTAATCACTTAGGAACAAACCCCATATTTTTCTTAGGTCTATTTAGTGAGATATTAAATTTTAAAGCTCTAGGGTAATTTTAAAATTAAAAAAATGTATTTTCTAGCATTTTCACTAAAATAATTATAATAAATCATAGAAAAATCAGAAAATTGTAAAATTTGATTCTCTAATTTCCTTGATATCAGAGAGATTTTTGAAAAATATAAAATTCATTTTTCAACATTTATTTTATTTTTAAATTAATTAACACTCCAAAACTTAAAATAATTATAATAAAAATAATATAATTCAAAAAATCACCAAAATTGGTCCAAGTGGTCCTCTGGTCATTAGGAATGTCCCCTAATTTTTTTTAAGGACAGAAACTTTCCCTTGGTCATGTTATTAAATTTTCCTTGGAAATCTCTATTTTCTACCAAAAATAATTATATAAATAAATTAAATACAGAAAAATCACATTTTCTTCTCTCATGTCTTTATTGACATATGAGTGAAGTCACATAAAAATTTCAAGTTCATTTGAGTTCAATTTAGTGAGTTATTAAATTATTAACCTTAAAGGGTAAAGTGGTAATTAAAATTTTAATCCTTAATTAAAGCTTTAGGTTTAATAAAAAAATTAACAAGTAAAATATTTGATCCTAATCTGATTTGGATGATTGAAATTTAAATAATTAAAGGGTAGAAACCCATTAAACAATTTTAAAATAATTAAACCTTAATTAAATAATTGATTAAATTTGGAAGAATAATAAAATTGGAATTATTAAAATAGGGATATTATTAGGAAGAGATTTATTCTTTAATTTAAAAATCCCTAAATTAATCATCTCATTAATATTCAATTCTTAATTAAAATGATAACTCAAAATTCAAAATATTAAAAGACTTAATCATTAAACTAAAATTAAATTATTAAACTCTTTCAAAAATTTCAATTAAAATTAAAAAATAAAATTAAATTAAAAATTAAATTAAATTAAGTAAATTAAATTGGATTAAATAAAATTAAATTAAATTAAAATTAAAAGTTGAATTAAATTAAAGATTAAATTAAATTAAATTAAATAAACAAATTAAATTAAATTAAATGAATAAATTAAATTAAATAAAATAAAATAAAATAAAATAAATTAAATTAAATTAAATTAAATTAAATTAAATTAAATTAAATTAAATTAAAAGAAATTAAATCAAATTAAATTAAAATTAAATCAAATCAAATTAATTTAATTTAACATCAAATCAAACTAAATTGAATTAAATTGAATCAAATAAATTAAAAATTAAATTAAATTAAATTAAATTAAATTAAGTTGAATTAAATATAACATCACCGAAAGACATAAAGAATTCAAAATAAATCTAAAATAACTTGAACACTATTCCAAATTTAAACCCATTAATGGAAATTAAACTAAATCTGCAAACCATTTGAACACCAATTTACCCTCAAAGCTTTAGTTATCATAACTCCTAAACGGAATATTAAATGAAATGTTACTTCACCTATAGGATATTCGAATGTCCTAGATTCAATCGAAGCAAGATAACAAAACTTGAGATTCTTGGACGATTAATTCATTTGTGTAATTGAATCCATTTGGACTTAAAACAATTCTAGCAATATTAAAAAGATGTTTAAGATTCTTCTTAAACACTTTCTCAATATGATAGGATGTTTATAAGAACAATTGACTTTAATTGTTCTTTGATGAAGAAAATTGTCTTCAAACCAAAACACAAGTAACCTAGACGTCATAGGAAATGACTAGCTATAGGATTAGGAATTCAGTAGAAAACCATAACCCTTCCCTTAGCTTTACCCAGGAACTTGCTTAAATATTCTAATTGTGTTTTAAGTGCAGCTTGGGATGACGGGAAGACCCTCCAGGTACGCTTTTATTTTATTGCAATTTACTTTCTTGCAATTTACATTATTGCAATTTCATTAATCGCATCGCACTTACTTTGATTTTATCATACAAATATAAGCTCTAATTAATTAAAATTGGCAAGATCAAAACATTTAAATTAATATTAGGACTTTCCTAAACTCAAGCCAAACAATAGGATAGTCGGGAAATTACCGAAGTTCGCTTCGAATCTGTGATTTCTCCTACTTTTCTTCCTTTGGATGCCCAAAACAAAATGTTCCAAATTTGATCCATTCCCTATTGAAATTCCAAAATTCAATCCCTTGAAAACTTAAACTTTGAAATCCTTGAAAGCAGAATTATTGATTATTATCGAGAGTTTTCTTAGGTGATTCTCATCACTTAAGATGTAATTAACTATAGGGGCTTGCCCTATAGGGAATTTTAAAAGAACCGAGGTAATATAAACCTCGTTTAATGCTTTCATATTAAACAGGGGAATTTGTCGGCTTATAAAATTGGTTCGCAGACCAAACGGATGTCACAAATCTTCTAGTTTATTTAATCGAGCCCCACCATTAAACAGTGTGTCTATCCTTAGGGATAGATATATGGTTTGTGGTGCGGTGCTCGTTTATATAAACTATTTGGGATGTGAGATCGGTTTAATCTCATATCTTAAAACCTTCAAAATTTAAAATTATTTTTAAAGTCAAATATTACTTTTCAAAATTATTTATTTAAATTAAATTAAAAATTCGCCGACAACTTACGTCGGGCGACCCCTTTTCAAAATAAAACACACGACCTAAAAATATGCCGACATGACTTCGGCGACTCCGTTGAGGATAATTTCTCTCTCCATTATAATCGGATAATTGCGCTTTCAAAAATCGGTAGTGTATCCATGTCCTTAATGGGTCGAACTACCCTTCTTTCCGTTGGAATACTATGTTCATTTCTACCTTGGACAAGTATAGCCAACATTCTCTCGGATTTAGGAGCCATTGTTTAGATACCCATAAACGAGAGAGGTTCGAGATCCTTTTACCTCATTTTTGAGGTGGGGTGGACCCCCAATAGGTGTTAGTTTAGGAGTGATCCTTCGAGTCGAGAAGTCTTGCATAAGACCTTTTCCTTTCCAACTCCGAATCGGATTCCTTACCTTCTCTACACCTTTGAACATTCCGTTCTAAATAAACGAACCCTCTAATAAATGATTCTTTTAACAAATGATTCCTTCTTATAAATACATGAACAAGAATGAGTTCGGACTCTTTTTCAATTCCTTTCTTTTCGTCCTAAAGAAAAGAAGCGTAACTTAGGACGACAACCGGAATCTACCCTGCGAAATGGAAGCCCCAAAGCTGATTTTCTCCTTCACCAACGGATTTGGACTTCGCCGTCTATAAGGATGAAGCTGCCCGACAATGGGATCATCCAGATTTGGACAAGGATTTGAAAATACGAATATCGAGATCACCGACGTCTCCCTCTTTGCATCGACGAACAAGGTATCCGAAGGCGAGAAGCCGCCGCTTGAGTTCAACCTTAGGTCGACCCAAGAGTTTCCTCCCTGCAAAGGATCCCGTCGGGAGGAATGTCTGCGTCCGCGAGGAGGATCCGTTCTTACTATCCCCACTCGGTCTAGTTGTTTCGCACCTACCCCGACTTTCGCCAAATTAAAGGGGAAAGAAATCCGGAATTATGGTGAACTCATTACCGTGGAGGGTACGGATCTTCTGTAAGACATTCTATTTTCGAAATCGGGTCCGGTTCGAAGATTCCATCACTGACAAGGACCCAAAGAAGAAACAGAAGCAGAAGGATCGCTAGAGAAGCCAGAGCTGCTGAAATTGCTTTCCTGGAGGAAATCCCAGAGCTGCCAGAATATACACCGCTGCCAGAATATACACCGCTGCCTGAATACATACCACTTTTGGGAGGAAGTAGGTTCCATCCCCTCTCCGCCACAAAGGACGAGGAAAATGTTCGCAAGATTGCTGCCGCATTACCTCAGCCCGTATATTACAATGATAGCCGTAAGAAAAGGACTAGAACTACGCCATTTGCTCGACTGCAAACTTTGATAGAAAAGTTAGCAAGAAGGAAAGGCGCCCAGTATCGGAAATTTTAAGAAGGATAGGGCGGGTGCCGGTCAAATCCCGTCTTGGGCCTCGAGTAGAACCTGCCATCATGACGGAAAAGCCGAGTAAGAGAATGAAGGCTAGTCCGCCTGTCGTCGTCTCGGGATTACAGATTAGGGAGGATACCACCTTCCGACATTTGGGTGACGGACCATGCGGTCCTAGACCTTCTGTCGCTAGAAGGATGGTATGGCGTCCCACTACTTGGACGATTAAGATTGAAACAACGACCCGAGAAGGAAAGTCTCGTCGGGAGACTTGAATCCGAAGAAAGTGCTTCTTGCGATAAAGGGGACTCATGAGAAGGGAACCCGGCGGTTATCGCATGACAATCGCGAGGACGCACGAAAAGACCCACTAGAAGATGCTATGGAAAAGTTAAGGATCGATATTCAGACGATTAGCAAGAGAAAGAGAAGAAAAGTTCGGAGACGAGATCGACTCGTCAGAATTCATGGACGATGAGTATGCGAGAAATTAACATGGTAGAAACGCGAGCTTCGTCGGCTTCGCAAGGTGCTCCTGCGGCCGCGGAAGAGAGGAGCCGGAGCGATGAGGAGGCGGCTTCAGGAGAAGACGACACGATCGCCCGAATGGCGAAAAGGATGGAAGAGATGGGCTGTAGCTCTGGCCACTCTCCGGAGTCGAGTGCAACCCCAAAGAGAGACACCCCGGAGGTCATTCACATTGTAGACGGAGGAAAGGAGATTACGTCCGTCGATGGGGATGATCGATTAAAGAAGGATACAACACGAAGTATGATTCCGAAAAGGATATCAAAAGCTTGGTGGAACGGCGGAGTGCGAGAAGCCTTAGCACAATCGAAGAGCGGGACATCCATTCGGACGGGTAGACCTTACCCGGAAGAATTCGACACTCGTCCGATACCGAAAGGCTTCGTACCACCTCTGTTCGAAGACCTTCGATGGAGCAAGGAACCCCGACGGCATGTTGCACACTTTCGTGCCGGTTGTTGTAATGCGGCGGGAGCGATGCATTACTCTTCGGACGATTCGTCGGCGACTGTCGGGGATCGCCTTCGGTCGGTATGCGGAATTGCGAATGGTTCGGTGAAGACGTTCTCGGAGCTAGAGAACCTCTTCATCGAGCGATTCGCGGAGCTCGGCACCACATCACTATAGGTGATTTAGTGGTAGAGAAGCGAAAGCCGAACGAAACTTTGGTGGATTACATACTTCGATGGAGGAACTTAAGCATGAAGTGTGAACCACGACTACAAGAACAACATGCGATCGGCATCTTACTTAAAAGCATTCACGGCCGATAGCACTTCTCCTCGAAGGATTCACTATTAAGACTTTCGAGAAGTTGTTAAGCAAGGCCGGAAGCTTGCAAGAGGAGGCGAAGCAATTAAGTTTCACCGACAAGACGGACAAGACAGAAGCACCGTGAAGACTTTTGAAAAGAAGTCCGGGATCGTTGCGGCGGTCGACAAAGGCAAGCAGCCGATACAAATATCATCGAACGGCCGCGGCAACCTCAACGGAATTACCGGCAACCCGGCCCGGCTATCGGTCATCTCCACGGTATGAACAACCGCCTCGTCCGCAACGTACGTTAAGGGAGCTTCGAGCGAGGAATATCCGTTCAAGAATGAAGCGATGCCGAAAATGTTCCGTAGATCGATGAAGACTCCGGATTTCCAGTGCCGGAGCCTAAGAGACCGGAGGAAGTCGACAAGAAAGGTGATCCCGACTTTTGCCCTTACCACCGGATGCTTGGGCACAAGATAGAAGATTGCATTACCTTCGAAAGTTGGCTCAACGACGACCTTCGGAAAGGGAATATAACGATCCGAAGGAGTACATGAAGGAACCCCGGAAAGGAGGTTCGCGTCGATGTTATCTCGAGCGGATCCCATCGTTCGATAGATCCCACACGGCCGACGATGGATGGACTACCGCTTGGACGAGGTCTTCGAGAAAGATTTTAGATCGACATCCGAGCCGCCTCGGTGCGAGCCTCGATTCGAGTTCGAGACACGTTAAGTCGACATTATCACTTGCGATAGAAGAACCACCTCGACGAGAGACGATTGAAGAGAAGAAGAAAATCGACGAAGAAGAGAGGACCGAGACTCCTAAGGCTAGACTAGGGGCTGCTTATCCTAGGATAGTTGTTTCCGATTCGGGGGAGAAATCCCTCGAACCTCGACTTTGTATGATTATACGCTCACTCCGGTGGGATCTTATAATGATAAGGGTTATGGCGTTGGCTACGTTTTGGTTATTTCTAACGATTACGTAACTAGCGACAATCCGGACATCGATTTCGATACCAACGACAATTCTCGAATCATACACGATCTCGACGATCACAATGACGAAGAAGACATCCATCGAGGAGGCTACGAGAGTTCAACAAGCAACGAATCTATTTGCGAGTTTCGAGGAGCTCCGGTCACGATAGAGTTAGAGCCTTCGGATTCCGAAGCTAATCCGAGAAGAACTGTCATTCCGATTCGAGAGGAGACACCGGCAAGCTCGATACTAGAGTCGGAAGAAATTACGAAGTCAACTTAAGAAGTGGAAGAGTTCTACCTCCGAGAATGGGTCCGAAGGACAAAGGAAGCGGTGGTTGTTCGGGAAGAACCAACCGGCGGAAGAAATACCCATTCGAGAAGAAATCGAGACACATGGAAATAAAGTGGACTACAACGTGCTAGCCCATCTTAGGAAACTACGGCCAGGCTGAGCATTTACGACGCTCTCATCTTATCGAAAGGAGATGAGAGAAGCTGCGATCGAAGGCCTTACTTGATCCAGAAATTTGCTTAGCTCAAATGGCCGGAGATTCCTTAGATGAGGTTTGTTCGTTAAAGGAACGACGAGGTGTTACCTTCACGGACAATGACCTACTACTTGGGACGACGAGATCACAACCAGACCATTGTACATTTCGAGTTACAATTGGGAAGTTTACACTCTCCGGAGTATTGGTGGATCCGGGAGCATCGATCAATATAATGAGTCTTCGAACACTAGCATACTTGGAAATTGATGCTCGTGAGCTCGAAGCCGACAAAATGTTATTAAGAGGATTCAACCAGAAAGGAGAAAGAGCCCTCGGATCGATAACGCTACTAATGAAGACCGGTGACTTAGCAAAGACAACCGCAAAATTTCACATAATTGATTCAGAAACGTCGTTCAACGCTCTACTGGGCCGACCATGGATACATGAAAACAGGATGGTACCATCATCTCTACATCAGTGCATCAAAAACTACGATGGAGGGGAACGATTGCATCGAAGGTGACTTACAACCATTCTCCAGTACATGAGATTGGAATCCATGAAGACGCGACTTATTATGCACCTCGAAGAAAACAATCTTCTCCGGAGATACCGTAACAAATGAAGCAAAGAAAGTTCGGGACGACGAAGAACACGAAGTTCTAGTCCAACGATCACTCACCACTCCCTTACGGCGAGATGGTGAAGGTTTCTCCACAACTCGCATCCGAGGTCGAGGCCGGGGACGAGGTCGTGGTAGAGACGCTAGGATAGTTGGACGGAGGAAACCAGCCATCAATGTTGATTGGGAAGATAGTTACGAAGAAGAAAAAGAAATCGAACAAGAAGCGGCGACAATAAGTCGGAAGAAGCCGCAATTCGAGATCTCTCTCGAAGATGAAAAGAACGAAGAATACAAATCGATGTACGAGAAGATTAACCACTACGTACATACTTATGACCCTGACCCCGATCCATTCTAACAAGATCGAGGGTATGGTGGTCGAAAGAGGTACGTAACGACGGTGCGAAGACAATCAAGTTCTACCGTGGTGCTTCTTCCTCCAAAGCTGAAAATAATGTACAATTCGAAGATGTCACTTCATCGGAATTAATGGAATTACCTTTTGAGTGGTACTCTCCTGTGTTCGAAATTTAATTCAACGTGGTTTCTTACCTCGACAATGGACAAAAGGTCGATCACAACATTTTGAAAAATTATGGAATAATTCCGGTCGTCCACCCGATTCGAAGCATGGTCTCGGATTCGGCACGGTAGGGTCGGTTGACGATGTTGAATTTTGCTTGGTTGTCACTTGCGAGTCCAATGAAAGCTGCATGGAAACTACGGACGAACTCGAAGATTTACAAATTGGAGACGCTCCACCGAGTTCGAAGAAGAGATCGAATCTCCGATAGATGAGTTAACGGAAGTTAACTTAGGTACTAGCGAAGAGCCTAGACACTACCTTTGTTAGCTCCTTACTCGATAAAGAAGACTCGAAGAAATAATCAAACTATTAATGGAATTTAAAAGCTTGTTTTGCTTGGAACTATGACGAGATGCCGGGATTAGCTCCGGAGGTTGCGGTCCATAAGCTAGGAGTGGATCCTACTCATCCCGGTCAGACAAGGTCCCGGAAGAATGCGTCTAGAAATCGAACAACAAGTCATAGCCGAAGTTAAAAAGCTAATAGACGCCGAGATTTGTCCGTGAAGAACAATACCCGAGCTTGGTTAGCCAATGTGGTGCCGATCGAAAGAAGAATGGTCGGATCGGAATGCTGTGTGGACTTCGGAAGATTTAAACAAGGCATGTCCAAAGGATGAATTCCCTCTACCGATCCGGAGCCGATGATCGACATTGCTTCGACACATGAGATATTCTCATTCATGGATGGATCTTCGGGATACAACCGGATAAAAATGGCTCCGAGAAGATGAAAAGCTTACGACATTCGAACGCCGATCGGAGTATTTTGCTACACGGTGATGCCATTTGGAGTGAAGAACGCGGAGCAACCTACCGGAGAGCAATGACAAGAATTTTTGATGATCTCATCCACAATCGAGTCGAATGCTACGTGGACGATGTGGTCATCGAAAGCAAAGTAAAGGAAAACCACTGTATGATTTGAGAATTGTTTTCGAACGATTAAGACAATTTAACCTTAAGATGAATCCCTTAAAATGCGCCTTCGGTGTCACCTCCAGGAAATTCTTAGGATTCGTTGTCCGACATCGTGGAATCGAAATCGACCGGAAAAGATTAAAGACTATCTTAGAAATGCCGCCTCCCAAAACCTTAAAACAACTACGATCTTTTCGAGGAAGGCTGGCATATCTTCGACGCTTTATCTCGAACTTGTCGAGTAGGTGTCGGCCTTTCTCGGCACTAGTTAAAAAGGACGCCAAATTTATTTGGGAAGAGAAATGCCGAGAAGGCCTTCGAGGACATTAAACAATATTTAATGACACCTCTCATCTTAGCGACCCCGATCTCGGGTAGACCGGCGATACTTTACACCGCGGCTTTAGACGACTCTCTCGGAGCCCTGTTAGCACGAGTCGATGATGAGGGTAAAGAAAATGCTCTTTACTACTTAAGCCGTCGTTTACTTCAGACGGAAGTAAGGTATCCCGCAATTGAAAAGCATTGTTTGGCCACGATCTTCGCCGCTCAAAAGCTCGGGCACTACATGCTTTCTCATAAGGTCAACTCGATCTCGAAATTTAATCCATTGCGATACTTGATGACTCGTCCGACACTTTCGGCGGACTTGCCGGATGGTCGATGATATTATTGCAATTCGATATAACTTTCGTGCCTCTGCGTGCCGTAAAGGGACAAGTCTTAGCGGACTTCCTCGCGGCACACCCTTTGCCGGCCGAATCTCCTCTCGATGACGATCGCCGGATGAACAAATAATGAATCTAGAAGACCTTGATGATCGACGTTGGGAATTATATTTCGACGGAGCATCTTCGGCGCACAAAGACGAAGAATCGCAAGTGATAGTGCCGTAAGGCGGGAATCGGGCTAATCTTTATAACACCGGAGCGGGGATGTTAAGATACTCCTACCACTTGACGGAACCGTGTACAAACAATGAAGCGGAATACGAAGCCCTCATAACGGAGTCGGAATTAACCATTCGAATGGGGATAACGGACATCAACATCTACGGGGATTCACGGTTAATCATTCGACGGATCGCCGGGACGATACGAATTTTAAAGCCGAGACTCGAACAATACTTCCGGTATGCCATACAGTTGTTGGAACAGATTCCAAATGTGACGATCTACAAAATTCCCGAAAAGAAAATGCTTTAGCGGATGCTTTAGCCGTCTCGCAAAAGAATTTGCTGTTTGCAAGATGAATCGGTAGAAGTGTTGGTTCACGGACGTCGGGTCCTATCACGGCTCGACATAGACACAATACACAAATCGAGAAAAGAAAAGAATCGAGTTGCGGCGGTGACGAGAAAACACGAGAAGATTGGCGACGACCATTGATGAACTACACGCAAACGGGAAAGCTACCGGACGATAGGTCGCTAGCCCATCGGATCGAAAAGAACTTCTGTCTTACGCATTAATAAACAACACATTGTACGGAAGGTCTTTTGATCGAAATGTGGCTAAGGTGCCTAAGCGGGTCCGAGGCCCGTGAAATTGTTAAAGAGGTACATTCGGGACTGCATGGCGCTCACCGGTCGGGTCCGAAGATGAAGATGAAAATTAAAAGACTAGGGTACTACTGGCCCTCGATGATGGCCGATCGCATGAAAATCGCCAGAGAGCTGTCACCAATGCCGAGTGCACGGAGTGGTTCTACACCGACCTCCGAATGTGCTACACCAGACAATTGCGTCGTGGCCATTTGAATGTTGGGGCACGGATATAGTGGGTCCGATAGAACCACCATCTTCGAAAGGACATCGCTTCATTCTTGCGGCTACGGATTACTTTTCCAGTGGGCGGAGGCGGTTCCACTTAGAGAAGTGAAAGCACACCACGTGCTACGGTTTTCAAAACCAAGTTGTCTACCGTTTCGGGGTGCCGCGCGGGGATCATCTCGGATAATGGGTCGAGCATTCGAAGCACGCAAATTAACAATTTTGTCGGGAGACACGGAATCGGCTGGCGATACTCGACAATTTACTACCCGAGAGCAAACGGCCTCGGCGAGGCTTTTAATAAAACTCTCGTTCAAATCTTAAAGAAAACCTTGGACGATAATAAGAGAAATTGGCACGAGAAGTTGTTAGAAGCCTTATGGGCCTGCCGGACAACCTTCGAACTCCTACTCGAAGCTACACCTTACGCTGCGGTGTATGGGTCCGAGCGATGTTACCTTTAGAGGTTCGGCTTCCTTCACTCGGAATTGCGAGTTGCAAATAAAATCACGACGGAAGAGAACGCCAAATTACGACTCGAAGAATTAGAAAGCACGGAAGGGAAAAGACTTGCGGCGCAACAAAATTTAGAACTATACCAAGCTAAGATGGATTCGAGCCCATGACAAGCTGGTACGCCCGAGAACCTTGAAAGTTGGTGACTTAGTTCTTGTTCTCGAGAGACTATTCTTGCACATCGCGAGATAGGAGGAAAATTTGAACCCACTTGGGAAGGACCGTTTGTGGTTGAAGCGGTATACTCGGGAGGTTCCTACCGGCTAGTGAATTGCCGGGGAGAACGACATATGCTTCGATCAACGGACGATACTTGAAAAAGTATTACGCTACACGATGTTTCGAAGGAATGAATTCTTCATCCCTAAGAAACACGGGTGAAGTAATTACTTATGATCGGGTCCGAACCCAAAAAATAATAAAATGTGCTAAAATAAATAAAATCATGATAATAAAGTTTTCCTTGTTTTCTTTTCCAAATCAAAATCTCTTCCACTGATCTTATCCTACTTCATTCTGTTAAATTCGAAAATACAAAAAAATATAATATAAAAAAATATGTCTTTAATAAACATTTTCTTAATGTTCTTGTTCTTAGTACGACCACGATCCTTTTCCTTGTCTTTTCGCGGGGAAATGTCGAACGGGCGGTTGGTCTGAACTTTAAGAATGGCGTAAGCCTTGCACTCGATGAAAAGAGGGTGAAAGATGGAGCGATAATCGAGATTGACTCGGATTTTGCACCGGCGGGCCTACGGTACGAGGAAAGTGAGCGGGTCCCGGTTGATCGAGAAGAAGCTGCCGGGCGGACGATGATGAAAGTGGGTGGCCCGAGCCACCGATCCAGCGACGAAAGAAAGGCGAACACTGAAGAAGATAAGAAAATGAAGTACGTAGTGGCTACGGCGAGAGGGCGAGCTTGTCGGCGCCGCGCCCACGGAGATTCAGAAGTTCGAAGGGCTACTCTCACGACAACGCAACGAAGAAATAAGAATCGCCGTATCAGTAAGATGTTAACAAAACTAGGCTGCGGACCGGCGCGACGAGACGATTGCTAATGCCGGTACATACACTTCGAGGACACGGTTCACCGGGAACTCGAAGAAAGGAGGCCGGCTCCTAGGATAACGAGAAGGACCGGGGAAATCTCCGGAAGATCGGAAGAAAGAAGGCTACCACGCCACCGGATAGAACCACCAGGTGATGCATGACCTTGTTGCGAAGCAACCCGGGGGATGTCCCGACGGGCATCATCCACGAGGAGCCGAGGTATGCGGGAGAACGTGAAGGGATTGAACCGTATATCCCACAATATGTCACAAGGCCTCGCCATACTGCGAGATCATTCCGGAATACGAGCTGGAGAGAATGCGGAGATGTTGAAAAGAAAACCTTTGAATACTTCGAGAGAATTAAAGGCGAGAAGAATCGATATACTTGAGGGCCTCGAGCTACATACGGACGTATTCTTAGAGTATGAACAACGACAAATCGTGGATTGCATCCGGGATTTGAAAAGAATGGGCCGAGCGAGCCGCCTGAGGGAAAACACATACTCGGAACCCCGGAGATGGATGCCGGGGAAGGGAAGAATCACGATACTGATGCGGATGCTGCTTACTGACTTTGCGGAAGACAGGAAGGGAAACCCACGGGAATACTCGCGTCATGGGCGAGTGGATCCGATGCCATTAGTCATCGAGAGAATGGTAAAGAGATTGATAACATGGAGGGTACGCCGGCGGATTGCATACCCAATAGTTGCATTATTAACATCTACAAGCGGGGTGTTGCATACCCCCGCACATAGATCACCACGACTTTGTCGGACCTTTACGCACGGTCTCTTTCTCGAACGAGTGTAACATCATGTTCGGATCGACCTCCGGATAGCGAGGCCCGGGTGAGTTCAGCGGGCCGGTGAAGATACCATTACCGGTAGGTTCCGTCATGATGCGAAGGGCAACGGAGCGGATATCGCTAAGCATTGCATACCGGGAGTACCGGTGAAGCGGATCTCGGTTACTTTCGAAGGATGGACGACGGGAAGACACCTTACCATTTCCGGCCGGACCGGAGCTAGAGAGCCTCCGGCCTTACGAGTTGTGAGTTACATGGAAAATATCACACCTCCGATGTACATCCATACGACATCCTTGCCGAGGATGGCTTGGAAGGTGATGTTATTGACCATGTACCCCATTATTCGGACATGGATTTTTGACGGATGCTTCTTTGGATGGATCAACAAAGATCATACATAGCCGTTTTGAGTCTACATGGATTGTATGAGATGTATTCCGGATCGAGTTGTATGATGTATCTTCGACATGATTGGAATGAAAGTGACCATGTCACATTTTTGGCCTTCACCTCTTTTGTGCAAATTGGTAGGAAACGCCATTAAAGTTAAATGAACTTCGAACAAAGAACAGAAAAGAAAAAAAAAGAATAAAAGAAAACTTTCCTAAAAAAAAAATCTTAAAAATGACGAACACCAAATTCACATGAACATTAAATAAACGATAAAGTAGAATTTGAATCATTAAAAGATAAACAAAATCAACATAAGTGTTAAATCGAATCTCGAATCAAATTCTCGATCAAATTTCAAGTCCAATCTCGATCAAATTTCAAATTTGATCTTCCAAATTTCAAATCGAATCTAAATCGAATCTCAAATTCAATCTTTCCGGATTTGAATCTCATCAAATTCGAACTTTTGGGTCGAGGATTTTACATCCAAGGTGCATTGCTTTAGGATCCTTTCCACTATCGCAATGAAATACATCAAATTCAAACTTTTGGGTCGAGGATTTTACATCCAAGATCGCATTGCTTTAGGATCATTTCCCTATCGCAATGAAATACATCAAATTCAAACTTTTGGGTCGAGGATTTTACATCAAGACGCATTGCTTTAGGATCATTTCCTACCGCAATGAAGTACATCAAATTCAAACTTTTGGGTCGAGGATTTTACATCCAGATTGCATTGCTAGGATCATTTCCCTACCGCAATGAAGTACATCAAATTCAAACTTTTGGGTCGAGGATTTTACATCCACGACTCTGACATTGCTTTAGGATCATTTCACCTACCGCAATGAAGTACATCAAATTCAAACTTTTGGGTCGACGATTTTACATCCATGTTGCATTGCTTTAGGATCATTTCCCTACCGCAATGAAGTACATCAAATTCGAACTTTTGGGTCGAGGATTTTACATCCAAGACTGCATTGCTTTAGGATTCTTTCCCTATCGCAATGAAGTACATCAAATTCAAACTTTTGGGTCGAGGATTTTACATCCAAGACTGCATTGCTTTAGGATTCTTTCCCTATCGCAATGAAATACATCAAATCAAATTCCTGGGGTTAAGGATTTTACATCCGAGACTGCACTGCTTTAGGATTCTTTCCCTACTGCAATGAAATACATCAAAATCAAACTCTTAAGGTTAAGGATTTTGCATCCGATACCGCATTACTGCGAGATCTTTCCTCATTGTAATGATCCAATCCAATCGATTCGATCTTCTTTTGGGGTTGAAGGTGTTACATCTAAAACCTCAAAATTCCAATTTTCATTTCAAATCAAATCCCTTCAAATTAATTTTGACAAACTTCAATCTAAATTAAAAACTCAAAATCTAAACTCGCACATCGAAACTTAAATTGAAACAAAATAAAGTCTAAATTGAAATTCCCCCAGAGCATGTGATTTGGGATTCACCTCCTTTTCCTTTCCCCAGCAAGAGTTCAGGAATCTCCGGTTTCAGAGATATGCTTGACGCTCCCCAGCGGAAACTCTTCTACATCGTCCTAAGTTTGTCACTTGGACATACGTGTTGGTTTTGCTGATCGCTTCGGTCAACGCCGATACGCGCGGTGTGCTCCGTCGGCTCACCACACCTATTGGGGGTCCATTTGTTGACCTCATTTTTGATGAGGTCTTCTCTTCTTCTCTTTAGTACTTAGGATCTAGCCTTAGGCTTTTCCTTTGACTATCTTAGAGGACTAGAATTGGGACCCACCTTTTAGAAATTCAAACCACTTCTTAACTCCCTGCAAACTCCACAAACTTGACTGTAGACCCCTAATCACCTAGAGGGTTGAAATCGAATGTGGAAGTTTAAAGGATGAGTTCTATAGGACTCTTTGGCCTTAGGACGCTCACAGGTGGCACAGATGCAGTGAAGGGGCTGATTTACACACACACTACACTCATACACTTTCACACACCTCCTAAAACCACACCCATACCTAACTTGACCTTCTGACTCATGTAGGTGATTCACATGGATGGTCCTTAACCACTAAGCCCTTGGTAAGAGGGTTAGGAACAACATAGTGGATGCCTCAAATGGGTCCCTTCATGGCTCATGTGGGCTTGATGTGGCTTCATGGCTCAACCAAAATGATTTCATTCCACTCAAATTTACCCAATCTTCAATTTTCCAAATTTTCAATTTTTGACTCCCGGGACCCTACACCGCTAAGCTTTACCGCAAAACCACTTGAAACTACCCAGAAATTTGCAAAATCACCTAAATTGCTCAAAATTCCCCAAAATCAATCCCAAACATTTCCACATCACTCAAATTGATCATCCATACCCAAAAATATCAAAATTTCCAAGAAAACCTCCCAATACCCTCCGAATACCCAAAATACCCCCCTTGACCCAAAAATCCAAAAATTCAGAAAATTCCCAGAAAATTCCAGAAAATCCCAAATATTCCCAATTTCATTTTGTTCAACTACACCATGGGCCAATTTTGTCAATTCACCCTACTTTTGTCAAAACCCCCAATTTGACCCATTTTAACCCAAAGTGAACCCAATGTCAAACCAAACCTACCCAATTGACCCAAATTCTGGTCCAATTCAATTCTAAACTTCAATTCAACATTCCCGACACCAATCTAGACCAAATCCAAGTCCAATTTGATTGACATTTGGATCAATTTCACTTTTGGCCTTAAAGCCCGATTTGGACCCATGACCCGAAACCTAACCCAAACTCACCCAATTCAATTCCAATTAACCCCAAATCTTTTCTAAATCTTCCTTAGCATCCCCACAAGCATAACACTAACATGATTTGCCCAAAATTTAGACCCAAACCCCACTCAAATTCAACCCAAAGCTAAAAGGCCCATTCTTGACCTAAACCCAAAGCCTAACCCAGAATGAGCCCAAGCCCCAAAATCAAAGCCCAACCAAAGTCAAAACCTCTTTGAAACACTCCCATAAACATTTCTCAACATTAATTTTACATCAATTTCAACCCTAGCCCAACATTGGCCCAACTTGGCCCACTTGGACCTATATTGGCCCATTCACCAAAAGAGCCCAAATTCGACCCAATTCGAGCCCAAATCACCCCCGATTTGCTTCAAGTCACTCATGATACATCCATGAGCTAAACCCAACAATTATTTGGCCCAATCTCTTTACAAAATTTCATCCCAAAATCCATTTTAAAATTCAAAAGCCCACTTTCCCAAACCATCTTAAAAGCTCATCTAAAACCCTTTCAAAAAGCCTAAAATCAACCCTAAAGCCCACATGACATCTCCATTTGCCATCCACTTAATTAAAGCCATTCCACTAAGTCCTAAATTCATCATCAAATCATTCCAAATCAAGTCTCATACAAATTTCCATCAAATTACCAAAAATTCCTAAAATCCATTTTTATGAAATTGACTCGAACCTTTTCCCGAGACAAATGGAGCCATGAAGCCATGCACAAGCCATATGCGAAGCCATGGCAGCCACTTTACACATCACCATGTCATTTTTGGCAAAAGGAGGGAGTCCTTTAATGATTCCCTTAAGGGTGATTAAGCCTTTTCATGACTCCTCTAAACCTTGATTAAACATAAATGTACTTAGATGGTGACTTCTCCCCACTAAGCTAGGCTGACCTACTGATTCCCTCGGCCAAAAATCGAGGCCTTGGAGGGTGAACCAAACCTAAATCCATGACTTGGACCCATTTGGACCCAAAATTAGCCCCTCCCCATTCCATCTAAATCAAACCCTTTACACATGGCCAATGCCGATTGATTGCACTAAGCCCAGCCACGACCTCCACGACCAAGATGGTGACCGATGCACGGCCGGCCGGCCACGGGTCGCGGAAAACACCATGGCCGAGAGCTCGCATGTGAGCCGACCTAGGAATTCTCCCTTCGTTGAGCTGCCCATCCACGGTGGCCATTGGAGCTGTTCTTCTCTTGCCAAGAGCGGTCGATCCCGAGCCCTAACTCTCGCTGGGAGGCCCTCCACCCTCTCTGATTTAAACACCACCCCTCTCGGCCATGAGAGGTGCTGAAACAAACCTTAAGGAAACTGCTGCCAAAATTGTTCCGGACTACTCCCCATACACGAGCACTTGATCCCCGCTGAAATCCCCACTGCCATTTCTTCTCGCGAGCTCGATTTCGGAGTTGAAATCTAGGCCCAAAACCGGGACACTTCTCCGCGGTGAGCCAATCCCCAAATTGATTGGTTCTACACCTTCACCGGACGAGGGAAGGTGTCCACCGACAAAGCCCATCTCCGGGCCACCCGATTGCTCCGGCCTCCAAGCTTTGTGATCGGGCTGTGGTCGAAATCCTACTAGAGCAATTCACCGGACCGGGAGACTTCATGCGGAGCTTGTCGGGATCCGATCGAAGGTGCAACAACCCTCGGATCGAAGCCGCACTTCTGCGAGCGAAAGGTATGAGCTAATTCTTCATCCCGAGCTTACGGAGATTCTCCATTTCAAATGCTTTAATTTCGATGCATGATCACCGTATAGATGTGTTCGTCTCTTCGAAGACGAATCCATAGAAGCATAAGAACATGAAAATCCATTGAGTATCGAGTGAGATATTAGGGATTTAGTGTGGACGGCTCTCGGGTGAGAACACTTGGGGACGATGAACGGATGCCGTCCATTCGATACACGCGCGGACGGATGGCCGGGATCGCGTCGGATCGAGGAGACGGTACGAGAACCGCGGGGCCGGGCTGGCCGACTCGGATGGCGGCGTCGAATGGGAGCGCGACGCGTGTGCGTTCGGAGCTGCCGAGGTTGACGCGGCGCCGCGTGGATAAATAGAAAATTAGGGATTTTTTTTATTTATTTAATTCCACTAAACTTCAAAAATTCATAACTTTGTGTAGAAAAATCGAGAAAAATAAAATAAAAATACCCTCTTGCTCGGTGAACGAGAGGAGAATAATGTGGAAAAGAAATTATTTAATTTTATCAAGTATTTTATTTTTAATAATTTATTTACTCTCTGCATATTTTTAATTCTCCATGCATGTATACAATTCACCATGGCATGAGACCATAGGGCTTTTGAAGCCTACGAATTTGGGAACATTCCACGAATTTTCCAAAGTCGAGGCCATCCTATGAAGAGCTATTGATTTTCCAAATTCATGTTACTTGTTTTGAGTATTTTAATTCCAATAAATAGCATGTTGTAAAATAAATTCTAGAAAAATTTGGTGATGTTCCTTATGACCGAGAGGACCTCAGGAAAAATAGGTTTTGAGTTAGTTCATTTAAAACAACACTAATTGGCTTAAGCACCCAAAATGGATCTCTAATTAATTAGAGCTAACCATACATCAAATTGACTTGAAATCAATTCTCCACTGACCTTTAGGATCAGAGGAACCCACCATAAAAATTTGAGGTCGATTGGACTTGGTTAGCCCTACTAATTGGGTTGATTAAGCCGATTTAGTCATTTTAAACTTTAAAAATTCATAACTTTCAAAATATCTTTCAAAAATTCACCAAATTGGTTTTGGAGCCTCTCTGATATTAGGGAAATTTAAGAAAATTAAAATTTCAATTTTCTAAAAAAGTTGATTTTTAATATTATTTTAATATTTTTAATAATTAAAAAATAATAAAAATCACAAAAATAATAAAATTCACCAAAATGTCACATTTTGAATTTTAATCACTTAGGAACAAACCCCATATTTTTCTTAGGTCTATTTAGTGAGATATTAAATTTTAAAGCTCTAGGGTAATTTTAAAATTAAAAAAATGTATTTTCTAGCATTTTCACTAAAATAATTATAATAAATCATAGAAAAATCAGAAAATTGTAAAATTTGATTCTCTGATTTCCTTGATATCAGAGAGATTTTTGAAAAATATAAAATTCATTTTTCAACATTTATTTTATTTTTAAATTAATTAACACTCCAAAACTTAAAATAATTATAATAAAAATAATATAATTCAAAAAATCACCAAAATTGGTCCAAGTGGTCCTCTGGTCATTAGGAATGTCCCCTAATTTTTTTAAGGACAGAAACTTTCCCTTGGTCATGTTATTAAATTTTCCTTGGAAATCTCTATTTTCTACCAAAAATAATTATATAAATAAATTAAATACAGAAAAATCACATTTTCTTCTCTCATGTCTTTATTGACATATGAGTGAAGTCACATAAAAATTTCAAGTTCATTTGAGTTCAATTTAGTGAGTTATGAAATTATTAAGCTTAAAGGGTAAAGTGGTAATTAAAATTTTAATCCTTAATTAAAGCTTTAGGTTTAATAAAAAAATTAACAAGTAAAATATTTGATCCTAATCTGATTTGGATGATTGAAATTTAAATAATTAAAGGGTAGAAACCCATTAAACAATTTTAAAATAATTAAACCTTAATTAAATAATTGATTAAATTTGGAAGAATAATAAAATTGGAATTATTAAAATAGGGATATTATTAGGAAGAGATTTATTCTTTAATTTAAAAATCCCTAAATTAATCATCTCATTAATATTCAATTCTTAATTAAAATGATAACTCAAAATTCAAAATATTAAAAGACTTAATCATTAAACTAAAATTAAATTATTAAACTCTTTCAAAAATTTCAATTAAAATTAAAAAATAAAATTAAATTAAAAATTAAATTAAATTAAGTAAATTAAATTGGATTAAATTAAATTAAATTAAATTAAAATTAAAAGTTGAATTAAATTAAAGATTAAATTAAATTAAATTAAATAAACAAATTAAATTAAATTAAATGAATAAATTAAATTAAATTAAATTAAATAAAATAAAATTAAATTAAATTAAATTAAATTAAATTAAATTAAATTAAATTAAAAGAAATTAAATCAAATTAAATTAAAATTAAATCAAATCAAATTAATTTAATTTAACATCAAATCAAACTAAATTGAATTAAATTGAATCAAATAAATTAAAAATTAAATTAAATTAAATTAAATTAAATTAAGTTGAATTAAATATAACATCACCAAAGACATAAAGAATTCAAAATAAATCTAAAATAACTTGAACACTATTCCAAATTTAAACCAATTAATGGAAATTAAACTAAATCACAAACCATTTGAACACCAATTTACCCTCAAAAGCTTTAGTTATCATAACTCCTAAACGGAATATTAAATGAAATGTTACTTCACTTATAGGATATTCAAATGTCTAGTTCAAACAAGCAAGATAACAAAACTTGAGATTCTTGGACGATTAATTCATTTGTGTAATTGAATCCATTTGGACTTAAAACAATTCTAGGAATATTAAAAAGATGTTTAAGATTCTTCTTAAACACTTTCTCGATATGATAGGATGTTTATAAGAACAATTGAATTTAATTGTTCTTTGATGAAGAAAATTGTCTTGAACCAAAACACGAGTAACCTAGACGTCATAGGAAATGACTAGCTATAGGATTAGTAATTTGGTAGAAAACCATAACCCTTCCCTTAGCTTTACCTAGGAACTTGCTTAAATATTCTAATTGTGTTTTAAGTGCGGCTTGGGATGACGGGAAGACCCTCAGGTACGCTTTTATTTTATTGCAATTTACTTTCTTGCAATTTACATTATTGCAATTTCATTAATCGCATCGCACTTACTTTTCTTGCATGATAAACAATCGTTGCATGAAAACCCACACCTTTAGGATAGTCCCTAAAGCTGAAACCAAAACTAAGTTAAAAGTCATTGCAAGATAAAATTCACCGCCACGACATTTCAAAATATAAAACAACTCAAAATTTAATCACAAACGGAACACAAAACTACAATTACAATTAAATTAAAACGTCTTGTTGGATGATCGGGAATACCTCGGATGATGTAACCTACGTGTTGCTAACGGGATTTCCACGGTCTAAATGAAAGTGTGGAACTCATTCGGTTGAGTTTAGCAAATTCATACGGACTAAGTGAATCCGATAAAAATAATGATGCCGGAAGGATGGAGCCAGTGGGATCTTAACCGGTGTCGTTATAATCAACTTTAAGATTTGTTTTAATTAAAATATTGAAAACACTTGGAAATTAAGATTTTCTCTAAACCAAAACACTTTTCTCATCCCACGATTTATGACTTCTAAAACTAAACCTCTGCGACAACAAGGAGCTCGGAGCACGGTGGGCGGCACGGCCATCGTCATCGGCAAAACCTGAGTCTACTTCGACAAAACTTTCTTAGAATTAAAATAATCGAGCCATAGGACTTCGAGGTAGTTTGCTAGTGCAATATAAACCCTCAACCTTTGTTAGGCATTTGCATGATCGGGTCATGTAAATTAAGCCCTAACCGGTTTTAGGATTCCGAGGTAGTCGTCGGTACGACAATAAACCCTCACATCTTCGAGGCTATTTGTTTGATTTTATCATACAAATATAAGCTACTAATTAATTAAAATTGGCAAAATCAAAACATTTAAATAAATATTAGGACTTTCCTAAACTCGAAGCCAAACAATAGGATAGTCGGGAAATTACCGAAGTTCGCTTCGAATCCGTGATTTCTCCTACTTTTCTTCCTTTGGATGCCCAAAACAAAATGTTCCGAAATTTGATCCATTCCACTATTGAAATTCCAAAATTCAATCCCTTGAAAACTTAAACTTTGAAATCCTTGAAAGCGGAATTATTGATTATTATCGAGAGTTTTCTTAGGTGATTCTCATCACTTAAGATGTAATTAGCTATAGGGGCTTGCCACTTATAGAGAATTTTAAAAGAACCCGGAGTAATATAAACCCTGTTTAATGCTTTCATATTAAACGGGGAATTTGTCGGCTTATAAAATTGGTTCGCGGACCGAACGGATGTCACAAATCTTCTAGTTTATTTACTCGAGCCCCACCATTAAACAGTGTGTCTATCCTTAGGGATAGATATATGGTTTGTGGTGCGGTGCTCGTTTATATAAACTATTTGGAATGTGAGATCGGTTTAATCTCATATCTTAAAACCTTCAAAATTTAAAATTATTTTTAAAGTCAAATATTACTTTTCAAAATTATTTATTTAAATTAAATTAAAAATTCGCCGACAACTTCTGTCAGGCGACCCCATTTCAAAATAAAACACACGACCTAAAAATATGCCGACAGACTTCGGCGACTCACGTGAGGATAATTCCTCTCTCCATTATAATCGGATAATTACGCTTTCAAAAATCGGTAGTGTATCCATGTCCTTAATGGGTCAAACTACCCTTCTTTCCGTTGGAATACTATGTTCATTTCTACCTTGGACAAGTATAGCAACATTCTCTCGGATTTAGGAGCCTTTGTTTAGATACCCATAAACAGAGAGGTTCTGAGATCCTTTTACCTCATTTTTGAGGTGGGGTGGACCCCCAATAGGTGTTAGTTTAGGAGTGATCCTTCGAGTCGAGAAGTCTTGCATAAGACCTTTTCCTAATAGGGGTTTTATAAGCAGTCCTGTATGCCCATAATGCAGTGTCTAGTCTTGAAGACCAATCTAATCTACTAGGGTTTACAGTTTTTTTCTAGAATTCGTTTAATTTCTCGATTAAAAACTTCAGCTAAACCACTGGTTTATGGATGATAAGAAGTCGATATTTTATGAATAATGTTGATTTTTTCTGCCAATTTTTGAATATATTTATTCCTAAAATGGTATCCTCCGTCAGTGATAATCACTCTCGGCATTCCGTATCTTGTGAAAATGTTTTTAATTCAAAAATTTGAAATGCTCTTAGCATCACAACGAGGTAAGGCTTATGCTTCAATCCATTTAGAAACATAATCAACAACAACTAATATGTATGAGTTTCCAAATGAAGGAATAAATGGACCCATGAAATCTAATCCCCAAACATCAAAAATTTCAACTTCTAATATAAAACTCAGAGGCATTTCATTTCTTCTAGATATATTACCTACTTTTTGGCATTTATCACAAGTTTTGATATATCTATAAACATCTTTAAAAAGAGTAGGCCAATAAAATCTAAATTGTAAAATTTTATAAGCAGTTTTATTAGTTCCAAAATGTCCTCAAAATTCAGAATCGTGACATTTTTGAATGATCTATTCAGTTTCTTCATAATACACACATCTTCTAATAATTAGATCCTTACATTGTTTATATAAATATGGTTTATCCCAAAAATAAGTTTTAGCATCGTGAATGAATTTCTTCTGTTGTTGCAGAGTTAGCATGGGTGGTAAAGTATCACTTACAATATAATTAACTATATCAGCATACCACGGTATTTTCCACTCATTTATATTATAAAGTTGTTTGTCAGGAAAACTGTCTGTAATTTCATTATCAATATCAGATAATTCATTATATTCTAGTCTCGACAAATGATCTGCAATTTGATCTTCAGTTCCCTTTCTATTAGTTATTTCAAAATTAAATTATTGCATCAGTAATATCCATCTGATTAATCTTGGTTTGGTATCCTTCTTTTGCATTAAATATTTAATTGCAGAGTGATCTGTATGCACAATACATTTAGTTCCAATTAAATAAGATCTAAATTTATCAAAAACATATACAATTGCTAATAATTCTTTTTCTGTAACTGTATAATTTCAGCATGATTGAGAGTTTTACTAGCATAGTATATAACTTTAAAAATTTTATCATACCCTTGACCAAGAACAACTCCTATATCATAATCACTAGCATCACACATAAGTTTAAATGGTTTCTCCCAATTAGGTGAAACTATTATAGGTGTTGTGATTAATTTATCTTTTAATAATTCAAAAGCATTTAAGCATTCTTTAGTGAATTCAAATTTCTTGTCCTTTTCTAAAAGTTGGCATAGAGGTTTAGTAATTTTTGAAAAATCTTTTATGTAGCGTCTGTAAAATCTGGCATGTCCAAGAAAACTTCGTACCCCTCTCACTGTAGTAGGAGGTGGTGTCGGCATGTTTTAGGTTGTGTGTTTTATTTTGAAAAGGGGGTCGCCTAACAGAAGTTGTCGGCGAATTTTTAATTTAATTTAAATAAATAATTTTGAAAAGTAGTATTTGATTTTGAAAATAATTTTAAATTTGAAGGTTTTAAGATATGAGATTAAGCCGATCTCACATCCCAAATAGTTTATATAAACGAGCACCGCACCATGAGCCGTGTATCTATCACTAAGGATAGACACCGCTGCTGACGGTGGGGCTCGATTAAATAAACTAGAAGATTTGTGACATCCGTTTGGTACTGCGAACCAATTTTATAAGCCGACAAATTCCCCTGCTTAATATGAAAGCATTAAACGGGGTTTATATTATACGGGTTCTTTAAAATTCCCTATAAGGGCAAGCCCCTATAGTTAATTACATCTTAAGTGACGGGAATCACCTAAGAAAACTCTCGATAATAATCGATAATTCTGCTCTCAAAGATTTCAAAGTTTAAGTTTTCGAGGATTGAATTTTGAAATTTCAATAGGGAATGGATCAAATTTGGAACATTTTATTTTGGGAATCCAAAGGAAGAAAGGTAGAAAAAATCACAGATTCGAAGCGAACTTCGGTAATTTCCCGACTATCCTATTGTTTGGCTTGAGTTTAGGAAAGTCCTAATATTATCTGATATTTCAATCTTGCCAATTTTATTTAATTAGGACTTATATTCGTATGATTTGATCATACAAATAGCCTTGAAGATGTGAGGGTTTATTGTCGTACCGGACGACTACCTCGGAATCCTAAGACCGGTTAAGGCTTAATTTGCAATGCAAATGCCTAACGAAAGGTTGAGGATTTATGTTGCACTAGGCAAACTACCTCGAAATCCTATGGCTTGGTTGTTTAATTCTAGGAAAGTTTTGCTGAAGTAGACTCAGGTTTTGCTGATGACGATGGCCGTGCTGCCCACCATGCTTCGAGCTCTTTGTTGTTGCAGAGGTTTAGTTTTAGAAATCATAAATCAGGGGATGAGAAAAGTGTTTTGGTTTAGAGAAAATCTTAATTTCTAAATGTTTTCAATATTTTAATTAAAACAAATCTTAAAGTTGATTATAACGACACCGGTTAAGATCCCACGGTTCCATCCTTCGGCATCATTATTTTTATCGGATTCACTTAGTCCGGATGAATTTGCTAAACTCAATTGAATGAGTTCCACACTTTCATTTAGACCGTGGGAAATCCCGTTAGCAACACGTAGGTTACATCATCAGAGGTATTCCCGATCATCCAACGGGACGTTTTAATTTAGTTGTAATTGTAGTTTTGTGTTACTGTTTGTGATTAAATTTTGAGTTGTTTTATATTTTGGAATGTTGTGGCGGTGAATTTTATCTTGCAATGACTTTTAATTTAGTTTTGGTTTCAGTTTTAGGGACTATCCTAAAGGTGTGGGTTTTCATGCAACGAGTTGTTTATCATACAAGAAAAGTAAGTGCGATGCGATTAATGAAATTGCAATAATGTAAATTGCAGAAAGTAAATTGCAATAAAATAAAAGCGTGCACTGGAGGGTCTTCCCGTCATCCGAAGCTGCACTTAAAACACAATTAGAATATTTAAGTAAGTTCCTAGGTAAAGCTAAGGGAAGGGTTATGGTTTTCTACCAAATTCCTAATCCTATAGCTAGTCATCTCCTATGACGTCCAGGTTCTTTGTGTTTTGGTTTGAGGACGATTTTCTTCATCGAAGAACAATTAAGTCCGATTGTTCTTATAAATGTCCTATCATATTGAGGAAGTGCTTAAGAATAATCTTAAACATCTTTTCAATATTTCTAGGATTGTTTTGAGTCCAATGGGTTTAATCATACAAATGAATTAATCGTCCGAGGTTTAGTTAAGTTTTGTTGTTATCTTACTCAGTGAACTAGGACATTTGAATATCCTATAAATGAAGTAACATTTCATTTAATGTTCTGTTTAGGAGTTATAATAACCAAAGCTTTCGAGGGTAAATTGATATTCAAATGATTTGATTTAAGTTAATGGGTTTAAATTTGGAATAGTGTTGAGTTGCTTTATATTTAATTTCTTTCGTTTTAGGTGATGTTATTTAATTCAATTTAATTTAATTTAATTTAATTTAATTGAGTTTTAATTTAATTTAATTTAATTTAATTCAATTTAGTTTGGTTTGATGTTACATTAAATTAATTTGATTTGATTTAATTTTAATTTAATTTGATTTAATTTAATTTAATTTAATTTAATTTAATTGAATTTAATTTAATTTAATTGAATTTAATTTGTTTATTTAATTCAATTTAATTCATTTAATTTGATTTAATTTAGTTTAATTTAATTTGATTTTATTTAATTTAATTTAATTTAATTTTAAGTTATTTAATTTAATTTAATTTAATTTAATTTTTTTTAATTTAATTTTATTGAAAATTTTTAAAAGAGTTTAATAATTTAATTTTAGTTTAATAATTAAGTCCTTTAATGTTTTGAATTTGAGTTATCATTTTAATTAAGAATTAAATATTAATGAAATGATTAATTTAGGGATTTTTAAATTAAAGAATAAATCTCTTCCTAATAATATCCCTATTTTAATAATTCCAATTTTATTATTCTTCCAAATTTAATCAATTATTTAATTAAGGTTTAATCATTTTAATATTGTTTAATGGGTTTCTACTCTTTAATTATTTAAATTTCAATCATCCAAATCAAATTAGGATCAAAGATTGTACTTGCTAATTTTTTTTATTAAACCTAAAGTTTTAATTAAGGATTAAGATTTTTAATTACCATTTTACCCTTTAAGCTTAATAATTTCATAACTCACTAAATTGAATTCAAATGAACTTGAAATTTTTATGTGACTTCACTCATATGTCAATAAAGACATGAGAGGAGAAAATGTGATTTTTCTGTATTTAATTTATTTATATAATTATTTTTGGTAGAAAATAGAGATTTCCAAGGAAAATTTAATAACATGACCAAGGGAAAGTTTCTGTCCTTAAGAAAATTAGGGGACATTCCTAATGACCGGAGAACCACTTGGACCAATTTTGGTGATTTTTTGAATTATATTATTTTTATTATAATTATTTTAAGTTTTGGAGTGTTAATTAATTTAAAAATAAAATAAATGTTGAAAAATGAATTTTATATTTTTCAAAAATCTCTCTGATATCAAGGAAATAAGAGAATCAAATTTTACAATTTTCGGATTTTTCTATGATTTATTATAATTATTTTAGTGAAAATGCTAGAAAATACATTTTTTTAATTTTAAAATTACCCTAGAGCTTTAAAATTTAATATCTCACTAAATAGACCTAAGAAAAATATGGGGTTTGTTCCTAAGTGATTAAAATTCAAAATGTGACATTTTGGTTAATTTTATTATTTTTGTGATTTTTATTATTTTTTAATTATTAAAAATATTAAAATAATATTAAAAATCAACTTTTTTAGAAAATTGAAATTTTAATTTTCTTAGATTCCCCTAATATCAGAGAGGCTCCAAAACCAATTTGGTGAATTTTTGAAAGGTATTTTGAAAGTTATGAATTTTTTAAGTTTAAAATGACTAAGTGGCTTAATCAACCAAATTAGTGGGGCTAACCAGGTCCAATTGACTTCAAATTTTTATGGTGGGTTCCTCTGATCCTAAAGGTCAGTGTAGAATTGATTTGAAGTCAATTTGATGTATAGTTAGCTCTAATTAATTAGAGATCCATTTTGAGTGTTTAAGCCAATTAGGGTTGTTTTAAATGAACTAACTCAAAACCTATTTTTCCTAGGGTTCTACGGTCATAAGGAACATCATCAAATTTTCCTAGAATTTATTTCACAACATGCTATTTATTGGAATTAAAATACTCAAAACGAGTAACATGAATTTGAAAAATCAATAACTTTTCATAGGGATGGCCTCGACTTTGGAAAATTCGGGGAATGTTCCCAAATTCGGAGGCTTAAAGCACTATGGTCTCATGTCATGGTGAATTGTATAAATGCATGGAGAATTAAAAATATGCGAGAGAGTAAATAAATTATTAAAAATAAAATACTTGATGAAATTAAATGATTTCTTTTCCACATTATTCTCCTACGTTCACCTGAGTAAGAGGGTATTTTTATTTTATTTTTCTGATTTTTCTACACAAAGTTATGAATTTTGAAGTTTAGGGAATTAAATAAATAAAAAAATACCCTAATTTTCTATTTATCCACGCGGTGCCGCGTCGACCTCGGCAACTCCGAAACGCCGCGTGGCGCGCTCCCGTTCGACGCCGCCATCGACTCGGCGCTCCGGGGCCCGCTGTATCGTTCCGTCTTCGATCCGACGCGATCCGGCCGTCCGTCCGCGCGTGTACTAAATGAACGGCATCCGTTCATCGTCCCCAAGTGTCCTCGCCCGAGAGCCGTCCACACTAAATCCCTAATATCTCACTCGATACTCGATGGATTTTCATGTTCTTATGCTCCATGGATTCGTCTTGAAGAGACGAACACATCTATACGGTTATCATGCATTGAAATTAAAGCATTTGAAATGGAGAATCTCCAGAAGCTCGGGATGAAGAGTTAGCTCATACCTTTGCTCAGAGAAGTGTGGCTTTGATCTGAGGGTTGTTGCACCTTCGATGGGATCCCAGCAAGCTCCGGATGAAGTCTCCCGGTCGCAGTGAATTGTCCAGGTGTGATTTCGACCACGGCCGATCACAAAGCTTGGAGGCTGGAGCAGCTGGGTGGCTCGGAGATGGGGCTTTCTTCGGTGGACACCTTCCCTGGTGCGGTGAAGGTGTAGAACCAATCAATTTGGGGATTGGCTCACTGTGGAGAAGTGTCCTGGTTTTGGGTGGAATTTCGGTCGAGAAATTGGATTTTATCGGTGGGGATTAGGGCAAATTGACACTTGGGGATCAAGTCTGCTCCGAGGGTGGAGAAGGGTTTGGAACAATTTTGGCAGAGTTTTGGCAAGGTTTGTGCAACTCTCTTCTCTTGGCCGTGAGGGGTGGGGTTTAAATAGGAGAGGGTGGAGGGCCTCCCAGGGATGGCCAAGGGTTGGGATCAGCTGCTCTGATCATGGGAAGAACAGCTCCAATGGCCACTGGGGATGGGGCGGCTCGGCGAGTGAGAATTCCGAGTTGGGCTCACATGTGAGCTCTCGGCCATGGTGTTTTCCCGCGGCACGGTGGCTGGCCGGCCGAGCATTGGTCACCATCTTGTTCGGGTGGGTCGGTGCGGGGTTTGGTGCATTCAATTGAGGTTTGACATGTGTAAAGGGTTTGATTTAGATGGAATGGGGGAGGAGCTAATTTTGAGTCTAAATGGGTCGACCCACCCATTTGAGGCTTGGTGCACCCCTCGAGGTGGCTTTGGATGTTGTGGGGGATCAAAGGGATCAGCTAGTTTGGCATGGAGAAGTCTCCATCCAAATATATTTGGATTAAATTTAAGTTTAGGTGAAACATGATTAAGGCTAATGAGCTTTAGGGATTAAGGAAAGCCCTCCCTCTTCTTACAGAATATGGCATGGTGGAGTGTCCAAAGCTCTCATGGCTCACATGTGGCTCATGCATGGCTTCATGGCTCACCTTTGGCTTGGCAAAAAGTTTGGCCAATTTCATGAAAATGGATTTTAGGAATTTTTGGTAATTTGATGGAAATTTGTATGAAACTTGATTTAGAATTATTTGATGATGAATTTAGGACTTAGGTAATGGCTTTAATTAAGTGGATGGCAAATGGAGATGTCATGTGGGCTTTAGGGTAGATTTTGGGCCTTTTGAAATGGTTTTAGATGGGCTTTTAAGATGGTTTAGGAAAGTGGGCTTTTGGATTTGAAAATGGATTTTGGGATAAAATTTTGTAAAGAGGTTGGGCTAAATAATTGTTGGGTTTAGCTCATGGATGTATCATGAGTGACTTGAAGCAAATTGGGAGTGATTTGGGTTTGAATTGGGTTGAATTTGGGCTCTTTTGGTGAATGGACCAATATAGGTCCAAGTGGGCCAAGTTGGGCCAATGTTGGGCTAGGGTTGAAATTGATGTAAAATCAATGTTGAGAAATGTTTATGGGAGTGTTTCAAAGAGGTTTTACCTTTGGTTGGGCTTTGATTTTGGGGTTTGGGCCCATTTGGGTTAGGTTTGAGTTTAGGTCAAAATTGGGCCTTTTAGCTTTGGGTTGAATTTGATTGGGGTTTGGGTATAAATGTTAGGAAAATCATGTTAGTGTTTTGTTTGCGGGTGTAGGGTCCCGGGGGTCAAAAATTGAAAATTTGGGAAATTGAAGATTGGGTGGATGTAAGTGGAGTGAAATCATTTTGGTTGAGCCATGAAGCCATATCAAGCCCACATGAGCCATGAAGGGACCCATTTGAGGCATTCACTATGTTTTTCCTAACCCTCTTAGCAAGGGCTTAGGGGTTAAGGACCATCCATGTGAATCACCTACATGAGTCGGGAGGTCGAGTTAGGTATGGGTATGTGAAAATGTAGTGTATAGGTGTAGTGTGTGTGTAAGTCGGCCCTTCACTGGACCGAGCCACCCGGGGCGGTCCTAAGGCCAAAGAGTCTCATAGGAACTCATCCTTAAACTTCCACATTTGATTTCGACCCTCTAGGTGATTAGGGGTCTATAGTCGAGTTTGTGGAGTTTGAAGGGAGTTTAGAAGTGGTTTGAGTTTCTAAAAGGTGGGTCCCAATTCTAGTCCTCTAAGATAGTCAAAGGAAAAGCCTAAGGCTAGATCCTAAGCACTAAAGAGAAGAAGAGAAGACCTCATCAAAAATGAGGTCAACAGGTGGTAATTTAGCTATAACTTGAATTTTTGCCGGGTCTACTTCCATTACCATTTTCTGAAATTTTATGCCCTAATACAATTCCTCCTGCAACCATAAATTGACATTTCTCCCAATTTAGATCTAAGTTAGTTTTTTCGCATAACTCCAAAACTTTTTCAAGATGATCCAAGCATGTTTCAAATGATGTTCCAAATACAGAGAAATCATCCATAAATATTTCTATTCAATCATCAATTAATTTACTAAATATAGACAACATACATCTCTGGAATGTTGCAGGTGCATTACATAGTCCAAAGGCATCCTTCGAAAAGCAAATGTTCCATAAGGACTGGTAAATGTAGTTTTCTCTTGATCCTCAGGAGCGATAAGAATTTGATGATAGCTAGTGTATCCATCTATAAAACAAAAGTATTTGTGTCCAGCTAGTCTATCCAGCATTTGATCTAGAAATGGTAAAGGGAAGTGATCTTTCCTGGTGGCTGCATTTAATTTTCTATAATAAATATATATACGCCATCCAGTAACTTGTTTTATAGATATTAAATCAATATTTTCATTAGCTTCAACAGTCACTCCTCCTTTCTTAGGAACACAATGATTTGGGCTTACCCAAGCACTGTCCGAAATAGGATATATAATACCATTGTCTAGCCATTTTAATATTTCTTTTTTGACTACATCTTTCATTACTGGGTTTAATCTCATTTGGGGATCAACTCTTAGTTTATGTTCATTATCCAAAATAATTCTGTGCATACAGATTGAAGGATTAATTCCTTTAATATCTGCTAAGGTCCAACCAAAAGCTTTCTTATACTTTTTTAATGTGTCAAGAAGTTTTTGCTCTTGTGATTCGTTTAATTCTGCCGATATAAAAACCGGTAAAGTTAAAGAGTTACCTAAAAATGCATACTTCAAATGAGTAGGTAAAATTTTTAACTCAAGTTCAGGAGATTTAATAATCGACGAAACTATATTCTTTTCAAAGTTTCTTGTATATAATCTAATTTTTCATTGTTTGTTTCTTCAATTAATTCTGTATTTTCTATTTCTGGTTTATCTTCAAAGTATTCTTTAAAATGTTCATTTCGTAGATGTTCAAGAATTTCTATTCGAAAACATTCATCATCTTTTTCTATAGCAGGATATTTCATTAAGTTTGGTATGTTGAAAGTTACTTCTTGATCGTTTACTTTCATAGTTAATTCTCCTTTTTAAATGTCAATCATAGCTCTTCCAGTAGCTAAAAATGGTCTCCCTAAAATTATAGGTATTTCTTTATCTTCCTCCATATCTAAAACAATAAAATCCACATGGAAGATAAATTTATCCACTTTTACTAACACATCTTCAATAACTCCCTTAGGATATGTCACTGAATGATCAACTAACTAAAGAGTTACTGAAGTAGGTGAGACTTCTCCCAATCCTAATCTTTTTAAAATTGATAGAGGCATAAGATTGATGCTGGCTCCCAAGTCACATAAAGCATTTCCATAAAATTTTTCACCAATAGCACAAGGTATAGTGAAACTACCAGGATCCTTTAATTTCTCAGGAAAATTTTTCTGAATAATTACACTACACTTTTCGCTAAGTGCAACCTTTTCATTATTTGTGAACTTTCACTTCTTGTTTAAAATATCTCTCATAAACTTCACATAATTGGGCATTTGTTCTAATGCTTCTACAAAAGGAATGTTTACTGTTAATTTCTTCAGGATTTCAAGAGATTTAGAAAATTGCTTATCCTTTTTATGTTGCTTTAATCACTGAGGAAATGGTGGTGGTGGTTTCTCTACAGAAATTTTCATAGGTATTAGTGGATATTCTAAATTTCAATCTTGCTGATCCCTTTCTTTTTCAGTTTCCACTTTCTCTTTTCCACTTTCCGTTTCTTTTTGTATTCTTGTTTCTAACTCTTTTCCACTTCATAACTGTATCACTTTGATTTGTTTTTTTCCTTGATCATTAGGATTTGTTTCTACATTACTAGGAAAAGTTCCAGGAATTCTATTATTAAGTGCAGTAGCGATATGTCCAAGTTGAGTTTCAATATTTTTATTTGCAGTTCCTTGATTTTGTAATTGGTTCCCATGAATTTGTAGTTAATTTCCTTGATTCTACAAATGCTGACCCATATTTAATATTAATTCTTCCATAGATAACTTCTTTTCCTTAAATTAAGAGTTATTATTAAATCTAGGTGGATAAGAAGTTTTATAATTAGAATTTCCTTGGTTAGATGGATTTCCTAATAGGTTTACTGAGTTGTTCATCCATTGTTGATTAGCAGAGTTGTTATTCCAATTAAAATTTGGATGGTTCTTCCAACCAGGGTTGTAATAATTTGCATAAGGATTATTAGGTCTATTATTAATAACATTTAAAGTTTCATATGAAGTTTGAACATCTATAAGTTGTCCAGATTAATTTTCTTCTATTATATTAGGAGAATAATTCATTCTAAAATGAACTAATTTCTTAGATATAACAACAATCTAAGAAGCTAACATAGATATTTCATCAAAGTCATGGATACTAGCTATTTTTTTAGGATTTAACCTTTCAGAAGGCCATTGAAAATTGTTGGTAGCTATTTCTTCAATTAATGAATAAGCCTCATCAAATGGCTTTGACATTAATGAACCTCCAGCAGCAACTTCTATAATAGATCTAAGAGATCCTACTAATCCATTATTAAAAGTTTGAATAATTAACCAATCTGGTAACGCATGATGTGGGCATTTCCTAAGGAGATCTTTAAATCTCTCCCAAGCTTCATATATTAATTCTCTATCAAACTGACTAAAAGATGTTATATCATTTCTAAGTTTCACAGTTTTTGAAGGAGGAAAGTATTTGGATAGAAATTTTTGTGACAATTACCCCCAAGTTCTAATAGATCCAGGTGCTAATGAATTTAACCACATCTTAGCCTTATCCCTTAAAGAAAAAGGAAAAAGCCTAAGTCTAACAACATCATTAGATACTCCGTCATATTTAAAAGTAGCACAAAGTTCCAAAAAACTAGCAATATGTAAATTAGGATCTTCGTTTGATGAACCACTAAAATGATTATTACTGTACCATTTGGATAATTGCGGGTTTAAGCTCAAATGAATTAGCCGCTACATCAGGATTTTGGATAGTTAAGTGAATTTCATCTAATGTAGGGTTAGCGTAAACTCTTAAAGGTCTTGGTTGATTTGTATTTTCAATTCTTTGGATTGTTTGCCATTTGATTTAAATTATAATTTCTTTTTTTTGTTTTCTAATTTTTTTAATAGTGTGCTCTAATTTTGAATCGTAAGGTATTAAACTTTTGGTTTCAAATTTACGCATACACAACTTAAGTAGATTTTAAAATAGTACAAGTGTTTAAGTTTGGTTCTTCCTAAAAAGGATCAATCTGTTTTCTTGCTTAAAGTGCTTGAAGCTTTGAATATTCCTTTGAACATTTCTTCACATCACTGTGTTACTGTTAAGTGGGCTAAGCCCATTGTTCCTTTTATAAAGATAAATACTGATGGGAGTTGGACTGATACTGCTTCCAGCGTTGGTGGTGTTTGTCGTGACACTTTGGGTTGTATCTTATATTGGTTTGTGGCTAGGTCTGCTTCTGAATCTCCTATTCTTGCATAAATGGATGCTATAATTTTCGGTCTACAGTTGGCTAAGAGGTTTGGTTGTCATTATGTTGAAATTAAAACTGATTGTCTTGTGCTTTGGAAGTGCATTTGTTTGCAGGAGGGTCATCATTGGAGCCCGACTCCTTCTTTGAAGAAGGTTCTTTTACTTTCTCAAAATTTGCATGTCAAATGGTCGCATGTCAAGCGGGAAGGTAACAGGGCTGCGCATTGGGCTGCAAAGTTTGGTTTATCTCTTTCTCATGTTCAGATTGCTTCTATGGTTCTGGATGCTCTTTTAGAGCTTGCCTCCTTGGATCTTGCATAGTTTTGTCTTGTTTTGTTTGTTTGGGTTGTCTGTGTGTGTCGTGTGTTTTGTTTTTATCTTTTTTTTCGGAAAGAGCACCTTAGATTCTTATTTTTTGCGTGAGTTGTATGGGTGTGTTAGATAGGACCTCTTTCCCGGTTTTGTAATTTTTACTTTTTTGATGAAACACGTAGGGAGCCTAAGTCTCCTTCAACTAAAAAAAAAGTAGATTTTAAAATAGTCCGTTACTCTAGTAATTATCTTTAATAATAATTATTATTATTTTTAATTAACTTAAAAATTACTTTACTTCCCCGGGAACGGCGCCAAAAACTTGACAACAATGGTGACACGCACAAGGTGGATATGTTTGTGGAGCTTTATAACTATATAAGTGTTTAACATAGTAAAAATAACAAATGTGCCCCTTTTATCAACGCAAGTATACATATCGTTCAAGTAATAAAGGACTCAAATGGAGTCCTAGATATCGATCCCACAGGGAAGTTTAGAGATTAAGAACTAATTTCAGCAGATGTAATTACTATCTAGTATACGGAAATAAAGAACGCTTATACTAAACTCTATTACTTAATGGAAGATTGCAATTTAGAAAAAAGTATCTTTCTCCTTCTTAAGAGAATTAAGTGAATGGATAATTAATTTAGTTAGAATTATATTGTACCAAATAGGAGCATTCCTATTCTTTACCCTTTGGTCCAGGCATAAAGAACATTGACTAATCCTATGCTTGGTTACGGAATGCACGGCTAAGTCGGGAGGATACTGAGCTGTCACTTCGGAGCTCCCACGTTCCCCTCGCCTGAGGGCTAACATCTACACTTCAGCTCCTAAACGATAGGACCGAATTTGAATATTTTAGTCTGTCACAGTAGAATATCTAATTCTACGCCCGATAAATAATATTTCCCTATTTATTTGCACCATCCTTTCAAGGCTTTTGATTTCCCTAAATTTTGGATGTAATATTTACTATAGTTGATAATTCAACATATTTTAACAGTTCAATTGGCCAAATTAAAAGTAAATTAAGATTTAAGAAAAAGATTATCACAATTTTTATTTAAAATTTAAGGCAGAACTAATTCAATTTTCCATTTCACAAAATCTCAACAACAAGGAGAAAGACAGAGAAAACTACTCAGAATGCATAGAAAGAATAACACAAAACCTGGATTTCATTTAAAGCTATAAAACAATAAATAAAAACTTATCTCAAATCTTCTCCCTAAGCAGACTCCTTGAAGTTCCTCTAACTCTTCCTTCTTGTACAACACACTCTATTAAACTTACTAATGAACTCTCTAAAACACACTCACACACTACAGACTCTCCAGACTCAGATTAAGACACACACACCAAAAGAACACATACTTTGTCAGACTAAATCTGTCTCTATTTAAAGAGAGAGAAATGTTTCCAAAGGTTGCTTAAGCACCTCTTCAAAATGCATCCAGATTCACTGAACATTTTCTTGAACCGACCTTCTCGCCGTCGGCAGGCTCGATGGCGCCGTCGGCGGGCTTCTAGAACATTGGCCAACTGCTAAGGCTCGCTGTCGGTGGGCTCGATCTCGCCGTCGGCGGGCTCCTTTATAATATATTAAAAAACTTTCAGGAAAATCACGCCGTCGGTGGCCTATTCCTCACCAACGGCGGGATAGTTCAATTTTCATCTCTTTTAGTCCTTTTTATTCCAGATTCGCTTCTTTTCGATCTTTTTGCTCCCATTACCTATAATTCTTCAAACCTGCAATAAAACATAGAAAATACTTTTCTGTAAAGTGCAATTTCATATAAAATTGGCTTGAATTTCTCAATATATTTTCCTGTGATCATGAACCACAACGTCTGGAGCTAATCCTGGCATTTCATCATAACTCCAAGGAAAATAATCCTTGAATTCCATTAGTAGTTTGATCATGTTTTAGGAGTCTTCTTTATTAAGTAAGGAGCTAACAAAGGTCGTCCTAGGCTCTTCGCTAGTACCTAAGTTAACTTTCATTAACTCGTCTATTGTAGATTTAATTTCTTGTTCAAATTCTGGCGGAGCATCTCTGATTGGTAGATCTTCGAGATCATCTGAAGCTTCCAGGCAGTTTTCATTAAACTCACAAGTGACAACCAAGCAAAATTCTGAATCAACAGCTGGCCCTACCGTGCTGAACCCGAGATCATGCTTTGAACTGGGAGGTTTACTGACATTATTCCATAATTTTTCAAAGCATTGTATATCACACTGTATTAAATTTTAAACATAGGGAGAGTACCACTCAAAAGGCAATTCCATTAATTCAGATGAAGCAACATCTTCAAATTTTACATCATTTTCAATTTTGGAAGAAGAAGCACCACGGTAGAATTTGATTAATTTAGCACCGCCACCACGCACTTCCTTGACCACCATACCCTCGATCATATTAGGATAGATCGGGGTCAGGGTCATAGTATGTACATAGTGGTTTATCTTCTCGTGCATTGCTTTGTATTCTCATTCTTTTCATCTTCGAGAGAGATCTTGAACTGAGGTTTCTTTTGATTTATCTTCATTACTTCCTTCTTGACTTCTTCTTCTTCGGAACTATTCTCCAAATCAACATCGATGACCGATTTCTTCTTTTCAACTGTTCTGCCATTTATTCCTCGATCTTGTCCCCGACCTCGACCTCAGATGCGAGTTCTGGAGAAAATTTCACCATCTCGCTATAAGGGAGTGGTGAGTAACTGTTGAAAAAGAATTTCAGGCTCTTCTTCGTCTCGAACTCTCTTTTCTTCATTCAGTATGACATTTCTGGAAAAGATAGTCTTCTTCGGAGGCGCGTAGTAGGCTGCATCTTCGTGGATTCCGATTTCATGCACCGAGAACGGTTGCAAGTCACCTTTAATGCACTGTTCTCCCCCTCCTTCATAATACTTTATGCATTGGTTCAGAGAAGATGGTACCATCTGGTTTTCATGGATCCATGGCTGTCCAGTAGAGCGTTGAACGATGTCTCAGAATCAATTATGTGGAAATTTGCGGTTGTCCTTGCCAAATCACCGATCTTCATTAATAGTGTTATCGATCCGAGAGCTCTTTCCCCTTTCAGATTGAAACCACTCAGTAACATCCTGTCTGGTTCGCGATCACGGGCATCAATCTCTAAGTATGCTAATGTTTGAAGCTTCATTATGTTGATTGATGCTCCTGGATCAACTAACACCCTGGAGAGCGTGAAATTTCCAATGGAGACTGAAATGTACAAAGATCGATTATGATCAGTTGTTCCAAGTAGCAGATCATCGTCCGTGAAAGTAGCACCACACTGTTCTTTCAACGAGCAACCCTCATTTAAGGAATTACCGACCATTTGAGCTAAACAAATTTCTGGATCAAGTAAGGCCTTGATCAGAGTTTCTCTCATCTCCTTTGACAGGATCAGAGCATCGTAGATGCTCAGTTTGGCTGGTAGTTTCGTAAGATGGGCTAGCACGTTATAGTCCACATTATTACCATATTCTTCAGTTTCTTCCTGAATGGCAATTCCTTTGCTGAGGTTAGCTCTTCCAGAGCAACCACCAGCTTTCCTTTATCTTTCGGTCCCACTCTTGGGGGTAGAGATTTTACACTTCTTAGATTAACTTCTGTTATCTCTTCTAAATTTACCAGTGTCTCCTCTTGAATCGGAACGACTGGCTCTTCTGAAGTTGCTTCAAAATCTGATAGCTCTAATTCTATCGCGATTGGAGCTCCTCGGAATTCACAAACTGACCAGTCACTTCTTGAGCTTTCATATCCACTCTCGTGAACATCTTCTCCTTCGTCTTGGCCGTCAATGTTTTGTATGATTTGAGAATCGTTAATCATTTCAAAATCGATACTCGGATTAGGTTGGTTGTCATTAGTTACGTAATGGTTAGAAATAGTCAAAACGTAGCCAACACCATAACTCTTATCATTATAAAATCCTGCCGGGGCGAGCAAATAATCTTACAGAGTCAGAGGTCCTAGGGGTTTCGCCCCCAAATCAGAAATAACCATCCTAGGAAAAGCAGCCCCTACTCTACCCTTTGGAGCCTCGGTCTTCTCTTCTTCCACGATCTTCTCCTCTTTCTGGGATGGTTCTTCAATCGCAATCGATAGTCTGTGGTTTGGCAGGTTTCGAACTCTGAACTGAAGCGCGCACCGAAGCGGTCTGGATGTGTTCTAAAATTTTCTTCGAAGACTTCATCCAGACAGTACTCCATCCATCATCGGTTGTGTACGGGTCTATCGGAACAATATGGTCCATTGAAATAACATTAACGAAACCTCCTTTTTGGGGCTCCTTCATGTATTCCTTCGGGATCTTTATGTTCCATTTCCAAAGATTATCCTCGAGCCAATTCTTGAAGGTGAAGCAGTCCTCAATCTTGTGTCCGAGCATCCTATGGTAGGGACAGTGGTTCAGATGATCTTTCTTGTCGAATTTTTCTGGCTTCCTGGGCTCTGGCAGCTGGAAGTTGGGTGTCTTCATCAAACTGTGAAAGCTCTTGGCCACTGCTTCAGTCTTAAAGGGGTATTCCTTATTCAAAAAGTCCTTCAGGGCACACGGTGGACGAGGCAGCGGTTGATCATGCTACCATGATTGATAGCTCGGCCGAGGCTATTGATAGTTCTGCTGAGGTTGTTGATATGTCCGTTGCGGTGGTTGATAGCTTGGTTGTGGCTGCTCTGGCTGTATCTGCACTTGCTGCTTACCTTTATGCACTGCCGCGACAACTCCTGATTTCTTCTCGAATGTTTTCACGGGCTTCTACTTATCAATCTTGTCAATGAAAATCAGTTGTTTTGCCTCCTCCTGCAAGCTCCCGGCCTTGCTAAGCAACTTCTCAAAGGTCTTAATTGTGAATCCTTTAAGAAGAAGTGCTATCAGGCCATGAATGCTCTTCAAGAGGATACCGATTGCATGCCATTCCTAAAGTTCTGGTTCACACTTCATGCTTAAATTCCTCCACTGAAGTATGTAATCCACCAGGGTTTCGCTCGGTTTCTGTTGCTCCACCATAGATCACTAATAGTGATGTAGTGTCGAGCCCCAGCAAACCACTTAACAAAAAGGTTTTCCAATTCTAAAAGGTCTTGACTGAACCGTTCTGCAATTTTGCATACCAATCGAAGTCAATCCCTAACAAACTGTTCACCAACTGACGGAATAGCAAAGCGTCGCTCCCACCGACATTGCAACAACTAGCACGAAAATGTGCGACATGCTGCCGGGGGTTTCCCGTACCATCGAAAGTCTTAAACAGAGGTGGTACAAAGCCCTTTGGGTATTTGACGACCTCAAATTCTTCGAGGTAAGGTCTACCCGTCTGAATAGATGCTCCATTCTTAGACTGGGCTAAGGCTTCTCGCACCTACTGTTCCACCATATTCTTAATATCTTTTTTGGGAATCATGCTTTGAGCTGAATCCTTCTTCAGCTGTTCATCTCCGTTGTTGGATGTAACTTATTTTCCTCCGTTTGGAATGTGAATGATCTCTAGAGGTGTTTCCTTCTGAGGTTGAGGCTGACTCTAGAGAGTGGCTAAGGTGGCCGCCATCTCCTCCATCTTCTTTGCCATCTGAGAGATCGTGTCATCCTTTTCCTGAAGACGTGCTCTCATTGCTTCTGGTTCTTCTCCTTCTGAAGTTGATGGAGTTCCTTGCAAAGCTGACGACGCTCGGGTCTCAACCACATTGATCTCAGTAAATTCTTCATCCATGAACTCTGACGAATCCACTTCATTTCCCAATTCTTCTCTTCTTTCTCTTGCTAACCGTTGGATGTCAGTTCTTAGCTTTCCTATAGCATCTTCAAGCGGTCTTTTCCAAACGGTCTCGCGGTTGTCAGGCGACGACTATTGAACCTCATCTTCAGGAGTATCCTTTAAAGCTGTAGCATTTTCCTCAGACTCAGTCTGATGAGACTTATCTTTCCAGAGCATTCTGTCGGTATTGGTTCAGCAATAATAGGTTGCCACACCATCCTTCTTGCAGTAGGTGCCCTAGGACCAGATGGTCTATCGACCGTACATTGGTAGGTGGTGTGCTCCCTAATATGATGACTTGATACAACAATAGGAGAACTCCTTTTGCTAGCTCGTACTTTCTTCCGTAGCCTTTCTATGGCAGTGGCCGGGTCTACTCGTGGTCGAGGCGGGATCTGGCTGGCACCCGTCCCATCCTTCTCAGGATTTCTGACACAAGGCAACCCTCCTTTCTAGCTAACTTCTCCACCACAGTTTTTAATCGAGTAAGCGGCGTAGTCTTGATCTTCTTCTTCTTACAATTATTGTAGTATGCATGTAAGGGTAACACAGCGGCATTCCTTCGAGCATCCTCCTCGTCAGATGCAACAGAGAGAGGATGGAATCTGCTCCCTTCTAACAGTGATGAGATCTTAGGTAGCTCTTCTCCCTCTTCAAGAATCTCTTCAAGAAACACAGCCTCAACAGCTCTGGTTTTTCTGATCCTGGCGATCTTTCTGTTCTTATTCCTTCTTTGTGTCTAGGCTAAGGGTGAAAACCTCGAACTGGACCTTATTTCGAAAACAAACGGTATTGCAGCAAAGTCTAAACCCTCCACGGTAGCAGGCTCATAACTGACTTGGATTTCTTTCCCTTTCAGTTTGAAGGGAGCCAGGGTAGGTGCAGAGATGACCAGACTGGTGGGGTAGAGATGACAGTCCTAGGGGTAGCAGCTAACTTCCTGTGAACAACGGTGCTTCTTTCAATTGGGACCCTCTGCAGGGGAGGAAACTCTTGAGCTGACTTCAGATTGAACTCAATAATGGGTTCCTCAATTTTCGATACTCTGTCCATCAGTGCGAAAAGAGTAACATCAATGAACTTAATATCCGTGTTGTCGAATCCTTGCCCAAAGTGAATGATCCCATTGTCAGGCAGCTCATCCTTGTGGACAACGAAGTCCATTTCGTTGGTGAAGGAGAAAATCAGCTTCGATGCAGACATCTTCTGCAGGGTAGATTCTAAACGTCAGTTCCAAATTACTCTCCCTTTCGTCACAAAACTTTCCAGGACAAGAAAAAAAGTCCGAACACATTTTCATTTATTTTTTTCGCTTTCTTAGTTTCATAAGGTATTTTCAGATCCTATTTTATTCGTGCATTCGTGATTTTAAAAGAGTTTGTTTATTAAAGGGTTGTTTATTAGAGGGTTTACTTGTTAGGAATGAAACAATTAAAGGAGGAAGTTTATTGAGAAGGCAAGGGATCCAAGCCAGAATTGGAAAGGAAGAGAAAGTCTCGTAAGACTTCTTAACTCGAAGGACCGCTCCTAAGATAATACCTATTGAGGGTCTACCTCGCCTCTTTGGAGAGGTAACAAAAGGAGGATTTTGGAACCTCCCTGTTTAGGGGTGTCTAAACAGTGGCTCCAAAATCCAAGAAGAGTTGATCATACTTGTTCAAGACAAAAATGAACAAGATATGTCAACGGAAGGATGGTGGTCTGATCCACTAGGGGCATGGACTTACTACCGATTTATGAAAGGAAAACCATCTGATCAAGATGGAGAGAGGAACTAATCCCCAGTAGAGTCGCCAGAAATTATCGACGTATTTTTAGATTTTAAATTTAATTTAAATATATATAATTTGGAAAGTAGCATTTGATTTTGAAAATAATTTTAAGTTTGAAAATTTTAAGATATGAAATCAAACCGATCTCACATCTCAAATAGTTTATATAAACAAACACCACACCACGAACCATGTATCTATCCCGAAAAATAGACACACTGCTTGATAATGAGGCTCGATTAAATAAACTAGAAGATTTGTGACATCCGTTTGGTCTGCGAACCAATTTTATAAGCTGACGAGTTCCCCTGCTTATTATAAAGGAATTAAGCAGGGTTTATATTACCTGGGATCCTAAAGTTCCCTATAAGGGCAAGCCCCTATAGATAATTACATCTTAAATGACGGGAATCATTTAAGAAACTCTCAATAATGATCACTGGTTTTGCTCTCAAGAATTTCAATGTCTAAGGTTTTCAAACAATTGGATTTTGGAGATTTCAATAAGGAAGAGCTCAAATTTGGAACATTTTATTTCAGGAGTCCGAAGGAAGAGAAGTAGGGGATGTCATGGACCCGAAGTGAACTTCGGTGACTGACCCTCGATTCCCAGCAATGCACCAAAAACTTGGTTTGCAATCGCCAAATAATGCAGTAATTTATGCTATCAAAAATATGTTATAGCCAATACTTTGACTCAAATAATAATAATGGCTAGTGTATATAAATATAATTTTATGGAAAATATTTTACACACTAGGGGTACTACACAAGTATACGTATCGCTTCAAGTAATATAGGGCTTTAAATAAAGACCCCAGTATCGATCCCACGAGGAGAATTATAGATTTTTTTAAATATTTTGATTTTATTTTTATGTATTTCTTTTAAGTTAAAAAGTTGATATTTAATTTACTAGATGCAGAAATAAAGCAGTAATAATGTAATGATTGATGTAAATAAAAATAAGCAAACAACTTTCTTCCTTTCAATTAATCCAAGACTTTTTAGATAATGTAATATTTGTGGAGAATATAAATTTATGGTATTGTACCAAATAGAAGCATTTCTATTCATTACCTTCGTTTGAAAGTATAAAGAACATTGGCTAATCTATAGATCAAGTCTGGATGTATTGTTAGTATAATGGGTTAATCTAGGCTCACACTACTAGATGTCCAAGGGTGGCTATGGTCGGCCCTACTAGTGACCCTTTCCTTCTCTATAAACCAAATTACAAGAATTTATCCTGTCACTCTAAAAACTTATCAATTCTATGCCCATTAAATAATATTTTCATATTTATTTGCACTTCACCTTGAATAACCCGCGCAAGGCCTTCGACTACCCAAGGATTCATGTGATATCTACTAGTTAAGAATTCATCTTCTTCTAGGTCTCAAAACTCTTTAATGATTTTAACAATTTAAATGGCCAATTTAAATAGTAAATTAAGATCCGATATTAATATCATCACAATGTTATATATATATATATATATATATATTTATTTAACAAAAAAGGAAAATTTCATTTAAATAAGAGAGTTACATACATCTAATGTAGGGGAGATCATTGAGATCACCAAAAAGTAAAGGCTTAAGAGGCCCAAAAGGTGTGGCAAAAAAAGAAATAGTACTAGTGGATGTAGCATTTTTGGCCAACCAATTAGTCTGGTTAGTTACCTTCTCTACATATGTGAGACCATTTTAAAGTAAAGTTGCTTGGAGATGTGGAGAATTTTTCGAACAAGTAAACCAACCGCCGGGGAGGAGATGAAAGACCTTGTGAAATGTTAACTAAGGACTTTGAATCGGATTCAATCCGGATAAACTTGTAATTAAGTGCTTTAACGATTAGCAATGCCCAATAAGCAACTTGCATCTCAGAATCCATAGCTGAAACAGAAATAATGGGTATCATGAAGCACCATAAAAATTGACCCAAAGAATTCCTACACACAGCTCCAATACCAGCAGATGAAGGGGTATAGCTACCATCAATATTGATTTTTATCCATGGCAAGGAAGGAGGGAACCATTTTAGCAAAGCAGGTTTGCTTTTAGGTGGGACTTCTAACATTGAGTGCTTACTCAAGAAGCTACAACGAGTTAGCCACAATTTGATTGATAAAAGAAAGTTTGCTATCAAACTTTACTCTATTTCTTGCCATCCATATGAACCAAAAGATAACCATAGGAACATGAAACCATTTTTCATTTTTCCAATCCTCCCAGCAAGCCTCCACAGTGACCCAGTTATATTTAAGATGAGATAAATTGAGATGCATAAGTACAGCCTTCCATACCTGATTAGAAACTTCACAGCTTAAGAAAAGGTGGGAGACAGATTCTTCATGAGATTGGCATAACCAGCATCTCAGAGGTAGTTCTTAACCCTTTTAGCTTCGAATGTCATCTAATGGGAGGTATTTATGAAATAGTCGCCAGCAAAAATAAGACATTGATGGAGATAGCCTTATTGTCCAGATTTTCTTCCCCCAACTAGTTACAGGCCAATGATTAAAGGAGCTGTAAATCATCTTGTTTAAGGATTGATTGGTAGATTGTTTCAAAACAATCCTATCTGGCTTGGTTGAATCAATTGGTATAGGAAGTATCCGTTGCACACTCTCCTCATCCAGAGCACCTCTCTAAGTAAGTTGGTATTCCATTGGTCATCAATCCAGAAATCTGAGACTGTTAGTTGTGTGTCAAATGCAGCAGTAAAGGTTAATGGGTTACCCATGTTCCAGTTATCATATTGGAAATTAATTTTCCCCATGCCAACTTCCCAGCAAAAAAACTGATTAGCAGTGTCTCTAATTTTCAGCAAGTGTTTCCAATGTTTGGAATCCCCCAATTTGGGCAAGACAGCATTTGGATGGGACTTCCAACGATACTTGTTCTTTAAGTAAGTAGCCCACATAGTGTCTTGTTTACTCGAACTTAATCCATTGTTTGCGATAAAACGAGTTGGCTCATTTGTTGAAAGCATTTGAATCCCAGCCCACCAGCCTTGATAGGTTTGCAAACTTTATTCCACACAGTCCAATGGGGTTGCTTGGATTGGCCCTCCCAAAGGAATTTGTTGAAAAGTGTTTCAATCATTTTCTGGGTGCTTCTCTTCATCCTTATCATTTGCAAATTATAGAGAAGGAAAGTTTCTAGAATGCTCTTCAGCAAGGTTAGCCTACCCCCATTAAACAAGAAAGTATTGGTCCAACAATTTAAAGTTGAAGTAATTTTCTGGACCACTCCATCATATTGGGACTGTTTTCTCCTTCCTTTCATTAACTGCATTCCTAGGTACTTCAGAGGAAGATCAGCTGCAGAGAAGCCAGATTACCTCCTTCATCTATCGTAGATGTTTAAAGCATTTACCAGCTAAGAATTGACATTTCTTGTGATTCAGCTCCAGCCCAACTACCATGGCAAAATGATTAGTTAATTGCAAGGTTTTCCTTATAGCCTGTTTACACCCATTGGTGAAGATGATAATATCATCAGCATAGGCCAAATGGCTGATGCATTGAGATGATCCATGTTTAAAGTTGAGATAAGGGTAATGGAGATGTGCAGCATTTAGAATTTTGGAGAAATAGTCAAATGCTAAAATGAATATAGTAGGGGAAAGTGGATCCCCTTGCTTTAATCCCCTTCCTGCTTGAAAAAATCCACAGCTGTTACCATTGAGAAGAATACTATAATAAGAATTAGCTAACCATCTCTGTATTAAATGGCAGAAAGAAGGCTTGAAACCATGAGCTTTAAGTACCATATCAATAAACTGCCAGCTAATAGTATCATAAGCTTTTTTGAGATCCAGTTTTAAGATTAAATTCTGTCCCCTACACCTTTTATTAAGATCAAGTAGTATCTCCTGTGCAAGCAAGCAATTGGCAACAATAGATCTACCTTGTACAAAAGCAGATTTGTTTGGGCTAATTAAATGATTGAGATGTGGTTGTAATCTTCCAACAATAATCTTGCTGATTAGTTTAGAGAATGTGGAGGTTAAGTCGATAGTTCGAAATCAGCCACATTCGGTTTTATGATTATCCTTGGGGATCAGCACAATACTAGCAGCAGCAAAGTATTTAGGTAAATCAGTCCCTAAGAAGTAAGATTGAACAGCCTTAATGATGTCTTGTCCCACAATATCCCAAGCTTTGAGGTAAAAATTAGAAGTGAAGCCATCAGGACTCACTTGTCCCGTTACCATCAATATTCTTTAAGGCATTCCGAATTTCCTTGGCATCAGGAATAAAAGTCGGATTAAGCCGATTGACATAGTTATAATTTTCGCAGAAAACTTCTTCAAATAGACACTCGGGAAGGGTTAGGTTGTGAAGCAAATAGTTGCCGAAAGTGCTCGAAGAGCACTATTTGAGATATGAGTGGGGTCCGTAACCCAATTACTCGTTGAATCCTTTTTCTGAGAATGGCATTTATTTTCCTCCTGTGTTTGATCATAGCATGGAAATACTTGGTGTTTTTATCCCCAAAAAGATACCTTGTGGTAGCAGCTTCTTGTTGTAGAAAACTCTCTTCTCTATCTAGAGCTTGTGCAAGTTGAGAATGAGCAATCAACAAATCCTGCTCCTGAATCTCTCCCAAATCCTGTTGAGCCTCCAATAATTGGACTTTTGTTTCAAGCATCCCCGACTTGTTGGAACACATTGCCAAATGTGTGCTTATTCCAATACTCGAAATGAAATGCCAGATTCTTATGAAGTCTCCAAAGTCTGATAAGTGGATTACTGTTATGACTATCAAGGACCTTCCAAGAGCTCTTGACTTCTTCAAGAAAGTTGGGATGATCACACCAAATGTTTAGGAATCTGAAGGGGGAGTGTCCTTTATAAGGGTTGAAGGAGATCTGAATCAATAATGGGGAATGATCAGAAGTAGCTCTATGCAGATGAAGTACTTGAGTGATAGGAAAAATGTTCAACCAGGAATCATTTGCTAGGACTCTATCCAGCCTCTCCATGAGTTTGCCTCTCTGACAAGTGAAGGGGGATCCAACGAATCCCAAATCAAAAAGTGAGAGAACTGCATCATAGTTTGGAGATCTGGGGTTCTGCCTCCCTTTTTTTCACTAGGGTCTCTAATACAATTAAAGTCCCCACCCACTATCCAAGTTAGAGGGATTAGAAGCACCGATGCCGCAAATTTCAGCCAAAGATTAGATCCGTCAGCTGGAAGAACGACCATCATATAAAAAGTGGCACGACCATGGAATCGATCTAACCCAAATTGAATGTGTAACAATTGATAGTTATCAATAAGAGTAGTGCAATGCAATTCTTTTCTGGTAAAAACCCAAATCTTATTGTTACAGTTTGATTGGAAGTGAAAACCAGGGAATCTTTTTGTAATTTTAGTAATGTTAGTGTGAACCATTGGTTCTAAGAGAGCAAAGATCCAAAGTTTATAAGTCCTGTTCAAATGTAGCAGCCTGTTGAGGGTGACAGGACCTGTAACACCCCTAACATTCCAGCAGAGAAGATTAATCATGATGGAGTGCCTTACCAGCCCTAGTAAGCCTAGGGGGAGTGGCTGAAGACTGGTCCATATCAATGATGTTATCTTGTGACAAATTTTGTAGTTCCATAAGATCTTTCCTCCTTCTCCTACTCTTTTGCGAGACCATGCTCCTTCCGCTCGCATTCAATCCAGAGAGTATAATTTGGGTCGACTCACCTGTTATAGGTTCGGAGGGGGAAATAACACCGTATTTGTTGTAGGCTCTGTGGGAGTAGCAAAGTTACCACCTGCAGTTGAACTCGTCGAGTAGTTCCCGTACAAAAGTAGGAGGGGGTTCTTCAAGCATTAATCCGGAGTGAAGGACTTTTATCAGGGGGGTCTCTTATTTCAATAACTTGATCAGCATATCTCCTAGCAGCTGAGAGGTCAAAACCAGTTGCAGTCCCATCCTTCTCTGGCACTGCTGTAGGTTTAACCTGAGCAGTATTTAAAGAAAGAACTGGAGTGTGGTGATTGTGTTTTACTTGAGTAGTGGAAGTGTTCTCCATATTTTTTGTGCCTTTCTTCTCTACATTACATGGTCTGAGTTCAGGGTGGAGTTTGAAGCACTGCTCCATTGTATGGCCAAAAAGATGACAGTGTTTGCAATACAAAGGTTGGTATTCCATTACAATGGGTTGCCAGTACCCATTGTTAGCCGTACTCAAGCCAAACCCCATCAATGTATGGTCGAGTTATATCCCTTTCCACTAAAAATCTTGCATTTGAAATTCTTGTAACATTTCACTGATGGTATATCAAGTTTTAATGGTCCGCTCATCGAGTCGAGCAATGTCATAGATGATCCTATGATTGTTGAATGGAAGTTTCGTGTTAGGTAAACTGAACCAAACAGGAACAATTAGAGGTTCTTTTGTTGGATCAAAATCTAAAGTCCATTTCAGTAGTTTCATAGGTTTCCCATCTATCATGATGACCTTTTTTGAGAAAATCTGAGCATAGTCCTCCTCCAATGCTAGCTGCAACATGATATGGCGACTGTCAAAGACCCCAATCTTCCAGCTGCCCACCAATTTAAAGTCATCAACAGCTTTCCTAAGAATGTCAAGTTTGGGATGTCCAAACTGAAACTTTCCCACCAGTGTGAATCTGTATGGTTCAGATAACTTTGACATCTCCTCCTCAGTAAAAATAAGAGCAAGCTTGCCGACCTTTTTGGTACATTTCCGAATGAATTCACACTCTACCTTACCCTCCATTGCATCATGAAAAAGCTGGGGAAATACTAACTTGTCTCCAATGGTGGTACCTCCTTCTTCTCTTACAATCACTTCAAAGAACGTGCCCCTTCCAACAAAATTTGGATCAGCACTAGTGAGTGCTGTAGCCATCACCAATGAAACAGTAACTCACAAGAAAATTCAAATAAACAATCACCCGGGAAGGGAGAAAAACTAATTTCCCTTCCAAAACCAGAGAAAGACCACAAAGAGGAAGCCTTCTTTTTGCTCCCAGCTAACTTCCTCCTCTCTAGCAAAGCAGCGCCGCCACCACCTCTGTTAATTAGCTCCATTGAAACCCTAGCAGAGCTCCTACAGCTGCCACCACCATCTTTTTTGAACATATATATATATATAGTTTTTAATTCTCCAACGAATTTTATATTATCTTATTTATCTTTTCATAATTGAAAGAAGAAAGTAAAGTAACTACTCAGAATACATTGAATTTAAATAAAACAAATAAATAAAACTTTGAATCAAAATAGAAATACTTATCTCAAGTGTTTCTCCAATTGAACCTCTGAATCCTTCTGACTCCAAAGTAAATAGACTTCAAAAGCACCGAATCGTCAAATACTCTTAATACAAACTCTAAAATAAACTCACTAATTAATAAAAGAAACTATAAATATTGCCCTTAAAATATTTCTCTAATTTCTCTCTCTAAATGAAACTATGGGGCTAGGGGACTAGGTTGGGCGTTGGTGGTTTTTGGGCCCTTTTTCTGAAGGAGTGGCCTCCTATTTGTAGGCTTCAAGGGTTGCATTGAGGCACCTCTTCAAAATGTGTCCATGTTTAATGAATCTTCTAGAAGGCGTGTTTGGCGCCTAGGTGCTGGACTCTGCGTCGAGTTCTTCACACCTCTTTACTTTGGATCGCACCTCTTTGCGATCCTAACCGTTACCAAGCGTCCAAATACAATGTATCACATGTCCTGTAATCCAGGAATAACTGTCAATCTTATAGATGGTCCAATAACGCTAACACCGTCAAAATAACCGTCCAAAAGTCGTCAAAAATCTTACAGAATTCTGTATCGAACTGGTGCTTAGGCGCCGGATTCTGGCGCCTGGGCGCCAGGCTAATTATTTTGATAATTTTTCATTTTGGCTCCATTTTTGCTCCTGTTTGCTCCTTTTTCATTCATTTTTCCTTGTTGAACATTTTTGCATCACCTACATTCAAAAGACAAAAATACCTTTCATTAAAGCATAATATCCTTAAAAAAATTTTTTTTTAAAGAGAGGATTACTATATCTGGATATCCTGTTAATGATTTTGAACTTCACTATCCTTAACTTATATTTTCAAACTTATACATTTTAACATAATTATTATAACATGAATAGATTTTAAAAAGAATTTCAATCTTTTCTTTTTCAAGTTATAATTTTTGATTTCTTAATACTTCTAAAATTCAATTATTTCTACTATGAATAGAAAAATTTCTTAATCTTACTCTTCTTTAAGTTGAATAATTCTATTCTTAAAATCAATCAAAGTTATTAAAATTTTGGTTAAGTTTGCTAAATTATTTATAATTTCAAAAATTTAAATGATCTTAAATAGATTCTTGATTCCTTATGTTATGTTAATATTTTTTTTAGAAAATATTAGTTCATTAAGGACAAATAAAATTTAAATTTGCATGTATTTTCCCTTCCCCCAAACTAAAATTTTGGTATATCATGAAAAACAAAATTAAAGTATGAGAGAAAGAAAGGTGTAATTTAAAAAGAAATTTTTATAAGTATGTAAAAACAATCTAAAAAGAAAAATTTACTTCTACACATGTTTTTTATGAATATTACTGAAATAACGAAGCATTTTTAAAAGTAAGCAGGCTCATCATTTTTTTTGTATATCAGTAGCTGAATTAAATGACTATACTACTAATAGTAACAGAAACAGATCAACATTACTAACTATTTAAGAACACTAAACAATAGGCTGAAAGAGAAATAAACATTAATTCATCCAAATTTTAGTCTTCAACATAATACACTAAATATTTAAAACAGTCTCAACATCAAACAGTCCACACAAAGTTTCATAAACAAATCTACACTAACAAACAACAAACAACACTAGCAAACAAGAAATAAACTAACAACAGAATCAACACATCTCAGAGGTAAAACAAGCTACTAATCACTATCTGTAGCCTCGTCATCATCATCACCAAAAGAAAACTCCACATCCTTTAGATCAACATACGGTGAAAATTTAGGACAGGTAGGAAACTGAACATCATGCTCACCCTTCAAGAATCTCACTAAAGACTCTGAATACTCAAGATCATACTCACTTTTCCTTTGGGTAAACTCGGATAAATGATCAATCTTCTTGTCTATAAGTATCTACTCTGCAGATGAGTTAGAAATAGATAATTCTCGTCGCTCCGTAAATCGATCATACATCGATTCCCAGAAACTAGATGGTGGCTCAACAGTAGAAGTAGAAGGTCTAGAAGTAGAAGCTTTACTTGGAGTAGGTACAGAAGTAGAATGACCAGTAGATCTCTTCCCTCGAAGACGATTATAAATGCTAACACTCTCCTGCTCAATTGGCTTTGTAGTCTTTAACTTCTCCTCTGATCTAACAGTAGAAACTCCATTGCTCATGCATAAAGAATGAATCAAGGATGGGAATCCTATCCAACAGAAGTGCTGGATCTAGCAATCGATTCCATTGAATCATAAATAATACTGCCAACATCTATCGGCTTCCTCTCCTGAATGCAGTAATTCAGTATAGCTCGATCTCTGGTAACTTCACTCAGGTGGTTGGAAGGTAGACGTCTAGCAGAAATAAAATAATGTCATGCCTTTGAAATTCCATTTAGCTTAGAATATTTGAAGTTTACCCGTTTGTCATTCCGGATCTTCCAAGCTCTAGTTCCATCAGTCAAATATGCAATGATCATCTCAAGATCTCCCTCAGATGGAGATAAACTAGAATAGTAACACTCGATGGTAGGTGGCAGGCCGTAGAAAATATTGATCCATTCCGGAGAAAATCCTACTCTGACACCTCTAACGAAGACTTCGTAGTCTTCCGCATCCAAAAAGTTTGCATAAAACTCGCGTACAATAGGAATAACGACAACAACAATGAAATAATAGAATCGTTGCCAGTTGTGTGCAACGATCGTGTTCTCGATCATTTCACCAGGATTGTAAAAACTGCGCTCCTAGATAAACTTTCTTGACGTCGCAAATTTGTGATAACGAAAATGCACTGCCGCAGTCGAAAACTTGTTGTTGTCGAAATTTTCTCGTGCCTTTCCTCACTTAGATTTTTGTGTCATCTAAACGTGAAAGAAAACACAAATAAATTTAGGAATCAAATATTTAAGCTCTTTTTAAGCTTGAGAAACTTAAAATGAGTTTAAAAATCCATGGAGAAACTCTAAAAATGAAAAAATTTCTCAAAATTTGAGTTTTTAGCAAAAAATAGGAAAAACTATGGTAATAATAAAAAATAAATGGATTAGAAGGTAGATCTGACCTCGAGATGAAGAAATCAAGTGATTTTGGGCTCCAAAACTTGATGTATTGACCTCAAGATGGATCTAGGGGGTGTATTTTTGTGAAAAAGAGGAAGGGGATGAAGCTTAGGCGTCAATCACGGCTAATGGGATTTAAATGCTAATTTTTGGTAAGCAGGCTGAACCGGCGCCTAGGCGCCAGACTCGCCTTTCACAAAAATCACTTTAAAAATTTTATTTTCCACCAAAAATCATAAATTCAACTTCCAATTACTCATATTAGAGTAGTGCTTCAGTTTCCAACTTCCAAAATATTTTCCAAAAATTTTAAAAATTAAAAATTAAATCCAGCAGTTAAACACAAGGTTTAAATCAAACTCTTCTAATTCCATTTATAATCTTCAATTTTGGCTCAATACAATACATATAAGTATAGTAATATGATTCAAGTCCTAACAAACAATCAAACTACACAATTTTAAAGCAAATATAACACACATTGAACAACAAATCAAACACACCAACAACACATTTGATTTACTAAATCGATACAACGACACACTAATAAAAGTCTAGATCACACCACAATAACTATCTAATCTTCAAATTAGAAATTTACATTCTCTTCACAAGGAAGATTACCAGGCCTACTTGGGAAGAATACTAACGCCCTCAAAAAATCTGTAGCCGTTTTATTGTCGATCCATTTGTTCTTCGCATACATCTCCACTTGAGCATCTTGATAAGCCACTAGATGATCAAATTGAAGATTCACCTGCCATTCTAGATGTTCAATTTGTTGATACATCTCATGGAGGCGATCTTCAATACTTTTGAATTTTGCTTCAAATTTATCTAGACGATGTGAAATTTTCTCCAAACTTACAGCAATAAAACCATTGAAGTAGGGTTGAGGATCATTTGAACCTTTGTCTCTAACCTCTTCTCCAAGATTTCTTCTCTCCATTTCTTCAAAAATCCTCTCTAATCTCTCAAGAATGAAGTTTCTAGGTCGTAATTTTGATTGCTTAGTGATTGGGGACGAAGATGGGGTAATTTAAAGAAGAAAATCGTGTGAAAAACTGAAAATTTTTTGTTTTTACACGATCCAGTAACTGTGGCGCTTAGGCACCAAATCTGGCGCCTAGAAATCGGACCCATCAATACACAGTTTTACTCAGGCGCTTAGGCTCCAAATTTTGGTGCCTTGGCGCCGGAACCATGTTCGACTCCGTTTTGCCTATCATCAAATTTCAAAGTTTTGTTCTCTAAAATAAGTAAATTAGAATGGTAAGATCAATATAGACTTAGTAACACAAATTATAAACAATCATAATGAAGGTTAACTTGATCTCCTTTTTACTCACGTATGAAATGGAGTGATCCAAAGTCCAAACTTTATATACTTCGAGATAATTTTTAGCTGAAGTCAACGAAGACTAGTTAGCTTCCAATTTTCTAAAGTTATACAAATTTAGTCAAGACCGGGGCATAACCTTACATTAAAAATGTAAAAACACAAAAAATTAATTATGGGTTGCCTCCCACAAAGCGCTTGGTTTAACGTCGCCAGCTCGACCTAATTAAGTCTTTAATAAAGTAGACTCAACTCGTAAGCCTCTTTATAAATCATTTTAATGTCTCCCAAATAAGGCTTCAGTCTTAATCCGTTAACTTTAAATATTTTTCCAGTTTTAGGGTCTTTAATATCCACAGCTCCATAATGGTATACTTTCTTAATTATATATGAACCCATCCATTTAGATCTTAATTTTCCAGGAAAAAGTCTTAAACGAGTATTAAATAATAATACTTCTTGTCCAGGCCTGAGTATTTTTCCTGAAATCTTTTTATCATGTAACATCTTCATTTTTTCTTTATAAATTTTCGCATTTTCATATGATTCATTTCTTATTTCATCCATCTCATTTAATTGTAATAATCATTTTTCTCCCGCAATATTCAAATCAAAATTAAACTCCTTTATCGCCCAATAAGCTTTATGTTTAAGTTCAATGAGTAAGTGACAATGTTTACCATAAATTAATCAGTAGGGTGACATTCTGATCGGTGTCTTATAAGTCCGTTCTATAAGCCCATAATGCGTAATCAAGTCTATCAACCCAATCATTTCTATTAGGATTAACAGTATTCTCTAAAATTCTTTTAATTTCTCTCGTTTGATACTTCAGCCATTCCACTTGTTTGAGGGTGATACGCAATTGCAATTCGTGTTTGATTCCAAATTTATCCAAGTAATAATTGAATTTTTATATTTCTAAAATGACTTCCACCATCTCGTGATAATTACCTTAGCATTCCAAATCTCGAAAAATCATTTTCTTTAAAAATTTTGAAACACTTTTGGAATCACAGTTAGGTAAAGCTATAGCTTCAATCCACTTTGAAACATAATCAACTGCTAATAAAATATAAATATTTCCAGATGATGATACAAATGGTCCCATAAAGTCTAAACCCCATATATCAAAAATTTCAACTTTCAATATATAATTTAAAGGCATTTCATCTTTTCTAGATATATTTCCCATCCTTTGACATCGATCACAAGTTTTCACATAATGTCTCACATCTTTGAACAAGATATGCCAATAAAATCCTGAATTTAAAATTTTAAATGCAGTTTTATCTACTCTAAAGTGTCCTCCAAAATCGGAATCACGACATTTTTGAATAATAAGAAAAGTTTCTTCATAAGGTACACATCTTCGAATTACAGAATCTCTTCCTAATTTAAATAAACGAGGATCTTCCCAAATATAAGATTTAGCATCATTTTTAAATTTCTTAATATATTTGTTATTCAATCGATAAGGTAGAATATTGCTAACTAAATAGTTAACTATATCTGCATACCAAGGTGTTTGGCATCCTAGAATAACATATAAATGTTCATCAGTAAATTTCTCATTTATATTTTCCTCAGTAATAACATCATTCTTAACTCTAGATAAATGATCAGCAAATTGGTTATCAGTTCCTTTTCTATCCACTATTTAAAAATCAAATTCTTGTAAAAGTAAAACCCATCTTATCAGTCTCGGCTCAGCATCTTTTTTTGTCATTAAATATTTAATAGCGGAATGATCAGTATGAATTATGCATTTGGTACCAAGAAGATAAGGTCTAAATTTATCAAAGGTATACATTATATCTAAAAGCTCTTTCTCGCAAGTAGTGTAATTTCTTTCGAGTTTCGTAAAGAATTTTACTAAGCATAATGTATAACTTTGAAAATTTTCCCATATTTTTGTTCCGATACAGCTCCAATTGCAAAATCACTTCCATCACACATTAATTCAAAGGGTTTATTCCAATTAGGTGCAGTAATTATAGGTGCAGTTATTATTTTTTTTTTTAAATATTGAAAGCATTAATACAGTCTTCATTAAATTCAAATTTAGTTTCTTTTTCTAATAAATGACTAAGAGGTTTAGCAATTTTAGAAAAATCCTTTATATATCTTCTATAAAATCGAGTATGACCTGTAAAACTTCTTACATCAAGAATAATAGTAGGTGGTTGCAGCTCAACAATAATTTTCACTTTTGCTTCGATCAACTTCCATCCCTTTTGTGAAATTTTGCGACCAAGTACAATGCCTTCGTGACCATAAATCGACATTATTCCCAGCTCGTAACTAAATTTGTTTCTTCACATCGTTTCGTAACTTTGGAAATATTTTCCAAATAAGATTCAAAAGAAGTTCCAAAGACTCGAAAATCATCCATAAATATTTCAATTCCTTCGTCAATCAAATCACAAAATATTGACATCATACATCTTCGAAAAGTTACGAGTGCATTACATAAACCGAAAGACATTCTTCTAAACGCAAATGTTCCATAAGGACTTGTAAATGTTGTTTTCTCTTGGTCCTCGTGAGCGACAGTAATCCGATAACTGAATATCCATTCGTAAAACATAAATATGAGTGTCCAGCTAATTTATCAATTATTTGATCCAAGAAAGGTAAAGGAAAATGATCCTTTCTAGTGGCGTCATTTAATTTCCAATAATCAATACAAATTTTCCATCCAGTAACTTGTCTTTTAGGAATTAGTTCATTTTTATCATTGACAATGACAGTTACTCCTCCTTTCTTCGAACACAATGAATAGTGACTCGCCTATCAGCTATCCGAAATAGAATAAATAATTCCAGCATCTAACCATTTTAAAATTTCTTTTTTAGCAACCTCTTTCATGATAGGATTTAATCTTCTTTCGAGGTTCAATAAGAGGTTTAAAATCATCTTCCATTAAAATTCTATGCATACAGATGGAAGGGCTTATTCCTCTTATATCAACAATAGTCCAACTAAAAGCTTTCTTATAATTCTTTAACACTCCTATCAGTTTTTCTTCTTGATCTAAACTTAGTTTAGAAGAAATAATAACAGGTAAAGTTAATGAATTTCTAAGAAAAGTATACTTTAAATATGCAGGTAACATTTTTTATTCCAGTTCAGGTGCTTTTTTAATTGAGGGTAAAAGTATATCATTTTGGGTTATGTCTAAAATTTTCCAATTATCTTTAATATAATGAGTTTCTTTAGATAATTCTTCTTCTTTTATTTCTTCATTTTCATCAGTTAATAATTCAATTTTTTCTTCAGAAATAACTTTACATCTTTCTTGATAATGTTTTCCAATTATATAATCAATAATATCCATTCGATAACATTTTTCTTTATCGTGGTACTTCATCGATTTAAGAACATTGAATTTAATCTCTTGATCATTAACTCTCATGGTTAATTCTCCTTTTTGCACATTAATCATAGCTCGTCCAGTAGCTAGAAAAGGTCTCCCTAAAATAATTGGTATTTCTTTATCTTCTTTCATATCAAGTACAATGAAATCCACAGGGAAAATAAATTTATCCACTTTAACAAGAACATCCTCTATAACTCCTTTAGTAGGTGATAGATCTATCACCTAATCGAATGGTTACAGTGGTGGGAGTAATCTCTCCTATATTCAACCTTTGAAAAATAGAAAATGGCATGAGATTAATACTTGCTCCAAAATCACATAAAGCTTTTCCACAAAATTTTTCTCCAATAACACAAGGTATAGTAAAACTTCCAGGATCTGTAAGTTTTTGAGGTAATTTCTTTTGAATTATTGCACTACATTCTTCACTTAATGCAACAGTTTCAAAAGCTTCAAATTTTCGTTTCTTACTTAAAATATCCTCCATAAGTTTTGCATAAGTTGGCATTTGTTCCAAAGCTTCAGCAATTTGTATATTAATGGTAAGTTTCTTAAAAATTTCAAAGAACTTAGAAAATTGATGATCAAGCTTCTGTTATTTTAGTCTTTGAGGAAAAGGTGGTGGTGGTTTTTCAACTTCCACATTAATAGGAATTACAATTTGATCTTGACTAGGAGAAGAAGTTTCTTGAGGTTTTTCAATCTCTTCAACCTTAATCTCATTTTCAATTTCATTCTGCATTCTTTCTTTTAATTCCTTTTCACTTCTAAATTGCACAGCTTTAACATGTTCATGTTCTTTTCCAGTTTCTTTTGGATTGACTTCAACATTACTAGGAAGTGTTCCTGGAGGTCTATAATTAATTAAATTAGCAATTTATCCCATTTGATTCTCAATATTACGAATAGCAGAGTTTTGATTTTTTAATTGATTACTTAGTTGTAAAATTAATTCTTCTGTAGATAACTGTTGATTATTAAATCCAGGTGATTTATAGTTTGAATTTACTTGATTGTTCCAATTTCCAGTTGGATGGGATTGATTATTACCCCATTGTTGTTGTGAATTATTCCAATTAAAATTAGGGTGATTTTTCCATCCAGGATTATAATAATTGGAATAAGGGTTATTTTTACTAGCAATAGCTTGTAAAGTTTCAATAGTTTAACAATATTCAATATTAGCAGAGTTGTTATGCGATATATTGATAGCAAATTTATCTAATTTCTTAGATATTGCAGCTACTTGTGAAGCTAAGATAGAAAAGGCTTCGTTATCATGAATACATGCCATTCTTTTAGGATTAATCCTTCAGAAGGCCATTGAAAATTATTGTTAGCAATTTCTTCAATTAAAGTATAAGCTTCTTCAAATGATTTAGCCATTAAAGAATCTCTAGCAGCAGCATCAATAATTGATTTAAGTGATCCAATTAGTCCGTCGTAAAATGTTTGAATAATTAACCAATCAGGTAAAGCATGATGAGGACATTTTCTTAATAGTTATTTAAATCTTTCTCAAGTTTCATAAAATTTCTCCCTGTCAAATTGACTAAATGAAGTAATATCATTTCTTAATTTAGCAGCTTTTAGAAGGAGGAAAATATTTAAGCAAGGAATTTTTGTGCCATTTCAACTTCATGTTTTAATGAACCTGTTGCTAATGAGTTCAACCACATCTTTGTTTTATCTCTTAAAGAAAAAGGAAAGAGTCTAAGTCTAATAAAGATCATCGAAACATCGTTATATTTAAAGGTAAGCACAAAGTTCTAAAAAACTAGCAAGGTGTAAATTTGGATCCTCATTTGGTGATCCTCCAAATTGATTATTTTGAACCATTTGAATAATAGACAGTTTAAACTCAAAAGAATTAGCATCTACCGTAGGTATTTGAATACTACTTTGAAGTTCATCAACTCTAGGGTTAGCATAATCCCTTAATTGTTTGTAAAAATTTTCTTCATTAATTTCAATTGGATTTTGTAAATTATTATGTAAATTAGCCATCTCTTGATATTTTTGAATTTGTTTTCATTTTTTAATTCTTCTAACAGTTCTTTCTAATTCAGAATCTAAAGGAAATATTCCTTCAGATTCAGAACTACGCATAAAAAGTAAATAAAAAGTAAAATAGCAAGAAATAAAATTATTATTATTTATTTTTTGTTTTTTTTTAAATGTTTTTTTATTTTATATTTTTCACAATAAAATAAATAAATAAAATAAAATATTTAAAATCTATAAATTCTGCCTCCCCGGCAACGGCGCCAAAAACTTGACTCTCGATCCGCAGTAATGCACCAAAAACTTAGTTTGCAATCGTCAAACAATGCAGTAATTTATGCTATCAAAAATATGTTATAACCAATACTTTGACTCAAATAATAATAGCGGCTAGTGTATATAAATATAATTTTATGAAAAATATTTTACACACTAGGGTACTACGCAAGTATACGTATTGCTTCAAGTAATATAGGACTTTAAATAAAGACCCCAATATCGATCCCACAAGGAGGATTATAGATTTTATTTTTAAATATTTTGATTTTATTTTTATGTATTTCTTTTAAAGTTAAAAAGTTGATATTTAGCTTACTAGATGCAGAAATAAAGCAGTAATAATGTAATGATTGATGTAAATAAAAATAAGCAAACAACTTTCTTCCTTTCAATTAATACAATACTTTTTAGATAATGTAATATTCGTGGAGAATATAAATTTATGGTATTATGCCAAATAGAAACATTCCTATTCTTTACCTTCGCTCAATAGTATAAAGAACATTGACTAATCTATAGATCAGGTCTGGATGTATTGTTAGTAGAATGCGTTAATATAGGCTCACACTACTAGATGTCCAAGGGTGGCTATGGTCGACCATACTATTGCCTTCTCTATAAACCAAATTATAAGAATTTAGCCTGTCACTCTAAAAACTTATCAATTCTACCCCCATTAAATAATATCTTCCTATTTATTTGCACTTCACCTTGAATAACCCGTGCAAAGCCTTCGACTACCCAAGGATTCATGTGATATCTACTAGTTAAGAATTCATCTCCTTCTAGGTCTCAAAACTCTTCAACAGATTTTAATAAATTAAATGACCAATTTAAATAGTAAATTAAGATCCGTTATTAATATCATCACAATGTTTAAAATATATATATAGTTTTTAATTCTCCAACAAATTTTATATTATCTTATTTATCTCTTCATATTTGAAAGAAGAAAGTAAAGTAACTACTCAGAACACATTGAATTTAAATAAAACATATAAATAAAACTTCGAATCAAAATACAAATACTTATCTCAAGTGTTTCTCCAACTGAACCTCTGAATCCTTCTGACTCCAAAGTAAATAGACTTCAAAAGCACCGACTCTTCAAATACTCTTAATACAAACTCTAAAATAAACTCACTAATTAATAAAAGAAACTATAAATATGGCCCTTAAAATATTTCTCTAATTTCTCTCTCTAAATGGAACTATGGGGCTACGGGACTAGGTTGGGCGTTGGGGGTTTTTGGGCCCTTTTCTCTGAAGGAGTAGCCTCCTATTTATAGGCTTCAAGGGTAGCCTTGAGGCACCTCTTCAAAATGTGTCCATGTTCAATGAATCTTCTAGAAGGTATGTATGGTGCCTAGGCACCGGAATCTGGCGCCCAGTTCTTCACACCTCTTCACTTTGGATCGCACCTCTTCGCGATCCTAACTGTTTCCAAGCATCCAAATATAATGTATCGCATGTCATATAATCCATGAATAAGTGCCAATCTTCTAGATGGTCCAATAACCACTAACACCATCAAAATAACCGTCCAAAATTCATCAAAAATCTTACAGAATTCTGTATCGAACTGGCGCTTAGGCGCCGGATTCTGGCGCCTAGGCGCCAGGCCAATTATTTTGACAATTTTGCTTTTTGGCTCCATTTTTGCTCCTTTTTCATCCTTTTTTCCTTCTTGAACATTTTTGCATCACCGACATCCAAAACACAAAAATACATTTCATTAAAGCTTAATATTCTTAAAATTTTGATAAAAATCAAGGTATAAAAATAGGTATTTTTTCATAGATCAGTGACTTCCCGACTATCCTATTGTTTGACTTCAGTTTGAGAGTTTATTTAATGTTTTAATCCTGCCAATTTTAGTTAATTAGGACTTATATTTGTATGACATGATCATACAAACAACCTCGAAGATGTGAGGGTTTATGTCGTACCAAAAGACTACCTCAGAGTCCTAAGACCGGTTAGGGCTTAATTTGCATAATATAATTATGTAAATGCCTAACGAAAAGTTGAGGATTTATGTTACACTAAGAAAACTACCTTGAAATCCTATGGCTTTATTATTTAATTCTAAGAAAGGATTAGCTGATGTTGACCAAAGTTTTGCTGATGAAGATGGTCGTGCCGCCCACTATGCTCCAAGCTCCTTGTTGTTGCAGAAGGTTTGATTTTAGAAAGTCACAATCAAGAGATGAGAGAAGTGTTTTAGTTTAGAAAAGTTGAAAATTGAGATGGCTTAGTATTTTAATTAAAACAAATCTTAAAGTTAATTAAGAATGACTGATTAAGATCCCACGGTTCCGTCATCCCGACACCGCTATTTTCATCGGATTCACTTAGTCCAAATGAATTTGCTAAACTCAACTGAATGAGTTCCACACTTTCATTTAGACCGTGGGAAATCTCGTTAGCAACACATGGGTTATATCATCCGAGGGATTCCCAATCATCTAACGAGACTTTTTAATTTAGTTGTAGTTGTAATTTTATTGTTCTATTTGTGATTAAATGTTGAGTTATTTTATCTTTTGAATGTTGTGGTGGTGAATTTTATCTTGTGTTGATTTTAATTTAATTTTGGGTTTCAATTTTGTGGCTATCCTAAAATTTTTAGTTTTCATGCAGGGAGACATTGTTGTTTAACATTCAAGAGAAGTAAAGTACAGTGCAGAAAAATAAATCACAACAACAACAAAAAACAACAACAAAGCCTTAATCCCACTAAGTGGGGTCGGCTACATGAATCTTTTTTCTCCATTGCGTCCTATTTAGTGTCAAATTTTCGTTTAATTCTAATAAATTAAGATCATTTTTTTATGCAATAAGCCCAAGTTTTCCTAGGTCCGCCTCTGTCTTTCTTAACATAAGTTGTATTTAAAACATCTACTCTCCTAATCAGATCATCAAGTGGTCGACGTTTAATGTGACCAAACCATCTAAGGCGACTCTCTAATTTTATCCGTCACCGGTGCAACTCCAACCCTATTACGGATATATTCATTTCGCATTTCGTCTCTAAGTGTAAAGCCACTCATCCACCTAATCATTCTCATCTCGCAACACTTAACTTAACATTATGCTTCTCTTTTAAAGGCCAACATTCAAGACCATAGAGCATCGAAGGTCTTACCACCATCTTATAAAATTATCTTTTCAACCTAAGCGGTACTTTTCTATCACACAATAGACCGGATGCATTCCTCCACTTCAACCAACCAACCTGAATTCTACTATTAACATCCCCATCTATATCACCATCTCTTTGAACAATGGACCCGAGATATCTAAATCATTCACACCTTTTAATAATTTGATCACCCAAAGTTGCACTTCTGTCACTAGACCTACTATTACTAAAATTACATTCCATGTATTCAGTTTTAGTTATACTCAAACGAAGACCTTTAGACTCCAATGTACACCTCCATAATTCAAGCTTTTCCCGGACTTTTTCTCTTGTCTTATCCGCAAGGAGGATATCATCGCAAAAAGCATACACCAAGGTACATCCTCTTCTAAATGCCCGTAAGACCATCCATAAATAAAGCAAAAAGATATGGGCTTAAAGCCGATCCTCGATGTAAACCAACAGAGATAGTAAAATACTTGGTCAATCCTCCTTCGCCCGAACACATTTAACAGACTCTAGCATACATATCTTTAATGACTCGAATATAAGTCATATCAATACCTTTCTTCTCAAGAACTCTCCAAAGAACATCTCTAGGAACCTTATCGTAAGCTTTTTCTAAATCAATAAAAATCAAATGTAGATCCTCCTTATTATCTCTCGTACTTCTCCATCAAACCTCTCAATAAATGTATAGCTTCCATGGTAGCACACTGCCCGCATAAATCCAAATTGATTATGAGAAATCTTCGTAATACGTCTTAACCTATGTTCAATTACCCTCTCCCATAATTTTAAAGTATGACACATCAATATAATTTCTCTATAATTTTAAAGTATGACACATCAATTTAATTCCTCTATAATTTGCAGAAAAATAAATCACAATAAAATAAAAATGTACCTGATGGGTCTTCTCGTCATTCGCAGTTGCACTTAAAACACATGTTAGGGCATTTAAATATTTACAAGAAATACCTAGGTAAAGCTAAGGGAAGGTTCTGGTAGTCTACAAAAATCCTAGTCCTATTGCTAGTCAATTCTTACGATGTATAGGTTCTTATGTTTTGTTAAGGATGATTTTCTTCACCAAGTAACAATTAAGTTCAATTGTTCTTCTAAAACATCCCATTATATTGAGAAAGTGCTTAGGACGGGTCCTAAACATCTTTTCAATGCTTTTGGGATTATTTCGAGCCCAAAAAAATTTCATTGTACAGGTGAATTGATCATTCAAAAGGTTTAGTTAAGTTTTTTTTCTTACTCAGTGAACTTGGATATTTGATTATCCGACGAGTAAAGTGACATTTCACTTGATGCTCCATTTAAATGTTATAAATGTGAGAGCCTTCAGGGGCAAATTAGTTTGTTAAGGGATTTAACCACTAAGATTGAATTGTTATCTCAAGACAATTTAGCTTAGTCATGAAATTTCAAATTTATTCTTGAATGTTTTAAAATTATTTAAGTTAAAATGGTGTTTAAATTATTTAATTCCATTAGGTTTTGATGATTTGATTTGAATTAATTATAGTACTTTAGGTTGGCTTTCATTGGTTTGATTTTTTATATTTTTAATTATGAATTGTCTCAAGATTATTTAATGTCTCAAATTTGTTTTAAGTTTGTTCTTTAGTGATTTTAAATTAGTTTTAAATGTTTTAAATTTATTTTGATTTGATTATTTAAATCATTTAATGTTTTAAGGTTTAATTTAATTAAGGATTATTTTCTTTTTAATTAATTTCAATCATCATTATTGTTTTTAGAATTAATTAAGAGTTGAATATTATTGAATTGGTCCATTTAGGAATTTTTTAGATTATAGAATTGATACCTTCTTAAGTCATGTTCTTAATCTTAATAATCCAAATTTTAATTATCCTCCCAAAATTTAAATGATTTAATTAATTAAGGTTCCATTTTGATATTTTCAAAGTGATTAATGGGTTTCTGCCTCTTCATTTCCTTAAGTTTCAATCATCCAAGAGAAAGTTAAGATCAAATATTTTACCCTCCCTTTGATTAGGCCTAAGGTATTAATTAGGGTTAAAAATCCTTAATTACCTTTATGCCCTATGAAGCATATTCATTTCATAACTCACTAAATTGAGCTCAAATGAACTTAAAATTTTTATGTCACCTTAGTCATATGTCAATTAAGACACTAGAGGAGAAAAATGTGATTTTTCCATTTTTTAATTTAATTTATATATTTATTTTAATGAAAATAAGGATTTTCAATGAAATTTCAACAACATGACCAAGGTAAGGTTTCGTCCTTAAGAAAATTATGGGATGTTCCTACTGTCTAGAGGACCACTTGGACCAATTTTGGTGATTTTTTGAAATTAATTTTATATATTATAATTATTTCAAGTTTTAAGGTATTAATTAATTATAAAATAAAATTAAAATTGAAAATTAAATTTTATATTTTTCTTAAATCTCTCTAACCTCAAGGAGCTCAGATAAATAAATTTTATATTTTTTGATTTTTTTTAATTTTTAGAATTATTTTAGTGAAAAAGGTTGGAAAATTCATTTTTTAATATTAAAAATTGCATTAAGCCTTTAAAATTCAATATCTTTTCTTAAGGACTTAAGAAAAATATTTTACTGGTTCCTAAGTGAATAGGAGATCAAATATGACATTTTAGTGATTTTAATTATTTTTGTGATTTTTATTATTTTTTAATTATTAAAATATTCAAAAATAAGCTAAAAAATGAAAATTTTAGAAAAGTTCCAATTTTAATTTTCTTATATTTCTCTGATCCCAGAGAGGTCTCGAAATGAATTTGGTGAATTTTTGAAATGTATTTTAGGTTTTATGAATTTTTTAATTTTCAAAATAGCTATGTCACTTAATTAATTCATTTAATGGATCAAATTAATTCCAATTGACTTAAAATTTTTATGTGAGGTTCTTTGTATCCTAAGTGACAGTGGAGAATTAATTTCAAGTGATTCTGATATGTCATCACTCCTAATTAATTAATGTTCATTTTTAATTGTTTAGGCTAATTAGGGTTATTTTTAAGGAGTTAAGTCAAACCATAATTTTCCTAAGGTCATCTGGTCAGAAGTTACCTCCCCTAATTTTCCTAGATTTGTCTAAGTAATATGAAAATTATTGAAATTAAAATGCTAAAACAGCCACAAAAATTTGGAAAATAGATAACTTGCCATAGAAGTGGTCTCTGCCTTGGAAAATTCAAGGATTGTTCCCAAGAACCGAGGCTACAAAAGCCCTATGGTCTTATGCCATGGTAAATTGTGTGTGTGAGTGGAGATGTAAAATACTCAGATCAGTGTTTAATTAATTAAAAATAAAATACTCAACAAAATAACTTAATAATTTTTTCACATTATTCTCCTCTGTTCACTGAGCAAGAGGATATTTTTATTTTATTTTTGTGATTTTTCTACACAAAGATATGGATTTTCAAAGGTCAGGGCATTTAAATAATTAAAAAATACCCTGTTTATCTACTTAACCACGTCGGCGCCGCGTCATCCTCGTTCGGGTTGAAGATCCACGCGGTGCGCTCCTATTCGATGTCGCCATCTGAGTCGGCAGCCACGCGGCCTACAGTTTCGTCCCATTGCTCCATCCTTCTTGATCTCCGTCGTTCATCCAATACACGCGCGAATGGACGACATCCGTTCATCATCCCCGAGCGCCCTAACCCTAGAACCGTCCACACTCAAGCCTTAAGATCTCCCTCATTTCTCAACCAAATTACATGATCTTGGGCTCTATGAACTCGTCCCAACAAGGCACACACATCTATATGACTATGATGCTTTGAAATTAATTTAAACAAAATGGAGAATCGAAACAAGCTCTTGGGAAGGAGGAGTTCAATACCTTGGGTCTGAGAAGTGAAGCTTCAATCAGAGGGGCTTGGCACGTTCGTTGGAACCTGAGGAAGCTAGGGATGAAGCCTGGAGCTGTGGTGAAATGCCTTGACCTGATTTCCACCAAGACTGATTTCAAACCTTAGCCGATAGAAGGAATGGATGACCTGGTGAGGGGGCTTCCACTGGGGAACTTCTTCTCTTGGTCTTGTGATGGTGTAGAGTTGATCAATTTGGGGTTTTGCTCACTGTGGTGAAGTGTCCTGTTTTGGGGTGGATTTTGAATTGAGAAATAGAGCTCTGTTAAAGGAGATTAGGGCAGGGAAGCAGTGGGGATTGAGTTCTCTGTGCTAGGAGAAGAGCTTGGAGTGAATTAGGTAGAGTTTTTCTAAGGTTGGTTTCAGCACCTTTTATGACCGTGAGGGAGGTGAGTATATATAGCCATGGCCCTGGCTGATTTCAAGGAGGTTTGGAGGTCGGGATTTCATCGCCTGGGGAGGAGAAGAACAGCCCATAATGGCCATTGGGTCGGGACGACTCGACAGACGCATTTTGAATTTTTGAATTCAAGTGAGGCTCTTGGCCTGGTGTTTTCTGGTGAGCCAGGTGGTGGTCCGGCCATGGCCCAGCCACCATCTTGACCAGTGAGGTCAAGGGTTGAGTTTGGTGTAAGCAATGGAGGTTGGCCATGTGTAAAAGGCTTGATTTAAGTGAAATGGAGGGAGAATGCATTTTGGGTTTAACTTGGTCAAATGCATGAATTTGGGTTTGGTGCACCCACCAAGGGGACTTTGGGTGCTGTGGGGGGTCAGGTGAGTCAGCTGGTTTAGTGGGCAGAAGTCACCATCTAAGCACATTTAAGTTTAACCAAGATTCAGAGGAGTCATGAAAAGGCTTAATCACCCTTAAGAGAATCATTAATGGACTTCGTCCCTTTGCCACTTTGGGCATGGTGAGGTGTAATGTGGCTTCCATGGCTCTCATGTGGCTTGTGCATGGCTTCTTGGCTCCCATTTGGCTTGGGAATGACTTGACTTAATTTCATGAAAATAGGTTTTAGAAATTTTGACATTTAAAGGTAATTTGGAATGAGGCTTGATTTAGCTTTATTTGATGATTGATTTAGAACTTAGGGGAATGATATCAATTAAAGGGATGATGAAAAGAATGCCATATGGGCTTTGGAATAGATTTTTGTCTTTTAAATTTGATAGAAATGGGCTTTCAAAATATTCTAAGGAGATGGGCTTTTAGGTTTTAAAATAAACTTTGGGATAAAAATTTGGTAAAAGGTTGTGCCAAATAAATTTTGCATTTAGTTTAGGAATGTGTTGTAAAGATTTTAGAAAAGATTTAGGGTTGAATTGAGTTTAATTTAGGTCTTTTAGTAATAAGGTCAAAGTCAGTCAAATTGGGCTAACTTGGGCTAAAGTTTGGCTAATGTTGGGTTTGATGTAAAATTAATGTTGCAAAATGTTTATGGAGGTGTTAAAAAGGGTTTTCAATTTTGGGTCGGTCTTAATTTTGGGATTTAGGCTTGTCTGGGTTCATGATTAGTTTAGGTCAATTTGGGGAGATTTTGGTTTGAGTTAGGCTTGGGTAAAGTTTGAGTCCAAATATTGGGTAAATTAATGTAGAGTTTTGTTTGTGGGGATGTTAGTAAGATTTCAAAACAAATTTAGAGAAAATTGGGTAACATTTGGGTTCAATTTGGGATGAATTAGGTTAGTTGGTCACTTTGGGGCTTAAGGGCCAATTTGGAATTTTTAATTATACTGGGTTAAATTGACAACATTAGGGTAGGTGGGAGTTGAAAAAATGATATGGATAATATTTTGGAATTTTTGGGATATTTTGAGAATTTTGTAATTTTTTTGAATTTTAGGGTATTTAGGGTACAAGGAGGGTACATGAAGGGTATTGGGGGCTATTTTTGAAAATTTTGGTATATTTGGTCATGGATGATCAATTTGAGTGGTGGGGAATGTTTAGGATTAATTTTGAGAAATCTTGGTTAATTTAGGTAATTTTAGGAATTTTGGACAACTTCGAGGGTATTTGGTAGGTTTGGTGAGTTTAGGGCCCCGGGGGTAAAAAATTGAAATTTAGGAAAAATGAAGATTGATTAGATGTGAGTAAAATGAAATCATTTTAATTGAGCCATGAAGCCATGTTAAGCTCTCAAGAGCCATGAAAGGACTCATTTTAGGCACTCAATATGTTGTTCCTAACCCTCTTAGCCAGGAGCTTAGGGGTTGAGGCCCATCCATATGAATTTCCTACATGAGTCAGGAATCCGAGTAGGGTAAGAGCTGTTTTAGGGTTTAGAATGTGTGTGAGAGTGTAGTGTGTGCAAGCTGAACCTCAACAAGACCAGACCACCCAGGGTAATCCTAAGGCCAAAGAATCCTATTGGAATTCATCCTTGAACTTCCACATTTGACTTTTAACCTTCCAAAGGGACTTGGAGGTTTATGGTCATTTGTGTGGGGTTCAAGAAGAGTTAAGAAGTGTTTGAATTTCTAAGTGGTGGGTCCCATTTCTAGTCCTCTGGAATATTCAAAGGGAAAACCTATGGCTAGATCCTAAGCACAAAGGAGAGAGATCAGACCTCACCAAAAATAAGGTCAACAAGTTGTTGTTGGCCAAAAACCTTATATCGACCGATGAATAAAATTCCATCCCCACTTTTGTCAGAGCAGAGTCTTTCACCCATCATCTACAAAAAAGGGCCCCTAAGGATGATAGGTGGAGAGTGAGACACGATCATGTCCTTGTACTTGCCTTCGTTATGAATAAAATCAGCCGCCCAGGGACCACTCAAGAGCTGACAGACCCTACAATCATGGAAATCAGGACTAATATCCGGACTAGCGGCCGGCTCAGTATAATAAGCACCCATTGCCCCATCATGAGAAGCCCAAGACAATGTTGTTGAGGGCATTAATGGCTGAGATATTAGAGGTAATTTAGAGCAAACAATACTTTAAGAGAACTCTCCCAATGATGACAAACTCACATCAAACTTAAATCCAAAACCTATTCAAATTGACCTAAGAATAATCATTTCATAGTTCATTTGACCTTTCATTAAGAACTTCAATTTTAGTGGGGTTGCACCCACACTTTGACCTCAAGTACATCACCTTGGAGATAATGTAGCCATGATCGACCTTGCCTTTGAAATCTTTGATTTTTCCTTGATTGGAGTGGGTTGAGGTTGTCTTTTTAATACTTCAGGCATGCGTACTTGTGCTTATGTTGACACCAACGCGAGTAAGCGCACGTCGACGCCCACATTTGTGCATGCTTGCCCCTAGCGTAAACATGTTGGTTTTGGCATGACCACGCCCTAAAAATCTCAGGCCTGGTCACGCCCGAAAGTTCTTGTGAGGTCATGCCTGATTTGGGAGTAGCTGCACTCAAAAGTTTTCGAATGTGGTCAAGCCTAACGACTCAAGATTGGTGTGGCCATGCCTCGGCAATGCTAGTGATCCGCGGCTCATTTTTCTCTCTGACAGCAAATTGACACTTCATTTCACCGTTGGTGATCAGTGGAAGCTCTAACAAATGGGAGAAGCATTATCGTCGATCTTTGCCTATATATACGGTCATCAGGGTCAATCCTTGGGCAACAACCTCTTCCGCTACTACCTCTGTCACTCCTAGAGAAAATTAAATTGGCATATGTTTCTCCCTTCGAGACATTTTTTTCAATGAAGCACCTTCTCCCTCTATCTCTCCCCTCTCCTCCTGTGACCTCCAACAATGCTCTCATGTTCCTCATCTGTGGTAAGTCATTCCACTTACTCATTTGTATTTTACTTATCTTATTTTAGTTAAGTTTATGTTAATTTATTAAATAATTTTGAATTAAATTTGGGTTTAGGTTTGGCTTAGGTCGACTCGAACCCAGCTCACACGAATCTAGCCCGACTTGACCCATTCTAGCTTGACCAAACCTAACCCGACCTGAACCAACCTAGTTTGAGCCAGCCTGACCCAACCTAACCCAACCCAACTTGACCCAAGCTAGCCTTACCGGACCTGACCCAAGCCAGCTTGACCCTTCTAACCTGACCTGAACTTGATCCAGGTAAACCTGATCTGACACAAACCACTTGGCCCAATCTAATCCGAGCTGACCCAGCCAAGCTTGACCCACTTAACCCATCCTGACCCAACTTGACCCAACCCGGCTCAACCTAACCTGACCCAAAACTAAACCATACCTAGCTTAACCCCAACTAAATAGAACTAAACCTAAAATGAACCAAATTAATCCCAAATTGAACTGAGATCAAACTCAAGCTGAACCCAATCAAACCCAAACCTTATTTAACTTAGTTTGACCTTAGTTGACCTTAACTAACCTTAGTTGATCCTATTTGGCCTTACTTAAGAAAACCTTAACTCACCCTCAGCTCAAGTCTAATCCAAACCAAATTTGAGTTATGTTTTTATGTGTAGAGATTCATTCCATCCATGTGTCTGACGAGCTTCTTCCTCCTCTTCCTCCTTCGGCCAGCCTTCTCTCCTCTCGGTAAATTCTCCTTCATTCTTCTCTTAAATTATGCATTTGGTTTTATTTAAAAGTTTTAAACCTAGGTCAAACAACTCAAAGGCCTTGCAATAAGCTTGGGTTTTGGTTCGACTTAGGTCGGCCTGAACCCAGCCAAACCCAAACTCACTTAGCCTAAACCTACCCAAACCTAAACAAAAATCCTAGACCTAACCCAACCTAGGTCTAGTCTAAACCAAGCTAAACCTAGCCCAAAATCCAAATGAAACCAAACCTAACCTAGGTCTGCCCCAAACCAGACCTAACCCAAACTTAACCTAACACGGGTCTGACCCAACCCATACCTAATCCAAACCTAAGCTAACCCAGGTCAACCCAGCTTAAGCTAAGTCAAACCCAAACTCAACCAGGTCAAACCCAAACTAAACCTAATCCAAGTCGATCAACCCAACTTAATCCAAGTCAAACCCAAACTCAACTAGGTCAAACCCAAACTCAACATAAGCCAACTCGATCAACCCAGCTTAACACAGGTCAAACCCAAACCGAACCTAAGCTAACTCGGGTCAAACCCAAACTCATCCTAAGCTAACCCGGGTCAACCCATCTTAACTCAGGTCAAACCCAAACTCAACCTAAGCCAACTCGGATCAACCTACTTAACTCAGGTCAGGCCCTAATTCAACCTAAGCCAACCCGGGTCAACCTAGCTTAACTCGGGTCAAAACCATAGTCAACCTAAGCTAACCCGAGTCAACCCAGCTTAACCTGGGTCAAACCCAAGCCAAATCCAAGCTAACTAGGTTCAGTCAACCCAGCTTAACTGGGGTCAAACCAAAATAAAATCTAAGCTAACTCGGGTCAACCCAGATTAACCCGAGTTAAATCCAAACCAAACCTAAGCCAACCTGGGTCAAACCAGCTTAACCCATGTAAAACCCAAAATGAACATAAGCCAACACGGTCAACCCAACATAGCCCGGGTCAAACCTAACTCAACCTAAGCCAACCCATGTCAACCTAGCTTATCCCGGGTCAAACCTAACTCAACCTAAGCCAACACGGGTCAACCCAACTTAACCTTAGTCAAACCCAAACTCAACCTAAGCTACCCAACTTAACTCGGGTCAAAATTAAATCAAAACTAAGCCAACCACGGTCAATCTTGCTTAACCCGAGTCAATCTAAATCAAACCCAGCTTAATCTGAGGAAGCTTAGGTCTAACCCTTACCCAAATTAGCTAACCCATAACATATCTTAGCTCAATTTTGAGCTACCCTAAGTAATATAATATAAAATACTACTTTATGTATTTAAATCATTAAAACCCAAGAAAAAAATAAGAAAATAAAATATAATGAGAAAAATCACAAAAATTAACCCACATTGAAGGTAATGAGCATATTAACTCTATGAAAAAATTTGAAACCCATTTGAATCACCTATAACATCAAACTCCATTTTATAAGTAAAATGAGATTTTTGCACTAAAATAATTATAATAATTAAAATATAATTCATAAAATTATAATAGTGTTCTGGAGTGACTCTTGTGAATAGGGTTACCCAAGAAAAATAAAATCAAGTCTTAAATAAAAAGTTTATTTTCTACCAATTTTCTAAATTTTAAATAATTAAAAAGATGATAAAAATACAAAAATATAAAAAAATGCACCAAAATGTTACAAATTGTTCCATGATTAGGTGCGACCACTTAAAATATTTTTCCCAATTTTTTAAATATAGTTATACATTTGTAAGTGCCTAAAAACCATTTTCCTTAATCTTTCATTAAAATAATTACAATAAATAAAATAAAAATAAAAATAATATAAAATTTGTTTCTCTAAGTTCTCAGAGGAACTTAAATGTTTTTTTTTTGAACTCAGAGGAACTAAAGAAAAATATAAAAAGTAATTTTCAAATTAAATAGTATTTTCTATTTAATTAATCACCAAAGTCAACAAATAATTATAATAATTAAAATAAAAGTAAAAAAATCATGAAAATTGGCCTAAGTTGTCCTCTAACCTAGGTGAACCTCCAATAATTTTCCTAAAGACAGATAATATGCTTTGATTGATTAAATGAATTAACTTGGAAATTCTCTAATTTTAGACTAAATAATTCTAGAAAAAAAAATAAAAATTAGAAAAATAGAAAGTCATCTCTGATATTTTAATTCACCCATGAGTGGGGTAACATAAAAATCGCAAAGTCATTTAAGTTAAATTTAAAGAATTATGAAGTGGTAAGCCTTAAGGGGCAAAATGATAATTATGAGATTTTAAGCTTTAATTAACATTTAGGTTAAACCAGAGGGTAAATGAGTAATAAATAATCTTAATTAACTCTCTTAGATGAATAAAACATTATGGTTTAAGAGGTAGAAACAAACTCACCACTTTTCCACAATAAGGGTAAAATTGTAATTTCCTAAGTTATTATAATTTGGAAGTTAATCAAATTATGTGATCCTAAAGTAAGGGGTTTGATCTAGAAAGACTATAATCTACTAATTCAAAACCCCAAATCAGCAGTTGAATGATAATAAAATCTTTTAATATGGATTAGGTTCGCTTCATTTAACATTTACAAAATGACAAATCTACCCATAAGAGCTTGAGGGCTAAGAAGTGAACCGGGTTTAATCAAAAGTTGTTTAATGAGGTTTAGAAAAGAAAACATAACCAATTGTGAACACTTTGAAAGCACTACTAGCCCAAATTCAATTAAAAAGAAAAAGGATCCTTAAATAACTCAACTTGCCCTAAAGGGCTTTAACCCACATAATTCCTAAATAAAACGTAAAGTGAATGTCTAGTTACCCCACTCATGGGATGATTAAAATATCAAGGTTCATTGAGCACAGATTAAAATATTACCACCGAAGCCCTAACTTAGTCATAGATGAATGATTTAGCAACATAATAAATTCAGAAGAACTCGAGATGATTCAAAGGATTTTTAAAAAGTTATTTAGAGTTACACTCCGAACACTTTTACAGTCTTTTCGATTTTTTGAAGGACAATTGAACATATTATGTCTTTTCTCAAGAAAATCAACATTAAAACCTTTTAGGGACCCACCAAGTCATGGATTGAAGCTTCTTTTAAAATTTAACTCGTTTAGGCTACATTACTTCTTAGCTTAGTAGCAGTTACCTTTGTTTCCCATTCTTTTAAAATATACATGCATGCTACAAATGCTAACATTTCAGAGGATGCATGAGAAGATGTCAGGTACGCATTTTTAGTTATTTATTGCAATTTATACTACTTTATTTATTGATGCTTCACTTCACTTTTGCATGCTCTATTTGTGATAATTGTTAAACAAAACAAAATACACTTGAAAAACAAAACAACACAATTTCAAAATCAAATATACATTTTCCAAAACAAATGAACAAACTTAATTCACCTCTTTTGAGTTTACGAGGATTACTCGGATGAGATAACCTACAATTGTTAACAGGTATTTTTCAGTCCAAATGAGTATAAAAACTTATTTAGACTAAGTAAATTCAAGAGAAAATAGTGGTGTCGGAATGAGGGAACCATGGGATCCTAACCGGCATCACTTAATTCAACTTAAACCCCCCTCCCAAATAAGACACCTAAACAACAACAACAACAATAAAACTTGACATACAAACTGTAAGCTACAAACCTTAAAACTCAGAGCTACTCTTACTTCAACGAGGAGCTTGGAGCGAACTCTGTGGGCAACTCGACGAGGACTTCTGAAAGAACATCTTTAAGAGAGAAAATAAATCTACACCACCTAAACTTTTCTTAGAATTAAACAATAAGTCATAAGATTTCGAGGTAGCTCCTCCAACACAGAGTAAAACCTCTATCTATCTTTAGTCTTTTGTACATTGTGCAATATAAGCCCTAACTCATCCTAGGATTCTGAGGTTGTCGTCCGATACAACGTAAATCCTCCTATCTTCTAAGTTATTCTGTATGATTGGTATCATGCATATGTGAGCCTTAAATAATAAAAATTGGTAGGATGTAACATCTAATAACATCATCTCGTCAAATTGAAGCCAAACAATATGATAGTTCAGGAACTCACCAAGGTTTGCCTCAGAATATATGATGCCCCCTAGCTTTCACCCCTTTAATTCTGAAAATAATTGTTCCTGTTGGATCTTTCCCACTTGAATTCTCTTCGACCGACCTTGAAAACCCTAAAATTTGAAATCATGAAGACAAACAACTCTTATCTAAATCGAGAGTTTTCTTAGGAGACTTCGGTCATTTAAGATATAATTAATTATAAGGGTTTGCCCTTATAAGAAACTTTAGAACCCATGTAATATAAACCCTATCTTTTATATTAGATAGGGGAATTTGTTAGTTAACATAAAGGTTCACGGACCAAAACGGAAGTCATAAGTTCTTAGTTTATTTAATTTAGCCTCGCTATCAAGTGATGTGTCTATTCCTCGGGATAGGTGCATGACTTGCGGTGTAGTGCTCGTTTATTTAAACTATTGTATATGTATGAGATCGGTTCAGTCTCATATTTTCAAAATTAAAAAATGCCACTTACCAAAATCACACACGCACACACACACACACACACACACACACACACACACACACACACATATATATATATATATATAATATTTTAAAGCAAGCGACCATCCCATTCGGCAGTTGACAGGGACCCGACAAGTCATAGATTGAGGTCTCTTTTAAATTTAACTTGTTTAGGCTACGTTACTACTTATCCTAGTGGCAATTACTGTTTCTTTCCGATTTTTGAAATATACGTACATGCTATGATTACTAACATTTTAGTGGAGGCAGCGAGAAGATAACACGTACGCTTTTACAGTTTATTTACCGCACTTTCACTGCTTTACTTACTCTCGTTCTGTCATGTTATGCATGTTTTACCTTTCTAAACCTTTAAAACAAAATACACTTGTAAAACAAAACAAAACAATTTCAAAATTAAATATATACTTTCAAAAAGAATGAATAAACTCAATTCACCTCTTTTGAGTTTACGAGGATTACTCGGATGAGGTAACAGACGGTTACTAATGGGTATCTTCCAGTCTAGTTGTTTAGGCTAAGTGAATTCAAGAGAAAACAGTGGTGCCGAAATGAGGGAACCGTAGGATCTTAATCGGTGTCGGTTAATCCAACTTAAACCCCCCCATAATCTTCAAAATCATGAACCTGGAGCCGTCACAATGAGGAGCTTGAAGCTAACTCTGTGGGCAGCACGACGGGGAACTATGAATAAACATCTTCAAGAGAGCAAACAAGTCTACACCAGCTAAACTTTCCTTAGAATTAAATAACAAGTCATAGGGCTTTGAGGTTGTTTGCCTAAAGTGACATAAATCCTCATCTTATCTTTAGGCTTTTGCATGATCATGTTGTGCAATCTAAGCCCTGATACTTCATAGAATTTTGAGGTCGTCATTCATCATGACATAAAACCTCCTATCTTTCAGGCCATTTGTATGATCGTATCGTGCCAATATATGCCCTAAATAAATAAAATCGACACGATTGAAACATCAAATAATTATCATTTCCAAAATATAAAGCCACACAATAAGATAGTTTGGGAAGTCACCGGGGTTTTACTTCGGATCCACGATGTCCCCTACTTTTCATTCGTTTGAATTCCTGAAAATAACTGTTCCTATTTGAGCCATTCCCTGTTGGAATTTCTGATGTCCAATCATGAAAACCTTAAACTTTGAAATTCTTGAAGCAAAACCACTGATCTTAATCGAGAGTTTTCTTAAGTGACTTGGTCATTTAGGATGTAATTAACTATAGGATTTTGCCTCTATAGGGAACTTTAGAACCCATGTAATATAAATTCTGCCTAATTCTATCATATTAGGTAGAGAAACTTGTCGGTCAACATAAATGGTTCACGGACCAAATAAATGTCATAAATTCTCTACTTTATGTAATCGATCCTCATTATCAAGTAATGTTTCTATTCATCGAGATAGGTGCATGACTTATAGTATTGTGCTCATTTATTTAAATTATTAAATGTATGAGATTAGTACGGTCTCATATTTTCAAAACTAAAATACTATTCTTTAAGATTATATATTTATTTATAACATTAAACCTCAATTCAGCGACCGATAGACTCAACCCATGGTTGTTGACAATAATCTTCCGGTCGAAGTAGGCTTGACCGTCTCTTTGGACTAAGCAAATCAGGGAACCCGACAACCCCGGGACGGGGGAAAACCATGGGCATCTTAACCTGGTTGTCTTAAATAAAAAGAATAATAATTAACTCATTAATCAAAATAAATACATTAATTTCTCTTACAAAAAAATTCTAACTTTGTTTTGTAGAGCTACTAAAATACAATATAAACTGACACCTTATATTTACTTTACATGTTATTAAGGTGTGTTAACTCTATTTTGTAGGGCTACTATAAATAAATAAGCAGCTGTAGTAACCTAGGATCGTTCCTTTGAGTCTTCTTTTCATTTATAGAGTTAGGAATTGTTAGGGTCAACTGACTATAAACATCTCAACTATCTAAAAGAACATGAAACACGAAGCGAAATATGAACCTCAACTAAATCATTAATAGTAGTTAGGATGATGTTAGTTGGCGAGTCTGACATAAGTTAGGGTTGATACCCATACCGTCAGTTTTTTTGTATTCATTCGATAGGTCTGCCCAAATTTTAGGTCGATATTTACATTTGCGCCTTTTACCTAGATTACCGGTAGGCTCATTTAAGACTAAATCTTCTACCCCCAACCTAAATAACTTCAACTTAACTTTTCAAAATAAAAATCATATCCAAATCTAAACAACATAGATCACTACATTCACAATCATAGAAAAAAATCATAAATCTAAAAAACCTCAATTGAAACCAAATAAAATTGAGTAGAAATTATTTTTTGAATTAGGATATGAACAATAACATGATTTGTAGACATATGCATAACATATTGCTCATATTCCTTGTCTTCGGCCCCTCACTCATTGCATGGAAAGGGTTGGTTTGACCCGTGAGAATCACTACCTTATAGAGTGAGTTCTGCCTACGCATACCGATTAACATTTTAAACAAACCTTCTATGCATTCATCATTAAAGACTTGCATAACCCATTACACAGCTTGCTTTAGTGCACACATCACTAATTAAAACTAAACATTTGATTGTGGTGAGGCATAAAATATTTAAATTTGAAATTTTAAAATATGTTTGTGTTGACCTCATTTTTGGTGAGGTCTTTTCCTTTCTCTTAGTTCTTAGGATATAGCCATAGGACTTCTCCTTGACTATCCTGGAGGACTAGAATTGGGACCCACCCTTTAGCAATTCAAACACTTCTTGACTCCTATTGGGACCCCACTTGGATGATTGCAAACCTTTAAATCACCTTAGAAGGTTTAGACCACCATAGGGAGAACCAACAGTGAGCTCCTATAAGGTTGTTCATGCCTTAGGACTACCTTGGGTGACCTGGTCCTGGTGAGATCTGGCTTACACACACTGCACTCTCACACACACTATCCTTACCCATTTCCTCCCCTTAGTTCATGGGAGCACTCATGTGGCTAAGTCCAAACCCCTAGCTCTTTTTGCTAAGAGGGTTGGATACAACCCATGAGATGTTCAGAATGGACATTTCTTGGTCCATGGCTCATTTTAAGCTTCATCATGATCAAAATTCAACTTTTGCCAAAGTTCCTGGTTTTGACATTGGGTCCTTCAAACCCACCTAAAATTACCTAATTGCCCCAAATTTTCCAAAATTCTTACAAAATTACCCAAAATTCCCAAAGGTCCTAAAAATCATTTTGAAATAATCCCCACCTCTTAAATCCACCAAAACACCCCAATACTCTCCAAATAACCTCTCAATACCCCAAATACCCCTTTTACCCAAAAAAAATCTAAAAATTCCAAAATTTCCCACAAAATTCCAGAAAATCCCAAATATTCCCAATTTCATTTTGTTCAACTACACCATAAGCCAATTTTGCCAAAATAACCCACTTTTATCAAAATCTCCAATTTGACCCATTTTTAACCTAAATGGACCCAATGTCAAACCAAATTGATCCAATTGACTCCAATCTTACCTAATTTCAATTCTAAACTTCAATTAAACTATCTCCAATACCAATCTAAACCAAATCCAAGCCTAATTTGATCCACATTTGAGTTCAATTTCAACTTTAAACCAAAACCCCCAATTTAACCTTTGACCCAAACCTACCCCAAATTCAGCCCAATTCAACTCATTTTCCCCCCAAATCAACTCTAAACTCTCCCTAATACATTCCTACACCAAGAACAACATTAATTGGTCCTCAATTTAAACTCAAACTCTACCCAAAATCCCTTTGAAACCAAAACCCCCAAATTTGACCTAAAGTTACCACATACCCCAAATTACGCAAATTGAATCCACTAAACCCAAAATTTCCATCCAATTTCTATACTACACCTTCTATAACAATCATTTGTACCCTTTTGAATTATCAATTGGCCTTGAATAAAGTTCTAGCCAAACCTAAATCTAACCCAACCCATGGTGGCCAAATTTAACCAAAATCCCAAAATTCACCTAATTGACCTTTCAATTGAACTCAAAACATCTCCATGTCTTCATGAAAATTCTTCATGGACATCATCTCTACAATGTTTCTCAAGATACTTTGACCTAAATCAAGCCCAAACTCAAGTTAGCCTAACCTAAGCCCAAGTGAGCCAATTTAAACCCATGGCCTAACTTAACCAAATTGAACCAAATGTGGCCAAACCAACTCTTCCAAAGCCACCATTTGAACCCTAGGAGCCACCCTAGATTAACCTAGAATAAGCTAAGTGAGCCATGGACCAAGGGTTCCCCATTTTAAGGGATTTCCTCCCTTAAGTGGATAAATCTCCTTTTGCCCTTCCCCAAAATCCTCCCATACTTGATTAATCACCATTAAACCTCTCCATGACTCACTTGACCTCGGGGGCCAGCTCCCCTGTCCTTGCCGGTCGACCTAGTCACCGGAGGGGTTTAAAATTGAGAGCCACCACCCACCTAAACTCACCCAAACTCCACCAATTGGCCACCTCAACCAAATTAAACAATGGAGCCTTTCTGCCCTCCACCTAAGCAGTGGAATCCACCCACCAATTGAACCCAAACCCTGCTGAATGGCCCTGGCCATTTAAGCACCACCACTCGGCTATGAGAGGGTTGTTGAAATTTTTCTCAATGAAACCTCACCAAATCACTCCCAGAGCTTCTCCGATCCTAGAGAAGAAGAACCCCACTGCTTTCTTGCTTCCTCCTCCACTGGTTGAGTTCAATTTTTGAGCTCAATCTCGGGCTGAAAACAGGAAATTCCCTAAACCTCCACTAAAATCAAATTAAACTCACCCACACCTTCACAACACCCAGAGGAGTTCCCCAGTGGAAGCCCCCTCTGCAGGCCACCCAATCTCTTCAACCATCAAAGCTTGAAATCGGGCTTGGTCGAAGTCATACCCAGGCAATTCACCACAGCTCCAGGCTTCATCCCTAGCCTCCTTGGACTCCAACGAATGTGTCGAGCCTCTTTGATTGAAGCTTCACTTCTCAGAGCCAAGGTATTGCCCTCTTCTTCCTCCCGAGCTTCTAGCGATTCTTCATTTCATTCAAGTCAATTTCAATGCATGTTAGCCGTATGGATATGTTCGTCTCTTCAAGATGAGTTCATAGAGCATAAGAATGTTTAATTTGGTTAAGTATCGAGCGAGATATTAGGGTTAGAAGGTGGACGGTTCTCGGCTCACACCAGTTGGGACGATGACCAACAGCCGTCGGATTGTGCGTGTATCAGATAGACATCTAGGATTGCGCCGGATGGAGCAACGGGACATGAACCGCGGGCCGTGTGGCTGCCGAGTTAGATGGTGGCACCGAATCAGGGAGCGACGCGTGGATTTCGACCCGCCGTAGGTTGAGTTGGCGCCAACGTGGATAAGTAGGAAAATCCAATTTTTCTTATTTATTTCAATACCAAAAACTTCAAAAATTGATATCTTTGCATTGAAAAGTCATAAAAATAAAAGAAAAATACCCTCTTGCTCAGTGAACAGATGAGAATAATATGGAAAAGGAATTGATCTATTTTGTTGAGTATTTTATTTGTAATTAATTTAATACTATTTTGAGTATTTTAATTCTCCATGCATGTATACATTTCACCATAGCATGAGACCATAGAGCTTTTGTAGCCTCTGATATTGGGAACATTCTCTGAATTTTCCAGGGCCAGAGGCTGTCCCTGTGGCAAGTTATTTATTTTCCAAGTTTATGTGCCTATTTTTGTATTTTAATTCCAATAATCAGCATGTTGATCAATAAAATCTAGAAAAATTAGGGGAAGTACCTTATGACTAGAGAACCTTAGGATAATTATGGTTTGGCTTAAATCATTCAAATGAACCTTAATTTGGCCAAAACCCTAAAACTGAACCCTAATTAATTAGGAATAACCACACATCAAAATCACTTAAAATTAATTTTCCCATTGATCTTTGGGATCAGAGAAACCTCACATAAAAATTTGAAGTCAATTGGAAATAATTTAATCCACTTACATGATCATATTTAAACTTCAAAAATCCATAAAACCCAAAAATAATTTTAAAAAATTCACCAAATTGATTTTGGGACTTCTCTGATATCAGAGGAGTCTAGGAAAAACAAAACTGGAAATTTCTAAAAATTTTTATTTTTAGCCTATTTTTAAATATTTTAATAATTAAAAAATATTTAAAAAAAAATCAAAAAAATATTAAAAATCATAAAAATGTCATATTTTACTCCCTAATCATTTAGGAACCAACCAAATATTTTTCCAAGTCTCTAGGTTAAAATATTAAATTTTAAAGTCTTAATGTAATTTCTAATATTAAAAATGAATTTTTAACCTTTCTCACTAAATTAATTCTAATAAATCAAAGAAAAATCAGAGAGTTATAAAATTTATTTCTCTGAGTTCCTTGAGGTTAGAGAAATTTTTGAAAAATATAAAATCCATTTTTCAACTTTTATTTTATTCTAAAGTTAATTAACACTCTAAAAATTAAAATATAATTAAAAAAATTACCAAAATTGGTCCAAGTGGTCCTCCGGTCAATAGGAACATCACATAATTTTCCTAATGACAGAAACCTTACCTTGGTCATGTTGTTGAATTTTCATTGAAACCTCTTATTTTCCACAAAAAATAATTATATAAATTAAATTAAAAATGAAAAAAAAAAAACACATTTTCTCCTCTAATGTCTTAATTGACATGTGAGTAAAGTGACATAAAAATTTCAAATTCAGTTGAGCCCAATTTAGTGAGTTATGAAGTGAATAGGCTTAAGAGGGCATAAAGGTAAGTAAGGATTTTAACTTTAATTAATATTTTAGGCCTAATAAAAAGAGGGTAAAATATTTGATCATAATTTTTTTTCTTGGATGATTGAAATTTAGGGAATACAGGGGTAGAAATCCATTAAGCACTTTGAAAATATCAAAATGAAACCTTATCATTTAAGTTTTGAAAGAATAATTAAAATTTTGGATTATTAAAATTAGGGATATAATTTAAGAAGATACCAATTTTTTAATTTGAAATCCCTACTTGAATTAATTCAATGGTGTCCAATCCTTAATAATTATGACTGGAATTAATAGTTGAAAAGTGAATAATGCTTAATTAAATTAAAACATAAAACATTAATTAATTTAATAATTAATTTAATAATTAATTAAAGCTTAAAACATTAAATAATTTAATAATCAACTTAAAACATTTGAAATTAATTTGAAATCACTTGAGATCAAACTTAAAATAAATTTAAAACATTAAATAATCTCAAAACAAACCATAATTAAAATGTGAAAATCAAACCAATTAAAATCAACCTAAATTAATATGATCAATTCCAAAATCAAATTTAAATTATCAAAACTTAATGAAATTAAACAACTCAAATATCCCTTTCAATCTAAGTAATTTAAGACAATTAGAAGAAAGCTAAATTGAATTTTAGAATTAAATTATCTTAAGTCAGTAATTCAATTTTAATCAAGAATGGTTGGGTTCCTTAACAAACCAATTTGCCCCTTAAAGACTTCCATTATCATAACTCTTAAATGGGACATCCAATGAAATACTACTTCACTCACTGAATAATCAAATGTCCAAGTTCACCGAGTAAGAGATAAAACTCAACTAAACTGTGAGATGATTAATTCACCAATACAATAAAATTCATTTGGACTCAAAATAATCCCAGAAGTATTGAAAAGATGTTTAGGACCCGTCCTAAACACTTCCTCAATATGATGAGATATTTTAGAAGAAAAATTGAACTTAATTGTTCTTTGGTGAAGAAAATCATCCACAAAACAAAACAACCTAGACGTCATAGGAATTGACTAGCAATAGGATTAGGATTTTGATAGACAACCAGAACCTTCCCTTAGCTTTACCTAGGTGTTTTCTTGCAAATATATGAATGCCTTAACATATGTTTTAAGTGTAGCCTGGCACGACGTGAAGACCCTGCCAGGTACGCTTTTATTTTATTGCAATTTATTTACCTGCGCTGTATTTTACTTTCCTTCCTTGCAAAACTTGTATGTTAAACAAGATTGTCACCCTGCATGAAAACTGAAACCTTTAGGATAGCCACGAAATTGAAACCCAAAACTAAATTAAAATCAACACAAGATAAAATTCACCCCCACAACATTCAAAATATAAGACAACTCAAAATTTAATCACAAACAAAATAACAAAACTGCAATTATAACTAAATTAAAATGTCTCATTGGATGATCGGGAATCCCTCGGATGATGTAACCCACGTGTTGCTAATGAGATTTCCCATGGTTTAAATGAAAGTGTGGAACTCATTCAGTTGAGTTTAGCAAATTCATTTGGACTAAGTGAATCCGATAAAAATAGCAGTGCCGGGATGACGGAACCGTGGGATCTTAATCGGTCCTACTTAATCAACATTAAGATTTGTTTTAATTAAAGTATTAATGAATTTAAACTTTAAGACTCTTCTAAACCAAAACACTTCTCTCATCTCTTGATTTTCACCTTCTAAAACTAAACCTCTGCAACAACAAGGAGCTTGGACCACAGTGGGCAGCACGGCCATCGTCGTCAGCAAAACTCGTGTTTTCTTCAGCTAAACACCTTTCCTAGAATTAAATAACCGAGTCATAGAATTTTGAGGTAGTTTGCCTAGTGCAACATAAATCCTCAACTTTTTTTAGGCATTTGTATAATCACATTATGCAAATTAAGCCTTAACCGGTCTTAGGACTCCGAGGTAGTCGTTTGGTATGAGATAAACCCTCACATTTTCGAGGCTATTTGTATGATCATGTCATACAAATATAAGTCCTAATTAATTAAAATTGGCAGGATTGAAACATTAAATAAATACTCTCAAATCGAAGCCAAACCATAGGATAGTTGGAAATCACCGAAGTTCACTTCGGGTCCTCGACATCCCCTACTTCTCTTCCTTTCGGATTCCTAAAATAAACCGTTCCAAATTTGATCCATTCCCTATCGAAATTTCCAAAGTCCAATTGTTTCGAAAACCTTAAACTTTGAAATTCTCGAGATCAAAACCATCGATCATTATCAAGAGTTTTCTTAAATGATTCCCGTCATTTAAGATGTAATTAACTATGAGGGCTCGCCCTTATAGGAAACTTTAAGAACCTGAGTAATATAAACCCTCGCTCGATTCCTTTATATTAAGCAGGGGAACTTTTCGACTTATAAAATTGGTTCGCAGACCAAATGGATGTCACAAATCTTCTAGTTTATTTAATCGAGCCTCATCATCAAGCAGTGTGTCTATTCTTCGGGATAGATACACGGTTTGTGGTGTGGTGTTCGTTTATATAAACTATTTGGGATGAGAGATCGGTTTGATTTCATATCTTAAAATTTTTAAAATTAAAATTATTTTTAAAATCAAATGCTATTTTTTAAATTATATGTATATTTAAATTAAATTTAAAATTTAAAAATTCACCGACAATTTCTGTTTGGCGACCCCTTTTCAAAATACCACACAACCTAAAAATATGCCGACAGTTTGCATTAGTCTTAAGACATTTTGCATACCACACATACTTAGGAAACCTAATTTATATTCAAGTGGTAAGACCTATTACTCCGAATAAACCAAACTACCTTATCTTGCATCATCAAGACTAGCCACGCATGGTTTTCAATGCGAGTAGGTGGTTTAGATGACAACCCTTTCCAGGTAAAGTTGTAAGTTCATTACATTTCATGTTTTTTTCCTTCTTTTAGGTTAGGGTTTCAAAGTTTCACTTCTCTCGGTGAACTTCACCCTAGAACTCTGAGGTTGTTCATCTAGTTACGGCGTACAACCTCACCTTTAGGCTCCTACATGATTTTATGTCGTGCAGTATAAGTCCTAACACTCTAATAAAACATCATGATGAAACATTAAATTTTTCTTAAAAAATGTTAAGTGTCAAACAATAGGATAGTCCATAATACTACTGAGGTTTCCTCGGTATCTTCAAGTGCCCTCTATCTTTTCTCCTTTTGGTTACCGTTAACTATTCAACTTTTGAGCCTTTCCCATTTAGAAGTCCAATGTCTAATCGTGAAAACCTAAACTTAGAAATTTCTTGAGAACAAAATCGCAGCCTTAATCGAGAGTTTTTTTAAGTAACTTTGGTTACTTAAGAAGTAATTAACTATAGACGCTTACCATTATAGGAAGAATAAGACCCCAAAACTAATCTAAACTCTATCTGATCTTTAGATAAGATAGGGGAAATAATCTATTGGGTTTAAGCCACAGACCAGTACAATGTTTCCTTAGTTAGAATAATCAAACCTATCATAAAAGTTCTATTTATACCTTTCAACGCGTTTGATTTTTTGAACGACCAAAACTTTCAATTCCACACGACATTAAAAAGCCCTGTGTTGATGCGAGAAGAAAACCCGACATATCAATTAATTAATTAAAATTATTCTAAAGATAGATAACACCCACAGTTTCAATTAATAAATCCATAAAACTAAGACCAAATAAAATTTAAAGATTGTTTTAAGAACATAATAATATTTTCATAAGCAAATAAATTAATAATAAGCATTTTTTTATCATATAATAATATAAATTTAGTTAAAGTATTATTTAAAATAGTTCAATGTGAGCTTTATGATAAGACGGTGAAAGAAAATATATCACATAAATTATTATGTGTACCATATAAACCTTCCAGATCGTTATTAGAATCATCAAAATATAAACCATATAAAAATCAAGCACTTTTATCTTATGCTTTAAAATGATAAGCCCTTTTGATTTGCTTGGTCAAGGACTTGCATGTTCTCAAATAGTCCTGTAAATAATGGATCATCAAAGAGGTCTCATACCTAAAATAAACTTAAGAATATGTGTGCTTCTCAAACAAACTAAAAACATCAACTAATCAAATAAATCACCCCTTAAGAATTTACCTCTGTAATGCTATCTTATTTCACGAGGCTCATAAAGGTCATTCTCATGTCGAGAGATCTAAGAATTTAATTTGGTTGGTTCACTATTAATGTTTGATTTAATTTAAAATATGATCCTCTAAGGCCATAACCAGTGCTTAGCCAAGTCACTTCCACCAACCCCACCTCTTCTCTCACATGACAACATTCCAATTAAATTTATTTCTCATTTGTCTTATGTAAAACAAAAAACTTGGCTCGTAGTTTTCCACCATTTTATGATCAATCAACTATTCAATGGGACAGCAATAAGATTAACTCCCAGCATATTCACTTAGATATAATGTCCATGATCAACCAATTTTGCCCCTTAAATATGGAGATTCAATCAATAGCGATTTTTGTTCATTTTGAACACCTTAAGTGCATCATGTGGCGACCTTGAGTATGTACTAATGGACATGTCACACTCTTATAATACTTCAATTATGCATGCATGCTCTAAGCAGTTTCCATTTACTGCAACCATGCCACACAGAATTAACAATCCACTACTTTCACATTATTAAATAATGCAAAGCACTACATCACACTATAAAACCTTGTCGATCAACCTCAGCTGTCATATCAACTCCACTTTAGGCTCATGCTTATAAATGCTTGACACTTAGACTACATCAAAGGGGATTTCACATTTGAAGTAAGGCTTGGGCCAATTATTCTATCAGTTCCCTTCCGAAAGGGAGTTAGCTTGGAGTAAGTGTCATTATAATCACCTCTCTTGTGAAGTTTTTCCTTCTTTCTTCTATTGAATGTGGCTGCAACAGTGAATCACTTTTAAAAACATCTCTCTCTCTCTCTCATACTTTCTCAATACATATAGAGAGATATGAGATAAATAGAGAGAGAGAGAGAGAGAGAGAGAGAGAGAGAGAGAGAGAGAGAGAGAGAGAGAGAAGAAGAAGAAGAAGAAGAAGAAGAAGAAGAAGAAGAAGAAGAAGAAGAACATCACTCACTTTTAAAAACATCTCTCTTTCTTCTATTGGATGTGATTGCAACAGTGAATCACTTTTAAGAGAATTATCCAATATAACATAAACCTTCTCTAAAAAAACAGAATACATCTAAATGCTTTAGCAAGAGATGAGTTTCTATTATGTATCATCAAATTTAATGATAAAATGCACAAAACCGTTTTTTATTTGTTAACTATCTAAACATATTAAGCAATTCGAGCTAGACTTTTCACATTTCTTTTGACAACAATAATTTTGCTACTTATTTAAATTTATTTGTAATGAGAAAGTCTTTTTTAATACAAAATTTGTCAAAATTTACATCTATGAGAATGTTGATATTCATCTTTTTTGAATAATAAATTTACAACACTCATAATAATAGCTTTATATATATATATATATATATATATTCCCCATAACTCTGTGAGTGCCTAAGTGAATCCTATGTCAAGGCCATCACGTCACAAAATAATTAAAAAATCTAAAGACAAATTGAAGTCATGAACATGTGGAAGAAAACAAAACAAACAAAACGATGCAGAACTAAATTTCAAAACAATATAATCTAACACCTCAAGAAAATCATAAACTCTGGTTCAATAAAATAAAAGAGAAAAGGGATGAAGGAACTATTACATGATCAAACGGGGCATGAATAAACAAAACATTCTAGTAAGAAATTATAAGACATATAAATGACATTTAAAGATAATTTTTTTATTGTGACCCTTCAATCCATCACTAACATTCACGATTTATACCATAATATCATAATCAAAACGTGCAACAATAGAAAAGATAACAACTGAAGGCTATAACATCATAATATATTGCACCCTATATGGTGAAATACACTTTTGTATGGCCATTATAATATGGTCACCACTATTTGCCTCCCTTGATATATTTTTGTGACAATATATCCTCCGTTAGAGGTTAGGCGTGATATTCTAGTAACAAATATTTAATATCAAAAAATGTGTTTGAACGAAGGTTACACACCTTAAAAAACAACAAATGCTGAATAATTTGTCGCATATGATGCCAATCAATTGTACACCAACATTTACTTAGGTCTTTTGCAACCCCAACATTAATACTCTAAGAAACATTCTTTTAGATTAACACTAAGAAAATTAAGATGATGTACTTGCAAGAAATATTATTAACAAAGTATACTAATGAATTTATAACAACAATGATATATTAAATATTTTATCTTCTATTCAATAATTTCAGTCAGATTTTTTCTATGGAATACACCTAAATTTTTTTTTAAAAAATAAGTTTCCGACTCGTATATTTAAATTTTCATCGAGTACACAAATTTTTAATTAACAAAATTCACTTTAGAAGGCTTCCCGGTTAAAGCTTCCGTAGGATTCTTTGTTTGTAATAGCATGATTCCAGCTATTTCACCAATATATCAGTTTGGATTCTAGGGTTGATTAGGGTTTAGACTTTAGAGTAATCAATGCAAAGACAAAATAATGCTAAGTGATAGTATGCTTAAATATTGAGCAATCTTTAATTTAATTAAATGGATGGACAAATGATGTGAAAAGTTTGATAAACATTTGCCTGTACCTTTCGCTTCTGAAAAATATGCTGAGACAATAAAAAGAGGATTGGTGAAAATAACGGTGCCTTCAAATAGGCTTTTTATTGGACCATAAATCCTAATGATAGAACCAAAATAGTAAAGAGGACGAAGAGTTGTCTTGGATGATAAGCAGAAAAAATTTATAATGAGTATGCGCAATTGTCTTGGGATGACTACTAGAGAAGGGTTATAAGTCCCAGATCAACGGTCACCATATGTGTTTTTTTTTTTTTTGTGGGAAATTTACCTACATAGCACACAATTCTTATGCGATTAACTTTTAAAAAGTGGTCATAGTACTACTTTAAATGCCGCATTAAAAATTTGAATACCGTGTAAATATTAAATTTTAGGTGAGATAAATAAATACATAAGAATTGGGCGCTATGCATGTAAATGCCCCGTTTTCTTTTTTAGACTCTAAGAAGACCTCCGTTTGCTAGAGAGTCATAATGCTGTTCTAAGGACGTAAATCCATGATACGCAAACTAGGTCGAAATTAAATCCATACTGCCAAAAGTTTTCGCATTCAAACAAATATAACCGGCGTTCCAAAAGTACTACAAATAGGGAATACATGACGCCAATGATCAAAGGAAATTGATCTGAGATTAATCTGCTAAAAAACCAGCTAAGTCGAACAGAGTCCTCAATGTTCCTCTAAGGATGCATTATACAAAACAAGTAGTCAAAACCATGGAGCCATTAGCAAACCAAAGGAGACTTCTTCAGATAACAAGATTCAAACAGTACTGATTGGTCTTCCCTAGTAGGGCTCCACAGGGGCTCTGAATTTAGCTCCAGCATAAATTGCAGCGTCACCAAGCTCTTCCTCAATCCTCAAAAGCTGAGTAATCGAAATAAAAAGTCAACATAACGTATTCGTCTTGATTGGAACACGAAAGAGAAGAACATTAAATTTAAAGGTTTACATTTCAATTTAGATGGTTAAAAACTCAGCAATGCATCTATGAATTTGAGTTTTTTATTTGGTTTTTCACTTCATTTCACACAAATTATAGTCAATCAAATATAGCCAAGGAAATAAAGGGGTTTTAACCTCCATTTCAATTTTAGTCCGGTTAAAAGTTTCAATTTCAGCTAATTTCTACTTCACCAAAAAAAAAAAAAAAAAAAAAAAAAAAAAAAAACAAAATGAAAAGCCATAAATATGATAATTTTGCTTGAATTTCAGGCGAGTTACACATCAATTTTTTAAGGCCCTCCCCAGAATTTATGCTCATTTGTCAGGACAGTAACTAAAAACTATGATGTAAACATAATTAATTATCATCAACATCTCAAGTAATTAAAAGGATTAACATATTAAACTTGCCTGATTGTACTTGGCAAGACGCTCAGACCGACATGGAGCTCCAGTCTTAATTTGGCCCTAGAAAACATGAAATTATGACCAATAAAGATCCATGTCAACTGTAATTTACTTGAAGAGCTGCACTAAAATCCAACCTCTCATGTAAATAACAAAATAATAAGCAAAAGTAACTCACAGTTGCCAGGCCAACGGAAAGATCAGCAATGAAAGTATCCTCAGTTTCACCACTGAATCGCAAGAAACAAAGTTAGAAGTAAATTACTTAAAGAGGAGAATAACCGTCGATAGACTTCTGGTTATTACCTCCGGTGGCTTGCCATTATGCCCCAGCCAGCAGACTTGGACATCTTCACAGCCTCAATGCTTTCAGTAACAGAGCCTATTTGGTTCACCTGCCATAAAACATTGATATTGATGTTCAGTATCCTTCTCAAATAAACTCTGAGCTGAGCCAACAACCAATGTATTGTTAAGGGCATCACAAAGATGTACACACATACCACTCAATTCCTATGTACGTACATATCTAACACCTAAACATTAATATTTACATATATATACCACCTTTTTTATGCATGAAAAGGTGTATTTCAATTTTCAAAAGTTAATAAAGGAGGTATTTTTTATGTAATTTGAAAGATTTGGGCAGTACAAACGTCGAAAACAAATAAAGACATGGAAATTAAGTGCTATGTATGTATAGCGCCCGCCCCCAACATAAGAATATCGAATGACCATAGAAGACACTCCAACTGAAAGTTTTAATATAATCAAGTAATGAACATTCACATGCATTACCTTCAAAAGAAGGGCATTGCAAGTTTTTTCCTTGATAGCCTTGGCAACGCGCTGTGTGATTCAAAAACAAAAATGTTGAGAAAGGAAAACAACAGTGCGTGTGATTCAAAAACAACAATGTTGAGAAAAGAAAACATCTAATGATGTGGATATTACAGTGGGGTTAGTGACAAGAAGGTCATCGCCAACAATTTGCACATTCTGACCAATCTCCTCAGTTAGCTTCCCATAATTGGTCCAATCATCCTGATCAAATGGGTCCTCAATGGATACAATAGGATATTCAGATACAAATGACTTGTATACATTTCCCAGACTATCTCCTGATATCTTCTGTGAGCCATCATTGTTCTGCGGAATGGAACAATGATATGTCATCAATATGAGGGTAAAGCAAAGTAAAAATAAATAAATAAAAAAAAAGAAGATGTGATTGAAAAATATTAAACAAGAGTGCAAGGTCAAAATTTATACTTGCAAAATAAGAAAAAGTAGCATACCTCTTCCTTGAAGTTCAGATCATAGGTTTGGTCCTTATCATTATAAAACTCAGAGGCAGCAACATCCATTCCAATAACAACCTATTGATAGACGTCAAGTGCAAAAACAAAGGAACAGAGAACTCAACAATGCATTAAATATAGAGTAAAAAGAGGCACACGAGGCAAAAGAAGATACTTTGCCGGTATAACCAGCCTTAGCAATAGCAGTCTTCAACAATTCGAGGCCCTCCTTGTTCTCCTGCGTTTCAGTTAAATGTCACAAAAAAAAAAAAGAAAAAAAAACGTTATTCCATTATAGAAAAAAATAGATGGGGGAAATAAACAAAGGACAACAAACAGACTGTTTAGGGTTTAAGATTTGCACGTCTGATTTAAGCATTTCCATAGCTCACTTTTAAACCCAAAAAAGATTTCAATGCAAAGCAGCTTTACGGAGTTGTCTTTATCACCAGACTTTACAGAGTTGTTTTCATTATCATTATCAATACTCACTTTGGTGGCAGATTTATCTCTACTTGAGGACTAACACAACCACGTTGTATTTATTTAAGGAATATCCCAATCACGTTATGTAATTACAATTGGAAAGCGTTGTTTATGACTTAAATAAATCCTTTTGATTTACCTTGCACAGTACTGATGGATAGGGACTGTGGTTGTTGTTGGTGTATTGTGCAACATCTATTCTTTATTTCTTTATTTGTCTTCAATATATATATATATATATATATATATATATATATATATATATATATATATGCAACAGCTAGACTTGATCCTTAAAAATAGGCAATATTTGTATTGAAGGCAAAGTGATCAAATAAATTGTCAACTCACAAACTTTATTGTACATAAAAGTACATTGTGATAACTTATTTCTTGGTCCCGCTATTTTATTTCCATGATTTCTGGAATACAAGTGTCATTATTTTTAGTAGTGTATGGTATTTTCATTACTATAACAGTTTTTTCCTCTATTTTTATTTGGGGCATTTACATACATACCATCATATTCCTATGTGTAAATGCAACACCTAAACTTTGCTTTTTTACATTTATAGCCCTAATTGTGCATTGAGGTCAAAACATGGCACTATGTCACAGGAAGGTATAGGACAGGCACCGTAAAGGTAAGCTGAGTTCCTTCTAGAAAAAAAATACCATGTTGCGAACCTAATAGTAGAAGATGATCTCCGAAGCAACCAAATGTCATGGATGTAAACAGAGTAAAATCATAAAAACTTTAAAAAGTTGATGATGCAGAGTTGCGACTACTGTAACGTAAACAAGGAAATCTACAACTATCAGAAAATATAGTGGCCATCAAAAATTCTTTCAAGGAAATTTGCAGACCTGAATATTAGGTGCAAAACCACCTTCATCCCCAACATTGGTGGCGTCTTGACCGTATTTCTTCTTAATAACAGCCTGGAAAAGTGGAAGAAGCCATCAGAAGACAGAAAGTAAACTGAAACAAGAAAAGTTCAAAAATTGGCACGTGGACAATCTATCACCTTTAGGTTGTGATATACTTCAGCACCCATCCTCATTGCTTCCTTAAATGAGGTTGCTCCAACAGGGAGAATCATAAACTCCTGAGTATTAAAACAAAGAATGAAAAAATATTTTCCGAATTTTCAATAATCAAATACCCTTTTCCAGGAAAAAGGCTCGCAAGAAAAACACAGTAGAAGTGTACAATAGAAAGATGAATCTACCTGCATAGCAAGCTTGTTTCCTGCATGTGACCCTCCATTGATAACATTGAATGCTGGTACAGGTAAAATGAGATTTTTGTTTCCAGCAAGATTAGCAATGTGCTGCAGACAATCAATAATAGCATTGATTTACAACATATAAAAGAAAATTTGTAAAAAAGAAAGTTCTCAAACCTGGTAGAGAGGAATCTTCTTCACTGCAGCTCCAGCTTTGCAAATAGCAAGAGATACCGCCAATATGGCATTTGCACCCAGCTAAAAATTGAAGCATATTAATTGAATAAAAGCTATAACATCAGAACTGAATTAATAAATGCCAATTAGGCTCTAAAATAAAAAAATTAAAAAAAAAAAAAATCAAGCACATGTAGTGACACCTTTTGTTTGCACCAACCCCATTGATTAGAGGTTCCATCAAGCTCTTGCACCATGAAGGTATCGATTTGTGCTTGCTCTGTTGGATCCTGTAAAAGTTCACAAATATATCAGCAACAATGTTCACATCCTTTGCTTCCACTCCAGCTGTTCTTGAGAGAAGGAAAGGAAAAAAAAAATACTAATAGAAAATAATAGCTAAGCATACCTTCCCAATTAATGCTGGTCCAATGATGGCGTTCACATTCTGAACAGCCTGTATAAGGATGGAGAGGCAAGAAACAGTTCAGTAATTTTATAGGCAAAGCCTTTAATAAATATATAATGGGATTGCTTATAAAGCAAGTGGAAACGGAATTAAGATTGTAGAAGTATTAAGCAGGCTAAATACTAAATCCAAGAATCATGCTAAATCCATTTTTGTCAGTTTTTGGGCCTATAACAGATTTAATCTCGCAAAAGTTCTTAAACAAACAACAAAAGTGAATCTCAACAATATTATTGAATAAAAACAATTTTCAACAATGATTCACAAGAATCTATGTTAAGCTAAATATGATGAGAAAGATAAAACATAGATAAGACTCGCTTGTTCCAGGCTCAGCATAAACAGAAATCATCAAGGTTATTCAAATCTACTTATAAAGATAAAATGGAAACTATTTAGGCAGAAAGTATTTGAAATGGCTTGTTTGGGATCAATTTATTTTTAATTTTAGCTTTTTTTTTTTCATTTATTTTATAAAACATGTTTATTGAATGAGCTTTTAATGTTTTTTTTTTTTAATTTCTAAATACAAATAAAATTATTTTTAAAAACCCTCAAAATAACTTTTATGTGATTTGATTGATTTCAATAACAATCATATTTTAATTAAAATATCAAACATATTTTGTTTCCAATCAAAACATAAAAAAACAAAACAAAATACAAAATAGAAAAAAAAAATGGTGATCCCAAACAGAACCAAAAAGAATTGGGTCTTCCGACACCAAAATACGCAAAAACAACAAATGCATACGACAAACAAATCCACAAGGAAGCAAAATACCAGCAACCAATTAAATTATTTTCTCCAAAGTGTAACCTGAGAAGGAATACAGCCACAAAGCTCTAAATAATGACAACATCTAACTGAAGAAAAACAGCCCCAAGTCATGAAACTCAATAACTTGATTCATACAACAGTTAAATTCAAGCAAGCAGTCTACGCTAGGTTAGCCCAGCTTTAAAATTGACTTGGAATAGACATCAGTTGAATTAAGCTTTCTCAAAATTAAAATCATTTTGATTTAGATTTTGTTCAATTCAGTTTAAGGTAAAAATTCTAAAAACAAACAAAAATAAAAACTTCTCATATTAAGCAAATTATTTGCATAATACTAAAAAAAAAAAAGAGTACAACCAAACATTCACACAAAGAACAACTACTCTATGTATTCAAATTATTTTCCAAAACTATGAAGAACACAGCTAAAAAGCTCTAAAAATGTCAACATCAATCCAAAAAGCTAAAACCGAAGTAATGAAACTCCATGATACCTTGGATCATATCAAATCCATGCAAGCAGCATGTGTTAGTTAGCCCAGTTTTGAAATTGTCTTAGAATGGACATCAATCGAATTAAGCTTTCAAAAAAATTAAAATAAATTTGATTTTAATTTGTTTAATTCAGTTCAAGTTAAAAAAATTTAAATCAAACACGAGTTAAAAAAAAAAAAAAGATAACCAAGATTCATAGGAATCAAGTTATTTTCACCAACATATAAACGAAGGTTCTAAAATTCGAAAGATTCAACTAGAAGTTGACAGGTTGAAATGGATAATGAATAAATAAAATTATTTATATATTATATGTTTGATGTAATAATGATGTATACATGTAAGAAAAAAAAAAAAACCTCATGAAATACATAGCATAAGCATAAATATCTTTCATGATTTTAAATTTAAATACCTTACATATTTAAGTGAATAATCCTTCCAAAATTTTTAAATTTGTTTAATAATTTTAGGCTTTAAATTATTCATACAAAATATTAGGCCTTAGCTGCCTGAATAAACAGTCATAATTTAACCATGAAATGAACCAAGCATTTCAACAAAACTAAAATCACTTTATTGGTCTGACTATAGGTTCTTTCCGTTTCCATCTAGTTCTTAGCGAAGATGGTTTTAACTTTGAACCAAATTGATAGGGGGGTCAATTTACGGTTGACTGATCTAACCAGCTGACTTGGTTTGATTTTCAAGCCCATACTAAAAAGCATACATAAAAAAATTTAACAAAAAGTCATCTAACTTCAAATTACCAACAAGTCATGAAATTCTTCCATAATAACTAAACAATTGAATCAAGTCTCACAAAAATAAAATTAATTTTGATTTTAATTTTATTCGATTCAATTAAAGTTGACAAAAAATAAATGTAAAATATGGGTTGAACAAACAACTTTAAAGCAATGAACTAGGCTTGATTAAACAACATCCAAACAAAGGATCAATTAGCTATTTGTACAGATACTAGGCACAAACATGCATATTAAATTTTGAGGAGAATAAAATTAAAATTGGAAGCGAGAAAGTTCTAGACTAGAAAATAGGTTTGACTCCCGCTACTAGAAACTTAATTAATTTGATCAAATCAATTTAAATCAAATCCTAAAAGAATTCAGGTCATTCAATATTCTCGGTCAAATCAAATCAAGACTGCATCATTAAAACACCATACTTTTAAAAATCCAAATAAAGTTCACCTCTAAATCCCTTTTTTTTTATGACATCAACATATGAGAAGAACTTCAATAATGCGGTACCACACAGCTAGATCTCTTATTTAAGTTGAGGATGCAAAAAAGGTTAAAACTTTAAAAAAAGAATAAAAGTTGATTGAAAAATTGATTATTCTATAAAACAATTTGCATTTATGGATGCACTATGTTTATACGTTGGATCCAAATATGCCTAGAAATCATCTTAACCTTAGGGAGCGTTTGGCTGCAAACAGGATTTATGTTAAATAGGATTACTAAATATGGATTTATTAAATATAAATATTATTAAATCTGAAACGATGTTTGGTTCAATTAAGGTTATATTCAGTAAAATCCAGTTGATGTGTTAGGCAGAAATCTATTTAAAATATCTTTTTCCTATGCTAAATTTGCTAATCCAACTAATAAGTGGATTTAGTAAATCCGGATTTAATAAACATATGAAACAAAAATTGAATTTAACTTGACGGCGGATTTATCTAACCTATTTATTGTGTTTGGCTAGATTTAGGTTAAATCTAACTTAAATTTTCTTAGAAGTATCCTACTCCCTTAGCCAAACGGAAGCTATAAGTACCGAAAATGGGTAATCAAATTCTTTGTACTCTCTCATTAATCAATTAGGGAAGTATATTGAACAAGTGAGTACTAACTCAAAAAGAGAGCGGGAAGAAAGGGAGGGAGAGAGAGAGAGAGAGAGAGAGAGAGAGAGAGAGCTGGAAAAACAACTAAAATCCTCTATCATAGGTCCATAACCTACCATTTATTTGGGACAACCAATAAGTTTTTTTATTTCAATATGCAATCACAATGACATTCAACAAACCACTTTTTTAATTGTTTCAAGAAAATACTACTATTTAGAATATTTTTTTGCGATTGTTCTCATCATCCTATGTTCAAACAATAAAATGCATCATGTCATTTTCAAATCCAATGTTTTACAATTTTATCTATATATTAAAGAAATTAAATATATAGAGAAATCATCTTAACCATAGGGGGCGTTTGGTTGCAAATAGGATTTAAGTTAAACAGGATTTACTAAATCCGAATTTATTAAATATAAATATTATTAAATCTGAAATGATGTTTGGTTCAATTAAGGTTAAATCCAGTCAAATCTAGTTGATGCGTTTGGCATAAATCTATTTAAAATATCATTTTCCTATGCTAAATCTGCTAATCCAACTAATAAGTGGATTTAGTAAATCTGGATTTAATAAGCGGAAGAACAAAAATTGAATTTAACTTAATGACGGATTTATCTAACCTATTTATTGTGTTTGGCTGGATTTAGGTTAAATCTAACTTAAATTTTCTTAGAAGTATCCTACCAAACACCCCCTTAGCCAAATAGAAGCTATAAGGACCGAAAAAAGGGTAATCAAATTCTTTGTACTCTCTCATTAATCAATTAGGGAAGTACATTGAACAAGTGAGTACTAACTCAGAGAGAGAGAGAGAGAGAGAGAGAGAGAGAGAGAGAGAGAGAGAGAGAGAGAGAGAGAGAGAGAGAGAGAGAGAGAGCTGGAAAAACAACTAAAATCCTCTATCATAGAGAGAGAGAGAGAGAGAGAGAGAGCTGGAAAAACAACTAAAATCCTCTATCATAGGTCCATAACCTACCATTTATTTGGGACAACCAATAAGTTTTTTTATTTCAATATGCAATCACAATGACATTCAACAAACCACTTTTTTAATTGTTTCAAGAAAATACTACTATTTAGAATATTTTTTTGCGATTGTTCTCATCATCCTATATTCAAACAATAAAATGCATCATGTCATTTTCAAATCCAATGTTTTACAATTTTATCTATATATTAAAGAAATTAAATATATAGAGAAATCATCTTAACCATAGGGGCGTTTGGTTGTAAATAGGATTTAAGTTAAATAGGATTTACTAAATCCTAATTTATTAAATATAAATATTATTAAATCTGAAATGATGTTTGGTTCAATTAAGGTTAAATCCAGTCAAATCTAGTTGATGCGTTTGGCATAAATCTATTTAAAATATCATTTTCCTATGCTAAATCTGCTAATCCAACTAATAAGTGGATTTAGTAAATCTGGATTTAATAAGCGGAAGAACAAAAATTGAATTTAACTTAATGACGGATTTATCTAACCTATTTATTGTGTTTGGCTGGATTTAGGTTAAATCTAACTTAAATTTTCTTAGAAGTATCCTACCAAACACCCCCTTAGCCAAATAGAAGCTATAAGGACCGAAAAAAGGGTAATCAAATTCTTTGTACTCTCTCATTAATCAATTAGGGAAGTACATTGAACAAGTGAGTACTAACTCGAGAGAGAGAGAGAGAGAGAGAGAGAGAGAGAGAGAGAGAGAGAGAGAGAGAGAGAGAGAGAGAGAGAGAGAGAGAGAGAGAGAGAGAGAGAGAGAGAGCTGGAAAAACAGCTAAAATCCTCTATCATAGGTCCATAATTTACCATTTATTTGGGACAACCAATTAGTTTTTTTTATTTCAATATGCAATAACAATGACATTCAACTAACCACTTTTTTAACTGTTTCAAGAAAATACTACTATTTAGAATATTTTTTTGCGATTATTCTCATCTTCCTATGTTTAAACAATAAAATGCATTATGTGATTTTCAAATCCAATGTTTTACAATTTTATCTGTATATTAAAGAAATTAAATATATAGAGAAATCATCTTAACCATAGGGGGCATTTGGCTGCAAATAGGATATAAGTTAAATAGGATTTACTAAATCTGAATTTATTAAATATAAATATTATTAAATCTGAAATGATATTTGGTTCAATTAAGGTTAAATCCAATCAAATCTAGTTGATGTGTTTGGCATAAATCTATTTAAAATATCTTTTTCCTATGCTAAATCTGCTAATCCAACTAATAAGTGGATTAAGTAAATCCAGATTTAATAAACGGAAGAAACAAAAATTAAATTTAACTTAACGGCGGATTTATCTAAATGTGTTTGGCTGGATTTAGGTTAAATCTAACTAAATTCTCTTAGAAGTATCCTCATAGCTAAGCCAAGGCAGTAAAAAAAGTTCTTGTTGCCAACTATGTGGATGCCATAAGGCAGGCACAACTTTTGGCAAATGTTCTAGATGAGTACTAAAAAAAATGCTCACAAGTACAGAAAAAACTAGTAAAGCCAGATAATTGCCAAGTGAGCCTACACAAGTATGACATACAAGCACTAACGAAGCACACCAGCAGGATATGACTTCCACATATTACAAGTCCACTGCTACTAAATATTTGTGGTGTCTAGGTGACTTGCCTTGGCAAACTAAAAGACTCTTCAAGTTCCTAACCCTTGTTTGAACATTTTACAATCAATGACGCTCATCAAATGGCTTGTTCCATGGCAGCATGATGCTTAAATCTCTGAGCAGTTTAAGTTGGCTCAATCATCTCAGCTTACGTAACTTGGTTCAGATCAACACTAGTTCATTTCATTCATCACGAATGGCCTGCACTTTACCCAGCATATATGGCTCTACGCTATACAATTGCTTTCATTAAGGGACTATGGTTTCAAAATTAATTATAGAATGCTGTTATTTTGATACCATGGCCATCTATACAAAAATGGTGCTCAATTATTATAGACTATGTTATTAAATTCTTGAATGATCATTTGTGATTATGATATTTCTCTTTTTTATGATCAAAATTCATGTTGACGAAAAAGAAAATTTTCCTGCATCAATATATAATCAAACTATGACTTATACATATATATATATACAGGAAAAAATGACACTACATTAAAGAACTGATATCTCCCAATAAACAGAAATTACAAGGTACATGTCACCAAAGAAGACAGCGTCTTAAAAAATAGAATTTTTATAAAAATTGAACAGGCATGCACGACATGAGAATTAGCAAATATGATCTTTGTACCACTCAAACAGACCTTAAGCACACCCTTGCCAAGATGCTCAGAGCCTCCATCTCTAAGTTCCAAGGCTTCATAGACGCCTGCGTAAACAAAACAAACAACCTGTTAGAGATCAAAATATAAGCATACCAGAACATACATTACAGATGGTTTTCCACATCAGAGTCGGAATTTTACGGATTTATTCAAATAAATCGAAACCTAGCACTTCATGCTCAGTCAGACCAAACGATGTGCCATAATCTACTGATACGCTACGTTATTTATTCAAATGATTTACAGGCCTTCACTAGAATAGCAACAGAACAAATATCTATTTCAATGAAAATCAGCAGCATCTTCAAATCAAGATACAAACCAATACTAAGATATCATATACCTGTGGAGGCACCGCTGGGCACTGCAGCCCTTGAAAAGGTTCCGTCGCTGAGCAAAACATCCGCCTGCCATCAATCATAAAACGAAAAATGTTCAACAGAAGTGAAGCAAATAAACTTGCAGTCCTTTAAGAGCAACACCAAAATCGCAAAAACCGACAGTGATCACAGATCAATAACATTCCTCCATCCGGCCAAATAAACGCATCAAAAAAACTCCAAAAAAAAAATCAGATCTGGGGATCACCTCAACGGTGGGGTTTCCACGGCTATCGTAGATTTGCCTCGCTTTAACAGACTTAATCGTCACCATTGTTCTCTGGAGGAATTCGCTGCAACTGCTCAAACAGAAAACCGCAGGCTATGTGGGTTGTAAAGCACGAAAGCAGCCATTTGCTCCCAGGGGTATTTATATAGGGAGGCGAGGCTTCGAGAATTGACAATAGAAACAGACTGCAGCCGTTGGATTTAATCCAATGCTCAAAAGGAGGAGACCTTTATGATCGTTCAGCCTTGTTCGTCGCGTTACTGTCGCCAAATTCGAACCACCCAAATTAAATAAGATTAATATTCTATTTAAGCAGTATTTACAAGGGCATAGTTTGTAAATTCATATACATCTTAAATTTAAACATTTGTAAACATACCTCAAAATAAAAATATCATATAAAAATATCATTATATATATCATTTTAAAAATTAAGTATATATTTTCATGTATATATTATTACAGTTTGATGTCAAAAATAAGGTGTTAATAAATAAATACATAAAAATTGTATAATGTGTATGTAAATTTTTTTTATTTAAAAATAAGCTGATTCATAAATTGTTTACTAAAAAATTAATCATAATTTTGTATTACATTAAAAAATAATACAACCCGACGTTGCTGCGAGAGGGATGGTGTCAGCGACGGTATATTCTGCGGTTTATTCCATATGAGTTGACTGTCAAATGTTTGACTTCGGAGCTAAACCTTGTTATTCGGTCACAAGGCTGCCGTTATTTCTAGATGCTCTCTCGTTTAATTTTTTTTTATTTGCCTTTTTTAAAGTTTTTTCCAGTTTTAATGTTATAAAAAAGTATTTACATACATAAACACCTAAAACTTAATATTTACCAAAGAATTACGCTTTTGCAACTGTATTTTAAAGCTCACTCAAAGTACTGAATGTCACAATAAAACCCCATCATATTTCTATTTTTATCAAATTCCAAAGAATTTATTTGATTGAGGCATATATAAATACATGATGACCTACATGATCATTATGTAAATAATAATATTTTTCACTATTCATAGTTTGAAGAACATGTTTGAAAATTCAGATTATATGAAATAATATCTATGATGTTTGTTAGAGTCTCTTCATGAAAAAAATTGATTCGAACAAATATTCAAATCTTTGTTGAAACTCCTTTCGAATCTATCAAGCTACATGACTTTGAACTTGCGGTGCCGTCTACTTAGCTCCGCACTTTGACACTTACACTCAAACGAACAAAGCATAAATGTTCAAATAAAGAGACTGTTTGGCTAAAATTAAGATTTAAGTTAAATATGATTTAGTAAATCCCGTAAATTGAAATTTATCAAATGCAAATATTGTAATATTCAAAAAGATAATCGGTTCAATTAATTTTAAATACAATTAAATTCATTTAATGTGTTTGATTTAAATCTCTTTGAAGTAATTTTTTCATAAGTTAAATCCATTAATTCAAGTAAAAACTTGTCTAATAAATTCATATTTACGTCACAGACTGAATAAAATCAGAAAAAAATGGATTTAACATGGTGTCAAATTTATTCAAGCGAAAAATAACGTTTGGTTGGATTTACATTAAACAGTCACATAAATCCTACCAATTTTGTTATAACATGTTTAGCCATAATCGAGTATTGCCTGAAATTTACTCGGAGCTCTAATCTTTGCTCTAACTATACTCAAATTTTCATAGGACTCTGGGTTGTACCAATTTCTTTTAAAACAGGCTTCATTAAGCAATCTATAAACAGGTTACTTAATTAGAAACAAACTTTCAAATATATCTTTTTAAGAAAACAACTAGTGACATGCTTCTTTAATTTTCCCTATTGTTACGTGTTGAATCCAAATCAATTTGGGAGATGCCTGATGTGGATTCAGACTTTTATATTGCAAGAATTTATGAACTCAAATTTATATATATTTATAATGATTTTGTAAAGTCCAAGCATTCAACGCAAGTATACGTATCGTATCAAGTAATACATGGCTCTAATGGAGTCCTGGTTATCGATCCCACAGGGAAGTGACGAAGTAAAAGAAAGTGTTTCACAGTAGATAATGAAGTACTGAATTCTGATTCAAATTGCAATTAAAGTTTAATGTTTATTTCTACTACCAATATGCAAAAAACAGTAACAAATAAACATACTACAATTACTTCTAATATCTTTTAAAACAGAATTAACTAACAGAAATACACTAAGCTATATATTTGAAAGATTTTTGATATATAATAAAAGTATCTTTCCTCTTGCAATGAGAATATGATGTATGAATGATATGGAATGATTATCTATGATATTGTGCCAAATAGGAGCATAAATGTTTCTTTACCCTTAAAAGAGTACCACCTCTTCTTAAGCATGAAAAAAACATTGACATATCCTAAGTTTAATCACTAAATCTAAGGCTAGGCTGGGAGGATACCGATTCTCACTACGGAGCTCGCACTAACCCTTCACCTGAAGGCTAACATTCGAGTTTAGTTACTAATCTTAGGACCAAATTGGGGATCTCAGCCTGTCACCCTGAAACCTTTAATTTGAAGTCCATCAAAACACATTTTCTTATTTATTTGCACTCAATTCTCATGAACTACGCAATTCATCCATGAAAACTGAATGAATTCTTCATTATTGTTGTAGGATACTAAATCCTTTCAGAGTTAATGTTTAACAGCACATTTTAACATTTCAATTGGCCAGATTGAAAAGTAAATTAAGTTCGAAATGAAAAACCATCACAATTTCTTCAATACATTAAAGGCACTTCAAATCCACATCAAAACATCATCACATCTCTATGCAAGAAGAAAGACAAAGGAGACTATTCATAATTCATGAAGAAGATACAATAAAACATGTATTTTATATATAAAAGAAAAGTCATACAAACCATAAAAGAAAATACAACTTATCTCTTTCTCTTTCCCAATGCAATTCTCTTTAAGTTCCTTCAAATCCTTTTCTCTCTTCTTTGCAATACTTAATTCTCTCTATAGAATGGAAAGGAAGAAGCAATCTCTCAGTTCACTTCTTCTCCTTCACTCCTTAGAGAAGAATTTCTCTCAAATTCTCACTTCTACACTCTTCTCTCCTATGCCTTAACACTCAAAATATACTAGCCTCTCTAAAACACACAAGACACACACCAAAACCACACTAGAACTCCAGAACAAACTCTACTTTTCGTCCAAAAACAGTTATTTATAAGTTAGAAACGAAATCCCAAGAATTTTCATAGGCATCCTTTCAAAAAGTTGCTAAAACTCTTTCAATTTGAAGTTCACCGACATTGGGTGCCAACGACGCTCTATCATCCAAATATTGCCAAGCTATCTAGAAAATGACACCAGCGGCGCCCATTCTGGCGCTGGCGGCGCCAGACACTGTTTTCCTCCTTTTACTCCTTTTTGCTCCGAATTCGTTCCTTTTCGCTTCTTTTTGCTCCAATCACCTAAAATCATCATACATGTAAAAAATCATGGAAAGTACCTTTCTTTAAAGTGCAATATCACAAAAATGGGTAAAATTATATAACAAAAATAATATATATTTTTGGTGCATCAAAATCCCCCAAACTTAACTATTACTTGTCCTCAAGCAATCCTTTTACTACATAAAAAATATAACTCTAGGCAATGCACTTTTCACCTGTAAGATACTAAAATTTTTAATTCAAAAGAATATATTGGTTAGATCTTTAGAAAGAAATTTAGTAACCCAGGTCAATACTACAGGTATGAGAATATTCAGCCATCAAGTCTAAGAGGTAAATTCTTCTACTTATTTCAAGATAAATCATAATTTGTTACATTAAGAGTGCCTTGAAAGATTATGTGAAAAAGAAGTTTATACAAACTTTATCAGAATGTAGGCCAATACTTTAAATATAAATTCAGAAATGAAATCAAGTTCTTCCTTTAGGGTGACTCAAGTCAAGCCAATTTTTGATTAGGCATCTCCTCAAGCTTCTCCTCATACTTTTTTTATCTTTTTCTTTTTCTTTTTCTTTTTGGGATTGTTTTTCAATCCTTCTTTTCTTTTCTTCCTCCTTTTTTTAAATGAGGATTACTATATCTGGATAGTCTTTAATGATTTTGAACTTCACTCTCCTCTTTCTAAAGTTAAAACTTGAGTTACCTCCTTACTTTATAATTAGGTATAAGCTTTATTGTTCACCATAAAGTCACAATCTCTTCTTAACACACAATACTTTAAGTCTCTTAACATTTCAAAAATACAGTTTTCTTTACTTTAAATAGTTAACTATAATCAAATCATTTCATATCAAATATCTTATTTCTATAGAATTAACCTTTATTACTAAAAATTTTCATCCAATCCTTCCATAATATTCAACTGAAATAAAAAGTTTTAGTTACCTACAGTTAGGTTCAACTGCCAGAAGTTATGCTAATAGTTTTGAAAATATAATAATTGAGAACAAATAAGAGTTAATATTTTTCTACCCTCCCCCAAACTTAAATTTTTCAATAAATTTGAAATGGTAGAGAGTAAAAGAAAACTAACCTTTTTGTGCTGGGATCTTGAAATCTTCAACAACTATCTAGTATTAGTCAAAATTTACAACTAGCATGCATGAAAAAGTTAGTAACAGTGATATATAAATATTTTAAACTTTTGCAAGGTGAAGAGAAATTAACTTTAAACATCTAAACATCCAACAAAACATCACAATACTAAACAACCCATCACATTACAACACAGTTCATTTAACAATTTCAATTTTTTTTAATACAACATAACAGTATACCAACAGGGTTACACATCACATGAAATGCAAATAACTACCACATCACAACAATACAATAAAAAAACAACAAGAAAAACAGAAATAGAAACAAACAATCTACCAATCTTCATCACCAAGATCATCAGCAGGGTCAGCAAAATCAGGTCTATACGGTGTATAGCTGGGGCAAGTAGAAAATATCACATCAGACTCCCCCTCATGAATCTGACCCGAGCATCATAATAGACAATATCGAACTCAACTCTCCTCTTCAGATAATTTTCATTCACATCACTTTTGGCCTCAAATACATCCATCCTACCATGGATTCTATCCACACTAACACTTTGTAATCTCAGCTGCTCCATAATATCAGATAATGTAGGTGGCTCAGATGTAGATGGAACGTCATAACTCGTAGTAGGAATATCAGTAATCCTACTCTCATCTCGGGCTCCCACATGAGACTCATAAGTACAGATAATAGTCCTTGTAATCGGTCTCAGTGATATAACTACTACTTCAGAACTGCTGAACTCCACTCTATATTGAACACACAGGGCATGAACTAAGGCATGATGTCCTAATCCACCAGTGGTCTCGCCTCTAATAATAGTCTGAGTGTTCTTAAAGATAATAGTTCCAATATCAATCTTTTTCATCTTCTGAATACAATAGTTCAGAATTGCTTTATCCCTTGTAACTTTACTATGGTGATAAGAAGGTAATAGTCTTGCAGAGATGAAATAGTGTCAAACTTTTGATGCAACATTTAATTTGGAAGCGGGGAAATTAATCATCTGTTTTTGACTTACTTTCCATTCCCCTCTTCCATTCGTCAGAAAAGAAATCACTTCTCTCATATTTGCCTCTCGAGTATCAAAGTTTTCATTAGGGTTTTGAGCAAGTTGATGTCAAGGCTGAAAATTTCCATGAATTTCAGTGGTGAAATAAGGGTTGTCTAGTGATGGAGGTGGCCTAAGGTTCATGGGGGATGACTTGCTTTGGTAAGTGGGAAGAGTTTTAGTGTTGGGAGCCAAGAGGCTAAGTGACTACCTAGGGAGTTTGGTCTCTTAGTGAAGGGCTCGGGTCATGGCTATTTATAGCTATGGGAGGCTAGAGGAGAAGCTTGGTGGTGCATGGAGATCCCTCATGGCTTGTTAGAGCATGTGGGGAGAACTTACAGAAGCTTTTGGCAGGTAAAACTATGCTTTATTAACTCTCCATGTGTTGGGCATGGTGGTGCCAATGAGAGTAAAGGTGGCATGCACGAGAGATTTGGTTGATTGGGGAAGCCTTTTGGTGGGTGCCAAAGACTAGATTTGGTCTAATTTGACCCACCATGGACTTACCAAGGATCCATGACCTAGGTGCCATGTGTTGAGTGGCATGACTATGTGTTTCATTTTTTTCCTTTTAGAGCTTGGATTTAGGTTAGGTTAGTTTAATTTAAAATTTTTTGTCACCCATGTGCCATAATGGGTTAGGTTTGTGTCATGGATAACCCATGGAGGATAGACCATGTGAGAGATGGTCCATGAGCTTTCGATTTTGGGTTTAAGACTAACCTAAATGTGCTTTGGTTTCACCCAAAATCCTAAGCCCATGGGCTTCCATAATTCACTTAATTAAATGATTAGATAAATTATGGAGGTTGTTGTTATAGTGTCAATTTGACCCCTATATTGTTTGATGTCTTGACCACATTGGGTGGAGCTAAGTTATGGGGTTAATTGTCCACTACTTGACCCAAATTGGCTTGAGTCCAATTCGGTTTGGTAACCCATAGTGGTTCCAATTCTTGGGGGTAAAATTGGTGTGGTGAAATTTTATGTTAATTTCATAATCAATTGAGGTTGTTAAGGCCTTAGGTGGGGCCAAGGATCAATTTGGCTATGTGCTCCTCCCCTTTGAAAAACTGCGTTCATAGGGGCTTCTCAGGTTTGAAGGGAGGTTGCTAGGGCTTTGGGTTTCATAAGTGACCCAGGTTATCTCTTACCCATGAGGGTCTTAGGTAGAATCTATATTAAGCCAAAACCTTAGACCAACTCAATCAGAGGTTGAGGGTCTGGGCTTAACCTCCTAACACCCAAGTAAACATAGCCCTGGTTTGGGGTCCTAAGTATGTGAGTAACTCCTTTGGTCATTTAGGAAGACTACTAGGGAAGCCCTAAGGTCAAGTCTTTAAGTTACCAGTGAGGTCAACAGCCGACCGAGTGAATCAGTTTAAGCTTTGTGGTCAAAATTTGTTTAAGAGGCTAAGTGGGGTTTGGTTCTGGCCATGGTGCATGAAGATCAACTGGTGAAATATTTCTTGTAATACTAAATTTTTATGTAATCATATATTTTATGATAAATAAAACATTTATTTTTTCAAATCTATATGTTTCTTTAACAAGATGTCTTTCTCAATTTCTACGAGTGGTGTTTCAACTTCCATTAGATTTTTATAAATTGGTGTTGAGGGACCTATGAACTCACCTTCTGAATGTCCTTTCCTATCTCTTTGATTCCCCTATTGTCCTTTGTTTGTTCTTACTTAATTCTCCAGTATTTATATTTCTCCAAAGAGGACACTACAGACTTTCGGTCTGGTGGCCACAGCCGAACATTCCATTCTATCACCGTCACACATCTTCTTTATTGAAGAAAATTTTATTTTTTGCCATACCATTAATTTGAGGGCCGCTCGTCGAGATGAACTGGAAACTGAGAGATATGGTAACGATTTAGTGGTGTATCAAGAATAATTTGTATATGTGTTGCGGCTGCCTATGTTTCATGAACTCCAATTAATTTTTAATCAATATGAGACCATTCCCATGCAAATTAAACTGAATTCTATGGCATCGATCTTGACCTAAATTATCTTATGCCAGAAAAAAGATTTTCCTTGGTTTGTTGACATATTTAGCCACATGTTTTATTCCGTGAAGTAGAGTGGTTATGTTAAATTTGGAATAAACGGTCAGTTCCAGTTTGCTGATTTGGAACATTAGGTCAAAGATTGGAGAAGCAAGTTCCCCATTTCCTCTTCTGCCAAGTGTTTAAGAGATCAGAATAGTTCCATCCAATGGATTTTTTTCTGGAAGAGGAAGGGTGCCAATCTCTCATGGGTCGAAGAGGTCGATATTAAAGATAGACGACTTTCAGTTCCACAATACACTGACTTGACAATCATTGACCAAGTTATGTTTCCAAAAGTATCAGGTCAAATGCTGGCAGAGTTATGGGCTGCCTTTGTTGTTGCAGAGGTCCAGCAGTCGAAAGAGGTCGCAACTTGATTGGCCAAGAGGAATGCCAAGAATGGGGACAGGGCTGATAGGGTCCAACAGAGAATGACGGTGACAGAAGGAAGGCTTTCCACAGTGGAAGGTGGAAAATTTGGCTCAATAGGTGAGGAGTTCCTCCTTAAAATTATGCTACTACGATTGTGATTCAAAAGGTCTCAATCAGGGAAGTGACCATTATTGCCCCCAAAATTCACCATATTGACCATTGGGTCAACCTAAACCCTAAACTTGGTCAACATGACCAAATCAAACCCATAATGACAAAACCCATGGATCCTATGACTAACCCAACCATGACAAAGTTGAAAAAGTTACATTGGTCATCCTTAGACTAGGATTGGTCAATTTGGGTCAACTTGGGTCAACCTGGGTCAACATTGGTCAACCCTAGTCAACATTAACCAAATTTGATCAAAATACCTTATTTTGAACCAAAATTGATAAAATTGATTAAATAATTAATTGAAAAACTTACTTTAATCAATTTTTTGTTAATATTATAATTCCAAATATTTTTATTATTTAAATAATTAATTAAAAAATGAAATTATAATTAAGTAGCCATGAAATAAACTTGGACATGTGACATCACACATGACACAATAAATGACTTTAAATTTTAAAACGTAACAATGACCTCAAAATTGACATCATATGGGTTACACATGACCCATGAAACCCATTACATATGAGTAAACAAATTAAAAGACCCATGACACATCATTTGACCATGGTTAAAGACACCATCATGACACCACCATGAAGAATCAAGGAGGGGTCATTCCTTCATGAGAGGCTTAAGAGAATGACATGGGTGAGTCATCACTCACCTCACAAGCCATCCATTGGAGAAAGTCTTGGCTTGAACCATCTCCACATCATGAGGTGACTTCATATTTACCAAATTTTTAAAATGATAAAAGAAGGAAATTATGTGTCATTTCCTCTTATACTTAAGCCATGATTCACCTCTTCCCATGAAGTGAGGTGGCCAGCCAACATATGTGGCACCACAACCATACTATAGACAATCCAATGGGAGAGTAACATGGCTTAAACCAACCTTGCACCATGGCTAAAGATAATCATGACGAGGCATGTAAAGGATGAATAAGTGGCTTATGTGTCATTCCCTCTTCAAATTCATTAAATGATAGATAAATCTCATGAAGGGGAGGTAATTCCAACAAAGTTTGTCGGGCCTTATCCACCTCTTAAACTTCCAATGGAGGGAAGCCAAGACTTAAACTCATCCTTCACCATGGATGAACCCAACATGGATTACTATTGAGGAAGTGAATTGCACTTATCCTTCAGCCAAAAACATATCCTCAAGCCATCATAATACTGATATCACCTCCCTTAGGCAAGCCCAAGCTTGCCTATAGCCTCCCATGGCTATAAATAAGCTAAACCCATGAGCATCTGAGAGGAGAGACCAAAAATTAGAGACACCCATACATTGCCTAAATCATAAAACTTTGAACATCAAAGTTCCTCCACATACCTTAAGAACTTGATTCCCTATTGAATCAGCCCAAAAAGTTCACTGATTTGCCCTAATTTCCCTACCCGAAACCAGGACAAAATCCAAGCCTGAAATGAAATTCTTTAAAACCTCAAATTAATCATTCCATAAGCTTTCTAAAATCCTATGAAGATGAGCCCAATCAAATTTGGCCATCCCCATAGGTTCTAACCCATTGTTCAACATCTTCCTCTCAAGCCGACACACCTTGAGATCAAACTCTTACCTAGGCTTGATTTTACCTCAAATTAAGTTGGGGTTAAGCTTTCTGAATTTAAGAAGAAGCTTCAGAACCATTCAATTTAAGCTTACATTGACTGAGGCCAAGGTATGGTTTTTCTAGCTTTAATGGCATTCGGGTTTGACACATTATGAAATGAACTATTTCACAACCTTATCATCACCTAATAGATGGCTTCTCTATCTCCAGATGAAGCTTTAGGAACAAATCACATTCAATTCCTTCAAGAATCGAGTGAGAAATAGCTCCTAGAATGTGGATGGCTTGCGGGTTCAGAGGAGATGAGGGAGACGCACTGATGCCATCCGTTTCCATGTTTGGAAACAGACGACTATGATTAAATCTTCCTGGCTCCGCTGTTCTAATCTCCACACGGGATCAAATGCATTTTGATGCGTACAAGGACATGCATCGCCCGCGGCTCTTCTGGTTTAATTAATGATTTAATTAAATCAGAATAACCTTAAAATAATCAAAATTTCATATCCTGACACAAAAAAAATTATAAAAATATGACAAAAATACCTTTGAACTCAGGGTAAAGAGAGAAATAATATGAAAATAAAATCATGAATTAAGGAGTTATATTTAATTTTTAATTAATTAAATACTCTCTAGAATATTTTAATTATTAAAAATTAATTATAAAAAAAAATTTATGAAATTTCCATAGAATGATCCTTTCATTCTTAGGAACATTCTATGATTTTTCCAAGTCTAAGGAGAGTCCCTAGGATAAGATATACTATATTCAACTCTATGTTGTGATTATTTTTAAAAATAATTACATTAATTAGGAATTTGAAAGTTAAATTGGAAAATACTCAAAAACTTTAGGATGATGAATTTGGATACTAAGAATGACATTTTGTAACTCTTAAAAGCTTGGAAAGACACTTTTGACTTTTATGATGAAATTTATAAAATTGAAAACTATAAATTAAATCCTAAAAACTTCTATAATTCATGAAAGATATCAATAATATTAATAAAATCTTAATATCTAAGTTTAAATTATTTTAACCTTAAGATGAAACCTTAAGTTCTAATTAGGTTAGGTTTAAAACAAATCAAACCCTAATAGAGTTTAAAACAAATTAAAACTTAATTAAACTTAAACTTAGGTTTAAAACCGTAATTAAACTTAAACACCTTAAACCTTAACTACATTAGGTTTAAAACAAATCAAACCCTAATTAGGTCTAATCTTTCATTAGGCCTATTAAACACTTTAAACCTTAAGTACATTAGGTTTAAGATAAATCAAACCCTAACTAGGTCTAATTCCTCATTAGGCCTAATTAAACACCTTAAACCTTAATTACATTAGGTTTAAGACAAATGAAACCCTAATTATGTATAATCTCTCATTACGATTGATTAAACAACTTAAAACTTAATTACAATAGGTTTAAGACAAATCAAACCCTAATGAGGTATAATCCCTCATTAGGCCTGATTAAACACCTTAAACCTTAATTACATTAGGTTTAAGACAAATCAAACTTTAATTAGGTCTAACCCATTAGACCTAATTAATTCATTAAGCTTTAACTACATTAGGCTTAATACCTTAAACCCAAATTAGGTCTAAACCATTAGACCTAATTAATTCATTAAGCCCTAACTACATTAGGTTTAATAACTTAAACCCTAATTAGGTCCTACTTATTAGACCTATTTAACCTTTAAGTCTTGCTTAAATTAGACTTAAAATTTAATTAGGTCTAAACCATTAGACCTAATTAATTCATTAAGCCATAAATACATTAGGCTTAATACCTTAAACCCTAATTAGGTCTAAACCATTAGACTTAATTAAATCATTAAGCTTTAACTACATTAGGCTTAATACTGTAAACCCTAAGTAGGTCTAAACCATTAGAACTAATTAATTCATTAAGCCTTAGCAACATTAGGCTTAATACCTTAAACCTTAATTAGGTCCTACTTATTAGACCTAATTAACGTTTAAGTATTACTTAAATTAGACTTAAAACCCTAATTAGCTCTAAACCATTATACTTAATTAATTCATTAAGCATTAATTACATTAGGCTTAATACCTTAAACCCAAATTAGGTCTTAATTATTAGGCCTAATTAAACCCTTAAGCCTTATTAACTTAGGCTTAAACAACCTTAAATCCTAATTACATCTAACCATAATTAGACTTAATTAACCATTAATACTTACTTACATTAGGCTTAAACAACCTTAAATCCTAATTAATTCTAACCCTAATTAGACTTAATTAACCTTTAGGCCTTACTTACATTAGGCTTAAACAACCTTAAATCCTAGTTAAGTCTAACCTTAACTAGCCTTACTTATATTAGGCTTAAACAACCTTAAATCTTAATTAAGTCTAACCTTAATTTTACTTAATTAATCTTTAAGCCTTACTTACATTAGGCTTAAACAACCTTAAATCCTAATAAGTCTAAACCTAATTAGACTTAATTAATCCTTTAAGCTTTACTTACATTAGGCTTAAGTAACCCTAATCCCTAATTAAACTAACATTAATTAGACTTAATTAATCCTTAAACCTTAAATAAATTAGTTTTAAGTAACCTTTAAGTATAAACTTAAATAGACTTCATTAACTCTTAAACCTACTTTCATTAGGCTTAAGAAACATTAAACTCTAATTAAGTCTATCTTTAATTAAATAGAAACCATAACTCAGGTTCAATTCAACTGGAACCCAAGTTAACTAAATCTCTAGGTTAACTTACATTGAACCTAACTTAACCTAACCTTAGGTTAAACCTACATTAAACCAAACCAAATCTCTATGTTCAACCTATACTGTACCTAACTCAACCAAACTTCAGGTTCAACCTAAATTGAACCTAACCAAACTTTAGGTTCAATATACATTGAACCTAAATCAAACATAAGCTTAGTTTTAACCTAACTTGAACCCAAGTTAACCAAACTTTAGTTTCAACATAAATTGAACCTAAATCAAACCTATAACTTAGGTTCAACCTAACAAAAACCGAAGTTGACCAAGTTTTAGGATCAACCAACATTGAACTTAAGACTTAGGTCCAACCTAACTTGAACCTAAGTTAACCAGAACTTTAGATTCAACCCAAACTGTATCTAACTCGACATAAACTTTAGGTTCAACATAAATTGAACCAAAGTCTACCTAAACCTTAGGTTCAACCTAAGTTAAATCTAAGTCAACCTAAACAAACTGAAACCTTAGGTTCAACCAAATGAACTTAAGTCAAATCTAAATTCCTTGGGTTCAACAAATTGAACCCAAACCAACTCTAAAACCAAAATAGTTCTAACCTTAATTAGACCTAAATAATCTTCTTAAGCCTTACTTACATTAGGCTTAAGTAAACCTAAACCCTAATTAGGTCTAATCCTAATTAAACCTAATTAATCTCCTTAAGCCATACTTACATTAGGCTTATCAACTTAAACCCCAATTAGGTCTAACTCTAATTAGACCTAATAAAGCTAATTAAACCTTAGCCATGTTAGGTTTAAGTAAACTTTAAATCAAATTAAAATCTTAGGTTCAACCCGAATTGAACCTAAATCAAATCAAACTCTTAGGTTCAAACCAACTTGAACCTAAATCAAATCAAACTCTTAGGTTTAACCCAAGTTGAACTTAAGTCATATTAAACCTTAGGTTTAATTCATATTAAACCTATGTCAACTTTTGATCCTACTTACATTGGATCAAATACATTGTACTTATGGCCATATCAAACTTTAGGTTTGATTCATATTAAACTTAAAACAATTTTAGATTCTACTTACAATGGATCTAAGTCAACCCAGATTGGAGTTAGAACCATTTCAACTCCTTGGGATCAATTGTAAGTTAATTTTAAGTTCTATATACATTGGACTTAAAACCATTTCAAACCCTTCAGATCAATTCATATTGAACATAAATTAACTTTAGATCCTACCTAAATTGGACTTAAAATAATCTTTAACCTTAGGTTCAAATCACATTGAACTTAAACCAAACCTTTAACTTACGATCAACCTAAAATTAAACTTAAGTCAAAATGCTTAACTTAGGATTCAACCCACATTAAGCCTAAAATCTAACATTTAACTTAGGATCGACCCAAAGTTAAACTTAAGTCAAACATCAACCTTAGGTTCAACCTACATTGAGCTTAAACTCAACCTTCAATCCAAATTGAATCAAACCTAACAAAATCTTAAGGCCCAACTGACATCAGGACCTAAAACTCTAAGTCTAACTTAAACTAGACTTAACTAAATTTCCTTAGGTCCAACCAATATTAGGACTTAAATATTATGTCTAATTTACATATAGACTTAGTTAAATTTCTCAAAACCTTTAGATTCAAAAGACATTGAATCTAAATTCCTAATCGAAATCATATTAGATTTGACTTGAAAATATTAGATTCAAGCAACACTGAATCTAAATTTCCAGGTCTAATTTTTATTAGACTTAATCAAAACCTTTTGATTCAAAAGATCTAAATTCCTAAATCTAATACATATTATATTTAACTCAAAAATGTTTGATCCAAACGACACTGAATCTAAATTCTCAAGTCTAATTTACATTAGACTTAATCTAAAACCTTTAGATTCAAAAGGCATTCGAATCTATATTCCTAAATCTAATTCATATTAGATTTATCTAAAAAATATTAAATTCAAATGACATTGAATCTAAATTCCCAAGTTAAAATTACACTAGCCTTAATTCAAAACCTTTAGATTCAAAAGACATTTGAATCTAAATTCTTAAATCTAATTCATATTAGATTTAACTAGAAAAGATTAGATTCAAATGACACTGAATCTAAATTCTTATGTCTAATTTACACTAGACTTAATCCAAAACCTTAGATTCAAAAGACATTTGAATCTAAATTCCTAAATCTAATTCATATTAGATTTAACTCAAAATCATTAGATTCAAACGACACCGAATCTAAAATTTTCAAGTTTAATTAGATCTTACAACCATTAGATCTAAATAAACTTGACTCCTTTCTCTAGGTCTAAATTACATTAGACATAAATAAACAAATCAAACCCAACATATAAAAATCAATCAAAATGACCCATGAAAAATTTTAAATCGTAAACAACCTAAAATTTTCCAACATAAAATCTGAAAAGACATTAAAACTTAAATGAAAGCTTAATGAATAAAGATTACTAAATGCAACTTAAACCCAAACGTTCTTGATCTAAGAAGAATTCTTGGACGATGCAATCATGGTTATTGACATGAGTCTTCCAGTCCTGGTTTAAAAACTTTTCGGACTAAGTAGATCAAGGCATCCGACGACCCTGGGACGACGGAGCCATGGACGTCTTGATCGGTTTATCTAAAAATTCAACCAACTAATTAACTACAATTGACATTATTTATTTTTTAAGATTAACTTTGACACTATTTTTCTTGCAGGTTGAAGATAAGTTCCATTTTAGATTTACTTTGCATGTTATTAGGATGTGCTAACTCTATTTTGCAGGGTGACATTTTGAAGACGGGACAGTAAACTTCTAAATAAAACAATGACATTAAAAATAAAACAAAACAAAACCAAAACGACATCAAAATAATGACATCTAAAATAAAAAATAACTAGAATGATATCAAAACAACGATAGAAAAATAAAACAACAACAAGAAAACAAAACAATAAAATGACATCGACAAAACCAAACAACATTAATAAAACCAAATGACATCAATAAAACAATGACAACAAAACAAAACGAACTTATGACATGACATACAAAGACAAAACGTCATTACAAATTAACAAAAATAAAATGACATTACGCCATGATAAAAAAAAACTAAACCTTTAGGATAGTACACAACATTTAAAAACATATTTCCCCCTTGAATGAACATTGATTTTTCTTTCCTTGAGCTTGACATTTGAAATTTCTTTGAGAACAATTGGTTAACATTAATCAGGAGTTTTTTTAGTGATTAATCACTTAAGATGTAATTAACTATAGGAGCTTTCTCCTATAGGAGAATTAAGAACTTAGAATAGGTATCATACCTAAAATCTCTAGTTATTAGGTTTTCATGTAGTTTTCCTTATACAAGAATCTCTGGAATTGAACATTCTAGAGTTTTCTTGGTAATATTCACCACAATGAAACTAACCTGAGATTTTCTTTTCTGTTGTTTTCTATTTTTATTTGCCCTTTCCTTCTTTCGCTGATTTTTTTAATGTCTAAGGATACCTTATATGATCTAAAAGAATAAGATATTCAGAGATCAGAGCAATGTGATAGATAAACAGAGTGATGAATTCGTGAAAACAATGACAACACCAACCAACTAACAGAGAATTGATCGGCGACACGACACCAGGGCAATGACGAGGATGAAAAGTCGATGTTATCACCTCCGTATCATTCATTCCTATTGGTTCCAGACGCCATGAATATATATATATATATATATATATATATATATATATATATATATATATATATATATATATATATATATATATATATATATAAGGTTGGGGAATAAAGAAACAAAAACCTCATTAGAGACAAGACCCTTCCTAGAAAGCCAGTTAGCAGGCCTATTACCTTCTCTAAAAATAAAAGAAAAGGTTACATCTAGATTGAGTTTTAAAGAGTTGATCTTCTGGATCCAGTGAGAATGGTGCAAAGGGAGGTCTACATCCTCATTTATATATAGCAAAACATTGGTGGAGTCACACTCCACCAGCAGGTGCTCCCACTTGTTCAATAAGGCCAATTTGATAGCCAAGTGAACAACAATCAGTTTAGCTTCCAAAGGATCAGTAACCACTGCAGGGGCATGGAAGAAACAAAGGCAATTCCTAGTTGATCTTTGAAGATGCCACCAAAACCTGCTCCCAACTCTGAGAAACCACCATCAGTGTTAACATTGACATGTAGAAAAGGTGGGGGCTTCCAATACACTTTTAAGATCCTTGTTTTCTCTGCCTATTCTATAGGTAGATGCAACAGGATGTTTGGGAACTACTTGAATCTGATAAGCTTTGACAAAAATGAGATGCAGTGACCCATAACTTTACTAACAGTAAAATATGTCCCATCAAATTTATAGTTATTCCTGGCCACCACAAAAACCAGGCAACAATAAAAGGGATGGCACCAATTCTGGCTGCACTCCAGTTGCCCCAATAAGAAGACAAGTCTTGCCACTCTAAAGTTAGTGTGTTAACCAAAAGCAGACCAATTAACTCTGTCCAAACCCCTTGTGAAAAGTTGCACTTTGAAAAACACATGTTGTATAGATTCTTCTTCAATACCACATAGATGACATTTTTAAGGTCCCCTCAGACCTTTGAATTTCAGTAAGTCATCTGTGGGGATGCATTTATGAAAGTTCTTCCAGTTGAAAAAAAGACATTGATAGGGCCAGGAATCTATTACATATTATCTCTCCCCACTGCATAGGGTTCCATGTGTATAGTTTTCTATTAGATGTGTTGAGTTAGACTTTTTGAAACTCCAGTTTGCCACACAATCGTGTCAGGTTAAGTTATGTCAAAGGGAAGCTTTTTAATCTAGTCCACAGAAGAATCATGTGTAAGGTTCTTAGAAATGTATCAGACCAGTTGTCATGATTCTAACAATCAACAACTTTGAGTTGGGTATTCACATCAGAAGTGTTGGGTTGTAATAACTCTTCAAGGCACCAATGGTCATGCCAAAAGTATATATTACCTTTGCCAAGTTCCCACATATATAAATTTTCCGCTAGATGTCTGGTTTTCAGCATGTGTCTCCTAACTTTTGAGTCCCCCAATTTAATTTGTACCAGATTTGGATGTAACTGCTTGTAGTATTTCCCTTTCATAAACTTGGCCCAAATGGAACTTTTTTTTTTTGAATTGAATCCACAGTTTACAAATGTTCACTTGCTGCAACTGTTGAAACCCTTTAAACCCCAGTCCCAGCCATATAAGGCTTGGACACCTTCTGTTAGCTTGCCTAGTGCATTTGCTTTCTTTGGCCAGACCACAGAAATCTATTGAAAACTCTTTCCATTTGAAGCCTTGTGCTCTTTTTCATGCATGTCATTTGAAGAATATAGGAGGGAAAGGTAGTGAGAAAATTTTTCAGCAAAGTAATTCTACCCCTATAAAAGAAAGAGTGTTTCCAGCTGGATAGCTGAGTGTTAATCTTTCCCAGTACTTCCTCAAATTGAATGAGTTTGGTTCTTCCCTTAGTAAGAGGCACCCTGTAGTATTTGAGTGGAAGGTGAGCAGTAGTATATCCAATGAATTGTGTAATCCATTGCTTAATGGAAGGAGTGTTTCTAGAATTAAGAAGTACCTCACATTTCCCAGGGTTAAACTACATATCTGAATGCATCCGGAACTGTTTCATACATTGAATCACTCTCTTCACAGCATTCTTAATGGCTCTAGAGAAAATCTTAATGTCATCAGCATAAATTAAATGAGACACATGGATGTTTGACTTGTGATGGAACTTGACATAATGGTAAGGCAAGACCTTAGTATTTAGAATCCTGGAAAAATAATCCATAGCTAATATAAAAAGAGTTGGGGACAAGGGATCCCCTTGTTTTAGTGCCCTACTAGCAGTGAAGCCACCCAACTCTAACCATTAATAAGTAAGGAATGATGATTATAAATTAGCCATCTATTGATAAGGGAATCCTCTGGCAACTTCCATAATAAACTCCCATCAGATAGTGTCATAGGCTTTCTTAATATCAAGTTTATAACTAAGGTTTCCCCTTTACAAGGTTTGTCCAGATCAAGTATCAGTTCCTGAGCCAAAAGCACATTGTTAATAATGGATCACCCTTTCAAAAAAGCAGTTTGATTGGCACTGATGATTCTATCAAGATGAGGTCGTAGTCTTCCCACTATAATTTTGCTAATAACTTTACTGATGATAGAAGTAAGGCTTATAGGTTTAAAGTGGTTCCAATTCTTCTTGGCAGTATATTTTGGTATCAAAACAATAGTTGAAGCACAAAAATGTTGTGGGAGATCAATTCCTTGAAAATCCCTCTGAATGGCAGTTATCACATCCTCCTTAATGATTGCCTAGGATTTTTTGTAGAAGTTAGCAGTAAAGCCATCAGGACCTGTTGATTTGGAGCTATCAATTGAGTTGAAGGCAACCCAAATTTCTCTTTCAGTTGGGGGGTTAGAAAGTGTAAGAGAATTTATAAACTAGAAATCCTCACTGAAGACACTTTGATCAATTAGAGTTTTAGCAGTGGGTACTTTTGTAAGTAACTGTTGGAAAAAATGCACAGCATCCTCAGCAATAGCAATGCCTTCTAGTAATTTTTCCCCATTAGAATTGGTGATAGAGTGTATGGCATTACATTTTCTTTTATACTGAATACAGGCTTGGTAGAATTTAGTATTTCTGTTCCATCCTTGAATTCACAGATTCCAGATTTTTGTATAAGAAAATTCTCCTGCCATTCAATTGCAGTGAGAAGTTTCTTCTGGCTAGCAAAAAGAAGGCCACACTATGTATCATCCAACTGTGCAGCTATCTCCAAATCTACCACCTCATTCTCAGCATGATCCACAGCTTTAAAGATGTCCCCAATGGAATCCCAACTCCACTTCTTGAGGGCCTTACCCACTTTCATATGAAGTAACTGTAGTTTGGTAAAAGGATTGGGATGAAAGCACCCAATCCAATTAGAAGAAACAATGCTAAGGAACTTCTGATGTTCAGACCAAAAGTTAAGATACCTGAAAGGAGGAGGTTTGGATGGAAAAGTTGAAGCAGTAATAGTGATCAAAAGAGGCCTATGATCTGAACCAGTAATGCTCAAGTGAGTAACATTAGTATGCAGAAAATTCTGAAGCCACAAGTTATTCACTAAAAACTTGTCCAACCTTTCCAAAATGCTACCTCTCCTCCAAGTAAACTGTGACCCTTGAAAGCCAAGTCAAAAAAGCCTACCTTCTAAATATTATCATTCAAGGTGGTAAGCTTATTGATGCATGGAGTCCTGCCCCCATCTTTTCAGTAATAGAGCCAATGCAGTTAAAATCCCCTCTAATATTCCCCCCTCTAATATTCCAGCAAGACTGGACCTGTTGGCTGATCACATGTAATTCTTTCCAAAGCTCCATCTTAGTAGTTTTGTTGCATCCAGCATACACCAAAGTGGCAAAAATTTCATGTCCATTCATTCTCACAGCAAGATGAACAAATGGGGGGTGATCAGTTACTACAAACCAGAGGATCTCCTTCCTAAAAATTATCCAAATCTTATTGGAAATGTTAGCAAACAAAGAGCAGCCAGAGAATCTGTTTAATAATTTATTGGGGTTTTTATGAACCATAGGTTCAAGTATGGCAAAACACCATAAATTATATTTTTTGTAAAGATGAATCAATCTTTTTTGGACGAGGGGATGGCCAATACCCCTTATATTCCAACAAATGAGATTAATCATGTTGCAGAGGGGGGGGGGGTATGGATGGTGTGAGGGATAGGATTTGGATTTGGTTCATCCTCTACTAGTACTAGGGTAAGATCCTAGACTAGGCAGAAGGGAAATTTTATCAGCCAGGGATTTGGGTAGATCTATTAACTTTTGGAGCTCATCAACATATTTCTTTTTTTTTCTTTGCCTTTTGTACTTGCCATTCAAATTTCAGTTTTTCTTGCTTAGCCTCTAGCTGTTCTAAAGAAGGAGCATTAAGACTCCTTTCAACATAAGGGGATGAAGTATCTGAGTCCTCATTGACACTACAACAGAAGGTGTCAGAGACAGGTCTCTTAAAGTCACAACTTTAGTTGGAGCTTGTTGTACTTCCTGAATGGTAGGAGGTTGGGTCTCCACTAGAACAGTTCTATCTGTAGCTAGATCAAACATTGGAAATTATTTACTGTGCCCAACATCTGAGTGAAAGTTTTCCCCTGAAGGCACCCCCTAAATACTGATAGGTGGCTTAACACACCTTGTAGGTTCAGCAGGTTTTCTTATTGGAGGAGGTCTGAGCCTGTAGCAAGTGTCTCTCACATGCCCAAACATCCTACAATAATTACAAAATCGAGTCATTTATTCTATCACCACATCTTGCCAAAATCCTTCTTATGTATCAATATATATCCATACCCTTTCAAGGTCAGGGAGGGTAATGTCCCTCTCCAGCAACACTCTAGCAGCTGCTAGTCTTGCCATGTCATGAATAGGAGGGTCCATTTTAAGATGTGTGCCCAAAGCCCTGTTGATATTAAAAATAGCATTGGTGTGATATAATTGGATAGGTAAATAAGGGAACATGAACCAGATGGGTATAATGGGGGACTCCTTGTTAGGATCAAAATTAGGGGTCCACTTAATAAGTTTCATTGGTGTTCCAGCAATCAAGAGGGTTTGTTATGAAAAAATTCTTGGATAGTACTCTTGATTTGACAACGTGATAAGAAGATGTCTTCCATCCATAAGTCCAAGTTTCCACTGTCCTCCTATGTTTTGTTCATCATAATACTTCCTTACTAACTCCATTTTAGGATGCCCATACTGAAAAGTTCCAAGAAGGGTGAACTTGACTGCATCATTTAAATTGTTCATCTCATGAGAGGTGAAAATAATAGTAGGTTTCCCATCTTTAATGTCATGGGGTCTTATGAAATGGAAAACACCTTTTCCTGCAGTTGCATCATGCAGAGCTTGGGGGAACACCTAATAATAAAAATTATTTCGAATGGTCTGCCTCTTACCCAAAGCACTTACATAAGTTTCTTTGGCCTACTGTGCATTAACTTCCACATCAATGGGGTAGGTTGAGGCCATAACTCTAGAAAAACACCAAAGACCCAAAAGGCCCACCAAGTGAACAAGAGCAGCGAGAAATGACAAGTCCAGGTCAAAGACAAACCCAGACAACTGAAGCAATGCGACTTTAAATATGCTTTAAAATACAAGAATTTGATACCACTTTTTAGAATATTGAATTCCTGGCAAATGGCTTCAAAAACTTGATGTGAGAGGTTTACTTTTATAATTTTTTATTTAGATTTAATTATTGTAAAAGTTACAATTTTAAACTCAAGTATACGTATCGTTAAAGTAATACGGGGTTCTAGTGGAGTCCTGGTTATCGATCCCACAAAGATAATTAAAAATAAAAAGTAGAATATATAAGTAATATTTTGAAATTTTCTTAAGCAAATTATATATACCTTTTTTATATATATATTCAAATAAAAATTTTACTAAAATAAAGGAAGCAGTAAGCAGTAAATTAAAATAAGCAGTAATTAAAACTCTATGCAAGTGTAAAAACGACTTTCTCCTTCCTTCAACTAATCCAAGAATTATAGATTAATTATATTTTGTAGCGAATTAAGATTATAATATTATGCCAAATAGAAGCATTCTTATTCTTTACCCTTTGGTCTAGGTGCAAAGAATATTGACTAATCTATAGTTAGGCTCAGGATGTTTTATTAGTAGAATGGGTTAATCTAGGCTCACACTACTAGATGTCCAAGGGTGGCTATGGTCGGCCCTACCAGTGACCCGTTACCTTTCTATAAACCAAATTATTAGAATTTAGTCTGTCACTCTAAAAGCTAATTAATTATACGGCCAATAAATATGATCTTCCTATTTATTTGCACTTCACCTTAAACAATCCGCGTATAGCCTGCGATTACCTAAGGATTCATGTGATATCTACTAGTTAAGAATATATGTCCAGATAGGTCTCAAAAATTTTCAACAAGTTTTAACAAATTAAATGGCTAATTTAAAAAGTAAATTAAGATCATATATTAATATCATCACAATATTTTAAAATATTTTATATTTAATTCTCCTACTAAATTTAATTAATTTATAATCTTTTCATAGTTGAAAGGAGAAAGATAACTAACTACTCATAACTCATTAAAATAACACAATAAAATATATTTATAAAACTTTGAACAAAAGTACAAATTCTTATCTGAAGTGTTCCTTCAAGAGCTCCGCTGACTTCTACTGACTCCAAAGCAATGATGAAAGACTCCACTAGCAATTACACACAATAAACACTCAAAATAAACTCACTAGATACAAAATAAAGTGGCACCTTAAGTGTGGAAAAGATTAAATTAAACTAGAGATAAGAGAGAATAGGCTAAAATGGGTATGGTACTAAGAGGGGGGGGGGGTTTGGTGCGATTTTCTCTGTAGAATGGGCTCCTATTTATATAGCTCTGAATTTGACCAAGGGTTGCTTAAGACACTTCTTCAAAATTCATCCAAATTTAATGTATCTTCTAGAAGGTAACCGTCACGCCTAAGCGCCGGGATCTAGCACCTAGGTGCCAGACTTCGTGACCAGGTCTTTCGCACCTTTTCACTTCGGGTCGCACCTCTTCACGATCCAGACCGTTTCCTTGGTCCAAATACATTGTATCATATGTCTTATATATTAGGAGTAACTTTCAGTCTTATAGAAGCTCTAATAATCGCTTAACACAATCAAAATAACTGCCCAAAGTCATCAAATAAACTTAACAACATCTGTATCGAACTGGCGCTTAGGCGCCAGATTCTGGCGCCTAGGCGCCAGATTCTGGGCACCAGGCCAATAATTCCAAAAATTGCTCCATAAGCTCCATTTTTGCTCCTTTTTGCTCCTTTTTCCTTCTTTTTCTTTCTTGGACTCTTTTTAATCATCTACATCCAAAAATATGAAAATACCTTTCATTAAAGCATAATATCCTTAATAATTGAATCATAGATAAGGCATAAAATGTGTATTTTTTAGGTAGATCAACAGCAAAAAAGGCAAACTAGCAGGCAAGAAATTGCCCAGCTCCAACAAAGACTAATGGAACAATACTCCAAATCAAACAAGCCTTTGCCCGGGAAAACCAAAAAAAGCACCAAGTGAAAATAAAGAGAAGCCAAATCACAATGCAAGAATCCAAAAAACCTTAACCGTCAGGAAGCACCACCAAGCACCAGTGAGCGCTGCCAGGGAGTCATCCCTGTCTCCCAAACCCTAGTAGATCAAACCTTGCCGCTATCATGACTTTAAAATATGATTCCGGATGGCATCGATATATATATATATATATATATATATATATTGCCAAAAACTTGCCTATGGCAAGCAATCTATTAAAGATAAAAGGTATTACGTGCTAATTCCTAATATAAGGTAGACACAACTTGTTTTCATGAAGCAAAACGGCTAGGGGGGGTTTACATCAATAATAATTCCTTCATTCAAACACCCTTGAGAAGAAAGCTAATAAGCAGGTGCATTGGCTTCCCTAGGAGAGTAGGTAATTCCTATTTGCATGACCTCTTGATATCTTGACAATCTGTTGATCCACCTTCTGATATTCCATGGAGCATGTTCAATATTTTGAAGATACTTGATACAACATGTTGAATCTGAATCTACCAGAAGATTTTTCACCTTGCATTGATAAGCTATTCTGATTTCCCAAAAGATGGCAATCATTTCAGCTTCTAAGGCATGAAGGGCCCAAGTTGGAGATTGAAAGAATAGAAGGCATTTCCCAGTGTAATTTCTAAAAATGCCTCCAAAGCCAGCCTTCATCCTATAGTAGCTCCCATCAGTATTTGCCTTAATCCATGGACTTGGGGGTGGAGACCACTTGACCAATATTGGATGATGCAAGGGGACTTTATAAGGTAATCTAACCAAACAGATAGCCTTTAGTTGGTGAAACTTAATAAGCTTATGAATGTAAGCCAAACAGTGGGCAGCCACAAGCTTACAAGATGGAGGCTTCTCCTCATACTTAGCTTGGCTTCTACACATCCAAATAAACAAAGCCACAAAGCAAGGGACCACCATTAGATCTACCTGATGCCATTCCATCAGGATATGAGATAAATGTAGCCAGCTCAAATTCAGTGTGTCTAGCTTAAGTTTAGTGAGCAGCTCCATCAAAACATTTTGGGAGAATTGGCAGATAAAGAACAGGTGATCCAATGATTCTTCATCACATCGGCAATGAAGACAATATGAAGGCCCCCTTAAACCTTTCAACTTTAAGATATCATCAGTAGGTAGAAGCTTGTGTCTGGCTCTCCAACAAAAGAATGACATTGATGGGGTAAGCAGCTTCCCCCACAAATTAGCTCCCCATTGGATCTTTTCCCAATTGAAATATTTATGATATATGAAGGCAGCTAGCTTTTGAGAATGTTTATTCTTGGTAATAAACTTATCTTTTTGATCAGGCTTGAGAATAGATAGTTGAACTTGTTGCAATTGTTTAGAATTCTAAATATAACTGAGTGCACTGCAGTTCCATTGATTATCATGCCAAAAATCTTTAACACAGCTATTCAAGGAGATACCAGTGTGGGTGGGAGAGAGTCTTTCACCTCCCCAAATCCACTGATCCAGCCAGAAGTTGATTTGGCCCTCACCTAATTCCCAGATGAAAAGCTGCTCAGCCTTCTCTCTGACTTTGAGTAGCTTAGTCCATAGCCTTGAGTCTCCCAGTTTGGGTTGAATTACTATTGGATGCTCTTGTTTACAGTATTTTTCCTTTAGAAATCTAGCCCAAAGGTTGCTTGAGCCCTAAATCTGATCCATATCTTACAAAGATTGATAAAACTCAAATGTTCAAAGCTTTTGAAACCCAACCCCCCAGGCTGGAGAGGTTTACAAAGTTTTTGCCATGGCATCCAATATATTTGTTTGTGTTGTCCAGCCCATAAGAACTTATTGAACATTCTACCAAGTTGTTGCTAGGTACTTTTATTCATGGTAAACATTTGTAGAGCATAGGAAGGTAGTGCAAGGAGTGTACTTTTCAAGAGAGTAATTCTGCCTCTAGTAGAAAGGAAAGAGTTAGTCCAACAATGTATTTGGGCCTTGATTTTATTAATCACCTCCTGAAATTAAGTTTGTTTTGTTTTTCCCTTCAATAAATGAACCCCCAGATAGCTAATTGGAAGATGAAAAGATTTGCAGCCAGTGTAATCAGCTATCCATGTCTTCAAATGGTGGTAACATGAATACTAGGATAGAATTGACATTTCTGTAAATTTAACTCCAAGCCTGATACTAATTGTAAGTACTGCAATACCTTGTAGACCATTTTGACTGCTGCCTTGGAAGCTCTGGAGAAAATTATGATATCATCTGCATATGACAAATGGCTAACCAATATGTTGGACTTATGATGATAGTTTAGTTGGAGAGACTTAGTCATAAGATCATCCAGAAGTCTGAATAGATAATCAAAGGCCAGAATAAAGAGAGTTGGGGAGAGGGGATCTCCCTGCTTGATACCTCTTGTGGCACTAAAGAAGAGCCATGGCTCTTTTCATTCACTAAGACTGAATGGGCATTACATTTCAACCACCTCCTGATAAGCTGCACAAAATCAGGATGGAAGCCTCTAGCAGATAGACAATTAAGAATGAAATCCCAACTTATGGTATCATAAGCTTTTTTAATGTCTAACTTGAAGATCATATTGTGTCCTTTATACTTTTATCCAAATCTAGCAGCAGTTCCTGAGCTAGCAAGATGTTGTCTAAGATGTTTCTCCCTTTCACAAAAGCTGCTTGGTTAGCTTTGATAAGTAAATGCAGATGGGGTTGGAGTCTAGTTACAAGAATCTTGCTTAATAAGTTGGAGATCACTGAGGTTAAACTGATGGGTCTAAAATCCGCCCAAGAATTTCTATACTTGTTTTTAGGTATCAAGATAATTGTGGAAGAAGTGAAGTACTTGGGTGGATCTAGCCCCTAAAAAAATGCTTGCACAACCAGTATAACATCCTTGCTAGTAATGGACCAAATTTCCTTGTAAAATGAAGCTAAGAACCCATCTGGTCTAGCAACCTTAGTACCATCAATAGAGTCTAATGCTTATTTAACTTCAGCTTCCAATGGTATTTGAGTTAAATTGAGTTCCTGCACATAAGCAATATTATCCTGAAAGAGCAGAAGATGAATGGGTGTAGGTTGGATAGGAACCTGAGTAAAAAGCATTTGAAAATGTTGTACAACATCTTCTGCAATGGCATCAGCTTCCATTATTTTGCTGCCATCTGCTTTAGTAATAGAGAGAATCATATTGCACTTCCTCTTAAAATTGATGTAAGCATGAAAATACTTGGTGTTCCTATCTCCATTAATGAATTTAGAACAAGCAGCTTTCTATTTAAAGAAGGCTTCCTGATAATTGATTTGAGAAAGTAATTCTTCATGAGGCAGGTGCAAATCCAATTCAGTCTTGGTCCCCCTCAAAAGGCCAACTTCCACCAAAGCAACTAATTCTTCAGCTTTATGGATGTTACCATGGACATCACCAAAAGTTGTCCAATTTTAGTTATTGAGATGCTTTGCTGTCAGCTTGTGTAAATTCCAGAGGTTACCTCAAGGTGAGTTCCCATAAGGGGCTTCCAACATTTTCTCAACTCAGTCAAAAAATCAGGATTGAGCAGCCACATATTTTGAATTCTGAATTGTCCCCCTCTCCCACCTTCAACATTCTTGATTGAGCATAATAAAGGTCTATGATCAGACCCAGCCATTGAGAGGTGTGTGACAATGGTATAAGGAAAAATTTGGAGCCAAAAGGAGTTCACCAGCATCTTATCCAATCTTTCCCAAGTATTACCTCTTCTCCAGGTTAAGGAAGGGCCCTAAAAGCTCAAATAAAAAATTTCTGCATCAGTGATGAATTGATTAAAAGTGGTCATGGAGGAAGTGGAAGGTGGACTGGCACCCTTTTTCTCTGAAGCAGAAGTGAGGCATTTAAAGTCTCCCCGTAATATTTCTGATGAGTAGTATTTTTAAAAAAAATAATTGACTACAAGGCTACAATGATTTATAATCAATAAAAATTATTAAATTAGATTTAAATGATGTTTTAATATAAACAAAAATTGGTAAAACTTGCCTCAATGCTTAACATCTTATGGGTATGTAATTAGGGTTGTCAAAATAACTCTTTGTTCGTGAATGACTCATGTTCGGCTCATGTTCGATTCGCTAATCAAACGAGCCGAACACAAACATACTTTTTGAGCTCAAAATATAAATGAGCAGACCATGAGCTGATCCTTGATCGCTCGTGTTCTGCTCGTTTACACCCCTATGTACCACTACCTCCGTTAGATTGGTTGTCTCGGATTTGGGGGAGAAATCCCTCAAACTATTAACTCTATATAATTTTCTTATCACCCCTACGGGGTCTTATAATTATAAGAGTGATGATTTTGGCTACATTCTTACTATCTCTAGTGATGAAGTAACTAATCACAACCTATCTATCCCCGATTTCAATTCCCGAAATGATCCTTGAATCATATTAGTTCCAGTTGAAAAAGTTGAAGAAGTTGGAGAAGATATCGACAATACCGGTTACGACAGTACGGGAAGTGAGGAGCCAGTCCTCGAGTGCAAAGGAATTCAGCTTGCAATCAACTTTGACTTTTTGAATACAAAAGCAGTGCCAGAAGAATCAGCTACAACATCAGGAGAACTTCCGGGTCTAGAGGAGGAAGAAATAATAGAAGTGAACCTCTGAAGTGGAAAGGCTCTACCTAAAAGGACTGCTCCAGTTGCAAAAGGAAAGCAGATGATTACTCAGGAAGAAATGCCTCCAACAATGAAAGTAATACAAATTCAAAGTGAGATTGGAAATTCAAATAAAGTGGATTACAATGTACTAGCTCATATTAGGAAGTTGCTAGTTAAGCTAAGAATCTATGACACTCTGATCCTATAAAAGGAAATGAGAGAAAATCTGGTCAAGGCTCTACTTGATCTAGAAATTTGCTTAGTTGAATTGGCTAGCTCGTCCTCGGATGTAGTATGTACTTTGAAGGGACATCCTGACATAACCTTCACCGATAAAGACTTGCTACTCGGTAATGCCGATCACAACCGTTCGCTCCACGTTTCTATCATTATCGGTAGGTTTGTGCTTGTTGACCTCATTTTTGATGAGGTCTTTTCTCTTCTCTCTCCTTTGTACTTAGGATCTAGCCTTAGGTTTTCCCTTTAACTATCCTAGAGGATTAGAGATGGTAACCACCATTTAGAAATTCAAACACCTCTTAACTCCCTTTAAACCCCACATGCCTGATTGTAAACCCCTAAGCCACTTGGAGGGTTAAGATTAAATGTGGAGGTTTAAAGGATGAGTTCCCTATAGGACTCTTTGGCCTTAGGACTACCCTGGGTGGCCTGGTCTAGTGAGGGTTGACCTGCACACATTACTTTCACACACATTCCATATCCTAAAACCATTCATACCTAGCTTGACTTCCTGACTCATGTAGGTAATTCATATGGATGAACCTTAACCCCTAGGCCCTTGGCTAAGAGGGTTAGGAACAACATAGTGAGTGCCTAAAATAAGTCCTCTCATGGCTCCTGTGAGCTTAATATGGCTTCATGGTTCAACCAAAATGATCCCATTTCACTTACATTTTATCAATCTTCATTTTTTCAAAATTTCAATTTTTGACCCCGGGGGCCCTACACTTGCCAAACCTACCAAATGCCCTTGAAACTACCCAAAATTTGCAAAATCACCTAAATTAACCAAAATTCCTAAAAACCAATCTTAAACATTTCCCACCATTCAAATTGATCATTCTTAGCCAAATATACCAAAATTTCCAAAAATACTCTCCAAATACCCAAAATGCCCTTTTTAACCAAAAAAAAAATCCAAAAATTCTAAAAATTCCCAAAAAATTTTAGAAAATCCTAAATATTCCCAATTTCATTTTGTTCAACTACACCATAAGCCAATTTTGTCAATTTAGCCCACTTTGACCAAAACCTCCAATTTGACCCATTTTTAACCCAAGTGAACCCAATATCAAACCAAACCACTCTAATTAACCTCAATGTTGATCCAATTCAATTCTAAACTTCAATTCCATATCTCTAATATCAATTTAGACCAAATCCAAGCCCAATTTGATGAAAATTTGGATCCAATTTCAATTTGAAGCCTAAGGCCCAATTTTGGCCCATAACCTAAACTTAGCCCAAACCAACACAATTCAACTCTTATTAGCCCCAAATCTTTTCCTAAACCTTCCTAAAATCCCCAAAAACAAAAAACTAACTTGATTTGCCCCAAATTTGAACCTAAACTCCACCCAAACCTAACCCAAACAAAAAATTCTCAATTTTGGCCTAAACCCACCATGAACCCAAATGGGCCCAAATACCAAAATCAAAGCCCAACCAAAGTTGAAAACTCTCTGTAACACTCCCATAAAAATTTATCAATATTAATTTTACATCAAATCTAACATTAGCCCAACCTTAGCCCAAGTTAACCCAATTTGACCCACTTTGGCCCCTTTACCAAAAAAGTCCCAAATCAGACCCAATTCAACACGAAATCACCTCAAATTTGTTTCAAATCACTCATGTCACATCCCTAAACTAAAAACAAAATTTTTTTGGCCTAATCCTTCACAAAATTTCCATCCACCAATTTGTTTTCAAACCTAAAGGCCCACTTTCTTAAACCATTCTAAAAGCCCATTTTCACCAAATCCAAAAGCCCAAAAGTCCATTCCCAAGCCCACATGAAACCTTTTATTCATCATTCCTTTGATAATACTATTTGACCAAAGTCTTAAATCATCATGAAATCAAACCATTTGTAGCATCATGACAAATCCCATCAAAAGAATCCAAAGTTTTCAAAATTCCAACTAACCAACTTTCGTGTAAATGAGCCAAGCCATGGAGCCATGCCCAAGCCATATGTAAGCCATGAGGAGCCATAAACTTGTCATCACTCCCTAAATGGCAAAACGAGGAGATCCTTTAAGCAATCCCTAAAAGTCATTAACCCATTACATGATTCCCCTTAACCTAAATTTAATCCAAATAATCCTTGATGGGGACTTCACCACACATGTGAGGCTGACCCAACTGATCCCCTTCAGCCCAAATCGAGGTCATGGGGGGGTGAACCTAACCCAAATCCATAGGTTGACCCATTTGGACCCAAAATCACCCCTCTCCCCATGCCACTTAAATCCAACCCTTTACACATGTCCAAAGGTAATTGACTGCACCAAACCCTAGCCCTGACTCCCCTGAGTCAGATGGTGACCTGACTCTGGCCGGCTAGCCACCAGGCCTCCGAAAAATGCCATGGCTCAGGAGTTTGGAGTGAGCCAAATTTCAAATTCTCACCTGCTGAGCTACCCCACTCCAATTGGCCACCACAGCTCTTCATCTGCTCCCCTAGGCGCTGATCCCAGCCATCAATTGCCCCTGTGAAGCTCTGGCCATGGCTATTTAAACCAGCCACCCCCTCTCGGCCAAAAGGTTGGTTGAAATCAACCTTCATAGAATCCCTCCAAAATCCTCACAGAACTCCCCCTAGCCAAGAGAAATCCATCCCCATTGTTCTCCTGCCCTAAATCCCATTAATCGAGCTCAATTTTGGAGCTCAATTCTCGAGCCGAACAGACATCTCTCAAACCTCCACCAAAATCAAATTAAACTCACCCACACCTGCACAGGACCAAGAGAAGGAGTTCCCTAGTGAAAGCCCCCTCTCTAGGCCACCAAATTGCTCTAGCCTCCAAAGTCTGAAATCAGGCCTGGTCACTTTCATACTTAGATCTTTCACCAGGGCCAGAGGCTTCATCCTTAGGCTCTTCCAGCTCCAACGAACGTGCCGAGCACATTCAGTTGAGGCCTCACCTCCTGAACTAAGGTATGAAGACTTCTCTTTAACCCGAGCTTCCAGCGATTCTCCATTTTGTTTGAGTTAATTTCATAGCATATAAACTGTATGAATGTGTTCGTCTCTTCAAGACGAATCCATAGAGTATAAGAACATGAAAATCCATTGAGAAACGAGGGAGATATTAGGGTTTGAGTGTGGACGGTCACAGGTGCACACCAGTCGGAGACGACGACCAGCCACCGTTGGATCGAGCATGTATCGAATGGACGGCTCTGATTGCCTCGGACCAGGGAACAGTACGTGAACCGAGGGCCGTGTGGTGCTGAGTCGGATGGCGGCGGTGAATGGGAGCGCGCCGCGTGGAGCTTCGGAGACGTTAAGGTTACCGTGGTGCTGAGTCGGATAAGTAGGAAAATATGGAATTTATGATTTAATTAAATGCCTGAAACTTAGAAAATCCATATCTTTGTGTAGAAAAATCACAACAACAAAATAAAAATACCCTCCTGCTCAGTGAACAGAGGAGAATAATATGGAAAAAGAATTGAGTTAATTTGATGAGTATTTTATTTTTAATTAATTATTTACTCATTTTAGTATTTTAATTCTCCATTTGCATAGACAATTCACCATGGCATGAGACCATAGGGCTTTTGAAGCCTCTGATCTTAGGAACATTCCCTGAATTTTTTAAGGTCAGAGGCTATCTCTATGGTAAGTTATTGATTTTTCAAGTTTATGTCACTATTTTTGGTATTTTAATCCCATTAATTAGCATATTGCTTAAAACATTTTGGGAAAATTTGGGGAAGTTTCTTAGGACCAGAGGACCCTAGGAAAATGATGTTTTGAGTTAATTCATTAAAAAAACCCTAATTGGCCTAATTACTTAAAACAAAACTTTAATTAATTAGGGTTAACCACACATCAAAAGAACTTAAAAACAATTCTCCACTGGTCTTTAGGATCAGAGGGACCTCACATAAAAATTGAAAATCAATTGGAAATATTTAACCCCACTAAATTGATTAATTAGGTCACATGAGTAAAATTAAACTTTAAAAAATTCATAACTCCAAAAATGTATTTTAAAAATTCACCAAATTATTTTTGAGACTTCTCTGGTAACAGAGGAGTATAAGAAAATAAAAATTGAAATTTTCTAAAAATCTTCATTTTTCACCTTATTTTAATATTTAATAATTAAAAAATAATAAAAAACACAAAAATATTAAAAATCATAAGAATGTCACATTTTAAGTCCTAATCACTTAGGAACAAACTAAATATTTTTCACAAGTCCCTAGGATAAGATATTGAATTTTAAAAGCCCTAAAATAATTTTTGAATTAAAAATGAATTTCCTTACATTTTCACCAAATTAATTCTAATAAATCAAAGAAAATTAAAAAATTAAAAAATTTGTTTCTTTGGACTCCTTGAGGTCAGATAGATTTAAGAAAAATATAAAATCCATTTTTCAACTTTAATTTTATTTTATAATTGATTAATACTCCAAAACTCAAAATAATTTTAATTAATTAAAAAATAATTCAAAAAGTCAAAAAAATTGGTCCAAGTGGTCCTCTGGTCATCAGGAACATCTCATAATTTTCTTAAGGACAGAAACCTTACCTTGGTGATGTTGTTGAATTTCCATTGAAAATCCTTATTTACTATTAAAATAAATATATAAATTAAATTAAAAACAGAAAAAATCACATTTTCTCCTCTAATGTCTTAATTGACATGTGAGTGAAGTGACATAAAATATTTCAAGCTCATTTGAGCTCAATTTGATAAGTTATGAAATAATTAAGCTTAAAAGGGCATATTAATAATTAAGAATTTTAACCCCTAATTAAAACTTTAGGTTTAATCAAAATGGGGGGGGGTTAAAATATTTGATCTTAATTCTTTCTTAGATGATTGAAACTTTAGAAAATAAAAGGGTAGGAACTCATTGATCACTTTTAATAAACCAAAAAAATGAAACCTTAATTAATTAAATAATTTGAATTTTGGAAGAATAATTAAAAATTTTTGGATTATTAAAATGAGGATATAATTTAGAGAGACTATAATCACTTAAACTAAAATCCCCAAATGAATCACTTTAATTATATTTAACTCTTAATTAAACTTAAGATGATAATTGAAATTAATAAATTAATAATAAAGAAAAGATAACCCTTAATTAAATTAAAACTTAAAACATTAAATAACTTGATAATTAAATTGAAATAAATGTAAAACATTTAAAAAAATAATTATTTTCAAAAATCACTTGAAAGCAAATTTAAAACAAACTCGAAACATCAAAATGAATTTTAAAAAAATAATTCTTAATTAAAAAATCAAACCAATTAAAAGTTAATCTAGAATACTGCAATTAAATTAAAATTAAATCATTAAATTCTAAATTAAATAATTTAAACTCCTCTTTCAATTCAAATAGTATAAAACACTTAAGAATAAAACAACTTGAACACTATTCCAAACATAAATTTATTAAAATTTTATAACTAAATTAAATCACCTTAAAAAATTAATTCTAATTTTAAATCGTTGAAATTCTTAATAAATTGATTTGCCCCTAAAGACTTTTATCATTTTAACTCTTAAATGGAGCATCAAGTGGGTGTGACTTCATTCATGGGATAATCAAACGTCAAAGTTCACTGAGCAAGAGTTAAAACTTAACTAAAAATTTCTGGATTATTGATTAATCTCTATAGTAAAAATTCATTTAGACTCGAAATAATCTCAGAAGTATTGAAAAGATGTTTAGAACCCGTTCTAAGCACTTCCTCAATACAATGAGGTGTTTTAAGAAGAATAATTGAACTTAATTGTTCTTTGGTGAAGAGAATCATCCACAAAATATAAAGAACCTAGACGTCATAGGAACTGACAAGCAGTAGGAGTAGGATCTTGGTAGACAACCAAAACCTTTCCCTTAGCTTTACCTAGGTACTTGTTGCAAATATTTAAATGTTCTAACATGTGTTTTAAGTGCAGCTTGGAATGAAGAGAAGACCCTCCAGGTACATTTTTACTTTATTACAATTTACTTTATTGCAACTTATTTACCTGCACTGTGCTTTACGTTTCTTGCATGATAAACAAGATTGTTGCATGAAAACTGAAACCTTTAGGATAGCCACAAAACTGAAACTCAAAACTAAATTAAAAGTCATAACAAGATAAAATTCACCGTCACAATATTTCAAAATATAAAACAACTTAAAATTTAATCACAAACAGAACAACAAAACTACAATTGCTACTAAATTAAAACGTCTCGTTGGATGATCGGGAATACCTCGGATGATGTAACCCACATGTTGCTAACGGGATTTCCCATGGTCTAAATGAAAGTGTGGAACTCATTCAGTTGAGTTTATCAAATTCATCTGGACTAAGTGAATCCGATGAAAATAATGGTGCCAGGATGACGGAACCGTGAGATCTTAATCAGTTATATTTAACCAACTTTAAGATTTGTTTTAATTAAAACAATAAAGACATTTGGAATTTAAGATTTTTATAAACCAAAAAACTTCTCTCATCTCCTGATTTTCTCCTTCTAAAACTAAACCTCTGCAACAACAAGGAGCTTGGAGCACAATGGGCAGCACGACCATCGTCGTCAGCAAAACTTGGATCGACATCAACAAAACCATTCTTAGAATTAAATAATGAAACCTTAGGATTTCGAGGTAGTTTACCTAGTGCAACATAAATCCTTAACTTTTGTTAGGCATTCACATAATCATATTATGTAAATTAAGACCTAACCGGTCTCAGGATTCTGAGGTAGTCGTTTGGTACGATATAAACCCTCACATGTTCGAGGTTATTTGTATGACTATGTCATACTAATATAAGTCCCAACTAATTAAAATTGGCAGGATTACAACGTTAAATAAATTCCCAAATTGAAGCCAAACAATAGGATAGTTTGGGAAGTTGCCAAGATTCTTCTTGAATCCTCAGCTTCTCCTACTTTTCTTCCTTTGGACTCTTAAAATAAATTGTTTCAAATTTGATCCATTCCCAATTGAAATTTCCAAAATCCAATCCTTTGAAAACCTTAAACTTTAAAATTCTTGAGAGCAAAACCACTGATCATTATCAAGAGTTTTCTTAAGTGTCTTCGGACATTTAAGATGTAATTAACTATAGGGGCTTGCCCTTATAGGGAACTTTAAGAACCCAAGTATTATAAACCCTGCTTAATTCATTTATATTAAGCAGGGGAACTTGTCAGCTTATAAAATTTTGTTCGCAGATAAAATGGATGTCACAAATCTTTTAGTTTATTTAATCGAGCCCCATCATCAAGCAGTGTGTCTATTCTTCGAGATAAATACACGGTTTGTGGTATGGTGCTCGTTTATATAAACTATATGGAATGTGAAATCAGTTTGATTTCATATCTTAAAATTTTCAAATTTAAAATTATTTTCAAAAATCAAATGCTACTTTTCAAATTATATATATATATTTAAATTAAATTTAAAATCTAAAATTTGCCGACAATTTCTGTAGGCGACCCCTTTTCAAAATACAACACTCAACCTAAAAATATGCCGACAGTGCTTTCCAGAGTGTTAGTAGATCCTGGAGTGTTGCTTAACATGAGTTTACTAATGTTAGCTTACTTGGATATCAACGCGTGAGAGCTCACTACAGATAAGATGATGTTAAGAGGATTCAATCAGAAGGGTGAAAGAGCCTTCAGATTTATAACCCTATAGATGAAAATTGGAGATCTAGTAACGACTGCAAAATTCCATGTCATTGATGCAGATACTTCGTTCAACACCTTGCTTGGTCTACCCTGGATTCACGAGTACAATATGATCCCATCGTGCTTCAATGCATCAAGTACTACAATGATGGACAAGTACATTGCTTTAAGGGAGATTTACAACCGTTCTCAATATACAAAGTGAGCATTCACGAAGAAACCACTTATTACGTCCCCTCGAAGAAAATAGTATTTTCAGTGTATCAAATGAGAGTGAAGATTCAGAAATATCATAGGAATGGGACCATTCCCCTCCATTTCAATGATATCCCAGCACTCCTTTGCAGTGCGTTGGTGGAGGTTCTTTTAGCCTACTCATTTGAGCTCGAGGCTGGAGACTCGGGCGAGAGAGAACTTAGTAGATTGTTGAATGAATGAAGCCAGAGATCAACATCGATGTAGAAGGAAGCTCCAAAGAAGATAAATCTGATAAAGAAACAATGATGATAAGTCAGAAGAAGCCTCAGTTTGAAATCTCTTTGGAAGACAAAGAAAGGAATGAATACGAGTCAATGTATGATTGGATTAGCCTTTATGTGCAAGCCATGGACCTAACTCATATCCATCCCCAAAAGATCGAGAATATGGAGGTCAAAGGAGTCCATAATGGTAGTTATAAACTGATTAAATTTTATCGGGTTTCTCCTTCTACTTTTGAACCTTGTCTAATTCTCAAAGAAATCAATTCTAATGAATTAATGGAATTAAATTTTGGTTTTTTTTTGCCATACAACAAAAAGCCTTAATCTCACTATGTGGGGTTGGGTACATGAATCCTTTTTCTCCATTGCATCTATTTAGTGTCAAATTTTCATTTAATCTAATAAATTAAAATCATTTTTTATGCAATAAGCCAAAGTCTTCCTAGTTCTAGCTCTGCCTTTCTTAACATAAGTAGAATCTAAAACATCTACTCTCCTAATGGGATCATCAGGTGGTCGATGTTTAATGTGACAAAACCATATAAGGCGACTCTCTCTAATTTTTTTTGTCACTGGTGCAACACCAACCTTGTTACGGATATATTCATTTCGCATTTTTTCTCTAAGTGTAAAGCCACTCATCCACCTAATCATTCTCATATTGGAAACACTTAACTTAACATTATGCTTCTCTTTTAAAGGCCAACATTCAGCACCATAGAGCATTGCAGGTCACACCACCATCTTATAAAAATTTCCTCTCAGTCTAAGCGGTACTTTTCTATCACACAATAGGCTGGACGCATTCCTCCACTTCAACCACACAACCTGAATTCTACTATTAACATTCCCATCTATATCACCATCGCTTTGAACAATGGATCTGAGATATCTAAATCGTTCACACCTTTAAATAATTTGATCACCCAAAGTTACACTTATGTCACTAGATCTACTATTACTAAAATCAAATTCCATGTATTCAGATTTAGTTCTACTTAAACGAAGACCATTAGACTCCAATCTACACCTCCACAATTTAAGATTTTCCTAGACTTTTACTCTTGTTTTATCCACAAGGAGGATATCATCAGCAAAAAGCATACACCAAGGTGTATCCTCTTGTAAATGTCCATTGAGACCATCCATAAATAAAGAAAAAAGATATGTACTTAAAGCCGATCCCTGATGTAAACCAATAGGAATATATAAATATTTGGTCAATCCTCCTTCAGTTTAAACACATGTAATAGCTCTAGTATACATATCTTAATGACTTGAATATAAGTCATATGAACACCTTTCTTCTCAAGAACTCTCCAAAGAACATCTCTAGAAACCTTATCGTAAGCTTTTTCTAAATCAATAAAAATCAAATGTTTATCCTCCTTATTATCTCTGTACTTCTCCATCAAACCTCTCAATAAAAGTATAGCTTCCATTATAGACCTTCCTGGCATAAATCCAAATTGATTATGGGAAACCTTGGTCACACGTCTTATCCTATTTCAATTACCCTCTACCATAATTTTAAAGTATGACACATCAATTTAATTCCTCTATAATTTGGACACTCTTGTGCATCCCCTTCATTCTTAAAAATGGTGACCAAAATACTCTTCCTCTACTCCCCAGGCATCTTTTGGGTTTTTAAAATAATATTAAAAAGTTTAGTAAGCCAAGAAATCACCTAAACATTTCCACTGTTCAATTGAGATATCATCAATTGAAATATTTAAATGGTTTAGTTTAATTCTTTTTCACCATGTGTACAAAAATTAATTCAACAAGAATATGTGCCAAAGCAAATGCCAAATGATAAGTTACAATCGTTTCAAAAATTATGGAATGTAAAGGGAAAGAAACTTAATTCAAAAGAGGGTTTTAGGTTTGGTACGATTGGACCAGTCGATGACTCAGAATTTTGCATGGTTGTCACTAGTACGTTAGATGAAGATTGCCTCAACATTTAAGAAAACTTCAAAGATGCTACAATAGATGACGCTCCACCTGAATTCGAAAAAGAAATCAAATCACCAGTCGATAAATTAAGTGAAATTAACCTCGGGACTGAGGAACAGCCTCTACCAACTTTATAAGTTTGTTACTCAGTGAGGCGAAATCCACAGATTTGATCAAGTTATTATAAGAATTCAGAGATTGCTTCGCCTGGAGTTACAAAAAAAAGTTAGGATTATCTTCAGAGGTTGCAGTTCAACGACTCAAAATAGATCAAAGTACAACACAAGTAAAACAAGCTCCTAGAACAATGCACCTCAAAATGGAGCAACAAGTCACAACCGAGGTGAAGAAGTTGATAGACGCTAACTTTGTGCGAGAGCAGCAATTCCCCACATGGTTATCCAATGTTGTACCAGTGAAGATGAAGAATGGACAAATTCGAGTATGTGTCGATTTCAGGGACATAAGTAAGGAATGTCTGAAAGATGAATTCCAGTTACCGATACCGAAATTGGTGGTGGACATTGCATCGACAAACAAGATCTTCAGGTTACAATCAAATTAAGATGGGTCCAGAATATGTAATGTTCATAGCCTTCAAAACTCCAATAGGAATCTACTGCTACACCATGATGCCGTTTAGATTGAAGAACGCCGGAGCAACATACCAAAAAGCAATGACAAAGATCTTCGATGACCTCATTTACAACCAAGTTGAATGCTACGTGGACAACTTGGTCATCAAGATCAAAATAAAGGATAACCACCTATATGATTTGAGGATCTTATTTGAATGATCACGACAATACAATCTCAAGATGAATCCCTTAAAGTGTGCCTTTAGCGTTGCCTCTGGAAAATTTCTAGCATTTGTTGTTCTTCATCAAGGAATTGATATCAACCCAGATAAGATTAGAGCTATCTTAGAAATTCCTCCTCCTAAAGCCTTGAAGCAACTACGTTCTTTTTAAGGACAATTGACATACCTAAGACGCTTTATATCTACTTTGTCAGGAAGGTGTCAAACCTTTTTGAATTTACTCTGAAAGGACTGGGGAGAACCGTGCTAATATGCTTTTGAAGATATTAAATGATATATGACGACATGGACTGTTTTGGCAACCCCTATCCCGGGTAGACCATTGATACATTATATCACGACCTTAGAATAGTACCTTAGATCCTTACTCACTCAAGTCAATGATAAGGGTAAGGAAAACACACTCTACTGTCTGAGTCGATGTGTAATACCAGCGGAGGTAAAGTATCCTCCTATTGTGAAACATTGTCTGATTTTCATTTTTGCCGCTCAAAAGCTTAGACACTACATGTTGTCTCCTAAAGTCTACCTGATTTCGAAAGTTAATCTGTTGCAATATATGATGACTCGAATAACACTTTCTAGATGTTTAACAAGTTGGTCAGTGATTTTATTGCAATTTGATATAACTTTTGTGCCCCTTCGAACTATCAAAGGGCAGATTCTCACCAACTTTCTCGTAGCACACCCACTACAAGCTGGGTCCCCTCTCAATGATGAACTACTAGATGAACATATACTAAAAGTGAAACAATTACATTATAGACGTTGAGAAATGTACTTTGACAGAGCGTCCTCAGCTAGAAGATACAAAGGACTACAAACAGTGATACCCGGTAAAGCAGGAATTGACTTGATCTTTGTTACACCAGATCAGGCGATGCTAAGATTCTCCTACAAGTTCAAAGAACCATGCACCAATAATGAAGAAAAATATGAAGCCCTAATCATGGGAATGAAATTAGCAATATTAATGGAAATAATGAGCATTGTCATTTTATGGCGACTCACAGTTTGCCAATAAAAAACTAGATGGACAGTATAAGATTATGAAACCAAGTTCGGAAGGATACCACTGATATGTAATTAAACTGTTGGAATAATTTCCAACTGTATCATTCTATAGGATTCCCCAAACAGACAATGCCCACACAGACGCTTTAGTTAAGCTTTCCAAAGAATTGGATCGTCCACCTGTAGATTCTATAGACATTACCATACAAGGACGTTAAGTTTTATCGTTGATTGACCTTAACAGTTTGCACAAAATTGGAAAAGAATACATAGCAGTTAAAGTGGCAGAGATACAGAAGATTGGCATCAACCATTGATAGAATATTTGCAAATGAGAAGATTACCAAAAGACAAGTCAGCAGCACATCGGATTCAGAAGAGGGCATTGTAGAATGCCTTAGTCGATAATTTTCTCTACAGAAGATCTTTTGATCAGATGTTGTTGAGATGTCTAAGTAGAGAAAATCTTCAAACAAGTGCATGCATGATTGTTTGGAGCTCACCAGTCAGGGCTAAAGATGAAAATGAAAATCAAGAGACTTGGATATTATTGGCTAGAAATGATGATAGATTGTATGGACACAGCGAAGAAATGTCATCAATGCCAAGTGCATGGAGTGGTTTAGCACCAACCTTCAAATGTTCTACACCCCACAATTTCCTCATGGCCATTCGAATTTTGGCTTACGAAACCACTGAAGACCCTCTATCCTCTAAAGGACACAGATTTATAATTGCAGCTACTAATGACTTCTCTAAATAGGACGAGGCAGTGTCGTTATGAGAAGTAACATCACAGCAGGTGCTACAGTTTTTTAAGAATCAGATCGTCAACCACTTCGATGTACCACACAAAATTATTTTAGATAACAGGTCCACCTTCAAGTCTACCAAGATCAACAGTTTCATCAAACAACACAGGATAAATTGGAGGTTCTCTACAATCTATTATCCCAAAGCAAATGGCTTGGCAGAAGCCTTCAACAAAACACTTATGCAGATTTTGAAGAAGACCCTGAATGAAAATAAAAGAGGATGGCATGAGAAGTTACTTGAAGCGTTATGGGCATACAAGATAACAGTCAGAATGCCAACGCAGCCTTCACCTTATGCACTTGTCTATAGGTCTGAGGCAGAGCTTCTGTTAGAGGTTCAGCTAACGTCGCTCAGAATTGTTCCCGCCAATCAGATTACAACATAAGATAATGCCAAACTCTGAAATACAGAGTTAGAAAGCCTTGAAGGGAAAAGTTTACTCACATAGCAAAACTTGGAACTCTATGTTGGTGCATTTTTGTGGTGTGGTGTTTTATTTTAGGAGTCGCCCAGTAGAAGTTGTCGGTTGCCAAAATCAAGTTCCTGTCACCCGCTGATCTATGAAAAAATACCTATTTCTTTATGTCTTAATTCTTATTAATTTCTAAGGATATTATGCTTTAATGAAAGGTATTTTTTGTGTTTTTGGATGTAGGTAATGTAAAAAGGTCTAAGAAGGAAAAAAGGAGAAAAAAGGAGCAAAAATGGAGCAAAATACCAAAAGTATTAAAAAAATATGGCCTGGCGCCTAGGCGCCAGAAACTGGCGCCTACGCGCCAGACTCGATACGAAATATGTCAAGTTTTTGACAACGTTTGATCAGTTATTTTGATGGAGTGAGCGGTTATTGGACATTCTAGAAGGCTAGCAGTTGTTCTTTGATAACAGGACATGTGATACATTGCATTTGGACGCTCCAAAACGGTTTTAATTGCGAAGAGGTGCGAGCCAAAGTGAAGAGGTGCGAAGAACTGGACGCGGTGTCTGACGCCTAGGTGCCAGATTCCGGTGCCTAGGCGCCAGACCGACCTTTTAGAAGATTCATTGAATGTGGACATGTTTTGAAGAGGTGCCTCAAGGCAACTCTTGAAGCCTATAAATAGAGGTCCATTTCTTCAGAAAACGTGCCCCTCCCATTGTACCCCTTTCTCTTATCTACTTTAGGATCTCTCATCCTTAGAGAGAGAATTAGAGAGATAAATTTAGGGCTACTTTTGTTTAGTTTAGTGAGTTTATTTTCAAGTTATTGCATCTGGAGTTCATTACACTGTGGAGTCAGTAGGAATCAGAAGATCTGTACAAGAAATATTTGAGATAAGTATATTTTTATATTTGATTTAAAATTTTAATTATCATGTTTTATTATTTATTTTCAATATGTTCTGAGTAGTTAGTTACTTTCTTACTTCAATTATGAAGAGATAGATAAGATAATATAAAGATTCGATGGAGAATTAAAATTCAAAATATTTTCAAAATATTGTGATGACATTAATACCTGATCTTACTTTACTTTTTAAGTTGGCTGTTTGAATTGTTAAAACTTGTTGAAGAGTTTTGAGACGTTGAAGGAGAAGAACTCTTAACTTGTAAATGTCACATGAATCCTTGGGTAGTCGAAGGCCATGTGCAGGCTATTCATGGTGAAGTGCAAATAAATAGGAAGATAATATTTAAAGGGCGTAGAATTGATAAGTTTTTACAAGGATGATGACTAAATTCTTATAATTTGATTTATATACTAGGAAGGGGTCACTAGTAGGGCCGACCATAGCCACCCTTGGACATCTAGAAGTGTGAGCCTAGATTAACCCATTCTACTAACAATACATCCAGACCTATTCTGTAAATTAGTCAGTGTTCTTTGCGCTTGGATCAAAGGGTAAAGAATAAGAATGCTTCTATTTGGCACAATACCATAAATCAAATTCTCCAACGAATATTAAATTATCTTAAAAATCTTAGATTAATTGAAGGAAAGAAAGTTATTTATTTTATATAGAATTCATAAAATCATTATCTTATTATTGTTTTTTTTTATTTGCATCTAGTAAATTAATAGTAATTTATAATCAAATTAAAAGATAAAATAAAATTATTTTTACTATTTTATTTCGCTTTCACTTCATAGAAAATTTATTTCTATAAATCTTCTCTGTGGGATCGATACTGGGGTCTTTGTTTAAAAACCCTATATTACTTGAAACGCTACATATACTTGCGTAGTACCCCTAGTGTGTAAAAATATTTACTAAATTATATAATATCAATTTTATACACTAGCCGCTATTTATAAATGAAGTCAAAGTTTTTGGCTATCTTTTGGAAGCAAACATTACTGCGTTAAGCGCGGCTCGGGTCATGTTTTTGGCGCCGTTGCCGGGAAGGAAAGGAAGTAAGGAAGAAAGAAATAGAATAGTTAAATTTTATATTTATTGCTTGTTTTATGCTAAGATTTGGTTCTGAAGGATTAATACATTTAGATTCTGAATTGGAAAGAACAATTAGAAAAATTAAAAAGGGAAAACAAATTCAAAAATTTCAAGAAATGGATACTTTACAAAATCCAATTGAACTTAATGATCAAAATGTTTATAAACTATTAAGGGATTATTCTAACCCTACAGTTGATGAACTTCATAGTAGTATTCAAATACCCACTATAGATGCTAATTCTTTTGAACTTAAATCGTCTATTATTCAAATGGTGCAAAACAATCAATTTTTTGGATCACCAAATGAGGATTCAAATTTACATCTTATTAGTTTTTTAGAACTTTGTGCTACCTTTAAATATAACAATATTTCTGATGATGCTATTAGACTTAGACTCTTTATTTTTTCTTTAAGAGATAAAGCAAAGATGTGGTTAAACTCATTGGCGACTGGTTCTATTAAAACATGGGATGAAATGGCACAAAAATTCCTTTCTAAATATTTTCCTCCTTCTAAAACTGATAAACTAAGAAATGATATTACTTCATTTAGTCAATTTGATGGGGAGACAATATATGAAACTTGGGAAATATTTAAAGAACTATTAAGAAAATGTCCTCATCATGCTTTACCTGATTGGTTGATTATTCAAACATTTTATCATGGATTAATTGGATCTTTAAAATCTATTATTGATGCTGCTGCTGGAGGTTCTTTAATGTATAAATCATTTGAAGAAGTTTACACTTTAATTGAAGAAATGGCTAATAATAATTTTCAATGGCCTTCCGAAAGGATTAACCCTAAAAAGATGGCCAGTATTCAAAATAATGAAGCCTTTTCCATCTTAGCTTCACAAATTGCAGCAATGTCTAAGAAATTAGATAATTTTGCAATTATTATTTCGCATAATAACTCTGCTAATATTGAAGATTCTCAAACTATTGAAACTTTACAAGCTATTGCAAGTAAAAATAATCCTTATTCAAATTATTATAATCCTGGGTGAAAAAATCATCCTAATTTGAACTGGAATAATTCACAACAACAATGGGGTAATAATCAATCTCATCCCACTGAAAATTGGAATAATCAAGTTAATTCAAATTATAAAACTCTTGGATTTAATAATCAATAGAAAAAGTTATTAATAGAAGAATTAATTATGCAAATGAATAATCAATTACAAAATCAAAATACTGCTATTCGTAATATTGAAAATCAAATGGGGCAAATTGCTACTTTAATTAATAACTGACCTGTAGGAACATTTCCTAGTAATGTTGAAATCAATCCAAAGGAAACTGGAAAAGAACATGAACAAGTTAAAGTCTGTGCAACTTAGAAGTGGAAAGGAATTAAAAGAAAAATTGCAGAATGAAATTGAAAAAGAGATTGACGTTGAAGAGATTGAAAAACCTAAAGAAACTCTCTCTCCTAGTCAAGATCAGACTGTTTACCTGTTAATGTGGAAGTTGAAAAACCACCACCACCTTTTCCTCAAAGACTTAAACAACAGAAACTTGATCATCAATTTTCTAAGTTCTTTGAAATTTTTAAGAAACTTACTATTAACATACCTTTTGCTGAAACTTTGGAATAAATGCCAACTTATGCAAAATTTAGGAAGGATATTTTAAGCAAAAAATGAAATTTTGAAGTTTTTGAAACTGTTGCATTAAGTGAAGAATGATGTGCAATAATTCAAAAGAAATTACCTAAAAAGCTTAAGGATCCTGGAAGTTTCACTATACCCTGTGCTATTGGAGAAAAATTTTGCGGAAAAGCTTTATGTGATTTAGGAGCAAGTATTAATCTCATGCCATTTTCTATATTTCGAAGATTAGATTTAGGAGATATTACTCCCACCACTGTAACTCTTCAGTTAGCTGATAGATCTATCACTTATCCTAAAGGAGTTATAGAGGATGTCCTTGTTAAAGTGGATAAATTTATCTTCCCTGTAGATTTCATAGTACTTGACATGGAAGAAGATAAAGAGATACCTATTATTTTAGGAAGACCTTTTCTAGCTACCGGATGAGCTATGATTGATGTGCAAAAAGGAGAATTAACCATGAGAGTCAATGATCAAGAAATTAAATTCAATGTTCTTAAATCAATGAAGTACCCTGATAAAGAGAAATGTTATCGAATGGATATAATTGATTATTTAATTGAAAAAAATTATCAAGAAAATGTAAAGTTATTTACGAAGAAAATTTTGAATTTTTAAGCTGATGAAGAAGAAGTAGTAGAAGAAGAAGAGACTCATTTTATTAAAGATAATTGGGAAACTTTGGACATAACTCAAAATGATATACTTTTACCCTCAATTAAAAAAGCACCTGAATTGGAATTAAAAATGTTACCTTCACATTTAAACTACGCGTTTCTTGGAAATTCATTAACTTTACCTGTTATTATTATTTTTTAGCTGAGTAAAGATCAAGAAGAAAAATTACTAGGTGTGTTAAAGAATTATAAGAAAGCTTTTGGTTGGACTATTGCTGATATAAGAGGAATAAGCCCTTCCATTTGCATGCATAGAATTTTAAAGGAAGAAAATTTTAAACCTACTATAGAATCACAAAGAAGATTAAATCCTATCATGAAAGAGGTTGTTAAAAAAGAAATTATTAAGTGGTTAGATGCTCGTATTATTTATCCTATTTCGGATAGTCAATGGGTAAGTCCTATTCATTGTGTTCCGAAGAAAGGAGGTGTAACTGTCATTGTTAATGATAAAAATGAACTTATTCCTACAAGACAAGTTACTTGGATGGCGAATTTGTATTGACTATAGGAAATTAAATAAAGCCACTAGAAAGGATCAATTTCCTTTACCTTTCTTGGATCAAATGCTCGATAAATTAGCTGGACACTCATATTTCTGTTTTCTGGATGGATATTCTGGTTATCATCAATTACTTATTGCTCCTGAGGACCAAGAAAAGATAACTTTTACAAGTCCTTATGGAACATTTTCTCTTAGAAGAATGCCTTTTAGTTTATGTAATGCACCTGCAACTTTTCAAAGATCTATGATGTCAATATTTTGTGATTTGATTGACAACGAAATTGAAATATTCATGGACGATTTTTCAGTCTTTGGAAATTCTTTTGAATCTTGTTTGGAAAACATAGCCAAAGTTCTGAAAAGATGAGAAAAAACAAATTTAGTTCTTAACTGGGAAAAATGTCAATTCATGGTCACAGAAGGCATTGTACTTGGACATAAAGTATCACGAAAAGGGATGGAAGTAGATCAAGCAAAAGTGAAAATTATTGTTGAATTGCAACCACCTACTATCATTATCGATGTGAGAAGTTTTCTAGGTCATGCTGGATTTTATAGAAGATATATAAAGGATTTTTCTAAAATTGCTAAACCTCTTTATCATTTATTAGAAAAAGATGCACAATTTGAATTTAATGAAGAATGTATTAATGCTTTTAATATTCTAAAAGAAAAATTAATAACTGCACCTATTATTGTTGCACCTGATTGGAATAAATCTTTTGAATTAATGTGTGAAGCAAGTGATTTTGCAATTGGAGCTGTATTAGGACAAAAATATGAGAAAATTTTCAAAGTTGTATATTATGCTAGTAAAACTTTCACTGAAACACAAAGAAATTACACTACCACTGAGAAAGAGCTTCTAGTTATAGTGTATGCCTTTGATAAATTTAGACCTTATCTTCTTGGTACTAAATGCATAGTTCATACTGATCATTCTGCTATTAAATATCTAATATCTAAGATGGATTCTGAACCTAGACTTATAAGACGGGTTTTACTTCTACAAGAATTTGATTTTCAAATAGTAGATAGAAAAGGAACTGAAAACCAAATTGCTGATCATTTGTCTAGAATTAAAAATGATATTATTTCAGAAGAAAATACAAATGAGAAATTCCCTGATGAATCTTTATATGTTATTCAAAGATACAAAACACCGTGGTATGCTGATATTGTTAATTATTTAGTTAGCAATATTTTGCCTTATGACTTGAATAACAAATTTATTAAGAAATTTAAATATGATGCTAAATCTTATATTTGGGAAGAACCTCATTTATTTAAAATTGGTAAAGATTCTATGATTCTAAGATGTGTACCTCATGAGGAAACTTTTGCTATTATTCAAAAATATCATGATTCTGATTTTGGAGGACACTTTGGCATAGATAAAACAGCATTTAAAATTTTAAATTCTGGATTTTATTGGCCTACCTTATTTAAAGATGTGAGACAATATGTGAAAACATGTGATCAATGTCAAAGGATGGGAAATATATATAGGAAAGATGAAATGCCTTTAAACTATATATTGGAAGTTGAAATTTTTGATATATGGGGATTAGACTTTATGGGACCATTTGTTCCATCATCTGGAAAAATTTATATTTTATTAGCAGTTGATTATGTTTCAAAGTGGATTGAAGCTATTGCTTTACCAAACTGTGATTCCAAAAGTGTTTTAAAATTTTTAAAGAAAATGATATTTTTAAGATTTGGAATGTCTAAGATAATTATCAGTGATGATGGAAGTCATTTCAGGAATATAAGAATTCAATCATTACTACAAAAATTTGGAATCAAACATAGAATTGCAACTGCTTATCACCCTCAAACTAGTGGAATGACTGAAGTATCAAAAAGAGAAATTAAAAGAATTTTAGAAAAGACTGTTAATCCTAAAAGAACTGATTGGGTTGATTCTGCATTATGGGCTTATAGAACAGCTTATAAGACACCAATCGGAATGTCACCTTACCGGTTAATTTATGTAAACATTGTCACTTACCTGTAGAACTTGAACATAAAACTTATTGGGTGATAAAGGAGTTTAATTTTAATTTGAATAAAGCAGGAGAAAAACGATTATTGCAACTAAATGAGATGGAACAAAATAAGAAACAAATCGTATGACAATGCAAGAATTTATAAAGAGAAAATGAAAATGTTGCATGATAAGAAAATTTAAGGAAAAATTTTTGAGCCTGGACAAAAAGTATTACTGTTTAATTCTCATTTAAGACTTTTTCCTGGAAAATTAAGATCTAAATTGATTGGACCTTATTTAGTTGAGAAATTATACCATTATGGAGCTGTGGATATTAAAGATCCCAAAACTGGAAAAATTTTTAAAGTAAATGGATTAAGATTGAAGCCTTATTTAGAAGATATTAATAAGAGTTATAAAGAGGCTTATGAATTGAGTCAACCTGATTAAAGATTTACTTAAGTCGGGCTGACGACGTTAAACCAAGCGCTTTTTGGGAGGCAACCCATAATTATCTTGTGTTGTTGTGTTTTGATGAAAGGTTATGCCTCGATCTTGATTAATTTTATATTAGTTTAGAAAAAATTGATGCTCATAAGTCTTGGTTGACTTAGGCTGAAAATTATTTTGAAGTATGTAGAAATTAAAAATAGGATCACTCTATTTTAAATATGAGTAAAAAGAAGATCAAGTTAACCTTCATTATGATAGTTTACAATGTGAGTTATCAAGTCTAAATTACTCTTATCAGTATAATTCACCTATCTTAGAGAATAAAATTTTGAAAATTTGACGATTAGGCGAAATGGAGTTGAACATAGTTCCGACACCTAGGTGCCAGAATTCGGCGCCTAAGCGCCAGAATCAACTATGTGTCAATAAGTCCGGAGCCTAGGCGCCAAATTTGGCGCCTAAGCGCCACGGTTACTGGGTCGTGCAAAAACTGAAAATTTTCAGTTTTTCACACGATTTTCCCCTTTAAATCAACCCATCTTCTTCCCTAACCATCAAGCATTCAAAATTACGTCCCTTACACTTTCTTCTTGAGAGATTTGGGAAATTTTTAAAGAAATGGAATGGAGAAATCATGGAGAAGAGGCTAGGGACAAGGTCTCAAGGGATCCTCAACCCTACTTCAATGGTTTCATCACTGTAAGTTCAGAGAAAATTTCTAGTCGTTTGGATAAGTTTGAAGAAGATTTTAAAAGGATTAGAGATCGCCTTCATGAGATTTTTCATCAAGTTGAACATCTAGAATGGCAAATGAAACTTTAATTTGATCATTTGGCGGCTTATCAAGATGCTCAAGTTGAAATGTATGCGAAGAACAAGTGGATTGATGAAAAGACAGCTACAGATTTCCTGAGAGCGTTAGTATTCTTTCTAAGTGGAATACACAATTTCCCTTGTGAAGATTAGAATATTCTGGTAATGAGATAGTTATTATGGTTTGTTGAGTCGTTGTATCGATTTAGAGAATCGATTGTGTTTGTTTGTGTATTTGCTTTCATGTTCAATGTGTGTTGTTTTTGCTTTTGAAATTATTATGATTGAGTGTGTATTAAGAATTTGAATCAAATGTAGTACTTATCTGGAATGTATTGAGTCAAAATTGAAGATTTTAAATGGAAATTAGTGAGTTTGATTGAAAACCTTATGTTTGATTGGTGGATTTAATATTTAATTTTTATAAATTTTTGAAAAATGTTGTGGAAGTTAAAAACTGAAGCTCTACTCTGATATGAGTAATTGGAAATTAAATTTATAAATTTTGTTGGAAAAATAAAATTTTAAAAATTTTTTTGTGAAAGGCGAATCTAGCGCCTAGGCGCCAGAATTCGGCTCCTAAGCGCCAGTTCAGCCTGTACCCGAAAATTTACTTAAATAACCCCCAAAAGCCAGTTTTGACGCATAGATCCATTTTGAGGTCAAAACATCAAGGATTTGAGCGCGAAACCACTCGATTTCTTCATCTCAAGGTCAGATCTACACTTTAAACCATTTATTTTCGATTTTCACCATAGATTTCCCTAAGATTTGCTAAGAACCAAAAATTTTAAAAAATATTCGATTTTTAGTGATTTCTTTGGATTTCTAAACTTATTTTAAGTTTTATAAACTTAAAAAGAGTTTAAATCTTTGATTCCTAAATTTGTTCTTGTTTTCTTTCACGTTTAGATGGCTCCAAAATCTAAACATGGGAAGGCACGAGATAACTTTGATAGCAACAAATTCTCTACTGCGGTTGCGCATTTTCGTTTCCATGAATTTGCGACGTCTAGAAAGTTCATTTCTGAATGAAGTTTCTACCATCCTGGAGAAATGATCAAAAACACTATTGTTGTGCACAACTGGCAACGATTTTGTTATTTTACTGCTGTTACTGTTATCCCGATTGTTCGAGAATTTTATGTAAATTTTCTGGATGCCGAGGATAATGAAGTCTTTGTCTGAGGTATCGGAGTAGTATTTAGTCCAGAAAGAATCAACATATTTTATGGCCTGCCACCGACTATTGAGTGCTATTATTCTGGATTATCACCATCTGAGGGAGATTTGGATATGATTATTGCTTATCCGACTAACGGTGATCGGATCTTGGAAGATCGAGAACGTAAAGAGGGTAAACTTCAAATCCTCTGAATTAAATGGTGTATCTAAAGCATGGCACTACTTTATTTTTGCAAGATTGTTACCTTCCAACCACCTGAGTGAAGTGACTAGAGATCGAGCGATCTTAAATTACTGCATTTAGGAGAGGAAGCCTATTGATGTCGGGAGCATTATTTATGATTCTGTGGAGTCTACTGCGAGGTCCATCACTTCTGTTGGATTAGGATTTCCATCTCTGATCTACTCACTATGTGTTAGTAATGGAGTCACTGTCGATATTTCTGAGGAGAAGCTGAAGTCTACTAAGCCAATTGGGCAGGAGAGTGTTAGTATCTATGATCGTCTTCAAGGGAAGAGATCAACCGCTCCTTCTACTTCTGCACATACTTCAGGTAGACCTTATACTTCTAGACTCTCTACTTCTACTGAGCCACCATCAGATTTCTGGGAATCAATGCATGATTAGTTTTTAGAGCAACAGCAGGAGTTATTTCAAATTCAATGCAGGATTGATACTATTGATAGAAAACTGGATCATTTATCTGATTATACCCAGACGAAGAGTAATTACGATGCTGAGTATGATGAAGCCCTAGTCATATTTCTGATGGGTGAACATGATGTTAGATTTCCTACTTTTCCTAGTTTCACACCATTTGTAGATCTTAAGGATGTAGAATTTTCCTTTGGTGATGAAGATGATGATGAGGCTACAGCTAGTGATTACTAGTTATCGATTTCTTTGATGTGCTACTTTGTTAGTTTGTTTTATTTGGATTGTTTGTTAGTTTTGTATTTGATGTATGTTGATCGTTTAGTGTTAGGATTCCGTTGTGTTGAGATCTGAATTTAGAATTAATTTATATGTTGTTTTAGTTTAATGTTTAGTAATAATTATTTTGCTCTGTTTTAATTCTGTTTCAAATTTAATATCATCATCAATTAGCTGCTTGCCCTTCTATATACATGCTTCAATTTTATCTTAATTATTCATAAAAGCATGATTAGAAGTTAATTTTTCTTTTTAAGACTGTTTTACATACTTATTAAAAATTCTGATGATTTTCTTTCTCTCATACTTTCAAATTATCATAGTATACTAAAACTTAAGTTTGGGGGAAGGGAAAATCCATTCAAAATTAAATTTTATTTGTCCTTGAAGAACTAATATTTTCTTAAAAATAAAAAAAACTTTTTAACATAACTTAAGGAATGAAGAATTTATTTGAGATCACTTTTATTTTTGAAATTATAAACAATTTAGTGAAATTAACCAAAATTTTACTATCTTTGATTGATTTTAAGAATAGAATTATTTAACTTAAAGAAGAATGAGATAAAGAAATTTTCTATTCATGGTAGAAAAAAAAGAATTTTAAAGTTATTAAGTAATAAAAAATTATCACTTGAAAAAGAAAAGATTGGAATTCTTTTTGAATTTTTATTTATGTTATAATAATTAAGTGGAAATGTATAAGTTTTGAAAATATAAGTTAAGGATAAGTGAAGTTGAAAACCATTAACAAGCTATCCAGATATAGTAATCCTCTCTCTCTCTCTCATATATATATATATATATATATATATAAAGATAGAGAGGAGAAGCTTGAGGAAATGCCTAATAAAAAATTGGCTTCACTTGAATTATCTTATAGGAAGAAAACTAGTTACATATTTTACTTGATTTTTATACATAAATATTTATTTGGAAAAGCTTTTTCAAGAAGTTCTTTTTCTTGTAAATAATCTATGAAAAGCTTAATATAATAGACTTCTATTATTTTCAAAGTGAATGAAAAGTTTGAAATCTTATGATTTGGTAGTTAAATATTCACTAAATTCTTAAAATTAAACCTAGTTAGTGAAATTGGGTTAATAATTTACTAAAGACTTTATAAAATCAAAAATTATAAGGAATCTTAAATATTTATCTTTTATTTCCAAAAGTTATATTTTATGTAGTAAAAAGAGTTACTTGAGGACAAGTAACATTTAAGTTTGGAGGATTTTGATCTATAAAAAATACCTATTTCTTTATGTCTTAATTCTTATTAATTTCTAAGGATATTATGCTTTAATGAAAGGTATCTTTTGTGTTTTTGGATGTAGGTAATGTAAAAAGGTCTAAGAAGGAAAAAGGAGCAAAAATGGAGCAAAATACCAAAAGTATTAAAAAAATATGGCCTAACGCCTAGGCACCAGAAACTGGCGCCTAAGCGCCAGACTCGATACGAAAACTGTTAAGTTTTTGACAACGTTTGATCAGTTATTTTGACGGAGTGAGCGGTTATTGGACATTCTAGAAGGCTGACAGTTGTTCCTTGATAATAGGCCATGTGATACATTGCATTTGGACGCTCCAAAACGGTTTTAATCGCAAAGAGGTGCGAGCCAAAGTGAAGAGGTGAGAAGAACTGGACCTCAAGGCAACTCTTGAAGCCTATAAATAGAGGCCAATTTCTTCAGAAAACGTGCCCCTCCCATTGCATCCCTTTCTCTTATCTACTTTAGGATCTCTCATCCTTAGAGAGAGAATTAGAGAGAGAAATTTAGGGCCACTTTTGTTTAGTTTAGTGAGTTTATTTTCAAGTTATTACATCTGGAGTTCATTACACAGTGTAGTCAGTAGGAATCAGAAGATTTGTAGAAGAAATATTTGAGATAAGTATATTTTTATATTTGATTCAAAGTTTAATTATCATGTTTTGTTATTTATTTTCAATATGTTACGAGTAGTTAGTTACTTTCTTACTTCAATTATGAAGAGATAGATAAGATAATATAAAGATTCGATGGAGAATTAAAATTCAAAATATTTTCAAAATATTGTGATGAAATTAATACCTGATCTTACTTTACTTTTTAAATTGGCCGTTTAAATTGTTAAAACCCGTTGAAGAGTTTTGAGACCTTGAAGAAGAACTCTTAACTTGTGAATGTCACATGAATCCTTGGGTAGTCGAAGGCCATGTGCGGGCTATTCATGGTGAAGTGCAAATAAATAGGAAGATAATATTGAAGGGCGTAGAATTGATAAGTTTTTAGAGTGACAGACTAAATTCTTATAATTTGATTTATACACTAGGAAAAGGTCACTAGTAGGGCCGACCATAGCCACCCTTGGACATCTAGAAGTTTGAGCCTAGATTAACCCATTCTACTAACAATACATCTGTACCTATTCTGTAAATTAGTCAATGTTCTTTACGCCTGGATCAATAGGTAAAGAATAGGAATGCTTCTATTTGGAACAATACCATAAATCAAATTCTCCAACGAATATTAAATTATCTTAAAAATCTTAGATTAATTGAAGGAAAGAAAGTTGTTTATTTTATATAGAATTCATAAAATCATTATCTTATTATTGTTTTCTTTATTTGCATCTAGTAAATTAATAGTAATTTATTATCAAATTAAAAGACAAAATAAAAATATTTTTACTATTTTATTTCGCTTTTACTTCATAGAAAATTTATTTCTATAAATCTTCCCTGTGGGATCTATACTGGGGTCTTTATTTAAAAACCCTATATTACTTGAAACGATAAGTATACTTGTGTAGTACCCCTAGTGTGTAAAAATATTTACTAAATTATATAATATTAATTTTATACACTAGCCGCTATTTATAAATTAAGTCAAAGTTTTTGGCTATCTTTTGGAAGCAAACATCACTACGTTAAGCGCGGCTCGGGTCACCCGCTTTAGAGGGAAAAAATTTAATTTAATTTATATGTAGATTTAATTTAGGGAAAAAATACAACTAAACTGATATCATATCCCTAATAGTTCAAATAGTCGAGCACTGTTCCTTAAACCACACATTTATCCCAAAGAATAAGCACGTTACTTAACGGCAGGACTTAATTAAATGAACTAGAAAATTTATGACATTTGTTTTATCTGCAAAACTTTTGTTTTGACCGATATATTTCCCCTATCTAATACAGATGAATTAGATAGGGTTTATATTAATGCTTGGTTCGTTTACGTTTCCTATAAGGGTAAGTCTCTATAGTTAATTACATCTTAGATGACCGAAGTCACCTAAGAAAACTCTGGATTTAGATCAGGAAATATATTTTTACGAATTGACTTTGAAAGGCTAAAGATTTTCAATGAAAGTAAGCTAATCAGAATCCAATAGGTGAGTGGTTTTAAGTTCTAGAATAGTTGTTGTAGGAACCCAAAGGAGGAAGAACTAGGAGAGGTCATTGATCCAAGAAGGAGTCTTGGTGACTTCCCAATCTATCCTATTGTTTGGCTTCAATTTGAGACAAATAATTTTAGTTTCATCATTTCAATTTTAATTAATTAGGGATTACACTACTTGATGTCGATCAGGTGAATAGCTTGGAAGATATGAGGATTTATGTTATATCGGATGACAACCTCGGAAACCTATGGTGAGTTGGGGCTTATATTGCACTAAGTGCAAAGGCCTAAAAGATAAGATGAGGGTTTATGCCACACTAGTCAGGCTACCTCAAAGCCCCATAGTTTGTTATTTAAATCTAAGGAATAGTTTAGATGAAGCAGACATGTTCTGTTATTGAAGATGGTCGTGCTGCCCACGGTGTAAGCTCCGAGCTCCTTGTTGTTGCAGAATCTTTACTTTAAGAAGTGACAATCAGGGGGTGAGAGCAGTGTCATGTTCTAGAAGGTTTTAAATTGAGTTGACTTAGTGTTTTAATTAAAACAAATGTTTTAGTTGATTATGGTGACACCGGTTAGGATCCTACGGTTCCCTCATTCCGACACCACAATTTTAGTCGGATTCACTTAGTCCAAATTAATTTGCTAAACTCAGCTGAATGAGTTCCACACTTTCATTTAGACCATGGGAAACACCATTAGCAACACGCAGGTTACCTCCTCCGAGGGATTCCCGGTCATCCAAGAGACGTTTTAAATTAGTTGAAGTTGCAAGTTTATTTTAGGTTGTGATTAAATTTTGAGTTATTTTATATTTTGAATGTTGTGAGGTAATTTTAATTTTCACAGGCAAGTATCATGATTTTCAATAAATGAAATGTACAGTAAAGAACCAAAGGTAAAGTGTAGTAAAGAAGAAATAGAAGTAGTGGTGTATGTAGTAAAGTAAAACAACAGTAGCAGGTAAATAGTGCAAGTATGTGCTGAGGTGTGCGTGAAAATGTAAAGCCGTGTAGGAAAATTCGAAATAATCGATTCGTAGAAAATTTGATGGAAAAACATTGGAAACAAGGTTCGTAGAAAACTCAGGAAAAACTCGTAGAAAACTCGTAGGAAAACTCATAGAAAACCGTGAAGAACGGACTACAAGTCCGGAAAGACCGTAAGCACGATGGCGCGAAGGACTCAGAGCTGTGTTATATATCCCGATCTTAGGTGATAGCTACCAGACCAACACCCTACAGAAGGCAGTTGACCCTCGATCCACAGCAATGCACCAAAAACTTGGTTTGCAATCGCCAAACAATGCAGTAATTTATGTTATCAAAAATATGTTATAGCCAATACTTTGACTCAAATAATAATAGCGGCTAGTGTATATAAATATTATTTTATGGAAATATTTTACACACTAGGGGTACTACGCAAGTATACGTATCGCTTCAAGTAATATAGGGCTTTAAATAAAGACCCCGATATTTATCCCATGAGGAGGATTATAGATTTTTTTTAAATATTTTGATTTTATTTTTATGTATTTCTTTTAACGTTAAAAAGTTGATAATTAATTTACTAGATGCAGATTTAAAGCAGTAATAAAGTAATGATTGATGTAAATAAAAATAAACAAACAAATTCCTTCCTTTCAATTAATCCAAGACTTTTTAGACACTGTAATATTCGTGGAGAATATAAATTTATGGTATTGTGCCAAATAGAAGCATTCCTATTCTTTACCATCGCTCGATAGTATAAAGAACATTGGCTAATCTATAGATTAGGTCTAGATGTATTGTTAGTAGAATGGGTTAATCTAGGCTCACACTACTAGATGTCCAAGGGTGGCTATAGTCGGCCCTACTAGTGACCCTTTCCTTCTCTATAAACCAAATTAGAAGAATTTAGCCTGTCACTCTAAAAACTTATCAATTCTATGCCCATTAAATAATATCTTCCTATTTATTTGCACTTTACCTTGAATAACCCGCACAAGGCCTTCGACTACCCAAGGATTCATGTGATATCTACTAGATAAGAATTCATCTCCTTCTAGGTCTCAAAACTTTTCAACAGATTTTAACAATTTAAATGGCCAATTTAAATTGTAAATTAAGATCCGGTATTAATATCATCACAATGTTTAAAATATATATATAGTTTTTAATTCTACAATGAATTTTATATTATCTTATTTATCTTTTCATAATTGAAAGGAGAAAGTAAAGTAACTACTCAGAACACATTGAATTTAAACAACAAAACATATAAATAAAACTTTGAATCAAAATACAAATACTTATCTCAAGTGTTTCTCCAATTGAACCTCTGAATCCTTCTGACTCCAAAGTAAATAGACTTCAAAAGCACCGACTCTTCAAATACTCTTAATACAAACTCTAAAATAAACTCTCTAATTAATAAAAGAAACTATAAATATGACCCTTAAAATACTTCTTTAATTTCTCTCTCTAAATGGAACTATGGGGCTAGGGGACTAGGTTGGGCGTTGGTGGTTTTTGGGCCCTTTTCTCTGAAGGAGTAGCCTCCTATTTATAGGCTTCAAGGGTTGCCTTGAGGCACCTCTTCAAAATGTGTCCATGTTCAATGAATCTTCTAGAAGGTGTGTCTGGCGCCTAGGCGCCGGACTCTCCGTCTAGTTCTTCACACCTCTTCACTTTGGATCATACCTCTTTGCGATCATAACCGTTTCCAAGTGTCCAAATACAATGTTTTACATGTTCTATAATCCAGGAATAACTGACAACCTTCTAGATGGTCCAAACTGTCAAAATAACCGTCTAAAAGTCGTCAAAAATCTTACAGAATTCTGTATCAAACTGGCGCCTAGGCGCCGGATTCTGGCGCCTAGGCGCCAGACCAATTATTTTGACAATTTTGCATTTTGGCTCCATTTTTTCTCCTTCTTGCTCCTTTTTCATCCTTTTTTCCTTCTTGAACATTTTTGCATCACCTACATCCAAAACACAAAAAATACCTTTCATTAAAGCGTATTATCCTTAAAAATTTGATAAAAATCAAGGCATAAAAATATGTATTTTTTTCATGGATCAAAATCCCCCTAACTTAAACGTTACTTTTCCTTAAGTAACCCTTTTTACTATATAAAATGTAAAACAATTGGAATAAAAGGTAAATATTTAAGATTTCTTATAATTTTTTATTTTATAAAGGCTTTAGTAATTCATTAATCAAATTTAACTAACTAAGTTTAATTTTAAGAATTTAAAGAATATTTAACCACCAAATCATAAGATTTAAAAAAAATTTTATTCACTTCAAAAATAATTGTAGTTTATTATATTAAGATTACATAAATTATTTACAAGAAGAAAATCTTCTTGAAAATCTTTTCTAATAAAGATACATACATAAAAATTAAGTAAAATATGTAATCATTTTTTTTTCTTACAATCTAATTCAAGTGAAGCCAATTTTTGATTATGCATCTCCTCAAGCTTCTCCTCTCTTTATTTTTTTTTACAGAGAGGATTACTATATCTAGATAGCCTGTTAATGGTTTTGAACTTCGCTATCCTTAACTTATATTTTAAAACTTATACATTTTCACATAATTACTATAACACGAATAGATTTCAAAGAGAATTTTAATCTTTTCTTTTTCATGTTATAATTTTTTATTTCTTAATACTTCTAAAATTCAATTATTTCTACTATGAATAGAAAAATTTCTTAATCTTACTCTTCTTTAAGTTGAATAATTATATTCTTAAAATCAATCAAAGTTATTAAAATTTTGGTTAAGTCTGCTAAATTATTTATAATTTCAAAAAATTAAATGATCTTAAATAGATTTTTCATTCCTTATGTTATGTTAATATTTTTTTTAGAAAATATTAGTTCATTAAGGACAAATAAAATTTAAATTTGCATGTATTTTCCCTTCCCCCAAACTTAAGTTTTGGTATATCATGAAAAAAATTAAAGTATGAGAGAAAGAAAGGTATAATTTGAAAATGAATTTTTATAAGTATGTAAAAACAGTCTAAAAAGAAAAATTTACTTCTACATATTTTTTATGAATATTACTGAAATAATGAAGCATATATAAAAGTAAGCAGGCTCATCATTTTTTAATATCAGTAGCTGAATTAAATGACTATACTACTAATAGTAATAGAAACAAAACAACATTACTAACTATTTAAGAATACTAAACAGTAGGCTGAAACAGAAATAAACCTTTATTCATCCAAATTTCAGTCTTCAACACAATACACTAAATATTTAAAACAGTCTCAACATCAAACAATCCACACAAAGTTTCATAAACAAATCTACACTAACAAACAACAAACAACAAACATCACTAGCAAACAAGAAATAAACTAACAACAGAATCAACACATCTCAGAGGTAAATCAAGCTACAAATCACTATCTGTAGCCTCATCATCGTCATCACCAAAAGAAAACTCCACATCCTTTGGATCAACATACGGTGAAAATTTAGGACAGGTAGGAAACTGAACATCATGCTCACCCTTCAAGAATCTCACTAAAAACTCTGAATACTCAGCATCATACTCACTTTTCCTTCGCATAAACTCAGATAAATGATCAATCTTCTTGTCTATAGTATCTACTCTACAGTGAGTTAGAAATAACTCATTCTGCTGCTTCAGAAATTAATCATGCATCGATTCCCGGAAACTAGATGGTGGCTCAGCAGTAGAAGTAGAAGTTCTAGAAGTAGAAGCTTTACCTGGAGTATGTACAGAAGTAGAAGGACCAGTAGATCTCTTCCCTCGAAGACGATCATAAATGCTAACACTCTCCTGCCCAATTGGCTTTATAGTCTTCAACTTCTCCTCTGATATATCAGCAGAAATTCCATTGCTCATGCATAAAGAATAAATAAAGGATGGGAATCCTAATCCTACAGAAGTGCTGGATCAAGCAATTGATTCCACTGAATAATAAATATTAATGCCAATATCTATCGACTTCCTCTCCTGAATGCAATAGTTCAGGATAGCTCGATCTCTGGTAACTTCACTCAGGTGGTTGGAAGGTAGAAGTCTAGTAGAAATAAAATAATGACATGCCTTTGAAATACCATTTAGCTTAGATGATTTGAAGTTTACCTGTTTGTCGTTCCGGATCTTCCAAGCTCCAGTGCCATCAGTCAGATATGCAATAATCATCTCAAAATCTCTCTCAGATGGAGATAAACTAGAATAGTAACACTTGATGGTAGGTGGCAGGCCGTAGAAAATATTGATCCGTTCCGGAGTAAATCCTACTCCGACACCTCTAACAAAGACTTCGTAGTCTTCTGCAACCAAAAAGTTGGCATAAAACTCGCGTACAATAGGAATAGCGGCAACAGCAGTGAAATAACAGAATTGTTGCCAGTTGTGTGCAATGATCGTATTCTCGATCATTTCATGAGGATTGTAAAAACCACGCTTTGAGATAAACTTTCTTGAAGTCTTAAATTCGTGATAACGAAAATGCACTGCCGCAGTCGAAAACTTGCTGCTGTCGAAATTTTCTCGTGCCTTTCCTCGCTTAGATTTTGGTGCCATCTAAACATGAAAAAAAAACACAAATAAATTTAGGAATCAAATATTTAAACTCTTTTTAAGCCTGAGAAACTTATAATGAGTTTAAAAATCTATGGAGAAACTCTAAAAATATCAATATTTTTCAAAATTTTGGTTTTTAGCAAAAAATAGGAAAAACTATGGTAAGAATAAAAAATAAATTAATTAGAAGGTAGATCTGACCTCGAGATGAAGAAATTAGGTGATTTTGGGCTCAAAAAGATGATTTATTGACCTCAAGTTGGATCTAGGGGGTGTATTTTCATGGAAAAGAGGAAGGGAATGAAGCTTAGGCGTCAACCATGGCTAATGGGATTTAAATGCTAATTTTCGGTAAGCAGGCTGAACCGGCGCCTAGGCGCCGAATTCTGGCGAGTAAGCGCCAGACTTGCCTTTCACAAAAATCACTTTAAAAATTTTATTTTCCACCAAAACTCATAAATTCAACATCCAATTACTCATATTAGAGTAGTGCTTCAGTTTCCTACTTCCAAAATATTTCCCAAAAATTTTAAAAATAAAAATTAAATCCACCAATTAAACACAAGGTTTAAATCAAACTCTTCTAATTCCATTCAAAATCTTTAATTTTGGCTCAATACAATACATATAAGTGTAGTAATATGATTCAAGTCCTAACAAACAATCAAACTACACAGTTTCAAAGCAAATACAACACACATTGAACAATAAAACAAACACACAAACAACACATTCGATTTACTAAATTGATACAACGACACACTAATAAAAGTCTAGATCACACCACAATAACTATCTAATCTTCAAATTAGAAATTTCCATTCTCTTCACAAGGAAGATTACTAGGCCTATTTAGGAAGAATACTAACGCCCTCAGAAAATCCGAAGCCGTTTTCTCGTTGATTCGTTTGTTGTTCACATACATCTCCACTTGAGCATCTTGATAAGCCGCTAGATGATCAAATTGAAGCTTTGCCTGCCATTCCAGATGTTCAATTTGATGATACATCTCATGGAGGCGATCTCCAATACTTTTGAATTCTACTTCAAATTTATCTAGACGACTTGAAATTTTCTCCAAACTTACAGCGATAAAACCATTGAAGTAGGGTTAAGGATCCTTTGAACTTTTGTCTCTAGCCTCTTCTCCAAGATTTCTTCTCTCCATTTCTTCAAAAATCCTCTCTAATCTCTCAAGAATGAAGTGTCTAGGTCGTAATTTTGATTGCTTAGGGATTGGGGACGAAGATGGGGTAATATAAAGGAGAAAATCGTGTGAAAAACTAAAAATTTTTAGTTTTTACACGATCTAGTAACTGTGGCGCTTAGGCGCCAAATCTGGCACCTAGTCGTGGACCCATCGATATACAGTTTTACTCTGGCGCTTAGGCACCAAATTTCGGCGCCTAGGCACCGGAACCATGTTCGACCTCGTTTCGCTTATCGTCAAATTTCAATGTTTCATTCTCCAAAATAGGTAAATTAGAATGGTATGATCAATATAAACTTAGTAACACAAATTATAAACAATCATAATGAAGGTTAACTTGATCTTCTTTTTACTCACATATGAAATGGAGTGATCCAAAGTCCAAACTTTATATACTTCGAGATAATTTTTAGCTAAAGTCAATGAAGACTTGTTAGCATCCAATTTTCTAAAGTTATATAAAATTAGTCAAGACCGAGGCATAACCTTACATTAAAAATGTTAAACACACAAAAATAATTATGGGTTGCCTCCCACAAAGCGCTTGGTTTAACGTCGTCAGCCCGACCTAATTAAATCTTTAATAAGGTAGACTCAACTCGTAAGCCTTTTTATAAATCATTTTAATGTCTCCCAAATAAGGGTTCAGTCTTAATCGGTTAACTTTAAATATTTTTCCTCTTTTGGGGTCTTTAATATCCACAGCTCCATAATGGTATACTTTCTCAATTATATATGGTCCCATCCATTTAGATTTTAATTTTTCAGGAAAAAAGTCTTAAACGAGTATTAAATAATAATACTTCTTTTATAGGCTCAAATATTTTTCCTGAAATCTTTTTATCATGTAACATCTTCATTTTCTCTTTATAAATTTTTACATTTTCATATGATTCATTTCTTATTTCATCCATCTCATTTTATTGTAATAATCGTTTTTCTCCTGCAGTATTCAAATAAAAATTGAACACCTTTATCGCCCAATAAGCTTTATGTTCAAGTTCAACAGGTAAGTGAAAATGTTTACCATAAATTAACAGGTAAGTTGACATTCCGATTGGTGTCTTATAAGCTGTTTTATATGTCTATAATGAGAATCAAGTCTGTCAAGCCAATCAGTTCTTTTAGGATTAACAGTCTTCTTTAAAATTCTTTTAATTTCTCTGTTTGGTACTTCAGTCATTCCACTTGTTTGAGGGTGATACGCAGTTGCAATTCTGTGTTTGATTCCAAATTTTTCCAGTAATAATTGAATTCTTATATTTCTAAAATGACTTCTACCATGTGTGATAATTACCTTAGGCATTCCAAATCTTGAAAAAATCATTTTCTTTAAAAATTTTGAAACACTTTTGGAATCACAGTTAGGTAAAGCTACAGCTTCAATCCACTTTGAAACATAATCAACTGCTAATAAAATATAAATCTTTCCGGATGATGGTACAAATGGTCCCTTAAAGTCTAAACCCCATATATAAAAAATTTCAACTTCCAATATATAGTTTAAAGACATTTCATCTTTTCTAGATATATTTCTCATCCTTTGACATTGATCACATGTTTTCACATAATGTCTTACATCTTTAAAAAAGGTAGGCCAATAAAATCCTAAATTTAAAATTTTAAATGCAGTTTTATCTACTCCAAAGTGTCCTCCAAAATCGGAATCTTGACATTTCTGAATAATAGCAAATGTTTCTTCATAAGGTACACATCTTCGAATTACAGAATCTCTTCCTAATTTAAATAAATGAGGATCTTTCCAAATATATGATTTTGCATCATTTTCAAATTTCTTAATATATTTGGTATTCAATCCATAAGGTAAAATATTGCTAACTAAATAGTTAACCATATCCGCATACCAAGGCGTTTGGCATCCTTGAATAACATATAAATGTTCATAAGGAAATTTCTCATTTATATTTTCCACAGTAATAACATCATTCTTAATGCTAGATAAATGATCAGCAATTTGGTTATCAGTTCCTTTTCTATCCACTATTTGAAAATCAAATTCTTGTAGAAGTAAAACCCATCTTATCAGTCTAGGCTTAACATTTTTTTGTCATTAAATATTTAATAGCGGAATGATCAGTATGAACTATGCATTTGGTACCAAGAAGATAAGGTCTAAATTTATCAAAGGCATAGACTATAACTAAAAGCTCTTTCTCAGTAGTAGTGTAATTTCTTTGAGTTTCAGAAAGAGTTTTACTAGCATAATATGTAACTTTGAAAATTTTCTCATATTTTTGTCCCAATACAGCTGCAATTGCAAAATCACTTGCATCACACATTAATTCAAAGGGTTTATTCCAATTAGGTGCAATAATTATAAGTGCAGTTATTAATTTTTATTTTAAAATATTGAAAGCATTAGTACAGTCTTCATTAAATTCAAATTTAGCTTCTTTTTCCAATAAATGACTAAGAAGTTTAGCAATTTTAGAAAAATCCTTTATATATCTTCTATAAAATCTAGCATGACCCAGAAAACTTCTCACATCAGTAACAGTTGTAGGGGGTTGCAGTTCAACAATAATTTTCACTTTTGCTTGATCAACTTCCATCCTTTTTTGTGAAATTTTGTGACCAAGTACAATGCCTTCTGTGACCATAAATTAACATTTTTCCCAGTTCAGAACTAAATTTGTTTCTTCACATCTTTTCAGAACTTTGGAAATATTTTCCAAACAAGATTCAAAAGAAGTTCCAAAGACTGAAAAATCGTCCATAAATATTTCAATTCCTTTGTCAATCAAATCACAAAATATTGACATCATACATCTTTGAAAAGTTGTAGGTGAATTACCTAAACTGAAAGGCATTCTTCTAAACACAAATTTTCCGTAAGGACTTGTACATGTTGTTTTCCCTTGGTCCTCAGGAGCGACATGTAATTGATGATAACCAGAATATCCATCTAGAAAATAGAAATATGAATGTCCAACTAATTTATCAAGCATTTGATCCAAGAAAGGTAAAGGAAAATGATCCTTTCTAGTGGAGTCATTTAATTTCCAATAATCAATGCAAATTCTCCATCTAGTAACTTGTCTTGTAGGAATTAGTTCATTTTTTTCATTAATAATGACAATTACTCTTCCTTTCTTCGAAACACAATGAATAGGAATTACCCATTAGCTATCCGAAATAGGATAAATAATTCCAACATCTAACCATTTTAAAATTTCTTTTTTAACAACCTCTTTCATGATAGGATTTAATCTTCTTTGAGGTTGAATATCAGGTTTAAAATCTTCTTCCATTAAAATTCCATGCATACAGATGGAAGGGCTTATTCCTCTTATATCAGCAATAGTCCAAACAAAAGCTTTTTTATAATTCTTTAACACTCATATCAGTTTTTCTTCTTGATCTAAAGTTATTTAAGAAGAAATAATAACAGGTAAAGTTAATGAATTTCCAAGAAAAGCATACTTTAAATATGCAGGTAACATTTTTATTTCCAGTTTAGGGGCTTTTTTAATTGAGGGTAAAAGTATATCATTTTGTGTTATGTCCAAAATTTCCAAGTTATCTTTAATATAATGAGTTTCTTTAGATAATTCTTCTTCTTTTAGTTCTTCATTTTCATCAGTTAATAATTCAATTTTTTCTTCAGAAATGACTTTACATTTTTATTGATAAAGTTTTTTAATTATATAATCAATAACATCCATTCGATAACATTTTTCTTTATCAGGGTACTTCATTGATTTAAGAACATTGAATTTAATCTCTTGATCATTAAGTCTCATGGTTAATTCTCCTTTTTGCACATCAATCATAGCTCGTCCAGTAACTAGAAAAGGTCTCCCTAAAATAATTGGAATTTCTTTATCTTCTTCCATATCAAGTATAATGAAATCCACAGGAAAAATAAATTTATCCACTTTAACAAGAACATCCTCTATAACTCCTTTAGGGTAGGTGATAGATCTATCAGCTAACTGAAGGGTTACAGTGGTGGGAGTAATCTCTCCTAAATTCAACCTTCGAAAAATAGAAAATGGCATGAGATTAATACTTGCTCCTAAATCACATAAAGATTTTCCACAAAATTTTTCTCTAATAGCACAAGGTATAGTAAAACTTCCAAGATCTTTAAGTTTCTGAGGTAATTTTTTTTGAATTATTGCACTACATTCTTCACTTAATGCAACAGTTTCAAAAGCTTCAAATTTTCATTTCTTACTTAAAATATCCTTCATAAATTTTGCATAAGTTGGCATTTGTTCCAAAGCTTCAGCAAAAGTATGTTAATGGTAAGTTTCTTAAAAATTTCAAAGAACTTAGAAAATTGATGATCAAGCTTATGTTGTTTTAGTCTTTGAGGAAAAGGTAGTGGTGGTTTTTCAACTTCCACATTCATAGGAATAACAGTCTAATCTTAACTAGGAGAAGGAGTTTCTTTAGGTTTTTCAATCACTTCAACCTCAATCTCATTTTCAATTTCATTCTGCATACTTTCTTTTAATTCCTTTCCACTTTTAAGTTGCACAGCTTTAACATGTTCATGTTCTTTTCCAGTTTCTTTTGGATTGACTTTAACATTACAAGGAAGTGTTCCTGGAGGTCTGTAATTAATTAAATTAGAAATTTGTCCCATTTGATTCTCAATATTACGAATAACAGTGTTTTGATTTTGTAATTAATTACTTAGTTGTAAAATTAATTCTTCTATAGATAACTTTTTCTGTTGATTATTAAATCCAGGTGGTTTAGAGTTTGAATTTACTTGATTGTTCCAATTTCCAGTTGGATGGGATTGATTTTTACCCCATTCTTATTGTGAATTATTCCAGTTAAAATTAGGGAGATTTTTCCATCCAGGATTATAATAATTGGAATAAGGGTTATTTTTACTAGCAATAGCTTGTAAAGTTTCAATAGTTTGAGAATCTTCAATATTAGCAGAGTTGTTATGTGATATATTGATAACAAAATTATCTAATTTCTTAGATATAACAGCTACTTGTGAAGCTAAGATAGAAAAAACTTGGGGTTCATGAATACTTGCCATTCTTTTAGGATTAATCCTTTCAAAAGGCCATTGAAAATTATTGTTAGCCATTTCTTCAATTAAAGTATAAGCTTCTTCAAATGATTTAGCCATTAAAGAACCTCCACCAGCAGACAGATCAATAATTGATTTAAGTGATCCAATTAGTCCGTTATAAAATGTTTGAATAATTAACCAATCAGGTAAAGCATGATGAGGACATTTTCTTAATAGTTCTTTAAATCTTTTCCAAGTTTCATAAATTGTCTCCCCGTCAAATTGACTAAATGAAGTAATATCATTTATCAATTTAGCAGTTTTAGAAGGAGGAAAATATTTAGCAAGGAATTTTTGTGCCATTTTAGCCCATGTTTTAATAGAACATGTTGCTAATAAGTTCAACTACATCTTTGCTTTATCTCTTAAAGAAAAAAGGAAAGAGTCAAAGTCTAATAGCATCATCAGAAACATTGTTATATTTAAAGGTAACACAATGTTCTAAAAAACTAGCAAGGTGTAAATTTGGATCCTCATTTCGTGTTCCACCAAATTGATTATTTTGAACCATTTGAATAATAGACAGTTTAAGCTCAAAAGAATTAGCATCTACAGTAGGTATTTGAATACTACTATGAAGTTAAACAACTGTAGGGTTAGCATAATCCCTTAATGGTTTGTAAACATTTTGTTCATTAATTTCAATTAGATTTTGTAAATTATTATGTAAATTAGCCTTCTCTTGATATTTTTGAATTTGTTTTTTTTAATTCTTCTAACAGTTCTTTCTAATTCAGAATCTAAATGTAATAATCCTTCAAATCCAGAACTACGCATAAAAAGTAAATAAAAAGTAAAATAGTAAGAAACAAAATTATTATTATTTTTATTTTTATTTTTGTTTTTGTTGTTTTTTAAATGTTTTTGTATTTTATATTTTTGACAATAAATAAAATATATAAAATAAAAGATTTAAAATCTATAAACCAAATTACAAGAATTTAGCCTGTCACTCTAAAAACTTATCAATTCTACGCCCATTAAATAATATCTTCCTATTTATTTGCACTTCACCTTAAATAACCTGCTCAAGGCCTTCGAATACCCAAGGATTCAAGTGATATCTACTAGTTAAGAATTCATCTCCTTCTAGTTCTCAAAACTCTTCAACAGATAACAATTTAAATGGCCAATTTAAACAGTAAATTAAGATCCGATATTAATATCATCACAATGTTTAATATATATATATATATAAATATATATATATATATATATATATATATATATATATAGTTTTTAATTCTCCAACAAATTTTATATTATCTTATTTATCTTTTCATAATTGAAAGGAGAAAGTAAAGTAACTACTCATAACACATTGAATTTAAACAACAAAATATATAAATAAAACTTTGAATCAAAATACAAATACTTATCTCAAGTGTTTCTCCAACTGAACCTCTGAATCCTTCTGACTCCAAAGTAAATAGACTTCAAAAGCACTGACTCTTCAAATACTCTTAATACAAAATCTAAAATAAAATCACTAATTAATAAAAGAAACTATAAATATGGCCCTTAAAATATTTCTCTAATTTCTCTCTCTAAATGGAACTATGGGGCTAGGGGACTAGTTTGAGCGTTGGTGGTTTTTGGGCCCTTTTCTTTGAAGGAGTAGCCTCCTATTTATAGGCTTCAAGGGTTGCCTTGAGGCACCTCTTCAAAATGTGTCCATGTTTAATGAATCTTCTAGAAGGTGTGTCTGGTGCCTAGGTGCCGAACTCTGCGTCCAGTTCTTCACACCTCTTCACTTTGGATCGCACCGCTTCGCGATCCTAACCTTTTCCAAGCTTCCAAATACAATGTATCACATGTCCTATAATCCAGGAATAACTGCTAATCTTCTAGATGGTCCAATAACCGCTAACACCGACAAAAAAACAGTCCAAAAGTCGTCAAAAATCTTACAGATTTCTGTATCGAACTGGCGCTTATGCGCCGGTTTCTGGCGCCTAGGCGCCAGACCAATTATTTGACAATTTTGCATTTTGGCTCAATTTTTGCTCCTTTTTGCTTCTTTTTCATCCTTTTTTCCTTCTTGAACATTTTTGCATCACCTACATCCAAAACACAAAAATACCTTTCATTAAAGCATAATATCCTTAAAAATTTGATAAAAATCAAGGCATAAAAATAGGTATTTTTTTCATGGATCAAGATCCCCCAAACTTAAACGTTACTTGTCCTCAAGTAACCATTTTTACTATATAAAATGTATAACAATTGGAATAAAAGGTAAATATTTAAGATTTCTTATAATTTTTGATTTTATAAAGGCTTTAGTAAATCATTAACCAAATTTAACTAACTATGTTTAATTTTAAGAATTTAAAGAATATTTAACTACCAAATCATAAGATTTCAAAATTTTTTTATTCACTTAGAAGATAATTGTAGTTTATTATATTAAGATCACATAAATTATTTACAAGAAGAAGATCTTCATGAAAATCTTTTCTAATAAAGATACATGCATAAAAATTAAGTAAAATATGTAATCAGTTTTTTTCTTATAAGCTAATTCAAGTGAAGCCAATTTTTGATTAGGCATCTCCTCAAGCTTCTCTTCTCTCTCTCTCTCTCTCTCTTTTTACAGAGAGGATTACTATATCTGGATAGCCTGTTAATGGTTTTGAACTTCAATATCCTTAACTTATATTTTCAAACATATACATTTTCACTTAATTACTATAACATGAATAGATTTCAAAAAGAATTTCAATCTTTTATTTTTCAAGTTATAATCTTTGATTTCTTAATACTTCTAAAATTCAATTATTTCTACTATGAATAGAAAAATTTCTTAATCTTACTCTTCTTTAAGTTGAATAATTCTATTCTTAAAATCAATCAAAGTTATTAAAATTTTGGTTAAGCTTGCTAAATTATTTACAATTTCAAAAATTTAAATGATCTTAAATAGATTCTTCATTCCTTATGTTATGTTAATATTTTTTTAGAAAATATTAGTTCATTAAGGACAAATAAAATTTAAATTTGCATGTATTTTCCCTTCCCCCAAACTTAAGTTTTGGTATATCATGAAAAAAATTAAAGTATGAGAGAAAGAAAGGTATAATTTAAAAAGGAATTTTTATAAGTATGTAAAAACAGTCTAAAAAGAAAAATTTACTTCTACATATGCTTTTTATGAATTTTACTAAAAAAACGAAGCATATATAAAAGTAAGCAGGCTCATCATTTTTTTATATCAGTAGCTGAATTAAATGACTATACAACTAATATTAACAGAAACAGAACAACATTACTAACTATTTAAGAATACTAAACAGTAGGCTGAAACAGAAATAAACCTTAGTTCATGCAAATTTCAGTCTTCAACATAATACACTAAATATTTAAAATAGTCTCAACATCAATCAATCCACACAAAGTTTCATAAACAAATCTACACTAACAAACAACAAACAACAAACAACACTAGCAAACAAGAAATAAACTAACAACATAATCAACACATCTCAGAGGTAAATCAAGCTACTAATCACTATCTGTAGCCTCGTCATCGTCATCACCAAAAGAAAACTCCACATCCTTTGGATCAACATACGGTGAAAATTTAGGACAGGTAGGAAACTGAACATCATGCTCACCCTTCAAGAATCTCACTAAAGACTCTGAATACTCAGCATCATACTCACTTTTCCTTTTCATAAACTCAGATAAATGATCAATCTTCTTCTCTATAGTATCTACTCTGCTGTGAGTTAGAAATAACTCATTCTGCTGCTCCAGAAATTGATCATGCATCGATTCCCAGAAACTAGATGGTGACTCAGCAGTAGAAGTAGAAGGTCTAGAAGTAGAAGCTTTACGCAGAGTAGGTACGAAGTAGAAGGACCGGTAGATCTCTTCCTCGAAGACGATCATAAATGCTTAACACTCTCCTGCCCAGTTGGCTTTGTAGTCTTCAACTTCTCCGCTGATATATCAGCAGAAACTCCATTGCTCATGCATAAAGAATAAATCAAGGATGAGAATCCTAATCCTATAGAAGTGCTGGATGTAGTAATCGATTCCACTGAATCATAAATAATACTGCCAATATCTAAAGACTTCCTCTCCTGAATGCAGTAGTTTAGGATAGCTCGATCTCTAGTAACTTCACTCAGGTGGTTGGAAGGTAGAAGTCTAGCAGAAATAAAATAATGACTTGCCTTTGAAATACCATTTAGCTTAGAAGATTTGAAGTTTATCCTTTTGTCGTTCTGGATCTTCCAAACTCCAGTGCCATCAGTCAGATATGCAATAATCATCTCAAGATCTCCCTCAGATGGAGATAAACCAGAATAGTAGCACTCGATGGTAGGTGGCAGGCTGTAGAAAATATTGATCCGTTCTGGAGTAAATCGTACTCCGACACCTCTAACGAAGACTTTGTAGTCTTCTACATCCAAAAAGTTGGCATAAAACTTCCGTACAATAGGAATAACGACAACAGCAGTGAAATAATAGAATCGTTGCCAGTTGTGTCCAACTATCTTGTTCTCGATCATTTCAATAGGATTGTAAAAACTGCGCTCCGAGATAAACTTTCTTGACATCGCTAATTCGTGATAACGAAAATGCACTGCCGCAGTCGAAAACTTGCTACTGTCGAATTTTTCTCGTGCCTTTCCTCTCTTAGATTTTAGTGCCATCTAAACGTGAAAGAAAACACAAATAAATTTAGGAATCAAATATTTAAAATCTTTTTAAGCTTGAGAAACTTATAATGAGTTTAAAAATCCAAGGAGAAACTCTAAAAATATAAATTTTTTTCAAAATTTTGGTTTTTAGCAAAAAATAGGATAAACTATGGTAAGAATAAAAAATAAATGGATTAGAATGTAGATCTGACCTCGAGATGAAGAAATCAAGTGATTTTGGGCTAAAAAACATGATGTATTGATCTCAAGATGGATCTAGGGGGTGTATTTTCATGAAAAAGAGGAAGGGGATGAAGCTTAGGCGTCAACCATGGCTAATGGGATTTAAATGCTAATTTTCGGTAAGCATGCTGAACCGGCGCCTAGGCGTGTCGGCATTATTTTTAGGTGTGTGTTGTATTTAGAAAAGGGGTCGCCTAACAGAAATTGTCGGCGAATTTTAAAATTTTAAATTTAGTTTAAATATATATAATTTGAAAAGTAGTATTTGATTTTTAAAATAATTTTAAATTTGAAAATTTTAAGATATGAAATCAAACTGATCTCACATCCCAAATAGTTTATATAAACGAGCACCGTACTACAAACCGTGTATCTATCCCTAAGGATAGACACACCGCTTGATGGTGAAGTTTGGATTAAATAAAGTAAAAGATTTGTGACATCCGTTTGGTCCGCGAACCAATTTTATGTGCCGACAAATTCCCCGCTTAATATGAAAAACATTAAACAGGGTTTATATTACACTGGTTCTTTAAAATTCCCTATAAGGGCAAGCCCCTATAGTTAATTACATCTTAAGTGACGGGAATCACCTAAGAAAACTCTCGATAATAATCGATAGTTACGCCTCAAGAATTTCAAAGTTTAAGTTTTCAAAGGATTGAATTTTGGAATTTCAACGGGGAATGGATCAAGTTTGGAACATTTTGTTTTGGGAATTCAAAGGAAGAAAAGTAGGAGAAATTACAGATTCGAAGCGAACTTCGGTAATTTCCCGACTATCCTATTGTTTGGCTTGGATTTAGAAAAGTCCTAATGTTTATTTAATGTTTTGATCTTGCCGAGTTTTAGTTAATTAGGACTTATATCCGTATGACATGATCATACAAATGGCACAGAAGATGTGAGGGTTTATGTCGTATCGGACGACTACCTCGGAATCCTAAGACCGGTTAGGGCTTAATTTGCAATGCAAATGCCTAACAAAAGGTTGAGGATTTATGTTGCACTAGGCAAACTACCTCGAAGTCCTATGGCTTTGTTGTTTAATTCAAGGAAAGTTTTCTTGATGTAGATTCAAGTTTTGTCGACGACGATGGTCGTGCTTGCCCACCATGCTCCAAGCTCCTTGTTGTTGCAGAGGTTTAGTTTTAGAAGTCGTAAATCAGGAGATGAGAGAAGTGTTTTGGTTTAGAGAAGTCTTAATTTCCAAGTGTTTTTGTGTTTTAATTAAAATAAATCTTAAAGTTGATTATAACGACACCGGTTAAGATCCCACGGTTCCATCCTTCCAGCATCGTTATTTTTATCGGATTCACTTAGTCCAGATGAATTTGCTAAACTCAACTAAATGAGTTCCACACTTTCATTTAGAACGTGGGAAATCCTGTTAGCAACACGTAGGTTACATCATCCGAGGTATTCCCGATCATCCGACGGGACGTTTTAATTTAGTTGTAATTGTAGTTTTGTGTTCCGTTTGTGATTGAATTTTGAGTTGTTTTATATTTTGAAATGTTGTGGCGGTGAATTTTATCTTGCAATGACTTTTTACTTAGTTTTGGTTTCGGTTTTAGGGATTATCCTAAAGGTGTGGGTTTTCATGCAACGATTGTTTATCATGCAAGAAAAGTAAGTGCGATGCGATTAAATAAATTGCAATAAGGTAAATTGTAATAAAATAAAAGCGTACTCGGAGGGTCTTCCCGTCATCCCAAGCTGCACTTAAAACACAATTAGAATATTTAAGGAAGTTCCTAGGTAAAGCTAAGGGAAGGGTTATGGTTTTCTACCAAGTTCCTAATCCTATAGCTAGTCATTTCCTATGACGTCTAGGTTCTTGTATTTTGGTTTGAGGACGATTTTCTTCATCAAAGAATAATTAAGTTCAATTGTTCTTATGAACATCCTATCATATCGAGGAAGTGCTTAAGACAAATCTTAAACATCTTTTCAATATTTCTAGGATTGTTTTAAGTCCAAATGAATTTAATTATATAAATGAATTAATCGTCCGGGGATTCAATTTTGGTTGTTATCTTGCTCAGTGAACTAGGACATTTGAATATCCTATATGTGAAGTAACATTTCATTTAATGTTCTGTTTAGGAGTTATAATAATCAAAGCTTTCGAGGGCAAATTGGTGTTCAAATGATTTAATTTAAGTTAATGGGTTTAAATTTGGAATATTGTTCAAGTTTCTTTATATTTAATTTCTTTATGTCTTAGGTAATGTTATTTAATTCAATTTCATTTAAATTTAATTTAATTTAATTTAATTTAATTTAATTTAATTCAATTTAGTTTGATTTGATATAAATTAATTTAATTTGATTTAATTTAACTTAATTTAATTTAATTTAATTTAATTTAATTTAATTTAATTTGATTTAATTTTAATTTAATTTAATTTAATTTAATTTAATTTAATTTAATTTAATATGTTTTAATTTAATTTAATTTAATTTAATTTAACATTTTTTTAATTTAATTTAGTTTAATTTAATTTAACTTAATTTATTTATTTAATTTGATTTAATTTAATTTAATTTAATTTAATTTAATTTAATTTAATTTAATTTTATTTAATTTTATTTTATTTTTTTTGATTTAATTTAATTTAATCTTTAATTTAATTTTATTTTTAATTTTAATTTAATTGAAAATTTAAAAAGAGTTTAATAATGTAACTTTTTAATTTAATTTAATGATTAGTCCTTTAACATTTTAAAATTTAAATTTGAGTTATCATTTTTAATTAGGTATTAAATATTATTGAAATGATTAATTTAGGGATTTTTTAAATTAAAGAATAAATCTCTTCCTAATAATAATATCCCTATTTAATAATTCCAATTTTATTATTCTTCCAAATTTAATCAATTATTTAATTAAGGTTTATTTCAATTATTTTAAATTGTTTAATGGGTTTCTACCCTTTAATTATTTAAATTTCAATCATCCAAATCATATTAGGATCAAATATTTTACTTGTTAATTTTTATTAAACCTAAAGTTTTAATTAGGGGTTAAAGTTTTTAATTACCATTTTACCCTTCAAGCTTAATAATTTCATAACTCACTAAATTGGGCTCAAATGAACTTGAAATTTTTATGTGACATCACTCATATGCCAATAAAGACATGAGAGGAGAAAATGTGATTTTTCTGTATTTAATTTATTTATATAATTATTTTTAGTGGAAAAAAGGAATTTCCAAGGAAAATTTAATAATATGACCAAGAGAACGTTTCTGTCCTTAAGAAAATTATGTGACATTCCTAATGACCAGAGGACCACTTGGACCAATTTTGGTGATTTTTTGAATTATATTATTTTTATTATAATTATTTTAAGTTTTGGAGTATTAATTAATTTAAAAAATAAAATAAAGGTTGAAAAATGAAATTTATATTTTTCAAAAATCTCTCTGATATCAAGAAAATTAGAGAATCAATTTTTGAAATTTTCTGATTTTTCTATGATTTATTATAATTATTTTAGTGAAAATGCCAAAAAAAATGTATTTTTTAATTTTTAAATTACCTTAGGGCTTTAAAATTTAATATCTCATTAAATAGACCTAAGAAAAATATGGGGTTTGTTCCTAAGTGATTAAAATTCAAAATGTGACATTTTGGTGAATTTTATTATTTTTGTGATTTTTATTATTTTTTTAATTATTAAAATATTAGAATAATGCAAAAAAATCAACTTTTTTAGAAAATTGAAATTTTAATTTTCTTAAATTCCCCTGATATCAGAGAGGCTCCAAAACCAATTTGGTGAATTTTTAAAAAGTATTTTGAAAGTTATGAATTTTTAAAGTTCAAATTGCCTAAATGGCTTAATCAACCCATTTAGTAGGGCTAACCAAGTCCAATTGACTTCAAATTTTTATGGTGGGTTCCTCTGATCCTAAAGGTCAGTGGAGAATTGATTTCAAGTCAATTTGATGTATGGTTAGCTCTAATTAATTAGGGATCTATTTTGGGTGTTTAAGCCAATTAGGGTTATTTTAAATGAGTTAACTCAAAACCTATTTTTCCTAGGGTCCTCTGGTCATAAGAGACATCACCAAATTTTCCTAGAATTTATTTCACAACATGCTAATTATTGGAATTAAAATACTCAAAACAATAACATGAATTTGAAAAATCAATAACTTCTCATAGGGATGGCCTCTGACTTTGGAAAATTCAGTAAATGTTCCCAAATTCAGAGGCTTCAAAAGACCTATGGTCACATGCCATGGTGAATTTCCTATATGCATGGAGAATTAAAATAATGCAGACAGTAAATAAATTATTAAAAATAAAATACTTGATGAAATTAAATGATTTCTTTTCCACATTATTCTCCTCTGTTCACCGAGCAAGAGGGTATTTTTATTTTATTTTTCTAATTTTCCTACACAAAGTTATGGATTTTTGAAGTTTAGGGAATTAAATAAATCAGAAAATCTCTAATTTTCTATTTATCCGAGTCGGCGCCGCGTCAACCTTAGCATCTCCGAAGTGCCACGTGGCGCGCTCCCATTCGACGCCGTCGCTTGAGTCAGCAGCTCGGGTCCCGCCTTCCGCGTATCATCTGCCGATCCGACCTAATCTGAGCCGTCCGTCCGTGCGTGTATTAAATGGACGACATCCATTCATCGTCCCCAAGCGTCCTCACCCGAGAGCCGTCCACACTAAATCCCTAATATCTCACTCGATACTCAATGGATTTTCGTGTTCTTATGCTCTATGGATTCGTCTTGAAGAGACGAATACATCTATATGGTGATCATGCATTAAATTAAAGCATTTGAAACGGAGAATCTCCAGAAGCTCGGGATGAAGAATTAGCTCATACCTTTGCTCAGAGAAGTGTGGCTTCAATCTGAGGGTTGTGTCACCTTCGATTGCGTCCCAACAAGCTCCGGATGAAGTCTCCCGGTCTGGTGAATTGCCTAGGTAGGATTTCGACCACAGCCGATCACAAAGCTTGGAGGCTGGAGCAACTGGGTGGCTCGGAGATAGGGCTTTTGCTGGTGGACACCTTCTCTTGGTCTGGTGAAGGTGTAAGACCAATCAATTTGAGGATTGATCCACTGTGGAGAAGTGTCCTGGTTTTGGGTGGAATTTCAGTTGAGAAATTGGATTTTGTTAGTGGGGATTAGGGCAAATTGACACTTGGGGATCAACTCGCTCTAAGGGTGGAGAAGGGTTTGGAACAATTTTGGCGAGTTTCGGCAAGGTTTGTGCAACTCTCTTCTCATGGCCGTGAGGGGTGGTGTTTAAATAGGAGAGGGTGGAGGGCCTCCCGTGGAGAGTTAGGGCTTGGGATCGGCTGCTGCGGGCATGGGAAGAACAGCCATGGTGGCCATTGGGCATGGGGCAGCTCAGCAAGGGAGAATTCCAATGTTGGCTCACATGTGAGCTCTCGGCCATGGTGTTTTCCGGCGACCTGGTGGCTGGCCGGCCAGGCATTGGTCACCATCTTGTTCAGGTGGGTCAGGGCTGGGGTTTAGCGTAGGCAATTGGCAAATGCCATGTGTAAAAGGCTTGGATTAGAATGGAATGGGAAAGGGCTCATTTTGGCTCAAATTGGTCAACCCCTCCATTTGGGCTAGGTGCACCACCCAAGGCTTGGTTTAGGCTGAATAGAAAGTGATTTAGGTCAGCTTAATCAGTGGGGAATGGTCACCATCCAAGTACAATTAAGCTTAAGCAAGATTTAGTGGAATCATGGGAGTGGTTAATCACCTTTAGGAATTAAGGAAAGAGTCTCCTCATTTAGCCCAAAATGGCATGGTGACATGTATAGAGGCTCTCATGGCTTCCATGTGGCTCATGCATGGCTTCATGGCTCACCTTTGGCTTGGGAAAAGTCAAGTCAATTTCATGGAAATGGATTTAAGAAAAATTTTGGTATTTAGGGGTGATTTGGCATGAGGCTTGATTTGGAATTATTTGATGATGGGATTATAACTTAGGGAATGGCTTTGATTAAATGGATGGCAAATGGAAATGTCATGTGGGCTTTAGGGCCAATTTTGGGCTTTTGTATTTGGTGGAAATGGGCTTTTAGGAAGGTTTAGTGAAGTGGGCTTTTGGATTTTAAAATGGATTTTAGGATGGAATTTTAGTAAAGGCTTGGGCCAAATAATTGTTGGGTTTAGCTCATGGATGTGTCATGAGTGACTTGGAGCAAATTTGGAGTGATTTGGGTTTGAATTGGGTTGAATTTGGGCTTCTTTGGTGAATGAGCCAATATAGGTCAAATTGGGCTAACTTAGGCCAATTTTGGTCTAGGGTTGAAATTGATGTAAAATTAATGTTGGGAAATGTTTATGGGAGTGTTTCAAAGAGGTTTTGACTTTGGTTGGGCTTTGATTTTGGGGTTTGGGCTTATTTGGGTTAGGTTTGGGTTTAGGTCAAAATTGGGCTTTTTGGTTTTGGGTTGAATTTAAGTGGGGTTTGGGCTTAAATGTTGGGTAAATCATGTTAGTGTTTTTTTTGTAGGGATGTTAAGGAAGGTTTAGAAAAGATTTTGGGTTAAGTGGAGTTGAATTGGGTGAGTTTGGGTTAGGTTTGGGTCATGGGTCCAAATGGGCTTTAAGGCCAAAAGTAAAATTGGATCCAAATGTCAATCAAATTGAACTTAGATTTGGTCTAGATTGGTGTTGGGAATGTTTAACTGAAGTTTAGAATTGAATTGGACCAGAATTTGGGTCAATTGGGTAGGCTTGGTTTGACATTGGGTTCACTTTGGGTTAAAATGGGTCAAATTGGGGGTTTTGATAAAGGTGGGGTAAATTGACAAAATTGGCCCATGGTGTAGTTGAACAAAATGAAATTGGGAATATTTGAGATTTTCTGGAATTTTCTGGGAATTTTCTGAATTTTTGAATTTTTGGGTCAAGAGGGGTATTTTGGGTATTTGGAGGGTATTGGGAGGTTTTTTTTTGAATTTTTGATGTTTTTGGGTATGGATGGTCAATTTGAGTGGAGAGAAATTTTTAGGAATGATTTTGGAGAATTTTGGGTGATTTGAAAATTTTTGAGAAATTTGGGTAGTTTCAAGGGTTTTGGGTAGGCTAAGCGGGTGTAGGGTCCCGGGGGTCAAAAATTGAAAATTTGGAAAATTGAAAATTTGGAAAATTGAAAATTTGGAAAATTGAAAATTTGGAAAATTGAAGATTGGGTGAATATAAGTGGAATGAAATCATTTTAGTTGAGCCATGAAGCCATATCAAGCCCACATGAGCCATGAAGGGACTCGTTTGAGGCATTCACTATGTTGTTCCCAACCCTCTTAGCCAAGGGCTTAGGGGTTAAGGACCATCCTTGTGAATCACCTACATGAGTCAGGAGGTCAAGTTAGGTATGGGTGTGGTTTTAGGAGGTGTGTGCAAGTGTAGTGTATGAGTGTAGTGTATGTGTAAGTCAGCCCCTTCACCAGACCAGGCCACCCAGGGCAGTCCTAAGGCCAAAGAGTCCTATAGGAACCCATCCTTTAAACTTTCACATTTAATTTCAACCCTCTAGGTGATTAGGGGTCTACGGTCAAGTTTGTGGAGTTTGCAGGGAGTTAAGAAGTGGTTTGAATTTCTAAAAGGTGGTGGATCCCAATTCTAGTCCTCTAAGATAGTCAAAGGAAAAGCCTAAGGCTAGATCCTAAGTACTAAAAGAAGAAGAGAAGACCTCATCAAAAATGAGGTCAACAAATGGACCCCCAATAGGTGTGGTGAGTTGACGGAGCACACCGCGCGTATTGGTGTTGACTGAAGCGATCAACAAAACCAACACAGATGTCCAAGTGACAAACTTAAGACAAAGTAGAAGAGTTTCCGCTGGGGAGTGTCAAGTATATCTTTGAAACTGGAGATTCTCGAACTCTCGCCGGAGAAAGGGAAAAGGAGGTGAATCCCAAATCACATGATCTGGGAGAATTTCAACTTAGATTTTATTTTATTTTAGTTTAATTTTTTGATGTGTGAGCTTAGATTTTAGTTTGGAGTTTCAATTTAGATTGAAGTTTTGTCAAAAGGGATTTGAAGTTGAAATGAAAATTGGAATTTTGTGGTCTTAGATGTAACCTCTTCAACCTCAAAAAAGAATTGAATTGATTGGATTGAATCATTACAATGAGGAGAGATCTCAGAGCAATGCGGTATTGGATGTAAAATCCTTAACCTTAAGAGTTTGATTTTGATGTATTTCATTGCTGTAGGGAAAGAATCCTAAAGCAGTGCAGTCTCGGATGTAAAATCCTTAACCCCAGGAATTTGATTTGATGTATTTCATTGCGATAGGGAAAGAATCCTAAAGCAATGCAGTCTCGGATGTAAAATCCTCAACTCCAAAAGTTTGATTTTTTTGATGTATTTCATTGCGATAGGGACAGAATCCTAAAGCAATGCAGTCTCGGATGTAAAATCCTCGACTCCAAAAGTTTGAATTTGATGTATTTCATTGCGATAGGGACAGAATCCTAAAGAAATGCAGTCTCGGATGTAAAATCCTCGACTCCAAAAGTTTGATTTTTGATGTATTTCATTGCGATAGGGAAAGAATCCTAAAGCAATGCAGTTTCGGATGTAAAATCCTCAACTCCAAAAGTTTGAATTTTGATGTATTTCATTGCGATAGGGAAAGGATCCTAAAGCAATGCAGTCTCAGATGTAAAATCCTCAACCCAAAAGTTTGATTTGATGTATTTCATTGCGATAGGGCAAGAATCCTAAAGTAATGCAGTCTTGGATGTAAAATCCTCGACTCCAAAAGTTTGAATTTGATGTATTTCATTGCGATAGGGCAAGAATCCTAAAGCAATGCAGTTTCGGATGTAAAATCCTCGACTCCAAAAGTTTGAATTTTGATGTATTTCATTGCAATAGGGAAAGGATCCTAAAGCAATGCAGTCTCGGATGTAAAATCCTCGACTCCAAAAGTTTGAATTTTGATGTATTTCATTGCGATAGGGCAAGAATCCTAAAGCAATGCAGTCTTGGATGTAAAATCCTCTACTCAAAAAGTTTGAATTTGATGTATTTCATTGCGATAGGGAAAGGATCCTAAAGAAATGCAGTTTCGGATGTAAAATCCTCAACCCAAAAGTTTGATTTGATGTATTTCATTGCGATAGGGAAAGGATCCTAAAGCAATGCAGTCTCGGATCCTAAAGCAATGCAGTCTCGGATGTAAAATCCTCAACCCAAAAGTTTGAATTTGATGTATTTCATTGCGATAGGGAAAGGATCCTAAAGCAATGCGGTCTTGGATGTAAAATCTTCGACTCCAAAAGTTTGAATTTTAATGTACTTCATTGCGATAGGGCAAGAATCCTAAAGCAATACAGTCTTGGATGTAAAATCCTCGACTCCAAAAGTTTGAATTTTAATAGTCATTGACTTTGCAAAGAGTTGTAGTGTTGATTTGAAAAGTGTGGAATTTTGGTGTTTCGAGAATTTCATGAAAGTTGTAAAAGACTTTCATGAAGGAAATAGATTAGGAGGGAATATGTAGATGTTACATACCCCGTTCAAAAGAGTTGATCGGAAGTCACTTGGTTTGGATTGGATATAATCCCTTGCCATCGGATTCGATCCGTGTCAATGGAATCAATCGCTTCCATCCCAGACAAGGGAGAGAATAGAACGGATTGGATTTCAGATTTGGAAGGTTGAGTTTGAATTTGATTGAGATTTGATTTAAAATTTGGAAAGATTGAATTTGAATTTGATTGAGATCTAGATTTGGAATTTGATTGAAATTTGATTTGGGATTTGGAAAGATTGAATTTGAAATTTGATTGAGATTTGATTTGGAATTTGGAAAGATTGAATTTGAAATTGATTGAGATATGGATTTGAAATTTATGTTCATTTTGTTTGTCCTTTAACGATTCAAATTTTATTTTATCGTGAATTTAATGTTCATGTGAATTTGGTGTTTATCATTTTCAGATTTTTAAGGAAAGTTTTCTTTTATTCTTTTTTTATTTCTTTTCTCGTTCTTTGTTCGAAGTTCATTTAACTTTAATGGCGTTTCCTAGTCAATTTGCACAAAAGAGGTGAAGGCCAAAAATGTGACATGGTCACTTTCATTCCAATCATGTCGAAGATACATCATACAACTCGATCTGGAATACATCTCATACAATCCATGTAGACTCAAAACGGACTATGTATGATCTTCGTCGATCCATCCAAAGAAGCATCCGTCAAAAATCCATGTCCGAATAGTGGGGTACATGGTCGATAACATCACCTTCCAAGCCATCCTTGGCAAGGATGTCGTATGGATGTACATTGGAGGTGTGATATTTTCCATGTAGCTCACGACTCGTAAGGCCGGAGGCTCTCTAGCTCCGGGTCCGACTGGAAATGGTAAGGTGTCTTCCTGTCGTCCATCCTTCGAAAGTAACTCGAGATCCGCTTCACCGGTACTCCCGGTATGCAATGTTTAGCGACATCCGCTCCGTTGCCCTTCGCATCATGACGGAACCTACCGGTAATGGTATCTTCACCGGCCCTCGGAACTCACCCGGGCTCGCTACTCGGAGGTCGGATCCGAACATGATGTTACACTCGTTCGGGAAAGAGATCGTGCGAAAGGTCCGACAAAGTCGTGGTGATCTATGTGCGGGGGTATGCGATCACCCTCGCTTGTAGATGTTAATAATGCGACTATTGGGTATGCAATCTGCTGGCAGTACCCTCCATGTTATCAATCTCTTTACCATTCTCTTGATGACTAATGGCATTGGATCCACTTGGCCATGACGGAGTATTCCCGGTGGGTTTCCCTTCCTGTCTTCCGCAAAGTTGTAACAACATCCACATTGTATTGTAATTCTTCCTTTCCCTGGCATCCATCTCCGGGGTTCTGAGTAGGTGTTTTCCCTTAGGCGACCCGCTCGGCCCATTCTTTTCAAATCCCGGATGCAATCCATGATTTGTTGTTGTTCATATTCCGAGAATACGTCTGTATGTAGCTCGAGGCCTTCTAGTATATTGATCCTTCTGCCTCTAATTCTCTTGAAGTATTCAAAGGTTTTCTTTTCAACATTCTTCATTCTTTCCAGCTCGTACTCTGGAATAATTTGCAAATGGTGAGGCCTGGTGACGTATTGTGGGATATACGGCTCAATCCCTTCACGTTCTCCTGCATACCTCGGCTCCTCGGGGATGATGTCCGTCGGGACATCCCCCGGGGTTGCTTCTGCAACAAGGTCATGCATTACTGGTGGCTCTATCTGGTAGAGTGGTAGCCTTCTTTCTTTTGATCTTCGTGAGATTTCCCTGGTCCTTTCTGTTATCCTATTAGCTGGCCTCCTTTCTTCAGGTTCCTGGTGAACCGGTGTCCTTGAAGTGTATGTACTGGCAGTAGCAACTGCCTCGTCGCACTGGTCCGCTGCTAATTTGGTTAACATCTTATGGATACGACGATTCTTATTTCTTCGTTGCGTTGTTGTGAGAGTAGCTCTTCGAACTTCTTGAATCTCTGTGGGCGCGGCGCTGACAAGCCTTCCCTCTGCTGTAGCGACTACAAACTTCATTTTCTTATCTTCTTCAGTGTTTGCCTTTCTTTTCTTGCTGCTGGATTGGTGGCTTGGGCCACCCACTTTCATCACCTGTCCGCTCGGGCAGTTCTTCTCGGTCAACTGGGACCCAGTCACTTTCCTCGTGCTGTAGGCATGCTGGTGCGAAATCCGAGTCAATCTCGATTATCGCTCCATCTTTCACCCTCTTTTCATCGAGTGCAAGGCTTACGCCATTTCTAAAGTTCAGGACCAACCGCCCGTTCGACATTTCCCCGCGAAAAGACAAGGAAAAGGATCAGGGGCTGTACTAAGAACAAGAACATTAAGAAAATGTTTATTAAAGACAGTTTTTTTATTACTCTTATATTTTAAAACTTAACAGGAATGAAGTGGGATAAGATCAGGAAAGAGATTTTGATTTGGAAAAGAAAACAAGGAAAACTTTATTATCATGATTTTATTTATTTTAACACATTTTTTATTTTTGGGTTCGGACCCAGTCATAAGTAATTACTTCGCCCGTGTTTCTAAGGATAAAGAATTCATTCCTTCGAAACATCAGGTAGCGTAATACTTCTTTAAGTATCGTCCGTTGATCGGAAGCATATGTCGTTCTCCTTAGCAGTCCACTAGCTGGTAGGAGCCTCCTGAGTATACTGCTTCAACCACGAACGACCCTACCCAAGTGGGTTCAAATTTTCCTCCTATCTTGCGGTGTGCAAGGATAGGTCTTTTGAGAACGAGAACTAAGTCACGAACTTCGAAGGTTCTTGGGCGGACCAGTTTGCCATGGGCTTGAACCATCTTAGCTTGGTATAGTTCTAAATTTTGCTGCGCTGCAAGTCTTTTACCTTCCAGGCTTTCTAATTCCTCTAGTCGTAATTTGGTATTCTCTTCTGAGTGAAGGAAGCTGAACCTCTAAAGGTAACACTGCCTCGGACCCATACACCAGAGCGTAAGGTGTAGCTTGAGTAGGAGTTCTGAAGGTTGTCCGGTAGGCCCATAAGGCTTCTAATAACTTCTCGTGCCAATTTCTCTTATTATCGTCCAAGGTTTTCTTTAAGATTTGAACGAGGGTTTTATTAAAAGCCTCGCCGAGGCCGTTTGCTCTTGGATAGTAAATTGTTGAATATCGCCGTCGATTCCGTGTCTCCCGACAAAATTGTTGATTTGTGTGCTTCGAATGCCGACCCATTATCCGAGATGATCTCGCGCGGCACTCCGAAACGGTAGGCAACTTGGTTCTTGAAAACCGTAACACGTGGTGTGCTTTCACTTCTCCGAGTGGAACCGCCTCCGCCCACTTGGAAAAGTAATCCGTAGCCGCAAGAATGAAGCGATGTCCTTTTGAAGATGGTGGTTCTATTGGACCCACTATATCCGTGCCCCAACATTCAAATGGCCACGACGCAATTGTCGGATGTAGCACATTTGGAGGTTGGTGTAGAACCACTCCGTGCACTCGGCATTGGTGACGGCTCTCGGCGATTTTCATGCGATCGGTCATCATCGAGGGCCAGTAGAGTACCTAGTCTTTTAATTTTTATTTTCATCTTCGGACCCGATCGGTGAGCGCCACGCAGTCCCGAATGCACCTCTTTAACAATTTCACGGGCCTTGGACCCGCTTAGGCACCATAGCCACATTTGATCAAAAGACCTTCGTATAACTTGTTGTTTATTAATGCGTAGGATGCGAGTTCTTTTCTTGATCCGATGGGCTAGCGACCTATCGTCCGGTAGCTTTCCCGTTTGCAGTGTAGTCTATCAATGGCTTTCACCAATCTTCCGTGTTTTCTCGTCACTCGTCGCAATCGATCCTTTTTCTTTTTCTGATTTGTGTATTATGTCTATGTCGAGCTGTGATAGGACCTGACGTCCGTGAACTGACACTTCTACTGACTCATCTTGCAAACAGGCAAATTCTTTTGCGAGGCGAGCTAACGCATCTGCTAAGGCATTTTCTTTTCTGGGAATTTTGTAGATTGTCACATTCGGAATTTGTTCCAACAATTGTATGACATACTGGAAGTATTGCTCGAGTCTTGGTTTAAAAATTCTGTACTGTCCGGCGATCTGTTGAATGATTAACTGCGAATCCCCGTAGATGTTGATGTCTGTTATCCCCATTTGAATAGCTAATTCCAGCCCCGTTATGAGGGCTTCGTATTCTGCTTCGTTGTTTGTACACGGTTCTGTTAAGTGGTAGGAGTATCTTAACATCCCCCGCTCCGGTGTCATAAAGATTAGCCCTATTCCTGCCTTACCGGGCATTATCACTTGCGATTCTTCGTCTTTGTGTGCTGAAGATGCTCCGTCGAAGTATAATTCCCAACGTCGATCATCAGGGTATTCTAGGCTCATTATTTGTTCATCTGGCAAATCGTCATTGAGAGGAGATTCCGCCGCAATGGGTGTGCTGCGAGGAAGTCTGCTAAGACTTGTCCCTTTACGGCACGAAGAGGCATGAAAGTTATATCGAATTGCAATAATATCATTGACCATCTGGCAAGTCTGCTGGAAAGTGCTGGACGAGTCATCAATTATTGCAATGGATTAAACTTCGAGATCAGGTTAACCTTATGAGAAAGCATGTAGTGCCTGAGCTTTTGAGCGGCGAAGATCAAGGCCAAACAATGCTTTTCAATTGTGGGATACCTTATTTCCGTTGGAAGTAAACGACGGCTTAGGTAGTAAAGAGCATTTTCTTTACCCTCATCATCGACTCTGGCTAACAGGCTCCGAGAGAGTCGTCTAAAGCCGCGGTATAAAGTATCGCCGGTCTACGTGAGATCGGGGCTCGCTAAGAAAGGAGGTGTCATTAAATATTGTTTAATGTCTTCGAAGGCCCTCTCGGAATTTCTCTTCCCAAATAAATTTGGCGTCCTTTTTAACTAAGTGCCGAGAAAGGCCGACACCTACTCGACAAGTTCGAGATAAAGCGTCGAAGATATGCCAACTTCCCTTGAAAAGATCGTAGTTGTTTTAAGGTTTTGGGAGGCGGCATTTCTAAGATAGCTTTAATCTTTTCCGGGTCGATTTCAATTCCACGATGTCGGACAATGAATCCTAAGAATTTCCTAGAGGTGACGCCGAAGGCGCATTTTAAGGGATTCATCTTAAGGTTAAATTGCCTTAATCGTTCGAAAACAATTCTCAAATCATACAAGTGGTTGTCCTTTACTTTGCTTTTGATGACCACATCGTCCACGTAGCATTCGACTTGATTGTGGATGAGATCATCAAAAATTCTTGTCATCTCTCTCTGGTATGTTGCTCCTGCGTTCTTCAGTCCAAATGGCATCACTGTGTAGCAATATACTCCGATCGACATTTTGAATGCTGTAAGCTTTTCATCTTCTGGAGCCATTTTTATCTGGTTGTATCCTGAAGATCCATCCATGAATGAGAATATTTCATGCGTTGAAGCAATGTCGATCATTAATTCCGGGATCGGTAGAGGGAATTCATCTTTTGGACATGCCTTGTTTAAATCTCCGAAGTCCACACAAATTCCGATCCGACCATTCTTCTTTCGATCGGCACCACATTGGCTAACCAAGTCGGGTATTGTTCTTCACGGACAAATTTAGCATCTATTAGCTTTTTAACTTCGTAATGACTCTGTTGTTCAATTTCTAGACGCATTCTTCCGGGACCTCGTCCGACCGGGACGAAGTAGGATCCACTCCTAGCTTATGGACCGCGACCTCCGGAGCTAATCCCGGCATCTCATCATAGTTCCAAGCAAAACATGCCTTTAAATTCCATTAATAACTTGATTATTTCTTCGGAGTCTTCTTTATCGAGTAAGGAGCTAACGAGAGGTAGGTCTAGGCTCTTCGCTAGTACCTAAGTTAACTTCCGTTAACTCATCTATCGTAGATTTAATTTCTTCTTCGAATTCGGTGGAGCGTCTCCAATTTGTGAATCTTCAAATTCTTCTCGTGGTTTCCATGCGGCTTTCATTAGATTCGCAAGTGACAACCAAGCAAAACTCAGTATCGTCAACTGATCCTACTGTGCCGAATCCGAGTCCATGCTTTGAATTGGGCGGACGACCGGAGTTATTCCATAATTTTTCAAAATGTTGTGATTGGGCTTTTGTCCATTATCGAGGTAAGAAACCACGCTGAATTAAATTTTGAACATAGGGAGAATACCACTCAAAAGGTAATTCCATTAATTCTGATGAGGTGACATCTTTAAATTGTACATTATTCTCAGTTTTGGAGGAAGTAACACCATGGTAGAATTTGATTGGCTTTGCACCGCCGCTACGTACCTCTTTGACCACCATACCCTCGATCTTATTAGAATGGATCGGGGTCAGGGTCATAGTATGTACATAGTGGTTAATCTTCTCGTACATCAATTTATATTCTTCATTCTTCTCATCTTCGAGAGAGATCTTGAATTGCGACTTTTTCCAACTTATTGTTGCTGCTTCTTGTTTGATTTATTTTTCTTCTTCAGAACTCGTCTTCCCAATCAACATTGATGGTCGGTTTCCTCCGTCCAACTCGTCCTAACGTCTCTGCCACGACCTCGTCCCCGGCCTCGACCTCGGATGCGAGTTGTGGAGAAACCTTCACCATCTCGCCGTAAGGGAGTGGTGAGTGACTGTTGGACTAGAACTTCAGGTTCTTCGTTGTCCCGAAATTCCTTTGCTTCATTCGTTATGGTATCTCTGGAGAAGATTGTTTTCTTCGGAGGTGCATAATAAGCTACATCTTCATGAATTCCAATTTCATGTACGGAGAATGGTTGTAAGTCACCTTTGATGCACTGTTCCCCTCCATCGTAGTATTTGATGCACTGGTGTAGAGATGATGGTACCATCCTGTTTTCATGTATCCATGGTCAGCCCAGTAGAGCGTTGAATGATGTTTCTGAATCAATTATGTGAAATTTTGCTGTTGTCTTTGCTAAGTCACCGGTCTTCATTAGTAGTGTTATCGATCCGAGGGCTCTTTCTACTTTCTGGTTGAATCCTCTTAATAACATTTTGTCGGCTTCGAGCTCGCGGGCATCAATTTCCAAATATGCTAGTGTTCGAAGACTCATTATATTGATCGATGCTCCCGGATCCACCAATACTCCGGAGAGCGTAAACTTTCCAATTGTAATCGAAATGTACAACGGTCGGTTGTGGTCTGCCGTCCCAAGTAGTAGGTCATTGCCTGTGAAGATAACGCCTCGCTGTTCCTTTAACGAGCAAACCTCATCTAAGGAATCTCCGGCCATTTGAGCCAAGCAAATTTCTGGATCAAGTAAGGCCTTGATCAGAGCTTCTCTCATCTCCTTTGATAAGATGAGAGTGTCATAGATGCTCAGTTTGGTTGGTAGTTTCCTAAGATGGGCTAGCACGTTGTAGTCCACTTTATTACCATGTATCTCGGATTTTTCTTGAATGAGTATTTCTTCTGCCGGGGTTGGTTCTTCTTGAACAACCACCTGCTTTCCTTTGTCCTTTGGACCCATTCTCGGAGGTAGGAATCTTCCACTTCTTAAGTTAACTTCGTAATTTCCTCCGAATCTAGTGTCGAGCTTGCTGGTGTTTCTTCCGAATCGAATGACAGGTTCTTCCGGATTAGCTTCGGAGTCTGAAGGCTCTAACTCTATTGTGACTGGAGCTCCTCGAAACTCGCAAATGGATTCATTGCTTATTGAACTCTCGTAGCCTCCTTGGTGGATGTCTTCTTCGTCATCGTGATCGTCGAGATTGTGTATGATTCGAGAATTGTAATCCGTATCGAAATCGATGTTCGGATTGTCGCTAGTTACGTAATCGTTAGAAACGATCAAAACGTAGCCAACGCCATCACCCTTATCATTATAAGATCCCACCGAAGTGAGCGGATAATCATACAGAGTCGGGGTTCGAGGGATTTCTCCCCCGAATCCGAAACAACTATCCTAGGATAAGCAGCCCCTAGTCTAGCCTTAGGAGCCTCGGTCCTTTCTTCTTCGTTGATTTTCTTCTTCTCTTCAATCGTCTCCTGTTGAGGTGGTTCTTCTATCGCAAGTGACAGTGTCGGCTTAGCAGGTTTCGAACTTTGAATTGAAGCTCGCACCGAAGCGGTTTGGATGCTGTCTAAAATCTTTTTCGAAGACCTCGTCCAAGCGGTAGTCCATCCATCGTCGACTGTATAGGGATCTATCGGAATGATGGGATCAGTCGATACAACATTGACGGAACCTCCTTTCTGGGGTTCCTTCATGTACTCCTTTGGGATTGTTATATTCCCTTTCCGAAGGTTGTCGTTGAGCCAACTTTTGAAGGTAATGCAATCTTCTATCTTGTATCCAAGCATCCGGTGATAAGGGCAAAAGTTGGGATCACCTTTCTTGTTGACTTCTTCTGGTCTCTTAGGCTCTGGCAGCTGAAAATCTGGAGTCTTCATCAGACTACGGAACATTTTCGGCACTCGCTTCATTCTTGAATGGATATTCCCCGCTCGAAGCTCCCTTAATGTACGTTGCGGACGAGGCGGTTGTTCATACTCGTGGAGATGACCGATAGCTGGGTCGGGGTTGTCGGTAATCTCGTTGAGGTTACTGTGGTCGTTTGGATGATATTTGTATCGGTTGCTTGCCTTTGTCGACTGCTGCAACGATCCCGGATTTCTTTTCAAAAGTCTTCACAGGCTTTTGCTTGTCTGTCTTGTCGGCGAAATTTAATTGCTTCGCCTCCTCTTGCAAGCTCCCGGCCTTGCTTAACAACTTCTCGAAAGTCTTAATAGTGAATCCTTTGAGGATAAGTGCTATCGGGCCGTGAATGCTTTTAAGTAAGATGCCGATTGCATGTTGTTCTTGTAATTGTGGTTCACACTTCATGCTTAAGTTCCTCCATCGAAGTATGTAATCCACCAAAGTTTCGTTCGACTTCTGCTTCTCTACCACTAAATCACCTATAGTGATGTGGTGCTGAGCTCCGGCGAATCGCTTGATGAAAATGTTTTCTAGTTCTGAGAACGTCTTCACTGAACCATTTGGTAATTCTGCATACCAATCAAAGGTGATCCCCGACGAGCCGCCGACGAATTGTCGGAAGAGTAATGCATCGCTCCCGCCGGCATTGCAACAACCGGCACGAAAGTGTGCAACATGCCGTCGGGGTTCCTGGCTCCATCAAAGGTTTTGAACGCAGGTGGTACGAAGCCTTTTGGGTACCGGACAACGTCGAATTCTTCAGTGTAAGGTCTACCCGTCCGAATGGATGTCCCGCTCTTTGATTGTGCTAAGGCTTCTCGCACTCGCTGTTCCACCAAGCTTTTGATATCCTTTTCCGGAATCATACTTTGTGTTGTATCTTTCTTTAGCCGATCATCCCCGTTGACGGATGTAATCTCCTTTCCTCCGTCCACAATGTGAATGACCTCTCGGGGGCGTCTCTCTTGGGGTTGCACTTGACTCCGGAGAGTGGCTAGGGCTACGACCCATCCCTTCCATTCTTTTTGCCATTTGGGCGATCGTATCGTCTTTCTCTTGAAGCCGTCTTCTCATCACTTCGGCTCCTCTCTTCTCGCGGCTGCAGGAGCACCTTGTGAAGCTGACGAAGCTTGTGTTTCGACCATGTTGATTTCTGCATACTCATCGTCCATGAAATCTGATGAATCAATCTCATCTCCAAATTTCTCTTCTCTTTCTTTTGCTAGTCGTCGAATATCAGTCCTCAACTTTTCCATAGCGTCCTCTAGCGGTCTTTTTTGTGCATCTTCGCAGTTGTCGTGCGATAGCTGCCGGGTTCCCTTCTCACGAGTCCCCTTTACTGCAGTAGCACTTTCTTCGGATTCAAGTCTCCTGACGAGACTTTCCTTCTCGGGCTGTTGTTTCAATCTTAGTTGTCTAGTAGTGGGACGCCATACCATCCTTCTAGCGGCGAAGGTTCTAGGACCGGATGGTCTGTCAGCCAAATGCTGGAAGGTGGTATCCTCCCTAATCTGCAACCCTGAAACAACGATAGGCGGACTAGCCTTCATCCTTTTATTTGGCTTTTCTGTAACGATGGCAGGTTCTACTCATGGCCCAAGATGGGATTTGACTGGCACCCGCCCTATCCTTCTTAGAATCTCCGATACGGGGCATTTCTCTTTCTTTGCTAGCTTCTCGATCACAGTCTGTAGTCGGGTAAATGGCGTGATCCTAGCCCTTTTCTTTCTGTTGTCGTCGTAGTATGCTGGTCGAGGCAATGTAGAAACAATCCTTCGGACATTTTCCTCATCAGCTGCGGCGGAAAGGGGATGGAATCTACTTCCTTCCAAAAAGGGTGTATCTTCAGGCAATGGTATGTGTTCAGGTAGTGGTGTGTTCTCAGGGATTTCTGGGATTTCCTCCAGAAAGCGACTTCGCAGCTCCGGCCTTCCCGGCAATCTTCCTACTTCGTTCCTTCTTTGGGTCCGTGTTAGTGATGGAATTCTTGAGTTGGACCCGATTTCAAAACGAAGGTCTCACAGAAAGTCCGTACCCTCCACGTGCAGCAGTGTTCACCATAGTTCCGGATTTCCTTCCCCTTTAACTGCGTGTCGGGGTAGGTGCAGAGACAACTAGACCAGTGGGGTAGCAAGAACAGTCCTCCTGCAGACAGCAGTACTCCTCTCAGTCGGGATTTTTTGCAGGGGAGGAAACTCTTGGGTTGACATAAGGTTGAACTCGATCAGCGGCTTATTAGCTTTAGATACCTTGTTCGTCAATGTGAAAAGGGAAACGTCAGTGATCTTGACATTTGTGTTCTCGAATCCTTGTCCAAACAGGATGATCCCATTGTCGGGCAGCTCATCCTTGTAAACAGCGAAGTCCAATCCATTGGTGAAGGAGAAAATCAGCTTTGGGGCTTCCATTTCTGCAGGGTAGATTCTGTTTGTCAGTCACAAGTTATGCTTCTTCTCATCTGGACGAAAAGAAAGGAATCAAAAAGAGTCCGAACACATTCTTGTTCATGTATTTATAAGGAGTTATTTGTTAAAAGAGTCATTCATTAGAGGGTTTGTTTATTTAGAACAGAATGTTCAAAGGTGTAGAGAAGGTAGGGAATCCGATTCAGAGTTGGAAAGGAAAAGAAAGTCTTATGCAAGACTTCTCGACTCGAAGGATTACTCCTAAACTAACACCTATTGGGGTCCACCCCACCTCAAAAATGAGGTAGAAGGATCTCGGAACCTCTCTGTTTAGGGGTGTCTAAACAGTGGCTCCTAAATCCGAGAGAATGTTGGCTATACTTGTTCAAGGTAGAAATGTACATAGTATTCCAACTGAAAGAAGGATAGCTTGATCCACAAGGGACATGGATACACTACCGATTTTTGAAAGCAGAATTGTCTGATTAAAAATGGAGAGAGGAATTTTCCCCAGTGGAGTCGCCAGAAATATGTCGGCATTATTTTTAGGTTTGTGTTGTATTTAGAAAAGGGGTCGCCTAACAGAAATTGTCGGCGAATTTTAAGATTTTAAATTTAGTTTAAATATATATAATTTGAAAAGTAGTATTTGATTTTGAAAATAATTTTAAATTTGAAAATTTTAAGATATGAAATCAAACCGATCTCACATCCCAAATAGTTTATATAAACGAGCACCGCACTACAAACCGTGTATCTATCCCTAAGGATAGACACACCGCTTGATGGTGGGGCTCGATTAAATAAACTAAAAGATTTGTGACATCCGTTTGGTCCGCGAACCAATTTTATGTGCCGACAAATTCCTCGCTTAATATGAAAAACATTAAACAGGGTTTATATTACCTGGGTTCTTTAAAATTCCCTTTAAGGGCAAGCCCCTATAGTTAATTACATCTTAAGTGACGGGAATCACCTAAGAAAACTCTCGATAATAATCAGTAGTTCTGCCCTCAAGAATTTCAAAGTTTAAGTTTTCAAAGGATTGAATTTTGGAATTTCAACGAGGAATGGATCAAGTTTGGAACATTTTGTTTTGGGAATTCAAAGGAAGAAAAGTAGGAGAAATTACAGATTCGAAGCGAACTTCGGTAATTTCCCGACTATCCTATTGTTTGGCTTGGATTTAGGAAAGTCCTAATGTTTATTTAATGTTTCGATCTTGCCAGTTTTAGTTAATTAGGACTTATATCCGTATGACATGATCATACAAATGGCCTCGGAAGATGTGAGGGTTTATGTCGTATCGAACGACTACCTCGGAATCCTAAGACCGGTTAGGGCTTAATTTGCAATGCAAATGCCTAACAAAAGGTCGAGGATTTATGTTGCACTGTGCAAACTACCTCGAAGTCCTATGGCTTTGTTGTTTAATTCTAGGAAAGTTTTGCTGATGTAGATTCAAGTTTTGCTGACGACGATGGTCGTGCTGCCCACCATGCTCCAAGCTCCTTGTTGTTGCAGAGGTTTAGTTTTAGAAGTCGTAAATCAGGAGATGAGAGAAGTGTTTTGGTTTAGAGAAGTCTTAATTTCCAAGTGTTTTTGTGTTTTAATTAAAACAAATCTTAAAGTTGATTATAACGACACCGGTTAAGATCCCACGGTTCCATCCTTCCGGCATCGTTATTTTTATCGGATTCACTTAGTCCAGCATGAATTTGCTAAACTCAACCGAATGAGTTCCACACTTTCATTTAGACCGTGGGAAATCCCATTAGCAACACGTAGGTTACATCATCCGAGGTATTCCCGATCATCCAACAGGACGTTTTAATTTAGTTGTAATTGTAGTTTTGTGTTCTGTTTGTGATTGAATTTTGAGTTGTTTTATATTTTGAAATGTTGTGGCGGTGAATTTTATCTTGCAATGACTTTTTACTTAGTTTTGGTTTCAGTTTTAGGGACTATCCTAATGGTGTGGGTTTTCATGGAACAGTTGTTTATCATGCAAGAAAAGTAAGTGCGATGCTATTAAATAAATTGCAATAAGGTAAATTGCAATAAAATAAAAGCGTACCTGGAGGGTCTTCCCGTCATCCCAAGCTGCACTTAAAACACAATTAAAATATTTAAGGAAGTTCCTAGGTAAAGCTAAGGGAAGGGTTATGGTTTTCTACCAAGTTCCTAATCCTATAGCTAGTCATTTCCTATGACGTCTAGGTTCTTGTATTTTGGTTTGAGGACGATTTTTTTCATCAAAGAATAATTAAGTTCAATTGTTCTTATGAACATCCTATCATATCGAGGAAGTGCTTAAGACAAATCTTAAACATCTTTTCAATATTTCTAGGATTGTTTTAAGTCCAAATGAATTTAATTATATAAATGAATTAATCGTCCGGGGATTCAAGTTTTGTTGTTATCTTGCTCAGTGAACTAGGACATTCGAATATCCTATAGGTGAAGTAACATTTCATTTAATGTTCCGTTTAGGAGTTATAATAACCAAAGCTTTCGAGGCAAATTTGTGTTCAAATGATTTAATTTAAGTTAATGGGTTTAAATTTGGAATAGTGTTCAAGTTGCTTTATATTTAATTTCTTTATGTCTTAGGTAATGTTATTTAATTCAATTTCATTTTAATTTAATTTAATTTAATTTAATTTAATTTAATTTAATTTAATTTAATTCAATTTAGTTTGATTTGATATAAATTAATTTAATTTGATTTAATTTAACTTAATTTAATTTAATTTAATTTAATTTAATTTAATTTAATTTGATTTAATTTTAATTTAATTTAATTTAATTTAATTTAATTTAATATGTTTTAATTTAATTTAATTTAATTTAATTTAACATTTTTTTAATTTAATTTAGTTTAATTTAATTTAACTTAAATTATTTATTTAATTTGATTTAATTTAATTTAATTTAATTTAATTTAATTTAATTTAATTTAATTTAATTTAATTTATTTGATTTAATTTAATTTAATCTTTAATTTAATTTTATTTTTAATTTTAATTTAATTGAAAATTTAAAAAGAGTTTAATAATTTAACTTTTTAATTTAATTTAATGATTAGTCCTTTAACATTTTAAAATTTAAATTTGAGTTATCATTTTTAATTAGGAATTAAATATTATTGAAATGATTAATTAAGGGATTTTTTAAATTAAAGAATAAATCTCTTCCTAATAATAATATCCCTATTTAATAATTCCAATTTTATTATTCTTCCAAAATTTAATCAATTATTTAATTAAGGTTTATTTCAATTATTTTAAATTATTTAATGGGTTTCTACCCTTTAATTATTTAAAATTCAATCATCCAAATCATATTAGGATCAAATATTTTACTTGTTAATTTTTATTAAACCTAAAGTTTTAATTAGGGGTTAAAGTTTTTAATTACCATTTTACCCTTCAAGCTTAATAATTTCATAACTCACTAAATTGGGCTCAAATGAACTTGAAATTTTTATGTGACTTCACTTATATGTCAATAAAGATATGAGAGGAGAAAATGTGATTTTTCTGTATTTAATTTATTTATATAATTATTTTTAGTGGAAAATAGGAATTTTCAAGGAAAATTTAATAATATGACCAAGGGAAAGTTTCTGTCCTTAAGAAAATTATGGGACATTTCTAATGACCAGAGGACCACTTGGACCAATTTCGGTGATTTTTTGAATTATATTATTTTTATTATAATTATTTTAAGTTTTGGAGTATTAAATAATTTAAAAAATAAAATAAAGGTTGAAAAATGAAATTTATATTTTTCAAAAATCTCTCTGATATCAAGGAAATCAGAGAATCAATTTTTGCAAATTTTTGATTTTTCTATGATTTATTATAATTATTTTAGTGAAAATGCCAAAAAAATGTATTTTTTAATTTTTAAATTACCTTAGGGCTTTAAAATTTAATATCTCATTAAATAGACCTAAGAAAAATATGGGGTTTGTTCCTAAGTGATTAAAATTCAAAATGTGACATTTTGGTGAATTTTATTATTTTTGTGATTTTTATTATTTTTTTAATTATTAAAATATTAGAATAATGCAAAAAAATCAACTTTTTTAGAAAATTGAAATTTTAATTTTCTTAAATTTTCCTGATATCAGAGAGGCTCCAAAACCAATTTGGTGAATTTTTAAAAAGTATTTTGAAAGTTATGAATTTTTAAAGTTCAAATTGCCTAAATGGCATAATCAACCCATTTAGTAGGGCTAACCAAGTCCAATTGACTTCAAATTTTTATGGTGGGTTCCTCTGATCCTAAATGTCAGTGGAGAATTGATTTCAAGTCAATTTGATGTATGGTTAGCTCTTATTAATTAGGGATCTATTTTGGGTGTTTAAGCCAATTATGGTTATTTTAAATGAGTTAACTCAAAACCTATTTTTCCTAGGGTCCTCTGGTCATAAGAGACATCACCAAATTTTCCTAGAATTTATTTCACAACATGCTAATTATTGGAATTAAAATACTCAAAACAGTAACATGAATTTGAAAAATCAATAACTTCTCATAGGGATGGCCTCTGACTTTGGAAAATTCAGAAAATGTTCCCAAATTCAGAGGCTTCAAAAGCCTTATGGTCACATGCCATGGTGAATTTCCTACATGCATGGAGAATTAAAATAATGCAGACAGTAAATAAATTATTAAAAATAAAATACTTGATGAAATTAAATGATTTCTTTTCCACATTATTCTCCTCTGTTCACTGAGCAAGAGGGTATTTTTATTTTATTTTTCTGATTTTCCTACACAAAGTTATGGATTTTTGAAGTTTAGGGAATTAAATAAATCGGAAAATCCCTAATTTTCTATTTATCCGAGTCGGCGCCGCGTCAACCTTAGCATCTCCGAAGTGCCGCGTGGCGAGCTCCCATTCAACGCTGCCGCTTGAGTCAGCTGCCCGGGTCCCGCCTTCCGCGTATGATCTGCCGATCCGACCTAATCTAAGCCGTCTGTCCGCGCGTGTATTAAATGGATGGCATCCATTCATCGTCCTCAAGCGTCCTCACCCGAGAGCCGTCCACACTAAATCCCTAATATCTCACTCGGTACTCAATGGATTTTCGTGTTCTTATGCTCTATGGATTCGTCTTGAAGAGACGAATACATCTAAACAGTGATCATGCATTGAAATTAAAGCATTTGAAACGGAGAATCTCCAGAAGCTCGGGATGAAGAATTAGCTCATACCTTTGCTCAGAGAAGTGTGGCTTCAATCTGAGGGTTGTGTCACCTTCGATTGCGTCCCAACAAGCTCCGGATGAAGTCTCCTGGTCTGGTGAATTGCCTAGGTAGGATTTCGACCACAGCTGATCACAAAGCTTGGAGGCTGGAGCAACTGGGTGGCCTGGAGATGGGGCTTTTGCTGGTGGACACCTTCTCTTGGTCTGGTGAAGGTGTAGGACCAATCAATTTGAGGATTGATCCACTGTAGAGAAGTGTCCCGGTTTTGGGTGGAATTTCGGCTGAGAAATTGTATTTTGTCGGTGGGGATTAGGGCAAATCGACACTCGGGGATCAACTGTTCTAAGGGTGGAGAAGGGTTTGGAACAATTTTGGCAGAGTTTCGGCAAGGTTTGTGCAACTCTCTTCTCATGGCCGTGAGGGGGTGGTGTTTAAATAGGAGAGGGTGGAGGGCCTCCCAGGGAGAGTTAGGGCTTAGGATCAGTTGCTCTAGGCATGGGAAAAACAGCCATGGTGGCCATTGGGCATGGGGCAGCTCAGCAAGGGAGAATTTCAAAGTTGGCTCACATGTGAGCTCTCGGCCATGGTGTTTTCCGGCGACACGGTGGCTGGCCGGCTGGCATTGGTCACCATCTTGTTCGGTGGGTCGTGGTCGGGGTTTAGCGTAGGCAATTGGCAAATGCCATGTGTAAAAGGCTTGGATTAGAATGGAATGGGAGAGGGCTCATTTTGGCTCAAATTGGTCAACCCCTCCATTTGGGCTAGGTGCACCACCCAAGGCTTGGTTTAGGCTGAATAGAAAGTTATTTAGGTCAGCTTAATCAGTGGGAATGGTCACCATCCAAGTACAATTAAGCTTAAGCAAGATTTAGTGGAATCATGGGAGTGGTTAATCACCTTTAGGAATTAAGGAAAGAGTCTCCTCCTTTTGCCCAAAATGGCATGGTGACATGTAAACGAGCTCTCATGGCTTCCATGTGGCTCATGCATGGCTTCATGGCTCACCTTTGGCTTGGGAAAAGTCAAGTCAATTTCATGGAAATGGATTTAAGAAAAATTTTGGTATTTAGGGGTGATTTGGCATGAGGCTTGATTTGGAATTATTTGATGATGGGATTATAACTTAGGGAATGGCTTTGATTAAATGGATGGCAAATGGAAATGTCATGTGGGCTTTAGGGCCAATTTTGGGCTTTTGTATTTGGTGGAAATGGGCTTTTAGGAAGGTTTAGGGAAGTGGGCTTTTGGATTTTAAAATGGATTTTAGGATGGAATTTTAGTAAAGGCTTGGGCCAAATAATTGTTGGGTTTAGCTCATGGATGTGTCATGAGTGACTTGGAGCAAATTGGGAGTGATTTGGGTTTGAATTGGGTTGAATTTGGGCTTCTTTGGTGAATGAGCCAATATAGGTCAAATTGGGCTAACTTGGGCCAATGTTGGGCTAGGGTTGAAATTGATGTAAAATTAATGTTGGGAAATGTTTATGGGAGTGTTTCAAAGAGGTTTTGACTTTGGTTGGGCTTTGATTTTGGGGTTTGGGCTTGTTTGGGTTAGGTTTGGGTTTAGGTCAAAATTGGGCTTTTTGGTTTTGGGTTGAATTTAAGTGGGGTTTGGGCTTAAATGTTGGGTAAATCATGTTAGTGTTTTGTTTGTAGGGATGTTAAGGAAGGTTTAGAAAAGATTTTGGGTTAACTGGAGTTGAATTGGGTGAGTTTGGGTTAGGTTTGGGTCATGGGTCCAAATTGGGCTTTAAGGCCAAAAGTAAAATTGGATCCAAATGTCAATCAAATTGAACTTGGATTTGGTCTAGATTGGTGTTGGGAATGTTTAACTGAAGTTTAGAATTAAATTGGACCAGAATATGGGTCAATTGGGTAGGTTTGGTTTGACATTGGGTTCACTTTGGGTTAAAATGGGTCAAATTGGGGTTTTGATAAAATTGGGGTAAATTGACAAAATTGGACCATGGTGTAGTTGAACAAAATGAAATTGGGAATATTTGGGATTTTCTGGAATTTTCTGGGAATTTTCTGAATTTTTGGATTTTTGGATTTTTGGGTCAAGAGGGGTATTTTGGGTATTTGGAGGGTATTGGGAGGTTTTTTTTTTGAATTTTTGATGTTTTTGGGTATGGATGGTCAATTTGAGTGGAGAGAAATGTTTAGGAATGATTTTGGAGAATTTTGGGTGATTTGGAAATTTTTGAGAAATTTGGGTAGTTTCAAGGGTTTTGGGTAGGCTAAGCGGGTGTAGGGTCCCGGGGGTCAAAAATTGAAAATTTGGAAAATTGAAGATTGGGTGAATATAAGTGGAATAAAATCATTTTGGTTGAGCCATGAAGCAATATCAAGCCCACATGAGCCATGAAGGGACTCATTTGAGGCATTCACTATGTTGTTCCCAACCCTCTTAGCCAAGGGCTTAGGGGTTAAGGACCATCCATGTGAATCACCTACATGAGTCAGGAGGTCAAGTTAGGTATGGGTGTGGTTTTAGGAGGTGTGTGCAAGTGTAGTGTATGAGTTTAGTGTGTGTGTAAGTCAGCCCCTTCACCGACCGTGCCACCTGTGAGCGATCCTAAGGCCAAAGAGTCCTATAGGAACCCATCCTTTAAACTTTCACATTTAATTTCAACCCTCCAGGTGATTAGGGGTCTACGGTCAAGTTCGTGGAGTTTGCGGGGAGTTAAGAAGTGGTTTGAATTTCTAAAAGGTGGTGGATCCCAATTCTAGTCCTCTAAGATAGTCAAAGGAAAAGCCTAAGGCTAGATCCTAAGTACTAAAAGAAGAAGAGAAGACCTCATAAAAAATGAGGTCAACAAGGCGCCGAATTCTGGCGCCTAGACGCCAGACTCGCCTTTCTAATAAATCACTTTAAAAATTTTATTTTCCACCAAAACTCATAAATTTAACTTCCAATTACTCATATTAGATTAGTTCTTCAGTTTCCAACTTCTAAAATATTTCCCAAAAATTTTAAAAATTAAAAATTAAATCCACCAATTAAACACAAGGTTTAAATCAAACTCTTCTAATTCCATTCATAATCTTTAATTTTGGCTTAATACAATATAGATAAGTATAGTAATATGATTCAAGTCCTAACAAAAATCAAACTACACAATTTCAAAGCAAATACAATAAACATTGAACAATAAAAGAAACACACAAAAAACACATTCGATTTACTAAATCGATACAACGACACACTAATAAAATTCTAGATCTCACCACAATAACTATCTAATCTTCAAATTAGAAATTTCTATTCTCTTCATAAGGAAGATTACTAGGCCTATTTCTGAAGAATACTAACGCCCTCAGAAAATCCGTAGCTGTTTTCTCGTCGATCCGTTTGTTCTTCGCATACATCTCCACTTGAGCATCTTGATAAGCCGCTAGATGATCAAATTGAAGCTTTGCCTACCATTCCAGATGTTCAATTTGATGATACATCTCATGCAGGCGATCTCCAATACTTTTGAATTCTGCTTCAAATTTATCTAGAAGAATTGAAATTTTCTCTAAACTTACAGCAATAAAACCATTGAAGTAGGGTTGAGGATACTTTGAACCTTTGTCTCTAGCCTCTTCTCCAAGATTTCTTCTCTCCATTTCATCAAAAATCCTCTCTAATCTCTCAAAAATGAAGTGTCTACGTCGTAATTTTGATTGCTTAGGGATTGGGGACGAAGATGGGGTAATTTAAAGGAGAAAATCGTGTGAAAAACTGAAAAACTTTCAGTTTTTACATGATCCAGTAAATGTGGCGCTTAAGCACCAAATCTGGCACCTAGGCACTGGACCCATCGATACATAGTTTTACTCTGGCACTTAGGCGCCAAATTTTGGAGCCTAGGCATTGGAACCATGTTCGACTCCGTTTCGCCTATCGTCAAATTTCAAAGTTTCGTTCTCCAAAATAGGTAAATTAGAATGGTAAGATCAATATAGACTTAGTAACACAAATTATAAATAATCATAATGAAGGTTAACTTGATCTCCTTTTTACTCACATATGAAATGGAGTGATCCAAAGTCCAAACTTTATATACTTCGAGATAATTTTTAGCTAAAGTCAATGAAGAATTGTTAGCATCCAATTTTCTAAAGTTATATAAAATTAGTCAAGACCGAGGCATAACCTTACATTAAAAATCTAAAAACACACAAAAATAATTATGGGTTGCCTCCCACATAGCGCTTGATTTAACGTCGTCAGCCCGACCTAATTAAATCATTAATCAGGTAGACTCAACTCGTAAGCCTCTTTATAAATCATTTTAATGTCTCCCAAATAAGGTTTCAGTCTTAATCCGTTAAATTTAAATATTTTTCCTGTTTTGGGGTCTTTAATATCCACAGCTCCATAATGGTATACTTTCTCAATTATATATGGTCTCATCCATTTAGATCTTAATTTTCCAGGAAAAAGTCTTAAACGAGTATTAAATAATAATACTTCTTGTCTAGGCTCAAATATTTTTCCTGAAATCTTTTTATCATGTAACATCTTCATTTTCTCTTTATAAATTTTTGCATTTTCATATGATTCATTTCTTATTTCATCCATCTCATTTAATTGTAATAACCATTTTTCTCCTGCAGTATTCAAATCAAAATTAAACTCCTTTGTCGCCCAATAAGCTTTATGTTCAAGTTCAACAGGTAAGTGACAATATTTACCATCAATTAACCGGTAAGGTGGCATTCCGATTGGTGTCTTATAAGTTGTTCTATAAGCCCATAATGCAGAATCAAGTCTATCAACCCAATCAGTTCTTTCAGGATTAACAGTCTTCTCTAAAATTCTTTTAATTTCTATGTTTGATACTTCAGCCATTCCACTTATTTGAGGGTGATACGCAGTTGTAATTCTGTGTTTGATTCCAAATTTGTCCAGTAATAATTGAATTCTTATATTTCTAAAATGACTTCTACCATCTGTGATAATTACCTTAGGCATTCCAAATCTTGAAAAAAATCATTTTCTTTAAAAATTTTGAAACACTTTTGGAATCACAGTTAGGTAAAGCTACAGCTTTAATCCACTTTGAAACATAATCAACTGTTAATAAAATATAAATCTTTCCAGATGATGGTACAGATGGTCCCATAAAGTCTAAACCCCATATATCAAAAATTTCAACTTCCAATGTATAGTTTAAAGGCATTTCATCTTTTCTAGATATATTTCCCATCCCTTGACATCGATCACATGTTTTCACATAATGTCTAACATCTTTGAATAAGGTAGGCCAATAAAATCCTAAATTTAAAATTTTAAATGCAGTTTTATCTACTCCAAAGTGTCCTCCAAAATCGGAATCATGACATTTTTGAATAATAGCAAAAGTTTCTTCATTAGTTACACATCTTCAAATTACAGAATCTCTTCCTAATTTAAATAAATGAGGATCTTCCCAAATATAAGATTTATCATCATTTTTAAATTTCTTAATATATTTGTTATTCAATCCATAAGGTAAAATATTGCTAACTAAATAGTTAACTATATCTGCTTTCCAAGGTGTTTGACATCCTCGAATAACATATAAATATTCATCAGGAAATTTCTCATTTATATTTTCCTCAGTAATAACATCATTCTTAATTCTTGATAAATAATCAGCAATTTGGTTATCAGTTCCTTTTCTATCTACTATTTGAAAATCAAATTCTTATAGAAGTAAAACCCATCTTATTAGTCTAGGCTTAGCATCTTTTTTTGTCATTAAATATTTAATAGCGAAATGATTAATATGAACTATGCATTTGATACCAAGAAGATAAGGTCTAAATTTATCAAAGGCATAGACTATAGCTAAAAGCTCTTTCTCAGTAGTATTATAATTTCTTTGAGTTTCAGAAAGAGTTTTACTAGCATAATATACAACTTTGAAAATTTTTTCATATTTTTGTCCCAATACAGCTCCAATTACAAAATCACTTGCATCACACATTAATTCAAAAGGTTTATTCCAATTAGGTGCAATAATTATAGGTGCAATTATTAATTTTTATTTTAAAATATTGAAAACATTAATACAGTCTTCATTAAATTCAAATTTAGCTTCTTTTCCTATAAATGACTAAGAGGTTTAGCAATTTTAGAAAAATCCTTTATATATCTTCTATAAAATCCAGCATGACCCAGAAAACTTCTCACATCAGTAACAATAGTAGGTGGTTGCAGTTCAACAATAATTTTTACTTTTGCTTGATCAACTTTCATCCCTTTTTGTGAAATTTTGTGACCTAGTACAATGCCTTCTGTGACCATAAATTGATATTTTCCCAATTCAGAACTAAATTTGTTTCTTCACATCTTTTCAGAACTTTGGAAATATTTTCCAAACAAGATTCAAAACAAGTTCCAAAGACTGAAAAATCATCCATAAATATTTCAATTCCTTTGTCAATCAAATCACAAAATATTGACATCATACATGTTTGAAAAGTTGCAGGTGAATTACATAAACCGAAAAACATTCTTCTAAACGCAACTGTTCCATAATGACTTGTACATGTTGTTTTCTGTTGGTCCTCAGGAGCTACAGGTAATTGATGATAACCAGAATATCCATCCAGAAAATAGAAATATGAATGTCCAGCTAATTTATCAAGCATTTGATCCAAGAAAGGTAAAGGAAAATGATCATTTCTAGTGGCGTCATTTAATTTCTGATAATCAATGCAAATTCGCCATCCAGTAACTTATCTTGTAGGAATTAGTTCATTTTTGTCATTGACAATGAAAGTTACTCCTCCTTTCTTTGGAACACAATGAATAGGACTTACCCATTGGCTATCCAAAATAGGATAAATAATTCCTGCATCTAACCATTTTAAAATTTATTTTTTAACAACCTCTTTCATGATAGGATTTAATCTTCTTTGAGGTTCAACAGCAGGTTCAAAATCTTCTTCCATTAAAATTCTATGCATACAGATGGAAGGGCTTATTCCTCTTATATCAGCAATAGTCCAACCAAAAGCTTTCTTATAATTCTTTAACACTCCTATCAGTTTTTCTTCTTGTTCTAAACTTAGTTTAGAAGAAATAATAACAGGTAAAGTTAATGAATTTCCAAGAAAAGCATACTTTAAATGTGCAGGTAACATTTTTAATTCCAGTTCAGGGGCTTTTTTAATTGAGGGTAAAAGTATATCATTTTGTGTTATGTCCAAAATTTCCAAGTTATCTTTAATATAATGAGTTTCTTTAGATAATTCTTCTTCTTTTAGTTCTTCATTTTCATCAGTTAATAATTCAATTTTTTCTTCAGAGATGACTTTACATCTTTCTTGATAATGTTTTTCAATTATATAATCAATAATATCCATTCGATAACATTTTTCTTTATCAGGGTACTTCATTGATTTAAGAACATTGAATTTAATCTCTTGATCATTAAGTCTCATGGTTAATTCTCCTTTTTGCACATCAATCATAGCTCGTCTAGTAGCTAGAAAATGTCTCCCTAAAATAATTGGTATTTCTTTATCTTCTTCCATATCAAGTACAATGAAATCCACAGGGAAAATAAATTTATCCACTTTAACAAGAACATCCTCTATAACTCCTTTAGGGTAGGTGATAGATCTATCAGCTAACTGAAGGGTTACAGTGGTGGGAGTAATCTCTCCTAAACTCAACCTTTGAAAAATAGAAAATGACATGAGATTAATACTTGCTCCTAAATCACATAAAGCTTTTCCACAAAATTTTTCTCCAATAGCACAAGGTATAGTAAAACTTCCAGGATCTTTTAGTTTCTGAGGTAATTTCTTTTGAATTATTGCACTACATTCTTCACTTAATGCAACAGATTTAAAAGCTTCAAATTTTCATTTCTTACTTAAAATATCCTTCATAAATTTTGCATAAGTTGCATTTGTTCCAAAGCTTCAGCAAAAGATATGTTAATGGTAAGTTTCTTAAAAATTTTTAAAGAACTTAGAAAATTGATGATCAAGTTTCTGCTGTTTTAGTCTTTGAGAAAAAGGTAGTGGTGGTTTTTCAACTTCCACATTAATAGGAATAACAGTCTGATCTTGACTAGGAGAAGGAGTTTCTTTAGGTTTTTCAATCTCTTCAACCTCAATGTCATTTTCAATTTCATTCTGCATTCTTTCTTTTAATTCCTTTCCACTTCTAAGTTGCACAGCTTTAACATGTTCATGTTCTTTTCCAGTTTCTTTTGGATTGACTTTAACATTACTAGGAAGTGTTCCTGGAGGTCTGTAATTAATTAAATTAGCAATTTATCCCATTTGATTCTCAATATTATGAATAGCAGTGTTTTGATTTTGTAATTGATTACTTAGTTGTAAAATTAATTCTTCTATAGATAACTTTTTCTGTTGAGAATTAAATCCAGGTGGTTTATAGTTTGAATTTACTTGATTGTTCCAATTTCTAGTTGGATGGGATTGATTATTACCCCATTGTTGTTATGAATTATTCCAGTTAAAATTAGGGTAATTTTTTCATCCAGGATTATAATAATTGGAATAGGGGTTATTTTTACTTGCAATAGCTTGTAAAGTTTCAATAGTTTGAGAATCTTCAATATTAGCAGAGTTGTTATGTGATATATTGATAGCAAAATTATCTAATTTCTTAGATATTGCAGCTACTTGTGAAGCTAAGATAGAAAAGGCTTCATTATTATGAATACTTGCCATTCTTTTAGGATTAATCCTTTCAGAAGGCCATTGAAAATTATTGTTAGCCATTTCTTCAATTAAAGTATAAGCTTCTTCAAATGATTTAGCCATTAAAGAACCTCCAGCAGTAGCATCAAAGAAAGATTTAAATGATCCAATTAGTCCGTTATAAAATGTTTGATTAATTAACCAATCAGGTAAAGCATGATGAGGACATTTTCTTAATAGTTCTTTAAATCTTTTCCAAGTTTCATAAATTGTCTCCCCGTCAAATTAACTAAATGAAGTAATATCATTTCTCAATTTAGCAGTTTTAGAAGGAGGAAAATATTTAGTAAGGAATTTTTGTACCGTTTCAGCCCATGTTTTAATAGAACCTGTTGCTAATGAGTTCAACCACATATTTGCTTTATCTCTTAAAGAAAAAGGAAAGAGTCTAAGTCTAATAGCATCATAAAAAACAATGTTATATTTAAAGATAGCACAAAGTTCTAAAAAACTAGCAAGGTGTAAATTTGGATCCTCATTTGGTGTTCTCCCAAATTGATTATTTTGAACCATTTGAATAATAGACGGTTAAGCTCAAAATAATTAGCATCTATAGAGGTATTTGAATACTACTATGAAGTTCATCAACTGTAGGGTTAGCATAATCCCTTAATGGTTTGTAAACATTTTGTTCAATAATTTCAATTGGATTTTGCAAATTATTATGTAAATTAGCCATCTCTTGATATTTTTGAATTTGTTTTCTTTTTTTAATTCTTCTAATAGTTCTTTCTAATTCAGAATCTAAAGGTAATAATCCTTCAGATCCAGAACTATGCATAAAAAGTAAATAAAAAGTAAAATAGCAAGAAAAAAATTATTATTATCTTTATTTTTATTTTTGTTTTTCTTGTTTTTTAAATGTTTTTGTATTTTATATTTTTGACAATAAAAGAAATAAATAAAATAAAACATTTAAAATCTATAAATTTTGCCTCCCGGCAACGGCGCCAAAAACTTGGTTTGGAATCTCCAAACAATTCAGTAATTTATGTTATCAAAAATATGTTGTAGCCAATACTTTGATTCTAATAATAATAGCGGCTAGTGTATATAAATATAATTTTATGGAAAATATTTTACATACTAGGGGTACTACACAAGTATACGTATCGCTTCAAGTAATATAGGGCTTTAAATAAAGACTCCAGTATCGATCCACGAGGAGGATTATAGATTTTTTTTAAATATTTTGATTTTATTTTTATGTATTTCTTTTAAAGTTAAAAGGTTGATATTTAATTTACTAGATGCAGAAATAAAGCAGTAATAAAGTAATGATTGATGTAAATAAAAATAAACAAACAACTTTCTTCCTTTCAATTAATCCAAGACTTTTTAGACAATGTAATATTTGTGGAGAATATAAATTTATGGTATTGTGCCAAGTAGAAGCATTCCTATTCTTTACTTTCGCTTGATAGTATAAAAAATATTGGCTAATCTATAGATCAGGTCTTGATGTATTGTTAGTAGAATGGGTTAATCTAAGCTCACACTACTAGATATCCAAGGGTGGCTATGGTCGGCCTTACTAGTGACCCTTTCCTTCTCTATAAACCAAATTACAAGAATTTAGCCTGTCACTCTAAAAACTTATCAATTCTATGCCCATTAAATAATATCTTCCTATTTATTTGCACTTCACCTTAAATAACCCTCGCAAGGCCTTTGACTACCCAAGGATTCATGTGATATCTACTAGTTAAGAATTCATCTCCTTCTAGGTCTTAAAACTCTTCAGCAGATTTTAACAATTTAAATGGCCAATTTAAATAGTAAATTAAGATCTGGTATTACTATCATCACAATGTTTAAAATATATATATAGTTTTAATTCTCCAACGAATTTTATATTATCTTATTGATCTTTTCATAATTGAAAGGAGAAAGTAAAGTAACTACTCAGAACACATTGAATTTAAACAGCAAAACATTTAAATAAAACATTGAATCAAAATACAAATACTTATCTCAAGTGTTTCTCCAACTGAACCTTTGAATCCTTGTGACTCCAAAGTAAATAGAATTCAAAAGCACCGAATCTTCAAATACTCTTAATACAAACTTTAAAATAAACTCACTAATTAATAAAAGAAACTATAAATATGACCCTTAAAATATTTCTCTAATTTCTCTCTCTAAATGGAACTATGGGGCTAGGGGACTAGGTTGGGCGTTGGTGGTTTTTGGGCCCTTTTCTCTGAAGGAGTAGCATCCTATTTATAGGCTTCAAGGGTTGCCTTGAGGCACCTCTTCAAAATGTGTCCATGTTCAATGAATCTTCTAGAAGGTGTGTTTGGCACCTAGGCACCGGACTCTGCGTCCAATTCTTCGCACCTCTTCACTTTGGATCACACCTCCTCGCGATCCTAACTGTTTCCAAGCGTCCAAATACAATGTATCACATGTCCTATAATCCAGGAATAACTGCTAATCTTCTAGATGGCTCAATAACCGCTAACACAGTCAAAATAACCGTCCAAAAGTCATCAAAAATCTTATAGAATTCTGTATCGAACTGGCACTTAGGCGCCGGATTCTGGCGCCTAGACGCCAGGCAAATTATTTTGATAATTTTGCATTTTGGCTCTATTTTTGCTCCTTTTTGCTCCTTTTTCATCCTTTTTTCCTTCGTGAACATTTTTGCATCACCTACATCTAAAACATAAAAATACCTTTCATTAAAGCATAATATCCTTAAAAATTTGTTAAAAATCAAGGCATAAAAATAGGTATTTTTTTCATGGATCTGCAGTCCTAACTCGACCTGAGTAGTCAACTGTGGGCCTTTGTAAAATTTTCATTCATTTCAATTTGGATTATATGCAAGTGAAAATTTGTGGGCGAGAGGCTATTTTTGTTGTAGAGTAAGTTTTATTTTAAAGTAGATATGTATATATATATATATATATATATATATATATATATATATATATATATATATTGGTAAAGTAATTCGATCCACAGGTTGACTATCCTTACCGAACTATGACTACTAGCAACCTAAGGGTGTCATTGGCAGAAATCCCCAGTAGTATCGTAAATTCCTTCATCTACCCTCTCCAGGGTCTCTGAGTCAGAAAATACTAAAAATCCCTCGTATCCCTCTCTAATGTAATGGCATTGTCTTCCTCCCTAACTATCCTACTTACAGCCTTGCTTGATGGCCTCACGTATAGCAAAAGGCTATATGTGTACACTTATGTCTCGTACCTAAGCATAAGATTCAGGTCAAGAAGCAAGAAAAAACAAAAGACAGGGGGCAAGGAAGAGAAAGAGGAGATGAAGATTCACTTAAAATAACATCGTAAAGAAGGTGGGTCGACTCTCAAAACAGAATAGAACAGAGGGCTTGATGTTTCGCTGACTCAAGTCATTGGAAGCAGATGAGGTGGGCCAGTGTAAGAGTAGATGCAAGCTCCATATGTGGTGCAAAATAGACAGCCACAGAGCAAGAAAACACGTAAAGACAAACCCCTACAAATGAGTGTGAAGGGGGAATGACTGCAAGGCATCCAAAACAGGTGAACCGGACCTCTCCCAATATGGTGCAGAGAGGTTCCCACAAGATATGTAAAGTACGAAAAACAAGCCCCTCCAACATGGTGCAAGTGGTAGCTATAAAAGCACAAAGCCTATACATGTAAAGTCAAAACCAAAAGCTACAAAAGAGGGTCAAAATAGCTCATTTAGGTGGAAAACCGAGCCCAACAAGGAAGGGTGGGCAAAAAATAAAAAACGAACAGGATAAGGGCACTAAAAAACTTTTTTACACCAGCAGTTTTCACAACCAAAGAAGAGCAACATGTATGCATGTAATAATATCTAATTTTCTCATCAATTCCAAGCTTTCCCACATTCGCAATGATGTAATAATGAAACAACCTAAGCATAAAGTGCCATAACAAGCATGTTAAACAAATAAAAAGTGCATTGAGGTAGTGTAGGGGGAATCAGCTTGAAAGTGAAAGGACACCCAACATTACCATGTAAAATTAAAGCAATTTGGAGATGAAACATCTTTCAAAATTTCTCTCTTTGAAGTAGTAAGCATATCACCTCCTCCCCTTCCTTCTTCTCTCCTGAAAAGCAATACAAATGATGCTCACCAAAGTAAATTTTCATGTAGGGCATCAAAGAGAAGCTTTAAATCAAATTGCAAAAAGGCTACCAATGTAAATTTTCATGTAGGGGCAGCAAAAAGTTGATCTAAATCAATCCCAAGACAACATACAAGTGCAGATTTTTTACATAAAGATAGCATGAGAATGATTTAAAACATCTCTAAACAAATGTACAAGTGCAGATTTTTACATAAGGATAGCATGGGAAAGATTCAAAGCATCTCTACACAAGTGTATAAGTGCAGATTTTAAGTTTAAGCAAGCACAGGAATGATCCAAAGCATCTCTACCCAAATGTATAAGTGCAGATTTTTAGTTTAAGCAATAATAGGAATGATCTAAAGCATCTATACACAAGTGTATAAGTTCAGATTTTGAGTTTAAACAACCATAGGAATGATCCAGAGCATCTCTACACAAGTGTATAAGTGCAGATTTTTAGTTTAGGCAACATATATGTGATGTCATTCATTCAAATGTGTAATAAACATAATAAAAAAAAGTACCACAAGTATGTATGTATCAATTCCCCTCTTCTCCAAAAAACATTTGGTGCTAATAGCCACCTCCACAAGTGTCAAATGCATGTGAAAAGTAGAACTCTTGGATGTAGCATGTAAGTGTTTTAAAATTTGGTGAGGTTTATGTGGAATGTGAAACCTTTGTATGTAGCATATGGGTGTTTTGAAAGTAAAGTGAATTGTTGTGTAAAAAGATGAATTTCATGTATGGAACGAGGTGAAATGTGTGTAAAATCAAAGCCCAAGTGTCATATGTATGAAAACTTGGTGAAAGAAATGAGAAACAAGCATGTATGGTCTCATTTGTGAGTGTTCCAAAAGTAAGCATTTTGTAATCCGAATTTTGCACAAAATTTCACCAAGCCATTTTTATGCTAAACATGTAATACTAGGAGAAAGAAAAAGGGCAAGAATCACATCCTCCTTTTCCAAACCTCATCCACGCTGCAAGTTATAGAGCAAGCATGAAGCTAAAAGGGCTCCAAGATTTAGACTTAAGCCATACCATCAACAAGATTCATAGCATGCATTCAAAATTTCCAAGCATGCAAACAATGTAAGCAAAAGAGGAGCATTGACACTTATACATGAAATCTCATCGCAACGAAACAACCAAACCATAAGGTGGAGGGGAAAGAGTGGAGCCAAGGGAACTCCAAAACAACCTCTAACCCATGCTAACAATAGAAACTAGAACATGCCAGATTTCATAAGTAAGGTGTACCGAGCATAAAGAAGCAAGAATAGAGAAAGTATAGCACATCATTCAACCTTTCTACCCAACCTTCTTCCCATCTCTTTTCTTTTTTTCTTTTTTTTTCTCTCTTCTCATTTTATTTTCTTTTCTCACATTGCCTCTCTTTTCTCAAAAGCCAAGCAAACCCCACATTTGTTAAGAGAAAGGCTAAGCAACATGCCACACTTCATTAAATACTCAATCATGCATTAAAGAGAGTAAGAATGAAGAAAGGAATGCCTCCTATACATGCATACATCTCATGAAGGAGTAAAGCTCAAATCTTCAAGCAAAATACTCTAAACATAGAGATTTTTTGTAACATAAAGTAGAGCATGTCAAGTTTTCCAAGCTAAGCCTATCCAACATAGAGAAGCATAATTAAAGAGAGGCTATAACCTTCCACATTGCTTGAACATGAAGCTTTGAAACTTGGCTACTAAAAATTTTTTAAGGTTAATGAACTAATTAACATAAAGAAAAGAGGAGGTGCACCCCCTCCCCCCCCCCCGCCCCCCCCCCCCCGCCAAAAAAAACCATCATGAATAACCACCCCCATCTCCAAATTTTTTAAAAGAAGAGACACCCTTTACTTTAAGCTTTTAAAGCAGGGTTCCCAAATTTTGAAAGAAGAACACTCACACCTCTTATATTGCACCAAAAAAAGAGCACTAAAAAATTTTAGATTTTGTAAAGAGAGCACTTAAATATTTCAGACTTTGTAAAAGGACCACAAGAAACTTTCAGATTTTTGCAAAACATAAGGGTAGAGGCTTCCAATCCATCCAACATAACAACCATATTAAAATATGGTGCTACAACTTCTCACTCCTTTGCAAACACTAAATAGCTCTTCCTCTTTCTTTAAGATAGCAAAGCACCAAACCACTAGATATAACTTTGTAAATGACAAGCTTTCAAGTATCATGTGTGTGAAATCAAAACAACACATTTAAACCCCAAGGCCTCAAGCAACAAGTGAAGTGACAAAACCACAAACTTAAGGTGAAAGAGAGCTTACACCTCCCCCCACATTTAAACATGTAATCAACATAGTGTGATGCCAAAATCGAAGCAATGTTTAAGTGAGCAAGATATAAGAAAATAAAGCATGTTAGGTAGCTCCAAGCCACCTAATTAGTAAGCATGCACTTTCATCCTACTAAGGTCAATATTAAACATGTAGGTAATGATGAACTTAAAGAAAAAGTGTTAAGTATATGAGTATAGCTAAACCATAACAATCACTCCTCCTCTTTCTCAAGTCCAAACGAAATCGGGCTAATTACTTGATGCACAAAGAGAAGCCCTAATGCATAGAGTTTCCAAAATTTTGAAAACCCCTTAAGCTCTCTTGCCACCATGCATACAAATGTAAAAATGAAACATAACAAACTCCACCTTTATGAACATTCATGGTCATATTACTTTTACATGATACGATACCATTAGGAATAAAAAACATAACCATTAAATTTCATAAATAAAAAAAAGGAGCAAAGGCACTAATAAGCTCACCCATTCCTCCACCAATGTCTTAAGCAAAATCTAAACTTTCCCTTCATCATTTTTTTAAAAATAAACACTTGATATGAGGCACCAAAGAAGGTAAAAACAAGCTTAGAAGAAATTTGGACAGCACCTCCTCCTTCCTCTATGAATTTTGACCAACAGAAAAAATCCCTAAATGGGGTCATTTTATAAAAAAAAGAGGAAGAAGAAGGAAACCCCCAAAATTACCTAAGGGTAAAGACCAAAGGTAGAAGAGTTGCACCACCTTTAAATCTTGATTGAAGTGATGGAGAGGAGAAAGATGGCGGCCAAGAGGTGACAAGTCCATGGAGAACATGATCATTTTCTGCCATGGATGGGCTGGAAGCAAGGGAAGAAGAGTCATGGCCTGGAAAGGAAGAAATCTCATGGAAGAGGAGGAAGCCATGAAGGAGGGGGTTCGGCCATGGATGTTCGGCAAAGACTGAAATTTGCCAAATAGAGAGGGAGAGGGGGTGGGTGGCGGCTAGGTTAGGTGTGGGATGAGTTAGGTTTAGGAATTTGGGTGGCAAAAAATGCAAATTTTAATTATTTGACGCAAACACGCCGAATTTTCGAGTCGCATCATAGCAAATTATATATCCTTCCCAAGTAATTTTGACTTTCCGTAGGCAACGGTACAGTTCATTTTGCGATCCGGGGTCGTTTGGGCAACCTCATCTACGATTAGATCAAAAACATCAAATTTGGGGTTTTTGAGAGATTCAGGCTAAATCAATAAAGTTTAGCTATGGTATAGTTGAAGAAAATGAAAATGGGAAGTATTCAAAGGTTCTAGGAATTTTTAGGAATTTTTTGAATTTTTAGCTAAGCAAGGGTATTTTGGTAATTTTAGGGGTTTTTGGGGTAAATTGTCAAAAAGCTAAATTAAAGGCTAGGGGAATTACAAAATGAATTTTGGAGTCAAACAGGAGTGTATGGGGGCATTTCTGACCAATGCGGATGATTTTACGAACCACGAAATATTTTTCAGGTATCAGCTTCTTTGGTTGTGAGGGTAATGCTCTGGAATGGTTTTTGGGGAGCTTGGGTGATTCTAAAAAGTTTTAGGTTTTGGGGCCCTTTCAAGGGGAAATTTGGTAATTTAGGCTGATTTGGGGTATTTTTGAAAATTTTGGTAAATTAGGGTAATTTTGGTCAGTTTGAGTGGTGGGAGGTATTTCAGAATGTTTTTTAGGAATTTTAGTAATTTAGGAAGATTTTGGGAATTTTGTGGAGTTTTGGGGTTTAGAGGTATTTGGGTCATTTGGCGGGGTTTAAGGGCCAAGGGTCAAAATTGGAGAAGTTGGTAGGATTTCGGAATTCAATTTGGGATGTCATTTTGTTTAAGTTACGAATCAGAAGTTAATTTCTTTGGTACTCCATATGTTGGTTCCAACCACCTCAGTCATAGACTGAGGGCCTAGTGGGACCACATGCATGAGTTTCCAAAGAGTTAAGGGATCAAAATGGGATGTGTTTGGTTTAAAATTGTGAGTATAAAGTGTGATGTGTAAGTGTGTGAATGTAGGTGTGAATGCAAATGTGAATGTAAGCGTGTAAGTATGAATGTGCTTCAAACCTCCCAGGGTTTATCCTAAGGCCTGACCACCTATAAGAATCGCACCTGGACTTCCTTATGGTTGGTCTCTTCCTCCTAAACGCTGAAGGTTAGGCCTTAAGCATATGAAAGTTCCAAGTGAGGGAAACAAGCATGTGGAATTTCTATGTGTTGGGGTTTCATTACTAGTCTTCTAAGAAAAGTCACCAAGAGAGTCCTATGACTAGACCCTAGACTATATAAGAAGAAACTAGACCTCAACAAAAAGTGAGGTCAACAAATGGACCCCAATAGGTGTGGTGTGCGAGAAGAGCACACCACACATATTGATGTTGACTAAAGTGATCAACAAAACCAACACAATAGTATGAGTCAAAATTCAAGACAACATAGAATCGAGTGAGAAAGTACCCGCTCCGGATTGAGCCTCGTGAGGAAGGAAAAACTTTGGCTGGGGAACAGTGGGCGAAAACCATCAAAATGCAGAAAAGAATTCACTCTTCCACATTCTAAAGGGGACCTGATTTGATTTAATTTGAGAACTTGAGTTTAGGTTTCAAATTTTGAAAAAATTCTTGAATTAGGAATTTTAATTTGAGTTTGAATTTGAGGTTTTAATTAAACAAATTTTTGAGATTTGCAAAAGCTTATGAGTCGATGGATTGATCAAATTTGAAAATAAGTGAGGACTTGGAAAGAATCAAATGACTTTACATCAATTCTGAAAAGTAGATGTCTCCTCACCACGTGGAGTAGTAAGTGTGATCAGAATTTAGGTACTGATCTTGAAAGGTAGATGTCTCCCTACCACATGATGTAGTAAGGGTGATCAGAATTGACGACTTTGAAGCCGAAAGGTAGATGTCTCCCTACCACGTGATGTAGTAAGGGTAATCAGAATTTAGGTACTGATTCTGAAAGGTAGATGTCTCCCTACCACGTGGTGTAGTAAGGGTGATCAGAATCGGGGATCTTGAAGTAGAAAGGCAGATGTCTCCCTACCATGTGATTTAGTAAGGGTAATCAAAATTTAGGTACTGATCTCGAAAAGTAGATGTCTCCCAACCACGTGATGTTGTAAGGGTAATCAGAATTTAGGTATTGATTCCGAAAGGCAGATGTCTCCCTTACATGTGGTGTAGTAAGGGTAAACAGAATCAGGGATTTTGAAGTCGACCGGTAGATGTATCCCTACGACGTGAAGCAGTAAGGGTAATCAGAATTTAGGTACCGATCTCGAAAAATTATATGTCTCCCTACCATGTGGTGTAGTAAGGGTAATCAGAATTGGGGATTCTGAAGTCGAAAGGTAGATGTCTCCTTACCACATGATGTAGTAAGGTTAATCAGAATTTAGGTACACATCTTGAAAGGCTGATTTTGAAAGGTAGATGTCTCCCTACCACGTGATGTTATAAGGGTAATCAGAATTTAGGTACTGATCTCGAAAAGTAGATGTCTCCCTACCACGTGGTGTAGTAAGGGTGATCAGAATTAGGTATTCTGAAGTCGAAAGGTAGATGTCTCCCTACCACGTGATGTAGTAAGGGTAATCAGAATTTAGGTACTGATCCTGAAAGGTAGATGTCTCCTTACCACGTGATGTAGCAAGGGTAATCAGAATTTAGGATTCTGATGTCGAAAGGTAGATGTCTCCCTACCACGTGATGTTGTAAGGGTGATCAAAATCGGGGATTCTAAAGTCAAAAGGTAGATGTCTCCCTACCACATGATATAGTAAGGGTGATCAAAATCGGAGATTCTGAAGTCGAAAGGTAGATGTCTCTCTACCACGTGATGTAGTAAGGGTGATCAGAATCGGGGATTCTGATGTCGAAAGGTAGATGTCTCCCTACCCTATGATGTAGTAAGGGTGATCAGAATTAGGGATTCTGAAGCCGAAAGGTGTCTACCTACCACATGATGTAGCAAGGGTGATCAGAATCAGGGATTATGAAGCCGAAGGGAAAGAACATACCTCCTTACTACGCGGAGTAGCAAGGGTCAACAGAGTCAGGGGCTCTAAGACCGAAAAGAAAGAACATGGTGTAGCTCATGCGAGGCTTGTGCAGATTTGATATCTTAGTAGCATTCATGAATTTTGATGTATGAATTTGATATTTGGGGGAAGTGACATTGGTTAAAATGCAAGAATTTATGATGTGCTCTTTATGGAACGAGGGGTTTTTGAGACGAGTTAGAAGTTTTAGAATTCCGGGAAGAATTAGGTTTTTTTATCTTTTTAACTTAGATTTTGTTTTTCCCCATCAGTTTACTTTCTTTTACATGTTTTGTTTTGGTTTATTTAGGAGTGTTGTGATTTTAATTCCCTTTATTTGTTTTGTATCATTCTTCGTATGTTCTGTCTTTTGGGATCCGAGTACGATCCTGCAGCTTATCAACCATTGCACAAAGGGAACATTCTGAAAATAAGAATCTTCATTGATTTTACTGAAAAACATTGGTGCAACTGATTAAGTGCTGACAAGTATCTCAAAACTGATCAAGTACAGATGTCTGAATGCATTGGAACTGAAATATCCATCAAACGGATGTTGGAGTAGTAGTAACTGTTGTAGGCTGATGCAGGAACTGGTAGACGTCTGCTGATGTCTGGTATGTTGGCCTACGGACAAGCCAACCTCCTAAAGGCTATGCTCCAGAATAAAAGTTCCCTCTCGATCACCCAGAGGTACTCCGCCACAGTGGTATTGGGCGGCAGCTTTCTAGCTCTAGATCAAGTTTGTAGTAAAACGGTGTCTTGTCTTCATCCATCCATCTGAATGTGACTGAAATTCTTCATCCTCAAACTCCTGGGATACAGTGCTTGGCCAGGTCCACTCCGTTTCCTTGGAGCACCAAAACTGACCCCACTGGTAGAGTAGTTCTTTCTGTGCCTTTGAATTCACCTGCTCCAACGATCTCTATCTCTCGGGCAAACAGAATGTCACATTCACTAACGAATGAAACTGTGCATAATGTTCTGCTAAGGTCATGATGGTCAATATGAGGAGGGATGTAGTCCCTATCCTCATAAATATTTATGGTGCAGCTGCTGGGGATACAGTCTACCAGCAGTATATGCCACTCGACCATCCTCTTGATCATTTTTTTAATTTCTGGTGGTAACACATCCACCTCATCATGCTGCAGAATTCAAGGGGAATTGCCTTGTCTGTCTTTTCAAAATTGTAGAAGTAGCCACACTGAATCGTGACTCTACCTTTTCCTCTTTTCCACTTCTTGGGCTAAGTGTATGTCCTTGGCCTCCGGCCACCTCTTTTGTCCAAATTCTAAAGTGCTTAATTTAGTACAGAATGTTTTGCTCATCATTTCTCGAGAATACATTTGTGTATTTCTCAAGAATACATTCTGGCCTTAGTGACCTTTGAGTTTCTGTGGAGGCGACTCCTCCTCTGTGTCTTAAAGTAGGAACCAACTTAAAAAACTGACAGGACGAAGAAGTCTTCCTCGGTATCCTCATGCAGAACTTCCTTTCCCTTTGTAGATGGGAAGGTGGGGGCAGTTACAGTGAATCTGGTGGCAGTAGAAGTGATGATCCTCTTGGGCACAACACAGCTGACTTGACAAGAGCAGGAATAACCTTAATCTTCTTGATGATGGGGAAATACTGGTGGGAGTTAAAATCAAACTCAACAGAAGGCTCTTAAATTTTGGGGGCAGTGACTTTAGCTATGACAAATGAAGCTTTTCTAAGGATGACCTCAAACTGATCAAAGCCAGCTTAGAACTAAATTATGGGTGCGGCGAGATGAGCTTCGCGGGAAGTAGGTAAGTTACAGGAGAATGTGAGTGTGGGGGTTGACATTGTTTCTGCCGATCACAAAAAAGGAAAAAAGTTTTGAGAATTAGTGAATGGGCTAGAACCTTGTAGTTGTAATGTAAACACTACAAGTTAATGAAGGTTAATCTGTGAACTGGGTAAGCTACTTTTTTATTTTACTTTCATGCTGTCTTGTTCTTAAAAGTACTTGTTTTGTTTCATGTATTTTTTGACTTTTTTGTTGATTTAGAGAAGTTAGAATTTAGAAAGAATTCAAGATTCAGAAAAGATACAAAGTAGCAAAATTATGCCCGATGGGTGAGAAGGATAAGCGAAGCATGGGATCCGATGCGGGAGCTTCTTCACAACGTACCTCGCTCTGGTGGAACTTGTCCACCGACACACCTATTTGGGGTCTGAACCCACAGAACCAAAGACAAATCCTAAAAGCCTTCTAGAACCCACTGTTTAAGGGTGTTTAAACAAATGGTCCTGAAGTCAAGGAGAGTCGATCGTACTCTCCCAAGAAAGAAATGGGTGAAGCATATTGACAAAAGAATGGTAATCTGGCCTATGAGAGGCATAGTCATAGTACCGATGTATAAAATTATATTTCCTTATCTTAATGGAGAGAGAAATGATCCCTAGAGGAGTCGCCAGAAAGCCTATCGATGCATTTTTGTGGTGCGGTGTTTTATTTTAGGAGTCTCCTAATAGAAGTTGTCAGTTGCCGGAATCAAGTTGTCGTCACCCGCTTTAAAAGGAAAACAATTAATTTAATTTATATGTATATTTAATTTAGGGAAAGAATACAACTAAACTGATATCATATCCCTAATAGTTCAAATAGCCAAGCACTGTACCTTAAACCACTCATTTATCCCGAAGCATAAGCACGTTGCTTAACAGAAAGACTCAAGTAAATGAACTAGAAAATTTATGACATCTGTTGATCTACAAAACATGTGTTTGGACCAACAGGTTTCCACTATCTTATACAGATGAATTAGATAAGGTTTATATTAATAATGAGTTCGTTTACATTTCCTATAAGGGCGAGCCTCTATAGTTAATTACATCTTGGATGACCAAAGTCACCTAAGAAAACTCTCGATTTAGATCAGAAAATATATTTTTATGAATTGACTTCAAAAGGCTAATAATTTTTAATGAAAGTGAGTTAATCGAAATCCAATAGGTGAGTGGTTTCAAGTTCTGAAACAGTTGTTGTAGCAACCCAAAGGTGGAAGAACTAGGAGAGGTCATTGATCCAAGAAGGAGTCTTGGTGACTTCCTAATCTATCCTATTGTTTGGCTGCAATTTGACACAAATAATTTTAGTTTCATCTTGTCAATTTTAATTAGGACTTACACTCACAAGATGTCAATCAGGTGAACAGCCTGGAAGATAGGAGGATTTATGTCATATCAGATGACAACATCGGAAAACCTAAGGCGAGTTGGGTCTTATATTGCACTAAGTGCAAATCCCCAAAAGATAAGATGAGGTTTATGCTGCACTAGGCAGGCTACCTCGAAGCCCTATAGTTTGTTATTTAATTCTAAGGAATATTTTAGCTGATGCAGACATCTTCTGCTGTTGAAGATGGCAGTGCTGCACATGGTGTTGCTTCGAGCTCCTTGTTGTTGCCGAATGTTTAGTTTAAGAAGTGACAATTAGAGGGGTGAGAGCAGTGTCATGTTCTATCATGTTCTTGAATGTTTAAAATTGAGGTGGCTTAGTGTTTTAATTAAAACAAATGTTTAAGTTGATTATGGCGACACCGGTTAGGATCCCATGGTTCCCTCGTTCTGGCACCACCATTTTCATCGGATTCACTTAGTCCAAATGAATTTGCTAAACTCAGCTGAATGAGTTCCACACTTTCATCTAGACCATGAAAAATCCCATTAGCAACACGTAGGCTACCTCCTCCGAGGGATTTCTGGTCATTTAAGAGATGTTTTAATTTAGTTGAAGTTGCAAGTTTATTTTGGTTGATGATTAAATTTTGAGTTACTTTATATTTTGAATGTTGTGAGGTAATTTTAATTTTCATAGGCAAGTATCATGATTTACAATAAAGTAAATGTACAGTAAAACACAAAAGATAAAGTGCAGTAGAGAAGAAACAGTAGTGGCGGTGTATGTAGTAAAGTAAAACAGCAGTAGCAGGTAAATAGTGAAAGTATGTGATGTGGTGTGCGTGAAAATGTAAAAGTGTGTAGGAAAATTCGAAACAAACGACTCATAGAAAATTTGATGGAAAGACATCGGAAAAAAGGTTCGTATAAAACATGAGAAGAACTCATAGAAAACTCATAGGAAACCTCGTAGAAAACCACGAAGAATATACTACAAGTCAGGAAAGACTATAAGCACGATGGTGCGAAGGACTCAGAGTTGTGCTATATTCCGACCTTAGGTGATAGCTACCAGACCAACACACTACAGAAGGCAGTCCTAACTCGACCTGAATAGTTAATCCTGGACCTTTGTAAATTTTTCATTCATTTTAATTTTGATTGCATGCAAGTGAAAATTTGTGGTTGAGAGGCTATTATTTTTGTAGAGGAAGTATTCTTTTAAAGTAGATATGTATATATGTATATTTTTTTGTAAAGTAATTTGATCCACAGGTTGACTATCCTAACTGAACTAGGACTACTAACAACCTAAGCGTGTCATTGGCAGAAATCCCCAAGGATGGGCGAGTAGTATCGTAATTTCCTTTGTCTACCCTCTCCAAGGTCTCTCAGTCAGGAATACTACTCTAGAAATCCCTCGTATCCCTCTCTAATGCAATGTCATCATCGTCCTCCCTAACCATCCTACTTACAGCCTTGCTTAATGACTCCATATATAGCAAAAGGCTATATATGTACACTTATGTCTCGTACATAAGCACAAGAATCAGATCAAGAAGCAAGAAGAAACAAAGACAGGGGGCAAGGAAAAGAAAGAGAACATGAAGATCCACCTAAAACAACATTGTAAAGAAGGTGGGTCAGCTCAAAATAGAGTGGAACAGATGGCTCGATGTTTCCCTGACTCAAGTCATTGGAAGCAGAAGGGTGGGCCGGTGTAAGAGTAGAAGCAAGCTCCACATGTGGTGCAAAAGAGGCAGCCACGGAGCAAGAAAACACTTAAAGACAAACCCCTAAGAATGTGTGTAAAAGGGGAATGACTGTAAGGCATCCAAAATAGGTGAACCGGACCTCTCCCAATATGGTACAGAGAGATGGGCACAAGATATATAAAGTATGGAAAACAATCACCTCCAACATGGTGCAAGGGGTAGATGTAAAGACACAAAACCGAGATGTGTAAATTCAAAACCAAAAGCCACAAAAGAGGGTCAAACAACCCATGTAGGTGGAAAACTGGGCCCAACAAGGAAGGGTGGGCCAAAAAAAAAAAAAACAGGTAACACAAGGGCGCTAAAAAATTTTTTCACACCTGTAGTTTTCACAACCAAAGAAGTGCAACATGTATACATGTAACAATTTCTAATTTTCCCATCAATTCCAAGCTTTCCCACATTCTCAATGATGTAAAAATGAATCAACATAAGCATAAAATGCCATAACAAGCATGTTAAACAAATAGAAAATGCATTGAGGTAGTGTAGGAGGAATCAGTTTGAAAGTGAAAGGACACCCAACGTTAGCATGTAAAATTAAAGCAATTTGGAGATGAAACATCTTTCAAAATTTCTCTCTTTGAAGTAGTAAGCATATCACCTCCTCCCCTTCCTTCTTCTCTCTTGAAAAGAAACACAAATGATGCTCACCAAAGTAAATTTTAAATGAGGGGAGCAAAGAGAAGCTTTAAGTCAACTTGCAAAAAGGCCACCAATGTAAATTTTCATGTAGGGGCAACAAAGAGAAGCTTTAAATCAACTTGAAAAATGGCTACCAATGTAAATTTTCATGTAGGGGCAACAAAGAGAAGCTTTAAATTAATTTGCAAAAATGCTACCAATGTAAATTTTCATGTTGGGGCAGCAAAGAGTTGATCTAAACCAATCCCAAGACAACATACAAGTGCAGATTTTTACATAAAGATAGCATGGGAATGATTTAAAACATCTCTACACAAATGTATAAGTGTAGATTTTTACATAAGGATAGCATGGTAATGATTCAAAGCATCTCTACACAAGTGCATAAGTGCAAATTTTTAGTTTAAGCAACCATAGGAATGATCCAAAGCATCTCTACACAAGTGTATAAGTGCAGATTTTGAGTTTAAGAAACCATAGGAATGATCCAAAGCATCTCTACACAAGTGTATAAGTGCAGATTTTGAGTTTAAGCAACCATAGGAATGATCCAAAGCATCTCTACACAAGTGTATAAGTGCAGATTTTTAGTTTAGGCAACATATATGTGATGGCATTCCTTCAAATGTGTAATAAACATAATCAAAACAAGTATCACAAGGATGTATGTAGCAATTTCCCTCTTCTCCAACAAACATTTGGTGCTAATAGCCACCTCCACAAGTGTCAAATGCAGGTGAAATGTAGAACACTTGGATGTAGCATGTAGGTGTTCTAAAATTTGGTGAGGTTTGTATGTAGCATTTGACCTCACTTTTGGTTGAGTTCTAGTCTCTCTTTAGATTAGCATCGGGTCTAGCCATAGGACTCTCCTGGTGACTTTCCTAAAAGAATAGTCATGGAACCCCTCCCTATAGAATTTCAAACTTTTCTCACTTCACTGGGAGTTTTCATATGCTTAAGGCCTAAACTTCAATTTTTGGGAGGAAGAGACCAAGCATAAGGATGCCCAGGGGAAGTCTCCTATAGATGGCCAGACCTTAGGATCTACCCTGGGAGGTATGGAGCTTACACCACACTCACACTACACCCTCACAACTCTAAACAAAACACATCCCACTTTGATCCCTCAACTCTTTGGAAACTCATGAAAGTGGTTTTCCCAAGCTCTTAGCCTCAGGCTAGGGTTTGGTTAGTACCAACACATAGAGGGCCAAATGAGTGTGACCCTTAGTCCATGGCTCAATCTAAAAAATTCCATTCTACTCACCTTTACCCAAAATAAATTTTCCCAAAGATTCCAAATTTCTAACCCCTTTGACCCAAATTGCCCAAAATACCTAAAATGCCCCCAAAACCCTAAAATTCCCTAAAATTTTCAAAGTCATCCAAATTACCCATAATTCCACAAAAATCATTTCAAAATACTCCCTACAACTCAAATTAACCAAAGTTACCCAAAATTGCCAAATTTCCCCAAAAATCCCCAAAATGACCAAAATGTCCCTCTTAGCTCAAAATTATAAAAAATTCCATAAATTCCCAAAACCTCCCAAATATTCACAATTTCATTTCTCTCAACTATCACATGACCCAATTTGGCCAATTTAGCCCAACTTAACCGAAATCCCCAATTTGACCCATTTTAACCCAAAAGTGTCCAAATTAAACCCAATGTCTACCCAATTGGCCCCAAACTTGCATAATTTCAATTCCAAACTTTAATTCAACATCTCCAATACCAATATAAACCAAAACCAAGCTCAATTTGACCCACATTTGAGTTCAATTTCACTTAAGACCCAAAATTCCTAATTTTGCGTAAGTGACCCGAATCCCCCAAATTGACCTAATACCAATCCATTTCTCCTCAATTTCAATTCTAAACCCTTCATAACACTCCCATAAATTGAATTGAACCATCAATTACCCTTAATTTGAGCCCAATTCTCACCCAAATCTACTTAAACCCAGCTTGTCCAATTTTGGACCCAAACATGCCATATGCCCAAAATCTCTCAAATTGATTGCCCTACTCCCAAAATTTCAACTCAATTGGTGTTGGGAACTCTTTATGGAATCCCCATAGACCATTTGGAACTGTCAATTAGCCTTTGACCCAACCCTAAACCAACCTAAACCAAAGTTAACTCAACTTGCCCCAAATGGACTAAAATCCTAAAATTCACCAAATTGACCCCTCATTTGAACCCAAAACCACTCCAAGCCTTCATGAAAAATCTTCATTAAAATCATCTACACCTAGTTTCTCAGTCATTTGGGCTCAACCCAAGCTCTAGCCCAACCTAGACCCAAGTCTAGTCCAAACCCCCAATTTTGAACCTATACACCAATGTGACCAAATCGAACCTAATGTGACCAAACCAACTCCTCCATAGCCACTAAACTGATCCTAGGAACCACCCTAGATGCTCTTAGCCTAAACTAGTGAGCCATGGACCAAGGGATCCTCAATTTTGGGGATCCCCTTCCATATTTGCTTAAACCATGTGGATCCTTGCCAAATTTGCTCACCAAACTTAATTGCTCTGACTTAATGATCTGGCTCACCTGACCACTGACTCACCTGACCCATGGCCAGCTCCCTTGTCCTTACCAGCTGGCCTAGTCACCGGAGGAACCCAAACTTAGAGCCACATTAAAGCTAAGTAAACCTAAACTCCACCTCATGGCCAGCTCAACCACAATTTCCATTGGAGCTCTTCTACGCTCCACCTAGGCAGCTGAATTCACCCATCAATAGGTCCCCAGCTTAGCCCAATGGCCATGGCCATAAATGGACCTCTCCACGGTGAAAATAAGGTGCTGGAAATTTCCTAACAAAACTCTGCCAAAACTCCACTAGAGCCTCTCCAGACCTCCCTAAGATTATTCCAACCACTTTCGCCCTCTAGTTCCCATTACCGAGCTCAATTTGAGAGCTCAAACTTGGTAGGAAACCAGAAAATTTTTCACCACAGCTCCACAGTGCACCAACTCCAAATTAACTTTGCCCACACCTTCCCAGTAGTGAAAGAAGAGGATCCCCCATCAAAGCCCCATCACAGAAAGCCTCTGCACCAGATTTCCATCAAAGCTTGAAATAGTGCTTGGTCACTTTCATACCTAGGCAATTCATTAGGACAAGAGGCTTCATCCTTGAGCTCTTAGGACTCCAACGAAGGTGTAGAGCATCTCTAATGGAAGCTTCACTTCTCAGAGCCATGGTATTGACCTCTTCTTCTTCCTGAGCTTCTCTGGATTCTCCATGTACTTAGGGTTAATTTAAACCATGCTTAATCTTGTAGATATGTTCACCATGCTTAGATGAGTCTTTAGGATCATACCCAAAGTGATTTAGTTGAGTCTAGGCTGAGAAATAAGGTTTTTAGTGTGGACGGTCACGAGATCACACCAGGCGGGGACGAAGAGAGGCGGTCGTTGGATTGTGCGTATTTTTGTTGGACGGCTTAGATCGCGCCTGACAGGGAGATGGAACGGGACCGCAGGCTGCATGGCATCCCATTTAGCTGGCAGCGTCGAATGGGAGCGTGCCGTGTGGGGGTTTGATCCGCCGTAGGTTGAGGTGGCGTTGAGTCACCTAAGTAGGAAAATCTGATTTTTCTGATTTATTTAAATCACCTGAACTTATCTTGGCCTAGAAAAATCTCAAGAATAAAAGAAAAATATCCTCTTGCTCAGTGAACATAAGAGAACATTAAATGGTTTAAAATATTTTTGATGCATATTTTATTTTTAATTATTTAAATACTCTTTTCAGTTTTTTAGTTCTCCATGCTTGTAGGAGTTTTATCATTGCTTGAAATTTTGGTATGTTATTCCCTCTTTCATGACGGATCTTCCCTGATTTTTCCAAAGTCAGAGAAGATCCCTAGACAGAGAATCATATTTTTCAAGTTTATTTCTATTATTTGATAAATTAAATGTGATAATTGGCATATTGCTTAAAAAAATCCCACAAAACTATGATAAGTTCTTTATGGTCAGAGTGCCCTAGTAAAAAATTGTCATGATTTAAAATGACAAAAATAAGCCTAATTGTCCACCTGACCTAAAACAAACTTTTAATTAATTAGGACACAATAAAAATCAAAATAACACAAAAATTGCTCTTCACTGTGCTTTAGGCTTTAGGGACAAAGGAACTCCCCTAAAATTTTTGAAGTCATTTGGAATTAATTTAATTTGTCAAATAATTTTTCTAAATCTAATGGCTTTTTTGGCACTTAAATGAATTTTAAAAATTAAAAGACATATAAAAAAATTATAAGAATGGTTTTGGGAGTTCTTAGTGATCAGATGATTCTTTTAAAAATAAAATTGGGATTTTTACAAAACTTTTATTTTTAATCATATTTTAAAATTTAAATAATCAAATAATAATAAAAATCACCAAAATATTAAAAATTACCAAATTGTCATATTTGGTCTCCTAATCACTTAGGAACCATTCACATAATTTTTCTAAGCTTCAAAATCAAAATATCAATTTTTAAAGGCTTACATTAATTTTTAGAAGGCTTACATTAATTTTTAGAAGGCTTACATTAATTTTTAGAAGGCTAAAAACTAAATTTTCTTGATTTTCCACTAAAATAATTCTAATAATTTAAAGAAAAATCAGAAAAATATGAAGTTTGTTTCTCTGGGATCTCTAACCTCAAAGAGATTTTTGAAAAATATAAAATTGTATTTTCAACTTTTTAAATATTTTATAATTAATTAAAACTCCAGAAATTAAAATAGTTATAATAATTAAATTAAAACTCAATAAATCATGAAATTTGGTCCAAGTGATTCTCTAATATATAGTTATCTACAATAAAGATATCAAGGGATTAGGATTTATCTTAGTCAAGTTATTTTATTTTCATTGAAAATTCTATTTTTGCATGAAAATAAATATATAAATTAAATTAAATTTTGAAAAATCACATTTTCTCCTCTGATATTTTAATTAACCTATTAGTAAGGTAGGATAAAAATTTCAAATTCATTTGAATTAAATTTGATGAATTATGAAGTGATAGTACCTTAAGGACAAAAGGGTAATTTTGGATACTTAACCTTAATTAATTATTTAGACTTAAATTCAAGAGAGAAATGGGTAAATTTTGATTTTAAATAAGTGCATTTGGATGATTAAAACATTAAGGGATAAATGGTAGAAACTCACTGCATTTTGTCACATCAAAATTAAATATTTAAATTTCCTTAATTATTATAATTTGGAAGAAAAATCAAATTACAAGAATCATAAGGTTAGGGACATTATCTTGGAAATTAACAAAACAACCAGCCTGACCCCTTTGCTTGATGTTCAAAGTAATATTATGATCTTTTGATAGAAATTCTTACCACTTAAAATTCAATTTTTCCCAAAAGTCATAAAATACACTCACCTAAAATCTTAAGGGGCTTAGTAGTGAGATAGGCTTGATCAAATTTAATTAAAAGAGGTTTAGAAAAGTTAATATAATCAAAACTAAAGTATTTTTGAGACATTACAAGCCCCAAATCAAAATTTGACTAAGTACCCTAATGACCTTAATTTTTCCTTTTAGGGCCTTCACCCACATAATTCTTAAATTAAATAATAAATTATGAATTACCCTATTCTTAGAGATGATTAAAACATTGGTTAACTGAGCATAAGGGTATGAAAGGGGATAAATCGTCTAATGACTATAATAAGTCCAAAAGGACCTCAAGGAAGTTCAAAAGTATTGTGAAATATCTGAGTTTCTCTTAGACCGTTTCACAAGTCTTTTGGACACCTGCAGGACAACTAGACCTATTATATTTACTAAATGAAGAAACCTCACAAATGAATAGAGTTCATTCGGTTATGACATAGAGTTTATTAGGTCTGTGACGAACATATCCATAGGGTTTTACTTCCCTGCAATTATAAAAGTTTATTTTAAGAATACGAAAGTTTCATGTGGAGATGACGGGAAGACCTACCAAGTATGCTTTTATTTCAATACAATTTACTAACCTGCAATCTACTGTACTTTTTATTCTTGCAAATTTGCATGCTAAATAACAATGTCACCTTGCATGAAAGCTGAAACATTTAGTATAGCCACAAAGCTGAGACCAAAATTAAAATTAAAAAAATAAAAACAAGATAAAATTCACCGCAAGAACATTCAAAATTATACAACAACTCAAAATTTAATCACAAACAAAACAAAAACCACAATTGTAACTAAATTAAAACGTCTCGTTAGATGATCAGTAATTCCTTGGAGGAGGTAAACCACGTGTTGCTAACAGGGTTTTCCCACGGTCTAAATGAAAGTATGAAACTCAATAAGTTGAGTTTAGTAAATTCATTTGGACTAAGTGAATCCGATGAAAATAGCGATGTCAAGTGAAACTTTCAGATTTTTGCAAATCATAAGGGTAGAGGCTTCCAATCCTTCCCACATAACAATCATTTTAAAATATGGCGCTATAACCTCTCACTCCTTTGCAAACACTAAATAGCTATTCCTCTTTCTTTAAGATAGCAAAGCACCAAACCACAAGATATAACTTTGTAAATGACAAGCTTTCAAGTATCATATGTGTGAAATAAAAAACAACACATTTAAACCCCAAGGCCTCAAGCAACAAGTGAAGTGATAAAGCCACAAACTTAAGGTAAAAGAGAGCTTACACCCCCCTCCCCCCCAACATTTAAACATGTAATCAACATAGTGTGATGGCAAAATTGAAGCATGTTTAAGTGAGCAAGATATAAGCAAATAAAGCATGAAGGGTAGCTCCAAGCCACCTAATTAGTAAGCATGCTCTTTTCCTAATAATGCCAATACTAAGCATGTAGGTAATGATGAAATTAAAGAAATAGTGGCAAGTACATGAGTATAGCAAAACCATAAAAAGCATTCCTCCTCTTTCTCAAGCCCAAATGAAACCGAGCTAATTACTTGATGCACAAAGAAAAGCCCTAATGCATAGAGTTCCCAAAATTTTTAAAACTCCTGAAGCTCTCTTGCCACCATGCATACAAATGTAAAAATGAAACATAACCAACTCCACCTTTATGAACTTTCATGGTCATATTACCTTCACATAATATGATACTATTAGGAATAAAAAGCATAACCATTAAATTTCATGAATAGAAAAAATGGGCAAAGGCACTAGCTAACTCACCCATTCCTCCACCAACGTCTTAAGAAAAATCCAAACTTTCCCTTCATCATTTTCTTTTAAAAAAAACACTTGATATGAGGCACCAAAGAAATGCAAAAATAAGCTTAGAAGAAATTTGGGTAGGACCTCCCCCTTCCTCTATGAATTTTAGCCAACACAAAAAATCCTCAAATGGGCTCATTTTATAAAAAAAAGGAGGAGGAGGAAGAAGCCCCCAAACTTACCTAAGGGTAAAGACCAAAGGTAGAAGATTTGCACCACCTTTAAATATGGATTGAATTGATGGAGAGGAGAAAGATGGCAGCAAAGAGGTGACAAGTCCATGGAGAACATGATCATTCGCTACCATGGATAGGATGGGAGCAAGGGAAGAAGAGTCATGGCTTGGAGAGGAAGAAATCTCATGGAAGAGGAGGAAGCCATGGAGGTTCGGCCAAGACTGAAATTTACAAAATAGAGAGGGAGAGGGGGTGGGCACAACTAGGTTAGGCATGGGATGAGTTAGGTTTAGGAATTTAGGTGGCAAAAATGCAATTTTTAATTATTTGATGCAAACGTGTCAAATTTTCGAGTCGTTCTTGTTGCGAGTAAATCATAGCAAAATATATATATCCTTCTCAAGTAATTTTGACATTCTGGATGCAACGGCGCAGTCCATTTTTGTGATCTGGGGTCGTTTGGGCAACATCTTCGATGATCGCGTCAAAAATGTCAAATTTGGGGCTTTTGAGCAAATCGGGTTAAATCGACAAAATTGGACTACAGTGTGGTTGAAGAAAATGAAATTAAGAATTTTTTAGAGGGTCTAGAAATTTTTGGGAATTTTTTGAAATTTTCAAGTTTTCGACTAAATAGGGGTATTTTGGTAATTTTTGGGGTTTTCGGGGTAAGTGGTCAAAAAGCTAAATGAAGGGCTCAGGGAAGTACAAAATAAAATTTGGAGTCAAACGGGAGTGTCTGGGGGCATTTCTGACCAATTCGAACGATTTTAGCTTCTTTGGTTATGAGGGGCCCATCGGTTGCTTAGAAGTATGACATGTTTACAGTAAAACTTCTAAGTACGATGAGGGGAATGCTCTGGAATATTTTTTGGAGAGCATGGGTGATTCTGGAATGTTTTGGGTTTTGGGGCCCTTTTAAGGGGCAATTTAGTTGGGGAAATTTTAGAAATTTTGGTAAATTTGGGTAATTTTGGTGAATTTCAGTGGTGGGAGGTATTTCAGAATGATTTTTGAGAATTTTGGTAATTTAAGGAGATTTTGGAAATTTTGTGGAGTTTTGGGGTTTAGAAGTAAATTTGTCATTTGGTAGGGTTTAAGGGCTAAGAGTCAAAATTGGAGAATTTGGTAGGATTTCAGAATTCAATTTGGGATGTCAACTTGTTTAAGTTACGCATCAGAAGTGACTTTCTTTGGTCCTCCATATGTTGGTTCCAACCACCTCAGCCATAGACTTAGGGTATGGTGGGACCACACACATAAGTTTCGAAAGAGTTAAGGGATTAAAATGGGATGTGTTAGGTTTAAAATTGTGAGTATAAAGTGTGATGTGTAAGTATGTGAATGTAGGTGTGAATGTAAATGTGAATGTAAGTGTGTAAGTATGAATGTGCTTCAAACCTCCCAGGGTTTATCCTAAGGCCTGACCACCTATAGGAATCTCACCTGGACTTCCTTATGCTTCGTCTCTCCCTCCCAAATGCTGGAGGTTAGGCCTTAAGCACATGAAAGTTCTAAGTGAGGGAAACAAGCATGTGGAGTTTCTATTTGTTGGGGTTCCATTGCTAGTCTTCTAAGAAACATTACTAAGAGAGTCCTATGGCTAGACCCTAGGCTATCTAAGAAGAAACTAGACCTCAACCAAAAGTGAGCTCAACACTTAATCAAACAAAGATGATTCAAGACCACGACAAATTGGTTCGCTTGAGGTCGTTCAAATTCGGAGACCTCATCCTCGCTCTTAGAAGGCATATTCTTGCACATCGTAAGATAGGTGAAAATTTTGAATCCACCTAGGAGGGACCATTCATAGTGGAGAAGATTCACTCAGGAGGGTCCAACCAGCTGGTGGATTGTAAAGGAGATATGGCCATGTTGCCCATAAATGAATGATATCTAAAGAAGTACCGCGATGTGACAAATTCAAAGAAGGATGACTATTCCGACATAGCCTTCTGGTCAATTTCTATGACCGGGTCTTAAATTAAAGAGATATTGTAATAAAAGCCAAGTGGAATAAAATAAATTTTCATAAAATAAAATGCTATCATAATTGTAGTCTTGTAATTCCAAATCTTATAAAGTTATATTAAATAAGATAATGAAATTTAATAGAAGTTAACATCCAATAAATTATAATAATTTGTTATTATTCTTGTTCATGAAAAATACCACCTTATTGATGTTTCCCTTGTTTTATGCTAAAAAATGTCCTAAAGAAAGTTGGTTTTTATGTTCAAAGAAGGCTTACATCTACCGATCAGAGAAGAGAAGGCACATGGAGGAGGTGTAGTAAATTTTGACATGAATTTCTCACAAGTCAATGTGGATTATGAGAGCCACCTCATGGAGTTAGTCAGCCATATGGAAGCTAAGGTCCTGAAGTCTTTCGTCAGAATCAATCACAAAAAAAGGAGAAACGTCAAGACAAGGAGCCATTGGAGGTTTTACTGACTCACACCTCCGTGCAGCAAGAAATATACAAATCTCGTCGATGATCACCTCACCAGAGGGAGATCTGGTTACTACTGCCACATAGAGGACCGCAAAAAAGCGAAGGAATGCCAATCATCTCAAGCACTGACACATGGACAGGATAGAAACAAGACAAGCTAGAGAGACAACTGCAGAGTTTCCTCTCATTTTGAAGGAATTCTATGTGCTAGAAATGAAAGAGATAGGAGCCACCTTTTCTGCTACAGAGACAGAGCCAGAGTTCACTGAAGTGCTTGTGCCTACCTGGAATCTGATTGAGGAGATTTTCATCAGGCGTTCAACTTGCAATTAGGGTTTATCTAGGCAGTCATTAGCTACTGGAGCATTCTCAGAGCCTTCGTATTGCAATGTTCAACACCTGAAAGAATATGGGACATTCAAGGCATATGCAGCCTCCTCGATCCTACAAAGGGTAGAGATCACGTTGAGGTAGAGTCATACGTACCAGAGTATGTCAACAATGATAGGAGAAAGAAATTTCAGACTATACAATGACAAAGATAGGCTATGTCAAAAAGAAAGAGTTTGAGCATTATGAAGAAATCTAAGGATGATTTGTTAATATCGTGGAAGGCCTCAAGCTATAAACTAATGTATTTTTAAGAAATGATTAAGAAAGGATTTTGGATTGATTTTTTGGCCTCAGAGACTAAGGTAGAGCTAGTCGTTTAAGAGCGAGGATATATTTTGAGCCGACGAAATGAAAAAGAGGAAAAGGCAGGATTACAATCCAATGTGATTGCTGTTATAACTTGGTGAAAGATTGATAAGGAAATCCCCCAGGGATTTTACAAAATGATGAAGTGGATCTGATGCCATCAAAGATAAAGAAAATGTTAAATAGGATGGTTGAGCGGCACATACTGCTACCGAATTGCATTCCAAATAATTGCATAATTAACATCTACAAAGAGGGAGATTGCATTCTGCTTCATATTGATCACCATGACTTCGTGAAACCTTTCTTCACGGTCTCATTCATAAGTTAAAGCAACATTCTATTTGGATGAGAAATTTAGATTGTTGGGCCGGGAGAGTTTAGAGGTTCCGTCGAGATCTTGTTGCCAGTTGGATCGGTTCTGATATTGAAAGGAGATGGTGCAGACCTGTCAAAGCACTGCATACCTGGAATGGCACAGTGCCGAGTTTCAATTAGTTTACATCGGATGAGTGAAGATAAAATGTCATACAAATATGAGCCAGACCCATACTTAGAGTGTCATAAGCTATTAGAGCTGTACCATAGCCGTACCTTTGAGTGTACGTGATGGGACTTCTGTCTCGGAGTGTAGCTTAGGAGGTTAGCGTGTTCACACGGTGACCTTTGGAGATACACAATTGCTACTTTCTACCAGCTGACAACATATGACATATTTTTCTTCCAGTTTTTGTTTAGATGTACTACAGATGTTTTGGATGTCTCACATCATATGATTGCGGTTGTACCACATCTTCAAATTAAGATCAACAAAGAGCTAGTTTTTCCATTGCAGTTTGTACTTCTAATTGCGCTATGAATGAAAAAGTCATAGGACCATACGTTGGTCCCAAATTGTAATGAACAAAGAACGATACAAAAGAAAAACCAGAAAATAAATAAGAAATCGAAAGATAAACAAGAAATTGGAAAAGAAACAAAGAAACAAATTTTGAATTCAAAAACTCTCTTAATAAAGGAAAAGAAAAATGATAAAAAAAGAGAATGAATTCTTCTGTAATCTCGAGTTCTTCTCTAGCTGCACAATTTTGCATTCCTCGTACATCCCATAAATCTTGCCTTCGCATTTGCATTTGCACAAAGTCACTTCCCATAAATACGAAAATCTCTTTATCACAAATTTCAAATTTTCCATAAATCCAACATTTAAATGCTCTACAAATTTCTACAATCTCTATGAGTTTCCTTAAATGCTCCTTCAATTTCCCTAAATTTTTGTATCATTTTCGAGATATTTTCTGCCTTCCATGATATTTTAGGGTCGGAGCTCAGTCGTCCGATTCATTCGATTTCCCTAAATTATTTCATCCTTTCTGAGATATTTTTCACCTTCCATGATATTCCAGGGTCAGTGATTAGTCGTCTAATTCCTTCAATTTCCCTAAATTTTTGCATCACTTTTCAGATATTTTTCGTATTCCACAATATTCCAATGGCGGAGCTCAGTCGTCTGATTCCTTCAATTTCCAAAAATTTTTGCATCCTTTCTGAGCTATTTTTTTGCCTTCCACGACATTTTAGGGTCGAAGATCAGTCGTTTGATTCCATCAATTTCCCTAAATTTTTGAATCATTTCTGAGATATTTTCAGTCTTCCACGATATTCAAGGGTCGGAGCTTAATCGTCTGATTCTTTCAATTTTCCTAAAATTTTGTATATTTTTTGAGATATTTTCCGCCTTCCACGATATTCCATGATCAGAGCTCACTCGTCTGATTCCTTTAAATTCCCTAAATTTTTGCATCCTTTCCAAGTTATTTTCCGCCTTCCACGATAATCCATGGTCAGAGCTAGGTCGTCTGATTCCTTCAAATTCCCTAAATTTTTGCATCCTTTTCAAGATATTTTCCTCTTTCCACAATATTCCAAGGTCGGAGCTCAGTCGTCTTATTTTTCAATTGCCCTAAATTTTCATATCCTTTTTGAGATATTTTCTGCCTTGCATGATATTTCAGGGTCGAAGCTCAGTCGTCTGATTCCTTCAATTTCCTTAAATTTTTGCATCCTTTTCGAGATATTTTTTGCATTCCACGATATTCTAGGGCCAGAGCCCAGTTGTCTGATTCATTCATTTCCCTAAATTTTTGCATCCTTTCAAGATATTTTCCACATTCACGATATTTTTAGGTCTGTACAAAAATTTTGATTCCTATTTCTGAGACCTCTGCCTGGATTCTAGTTCTAGTCCTTCGAGATCCGTACTTAAATTCTGATTCCTATTTTTCAAGGTCGGTACCTAAATTCTGATTCTTATTTTTGAGACTGGTGCCAAGATTCTAGTTCTCATCCTTCAAGATCAGTACTTAAATTTTAACTCACATCTTTCAAGTTCGGTACTTAAATTCTAACTCTCCCCTCTACACTCTCTTTAAACTCAAGGATTGCCACAAAAGTTAAAAAGTGAAATTTCCACAAATTCAAAATTTTATAAACTCAAATTCTGATAAATTCAAAACTCAAAGTCAAATGAAAATTCAAATTCAAATCAGAACTCAAATTGGAATTCAAATTTGAAATATAAATTTGAAATCAAATTCCAATTCCAAATTCAAGTTTCAAATCGAATCAAATCGGACTCCTTCAGACTGAGGAAGATTGAAATTCATACCTCCATAATGAAGATATTCCAGCGGCTTTTCCCAGCAAGAGTTCCCGTGCTCGAAGGTTCTACCATATAATCCCCAACAAACATTGTCTTGCTGAAGTCAACATCTTGTCTTGAGTGTTAACTCAGACAGTTATATTGGTTTTGTTGATCTTGTCAGTCAGCACCAATACGTGTGGTGTGCTTGTTTAGTACACCACACCTATTAGGGGACCATTTATTGACCTCACTTTTGTTGAGGTCTAGTCTTTCATTAGATTATCCTAGGGTCTAGCCATAAAACTTTCCAGATGACTATCTTAGAACACTAGTGATGGAACCCTTACCTCATAAAATTCAAAACACCTCTTTGCTTCACTAAGAGTTTCAAATGATTAAAGTCTAACCTCTAAGTACTTAGGAGGATGAGACCAAGAATCATGAATCTCAAGAGGAGTTCCCTATAGGATGATTAACCCTTAGGACTCACACTGGGTAGCCTGGTCTGGGTCAGGCTCACACACATACTCACATCCACTAACCGGCGGACTTTATATAAGCAAGAATGTTTGAACTCAAATTTATATATGTTTATAATGATTTTGTAAAGTCCAAACACTCAACTCAAGTATACGTATCACATCAAATAATACAGGACTCTAATGGAGTCCTGGTTATCAATCCCACAAGGAAGTACGAAGTATAAGAAAGTGTTTGACAATATTTATAACATAGCACTGAAATCCACTACTTAAATTCCACTTAAAGTTTAATACTACTTCTACTACCACAATGTAGAAAACAATAATAATTAATTAAACTACATTTATTTCTAACAACTTTGAAAATAGAATTAACTAGCTGACACACTAAACTATATATTTTAAAGGTTTTCGATATATGAGAAAAGTATCTTTCCTCTTGCAATGAGAATATGATGTTTGGATTGATATGGAACAATTATCTTATTATTGTGCCAAATAGGGGCATAGATGTTTCTTTACCCTTAAAAGAGTACCCTCTCTTCTAAGCATGAAAAGAACATTGACATATCTTATGTTTAGTCACTAACTCTAAGGCTAGGCTGGGAGGATAACGGCTCTCACTTCAGAGCTCCCACTCAGCCTTCATCCGAAGGCTAATCTTTGATGTTTAGTTACTAATCTTAGAACCAATTTGGAGAATTCAACCTGTCACCCTGAAATCTCCACATTGAAGTCCATCAAAACACATTTCCCTACTTATTTGCACTCAATTCCCATGAACTACGCAATTCATCCATGAAAATAGAATAAATTTTTCATTATTGTTGTAGGACATTAAATCCTTTCAGAATTAATGTTCGACAACATATTTTAACATTTCAATTGGCCAAATCGAAAAGTAAATTAAGTTTGAAATGAAAGACCATCATAATTTCTTCAATACATTAAAAGCACATCAAATTCACATCAATCCATCATCACATTTCTATGCAAGAAGAAAAACAAAAGATCCTACTTAGAATTCATGAAGAAGATACAATAAAACATGGATTTTATATATAAAAGAAAAGTCATACAAACCACAAAAGAAAATACAACTTATCTCTTTCTCTTCCCCAATGCAATTCCCTTGAAGTTCCTTTGAATCATTTTCTCTCTTCTTTGCAACACTTGATTCTCTCTTTAGAATGGAAAGGAAGAAGAAATCACTCACTTTACTTCTTCTCCTTCACTCCTTAGAGAAGAATTCCTCTCAAATCCACACTTCTACACACTCTTCTCCTAAACCCTAACACTTAACACACACTAAATCACTAAGAGAGAGCAAAAGAAACCGAGAGAGCCCCCTTCTTTTTGTCTAAAAACAGTTACTTATAAGTTAGGGATGAAATCCCAAGAGTTTCCATAGACATCCCTTCAAAAAGTTACCAAAACTCTTTAAATTTGAATTACACCGACTTCGGGCGCCGACGGCGCTCTATCCTGCCATTAAATTATGAAGTCTCTGGAAAATGGCGTTGGCGGTGCCAAAACATGTTTTCCACCTTTTTGCTCCTTTTTGCTCCTTTTTGCTCTGAATTCATTCCTTTTCACTTCTTTTCACTCCAATCACCTAAAATCATCACACCTGCAGCAAATCATGAAAAATACCTTTCTTTAAAGTGCAATATCACAAAAAATGGGTAAAATTATATAGCAAAAATCATACATATTTTTGGTGCATCAAAATCCCCCAAACTTTAACTATTACTTGTCCTCAAGTAATCCTTTTACTACATAAAATTATAACTCTAGGCAATGTACTTTTCAACTGTAGGACACTAATATTTTTCATTCAAAAGAATATATTGGTTAGATTATCAGAAAGAAATTTAGTAACTCAGGTCAACACTACAGGTATAAGAATATTTAACAATCAAGTCTAAGGGTTCTAGTCTTCTATTTATTTCAAGATGAACCATAATTTGTCACATTACGAGTGTCTTAAAAGACTATGTGAAAAAGGAGTTCATGCAAACTTTCTTAGAATATAGGCTAATACTTTAAACATAAATTCAGAAATGAAATCATGTTTTCCCTTTAGGGTGACTTAAGTGAAGCCAATTTTTGATTAGGCATCTCCTCAAGCTTCTCCTGATAAATATTTTCCTTTCTTTTTCTTTTCTTTCCTTTTTCTTCTTTTTTTTCTTTTTAGGATAGTTTTTCAATCCTTCTTTTCTTTTCTTTTCTTTTTTTAATGAGGATTGCAATATCTGGATAGCCTTTAATGATTTTGAACTCCACTCTCCTCTTTCTAAAGTTCAAACTTGAGACACCTCCTTACTTTATAGTTAAGTACAAGCTTTATTATTCATCATAAAGTCACAATCTCTTCTTAACACATAATACTTTATGTCCCTTAACATTTCAAAAATACAGTTTTATTTACTTAAAATAGTTAATTATGATTAAATCCTTTCATACCAAATATCTTAATTTTATAAAATTAACCTTTATTACTAAAAATTTTCATCTAATCCTTCCATAATATTCAACTGAAATAAAAAGTTTTAGTTACTTACAGTGAGGTTCAACTGCCAGAAGTTATGCTAATAATTTTTTTAAAATATAATAATTGAGAACAAATAAAAGTTAATATTTCTTTACCCTCCCCCAAACTTAAGATTTTTAGTAAATTTGAAATAGTTGAGAGTAAAAGAAAACTAACCTTTCTGTGCTGTGATCATGAAATCTTCAACAGCTATCTAGTATTAGTCAAAATTTACAACTAGCAGGCATGAAACAATTAGTAGCAGTGACATAACAATTTTAAATATTTGCATGGGTAAAGAGAATTTAACTTTAAACATCTTAACATCCAACAAAATACTATAAAATGAAACAAACTGTCACAGTACTACACAGTCAACCTAACAATTTTTATGTTTCAGTACAACATAACATTACACCAACAGGGTTACACATCACATGAAAAATAAATAACTACAACATCATAACAATACAACAACAGGGTTACACATCACATGAAAAATAAATATCTACTACATCATAACAGTACAACACAACACAACAAGAACAACAGAAATAGAAATAAACAATCTACCAATCTCTAACACCAGGATCAGCAGGGTCATCAGCAGAGGTCAGGTCTATATGGTGTATAACTGGGGCAAGTAGGAAATATTACATCAAACTCCCCCTTCATAAATCTGACCTGAGCATCATAATAGGCAATATCGAACTCAACTCTCCTCTGTAGATAATCTTCATTCCCATCACTCCTCGCCTCAAATACATCCATCTGACCATGGAGTCCATCCACACTAGAACTCTGTAATCTCAGTTTCTTCATAATATCAGATAAGGTAGGCGGTTCTGATGTAGATGGAACATCATAACTTTTAGTAGGAATATCAGTACTCCTACACTCAACTCTGGCTCCCAAATTAGACTCATAAGTACGGATAATAGTCTCAGTAATTGGTCTCAACGGTATAGCCACTTCTTTAGGACTGTTAAACTCCACTCCAGATTGAATACACAGGACATGAACTAAAGTAGGATGCCCTAAACCACTAGTGGTCTTGCCTCTAGCAATAGTCTGAATGTTCTTGTAGATAATAGCTCCAATATTAATCTTTTTCATCTTCTGAATACAGTTATTCAGAATCGCTCTATCCCTTGTAACTTCACTGTGGTGATAAGATAGTAATAGTCTCGCAGAGATGAAATAATGTCAAACTTTTGATGCAACATTCAATGTGGAAGCGGGGAAGTTAATTAACTGTTTTTGACTTACTTTCCATTCCCCTCTTCCGTCAGTCAGAAAAGCAATCACTTCTCTCATATTCTCCCCTCAAGTGTCAAATTTTTCGTATTCACGAACAAATGGTTCCCAAGCCTGATAGAAAGCATTGATACGCTGAAGAGTAAACTCAACCATTTTTCCTCTAACTAGTACATACTCAGTCTCAGTCCAGGGTATATTTGAATAGAACTCTCTAACAACTCCCATAACAGCATTCGTAGTGAAATAACGAAATCTCTCCCAGTTCCGTTCTACAATTAATTGTTCTACAAATCCTCCAGGATTATCAAAAGCTCGATCCTGGATACACTTCTTATTGTAAAGGTATGAGTTAAAGTGAAATTGGGCTTTGATATTAACGAATTTCTCCTCATTAAAATCCAATTTCCTCTTCCCTTTACTCATCCTTGGAGTCATGTGAATTTCTAAAATTTGCAAGAAAATTCTAATAAATCCTAAATTCACAATGTAAGAAACTCCAAATACTATAATAAACAAGTAAGAGCAAATTTCATCATAGAAATTTCAAAATCTCTTTAAAACTCTAAAAATTCCAACCTAAGCAATGTGAGAGATTTACATGGTGAAAATAAAAAATTTTAACTTAAAGTGAAGCTCTTACCAAGAGAAGTGTGAATCTGGTGTCGAAAAGCTTTGAAATCTCCTTAAATCTGAGATCTAGCAAGCCCTAGATCTTCAAAATCACAAAAATGGAGGAGGAAGACAAAGGCAATGGAAAAATTTATGGGTCCCAGGGTAAAAATCATTAAAATGAGGGTTTTTGGTCTTTTACTGGGTTCGGGCACCGGTGGTACTCTATTTAAGAAAATAGCCAAACTCCCCGGGTTTTGGCACTGGCGGCGCTAGTCCAAAATATTTTTTGGGTCCGAAAATTTTTTCGTAATTTCGATCGTTTCGACATCCACAATGATGTTTAACACTCAAATAGGCATTTACATCATCTCACAAGCAATAATTAACACAATTATTTACACAAAAAATACACAACAAACTTATATATATAAAATCCAAGTTACAACATAAACACCAAATATGTTCATTCAAACCAAACCAACTCTTAGATGTTTAGTGTTGCGAGTACTCTACAATAGGCAAACACTAAAATTTAAGCACACAATGAAAGTAAGCATATCCAAATTCAAATTCAAATTACAAATCAAAGCAAATACTACACACACCAAGCATACTTAAGCAAAGTAAACTAAACACACAACAAACATAAGTAGAATACAATAATTGCTCCACATCAGCTTTAGAACTACCCTCTCCTCTAATGTCTCCAATCGATTGCTGATGCACTAACAAATTATAAAATGGATGAAATGGAAATTCTTCAGATGATTCATCAGCAATCACCATGTTCTTCTTCATTAAGTTAATCAAGCCCATCTCAATTCGTCCAGTGTGATCGAATTGTTCCATCGTTCTCCAATCTATATGATCGAACAAATCAGAAATGATATTAATTTTATTCATAACATTCTGAACCTGTTTCTCCAACTGTTTGATCCTCTTCAATATCATTCTGGCACCTTCAGGAATATAGGTTTGAATCAGTTGTGAAGTCTGTGTTGGGATGATCAGCAAGTAAATTCATGTCATCTTCATCTCCCACTATCTTGTAGTCATAAGGATTAGTTTGATCAATAGGCCTCCATGGAAGAAGAATCTTTTCCCAACTTTCACATGGATCTTGTGATTGACTACATAACAGAAATATGGTGGACGGGTGTCCAATCTCATATTTAGATCCATGAATAATTAATCCCAAAACTGATTTCACAATGATATTACCAATGTCAATCGGCCTCCCAGTTTGAATACAGAAATTAAAAATGACACTTTTCTTGGTTACCTTGTTAATCTTCAATGTTGGAAATAACTTTGCTGAAATAAAGTAGTGCCACTGCTTCGACAGTGGATTGAGAGATGTAGACGGGAAACTAATGTATCCATTCTCTCAAATTTCCCAATCCTCATTCTCATCCGTCAAATATCGATACACATTTTCATATTATCTCACGTCGCATTGAAATTAGAATAATGGAAAATTGGTACATTGTCGATCATAAAGATATCGTTAATTCATGCAGGAGTGAATTGCATAAATCTACCACACACAAATACAAACCCTTGGTTGATCCCGTAAAGATTTACATAGAATTCTTTCATGACAGGAACAAAAATGACAGCGGTAGTGTAGCAAAGCACTTCCCAATGTCTCTCCTTAATAATTTCTTCAATTCTAGTAGTAGGATTATCCATACCTCGATTTATGAAGCCTCTTTCTTTGATAATACTTCTCTTCATCATAACTTTGTTGAACATACACTGCACTTCGAAACTTATGAACTTCCTCTGGTTGAAAACGTGAGATCGAGGGGTCTCAATGGAGTAGGTATCCATGGGATGCGAATTGGCAATGTTAGTTTTTGTTTTTCTGGAGTTAGGAAGTCAAAAATGGAGTTTATGGAGTTATAAAGACGAAGATCCCTCTCAAAACTGCCAAACTAGTATTTTAAAACTTAAAAACTGCCAACAGGTTTTAGGCACCGGCGGCGCTCGATAGGGTGCTGGCGGTGCTCAAACCTATAAGTTCAGTGTTATAACTGTGATAGGGCGCCGTCGGCCCCAGTGATAAAAAATTCTCACTGAACTTCATTTGGCCCAAAATAATCCAATTTCTCAATTCGATCCACCATTTATCAATTTTTTAAGTATTTAGGAGTAATTAGGATTCAAAAACAACCATCCAAAAAGCACAACTACATCAAACAAGCAAACATACCACAAAGATACATATGGGTTGCCTCCCATAAAGTGCTTGGTTTAACGTGGTTAGCCCGAAAAATGATTCAGTTAATCGAGATGACTCACAATTAAAACCTCTTTGAAGTCAGGTTGAAACCCGTCAAAGTAAGGCTTTAATTGATGCCCATTAACCTTAAAAATCTTTCCAGTATCAGGATCTTTAATATCAACAGCTCCAAAAGAATGAACTTTTACAACTGTAAAAGGTTCTAACCATCTAGACTTAAGCTTTCTAGGAAATAACTTCAATCTTGTGTTGTATAATAAGACTTTTTGTCCAAATTCCAAGTTCTTTTTCAATATCTTCTGATTATGCCACAATTTCATTTTCTCTTTATAAATTCTATCACTGTGATAAGATGCATTTCTAATCTCTTCCAATTCATTCAATTGCATAAATCTTTTCTCTCCAGCATTTTTCAAATTAAAATTCAACTTATTTATCGCCCAATATGCTTTATGCTTCAATTCAACCAGTAAATGACAAGTCTTACCAAACACAAGTCTATAAGGAGACATTCCAATGAAGTTTTAGAAGCAGTCCTATAAGCCCATAAAGTAATATCTAATCGAGCAGACCAATCTAATTTATGATTATCCATATTTTTCTCCTAAATTCTTTTAATTTCACGATTAAACACTTCTGCTAAACCACTAATCTAGGGATGATAAGCAGTAGAGATTCTATGAATAATATTATATTTCTCAATTAATCTCTTAATTCGATTATTCCTGAAATGAGAGCCACCATCAGTTATGATCACTCTCAGCATTTCAAATCTTATAAATATATTTTTCTTTAAAATTTTTGAAACACTCCGAGCATCACATCTAGGTAAAGAAATAGCTTCAATCTATTTCGAGACATAATCAATGACAACCAATATATATAAATTTCTAAATGGAGTAAATGGTCCCATAAAATCTAATCCCTGATCCCCGATAAATATATGTGCGCCAAAAAACTTGTTCCCGCACCGATATATATATACACTGATGATTTAGATATGAAAATTATGATTTTATAATATGGGATACTACGCAAGTATACGTATCACTTATCAAGTAATATAAGACTTTCTAATTAAACCTCGAGATATCGAACCCACAGGAAAAATATGAAAATCTTTAAAGGAATTAGAAAATTATCTTTTTACTTTTTTTTAATGGCTTTTGAAATATGTCTTGATTTTGAAAAGTTTGAAAGTTGATTTTGTCTTTTGAAATTTCCTTAATAAAATGTTAAGCAAGAAATTAAAATTATAATAACTAATCACACTGTATCTAAAACACTATTAACTAGAATATCTTTTTCTTTCCTTTTATGAAGTAGTAATAATTATTAAAGTGTTGTTGTGGAAGTATTTAAATTTTTTGTGACAGATAGAAGCAAATGTGTTCTTTACCCTTACTTGGTTCTATAAAGAACATAGGTTAATTTGAAATTTTTATCATTTTGAACATGGTTAGGCGGGGAAGATACCGGTCTCTCACTCTAGAGTTCCCTCGATTCCCACCAACTGGGGCTAACTTCTCATAACAAAACTCAAAACTTCAAACCAAATTAGGGGTTTTAGCTTTGTCACTCTAAAATCCTCTAATTTTACTCCCTTCCATGAAAATATCTTCTAATATTACATTCAATTATATGGACTACAATTCTCACCCATATAATTGCATGTGATTCTTACTAACTTTTATGAGACAATACCGCATTGGATCTTACATAATCTCAAGAAATTCTACAACTTAACAGGCCAAATTAAGAAGTAAACAAAGTTTTCAGAATCAATCTTCACAACTTCTTTCAACTTTAAACACTTATAATTTCCACAACAATTCTCCATAAACTAATTACCTCTCCATTTAAGAAAGAAAAAGATAAAGTAAACTACTTAGAATGCATTGAGAAAATAAAAAAACACATTGATTTGAAATTAAAAACCATAAGAAAAATAACAAACAAAAACAAGTATTAATTAAAAAACTAAATGTAAGAACAAAAGTAAACACTTATCTGAAAATTCTTTCCACAAGACTCAGGAAGTTCCTCTGAAACTTTAACTCTTCACTAAACTACTCCTTAGAGCGGATCTCCCAACTCTGGTGACTCAGAATAAACTTCAGACTTCAATAGAAACTAAACTAGAACAAAGAAAAGAAGTGGGAAGAAGAAGACTTCACTTCGACCCTTTTCTCCATTCTACTCTCTACTCCTACTCTTAATAAAAACTCTCACAAAATAAAAATAAATACTGTAAAAACTCTCTTCAAAATGCAAGTGGAAGAGCACTTAGTCATTCCTAAGAGTCTCTCTAAAAATTAAACCAAAAGGTGCCTTGGTGTCTCTTCAAATGTGTCCAGATTCAATGTATCCACCAAAGAATGCACCCCTTCATTCAAACTTGCCGCCCAAAGGAAGTTATGAAAGTTACCTCCAAGAGTTGCATCCCATCCACTTTGAAATTGGCACCAAATTCTTTTAGATTTCGATTTTTAACTGTGGCGGCTGAGTGCCGGCCCAGCGGCGCTTAGCCGCCAGTGCCCAAATTTTCATTTTTCATTTTTTTCTCCAAATTTGATCCAATTTTGCTCCTTTCATCATGACCATCCATTTTCATCATACCTGCAAGAAAAACACAAAATACTTTCAATTAAAGTGCAATATCATTAAAAATAGGTATAAAAATGTGCGTAAAAATACTATATATTTTACGTGTATCACAATCCCCCAAACTTAAAATGTTACTTGTCCTCAAGTGACAGTTAATCTCATAGAACATTTTAGCATGCAAATTATGTAATCAGTTTCTTAGGAAGATAACAAAATTTTGTTTTAGAAATGGAGTAGTCCAATTTAGAAAAAATTTCAGTAATTAAAACCAACTTAAAGTTTAGAAAGTTCTTAAGTAAAGGAAAATGACAAATATAAGTTTCTATCTAATTCAGAAATATTTGTAGATTCTTCAAAATATAGGACTCAAACACTTATTTTTCTTACTTAAAATATTTATTTGAAAATAATTTTACTTACTATATTATAACCTTAAGCTTTAGATTTTTTCTGAACTTATATCTTAAACTTTAGGTATGAAACTAATTTTTGATTAGGCTCTTAAATCCTCAAGCTTCTCCTCCCTTTTCATATACTGTTTTTCACTTTTTCTTTCCTTTTTCTTTTTTTTCTCTTTTTTTATTTTTTTTATCTTTTTTATAAGGCAAGGATTACTATATCTGGATAGGCCTTTAATGATTTTGAATTCCACCCTTCCATTTAAAATAAAGGTCAGATATACATCTTTCACTTAAAAATCATAATAATAATATTTGAAAATTACTCTTCAATAAAAGAAATTTGAGCTTTGAAGAATAAAAGTCATATCTTCTATTTATCCAAAAATACAAAACTTCTTACTAAAGATAGTTTAACTTTATTTAACACCTCTTCACTAAGAAAATTTTAACTTTAAGTTTTTCATGATTACCATAAATTTTAACTAAATTCTTTTATTCCTTTCTATATTCAAAATTTTTGTTCCCCTAATATAACTTCATGTACATAATTGTTCGCAATCAAAAATAAGATTTATTTTAAGTATTCTTGAGAATCAAATAAAATTTTAGGTTTTTGAAAATCTTTGTTTTTAAAATCCCCCCCCCCAAAAAAAACTTTAATTTTTAGTTAAGATAAAACATTTGAGCATAAGAAATGATACTTGGGTGAGAAATAAAAACTAACATATCATGCTTGCATGAATTTTTAATATCCTAATATGCAAGTATAACAATTTAAATAACAGGAGTAAACTGATATCAAATTTAGTTTTTAAAAACAATTTTTACACAAAGAAAAGTAAAAATTTCAAAAAGACTTCTACAGTAGTGGAGGTTTTCAAAGCAAATACACACAAACTTAAATAACACACTGATGCAGATAAAAGATGATAGTGGAATTTGAAAAATTTTAAACATGTAGTTTCCTAAGTAGAAGTTCTCAATAGTGGTTTATAATATCCTAACAGTTTTTGAATTAAAGTACACACTACTAAAAACTTTGACATAACATACACATAAAAACATTTACTATTACACATACTACCACAAAGCAACATATAAAACATCAACACAACAACAACAATATATCTGAATATGCTTAACAGAAAAATAATACAAACTACAGTCTGCATACTATCAAGGTTCGCATCACAACACAATGATCAAACTAAATACTAAACAAAACACACATCAGTACATCAACAACAACACCACAATGAATACAAATAACACAAATCTACTCATCATCCTCCTCATCATCATCATCCTGCTCGTTCCAATCCCTAGATGGCACATAAGGTATGTAGAATGGATGAGGGGGCATCTCAGTACTCTGATCACCTCTAATCAGTCTATATAAATATTATTGATAACTCTCCTCATACTCGTCATGTTTCACAATATATCTTTCCACATTATCCACTTTACCATCAATATCTCTAACATGCTCACGAGTAAAAGTCACTTTCTTCAAAATCTTTCTTAACAAACTAGTCTGTGAATCTGTAGATGATGAAGCACGTGAAGTAGTAGCACGAGAAGTAGATGCAGTAGAAGCAAAAGCAGTAGAAGCCCTACCAAATCCTCCTCTCCAACCAAACTCTGAATGTACAGTGTAAGCACCAACGTTGACACTGGTAATTGGTCTCAATGGCTGAAGTACCTCTTCCCATGTTTCAAACTTCACTCCAGATCGTTCACATAATGAATGAATCTAGGAAGGAAATCCCAAACCTGTAGTAGTGGTTGATCTAGCACAGTTCAAAACATAATCATAAATTATACCTCCAATGTCAATAGGCTTCCCTTGCTGAATGCAATGGTTCAACACAGCTTTTTCTCTCGTTACTTCACTAGTATGACTCAAAGGTAACAATTTAGATGAGATAAAATAATGCCACGCCTTAGAAGTGGCATTCAATTTGGAAGAAGGAAAGTTCACTCTTCTATTATTTGTTATTTTCCATAATCCTCTTCCATCAGTCAGAAATTCCATGATCTCATCTAATTCCCCTTCCGTAGGATGATAGTAAGAATAAAAACAAAACATGTCAAGTGGTAGTCCATAAAAAGTGTTGATTGCCCCAGAAGAAAAGTTGAACTCATGCCTCCTAACCATCACTTGATTCTCTTCTGCAGCAGGAAAATTTGCATAAAATTCTCTGACCATAAAAACAACAGCAACAATGGAGAAGCAACAGTAATTCATCCAGTTCTTTCTAGCAATCAAATCTTCAATTACTTCTCCTGGTGTACTAAATACATGCTCAGGAATCAACTTACGTGACTGTAGTGCGTCAACGTATCATTCCTCAGTCCTCGTGCTAACAAATTTGTCAGAATCAAATCTGGCCTTTTCTCTCGCACGTTTTGACTTTGGAGCCATCTCTAAAAATTTACGAAAAATTCACCATAAATTCTAAAATCAAACTAAACTTGTTAAATTATCTTCCAAAATATATTTTCACTAAATCCAAGTAATTTCTCAAGTTTTTCCTCAAATTTTCACCATAAATAGTGATTTTAAGATTTTCCAAAATGTACTCAAAATACATGGTGAAAATCAAAAAAATTTACTTAGGAGTAGTGCTCTTAACTCAAGGAATCTAAATCTACCAATTTTTTTTTGAGATCAGCTCTTAAATGATCCACAATATGATGCCCTAGGCTCCTCTTTCACGATAAACCAAAGGTTGAAGACCATGGGGTGGTTTAAAAATGGCAATTTTTGGGTTTTTAACTGCTGGGAACCAATTTTGGCAAACTGGCGCCTAAGAGAGAACCCCTCAGTGCTTAGCCGCGAAATCTGGTGCTTAAGTGCCGGCACTCTGCCGCTTAGCCGCCAGTACCCAGATTTTTACAATTAAGGTATATGCACTAAATCACTTTGTTAATCACCCTTAATTACTCCAGAATAATTATTTCTCCCCACATAAATCTTCCAATATTCCAAATCAAAATTTAATATCCATTGATTCCACACAAATTTCACACAAACACAAACTTATATTAAAACAAACATAACACTTAATACAATTCTAGAATTTCTATCCACACATAAAGGATGAAATTCTCTAAATACAAGAGACTTTAATCTCGAAGCTGATAAGTATACATCTCTAGGATGTAACCATCACATCATCAGGCTTAGTTAATACTTAAATATAAACACTAAACACACCAGACATAACACACATGAACACTAAACATAACACATAAGAACACTAAAGAAATAAGAACAAAGCACTCTTAATTCCATTCTCCATTAGGTGGATTATAATTCTCTCAGGAAGACATGATGCACTCAAAACTCTCTTCTTAAGACTCAAAAATGTAGGACTTGGGGCAAGTATTTCTCTTAAATCAGGTCCTTTTTATAGACTTGGGAAGTGCTAAAACTGCCCCAAGACTGTTGACCTCATTTTTGGTGATGTCCCCTCCTTTCCTTTCAGTGCTTAGAATCCAGCCATAGGACTTCTCCTTGATTATCCTAGAAGACTAGAGATGGAACCCACAGTTTAGAAATTCAAACCAAATCCTGATTCTCTTTGGAATCCTACATAGATGATCACTAACCTCTAAATCACTTGGAAGGTTGGGACCAATGTGCAGGAAGATAAGGATGAATTCCTTTAGGATGTTTAAACCTTAGGACTGCTCTGGGTGGCCTGGTCTTGGTGAGGACTGGTTGGCACACACACTGCACTCCCACACTCACCCTAAACCCTGAACCATCCTTACCCAATTCCTACCCCTGGTTCATTGGAGCACTCATGTGGCTAAGTCCAAACCCCTAGCCCTTGGCTAAGAGGGTTAGGAACAATCCATGTGATGTTCAAAATGGACATTTCTTGGTCCATGGCACACTCTATGCTTTTTCAGCCTCCCAACCATAATGAAATACCATTTTTGCCAAAATTCCTCGTTTGGACATTGCGTCCTCAAGCCTACCCAAATTTACTTAAAATACCCCTACAACCACAAAATCATCCAAAACTTCCCAAAAATTACCCAAAATTCCCAAAAGTCCTCAAAATCATTTCGAAACAATTCCCACCTCTTAAACCCACCAAAATACTCCAACACCCTCCAAATAACCTCTTAATACCCTAAATGCCCTTTTTAGCCCAAAATTCAAAAAATTCTAAAAATTCCTAGAAAATTCCAAAAATTCCCAACTAGTCCCAATTTCATTTTGTCTAACTACACCATAGGCCAATTTTGCTAATTTAACTCACTTTTATCAAAATCCCTAATTTGACCCATTTTTAACCTAATTGGACCCAATGTCACACCAAACCAACCCATTTGACCTCAATTTGCCCAATATCAATTCTAAACTTTAATTCAACATCATTACTATTAGTCTAAACCAAATCCAAGCCCAATTTGATTCAAATTTGACTTCAATTCCATTAGAAAACCAAAATCCCCAATTTTGCCTAATTAATCCAAAACCCCCAATTAACCTAATGCCAACTTTTTTTCCCCAAATTTCAATCCTAAACTTTCCATGACATGCCCATAAAACCTATGCAACCTTCAATTGCCCCAATTTGAGCCTAAGCTTAACCTAAATCTATTTGAAAACCAAAAATACCCCCATTTTAGCCTAAAGTGAATTCATGCCCTAAACCTACCAAATTGATTAGCCAAACACTAAAATTTCTTCCCAATTGATGTTGGGAACTCTTCAATACATTGCCCTAGACCATTTGAAACTTTCAATTGAGTCTAAACCCCACATTAACCCAACTTGGACCCAAGTTGATTCAACCTTGCCTAAATTAACCCAAATACCAAAATCCACCAAATTGACCTTCCAATTGAACTCAAAACCATTCCATGTCTTCATGAAAGTTTTTCATGGAAATCATTTCTACAATGTTTCTCAAGACACTTGGACCTAAATCAAATCAAAACCCAAGTTAGCCTAACCCAAGCCCAAGTGAGCCAATTTGAACCTATGGCCTAATCAAACCAAATTGAACCAAGTGTGGCTAAACCAACCTTTCCACAACCACCAAGTGAACCCTAGGAACCAACCTAGATCCACCTAGCCCAAGCTAAGTGAGCCATGGACCAAGGGTTCCCCATTTTAAGGGATCTCTTCCCTTAAGTGGTTAAATCCTCTTTTGCCTTACCCCAAAACATCCCCACAACTGCTAATCACCATTAAACCTCTCCATGACTCACCTGACCTCAGGGCCCAGCTCCCCTGTCCTTCCCAGCCGTCCTAGCCGCCGGAGGGGGTCAAAACCGAGAGCCACCATCTACCTAAATATATCCAAACTCCACCAAATGGCCACCTCAGCCAAATTAAACATTGGAGCCTCTCTGCCCTCCACCTAAGTAATCGAATCCACCCATCAATTGAGCCCTAGCTCGGCCTCGATGGCCACGGCCATTTAAGCACCACCTCTCGGCCATGAGAGAGGTGTTGAAATTTTTCTCAATAGAAGCCCTCCAAATTGTTCCCAGAGCTCCACCCAGCCAAGAAAAGCTCAGCCGTACTGCTTTCCTGCCTCCTCCCCCACTGGTTAAACTCAATTTTTGAGTTCAATCTCAGGCCAAAAAACAGGATACTCTCTGAAACTTCACCAAATCCAAATTAACTCTTCCCACACCTTCACCAGAGGTAGAGAAGAAGTTCCCTAGTGGAAGCTCCCTCACCAGGCCACCCAATCCTTCCAGCAGTCAAAGCTTGAAATTGGGCTTAGTCGAAGTCATACTCAGGCAATTCACCACAGCTCCAGGCTCCATCCCTAGCTTCCCTGAGCTCAAATGAATGTGCTGAGCCTCTCTGATAGAAGCTTCACTTCTCAGAGCCAAGGTATTGCCCTTTTCTTCCTCCCGAGCTTCCAGCAATTCTCCATTTTATTTGGCTTAATTTTAATGCATGTTAGCTGTATAGATGTGTTAGTCTTGTCGAGGCGAGTTTATAGAGCCCAAGAACGTGTGATTTGGTTAAATATCGAGTGAGATCTTAGGCCTAGAAGCTGGACGGCTCTCGGCCCACACCAGTCGGGACGATGAACGGATACCGTCGGATCGCGCGTGAATCAGAAGGACGGCTAGGATCACGCCAGATGAAGTAACGGGACATGAACCGCAGGCCGCGTGGCTGCTGAGTAAGATGGCAGCACCTAATCAGAAAGCGACGTGTGGAGCTTCGATTGCCATAGGTTGAGTTGGCGCCGACGTGGTTAAGTGGGAAATTAAGGATTTTCTGATTTATTTAAATACCAGAACCTTTAAAAATCCATATCTTTGCATAGAAAAATTAGAAAAATAAACTAAAAATACCCTCTTGCTCAGTGAACAGAGGAGAATAATGTGGAAAAAGAATTAATCTATTTTGTTGAGTATTTTATTTTTAATTAAGTTAATACTGTTCTAAATATTTTAATTCCCCATGTATGTATACAATTCACCATGGCATGAGACCATAAGGCTTTTGTAGCCTCTGTTCTTGGGAACATTCCCTGAATCTTTCAAAAGCAGAGGCCATCTTTGTGGCAAGTTATTGATTTTCAAAGTTTATATGCCTGTTTTGGCATTTTAATTCCAATAATTAGCATATTAATCAATAAAATCTAGGAAAATTAGGGGAAGTATTTTTAGACCAGAGGACCCTAGGATAATTATAGCTTGGCTTAAATCATTCAAATGAACCCTAATTTGGTCAAAACCCTAAAACTAAGATGGAATTAATTAGGAGTAACCACTCATCAAAATAGCTTGAAATCAATTCTACACTAATCTTTAGGATCAAAGGAAACCCCATAAAAATTTTGAAGGAAATTGAGAATGTTTTAACCCACCAAATGAATTTTCTAAATAACATGGTTACTTTAAACTTTAAAAATTCATAAAATCTAAAATGTATTTCAAATATTCACCAAATTTATTTTGAGGCCTCTCTGGTATCAGAGGAGTCTAAAAAAAATTAAAATTGAGATTTTTCTAAAAATTTCATTTTTAACCTATTTTTGAATATTTTAATAATTAAGAAATAATAAAAATCACAAAAATATTAAAAATCACAAAAATGTCATATCTGGTCCCCTAATCACTTAGGAATCAACCAAATTTTTTTCATAAGTCCGTAAGTTGAGATATTGAATTTTTAAGGCTTAAGAAAATTTTTAATAATAAAAAAGTGAATTTTCAACCCTTTCCACTAAAATAATTCTAATAAATCATAGAAAAATCAGGAAAATATAAAATTTGTTTCTCTAAACTCCTTGAGGTCAGAGGGACTTGAGAAAAATATAAAATCTATTTTTTGAGTTTAATTTTATTTTATAATTAATTACTACCCTAAAACTTAAAATAATTATAAAAAATAAAATAAAATTTAAAAAATCACCAAAATTGGTCCAAATGGTCCCTGGTCAGTAGGAACATCTCATAATTTTCTTAAGTATAGGAACCCTACCATGGTCATGTTGTTGAATTTTCATGGAAAATCCTTATTTTCCCTTAAAATAATTATATAAATTAAACTAAAAGTGGAAAAATCACATTTTCTCCTCTAATGTTTTAATTGACATATGAGTAAGGTGACATAATAATTTCAAGTTCATTTGAGCTTAATTTGATAATTTATGAGATGCATGTGTTTAAAAGGGCATAAAAGTCATTAAGGATTTTAACCCTAATTAATACATTAGGTCTAATCAAGAGGGAGGGGGTAAAATACTTGATCTTAATTTTCTCGGACGATTGAAACATATGACATCTAAAGGGTAGAAACCCATCATTCACTTTTAACACATCAAGATGAAACCTTAATTAATTAAATCATTTAATTTTGGATAAATAAATTAAAAATTGGATTATTAAGATTAGGGATATGACTTAAGAAGATATCAATTCTTTAATCTAAAAATCCCTAAAATGAATCACTCTAATAATAATTCTTAATGATAACTGAAATAAATAATAACTAAAAATACTAAAAAAATAATTTTTTTAAAAGATAAATTGAAGCTTAAAGCATTAAATGATTTAATAATTAAATAAAAAAATAAATCTAAAACATTAAAATTAATTTAAAATTACTTCAGAGCTAAAATCACCTAAGAATAAACTTTAAACAAATTTAAAACGTTAAAATTAATCCCAAAATAATACATAATGAAAAGAAAATGTGAAGATTAAACCAATTAAAATTAACCCAAAGTAATATGATTAATTTAAATTAAATTTAAATTATCAAAGTTTAATTTAATTAAATAATTTAAAAACTTCTTTCAATTTAAATAAGATCAAAACACTTAAAAGCAAATCAACCCAGATTTTGAAACTAAATTGAATTATCTCAAATCCCCAACTTAACTTTAATTAAGGCGGTTAAATTCTTTAATAGAATAATTTGCCCCCTAAAGATATTCATTAGCATAACTCTTAAATAAAGCATTAGATGAAATGTCACTCCACTCATAGGATAATCAAACATCCTAATTCACTAAGCAAGAGTAAACTGGGTGATTGATTCGCCACCTCAATGAAACTAACTGAACTTAAAGTAATCCCAAAAAATGTTTAAGAAGATGTTCAGAATTCGATTCCGAGCACTTCTCTAACTTAATTGGAAGTTTCAAAGAACAGTAAAACTTCATTGTTCTTTCGTGAAGAAAATCATCCTTAACAAAACACGAGAACCTAGACGTCATAAGAATTGACTAGCAATAGGATTATGATTTTGGCAGAGAACCAAAACCTTCTCTTAGCTTTACCTAGGCACTTGTTGAAAATATATAAATGTTCTAACATGTGTTTTAAGTGCAGTCGGGAATGACGAGAAGACCCTACAGGTACGCTTTTACTTTATTGCAATTTACTTACCTGTACTGCACTTTACTTTTCTTGCATGTTAAACAAGAATGTCACCCTGCATGAAAACTGGAACTTTTAGGATAGCCACAAAACTGAAATCCAAAAATAAATTGAAAAAATCAAAACAAGATAAAATTCACTGCCACAACATTCAAAATATAAAACAACTCAAAATTTAATCACACATAGAACAACAAAACCACAACTACAACTAAATTAAAACGCCTTGTTGGATGATCGGGAATACCTCGGATGATGTAACCTTCGTGTTCCTAACGGGATTTCCCACGGTCTAAATAAAAGTGTGGAACTCATTTAGTTGAGTTTAGCAAATTCATTTGGACTAAGTGAATCCGATAAAAATAACGGTGCCGGAATGATGGAACCGTGGGATCTTAACCGGTGTTGTTATAACCAACTTTAAGATTCCCCTAACAAAATGTTAAAAACACTTGAACCTTAAGAATTTTCTAAACCAGAACACTTATCTAACCTCCTGATTGCCACTTTCTAAAACTAAACCTCTGCAACAATAAGGAGCTTGGAGCACAGTGGGCAGCATGACCATCTTTAACAGCAAAACCTGTGTCTACTTCAGCAAAACCTTTCTTAGAATTAAATAACACAGTCGTAGGATTTTGAGGTAGTCTGCCTAGTGCAACATAAATCCTCAACTTTTTGTTAGGCATTTGCATAATTGTGTTATGCAAATTAAGCCCTAATCAGTCTTAGGACTCCGAGGTAGTCATTTAGTATGACATAAACCCTCACATCTTTGAGGCTATTTATATGATTATGTCATATAAATATAAGTCCTAATCATTAAAATTGGCAGAATTGAAACAGTAAATAAACTCTTAAATTGAAGCCAAACAATAAGATAGTAGGGAAGTCACCGAAGTTCACTTCGAGTCTGTGACATCCCCTACTTCTCTTCCTTTGGACTTCTGAAATAAACTGTTCCAAATTTGGTTCATTCCCTATTGAAATTTCCAAAATTCAATCCTTTGAGACCTTAAGCTTTGAAATTATTGAGAGCAAAACCACATATCATTATCGAGAGTTTTCTTAAATGATTCCTGTCATTTAAGATGTAATTAACTATAGGGGCTTGCCCTTATAGGGAACTTTAAGAACCCAGGTAATATAAACCTTGTTTAATTCATTTATATTAAACATGGGAACTTGTCGGCTTATAAAATTGGTTGACAGACCAAACGACTGTCACAAATCTTCTAGTTTATTTAATCGAGCCCCATCATCAAGTAGTGTGTCTATTCTTCAGAATAGATACACGGTTTGTGATGTGGTACTTGTTTATATAAACTATTTGGGATGTAAGATCGGTTTGATTTCATATCTTAAAATTTTCAAACTTAAAATAATTTTCAAAATCAAATGCTACTTTGAAATTATATATATTTAAATTAAATTTAAAATCTAAAATTCACCGACAATTTCTGTAGGTGACCCCCTTTTTAAAACACATAACCTAAAAATATGCCGACAAAGACGTTTTAAACCTCCAAAATAACTTCCAAAACTACTCCCCGACGATCTAGGCTTCTAGAACCTCATTTTTTACTTTTTTTATAACTGCGACGCCTAAGCGCCAACCATTGGCGCTTAGCCGCCATTGCTCAATTTAGCACAGGTCTGCTAAGTGTCCAAATTTTCATTCTGACTTCTCTAAATCATCAATTAAGGTCAAATAAACTCTACAATAGTTTAACAACTCCAAATTACTACCACTAAAAACATAAAAACAAACCAAACAAAGCAAACAAAGCACACAAAACAAACATAAAGCAAAGAACACCGATAATTATGGGTTGCCTCCCACAAAGCGCTTGTTTTAACTTCTTCAGCCTGACATACCCAGAACTCATTCTGAGTGACCCAATATCAAATTTATATCAGATTTAGATTTATTGACTGAAAAATATGGTTTAAGTCTATGTCCGTTAACTTTAAATATTTTTCCAGTCTTAGGATCTTAAATATCTACAGCTTCATAAGAATAAACTTTTATTATAATAAATGGACCCATCCACTTGGACTTAAGTTTTCCAGAAAATATTCTCAATCTAGCATTATACAGTAAAACATTTTGTTCTGGTACAAGATTTTTAGTAAGAATCTTCCGATCATGCCATAACTTCATTTTTTCCTTATAAATCTTAGCATTTTCATAAGATTCATTCCTTATTTCTTCCAGCTCATTCAATTGCAATAATCTCTTTTCGAAGACATCTTTCAAATTATAATTGAACTCTTTGATAGCCCAATATGCTTTATGCTCAAGTTCAAAAGGTAAATGACAAGCTTTTCCAAAAATCAGCCTATATGGGGACATTCCTATAGGTATTCTGTAAGCAGTCTTATAGGCCCACAAAGCATAATCCAATTTGATTGACCAATCCTTTCTATTTGGATTAACAGTTTTTTTTCAATATTATTTTAATTTCACGATCGGATAATTCAACCAAACCATTTGTCTGCGGATGATAAGCAGTAGCAATGCGATGATTAATATGATATTTCTTTGCTAACTTCCTAATAATCGCATTTCTAAAATGACTTCCCCATCAGTTATGATTACTCTTGGTATTCCAAATCTGCAAAATATATTCTTTTCTAAAAACTTTGCAACACTTTGAGCATCACATCGAGGTAAAGCAATAGCTTCAATCCAGTTGGAAACATAGTCTACTGCTATCAAACTATAAACATGTCTGAAAGATGGTGTAAATGGTCTCATAAAATCTAGTCCCCAAACATCAAATATATCAACTTCCAACATATAATTGAGGGGCATCTCATTTCTTCTAGAAATATTGCCTACACGCTGACATCTATCACAATTTTTTATATAAACATTCACATCCATAAAAATTGTAGGCCAATAAAATCTTGATTGTAATATTATATATGCAGTTTTATCACTTCCAAAATGTCCCCCATAATCAGAATCATGATATTTTTGAATAATTTCATAAGTCTCTTCCAAAGGTACACATCTTTGAATTATAAGATCCTTTCCTTGTTTATATATAAATGGGTCATCCCAAAAATAAGTCTTAGCATCAGACATAAATTTCTTCTTTTCTTGGTATGTCAAATCATATGGTATAATATTACTAACAATAAAGTTTATTATGTCTGCATACCATGGAACATGCCATTCTTTAATAGTGAATTATTTTTCATCAGGAAAATGTTCATTAATTTCTTCAATATCACAGATAGATTTTTCAATTTCAAGCCTGGACAAATGATCAGCAATTTGATTATCAGAACCCTTCCTATCTACTATCTCAAAATCAAATTCTTGCAAAAGAAGAATCCATCTTATCATTCTCGGTTTTGCATCATTTTTCTTCATTAAGTATTTAACAGCAGAATGATCAGTATGCACCACACATTTAGTTCCAATTAAATATGATCGAAATTTATCAAATGCAAATACTATAGCTAATAACTCTTTCTCAGTAGTGGTAGAATTAATTTGAGCTTCATTAAGATTTTTACTGGCATAATAAAGTACTTTGAAAATTTTATCATATTTCTGACCTAAAACAGCACCAATAGCATAATCACTAGCATCACACATTAAATCAAAAGGTTTTCCCAATTTGGTGAAATTATTACAGGTGCAGTGATTAATTTTTCTTTTAATGTTTCAAAGGCTTTATGGAAGTCATCATCAAAATTAAAAATTGCATCATTTTCCAGTAAATGGCATAAAGGTTTTGTAATCTTTGAAAAGTCTTTGATGTAACGCCTTTAGAATCCAGCATGTTCTAACAAACTTCTAGTTCCCCTTACATTGGTTGGGTAAGGTAAATTAGATATAACTTGAATTTTTGCAGGATCTACCTCCAAAACTTTTTCTGAAATCTGATGTTCCAAAACAATTCCTCTTGCTACCATAAATTGGCATTTTTAATAATTAAGGACCAAATTAATTTCTTCACAGCGTTTTAGAACTTTAGATAGATGTTCTAAACATGACTCAAACGAAATTCCAAATACTGAAAAGTCATCCATTAAAACTTCTATCCCTTTTTCAAACAAATCACAAAAAATAGCCATCATACATCTCTGAAATGTAGCAGGGGCATTACATAAACCAAAGAGCATTCTTCTAAAAGCAAATGTACCATAAGGACTGGTAAATGTAGTTTTCTCTTGATCCTCAGGAGCAATTTGAATTTGGTGGTAACCAGCATATCCATCCAGAAAACAAAAGTATTTATGCCCAACCAGTCTATCCAACTTTTGATCTAGAAAAGGGATGTTGACCTCATTTTTGATGAGGTCTTTTCTTCTCTCTTTAGTACTTAGGATCTAGCCTTAGGCTTTTCCTTTGACTATCTTAGAGGACTAGAAGTGGAAACCACCCTTTAGAAGTTTAAAAACATTTTGACTCCCTACAAATCCCACAAGCTTGATTGAAGACCCCTAATCACCTAGAGGGTTGAAATCAAATGAGAAGGTTTAAAGGATGAGTTCCCTATAGGACTCTTTGGCCTTAGGACCACCCAGGGTGGCTTGGTCTGGTGAGGGTTGACTCACACACTCACTACACTCATACTCTACAGTCTCACACACACAATCCAAATCCTAAAATCATACCCATACCCAACTTGACTCTCTGACTCATGTAGGTAATTCATATGAAAGGACCTTAACCCCTAAGCCCCTGGTTAAGAGGGTTAGGAACAACATAGTGAATTCCTCAAATGAGTCCTCTCATGGCTCATATAGGCTTAATATGACTTCATGGCTCAACCAAAGTGCTTCCATTTCACTTATATTTGATCAATCTTCATTTTTCCAAAATTTCAATTTTTGACCCCGAGGCCCCGGACCCACCTAACCTACCAAAAGCCCTTAAAATTGCTCAAATCCTCGAAAATTTCCAAATCACTCAAAATTCCCCAAAATTAACCTTGAACATTTTCTAACCAATCAAATTGATCATCCATAGCCAAAAATACCAAAAATTCCAAAAGTATCCCTCAATACCCTCCAAATTACCAAAATGCCCCTCTTGACCCAAAAATACAAAAAATTCAGAAAATTCCCAGAAAATTCCAAAAAATTCCAAATATTCCCAATTTCATTTTGTCCAACTACAACATGGGCCAATTTTGTCAATTTACCCCACTTTTAACAAAACCCCCAATTTAGCCCACTCTTAACCCAAGTGAACCCAATGTCAAACCAAATCTACCCCATTGACCCCAATTTTGGTCCAATTCAATCCTGAACTTCAATTCAATATCCACAATATCAATCTAGACCAAATCTAAGTCCAATTTGATTGACATTTGAATCCAATTTCACTTTTGACCTTAAAGCCCAATTTGGACACATGACTCAAACTTAGCCCAAACCAAACTAATTCAACTCCAATTAACCCCAAACCTTTTCTAAACCTTCCCTAACATCCCCACAAACAAAACACTAAAATAATTTTCCCAAAATTTGGACCCAAACCCCACTCAAATTCAACCCAAAACCAAAAAGCCCAATTTTGACCTAAACCCAAACCTAACCCAAATAAGCCCAAGTCCCAAAACCAAAACCCAACCAAAGTTGAAATCTCTTTGAAACACTCCCATAAACATTTCACAACATTAATTTTACATCAATTTCAACCCTAGCCCAACATTGGCCCAAATTAGCCCAATTTGACATACATTGGCCCATTTACCAAATGAACCCAAATTCAACCCAATTCAATTCCAAACTACCTCAAATTTGCTTCAAACCATTCAAGACACATCCTTAAACTAAACTCAACATTTATTTGGCATGGCCCTTTGCAAAATTTTTCATCTAAAAGCCCATTGTTAAACATAAAGGCCCACTCCCTTAAACCTTCCTAAAAGCCCACTTCCACCAAATTCAAAAGCCCAAATCTATCCAAAAGCCCATATGACATTTTCACTTGCCATCCATTTAATCAAAGTCATTCCCTAAGTTCCAATCCCATCATCAAATGATTCCAAATCAAGCCTCATGACACATCACCCCTAAATGCCAAAAATCCCAAAATCCCTTTCTCATGCAAGTAAGCCAAGCCATTCCCAAGCCATGAGCAAGCCTTGAAGCCATACACAAGCCACAAGAAGCCATGGGGGTTTTGACATGTGACCATACCCAAAGTAGCAAAAGGGGACCTCTCTTTCTTAAACCTTCATTAAACTTTTTAACCCCTTACATGCTACACACTAAACCAAGATTAGCCACATTACTTTGGATGGGGACTTCACCACCCCTTTCTAGCTGATGCAAATGATCCTCCCTCAGCCCAAATCGGCCATGGGGAGGTGAACCAAGCCCATTTCCATGGGTTGACCAAACCAAGTGCAAAAGAGCCACCTCCCCATTCCATTTGAATCAAACCACTTTACACATGTCAAGCTTCAATTAAATTCACCAACATCAAGCCCTAACTCCCCCTGGGAGAGCCTCCAGCCAGCTCTATTTAAACCCCACCTCTCTCGGCCATGATAGGTGCTGAAAAAAACCTTAAGGAAACTCTGCCAAAATCATTCCAGACTCTTCCCCACACCTGGAGAACTTGATCCCCACCGAAATCCCCCGTCATTTCCTCTCGCGAGCTCGATTTCGGAGTTGAAATCCAAGCCCAAAACCAGGACACTTCACCATAGTGAGTCAATCCTCAAATTGATTGGCTCTACACCTTCACCAGACCAAGAGGAGAAGTTTCCCAGCAAAAGCCCCCTCACCAGGCCAGCCATTGCTTACAGCCTCCAAGCTTTGTGATCGGCTGTGGTCACTTTTGTACCTAGAGCAATTCACTGTGCCAAGGGACTTCATCTGGTGCTTGCTTGGACCCAATCGAAGGTGACATAGCCCTTAGATTGAAACTTCACTTCTCTGAGCAAAGGTATGAGCTCTCTCCTTCTCCCGAGCTTCTGGAGATTCTCCATTTATTTTGAGTCAATTTCAATGCATGTTTACCGTATGGATGTGTTCGTCTCTTCAAGACTAATCCATAGAGCATAAGAACACAAAAATCCTTTGAGAATTGAGTGAGAAATTAGGATTAGAAGGTCGACGGTCACGGGTTCACACCAGTCGTAGACGATGACTGGGAGCCGTTGGATCACGCGTGTATCGAGCGGACGGTCGGGATCGAGCCGGACAGCGCAATGGTACATGAACCGCGGGCCCCTGGAGTGCTGAGTCGGATGGCGGCGCCGAACCAGAAGACGCCGCGTGGCCGTTCGGAAAGGCTAAGGTTGACGCGGCGCCGCGTGGATAAGTAGGAAAATAGGGTATTTTTCTATTTATTTAATTACCAGAACTTCAAAAATTCATAACTTTGTGTAGAAAAATCCTAAAAATAAAATAAAAATACCATCTTGCTCAGTGAATAGAGGAGAATAATGTGGAAAAGAAATTAAGTAATTTCATTAAGTATTTTATTTTTAATAATTTATTTACTCTCTGCATTGTTTTAATTCTCCATTTGTATAGACAATTCACCATGGCATGAGACCATAGGGCTTTTGAAGCCTCTGAACATGGGAACATTCCCTGAATTTTCCAAGGTGAGAGGCCATCCCTATGAGAAGTTATTGATTTTCCAAGTTCATGTTACTGTTTTGAGTATTTTAATTCCAATAATTACCATGTTGAGAAATAAATTCTTTGAAAATTTGGTGATATTTCTTATGACCAGAGGAACCTAGGAAAAATAAGTTTTGAGTTAATTCACTTGGAACAACACTAATTGGCCTAAATAACCAAAATTGAAACTTAATTAATTAGGGTTAACCACACATCAAATTAACTTAAAAACAATTCTCCACTATCCTCTAGAGATAGGAGAACACCACATAAAAATTTGAAACCAATTGGACTTGGTTTGATCCACCAAATGGGTTGATTAACCCCTTAAATAAATTTGAACTTTAAAAATTCATAACTCACAAAATACTTTTCAAAAATTCACAAAAATGGTTTTAGAGCTTCTCGATATCGGAGGAACTTAGGAAAATTAAAATTATGATTTTCTAAAAAAGTTGATTTTTATCACTATTTTAATATTTTTAATAATTAAAAAATAATAAAAATCATAAAAATATTAAAAATCACCAAAATGTCACATTTTGAATTCTAATCATTTAGGAACAAACCAAATATTTTTCTTAAGTCCCTAGGGTAAGATATTGAATTTTAATGGCTTAATGTAATTTTTAATATTAAAAAATATATTTTCCAACCTTTTCACTAAAATAATTTTAATAAATCAAAGAAAAATCATAAAAATACAAAATTTATTTCTCTGAACTTCTTAAGGTTAGAGAGATCTAAAAAAAATAAAAAATCCATTTTTAAACTTTAATTTTATTTTAAAATTAATTAATGCTCCAAAACTCAAAATAATAATAATAAATAAAATATAATTCAAAAAATCACGAAAATTGGTCCAAATGGTCCTCTCATCATTAGGAATATCTCATAATTTTCTTAAGGACAGAAACATTTTTTTGGTCATGTTATTGAATTTTTCTTGAAAACCCCTATTTTCCATTAAAAATTATTACATAAATAAATTAAATACAGAAAAATCACATTTTCTCCTCTAATGTCTTAATTGACATGTGAGTAAGGTTGCATAAAAATTTCAAGTTCATTTGAGCTTAATTTCGTGAGTTAAAGAATTATTAAGCTTGAAGGGTAAAAAGGTAATTAAAAATTTCAACCCTCAATTAAAATTTTAGGATTAATCAAAGGGGAGGGTAAAATCTTTGATTTTAAACTAATTTTTGGATGATTGAAACTTAAATGATTAAGGGTAGAAATCTACTAATCATTTCAAATATAATTAAAATAAAACTTTAATTAATTAATTAATTGAAATTTTGGGAGAATAATAGAAATTGGAATTATCAAAGTAGGGATATTATTTAAGAGGATATTTATTCTTTAATTTAAAAATTCCTAAATAAATCACTTCAATAATACTTAAGTCTTAATTAAAAAATTAAAAGAATAATCTCAACTAAATTAAAATTGAAATTAAATTAAAATCAAATCAAATTAAATTAAAAGAAAAATAAATTGAGATCAAATTAAGTTAAATTAAACTAAGTTAAATTGAATTAAATTAAATTAAATTAAATTAAGAAAGAAATTAAATTAAATCAAATTAATTTAAATTAAATTAAACCAAATTAAAAATTAAATTAAATCAAAATTAAATTAAATTAAATTAAATTAAAATTAAATTAAATTAAGATTAAAATTAAATTAAATTAAATTAAACTAAATCAAATTAAAATTAAGTCAAATTAAAATTAAATTAAATTAAATTAAATTAAATCAAAATTAAATTAAATTAAATTAAATTAAAATCATTTAATAACAAACCTAAATGAAATCATTAAGAATTAAATCTAAAATGACTCGAACACTATTCCAAACTTAAACTAATTTTTTATAATTAAGTCAAAATTAAAATTAAATCATTAAGTTTAAATCATTAAAATACTTAATAATTTGATTTGCCCTTTTAAAGCTCTTATTATTATAACTCTTAAATGAGGTATCAAGTGAAGTGTTACTTCACTCATGTGATATTCAAATGTCCTAGTTCACTCGAGCAAGAGAACAAAACTTAAACCCCTGGATGATTAATTCACTTGTATAATTAGATTCTCTTGGACCTAAAACAATCTTGAAGGTATTGAAAAGATGTTTAATATTCGTCTTAAGCACTTCCTCAATATGATAGGATGTTTATAAGAACAATTGAATTTAATTGTTTCTTTGATAAAGAAAATCGTCCTTAAACCAAAACAAAAGAACCTAGACGTCATAGGAGATGACTAGCTATAGGTTTAGGACTTTGGTATACAACCAAAAATCTTTCCCTTAGCTTTACCTAGGTACTTGTTGGAATATTTAAATGCCTTAACATGTGTTTTAAGTGCAGCTTGGGATGACGGGAAGACCCTCCAGGTACGCTTTTATTTTGTTGCAATTTACTTTATTGCAATTTACTTACATGCACTGTACTTTACTTTTCTTGCATGATAAACAACTGTTGCATGAAAACCAAAACCTTTAGGAAAGTCCCTGAACTGAAACCAAAATTAAATTAAAAATCATTACAAGATAAAATTTACCGCCACAACATTTCAAAATATAAAACAACTCAAAACTTAATCACAAACACAACAACAAAACTATAATTGCAACTAAATTAAAACGTCTAGTTGAATGATCGGGAATACCTCAAATGATGTAACCCACGTGTTGCTAACGGGATTTCCCAAGGTCTAAATGAAAGTGTGGAACTCATTTAGTTGAGTTTAGCAAATTCATCTGGACTAAGCGAATTCAATGAAAATAACGGTGCCGGGGTGACGGAACCGTGGGATCTTAATCGGTTCTGTTTAAACAACTTTAAGATTTGTTTTTAATTAAAATATTAAAAACACTTGGACTTTAAGATATCTAAACCAAAACACTTTTCTCATCTCTTTATTTTCACCTTCTATAACTAAACCTCTACAACAACAAGGAGCTTGGAGCACGGTGGGCAGCACGACCATCTTCGTTAGCAAAACAAATCTACTTCAACAAAACCTTTCCTAGTTTTAAACAACAAAGCCATAGGACTTCAAGGTAGTTTTCCTAGTGCAACATAAATCCTCAACTCTTCGTTAGGCATTTGCATGATCATATCATGTAAATTAATCCCTAAACGGTCTTAGGACTCCGAGGTAGTCGTTTGATACGACATAAACCCTGACATCTTCAAGGTTATTCGTATGATTATGTCATACTAATATAAGTCCTAATTAATTAAAATTGGCAGGATTGCAACATTAAATAATCTTCTCAAATTCAAGCCAAACAATAGGATAGTTTGGGAAGTTGCCAAGATTCTTCTTGGATCCTCAGCTTCTCCTACTTCTCTTCCATTGGACTCCTAAAAATAACTGTTCCAAATTTGATCCATTCCCTATTGAAATTTCCAAAATTCAATCCTTTGAAAACCTTAAGCTTTGAAATTCTTGAGAGCAAAACCACCGATCATTATCGAGAGTTTTCTTAAATGATTCACTTCTTTTAAGATGTAATTAACTATGAGGCTCGCCCTTATAGGGAACTTTAAGAACCTGGTAATATAAACTCGCTTAATTCCTTTATATTAAGTAGGGGAACTTGTCGGCTTATAAAATTGGTTCGTAGACCAAACGGATGTCACAAATCTTCTAGTTTATTTAACCGAGCCCCATCATCAAGCAAAGTGTGTCTACTCTCCGGGATAGATATACGGTTGTGGTGCGGTGCTCATTTATATAAACTATTCGGGATGTGAGATCAGTTTGATTTCATATCTTAAAATTTTAAAATTTAAAATTATTTTCAAAATCAAATACTACTTTTCAAATTATTTATTTAAATTAAATTAAAAATTCGCCGACAATTTCTTTTAGGCGACCCCTTTTTCTAAAGTACAACTCAAACCTAAAAATATGCCGACAAGGGAGTGGAAAATGATCTTTCCTTGTGGCAAGGTTTAATTTTCTATAATCAATGCATATTCGTCACCCTATAACTTATCTTGTTGGTATCATTTCATTCTTTTCATTAACAGTCACAGTTACTCCTTTCTTAGGAACACAGTGAATAGGACTAACCCACGCACTATCTGAAATAGGGCAGATAATTCCAGCATCTAACCATTTTAAAATTTCTTTCTTAACAACATCTTTCATGATAGGATTTAATCTCCTTTGGGGATCAGCTCACGGTTTGCAATTATCTTCCATAAGAGTTCTGTGCATACAAATTGAAAGACTGATTCCTTTAATATCAGAAATTGTCCATCCAAAGGCTTTCTGATGCTTTTTCAAAATTTCAAGCAAACTCTCTTCTTCTTTTTCAGTTAATAGAGAGGAAATTATAACAGGCAAGGTTGAGGATTCACTTAGAAAAACATACTTCAAATGATCAAGAAGCATTTTTAGCTCAAGTTCAATAGGTGTTTCAATTGAGGGGCCATAAGATTCATCTTTTTCAGTCATATCTAACAATTCAAAACTTTCAACAACATACTTTAAATCTTCCTCTTGAAAATCTTCAGAATCAAGTAACTCCTCTTCTTGCTTATATTCACAATCTTCTCTTTCAGTTTTCTCTTCATAAGTTGATTTGAAATGACATTCACTTAAATATTCAATAACATCCATCCTATAACACTCATCTTCTTTACCTCTAGAAGGATAATTCATCGATTTCAAAATATTAAATGAAACAGTCTGATCATTAACCCTCATCGTTAATTCCCCTATTTACACATCTATCATGGCTCTGTCTGTAGCTAGAAAAGGTCTGCCCAAAATTATGGGTATCTCTTTATCTTCCTCCATATCTAACACAATAAAATCCACAGGAAAAATAAATTAATCCACTTTTACCAAAACATCTTCTATAACTCCTTTAGGATATGTGATCGAACGATCTGCTAATTGTAGAGTTACAGTAGTTGAGGTTATTTCTCCTAGTCCCAGTCTTTTGAATATTGATAGAGGCATAAGGTTAATGCTTGCACCCAAATCACATAAAGCTTTTCCACAGAATCTTTCTCCGGTTGCACATGGAATTGTGAAACTACCTGGATCTTTAAGTTTTTCAGGAAGCTTTTTCTGAAGTATCGTACTGCACTCCTCACTAAGTACAATAGTCTCATTTTCTTTAAACTTCCTCTTTTTATTAAGAATATCCTTAATAAATTTCGCATAGCTTGGCATTTGTTCTAGGGCTTCAGAAATGGAATATTAATGGTAAGCTTCTTTAATATCTCCAAGAATTTTGAAAATTGCTTATCCAACTTTTATTGACGGAGTCTCTGAGGAAATTGAGGTGGTGGTTTTTCTAAATCAACCTTAGGTGGTGAAATAGGTCTTTCAAAACCTTTTGGAGCATCCTCTTTAGGTCTTTCAATCTCTTCTTTCTCTACTTTAGTTTCTTTTTGGACTCTACCTTCCAATTCTTTTACACTTCTCAGTTGAATTGCTTTTACTTGTTCTTTATTCTTTTCTCTTGGATTCACTTCAGTATTACTTGGAAGCATTCCTTGAGATCTATTACTTAAGGCATTTGCAATTTGTCCCAATTGATTTTCTATATTTCTGATAGTTGCTCCTTGAATTTGTAATTGATTTCCCATATGTGATACTACTTCTTCCATAGACAACTTCTTCTCTTTATATTGTAAAGCATTGTTATAATTAGAAGAATAAGACAATCTATTATTATTATTACCTTGGTTGTTCCAATTCCCCAATGGGTTTACTTGGTGGTTCCCCCATTGTTGGTTAACACCACCCTAATTATTGTTAATTCAGTTAAAATTTGGATGATTCTTCCAACCTAGGTTATAATAATTGGAATATGGGAAAATAGGTTTGATTATACCATTCACAGTTTCTGGTGAAGAATAGGAATCAACCATTTAGCCTAATGAATTTTCTTCAATCATGAGATTTGGCTGAGAAAAATTCATCCCAAATTGGTCTATCTTCCTTAATACAGCAGCAACTTGATTTGCTAACATTGTAAAAGCATCATTTTCATAAACACTAACTACCTTTTTAGGATTTAACCTTTCAGAAGGCCATTGAAAATTATTAGTAGTCATTTCTTCAATTAAAGCATAAGCCTCAGAAAATGGTTTAGACAATAATGATCCACCAGCAGCAGCATCGATGATTAATCTAAGAGATCCAACTAATCCATTATAAAAATTTTGAATTATTAACCAATCTGGTTCACATGATGTGGACATTTCCTGAGGAGATCTTTAAATCTTTCCCATGCTTCATATATTGATTCCCCTTCAAACTGACAAAAAGATGTTATATCATTTCTCAACTTAGTAGTCTTAGATGGTGGAAAATATTTAGCAAGGAATTTTGTGACAGTTCACCCCAAGTTCTTATTGATCCAGGTGGTAACGAATGTAACCATATTTTAGCTTTATCCCTTAGTGAGAAAGGAAAAAAAGTCTAAATCCAATAGCATCATCTGAAACACTATCATATTTAAAAGTAGCACACAACTCTAGAAAATTAGCAAGATGCAGATTAGGAATTTTAGTTGTTGCTCCCCCAAACGAATTATTAGACACCATTTGGATAAAAGCATGTTTAAGCTCAAAAGAATTAGCAGCTACAGCAGGGTTTTGAATGTTACCACAAAGTTCATCTACTGTAGGGTTAACATAATCTCTTAAAGGTCTTAATTCTTGATGGATGCCTACATTTTAATTATGATGATTTGTCATTTCTTGAATATTTTTATCTTTTTCTGTATTTCTAATTTTTTTGATTTTTCTGATAGTTCTTTCTAATTCAGAATCGTAAGACATAAGTCCCTCAGAACCTGAACTACGCATACAACAATAAAACAAAAAAAAACACAACACACTAATAAAAACAAAGAAAAGTAAAAATTTAAAATTTCTTAATTCTCTTTAAAATACAATTTAATTATTTTCCCCGGGAACGGCGCCAAAAACTTGACTCCGCCGGATAAATATATGTGCGTCGAAAAACTTGATCCCGCACGGATATATATATGTGCTGATGATTTAGATATGAAAATTATAATTTTATAATATGGGATACTACGTAAGTATACGTATCGTTTATCAAGTAATATAGAACTTTCTGATTAAGCCCCGAGATATCGAACCCATAGAGAAAATATGAAAATCTTTAAAGGAATCAGAAAATTATCTTTTTACTTTTTTTAATGGCTTTTGAAAGTATGTCTTGATTTTGAAAAGTTTTGGAAGTTGATTTATCTTTAGAAATTTCCTTAATAAAATGTTAAGCAAGAAAGTAAAATTATAATAACTAATAACATTGTATGTAAAATACTATTAACTAGAATATATTTTTCTTTTCTTTTATGAAGTAGTAATAATTAATAAAGTATTATTGTGGAAGTGTTTGAATTTGTTGTGACAGATAGAAGCAAATGTGTTCTTTACCCTTATTTGGTTCTATAAATAACATAGGTTAATTTGAAATTTTTATCATTTTGAACATGGTTAGGCAGGGAAGATATCAGTCTCTCACGCCAGAGTTCCCTCGATTCCCACCAACTGAGAGCTAACTTCTCATAACAAAACTCAAAACTTCAAACCAAATTAGGGGGTTTTAGCCTGTCACTCTAAAATCCTCTAATTTTACTCCCTTCCATAAAAATATCTTCTAATATTGCATCCAATTATATGGACTACAATTCTCACCCATATAATTGCATGTGATTCTTACTAACTTTTATGAGACAATACCGCATTGGATCTTATATAATCTCAAGAAATTCTACAACTTAACAGGCCAAATTAAGAAGTAAACAAAGTTTTTCAGAATCAATCTTCACAACTTCTTCTAACTTTAAACAATTATACTTTCCACAATAATTCTCCATAAACTAATTACTTCTCTATTTAAGAAAGAAAAAGATAAATTAAACTACTCAGAATGCACTGAGAAAATACAAAAACACATTATACTTTCCACAATAATTCTCCATAAACTAATTACTTCTCTATTTAAGAAAGAAAAAGATAAATTAAACTACTCAGAATGCACTGAGAAAATACAAAAACACATTGATTTGAAATTAAAAACCATAAGAAAAATAACAAAAGAAAAACAAGTATTAATTAAAAAACTAAATGTAAGAACAAAAGTAAACCTTATCTGAAAATTCAAAGTAAACCTTATCTGAAAATTCTTTCCACAAGACTCAGGAAGTTCCTCTGAAACTTTAACTCTTCACTAAACTACTCCTCAGAGCGGATCTCCCAACTCCGATGACTTAGAATAAACTTCAGACTTCAATAGAAACTAAACTAAAAGAAAGAAAATAAGTGGGAAGAAGAAGACTTCACTCCGACCCTTTTCTTCTTTCTACTCTCTACTCCTACTCTTTATAAAAACTCTCACAAAATAAAAGTAAAATACTGTAAAAACTCTCTTTAAAATGGAAGTGGAAGAGCACTTAGTCAGTCCTAAGACTCTCCTTAAAAATTAAACCAAAAGGTGCATTGGTGTCTCTTCAAATGTGTTCATATTCAATGTATCCACCTAAGAATGCACCCCTTCATTCAAACTTGCCGCCCAAAGGAAGTTATGGAAGTTACCACCAAGAGTTGCATCCCATCACCTTTGAAATTGGTGCCAAATTCCTTTAGATTTCGATTTTTAACTGTGACGGCTAAGCGTCGGCCCAACAGCGCTTAGCCGCCAGTGCCCAAATTTTTATTTTTCATTTTTTGTCCTTCAAATTTGATCCAATTTTGCTCCTTCATCATGAGCATCCATTTTCATCATACCTGCTGTCGGCATTATATTTTTTTTTAGGTTGTATTGTATTTTAAAAGGGGGGTCGCCTAACAGAAGTTGTCGGCGAATTTAAATTTTAAATTTAATTTAAATATATATAATTTAGAAAGTAGTATTTGATTTTGAAAATAATTTTTAAATTTGAAAGTTTTAAGATATGAGATTAAACCGATCTCACATCCCCAAATAGTTTATATAAACGAAGCACCGCATCATAAACCGTATATCTATCCCTAAGGATAGATACATCGCTTGATGGTGGGGCTTGATCAAATAAACTAGAAGTTTTGTGACATCCGTTTGGTTTGCGAACCAATTTTATAAGCCGACAAATTCCCCCGCTTAATATGAAAGTATCAAACAGTGGTTTATATTACTCGGGTTCTTTAAAATTCCCTATAAGGGCAAGCCCCTATAGTTAATTACATCTTAAGTGACGGGAATCACCTAAGAAAACTCTTGATAATAATCAATAATTCTGCTTTCAAGACTTTCAAAGTTTAAGGTTTTCAAAGATTGAATTTTGGAATTTCAATAGGAATGGATCAAATTTTGGAACATTTTGTTTTGTGAATCCAAAGGAAGAGAGGTAGGAGAAATCACCGATTCGAAGTGAACTTCGATAATTTCCCGACTATCCTATTGTTTGTCTTGAATTTAGGAAAGTCCTAATGTTTATTTGATATTTCAATCTTGCCAATTTCAATTAATTAGGGCTTATATTTGTATGATAAAATCAAACAAATAACACTAGAAGATGTGAGGGTTTATTGTCGTATCGGACGACTACCTCGGAATCCTAAGACCTAGGTTAGGGCTTAATTTGCAATGCAAATGCCTAACGAAGAGTCGAGGATTTATGTTGCACTAGGCAAGCTACCTCGAAGTCCTATGGCTTGGTTGTTTAATTCTATGAAAGTTTTGCTGAAGTAGACTCGAGTTTTGCTGATGACGATGGTCGTGCCGCCCACCATGCTCCGAGCTCCTTGTTGTCGCGAGGTTTAGTTTTAGAAATCATAAATCGTGAGTCGAGAAAAGTGTTTTGGTTTAGAGAAAATCTTAATTTCCAGTGTGTTTTTTTTATGTTTTATTTAAAACAAATCTTAAAGTTGATTATAACGACACCGGTTAAGATCCCACGGTTCCATCCTTCCGCATCATTATTTTTATCGGATTCACTTAGTCCGGATGAATTTGCTAAACTCAACTGAATGAGTTCCACACTTTCATTTGGACCGTGGAAATCCCGTTAGCAACACGTAGGTTACATCATCCGAGGTATTCCCGATCATCCAACGAGACGTTTTAATTTAGTTGTAATTGTAGTTTTGTGTTCTGTTTGTGATTAAATTTTGAGTTGTTTTATATTTTGAAATGTCGTGGCGGTGAATTTTATCTTGCAATGACTTTTAACTTAATTTTGGTTTCAGTTTTAGGGGCTATCCTAAAGGTGTGGGTTTTCATGCAACAGTTGTTTTATCATGCAAGAAAAAATAAACGCAGTTGCAATAAAGTAAATTGCAATAATGTAAATTGCTGGAAAATAAATTGCAGGAAAGTAAATTGCAATAATACAAATGCGTACCTGGAGGGTCTTCCCGTCATCCCAAACCGCACTTAAAACACAATTAGCATATTTAAGCAAGTTCCTAGGTAAAGCTAAGGGAAAGGTTATGGTTTTCTACCAAATTCCTAATCCTATAGCTAGTCATTTCCTATGACGTCTAGTGTTCTTTAGTGTTTTGTTTAAGGACGATTTTCTTCATCAAAGAATAGTTAACCCCAATTGTTCTTATAAATGTCCTATCATATCGAGGAAGTGCTTAAGAGGAATCTTAAACATCTTTTCAATATTTCTAGGATTGTTTTAAGTCCAAATGAATTTAATTATACAAATGAATTAATCGTCCAAGAATTTCAAGTTTTATTGTTATCTTCGTCAGATGAACTAGGACATTCGAATATCCTATAAGTGAAGTAACATTTCATTTAATGTTCCGTTTAGGAGTTATGATAACTAAAACTTTCAAGGGTAAATCGGTATTCAAATGATTTGGTTTAAGTTAAAGAGTTTAAATTTGGAATAAGTGTTCAAGTTGTTTTTCTTTAAATTTATTTTCTTTCTGTTTTAGGTGATGTTATATTTAATTCAATTTAATTTAATTGAGTTTTAATTTAGTTTAACATAGTTCAATTTAATTTGATTTGGTGTTTAATTAATTTGATTTGATTTAATCTAATTTAATTACTTAATTTAATTTAATTTAATTGTTTAATTTAATTTAATTTAATTTTAATTATTTAATTTAATTTAATTTAATTGTTTAATTTAATTTAATTTAATTTTAATTTAATTTAATTTAATTTAATTTAATTGTTTAATTTAATTTAATTTAATTTTAATTATTTAATTTAATTTAATTTAATTGTTTAATTTAATTTAATTTAATTTTAATTTAATTTAATTTAATTTAATTTAATTGTTTAATTTAATTTAATTTAATTTTAATTTAATTTAATTTAATTTAATTTGTCTTAATTTAATTTAATTATTAAATTTAATTTAATTTTAATTTAATTTATCTTTAATTTACTTTATTTTTAATTTTAATTGAAATTTTTGAAAGAGTTTAATAATTTGACTTTAGTTTAATGATTAAGTCTTTTAATATTTTGAATTTGAATTATCATTTTAATTAAGAGTTGAATATTAATGAGATGATTAATTTAGGGATTTTTAAATTAAAGAATAAATCTCTTCCTAATAAATATCCCTTATTTTAATGATTCCAATTTTATTATTCTTCCAAATTTAATCAATTATTTAATTAAGGTTTTAATTATTTTAAAATTGCTTAATGGGTTTCTACCCTTTAATCATTTAAATTTCAATCATCCAAATCAGATTAGGATCAAATATTTTACTTGTTAAATTTTTATTAAACCTAAAGTTTTAATTAAGGATTAAAGATTTTAATTACCATTTTACCCTTTAAGCTTAATAATTTCATAACTCACTAAATTGAACTTAAATGAACTTGAAATTTTTATGTGACTTCACTCATATGTCAATAAAGACATGAGAGGAGAAAATGTGATTTTTCTGTATTTAATTTATTTATATAATTATTTTTGGTGGAAAATAGAGATTTTCAAGGAAAATTTGATAACATGACCAAAAGAAAGTTTCTGTCCTTAAGAAAATTAAGGGACATTCCTAATGACCAGAGAAGCACTTGGACCAATTTTGGTGATTTTTTGAATTATATTATTTTTATTATAATTATTTTGAGTTTTGGAGTGTTAATTAATTTAAAAATAAAATAAATGTTGAAAAATGAATTTTATATTTTTCAAAAATCTCTCTGATATCAAGGAAACCAGAGAATCAAATTTTGCAATTTTCTGATTTTTCTATGATTTATAATAATTATTTTAGTGAAAATGCTAGAAAATACATTTTTTTTAATTTTAAAATTACCCTAGGGCTTTAAAATTCAATATCTCACTAAATAGACCTAGGAAAAATGTGGGGTTTGTTCCTAAGTGATTAAAATTCAAAATGTGACATTTTGGTGAATTTTATTATTTTTGTGATTTTTATTATTTTTTAATTATTAAAAATATTAAAATATTATTAAAAATCAACTTTTTTAGAAAATTGAAATTTTAATTTTCTTAGGTTCCCCTAATATCAGAGAGGCTCCAAAACCAATTTGGTGAATTTTTAAAAAGTATTTTAAAAGTTATGAATTTTTAAAGTTTAAAATGGCTAAGTGGCTTAATTAACCCAATTAGTGGGGTTAACCAAGTCCAATTGACCTCAAATTTTTATGGTGGATTCCTCTGATCCTAAAGGTCAGTGGAGAATTGATTTCAAGTCAATTTGATGCCTGGTTAACTCTAATTAATTAAAGACCTATTTTGGGTGTTTAAGCCAATTAGGGTTAATCTGAGTGAATTAACTCAAGTCCTATTTTTCCTAGAGTTCTCTCGGTCATAAGGAACATCACCAAATATTTCTAGAATTTATTTCGCAACATGCTAATTTTTGGAATTAAAATACTCAAAACAGCAACATGCATTTGAAAAATAAATAACTTTTCACAGAGATGGCTCTCCGACCTTGGAAAATTCAGGGAATGTTCCCAAGTTCGAGGCTTCAAAAGCCCTATGGTCTCATGCCATGGTGAATTGTATACATGCATGGAGAATTAAATGTATGCAGAGAGTAAATAAATTATAAAAAATAAAATACTTAATGAAATTAAATGATTTCTTTTCCACATTATTCTCCTCTCGTTCACTCGAGCAAGAGGGTATTTTTATTTTATTTTTGTGATTTTTCTACACAAAGATATGGATTTTTGAAGTTTAGGGAATTAAATAAATAAGAAAATACCCTAATTTTCTATTTATCCACGCGGCGCCGCCGCATCCTCAGCGCTCCGAAAGGCCACGCGGCGCGCTCCCATTCGACGCCGCCACTCGAGTCGGCAGCCCGGGCCCCGCGGTTCTCGCACCGTTTCCTCGGTCCGACGCCATCCGAGCCGTTCGTCCGCGCGTGTATCGAATGGACGGCATCCGTTCATCGTCCCCAAGTGTCCTCACCCGATAGCCGTCCACACTAAATCCCTAATATCTCACTCGATACTCAATGGATTTTTATGTTCTTATGCTCTATGGATTCGTCTCGAAGAGACGAACACATCTATACGGCTAACATGCATTGGAACTAAGGCATTTGAAATAGAGAATCTTCAAAAGCTCGGGATGAAGAGTTAGCTCATACCTTGGCTCGTAGAAGTGTGGCTTCAATCCGAGAGTTGTCGCACCTTCGATCGGGTCCTAGCAAGCTCCGCATGAAGTCTCCTCGGTCCGTGGAATTGTCCGGATATGATTTCGACCAAGCCCGATCACAAAGCTTGGAGGCCGAGCAACCGGGTGGCCCGGAGATGGGGCTTTTGGTGGTGGACACCTTCCCTGGTCCGGTGAAGGTGTAGAGCCAATCAATTCGGGAATTGGCTCACCGTGGAGAAGTGTCCCGGTTTTGGCTAAAGTTCGAGCTCAAAATCGGGCTCGCCTAGAAGGAATCGGGGCTGGAATTCGCCGGGATCGTGTGCTCTATGTGTAGAGAGTGATCCGGAGTGATTTTGCAGTAGTTTCCTTAAGGTTTTTGTTTCAGCTCCTCCTTTGGCCGAGAGGGTGAGGGGTTTAGATCAGAGAGGGTGGAAGGCCTCTCGCAGGGAGTTAGGGCTTCGGGATCGACCTGCTCCGGTGAGGAGAAGATCGCCCATGGTGACCACTAGGCATGGGGCAGCTCAGCAAGTGAGAATTTCAATGTTGGCTCACATGCGAGCTCTCGGCCATGGTGTTTTCCGGCGGCTCGGTGGCCGGCCGGCCAGTGCATGGGTCACCTTCAAGGTCGTGGGTCGTGGCCGGAGGTTTGTGCAATCAATCGGCCATGGACATGTGTAAAGGCTTTCGATCCAAAGTGGAATGGGGCATGGCTAGATTTGGACCTAAATGGGTCAACCCACCCATTTGGGCTAGGTGCACCACCCAAGGCCTCGGTTTTGGCCGAGGGAAAAGTGATTCGGCTCAAGCATAATCAGTAGGGTCAAGTCACCATCCAAGCACAATTAGGCTTAAGCATGGTTTAGTGGAATCATGGAAGTGGTTAATCACCTTTAGGAATTAAGGAAAGAGCCTCCTCCTTTTGCCCAAAATGGCATGGTGACATGTAAAGAGGCTCTCATGGCTTGCATATGGCTTGTGCATGGCTCCATGGCTCCATTTGGCTTCGGGAAAAGTGAAGTCAATTTCATGGAAATGGATTTTAAGGATTTTGGATAATTTGGTGGAAATTTGGATGAAGCTTCATTTAGAAATATTTGATCATTGGTTTAGGACTTAGGGATGATTTTAATTGAAAGTATGATGAGGGGAAATGTCATATGGGCTTTGGAAGAATTTTTCGGGGCTTTGGATTTGGTGGAAGTAGGTTTTTAAAATGGTTTAAGGAATGAGCTTTTTAAGTTTTGAAAATGAATTTATGGATGGGAATTTTGTAAAGAGGTTGGGCCAAATAATTGTTGGGTTTAGCTCATGGATGTGTCATGAGTGATTTGAAACAAATTTGGGGTAGTTTGGGGCTTGAATTGGGTTGGATTTGGATTCTTCTGCTGAATGGGCCAATATAGGTCCAAGTGGGCCAAGTTGGGCCAATGTTGGGCTAAGGTTGAAATTGATGTAGAATTATTGTTGAGAAGTGTTTATGGGAGTGTTTCAAAGAGGTTTTGACTTTGGTTGGGCTTTGATTTTTGGGGTTTGGGTTCATTTGGGTTAGGTTTGGGCTTAGGTCAAAAAAATGGGCCTTAAGGTCAAAAGTGGAATTGGATCCAAATGTTAATCAAATTAGACTTGGATTTGGTCTAGATTGGTATTGGGAATGTTGAATTGAAGTTTAGAATTGAATTGGACCAAAATTGGGGTCAATTGGGTAGGTTTGGTTTGACATCGGGTTCACTTTGGATTAAAATGGGTCAAATTGGGGGTTTTGACAAAAGTAGGGTAAATTGACAAAATTGGCCCATGGTGTAGTTGGAAAAAATGAAATTGGGAATATTTGGGATTTTCTGGAATTTTCTGGGAATTTTCTGAATTTTTGGATTTTTGGGTCAAGAAGGGTATTTTGGGTATTTGGAGGGTATTGGGAGGTTTTCTTGGAATTTTTGGTATTTTTGGATATAGATGGTCAATTTGAGTGGTGTAGAAATGTTTGGGAATAATTTTGAAGAATTTTAGGTAATTTGGAAATTTTGCAAAAATTTGGGTAATTTCAAGTGGTTTTGGTAGGTTTAAGTAGGTGTAGGGCCCGGGGTCAAAAATCGAAAATTTGGGAAATTGTAGATCGGGTAAATTTTGGTGGAAAGAAGTCATTTTGGTTGAGCCGTGAAGCCATTTCAAGCCCATATGAGCCATGAGAGGACTCATTCGAGGCATTCACTATGTTGTTCCTAACCCTCTTGCCAAGGGCTTAGTGGGTTAAGGACCATCCATGTGAATCACCTACATGAGTCGGAGGTTAAGTTGGGTATGGGTGTGGTTTTAGGAAGTGTGTGGAAATGTAGTGTGTAAGTGTAGTGTAAGTCAGCCCTCATCGACTGAAGCCACCTGTAAGTAGTCCTAAGGCCAAAGAGTCCTATAAGAACTCATCCTTTAAACTTCCACATTTGATTTCAACCCTCTAGGTGATTAGGGGTCTATAGTCAAGTTTGTGGAGTTTGCAGGGAGTTTAGAAGTGGTTTGAATTTCTAAAAGGTGGGTCCCAATTCTAGTCCTCTAAGATAGTCAAAGGAAAAGCCTAAGGCTAGATCCTAAGCACTAAAAAGAAGAAGGGAAGACCTCATCAAAAATGAGGTCAACAAATGGACCCCCAATAGGTGTGGTGAGCTGACGGAGCACACCGCGCGTATTGGTGTTGACCGAAGCGATCAACAAAACCAACACGGATGTCCAAGTGACGAACTTAGGACGAAGTAGAAGAGTTTCGCCGGGGAGTGTCAAGTATATCTCCGGAACCGGAGATCCTCGAACTCTCGCCGGGAAAGAAAAGGAGGTGAATCCCAAATCACATGATCCGGGGAATTTTGATTTAGACTTTATTTTGTTTCAATTTATGTTTTGATGTGTGAGTTTAAATTTTAGTTTGGAATTTCAATTTAGATTGAAGTTTGTCAAAATTAATTTGAGGATTCGATTTGAAATGAAAATTGGGATTTCGAGGTTTTAGATGTAACATCTCCAACCTCGAAAGAAAATTGAATCGATTATATTGAATCGTTGCAATGAGAAGAGATCTCAGAGCAAAGTGGTGTTGGATATAAAATCCTTAACCTTAAGAGTTTGATTTTGATGTATTTCATTGCGATAGGGAAATGATCCTAAAGCAATGCAGTCTCGGATGTAAAATCCTCGACCCAAAAGTTTGAATTTGATGTATTTCAAAGGCAACAGGAAAGAATCCTAAAGCAAGGCAAGTCTTGGATGTAAAATCCTCGACCTAAAAGTTGAATTTTGATGTATTTCAAGCAAGTACAGAAGAGAATCCTAGCAAGTGCAGTCTTGGATGTAACATCCTCGACCCAAAAGTTAAATTTTGATGTATTTCAAAGGCAATAGGAAGAGAATCCTAAAGCAAAGGCAGTCTTGGATGTAACATCCTCGACCCAAAAGTTATGAATTTTGATGTATTTCAAAGGCACAGAAGAGAATCCTAGCAAAGTGCAGTCTTGATGTAAAATCCTCGACCCAAAAGTTCGATTTGATGTATTTCAAAGGCAATAGAAAAGAATCCTAAAGCAGTGCAGCTTGGATGTAAAATCCTCGACCCAAAAGTTCGATTTGATGTACTTCAGCTGCACAGAAAAGAATCCTAAAGCAAGGCAGCTTGGATGTAACATCCTCGACCCAAAAGTTAAATTTTGATGTATTTCAAGCTAACAGAAGAGAATCTTAAAGCAGTGCAGTCTTGGATGTAACATCCTCGACCCAAAAGTTATGAATTTTGATGTATTTCAAAGTGCAATAGGAAGAGAATCCTAAAGCGATAGGTACTTGGATGTAAAATCCTCGACCCAAAAGTTTGATTTCGATGTATTTCAAAGGCAACAGAAAAGAATCCTAGCAATGCAGGTACTTGGATGTAAAATCCTCGACCCAAAAGTTTTGAATTTTGATGTATTTCAAGTGCAATAGGAAGAGAATCCTAAAGCAAGGCAGTCTTGGATGTAAAATCCTCGACCCAAAAGTTTGATTTGATGTATTTCAAGGCAATAGGAAAAGAATCCTAAAGCAGTAGGCCTTGGACGTAAAATCCTCGACCCAAAAGTTTCGATTTGATGTACTTCAAAGGCAACAGGAAAAGAATCCTAAGCAAAGGTACTTGGACGTAAAATCCTCGACCCAAAAGTTTGATTTGATGTACTTCAAAGGCACAGAAAAGAATCCTAAAGCAATGCAGTCTTGGATGTAAAATCCTCGACCCAAAAGTTTTGAATTTTGATGTATTTCAAGGCAAGAGGAAGAGAATCCTAAAGCAAGTGCAGTCTTGGATGTAAAATCCTTGACCCAAAAGTTTGAATTTCGATGTATTTCAGTGCAACAGGAAGAGAATCCTAGCAAGGTAGGCTTGGATGTAAAATCCTCGACCCAAAAGTTTTTGAATTTGGATTTGATCGAGACTTCAAGCCCGGAAAGATTGAATTTGGAAATTTGGAAATTTGGAAGGATGAGTTTGAACTCGATTGAAACTTGATTTAAGATTTGATTTGAAATTTGAAAGATCAAGTTTGAAACTTGATCGAGATTGGATTTGGATTTTGATCGAGAATTCGATTTGAGATTTGGGAAGATCAAATTTGAAATTTGATCGAGAGTGGATTTGGAATTTGATCGAGAATTTGATTTTGAAGTTTGGAAGGATGGAATTTGATTTTGAAGTTTGAAAAGATTGAAATTTGATTCGGAATTTGGAAAGATTGAATTTGAGATTTGTGTTGATTTCGTTTATCTTTTAATGGTTCAAATTTTATTTTGTTGTTTATTTAATGTTCATGTGAACTTGGTGTTTGTCATTTTTCTTATTTTTTTTTTTTTTTTTTTTTTTAGAAAGTTTTCTTTTATTCTCTTTTTTTCTTTTCTGTTCTTTGTTCGAAGTTCATTTAACTTTAATGGCGTTTCCCAATCAATTTGCACAAAAGAGGTGAAGGCCAAAAACGTGACATGGTCACTTTCATTCCAATCATGTTAAAAATACGTCGTACAACTCGATCTGGAATATATTTCATACAATCCATGTAGACTCAAAACGGATCGTGTATGATCTTTGTTGATCCATCAAAAGAATCATCCGTCAAAAATCCATATCCGAATAAGTGAGGTACATGGTCAATAACATCACCTTCCAAGCCATCCTCGGCAAGGATGCCGACTGGATGTACATCGGAGGTGTGATATTTCCCATGTAACTCACATGCTCGTAAGGCCGAAGGTTCTCTAGCTCCGGATCCGTCGGAAATGGTAAGGTATTTTGTTGTCGTCCATCCTCCCGAAAGTAACCGAGATTCGCTCCACTGGCACCCCCGGTATGCAATGCTTTGCGATATCTCGCTCCGTTACCTTGCAGCATCATGACGGAACCCACCGGTAAAGGTATCTTTATCGGCCCTCGAACTCACCCGGGCCTCGCTATCCGGAGGTCGTATCCGAACATGATGTTGCACTCATTCAAGAAAGAGACCGTGCAGTAAAGGTCCGACGAAGTCGTGGTGATCAATATGCGGGGGTATGCAGTCACCCCGTTTGTAGATGTTGATAATGCGAGCTATTGGGTATGCAATCCGTCGGCAGCACTCTCCATGTTATCAATCTTTTTACCATTCTCTTGATAACTAATGGCATCGGATCTACTTCGCCCATGACGAAGTATTCCCGTGGGTTTCCTTTTCCGTCTTCAAGAAAGTTGTAGCAAGCATCCGCATTGTATTGTGATTCTTCCTTTCCCCGGCATCCATCTCCGGGGTTCCGAGTATGTGTTTTCCTCATGCGGCTCGCTCGGCCCATTCTTTTCGCATCCCGGACACGATCCACGATTTGCCGTTGTTCATACTCCGAGAATACGTCGGTGTGTAGCTCGAGGCCTTCTAGTATGTTGATTCTTCTTCCTTTAATTCTCTCAAAGTATTCGAAAGTTTTCTTTTCAACATTCTCGCATCCTCTCCAGCTCGTATTCCGGAATGATCCGCGCATGGCGAGGCCTTGTGACATATTGTGGGATATATGGTTCAATCCCTTCACGTTCCCCCGCATACTTCGGCTCCTCGTGGATGATGCCCGTCGGGACATCCCCCGGGTTGCTTCGCAACAAGGTCATGCACCGCTCGGTGGTTCTATCCGGTGGCGTGGTAGCCTTCTTCCTTCCGATCTTCCGGAGATTTCCCCGGTTCTTTCGTTATTCTAGGAGCCGGCCTCCTTTCTTCAGTTCCTCGGTGAACCGGTGTCCTTGAAATGTGAGTGCTGGCATTAGCAATCGTCTCGTCGCGTCGGTCCGTCAGCCTAGTTTTGTTAACATTTTACGGATACGGCGATTCTTATTTCTTCGTTGCGTGGCCGTGAGAGTAGCTCTCCGAACTTCTGAATCTCCGGCGGCGCGGCGCCGACAAGCTCCGCCCTCCGCCGTAGCGACTACGGACTTCATTTTCTTGTCTTCTTCGGTGTTTGCTTTTCTTTTCTTGTTGTTGGATTGGTGGCTTGGGCCACCCACTTTCATCACCGTCCGTCCGGCAGTTCTTCTCGCTAATCGGGACCCGGCCACTTTCCTCGTATCGTAGGCTCCGCCGGTGCGAAATCCGAGTCAATCTCGATTATCGCTCCATCTTTCACCCTCTTTTCATCGAGTGCAAGGCTTACGCCATTCTTAAAGTTCAAGACCAACCGCCCGTTCGACATTTCCCCGCGAAAAGACAAGGAAAAGGATCGTGGGTCGTACTAAGAACAAGAACATTAAGAAAATGTTTATTAAAGATACATTTTTTATTATTCTTATATTTTGAAATTTAACAGAATGAAGTAGGATAAGATGAGGGAAGAGATTTTGATTTGAAAAAGAAAACAAGGAAAACTTAATTATCATGATTTTATTTATCTTAGCACATTTTATTATTTTTGGGTCCGGACCCAACCACAAGTAATTACTTCACCCGTGTTTCTTAGGGATGAAGAATTCATTCCTTCGAAACATCAGTAGCGTAATATTTTTTCAAGTATCGTCCGTTGATTGGAAGCATATGTCGTTCTCCCCGGCAATTCACTAGCCGGTAGGAACCCCCCGAGTATACCGCTTCAACCACAAACGGTCCTTCCCAAGTGGGTTCAAATTTTCCTCCTATCTTGCGGTGTGCAAGAATAGGTCTCTTGAGAACGAGAACTAAGTCACCAACTTTCAAGGTTCTTGGGCGGACTCGGCTTGTCATGGGCTCGAACCATCTTAGCTTCGGTATAGTTCTAAATTCCGTTGTGCCGCAAGTCTTTTCCCTTCCAAGCTTTCTAATTCTTCGAGTCGTAGTCCGGCGTTTTCTTCGTCGTGATCTTATTTGCAATCGCAATTCCGAGTGAAGGAAGCCGAACCTCTAAAGGTAACACCGCTCGGACCCATACACCGCAGCGTAAGGTGTAGCTTCGAGTAGGGGTCTCGAAGGTTGTCCGTAGGCCCATAAGGCTTCTAACAATTTCTCGTGCCAATTTCTCTTATTATCGTCCGTGGTTTTCTTTAAGATTTGAACGAGAGTTTTATTAAAAGCCTCGCCGAGACCGTTTGCTCTTGGGTAGTAAATTGTCGAGTATCGCCAGCCGATTCCGTGTCTCCCGACAAAATTGTTGATTTGTGTGCTTCGAATGCCGACCCATTATCCGAGATGATCTCGCGCGGCACTCCGAAACGGTAGACAACTTGGTTCTCGAAAACCGTAGCACGTGGTGTGCTTTCACTTCTAAGCGGAACTGCTCGCCTACTTGGAAAAGTAATCAGTAGCTGCAAGAATGAAACGATGTCCTTTCGAAGATGGTGGTTCTATCGGACCCACTATATCCGTGCCCCAACATTCAAATGGCCACGACGCAATTGTCGGGTGTAGCACATTTGGAGGTCGGTGTAGAACCACTCCGTGCACTTGGCATCGATGACGCCTCTTGGCGATTTTCATGCGCTCGGTCATCATCGAGGGCCGTAGTACTCTAGTCTTTTAATTTTCATCTTCATTTTTGGACCCGATCGGTGAGCACCACGCAGTCCCGAATGCACCTCTTTAACAATTTCACGGGCCTCGGACCCGCTTAGGCACCTTAGCCACATTTGATCAAAAGACCTTCGTATAATGTGTTGTTTATTAATGCGTAGGACGTAGTTCTTTTCTGATCCGATGGCTAGCGACCTATCGTCCGGTAGCTTTCCTGTTTGCGGTGTAGTTCATCAATGGTCGTCGCCAATCTTCTCGTGTTTTCTCGTCATCGCTGCAATCGATTCTTTTTCTTTTCTCGATTTGTGTATCATGTCTATGTCAAGTCGTGATAGGACTCGACGTCCGTGAACCGACACTTCCACCGATTCATCTTGCAAACAGCAAATTCTTTTGCGAGACTGGCTAAAGCATCTCGCTAAAGCATTCTCTTTTCTAGGAATTTTGTAGATTGTCACATTTGGAATCTGTTCCAACATATCGTATGGCATACCGGAAGTATTGTTCGAGTCTTGGTTTAAAAATCCCGTATTGTCCGACGATCCGTTGAATGATTAACCGTGAATCCCCGTAGATGTTGATGTCCGTTATCCCCATTCGAATAGTTAATTCCAGTCCCGTTATGAGGGCCTCGTATTCTCGCTTCGTTGTTTGTACACGGTTCCGTCAAGTGGTAGGAGTATCTTAACATCCCCCGCTCCGGTGTTATAAAGATTAGCCCGATTCCTGCCTTACCGGCACTATCACTTGCGATTCTTCGTCTTTGTGTGCTGAAGATGCTCCGTCGAAATACAATTCCCAACGTCGATCATCGTGGTCTTCTAGGCTCATTATTTGTTCATCCGGCAGATCGTCATCGAGAGGAGATTCGGCCGGCAAAGGGTGTCGTCGCGAGGAAGTCCGCTAAGACTTGTCCCTTTACGGCACGCAGAGGCACGAAAGTTATATCGAATTGCAATAATATCATCGACCATCCGGAAAGTCCGCCGGAAAGTGTTGGACGAGTCATCAAGTATTGCAATGGATTAAACTTCGAAATCAAGTTGACCTTATGAGAAAGCATGTAGTGCCCGAGCTTTTGAGCGGCGAAGATCGGGGCCAAACAATGCTTTTCAATTGCGGGATACCTTACTTCCGTCGGGAGTAAACGACGGCTTAAGTAGTAAAGAGCATTTTCTTTACCCTCATCATCGACCCAGGCTAACGGGCTCCGAGAGAGTCGTCTAAAGCCGCGGTGTAAAGTATCGGCGGTCTACCCGAGACCGGGGTCGCTAAGACAGGAGGTGTCATTAAATATTGTTTAATGTCTTCGAAGGCTTTCTCGGCATTTCTCTTCCCAAATAAATTTGGCGTCCTTTTTAACTAGTGCCGAGAAAGGCCGACACCTACTCGACGTGTTTGAGATAAAGCGTCGAAGATATGCCGCCTTCCCTTGAAAAGATCGTAGTTGTTTTAAGGTTTTGGGAGGCGGCATTTCTAAGATAGCTTTAAATCTTCTCCGGATCGATTTCAATTCCACGATGTCGGACAACGAATCCTAAGAATTTCCCGGAGGTGACGCCGAAGGCGCATTTTAAGGGATTCATCTTAAGGTTAAATTGTCTTAATCGTTCGAAAACAATTCTCAAATCATACAGTGGTTTTCCTTTACTTTGCTTTTGATGACGACATCGTCCACGTAGCATTCGACTTGATTGTGGATGAGATCATCAAAAATTCTTGTCATTGCTCTTTGGTAAGTTGCTCCCGCGTTCTTCGGTCCGAATGGCATCACCGTGTAGCAAAATACTCCGATCGGCGTTCGAATGCCGTAAGCTTTTCATCTTCTCGGAGCCATTTTTACCCGGTTGTATCCCGAAGATCCATCCATGAATGAGAATATTTCATGTGTCGAAGCAATATCGATCATCGACTCTGGAATCGGTAGAGGGAATTCATCTTTTGGACATGCCTTGTTTAAATCTCTCGAAGTCCACACAAATTCCGATCCGACCATTCTTCTTCTCGACCGGCACTACGTTGGCTAGCCTAAGTCGGGTATTGTTCTTCATGGACAAATTTAGCGTCTATTAGCTTTTTAACTTCGGCTATGACTTGTTGTTCGATTTCCGGACGCATTCTTCCGGGACCTTGTCCGACCGGAATGTAAGTAGGATCCACTCCTAACTTATGGACCGCAACCTCTCGGGGCTAATCTTGGCATTTCATCGTAGCTCCAAGCAAAACAGTCTTTAAATTCCATTAATAACTTGATTATTTCTTCGGAGTCTTCTTTATCGAGTAAGGAGCTAACAAAGGTAGGTCTAGGCTCTTCGCTAGTACCCAAGTTAACTTCCGTTAACTCATCTATCAGTAGATTTGATTTCTTCTTCGAATTCTGGTGGAGCGTCTCCAATTTGTAAATCTTCGAGTTCGTCTGTAGTTTCCATGCAGTTTTCATTGGATTTGCAAGTGACAACCAAGCAAAATTCAGCATCGTCAACTGACCCTACTGTGCCGAATCCGAGTCCATACTTTGAATTGGGAGGACGGCCGGAGTTATTCCATAACTTTTCAAAATGTTGTGATTGGCCTTTTGTCCATTGTCGATGTAAGAAACCACGTTGAATTAAATTTTGAACACAGGGAGAGTACCACTCAAAAGGTAATTCCATTAATTTCGATGAAGTGACATCTTCGAATTGTACATTATTTTCGGCTTTGGAGGAAGAAGCACCACGGTAGAATTTGATCGGCTTCAGCACCGTCACTACGTACCTCTTTGACCTCCATACCCTCGATCTTATTAGAATGGATCGGAGTTAGGGTCATAGTATGTACGTAGTGGTTAATCTTCTCGTACATTGATTTGTATTCTTCGTTCTTTTCATCTTCGAGGAGATCTTGTATTGCGGCTTCTTTCGACTTATTGTTGTCGCTTCTTGCTTGATTTCTTTTTCTTCTTCGAACTTTCATCCCAATCAACATTGATGGTTGGTTTCTTCCGTCCAATTGTCCTAGTGTCTCTACCACGGCCTCGTCCCCGGCCTCGACCTCGGATGCGAGTTGTGGAGAAACCTTCACCATCTCGCCGAAGGGAGTGGTGAGTGATCGGTTGGACTAGAACTTCGGGTTCTTCGTTGTCCCGAACTTTCTTGCTTCATTTGTTACGGTATCTCCGGAGAAGATTGTTTTCTTTGGCGGTGCATAATAAGCCGCATCTTCATGGATTCCAATTTCATGTACGGAGAATGGTCGTAAGTCTCCTTTGATGCACTCGTTCCCCTCCATCGTAATATTTGATGCATCGATGCAGTAGATGATGGTACCATCCCGTTTTCATGTATCCATGGTCGGCCCGAGAGAGCGTTGAACGACGTTTCGAATCGATTATATGAAATTTTGCGGTTGTCTTTGCTAAATCACCGGTCTTCATCGGTAGCGTTATTGACCCGAGGGCTCTTTCTCCTTCTCGGTTGAATCCTCTTAATAACATTTTGTCGGCCTCGAGCTCACGAGCATCAATTTCCAAGTATGCTAGTGTTCGAAGACTCATTATATTGATTGATGCTCCCGGATCCACCAAAACTCTAGAGAGCGTAAACTTCCCAATCAGAATCGAAATGTACAACGGTCGGTTGTGATCCGTCGTCCCGCAGTAGTAGGTCATCGTCCGCGAAGGTAACACCTCGTTGTTCCTTTAACGAGCAAACCTCATCTAAGGAATCTCCCGCCATTTGAGCTAAGCAAATTTCCGGATCAAGTAAGGCCTCGATCGAGCTTCTCTCATCTCCTTTGATAAGATGAGAGCATCGTAGATGCTCGCTTGGCCGGTAGTTTCCTAAGATGGGCTAGCACGTTGTAGTCCACTTTATTCTCATGCGTCTCGGCTTCTTCTCGAATGGGTATTTCTTCTGCTGGGGTTGGTTCTTCTTGAACAACCACCTGCTTTCCTTTGTCTTTTGGACCCATTCTCGGAGGTAGAACTTTTCCACTTCTCAAGTTGACTTCTGTAATTTCTTCTGAATCTAGTGTTGAGTTTGCTGGTGTCTCCTCCTGAATCGGAATGATCGGCTCTTCCGGATTATCTTCCAAATCCGAAGGCTCTAACTCTATCGTAACCGGAGCTCCTCGAAACTCGCGGATAGAGCCGTTGCTTGTTGAACTCTCGTAGCCTCCTTGATGGATGCCTTCTTCGTCATTGTGATCGTCGAGATCGTGTATGATTCGAGAATTGTTGTTGGTATCGAAATCGACGCCCGGATTGTCGCTAGTTACGTAATCGTTAGAAACAAGTCAAAACGTAGCCAACGCCATCACCCTTATCATTATATGATCCCACCGAAGTGAGCGGATAATCATACAAAATCGGAGGTTCGAGGGATTTCTCCCCGAATCGGAAACAACTATCCTAGGATAGCGGCCCTAGTCTAGCCTTAGGAGTCTCGGCCCCTCTTCTTCGTCAATTTTCTTCTTCTCTTCGATTGTCTCCTCGTCGAGGTGGTTCTTCTATCACAAGTGATAGTACCGGCTAACTGTGTCTCGAACTCGAATTGAAGCTCGCACCGAAGCGGTGCGGATGTTATCTAAAATCTTCTTCGAAGACCTTGTCCAGGCGGTAGTCCATCCATCGTTGGTTGCATAGGGATCTATCGGGGTGACGGGATCGGTTGAGATAACATTGACGGAACCTCCTTTCTGGGGTTCCTTCATGTACTCCTTCGGGATTATTATATTTCCTTTCCGAAGGTTGTCGTTGAGCCAACTTTTGAAGGTAATGCAGTCTTCTATCTTGTGCCCAAGCATCCGATGGTAGGGGCAAAAGTCGGGATCACCTTTCTTGTTGACTTCCTCCGGTCTTTTGGGCTCTGGCACTGGAAATCGGAGTTTTCATTAAGCTACGGAACATCTTCGGTATCGCTTCATTTTTGAACGGATATTCTCTCGCTCGAAGCTCCTCAATGTACGTTGCGGACGAGACGGTTGTTCATACCGCGGAGACGATCGATAGCTGGACCGGGGTTGCCGGTAATTTTGTTGTGGTTGCTCGCGGCCGTTCGGTGGTATTTGCACCGGTTGTTTACCTTGTCGATCGCCGCAACGATCCCGGATTTCTTCTCGAAGGTCTTCACCGGATTCGCTTGTCCGTCTTGTCGTGCAAAACTTAATTGCTTCGCCTCTTCTTGCAAGCTTCCGGCCTTGCTTAACAACTTCTCAAAAGTCTTAATAGTGAATCCCTTGAGGAGAAGTGCTATCGGGCCGTGAATGCTTTTAAGCAAGATGCCGACTGCATGTTGCTCTTGCAGTTGTGGTTCACACTTCATGCTTAAGTTTCTCCATCGAAGTATGTAATCCACCAAAGTTTCATTCGGCCTTTGTTTCTCTACCACTAAATCACCTATAGTGATGTGGTGCCGAGCTCCGACAAATCGCTTGATGAAGAGGCTCTCTAACTCGAGAATGTCTTCACCGAACCGTTGGGTAATTCCGCATACCGGCCGAAGGCGATTCCCGACGGATCGCTAACGAACTCGTCGGAAGAGTAGCGCATCGCTCCCGCCGCATTGCAACAACCGGCACGAAAGTGTGCAACATGCCGTCTGGGGTTCCCGGCTCCATCGAAGGTCTTAAACAGAGGTGGTACGAAGCCCTTCGGGTATTGGACGACGTCGAATTCTTACCGGTAAGGTCTACCCGTCCGAATGGATGTCCCGTTCTTCGATTGTGCTAGGGCTTCTCGCACCTGCTGCTCTACCAAGTTCTTGATATCCTTTTCAGGGATCATACTTTGTGTTGTATCCTTTTTCAGCTGGTCATCCCCATTGACGGATGTAATTTCCTTCCCTCCGTCTACGAGGTGAATGACTTCTGGGGGTGTCTCTCTATGTGGTTGTACTTGACTTTGGAGAGTGGCTAGAGCTACGGCCATCTCTTCCATCCTCTTCGCCATTTGAGCGATCGTGTCATCCTTTTCCTGAAGCTGTCTTTTCATCGGCTCCGGCTCCTCTCTTCTGCGGTCGCAGGAGCACCTTGAGAAGATGATGAAGCTCGTGTCTCAACCATGTTGATTTCTGCATATTCGTTGTCCATGAATTCCGATGAGTCGATCTCATCTCCGAACTTTTCTTCTCTTTCTTTTGCCAACCGTCGGATGTCGGTTCTCAACTTTTCCATGGCATCTTCTAGCGGAGCTTTATGTGTATCTTTGTGGTTGTCATGCGATGGTTGTCGGGTCCTTTTTCACGAGTCCCCTTCATCGCGAGTAGCACTTTCTTCGCATTCCGGCCTCCGGCGAGACTTTCTTTCTCGGGCCGTCGTTTCGATCTCAATCGCCCGTAGTGGGACGCCATACCATCCTTCTAGCGACAGAAGGTCTAGGACCGGATGGTCTATCGGCCAAATGCTTGGAAGGTGGTATCCTCCCTAATCTGTAATCCCGATACTACGACAGGCGGGCTAGCCTTCATTCTCTTGCTCGGCTTTTCTATCATGACGGCGGGTTCTACTCGGGGCCCAAGACGGGATTCGACCGGCACCCGTCCTATCCTTCGTAGAATTTCCGACACGGGGCGGTTTTCCTTCCTTGCTAGCTTTTCTACCAAAGTTTGCGATCGAGCGAAACGGCGTAGTTCGATTCTTTCTTGCGGCTATCGTTGTAGTATGCGGGCCGTGGTAATGTGGCAAGCAATCTTTCGAACATTCTCCTCATCCTCCGCGGCGGAGAGGGGATGGAACCCGCTTCCTCCCAAAAGTGGTATGTAGTCGAGCGGTGGTGTATATTCGGTAACGGTGTATATTCGGCAACTGCGGAATTTCCTCCGGAAGGCAATCTCGGCAGCTCCGGCTTCCCCGGCGATCTTTCTATTTCTATTTCTTCTTTGAGTCTTTGTCGGCGAAGGAATCTTCGAATCGGACCCGATTTCGAAGACGAAGGTCTTACAGAAGATCCGTACCCTCCACGGTAATAGGTTTATCATAGTTCCGGATTCCTTTCCCTTTGATTTGGCGAAAGTCGGGGTAGGTGCGTAAACAACTAGACCGGTGGGGGTAGTAAGAACGGTCCTCTCGCGGACGGCAGTATTCTCCTAGTCGGGACCCTTTGCGGGGAGGAAACTCTTGGGTCGACCTAAGGTCGAACTCGAGCGGTGGTTCCTCGGCTTCGGATACCTTGTTCGTCGGTGCAAAGAGGGAGACGTCGGTGACTTTGACGTTCGTGTTGTCAAATCCCTGTCCAAATCGGATGATCCCATTGTCGGCGACTCATCCTTATAGACGACGAAGTCCGAGTCCGTTGGTGAAGGAGAAAATCGGCTTCGGGGCTTCCATTTCTCGCGAGGTAGATTCCGGTTGTCGGTCCCAAGTTATGCTTCTTTTCTTTAGGACGAAAAAAGGAATGGAAAAGAGTCCGAACTCATTTTTGTTCATGTATTTATAAGAAGGAATTATTTGTTAAAAGAATCACTTATTAGAGGGTTTGTTTATTTAGAACGGAATGTTCAAAGGTGTAGAGAAGGTAAGGAATCCGATTCGAAGGGAAAAGAAAGTCTTAAGCAAGACTTCCCGACTCGAAGGATCACTCCTAAACTAACACCTATCGGGGGTCCACCCCACCTCGAAATGAGGTAAAAGGATCTCGGAACCTCTCTCGTTTAGGGGTGTCTAAACAAGGTGGCTCCTAAATCCGAGAGAATGTTGGCTATACTTGTTCAAGATAGAAATGAACATAGTATTCCAACGGAAAGAAGGGTAATTTGATCCATTAGGGACATGGATACACTACCGATTTTTGAAAGCAGAATTATTTGATTATAATGGAGAGAGGAATGATCCCCAGCGGAGTCGCCAGAAATATGTCGGCATTATATTTTTTTTTAGGTTGTATTGTATTTTAAAAGGGGTCGCCTAACAGAAGTTGTCGGCGAATTTAAATTTTAAATTTAATTTAAATATATATAATTTAGAAAGTAGTATTTGATTTTGAAAATAATTTTTAAATTTGAAAGTTTTAAGATATGAGATTAAACCGATCTCACATCCCCAAATAGTTTATATAAACGAGCACCGCACCACAAACCGTATATCTATCCCTAAGGATAGATACACTGCTCGATGGTGGGGCTTCGATCAAATAAACTAGAAGTTTTGTGACATCCGTTTGGTTTGCGAACCAATTTTATAAGCCGACAAATTCCTCGCTTAATATGAAAGTATCAAACAGGGTTTATATTACTCGGGTTCTTTAAAATTCCTATAAGGGCAAGCCCCTATAGTTAATTACATCTTAAGTGACGGGAATCACCTAAGAAAACTCTCGATAATAATCAATAATTCTGCTTTCAAGACTTTCAAAGTTTAAGGTTTTCAAAGATTGAATTTTGGAATTTCAATAGGGAATGGATCAAATTTTGGAACATTTTGTTTTGTGAATCCAAAGGAAGAGAGGTAGGAGAAATCACTGATTCGAAGTGAACTTCGATAATTTCCCGACTATCCTATTGTTTGTCTTGAATTTAGGAAAGTCCTAATGTTTATTTGATATTTCAATCTTGCCAATTTCAATTAATTAGGGCTTATATTTGTATGATAAAATCAAACAAATAACTTTAGAAGATGTGAGGGTTTATTGTCGTATCGGACGACTACCTCGGAATCCTAAGACCGGTTAGGGCTTAATTTGCAATGCAAATGCCTAACGAAGAGTTGAGGATTTATGTTGCACTAGTGCAAGCTACCTCGAAGTCCTATGGCTTGGTTGTTTAATTCTATGAAAGTTTTGCTGAAGTAGACTCGTGTTTTCTTGATGACGATGGTCGTGCTCGCCCACCATGCTCCGAGCTCCTTGTTGTTGCAGAGGTTTAGTTTTAGAAATCATAAATCGGGAGTTGAGAAAAGTGTTTTGGTTTAGAGAAAATCTTAATTTCCAGGTGTTTTTTATGTTTTATTTAAAACAAATCTTAAAGTTGATTATAACGACACCGGTTAAGATCCCACGGTTCCATCCTTCCGGCATCATTATTTTTATCGGATTCACTTAGTCCGGATGAATTTGCTAAACTCAACTGAATGAGTTCCACACTTTCATTTGGACCGTGGGAAATCCCGTTAGCAACACGTAGGTTACATCATCCGAGGTATTCCCGATCATCCAACAGGACGTTTTAATTTAGTTGTAATTGTAGTTTTGTGTTCTGTTTGTGATTAAATTTTGAGTTGTTTTATATTTTGAAATGTTGTGGCGGTGAATTTTATCTTGCAATGACTTTTAACTTAATTTTGGTTTCAGCTTTAGGGTCTATCCTAAAGGTGTGGGTTTTCATGCAACGGTTGTTTTATCATGCAAGAAAAAATAAACGCAATTGCTAATAAAGTAAATTGCAATAATGTAAATTGTCGGAAAATAAATTGCAGGAAAGTAAATCGCAATAATACAAATGCGTACCCTGGAGGGTCTTCCCGTCATCCCAAACTGCACTTAAAACACAATTAGCATATTTAAGCAAGTTCCTAGGTAAAGCTAAGGGAAAGGTTATGGTTTTCTACCAAATTCCTAATTCTATAGCTAGTCATTTCCTATGACGTCTAGGTTCTTTGTGTTTTGGTTTAAGGACGATTTTCTTCATCAAAGAATAGTTAACCCCAATTGTTCTTATAAATGTCCTATCATATTGAGGAAGTGCTTAAGAGGAATCTTAAACATCTTTTCAATATTTCTAGGATTGTTTTAAGTCCAAATGAATTTAATTATACAAATGAATTAATCGTCCAAGAATTTCAAGTTTTATCGTTATCTTGCTCAGTGAACTAGGACATTTGAATATCCTATAAGTGAAGTAACATTTCATTTAATGTTCTGTTTAGGAGTTATGATAACTAAAACTTTCAAGGGTAAATTGGTATTCAAATGATTTGGTTTAAGTTAAAGAGTTTAAATTTGGAATAGTGTTCAAGTTGTTTTTCTTTAAATTTATTTTCTTTCTGTTTTAGGTGATGTTATATTTAATTCAATTTAATTTAATTGAGTTTTAATTTAGTTTAACATAGTTCAATTTAATTTGATTTGGTGTTTAATTAATTTGATTTGATTTAATCTAATTTAATTACTTAATTTAATTTAATTTAATTGTTTAATTTAATTTAATTTAATTTTAATTATTTAATTTAATTTAATTTAATTGTTTAATTTAATTTAATTTAATTTTAATTTAATTTAATTTAATTTAATTTAATTTTTTAATTTAATTTAATTTAATTTTAATTATTTAATTTAATTTAATTTAATTGTTTAATTTAATTTAATTTAATTTTAATTTAATTTAATTTAATTTAATTTAATTGTTTAATTTAATTTAATTTAATTTTAATTTAATTTAATTTAATTTAATTTGTCTTAATTTAATTTAATTATTAAATTTAATTTAATTTTAATTTAATTTATCTTTAATTTACTTTATTTTTAATTTTAATTGAAATTTTTGAAAGAGTTTAATAATTTGACTTTTAGTTTAATGATTAAGTCTTTTAATATTTTGAATTTGAATTATCATTTTAATTAAGAGTTGAATATTAATGAGATGATTAATTTAGGGATTTTTAAATTAAAGAATAAATCTCTTCCTAATAAATATCCCTTATTTTAATGATTCCAATTTTATTATTCTTCCAAATTTAATCAATTATTTAATTAAGGTTTTAATTATTTTAAAATTGCTTAATGGGTTTCTACCCTTTAATCATTTAAATTTCAATCATCCAAATCAGATTAGGATCAAATATTTTACTTGTTAAATTTTTATTAAACCTAAAGTTTTAATTAAGGATTAAAGATTTTAATTACCATTTTACCCTTTAAGCTTAATAATTTCATAACTCACTAAATTGAACTTAAATGAACTTGAAATTTTTATGTGACTTCACTCATATGTCAATAAAGACATGAGAGGAGAAAATGTGATTTTTCTGTATTTAATTTATTTATATAATTATTTTTGGTGGAAAATAGAGATTTTCAAGGAAAATTTGATAACATGACCAAAAGAAAGTTTCTGTCCTTAAGAAAATTAGGGGACATTCCTAATGACCAGAGAAGCACTTGGACCAATTTTGGTGATTTTTTGAATTATATTATTTTTATTATAATTATTTTGAGTTTTGGAGTGTTAATTAATTTAAAAATAAAATAAATGTTGAAAAATGAATTTTATATTTTTCAAAAATCTCTCTGATATCAAGGAAACCAGAGAATCAAATTTTGCAATTTTCTGATTTTTCTATGATTTATAATAATTATTTTAGTGAAAATGCTAGAAAATACATTTTTTTTAATTTTAAAATTACCCTAGGGCTTTAAAATTCAATATCTCACTAAATAGACCTAGGAAAAATGTGGGGTTTGTTCCTAAGTGATTAAAATTCAAAATGTGACATTTTGGTGAATTTTATTATTTTTGTGATTTTTATTATTTTTTAATTATTAAAAATATTAAAATATTATTAAAAATCAACTTTTTTAGAAAATTGAAATTTTAATTTTCTTAGGTTCCCCTGATATCAGAGAGGCTCCAAAACCAATTTGGTGAATTTTTAAAAAGTATTTTAAAAGTTATGAATTTTTAAAGTTTAAAATGGCTAAGTGGCTTAATTAACCCAATTAGTGGGGTTAACTAAGTCCAATTGACCTCAAATTTTTATGGTGGATTCCTCTGATCCTAAAGGTCAGTGGAGAATTGATTTCAAGTCAATTTGATGCCTGGTTAACTCTAATTAATTAAAGACCTATTTTGGGTGTTTAAGCCAATTAGGGTTAATCTGAGTGAATTAACTCAAGTCCTATTTTTCCTAGAGTTCTCTGGTCATAAGGAACATCACCAAATATTTCTAGAATTTATTTCACAACATGCTAATTTTTGGAATTAAAATACTCAAAACGAGCAACATGCATTTGAAAAATAAATAACTTTTCACAGAGATGGCCTCTGACCTTGGAAAATTCAGGGAATGTTCCCAAGTTCAGAGGCTTCAAAAGCTCCTATGGTCTCATGCCATGGTGAATTGTATACATGCATGGAGAATTAAATGTATGCAGAGAGTAAATAAATTATAAAAAATAAAATACTTAATGAAATTAAATGATTTCTTTTCCACATTATTCTCCTCTCGTTCACTCGAGCAAGAGGGTATTTTTATTTTATTTTTGTGATTTTTCTACACAAAGATATGGATTTTTGAAGTTTAGGGAATTAAATAAATAAGAAAATACCCTAATTTTCTATTTATCCACGCGGCGCCAGCGCATCCTCGGCAGCTCCGAAAGGCCACGCGGCGCGCTCCCATTCGACGCCGCCACTTGAGTCAGCAGCTCGGGCCCCGCGGTTCTCGCACCGTTTCCTGGTCCGACGCCATCTGAGCCGTTCGTCCGCGCGTGTATTGAATGGACGGCATCCGTTCATCGTCCCCAAGTGTCCTCACCCGATAGCCGTCCACACTAAATCCCTAATATCTCACTCGATACTCAATGGATTTTTATGTTCTTATGTTCTATGGATTCGTCTCGAAGAGACGAACACATCTATACGGCTAACATGCATTGGAACTAAGGCATTTGAAATAGAGAATCTTCAAAAGCTCGGGATGAAGAGTTAGCTCATACCTTGGCTCAGAGAAGTGTGGCTTCAATCTGAGAGTTGTTGCACCTTCGATTGGGTCCTAGCAAGCTCCAGATGAAGTCTCCCGGTCGCAGTGAATTGTCCGGATATGATTTCGACCAAGCCCGATCACAAAGCTTGGAGGCTGGAGCAACCTGGGTGGCTCGGAGATGGGGCTTTTGGTGGTGGACACCTTCCCTCAGTCCGGTGAAGGTGTAGAGCCAATCAATTTGGGAATTGGCTCACCGTGGAGAAGTGTCCCGGTTTTGGGCTAAAGTTTGAGCTCAAAATCGGGCTCGCCTAGAAGGAATTGGGGCTGGAATTCAGTGGGGATCAGGTGCTCTATGTGTAGAGAGTGATCTGGAGTGATTTTGGCAGAGTTTCCTTAAGGTTTTTGTTTCAGCTCCTCCTTTGGCCGAGAGGGTGAGGGGTTTAAATAGGAGAGGGTGGAAGGCCTCTCAGAGGGAGTTAGGGCTTGGGATCAGCTGCTCTGGTGAGGAGAAGATCAGCCATGGTGACCACTAGGCATGGGGCAGCTCAGCAAGTGAGAATTTCAATGTTGGCTCACATGTGAGCTCTCGGCCATGGTGTTTTCCGGCGGCTCAGTGGCCGGCCGGCCGAGCATGGGTCACCTTCAAGGTCGGGTGGGTCGTGGCTCGGAGGTTTGTGCAATCAATCGGCCATGGACATGTGTAAAGGCTTTGATCCAAAGTGGAATGGGGCATGGCTAGATTTGGACCTAAATGGGTCAACCCACCCATTTGGGCTAGGTGCACCACCCAAGGCCTGGTTTTGGCTGAGGGAAAAGTGATTTGGCTCAGCATAATCAGTAGGGTCAAGTCACCATCCAAGCACAATTAGGCTTAAGCATGGTTTAGTGGAATCATGGAAGTGGTTAATCACCTTTATGAATTAAGGAAAGAGCCTTCTCCTTTTGCCCAAAATGGCATGGTGACATGTAAAGAGGCTCTCATGGCTTGCATATGGCTTGTGCATGGCTCCATGGCTCCATTTGGCTTGGGAAAAGTGAAGTCAATTTCATGGAAATGGATTTTAAGGATTTTGGATAATTTGGTGGAAATTTGGATGAAGCTTCATTTAGAAATATTTGATCATTGGTTTAGGACTTAGGGATGATTTTAATTGAAAGTATGATGAGGGGAAATGTCATATGGGCTTTGGAAGAATTTTTTGGGGCTTTGGATTTGGTGGAAGTGGGTTTTTAAAATGGTTTAAGGAATGAGCTTTTTAAGTTTTGAAAATGAATTTATGGATGGGAATTTTGTAAAGAGGTTGGGCCAAATAATTGTTGGGTTTAGCTCATGGATGTGTCATGAGTGATTTGAAACAAATTTGGGGTAGTTTGGGGCTTGAATTGGGTTGGATTTGGATTCTTTTGGTGAATGGGCCAATATAGGTCCAAGTGGGCCAAGTTGGGCCAATGTTGGGCTAAGGTTGAAATTGATGTAGAATTATTGTTGAGATGTGTTTATGGGAGTGTTTCAAAGAGGTTTTGACTTTGGTTGGGCTTTGATTTTTGGGGTTTGGGTTCATTTGGGTTAGGTTTGGGCTTAGGTCAAAAAAATGGGCCTTAAGGTCAAAAGTGGAATTGGATCCAAATGTCAATCAAATTAGACTTGGATTTGGTCTAGATTGGTATTGGGAATGTTGAATTGAAGTTTAGAATTGAATTGGACCAAAATTGGGGTCAATTGGGTAGGTTTGGTTTGACATTGGGTTCACTTTGGATTAAAATGGGTCAAATTGGGGGTTTTGACAAAAGTAGGGTAAATTGACAAAATTGGCCCATGGTGTAGTTGGAAAAAATGAAATTGGGAATATTTGGGATTTTTTGGAATTTTCTGGGAATTTTCTGAATTTTTGGATTTTTGGGTCAAGAAGGGTATTTTGGGTATTTGGAGGGTATTGGGAGGTTTTCTTGGAATTTTTGGTATTTTTGGATATAGATGGTCAATTTGAGTGGTGTAGAAATGTTTGGGAATAATTTTGAAGAATTTTAGGTAATTTGGAAATTTTGCAAAAATTTGGGTAATTTCAAGGGTTTTGGGTAGGTTTAGTAGGTGTAGGGCCCCGGGGGTCAAAAATTGAAAATTTGGGAAATTGTAGATTGGGTAAATTTTGGTGGAAAGAAGTCATTTTGGTTGAGCCGTGAAGCCATTTCAAGCCCATATGAGCCATGAGAGGACTCATTTGAGGCATTCACTATGTTGTTCCTAACCCTCTTAGCCAAGGGCTTAGGGGTTAAGGACCATCCATGTGAATCACCTACATGAGTCGGAGGTTAAGTTGGGTATGGGTGTGGTTTTAGGAAGTGTGTGGAAATGTAGTGTGTAAGTGTAGTGTAAGTTAGCCCCTCATCGGACCAGTGCCACCTGTGGGACTCTAAGGCCAAAGAGTCCTATAGAACTCATCCTTTAAACTTCCACATTTGATTTCAACCCTCTAGGTGATTAGGGGTCTATAGTCAAGTTTGTGGAGTTTGCGGGGAGTTTAGAAGTGGTTTGAATTTCTAAAAGGTGGGTCCCAATTCTAGTCCTCTAAGATAGTCAAAGGAAAAGCCTAAGGCTAGATCCTAAGCACTAAAAAGAAGAAGGGAAGACCTCATCAAAAATGAGGTCAACACCTGCAAGAAAAACACAAAACACCTTCCATTAAAGTGCAATATCATTAAAAATAGGTATAAAAATGTGCATAAAAATACTATATATTTTAGGTGTATCAATCCCCATACATTAAAAATTTCAACTTCCAAATTATAATTTAGAGGCATTTCATTTCTTCTAGAGATATTATCTACTCTATGACATCGATAACATGATTTAATATATCTATAAACATCTCTAAATAGAGTAGGCCAATAAAATCCAGATTGTAGAATCTTAAAGGCAGTTTTATCAGTACCAAAATAACCTCCGAATTCAGAATCATGACATCATTGAATAATCAAATTTGTTTCTTCTTGTGGCACACATTTTCTAATAATCAGATCCTTATACTATTTATATAAATAGATCTCATCCCAAAAATAAAATTTTGCATCATATTTAAACTTATTTTGTTGTTGCCTTGTTAAATCAGGTGGTACAATATCATTTACAATATAATTCACAATATCAGCATACCAAATCAAATTATTTTCCATAATAGTATAGAGTTGCTCATCAGGGAAAATTTCTGTACTTTCCTTTTCAAATTCAGATAATTTATCATTCTCTATTTTTGAAAGATGATCTGCTATTTAATTATCAGCTCCCTTCCTATCAACTATAATAAAATCAAATTCTTGCATAAGAAGTATCCATCTAATGAGTCTAGGTTTCACATCCTTCTTTTGCATTAAATATTTGATAGCCGAATGATCTGTAAGCAAAATACTTTTAGCTCCAATTAAATTAGGTCTAAATTTTGTCAAAGCAAATACTATAACTAATAACTCTCTTTTGGTAGTGGTATAATTAATTTGAGATTCATTAAGAGTTTTACTAGCATAATCACTAGCATCACACATAAGTTCAAATGGTTTCTCCCAATCTGGTGAAACAATTATAGGTGCAATGATTAATTTCTCTTTCAATAATTCAAAAGCTCTCAAGCATTCATCATTAAAATCAAATTTTCTATCATTTTCTAAAAGTCAGCACAAAGGTTTGATGATTTTAGAAAAATCTTTAATATATCGCCTGTAAAATCTAGTGTGTCCTAAGACACTCCTCACTTCTCTCACAGTAGTGGGTGGCAGCAATCTCTCAATCACTCTAATTTTAGCAGGATCGACCTCCATACCATGTTCAGAAATTTTATGCCCAAGCACAATTCCTCCTGCAACCATAAATTGGTATTTCTCCCAATTCAGAACTAGATTTGTTTTCTCGCAGAGCTCCAAAACTTTTGCTAAGTTTTCCAGGAAAATTTCAAATGAAGTCTCGAATACAGAGAAATCATCTATAAAAACTTAAATTCCATTTTCTATCATACAACTGAAGATAAACATGATACATCTCTAAAATGTTACAGGTGCATTACACAGTCCAAAAAGGCATTCTTCTTAAAGCAAAGGTTCCATAAGGGATAGTAAATGTCGCCTTTTCTTGATCCTCAGGAGCAATAGGTATTTGATGGTAACCAATATATCCATCCAGAAAACAGTAGTACTTGTGTCTGGCAAGTCTATCTAACATTTGATTGAGAAAAGGAAGAGGAAAGTGATCTTTTCTGGTGGCAGCATTTAATTTTCTATAGTCAATACAGATTCACCATCCATTAATTTGTCTTGTGGGTATGATTTCATTACATTCATTCACTTCAACAGTCACTCTTCCCTTTTTCAGTACACAATGTATTGGACTCACCCAAGCACTATCCGAAATAGGATAAATAGTTCCAGTATCCAGCAATTTTAAAATCTCTTTCTTAACTTTTTCTTTCATTGTAGGATTCAATCTCCTTTGTAGATCAGCTATTGGTTTATGTTTTTCATCTAATAAAATTCTGTGCATACAAATCGAAGGACTAACTCTTTAATATCTGCCAAAGTCCATCCAAAAGCATTCTTATATCTTTTTTAAATTTCCAACAACTTCTGTTCTTGATAATCGTTTAACTTTGAAGATACAATAACTGGCAAGGTAGATGACTCTCCTAAAAACATACACTTTAAATGATTAGGGAGAATTTTCATCTCAAGTTCAGGAGGTTTTATTATAGATGGAATTAAGCTTCTATTTCCACCTTCCATAGTGTCTAATACTTCGAATCTCTCCTGAACATACTCCAAATCTTCATTCTTCTCACTATTTAAATTTTCATCATCTTCAATTTCTTCTTCAAACTAATTTTCATATTCCACTTCTCTTTCAAATATATTCTCAAAAATGATTGTTTCTCAAGTATTCACAGACTTCCATCCTAAAACATTCATTATCTTTTTCCATTGAGGAATACTTCATAGACTTTAAAATATTAAAGGTCACCTCTTGATCATTAACTCTCATAATTAATTCTCCTTTTTAACATCAATCACCGCTCTTCCAGTAGCAAGGAATGATCTTCCCAAAATGATAGAAATTTCTTTATCTTCCTCCATATCAAGTACAATAAAATCCACAGGAAAGATAAATTTATTCACTTTCACTAACACATTTTCCACCACTCCTTTAGGGTAAGTAATGGAACGATCAGCCAACTGAAGAGTCACAGATGTAGGAGAAATTTCTCCTATTCCCAACCTTTTGAAAGTTGATAAAGGCATAAGATTAATACTAGCTCCCAGTTCACATAAAGCTTTTCCGAAATAATTTTCACCTACAGCACACGGAATAGTGAAACTACCAAGATCTTTAAGTTTTTCCGGAAGCTTCTTCTGAATAATGGCACTAGACTCTTCGCTAAGTGCAACAGTTTCATGATCTGTAAACTTTCTTTTCTTTCTCAGAGTATCCTTCATAAACTTGGCATAGTCAGGCATCTATTCTATTGCTTCAACAAAAGGAATATTTATCATTAATTTCTTAAGGATCTCCAAAAATTTTCGAATTTTGTTATCCCTGTTTTGTCAATCTTTGAAGAAATGGAGGTGGTAGTTTTTCAACAGTTATCTTCATTGAATCAAGACAATAATCCAAGTCTGGATAAATCTTGTTTGAGCCTTTTTTTATTTCCTCCTACTTTTCTATTTCAACTTCTTTTTGCACTCTAGTTTCCAATTCTTTTCCATTCCATAATTGAATAGCCTTAAGTTGTTCCTTGTATTGATCTTTTGGATTGATCTTCGCATTACTTAGAAGTGTTCCAGAAGGTCTATTTTTAAGTGCAGTGAAAATATGTCCCAATTGATTTTCAATATTTTTCATAGCAACACCTTGAGCTTGTAATTGATTTCCCATATTCAGAATCATTTCTTCTGTAGACAACTTCTTATCCTTAAAGTGCAGGTTACTATTAAATCTAGGAGGATAAGATGGTCTAAAATTGGTATTTCCTTGATTGTTCGAATTTCCAATTGGATTTATAGAATTTTTACCCCAGTGCGGGTTAACTTCGACATTGCTATTATTCCAATTAAAGTTTGGGTGATTCTTCCAACCAGGATTATAATAATTTGAATAAGAATTGTTAGGTTTATTAATAGCATTTAAAGTCTCATAAGGTGTTTGAGATTCTGTTATCTGTCCAAATGAATTTTCCTCCAACACTTGAGGTGGTTGAGATAATTCATTCCATATTGATCTATTTTCCTAGAAAGGGCTGCAATTTGAGAAACTATCATAGTCATCATATATGAATCTTGAACACTAGCTACTCGCTTAGGATTCACCCGTTCAGAGGGCCATTGAAAATTATTAGTAGCCATTTCTTCAATAAATGCGTATGCTTCATCAGAAGGTTTTTACATTAACGATCCACCACCAGCATCATCTATAATAGATCTCAATGATCCCACTAATCCATTATAAAATGTTTGAATTATTAACCAATTTGGTAAAGCATGATGTGGTCACTTCCTAAGAAGATCTTTAAATCTCTCCCAAGCTTCATATATTGACTCTCCTTCAAACTGACAAAAGGATGTAATATCATTTCTTAGATTAGCAGTCTTTAATGTAGGGAAATATTTTGATAGAAATTTCGGAGATAATTCTCCCCAGTTCTAATAGATTCAAGTACTAATGAGTTTAACCACGCCTTAAATTTATCCCTTAATGAAAAAGGAAAAAGTCTAAGTCTGACAGCGTCACTAGACACTCTATCATATTTAAAAGTAGCACACAGTTCTAAAAAACTAGCGAGATAGAAATTTGTATCCTCATTAGGTGTTCCTCCAAATTGATTATTTTGTACCATTTGGATAATAGCAGGTTTAAGTTTAAATGAATTAGCAGCAACATCAGGATTTGGAATAGTTATGTGAATTTCATCTGTTGTTGGATTAGCATAATCTCTTAAAGGTCTTGGCAAATTTTCAATATCATTTCTATGATTATCTTGATTATTCGCCATTTCGCAAGAATTTTCAATTTATTTTTGTTGTTTTCTAATTTTTCTGACGGTACGCTCTAACTCCGAATCGCAAGGCACTAAACATATAGATCCACTACGACGCATATACAATCACACAAATACTTTTAAAAAGTAAACAAACACCCAATTACACACTATAAAGTAAAGGTTTTATGTTACTATATTATTAATAGATACCGTTTATACTTTCTTACTTACTTAGTTACTTCGTTACCTTCCCCGACAACGACGCCAAAAACTTGACCAGCGGACTTTATATATGCAAGAATGTATGAACTCAAATTTTTAAATTTTTATAATGATTTTGTAAAGTTCGAACACTCAACGCAAGTATATGTATCATATCAAGTAATACAGGGCTCTAATGGAGTCCTGATTATCGATCCCACAGGGAAGTACGAAGTATAAGAAAGTGTTTCACAATATTTATAATATAGCACTGAAATCCGATAATTAAATTGCACTTAAAATTTAATACTACTTCTACTACCACAATGCAGAAAACAGCAATAATTAATTAAACTACACTTACTTCTAACAACTTTGAAAACAGAATTAACTAGCAGACATACTAAACTATATATTTGAAAGGTTTTTGATATATGAGAAAAGTATCTTTCCTCTTGCAATGAGAATATGATGTTTGGATTGATATGAAACAATTATCTTGTTATTGTACCAAATAGAAGCATAGATGTTTCTTTACCCTTAAAAGAGTATCCCCTCTTCTAAGCATGAAAAGAATATTGACATATATTAAGTTTTGTCACTAAATGTAAGGCTAGGCTGGGAGGATACCGGCTCTCACTTCGGAGCTCCCACTCACCCTTCATGTGAAGGCTAACCTTTGATATTTAGTTACTAATCTTAGAACCAATTTGGGGAATTCAGCCTGTCTCCCTGAAATCTCCACATTGAAGTCCATCAAAACACATTTCCCTATTTATTTGCAGTCAATTCCCATGAACTACGCAATTCATTCATGGAAATTGAATGGATTTTTCATTATTGCTGTAGGACATTAAATCCTTTCAGAATTAATGTTTGACAACATATTTTAACATTTCAATTGGCCAAATCAAAAAGTAAATTAAGTTTGAAATGAAAAAACCATCACAATTTCTTTAATACATTAAAAAAACATCAAATCCACATCAATCCATCACCACATCTCTATGCAAGAAGAAAGACAAAGGAGACTACTCAGAATTCATGAAAAAAATACTATAAAACATGGATTTTACATATAAAAAAAGTCTTACAAACCACAAAAGAAAATACAACTTATCTCTCTCTTCCCCAATGCAATTCCATTGAAGTTCCTTTGAATCCTTTTCTCTCTTCTTTACAACACTTGATTCTCTCTTTAGAATGGAAAGGAAGAAGCAATCTATCACTTTACTTCTTCTCCTTCACTCCTTATAGAAGAATTCCTCTCAAATCCTCACTTCTACACACTCTTCTCCTAAATCGTAACACTTAACACACACTAAATCACTAAGAGAGAGCAAAAGAAACCAAGAGAGCCCCCTTACTTTTCATCCAAAAAATAGTTACTTATAAGTTAGGGACAAAATCCCACGAGTTTCCATAGGCATCCCTTCAAAAAGTAGCTACAACTCTTCAAATATGAATTCCACTGACTTCGAGCGCCGGCGGCGCCAGATAGGGCGCTGACAACGCTCTATCTTGCCATTAAATTATGCAGTCTATGAAAAATGGCACCGGCGGTGCCAAAACATGTTTTCCACCTTTTTGCTCATTTTTTCTCTGAATTCGTTTCTTTTTGCTTCTTTTCACTCCAATCACCTAAAATCATCATACCTGCAGTAAATCATGAAAAATATCTTTCTTTAAAGTGCAATATCACCAAAAATGAGAAAATTTATATAGCAAAACCCATATATATTTTTGGTGCATCACCCACTCTACACTTTCACTCAGTACTTCACCACTCTAAGCCAAACTTAGATACTTGACCCCCAACTCTTTTGGACACTTATGTGGGTGGTTTCCTAAACTCTTGGCCCCAGGCTAGGGTTGGGTTAGAACCAAAACTTAGAAAGTCCAAAGTAGAGTTGAAATTCTCATTTAACCCCAAATTTGCCTAAATTTCCAATATTTGACCCTCTTACCCCTAAAAATCCACAAAATTACCAAATTTCCCCTAACCCTAATTTTGACCAAAATCCCAAAAATGCCTAAATTAGCCAATTTTCTCCAAAAATCATCCCAAAGCATTTCTCACCACACAAAATACCCAAAACACATTAAATTTACCATAATTCCTAAAATACCCAAAATGACTGTCCCTCCAAATTCAAAAATTCTAAAATCATCCCAAATGTCTCTAAAATCAATTTTTACCACTTCACTAGACCCAATTTGACCAATTTGACCCATTTTGACCAAAAACCCCAAATTGCCCCTTTAAGCCTAAAATGCCTAAACCAGCTTCAATGTCCACCTAATTGACCTTAATATCCCCAAATTTCAATTCTAAACACAAATTAACCATGCCTAATCTCATTCTAAACCAAATACAAGAATAATTGAACCCATTTCCAAACCCAATTTCAATCCAAATAAAAAAGCCCCAATTTTGACCCTATGACCTAAATCCTCCAAATTGAACCCCTTAGCCAAGTTAATTTCCTCAATTTGGATTCCAAACTCTTCGTAACAATCCTACACACCAAATTGATCCATTAATTGACCCATATTTAAGCCCAAACCTCACCTAAATCTAACCCAAAGCCAAAATACTCAAATTTTCCTCAAATGTGTCACATGCCAAAATTTCACAAATTGAATGTCCTCTCCAAAATTTCTACCCAATTTCTATCCAAAACCCTTCATGACAATCACCTACATCAATTTGAACCACCAACTGAACCTAGCCAAGCTTTAGCCTAACTTAAACTCAAGCCTAACCCTTGTTAGCCCAAATTGACCAAATGCTCAAATCCCACCAAATTCACTTTCCAAACTAACTCAAAACCACTCCAATCCTTTTTTAAAACCTTTGTGACAATCATACACACCATTTTGAATAATAAATTGGACCTAACCCAAGCTTGAACCCAACCTAGGCCAACTTGAACCCAGGTGACCCAAATTGAACTTATGATCCAATGTGACCAAATCAAGCCAAATGTGACCAACCCAAGTCCATCATAGCTATAAAATGAACCCTAGGACTGTTTTAGATCCACCTAGCCTAACCTAGTTGAGCCATGGACCAAAGGTTCCCTAAATTAGGGGATTTAATCCCATTTATGGCTAAACTAAAGGAGATCTCTTACTCAAAGCCATCACCAGCCAACTTAATCACCTTTAAGGCCAGCTCACTGGCTCACTGACCTCTAGCCACCTCCCCTTGGCCTGGCCGGCTGGCCTAGTCATTGAGGAGCAAAACTGAGAGCCACATTTCTTGGAGCTAAACCTAATTTCACCTATCCAAGCTGTCCAACCCTAATTGGTCACTGGAGTCTTACTACCTTCCACCTAAGCAGTTAAGTGCACCCACCAGCAAGCCCTGAGCTTCCCCATAGCCATGCCTATTTAAGCCACCAACTTTCACGGCTAAGTAAGGAGAACACACTAAACCTAGGGAAAACTTTGTCAAACTACTTCTAGAGACTCTCCAAGCCTTCCTAAGCTCAACACTACCATTTCCAGCCATTTTCTCCGCTGCCTGAGCTCAAATTTTTAGCATAAAATTAGCCAAAACAAGGACACTCACTATCACAACCCTACACTAGACCAAGCTCCAAATTGATTTGCTCCTCACCATCCCTCACCAAATGAAACCACAGAAGCCCCATCCCAGAGCCTCTCCAACCTAAACTTCCCTCAAACCTAAATTTTCCCTCTGATCGAACTCTGGTGTAGGCCCAACAAGAGCTCAAAATTTGCTTCCATGAGCTTTGTGAGGTAACAACGAAAGTGTAGAACTATTCTGATTGAGGCCTCCTCTCTCAGACCAAGGTATAGAGCTCTCCCTTTAACCTGAGCCTATTTTCGTTCTTCATGCATGAATACAATATTTCATACTGTATAAACTGTATGGATATGTTCTTCTTGACTAGATGAGTCTATAAGATCAAACTGAAGGTGATTTGGTTGAGGGTAGGCTAGATCTTAAGGTTAGAAGGTGGACGGTTTACGGGTTAGGTCAGTTAAGGACGATGACCAGGAGACGTTGGATTGCACGTGTATTGGATGGACGACGCTGATGTAGTTAGACGAGGAGATGGTGTATAAAGTGCAGACGCGTGGATGCTGAGTCGGATGGCGGCGACAAATCGAATAGCGTCGCGTAGTAGTTTGGAGCCGTCGCATGTTGAAGTGGCACCGTGTGTATAAGTGGATAAATATGGATTTATTTAATTTATTTAATTTAGTTAACTTAGAAAATGCATAACTTCATGTAAAAAATCAGAAAAATAAAAGAAAAACAACCAATTGCTCAGTGAACATAGGAGAACAATGTGGAAACAGTTTGATGTTTATTCGATGTCTTTTATATTTTATTTCCCTGATTTTTCTGATGTTAGGGGCGTCATCTCTAGCCATAGTTCATTAATTTTTAATTTAATCCCCTCTATTTTGGTATAAAAATTATAAAAATTAAAATATTAATCAGAAAATTTAAAGTAAATTTTGGTAGGTTCACTGTGACCAGAGAACCAGAGGAAAATATAAACTTGGTTTAACTCATTAAATCTCTCATTGATTATAATTAAACCTCTAAAATGTAACAAAAATAAAATGGGTTAAATATAAATGTAAATTACTTAATAATGATTCTCCACTGTGTATTAGGGTCAGAGGAGCTCCTATAAAAAATTTCAAGTCATTTGGAGTTAATTTGACAACCTAATTTGATTTTCTAATAATTAAAATATAAGCTAGAAAATTATGAAATTAATTTTGGGAGTTCCTTGTGACAAAGTGAAGGTAATTAAAATAAACACTTCATTTTAGGCCTATTTTTGAATTTTAAGAAATTCTTAAAAACTATTAAAATTAATTAAAAATCACTAAAATATTAAAATTCACCAAATTGTCACATTTGGACTCTTAAATTAAAATAATTTTCCTAGTTTCCTAAGTAAAGATATTAATTTTAAAAGGCTCAAAATATTTTTAAGCTTAAAAATGGACTTTTTTTTAATTTACCACTAAAATAGTTCTACTAATTAAAATATAAATCACAAAAATATAAAATTTGTTTCTCCGGATTCATTGACCTCAGAGAGATTGATGAAAAATACCAAACATAACTTCCAACCTAAATAATATTTTATTTTTAATTAATATTACAAAATTTAAAATAATTATAATAATTAAATTTAAATTCAAAAAATTATAAAAATTGATCCAATTGGTCCACTGGTCTGAATGGATCTCTAGTAATTTTCAATAATGTGCTTTGATTAAGTTATTGAATTATCTTTAAAAATTCTCATTTTTGCATGTAAATAATTATATAAATTAAATTAAAATTAGAAAAATCACATTTTCTCACTAATATTTTAATTGACCCATGAGTGGGGTAACATAAAAATTTCAAAGTCATTTGAGTTAAATTTAATGAATTATGAAATGATGGGCATTAATGGGCAAATTTATAATTAAAGAGTTTAAGCCTTAATTAAATATTTAGGACTAATTAAAGGGAAATGGGCAATAAAAGATCATAATTGACATATTTAGATGATTGAAATATAAGGGATTTAAATGGTAGAAATTAACCTCACATTTGTCATATAAAAGATAAATTTTCAATTTATTTAATTATTTTAATTTCAAGATAATAAAAAATTAAATGATCTCAGGGATAGGGGTTTGTCTTTGGAAGTTAATAATTCATCAATCTAGTACCCCCTAGTTAGTTTTTAATGATAATTTGGTACTTTGATAACAATCATAATCATATAAGTTAACTTTTTACAAAATTGCAAATATACCCATTAAGACCTAAGGGCTTGGTAGTGAGCTAGACTTAATCAAACTTGTCTAATATGGATTAGAAAAGATGATAAAATTAATTGTTCACATATGTGAAACACTACAATCCCAACTCTAAAACCAAATCAACTAAGCTTCTTAACTAATTCAATGTGCCTATAAAGGCCACACTCACATAATTTATAAGTAGAATATCAAGTGATAATTACCCCATTCTTAGGGATGATCAGAACATCAGTTCATTAAGCATAAGGGTATGATAGAGATGAATCATTAGGCAACATAATAAGTTTGAACGAACTTAAGAGGTTACAGAGGATTGTGAGAGATCCGGGGCTCGGCCCCTGGACCTTTCTCATACTATTTTGGATACCTCAGAGAACATTTAAACTTATTATGTCTTGTTTAAGGAGTCATCTATACATTTAAGTTATGACATAGGATTTTATGGGTGCGCTTCAAACCTGTTTTCTTGCTTTCTGACATGCAAATTTAATTCCCTGTAATATACATATGTATTGCTGCAAAGGCTAAACTTTCAGCTAGAATATGAGAAGAAATGTCAGGTACACGTTCATTTTATTGCACTGCAATTTACTTTCATTTACATCTCATACTTTTTCTTCTTGTGAAATTGCATGATAAACAAAGTCATCATGCATGTCAAAACCAAAACTTTAAGGATAGCCACAAAACTAAAATTAAAATTAAAACAAAACAAAGATAAAATTTACTACCATAACAATCAATATATAGGACAACTCAAAATTTAATCACATACAGAACAAAATCACCATTGAAACTAAATTAAAATGTCTCTTTGGATGATCGGGAATCCCTCAGTAGAGGTAACCTACGGATGCTAACGGGATTTCCCACTGTCAGAATGAAAGTAATGAATTCATTTAGTTGAATTTGGTAAATTCATCTAGTTGAATTTGGTAAATTCATCTGGACTAAGTGAATCCAAAGAAAATAGTGGTACCTGAAAGAGGGAACCGTGAGATCCTATCCGGTGTCGTCATAATCAACTTAAATATTCCCCTAATAAGACATTAAGACACTTCAATTTATGCATTTCTAAAAAACAATACATCTCTCATCCCTAACATTTGAGACTTCTAAAACTAAACCTACTACGTGGTGCTTGGAGCATATATAAGGGGCAGCATGACCATCTTCAACAGCAAAATTCCTTAGAATTAAAAAACAAGCTATATGACTTCGAGATAGTTTTCCTAGAGCAGCATAAATCCTTAATTTATCTCTTTAGGCCTTTGCACCTCATGTGAAATAAATCCCTAACTAGTATTAGGCTTCCGAGTTTGTCATTTGATACGACATAAACCCTACTATCTTCCAGGTTGTTCACATAATCGGTATCAAGCGAATGTAAGCCATTAATAATAAATTTGGGTGGATGAAACATTAAGTAAATATCTCAAATTGAAGCCAAACAATAGGATAGTTTGGGAAATCACCAAGATTCTTCTTGGATCTGTGTTTTCCCTTATCTTTATCTCACTTTGGATTCCTATAATAACTGTTCCAAACTTGAGCCACTCACCTATTGGATTTCCTACTACTACATTCTCTCGAAGATCCTACCTTTTTGAAAGTCATGAAAATAATATTTCCTGATCTAAATCAAGCGTTTTCTTAGGTAACCTCAGTTAACTAAGATGTAATTAACTATAGAGGCTTGCCCTTATAGGAAACTTAAAGTCTCCAGATTAATATAAACCCTATCCAGTTCTTTTGTATTAGATAGATGAAGTTGTTGGTCAACATAATGGTTTGCAGACTAATCAGATATCATAAATCTTTAGTTTATTTAATCGAGCCTCATTAGTGAGCAATGTGTCTATTCTTCATAGTAGATGCACAGCTTGCAACGTAGTACTCTCTTATTTAAACTAGTATTTATATGAGATCAGTTTGATTTCATATTTTTCAAATTAAAAAATAATATTTCCAAATTATATATATTAAATTAAATCTATTTTAAACTGGGCGTTGGGATACTCATTCCGATAACCTACAATTTTTAATTTGGTGACAGGCAAACTTGTGACTAATCAAACCACAAATCTTAATGCACCCGGGATGACAAAACCTTGGGATCTTGACTGAGTCATTTTCAAATAATAAAAATAAAACAAGAAAAGCAAAAAAGTTTAATTGTCTAAGAAGTCATAAGAAAACTAAGATTTTCAATCCCCAAAATTCAAAAAAGACATTTAAACATAAAAAAAACCCTAATGAATAAAGATCACCAAACACAACTTTAAGCCAGCTACTTGATTCTACTAAGGTCTTTTTAATAACACAATCCATCCTTGCTTACAAGAATCTTCTGATCAAAGTAGGTTTAATTACCTCTCAAAATAAGTAGATCAGGTACCCAATGACCCCGAGAAGACAGAGTAATAGACATTTTCATCGAGTTATCTAAAATTTAAAAATTTTAACAAACATAAACAAAATTAAATTTTCTGCTAACTTTGCTTTGCAAGGATGTTAAAAAAATGAAAGTCACCTAGGATTTTCTTTACACGTTATTAGGGTGTGCTTACCTTGTTTTGCAGGAATGATCATTCAAGCTACTTAAAACCTGCAGCGAAGCATGGAATTCAATTAAAACAACAAAATGAAACTCTATGATAGCTTAGAATCTTTAGGAATCTAATACCTTCAGGATACAATTTTAGCATTCATCTCCTTAACAATAGCACTTGAATTTTCTTAGAACAAATAATAAACTCAATCGAGAGTTTTCATAAATAGTCTCAACTACTTAAGATATAATTAACTATAGGGACTAGGCCTTATAGGAGAATGTGAACCCTATAACAGGAACATCAACCTGAATTCTCTGGTAAGTTTGCTTTCATAAGGTTTCTTTTGTAGTTGTGTCTTCAAGTCATACCAAAGTGAATCCATGTTGAACTTATGATTTGAGTCATCAATGAAAAAAGTCACCTTATGAAGGCTTCCCATACATTTCTTTTGTTTTCGTTATTGTATGTTGTAGTCCTCTGATTTCTCCTCTCTTAAGTTCATTAGCATGACCTAGGATGGAGGATAATTCATAAAAGAGGGAAAAATAATGATAAATAAATTAGTGATTCCTCAACCACGACGATTACATCAAGTAAACAACAGAATGAAGATCGACAATGGCGTGATTTGGGTGGCCATCACCAACCTAACCAAAACTATTCACACAAAATAAATAATAATAATAATTGAAGAGAGGAGGTGATGGAAGTATGATGTTAATGTGCAATATAATTTATATGATTATGTGGAAATGTGTGCAAAAGGATATTTGTGTGTATGGAGTGAATAAAAATATGAATGTGTAAATAAGAGACTGTGTGTTTGTGGATGATTAAATATATGAATATGTAAATAAGAGAGAGAGAGAAAGAGAGAGAGAGAGAGAGAGAGAGTGTGTGTGTGTGTGTGTGCGTGTGTGCGTGTGTGTTTTTATATGTTAGTGTTAATGTGTTAATGTAATGTGTGTGTGTGTGTTAGTGTGATCTCCGTGTGTTTTAGTATTAATGTATGTGAGTATGTATTAGTGTTAATGTATGAGTGTGCATGTGTGGTAGTGTTAATATGTGTGTGAATGGATGAGTATTAAATTTTTATGTGTAGATATATTAAGGTGAAAGTGAACATGTGTGTAAGCGTAAATTTAAAGAGAAAATTAATAAAAAAATTGTCAATGTGAATGTGTGCATGTATGTAAGTGTGCAAGTATGTTATATTTGCATGAGTGAATGATTATGTGCACGTGCATGTGATAGAATGAAGTTGTGATGATTTCTTTAATTTTCATGCAAGTTAGGATTATTTCATTAATTTCCAAGCACGTTGGGATGACTTATTTAATTTCAAAGCAAGTTGGGATGATTTCCTTAATTTCCATGCATGTTGTGCAAATTTCATTATAGCACAGGTAAGTTGGGATGAATTTATATTTTTATGCAAGTTGAGTACATTTGATGCAAGTTGAAATAAAGTTGATTATGTCGTACAAGTGGGGTTGAGATTTACATTATGTTGCAAGCTCATGTTTTATTTCCATGAAAATTGATGAATGTTCGTTATAACATAGGATATATGTTTGATGTTGCTTATAAGAGGAAAGATTCAATTCCATAGGCTAAGCAAAATAAAATAGCCTAGTTAAGCTTATGTGCAAAGATTCCCAAGATAGAATACTTTTCTATAAAATCAACTAAATTTGTTCTAAATGACATCTTTCTAAGAATAGAAATAATAACACTCGGGTGCAAACCTAAGGGAAAAAAATATATTTTATACCAACTAAACATGCTTAGAAATAATAAAATTTAAAATTTGTGAACGTTCAATCTCAAGAGAATCTTCTTTAAAATGACCTTTTGAAGGTAAAACCAAATAAAATATGAAAAAAAATATCTTAAAATTAAAACATTCTTTAAAAAAAAATTAATCCTTTAAATAATTAATTAAAACCAACCCTCTTTCAAAATAGAACTTAAACAACCTCTTTTAAGTCAAAATTGAAATCCTTTCAATAGAAATATAATAAACTTAAAACCCTCAATAAATGCTTAAAACCTTCAAAACTTAAAGGAAATAGAAATAATCTTTTAATAAAACCAAACCTTTATTTTCAAGACTAAAACCTTGACTTAAAATCTTTTAACAAAACCTAAACTAGGAATCATTTAAATTATTCTAATAAAATCCAAATTTAAATCTTTTAAAATCAAACCTTAACTGAAAACTTTTTAATGAACCTTAAACTTAACATCTTTTTACATTAAAACCTTTTAATTAACTCAAAATCTTTAACATTAATAAGCCTTAACTTAAGATCTTTAAAAATTAAAATTTATTAGTAAAACTTGACTTAAAATTTTTTAAAATTGAAATCTTTTGACAAATCTTCACCTAAGAACCTTTTAAAATTGAATCCTTTTTTATAAAAACATTAACTTTAAATCTATTAATAAATTTAAAGCTTAAAACTTCTAATAAAACATAAAATCCTTTTTAAAGCCCCATTAAAATCTTTTCACACCAAAATTAACATAAACTTTGTATTAAGCCTAAAACTAAAACAAATTTAAAAGAAATCTTACATGAAGAGTTATTCAAAAGATCTTCTAATTATGAACAACCTACCCCTTGAGTTCATTAATTAAAATATCAAACTTACATAAGTGTTGCAAAGCACTTTTGAAAAGCCTAGCCCAAGCAAGACTTTTATATTCATAAACATAAGTGTCCCTAGAATGAATATATTCCTCTTCAGGAGCATGTGATTTGATATGCTTGGCCTTTAAGTACATAAGACTTGGGTCTTTTCAAGTATATACGTTTCATATATACATAAGTTCATATCGCTTACACTCATAGCAAGGTAAAACCTTATTTTTAGAAAAAAACTAAGTTTTTTATAAAAAAAATTGTAAGCATGCGAATGAATCTTAAATATAAAGATATAAACTTGAAATAGTCTGAGTTGAATTATCTATAATATAAGGCTTAAATACATGATAATCCTAGGAATGAGAAATAAAAACAAGTAGGATAGAAAACTAAATGAAATCAAAACTCTTGGAAGAAAACCCTATTATCACATCAAATAATAACCTATGAAAACTAAAAATTTAAACACTTATAAAAACTCTTATTTTCACCATAGCCGACAAATCTTGAAATAAAAATATTCATGAATTAATTATTAAATCCCAAAAATAATTAAAATTGACAAACTCTAATTTTCAAATATACCACTAAGGTAGATCCAAACTGTGAACCTTGTGTTAGCCAACATAGAATAAAACTCAGGACCACACAGAATATGGTGTAGCCTTGTCGAGAAGCTTGGGTTAGTTTACTAGGTACCCAATAACTAGAAGAATGAACAATGCATATAAAACAAACAGCCTTACTCATTTGGACTATAAGGGTGCCCTATGAGGAAGTAACTCGTAGATACCAAAGAAAGTACCCCAAACCAATTAATAATATGAAGGTCTTCCTTAGTCATCACTATAGAAATAATGGAGAAATCATATGCATCTTGACTGGGGGCATTATTCCTAAAATTTCAGTTAGTCCACTTATTTAACCTCCTTTATAGAATGATTTCAGGTTAAGGTTTCACCTCCATCTAGAAATCTCATACCCTTTTCTAACCCTAGTATAAGATCAACTCAATTTCAACTCAAGTCAAAATCAATCTTAGCTCAATTTAAACACAACTCCAAATCACTCTCAACTCAACACCAAATCAATCAACTCAAAACCAATTCTACCACATTCCTAAACTCCGAATCAATTCCAAATCAAACTCAAATCAATACCAATCTCAAATTCAAATTCGATCTACTGAACTCAAATGAAATCTAAGCCCTAAACTCAAAGATCAAATCCAATTTGACTTTGTTTTATTTCAAACCCAAGCTCAAACTCAAACCTCAAAATTGGTATCCAAGTCTGATTTTCAATCTTATTTAGCCCAATCCTCCGAATATCAAAATTTTAAAACTTCAATTAAATGCAAAACTCAAACCGAAATTTTAACAAAATCTTAATAAAATGTCAACCACTTTATAAAACATGATAAATTTGAATCAAATTAGTAAACTTTAATTAAACCTTATAAACTTGAATTAACTTTAACTTAAGTCCATTTTATAAACTTTAATAAACTTAAGTCCATTTTATAAAATTTTAATAAACTTTAATAAACTTTAACAAACCCAAATGAATACTAATAACTCTTAACAAATGTAAATGAAATTCAATAAAACTTTAACAAGCTTTAATACATTTTAATAAACCTCAACAAATTTAAACAAATTTAAATAAAATTTAATCAAAGTTGAATAAATTTTTAAAAAACATTAAAATAAAGTTTAAACAAACTTCAATAAACATAAATCTATTAAGTTTTAATAATTATAACTAAATTTAATAAGCATTAATCACACTTAACAAAGTTTAGTAAAATTAAATTTAGCAAACCTTAATAAATTTTAACCAACCTTAACAAGCATCAATAAACCCTAAAATTTGAATAATCTCAAATGAATTTCAATAATTAACTTAATAATCTTTAAACAAACTCAAATAATCCTAAAATAAATTTTGAAATAAATCTAAAACAAAATAATTTTAACCAACATCAACATAAAAATTAATTTTAATATGTGTGTGTGTGTGTGTGTGTGTGTGTGTGTATGCGCGCGCGCATGTGTTGGCGTGTGTGTGTTTAATAGATTCATTACGTGGAAAATCTGAGTAGAGGTTGGTTTTCCTTATGGGAGGACTGGGTTGATTAGAAAAGCTTTAGAGCTGAACTCATTCCACTTTAACCTTTTGGTTCATTTGGATGGCTAGAAACAAGTGTAAATATGAAGGGAAGATAGTGAATCACAAAGAAATACATACAAACATCATGACTTATACACTGAAATTCATCAAAGTTGGGAAGTATAGTATAATCAGCAAAGACACAATCAAACCAACTGATGGTGACAACAATAAAACCGCATTCAATATTCAGAAACTTTTTTGGAGAAAGCCGAAATGCATCTTGGATTAAGATTAACAAATTTGACAAAGATATTAGGGGTGGAATCTTTAAAGACTACTCTGTAAAATGCCTATTGTATTTCTCTTCACCCATCATGGTTAGAAATGCTTTACAGGCTGAAGTTAAAGCTGCATGCAGGGCAATGAAGATAGTTGTGCACCTAAAATGTGTTAATGTGCATTTGGAGCTAGATTCTGAAGTATTGGTACAAATTTTCAACAATCAAACAGAGGCCCCTCGGTACATCCTTTATTTGACTAATCAAATCAGATAGTTGGCTTCCAATACTCACACCATTTGCAGCTTCATACCAAGGGAGGGTAATCAGTGTGCACAATTGGCTTGCTAAGTTTGCTCTCTTTCAAATGTATCTACTATTAGTGATAATCCAATGTCCACGTTAAAAGTTTTGATACATAGGGATAACTTGTTTATGCCTTTTGTAAGAAGTAAAACTACTTTTGGTTAATCAATATCCTCTTTTTCTCATATATATATATATATATATATTTTAGCGAGAAAAGAAATATATATATATATATATATATATATATATATATATATATATATATATATATCGTGTGTGTGTGTGTACGCGCGTGTGATTCTAAACAAGCATAACATAAACAATTTAAATATAATCCCAACAAATAACTTCTAAAACAAACTTAAATCAATCAAAACAAACAAATTAATCCAAACCTTTAAAGGAAATTAAACTTAACCAACTCAAGTTCTCAGCTCAAGGAATCAATCATACTCATTCTCATCCAATTTTATAGTTTCACTCGATTCATTTCAAAATCATCAAATCATTCAATCTGAGTTTTCAACATAAATCATCTCACTAAATTTACCGATGATCACGAAAGATATGAGCTAAAACTTTAATAAAGAGTACTCTCGGAAGCCACCGCTCATAAGATTAAATTAACTACAAGGGTTTCCCTTGTAGGGATACGAGATCCTAGAATAAAATAAACCTTATCTTACACTTGTAAGGTAAGGGAAAACTCCTGATTCCGTAGACTCATATATCATGAAGACTTTCATCATCTGGGTGATTAGATCCATTCTAAGGTAATATTTTTGTCCTTTGGGATAGTACGTTATTTTTTGATTGTCATGTCTGATCATTTAGATAGAAGACTTCCGAGATATATAGTGGAAGCACAATAAAAAGGTCACATCACTCAGGTCAAACTCAACTTGAGTCATTCAGGATTGATTATTTATGGCGACAGATGAGAAATCATTTATGGTCACGAAAGATATGAGCTAAAACTTAATTAAGAATACTCTCGGAAGCCACCGCTCATAAAATTAAATTAACTACAAGGGTTTGTCTTCGTCGGGATACCACATCCTAGAATAAAATAAACCTTATCATACTCTCGTAATGTAAGGGAAAAACCCTGATTCCTTAGACCCATATATCATGAAGATTTTTATCATCTAGTTGATTAGATCCATTCTAAGGTAATGTTTTATCTTTCGGAATTGTACGTCATTTTTTGAATGTCATACCTGATCATTTAGATAGAAGAATTCTGAGATCTATAATAGATGCACAATAAAAAGATCAGATCACTCTTTTACAAAAGGTCAACCACAGCTTGAGTCATCCAGGATTGGTCAACTAGGGTGACAGATCAGATATCTTCTGAAGAGTACCGACAAACTATTAAGCAAAGCGTAAGAATACAGTATGAGAGAGTGCAAGGAAAGAGCAAAAAAAAGCATGACTGCACAATTCTACCCCAATTATATATATATATATGTATATATATATATATATATATATATATATATATATATATATATATATTTCAAAAGGATGGACGACAACATATGTCTGTCCACCCTATACATGCTAATTCAAGCCAAATGGATTTGAAACCGGGATCGAGGGAACTTATGTCGAAGCTGTCAACAGGTCACCAGCACGCATGCGCGCCCACGTGCTCACATACACAAATAGATAGATAGATACACAAATACTCTGATACCAATTAAAACAATGATATAACAAAAGCAGAAATATATATAAAACTTTTATAAAAACTTAAAAACTTACAGAACACCGGACTTGAAGAGAACACCAGACAGACACTTTATTTTACACTGAGGAAACTCTAAGGAAACTTGCACACTTGAACAAAGATACAACGCCATTATTTATAACAGAGGGCGGACTTCAAAACTCTTACAATATAATTAAACAAAAGATAACACATCCGTTGGATGTGACATAAAGCAGAAAATTATTTCAGAATACTATTACAACCACCAGAATTATTTCAGTTACTATTCCACCAACTTTTAATATTTCAACCACCATAATTATTGCCTTAATTTTCTTCTGAGGTGACCCCAGTGGGGCCCATTTATGTTGACTTTTCTTCCTCTGTCATTAATTCAAACTGAGGCGGGTCACCATTTGCTCCCACCTTTCTTCATCTTCATCTGATCCTTGATTTGAGATTGGCATGTCATTTTCAAATAATTTTTTCATCTGTTTTTGATAAATTTCTTGAATTCTTCTTTTAATCTGTTTAGGAGATTCCCGAGGATATTTTCTTCTAATTTGATCATGGATTTCTTTAGAGAGAACTCCTGAGTCCCTTTTTCTTGATCATCTTTTCCATTAGATGTGATGACTTTATTAATTTGAATTACTTTGTCATCAATAATAATTGCGGACCACCACTTGATAAAGAAATTCCTCCATAGACATCTAGTATTGAGCTCATCTGACTGAATGCATAGATTTCATGTGAAGATCCATGGAATTTGTGCCTGGCAAAAGAATAGTAATTCACACATTCCTTCGGCTAATAATTCATTTTTTTATTTTGCCGAGCTGTGGAGATGAATTCACCCATGCTGGATATAAATTATTGATAGCTTCTTGAAGGATTTCATTAGTGGCTCCGAATTTATCCCAACATATTAAAAACCAATTGATATTTCTTTATTAAGATTTTAGGGATTAGCACAAATAACCAGGAATGTTTATGCCTTGGATTAATAAGTAAAAATGCATGATTCATAGCTTGAACATAAGTCCAATAATTACAAAAGAATATTTTCTTTTGTTTAGATATAGGATGCATAAATTCAATTTGTTTAGATTGATAAGGAGTTAAACCCCAATCCTTGTGATGTAAAATGCGATTTATTGTCGCTTTGCTATATGCAATGGATTTATTGGGTTCATTATAATTGTGTTGAATTTCAACACATTGTAATGAAATGAGGATTGCCTCATATGATTCTCTATCAAGATGATCTTGTGGGTAAGCAATTGTGCCTAAGTATCTTTCTTGGATTTTCCAAGGATCATTAATTTCATAATCCTCTAGATTAATTTCGAGGATTTTCTCTCTTGAAGATTTTTGCACGAATTTCGTGACATCTTGAATTTGTAAATCGAGAGATTGATTGGATGTAGAAGCCATTGGTCTACCATATAAATATTGCTTTAAATCAATAAATTTTCGTGGGGTCACATTAGGTTGACCCCTACCTCTCCCCCCTTGAAAAGTGGGGCTACCCCTATAGGGTATCATTCGATTACGTGTATGAGGAGTTATCCACCCCTCCTTGTCTTTCTCCCTGCAAAAATTCACGAGTGAGAAAGTCAGGTAAAGAATTAGTATTTCCTGCAATATATTCTATATCAAATTCAAAACAAGATAATTGCGCTTGCCAATTGGCAAAGATTTGTTTAGAAACAAGGTTTTTTACGTCTTTTTGCAGAATATACTTAATTAAACTGCAATCAATTTGTAATAAAAATTTCTGATTTAATAAATCATCTTGAAATTTGGTAATGCATTTAACTACATAAAGCATTTCTTTCTTGATGGTCGAATATTTTTCTTGAGTGGTATTCCACTTGCCAGATGTAAAGCGAACTAATTGTTCGGCATTGAAAGTTTTTTGCTTTAAGATTCCTCCGTAACCAATATTAGATGCATCTGTCTCTACTATTTTAGGGAGAGACGGATCTGCAATATGTAAACAAGGTAACATTTTTACCTTTTGCTTAATTAATTGGACAGCTTTAGTATGATTTTTTGTCCATGGATTATGATGTTTCTTTAATCTATCATAAAGAATAGCAGCATCTAAAGCAAGATTTTTATAATAGTCCGCTACATAATTGAGCAAACCCAGAAATCTCTGTAATTGACGGATGTCAATGATTTCATCTCGGAAATTTAAAGCAAATTCTATGCTTCTCTCGATTGGAATAATTGTATTCGGACAATATTATGTCCTAAAAACCGTATTTCGGTTTGAAATAATTTGATTTTAGGCGCAGAGATTACTAGCCCATTATTTTTGACAAGCCATTGGAATGTCTGCAAATGTTTAAAATGTTCCTCTATTGATTTAGAGAAAACGAGTACATCATCAATATATACTAATATGTAATCAGAATACAGATTAAAAATTTCATTCATAATTTTTTGAAATTCAGAAGGAGCATTTTTTAATCAAAAGGGCATAACGTTCCATTCATAATGACCAAACGGAACAGTAAAGGCCGTTTTATATCTGTCTGATTCAAAAATTTGAATCTGCCAGTATCCAGATTTTAAATCAAATTTTGAAAATATTAGAGATTTACTTAGACGATTAAGTAAGTCTCTTTTATTCGGTATAGGATATCTAATCCATTTTAAAACTTCATTTAAAGGTTTGTAATTAATAACTAAACTAGGTTTATTTCTTTCTTTTTCGCATTATTCATAACATGGAATGCAGATACGACTCCAAGTGAGCTAGATTTTCTTATTAATTTTTTATTAAGAAGTTCATTAATTTCTTCTTTACAAATTTTTAAGTATTCTTGATTCATCCGACAAGGCCGTGCCTTTGTCTCGATATTTCTTTCATCAAAATTATCGATGTATGGTAAAGTAATACGATGCTTTTTCTATTCCAAAAAGCGGCTGGATTTTCACCGCAAACTTCGTCTAACATTTTTTTATGTAAAGTAGAAATTTTTTCTTTTATGAAATTATTTTTTAATTTTTCTTCTATACTTAACAAAGTAATTTCTTCTTGTAAGAAATTAATTTGATTTTGTTTTAACTTGAATTTATTTATTTCATTTAAAATAATTTCTGTAGGATTTGTTATAAATTCAAAAATAATTGTTTTTCCAAATTTAATAGAATAGAAGCCAGTATTATCAATCTTATTAATTGGCATAATTTTATAAAGGAATGGAGTTCCTAAAATAATATGTTGAGTTAAATTTTTAACTAATAAAAAAGGAGTATTAATGCAAATATCATTTTTGCAAATATTAGCAGAAGAGATTTTATATTTAATTTCCATTTTATTTCCAGACGCAGAAGTTAACTGTTGCGTGGTTTTCTCAAAATATTTTGAAGGTATTATTCCCTCTTGAATACAATTCATATCTACTCCGCTATCAACAAGAGCGGTAAGATTAGATAATGTATATTCTCTATTTATATTTAAAGTAATGGTTATAAACCATTTATGCATAATAGTTTTTTGTAAGGAATTTAAAAAAGATTGTTCTAAATTGTTATCTTTTTCTGCTGTTATTTCAGTAGGTGTAATATTATTTATTTCTAATTTTAATAATCTATTATTTATTTTTTCTTGATTTTTTCGAAAAATATTCATTTCAGATTTTAAAATATTAACTTCATTTTTTAAATCATTAATAGTAGTAGGTCTACTATCAGTATTTAAAATTAAAGCTTTATTTAAAGCTTCTTTCATTGAATATCCTTCAAAAAGAATAGTATTAGAAGAGGAAGATTCTCCTCTAGAATCAATAATTATTTTTAACATCTTACTTCGAGTCTTTTCATCCTCAATTTGGGATGCAATTTTAAGTATCTCTTCTTTCATTGAAGAAGATAAAGTAAATAAGCCGTTCATTTCGACTATGAATTTGTAATAATTTTCATTATTACATTTGCACTCAGATTCTGTGCAATTATTTTCATCAAATTCTGATGAATAAGAGGAATTGTCCTCAATATCGTCTAAATTGTCAGTCGTCTCCGAATTTTCAGGAGATGAGTTTAATATAATTTTGAAAATAGATTGCTTAATATTTTCATCAATATTAAGCTCATTTATTTTCTTTTTAACTATGCATTTATTTGCATAGTGGCCGGTCTTGCCACATTTATAGCATTTTATTTCTTTGATTTCTTTATTTCTATTTTTCTTATGAGAATTTTTTGACCTTTTCTCTGAATATTTTTCAGAGCGTTGCTTATGATATTTCTTCTTTTTATGAAAAGATTTTTCTTTTTCTTTAGGAAATTTAGGAATGTCATAAGCAAATTGTTCATGAAAGCACCTAATTGTTTTCTTTCTGTTAACCTTTCCTTTTTAATCTGATGTCTCAATTTGAGATCTGTACATAAGGCTAAGCCTTCTTGTACACAGGTATTAATTAGTTGTCCATATGTGAAATTTTCATATGGAATACGTTTTATATTAGTATCTTGTAATTGTCTTTTTATTTTATCGGCAAAAAGATTAGGTAATCCTTCGATAAATTTTTGTTTCCAGTGCGTACTATTCGCATATGGTAGAGACATTACTCTAATTAGAAAGGCATCTTTATACCAACGAAAATGTGTCAGAGTAGGACATCTTAATTTTTGTAAAATAGAACGAATTTGCTCTCCATTGTCAGATACAGTGCCCGTAAAATGTTGTAAAACATTAATAATTAATTTATAAACGGCATCAGTATTTTCTTGATTAGGATTTCCTATTATTGTAGGACTTAAAAATTCTTCTCGTTGTTGTTGAGTCAAATAATTATCCCACCGACACTTTGAGAAGGCCGATAAACCCACAAGTTAGTTGGGTTACTTATTTGGTGAGCACGATTATTATGACTACGTGCGACTAAGGCATAAATCATCATTCTCTGTAATACAATTTGTATTTGGCGATCTGTCATGCCATCAATGTCCCATTCATAAATATTTGATGGATTATAATCATTTTGATATTTATTGTTATCTTCTTCATATAAAATATCTGCAGGAGTAGGTCGAGGATAGTAGTAACGACCTGTCTGCCGAGTTTGATATGAAGATGAGGCTTTATTGCTTTTTAATTTATGTATTTTAAATATTTCTAATTCTGAATTATCATTTTGAAATTGTTCTTCGATTTGTTCAATTTTAATTTTTTCATTATCAGAATTTTCAGATTGATCTGTTAATTGCACTTCTTTATTTAATGTAGAAATTTTAGTTCCTTTTATATTCTTAATTAATTCTTCAAAATCCTGAGCTGAAGGTCCTAGGTGGAAATTAGGACTTGGAGGTGGCTGTATAGCAGGAGCTGAAGAGATAATTATTGGACTTGCTTTCTCTTCTTTTTTATTTAAAGAGAAAATAAGTTGGTCAATTTTATTTTCTAATTTCATTAGGTGATTAGAAATTAAAGATATATTTGTATTTGTAAAATTCAATTGTTTAATTACACCAATAAAATCTTTGGTGGCATTTGTTTCTAATGTTTTTCCAAAAGCATTTAATTTGAAATTTGGATTTCTATTATCTAAATCTAATATTGTAGGGACAGTTGGAGTATAAATGGATTCTACTATTTCTCCCGAATTGATTTTCCATTTTCTGGTTAACATGTCTAATTCATCTTCTAATTTTTTGGTTATATGATTGCTAAACCAGGTTAAAAATGAAAGAAAGTCTTTCCCTTCATAAAATCTTTTTTCATTTTCTTTAAAGTATATTTCAGAAATTTTTCTCTTATCATCTTTTGTAGTATAACTACGATACCAATTTCTAAACGATTCATATTTTGGTTCTAAATAATCATTGATTAAAGTTTGTCTGATTTGTTTTTTAGCAACTTGTTTTAAATCAGTCATTATTGAAATTAAAACTGGCTTCCGATTGCGGAGATAAGTTTTCTACCCTATTTGAGTGTAATAGATTATTATTTGATAGATTTATTCTATCTATCCTATAATTTATTAATGGAAATTCATCCGAATCATTTTGAGATATATTAGAAGAAGGATAAGATACTTGTGGAAGAGTGATTGATCTTCTTGAATTAAATCTTATTACAACATCCCCATTAGCATCTTGACTAACTTGTTCTACATCCTGATTTATTACAGGATGAGGATTTATAGCAGTCTGCAATTGCCATGATTCAGGAAATCTTACTTCATCCCATTTTATAGTCCTATTTGTAGCTATATTTGAAGCTAGTAGATTAGTCTCTATAATTGTAGATCTATCTGTTGGCTTCATATTATTTTTAATATTCGGACATAAAGTATTCATAACCTTAAAATGAATTCGATAAATTATTGCTATTGTTTCAGATCCAGGTAAAAATTCATACCCATGTAGTTTGATCTGTATTTTAGCTGCTTCAAAGAGATTTATGTCTGTAAGTGACAGACTTAGATTTGGAAAAGTGTTAAAGAAGACTGGCCCATGACATAGGCTAGTTTCCATGACACCCATTAAAGATTGTGCCCAATTAAGGCATCTTGCATCTCTTAAGCAGGCTAAAATTGAAGCGTTTAATCCTCTTAATGTAAAAGGTTTAAATGCTACTTGTATTAAACCTATATGAATATATTTATAATTTTTTAAGCAACTACTTAAATCTTCTTGATTTAATAGAGAATTTGTTTTCTCATGTTCATCTATTGTTATATCATTGTTTTAATTGGTATCAGAGCCATGTGCGGCTAAATTCTTTCTGGAATTCTTTTTTTCTATAAGTAATTTTAATATGGTAACCTAATAATGTCAGGATAGGTGTATCCTGTATTGTAAAGTCGAGTGTTGCTCTGCAACTTAATATCCTTGACTGACATACAGAATATACTGAGCTCGACCTGCTGGTCTGATAATATTATTGTTCTAAGCTAAGATTAATCCAATGGTCATCGTCACATGTGGGCGTTTTTATGTCCGAGATGGACGCTTTGTTGCCTGGTTCTTGTTGACTCGGCCTGTTTGGATTAAAATCTTAGTGGAATAATAATATTTTCATCTAGTTGATGTTAGATTACCCTATTAAACTTATTTAAAGAAAAAAGAATTCTAGAACTTTTTCTGGTAGCCTTTTATAAGCATCTCTTCGAGGTATAATAATAATATAATATCTAGAAAATTACAAAGAACTCAATCTAGAAATCATAATATAAAGAATGCAGAATTACAGGAATATCCTGTAAATCAAGAAGATCTATATATATATATATATATATATATATATATATATAGGAAACAGCCTAAAAGTATACATAGATAAAAATGGAAGTAAAAACTATTTCGGTAATAAGCTATCAATATGATCATATCAACACGAAATAAGACAAGAAAAATATTTTTCTTCTAAAATGACCCTTAAATTTTAATAAAGCACTCAAAAATTAGCCCAAGGCTAAGAATTTTACAAGGGAGTCTGACGCTACTTTGGTCAAAACATGCCCAATTACAAGAGTCATCTATACAAGAAGCCTCCTCCAAACTGATATTGATTCAATAGATCTAACTGGACTTGCGCCTGAAATATTAGATATCTCTCTCAGACATATGATAGCTCCTAAGAAGAGTCCACCTTATCCTCCATCTTCACCAAACAAGCCAAAAACTCGCACATGTCCTCACCCCACTGGATCCCTGCCAACCGAGCGAAGGAGCTCTCAATTTCATCCAGATGATGAGCAAGTGACCTAGGGGATGTTCGAGGTCAATCAACTGCTTCCATGTGTCCTTCAGAGGGGTTCTCAAGGCGGTCAACCCTGCAATCCTCAATCGAGAGTCGACCATCCTCGCCTAGTGCCTACTCTGCTATCAATAGTGTCCCAGTTGGACTCTTGTCTAGCCCTATTAGAGCCGGATCATCATCTAGATTTATCAAAGGTATCATCTTAATACAAAAAATATTTAAAAATAAATAAATCAAATCCCATAAACAATACCAAAGCCCTTCATACCGAGGAGTCGATTCAACTCAGATACTACAATCGATATGGCAAGCTCACCTAAGAGCACTTGTGAAAGCGACAAAAGAATGCTAGAAGTCATCTGACCGGACAGTCTTGCGCCTCAACAGAAGTTTGGATGGTCGGTTTAAGGATCGAATCAAGTGGTTGGTTGAGCATTCATCTTAATCACAACGAGGATCAAATCAAATGACCCCAGCTAATCCAATAAGGGGAATACAACCTTTCTATTCTTCATCACAACGCTCTTCATCTTCTCGCCCTCCACGTAGGCCCCTTCTTTCGCTTTCTCGAAGATGAAGTGAATGGTGGGAATGTCAGCATGAAGGTTATCCATCATAATTTCGAAAACACCGAAGCCGATCGACTCAAACAAGGAAAGGCATGGTGCAAATTAAGAATGAGAGGTAGCCCATGAAGCCTTATTTATAAGAATCAAACATGCCAAAATTAAGGGAGTTCAATTATTTAACATGCCTTATTTGTAAGAGCTAATGACACCAAAACCGAGGGATTCTTTTATTTTTATTGCAATGACTCTTTTAAGAAGTAATATAATCAAAGAACTAAAATATGTATATTAAAAAGGCGTTTACATTAATCTTTAAGAGATGGTCTAAAAAAGAACATTAGGATGCATGTACCCACTGCCAGAAGATTATAAGTCTCACCCATCGAGCGAGGAAAACATTATGAACCAACCCAACTAGGCCAAAACCAACAAAGCCATGAGGCTGACAAAAAGTCGGCCGCATAATCGAAGCGCGTCATCTAGCCAACCAATACAGAAAAGTCTAGTTGATGCAATATCTTATCTCCTAATAGAACAAAATTCAAAGAAAGATCCAGTTTTGCAAAGCATATCTGACCATCCGGTGAAGGCTCTAAAGACTCCTTACTAATATGAAATGTTGTCCGCACTGACCAAATCGACCGGATGAGCCGAGCCAAAAAGCAACCAAGCGATAAACTCACATTTATAAATACCAAAAATTCCCTACTCTGGATCATTTCTAAATGGGGGTAAAAACATAATATCAATATTTTATCATTCTCTTTATAAATAGGAGAATCATTTCATGAAGAGAATAATATTTATCACTGATAAGAGAAATGACCAACAACAAGAATCAACATCTATCAATAGCGAGCGGAGCATTAAATTGCTTGATAAATTTCAAAATTCTTTTTTTTAAATCTCACACCAAATTTCATTTATCAACATTCAAATTTAGAGAATGACGTGAGAAATTTTCAAATTAAATCAAAATATAATGTGTTCTCAATATGATTAAATTTGGCTTATCTAATAACGTCTAAACTATAAAGTAAATCTGAAAACTAATTACTAAAATCTCTCACTTGAATACTTAAGTGCTTTAAATTTTCAAAACTACATCAAGATTCATACTTAATTAGATGAATTTTCTAATGTCATAACGATATATATTATCCTATTTTAAAAATATAGGGACATTTATACACATAAACACCAACCAAATTTACTTTCAAAATAAATAAATAAACAAATAAATAAACCAAATTTAGATAATTACAACCAATTAGATTAAAATCCACTTAAAAGGCTAGTGAAAAATTACTTAGAAATCATGGGTGGACTCAAATTTACGTCTAGGAACCTAGTGATCTGAGAACCAAGTATTACATAATATATTATTATATTATATCTATAATATATGTAATCGGATATTTAATTATATTATTATTGTATAAACCAAGTTTAATGAACTAAAAGGTAATCATATATTAAATTACATTACTTGTAAGTTCTATAGTTTGTGCTTTATATGCGTATGTGAGTGATACTATAGTTCCAGCAAATGACACTGAAACTGATCCTCACATCCCCTTCTTACATGCAACTAAAAAGGCCTTTAGTCTATAATATTCATTACAATGAATTCAAAAGTTACAAACAAGGGGACAAAAAAGTACCGTCAAGCTCACTAAAACCAGAATTAAAATGAACAAAATCACAAATTACATCATAAAGAAAAGAATCTGCATCACCACTAATGAAATAAATACTGTGACAGCCTCAAGTTCATCTTGGAATAGCACAAATAAATATAAATTTCACAAAACTAATTAAAAATGAAAAAAAAAAGGAGAGAGAAGCAAATCAGACAAGCAAAGAGTCATGGCTCACGCCAACATTGTTTGATAAATATTTGAAACCAAATGCACAAATGATGTGTGTTACAAGACAACGTTAGTGACGAGCAATTGCAGTTTCTGAAGAATAGCTCCAATATGCTTTGAGGTAAAACCTTAGCCATGGGGCACAAAATTCTCTGGTCAGTAAAATACCTTGGCGGATTGATTGAAGCATGAACTTTTACCCTCCAGGTAGAGAAATGTTAATATCTGTCGTGGAATTCCTGGTATCACGAGCTGAGGAATGTAGAGAAGCAGACCAGTTTTCTCCTCTAAATGAAGATGAGGTTGAAAGGATAGGCTTTGGGGTTGAAGAGCTGTGGGGCGCTTGCCCGCCGCTGTAGGTCTCCTCTATCTCCACACTGGACATGGGAATTGCGGCAGTCGGGATGGCAGTGGTAGGTTCGAGCTTAGGTTTGGTCTTCTGCTCCAGTTGGTAACTTGGTAAGAAGCTGCCAACCACCACCTGGAAGAACAGGCAAAGAGACTGCAATCATTTAGATGAAATCAAAGGTTGTCGAAACTCAGAACCAAGTATCTCGAAAATTTTGTTTGGAACATTTACATGCATACCAGTCAATTCCTATGTATTTAAATATCTAACACGTAAACGTAAATTTTTACATACATGCCACCTTGCCTATGCAAGAATGAGTGTGTTTAACCTTTTAAAAGTTAAAATAGTGATACTTTGTATGTGATAGGGAAGATTTGGTTGGTATTTCTATAAAAATAAATGTTTAGGTGTTAGATATGTAAAGTCATAAAAATTGAGTTGCATGTATGTAATAAAGATAGCGGGCACAATTCGAAAAGGAATTTAACCTGCACGGGACTAGCAGCGACCAGAAGACCGGCTACTCCCCCCCCTACAACCCGGCCATCAGGGCTTGCCAAAGAGACGCTCATCCCGCCCGATCGGCTCCTTGTTCCTCCATTGTCATTTGGAGTAAAAGACCCTGACAAAGAGAGAAGCTCGAACCGTCCCTACAAAACAACACGAGTGGATATAATAGGAAGCCAAAATGCATGTTGAAGCTCAAATATCAAAGCAAGTAAAAACCAAACAACAACTCAATAGATAATACTATGACAAGTGATGATGCAAACTAAAGACATCAAACGAATGGTGCATTAAATTCATTGTGGCAAAAATCTATCCAAAAAAAATGGCCCCATTCTTCACCAGAGAAAATTATTTCAAAGAAAATTGTTGATGTCAAGCCTATAGACACCATACCATACTTGGTTCTCAAAGGAAAGCTCTCAACATCAAAGTACGCATATCTAAAACAGAAAATTTAGTTAAGATTTAATATTTTTATAGTTGGATAGGCTATTGACAAAGCTACTCGGATTACAAAATTATCAAAATTCTGACGTTACCACATTGGAAAAATGAGAACTATGTTATGCTTTGTTTAGAAATAACTGTATAGAAGAAAAAAGTTGTATACAATTCTCCTTTGTCACCCTTTTTCACCCCAAATTGCCTGCGCAGCAATACAGAGCCACCAACAGGGTAACAATTAACCATCCAGAATAAATTTTATTTGGCTTCAGTAAAACCAACTTAGACAGGCATTACAAAGGCAATATAATAAAATGGTCGCAGGCGTGGACATTTTACATCTAGACAACAAGAAAATACAGTTAAACCAAGCAATGGCAGTATCAGTTGCTGAATGAAGTCGTGTCAGAATAGAGTATCTATCTACACAGTAGGCAAGAACTACAGGATCTAAACATTTGCTGAAGTCGTACATGTCAGCCTAGAGTATTTAACAAGTTTCTGAATGAAGTCGTACATGTCAGCCTAGAGTATCAATAGGAGCAATAGGATGAACAATTATTTATGCCACGAATTGAGTATAATTTTCTCTTTTCATACATCTGAAGTCCTTGATTAAAATGCCTTGTTCAACAGTGAGATTTAGGGCTATTGGCTCTTAATCTTTCCCCTTTATTTTAAGCTATCTTTTCATTCCAACAATTTTCATATTATCTAGTTACCTTCTAGTCAAGCAGTAATCCATCTTCTCATAAATTTTAAATTTTGAACGTTTTTCTTATCATCTAATTACATTTTCTTCATGCCATCAGCTATCTTAACATAAAGCCTTCCACACTGCTATCCAGAGACACAACAGCCCTCAGGCTATTTATCAGATTAAGCTTACCAAGATAAAATATCTATGTCATAGCAATAAGACTAAAACCAGCATATTTGTTTGTGTTGCCTAAATGTAATAGAGAATACAGCTTTGCATGGATTGTGTAGGTCATAAAAGGTACTTAAGTTTTGTCCTGAGACCTTATCTTTTTTTTCTGAAAAAAATGGAGTAAATGATACCTCACAAGCCCTTAGCTTGTGCAGGCTAATATTCCAAAGTTTCAGTGGAGTAAATTATATTGATACTTTACCCAAAACATGGAAACAACCTCCAGAGTCATGCCTCAGGTAAAGACAACTTATATTATTTTATAAATGCACATTTTACAAGTATCTCTGTAAATTACATGCATTTTTCCCTGTGCCTGTCGAATTACACAAGAACAAGTAAATGCTTAATCTCTTTTTATAAAGCAGATAATTAGCATATAAAAGCCTGATCAGTCTTCCATTTTCGGATTCTTTCCAAAGAGAAAAATTAAACAATAGGTGTTTAACTGATGTCAAAATAAAAAAAGTATAAGCTCTATAATAGTAACAGGTGTGTAATACAGAAAATTCAAGCCAAGCAAAACAAACATACAATGAGCGTGTAAGAAATGCATTCACCTATTTATTCCATATCTCAATTATTCAATCTCGCAGTCCAGTAATAGAATTTGAAAATTCAAAAAAAAAGGTGCAGCAACTATATTATAAGTTTTATATCTGCAATGAGACATTTAGTTTAAAACCTCGTATGTTAATGTGCCACCAGAAGAATCAGGCTGCCGAAGAGTAACATTGGAAATTACGCCATTAGCTGACAAAATACAAATAGCTCGAGGCCCTTGCTGTGAAAATGATATTATCTTCATAGTAACATCCTGAAAAGAACAAGCATATTGGTAAAATATTGAAAAAGATGGAAGTTAAAAAATCTATGTCAATCTTGTGCTCTTCAGCGGTTATTAAAAATTTTCAAGGGATGTAAGTTCCGTGCAGTAGAAATGCAAGTAAAAAAATTGTGCCTGATTTTTTAACTGTTCATAAGAGAAATATTCTCTGATTTTTACACACACATACATACATACATATAGATTTTTCTGTACATGTATCTGTACATGTAGATGTATTTCTGTACATGTAGATGTATATCTGTACATGTATCTGTATATCTGCATATGTATATGTATTTGTCTGGAGAGCATATATTCCATTAAATCTGAGTAACAAGTATAATTTACATGGTATGCTGCCTGATTAGCATCATACTTTGGTCCAAACCCGATTGACCAAAATGATTCGCCGACTGCTTGGAAGCATTTAATTTGACAATTATTTCTCCAATTGGATCCCCAGGCTTATTAACATGATCATTTTGATTTTCTGATCACCAAATACTTATAAAAACAACAGTTAAAACTTAGCGACTTTTTCCTAAAACTTGGTCCCTAAATTTATACAAAAATGAATATTATTTACTTTTTAGTTGATTTTAAAGATTAGTTTAATGAAAGGACCAAAATAATCATATTCGAGTAAGTTCAGAAAACAACTCGCATAAAAAAGTTTGGTGCCAAAATATACAAATCCTAAATAATCAAGAAGATCAGTCTGCCCATTTTCTCCAATAAAGTACACTTATTGAGTCCAGCACACTGAAAATAAACATAATTTTGACCTAACAATTTATTTTTCCCTGTGCCTGTCGAATTAAACAAGAAAGAGTAAATGCTTAATCTCTTTATTAGTGAAAGCATGAGGCTTATGTTATACTGGCTTTATTTACAACTAAGAATGATGGAATATGGAGTATGTGTTTGGATTATAACGCCATCAAAAAAATCACCATTAAAAACAAGGTACATTTATCTCATTTAAGTAGTATGCTGGATATGCTAAATAAAGTGGCAATCTTCTCTAAGGTTGACTTGAGAAATGATTAATATAAAGTCAGAATGAGTAAAGGCAAAGAGGCAAATACTATTTTAAGACAAAACTAATTATATGAATGAATAACAACATCTAGGATATGTTTAGACTTGATTGTATCTAATAAGGGATTGAATGTTGATTATAATAAGATTAAAGCAAAAAATAATCTGCCAAAACTTAATAATATACATGATACTGGTAATGTTCATGATTTAACCAATATTTATAGATTCATAAATGGCTTAGTGCTGTTAAGAAAGGGGACTTTAAGTGGATTAAATCTATTAATCTTTCCTGTGTTGAGAACAAAGAAAAACTTAGAACTGCTCCAGGAACCTGCATTCCTTTCAAAATGCACTTCTTATTCCACCAACCAAATAACCCCTTAATGTAGTTCTCAATGCATATGATTTTACATCATTTCATTAAATTGTCAACAATTCCTTCATATTTCTATCTTTCCACCTCTTTTTAAATCAAGATTCAATTTTCTGCCAGATAATTCTATACAAAATTTTCATGAAGCTATTTTGAATGCTGAAATCAAACGTGAATTCTAGAAAATATCTTATGCTAGCATGACACAACCTATGTGCAATAACTCATAGATTACTATGCAAAAAGAACAATTTTTTTATTTTTCCTTGCAAAATGAATACTAAATACTATAGTCGGTGCATTGTCCATAGCCATCATATTTGATTGAAATCCATGTGTACGAAAATGCCAAATAAAATTGATTTAAGGAAGTTTGTTTAGTAATTATATTTTATTTATTATGAACAATTCAATTTGTTTATGCTTATGAGAATGAGATATGTCCTTTAATTTTGTTACTGAATTATTTAGATTGTCTAATAGTATGGATGACCTAAGTCTGTTGTGGTTGCCATAAAACTCAAATTATTGTGTATGGAATGTAATTTTACTATTTATTCTTTTTCCTTATTAGGCATAAATTCACATTTCATTTATTTTGTTTTACCGAGATTACTCTTTCCTTTAACTTCCTCTATTTTATTTATCTATCCATTTAGTATTGTAATAGTTTCTTCTTTGTCAACCTTGTATCATAGCATCCTTTCTATCTTTTCTCCATGAGATATAGTTTTGCCAATTATCTAGCATCCTTTCTATCACCATCTCATCCAATAATAGTTTGTGATTTCTAGCTTTCTCCGTGAAATTGGGTTTTGCCAATTATCTAGCATCCTTTCAATCACCATCTCATCCAAAAGAAAAAATACGAAACTTTTTTTTATCCATGCAAACCAAGAAACTTTATGAACCATATGAAATACTATCAATAAAAACTACGATGCATGTAATAGATTAGCTTTGATTTAATAAATTTTTTTTTTCCGCTCTCAATCTTGTATGCCTATTGGATATAAGATTCTTTCAAGAATTTTTTTTGTTTCTTCCTTAGTGATCACTTTCCATTATTTAGTTTCTTCTAAGTATTTTTTATTGGCTGGATAGAGCACTAGACTTAGTTTAAAATAAATTAATTGTTGATTTTACATGGCTCAAATTTATCGTTGATTATTTTATATTTATTCAATTGTAAATATTAATAAAGATCAAATTCTCATATGTTTTAGTTAGTATCCAAAAAAGTTAATAGATCTATAAATCTAACTTTTTTGTTGTACTTTGCATTCATTGTATCAATATAGGTACAATAGTAAACCTAAAACCTAAACTATCTGGCACTAAGAAAATTATTTGGGATTTTATCCAAATTTATCAATAAGAACATCATCTTGCTCTTCATCTTTCAAAAAAACCTAAAAGAGCAAACGAGATAAATTCAAGCTCGTGTATGCTTTTAGAGTTGACTATCACAATCATATACTAGTGATGTTAGAGCTCATATTAAATTAAATCGTATGTTCTCAAATAATTAAGACTTCTAAGATTTAAGTGGCAAGAAAATCAAAATATCAACAATCCGCAAGAAAAATATCTTATACTACAATATTTACACCTATAAAAAATTATAAAATAATTAAGAGTAAAACTTGCCATCGAAAATTAAAAAAAAAGGCAAGAAACCCAATTGAGTGCCAAGGAATGCCAGTTAGATACTTAATCGCTAAGGAAGAAAAAGGGAACCTACTTGTAGATTTACACTTGTTTTTCAAGCTTAGAGATCTACAAGCTCTAAAGTTAGTGGCTTTTATACATGCCCCTCATTATTTATAGAAGCCTCCATGTAGTAACTATTTATAATCTATTTTCAATTACTATCACACTCCATTAGTTGATTAGAACTTCATGTCTGATACAAATCTTAATGACCATTAAACCCACCTCCACTTCCTATGCCTAAGTGTGCAAGTCTAGCGCTGGTAATCTTTTTATGCTATGTGAAGGCCTTGCTACAAAATGTAAATAAACCCATGTCACTAGAGACGTTTAACATGATCAAAGCCATCTATTTCCCTTTCACAATGTTTTTGTGTTGAAGTGATACTAGGAATCCCTTTTAAGCGTACATTTTATAGTTTTCCCATGTTTTATATAATTTTCCAATTCATATTGCTATCAATCATTCTAGAAAATCTAAAATAATTTTCCGATCATTAATTTGAAGCCAGTAATCACAAATTTTCATCAAAATCTCTTTTGATAAAGTTTACATAAATGAGCTCCATATCATAGTTCACAAGAACACTAAATCAAGAAGTGTCTCAACTTAAGGGCACATACAACAATGTACTAAAAGAATATGATGAATTGACAGTTCAAAGTTTGCTCCCTTTAGACTTTAACAAGAAAAAAGATGTACCATAAGGACCAATTCTGAAAAAATAGACCATGGGTCAATACATGTAGAAAGAACTAACCATTAGTCAATTGAGCAAAGAGGTTCTTGCCCATTTATATTGACCATCATACAAAGACGTTTTATTCTTATAATGATCGACTATTTCACAAGATGTATAAGAGAGGAAGTAATCCACAAGATAACCACAATTGCTAGAAACTTTATCAGGACTGACATCCTATGTTGTTATTGGTTATCATTAATCATCTTCAACAATTGTAGCCCTTACATGAAAAAAAAAATGATAAATAATTCTACCAAATATAAGATATTTGACTCATTTGCCAATGATCATAATCTAAAAAAGAACAAACCAATAGAAACAACTAATAAACTCAATCATTATCTTCACACAAAAAAGATTGAAGACATTAACAAAAGATTGGCCAAATTGTTATCTGACACTCAATTGACTGTACAAACTATAAAATCCTTAAAAGCATGGAAAGTATATTTTATCCTACCAAATGGTGCAAAAGCTTCACTACTGATCAGTACAACTTATTTAGCCAAGGGGTCGTCACCACTTCCACCTTCAAATAAAAATAAAAAAGAATAAATGTTCAAAAAGATTAAAATGAAGGACCTTTCACCTTCAAATAGAAAGAGTAATGATTAAAAAGACTAAAATAAAAAGGTTCTCCATTGTTATCTTGATCTACTTGAAGAGTTATCAAATCAAGCATACCACGAAGAAAAAAAACTTAAAGGTGGGTTTTGCATTAATGTATAAGAAAAGCATTTACAACTGTAGATCTCATCTAGAAAGTCGAATAACTAAACTTGAAAATCGTTCACAACATCAAAGTGTAAATATGCCCAAGCCTAGATGTGAAAAGTGGAGGGCTACATTAGGTAGTTGACAGCCAGCGTAAAACTTGTCGAAAAATCATGACATGAATTCTTTTGATCTTTGTGTAAATGCTAGGGCGTCTCCTAGAAGCGACGCGTTGTATGACCTGAATACAGTGGAAAGTGTGCAAGAACCGCTACACCGGCGCCCAGGTGTAGTGTCACATAAGCAAGGGTTCCCACATTACGGACGGATGCGAGTAAAGAAGTTAGTCTATGATACTAGTGTTAGGATAAAATCTTGGAATATAGGTACTCTCAATGTTAAATTAATGGAATTGGGAGATATTATGATTCATAGAAAGATAAATAACTTATGTATTTAAGAAACTAAATGGGTTGGAGAAAAAGCTAAGGAGATTGATAACTTAGGTTTTAAACTATGGTATTCTGGTAAGAGTCGCACCAGAAATGATGTAGGTGTTATTATACATAAGAATTTGAAAGATAATGTTGTAAAAATTAATAGAGTTGCAGATAGAATTATAGCGCTTAAGATTATTATTGATACTAAGATTTTTTAATATTATAAGTGCTTATGCTCATCAAGTAAGTTTATATATAGGCTCTAAAAATAAATTCTGGAACGATTTAGAAGACTTAATACATTTGATATCTACTGAAGAAAAAATTTTTATTGGAGGAGATTTGAATGGACATGTTGATAGAGTGGTAGAAGATTTCAGAAATATTCATGGTGGATACGGTTATAGAGTGATTAATGAAGAAGGTAGAGTCATTTTAGACTTTGCTTTAGCGTATGATCTGATTATTAGTAATACTTTATTCAAGAAAAGAGATGAGCACCTTATTACTTATAAGAATGGATCTAATAAAACACAAATTGATTGTTTTCTTATGAGAAGAAGAGGTATTCGAGATTCTAAGGATTGTAAGGTCATTCCAGGTGAGGAATTAAGTATCCAACATCGATTATTAGTTCTAGATTTTAAGATGAAGAGTTGTAAAATAAAGAATACTAGGATTTAAGATCGTATAATTAGATGGGGGTGCCTAAAAGACACAAATGAAATTATTTTTATGAGTAAAATTCAATATTTAAACATTTGAGATGTTCATGAAGACGCAAATGCTATGTGGAAAAAAGTCACTAATAAAATTAAACAAGTGGCGAAAGATGTACTTGGAGAATCAAAAGAAAAATTTTCTATAAATAAAAATAGTTGGTGGTGGAATAATAATGTGCAAGAAAATATAAAATATAAGAAGTTATGTTATAAAATTTGTTTTAAATGTAAAAGCGTAGAGAACTAAGAAAAATATAAAACAGCGCACAGGGAGTCCAAAAGAATAATTTGTGACGCAAAAAATTTTGCTTTTAGTGATATTTATAACATTTTAGATACTATGGAGGGTGAAAAATATATGTATAAACTAATCAAACAAAGAGAATAAAAATAAAGATTTAACTCAAGTAAAGTGTATTAAAAATAAAAATAAAAAAGTACTTTTCTTAGAGAAAGATACTCAACATAGGTGGGCGAGTTATTTTGATAAACTTTTTAATGAAAATTCTGAAAATACGATCGAACTTAGTGATCTTAATATCGTTAATAATAATAAAATATTTCATTTTTACTGTTGCATTAGTAGAAAAGAAGTTGATGAGGCTTTAAAGAAAACCAAGGGTGGAAAGTCTGTAGGACTTGATGATATCTCAATTAAAGTGTGGAAATGTTTAGGTGATTTGGGTGTTTCTTTGCTTACTAAACTTTTTAATATTATTTTAAAAACTAAAAAGATACCTGAGAAGTGAAAGAAGAGCATTTTGGTCCCCATTTTTAAGAATAAAGGGGATGCACAAGAGTGTGCAATTTATATAGGAATTAAATTGATGTGTCATACTTTAAAATTATAGGAGAGGGTAATTGAACATAGTTTAAGACATATTACAAAGTTTTATCATAATCAATTTGGATTTATGTCGGGCAGGTCTACTATGGAAGCTATACATTTATTGAGAAGTTTGATAGAGAAGTACAAAGATAATAAGGGAGATCTACATTCGATATTTATTGATTTATAAAAAGCTTACGATAAGATTCTTTGGAGAGTCCTTGAGAAGAAATGTGTTGATATGACTTATATTTAAGTCATTAAAGATATGCATACTACAGTTGTTACATGTGTTCGAACTGAAGGAGGATTGACCAAATATTTAACTATTTCTGTTGGGATACATCGGGGATCGACTTTAAGCCCATATCTTTTTGCTTTAGTTGTGGATGGCCTTACTAGACATTTACAAGAGGATGCACCTTGGTGTATGTTTTTTGTTGATATTATCCTCCTCGTGGATAAGACGAGAGAAAAAGTTCAAGAAAAACTTTAATTATGGAGGTCTACATTGGAGCCTAAAGGTCTTCGTTTAAGTAGAACTAAAACTGAATACATGGAATGTAATTTTAGTAATAGTGGCTCTAGTGACAGAAGTGTAACTTTGGGCAATCAAATTATTAAAAGGTGCGAACGATTTAGATATCTCGGATCCATTGTTCAAAGCGATGGTGATATAGATGGGGATGTTAATAGTAGAATTCAGGTTATTTGGTTGAAGTGGAGGAATGCGTCCTACCTATTATGTGATAGAAAAGTAACGCTTAGACTGAAAGGAAAATTTTATAAGATGGTGGTGAAACCTGCAATGCTCTATGGTGCTGAATGTCGGCCTTTAAAAGAGAAGCATAATGCTAAGTTAAGTGTTGCCGATATCAGAATGATTAGGTGGATGAGTGGCTTTACACTTAGAGACAAAATGTGAAAAGAATATATGCGTAATAGGGTTGGTGTTGCACCAGTGACAGACAAAATTAGAGAGAGTTGCCTTAGATAGTTTGGTCACATTAAACGTCGACCAGCTGATGACCCGATTAGGAGAGTAGATGTTTTAGATTCAACTTATGTTAAAAAAGGCAGAGGTAGACCTAGGAAGACATGAGCTTATTGCATAAAAAATGATCTTAATTTATAAGAATTAAATGAAAATTTGACACAAAATAAGATGAAATGGAGAAAAAGGATTCATGTAGCCGACCCCACTTAGTGGGATTAAGGCTTTGATGTTGTTGTTTTTCAGGCACTAATGTGCACAATGCACGTGTTCAAAGATTTTACATCATATGTCTTTCTTCACTGAATTTTAGGCTTAGATACTCTTATCAACTCGGAATCCAATCCTAGGTTTATCAACTTCATCCTTCTCTCAGGACCAATTTAGCGGACATCAACTAGATTCAATACTCACCTCATTTTCATCTATCCATAATACAAATTCCACCAAACAACCTTGGATGAAATTACTAGGTTGTATTCTCAATTCAAAATTTTTAATATTTTTTTGCAACATCAAAAATCTCCGTCACTCATGCCAAAGAAAAAGGTAGCTTAGATTTAAATGAATCTACCGCAATATTTTATAAAACTACAAATGGAAATAACTTCTCAATTAAAAATTGAAAGTTTAGTTGTCGTTTGCACATAAAATAAATTAAAATTATAGTTAAAATGGAACAAAATGCATTAAAGAGTTATTATCTTAGAATATTTGTTATTTCTTAAAGGACAATTTTATATATTTGTAATAAATCTAACATATAAAAGAGATTCAAGTTCCTAGCAACAATAAAGTATGAAAGTGAAGTTGAGGGTAGACGTACATGTAAGAATAGAATAAGCATAAAACTAAAAATTATTATGGCAAAAAAACAGTGAGTGAAGAATTTATAGAAATAGTAAAAACATGACTTTAGAATTTAAGCATGTGCAAATAAATGCTAGTAAGTATGGTAAATATAACCAATATGAAATCATTTAGAAAATAAGGTGGACCAATAGCTAATATAAGTATAAGAAATAAAAAAGACAAGTGATAACAAATGTAAAACATGAATGAACGAATGGTGGTGGATCTATAAAGCAGCCCTCAAGCTGATAGGATAATACATAGCATGATGATAAAAAGAAAGATAATAAAACCATGAGGTCAGCATCACATCAAATAATTGAGACACTTACAGGATCAAAACCACAAATTAAATTAGTATGACAGGAAAGAAAATTACACTATTTTTGGTAAATGTATAATGAACCATTATGTAAAGGATTCAGAAGAAAAAAAACATACATTTCAACCGCACTTCAACATCCTAAAACTTACATGATAAAGGGAATCCAATTCATATGTGCCAATTTGTTACTAGTAAAGCTAAATAAGTTGCTAGGTTGCAAAACTTCTTTTCATGTTTAATACGTATTCTTCAATTTAATGAATTTTAAAACAGAACTGGCACTCATGTTTCATGTTCGCATAGAAAACTAAGGAAAAAAATAAAAACTAAAAAAGAATAACAATCAACACTATAATAGAAAACCAATTAGTTAAAATAACTTTACAGGCTTTATTTAATGCTTACCATTAGAATTATATGTTCCACTAATCACGCCTCACCTTCTAATACAGTAGAAAAGAAATAAAATAAATATAAAGCATAGAAAAAAATAAGGCAATTTATCAAATCAGTTTACCATACCTCACCAGCTGCAACAGTGATTACATGAGGCGTGAAATTTGCACCAGCTGAGCATGCGACCATCTCCCCTGCAGCAAGAGAAACCATATCAACTAATCTATAACTCTTAATGAAATCCCAGCAGAAAACTTTTTCTTATGAAATTCATACCAGCAAAAAATTCAAGACAAAAAAACAGTTGGGCATTGAACTAAAATTTATCAACCCAAAAAAAAAATCAGATTTTATTGCTTAGCATGAAGGCGAGAAACAGGATGTTGGTTTCTTCAACTACAAGAAACGGTCACGTGATCACAAAAACAACACTAAAACCAGATAGGCAGATCATGGATAACTGCAACCGACAGGCCCACATAAATCACACCTGGATCCAAATCAGATTCCACATCCAATATATTGGGCTGACAATTTTTTACGTTATCCCACCCATGTTTCTTAATAACAATCTAAATACAGGTCAAATCAGGTTTAAAGCTTAGCTTCACAAATAGATGGATAGAGAAGGCGATAAAAAACAGACTGCTCATAGTTGTATAAAATGATGACGCAGCGTTATTCAGATTCCAAGCGACCAATTCAACCCAACAAAATCATCTTTTAAAAACGAGAAAGAGCCTCCTTCTAAAAAAAATAATCTTTTTTTTTTTTTTTGAATGGTGAGCGATAAATCCCACATTTTCATCTGCGTTCATTACAATAATCTTCCAAAATCAATCACTGGGCCACTGATCCTTCCGTAGGAACATCCGTAGTTGCAGATCTGAAGGAACCCAATCTCATACAGTGGACCCACGCACCCATACAAAGTTCCAATGGCTATTCTTCCCAGACGTGTAGTCAATTTAATAGTATTTGTTAGAAACTGATACTTAGTACGCTCACACCCGAACTCCCACTTCCGTGGTGGGAGCAAAAGGCCCAACTGACCTTGCGCAACAACGACTACCCCAAACCTCAAAGTTGAAAGCAACGATACCAGATGCGAAGCGGATGGGAGAGGGAAGATGGAGACTACTGATAAAGACACAAAATAAGGGCACGCCAACAAAACAAATAAGAAGCCGCAAAGTTGTGTAATTTCCAAAAAGTTTCAAAGTTCAAATTCAACCAGAACTGACACTAGTAAAAAAAATAAAAACACCAAAAAAAGCTCGAGATTCAGGAAGTGAGTGTATAGCAGTAAATCACGGTTAAAATTAACAAGCAGAGATGGTAAAGTAAAGATGTCAGATCTCGAACCTATGCTCCCAACGAGGTGAAAGAGAAACATAGCAGATAAAATAGAAAAGGGCGGCAGCAATGATGGTATTACCTAGCGATTCCAACTCGATGCTCGGCTGCTGCTTCGTCAAGAAACCACCTGGCCGCCCTCTACCCCGCTTCATGGATATCACCGCCGGCGCCGAATAGTCCCCCGGGGGCATAGACGCCGAGATCGGCTTAGGGTTCAGCGGCAGCACGCTCCCATCTGGTGCGTATTTCCTCGGCCTACCCCTCTTCTTCCTCATCTGCCCAACAAGCGGGCCCGACCCAAACGGTACTACAGCAGAAGATAGAGCTGCACTCACAGGCTGCTGCAGCGATGGAGCAGGAGGTCCCGTCGTCGCCGCCGCCACAGCGGTAGCCTGCGTTCCCGTCGCCTGAGATATTAGCGAAATAACTCCACTGCCGCCGAGGCTAAGGTTATCCGGTCTTGCTGCACCTGGCACTGCCGCGGCACGCGGGGGCGACTGGAAGCTCAGGCTAGCCTCCGTCACCTTCGTCCCCATCACAGCGGCAGGCATCCCTTCCCTCCCCTCCATACGAAACCATATAACTCAAGAAAATCTAAAAGAACTCTCCGCCGCCGACGCCACCTCCCTACCAGAATTAGGAAGTTGGATCAGCTTCAGCGATGGAAACAAGACAACTCTACCGTCCGATTTGAAACCCCAAGACTTCAGCTAGCTCCCGCCATTAGAGAAACATGCTATATAACAATAGCAAGAAATAAAAAAAAAACTGGGGCGGAGGACCGGAATTTCGCAGGACAACTCCTCACAGCATCCCCTCTACTATCTGGACGGGAAACCAACCATGAGTCAGAAAACCGCCGTTTACTCACCGGAAAACCGCTCACGTTGTAGATTTAGGGGCTGTGACAAAAGCGGTGACAGAGTAGAAGGGAAAGCAGGGAACGACGAGTTTGGGAATGGAAATTAATTTATCTTTTTGGTAATTAAACAATAAACAAGTAAGTAATAAAGTAAAATAATATTTATTAATTAACAGAAAAAATCGAAGGAATACTTTATTCCAAAGTCGCCAAAATCGAAATATGCTGTTCGGGCTTTGAAGATCACTTTCACATGACCATCATGGGAAATTAGTAAACGCAAAATGGGCATAATAGGAAATGAGAGTGAAAATATTACCGTTTATTTCAAATTATTTCTTGTTTTAAATCTTTCCCCAAATTGTTTCTGTTTATAGCAGATGGAAGAAGGTTGCAGGTGGTCTCCACTGACCTCCCTGGTTTATTATTATTATTATTATTATTATTAAACGAAAATAATGGTCAGCGCGAATAAACACAGGGTGAGTGCTTGAAATTACGGTAGTGCCACTTCTATCCGCATGCTGTGCGCGCGCTTTTTCCTTTAGCGGCATTCGCGCTGCCGAGCAGCCGGGCTTTTTCTGTGATCACCGCAGGCCGGAATGTCAATAAACGCAATACCTCGTTCAAATATTTTGTAATGGCAATTTAATCAACTTAAAGTTAAATACACAAAAATAATTAAATGCCCTTACTGGAGAGAAATACTTATATATCGATTATGTGATTTGTTTTGTGCAGAACACATGATTAGTAACAATCTAATTAATATATATTATATTAAAGGGTCATTTACATACATACAATAAAATTCTTATATATTTATATATTTAACACCTAAATCTTCACATATACTTGTGTAGCACCCGAACCTTTGATATTACATCCAAAATATCACTGTTACTAATTTTTTAAAAAGTAAAATACACACTTTCATATATAAATTTATGACAAAATGTATTATAAATATAAATATAAATTTTTGCGTGTTTGAATGTAAATATATTAAAATTGTGTGGTGTTGTTGATTTCATTTAGGACATATGATTCCGTATTATCTGTGAACCCATACAATTCAGGAGAGATCTTGGGAAAGAGGTGGCAAAGAGGTTAGAAATTTATCGAGATGGAGTTCAAGCAAGTTTTGCTTCTCCCCATTTTCCTCATACTTATATACCATAGAGCATGTGCTCGCACATGGATCTAAAGAAAAAATAATATATATATATATATATATATATATATATATATATATATATATATATATTATGTGTTGTATTATATGAATCCTAAGTAAACTCTTCATTGATAAGATCTACGGTATTGATGTCAGACGTCTAATAAATAAATGTTTACATGATAATGCAACAGAGCTCTTTAATCGAGCTCGATTATTCAGTCAGATAGCTATCGACAAGCTCCGAAGATTTTACTGGTACATACGAGCTTAGTAAGGAACTTGAGAAATATGAGCAAACTCAACTAAAGGAGCTCGCTTGAAGGCTTAAGATTGGTGAGCCCGGTAGGAGTAACTCGCATGAATGTTGAAGAGCTTCAAAATTACTCGTTAGGTCGTTTTGTGCGACAAAAAGCTCTGTAGCTTGTCACTACCAAAAGTACAACTATTAGGCACAATTGGCCCGGTCAGAGTCAGAACATCAAGTTCATGGTTAATAGGCTTAATAGATTAAAGAACATTTTAGTATTTAAGAAAGTTTATAGACTCACCAGAACTAAATGCATAAAGAACATTTTAATATTTAAGCTATCACGTTGCTAATGAACTTTATTTTTAGATACACATTTAGTTCTGGATTTTCATTACTCTTCAACAGAATAATGTAAGAAAATAAGGGAACACATCTTCTTTTTGCATGACTAGAGAGATGATAAGATCATAATAAACACTGCCCTATCAGGGTTTGTTTAAAGCAGCAATTGTTCATAATCAATTGAAATGTTTTTTTACCTCACTTTTGTGAGGGTTCACCCACTCACCTACATAAAACTCCCAAAACAAGATTAAGTTCCTTTGTACCTCAGCAGGACAAGTCCAAACCCTCAACTTTTAGTAGGGCTGGTTTATGTTTTTTTGACCTGGTGAGAGACCCAAGCTACTGATCTCTAATATTTATGCTTTCGTTTTATATATGAATTTATACTTCTTTTTAATGATATTTCTTTCTCTACAACGACACCAAAAACTTAAGTTCAATGCAAATAAAAGATTTAATGATATTATTATAAAATGAGATTCTACATAAGTATACGTATCATTATCAAGTAATATAGGACTTTATGATTAAGCCCCAAGATATCGAACCCACAGGAAAAAAATGTTAAATATTCTTAACATAGAAATCAGAGAAATAATTTTTTTACTTTTTAAGATAGATCTTACTCAAACTAAAAATAATATTATATGAAAGAACGTTCAATTCTTTTTGATACTTTTTTTTAATTTGAAATGAAAACAAACAACCACTATAACTACATTTCTGTAAAATGAAAGCAAATGCAAAGAAAATATCATTTTCCTTATTATGAATCAGTAGCAAGACATGGAATTTTGTTGTGGAAGTATCTAAAATGTGTTGTGCCAAATATAAGTAATTATATTTTTTACCTTTACTAGAGATGCTATAAAGAACATTGGTTAATCTATTGTTTTATTGAAACGGGTTAAGCAATAAAGATACTAGCTCTCACTCTAGAGTTTCCTCTTTTCCCTCCACATGGGGTCTACATCACGTATCAAAACATAAAACAATAAATCAAATTGAGGGCTTTAGCTTATCACTCGAAAGTCCTCTAATTCTACATCAATTAAAGTATATCTCCCTATTTATTTGTACTTAATCATATGAATTACATTCTCACCAATATAATCTAATGTGATTCTTACCGATTGTTAACTGAGACAATACCATACTGGTTTTTATATATTCTCACAACAAATATTAACATCGTAATATGTCAATCAAGAAGTAAATAAAGTGCAAGGTTTTGAATCATCAATTTCTTCCAACATTGATTTCCTATACTTCACACAACATCCTTCCATAACCTTATTACTTCATCATTTTAAGGAAAAAGATAAAGAAAAGTACTTAGAATTTAAGTAGAAAATACAGTCACAAGTTGGTTTAAAAGTAGAAATCATAGTGAAAACATAAGAAGTTTTAATTAAAAACCAAATATAATAACAAAGAGAAAGACTTATCAGAAAATTATCTCCACCAAACTCATGAAGTTTCTTTGAAAACTCTGCTTTTTCTTACAATAATCCTTTGAGGTTGAAGTCCGACTCTAAGGATTCCAAATCTCACTTCTAATCCTAATACAAAATATATTAAAGTAAGTAGAAATGGTGTAGTGGAGTAGTGCGTTAGTAAAAACTCTCTAACACAATAAACATAAACTACACACCCTCCAACAATAACCATTTTTCTGATCTTCAAGTCCTCTTTTTATAATTTTCCAACAGGTGCCTTTGTATCTCTTCAAATTGTGTCTAGATGCAATGAATCTTCCAAGAGATGCATCAATTCAAGAGTAAATTAATTTAATTTTGGCGCCAGTAAGAAGTTACCCATGTTTGTACTAAGAGATGCCTCAAACACCTCTTTAAAATGGCGTTAAATATTAAATAAATTCTCTTTAGTAACTGTCGCGCATAAGCACGAGGTCTCGACACTTAGCCATGAGGCTTCTGGCGTTTAAGCTTTAGGTCTAGGTGCATAACCGTGAGGCTTTGGCGCATAAGTCCAGGTCCAGGCACTTAGCTGGCATAGATCAATTATGCACCTTTCATTTTTGCTCTAAATGGTTCTTTTTCACTCTTTTTATCACAATCATTCATTTAATCATACCTGCAAGAAAATTATACAAAAAACCTTCCATTAAAGTACAATATCATCAAAAATAGGTATACAAATGTGTAAAAAATACTATATATTTTAGGTGTATCAGCTCCCCCCATGGATTAGACATGCTCCGGGTCACATATGAAATTCAAAACCCTAAGAACCTTTCTATGAACCCTAGGGACCACCATGACACCAAATTTTCAATTGGTGGGGGGGGTCTAACTACATTGATCCTTAGTCTCACCTAAGGCCTTCTCAACCCTAATTATCCCAAATATCTACATGAAGGGCCAACACACTAATTTGATCCCAAGGGCTTGATGGCACATGGATTACCAAATTAAATTGGGTCCAACCCAATTTAGAGTAAATTTTTGACCATTTTACTCCATTACAACAAAATTAAGCCCCACTCAAAGTGATCAACACATCAAACCACCTAGGGGCCAAATTGGCACCATGGGGTCGACCCTCCATAATTCACCTGATTATTTAATTAGGTGAATTATGGTAGCCCATTAAGCTTAGGTTCTTGAGCTAAAACTAAATACATTTAGCTTATCCCTAAATCCAAACCCAAGCCCATGTCCCATCATTCAAGGGTCATTAGTGACATAACCATGACACACTAAGACATGGGTAAAACAAAAACCAAACCAAAATAAATCCAAGCACTAAATGAAAAAGTTGCACCACTTACCATAAGGGGTTAACATGGCACCCAACTCAAAGGTAACCAAGCAAGGCCAATGTGGGTTAAACCAAACCAAAACTGGTTTTAGCAACCCACCAAAGGCCTCCCTAATCAGCCAAAGCAATTTTCCATGGCACCTTCACCTCCATTAGCAGCACCATGATCAAGGCATGAAAACTTGGAAAAGCTCCATTCCTCTGCTAAAAGCCTCTGAATTCTCTTCATATGATCTAAGGAGCCACTTGAGCTTCCCCATGCACAGCCAAGCTTCTCTCTTTGGCTCTCATGGCTATAAATAACCCAAAAATGAGGGGCATGCAACAACACCAAGCTCCCTATGAAGCCTCTCAAACTCCTTGCTCACAACATATAAAACCTCTGCACTGACTAAAGCAATTGATCCCCATCCTCAAGTCACTCCTTCCACTAAGAAACCCTAATTTTTCCATTGAAATCCAGGACATTTTTGGGCTCTGACATCAACCTTACCCAAACTTCAATCCAACCCTTCACAAGCTTCACGGAGACTTAGGCTCACTCCTCAACACAAAATCAAGCCTTCCCGATCCCTCCAACCCATCCCAACACCAACCCGAGCCACCTTTTAGCCTAGCTTATATTTAGAGCCAATTTTGGATCAAAATGAGAAGGTTTTTGGCATCAAGGTGAAGCTTCTCAACCATTCCAATCAAGGCCTCCCCTCTTGAATCAAGATATGGATCAAAATCCATAAATTGAGCCTGAGTTTGGAACCTTATGAAAAAATTCCAATGCACGTCCATCTACCAACATAAATAGGTTCATCATGATTAGATGAATATGTAGGAACAAACAACGAGTGATTTGGTTGAAAACCAAGTGAGATATTAGGGTTTTAACACAAACAAATCTAGGTTCTCTATCTAGTTGGGAAGATGAACCGATGCCATCTATTTCCATGTATTAGAAACTGATGACGATGATCGAGCTGGACCACTGAACTATAAGGGAAGAGAACATGAAATAGCGAGCCACCTCAGCACCAGCGTAGAAAGCGTAGTGAATTGGGATGAGATGTGTAGGGCTTTAGAGTGGACAAGGTTGATGCAACCATCATGTGGATAAGTAAGAAACTCAGGTTTTCTGAATTATTTAAATCTAGAAAATTAACTAAAACTTTAAAATTTCATATCTACCTAAATAAAATCACAAAATAAAATAAAAATACCCCTAGACTCAGGAAATAGAGGAGAAAATAATAAAAATAAAATAAAAATAATTAAATTGTATTTAATTTTAAATTAATTAAATACTCGAGAGAGTATTTTATTTATTAAAAATTAAATATAAGGTAAAAACATGAAAATTTTCAGGGATTCTTCCCTCCTCTCTTGTGGATATTTCCTGATTTTTCATAGGTCAATGGACTTCCCTAATATTAAAATGACTAATTTTCTACCAAATTTATAACTATTTTGAAAAATAATTATAAAAAATCTGAAAAATTAAAAATTAAAATTAACAAGAAAATTCAGGATAGTAATCCATAACCTTAAAATGACATTGTTTTCCCCTAAAAACCTAAAAATGAAATTTAGGAACCTAGTAGTAAAACTGTAAAATTAAAATTTTCCATCTTGCCCAAATTGTCCCCCAAATTTAATCTAGTGCACTTATTGAACCTCAAGGGCTTGACCAAATGAGGGTTTTAAGGGATTGACATCATGATTACCCCTTTAATCATGAAGCCACCCTTAACAACCTAGGTTGAACCAAAATTGAACATGACTCAGTTAAATTTGGCATAGGTCTGAACCCAACGTAGAACTAACACAAGTAGAATTAGATTGAACCCAACCAAATTGAAGTGAATTTAGGCCTGAAATCCAATCAGACCCGACCAAGTGAACACTTAAAAAATATTCAATTTTAATATGAATTTAATGATTATATTTGATGATATTACACTTTAAAAAATGTATTTTTTATATTTTTGATGCAGGTATACTAAGTTGGGCATTTGGAGCTTAAAGGAAGCAAAAATGAAGAAATTTGGAGTCAAAAGGTGACGTTTTCAAAAATTGCACTGACGCCAAAAGTGCCAAAATCTAGAGAAGACGACAGAATCCAAAAAATAAGGTGCCAACACTAGTGCCTAAAGCACTAGAATACAGAGAGCTCAACGCTTGAGCGCCACATTTGGCGCCAAAGCACCATAAATAATTATTTTTCCATATGCATTGAATTTGGACGAATTTTGATGGGATGTCAAAGGAAACTCTTGGAAAATTTGTCCCTAGATTATTTAAGAGTGTTTTTATGCCAGAATAAGAGAAAGGAGAAAAAGAGAGAAGAGTTTAGGGAGAGTGTAAAGATTTTCTCTAAGATTTGTTAGAAGAGAGGGAAAGTGAGAGATTTCTTTTTCATTACATTTCTAAGAGAGAATTGAGTGTTATTGTAAAGAGAGTAAGTTCTTCAAAGGAACTTCAAGGGATTTTCTTGGAGAGGAGATTAAGATAAGTTGTGTATTTTTTTTGTGTTGTTGTAAGAACTCGTTTTTATATATAAAAACCATGTTTTGTTATATCTTTCTCATGAATTTTGAGTTGTTTACTTTGTCCTTCTCCCTACATTGAGATATAATCATGTGAAGAATCCAAATTGTTTTGCAATGTTTTAAATTTCATAATTATGATGATTCTAACTTTGAACTTCATTTACTTATCGATCTGGACAATTGATTTGTTAAAATTTATTGTGAAACATATGACCCAAGAGGGCTATACTTTTCATAACTAAGAAAGAATCACATTTTATTTCATGCATGAGGCATAATTCATGAAATTGAGTACAAATAAATAAAAAAATATACTTTGATGGGTGTAGAATTGGAGATTTTAGGGTGACAGACTAAAATCCCCAATTTAGTCTAAGTGTTTAGAAACTAAAGCGAGATTTTAGCCCTCAGGCAAGTGGATCGTGGGAACTCTAAGGTGAGAGCTTGGTATCTTCCCAGAGTAACTGTGGATTTAGGGATGAAACTTTGAATAAGCCAATATTCATTTTTGATCTTAAAGAAGAGAAATAATAAGAATGCTTGATATACCTAAAATATATAGTGTTTTTAAATACAATTTTATACCTATTTTTGATGTTATTACACTTTAATGGAATGTATTTTTATGATTTTCTTTTAGGTATGATTAAAATGAGTCATTGTGATGAAAGAAGCAATAAAGGATCAAATTTAGAGCCAAAATTGAAAGGTGTGCAGATTAGGCCTCTGGTGCCTATGCGCCGGATGGCGGGCGCATATGCATCACAGTTAAAGTAACGAATTTTATTTGATTTTGGCTAAATTTTAAGTGGCTTTTGAAGCATCCTTTGGTTTAAACTTCACCAACTTCCTATCAGCGTCAAAACTCATTTAAAATTTGAACGTCTGGATGCATTCTTGATGGATACATTGAATCTGGACATATTTTGAAAAGACACTAAGGCACCTTTTGGAAAATTTTTAAAAGAAAACTTGAAGATCAGAAAAATAGCTGTTGTTGGAGGGTGTGATTAGTGTTAAGAGTCAAGTTTATGTTAGAGAGCACACCTTTCCACTTCACCACTTTTATTATCAATTGTATCTAGTTTTTATGAAGAGTAGAATAGAGATTCAGAGTCAACAAAGTTGGGCGCTGGTGCGATTTTTTTAATTTGCAAAAATTAATGAACTCAAATTCAGATTTATATATTGATTTAAATGATAATGAATCACATAATTAACACAAGTATACATATCGCTTAAGTAATACAGGGCTCTAATGGAGTCTTAGAAAATCGATCCCACAGGGAGGCTTTACTTTTATGGTGTAGCACAGAAATCTCTTATCGAATCACAACACAATTGCAAGTGGTTTACTTTTTAAAGTAAAGACAAACAAGTTCAGTTACTATATCTACCAAAGCACATTCTAAATTCTAGCAAGTTAAACTAACACAAGACTAAATTTATAACAAGTTCAGTTGTAAGAAAGAGTATTCCCCCTTTCCATTCATAATGTGATGATTATTATGACATAGATCGGTGATGCAAATGTATTGTTCCAAATAGAAGCATTCTTATTCTTTACCCATATTTCAGCATATAAAGAACATTGGATAATCCTAAGTCTAGTCCCCAAATCTGTGGTTAGACTGGGAGGATACTGGCTCTAACTCAAGAGCTCCCACTTCCCTTCACTTGAAGGCTAACTCTCGCTTCAGCTTCTAAACATTAGGACCAAATTGAGGATTTCAGTCTATCACTCTGAAATCTCTAATTTTAAACCCATCAAATTATATTTCCCTATTTATTTACACTCAATTCCCATGAACTTCACCATCCATGGAATTTGAATGTGACCTTCACTTTTGTTGTGGAACTCATAATCCTTTCGGAACATATGTTTTCCAAAACAATTAACAATTCAATTGGCTAGATCAAAAAAATAAATGAAGTACTAAGTGAAAAGGTCATCACACTATCCTCATAATAAATTGACACATCATTCCATTTCACAACATCAACACATCACATGAAAAGGAGAAAGACAAAGAAATCTACTCAAGAGTCATGAGGAAAAGATGACAAAACATGAATTTTATATATAAAAATAACGTCATACAAAGGAAGTAAAGTAAAGACTACTTATCTCAAACTCTTCCCCAAGCGAATCTCAAGGAATTCCTTTGACTCCTCTTCTTTCTTCAGAACAACACACAATTCTCTCTTTAGAATAGTAGGGAAAATGAAATTTCTCACTTTCTGTCTCCTCTCACACTCCTTAGAAGAGAAAATACAACCCTAACTTCCTACACAAAATGGAAAGAAAACTCTCTCTAAACTCTAAACTCTTCTCTTCTTTTCTTCCCCCCTTTGAAAAGCTCCAAAAGTGTTTAAATTCAGCCAAAAATGAATTCCCAAGAGTTTCCTTAAGCAACCTTTCAAAATCCGGTGAAATACATTGAATCTAGTTTAAAATCGGGATAGGGAGCTGTCCGGTGCTGGTAGGAGCGCCGTTTGGCGCATTACTCCTCTAAAAGGTCGTAACTCTCTGGAAACTAGCGCTATCCGACGCTGGTGACAGCGCTGTTTGGTGCTAGTTCAGTAAAATGCACTTTTGCCCTTTTTTGCTCCAAGTTTGCTCCTTTTCGCTTCCTTTTGCTCCAAAGGCCTAAAATCATTTTACATGCATGAAATCATAAAAAATTCCTTCCTTTAAAGTGTAATATCATCAAAAATAGGTATGAAATGAATAGTAAAAAGCTATCAAATTTTCAGTGGATCAAGATCTCCCAAACTTAACTATTACTTGTCCTTAAGTAATTCTAGTTAATACATAAAATTATGATCCAGTGCAATGAACTTTCTTTCTAGAATACCATAATTTTGATTTTGATAAGTTTAGTAGTAGAATTTTTAGAAAGATCTTTGAATAATTCAAGTAAATTCTGTAAGTGTAAGAATAACTAGTAATCAAGTCTAAGAGTTTTAGCTTTCTATTCATATCAAAAATGACTGTAGATTGCCCTATTAAGGCACTTAAAAGGATTACACGAAAAGAAGTTCATGAGAACTGACCCGACCGTAAGTAACGCAGTAATATATGCTTCCAAAAGATGACCAAAGCCTGACCTAATTTATAATAAGTGGCTAGTGTATAAATCAAAATATTGTAAATTTTAGAAATTACTTTACACACTAGGGGTACTACGCAAGTATATGTATCGTTTCAAGTAATATAGGGTTTTCTATTATAACCCAAGTATTGATCCCACGGGGAAAAATTATAGAAATAAATTTTCTAAATATTATATTTTAAAAATATCTTTTTATCCTTTAAATTAACTATAAATTACTATTAATTTACTAGATGCAATTAAAGAAAACAATACTAAGAGAATGATTTATGAAGACTATATAAAATAACAACTTTCTTTCCTTCAATTAATCTAAGATTTTAAAGATAATTTAATATTCGTTGGAGAATTTAATTTATGGTATTGTGCCAAATAGAAGCATTCCTATTCTTTACTCTTTGATCCAGGTGCAAAGAACATTGGCTAATTTACAGATCAGGTCCGGATGTATTGTTAGTAGTAATGGGTTAATCTAGACTCTCACTTCTAGATGTCCAAGGGTGGCTATGGTCGGCCCTACTACTGACCCATTCCTGATCTATAAATCAAATTATAAGAATTTAGCCTGTCACTCTAAAAACTTATCAGTTCTATGCTCTTTAAATCTTATCTTCCTATTTATTTGCACTTCACCTTGAATAGCCCGCACATAGCCTTCGACTACCCAAGGATTCATGTGACATTTACAAGTTAAGAGTTCTTCTCCTTCAAGGTCTCAAAACTCTTCAACAGGTTTTAAAAATTTAAATGGCCATTTTAAAAAGTAAAGTAAGATCAGGTATTAATGTCATCACAATGTTTTGAAAATATTTTGAATTTTAATTCTCCATCAAATCTTTATATTATCTTATCTATCTCTTCATGATTGAAGGAAGAAAGTAAACTAACTACTCAGAACACATTGAAAATAAATAGCAAAACATAATAAATAAACTTTGAATCAAATATAAAAATACTTATCTCAAATATTCCTTCTACAGATCTTCTGATTCCTACTGACTCCATAGTGTAATGAACTCTAGATGCTACAACTTGAAAGTAAGCTCACTAAACTAAACAAAAGTGGCCCTAAATTTCTCTCTCTAATTCTCTAGACTCTCTCTCTAATGAGATTTCTCTCTCTAAGAAGGCTAGAGGGGGTGGGGCGAATGGGGGGCGATTTTCTTTGAAGGAGTGGACTCCTATTTATAGGCTCCAAGGGTTTCCTTGAGGCACCTCTTCAAAACATGTCCAAATTCAATGAATCTTCTAGAAGGTCGGTCTGGCGCCTAGGTGCCGGAATCTGGCTCGTAGGCTCCCGACACCGCGTCTAGTTCTTCGCACCTCTTCGCTTTGGCTCGCACCTCTTCGCGTTTAAAACCGTTTTGGAGCATCCAAATGCAATGTATCACATGTCATATTATCAAGGAACAACTGCCAGTCTTCTAGAATGTCCAATAACTACTCACTCTGTCAAAATAACAGTCCAAAAGTCGTTAAAAACTTGACAATTTCTGTATCGAGTCTGGCGCTTAGGCACCAGTTTCTGGCGCCTAGGCGTCAGGCCATATTTTTTCTTCTTTTTGTATTTTGCTCCATTTTTGCTCCCTTTTTATCATTTTCCTTTTCTAGACCTTTTCACATCACCTACATCCAAAAACACAAAAACACAAAAATACCTTTCATTAAAGCATAATATCCTTAGAAATTGATAAAAATCAAGGCATAAAAATATGTATTTTTCTTCATGGATCAAAATCCCCCAAACTTAAATGTTACTTGTTCTCAAGTAACTCTTTTTACTATATAAAATATAACCTTTGGAATAAAAGACAAATATTTAAGATTCCTTATAATTTTTGATTTTATAAAGTTTTTAGTAAATTATTAACCTAATTTCACTAACTTGGTTTAATTTTAAGAATTTAAAGAATATTCAACTACTAAACCATAAGATTTCAAACTTTCATTCATTTTGAAAATAATAGAAGCTCATTATATTAAGATCTCATAGATTATTTACAAGAAAAAGATTTTCTTAAAAAATCAATTTTAAATGAATATTCATGTATAAAAATTAAGTAAGATATGTAACTAGTTTTCTTCCTATAAGATAATTCAAGTGAAGCCAATTTTTGATTAGGCATTTCCTCAAGCTTCTCCTCTCTTTTCTTTTTTTTTCTTTTCTTTTTTTTTATATATAGAGAGGATTAATATATCTGGATAGCCTGTTAATGGTTTTGAACTTCACTATCCTTAACATATATTTTTAAAACTTATACATTTTCACTTAATTATTATAACATAAATAAGAATTCAAAAAGATTTCCAATCTTTTCTTTTTCAAGTGATAATTTTTTATTACTTAATATTTCTAAATTCTATCATTTCTATCATGAATAGAAAATTTCTTTAATCTTATTCTTCCTTAAGTTAAATAATTCTATTCTTAAAATCAATCAAAGTTAGTAAAACTTTAGTTAATTTCACTAAATTGTTTATAATTTCAAAAATAAAAGTGGTCTCAAATAAATTCTTTATTCCTTAAGTTATGTTAAAAAGTTTTTATTTTTAAGAAAATATTAGCTCTTTAAGGACAAATAAAATTTAAATTTGAATGTATTTCCCTTCCCCCAAACTTAAGTTTTGGTACACTTATGAAAATTTTGAAAGTATGAGAGAAAGAAAATCATAAGAATTTTTATAAGTATGTAAAAACAATCTTAAAAAGAAAAATTAACTTTCTAAACATGTTTTTATGAATAATTAAGATAAAATTGAAGCATGTATAAAAAAGTAAACAGACTAATTTTTTATTATACTAAATTTGAAACAAAATTAAAGCAGAGCAAAATTACTAAGTTTTAAACAGTAGACTAAAACAAACAAATAAATTAACTCTAACATCAGTCTCAACACAATATACCAAAAATATTTTAACCAGAAAATCCATCTACACAAGTACATAAACTAAACAACATACATCAAACATAAAACTAACAAACAATCCAAACAAAACAAACTAACAACAGCGTAACACTACATAAAGATCTCTCTACTACTAATCACTAGCTGCCTCATCGTCAACATCATCACCAAAGGAAAACTCAACGTCCTTAGGATCAATAAATGGTGTAAAGCTAGGAAAAGTAGGGAAACTCACATCATGTTCACCCTTCAGAAATCTGACTAGGGCTTCATCGTAATCTGCATCGTAACTACTCTTCCTGCGGGTATAGTCGGAAAGATGATCCGAGTTTCTTGTCGATAGTATCCATCTGCCGGTGAGTACGAAACAACTCCTGCTGTTGCTCTCAAAGCGATCATGCATGGACTCCCGGAAACTAGATGGTGGCTCGAGTTCGAAGTAGAGGGCGAGAAGTAGAAGGTGCATGCGGAGTATATGCGAAGTAGAAGGAGCGGTCGATCTCTTCCCTCGAAGACGATCATAGATACTAACACTCTCACTGCACGATTGGATTGGTAGTCTTTAACTTCTCCTCGGAAATATCAGCATCGACTCCATCATTAACACATAACGAATAAATCGAAAAGGAAATCCCAATCCAACAGAAGTGCTGGATCTCGCAATAGAATCCACAGATTCATAAATAATAATGTCAACGTCTATAGGCTTCCTCTCTTGAATGTAGTAGTTCAAGATCGCTCGATCTTTAGTTACTTCACTCAGATGATTGGAAGGTAACAATCTCGCAGAAATGAAATAGTGCCATGCTTTTGAAATACCATTTAGCTTGGAAGATTTGAAATTTACCCTTTTACCGTTCCTGATCTTCCAAGATCCGATGCAGTCGATCGAATAGGCGATAATCATATCCAAATCACCCTCAGATGGTGATAATCCAGAATAATAACACTCAATCGTCGGTGGCAGGCCATAGAATATGTTGATTCTTTCTGGAGTAAATCCTACTATGATTCCTCTAACAAAGACTTCAGAATCCTCCTCATCCAGAAAATTTGCATAAAATTCTCGAACAACCGGGATAACAACAATAGCAGTGAAGTAACAAAATCGTTACCAGTTGTGCGCAACGATAATGTTTTCGATCATCTCCCCAAGATGATAGAAACTTCGTTCCAAGATGAACTTTCTCACCGACGCAAGTTTATGGAAACGAAAATGCGCAGCTGCAATTGGAAATTTGCTGCTATCAAAATTTTCTCGTCCCTTCCCGCGCTTAGATTTTGGAGCCATCTAAACATGAAAGAAAACAAGAACAAATTTAGGAATCAAAGATTTAAACTCTTTTTAAGTTTATTAAACTTAAAATAAGTTTAAAAATCCAAAGAAATTACTAAAAATCAAATTTTTTTTTTCAAAATTTCGGTTCTTAGCAAAAACTAGGAAAATCTATGGTGAAAATCGAAAATAAATGGTTTAAAGTGTAGATTTGACCTTGAGACGATGAAATCGAGTGGTTTCACTCTCAAATCTTTAATTTATTGACCTTAAAATGGATCTAAAGGGTGTATTTTCATGAAAATGGGGATGAAGATGAAGCTTAGGCGTCAAAAATGGCTTTTGGGGGTTTAAAAGGTAATTTTCGGGTAGCAGGCCGAACTGGCGCTTAGGCGCTAGACTCTCCTTTCATAAAAAATTATTTTTAAATTTAATTTTCCACCAAAATTCATAAATTCAACTTCCAATTACTCATATTAGAGTAGGGCTTCAGTTTCTAGCTTCCAAAACATTTTCTAAAAATTTTAAAAATTAAATATTAAATCCACCAATCAAACACTAAGATTACATTAAACTCACTAAATTCCATTCATAATCTTCAATGTTGACTCAATACATTCCAGATAAGTATTATACTTGATTCAAGTTTCTAATACACACTCAAACACAACAATTTCTAAGCAAAAACAACACACATTGAACATGAAAGCAAATACACAAACAAACACAATCGATTCTCTAAATCGATACAATGACTCAACAAAAAATATAATAACTAACCCGTTACCAGAATATTCAATCTTCACAAGGGAAATTGTGAATTCTACTTGGAAAGAACACTAATGCTCTCGGGAAATCCGTAGTCGTCTTTTCGTCAATCCACTTGTTCTTCGCATACATTTCAACTTGAGCATCTTGATAAGTCGCAAAATGATCAAATTGAAGTTTCATTTGCCATTCTAGATATTCAATCTGATGAAACATCTCATGAAGGCGATCTCCAATTCTTTTAAAATCCACTTCAAACTTATCCAAACACTAGAGATTTTTTCTAAACTTACAGCGATGAAACCATTGAAGTAGGGTTGAGGATCCTTAGAAACCTTGTCTCTAACTTCTTCTTCATGATTTCTTCCTTCCATTTCTTCAAAATTCTCTCAAATCTCTCAATAATGAAGTGCAAGGGACGTAATTCTGATTGCTTGATGGTTAGAGAAGAGAATAGGTTGATTTATAAGGGAAAATTGTGTGAAAAACTGAAAAATTCAGTTTTTGCACGTCCCAGTAACCGTGGTGCTTAGGCGCCGAATCTGGCGCCTAGGCGCCGGACCTATTGATACATAGTTGATTCTGGCGCTTAGGCGCCGAGTCCGCAGCGCTTAGGCGCCGAAACTATGTTCAACTCCTTTTCGCCTAATCGTCGAATTTCAAAATTTCGTTCTCCAAGATAGGTATACTATCTTGGTAAGAGTAATTTAGACTCGACAACACACATCGTAAGCAATCATAATGAAGGTTAACTTGATCTCTTTTTACTCATATTCAAAATAGAGTGATCCAATTTTTAAATTTACATACTTTAAAATAATTTTCAGCCTAAGTTAATAAAGACTTATAAGCATCAAATTTTTCTAAAGTAATATAAAATTAATCAAGATCGAGGCATAACCTTACATTAAAACACAAAAACACTCAAAACAAAAGAAAAATATGGATTGCCTCCCACAAAGTGCTTGGTTTAACGTCGTCAGCCCGACTTAAGTAAATCTTTAATCAGGTTGACTCAATTTATAAGCCTCTTTATAAATCTTTTTAATGTCTCCCAAACAAGGCTTCAATCTTAATCCATTTACTTTAAAAATTTTCTTGTTTTGGGATCTTTAATATCCACAGCTTCATAATGGTATACTTTCTCAACTATATAGGGTCCAATCCATTTAGATCTTAATTTTCCAGGAAAAATTTTTAAACGAGAATTAAACAATAATACTTTTTGTCCAGGCTCAAAATTTTTTCCTAAAATTTTCTTGTCATGTAACATCTTCATTTTCTCTTTATAAATCCTCGCATTTTCATATGCTTCATTTCTTATTTCTTCCATCTCATTTAATTGCAACAATCTCTTTTCTCTTGCTTTATTCAAATTAAAATTAAACTCCTTTATCGCCCAATAAGCTTTATGCTCAAGTTCTATAGGTAAGTGACAATGTTTACCATAAATTAACCGGTAAGGTGACATCCCGATTGGTGTCTTATAAGCTGTTCTATAAGCCCATAATGCAGAATCAAGTCTATCAACCCAATCGGTTCTTTTAGGATTAACAGTCTTCTCTAGAATTCTTTTAATTTCTCTGTTTGATATTTCAGCCATTCCACTTTTTTGTGGGTGATAAGCAGTTGCTATTCTATGCTTGATTCCAAATTTTTGTAGTAATGATTGAATTCATATATTCCTAAAATGACTTCCACCATCAGTGATAATTACCTTAGGCATTCCAAATCTTGAAAATATCATTTTCTTTAAAAATTTAGAAACACATTTGGAATCACGAGTTTGGTAAAGCAACGACTTCGATCCACTTTGAAACATAATCGACTACTAATAAAATATAAAATTTTCGAAATGATGGAACAAATGGTCTCATAAAGTCTAAACCCCATATATCAAAAATTTCGACTTCAATATATAGTTTAAAGGCATTTCATTCTTCCTAGATATTTTTCCCATCCTTTGACATCGATCACATGTTTTCACATAATGTCTCACATCATTAAATAAGGTAGGCCGATAAAATCCAGAATTTAAAATTTTAAATGCGAGTTTATACATGCCAAAGTGTTCTCCAAAATCGGAATCATGACATTTTTTAATAATAGCAAAAGTTTCTTCATAAGGTACACATCTTTGAATCATAGAATCTTTTCCAATTTTAAATAAATGAGGTTCTTCGCAGATATAAGATTTAACATCATATTTAAATTTCTTAATAAATTTGTTGTCCAAGTCATTAGGTAAAATATTGCTAACTAAATAATTAACAATATCAACATACCAAGGTGTTTTATATTCTTGAATAGCATATAAAGATTCATTAGAAAATTTCTCATTTATATTTTCTTCCGAAATAATATAATTTTTAATTCTAGACAAATGATCAACAATTTGATTTTCAGGTCCTTTTCTATCTACTATTTGAAAATCAAATTCTTGTAGAAGTAAAACCCATCTTATCAATCTAGGTTTAGAATCCTTCTTAGATAATATATATTTAATAGCGAGAATGATCAATATGAGCTATGCATTTAGTACCGAAGATATGGTCTAAATTTATTAAAGGCATATCTTATAGTTAGAAGCTCTTTCTCGGTGGTAGTTGACCTACAAATTTATATTATGATATTTTAATTTGATTGCAACGAAGCCAAAAACTTGACCCCGCTATATTATATGTATAGAATTGTAATTTGTTTATGTTGTGGATGCTACGCAAGTATACGTATCGTATCGAAGTAATACGGGGCTCTAGTGGAGTCATGGTTATCGATCCAACGGGGAAAGCGAAAATTAAATAACGAGCTAATTTTAAAATAATAATAATAAAATAGTATACGAAAATTTGGAGTTCTAAATTTAAGCGCAATAAAGTAAACTAAGTATTCTAATCAGGTAACTTAACTAAGTAGAAAATTAATACTAATTGCGAGTGCGGGAAATTAAACGTAATTGCTAAATAAGTCTTAGCTATTCGGAAAAAGTATCATTCCCCTTGTTTAGAAATTTAAGTGATTGATGAATTTAAATAGATAATGTTAAGGTATTGTGACAAATAGGAGCATTCCTATTCTTTACCCTTTAGTACGAGTGTAAAGAATATTGACTAATCCTATGTTTGATTACTGAATGCTACGGCTAGGCCGGGAGGATACCGGTTGCCACTTCGAGCTCCCACGTTCCCCTCGCACGAGGGCTAACATCTACACTTCGACTCTCGAAGCAATAGGATAGAATTGAATATTTTAGTACGTCACACTAAAATGCTCGATTCTACGCCCGAGTGATATTATTTCCATATTTATTTGCACCCTCCTTTCAAGGCTTTTGAATTTCCCCGAATATCAGATGTAATTTTTACTATAGTTGATAATCAACATATTTTAACAAATCAAATGGCCAGTTTGAAAAGTAAATTAAGTTTTAAGTAAAATTTATCACACTTTATTAATATATAAAAATACTTCTATTTTTAGTTCATCAAATCACTTAATTTCATAACAGGGAGAAAGACTAAATAAACTACTCAGAATGCATGGAAATTAAACTAAGCATGGATTTCATTTAAAGTTAAAAACAATAAATACAAATACTTATCTTAATTTATCCCCAAGCGGACTCCTCGCGGTTCCTTTGACTCTTCCTTCCAATACAGCACGACTCACTAACTCACTAAATACTCACTAAAGACTCAAAATAACTCACTTATAACACTTAGAACACAAAGGCGCACACTAAATGACACTAAATAACTCAAAAGTAACACACAAATAACACAAAAGTAACACACAAAAGACTTAATTTCGGCTTCATATATAGAGGTAAGCGAAAGGACAAGAGGTGTGTAAGCATCCCTTCAAAAAGTGTCCGGGTTCGATGTATACGCACCATTTGAACTAGCTCGCCATCGGCGACGAACTACTTCGTTGTCGGCGAGGCTTCTAGAATATCTTCAGCCGCTCTAGCTCGGCTGTCGGCGGGCTCGGGCTCGTTGTCGGCCGAGACGAGTTATAAATTCTTCGGAATTTTCTTCTCGTAACCTCGCCGTCGGCGAGCTCGATCTCGTCGTCGGCGACTCGGCCTAAATTGCATGATTTTGCTCCAAATTCGCTCCTTTTTATGATTTTTGCTTTTATCACCTAAATTCTTCATTCACTACGATAAAATAAAGAAAATACCCTTCTTTAAAGTGCAATTTCATCAAAAATAGGTATGAATTTCTTAATAAATTTTTCAGCGATCAAAATCTCCCAAACTTACTTTTTACTTGTCCTCAAGTAATTTTTAGTACTACATAAAAATAATGAATTTTATAATAAGATTTTTCAATTTAAATAACTATGAATTAGATTAATTAATATCATAATAAAGTTAAATAAAAATAATTCATGTAATTTAATTAATCTTATAGAAATAAATTATTTAGTCATCGAGTCTAAGATTTCTAGCTTACTTATTCATTTCGGGAATGACTATATTTAAAAGAATAACTACTTAAGATATTCATATGATAAGAAATTCAAGAAAATACTATTAGGTAAAATTCTAATCCATAAACATAAGTTTGGAAATATCTAAGTTTTTCCCTTTAGGTTAAATCAAATGAAGCCAATTTTTGATAAGGCATCTCCTCAAGCTTCTCCTCATTTTTCTTTTCTTTTTTTTTCTTTTTCTTTCTTTTTTTCTTTTTCTAATGAGGATTACTATATCTGGAGAGCCTGTTAATAATTTTGAACTTCATTTTCATCTTCCTAAATTTGAAACTTAGGAATATTTCTTAGCTTATATATACTTCATAGTTTTTACTTTATTGATTTTCAATCTTTTCTTTTTCACTTGAATACTTAAGAATTAAAATTTTAGAATATAGTTTTCCTTACTAAAAATAGTTTACTATATTCTTATTCCTTTTAACCAAATATTTTATTCTATTTAATTAATTAAAGTACTAGAAATATTTTATTTAACCTTTTATAATAATTAAATAAAATAATTCATATGAAATTGAAAAATTTGCTATAAAAATCATTTTATAATAATTTGAAAATAGAAATTAAGAACAAGTTAATAACTAAATTTGTATTTTACTTTCCCCCAAACTTAAATTTTTATATCTATTCTAAATATTGAATAAGAAGGAAAGTAAATAAATCATACCTTTGAAGTTTAGGTATTTCTTATCTTTGAAATTTTTGCAGGCTTTTTCATTTTTCATTGAACCTGTATTGTTAGTATTCTCCATATATATATAACAATTTAAAGAAAATGCAGGGATAAAACCTAAGATAAGTATTAAATATAACAATTAAAATAACTCTACACTACACATATGAATTACTAACATATTAAAAACAATTGAACTAATAGATTAACAATTCTAAAAACTTAAAACAATACAAAATAAAATAAAAACATATTTAAGAAAACTAACATCCTAATTAACATAAAAACAAATGCAATTAACTAACACAAAAATAAAAACTAACTACTATAACAATCCAAGCAGATTAATCTAATTAAAATCAAATGTCACAAAATAAAGTACTGAATATTACAAACATATACAGTCCTCAAAATAACTTACATCAAACAAGTAAAATAAAGAAAGTCCTAATCTTCAGCATCAATATCCCAAACTATATCATCTCCTCCCCGATTCGTAAGGCTGCGAGAAGGCCGAAGCAAGGTGATGCGAGTGTACACAGGGCATTCGGAAAGACTACATCTAAATCTCCACTCCTATAACAACGTTCGACTTCATAATATGCAATCTCGTATTCGAATGTCGTCGGAGGTATTCACTATCATAATCATGTCTCCTCTCCGGATTATCAATCCTTTGATCAAAATGATCAAACCTTCTCCCCATGGTCTCTCCAACCGCTCAAAACTCCTCCTATGTAGAGTCAATTCATTCATCGGATCTTGTAAGGTAGGGGTGGTAGGCTCGGGAGGTCCATAGCTAGTAGAGGGTATATCTCTACTTGGTCGAGTAAAATAACTTCTTACTCCTGCTCTCCACCCTTCATGGGACTCATACTTCTTAATGTTAGCAGCTGTAAGTGGTTTCATTGGTTCCACCCATTCTTCATCATCTCTAGCCTCGACTCCGGAAAGTTGGCGGAGTGCGAAAATCAATCCGGGGTGGCCCCGATCCGGCTCAATCTCATTTTGAGGAGTGGCCGGGATATTACGATAAATAACTCTCCCGATGTTGATGCTTACATTATTCGAATGCGAAATTCGAGATTGCTCTATCTCGTGTTACCTCACTATGGTGATATGTGGGTAACGAGTAGAACAAATAAAGTAATGCCGAGCCTTGGAGATCGCATTTAATTTGGAAAGAGGAAAATTCACTCTTTCCTGCTGCTTTATTTTCCATACTCCTGTCCCATCAGTGAGAAAGTTAATGACTTCCTCCAGTGGTCCTTCCATCGTTCCAAAAGTTTCATACTCGCTAAAGTGCGAGTCATGTACTTCATAGAACGCATTAATTCTAGCAGCATTAAAATCTACAAAAAAACCCTCGTACCTTTACGAGTGCATCTTCGGCGACGATCAATTGGCATAAAATTCTTTCACCACTTCTACGGTACTCTATATCTGAACATAACAAAAATTTTCCCAGCCTTGTTCCTTTATAATCCGCTCTACTTCTCCTCCCGAATTTTTAAATACTCGATCCGCAATGCATTTTCTTCCTTGTATATTTTCAAAATATTTTGCTTGTGCTCGTGCATTAATGAATCGGTTTTCGTCGAACTCTACTCGACGTTTCTGTCGTGGAGCCATTCGATCGATCTGTGAAAATCATAAAAAATTTTGCTAAACTTAATAATAATACTAAGAAGGCTTCCTGCAACATTTGTAAGCAATTTAAATCAAATTCCATGAATTTCCACCGAATATTTCTTCCACATTTTGATTTTTCCCAAAATTTGTAATGTGGTGAAAATACATGGTGAAAATCAAAAATTTTTGCATAGGAGTGAAGCTCTTACCAAGAGAAGATGAAATCCGGTGTTTTTAAGTGATGAAATCACTTCAAATCCAAGATCTCTCAAGCCCTAGGTTAGTTTTTGCGAAAATTGGAGGTTAGGGATGATGAATAGTGTTTTTGACCGGTCAAATATATGTTTTTTTCCTACCTCGCTGTCAGCGAGATTTTAAAATAATGTCCAATTTCACTCTAAATCGAATAATTTCATTTCTCATCATAATGGTTCGAATATGTGACGATTCTTAATAATAATTGAGTAGTAAAGTTTCAATAATATAGATTAATTATTAAAATACAGTAAAAATAGATAACTAATATGGGTTGCCTCCCATAAAGCACTTGGTTTAACGTCGTCAGCCCGACCTAATTTCAATTATTAATCAGGTTGACTAAGCATTAAAACCTCTTTATAGTTAGGTCTTATACCTTCGAAATATGGTTTTAATCTATGTCCATTAACTTTAAATTTATGTCCAGTTTTTGGATCTTCGATTTCTATAGTTCCGTATGAAAATAATTGAGTTATGGTGAAAGGTCCTAACCATCGAGACTTCACTTTTCCAGGAAATAATTTCAATCTAGTAATATATATCAAAACTTCATGTCCTGGTTCAAAATTTCTCTGATTAATCTTCTGATCATGCCATAATTTCATCTTTTCTTTATAAATCCGATCATTATCATATGATTCATTTCTTAATTCTTCCAATTCATTTAATTGCGACAATCTTTTCTCACCGGCTTCCTTCATATTATAATTAAATTCTTTAATCGCCCGATATGCTTTATGTTCTAATTCAACTGGTAAGTGGCATGTTTTTTTATATATAAGCTTGTAAGGAGTCATTCCAATCGGAGTTTTATAAGCGATCCTATAAGCCCATAATGCGATTGTCTAATCTAATAGACCAATCTAACTTATTTGGGTTTACTGATTTTTCTAAAATACGTTTAATCTCACGATTGCATACTTCGACTAATCCGCTGAGTACGTGGATGATAAGCGATGGATATCTTATGAGTAATATTGTATTTTTCTACTAGTTTGTGAATATATTTATTTCTAAAATGAGTTCCTCCGTCGAGTGAAAATCACTCTAGGCATTCCAGAATCTAGTAAAAATATTTTTCATCGAAATTTTGAAACACTCTTAGCATCACACCTAGGTAAAGCTTGTGCCTCGATCCATTTGGAAACATAATCGACAACTACTTAATATATATGAGTTTCCAAACGAAGGAATAAAAGGTCCCATAAAATCTAATCCCCATACATCAAAAATTTCAACTTCTAATATAAAATTTAGAGGCATTTCGTTTCTTCTAGATATATTTCCTACTCTTTGGAATTTATCGCAAGTTTTAATATATCTGTATACATCTCTAAATAGAGTAGGACAGTAAAATCCAAATTATAGAATCTTTTAAGCAGTTTTATCAGTCCTAAAATGTCCTCTAAAATCAGAATCATGACATTTTTGAATAATTGGTTCAGTTTCTTCATAAGGTACACATCTTCTAATAATTAAATCCTTAAATTGCTTATATAAATATGGTTCATCCCAAAAATAGGTTTTCGTATCATGGATGAATTTTTTTCGTTGTTGCAAAGTTAACATAGGTGGTAAAATATTACTAACTATATAGTTTACTATATCGGCATACCATGGTATTTTCCACTCATTGATACTATATAGTTGTTCATCGGGAAAAGCATACATAATTTCATTTTCAATATCGGATAATTCATGATTTTCTAATCTTGATAAATGATCCGCAATTTGATTATCGGTTCCTTTCTTATTAACGATCTCAAAATTGAATTCTTGCATTAATAGCATCCATCTAATTAATCTTGGTTTGGAATCTTTCTTTTGCATTAAATATTTGATAGTAGAATGATCGGTATGCACGATACATTTTGTTCCGATCGGATAAGGTCTAAATTTATTAAAACCATATACTACCGCTAATAATTCTCTTTACTGCAATTGTATAATTTATTTTAGCATCATTTAGAGTTTTACTTAGCATAGTATATAACTTTAAAAATCTTTTCATATCTTTGCCCAACAAGCTTGCTCCTACGACATAATCACTAGCTTCACACATAAGCTCGAATGGTTTCTCCCAGGTTAGGTGAAACTATTATAGGTGTTGTAATTAATTTTTCTTTTAGGAGTTCAAAAGCATTCAGGCATTCGATTGTAAATTCAAATTTCTTGTCCTTTTCGAGAAGTTGGCATAGAGGTTTAGTAATTTTTGAAAAATCTTTTATATATCGTCTGTAGAATCCAGCATGTCCAGAAAACTTCTTACCCTTTTACCGTAGTTGGAGGTGGTAATTTAGCTATAACTTGAATTTTTGCGGGGTCCACTTCCATGCCTTTTTCGAAATTTTATGCCACTAATACAATGCCGCCAGCAACCATAAATTGACATTTCTCCCGATTTAGAACTAAATTTGTTTTCTCGCATACTTCTAATACTTTTTCGAGATGAGTTAAGCATGTGTCGAATGATGTTCCAAATACGAGAGAAATCAACCATAAATACTTCTATTCCATTGTCGATTAACTTACTAAATATAGACATCATACATCTCGGAATATTGCTTGGTGCATTACATAATCCAAAGGCATTCTTCGAAAAGCGAAAGTTCCATAAGGACTAGTAAATGTAGTTTTTCTTGATCCTCGGGAGCAATTTGTATTTGATGATAACCGGTGTATCCATCTAGAAAACAAAAATACTTATGTCAGACTAATCTATCTAACATCTGGTCTAGAAATGGTAAAGGGAAGTGATCTTTTACGAGTGGCGGTATTTAATTTCACATAATCGATACATATACGCCTGACCAGGTAACTTGTCTTATAGGAATAAGATCGTTATTTTCATTGACGATGACGGTCACTCCTCCCTTCTTAGGAACACGGTGGATTGGGCTTACCGACAGCATCGTCGAAATAGGATAAATGATACCATTATCTAACCATTTTAAAATTTCTTTCTTAACTACTTCTTTCATTATCGGGTTTAATCTCCTTTGGGGATGCTGCTTTAGGTTTATGTTCATCATCTAAAATAATTATATGCATACGGATTGAAGGACTAATTCCTTTAATATACTGCTAAAGTCCGACCAAAAGTTTTCTTATATTATTTTAAAGTTTCTAAAAGTTTTTGTTCTTGAGATTCGTTTAATGCGGATGAAATAATAAGCTGGTAAAGTTGAAGAATTACCTAAATAAGCATATTTCGAATGATCGAGTAATATTTTTAGCTCGAAGTTCGGGAGGTTTAATAATTGATGGAACTATATTCTTGTCAGTGTTTTCAGTATTATCCAAAAATTCAAATTTTTCCTGAATATAATCTAGTTCTTCATTATTATCTTCAATTAATTCAATATTTTCTTTTTCTAAATTATCTTCATAATATTCCTTAAAATGTTCTTGTTGTAATTGTTTAAGTATTTCCATCCGAAAACATTCATCATCTTTTTCTAGCGCAGGATATTTCATTGATTTTGCAATATTAAAGGTAACTTTTTGGTCATTTACTCTCATAGTTAATTCTCCTTTCTGAACATCGATCATAGCTTTTCCGGTAGCTAAAAATGGTCTTCCTAAAATGATAAGAATTTCTTTATCTTCCTCCGTATCTAAAACAATAAAATCAGCTGGGAAGATAAATTTATCCACCTTTACTAACACATCTTCGATAACTCCCTTAGGATAGGTAGCAGAACGATCAAGTAATTGAAGGGTTACTTGAAGTAGGTGTAATTTTTCCTAATCCTAATCTCTTAAAAATCGATAGAGGCATTAGATTGATGCTTGCTCCTAAGTCACACAAAGCTTTTCCATAAAATTTTTCTCCTATAGCGCGGGGTATAGTGAAACTACCGGGATCTTTCAATTTTTAGGAAGCTTCTTCGAATAATAGCACTACACTCTTCATTAAGTGCGGCTTGTTTCATTATCGGTGAATTTTCTTTTCTTATTTAAAATATCTTTCATAAATTTTACATAATTTGGCATACGATCTAAAGCTTCGACAAAAGGTATATTGATTGTTAATTTCTTTAGTATTTCGAGGAATTTAGCAAATTGTTTATCTTTTTTATGTTGAGCTAGTCGTTGAGAAAATGGTGGTGGAGGTGTTTCAATGAAATTTTCATAGGTATTAAAGGATGTTCCAAGTTTGAATCTTGTTGAATTGTTTCCTTTTCAATTTCCACTTCCTCTTTTTGGCTTTTAAGTTCTTTTTGACTTTGAGGTTCTAATTCTTTTCCACTCCTTAGTTGTATTGCTTTAATTTGTTCTTTTCCTTGATCTTTAGGATTTATTTCCACATTACTATGAAAAGTTCCAGGTATTCTATTATTTAGTGCAGTAGCAATATGTCCAAGTTGAGTTTCGATATTTTTAATAGATTTTCCTTGAATTTGTAATTGATTTCCTTGAATTTGTAGTTGATTTCCTTGATTTTGTAGTTGATGACCCATATTCAAAATTAATTCATCCATAGATAATTTCTTATTTTTGAATTGTGGGTTATTGTTATTAAATCCGAGTGGGTAATTAGGTTTATAATTTGGATTTGCTTGATTAGGTTGATTCATCCATTGTTGATTAGATGTGTTATTCCAATTAAAATTTGGATGAGTTTTCCAGCCGGGATTATAATAGTTTGAATAAGGGTTATTAGTTACTATTATTAATAGCATTTAAAGTTTCATAATTAGATTGAGATTCTATGATTTGTCCGAGATGAGTTTTCTTCAATGTAGGAGAGTAGTTCATTCCAAAATGATCTAATTTCTTAGATATAGCGGCAATTTGAGAAGCTAACATAGATATTGCATCGTTTTCATGAATGCTTGGCTATTTTTTCGGATTTACTCTATCGGCGAGCCATTGGAAATTATTTGTTGCCATTTCTTCGATTAGTGCATAAGCTTCATCGAATGGTTTAGACATTAATGAACCTCACGTGACGACATCGATGATTGATCTTAAAGATCCTACTTAATCCATTATAAAAGGTTTGAATAATCGGCCTGATACGGTAGTGCATGATGTGGGCATTTCCTAAGAAGTTCCCTAAATCTCTCCCAAGATTCATATATTGATTCTCCATCTATCTGACAAAAAGAAGTTATATCATTTCTAAACTTAGCATTTTTGGATGGTGGAAAATATTTGGATAGAAATTTTGTGATAATTCTCCCCAAGTTTTAATAGATCCGAGTCTTAACGAGATTCGACCACATTTTAGCCTTATCCCTTAATGAAAAAGGAAGAAGTCTAAGACTTATAGCATCGTCGAGATACTCCTTGATATTTAAAAGTAGCACGAAGTTCTAGAAAACTAGCAAGATGTAAGTTAGGATCTTCGAGTAGGTGAACCACTAAATTGATTGTTTTGTACCATTTGGATAATTGCGGGTTTAAGTTCGAATGAATTAGCGGCTACATCGGGGTTTTGAATAGTTAAATGAATTTAATCGATGTAGGGTTGGCATAATCTCTTAATGGTCTTTGTTGGTTCATATTTTGAATTTCAGGAATATTTGCCATTTGTGTTAAATTTATAGTTTGTTTCTTTTGTTTTCTAATTCTTTTAATTGTACGCTCTAATTTAGAATTGTAAGGTATTAAATTTTCGTTTCCAAATTTACGCATACAATTTTAGAATAGGTATTAAATTTATTTATTATGATTATTTTAAAATAGTCCGTTACTCTAGTAATTTTTTCTTACTTCCCCGGCAACAACGCCAAAAACTTGACCCACAAATTTATATTATGATATTTTAATTTGATTGCAACGAAGCCAAAAACTTGACCCCACTATATTATATGTATAGAATTGTAATTTGTTTATGTTGTGGATGCTACGCAAGTATACGTATCGTATCGAAGTAATACGGGGCTCTAGTGGAGTCACGGTTATCGATCCACGAGAGAAAGAGAAAATTAAATAACAGCTAATTTTAAAATAATAATAATAATAATAATAATAATAAAATAGTATACGAAAATTTAGAGTTCTAAATTTAAGCGCAATAAAGTAAACTAAGTATTCTAATCAGGTAACTTAACTAAGTAGAAAATTAATACTAATTGCAAGTGCAGGAAATTAAACTAATTGCTAAATAAGTCTTAACTATTCAGAAAAAGTATCTTTCCCTTGTTTAGAAATTTAAGTGATTGATGAATTTAAATAGATAATGTTAAGGTATTGTGACAAATAGGAGCATTCCTATTCTTTACCCTTTAGTCAGAGTGTAAAGAATATTGACTAATCCTATGTTTGATTGCTGAATCGCGGCTAGGCTGGGAGGATACCGATCGCCACTTGAGCTCCCACGTTCCCCTCGCTTCGAGGTGACATCTACACTTCGACTCTCGAAGCAATAGGACCGAATTGAATATTTTAGTACGTCACACTAAAATGCTCGATTCTACGCCCGATGATATTATTTCCCTATTTATTTGCACCCTCCTTTCAAGGCTTTTGAATTTCCCGAATATCGGATGTAATTTTTACTATAGTTGATAATCAACATATTTTAACAAATCAAATGGCCGGTTGAAAAGTAAATTAAGTTTTAAGTAAAAATTATCACACTTTATTAATATATAAAAATACTTCTATTTTTAGTTCATCATATCACTTAATTTCATAACAGGGAGAAAGACTAAATAAACTACTCAGAATGCATGGAAATTAAACTAAGCATGGATTTCAATTAAAGTTAAAAATAATAAATACAAATACTTATCTTAATTTATCCCCAAGCAGACTCCTCGCAGTTTCTTTGACTCTTCCTTCCCATACAGCATGACTCACTAACTCACTAAATACTCACTAAAGACTCAAAATAACTCACTTATAACACTTAGAACACAAAGACTGCACACTAAATGACACTAAATAACTCAAAAGTAACACACAAATAACACAAAAGTAACACACAAAAGAGTTAATTTCGGCTTCTATATATAGAGGTAAGCAAAGGACCAAGAGGTGTGTAAGCATCCCTTCAAAAAGTGTCCAGGTTCAATGTATCTGCACCATTTGAACTAGCTCTCCGTCGGCGACGAACTACCTCAGCTTGTCGGCGAGGCTTCTAGAATATCTTCGGCCGCTCTAGCTCGGCTGTCGGCGGGCTCGGGCTCACTGTCGGCGAGACGGTTATAAATTCTTTAGAATTTTCTTCTCGTAACCTCGCCGTCGGCGAGCTCGATCTCGCCTTTGGCGACTCGGCCTAATTTGCATGATTTTGCTCCAAATTCGCTCCTTTTTATGATTTTTGCTTTTATCACCTAAATTCTTCATTCCTGCGATAAAATAAAGAAAATACCCTTCTTTAAAGTGCAATTTCATCAAAAATAGGTATGAATTTCTTAATAAATTTTTCAGCGATCAGTAGTGTAATTTCTTTGTGTTTCAGTGAGAGTTTTACTAGCATAATAAACAACTTTGAAGATTTTCTCATATTTTTGTCCTAATACAGCTCCAATTGCAAAATCACTTGCGTCACACATTAATTCAAAAGATTTCTCCCAATTAGGTGCAACAATGATTGGTGCAGATATTAATTTTTCTTTAATAATATTAAAAGCATTAATACATTCTTTATTAAATTCAAATTTTGCATCTTTCTCTAATAATGACAAAGAGGTTTAACAATTTTAGAAAAATCCTTTATGTATCTTCTATAAAATCCAGCATGACCTAGAAAACTTCTCACATCAGTAACAGTAGTAGCTGGTTGCAATTCAGCAATAATTTTTACTTTTGCTTGATCAACTTCCATCCCTTTTTGTGATACTTTGTTACCAAGTATAATGCCTTATGTGACCATGAATTGACATTTTTCCCAATTAAGAACTAAATTTGTTTCATCACATCTTTTCAAAACTTTGAAAATGTTTTCCAAACAAGATTCAAAAGAAGTTCCAAAGACTGAAAAATCGTCTATGAATATTTCAATTCCTTTGTTAATCAAATCACAAAATATTGACATCATACATCTTTGAAAAGTTGCATGTGCATTACATAAACCAAAAGGCATTCTTCTAAAAGCAAATGTTCCATAAGGACTTGTAAATGTTGTCTTTTCTTGGTCCTCAGGAGCAATAAGTAATTGATGATAACCAGAATATCCATCAAGGAAACAGAAATATGAGTGTCCAGCTGGTTTATCAAGAATTTGATCCAAGAAAGGTAAAGGAAAATGATCCTTTATAGTGGCTTTATTTAATTTCCTACCGTCAATACAAATTCGCCATCCAGTAACTTGTCTTGTAGGGATAAGTTTATTTTTATCATTAACAATGACAGTTACTCCTCCTTTCTTCGGAACACAATGAATAGGACTTACCCATTGACTATTCAAAATAGGATAAATAATATCAGCATCTAACCATTTAATAATTTCTTTTTTAACAACCTCTTTCATGATAGGATTTAATCGTCTTTGCGATTCTATAGTTGGTTTAAAATTTTCTTCCATTTAAATTCTATGCATGCAAATGGAAGGTCTTATTCCTCTTATATCAGCAATAGTCCAACCAAAAGCTTTCTTATAATTCTTTAACACACCTATTAGTTTTTCTTCTTGATCTGTACAAAGTTCAGAAGAAATAATAACAGGTAAAGTTAACGAATTTCCAAGAAACGCATATTTTAAATGGGAAGGTAACATTTTTAATTCCAGTTCAGGGGCTTTTTCAATTGATGGTAAAAGAATATCATTTTGAGTTATGTCTAAAGTTTCCCAATTATCTTTTATAAAATAAGTCTCTTCTTCTTCCACAACTTCATCTTAATCAGTTAAAAATTCAAATTTTTCTTCAAAAATGACTTTACATTTTTCTTGATAATGTTTTTTAATTAAATAATCAGTTATATCCATTCGATAACATTTCTCTTTATCAGGGAACTTCATTGATTTAAGAACATTGAATTTAATTTCTTGATCATTAACTCTCATGGTTAGTTCTCCTTTTTGCACATCAATCATAGCTCTTCCGGTAGCTAGAAAAGGTCTCCCTAAAATAATAGGTATCTCTTTATCTTCTTCCATATCAAGTACTATGAAATCTACAGGGAAGATAAATTTATCCACTTTAACAAGTACATCCTCTATAACTCCTTTAGGATAAGTGATAGATCTATCAACTAACTGAAGGGTTACAGTGGTGGGAGTAATATCTCCTAAATCTAATCTTCGAAAAATAGAAAATGACATGAGATTAATACTTGCTCCTAAATCACATAAAGCTTTTCCACAAAATTTTTCTCCAATAGCACAGGGTATAATGAAACTTCCAGAATCCTTAAGCTTTTCAGGTAATTTCTTTTGAATTATTTCACTACATTCTTCACTTAGGGCAACAGTTTCAAAAGCTTTAAATTTTCATTTTTTGCTTAAAATATCCTTCATAAATTTTGCATAAGTTGGCATTTGTTCCAAAGCTTTAGCAAAAGGTATATTAATAGTAAGTTTCTTAAAAATTTCAAAGAACTTAGAAAATTGATGATCAAGTTTCTTTTGTTTAAGTCTTTGAGGAAAAGGTGAGAGTGGTTTTTCAACTTCCACATTAACAGGTATAACAGTCCGACTTGACTAGGAGAGAGAGTTTCTTTAGGTTTTTCAATCTCTTCAACCTCTATCTCTTTTTCAATTTCATTCTGCATTCTTTCTTTTAATTCATTTCCACTTCTAAGTTGCACAGCTTTAGCTTGTTCATGTTCTTTTCCAGTTTCCTTTAGATTAATTTCAACATTACTAGGAAGTGTTCCTACATGTCTGTTATTAATTAAAGTAGCAATTTGCCCCATTTGATTTTCAATATTACGAATAACAGTATTTTAATTTTGTAATTGATTATTCATTTGTAATATTAATTCTTCTATTGATAACTTTTTCGGTTGATTATTAAATCCAGGAGGTTTAAAATTTGGATTAACTTGATTATTCCAATTTCCAGTGGGATGAGATTGATTATTACCCCTTTGTTGTTGTGAATTATTCCAGTTAAAATTAGGATGATTTTTCCACCCAGGATTATAATAATTTGAATAAGGATTATTTTTACTTGCAATAGCTTGTAAAGTTTCAATAGTTTGAGAATCTTCAATATTAACAGAATTATTTAGTGAAATATTAATTGCAAAACTATCTAATTTCTTAGACATTGCTGCTACTTGTGAAGCTAAAATAGAAAAGGCTTCATTATCGTGAATACTTGCCATCTTTTTAGGATTAATCCTTTCGAAGGCCATTGAAAATTGTTATTAGCCATTTCTTCAATTAAAGTGTAAGCTTCTTCAAATGATTTAGACATTAAAGAACCTCCAGCAGCAGCATCAATAATTAATTTTAAAGATCCAATTAATCCATTTAAAAATGTTTGAATACTTAACCAATCAGGTAAAGCATGATGAGGACATTTTCTTTATAGTTCTTTAAATCTTACCCAAGTTTCATATATTGTCTCCCCGTCAAATTGACTAAACGAGGTAATATCGTTTCTTAATTTAGCAGTTTTAGGAGGAAAATATTTAGCAAGGAATTTTTGTGCCATTTCAGCCCATGTTTTAATAGAACTAGTCGCTAATGAGTTTAACCACATCTTTGCTTTATCTCTTAAAGAAAAAGGAAAGAGTCTAAGTCTAATAGCATCATCAGAAACATTGTTATATTTAAAGGTAGCACAAAGTTCTAAAAAACTAACAAGATGTAAATTTGGATCCTCATTTGGTGTTCCACCAAAATGATTGTTTTGCACAATTTGAATAATAAACGGTTTAAGTTCAAAAGAATTAGCATCTACAGTTGGTATTTGAATATAACTGTGAAGTTCATCAACTGTAGGGTTGGCATAATCCCTTAATGGTTCATAAACATTTTGATCATTAAGTTCAATTGGATTTTGTAAAGTAGCCATTTCTTGAAATTTTTGAATTTGTTTTCCCTTTTTAATTTTTCTAATTGTTCTTTCTAATTCAGAATCTAAAGGTATTAATCCTTCAGAACCAAATCTTTGCATAAAATAAGGAATAAAATTCAATTTTTTATATTTTTAGAAATATAATATTTTTTACAGAAATTTATAACTATTTTATTTCTTTCTCCGGCAACGGCGCCAAAAACTTGACCTGACCGCAAGTAACACAGTAATATATGCTTCCAAAAGATGGCCAAAGCCTGACCCAATTTATAATAATCGGTTAGTGTATAAATCAAAATATTGTAAATTTTAGAAATTACTTTACACACTAGGGGTACTACGTAAGTATACTTATCGTTCCAAGTAATATAGGGTTTTCTATTATAAGCCAAGTATCGATCCCACGGGGAAAAATTATAGAAATAAATTTTCTAAATATTATATTTTAAAAATATCTTTTTATCCTTTAAATTAACTATAAATTACTATTAATTTACTAGATGCAATTAAAGAAAACAATACTAAGAGAATGATTTATGAAAACTATATAAAATAACAACTTTCTTTTATTTCATTAATCCAAGATTTTAAAGATAATTTAATATTCGTTGGAGAATTTAATTTATGGTATTGTGCCAAATAGAAGCATTCCTATTCTTTACCCATTGATCCAGGCGCAAAGAAGATTGGCTAATTTACAGATCAGGTCCAGATGTATTGTTAGTATTAATGGGTTAATCTAGACTCTCACTTCTAGATGTTCAAGGGTGGCTATGGTCGGCCCTACTAGTGACCCATTCCAGATCTATAAATCAAATTATAAGAATTTAGCCTGTCACTCTAAAAACTTATCAGTTCTACGCCCTTTAAATCTTATCTTCCTATTTATTTGCACTTCACATTGAATAGCCCGTACATGACCTTCGACTATCCAAGGATTCATGTGACATTTACAAGTTAAGAGTTCTTCTCCTTCAAGGTCTCAAAACTCTTTAACAGGCTTTAACAATTTAAATGGCCATTTTAAAAAGTAAAGTAAGATCAGGTATTAATGTCATCACAATGTTTTGAAAATATTTTGAATTTTAATTCTCCATCGAATCTTTATATTATCTTATCTATCTCTTCATGTTTGAAGAAAGAAAGTAAACTAACTACTCAGAATACATTGAAAATAAATAGCAAAACATAATAAATAAACTTTGAATCAAATATAAAAATACTTATCTCAAATATTCCTTCTACAGAACTTCTGGTTCCTACTGACTCCACAGTGTAATGAACTCCAGATGCTACAACTTGAAAGTAAACTCACTAAACTAAACAAAAGTGGCCCTAAATTTTTCTCTCTAATTCTCTAGACTCTCTCTCTCTAATGAGATTTCTCTCTCTAAGGAGGCTAGAGGGGGTGGTGCGAATGGGGGGCGATTTTCTCTGAAGGAGTGGACTCCTATTTATAGGCTCCAAGGGTTGCCTTTAGGCACCTCTTCAAAACATGTCCAATTTCAATGAATCTTCTAGATGGTTGGTCTGGCGCCTAGGCGCCGGACACCGCGTCTAGTTCTTCGCACCTCCTCGCTTTGGCTCGCACCTCTTCACGTTTAAAACCATTTTGGAGCGTCCAAATGCAATGTATCACATGTCCTATTATCAAGGAACAACTGCCAGTCTTCTAGAATGTCCAATAACTGCTCACTCCGTCAAAATAACCGTCCAAAAGTCGTCAAAAACTTGACAGTTTCTGTATCGAGTCTGGCGCCTAGGCGCCAGGCCATATTTTTTTCTTCTTTTTGTATTTTGCTCCATTTTTGCTCCCTTTTGCTTTTTTTCCTTTTCTAGACCTTTTTACATCACCTACATCCAAAAACACAAAAACACAAAAATACCTTTCATTAAAGCATAATATCCTTAGAAATTGATAAAAATCAAGGCATAAAAATATGTATTTTTCTTCATGGATCAAGAACACTACTAATAAAGATACTAATCCGTACATATAAGTTTAGGAAATTAATTAATTTTTCCCCTTTAGGTAGGTCCAAGTGAAGCCAATTTTTGATTAGGCATCTCCTCAAGCTTCTCCTCACTTCTCTTTTTTCTTTTCTTTTCTCTTTTACTTTTTTCTTTTCTTTTCTTTTCTTTTGCCTTTTGCTTTCCTTTTCTTTTCTTTTCAGTGAGAATTACTGTATCTAAATAGCCTTTAATGATTTTAAACTTCACCTTTCTCTCCCTAATTTTGAAACTTACCACATTCCTTTACCTTATAGGCATTTCTTTAGCTTATTAATGAGTCATCATAGAGTCTCAATCCTTTCCTATCACATAGAATTTTAAGATTCTTAATATTTCAAACATACAATTTTTCTTACTTTGAATAGTTGACTTTAGTCCTGTACTTTTATACCAAATATCTTACATTACAAAATTACTTTTCATTACCATATACTTTCATTCATTTTTATAAAATACTTAAATAAAATCAAAATACAGTTAACTGAAATTGAGTTCTATTATAGGAAATCATGTTACTAATTTTTGAAAATAATTTTAAATGAGATCAATTAACAATTAATTCTTTCCCTTCTACCAAACTTAGATTTTTGAATAAAATTAACATGAAATAAAGAAAAGATCTAAATATGTAGCTCATACTCAATATGCTGAGCTTTTCATTCCTTTAAGTTTAAGCAGGTTTTTCTTCATAAAGAAGAATAATAGACCTGAAATAATTAAGAAGCATTTCTATACACAAATATGAGTTAGAAGTTTATAAAGAATAATTTTAAAAACATTAAACAGTGCACATAACATTAACATCCAACGATTACTATCACAAATTAAAATAACAATCTAAACACATAAAAACTTTACTATCACATCACATATATCACAAATCAACAACAAAGTCTACTACAAGTACATCCAACACACATATAACATCTCGGATTCAAATCATAAGGAGTCTTAGGTACATCACAAATACAAAACACAAATACATCACTAAGTTCAATGAAAAATAAAAATAAAAGTACACAAAATACCAATCTTCATCTTCTGCAGGAGCTCCACCATCATCAGGTTCTTCAGGCTGGTATGGAGAATACTCAGGGTAAGTAGAAAATACAACATCAGTGTCTCCCCTAAAAAATCTCATCTGTGTGTAATGATAAGCTATCTCATATTCTCTCCACCGCACTTGATAATCACCATTAATTTTGTTCCTTACTTTTATTCCCTCTACTCTCGTGTTTAACCTTTCCAATTGATCCATAACATCATGCAGAGTAGGCTCCCTAGATGTAGATGGTCTATCTCGACTAGAAGAAGGCTCATCAGCTTTCTTACTCCATTTCCATCCTACATGGGCTTCATAAGTTTTCATATTCAGTTTAGTAATAGGCTTCAGGGGTGGACTACCTCATCATTTTCTTCAATCACTACACCTGACTGAATACATAAAGCATGAATCGGACTGGGGTGTCCTAGTCCTCCTGTAGTTTCTCCTTTTGATCTTGTCAAAATACTTTTATGAATAATAACCCCAATATTTATGTTCTTCGTGTTCTGAATACAGTAATTCAGAACAGCTCTATCAACAGTAACATCACTGTGATGGTTGGTAAGTAACAGTTTTGAAGAAATGAAATAATGTCAGGCTTTTGACACAAGATTCAAAGTAGAAAGGGGGAAGTTAACATTCATTCTTTGCTTAATCTTCCTTTCCCCTTTTCCATTAGTTAAAAATTTCACAATCATATCAAATGTTTCATTCGTGATAAGAAAATTTTCATATTCACAATGGTAAGGTGCTCTCAACTGATAAAATGCATTTATGCTGGCAGAGGTGAATTCAACCATTTGGCCTCTAACCAGAATGTATTTACTCTTAGAATAATACAGATTAGCATAAAATTCTCTAACAATACCCAGCATCACATTCATAGTAAAATAATAGAAAATCTCCCATTGAAGATTAGTAATAAGTTCTTCCAGAATTCCTCTAGAATTTTCAAAGGCTCTTTTCTGAATACATTTCTTATTGCTAAGAAATGTACTAAAACGTTAATATGCTTTGAAATTCACAAATTTACTTTCATCATATTCAAATTTCCTCATACCCTTAGCTAATCTTGGTGCCATTTGTCTAAAAATACCAAAATATTTCCATATCAGCTTTAAAATTACAATGCAATCGACTCTAAGATAAATTTAAAAAGATAAGAACTCAAAATCCATGAAAAATCTCCAAAGTGTTTCTCCAAAAACTTCAAAATTTTGAATTTTTCTAATGTAGGAGATTTCTACGGTCAAAATAAAAAATTTTTAGGTTAATGTGTAGCTCTAACCAATAGAAGATGAAATCCAAACTTTTCTGGCCATGAAATCGCTTTAAATCCAAATGCTAGTAAGGCCTAGGTGCAAAAATAGTCCTTGGCTAGAGGTTGAAGACAAAGATTTTGGCAAAAATGGTGGGTCCCAGGGTTAAATAAAAAAAATTAGAGTTTCAGCCATTTTTAGCGTTCAACCATTGTCCGGCGCTGGAAGCAGCGCCGTTCAGTGCATTATTCTGTTGAAATGGCCAAACTCTCTGACTTTTAGCGCTGTCTGGCGCTGATGACAACGCCGTTCTGTGCCAATTCAAAAACTGGGCTTCTGGCTTTCTTTTGCAATTTCGATCTTTTCAAGCCCGTTTCGATGTCTAATAAGTCTAATTAAGCATTGAATAACATCCTAAAGCCTTGGCGAATGATATTTTTTAACACAAACAACACATAACATTACTTTCATATATAAAATCCATGAGTCATACATATATACACAACAGTAAATATTACACATTTTCAAGCCATATAATCTTAAATTCAACATCACACACAACCACAACACAATAATGCTGAGAACTAAACAAATAAGCATGCCCAAATATAACATTCAAACCAAATAAAGTAAAGCAAAACAAAGCAATCTGATACACAAATACAAAAATACAATAATCAAGTTTCATTCTTCCTTAGAACTATCATCATTTCTAAGATCTCCCATCGATTGAGCATGAACAAATAAATTGTAGAATGGACGAAACATAAATTATTCAGTAGAATCCTCTTCAATCCAACCTTTTCTTCTCTTCAATCGCGTTAAAATTCTTTCAAGATATCCATAATGATCAAAGTGCTCCTTCATTCTACAATCCAAATGATCAAAGAAATCAGAAAGATTGTTGATTGCATTCATCAGATGTTGTACTTCCTTCTCCAATTTCTTGATTTTATTCAAGATGATATGTGAACTTTCAGGAAAATAAGGAGGAATAGGTGTCGACCTTTGAGATGGTTGATCTTTAATAATGCTCATATCATTCATATCACTAATTGCCTGGTTATTATATGCATCTGCTGGGTCTATAGGCTTCCAAGGTAGAACTAATCTTTCCCAGTTCTCATATGGCACTTGTGATTGATTGTAGAGGAGAAATATGATGGAAGGATTTCCAAGCCCATACTTTGATTCATGAATGATCAATCACAAAAAAGACTTAACAATTATCGAACCAACATCAATAGGTATTCCCATTTGAATACAATAATTCAGAATAGCACACTCCTTAGTTACCTTACTGATTTTCATTGTTCGGAGCAATTTTGCACAAATGAAGTAATGTAAGTGTTTCAACGTAGGATTTAACAGTGTGGTCGAGAAACTTACATACCTACTATCTCTTATCTCCCATTCATCACTTTCATCCGTCAGATATTTGTATATATCATTCATATTGTCCTTTGTCGGGGCAAAATTTGAATAGTGGCAGATTGACAAATTCTCAATCACGTATAAATCATTAATCTTTGCAGGAGTAAATGTGACTAACCTACATTGCACATAAACTGATCCTTGGTTGATTCCATGAAGATTTACATAAAACTCCTTCACAACCGAAACAACTACAGCGGTACTAGTATAACACAATACTTCCCAACATCTCTGAATAATAATTTCATGAATTCTAGTCGTAAGAGAATTCATACCTCGATTTAGAAAGTCTCTCTCCTTAATAAATCTCATTTTCAAGATATTTTTGTTGAAAATTCGTTGCTCCTCAAAACTTACAAACTTTCTAAAGTGGAACACTTGAATTCTTTGAGTTTCCATCGAATCAGAATCCATTTGGGCAAGAATTTGGGTCTTCCTCTTCGTTCCTTTAGATGTTCCAGCATCTATGGGGGTTTTTTAAGAGTTCTAATAGAGGATTTACCGCCTAGAACTACCAAAACTCAAATTTTAAAGACGAGAAATGGTTTTCTGAATAGCGGCACTGTCGGATGCTAGTTCAAATTTGCCAAACTTCATTTCATTCAAATTTTTTCCAAATTTCAATTTGGTTCAATTCTTAAATGTTATTAATGATAATTAAGGAAGAATAAGACTTGATTAAGTAACAAAAAAACACAAATAACATATAAAATAAAGCACACACACAATAACTGTGTGTTGCCTCCCACGAAGCGCTTAGTTTAATGTCGTCAGCCGGACATAACTTTCAGTTATTCAGGTTGATCCAACATTAAAACCTCTTTAAAATTAGGTCTATTGCCTTCAAAATATGGTTTTAATCTTTGGTAATTAACTTTGAATATTCTTCCAGATTCAGGATCTTCGATAATCACAGCTCCAAACTCATATACTTTTACGATAATGAAAGGTCTTGGCCACCAAGATTTTAGTTTCTCACGAAATAACTTTGTTGACCTCATTTTTGATGAGGTCTTCTTTTCCCTCTTTAGTGCTTAGGATCTAGCCTTAGACTTTTCCTTTGACTATCTTAGAGGACTAGAATTGGGACCCATCCTATAGAAATTTAAACCACTTCTTGTCTCCCTGCAAACCCCACAAGCTTGATTGTAGACCCCTAATCACCTAGAGGGTTGAAATCAAAAGTGAAGGTTTAAAGGATGAGTTCCCTATAGGACTCTTTGGCCTTAGGACAACCACAGGTAGCTTGGTGCAGTGAGGGTTGACTTACACACTCACTACACTCATACTCTACACTCTCACACACACAATCCAAATCCTAAAACCACACCCATACCCAACTTGACTCCTTGACTCATGTAGGTAATTCATATGGATGGACCTTAACCCACTAAGCCCACGGCTAAGAGGGTTAGGAACAACATAGTGAATGCCTCAAATGAGTCCTCTCATGGCTCATATAGGCTTAACATGGCTTCATGGCTCAACCAAGGTGATTCCATTTCACTCATATTTGATCAATCTTCTTTTTTCCAAAATTTCAATTTTTGACCCAGGGGACCCTACACTATCAAACGCACCAAAAGCCCTTAAAATTGCCGAAATCCTCAAAATTTCCAAATCACCCCAAATTCCCCAAAATTAGCCCTAAATATTTCCTCACCAATCAAATTGATCATCCATAGCCAAAAATACCAAAGATTCCAAAAATACCCCCCAATACCCTTCAAATACCCAAAATACCCCTCTTAGCCAAAAAATCCAAAAATTAAAAAATTCCCAGAAAATTCCAAAAAATCCCAAATATTCCCAATTTCATTTTGTCCAACTACACCATGGGCCAAATTTGTCAATTTACCCCCACTTTTACCAAAACGCCCAATTTAGCCCATTCTTAACCTAAGTGAACCCAATGTCAAACCAAACCTACCCAATTGACCCCAATTTTGGTCTAATTCAATTCTAAACTTCAATTTAACATCCACAATATCAATCTAGACCAAATCCAAGTCCAATTTGATTGGAATTTGAATCCAATTTCATTTTTAAGCTTAAAGCCCAATTTTGACCCATGACCCAAACTTAGCCCAAACCAACCCAATTCAATCCCAATTTGACCCAAATCTTTTCTAAAACCTTCCTAGCATCCCTAAAAACAAAAAAATAACATGATTTGCCCAAAATTTGGACCCAAACCTCACTCAAATTCAACCCAAACCATAAAGCCCAATTTTGACCTAAACCCAAACCTAACCCAAATAAGCCAAAGTCCCAAAACCAAAACCCAACCAAAGTTGAAACCTCTTTGAAACACCCCCATAAACATTTCCCAACATTAAATTAACATCAATTTCAACCTTAGCCCAACCTTGGCCCAAATTAGCCCAATTTGACCTACATTGGCCCATTCACCAAATCAATCCAAATTCAACCCAATTCAAACCCAAACCACCTCAAATTAATTTCAAATCACTCATGACACATCCCTAGACTAAACCCAACATTTCTTTAGCCCAATCCTTTAAAATATTTCCACTTACCAATTTGTTTTTAAACTTAAAAGCCCATCCCCTTAAACCATGCTAAAAGCCCACTTCCACCAAATTCAAAAGCCCAAATCAATCTAAAGCCCACATGACACTTTCCCTCATCACACATTCAATTTAAAATCATTCCTAAAGTCCTAATTTATCAATTAAACAATTCCAAATCAAGCCTCATAACAATTCCCATCAAAATGCCAAAATTCACAAAACCCTTTTTCATGAAGTTGACTTAACTTTTCCCAAGCCAAAGATGAGCCATGAAGCCATGCATGAGCCACATGGAAGCCATGAGAGCCTTAGACACCTCACCATACCCAAAATGGAAAGAAGAGGGGACCCTTTAATTCCTCTTAAGAGTGATTAACCACTCCCATGTCTCCCCTAAACCTTGCTTAAACTTAATTGTACTTGGATGGTGACCTTTCCCCACTAATCAAGTCGACCTAAACCACATTCTCTTCGACCCAAACTAGCCATGGGGAGGTTCACCTAGCCCAATCCATGCATTTGACCAAACCTAGCCAAAATCACCCTTACCCCATTCTACTTTGATTCAAACACTTTACACATGGCAAAGCTCGATCGCTGCACAAACCTCCGACCACCGACCCACTCGAACCCGAGGGTGACCCATGCCTACCGACCAGCCACTCGGATCGCAGGAAAACACCACACCCGAGAGCTCACATGTGAGCCAACATTGAAATTCCCCCTTGCTGAGTTGCCCCAAGTCCAGTGGCCACCATGACTGTTCTTCTCTTGCATAAAGCAGCTGATCCCAAGCCTTAAACCCCCCTGGGAGGCCCTCCAGCCTCTCCTATTTAAACCCCACCTCCTCTCGGCCAAGAGAGGTGCTGAAACAAACCTTAAGGAAACTCTGCCAAAATTGTTCCAGATTACTCCCCACACATAGAGAACATGATCCCCACTGAAATCCCCCTGCCATTTCCTCTCTGTGAGCTCAATTTCAGAGTTGAAATCCAAGCCCAAAACCAAGACACTTCTCCACAGTGAGCCAATCCCCAAATTGATTGGTCCTACACCTTCACCAGACTAAGAGAAGAGGTTTCCCCTAAAAGCCCCCTCTCCGGGCCAGCCATTGCTTCTAGCCTCCAAGCTTTGTGATTGGGCGTGGGCACTTTCATGCCCTAGACAATTCACCAGGCCAAGGAACTTCATCTGGAGCTTGCTTGGACCCAATCGAACGTGACACAACTCTCAGATTGAAGCTTCACTTCTCTGAGCAAAGTTATGAACTCACTCTTCTTCCCGAGCTTCCAGAGATTCTCAATTTATTTTGGGTCAATTTCAATACATGTTTACCATATGGATGTGTTCGTCTCTTCAAGACGAATCCATAGAGCATAAGAACTCAAAAATCCATTGAGAATCGAGTGAGAAATTAGGGTTAGAAGGTTGACGGTCACGGGTTCACACCAGTCGTAGACGATGACCAGGAGCCCTCGGATCGCGTGTGTATCGAGCGGACAGTCAGGATCGCGCCGGACGGAGCAACGGGACATGAACCGCGGGTCCCTGAAGCGCTGAGTCGAATGGCGGCGCCGAATCAAAACACGCCGCGTGGCCTTTCGGAGACGCTGAGGTTGATGCGGCGCCGCGTGGATAAGTAGGAAATTAGGATTTTTCTTATTTATTTAATTACCAGAACTTTGAAAATCCATAACTTTGTGTAGAAAAATCTTAAAAATAAAATAAAAATACCCTCTTGCTCACTGAACAGAGGAGAATAATGTGGAAAAAAATCATGTAATTTCATTAAGTATTTTATTTTTAATTATTTATTTACTCTCTGCACTATTTTAATTCTCTATGCATATAGGAAATTCACCATGGCATGAGCCCATAGGGCTTTTGAAGCCTCTGAACTTGGGAACATTCCCTGAATTTTCCAAGGTCAGAAGCCATCCCTATGAGAAGTTATTGATTTTTCAAATTCATGTTACTGTTTTGAGTATTCTAATTCCAATAATTAGCATGTTGAGAGATAAATTCTAGGAAAATTTGGTGATGTTTCTTATGACCAGATGGACCTAAGAAAAATAAATTTTGAGCTAATTCATTCTGAACAACCCTAATTGACCTAAACACGCAAAACTGAACTTTAATTAATTAGGGTTAACCATTCATCAAATTAACTTAAAAACAATTCTCCACTGTCCTTTAGGGATAGGAAAACACCACATAAAAATTTGAAAACAATTGGACTTGATTAACCCCACCAAATGGGTTGATTAAGCCTCTTAAGTAATAATGAATAAAATTAAACTTTAAAAATTTATAACTCACAAAATACTTTTTCAAAAATTCACAAAATTGGTTTTGGAGCCTCTCTGATATCAGAGGAATTTAAGAGAATTAAAATTATAATTTTCTAAAAAAGTTGATTTTTATCAATATTTTAATAATTTTAATAATTAAAAATAATGAAAATCATAAAAATATTAAAAATCACCAAAATGTCATATTTTGAATTCTAAACACTTAAGAACAAACTAAATATTTTTCTTAAGTCCCTAGGATAAGATATTGAATTTTAAAGGCTTAATGTAATTTTTAATATTAAAAAATGTATTTTCCAACTTTTTCATTAAAATAATTCTAATAAATCAAAGAAAAATCAGAAAAATATAAAATTTGTTTCTCTAGACTCCTTAAGGTCAGAGAGATTTAAGAAAAATATAAAATCCATTTTTTAAATTTAATTTTATTTTAAAATTAATTAATGCCTCAAAATTCAAAATAATTCTAATAAATAAAATATAATTCAAAAAATCACTAAAATTGGTCCAAGTGGTTCTCTAGTCATTAGAAACATCCCATAATTTTATTAAGGATAGAAACATTTCCTTGGTCATGTTATTGAATTTTCCTTGAAAACCCCTATTTTCCATTAAAAATAATTACATAAATAAATTAAATACAGAAAAATCACATTTTCTCCTCTAATGTCTTAATTGACATGTACGTGAGGTTACATAAAAATTTCAAGTTCATTTGAGCTTAATTTAGTGAGTTATAGAATTATTAAGCTTGAAGGGCAAAATGGTAATTAAAATTTTCAACATTTAATTAAAATTTTAAGATTAATCAAAAGGGAAGGGTAAAATATTTGATTTTAAACTGATTTTGGATGATTGAAACCTACATGGTTAAGGGTAGAAACCCACCAATCATTTTAAGAATAATTAAAGTAAACCTTAATTAATTAATTAATTAAATTTGGAAGATTAATAAAAAAATTGAAATTATAAAGTAGGGATATTATTTAAGAAGATGTTCATTCTTTAATTTAAAAATCCCTAAATAAATCACTTCAATAATACTTAATTCTTAATTAAAAGATTAAAATAATAATCCAAATTAAAATTAAATTAAAATTAAATTAAAATTAAATTAAATTAAAGTAAATTAAATTAAATTAAATTAAAGTCAAATCAAATTAAATTAAATTAAACTAAATTATAAATTAAATTAAATTAAAATTAAATTAAAATTAAATTAAATTAAAATTAAATTAAATTAAATTAAAATTAAATTAAATTAAATTAAAATTAAATTAAATTAAATTAAATAAAATTGAAATTAAATTAAATTGAAATTAAATTAAAATAAAATTAAATTGAAATTAAATTAAATTGAAATTAAATTTAAATTAAGGTAAATTAAATTAAATTAAATTGAATTAAATTAAATTAAAATCATTTAATAACAAACCTAAATGAAATTATTAAGAATTAAACCTAAAATAACTTGAACAATTATTCCGAACTTAAACTAATTTTTATAATTAAATCAAAATTAGAATTAAATCATTAAGTCTAAATCATCAAAATACTTAATAACTTGATTTGCCCTTTTAAAACTCTTATTATTATAACTCTTAAATGAAATATCAAGTGAAGTATTACCTCACTTATAGGATATTCAAATGTCCTAAGTTCATTTGACAAAATAATAACATTTAAACTCCTGGATGATTAATTCACTTGTATAATTAAATTCTCTTGGACTTAAAACGATCCTAGAAATTTTGAAAAGATGTTTAAGACTCGTCTTAAGCACTTCCTCAATATGATAGGATGTTTATAAGAACAATTGAACTTAATTGTTCTTTGATGAAGAAAATCATCCTTAAACCAAAACACAAGAACCTAGACGTCATAGGAGATGACTAGCTATAGGATTAGGACTTTGATAGATAACCTAAACCTTTCCCTTAGCTTTACCTAGGTACTTGTTGAAATATTTAAATGCCTTAACATGTGTTTTAAGTGCAGCTTGGGATGACGGGAAGACCCTCCAGGTATGCTTTTGTTTTATTGCAAATTACTTTATTGCAAATGCACTTTACCTTTCTTACATGATAAACAATTGTTGCATGAAAACCAAAACCTTTAGGATAGTCCCTGAATTGAAACCAAAACTAAATTAAAAGTCACTACAAGATAAAAATCACCGCCACAACATTTCAAAATATAAAAACAACTCAAAATTTAATCACAAACAGAACACAAAACTACAATTGCAACTAAATTAAAACGTCTCGTTGAATGATCGGAAATACCTCGGATGATGTAACCCACGTGTTGCTAACGGGATTTCCCACGATCTAAATGAAAGTGTGGAACTCATTCAGTTGAGTTTAGCAAATTCATCTGGATTAAGTGAATTCAATGAAAATCACGGTGCCAGGATGATGGAACCGTGGGATCTTAATCGGTTCTGTTCCAATAACTTTAAGATTTGTTTTAACTAAAACACTAAAAACACTTGGACTTTAAGATTCCTAAAACCAAACTCTTCTCTTCTCTTTTGATTATAATCTTCTAAAACTAAACCTCTGCAACAATAAGCAGCTCGGAGCATGGTGGGTAGCACGGCCATCGTCATCAGCAAAATCTGAGTCTACTTCAACAAAACTTTCTTAGAATTAAATAACCAAGCCGTAGGACTTCGAGGTAGTTTTCCTAGTGCAACATAAATCCTCAACTCTTCGTTAGGCATTTGCATGATCATATCATGTAAATTAAGCCTAACCGGTCTTAGGACTCCGAGGTAGTCGTTTGGTACTACATAAACCCTCATATCTTCGAGGCTATTTGTATGATTTTATCATACAAATATAAGTCCAAATTAATTAAAATTGGCAAGATTAAAATATCAGATAATATTAGGATTTTCTTAAATCTGAGCCAAACAATAGGATAGTTTGAGAAGTTGCCAAGATTCCTCTTGGATCCTCAACTTCCCCTACTCCTCTTCCATTGGACTCCTGAAAATAGCTGTTCTAAATTTGATCCATTCCCTGTTGAAATTTCCAAAATCCAATCCTTTGAAAACCTTAAACTTTGAAATTCTTGAGAGCAAAGTCACTGATCATTATCGAGAGTTTTCTTAAATGATTCACTTCATTTAAGATGTAATTAACTATAGGGGCTTGCCCTTATAGGAAACTTTAAGAACCCGAGTAATATAAACCCTGTTTAATTCATTTATATTAAGCGAGGGAATTTGTGGGCTTATAAAATTGGTTCGCAGACCAAACAGATGTCACAAATCTTCTAGTTTATTTAATCGAGCCCCATCGTCAAGCAATGTGCCTATTCTTGGGATAGATACACGGTTTGTGGTGCGGTGCTCGTTTATATAAACTATTTGGGATGTGAGATCGATTTGATTTCATATCTTAAAATTTTTCAAATTTAAAATTATTTTCAAAATCAAATACTACTTTTCAAATTATATAATTAAATTAAACTAAAAATTCGCTGACAATTTCTGTAGGCGACCTTCTTTTCAAAATACAACACTCAACCTAAAAATATGCCGACAAACTTTAATATTGTATTTATAATAAAACTTTTTGTCCTGGTTCAAATTCTTTTTTGATAATCTTCCGATCTTGCCATATTTTTCTTCTTTCCATATATATTCTATCATTATCATATGATTCATTTCTGATTTCTTCCAATTCATTCAATTGCAACAGTCTCTTCTCACCAACATCTTTCAAATTAAAATTCAGTTTCTTTATCCCCAATATGCTTTATATTCTAATTCATCTAGCAAGTGACAGGTTTTTCCAAAGATTAATATGTAAGGGAACATTCCTATAGAAGTATTATAAGCAGTTCTGTATGCCCATAAAACATTATTTAATCTAGTAGACCAATCCAAATTTTTAGGATTAATGACTTTCTCCAGAATACGTTTAATTTCACGATTATATACCTCTGCTAAACCATTAGTTTGAGGACGATAGCTGTAGAGATTCTATGCATAATATTATATTTTCCCACCAATCTCTGAATAGAAATTATTCTTAAAATGGGATCCTCTATCAGTGATGATTACTCTAGACATTCCATATCTTGTGAAAAAAATTTTCATTAAAAATCTCGTAACACTTTTAGCATCACACCTAGGTAAAGTTATTGCCTCAATCCATTTTGATACATAATCAACAACAATAATTATATAAATATTTCCAAATGAGAGCATAAATGGTCCCATAGAATATAATCCCAATGCATTAAAAATTTCAACTTCCAAAGTAAAATTAAGAGGCATTTCATTTCTTCTAGATATATTACCTATTCTCTGACATCGATCACAAGTTTTGATAAATTTATAAACATCTCTGAAAGTGTAGGCCAATAAAATCCAGATTGCAAAATCTTATGTGTAGTTCTATCAATTATGAAATGTCGTCCAAATTCAAAATCATGACATTCTTGAATAATTCATTCAGTTTCTTCATAAGGGACACATCTCCTAATAATAAGATCTTTACATTGCTTGTACATATAAGCATCGTCCTAGAAATAAAATTTAGCATCATGATTAAATTTTTTCTGTTGTTGCATTGTTAAATCAGGTGGTAAAATATTACTAACGATGTATTCTCAATATCAACATAACACAGTAAATTTCCTTCAATAATATTATATAATTTCTCATCAGGAAAAGTTTCAGTAATTTCATTTTCAAAATCATCTAAATTAGGTTGTTTAAGTCTAGATAAATGATCAGCTATTTGATTATCGACCCCTTTTCTATTAACGATCTCAAAATCAAATTCTTACTTTAAAAACATCTAAATTTCCTTCTTTTGTATTAAGTATTTAATAGCAGCATGATCAGTATGCACTATACATTTAGCTCTGATTAAGTAATATCTAAATTTTTCAATAGCATATAAAATTGCTAATAACTCTTTTTCAGTAGTAGTGTAATTAATTTGAGTAGTAGTAAGAGTCTTACTAGCATAGTATATAACTTTAAACATTTTGTCATGTCTTTGCCCTATAACAACTCCAATAGCATAATCGCTAGCATCACACATTAATTTAAATGTTTCTCCCAACTAGATGAAACCGTTATAGGTGCAACAATTAATATTTCCTTTAATAGATTGAAAGCTTTTAAACATTCATCGTTAAAATCAAACTTTCTATCTTTTTCCAAAAGTTGGCATAGAGGCTTAAAAATTTTTGAAAAGTCTTTGATATATCGCCTGTAGAATCCTTCATGTCCCAAAATGATTCTTTCCCCTCTCACAGCTATGCCATATTCAGATATTTTATGCCCAAGCACAATTCCTCCTGAAACCATAAATTGACACTTTTCCTAGTTTAGGACTAAATTTGTTGTTTCGCATACCTCTAAAACTTTTTCTAAGTTGCATAAACATGCAACAAATGAATCTCCAAATACTGAGAAATCATCTATAAACACTTCTATTGCATCATCAATTAATTTACTAAATATGTATGTTATACATCTTTGAAATTTTTCAGGTGCATTACATAATCCAAAGGGCATTCTTTTGAAAGCAAAAGTTCCATAAGGGCTATTAAATATAGTTTTCTCTTGATCCTCAGGAGCAATAGATATTTGGTGATAACTGGTATATCCATCAAGAAAGTAATAATACTTGTGTCCAGCAAGTCTGTCTAGCATTTGGTCTAAAAAAGGTAAAGGAAAGTGATCTTTTCTGGTGGCGGCATTTAACTTTCTATAATCAATACATATTCGCCAACCATGTATAATTTCATCTTGATCAATTATATAAACAATCACTCCTCCTTTCTTAGGAACACAATGAATTGGACTCACCCAAACACTATCAGAAATAGGATATATAGTTCTAGCATCTAACCACTTTAAAATCTCTTTTTAACCACTTCTTTCATTATTGGGTTCAGTCACCTTTTTGCATCAACTCTTGGTTTGTGTTGTTCATCCAATAAAATTCTGTGCATATAGATCGAACGACTGATTCCTTTAATATCAGCTATGGAGCAACCAAAAGCCTTTTTGTATCTTTTTAAGGTTTCCAATAAATTTTGTTCTTGATATTCATTTAAATCTGAAGATACAATGACTGGTAGGGTAGATGATTCTCCTAAAAACATATACTTTAAATGATTAGGAAGAATTTTTAGCTCAAGTTCATGGGGTTTAATAATAGATGAATCAAACTTTAATCTCCATTTTCCATAATATCCAATATTTAAAAATTTTCCTGAACAAATTCTAACTTTTCATTCTTCATATCATCCAAATCATCTTCATTTTCACTTTCATTTTCATCCTCACATTCCAGATTTTCTTCAAATACTTCTTTAAAATGATCTTCTCTCAAATAATCATAGACTTCCATTCGATAACACTCATCATCTTTTTCAGTTGAAGGGTACTTCATAGATTTCAGAATGTTGAAAGTTACCTCTTGGTCATTAACTCTCATAGTTAATTCTCCATTTTAGACATCGATCATAGCTCTCCCAGTAACAAGGAATGGTCTTCCCAAAATAATTGGAATTTCTTTATCTTCCTCCATATCTAATACAATAAAGTCCATAGGAAAGATAAATTTATCCACCTTTACTAATACATCTTCCACTACTCCTTTATGATAAGTAATAGAACGATCAGCTAGTTGAAGAGTCATAGATGTATGTGAAATTTCTCTTATTCCCAATCTTTTGAAAGTTGAAAAAGGCATAAGATTAACACTAGCTCCAATATCACATAAAGCTCTTCCAAAAAATTTTTCACCTATAGCACACGGGATAGTGAAATTACCTGGGTCATTAAGTTTTTCAGGAAAATTTTTTCGAATAATTGCACTACACTCACCACTAAGTGTAACAGTCTCGTGGTCTTTAAACTTTCTTTTCTTTTTAAGTATATCCTTCATAAACTTTGTATAATCAGACATCTGCTCTAATGCTTCAATAAAGGGAATATTAATAGTCAATTTCTTAAGAATTTCAAAAAATTTTACAAATCTGTCATCCTTGTTCTGTTTCTTTAGTCTTCGAGGAAAAAGAGGAGGTGGTTTTTCAACAGTTATCTTCATTGGTTCAAGCTGATATTTGTCTGGATATATCTTATTAGAACCTTTCTCAATGTTCACTTCCTCTCTTTTAACTTCGACTTCTTTTTGAACTCTTGGTTCCAATTCTTTTCCACTCCTTAATTGAATATCTTTAATTTGCTCTTTGTTTTGATCTTTCGGGCTGATCTCAACATTTCTAGGAAGATTTCCAGAAGGTCTATTATTAAGCGCAGTAAAGATATGTCCCAATTGATTTTTAATGTTCTTCATCGCAACATTTTGAGCTTGAATTTGATTACCCATATTTAGAATCATTTCTTCAGAAGACAACTTCTTTTCTTTAAATTGTTAATTACTATTAAAACCAGGAGGATAAGAAGGTCTAAAATTGGTATTTCCTTGATTGTTTGGATTTCCAACTGGATTCATAAGATCGTTTCCCCATTGCGGATTAACAACAGCATTAGTGTTATTCCAGTTAAAGTTCAAATCATTCCTCCAACTAGGATTATAATAATTCGAATAAGGTTTATTGAATTTATTATGTATAGCATTCAAGGTTTCATAAGACATTTGAGAGTCCATCATCTGTCCTGATGAATTTTCTTCTAACACTGGGGTGTTGGAGAATAATTCATTCCATATTGAGCTATTTTCATAGAAAGTGCAGTAATTTGAGAGACTATCATAGTTATCATATCATAATCATGAATATTGGTTACTCTCTTAGGATTTACCCGCTTAGAGGGCCATTGAAAATTACTAGTAGTCATATCTTCAATTAACAAATATGCTTCATCAAAAGGTTTTGACATTAATGATCCACCAGCAGCAGATCGATAATCGATCTCAAAGATTCCACTAATCCGTTATAAAAGGTTTGAATTATTAACTAGTCTGGTAAAGCATGGTGTGGACACTTCCTCAGAAGATCTTTAAATCTTTCACAAGCTTCATATATGGATTCTCCATCAAACTGACTAAAAGATGTGATATCGTTTCTCATCTTAGCAATTTTGGAATGAGGAAAATATTTTGACAGAAACGTTTGTGAAAGCTCTCCCCAAGTTCTAATACATCCAAGTACTAACGAATTTAACCACACCTTAGCTTTACCTCTTAGTGAAAAAAAAGAAGTCTAAGCCTAACAGCATCGTTCGACACTCCATCATATTTAAAAGTAGCACATAGTTTTAGAAAACAAGCGAGATGTAAGTTAAGATCTTCATTAGGTGTTCCTCCAAATTGATTATTCTGTACCATTTGGATAATAGTAGGTTTAAGCTCAAATGAATTAGCAGCAACATCAGGATTTTGAATAGTTAAGTGATTTTCATCTGCTGTTGGATTAGCATAATCTCTTAAAGGTCTTGGTATATTTTCATTTTGATTGTTTAAATTGTTTACTATTTTGTGAGGATTTGCAGATTGTTTTTGTTGTTTTCAAATTTTACTAATAGTACGCTCTAATTCAGAATCGTAAGGCACTAAACCTATAGATCCGATACTACGCATGCAAACACAATAAACACACACTAACAATAAATAGACACACACAACTATGAATTGCAATTCAAATATAAGATTTCCAATACTACAAAAATAAATTTTATCAGTTACTTTTCTTTTACCTTGCCTCCTAGACAACGATGCTAAAACTTGGTGCGACTTTTTTAATTTGCAAAAATTAATGAACTCAGATTTAGATTTATATATTGATTTAAATGATAATGAGTCACACAATTAATGCAAGTATACGTATCACTCAAGTAATACAGAGCTCTAATAGAGTCCTGGAATATCGATCCCACAGGGAGGCATTACTTTTATGGTGTAGCACAAAAATCTCTTATCGAATCACAACACAATTGCAAGTGATTTAATTCCTAAAGTAAAGACAAACAAATTCAATTATTATATCTACCAAATTACGTTCTAATTTCTAGCAGGTTAAACTAACACAAGACTAAATTTATAACAAAGTTCGGTTGTAAGAAAGAGTCTTCCTCCTTTCCATTCATAATGTGATGATTAATGTGATATAGACCAATGATGCAAATGTATTGTTCCAAATAGAAGCATTCCTTTTCTTTACCCATATTTCAGTGTATAAAGAACATTGGTTCGCCCTAAGTTTAGTCCCCAAATCTGTGGTTAGGCTGGGAGGATACTGGCTCTCACACCAGTGCTCCCACTTCCCTTCACTTGAAGGCTAACTCTCGCTTTAGTTTCTAAACATTAGGAACAAATTGAGGATTTCAACCTGTCACTCTGAAATCTCCAATTCTACTTCCATCAAAGTATATTTCCCTATTTATTTGCATTCAATTCCCATGAACTTCATCATCCATGGAATTTGAATGTGATCTTCACTTTTGTTGTGGAACTCATAATCCTTTCGGAACATATGTTTCCCAACAAGTTTTAATAATTCAATTGGCTAGATCAAAAAGTAAATGAAGTACTAAGTGAAATGGTCATAATAAATTCTTCATAATAAATCGGCACACCTTTTGCATTTCACAACATCAACAAATCACATGAAAAGGAGAAAGATAAAGAAATCTACTCAAGACTCATGCAGAAAAGATGATAAAACATGGATTATATATATAAAAATAATGTCATACAACTAGATTAAAGTAAAGACTACTTATCTCAAACTCTTCCCCAAGTGAATCTCATGGAATTCCTTTGAATCCTCTTTTTTCTTCACAACAACACACAATTCACTCTTTAGAATAGTAAGGAAGAAGAAATCTCTCACTTTTCCTCTCCCTCTCCTCCCACACTCCTTAGAAGAGAAAACACAACCCTAACTTCCTACACAAAATGGAAAGAAAACCCTCTCTAAACTCTAAACTCTTCTCTTCCTTTCTTCCCCCCATTGAAATTTGGCTCCAAAAGTGTTTAAATTCGGCCAAAACTGAATTTTCAAGAGTTTCCTATAACAACCTTTCAAAATCCAACCAAATACATTGAATCTAGTTCAAAATTGGAATATGGCGCTGTTTGACGCTGGTAGGAGTGCTGTTCGACGCATTATTCCACAAATGTCGTAACTCTGTGGAAACTGGCTTTGTCTGACGCTGGTGAAAGCGCCTTTCGGTGCTAGTTCAATAAAATGTACTTTTGCCATTTTTCGCTCCAAATTTGCTCCTTTTCGCTTCCTTTTGCTCCAAAGGTCTAAAATCATTGTACCTGCATGAAATCATTAAAAATACCTTCATTTAAAGTGTAATATCATCAAAAATAGGTATGAAATGAATAGTAAAAAGCTATCAAATTTTCAGTGGATCAGGCGCCAACCTCTATTGTGTCATGTAAAGGGAAGCAAAGTTTCAAAGGAACTTAAAGAGTCTTGTAAAGAAGATTTTCATATAAGTGTTTAACTTTGTTTTACATTTGGTTTTAAAGTAAAACTTGTTATGTTTTCACTATGATTTCTAATTTCAAGTCAAGTTCTGATTGTGTTTTCTCCATAGATTCTGAGAAGTTTTTTTATCTTTTTTCTTTTAAATGATGAAGTAATTAATTTATGGAAAGAAGTTGAGTGAAGTATAGGATTTCAATGTTGGAAGAAGTTGTGATGATTCACTACCTTGCACTTCTTTTACTTAATGATTTGGCCAATTAAGATGTTAAAATATGTTGGGAGATTATGTAAGATCCATTACGTTATTGTCTTAATCAACAATTGGAAAGAATCACATGCAATTGTATGGATGAGAATTGTAGTCCGTATGGTTCGGTGCAAATTGTTGACCTCATTTTTGATGAGGTCTTCCTTTCTTCTTTTTAGTGCTTAGGATCTAGCCTTAGGCTTTTCCTTTGACTATCTTAGAGGACTAGAATTGGGACCCGCCTTTTAGAAATTCAAACCACTTCTAAACTCCCGCAAACTCCACAAACTTGACTATAGACCCCTAATCACCTAGAGGGTTGAAATCAAATATGGAAGTTTAAAGGATGAGTTCCTATAGGACTCTTTGGCCTTAGGACCGCTACTGGGTGGCCTCGGTGCAGTGAAGGGGCTGACATACACTACACTTACACACTACATTTCCACACACTTCCTAAAACCACACCCATACCCAACTTGACCTCCCGACTCATGTAGGTGATTCACATGGATGGTCCTTAACCCCCAAGCCCTCGCGCAGGGGTTAGGAACAACATAGATGAATGCCTCAAATGAGTCCTTTCATGGCTCATATGGGCTTGAAATGGCTTCATGGCTCAACCAAAATGATTTCTTTCCACCCAAATTCACCCAATCTTAAATTTCCCAAATTTTCAATTTTTGACCCCCGGGACCCTACACCTACTAAACCTACCCAAAACCTTTGAAATTACCCAAATTTTGCAAAATTTCCAAATTACCTAAAATTTTCCAAAATCAATCCCAAACACCTCCACATCACTCAAATTGATCATCCATACCCAAAAATACCAAAAATTCCAAGAAAACCTCCCAATACCCTCCAAATACCCAAAATACCCTTTTTGGCCTAAAAATCCAAAAATTCAGAAAATTCCCAGAAAATTCCAGAAAATCCCAAATATTCCCAATTTCATTTTGTCCAACTACACCATGGGCCAATTTTGTCAATTTACCCTACTTTTGTCAAAACCCCCAAATTGACCCATTTTAACCCAAAGTGGACCCAATGTCAAACCAAACCTACCCAATTGACCCCAATTTTGGTCCAATTCAATTCTAAACTTCAATTCAACATTCCTAATACCAATTTAGACCAAATCCAAGTCAATTTGATTGACATTTGGATCCAATTTTACTTTGGGCCTTAAAGCCCGAATTTGGACCCATGACCCAAACTTAGCCCAAACTAACCCAATTCAACTCCAATTAACCCCAAATCTTTTCTAAACCTTCCTTAACATCCTCATAAACAAAACACTAACATGATTTACTCAAGATTTTGACCCAAACCCCACTCAAATTCAACCCAAAATCAAAAAGCCCAATTTTGACCTAAACCCAAATCTAACCCAAATAGGCCCAAACCTCAAAATTAAGACCCAACCAAAGCCAAAACCTCTTTGAAACACTCCCATAAACATTTCTTAACATTTATTTTACATCAATTTCAACCCTAGCCCAACATTGGCCCAAGTTAGCCTAATTTGACCTACATTGGCCCATTTACCAAATAAACCCAAATTCAACCCAATTCAAACCCAAACCACCTTAAATCTATTTCAAATTATTCATGAAACATCCCTAAACCAAAACCAACAACTATTTGGCCCAAACTTCTACAAAAATTCCCATCCATGAACACATCCTTAAACTTAAAAGCCCACTTCCCTTAAACCTTCTTAAAAGCCCATTTCCTTCAAAATTCAAAGGCCCAAATCTACCCTAAAGCCCACATGACATCTCCATTTGTCATCCATTTAATTAAATCCATTACCTAAGTCCTAAAATCACCATCAAATTATTCCAAATCAAGTTTCATACAAATTTCCATCAAAACATCCAAAATTCTTAAAACCCATTTTCATGAAATTGACCCAAGCTTTTCCCGAAGCCAAATGGAGCCAAGGATGAGCCATTCACAAGCCATATGAAGCCATGAAAGTTTGGCATGTGACCATGCCATTAATGGCAAAAGGAGGAGGTCCTTTAGCCATCTCCTAAAAGTCATTAACCTTAAGCATGTCTCCCCTTAACCAAGATTTAATCCAAATATTCTTGGATAAGGACATCACCACCTCTTGACCGGCTAGCCTAGGCCGATCTTCTCGGCTCAAGACCAGCCATGGGGAGGTGAACCCAACCCAAACCAATGGGTTGACCAATTTCAAGCCAAAATGACCCCCTCCCCATTCCATTTTAATTCAAACACTTTACACATGTCCAAACCCAATTGACTTCACCATTGCCGAGCCCCGACCTCCCGGTCAAGATGGTGACCCATGCCTGCCGGCCGGCCGCACTGGATCGTCGGAAAACACCACACCCGAGAGCATCATGTGAGCCCAAGCTTGGGATCTCACCTGCCGAGTTGCCCCATGCCCGATGGCCACCATGGTCGTTCTTCTCCCCCATCGCAACGACGCCAAAACTCATCTCTATTATAATATATGTATAGAATTGTCATTGTTTATGTTGTGGATGCTACGCAAGTATACGTATCGTATCAAGTAATGCGAGGCCTAAAGGGAGTCCCGGTTATCGATCCCACAAGGAAAGAGAATTAAATAACAACAATTTTAAAATAATAATAATATACAAAAATTTGGAATTTGAATTTAAGCGCAATAAAGAACTAAGTATTTTAATTAGATAAATTAACTACATAGAAAATTAATACGAATTGAAAGTGCTAAAAGAAATAAACTAATTGCTAAATAAGTCTTAACTATTCAAAAAAGTATCTTTCCCTTGTTTAGAAATTTAAATGATCGATGAATTTAAATAAACATAATGTTAAGGTATCGTGGACAACAGAGAGCATATTCTATTCTTTACCCTTTTGGTCCACAGTGTAAAAATATCGACTAATCCTGTTTGATTACCGAATCGCGGTTGTGGGCCGGGAGGATCGAATGCCACTTCGTAGCCCCACGTTCCCTCGCCCTCGAGGGCTAACATCTACACTTCGCCCTCTCAAACAATAGGACCAATTGAATATTTAACCGTCACACTAAAATGCTCAATCTCTACGCCGAGTGATATTATTTTTCTATTTATTTGCTCCTTCCTTCCAAGGCTTTCGAATTCCCCGAATATCGCATGTAATTTTTACCATAGTTGATAATCAACTTATTTTAACAAATCAAATGGCCATTTGAAAAGTAAATTAAGTTTTAAGTAAAAATTATCACAATTTATTGATATATATATATATATATATATATATAAATACTTCTATTTTTAAATTATCAAATCACTTAATTTCATAACAAAGTAGAAAGACTAAATAAACTACCTGGGGAATGCATGAAAACTAAACTAAGTATGGATTTCATTTAAAGTTAAAAACAATAAATACAAATACTTATCTTAATTTATCTCTGCGTACTCCTCGCAGTTCCTTTTATTCCTTCTTAAGATAAGAAAACTCTACTAAAAACTCACTCACTCACTAAAACTCAAAAATAACTCACTTATAACACTCAAAGACCCTTCAAGACACAAAAGACCGCACACACCGGACACAATAACACACTAAAGACTTAATTTTGGCTTCTATATATAGAGGTGAGCAAAGGACCAAGAGGTGTGTAAGCATCCCTTCAAAGGTGTCCAAAGTTCAATGTATCTGAGCCATTCGAACCAGCTCGGCCATGACCACTGCCGAGGCTTCTGAAGATCTTCAAACCACTCTAGCTCGCCGTTCGCGTCTACTGGGCCAGCCGCCGAGACAGCTATAAATTCTTCAAAATTTTCTTCTCGAACTCCTCACGTAGACGGGCTCGATTCCGCCGCGCCGACTAAAGACACCATGATTTTGCTCCAAATTCGCTCCTTTTTACGATTTTTGCTTATCACCTAAATTCTTCTATTCCTGCAATAAAATAAAGAAAATACCCTTCTTTAAAGTGCAATTTCATCAAAAATAGGTATGAATTTCTTAATAAATTTTCTAAATAATCATGTGGTTTGTTTTTAATGAATATAAGTTTGTGTTTGTGTGAAACATCTTTGGAATCGATGGATATTAAAATTTGAAATTGAGTATACATGGAGATTTATGAGGATGAGAATTATTTTGAGGTGATTAAGGGAAATTAACTAAGCAATTTAAAGGCATTTTCTTAATCGTGAAAATCTGGGCACCGGCGGCTAAGTGCCAGAGGCTCGGCGCGCTAAGCGCCGTACTTCTCAAATAAGACCGGGCTGGCCTCGCGCTTAGGCGCCGAAGTTCGCAAAAAATTGATTTTTAGCAGTTAAAAACCTGAGGATCGCCATTTTTCACCGCCCCTATCGTCTTCAACCTCTCGAATTTTGTACATTGCGGGCATCAATATATCAGATCATTTGAAAGCCGATCTCAACAAAATTTTAGATTTGGATTCATTAAGAGGTAAGAGTACGAGTTCATAAGTTTTGATTTTCACCATTTATTTTGAGTACATTTTGGAAAATCCTAAAATAACTTTTCATGGTGAAAATTTGAGGAAAAGGAGGAGAAATTTCTTGGATTTAGTGTAAAATAGTTTTCGGAAGTAAATTAGCAAGTTTAGTTTGATTTTGTAATTATGTAGAAATTTTTCATGACTTTTTAGAGATGGCTCCAAAGTCAAAGCGCTCGAGAGAAAAGACAGGATTTTATTCTCTACAAATACGTAAATTGATTCCCGAGTGTGTGTTCAAGAAGTCAAGAAGTTATCACAGATGATTTCTTGAAAGAATTGGGAGAATTACTGTTGCTTCTCCAATCGTTGCTATAGTTTCGTTGTCGAGAGTTTTATGTGAATCCCTACTTCCGTAGCATAAGAGAATTTGGTGATGGTGAGGAGGCAAGAAGTCGATTTTTCACCTGGCGTAATGAAAACTTTTTTTCACCTGGCTTCCTGATATGTTTTTTGTTTTTATTCTAACTATCATCCTACTAAGAGAGATATTAGATGAGATAATGGCATTTATGTCCGATGGAAGAGGATTGTGAAGACAACTAATGATAAGAGTCACTGTGCCTTCTGGTTAAATGCCATTTTTAAAGCATGCATTATTTTATCTCATCTAAGTTGTTGCTTTCAAGTCATATTAGTGAAGTTACAAGGTAGAGAGCGGTTAAACTATTGTATTCAGCAAGAGAAGCCTATAGATATTGAACCAAACATTACATTATATTTTGAATCGTTTTAGATCTACCACTACCATGTATGGAATTTTCTCTTCCTCGATTCATTCATTACGTGAGGGGTCCGGTGTGAAATTTGAAACTTGGGAAGAGGTTCTGCTCTTTGAAACCAATTACCAGTGTAAATGTTGGAGCTTACATTGTACATAATGACGGGCTGGGACATGAGGATTTGGTAGCTTCTACCGGTCGCGTTTCCGTCGCTTCTACTTTCTCGTGCTACTACTTTGCGAGCTTTATCATCTAGTGATTCAGACTAGTTGAAGAGAAAGATTTGAAAAAGGTGAGTCTTACTCGTGAGCATGTTAGAGACATGGATGGTAAGATGGATAATATGGAAAGATATATTGTAAAACATGATGAATATGAGGAAAACTATCAACATTATTTGATAAATTGATTAGAGGCGATCGGAGGTTGAGATGCCCACTCCTTATCCATTCTATATACCACATGTGTCATCCAGAGATTGGAACGAGCAAGATGATTATGATGATGAGGATGTTTAGCAGATTTTTTTTTTTTTATGTGTTATCGTAGTTTGCCGATGTACCGATGTATGTTGTGTCTTGTGTTTATTGATGTTGTGTTTGTGATGTGAACTTCTGGTAGTATGCTGATTTTAGTTGGACTATTTTTTATGCATAATCAGATGTATCTTTGTTGGATTGATATTCTATATGTTGTTTTGTGTGACATATGTGTAGTAGTAAATGTTTTAATGGCATAGTCGTAGTTTTTATAGTATACTTTAATTCAAAACTATTAGAGAGTATGGAATACCTATTAAAAACTATTATTTAAAAACTACATGTTTTAAACTTTTCAAATCTACTACTACCATTTGTAATCTAGTATTGGTGTGATTTAAGTTATTTTCATTGGTGTGCATTCGTTTCAACACCTCCACTCTTATAGAAGTCTTTAGAATTTTTTATTTTCTTTATAAAAATTGAAAAAAGTTGAATTATTTTTACTCTTGTTTTTAAATTGTTATACTTGCATATTTATGATATTAAGATTATTGAAAGCATGTAATGTTAGTTTAATTCTCACTCATTTATCATTTCTTATGCTTAAATATTTTATCCTAACTAAAAATTAAAGTTTAGGGGAATTTTAAAACCGAAAATTTTTCAAAACCTAAAATTTTATTTAGTCTCAAGAATACTTAAAATTAATTTGATTTTTGGATTGTTTGGGCTATGCATATGAAGTTATATTATGGGAACAAAATTTTCGAATATAGAAATGAATAAGAGAATTTAGTTAAAATTTATAGTAATAATGAAAAATTTAAAGATAAAATTTTCGGATACAATGTTAAATATAGTTCCACCATATTTAGAAAGGAATGTTGTATTTTTGGTTAAATAGAAGATTTGACTTTTATTCTTCAAAGATTAAATTTCTTTTATCGTAGGAGTAATTTTTAATAATTATTATAATGTTTTTTATGTGAAAGATGTATATCATACGTTTATTTTAAATGAATGGGGAAATTCAAAATCATTAAAGGCTTATCCAGATACAGTAATCCTTGTCCTCACAAAAACAAGTATGTGAAAAGGGACGAGAAGCTTAAAGATTTAAGGGCCTTATCAAAAATTGGTTCCATACCTAAGTATAAGATATAAGGTCTGAGAAAATCTAAATCTTAAGGTTATAATATTACAGTAAGTAAAATTATTTTCGAATAAAGATTTTTATGTGAGAAAAATAAGTGTGTGAATCCAATATTTGAAGAATTCACAAGTATTTCCGAGATGATAAAACATATATTTTACATTATCCTTTACTTAAGAACTTTCTAAAGTTTAAGTCGGGTCTTAATTACTGAAATTTTTTAAATTGGACTATTCCATATCTAGAAAAAACATTTGTTGCCTTCCTAAGAAAACCATTACATAATTTGCATCTATGTGATTAAGAGTCACTGAGATAAGTACTAAGTTTGGGGGATTTTGATACAAATTTTAAAATATATATAGTGTTTTTATCCACACTTTTTACCTATTTTTGATGATATTGCACTTTAATGGATGCAAATTTGAATGAAGGGATACATCTTTTAGTGGATACGTTGAATTTAGACATGATTTGAAGAGACACCAAGAAACCTTTTGGAAAATTATATAATGAAGAGTTGTAATTAGTTTCAAAGTGTCTTCTTCTAGTTTTAGAGTCTTCTTCAAGTTTTACTTTTTGTCTTTTATTGTTTATAGTTTTTAAAGTCTTTTAGAGTTAATAGAGAGTAAGAAAAGGAGAAAGGGGTCGGAGTGAAGTATTCTTTCCCACCAATTTTCTTCCTTCATTTTATTTAGTTTTTATTGAAGTCTCAAGTCTGCTTTCGAGTCATCGAGTCACACCACTCGAGGAGTGTTTTAGTAGAAATTCAAGTTTCAAAGGAACTTCCGGAGTCTTGTGGAGAGGATTTTCTGATAAGTGCTTACTTCTTTTTTTTATTTAGTTTTTAATTAAAACTTGTTGTGTTTCTATGATTTCTATTTTCAAATCAATTTGTGCTTCGTGTTTTCTCCATGAGATCCGAGTAGTTTTCTTTATCTTTCTATTTCTTAAATGAAGAAGTAATTAAATTACAGGATTGTTGTGGAATGTATAAGTATTTAAAGCTGAATAGGTTGTGAAGATTTAATTCCATGAACTTAATTTACCCCTTAATTCTCGCTTCAAGATGTTAAAATTTTTGCGAGATTACATACGATCCAAAAATCAAAAAATATTATCCACGTCATTTTTTCAACTACCACCCACCCCAATTTTGTCAATTTTACCCAGTTTGATCAAAAATTCCAAATTGGCCCTTAATGCCCAAAGCGACCAACTAACACAATCCATCTCAAATCGAACCCAAACGTCACCCAATTTTCCCCATACTTGTTTTGAAATCCACCTAACATTTCCATAAACAAAACCTAACTTAATTTACCCAATATTTAGACTCAAACTTCTCTCAAGCCTAACTAAAACAAAACCCCAAATTCACCTAAACTAATCATGAACCTAAACAAGCCCAAATCCCAAAATTAAGACCCAAACAAAACCGAAAACACCTTTTCACACTCCCATAAACTTTTGCAACATTAATTTTACATCAAATCTCAACACTAGCCCAACTTGACCCAAAAAGCCCAATTTTGGCTCATAAGCCCAAATTCCTCCAAATTGAACCTTATGGTCAATAATTTCTAAAATTTCACTTCTAAATCAAATTTCAACATGTCCTAGTCCAATTTAAGTCAATTTTCAAAACCAATTCAATCATCCCATACTCAAATTTCAAAATTCAAATCATCACATGCATGATAAAGGCCCATTACCTCATACATTTTTAAAAGTCCATTCCTTGAAATGCAAAACCAAGTTTCAGAATACAAACTCCATGTATTAAATTTTCTTCAACAATATCCATGCATGTCACTACCCTAAGTTTTAAATCCATGATCAAATCATTCCAACTAGTCTCATGACAATTCCTATCCAATCTCATCAAAGTTTCTAAAATCCCAAAACCCTTTCTCATGCAAGTAAGTCAACCTTTTCTCTAAGCCAAATGGAGCCATTGAGGCATGCACAAGCCACATGAGAGCCATGGAAGCCACTTTACACATCACCAAACCATTAATGGTAAGAGAGGGGAGAGCTCTTTCCTAACCTATGATTAAACATTTTAACCTTACCCATGCTTCACCTTAACCCAAAATTAATCTAAATAAGCCTGGATGGAGACTTCTCCACTCAAACCAGCTAACTCACCTGACCACCACAAAGACCGAAAGTCCCCTTGGTGGGTGCACCCCAAACCCAAATCCATGAATTCACCCATTTGGATCCAAAATGCACTCTCCTCCCATTCCACTTAAATCAAACTCTTTACACAGGGCAAATCCCCATTGCTCGCACTAAACCCCACCCATGACTCACCGGTCAAGATGGTGTGACCCATGCCTGGTAGGATCACCACTCGGCTCGCCGTAAACCACCGTGCCAAGAGGCTTAGTTTGATTCAAAATTCAAATTGAGCATGCCGAGTCGTCCCAACCCACCGACTTCACAGCCTCTTGTTCTCTCCCCTAAGTAGCCGATTCCAGCATCCAATTGACTCTGGTAAGCCCTTTAGCCATTCCTATTTAAACATCCAACCTCTATGGCCAAAAGGTTTGCCGAACCCAAGTCTCTCAAAACCTCCATCCAAGTGGCCTTTAAACGTTTCCTCGAGTCCGCAGAAGATCAACTCCATTGCTTCCCCGCTCTGTCTCCATTGGATAGAGCTCAATTTTTCAAACCAAAAATTTACCCCTAAATAGGTCACTTTGACTACGTTGAGAAAAATCCAAAATCGATCAAACCCCACACCATCACCGCATCAAGAGAGGAAGTTCCTTTGTGGAAGCCCCTCACCATGCCACTCATCTCGATGGAAACAAAAGCTCAAATCGTCTTGGTGGAAATCAAAATTGTGCATTTCACCATAGCTCCGTGCTTCATCCCTAGCTTCCTTAGACTCCAACGAACGTGCCAAGCCCTCTGATTGAAGCCTCACTTCTTAGAGCCTAGGTATTGAACTCTTCCCTTCCCATGAGTTTGTTTCAATTCTCCATTTTGTTTAAATCAATTTCAAAGCATCATAGTTATATGTATGTGTGTGCCTTGTTGAGACGAGTTCATAGAGCCCAAGATCATGTACTTGTTGAGATATGAGGGAGATCTTAAGGCTTGACCGTGGACGGTTCTTGGGTTAGGATGCTTGGGGAAGATAAACGGATGCTGTCGTCCATTCCCGCGTGTGATTGATGAATAAGGGGAGACTGCCGTATGGAGCAATGGGACTCCAACCAGCCACGTCGTCGCCGAGTCGATGTGGAGTCAACAGAGAGCACCGCATGGAGCTTTGACCCGACAAGGATTACGTGGTTACGACATGGTTAAGTAGATAAATATGGTATTTTTTTTAATTATTTAAATGCCCCGATCTTTGAAAATTCATATCTTTTCATATGCAGAAAAATCGTAAAAATAAACTAAGAATATCCTCTGCTTAGTGAACGTAGAGGATTAATGTGAAAGGGAATCAAGTTGTTTTTGTTAAGTATTTTATTTTAATTAATTTAATACGTATTTAAGCATTTAATTCTCCATCCATGCATACAATTCACCATGGTATTAGACCATAGAAAGCTAGAAATTTCTCTCGTTTCGGGGAACATTCCATAAATTTTCCAAGGCCAGAGACTATCTCTATGACGAGTTATCTATTTTTCAAGTTTATGTGGTCTGCTTTATCATTTAATTCAAATAATTTGCTTATTGCTTAGAAAACTTAATAAAAATTAGGGGAAGTATCTTAGGACCAAGAGGACCTTAAAAATTATGGCTGATTTAATTTCTTAAAATAACCTTAACTACTCTAAACACTTTAAAAATGAAATTTAATTAATTAGGAGTAACCACACATCAAAATCACATGAAATAAGCTCTCCACTATCACTTAAGATCGTAAGAAAACTCACATAAAAATTTCAAATCAAATGGAATTAATTTACCCAATTAAATAAATTAATTAACTGACATAGCAATTTTGAAAATTAAAAATTCATAAAACCCAAAATTCATTTCAAAAATTCACCAAATTAATTTTGGGAGTTCTCTGTGATCAGAGGAGTCCATGAAAAATAAAATTGTATTTTCTGCTCAAATTTGATATTTAATCATTTTAAATATTTAATAAATAAAAATTACAAAATCATAAAGATATAAAAATTCAATAAAACTTCTAAGCATTGAAAAGATGTCTATGACTTATCCTGAGCACTTTCTCAATATGATAGCAGAAGTTTTAAAAGAACAATTAAACTTAATTGTTCTTTAGTGAAGAAAAAAATCATCCATAAAACACAAGAACCTAAACGTCATAGAATCGACTATTAGCACAGAATTAGGATTTTGACAGTAACCAAAACCTTCCTTTAGCTTTATCTAGGTATTTCTTGTAAGCATTTAAACGTTCACATGTTTTAAGTGCAGCCAGGAATGATGAGAAGACCCACCAGTACATTTTTATTTTATTTACATTTATTTTTCTGACTGTATTCACTTCTCATGCATGTTAAACAACAATGTCACCCCATATGAAACCGAAACTTTTGTAGATAGCCACAAAAATGAAACCTAAAATTAAATTAAACCAAGACAAGATAAAATTCACCGCCACAACATTCAAAAGATAAAATAACTCAAAATTTAATCACAAACATAACAACAAAACTATAACCGCAACTAAATTAAAACGTCTCGTCGGATGATCGGGAATCCCTAGATTATGTAACCCATGTGTTGCTAACAAGATTTCCTACGGTCTAAATGAGAGTGTGGAATTCATTCAAGCTAAGTTTAACAAATTCATTTGGACTAAGTGAATTTGATGAAAATAGCGGTGTCGGGATGACTAAAACGGGGATTTTAATTGGTCTTGTTTAATCAACTATAAGATTTGTTTTAATTAAAATATTAAGTCATCTCAATTTTCAACCTCACTAAATCCAAAATACTTCTCAAGTCTCTTGATTGTCACTTTCTAAAACCAAACCTCTGCAACAACAAGGAGCTTACACGGTGGGCAGCACGGCCATCTTCAAATTAAAAACTCGTGTCTACTTCAAATGTAAAACCTTCTTAGAAATAAATAAATCAAACTATGATTTTCGATGTATACTTTTCCTAAAGGCAACATAAATCCTCAACTTTTCATTAGGCATTTGCATAATCATGTTATGCAAATTAAGCCCTAACCGGTCTTAGGACTCCGAGGTAGTCGCTGATATTTTACATAAACCCTCACATCTTCGAGGTCGTTGGGCAGGATTATGTCATACAAATATAAGTCCTAATTAACTAAAATCTATGTGATTTGAAAATTAAATATACTCACAAATTGAAGCCAAACAAAAAGATAGTCGGGAAGTAACCGAAGTTCACTTCGGGTCCATGGCATCTCCTCGCTTCTCTTCCTCTGATTCCCAAAATAAACCGTTCCAAATTTCGAGCTATTCCCTATTAAAATTTCTAAAATCCAATCGTATGAAAATCTTAAACTTTAAAAATTCTTAAGAGCAAAATTACCGATCATTATCGAGAGTTTTCTTAAATGATTCCCGTCATTTAAGATGTAATTGACTATAGGGCTTGCCCTTATAGGGAAACTTTAAGAACTCAGTAATACAAACCCTACTTAATTCCTTTATATTGCCAGGGGAACTTGTCGGCTTATAAAATTGGTTCGCAGACCAAACGAATTCACAAGTCTTCTAGTTTATTTAATCGAGCCCCCATCATCAAGCAGAGTGTTTATTCCTCGGGGATATGTACACAGTTTATGATGTGGTGCTCGTTTATATAAACTATTTGGGATGAGATCGCTCGATTTCATATCTTAAAATTCTCAAACCTAAAATTATTTTCAAATGCCATTTTCCAAATTATATATATATTTAAATTAATTTCACGTACAATTTCTATAGGAGACCCCCTTTTTTTCAAAACACATAACCTAAAAAAAAATATGCCGACAATTTCTCACACTCCGCTAGACTAGCTCCTCCATCTCGATCGATGGTTTTGCTTTCTCATAAATCGATAAAATCCATGCCCCTTATGGATGAAACTATCATTCTTCCGTCGACATACCACGTCGCCTCACCTGAACGGGTATAGTCAACCCCTCTTGGACTCGGAGCCACCGTTAGACAGCCCTAAACAGAGATGTTCCGTGTCCTTTTGCCTTTTAGAGATGGGGTGGACCCCCAATGTGTGTTAGCTTAGAGCGATCCCTGGGTTTAAGAAGCCTTACGAGACTTTCTCCCTTTCCACTCCTGGATTGGATCCCTTACCCTTTCTATAATCCTCTCAATTAATGGTTTTGTTCCTAACAAACAAACCTTCTAATAACAACCTTTTAATAAACAAACTCTTTTAAAATCACAAATAAATGAATAAACAATCTAAAAATACCTTGTAACAAAATTCAAGAAAACAAAAAAAAATACTTGAAAATGTGTTCAAACTTTTTTTTTGAGGAATTCATTTTTGTCCTGGAATGTTTCGTGACAAGAGGAAGTTTTTAGCCTCGGACCGACATTCGGAATCTACCCTGTATCATGTCTCGCTCCAGCCGATTTTCTCCTTTACCAACGAAATGGACTTACATTCATAAGCTCGAGCTTCCCCACAATGGGAAATATTCTCTTTAGACAAAGGAATCAACACAGACATTAAGCTCATGTTACTCTTTTTTGCACTAATGGACAAAGTACAAGAGATCGGGAACCCGTGATTGAGTTCAATCATCACCAAGAGTTTCCTCCCATGCAAAGGGTCCTAGTCGAGAGAAATACTACCGTTCATAGGAGGTTGATTGCTACCCCCAGGATCTGCCATTCTACCCTCACCCCAGGAGGGTCATCTCTCCGCACCCAACTCCAAAGACCCGTCAAACTGAAGGGAAAAAAGTCCAGTCGTTGATGAGCCCGTTATCATGGAGGGTTCGCACTTTGTTGCAATACCATCTATTTTATTGTGGTCCGCTTAGAGATTTGGACCCTAACTATGACGCAATGAAGGAATAAGAACGTAAAGATTGCCAGATCGAAAGATCGTGGCTTACCGAAGCGTCTTTCTTGAAGAGATTCTCGAAGAGGGAAGAAGAGGTGCCCGAGATCTCACCACTTTTGGAGGGGAGTAGGTTCCACCCTCTCTACGTATCCGACGAGGAAGATACCCAAAGGATCGCCGCTATGTTACGCTTCATCGCATACTACAAGGTGCTGATTGTAAGAGGAAGATGAAGACTACGCCGCTTACCCTATTGCGAGCCCTAGTGGAGAAGTTAGCCGTAAAGGAGGGATGCCCCGTGTCGTAGATTCTAAGAAGAATGAGACGGGTACCAAGTACCCGCCGTACCCCACGAGTAGACCCCGTCACCGCCAATAAATGCCAAGGAAGAAAGTGTGAGCTAGTGAGAGGAGTTACTTGCTGACTGCACCACCTGAGCACCGCACCACCTACCATCGTATAGCCGACAGAACATCTCGGGTCCTAGGTCACCTACTACAAGAAGGGATTGGTGTGGCAACCTATTATTTCCGAACCGATACAAATGGAGTGCTCACAATAGAAGTCTCATCATAGAGTCAAATCTGAAGAAAGTGCTGTACCTTAAAGGAAACTCCCGGAAATAAAAACAACAAATCCGCCGGACCGCGAGACCGTTTTGGAAAAGACCACTGAGGATACTATGAAAGCCAAGAACCGACATCCGACAAGCCAAGTGGGAAAGAAGAAAAGGATCGGGGAAATCGAATTCGACCCACAATTACGTAGTAAATTAACTTCCAAAATATGGCTGGTAAACTTGACCCAATTTATGTAAATTATGTTTAGTGTGCACATCTTAAATGATATAAAAATTGGAAAATACTTTACACACTAGGGGTACTACCTGCTATACTAATCGTTTTTAAGCATATAGAGTTTTCTTTAAAAAACCCCAGTGTATCGATCCCACGAGGAAGTGAAGTAAGAGGTTCTCAGTTAAATTGTAGTTTACTACAAAGCATCTTTAGTTTTGGAAATGTCGATTAAAATTGTGTTTTATCTAGCAACTACTCCAAAATGCAAGTGTTAAATGTAAAGATAGTAACTACAACTAAGTGCAAATAATAATTCTAAAGATAACCTTTTCGGATGAATTGGTTTGGAGAATTTTTGAGATACTAAAAACTAATATTCTTATATAATGAAATGGATAATGTATAGGAATGAGATACATTAAATATTTTTCGTATGTGTCCACAAGAGCAATCCTATTCTTTACCCTTGTCCAGTGCATAAAGAACAATGACTAATACTATGTTTATTACCAATCCGTGCTGTGCCTGGAGATACCAACTCTCACTTCGCAGCTCCCACGTTTCCCTCACCCGAGGGCTACACATCATACCTCAAAGACTCAAAAGATAGGACTACCCGAGGATTTTAGTCCGTCATTCTAAAATCTCCAATTCTACGCCCGATTATATTTCCCTATTTATTTCGTACTCAACTCCCATGAACTTCACCATCCATGGAATTTGAATGTGGTTCCACTTTGTTGAGAATTACACCGCCCCTTTGGGGTCACAATTACAATGAATTTTAACACTACAACGAGTTCTTTTTGTAATGTAAATAAAGGCAAGTAAAAACCATCACATATATAATTAAACTCACTTCTTAATCATGCATCCCAAAACCCTAAACACATGAATTCTACTCAGTACAAAAGAACAATAAAATAAAAATAATGGCACAATCTTCTCATGCCACTATTTCCAAAGAAGAAGAAAAAGTAAGAGAGATGCGTCAGCACGAAGAAAACACAACAACTTCATTCGACCAAAGCAACCACTCAGTAATAACATAAAATCATAAGATAATGAAGAACAATACTTAGCTTTTTCCTTTGAAAGAAAGACGAAGATCTCTCCCACAATGTCTCCTGCCGATCCATGCAATGCTATTGAAACTTTACAAATTATCTACACTCTCTCCAATCTCTCCAAATGGGTAAAAATCTTCATTTCTACTCCTATTCTAAAATCCCTAAACATTATCCAAGAATTTCCTAACATTTCTCTTTTTCTCTACTTTTTTCTCCTTTTTTCCTTCTCTTTTCTAACCTAAATTTGTCATTTTAAAGAGTATGGCAAAATTCCTAAGAGTTCCCTTAAGCACTCCTTCGAAAAGCATCCAAATAAATTGAATTCTGTCCAAAACCAAAAGTTTCATTTAGAATCTTCCCTGGCACATTTACGTGTTCACACATTGTCGACGTAGCTTTTCGGTCATATTTTGTCGTCTCTGAAAATCTCACCGTCTTGAGAGGCCGTCAACAGTGCATTGCCGTGCGCCCACCTTTTTGCTCCGTTTGGCTTTGTTTTCTAGCCTCCATTCGCCCAAGCCAGCTTGCGTTACGTTTTTAATAGATATCCCTACAAAATAATCATAAATATAACATTTCTTTAAAGTTTAATCATTCAAAAATATGCAAGAAGTATTAAATAGATTAAGTAATTTTAAAAGACTGATTTAAAGGTGTCAAGGCAGACTTCATTTCTTGCTCGTTTTTGCTCCAAATCACACCATTTTCGCTTCATTTTGCTCCAATCACCATTTCTTATACCTAATACCAAAAACATACAAAATACCTTTAAAGTGTAATATCAAAAAGATAAAATGATATAGCAACAAACGTATATATTTTAGGCTTGTCAAAATCCCCCCAAACTTAACTCATTTGTCCTCAAGTAACACTATAACTTTAAAATAAAATATGCATTGACTGTGGTTGTGGGTTTAACAGTTTCCTATAATTTCATCTCAGAAATGTTATAAATATAACAAAGAGAAATTTAAAAGAATCAACTCTAAGACTATAGTATAAGAACATCTCAAATTCAACTTAAGAATCCCGATTTTTTATTTACTTCAAAATTTGTCAAAAATTGTCAAACTAAAGATTCATAGATAGTATAAAAATGGAATTTAAGTTCCTTATCTATACCAATTTAACCAATACCTTTTGAAATAAGAATAAGCTTAGGATTGTTTTAAATTTTTTTTATTTAAAAAAACATTCAAGTGAAACAAATTTTTTATTAAAGCCTCAAGCTTCTCCTCACTTATTTTCTTTTCTATTTTTTCATTTTTCGGGATCATTTTTTATCCCTTTACATTATTTTCTTTCTTTCGATCATTTTTAACTTTTATGTGAGGATTATTATATTTGAATAGGCCTTTAATAATTTTGAATTTTACTATCCTCTCTAAAATCCAAAACTCAAAACTTTCCCCTTACTTTTTTATAAGTGTAAGTATTAGTTTGAAAAAGTTTTTCAATAAAGGCTCAATTCTCATTAAGTATAAATCTAAGAAGTTAGCTTTTCAAATATTCATCTCCTTTCTACCATAAATAGAAAATTCATTTTTCCAATGTTTCCTACAAAATATATTAACTTCTTGCACGTCATGAAGGATTTCAACTACGTTCTATTTCTAACATTCCTAAAATCAAAATTATAGTAACCTAAAGGTAACACCACATTCCACAAGTCCCTTTTAAAAATCATATCAAATTAAATACAAGCACTAGGATAAATAAAGATACATTTAAAATTTTTTCTTCCCCCCCAAACTTATATTTTAAAATATTTGCATTTAATTCCATAAAAATGTAGCAAGTAAGAAAAAGAGTAAATGATGAATCTACTTACTACTACAACATCCTATCAAAATTCATATATCTCATAATCAGGATAGAATGACTCGAGAAAGTAAATCTAACCTATAACATGCCATGGAGATTAATAATCAAATCGAGCATCCGGAATGCAGTAAAGCTTCAATTCGATCATCTACGTCTATCAAGACGTCATGCAGATGTATGCGATGAACAAATGGATCGTACGAGAAAACGACTATGGATTTTCCAAGCTAGTGTTCTTCCTGCAGGACAAGTAATCTTCATTCCGAAGAAATGGAAATTTCTAATTTGAAGATTAGATACTAAATGCGGATAGATCGAGACTTTATCTAGTGTATAGCCGTTGTATCGATTTAGTAAATCGATCGTGTTGTTTGTGTGTCCGTTTTATTGTTCAATATGTGTTGTATTTTCTTTTAAATTATTTTGTTTGATTATTAAGAAGACTCGAATCTTATTATTGTACTTATATGTATTGTATCGAGCCCGAAATCAAGATTATGAATGGAATTAGAAAGAGTTTAACTTAAACTCGTATTTAATCGATGGATTTAATTTTTAATTTTTAAAAATTTTTGGAAAATATTTTGGAAGTTAGAACTACAATACTCTTATGTGAGTAATTAAAAGTAGAATTTGTGAGTTTTGGTGGAAAATTAATTTTAAAAATGATTTTGTGAAAGGCCGTCCGGCACCTAGGCGCTAGACTCGGCGCCTAAGCGCAAAGTTATTGCCGCCACCCGAAAATTGGGATTTAAACTCCACAAAGCCATGGACGATGCCTAAACTTCATCCCCTTCTTCATTTTCATGAAAATACAATTCCCTTAGATCCATCTTTGAGGTCAAAACGTCACTTATTCGAGCCCTAAATCACTCAATTTCTTCATTTTAAGCGTCGATCTACCTTCTACTCCATTTATTTTTTATTTTTACCATGGATTTTCTTATTTTTGCCGAAAAAATTAAAAATTTTGAGAAAAATTTGATTTTTAGAAATTTGCGGATTTTATAAACTCATTTTAAGTTTCTGCTTAAAAGATTTTAGATCTTTGATTCATTTATTGGTCATGTTTTCTTTCACGTTAGATGACACATAATTCTAAGCACGGAAAGCACGAGAAAATTTTGATAACAACAAGTTCACTCACCGCGTCGCCGCACTTTCGTTATCACGAATTTGCATCATCAAGGAAATTTATCTCGGCTACGCTTACACCCTCGAGAAATGATCGTGAACAAGATCATTGCACACAACTCGGCGCCGATTCTGTTATTTCACCGCTGCTATTATTCCTTGTACGAGAATTTTTTGCCAACTTTATAGATGTGGAAGACTACGAAGTTCGTTAGAGGTGTCGGAGTGGATTCACTCCCATCGATCAATATTTTCTACGGCCTACCACCTACCTTTGTGCTACTATTCTCGGTTCTACCCATCCGAAGGAGATTTGGAGATGATTATTGCATATCTGACTCGATGTGGCACCGGAGCTTGGAAGATCCAATGACAAACGAGTAAACTTTATATCTTCTAAGCCGAATGGTATTTCAAAGGCTCGATACCTTATTTTATTTTTGCTCGACTACTTCCTTCCAACCACCGAGTGAAGTTACCGCAGATAGAGCTATTCGAACTACTGTATTTAAGAGAGGAAGTTGATAGGATGTTGGCAGCATTATCTATGATTTTGTGGAGTCTATTGCAAGATCCAACACTTCGTGGGATTAGGATTCCCATCCCCGATATATTCTTGGTGTGTGAGCAACGGAGTTATCGCTGATATTTCAGAGGAGAAGCTGAAGACTACAAAGCCTATTGGGCAGGAGAGTGTGTTGGTATTTATGATCGTCTTCGGCGGAAGAGATCTACTACTCCTTCTACTTCTATACCTACTCGCTAGAGCTTCTACTCGTTCACCGAGCCACCATCTGGCTTTCCGGAATCAATGCATGATTCATTTTCCTGGACAAGTAACAGTAATCGAGTTATTTCTAACTCACCGCAGAGTAGATACTTTAGACAAGAAGATTGATCATCTATCCGAATATACCCAAAGGAAAAGTGATTATGATGTTGAGTATTTGGAGTCTTTAGTTAGATTCTCAAGGGTGAGCATGATGTCCAAGCTCCTTACTGTCTTAGATTTTCACCATATGTTGATCCAAAGGATGTGGAATTTTCTTTGGTGATGACGATGACGATGACGAGGCTACGTAAAGTGATTAGTAGCTTGATTTACCTATGGAGATGAGTTGATTCTATTTTTAGTTTATTTCTTGTTTGTTAGTACCGATTAGTTTGTTGTTAGTTAGTGTCGATTTTTTTAAGTAACTTTGTGTGGATTTTTTTTATGTTGAGACTATTTTAGAGTATCTAGTTTGATATGTGTTTAAGACTGAATATGGATGAATTTGTTTTTTCATTTTCGTGATAAATGTTTATTTCTCCATACAAGATACTATTTAGTATTCTTATATGCTTATCATGTTTTTTATGTTACTTCGTGATTGGGACATTGCTTAATTTTGCTAATGATATAAAAATTGAGCCTTCTTACTTTTATATATGCTTTATTATTTCCGCAATATTCATAAAAGCCCGTGTAGAAGTAACTTTTTCTTTATATACTGCTTTTTACATACTTATAAAAAAAAATTCTTTTTTAAAATTATGCCTTTCTTTCTCTCATACATTAAATTTTTCATGATATATCAAAACTTAAGTTTGGGGGAAGGGAAAATACATGTGTAAATTTAAATTTTATTTGTCCTTAAAGTGCTAATATTTTCTAAAAAAATATTAACATAACATAAGGAATGAAAAATCTATTTAAGATCACTTAAATTTTTGAAATTATAAATAATTTAGTAAACTTAACCAAATTTTAATAACTTTCATTGATTTTAAGAATAGAAATATTCAACTTAAAAAAAGAGTAAGATTAATAATTTTTTCTATTCATGATAAAGATAATTGAATTTAGAAGTATTAAGAAAATCAAGAATTATAACTTGAAAAAGAAAAAAGATTGAAAGTCTGTTTAAACTATTCATGTTATAATAATTAAGTGAAAATGTATAAGTTTGAAAATATAAGTTAGGGATAGTGAAGTTCAAAACCATTAACAAGCTATCCAGGATACAATCCCCTCACCGTGAAGAAAAAAGAAGAAGTGAGGAGAAGCTTCGAGATATTTAATCAAAATTGGCTTCACTTGAATTATCTTATAAAAAGAAAACTAATTACATATTTTACTTAATTTTTATGCATGTATCTTTTTATTAGAAAAGATTTTCATGAAGATCTTTTTCTTGTAATTACTTTATGTGATCTTTAATATAACAAACTACAATTAGTTTCGAAATGAATGAAAAATTTTTGAAGTCTTACAATTTGGTAGTTAAATACTTTAAATTCTTAAAATTAAACTTAGTTAAATAAATTTGTTGATCATTTACTAAAGCCTTTATAAAATCAAAAATTACAAGGAATCTTAAATATTTACCTTTATTCCAAAGTTTTACATTTTATATAGTAAAAGGTTACTTGAGGACAAGTAACATTTAAGTTTGGGGGATTTTGATCCATGAAAAAAATACCTATTTTTATGCCTTGATTTTTATCAAAAATTTTAAGGATATTATGCTTTTATGAAAGGTATTTTATGTTTTTGGATGTAGGTGATGTAAAAATGTTCAAAACGGAAAAAAAGATGAAAGAATGAAAAAGGAGCAAAAAGGAGTAAAAATGGTTTTAATGCAAAATTTTTAAAATAATGAGTCCGGCGCCTAGACGCTGCATCCGCCTCCTAAGCGCGAGCTCGATACCAAATCTGTGACAGTTTTTGTAACTATTACTGACGGTTATTTTGACGACTAGAGCGGTTATTGGACCATCTAAAGATTAGAGTTATTCTAGATTATAAGACAGATACATTGTATTTAGACGTCGGAACGGCTGGGATCGCAAAGAGGTGCGATCCAAAGTGAAGAGGTGCGAAGAACCGGACGCGGAGTCCGGCGCCTAGGTGCCGATGCCGACACCTAGGCGCCGTACACACTTTCTAGAAGATTCATTGAACTTGAGCACATTTCAAAGAGGTGCCTTAAAGTAACCCTTGAAGCCTATAAATAGTGGCCCCAAGTAACAAAAAGGAAATCCAAAAATTAGAGAGATAATTTTAAGGGCCATACTTTTAGTTTACTTTCCTTAATAAATTAGTGAGTTTATTTTATTTAGAGCTTGTATTGAGAGTTTGGAAGAGTTGGTTCTTTTTGAAGTCTATTTTGCTTTGGAGTCAAGAGGGAATCCGCAGGTTTAGTTGGAGAAACACCGAGATAAGTATTTGTAATTTTATTCAAAGTTTTATTTATATGTTTTGTTATTTAGATTCAATGTGTTCTCGAGTAGTTACTTTACTTTCATCTTTCAATTATGAAAAGATAAATAAGATAACTAAAATTCGTTGGAGAATTAGAAACTAAAATATGTTTTAAATATTGTGATGATATTAATACCGTATCTAATTTAATATTTAAATTGGTCATTTAAATTGTTAAAATGTGTTAAAGAGTTTTGAGGCCTTGAAGGAGATGAACTCTTAACTAGTAGATATCACATGAATCCTTGGGTAGTCGAAGGCCTTGTGCGGGGTATTCAAGGTGAAGTGCAAATAAATAAGAAAATATTATTCAACGCGTAATTGATAAGTTTTTAGAGTGACAACACTAAATTCTTGTAATTTGGTTTATAGAGAGGCAACGGGTCACTAGTAGGGCCGACCATAGCCGCCTCGCATCTAGTAGTTTGAGCTAGATAACTCATTCAACTAACAATATATCCGCACTGATCTATAGATTGGCTCAATGTTCTTTATACTATCGAGCGAAGGTAAAGAATAGGATCGTCTTATTTGGCACAATACCATAAATCTATATTCTCCATGAATATTATATTATCTAAAAAGTCTGGATTAATTGAAAGGAAGAATGTTGTTTGCTTATTATTATTTACATCACTCATTATTTGAAGACTACTTTAATTTCGCTAGTAAATTAAATATTAAATTTAAATCTTTAAAAGAAGTGCATAAAAATAAAATTTAAATATTTCAAAATCTATAAAACCTCCTCGTGATCGATATTGGGGTCTTTATTTAAAGCCCTATATTACTTGAAACGATACGTATACTTGAGTAGTACCTAGTGCAAAATATTTTTCATAAAATTATATTTATATACACTAGCCGCTATTAATATTTGGTCACACTATCATAACACATTTTTGAGAGCATAAATTAATACGTTGTTCGCAGATTGAGTTCAATAAGCAATAGCAATGCAATGGTTAATATGATATTTCTTTACTAACTTTTCCATAACCGCATTTCAAAATGACTTCTTCCATTGGCTATGATAACTTTGTATTCCAACTCTAAAATATACTTTTCTAAAAATTTTCAACACTTTGAGCATCTCATCAAGGTAAAGCAATAACTTCTATCCATTTGGATACATAGTCTACCGCTATAAAAATGTAAGTATTTCTCGTAAAAGATGGTATAAATGGTCCCATGAAATCTAATCCCCAAACGTCAAATATTTCAACTTCTAACATATAATTCTAGGCTGATCCACTGAAAATTTAATAGCTTTTTACTAACCATTTCCATACTTGTTTTTGATGATATTGCAATTTAAAGGAATTTATTTTTTATTATTTTTATGCAGTAATACCGCATTTTAAATTTTCTATGCCAGTGCTGCTTAAAAGCGTAGTAAATTTGGAGCTAAATGGACAAATGTACATTTTATTGAACTAGCGTCAAACGCACACTATAACCAGCGTCAGACAACACTATTTACCGAGAGTTATGACCATTTTGTGGAATAATGAATCGAACCGTGCCCTATTCACTGGCCAAACCGTGCCCTATCTCGATTTTGAACTACATTCAATGTATTTTACGTATTTTCAAGGGGTTTCTTTAGGAAAACTCGCAATTCCAGCTTGGCAGAATTTAAACACTTTTGGAACCTAGTTTATGAGGAGGAAGAAGAGAAGAGAAGAGTTTAGAGTTTAGAGAGTTTCTTTCCATTTTGCGTAGTATGTTACGTTTTATGTTTTCTTTAAAGAAGAAGAGAGAGAGGGAAAGTGAGAGATTTATTCTTCCTTACTATTTCCAAAATATAGGAATCCTGTGTGTTGTTGTCAAGAAAAAGAGGAGTCAAAAGGAATCTTTGAGATTCGCTTTGGGAAGAGTTTGAGATGAGTTGTCTTTACTTTACTTTGTTTGTATGACGTTGATTTTATATATAAAAATCCATGTTTCCTTATCTTTTCCTCATGGTTTTGGTGATTTTCATTTTCCTTTTCATGTGATGTGTTGATCTTGTGATATGGAAATGATGCTAATTTTATTATGAGAATTTCAGATGACCTTTTTCACTTGAACCATTTACTTGATCCTGCCACCAATCATATCATTTGGGAAACATATTTTCCGAAAGGACTATGAGTCCCACAATAAAAGTGAAGGTCACATTCAATGTCCTCGAATGAGAACATAGTTCATGGGGATTGAATACAAAATAACAGAAATATACTTTGATGGGCATGGAATTGGATATTTCGTATATTAAAGGAAACTTTAATTTATCCCTAATGTTCTGGAAACCGAAGTGAGAGTTAGCCTTCGTGTGAAGGGCAGAGGGAGCTCTGGAGCGAGAGCCAGTATCCTCCCCAGCCTAACTACAGATTGGGTCAAACCTAGGATTAGCAAATGTTCTTTATACGTTGAACATGGGGCGAGAAGGAATGCTCCTATTTATTACAAAACATTAGCATCACCGATCTATGTCACAATAATCTTCACATTATGAATGGAAAGGAGGAAGTCTCTTTCTTGCAACTGAACTTTGTTATAAATTTAGTATTGTGTGATGCGACATTATATATAATTAAGTAAGATTTTATAAATTTATATTTTAAATATTTATAATAGTTGTTGTAAAAAGTCACAATTTCAAACCTCAAGTATGTGTATCGTCAAGTACAGGCTTTATCGTAGTCCTGGTTACTTCATCCACAGGGAAGATTTTGAGAAAATTAAGAAATACTGCATTTTTCAAATTGAAAGTAATTATTCTTTTTATTTCTTTTCAAAATTCAGATTTTAAATTAAAATTTTTGCATGTTAAAAGTGCGCAATTAAAGTAAAACTAATTCAAGTATAACAGAAACAACTTTCTTCTTTTTTTCAACCAACTCAAGATTTTTTCAGAAATAATTATCATTTTTAATCAAAATTCCAAATTTAGGCCTTATAGAAATAGACTAGAATTAGCCTAAAGGATTTCTTACCTCGCTTCTTTGTGGGATCGATACTGGGGTTATAAAAGAAAACTTTATTTTACTTGAAACGATATGTATACTTGCATAGTACCCCTAGTGTGTAAAATATTTTTTTAAAGTTTTACAACATTTTAATTTTATGCACTAGCCGCTATTTATAAATTAGGTCAAGTTCTTTGCCATCTTTTGGATACAAAAATTACTGCGTTATTACGGATCAGGTCAGATACTACGCAAGTATACGTACTGTTTATCAAGTAATATAGAAATTTTTTATTAAGCCCCGAGATATCGAACCCACAAGAAAAATATGAAAATTTTTAAAGAAATAAGAAAATTATCTTTTTACTTTTTTTATGGCTTTTGAAAGTATGTCTTGATTTTGAAAAGTTTTGAAAGTTGATTTGTCTTTTAAAATTTTCTTAATAAAATGTTAAGCAAGAAATTAAAATTATAATAACTAATAACACTGGACATAAAATACTATTAACTAGAATATCTTTTTCTTTTCTTTTATGAATTAGTAGTAATTCTTAAAGTATTATTGTGGAAGTATTCAAATTTGTTGTGACAAATAAAAGCAAATGTGTTCTTTACCCTTACTTGGTTCTACAAAGAACATAGGTTAATTTGAATTTTTTATTATTTTGAACATGGTTAGGCACGCAAGATACCAGTCTCTCACTCTAGAGTTCCCTCGATTCCCACCACCTGGGGGCTAACTTCTCATAATAAAACTCAAAATTTCAAACTAAATTAGGGGGTTTTAGCCTGTCACTCTAAAATCCTCTAATTTTACTCTCTTTCATAAAAATATCTTCTAATATTACATTCAGTTATATGGACTACAATTCTCACCCATATAATTGCATGTGATTCTTACTAACTTTTATGAAACAATACCGCATTGGATCTTACATAATCTAAAGAAATTCTACAACTTAACAGGCCAAATTAAGAAGTAAACAAAGTTTTTAGAATCAATCTTCACAACTTCTTCCAACTTTTAAACACTTATACCTTCCACAAAAATTCTTTGTAAATTAATTACTTCTCCATTTAAGATTTGAAATTAAAAACAATAAGAAAATTAACAAAATAAAGCAAATATTAGTATAAAGATTAAAAGTAAACACTTATCTGAAAATCCTCTCCACAAGACTAAGGAAATTCCTCTGAAACTTTGACTCTTCACTAAACTACTCCTTAGAGCAAGTCTCCCAACTCCGATGACTCAGAATCAGACTTTAGACTTCAATAAGAACTAAACTAAAAGAAAGAAAAGAAGTGGTAAGAAAAAGGCTTCACTCCGACCCTTTTCTACTTTCTACTCTCTACTCCTACTCTAAAATAAAAACTCTTAGAATGCAGTGGAAGAACAAAAGAAAGAAGAAATAACCCTTCAAAATGCAAAGGAAGAGTCTCCTAATCTTTCCTAAGACTCTCTTTAAATAGTAAACCAAAAGGTGCTTTGGTGTCTCTTCAAAATGTGTCCAGATTCAATGTATCCACCAAGGAACGCACCCCTTCATTCAAACTTGCCGCCCAAAGGAAGTTATGGTAGTTACCACCAAGAGTTGCATCTCATCCCCTTTGAAATTTATGCCAAATTTATTTGAATTTCGATTTTTAACTGTGGCGGCTAAGCGACGGCCCAGCGGCGCTTAGCCGCTAGTGCCAAAATTTTAATTTTTCATTTTTTTGCTCCAAATTTGATCCAATTTTGCTCCTTTCATCATGACCATCCATTTTCATCATACCTGCAAGAAAAACACAAAATACCTGGTGGCGATGGAATTATAATATAATTGTTTTCTTCGAAATGTGTCCTTGGTGCGGATGAGGTCATGTCATCGCCATCCAATATATCATATCAATGTCAAGGAGTCGCCATCTAATATTAGCCTAGTTTTATTCGTATAAATCCTATGAAGGATTTAGAGAATTTTTAGGACTAATAGTAGAAAAAGATGTTTATGATAATTCTTATATGAGGATATTCTAGAATAACGTATTCTAGAATTTTCATATTAAGAAAATCATGGTAAACCGAGAGATTTCTATTTTGGGTTCTTTTAGATCTCCTATAGAGGTAAGCCTCTATAGTTAATTACATCTTAAACAATTCTCAATTGTTTAAGAAAACTTCTGATTAATGTTAATCATTTGTTTTCTAAAAAAATTTATTTTAAGGAGAGATGTACCCACTATCACTCCCAAATGTCGTTATATCATGTTATTGAATACTTTAGGTATTATGTCTAACCTAAAGGTTTTAGTTTTGTTGTCATGTCGTTGTTTTGTTGAAAAGTTTCAGGTTATATGTCTAATCTAAAAGTTTTGTTTTGTTGTCAATGTCGTTGTTTTATTGAAAATTTTCAGGTTATATGTCTAACCTAAAAGTTTGGTTTTGTTGTCAATGTCGTTGTTTTGTTGAAAGTTTCAGGTTTTATGTCTAACCTAAAAGTTTTGTTTTGTTGTCAATGTTGTTGTTTTGTTGAAAAGTTTTAGGTTATATGTCTAACCTAAAAGTTTTGTTTTGTTTTGTTGCTAATATTCTGTCGTCGACGTCCTGCAAAACAGAGTTAGCACACCCTATAACATGCAAAGAAAATCTAAATGGAATTTCTTGTCTTCATCCTGCAAAGAAAATATTGTCAGAAAATAATGTCACAGAATATTTTTTTGAATGTCAAGTTATTTCAAAATGTCAACTTCATGCTAATCATGTTGTTTTATTTTTGAAATATCAAATTTTCATTAATTATGTCAACATCAGATTTATGTCGGTTATGTCAATTTCAATTTTAGAATGTCGAATTTTGTCGGTCTTGATCTGAAATGTTGAATCGATCTTGAGTTTGAACTTAAATTTTGGGTTCGTGTCTATTCTTGAATTCATGTCTGTCGAAAGATTTAAAGTTAATATTCAATATTGATTGAACTAACTTAGGTTCATGTCTGGTTGAACCTAAGTTAAATTCAATGTTGATTGAATTTAATTAACTTGAGTTCATGTCTGTCTGAATTTAAGTTAATAGGTTTAAATTTAAATTCAATTTTGATTGAATTTGATTAACTTGAGTTCATGTCTGTTTGAACCTAAGTTAAATTCAATGTTGATTGAATTTGATTAACTCGAGCTCATGTCTGTCTGAACCTAAGTTAAAAGATTTGAAGTTAAATTCAATATTGATTGAATTACCTTGGGTTCATGTCTGGTTGAACCTAAGTTAAATTCAATGTTGATTGAATTTAATTAACTCGAGTTCATGTCTGTCTGAACTTAAGTTAATAGGTTTGGTTTAGGATGGACTTAATTAAATTTTAAACCTTGTTTAAATAGGATTTAAAGGTTAATCATGCCTAATAAATTAGACTTAATTAGAATTATAGACCATTCAAATCCATTTTAGGTAAGGTTTAAGTCTTAATCAAGTCTATTTTGTTGGACCTAGATTTAAGATTGTCCTAAATTCATTAGGGGTTGAACTCAAGTTCAGTTTGATCTAAGTCTAATGTAGATTAGACTTAACTTTGGTTTGGGTTGAATTTAGGTTCAATGTGGACTGGACCTAAGATTTAGATTAACTTGAGTTCAAGTTGGATTAAATTCAAGTTGGATTATGTTTAAGTTTAGGTTAGGTTCATTGTGGGTTGAACCTAAGGTTTAGGTTTATTTGAGTTTAAGTCGGGTTGTACTCGAGTTAGGTTATGTTTGAGTTTAAGTTAGGTTCAATGTGGATTGGACCTAAGATTAGGTTTACTTGAGTTCAAGTTGGATTGGACTCAAGTTAGGTTATGTTTGAGTTTAGGTTATTTTTGGCTAAGTTTGGTTTAACTTGAGTCTAATATGGGTTAGACTTAAGTTTGGTTTGACTTTGACTTAGGTTCATGTCAGGTTGAACCTAAGTTTGGTCTGACTTAAGTCTAATGTAGGTTAGACTTAAGTTAGGTTTAGGTTTAATTTAGGTTCAATGTGGGTTGAACCTAAGTTTAGTTTGACTTAAGTCTAATATAGGTTAGACTCGGGTTAGGTTTAAGTTTGACTTAAGTTCATGTCAGGTTGAACCTAAGTTTGGTTTGACTCAAGTCTAATGTAGGTTAGACTTAAGTTAGGTTAAGGTTTAATTTAGGTTCAATGTGGGTTGAACCTAAGTTTGGTTTGACTTAAGACTAATATAGGTTAGACTTAAGTTAGGTTTAAGTTTGAGTTAAGTTCATGTCAGGTTGAACCTAAGTTTGGTTTGACTTAAGTCTAATGTGGGTTAGACTTAGGTTTATGTTTAAGTTTGACTTAAGTTCATGTCAGGTTGAACCTAAGTTTGGTTTGACTTAAGTCTAATGTGGGTTAGACTTAAGTTAGGTTTAAGTTTGACTTAAGTTCATGTCAGGTTGAACCTAAGTTTGGTTTGACTTAAGCCTAATGTGGGTTAGACTTAGTTTATGTTTAAGTTTGACTTAAGTTCATGTCAGGTTGAACCTAAGTTTGGTTTGACTTAAGTCTAATGTGGGTTAGACTTAAGTTAGGTTTTGACTTAAGTTCATGTCAGGTTGAACCTAAGTTTGGTTTGACTTAAGTCTAATGTGGGTTAGACTTAAGTTAGGTTTAGGTTTGATTTAGGTTCAATGTGGGTTGAACCTAAGGGTTTGGTTTAAGTTTGACTTAAGTTCAGTGTAGATTGGACTTGAGTCTGACTTAGATCTAACAAAGTTTGGTTTGACTTAATTCTAAATGGGTCAGACTTAAGTCAGGTTTGATTTTTATTAAACCTTGGTTAATTAAGGCTTAATGGTCTTATTAAGTCTAAGGTTTAGACCTAATTCGGATTTGAATTTAATTAAGCCTTAGTTAGCTAAGACTTAATGGTTTAATTAGGTCTAAGGGTTAGACCTAATTAGGGTTTAAGTTTGATTAAACCTTAGTTAGTTAAGGTTTAATGGTTTAATTAGGTCTAAGGGTTAGATCTAATTAGGGTTTAGGTATGATTAAACCTTAGTTAGTTAAGGCTTAATGGTTTAATTAGGTCTAAGAGTTAAACCTAATTAGGGTTTAAGTTTGATTAAACCTTAGTTAGTTAAGGTCTAATGGTTTAATTAGGTATAAGGGTTAGACCTAATTAGGGTTTAAGTTTGATTAAACCTTAGTTAGTTAAGGCTTAATGGTTTAATTAGGTCTAAGAGTTAGACCTAATTAGGGTTTAGGTTTGATTAAACCTTAGTTAGTTAAGGCTTAATGGTTTAATTAGGTCTAATGGTTTAGACCTAATTAGGGTTTAGGTTTGATTAAACCTTAGTTAGTTAAGGTCTAATGGTTTAATTAGGTCTAAGGGTTAGACCTAATTAGGGTTTAAGTTTGATTAAACCTTTGTTAGTTAAGGTTTAATGGTTTAATTAGGTCTAAGGGTTAGACCTATTTTGGGTTTAAGTTTGATTAAAGCTTATGTTTAAGGAGATTACTTAAGTTTAGTATATCTTTAAACCTAATTAAGGGAATTTAGTTTTGATTAATTAAGTTTAATATGTCTTTAAACCTAATTAAAGGGTGTTTGATTTTGTGTTAATTAAGTTTAATATGTCCTTAAACTTAATTAAAAAGAGTTTAATTTTTATTAAACCTAATTTAGGTAAGGTCTAATAGGTTAATTAAGTTTAGTGTGTCCTTAAACTTAATTTAAAAAAGTTTGATTTTTATTAAACCTAATTTAGGTAAGGTTTAATGGGTTAATTAAGTTTAGTGTGTCCTTAAACTTAATTAAAGAAGTTTAACTTTTATTAAACCTAATTTAGGTAAGGTTTAATGAGTTTAATTAAGTTTATTATGTCTTTAAACTTAATTAAAGAAGTTTAATTTTATTAAACCTAATTTAGGTAAGGTTTAATGGGTTAATTAAGTTTAGTGTGACCTTAAACTTAATTAAAAAGGTTTATTTTTTATTAAACCTAATTTAGGTAAGGTTTAATGGTTTTAAATGTCATTTTAAGCCTTAATTGAATCTAATCTTGTCATTTTAGACTCAAGTGAGGTTTATTATTAGCCTATCATAGGCTAGAATGATTTTCAAACTTAGATTGTTGATGAACATAGTTCAATTTTATAAAGGGTCATTTTAGGATCAAAATTATTTAATTAATAAATGATTTTAACCCTAAATTTCCAAATGTCATTCAAGATTATTTCTATTACTTAGAAATATTTTTCCTAGGGTCATTGTCTGTTGCCCTATCATTCCTAGCCATTTGTATTTTTATTTTCTTAATTTTCAAATTTTTATAATTATTATTTGAAATAATTACAAAGAAACTTGAAAATTCAAGAAAAGTATCCTAGGCATGTTTTCTGTCCTTAGAAAAATTATGGAAGGTCCCTAAGAACATAAAGATAAATGCTTCAAATTTTCATAATTTTTTTATTTGTAAATAATTTTTAGTAATTAAAATACTCCAGAGGGTATTTAATTAATTACAAATTAAATACTGAGAATAAAATTATAATTTTGGTCTCATAATTATCTCCTCTTCAAGAGCTTTCCAGAGGTATTTTTATTTTATTTTTATGACCTCTGGTTAAAAAGATATGAATTTTTGAAGTTTGAAGGGTTAAAATGGATTTTTTTTTCCGCACCGCCAAATCCCCCCGCTGTCGACGCGTGTCCTCGGACGCGTCGAACGGGCCGGAAGATCCCTTGCAACGGGTCGGACGGTGAACTATGCGAAGCGGGATCTGTGCCGTCCATCTCAAACAGCACGCGATCGGAGGGCCGAGAATATTCGGAATTTATTTCAAAAATTCTGAAACCGTTAAACTTCAAATGATAATATCTCACTCATTTCTTGACGAAATTGAGTGATTTTTTTTTAAATGCTCATCTGGATGAGAGGTATCTATCCATACGGTGATGATACACTTTTGAGCCAATATAGCACATGATTTATCAAAAACAAGATTTATTTTGCAAAGATAAATTCCATACCTTGGCCACAAGCAAAGCAAGCTAGATCAGACTTTATGGTTGCCTTCTAGGACCCCAATAGAAGATAATTGCTGTAGCAATTTGTTCCAGAGGTAGGGCTCAGAGAGGAATTTGGGAAAAATGCCTAATTTGGGCTGTTTTTGAAAATTGGTCAAATTGGCTCAAATGGGCTGAAACTATGGCATGGGATTGATCCTAAAAGATTATGGAAGCTCTTAGGAAGAAGTTTTATGTTGGGAGCAAGAGGGTTTGAGCAGCCTATGGACCTCCCTAAATATTTTTCTCCTCTTTGCTAGTTTCGGCCATGGGGTCCTTTTATAGCAAGGGGATGGTGTTGGCTTGGCTTAGGCTGTTCTAGAGGATTACTTACCTCCTCTATTAGCTGATTGGGTGATCATTTGGCTGGAGATAGGCTTGGATGCTTCTCCCTAAGTTTGTCATGATGAATTTCATCTCTTTGTCTCTTGTCCATTGGCCATTATGGGAGGTTACTTGTGAGCTATTGTTTCACTTGCTAATGAGCTTACACCTCACTTCTTAGGCTTGGCAAATGGTGACACATATGCCTAGCCTTCATCATTACCATTAACCATGGTAGGGGGGTTTCATGTGTGGTTTTCCTCCCATTGGGTGGCTTGGGAGGCGGAGAAGATGGTCTTGTGTTGGCCGACCACCTTAAGGAGAGGATGTGTTTAGAGTAAAGGAGGTGGTGACACCTCATCCCATGCATAACCATGGATGTTAAGCCATGGGTAATGGGCCTTAAGATGGGCTTAATTAAGTGTTAAATAAGCCTTTAAGATGGTTTAGCCAAATTAAATATGAAGAGGCTAAAGATGATTTCATTTTTTCTTTAATTCCCATTTTAATTAATTATTTTATTAACTAAAATTGGTGGAAATTATTTTATTAATTATTAATTGAAAATATTTTCAAATTAATTAATTTATTATTTTTGTTATTTTTGTTATTTTATGATTTTAATTTAATTTTCATTTTAATGAATTATTTAATTTAATTAAAATTTTGAAAATTAAATCATTAATCATTTTAATTAATCAAAATAATTTTGAAATTAATTATTTAATTAATTTTGTTATTTTTATTTCATTTGATAGGTGTTGACCAATTTTGACTTGGGTTGACCCAAGTCAGCCCAAATTGATCAAATTGATTTTAAGATGTCCAACCCTTGTGATTTTGTCATTGTGGTGTTTTAAATGTGTCAGTGGGTGAAAAGGTTGATTTATGGGTCAACAGGACTAGTCATTGGGTCTGGTCTGACCAATTTGACCAAAGTTGACTTTTTGGGTCAAAAGTTTGACCTATAGGGTCAATAAGGTAGGTTATTAGGTCTGGTTTGACCAATTTGACCAAAGTTGACTTTTTTAGGTCATAGGGTTGACCTATGGGGTCAACAGGGTAGGTCATTAGGTCTGGTTTGACCAATTTGACCAAAGTTGACTTTTTGGGTCAAAAGGTTGACCTATGGGGTCAACAGTGTAGGTCACTAGGTTTGGTTTGACCAATTTGACCAAAGTTGACTTTTTAAGTCATAAGGTTGACCTATGGGGTCAACAGTATAGGTCATTAGGTCTGGTTTGACCAGTTTGACCAAAGTTGACTTTTTAGGTCAAAAGGTTGACCTATGGGGTCAACAGGGTAGGTCACTAGGTCTAGTTTGACCAATTTGACCAAAGTTGACTTTTTAGGTCAAAGGGTTGACCTATGGGGTCAACAGGGTAGGTCATTAGGTCTGGTTTGACCAATTTGACCAAAGTTGACTTTTTAGGTCAAAAGGTTAACCTATGGGGTCAACAGGGTAGGTCATTAGGTCTGGTTTGACCAATTTGACCAAAGTTGACTTTTTAGGTCATAGGGTTGACCTATGGGGTCAACAGGGTAGGTCATTAGGTCTGGTTTGACCAATTTGACCAAAGTTGACTTTTTAGGTCATAGGGTTGATCTATGGGGTCAACAGGGTAGGTCATTAGGTCTGGTTTGACCAATTTGACCAAAGTTGACTTTTTAGGTCAAAAAGTTGACCTATGGGGTCAACAGGGTATGTCATTAGGTTTGGTTTGACCAATTTGACCGAAGTTGACTTTTTTAGGTCAAAAGGTTGACCTATGGGGTCAACAGGGTAGGTCATTAGGTCTGATTTGGCCAATTTGACCAAAGTTGATTTTTTAGGTCAAAAGGTTGACCTATGGGGTCAACAGGGTAGGTCATTAGGTCTTGTTTGACCATTTTGACCAAAGTTGACTTTTTAGGTCATAAGGTTGACCTATGGGGTCAACAGTGTATGTCATTAGGTCTGATTTGACCATTTTTGACCAATGTTGACTTTTTAGGTCAAAAGGGCATTGACTCATTGTAAAATGAGGTCAAAAATACCTTCCATTACAGTGCAATATCATTAAAAATAGGTATAAAAATGTGCATAAAAATACTATATATTTTAGGTGTATCACACACCTGATTTTTTTAGAGTATAAAACTTGAGAAAATTTTGAAGCTTATGAATATAATGTAGTTAGTATAATTATTTTTTGTAAACATTTTTAAGTAATAAAACAAAATATCTAAGACCTATATTTTTTGAAAAATCTACAAGTATTTTTGTATAAGATAGGAACTAGTATTTTTCATTAACCTTTACCTAAGAGATTTCTAAACTTTAAATTAGTCTCATTTACTAAATTTTTTTTTCTAAATTGGACTACTACATTTCCTGAACAAAATCTTAAGAACTCCTAAAGAAACTCATCACATAGTTTAGTTGTATGATTTTATGTGATTATAGTGTCACTTGAGAATAAGTAATATTTCAAGTTTGGGAGATTTTGATACAATTTATGTACATTTTTATGCACATTTTTATGCCTATTTTTTAATATATTGCACTTTAATGGAAGGTATTTTGTGTGCTTTCATTACAGGTATGATTAAATGGATGAATGTGATAAAAAGAAAGAAAAAGAATCAAATTTGGAGCAAAATGAATAAAATTTAAAAAGTAATGTGTGGCGGCTAAGCACTAGAACTAGCGCTTACACGCCAAGGCCAGGCAGCTATGTGCCACAATTTAGAGCTTATGCACCAGTAGGCTCGCAGATAAGTGCTGGTAGCCCGCGCATATGCACGGCAGTTAAAAAAGAGGAGTTATTTTAATTTAGGCGCCATTTTGAAGAGATTTTTTAAGCACGTCTTGGTGAGAACGTAGGTAACTCCCTATTGGCACCAAATTCAATTCAAATTACTCTTGAATGGATGCATCTTTTGGGAGATAGATTAAATCGGAATACAAATTAAAGAGATACGAAGGCAACTTTTGAAAAGTATTAAAAAAGAAAGAATGTAAGATCAGAAGAGAGTCCAATTAGAGTCTTAGAAAGTAGTTGAGTGTGTAGTAAGAGAGTGTATTCTGTGTGGTTGTTATAGAGTTTGTAAGTAGTGTAAGATTGTTCTTTCATTACTACTACTCCATTTCACTACTTTAACTTAAATTTAGTTTTTATTAAGAGTTGCTTAGAGAATTGGAGAGTTCAGAGTTGAGCGCCAACTTCTAAGAAGTCTTGCAAGGAAAAGTAAAGTTTCAAAAGAACTTCAAGAGTCTTGTGGAGAGGATTTACATATAAGTCTTTACCTTTGTATTACATTTGGTTTTTAATTAAGACTTCTTGTGTTTTCACTATGATTTCTACTTTTAAACCAAGTTGTTATTGTATTTTCTCCATGGATTCTGATTAGTTTTCTTTATCTTTTTCCTTAAAGTGATGAAGTAATTAAGTTATGGAAGTATGTTGTGTGAAGTATAGTATTTCAATGTTAAAAGAAGATGTGATGATTCAAAACCTTGAACTTTATTTTTTTCTTGATTTAGCCAATTAAGATGTTAAAATATGTTGTGAGAACATGTAAGATCTAGTGCGGTATTATCTCAGTCAACAATTGGAAAGAATCACATAAGATTGTATGGGTGAGAATGTAATCCATACGGTTAAGTGCAAATAAATAAGGAGATGTAATTTGATGGGTGCAAAATTAGAGGGCTTTAGAATGACAGACTAAAGCCCCCAATTTGGTTTATTGTTTTATGTTTTGATACTAGATGTTAGCCCTCGGGTGGAGGGAATCGAGAAAACTCTAGAGTGAGAGCTAATATCTTTCCTGCTTAACCCGTCTTTAAGATTTTCAAAATAGTAAAATAACCTATGTTCTTTATAGCATCTCTAGTAAGGGTAAAGAATATTATTAATCCTATTTGGCACAACACATTCTAGATACTTCCACAACAAATATTTTTCATAACTTGTTACTGATTCATTAAAAGGAAAAAGATAATTCATTTACATAAGTTTTCATCTTACAAAAATTTAATTAAAATAGTTGCTTACTTTCATTTCATATTATAAAATCAATAAAAAAGAATCGAATTCTATTTTCTAAAATATTATCTTTGGTTTGAGTAAAAATTTTTCTAAAAGTTAAAAGTTGCTTTTTTTGTTTCTAAATTCGAAGGAATTTTTTTTATTAATTACTTTCCCTGTGAGTTCGATATCTAATAGCTTAACCAGAAAGTCTTATATTACTTGATAAAACGATATGTATTCTTGCATAGAATCTGCATCATTAAATCATAAAAAAAAGAAAGAAGAGAGTATTAATATATAAATCGTAAGCCTAAATATCGGTGGATCACTGATCCCAGATATTTATGCTTACTTTTTGTATACTTTATATTTCCTTTCAATTATATCTCTTTCTTTACAATGACTCCAAAAACTTGGTGCCGATGCAAATGAGAGTTTAATCGATTTTATTATAAAATGGGATTTTACGCAAGTATACGTATCGTTATCAAATAATATAGAGCTTTCTAATTAAGCCCCGAATATTGATCCAACGGAGATCGCGGTTAATCACAACAGCTTTCAAGAGAAGTTCTAGTCTACAATAAGACGCCCTAGCTTGGAAAGTCGATAAAAGTTTGGTTTTAATAAAATCCTATAATTATTACTACAATACTACTTCTAAACCATAACACTTAGTGAAAATCAGAAAAGTGGAGTTTAATCTATTAAAAGTACTCTTCCTCATGCAATGAAATTAGTGACATGTGTAAAAGTAAAACAAGTAGCGAGAGAGATTGTGACAAATAGGAGCAATTATATTCTTTACCGTTTCTTGGTTCTATAAAGAATATAGGATAATTTGATGATTTGAAATTTTTAGATGGGTTAGGCAGAAAAGATAGTAGCTCTCACTCTAGTGTTCCCTCTTCTCCCTCCACCTGGGGGCTAACATCTCATAACAAAAATTTTCACATCAAACCAAATTAGGGGCTTTAGTTTGTCACCCTAAAGTCCTCTAATTCTACACCTCTTAAAATCCCTATTTATTTGCACTCAACCATATGGACTACATTCTCACCCATATAATCTCATGTGATTTTTACCAATAGTTGACTGAGACAATATTGCATTGGTTCTTACATGTTCTCATAACAGATTTTAACATGCAAGTTGATCAAGTTTACATGTAAATGAAGATCAAAGTAAAATCATCGTAATATAATCTCACTTTACTCAATTTTATATCCTACACATGCATACTAATTCATTGTAAGAGGGATGAGTAAAGAAAACTACTCACTACATATGGAGAAACAACTAGAACTTTTCATTGAACAAGTCTTTGAAACCTCACAAACAAAGTACTTGATTCAAATCAAAATACAATGAAAATACTTATCTCTGATGAAATTCAAACTCTCCTTGTATATAAAAATCAATCTCCTTGAAATCCGTTCCAAGAACAAGTGAAAAGAAAAGAAGTAATTCACACACTCTCTCTTTCTCTCTCACCTTGTCACCCCACTCGGGGCTCACGCCCCAAGCCTTCACTTCTCGGACTTCTTCTCCTCTTATAATAGTTCTAAATCTTATTCCTCTCAAGAGTCAAGAGATTTCAAGAGTGTTCTTAAAATATCTCAAATCCATATTTATAATATCCCAAGAGATGCTTAAGTGCCTCTTCAAAATAGTCCAGTTCAATGAATCTTCCAAAGGGTGCCTCAAGTGCCTCTTCAATCCAAAAGACACATCTATTCAATAATAACTCCTCATAACTGCCCCCAAATCTTCTAGAAAAACCATTTTATTATTTCCAATGAATGCCCCTCGAAATAAGCTTCGCGACGCATCGAAAATCATCAAAATTTGAGTTATATTAAAGACATTACGCCCAAAACCGTCACTGGCGCCTAAGCGCCGTCGAGTTGGCGCTTAAGCGCTAGTGTCTGGCCGCTAAGCACCCAATTTGGCACTTAAGAGCCATACACAGGTACATAAATGTTCAATTTGACCTGTTTTAGCCCGGTATGCTCCGGTTTGACCCGTTTCGCTCCAGTATACTCCATTTTGGTCCCTTTTTGTTCCTTTTGCTCAAATTACTCCAATGTCTTCAATTTTATGCACCTGCAACCAAAAACATAAGAAAACGTACCTTTAAAGTGCAATATCATTATAAAATATGTCATAAAATGTAGTACATTTTTAGGTGTATCAAAATACCTCAAACCAAAATATTTCTTGTCCTCAAGTAAAACTACATTTTTAAAATATTTTTTGTAGATTAGAGTTAATAGGTAACCCTTTAGAATTGTTAAAATATTGTTCTAAAAATTTGATAGATCAACTTAGATGACCTTCTAGTGAATTAGACTAGTCCAAAGTTGAAAATATTTATCATCAAACTTGGAAATTTGTTTTTCTATCTAATTCAGAAAAATATGCATATTTTTCAAACTTCGGATCCTATGAACTTTACTTTCTCGACTTAAGAACTTTCATAAAAATATTTTAACTAATATATGTATAAAGAGAAAGCTTAGAATTGTTCTAATTTCCTTACTATAGAAAGACTCAAGTGAAACCAATTTTTGATTAGGACCTCTGCTCAAGCTTCTCCTAATTTTGTTTCTCTTTTTTTAGGATATTTTTATCCATTTTTTTCTGCTCTTTTCTTTTCTTTTTTTATGTGAGGATTACTATATCTAGAGAAGTCCTTAAATGATTTTGAATTCCACTATCCTCCTCTAAAGTTAAAACTTAGTACTTTCCTTTACTTAAAAAGATATACATTTTTTTAAATACTTTCAAAAAGAGCCTTAAATGTTTGAAAATATAAATTCAAAGAATTCTTAATTTTCCAAAAATACATTTCTTCCTACTAAAGTTAGTTATTCATTTTCCCATGTTCTCCACTAAATATCCTTAACTCTAGGTTCACCTTTTTCACTAAAAATATCAACTAAGTTTTTCTACTCCATTTCTATACTTAAAATTCTAACATTCTTGTAAGATGACTCCACATAATAATAATCATTAGAAATAAAATACAAATTTATTTGTAGTACTTTTGAAAACAAGTAAGGTTTAAATTTGAAACATTTCCCCCCCTCCCCCCAAACTTAAGCTCAAACATGTTTAACAATAAAGTACAAAAAGATACGGCAGAGAAATATCACTTTTACAATTTACTACACATCCTACAAAAATATCAATAAATTGCACATGGTAGAATATTGCAGTAGAAAGTAAATCGAGCCTAAACATGCTTTACATAACACTATAAAGGAACTTTAAATAGTAGAACATGTACAAATTGAAGATGAAACAAGAACATACTTTAAATTTATAAAGGAATTGTTGAATGCTAACAAGTTTAAAATATTAAGATAAGTTTTATTGTCTCAAATGACTCATTCAACTTGACTCACAAACATAGACACACAAACTCCAATACATAGACTCACAGATTTCATAAACAAAAAATAACTGAGGTTAATTTGATCTCCTTTCTACTCACATTTCCCCTCCTTACTTTTAATTTCTAATAGAAGAAACTACACTAATAACATGTGTGTATTATAAAATTTTTCATATGGTTATCACCCTTGGACCAGAATTCTCCTATTATAAAAACTCATGTGTTTCTAATTTCAGGTTTACTCTAAGTCTAAGGTATACACAATCTGGTAAATAAAAGTAGTGCAATTCATCCAGAAGTTGTTCACTAAGTAAGTTCATGACCTTACTCAGTAAAAACAAAGTCAAATAAAGGAAGTAATAGAGTTGACATGGAATGGTCCAACTCTAAACTCTACATGCTTCAAGGTAATGCTTAGCTCCGGTTAAGAACTAAGTCGTAACAGACTCGTTAGCCTGCTTCTACCATAAGTCATAAATAAATTTAGTCAAGACGAACGCATAACTTCACACACCCAAACTACTCTTATGCATCAAACATCAATCAAACATCAATCAATCTAATCAATCCACATAAACACAATACAACAATAACAATCATAACTCTCAAGCACACTAAATCAAACCACACTGATATCTATGGATTGCCTCCCATAAAGCACTAGGTTTAACGTCGCCAGCCTGACAAATGATTCCTCCTGGATCAAAATTCCATTTAATTAATCCTTGATCAATCGCCCAATCTTTTTAAGATCCAGGGATTCCTACAACATCCTCAAATTGTAATTTCTCTTTCATCTCTTCCTTTTCGGATTGATTCATATCATTGTTCCACATATTTCTTTCTAGATCCAATATTCTTCTAATGATTTTCTTGATTTGCATATTAATATCTTCCTTAAAACTTATAAGAAATGGATCTCTATAAGATACTTCAAGATCTCCCAAATTTTGGATTGAATTCTCTCTAAATAATTTAGATTCTGGATCAAATTCTTCTAGGATATTTTCCTATCTCATGTTATCTTCTAATGGACTTTCAAAATCCATATCCACTTTTCTCAACTCAAAGTTCTTTTGAAATATATCCTCAAATTCTCTTCTAAGTCTTAATTTGATAACTTTATCATGTTCATCATTCAATTTAAGTTCTTCATGTGATTGAGTCAAATCTAAAGATATAAAGACTGGTGATGTAGATGAATTCCCTAAATAGGTAGGCTTTAAAATTGTATGGGGTACATTCATCTTAAGTTCATGAGATTTTTCAATAGATGGAATTAAAATTTTACTATTTTCTGTAACGTCCATCATTCTACATCTCTCCTGAACATACCTACAGTCTTCTTTAAATAACATTTTCAACTCATTATGAAAGTGCATATAGATCTCATCTGTTAACTTACTCTCAAAACACTCTTGGAAATGGTCTTTACTTAGATAATCAATTTCATCCATCCAAAAATAATCATCATCTTTTCTCTCACTTGGATATTTTATAGTCTTTAATACATCAAAAGTTACTTCCTGGTCATTAATATTCATAGTCAACGCTCCTTCTTGCACATCTATCATAGCTTATCCAGTAACAAGGAAAGGTCTCCCCAAAATAATTGGATTATCTTTATCTTCCTCCATATCTAATACAATAAAGTACAAAGGAAAGATAAAATTATCAACTTTAACAAACACATCTTCTATAACCCCTTTTGGATAAATGATAGATCGATCAGCTAACTGAAGGGTTACAGTAGTGGGAGAAATATTAACTAAACCTAACATTTTAAATATAGATAGAGGCATCACATTAATACTCACTCCTAAATCACATAATGCTTTTCCACATAATTTTTCTCCAATTGCACAAGGAATTGTAAAGCTACAAGGATCTTTAAGTTTCTGAGGAAACTTTTTCTGAAGTATAGTGCTACACTCCTCACTTAGTGCAACTGTTTCGTAATCCCCAGGTTTTCTTTTCTTGTTTAATATCTCCTTCATAAACATTGCATAACTTGGCATCTGTTCCAAAGCTTCAGTAAAAGGAATATTTATCATTAACTTCTCAAGTACTTTTAGGAATTTTGAAAATTATTTATCCAACTCATGATGTCTAAGTCTTTGAGGAAATGGAGGTGGTGGTCTTTCTAAATTGATTTTAGTTGGAGATATCAATTTTACCAGATCCCTAGAAACATGTTCTTCATGTCTTTTAGTTTCATTTGTTTCTCTCACTTCATTCTCTTTTCTAACCACATCCTCTATCTCTCTTCAACTTCTTAATCGGACAGCTTCTACTTGTTCCTTAGTGTTCTCTTTAGGGTTGATCTCAGTGTTACTAGGAAGTGTTCTTTGAGGTCTATTACTAAGTGAGTTAGCAATTTGTTCCAGTTGATTCTCTATGTTTATAATTGCAGCATTTTGACTTTGCAACTGGTTTCTCATTTGCAATACCACTTTTTCTATAGACATCTTCTTGTCATTAAATTGTTGATCATTGTTAGAGTCCAGTGGATATGAAGGTCTATAGTTTTTGTTCTCCTAATTATTCCAACTTCCATTAGGATTTGCATGATTACTTTCCCATTGTTGTTTTTCACCCCTAGTAGTATGATTCCAGTTAAAATTATGATAGTTCTTCTAACCTGGGTTGTAAAAGTTAAAATATGGGTTTTTTATGGTATTTAAAGTCTCATATGATAATTTAGAATTAATCATAAACCTAATGAACTTTCCTCACTTATTGGAGTATGTTGAGGCTGTTTCATTCCAAATTAGTCTAACTTTCTTGATATTACAGCAACCTGAGATGCAAGAATTGCAACCACATCTGTATCATGAACACTGGCTACCTTTTTAGGATTTATCATTGCAGAGGGTTATTAAAATTCATTTGTAGCCATTTCTTCAATTAATGCATATGCTTTATCAAATAATTTTGACATTAATGAACCGCCACCACCAGCATAAGTTATATACCTAAGAGATCCTACTAACTCATTGTAAAAAGTTTGAATGATTAACCAATCAGGCAGAGCATAGTGTGAACACTTTCTTAAGAGCTCCTTAAATCTTTTTCAGGCTTCGTATATTGATTCCCCTTCATACTGACAAAATGAGCTAATATCGTTTCTAAGTTTAGTAGTCCTTGAAGGTTAAAAATACTTAGCTAGGAGTTTCTAAGTTAATTCCTCCCAATTTTTAATAGAGAAATGTGCTAATGAGTATAACCACATTTTAGCCTTATCCCTTAATGAGAAAGGAAAAAAGCCTTAGTCTAACAGCATCGTCTAACATGTCGGTATAACGAAATGTAGCACAAAGCTCTAGAAAACATGATAAGTGTAAATAGTGATCCTCCAAACGAGTTCCCCCAAACTAAAAGTTTTGTACTAGTTGGATCATCGCTGGATTAAGTTCAAACGAGTCAGCTTCTACGATAGGGATTTATATACTTGAGTTAATTTCACTTATCGTAGGATTTACATAATCCCTCAATGATTTATGATGATTTTCTAAGTTATTAATTTGAATGTTTTCAATTTTCATTTCTAGTTTTTCAAGTCCTTTTTGTTTTTTGATTTTTTTCTTTTTTTCTAACCCAGGATCATAAGGTACAAGTCCTGCAGATCCTTTTGTTCGCATACGTAAGACAATATACAATACATTAACAATTAAACAAAAAATATTTTCAAAACAAGAAAACATTTTCACAAACACCTTGTTCTTCACAACACTTTTTCATACAAAAAACACTTTTTCATACAGAAAACACTTTTTCACATAAAATAACTTTTACGACACTACAATTTTCCAAGTCTAAGACTAAATACTTCAACCAAATCCTCCTAAAATTCTGGATCAAATGTTGTGATCCCCGGCAATGGTGCCAAAAAACTTGATCCCAAATATTTATGCTTAAGTTTTTTATACTTTATATTTCCTTTCAATTATATCTCTTTCTTTACAACGACGCCAAAAACTTGATGTCGATGCAAATGAGAATTTAATTGATATTATTATAAAATGGGATTTTACGCAAGTATATGTATCGTTATTAAATAATATAGAGCATTCTGATTAAGCCCCGAATATTGATCCCACGGAGATCGCAGTTAATCACAACGGCTTGTCGGCATATTTTTAGGTTGTGTTTTATTTTGAAGAGGGGTCGCCTAACAGAAATCTGTCGGCGAATTTTTAATTTAATTAAAATAAATAATTTGAAAAGTAATATTTGATTTCGAAAATAATTTTAAATTTGAAGGTTTTAAGATATGAGACTAAACCAATCTCACATCCCAAATAGTTTATATAAACGAGCACCGCACCACAGACCGTGTATCTATCCCTAAGGATGGACACACTGCTTGACGGTGGGGCTCGATTAAATAAACTAGAAGATTTGTGACATCCGTTTGGTCTGCGAACCAATTTTATAAGCCGACAAAATTCCACCGCTTAATATGAAAACATTAAACGGGGTTTATATTACTCAGGTTCTTTAAAATTCCCTATAAGGGCAAGCCCCTATAGTTAATTACATCTTAAGTGATGGGAATCACCTAAGAAAACTCTCGATAATAATCAATAATTCTGCTCTCGAAGATTTGAAAGTTTAAGTTTTCGGGGATTGAATTTTGGAATTTCGATAGGGAATGGATCAAACTTGGAACATTTTGTTTTGTGAATCCAAAGGAAGAAAAGTAGGAGAAATCAACTGATTCGAAGAGAACTTCGGTAATTTCCCGACTATCCTATTGTTTGGCTTGAATTCGGGAAAGTCCTAATGTTTATTTAGTATTTCGATCTTGCCGATTTTAATTAATTAGGGCTTATATTTGTATGATAAAATCAAACAAATAGCACTAGAAGATGTGAGGGTTTATTGTCGTATCGGACGACTACCTCGGAATCCTAAGACCGGTTAGGGCTTAATTTGCAATGCAAATGCCTAACGAAGAGTTGAGGATTTATGTTGCACTAGGCGAAGCTACCTCGAAATCCTATGGCTTTGTTGTTTTAATTCTAAGAAGATTTTGCTTGAAGTAGGTTCAAGTTTTGTTGATGACGATGGCCGTGCTTGCCCACCATGCTCCCGGCTCCTTGTTGTTGCGAGAGGTTTAGTTTTAGAAATTATGAATCGAGGAGATGAGAAAAGTGTTTTGGTCTAGAGAAGTCTTAATTTCCAAGTGTTTTGTATTTTGATTAAAACAAATCTTAAAGTTGATTATAACAACACCGGTTAAGATCCCACGGTTCCATCCTTCAGGCATCATTATTTTTATCGGATTCACTTAGTCCAGATGAATTTGCTAAACTCAACTGAATGAGTTCCACACTTTCATTTAGACCGTGGGAAATCCCGTTAGCAACACGTAGGTTACATCATCCGAGGTATTCCCGATCATCCAACGGGACGTTTTAATTTAGTTGCAATTGTAGTTTTGTGTTACGTTTGTGATTAAATTTTGAGTTGTTTTATATTTTGAAATGTTGTGGCGGTGAATTTTATCTTGCAATGACTTTTAACTTAGTTTTGGTTTCGGTTTTAGGAGTTATCCTAAAGGTGTGGGTTTTCATGCAACGAGTTGTTTTATCATGCAAGAAAAGTAAAGTGCATTTGCGATAAAGTAGATTGCAAGAAAGTAAATTGCAATAAAATAAAAGCGTACACTGGAGGGTCTTCCCGTCATCCCAAGCTACACTTAAAACACAATTAGAATATTTAAGCGAGTTCCTAGGTAAAGCTAAGGGAAAGGTTATGGTTTTCTACCAAATTCCTAATCCTATAGCTAGTCATCTCCTATGACGTCTAGGTTCTTTGTGTTTTTGTTTGAGGACGATTTTCTTCATCAAAGAACAATTAAGTTCAATTGTTCTTATAAATATCCTATCATATTGAGGAAGTGCTTAAGAAGAATCTTAAACATCTTTTCAATATTTCCAGGATTGTTTTAAGTCCAAATGAATTTAATTATATAAATGAATTGATCGTCCGAGGTTTTCAAGTTTTGTTAACTTGCTTCGGTGAACTAGGACATTTGAATATCCTATGAGTGAGGTAACACTTCATTTGATGTTCCATTTAGGAGTTATAATACTCGAAAGCTTTCGAGGGTAAATTAGTATTCAAATGATTTGATTTAAGTTAAAGGGTTTAAATTTGGAATAGTGTTCAAGTTGCTTTATATTTAATTTCTTTTATGTCTTAGGTGATGTTATATTTACTTCAATTTAATTTGATTGAGTTTTAATTTAATTTAATTTAATTTAATTTGATTTGATGTTTAATCAATTTGATTTGATGTTTAATTAATTTGATTTGATTTAATTTAATTTAATTATTTAATTTAATTTAATTTAATTTAATTTAATTTAATTTAATTTAATTTAATTTAATTATTTAATTTAATTTAATTTAATTTAATTTAATTTAATTTAATTGTTTAATTTAATTTAATTTAATTATATAATTTAATTTTAATTTAATTTAATTTAATTTAATTTAATTGTTTAATTTAATTTAATTTAATTATTTAATTTTAATTTAATTTAATTTAATCCAATTTAATTTACTTAATTTAATTTAATTTTTAATTTAGTTTTATCTTTAATTTTAATTGAAATTTTTGAAAGAGTTTAATAATTTAATTTTAGTTTAACGATTAAGTCTTTTAATATTTTGAATTTGAATTATCATTTTAATTAAGAGTTGAATATTAATGAGATGATTAATTTAGGGATTTTTAAATTAAAGAATAAATCTCTTCCTAATAAATATCCCTTATTTTAATAATTCCAATTTTATTATTCTTCCAAATTTAATCTATTATTTAATTAAAGTTTAATCATTTTAAAAATTGTTTAATGAGTTTCTACCCTTTAATTATTTAAATTTCAATCATCCAAACCAGATTAAGATCAAATATTTTACTTGTTGATTTTTTATTAAACCTAAAGTTTTAATTAAGGGTTAAAAGTTTAATTACCATTTTACCCCTTAAGCTTAATAATTTCATAACTCACTAAATTGAACACAAATGAATTTGAAATTTTTATGTGACTTTACTCATATGTCAATAAAGACATGAGAGGAGAAAATGTGATTTTTCTGTATTTAATTTATTTATATAATTATTTTTGGTGAAAATAGAGATTTTCAAGGAAAATTTGATAACATGACCAAAGGAAAGTTTCTGTCTTTAAGAAAATTAGGGGACATTCCTAATGACCAGAGAAGCACTTGGACCAATTTTGGTGATTTTTTGAATTATATTATTTTTATTATAATTATTTTGAGTTTTGGAGTGTTAATTAATTTAAAAATAAAATAAATGTTGAAAAATGGATTTTATATTTTTCAAAAATCTCTCTGATATCAAGGAAACCAGAGAAACAAATTTTGCAATTTTCTGATTTTTTTATGATTTATTATAATTATTTTAGTGAAAATGCTAGAAAATACATTTTTTTAATTTTAAAATTACCTTAAAACTTTAAAATTCAATATCTCACTAAATAGACCTAGGAAAAATGTGGGATTTGTTCCTAAGTGATTAAAATTCAAAATGTGACATTTTGGTGAACTTTATTATTTTTGTGATTTTTATTATTTTTTAATTATTAAAAATATTAAAATATTATTAAAAATCAACTTTTTCAGAAAATTGAAATTTTAATTTTCTTAGATTCCCCTGATATCAGAGAGGCTCCAAAACCAATTTGGTGAATTTTTGAAAAGTATTTTAAAAGTTATGAATTTTTAAAGTTTAAAATGGCTAAGTGGCTTAATTAACCCAATTAGTGGGGCTAACCAAGTCCAATTGACCTCAAATTTTTATGGTGAATTCCTCTGATCCTAAATGTCAGTGGAGAATTGATTTCAAGTCAATTTGATGCTTGGTTAACTCTAATTAATTAAAGACCTATTTTAGGTGTTTAAGCCAATTAGAGTTGTTACGAGTGAATTAACTCAAGTCCCATTTTTCCTAGAGTTCTCTGGTCATAAGGAACATCACCAAATTTTTCTAGAATTTATTTCACAACATGCTAATTTTTGGAATTAAAATACTCAAAACAGCAACATGCATTTGAAAAATAAATAACTTTTCACGAGAGATGGCCTCGACCTTGGAAAATTCAGGGAATGTTCCCAAGTTCAGAGGCTTCAAAAGCCCTATGGTCTCATGCCATGGTGAATTGTATACATGCATGGAGAATTAAATGTATGCGAGAGAGTAAATAAATTATAAAAAATAAAATACTTAATGAAATTAAATGATTTCTTTTCCACATTATTCTCCTCCGTTCACTGAGCAAGAGGGTATTTTTATTTTATTTTTGTGATTTTTCTATACAAAGATATGGATTTTTAAAGTTTCGATATTTAATAAATACATTAAATACCCTATTTATCTACTTATCCACGCGGCGCCGGCGAAACATCGGCGACTCCGAAGGGGTACGTGTCGCGGCGTGATTGGGCGCCGCCATCCGAGTCATCCGTCCCGGGCCCCGCGGTTCACGTAACATTCCCTGGTCCGGCGCAATCTGAATCGCCCGCTCGATACACGCGCGATCCAACGGCTCCTGGTCATCGTCTACGACTGGTGTGCACCCGTGACCGTCAACCTTCTAACCCTAATTTCTCACTCGATTCTCAACGGATTTTCGTGTTCTTATGCTCCATAGATTCGTCTTGAAGAGACGAACACATCCATATGGTAAACATGCATTTAAATTGACTCAAATTAAAATGAGAATCTCCGGAAGCTCGGGAAGAAGAGGGAGTCCATACCTTTGCTCGGAGAAGTGAAGCTTCGATGCGAGAGTTGTTACACCTTCGATTGGATCCTAGTAAGCTCCGGATGAAGTCTCTCGGTCCAGTGAATTGTCTAGGTTGGACTTCGACCACAGCCGATCACAAAGCTTGGAGGCTGGAACAAGCGGGTGGCTCTAGAGATGGGGCTTTCGGTGGGGAACTTCTCCTCTTGGTCCGGTGAAGGTGTAGGACCAATCAATTTGGGAATTGGCTCACTTGTGAAGAAATGTCCTGGTTTTTGGGCTAAAGTTTGAGCTCAAAATTGGGCTCAGCTAGAGGGAATCGGGGCTAGAATTCAGTGGGGATCAGGTGCTCTATGTATGGAGAGTGATCTGGAGTGATTTTGGTAGAGTTTTGGCAAGGTTTGTGCTTAGCCCCCCCTTTGGCCGAGGGTGAGGGGTTTAAATAGGCATGGCCGGAGGCTCTCCGGGGGAGTTTAATGGTTGGGATCAGTCTGCTCGGTGAGGAGAAGAACAGTTGCAATGGCCATTTGGAGTGAGGCGGCTCGACGAAGGTGGAATTCCAAAATTTGGCTCCTCCCGAGGTTTCGGGCATGGTGTTTTCCGGCGGCGGGTGGCCGGCCGGCCGAGGTCGGGTCACCCTCGAAGCTCGGGTGGGTCGGGGCTGGAGGCTTGTGCGATCGATTGAGGTTTGACATGTGTAAAGGAGTTTGATTTAAATGGAATGGGAGAAGGCTCACTTTGGCTTGGTTTGGGTCAACCCACCATTTTGGGCTTGGTGCACCCTTCCAAGCTCTGATTTTGAGCTGAGGGAATCATTTAGGTCAGCTTAGAAGGAGTGGTGAAGTCTCCATCCATGATGAGGTGGCTAAACATGGTTTAGTGTGTGACATGATTAAGGTAAAAAAGGGTTAAAGGAGGTTTAAGAAAGAACCCCCTCTTCTTGCCATAAATGGACTAATGACAAGTCAAAGCCCTCATGGCTTCATGTGGCTTGAGAATGGCTTGTTCATGGCTTCATTTGGCTTGGGAAAAGGTTGATTTGTTTCATGAAAAGGGTTTTAGAAATTTTTGACATTTAGGGGGTAATTTGACATGTGGCTTGATTTGGAATGGTTTAATTGATGATTTTGAAACTTAGGAGTGATTTTGATCAAATGGATGATGAGGGGAAGTGTCATGTGGGCTTTAGGATGATTTGGGCTTTTAAAATTTAATGAAGATGGGCTTTTAAGAAGGTTTAAGGGAAGTGGGCTTTTAAGTTTAAGGATGTGTTCATGGATGGAAATTTTTGTAGAAGTTTGGGCCAAATAGTTGTTGGTTTTGGTTTAGGGATGTTTCATGAATAATTTGAAATAGATTTAAGGTGGTTTGGGTTTGAATTGGGTTGAATTTGGGTTTATTTGGTAAATGGGCCAATGTAGGTCAAATTGGGCTATCTTGGGCCAATGTTGGGCTAGGGTTGAAATTGATGTAAAATAAATGTTGAGAAATGTTTATGGGAGTGTTTCAAAGAGGTTTTGGCTTTGGTTGGGTTTTGATTTTGAGGTTTGGGCCTATTTGGGTTAGGTTTGGGTTTAGGTCGAAAATGGGCCTTTTGACCTTGGGTTGAGTCTGAGTGGGACTTGGGTTCAAATTTTTGGGCAAATCATGTTAGTGTTTTGTTTATGGGGATGTTAAGGAAGGTTTAGAAAAGATTTGGGGTTAATTGGAGTTGAATTGGGTTAGTTTGGGTCATGGGTCCAAATTGGGCTTTAAGGCCAAAAGTGAGATTGGATCCAAATGTCAATCAAATTGGACTTGTATTTGGTTTAAATTGGTATTGGGAATGTTGAATTGAAGTTTAGAATTGAATTGGACCAAAATTGGGGTCAATTGGGTAGGTTTGGTTTAACATTGGGTTCACTTTGGGTTAAAATGGGTCAATTTGGGGGTTTCGACAAAAGTAGGGTAAATTGACAAAATTGGCCCATGGTGTAGTTGGACAAAATGAAATTGGGAATATTTAGGATTTTCTGGAATTTTCTGGGAATTTTCTGAATTTTTGGATTTTTAGGCCAAGAAGGGTATTTTGGGTATTTGGAGGGTATTGGGGGGTATTTCTTGGAATTTTTGGTATTTTTGGGTATGGATGATCAATTTGAGTGATGTGGAGATGTTTGGGATTGATTTTGGAAAATTTTGAGTAATTTGGAAATTTTGCAAAAATTTGGGTAATTTCAAGAGTTTTGGGTAGGTTTAGTAGGTGTAGGGTCTCGGGGGTCAAAAATTGAAAATTTGGGAAATTGGAGATTGGGTGAATTTAGGTGGAAAGAAATCATTTTGGTTGAGCCATGAAACCATTTCAAGCCCATATGAGCCATGAAAGGACTCATTTGAGGCATTCACTATGTTGTTCACTAACCCTCTTAGCGAGGGCTTAGGGGTTAAGGACCATCCATGTGAATCACCTACATGAGTCGGGAGGTTAAGTTGGGTATGGGTGTGGTTTTAGGAAGTGTGTGGAAATGTAGTGTGTAAGTGTAGTGTAAGTCGGCCCCTTCACCGGACCGAGGCCACCTAGGGCGGTCCTAAGGCCAAAGAGTCCATAGGAACTCATCCTTTAAACTTCCACATTTGATTTCAACCCTCTAGGTGATTAGGGGTCTATAGTCAAGTTTGTGGAGTTTGCGGGGAGTTTAGAAGTGGTTTGAATTTCTAAAAGGCGGGTCCCAATTCTAGTCCTCTAAGATAGTCAAAGGAAAAGCCTAAGGCTAGATCCTAAGCACTAAAAAGAAGAAGGGAAGACCTCATCAAAAATGAGGTCAACACGGCTTTCAAGAGAAGTTCTAGTCTATAATAACACGCCCTAGCTTAGAAAGTCGATAAAAGTTTGGTTTTAATAAAATCCTACAATTATTACTACAATACTACTTCTAAACTAAAACACTTAGTGAAAATCAAAAAATTAGAGTTTAATATATTAAAAGTACTCTTCCTCATGCAATGAAATTAGTGACATGAGTAAAAGTAAAATAAGTAGCAAGAGAGATTGTGACAAATAGGAGCAATTATAATCTTAACCCTTACTTGGTTCTATAAAGAACATAGGATAGATTGATGATTTAAAATTTTGTAGATGGGTTAGGCAGGGAAGATAGTAGCTCTCACTCTAGAGTTCCCTCTTCTCCCTCCACCTGGGGGCTAACATTTCATAACAAAAATTTTCACATCAAACCAAATTAGGTGCTTCAGTTTGTCACCCTAAAGTCCTCTAATTCTACACCTCTTAAACATGCATATCTCCCTATTTATTTGCACTCAACCATATTAACTACATTCCCACCCATATAATCTCATGTGATTTTTACCAATAGTTGACAGAGATAATACCGCATTAGTTCTTACATGTTCTCACAATAGATTTTAACATGGAAGTTGATCAAGTTTACATGTAAATGAAGATCAAAGTAAAATCATCGCAATATATTCTTATTCTACTCAATCTTATATCCTACACATGTATATTAATTCATTGTAAGAGGGAAGAGTAAAGAAAACTACTCACTACACATGGAGAAACAACAAGAACTTTTCATTGAACAAGTCATTGAAACCACACAAACAAAGTACTAGATTCAAATCAAAATACAATGAAAAATACTTATCTCTATTGAAAATCAAACTCTCCCTGTATAGAAAAAGCAATCTCCTTGCAATCCTCTCCAAGAACAAGTGAAAAGAAAAGACTCTTTCTCTCTCACCTTGTCGCTCCACTCGGGGCTCACGCCCCAAGCCTTCACTTCTCGGACTTCTTCTCCTCTTCTAATAGTTCCAAATCTTCTTCCTCTCAAGAGTCAAGAGATTTCAAGAGTGTTCTTAAAATATCTCAAATCCATATTTATAATATTCTAAGAGATGCTTAAATGCCTCTTCAAAATAGTCTAGGTTCAATGAATCTTCTAATGGGTGTCTCAAGTGCCTCTTCAATCCAAAAGACACATCTCTTCAATAATAACTACTTTCTATAAAGCCCATTTTATCATTTTCAATGAATGCCCCTCAAAATAATCTTCGCAATGCATCAAAAATCATAAAAATTCGAGTTATATTGAAGAATCTATAAAGTCCCAAAGTGTCGTCGAGTTGGCTCTTAAGCTCTAGTGTCTGGCGGCTAATCTCCAAATTTGGTGCTTAAGTGCCAGACACAGGTACATAAGTGTCCAATTTGAGCCTTTTTAACTCGGTATGCTCCGGTTTAACCCGTTTTGCTTTGGTATGCTCCATTTTAGTCCCTTTTTGTTCCTTTTGCTCAAATTACTCCAAATTCTTCAATTTTATGCACCTACAACCAAAAAAACAAGAAAACATACCTTTAAAGTGCAATATCACTATAAAATATGGAATAAATGTAGTACATTTTTAGGTGTATAAATCACGTCTTACGCCGCTTCCCTATGGGATTGATAAACGGGACTCCACAAGAGCCATGTATTACTTGAATGATACATCTAGTTGTGTAGAATCTCTAGTGTGTGCTAGTACATACAAACATAAAATATGCTGAAAAATAGCACCACCAAAGGCGCATCAAGTTTTTGGCATCGTTGTCGGGGAAGCTTTGGTAAGAAAATTAGGAGAATTTTAGTTAAATCTATAAGACTTATATTTGGAATTTAAAGTATTATTATATAGTGTGTTTAATTATTGTGTGTCTATTTTCAAGAAAAATCCAAAATACCAAAAATATTTTTAATATCTATACTATTAGTTAAGTCTTTAAATTTGTATGTATAATTCAGAACCTGCAGACCTTGAATTTTACGACTTGGATTTAGAGAGAACTTTTAGGATGATGATAAATCAGAAAAGACTCCATGAACTTAATGTAGAAATGGCGGATCAACAATATAATAAATATTCATATTTGGATTATAATGTTAGTAGTTTCGAAAGAGTAAACTTCAAGAGAGTGGTGAATTTTCAAGAATATATGCTTACTATTTTAATTTCTCGGGTTTCAGAATTTGAGAGAAAGTTAGATCAATACATAAAGAGTTATCCTCAAAGTTCCCGGTTATTAAGAAAAATTCATTTGGACAATTGATTGAGCCTAACTATTTCAAAATTAGCCTAGAGATACATAATCCTTTTTCTGATTATTACAATCCAGGTTGGGGAAATTATTTAAACTTTAGCTAGAATAATAATTTTATAGGAGAACACCAATTTTGGGAAGATAATCAATTTAATTAGACATGTAATTGGAATAGCCAAGGTGATTTTAATATTGAACTCTCTTTTCCTCGTAATTTTAAATTCAACCCACATAATGAGAAGGAAATACTATTAGAAGAGGATGTTAATCAAATGCAGAGTCAGTTGGAAAGTCAAAGGGCTGAAATAAGGAATATGGAAAACCAACTCAGGCAGATTATTAATGCAAATAATAGTTACCTCCCAGAGATTTTATCTAGTGACCCTGAGATAAACCTTAAGCAGATGAATGCTGAGCAATATAAAATTATCAAACTAATATTTAGAAGAGAATTCGAGGATATGTTTCAAAAGAACATTGAGTTGAGAGATGAGGAAAAGGAGATTGAATGAACAATAGAAGAAATTCTTAAGGAATTAGAAAAACCTATTTTCTCAACAATGGTAAATATAGAAAGACCACTTCCACCATTTATTCAGTACCAAGGAGAAGAATTGGAAGAGAACTTGAATCAGAAGAGTGACATAAAATAATTTGATCCATAATCTGAATTATCTAGAGAGAAACTGAACCAAAATTTAGATCTTAAATTATCTAATAAAGATCCATTTCTTATAAATTTTGAAGATTATATTAATATGAAAATTGAGAAAATCAATAGAAGAATATTGGATCTAGAAAGAAATATGAGGAACAATGATATGAATCAATCTGAAAAGAATGAGCTAACAGAAAAATTAAAATTTGAGGATTTTTTATGAATCCCTGGATTTAGAAAGGATTAGGCAATTGATCGAGGATTACTTAATTAGAATTTTGATCCAAGTGGAATCATTTGTCAGACTATTGACGTTAAACCAAGCGTTTTATGAGAGGCAACCCATAGTTATCGGTGTGTTTTGACTTAGTGTGCTTGAGAGTTTTGATTGTTAGTGTTGTATTGTGTTTTCTTTAGTTTGGATTGATCGGTTTAATTAATTATTGTTGAATGTTTTGATTGTTAGTGGTTTGATTTGATATTTCTCTGTCATAAGGGAGGTGATTCCTTAACTTCTTATTATAGCTTGACTTGTTTATGTTCTCTTGTAGTTGTTAGATTGATGAGTCCACTACGACTCAGGTCTCACCCGGACTTGAATTTTACAAGAGATATCAAGAATTTGAATAGTGACAGATTCATCTGAATTTTATTACTTCCTTTCTCTGACTTTATTTTCATTTCATAGGAGTCGCGAAGCTATTTGATGAGTAACTTGAGGATGATCTTACACTATGATTTATAACTGTTGGAGGTGCTTAATTAAAAGAATAAGGTGATGCTTGAGGTTAGTGCACGTGAACCAATATATCAGGGATAATCTCATCTTTGGGAATATAATATATAAAATCATTTAAAATGTACCTAATTTATTAGTAATGATTTCGTTATAATTTAGAAGTAAGTTAGTGAGATGTAATGAGCTAATGGAAGAATTAATCTAATTTATTATGTAATTTTGTGTTTGTGTTACAACTTTATATAAGACTTGAAGAACATTTTTACTTTCCCATGCTGATACCTGCTATGCTAGTTATACTTTTGTTTAGTCAATTACATTATGGCATGTTTAGTTTAGATTTACTTTCTGCTGCATAATGTTCTGTCTTGATGAATATTTGTAAATATTTTTTATGGACATTTGTGGTAGATAGAATTTCTGAACTATTTTTCTTCCTGCTTATATTATCTATACTGAATGATATATATGTTAAAAATCGAGTTTGGAGGTAGGAAGAAAAATATATTTTAAAGTTAGTACACTTCCTTTTAGTTTAATATTATTGCAAGCATGTTTTAGGCTAGATTTACTTTCTCCTAGAGTTATTCTATCCTGAGTATGCATGTATATTAATTTAATAGGATGTTGTAGTAGTAAGTAGACACAACTTTTAATTTTTCTTCCCACTACATTTTATGGAATTAATTGCAATATATTTAAAAATTCAATTTTGGGGGGAAGAAATTTAAAAAAAAAACTAATTTTATTTGTCCTCAGTGGCCCATATTTAATTTAATATCACCTTTAAAAAATGACTTATGGTATGTGGTGTTATCCCTAGGATACTATAATTTTGATTTTTGGAATGTTAAAAAAATAACTTAGTTGAAATTCTATGTGAAAAAATTGTTCTAGAGTTAAGATATTTTGTAGGAAACATTGAGGAAATGATTTTGCTATTTATGGTAGAAAGGAGTTGAATATTTGTAAAGCTAAGATTCTTAGATTTATATTTATTGAGAATTGAGCCTTTATTGAAACCTTTTTCAAACTAATACTTACACTTTTAAAAAGTGAGGGAAAGTTTTGAGTTTTGGACATTAGAAATGGGATAGTGAAATTCAAAATTATTAAAGGTCAATCCATATATAGTAATCCACACATAAGAAAAAGAAAAAAAAAGGGGGGGGATTAAAAATGATCCCAAAAAAAGAAAAAAAAAAGAAAAGTGAAAATAAAATATGTGAGGTGAAGCTTGAGGAGAAACCTAATCAAAAATTGGTTCACTTGAATCTTTTTAAATGAAAAGACTTAAAAACAATCCTGAGCTTATTCTTATTTCAAAAGGTGTTGGTTAAATGGGTATAAATAAGGAGCTTAAATTTTGTTGTTATACTTTCTATGAATCTTTAGTTTGACAAGTTTCAATAACTTTTGAAGTAAATAAAAAAATCAAGATTCCTAAGTTGAATATAAGATATTCTTACACTCTAGTTCTATGTTGAATTGCTAGAATTTCTCTTAAGTTACACTATAACATATATGAGACAAAATTATAGAATACTCTAATGAAACCCACAACCACAAGTCAACATATTTATTTTTTAAAGTTATAGTGTTACTTGAGGACAAGCAACAGTTAAGTTTGGGGAGTTAACACGCCTAAAAAATGCTTGATTTTTCATATGCATTCTATATTTAATATTAATGATATTGCACTTTAAAAGAAGGTATTTTGCATGTTTTTAGTTTCAGATACAAGAAATTGACTATTGGAGAAAAAGAAGCAAAAATGGTGCAATTTGGAATAAAAATGAGCAAGAAAGAAAATTTTGACCTGACACATTTTGATATGTCTTCCCAAGTTTAATATATTTTACACTTATTGCATATTTTTGGATGAAATTACACTTTAAAGAAAGTTTTTTTCATACTTATCTTGTAGGGGAAGATGTTAGGAATGAAACGCAACTGAAACGGGGTGAAACGGAGCCAAATAGAGTGAAACGATGGAGCTGCTGCAGACCTGCGCCGTCGGTGCCCAAATCTAGAGAATGACGATAATATGGCGCTAATGGCTCCGAAAATGGTGTCGACGGCGCTCGAGACAGTTTGGATGTGATTTTAGGCAGTTATGGTCGAGATTCAATGTATTTGGACAATTTTTGGAATGGTGCTTGAGGCATCTCTTGAAAATTCGTCCGTACACTTTAAAAGAGTGATTTGATGTCAAAAAAAAGAGAGGAATGTTAGGAAAAATGTGGAGAATGCTTAAAGATATTATAATAGGAGTAGAAATATTGATTTCTACCTTTTTGGAGAGATTTGGATAGAAGATTTTGAGAGAATTTATAAGGAATTGTACTAGCATTGCATGGATCAGCGAAAAACTTTGTGGGAGAGATTCCATCTTTCTTTCAAAGGGAAAAAGCTAATTATTTTGTTCTTCATTATCTTATGATTTTGTAAACACTTATGTAGTGGATTTGTTTTGAGGAAATGAATTTTTCCGTTGTGTTTTCTTTGTGCTTTGTGATGTGTTTTTCTTACTTTCTTCTTTTTTGGAAATAATGGCATGAGAAGATTATGCCAGAGTTTTCATTCTACTTTTCTTTTACAATGAGTAGGATTCATGTTTAGATTATTTGGATGCATGCTAAAAAAGGTTTTAATTATAAATGTGATGGTTTTTACTTGCACTTCATTTACATTACAATAGGAGCTCGTTGTAGTGTTAAAATACGTTGTAATTGCACTATGATCCGAGAGGGCGGTGTAATTCTCAACAAAGTGGAACCACATTCAATGTCCATGAATTAGTGATGTAGTTCATGGGGTTTAGATGCAAATAAATAGGGAGATATGGTTTATTGGGTGTAGAATTGGAGAATTTAGAGTGACAGACTAAAATCCTCAATTTGGTTCTAATGTTTGGAAACTAAAGCGAGAGTTAACTTTCAGGCGAAAGGAAGTGGGAGCTCTGGAGTGAGAGCTAGTATCCTCCCTGCCTAACCACAATTTAGGGACTAAACTTAGGATTAGTCAATGTTTCTTATACACTTGAAAGTGGGTAAAGAATATGATTGCTCCTATTTGGCACATACAATATTTAATGCATCTCATTCCTAAACTTTATCCAATTCACTACATAAAAATAGTAGTTTTAAACATCTCAAAATTTTCCAAACTATTTATCCAGATAGGGTTATCTTTAAAATTAATATTTTCCTTTAGAAGTAGTTATTAGTTATTTTAAACTTAAGCTTGCCTTTAGAAGTTTTTATTAGAAAAATCACTTATATCGACCTTCCAAACTAAAGACTGATAATAGTATACTAGAATTTGACTAAGGACCTCTTACGTCACTTCCCTGTGGGATCGAGAAACGGAACTCCACTAGTGCCCTATATTACTTGAACGATACGCATAATTGCATAGAACCTCTAGTGTGTGCTAGTACATACAAACATAAAACACACTGAAAAATAGTACACACCAGGGGTGCATCATATGACAGAATGCAATTGAAGAACAAATGAGATCAACTCAAAAAGGATTGAAAATTTTGTAAGAAATTGAAACGAGGATCAACTGGCTTGGGTTGGGATTCGGTGAAGCAAACCATTGATTCTCTAGAAGCGCGATGGACAAAAAGATTTGCAATAAGAATTTTTTCATATCATCTAATTCGATCGATTTCATTTTTATTACTAAATGAAGCGTATGTTATGATTTTGTAGGTGGTGTCTGCTACAAAATAAATTAAACTTTATGGACTTGAGCTTGAGTTAGAGGAGAAGTTGAACTGGATGTTTGGGGGTGTCATCGCTACAGACAAATATGTATGTGTGCCCCATGAGACAGGGTTTTGTGGCACCCGAGAGCCTTTGAAGTCGAACTATCAGGTGATTCAACCAAAGTACCCAGCCTGGACCTCCATGAGTTCGAGTCCACCTGTTCTAAGCGTCCTCGGGTAGGCAGTGAAAAGAAAAGTCAAGCTGCTTTCATCGGAAATCAGATATCACAACTGATAGCTTCTTCCTACGCTAAACCGCATACACTACAAGAACATTCCATTGAGCATGTCATGCAAATTCTTAATGCAGATAAGGAAATTTTTTAGGATTTACCTCAATACTTATTTGCGATAGTGTTGCTTGAAAATCCCACATGCAGAGATTTTTTTGTGAAGATTCCCTAAGAAAAAAAAGGTGGCGTATCTACGGCATTTTTATGATGGGGGAAATTTGAGATTTTTTTTTTATTTTCTACTCATTGGGACACATTTATTTATTTATTTTATTATGTTATGATTTGGTTCTTCGAACCGCTTAGTACTTTGCTGAATAATATTCATAAATCCTCATTATTCAGACATCACAACTGATTGGGACATGGTTTGTTCATAATTTATTAATTATTTTTGTGTCTACTAGTCGATATACACCTAAATGGATTCAGTATGAGAAAGAGAAGGAGAGCTGCAGCAATCAATTGATTCGCGAATATTACAACACATACATTGATGACTATCCATGCTTGACATCATTATATGTTGGGGATAAATGGGTTGGGGAATTGCTTGTTGGACACCCAACGAGATTCAACATGTTTTGCATAAGACGAGATATTTAATGATTTTTGGCAAAACCTAACAGATTTCACGGACTTCATGGTTCATTGAGAATGACCCCACGAGAGGTATTGGTGATAATCCTCTACATATTATCACATATCGAGTCAATAAAACGATTTTAACACTCTTCTAAGACGATTAGTATATACTTCTCGGTGGATCTGAATGTAATTATGCACCTTTCTATTCAAGCCATCAAACCAACGGATCTAACATTCGAACGGACTTCTACGAAGATTTCATGTGCTGCACTTTACATGTCATTCTTTAAAGTTACATTTCTAATTCACTCAATTTTAAATATAGAAGTTGTACATTATTAACTCATTCTTATTTGAGTAGGATTGTATCAGAGCAATTAATAGAATCTATGTTAATGCACAGGTGCCAAATAATAAGAAAAATGCATTCATCGAACGTTGTGATGCACCTAAACAAAATGTCATGGTTGTTTGCGCCTTCAACAAGTATTTTACTTGTTCATGCTCGGTTTGGAAGACAGTGCACATGACAGTAGAACTTTCATGGTTACAGCGCTGAATACCCACTACAAATTCCCACATTCTCAAGGCATGCTCAAGCCTAAAACAATACTCTGTTGATTCATTTTAACCTTCACACTAATTATGCAATAGATTTCAGGCAAATATTATTGGTTGATGTCAGATAGCCATTGCAGTGATAGTATATCAAGCTCTTTCTTGATATGATATATCACACAGCTGATTTCGAGCAAGCTAGCAATATTACACGACAGAAAGGAGTTGTATAATAAAAGACATTCCTCATTACACGGTGCCATCGAGAGAATGTAAACCTTCAATTTTGAAGTTGTAATTTTTGAAAAATATTATAAATTATTTTTTAATTAGTTTGATTCTAATGCTTATGTAAAAGAATTTCTAATCAAACCCCATTTTTTTTCTATTTCAAACAGCTATTTACATTGGACTTTAGAAATTGCATTTCTTAGAACAATATTTAAACGGGCTTTTATAAATAAAAAAAAGGCAATCGAACAAAGCATAAGCCGGTCCATTTAAAACGCTACTTATAACTCATATAACGTATAGGTTTAGTGGAGGAATACGGTTGCGTATTTCTCAAAACATCTCTACATAATATGACGTAAAAAAACAAGGTGTGACAAATCATGGCATTCTACAGTGCAATTTGCTTTTATAAAAAAAAATAATAAAAAAAAAATTAAAAAAAAAATTCAGGACGGAACATTACTTGGAAGAATGAAGCTATAACATAAAACATTTTACATAAGGCTCAAATCATAACCACATAAGAATTCATAAAATTGCAAAAAAAAATAAAACAATAATAATAATAATTTCCATTCGAAATGTCCATTCCAAGAAGTTAAGGCGGCAATAACTAGGGGCATGTAAATGCGGCATAATTTTAGTGTATTTTTATCATATAAGGCTCATTTGTAAAACTTAGATTTCATCAACAATGTTCAAGTTTTTGTCCATCAGTTCAGTTTGCTTTGCACTTTGTAGCACATGAATTAACCATATGAGAGTCAATCGCTTCCCCACACAATCAAACAAAGACAAATAGATATCACAATTTAAGAGCGGACAAAGAAGTACACTTTCGTTCTCCCAAAAATAAATACAAAAAAAAGGGCAATGAAATCTGTAAAATAAATAAAAAAGTGTAACTGCACCTCCAGCATTTTGTTGGTTACAATACCTATCAAAACAAGCCGATATGAACACCCTACCCATTCAAAAGTACACTACCACTCGAACTTCTTTAAGGTACAGAAAAAATTGCCAATCGCCTAAAGGCTCCCTTGTAAATTATAACATGTGAAAATGATTACGTAAAAAGCTTATATAAATAAAATTAACATGAATTTGGGGCAAAAATTAAAACAAATTAAGAGGATGTTCCGCTGAAGTAACTACTGGAGACTCGAGCAAGCTTGAAGCAGAAGCGGCCCAACCTTTGAATCAAGCATCTCACAGAGTACTTGCTGTACCTCATTGGAGCCATGCTCGCAGCTTATCAAGCCTGAGATAAGAGGAAAGAACTCAACCAATTTCTTCTTGAAAGAATTTGCTTCCATTTCACATATCACATGCAGAGTTGCAACAACAACTGAAGCTCTTGCTGCAAGCTCTCTTCTTTTTGAGGAACCTGTTGGGATTTGCCACAAGGGTCTAACCTGCTTGGCAGCCGAAGAAGCTGGGTGCCAAATTTTTGGGACATCAACATATACTTGAAGGATCTGAGAGCACAGGTTAGCTAGAAGACTAATCGCTTCAGCTTCCCCAAAGCCGGTTGGGTTACGTACAACATTTTGTAACAGGGTTAGGCATAGGTAATAGGATTCATTCTCGAGACGGAGTAATGGAGGGTCCTGCATCTGGGTCATGGGACCCAAATCTATTAACCTTAATCTTAGCTCATTATCACTGTTGATCTTATGAGCATGAAATGCAATGCTATGAAGGGCTTCGAAAAGTGCAATGGTGTTTTTTGCTGAGAGAATATCTCTAAACATGTTTACAATCTCTGCCACTGCCTGAAAAAATGATAACAGATGTTTGAAGCTTAAGGATGAAGTAGGGTGGTTCATTTTCATAGAATGTGCAAATGATTGAAAAATATATATATATATTCGTGTTATAAACAACTGGTGGCATCCAATGCAATTTTGAAGGCAATGGATGCAAAGGGAAATTTCAAAATTTGGTTCATATTTAATAAAGAGCAAGCCGCCTAGTTTAGCTTAGAAAATGTCAAGATTTTTATAGAACAATTAAGAACAGAATTAGATTACAAATTCTGAAATGGACCACATTTTAAGCTTTTATCCCATTTTAATAAATGGTCAAATTTCTCCTTTTATTAAAATTGTATTTATTTTATTAGGTTGTTTTATCTTCTTTCAAATAATGCCAGCTTTGAAAATCATTTTAAGATAAGTTTTAATTGGCATCCAAGCAACCCTCAAAATTTATTTGGCAAACTATTTTTTCTGTTTCTTCTGCCCACAATAACTTGCACTTCCGTTGACTTCACCAGAAAAGCTCCATTGCAGCTCGCCTCATCGAAATCATTTATAACAGTTCAAAAATTTAGCCACACACCTCCTTGAATCAATGTTTTTCAAATGCCAAGACAAAGCCACACATTGCCTTCCTCACTGGCTTTTGAACATATCCATCAAAAAGAAGAAAAACCTATCTTGATATCAATTGCACTCTTTCCTTCCAAACGCAAACCATGGACACTATCAAAAACTCTTAATCTTTTCACCGCCAACCACTTAAATTTTGATGTTATCATATCTAAAGATAAAGGGGGACAAAAGATCAAGAAAATCAGCATTAACTTGCATTTGAAAAAGCAATGCTACCATGTCAATTATCTTAAACCATATACATTATTGATGGCTCTAATTCATGCTACCAAACCTATGATGATGCACAAACCAGCTACAAAATCAATGTTCAATAAAATTTTAGCCTCATCTACTCATGTTCACCAGTTTCATTGCATAAACCACCAGATCACTACACCAACACAACCACATGGCACTCAACTCCACCGCCACTCTTTTGAGCTATGATGATAGTTCTTCTGAAGTTGATTACAATAATAGACCCCTTACTAATTATGAATTTTAGGATTATGGTCCTTGTGAAAATATTTGTGAAATAAACACTATTTATAGTGATGAGCTAGACTTGAGGATAATCATAAATTATTAGTAATAAAGTTCACTAGTATTCCTAAGATTAAAGTGTTATCAATTAATTATTAAGCTAAAGCCTACATCGAATCAAATGCCTGAGCCTGATAATATTGCTCAGAATACTGTTTCCTTCAGATTTATTTGAGATTCTTGATCCAGTTCAATTATCATTATTTAAGGAGACATGCTACTTCAAATGATTATAATTTGGTTCAGTTACAATTATTAGAACTTAAAGTTGTGTTATCATTGTGACCATGTAATCAACTTTTGGTCCATATTGCAAAAAATGTTGTGTATGAAATTTAGAGCCACCGAACACCCAACAACAAGGTTTTAAAAACCTACTGGACAAGGAACTAGAATAAAAAAAATGTTCAAGGGTCATAAGTTGAACAGGGGGTTTAAAACGATTAATATAATAAACATTAAAGTTATTTAAATATGACATAAAATAGTATAATATGTATATTAAATTTATTTTAAATTAAAAAATTATGAATATAATATATAAATATAACTAAGTTATGATATGTATTTCGATAGATTGACCCAACCCAGCCCAAATTTTCATTTCTAGTCATTCACGTAACTCTTTAAAACATCATAGGGGAGAGTTACATTGCAAATTTAAATTAAAAAAGAAAAAAAAAGCTTAGAGGTCACATTATTGGTGGGCATATTGATCTTAATTTGCATGTTGATTTAATGTTTATATCATGTATAAAAATTTTAAAAAATTTTAAAATTAAAATATCATACCTTTGGCTTAATAAACTTATATGCAACCAATTAGATCATTGATTAATGTCAATTAAAGCTAAAAAATTGTATGTAAAAATTGATATGGGCCCTGTTTTACAAAACATGAATGAACCGACAGATTCATTCAAATCAGTATGGGTTCACCGATTCACCGATCGAACCACCAACTTGTGGCGGTTCCAGACGGTTCAATGTGGGAGACAGTTTTTGTATGAACCTAAACCGGACCATTGATCAGTTCACGATCAAACCAATTAAACTGCCCGGTCCGAACCAACCTTCAAAAGCATGCCCAAACCTCTGTAACTCGTGTCTTTTAGCCTTTATCCTACTACTGCTCATTGCACAATATGGTCCTTTCTTCCAATGATGTTCCAAAGACACCACTTTCTTTGATTTGGTAGCCTCAAACAAACTCTTTATAAAAAGAGTTCTTTGTTGCCTAACAACCAAATTGTGGAGTACAAATAAGACCATATTTTTGTGGATCATTTTAAAAAAGTTGAAAGGAACTACAACTGAACTAAGCCAAATTATTTCCCAACTTTTAACCTTTATCTATTTATGGCCTATTTATACCAGAATTCTTCTTATTCCCCCACCGCCCCGCGCCAACTCGTTAATTCAAGCATCAATTTTAAGGAAACTTTTGGAAAAAGGTTATCCTCGTGATTGAAAACTTCTAGCTGTTTTGAGTCACCCTTAGAACTGAATTATCATATAACCCGAGATTTTCCTCTGGAAAAGAATCAACCGCAATATTCCACTCCCCTACCAAGAGAGCAACCAGTTGAGATCAAGAACAGCTTTAAATGAAAATTTTACATAAAATAATAAACCCCAAGAGCAAGATTACCCGTGAAAATTTCTCGGTAAATCGTCATTCGTATGGGCTAATGTCAAGTAAAATATAGATGTGCTCACGTAATGGCATATCACAAGCAAGCATGCTGAAAGAAAGGAGAAAGTTTGCTAACCTGAATCAATAGAAGCTGAACAGCAACACGACATCTAACATCAGTAAGAGCAAAATATAGGGTTCTTGCTTTTTTCCCTTCAAGTTCTTCATATGTGTATCTTGCTGATCCTTCAGTGCTTGACCCAAAGGAAATTTGTGTCGTCTCTTTAATGACATCAGCAAGAAGAGTATCGGATGAAATAAGGGAGAAATCTGGAATTGTGGCTACTGCAGCTTCCTTCAGTGACAGAACAGCCTCACTCCACTTTTCCTCAGTAAGCAGGGGCCCTGCTTTACTGATTAAACGAGTAAAGGCTGTAATGCCAATACCAGCAAGGCTCTGATGGGGCCGCTTTATGAAGCTTGTCAGCAACATTAACATTTTCCCTAGGAGAGGATTAACCATATCATAAAATCTGACAAAGAGATCCACAACAAGCTCGAGGGCCAATTTGCATGTTTCATAAAGCCAGACATCTTGATCTGGCTCACTAGAGTCATTTTCAAAATTTTCTGCTTGCATATTTTCACCAGAAGGTTCTATAGCATGTTTGACGTAATCAAATAGTGGGAAAAGAACAAAATCAAAAACTTTGTCCCATAGAGGCAACGAGAAAAAATGGCCATAATTTTCTAATGTATCAAATAGCGCTTGAAGTGCACTTTTCCTGATTTCAGCCCTCATATCAAAGGTGAGTTCAGATAAACCTGTACAAAGAAGAAAAGTAGGATTAGCAAATCCTAAACAGATATACCTTGCATAGCTATCAGTGTGATGAAACCATATTGGAATTTACCAACTCAATATGTAAGAAAAGAATCTCATTTTCTCTCCAACATTACCAAAGAAGTGAAAAGTTAAAAACAAAATACCAGCCAACAATGGGAACCAAAGAAGCAAATGATCATCCTTATCAGCAAATCGTGTAGCATTTGTTATTTCCCCTTTATATATCCGAGTAGAAGACACAGCATTATTTGCCGAAGCCACCATCTTGTTTCCAAAGTCACCTTCGGCAAGCTTAGTCGCACAGAAGATAAGGAAAGAAATTGCCTGCATGCTAAAATCCTTGCTGAACCTACTATTAGTGAAAGCAATCAGACAATTAATGCAATCCGAGAAAGCTGCATTCTCAGTTTCAGTTATGTATGGGAAGTAATCCTTTATAATCCTCTCGAGAATCTCAAAAGCCAAAAGCACTATGTTTTTGTGCTCATCATAAGAGGCAGTCGTGAAGACCTGCAAAAGAATTATCACAAAGTTCATTAGTTTGGGAATAATTTAACTAGAAAACAGCAAATCACTTGAAGCTTTACAATAAATATTTGTAAATACTAGTATTGAAGGCTAGCAAGCAACTCGGTCTATAAAAATTGGAAATTACCATAAACAAGCTTCTCCATCCAGACTTAACACTCTTGACACGCGAGAATACCAACTGGGAGACGCATCTGATAATTAACTCCCTGATCTCAACAGCTCTGCTCTTACGCATAACAATGATAAAGGGCTTCATAAACTCATTCTGAAAATTGTAGTTAGCTAATTCTTCCCGATCCAAGAACTTCATTGCTAACTGGCGCAATGAATCAATTGCAAAAATTGAAACTGAGAGATTATCCGAGCAACCAACAGTAACGAAAAAGTCAGACAGCACATTCCAAATCTGTGACCACACAAGCCTGATTCGGCTCATGTTGTAATGCCTGTTTGAAGCAAAAGATCAAATTACCAAATATTTGAATATAAGTTTACTTTTATTAAAAAAAAAGTAAGATATGATTCTTACGCAATTTCAACTACTTTTGTAAGGCTAAACACACGTGGCTCAGACATAGAGCGCAACTCTTCCAATGTTACCTTGCAAAGAGCTCTAACAAAATAGATTATTGCCTCACTGTTCAACTTTTGAGTTTGTGCAAATATACGGTTTATCTCGGAGATTCCAACTTGTTCCAACAAGTGCAGGTTGGAAACTAAGTTGCTCATTTGATCAGATGTGATCATACCAGAGGCATGACCCCCAACACCAGCACTATCATATGATCCCCTCCTTGCAGCTGCAGCAGCTTGATGAAGCCGTCCAGGCCCTTTTTTCTTCAGCACCGGAAGAATTGATGACTTCATGTTCTTAGATTTATCTAACTCACCCTGTTGAAGTGCAAAAAATGCAGCATCCGGAGGAGCACCCTCTCCTAAGAGATTCAAATGTTCAAAACGTGAAACACATGTCAAGACATGTTCCCAAGCATCCTGCAAGTAATTTCCATCTTCATCTGCAATTAAAATGATTGCCTGAAGAAGCAATATCCATGTAAAAACGTAGAAGCTATTAGAAGACAGAAAGCAAACCCAGCCATACATAATCAATCTGTTAGGCGGAATAAAACAGCATGAATTAGCACCAACCTATTTTCATAAAATATGGTATAGAAATAATGGAATTTCTAAACATACAGAAACATAAAATTGCTGTAAATTTTGTCATAGAAGACAGTTTCCCTGGTTTCTTTACCAACAGAATTTTCTACCATACCAAGTCATAACCAGAAAAATCCAGCTAACTGTAAATTCATAGGATTCCATCATTCCTGAAGGTAAAGATCTTCATCAAATTTAGAATTGAAGTTGTCAGTTGGTTATGTCAATTGTTAGGTATATTTAAAATCATCTAAACCGTGAATAAGTTGCTCACAAAAAGGATTACAGGAAAATAAGAAGATCGCCTTATTGTAACTGCTTCATTCATGCAACCTTCCAACAAAGCAACGTGGCCAAAAGGAAGCACCTGATTGGTGTAACATATGAGTTAAGCAACGAATGTTTAACACCAATCATAAAGTATTCCTTTAGATTGTCCTCCTGCAGCCATTTGAGCATCCTTACCAAGACTATTTCTATCGGAATTTATGCAACATAAGTCTTAGAAATGTGTGTTATGAGTAGGGCTATAAAAAAATACTTGTCGCTTGCTAACAGACTGTGTTTGTTTCGTTAAAAAACTCGTGTTTAAATCATTTGTTAAGGGGGCCGAACAAAAATTTTAATCTCAATTTATAAACAAGCCGAACATAAACAAGCAATTATGTGATCGTGTTAAGCTCATTTTGGCTAGAAATAATTGATTTATCATTTTGTAATAAGGTTTTTTAATATATTTATTTGATCTATCATGTTTTATCCAAAACAATTTTAAAATTAATCTTTTTTAAATAATTCAAGCTAAATGCAAGCCAAACACAAGCCACACATGAATAGACGAACTGAAACGAATTTAACACAAATTTAATACAAACATGATTCAGGAACAATTTTGAGGATAAGCCAATTTCAAACAACAAAAAAATCGAACAAATCAAACAAGAACAAACTATGAGTTTGTAAAAACTCAGCTCATAGGCTTATAAAAGACACTTTTGTCTTAAATAAAAGTTAGTTTGTTAAGTTAAAGCTGAGTGGAGAACTGTGTAGCACCAACACTTCTAAAAATGTGGCGTAGTCGTGTCAAACACATGTTAGACACCGACACTTGTCTGACACGTCCCGAGATTTTTCCGACAATACAAAATATATGTCTAAATTTTTTTCAAGCTCGTACATCTGAGAAACACCTCAATATAGCATCGGACGTGAGCTTAACACGGTTTCAAGAAAATAAGACGAAAACTAGAAAATTATAAATATATGTATAACTTTATCATAGCTCAATGTCGAAATCACCCCATCTCTAATCATAATAAAACTCCCTCTAACATTCGTCAAAATCGAGCATCGGAGGTGCATCCATTATTCGTCAAAGCTGGGCATTACTAAATTCATCTTTTTAATCATAGAATTTTTTAAATTTTAGTAGATAAGTTGGAATATTAGTTGGACGAATTCCTTTGAAACATATTATATCTAATTTTTAAAATTTACTTTCTCAAGCATAAGATTTTATAATATAAATTAAATTTATAAAATTAAATTTTATTCTTGCATAATTTGTGTAAAGATATTTTTAGTAAAGAATATTAAAAAATATATATTTTATATTAATAATTAATTAAATATAAAAACGTGCTCATGATGTTTTGTTTCCTATTTTTTCAATTATATCGTACCCTTGTATCTTGTGTGGGTCCGTGTCTGTGCTTCATTGGCGGAGAAATTTCTCATAATAATTATGTGATAAAAGGACATCATGAAGACTTAAAAATAAATTTATATAAAAGCAATTAGATGAAGATGTTGTATGGATAAAAGTATTATGAAGCTAAAAGACCGTTGATATTTAACTTGACTAGGGCAAAAATGAGATATTATGATGTATGTATGGCAAAACTAAGACTTTAAAGAAATAGTAGGAGCGACATCTTTAGAAGGTAAGATTAATGAAAATAAATCTATGTTGGTTTGAACATGTACAAAAAAGAAACAATCATTGAACAAGCAGATAAATCTAGAGTCAAAGTGATGAGAGCCAAGTTGGTGTGTCATTTTTTCTATTGAAAAAGAATAATACAATGTATTGTATAGAATTCATAGACTGAAAAATAATAAATATGCAAACACATACTCTTTTAGGGTGCGTTTGTTTTGACTATGGATGTATGGAATCTCAGTTCAAAATTAACTATGAAAATTCTATTGTTTAAAAGCTGGTGTTTCAGAAGCAATTGATCTGTTAAAAAAATTTTGAACCGACCACTGGCCAAAAATTTGAAACAAATTCACCCAAAGATGCAAATTAAAAAATAGAAGCATTAGAACTGAAAGAATAATCAAATGAATCCAAAAAAAATAATGAAATTTTTTAACCACAAATTGTAAATTAGTCGACACTATTAGAATGTCAATTGAATTGAATTTGAAAAAAATCAAAATACTAGCAAACCATTAATAATATATTTAGAAAAAATTTGGTAACGGATTGAGTTTGCCAATGTAATGAAAATCCGAGCTTCACATCAGTGCAAAAATGATTTCCACTAAAATTAGATAGTTACCTATGTTGCACAGATACAGACACGGACTTTATAGAACAAGGACACAAGACATATCTATTATTAAAATTATAGGACATAGGCATGTGTCGAACACACCATTATAATTAAAATTATTAAAACATATATAAAAATCAATAAAGAAAATATTAACAATAAATAAAAGAAAAAATAAGAAATTTAATAGAAATAACTTTAAAAATTAAGAGTCCGTTTGGCATCACTTTTGTTTCTTATTTAATATGATATAGTTTTTATATATTTGAACTTTTATTTTTAAAAACAAATCAAAATATATTTAAAAATAAACAAAGTATATAAAAGATATTTGTAGTGCTATTAGAAATAACTACCTCAATAAAATATATTTTAATTTAAATCAAAGAAAGAATAAAAATGTAAATATAAAACAAAGACAAAAAAAGATTTAAAAGTGTCCTTAAAATATTTATTGATAATTATTTAATTTATACAACAACAACAACAGAGCCTTTATCCAACTAAGTGGTGTCGGCTACATGAATCTCTTTTCTTAATTGCGTCCTATTTAGTGTCATATTTTCATTTAATTATAATAAATTAAGATCATTTTTTATGCAATAAGCCCAAGTCTTCCTAGGTCTATCTCTGCCTTTCTTAACATAAGTCGAATCCAAAACATCTAATCTCCTAATCGGATCATCAGATGGTTGACGTTTCATATGACCAGACCATCTAAGGAGACTCTCTCTAATTTTGCCCGTCACTGGAGCTACACGAACCCTATCACAGATATATCATTTCACATTTTGTCTCTATGTGTAAAGCCACTCATCCACCTAATCATTCTCATCTCGGCAACACTTAACTTAGCATTATGCTTATCTTTTAAAGGCCAACATTCAGTACCATAAAGAATTGCAGGTCTCACCACCATCTTATAAAATTTTCCTTTCAGTCTAAGCGGTACTTTTTTATCATACAATAGGCTTGACGCATTCCTCCACTTCAACCAACCAACTTGAATTCTACTATTAACATCCCCATCTATCTTACCATCGCTTTGAACAATAGACCCGAGATATCTAAATCGTTCACAACTAATAATTTGATCGCCCAAAGTTACACTTCTGTCACTAGAGCCATTATTGATAAAATTACATTCCATGTATTCAGTTTTAGTTCTACTTAAACGAAAGCCTTTAGACTCAAATGTAGATCTCCATAATTCAAATTTTTCCTAGGCTTTTTCCTCTCATCTTATCCACAAGGAGGATATCATCAGCAAAAAGCATACACCAAGGTACATCCTTTTGTAAATGTCCATTAAGACCATCCATAACTAGAAAAGACGGGCTTAAAGCCGATCCCTAATGTAAACCAACAGAAATAGAAAAATATTTGGTCAATCCTCCTTTAGTTCGAATACAATTAACAGCTCTAGTATACATATCTTTAATGACTTGAATATAAGTCATATCAACACATGTCTTTTCAAGGACTCTCCAAAGGATATCTCTAAGAACCTTATCATAAGCATTTTCTAAATCAATAAATATCAAATGTAGATCCTCCTTGTTATCTCTATACTTCTCCATCAAACCCCTCAATAAATGTATAACTTCCATAGTGGACCTGCCCGCCATAAATGCAAATTGATTATGAGAAATCTTGGTAATACGTCTTAACATATGTTCAATTACCCTCTCCCATAATTTTAAAGTATGACACATCAATTTAATTCCTCTATAATTTGCACACACTTGTGCATCCCCTTTATTCTTAAAAATGGGGATCAAAATACTCTTTTACCACTCCTCAGGCATCTTTTTAGTTTTTAAAATAATATTAAAAAGTTTAGTAAGCCAAGAAACTCCCAAATCACCTAAATATTTTCACACTTAAATAAGGAAATTATCAGGTCCTACAGACTTTCCACTCTTGGCTTTTTTTTTAAAGTCTCCTCAATTTCTTTTTTACTAATGCAAAGGTAAAAATGAAACGTTTTATTATTATTAACGATATTAAGATCACTAAGGTTGATCGTATTTTCAGAAACTTCATTAAAAAGTTTATCAAAATAACTCACCCACCTATGTTAAATATCTCTTTCCAAGAAAAACACTTTTATTTTATCTTTAATATACATTACTTGTGTTAAATCTTTACTTTTTTTTCTCTTTATATGGCTAGTTTATACATATATTTTTCACCCTCTTTAGTATCCAATATGTTATAAAGATCACTAAAAGCTGAAATTTTAGCGTCAGAGATTTTTCTTTTAGACTACGTGCAGGCCATTTATATTTTTCTCAGTTCTCTAAGATTTTACATTTAAACCAATTTTTATAACATAACTTTTTATATTTTATTTGTTCTTGCACATTATTATTCCGCCACCAACTATTTTTATTTATAAAAAATTTTCTTTTAATTCTCCAAGCACATCTTGTCATTTTGTTAATAATATTTGTTACTTTTTCCCACGTAGCATTTGTTTTTTCATGAACACAAATTTTTAAATCTTACATTTTCCTCATAAAAATAATTTTATTTTTCTTTAAGGTACTCCATCTAATTCTACAATGTTGAATCTTAATATTCTTTATTTTACAGCTCTTCATCTTAAAATCTAGAACTAATAATCGATGTTTTGTTCTTAAATCTTCACTTGGAATGACCTTAAATCTCGACGATCTCTTCTTCTCATAAGAAAATAATCAATTTGTGTTTTATTAGATTCATTCTTATAAGTAATAAAATGTGCATCTCTTTTCTTGAATAAAGTATTATTAATTTCCAAATCATACCCTAAAGCAAAATTTAATTTAGCTCTACCTTCTTAATTAATCGCTCCATAGCCATAGCCACCATGAATATTTCTGGAATCTTATACCACTCTACCGACATGTCCATTTAAATCTCCTCCAAAAAAAATTCTTTCTTCAAGAGGTATCAAGTGTATTAAGTTTTCTAAGTCATTCCACAATTTATCTTTAAAGTCTATATCTAAACCTACTTAAGGAGCATAAGCACTTGTAATAGTAAAAAACTTAATATCAATAATAATCTTAATTGTTATAATTTTATCTCCAACTCTAGTAATTTTTACAACATTATCTTTCAAACTTTTATCTATAATTACACCTACACCATTTCTAGTGCGACTATTACCCGATACCAATGTTTAAAACTTGAATTATCAATTTCCTTAGCTTTTTCTCCAACCCATTTGGTTTCTTGAATACATCATATATTTATCTTTCTATGAATCATAACATCAACTAGTTTCATTAATTTACCATTGAGAGTACCTATATTCCAAAATCCTATCCTAATATCAGTACCATAGACTAACTTCTTTACCAGCATCCGTCTGTAATGTGGGAACCCTTGCTTATTTGACACTACACCTGGGCGCCGGTGTAGCGGCCCTTTCACACTTTCCACTGTATTCAGGTGGTACAGCGCGTCGCTTCCAGGGGACGCCCTAGCACTTACACAATGATCAAAAAGATTCATGTCATGATTTTTTACGACAAGTTTTACGCTGGCTGTCAACTACGTAATGCAACCCACTGCTTTCCACACCTGGGCATGGGACCGGCAATGGCAGGGTTAATTATTTAATTTATGATACACAAAAAATAAGTATATATTAACCAATATTACATCAAGATTTAAGCCATGTTAACCAATTAATAATTACAAGAAATAAAAAGATCACCAACTTCTTTGGCACCAAATCATATGTATTTACATATCTAACACCCCGATTTTGATTTTTAGATTTATTCCACCAAAATTTTTCATGTCACATCTAATATATTACAATTTTTAGTTAAAAAAAATGAAATACACCTTCTCTTATATGTGTAAGGTGTATATATATAATTTGAAATTTAGGTGTAAGATACTTAAATACATAAAAAATGAGTGCTATGTATGTAAATCCTCAAATTTTACATAAAAATAGACTTCTTTTAATCGTATTATAACAATTTTTTTAAAATTTTAATTCATTAAATTAGGACGCGTGTCTGACATTCGGGTACAAATTTTAAAAAAAAAAATTTAATCCAACACTTCTTTGTCGTGTCAATGTCCGTGGACATGCCCACGCTCGTGTTCATGTTTGGCACTACATGACTCCTTATTTAGAAGTGTTGTGAATCTAGATAATCACTTATAGCACGCCCAATAAAATCGCAAATCCAACTTGCACACACGAGATTAAAAATGGAAGAAGAAATTTTATTCTATCAAAATTTTTAAATTACATTCCCGAGGTATTTATTTATATTCTTTTTCACCAAGTTAATAAATATGGGGCGCAAAATTAATCTAATTCAATTCTAGATATCCATCAAAATTAATTTTTGATTTTATAGCTAAACAAATCAAGGAAAACTTGTGTATGCCAAGTGAAAAATACAGCAAAATGACATTGAAGAAACCCATTAAGGGGAACAATAGTAGATATTGGAAAACGAGGTGTCATAGACTTAATATAATAACACCACACACATAAAATAATGAGACCATAACAGGACCCAAAAACGAGCAGGGATGTAAGAACACACACATAAATGTAGAAGGCATTGAAATTTAATAGCCTGCAGTAGTGAACAGACCTCAAGAAGAGCTGCTCACAAAAGCACCCTGATAGGGTTTTTTTAACTTCTCTTGACTGTTATCGAGGAAGAAAAACCAACTAATAGAAGTAGTTTCTATTTGGGAGGAATTTTGGCCACCTTCTCCGCTCTGGTAATTTTCTACAAAAAGCTGCTTCTGTAGAAGTAAAATAAAATAGTGGCCGCAAGAATAATTTTTCAAAGCAAAATACATAAAAGCATGAGCCGTGGGAAACAAACTCTTAGTATAAGACATCAAATGTCCAAGCCAGAATCCTTTCTGTTTTATTGCCCAAGCCAGAATCTTAATATCCAAATCATAAATATGTTTGTTCAACAAAACTGTTGTAAATAACAATCATTAAAAAAAAAAACCTAAATAGAAAAAAATTGCAAAAAAACATTGCTACATTTTTTATCCAGATTGATATGCAACTAATAAAAAAGAGCGATGTGAACCATTCCAGTGCTTTCAACATTATTTTCTCAAAAACTATTTTTTCAAAAACTATACAAATCAAAGAGTGAAGAGGGTAGCATACAACATATTATTGACATAGATGTGCAAGCACACGCATATTAAGGTGGAGCCTGAATGTGCAGCTCAACAAGATCATAACCATTAAAAAAGCAAATTTCAGCTGAATTAACAACACATTATTAAGTATATGACCATCAGCAAGCAATTGACAATATTACAAAATTAGGATTTATTTATGTGATATTTATTGAATATAGAACAAACCTTTATGGCGTCAATATTTTTCTGCCTTATATCTGCAGCAGAATGGAGGGATGTGAACTTTGCCAGTGATGTAACAAAAGCATCTCTTTGTGTCTTCATTGACAATGCCGCCGTAACATGTATAGCATACCTAAATCCTTCAAGACAGGCAGATAGTATAGCTAGATCATCACTCTGGTCAAGAGCAACACTAAAAGCAGCCAACATAGGAGCCCAGCAAACCTCCAGCATGAATCTCAAAATAACTATATCCTTGGCAGAACATGAAACAGAGCTGAAATTTGCAAAGTAATAACATTAATTTGTGCTTTCATCTTTCTAAATTGCACTCAGATACATTACAAAAAGTTTGACGCATCTATCCAGGTAAGTGGCAAAGTTTTAGAGCCTTAGTGCAATAAAAAACGTGAATATAGTAAAAAACACTGCAGTGCAAAAAAAACTTGCTCAAAACAAAAGTTCAATGAAATGGTCACGAGTAAACAATAGCAAATAGATTTTCTCACTCTGATTTACGAGCATTTTCCATTGTGTGTTCTTGTATGTGCCTGATGACGTCCTCACTGGCTTCTGTTGCATATTTGTCAATGGAAATATTCAAAATGTTATCCAAGGCAAATATTGTAGTATGACATGCAGACTGTTGCGGCTGAGAAGCAAAATCATCCTCTTTCATCTTTATTTCATTCCTTGAAATTCTTTCATACAAGGATTTTAAATATTCTTCAGGAAGATCCTTACCACCATCAATGCCACGACTATTCCTTATAAAATTATCTGCAGCCATCTGAAAGATGCCATATATATGAAAATTTTGTTAGATACATAAAAATAAAACCTCATCATAAAAGTACACCAGTAAACCGAAGCACTGCGTACATACCTTATGTTTAACCATTGGATTATGAGCATCGGCATTTAGCAATAAAATATAATATGCAAGAACATAAGCAGTGTCTGCGCTAGTAAAAGTCTTAGGGTTGCATTTGAAATAATGCTCAGCAAACTTCTCCATGATACGATCAATCTTTTGTGCCTCACCTGGTAACCTAAAGCCTTGAAGAAAAGCCCTCATAGCCTCATCAATCTCCATGCCATGAAAATCAAAGGTATCCACATAGGCATGCCTTATTTTTGGGGGCAATTCTTCTCTTTCTCCCAGAAAATCACCAATCAGGATCTTGCTCAACCCAGATGTACCTTTAAGAAAAGAAGCTATTTCCTCAGCGGAGTCACCAACCTTCTTAGCATTGATAAGAAACTGAATACCTTCCTTGGGCTTCCTATTAAACAGAGATATGCCTTCCTGTCATTAAATCAAATTTGAGTTGTTCGGTAAAAGACATCTCTATAAATCAGGCATACAGACACGAGTATTCTACCTGAAGTCCCAACACGTAATCCTGGCATTGTTCTAATGCTGCAGCTTCAGAGACTCCATTTAATGTTACAGAATCCACCCGCTCTGCAGGGTCCTCAATATTGCCATTTTCCAAAGGGAGACCACCCATACTTATAATAAAATTTCCAGAAATTGATTCAATACAACTAGAAGCATGGGGATCAGGTATTCTCATCTGTTTGTTCATCCATTCTCCCATGGATCTCAAAATGGCTACCAAACACCTAATAGCTTCAAGTTTCATCATGGCATCCTGAGGTGGTATAAAGCTTGTAGCAACACCAGAATGACTTTGAGCTGTTTTAAGCAAGCCGTTGACCATTCTAAAGAAGGCGAAAAGGAATGTTGAAACCGTTACAATGCTAAAAGAAAATAAACATGAAGCATGAATCTTTCTTGATGAGCTAGTCAAATCATATAAAGTTTTGAAGAATGGATACCTGTATAAGAGGTATTCATATTTATAAACAAATTTAGGTTAACTAGATACTCCAAAACTTCCAAACATATTTCAAAATCTCCAATTATCAACCACTTTTTTTTCAAGAAAAATAGTATTAGACATTTCTGCAGGATGTTCCAAAATTACATTTTAGAAGTGATGAGAATAAAAATTAGGTGATGAGGAGAGGCTTTATCTAACCTGCTAGCAATTTACCTGATGATGATTAGCATGTAGGCACATATGTTACTAATCAGTATTGCATGCATTATGCATAAAAGTTTGGTGACTGCGTCTACATAAAACATAAATAAAAAGATGCTTCTGTATATTGACTATAAATGTATGCTTATTATTTCTTTTATGTATTATAGATATACATGGCTCTTGTACATGTAGAACATGTAGATGTTATATTTTATTTTGCATATTGACATTTGCCTTTCCAAGACTAACTGCTATCATTTCCATGCTTCACAGATTTATGATAATCACAGAATTATCAGCATAATTTTTTGCTGCTAATTCAACTATTTCGAATAAATTAGAAGAATATGAATAAGATGTAAGCATAGGATGAAAAACAAAGACTTACTACCTCTCAAAAATGTTGGGCGAGTGAACATCACAATCATAGTTAGCAAAAATTTCAACAAAAATGTGAGACTCAATACAGAGCTTTTCCAAAAATCGAAGCACAATCATTTTCTGTTGAATATTTGGTTGAGCAACATTTTCTAAAACTCTCAGAATAATCATGGGAAAGAAGACACCGATCTCTGCCTTTAGACCTGGTCTGAATCTTGATAAAAGGCTCATGAAAATGGAACAGGATAACTGAAAAACGATCATAAGAGGCGAAGCACTATTCTTTAACAAAGATAAGCATAGATACTGCTTTATTGCTCCTAAGAACCTGGTAAGATTGAAAACAGAATAATCAGTTTGAAAAGAAATTTTACAAAGTAATGCAATTTAAAGATAATTAATAACACAAATGTGTCTTCAACCAAGAAAAAGACAATTCAACCGTAACATAAAATAAATTTAAGATCATGTACTGACAAACACGCTACATAGTAGGTAGTTAATATTAGCAAGGGTTTAGACTTCAGATATCAAAGATAAAAAATAAAAGATAAAAGATAAACATAAACATGGACGCAGTAAGATTTTCATCTCAAAGGACATACATCCAAGGCAATACAGAAGATAGTTGTTCATATCCTTGCACAAAATAAAACGATATCTCATGCTTTGAAATGCTATGGATTCAAATCTTTTAGGTTTCGCCCATTATTATCAAATACAATGCAGCTCAGATTATATTATTATTATGATGTCAGTGCAATCCATAAAGTGCACGTTATTTTGTTAAATGCCATTGACCTTAAATATCACGAGTCTATCTATTATTACCTCTATTATTTTCTCCAAGCTTGTTAACCATCAAAATGGCTATTATATAGATATCAGGCAAATCTACCAGAGTTAGCCTAGCAACAAAATGGTTAAAATTTTGAGATGTCAGAGCAAAGCCGATAAGCAAAATCTTAAATAATATAGTATGCTATCTAACCGTCAGTAAACCATATATACCTTCAAAAAACTTTAAAAAAATGCATCTTGTTACTTCTTTGCCTCCTCTATATAATGCAATTAAATGAATTAAACATCTTACAGACGGTAGACAATAAAATAAGCAGATAAAAACCAGAAACTAGGTCGTAATGAATATAGTTGGCAGAAATCCTTATAGTTTGACAAGGAGAAACCTTGCAAACAAAAAAACAAGGATAAATTTTCACAAATTGAGTCAAACAGCAGAACGATCAAGATATAGAGTAAACAAAAATAGAATAAAGTAACGTCTCAATATCCAAACTAAATACCCTACAATAAGTATGAAACCATAGTTGGCATTGCATACAAAATTCATCAAAGAAAGTTAATAGATTTTTGGTCGAGTATAAAAAAGGTAACTATGGATGAATGGTTAGAGATAAAAAAATGTAGCCTTAATGTGAATTCAAATTATGTATACTTTAAAACAGCAAAAAAATTGTGATTGTATGTTGTGACAAACTAGTTTGAATGTACAATTTTTACTTTTTCAAATATTAATTTTAATTCTAAGTTCGCATTTAGCATTTAACTTTAGTTGTAATTAATTAGTCGAGGTAGTGGGAACCTGTATCCATAGGCCTGTGATGTTTATCTTATTCTTGAGGCTGGAAATTTCCTATTCAATCAATTACTTGTTGTGGCTATTTGGTCTTGCAGTTTTTTACATACTCCTATGGTTTATTTCGTTTATACTATTATCTATTTATCAGCACTTCTGCTAGATAATTTTGACTGTCTTTGTCCTTCTAGTTTGTGACTCATCCAATGGATACTATAGTTGGTTATATGGTCATGTAATTGGTTATACTCGATTGATAAAAAAACTAGCTACTTTTTCCTCTATTCGGCAGTAGAACTTGGTAATGGCAAATAATGAATCATAACACAAATCCAATGCATTGCTTAGTGTGTCATTTTAAGCATAGCACAAAATATTTAAAAAAATATATAAGTCAACAATATAAGGAAAAAAAATACCATAATACAAAAAAACACTATCAATGTCATATAAAATAACAAATTTTAATGATTTGAATTACATGTTCATAGATGTAAACAGTCCCTTATGCAGATGACATCAAAATAAGGCCTATAGGAGAAGATTCCAGCCAACTGGTGGGAGGGCCTACAAGGGAGAGATCTAGCTGCAAGAGGGGGGTCTGGCAAAGGGACAACCACCAGTGGAGCGACCAACGGGGGGAGAGCTTGCAGGAAAGGGTAACAACGGTTGAAACTTGCAGGGGAGAGACCGCAGCAACAGAATCCAACGGCAGAAAAATTGTTGGGGAAGGCCTGCAAGGGAGTTCCGCCAACTGGGTAATGGCCGGCAACTAGGGTAATGACCCAACAGCTAGGGTAAGATCCATGGCTCTAATACTACGTAGATTTTGGAAATTGAGCAGGATAATGTTATTGTTATTGAAAAGAGTATAACTACAGGATACAATAATTCTAGAATAGAAAAAATATAATACCCAAATATCTACCTAATAACTACAAGGAAAGTCATAAACTAGGAAATACAACAAATAGGAAATAATTGGTAAATAATTTATAACAATTAATTTTACCAAATTGATTCAAACAACAAAAGAATAAAGATGTAGAGTAAACAAAAATAAAATAAAGGAATGTCTCAACATCAAAACTAAATACCCCATGATATGTATGAAATCATAGTTGGCAATGCATATAAAAATCATCCAAGAGAGTTAATGGATTTTTTGGTCTAATGTAAAAAAAAGGTAACTACGGATGAGTGGTTAGTGTTAATGAAGGTAACCATAATGTGAATTCAAATTCTGTATAATTCAAAACAACAAATTAATTTGATTTTATGTTGTAACAAATTATTTTGAACTTACATTTTTTTACTCTTTCAAAAATTAATTTTAATTTTAGATTTGACATTTAAATAATTAGTTGAGGTAGTGAGAGTATGAATTCATAGGCATGTGATGTTATCTTATTCTTGAGGGCTAGCATTTTCCTATTCTTTCAGTTTCTTGTTGTGGATTTTTAAATAATTAGTTGAGGTAGTGAGAGTATGAATTCATAGGCATGTGATGTTATCCTATTCTTGAGGGCTACCATTTTCCTATTCTTTCAGTTTCACGTTGTGGCTACAAACTATTGTTTCTTACATAATCCTACAGTTGATTCAGTTAATATTGCTAGATATATTTGGCTGCCTTTGTCCCTCTATTTTGCAACTCATCCAATTGTTCCTATAGTTGGTTACATAGTTATGAGATTGGTTCTATTCTATTATTGTTAAATAAGCTAGCTACTTCTTTTTTTTATTTGGTAGTCAAAATTAGTGATGGTGAATAACAAATCATAACACCGATCCAGCACGTTGCATAGTGCATACCATTTTAAATCCAGCACAAAATATTTAAAAAAGTAAATGATTGATAAATAATTCAATAGTATATGAAAAAAATACCATAGTATACCAACAATTTGGCCCAATTTTGTTGATTTGCACTTACATAGTGACGCAGATATAGTTCTAGGAGTGCGTTCACCCGCTCTGTTTGTCCATCAGTTTGAGGATGAAAGCTTGTAGAAAAGTTTAAATCTGACCCCAACATTTTGAATAGTTCAGTCCAAAATCTCCCAGTGAAGCGAGGATCTCGATCGCTGATAATAGTTTGTGGTATTCCCCATAGCTTTACCACATTGCAGAGAAAAAGCCTTGCAGCATCCTCGCAATACGATCGGTTGGAGCGGCTATGAATGTTGCATATTTCTGAATCTATCAACCACTACTAGGATGCTTCCACATCCATTTGATTTTGGTAGGTGGAGATGAAGTCCATGGATACACTTTCCAATGGCCTGCGAGGAATAGGTAGTGGTTCCAACAACCCTTTCACTTTGTCTTTTGCAAGGACGAACTTTCGTCTCTGATTAGCAAACAAGCACAATCAGTAGTATGCTTCCACACCTCCATTTGATGCTTGTAAGCGCATTTCATTCGTCGACGACCCGAAAGTCTCATGGATTATTCACTCTTCCATATGGTATTCTGAGCGCATTGGTAGATCGGATTTCAGCAACCCTTCCTTGATTTTACTTATGATAGGAACGTCAACTTTGACTTGCTTAGAAACAGAGACTGCGAAATGCTAGCAAGTTCCGCTTTCGGCTTAGTGCATCTGCCACTACATTTGCCTTTCGGGTTTATACTCCGAACGTAATCAAATTCATGCCTAGAAGTCCTGCCATCTTTGCCTTGCGGCTTAGCTTCTTTTGAGTTTGAAAGTAGTTGGTGGCGATATTGTCTGTCATGACCCAAAATCGAGAGCCGAGTAAGTAATGCCTCCATACTCTACGACAATATATGATGGTTGTCATCTCTTTTTCTTGGACAGTGTATCGACGCTCTGTCTCATTAAGTTTTCGACTTTCGTAGGCAACCGGATGTCCATCCTGCATGAGTACTCCTCCAATGGCGAAGTCAGAAGCATCGGTTTGCACTTCATACTCCTTGGTATGATCAGGAAGGCTGAGTACAGGCTCCTCGTTTATAACCTTCTTGAGATCTTCAAATGCTTTATGACACTTGCTATCCCACTCCCAGGACTTGTTCTTCGAGCGCATACGTCATCGAAGCAGCTTTTGCGGAATAGTCTTTCATGAACCGTCGATAGTAATTTACAAGCCCCGAGAGGATCTGAACTCCGTACCTTGATGGGATGTTCCCAATCCAGTATGGCCTCGATCTTGCTTCCTCCATCATAATCTTTCCATCTTTTATTTTATGCCCCAAGAATGTTACTCGGTTTGGCAAGGAGCATTTTCCTCCGATGTATGCTTATTCTTCTCGACATATGAGAATGCTTCTTGAAGATGTCTCGAATGATCTTGGAACGTGTCGCTATACGCAACGATGTCGTCTACATAGCCAATAACAAATTCAGCTTGGTTGCCATTCGTAAGTCGAAGTAACGGAGCTATCGTCGATCAAGCTACTTGACATTAAACGCCCATGCACTTGGCTACATCGAAGTGCTCGAATCGATCTTACGTGTAGCATACACTCCGATGATCGTCTAGATCGACATATGACAATTAGCTAGAAGTACTCTCGAATAGCTTGTTCATCGTTGAAGCGATCGCAACGTAGCGCGAGTCATTAGTCGATTCTAGACGTCGATAGTAATTCAAACGACTCGATACGGTCATCACCGTGGTTTGGCTCATCCCTTCTGCTATCCTCCGATGATAGCTCTGATTGAAGATCCAATCTAGAGAAGTATCGGCGTTGCCACATTGTTCGAAGATGATCGGTCGATCGAGAGGTGGATATTTATTCTTCACGTGATCTTATTGAAAGCCCGATGGTCTATACACATCGTAGAGATCCATCTTTGCTTCTTCTGAAATAAGACGGGCATCGAATGGTGCTTTAGAATGGTCGAATAGATCTCTGCCTCCAACAACTCGTTCTAGTTGTTGGCGTAGTTGCCAACTTGAGGTGCCATACGTAAGCTCCCATGGACGAGTGGTATTAGTCACGGTTCTAATCAATTCATGATCGATCTCTCTAGCTTGATCCGTAGTTCTTTTCGTGATCGGCACAGTAGACGTGCTTCGTCAAGTCATCCTCGATGCATGCTCATCTATCATCTTCGAGTCAATGCGCATGTCTTCAGGCCTCAGTTTTAGGCTAAGCATTGCAATGGCCTCCTCCTATCGTCGAATGCCCTTCAAATTGATGGCAGAGCATCATGGGTCCTTGCTTCCCGTTTCTTGTTGTTGGTACTAGACGAGCTCGATCACCCTCCATGATGCACATGCTATTGGCAAATGGAATGGGGAATGCCCTTACTTGGTCTAGGAATTCTAGGCCAAGAATTACTTTGAAGTCATCCATGGGAATGATAGAAGTTTAGCGTACGACAATCTCCAACGCAAGTCTTCACCTTCTTAGCCATTCCGAGGATCGGCTTAGCCGCCGAGTTAGCTGCTTTGATGGAGCCACCTCCACCAACTGCTTGTAGCTCCATCCTTTTGGCTTCTTCAATGGAGATGAAGTTGTGAGAAGCCCGGTATCTATCATTGCATTGGTAGACGTCCGCCGATAGTTACGTCACAATGAGAGTCCTTTTGCGAAGTCTTTGAGATAGCGTATCGCTGAGTAGTTCATTGTCCCCACTTGTGCATCATTATCACTCCTCTCTTCTTGATGACTTGTAAGCGAATTTGAGTTCTTGAGCAATCCTTACCCGTAGTCCACCGTCAAGTAGCTCTCGCGATTTCTACGTTCTTGAACTTCTCCTTATCTCTTGCTTATAGGAATTCATTCGTACGAGGTCGTTTTGTTGAACTTTATCTACTCCATTTTGACAGAATTCATCGAAGTAGTCCTTGCAGTGCATAGCACCTTCGTAAGTTCGGCTCAACTTCTTGTCGAAGCATCGCAATCTTGCCTCGAAGTTGATCGCATGTGGAGTCCTTCTAGCTTGAGCATCTCTTGCATTTCAAGGATCGATCGCACTTGTAACTCCTTTGAACATAGTCTCGTAATCGATAGCCATTTGCTTGACGGCTCGCATACGGGCTCTGCTATCATCTTCGCATTTCGGAGAATTGGCCTCTTTAACGCTTCGAAGTCATGAGGAGTAGCAAAGTGCACATCCTTTTGCTACATCTCTCGTTGCTTCTCCACCATCGCTCGCGATATCGTTGAGTAGATGTGCGCAAGTTGTATTTCGCCTCTTCATTCGTGATCTCCATCGCTCCGAACTTTTGGCTTGAAGTTCTCTATCTTACGTGCCGAAGTCTCGAATGCTATGGTCTTCTAATTCTCCTCTCAGCCTTCGCGAAGCATCCAGTGAGTGTTCAGAAGCTGCATCTGCTTGTCGGATGGATGCTCGCATAGACATCACCACGTAATTCTTCCAGGCGCACGCATGTCTACATCTCGTCCTCTGGGCTTTTCGTACTTCTCGGAGTTCCCCATCAAGTCTTCTCGCATCTACTCGGTCCTTTGAGATTCCTCTAGTTGGAGCATCATACCTTACGATTGTTGAATGGATGGTGATGTCCTCTTCCTCGAGTCCATCCACCTGTTAGCCAAGATCCTCAACTTGGGCCTCCATGCCAATCACCACCTCCTCCACCCGAGTAAGGCGTGACTCAAAGCCATGCATGATCTCCTTGGACCTTCCATGTGATTTAGGTGCGGCTGGGTCTCTTTGTTCTTGACGACCTCGCCCTTGTTGAGATGATTCCATAATAGTGGCTTCCGACTCCATTGCATGCTCCTTAACACTTTTTGCCATACCATCAAAACTCGTCTCGATACCAACCGTCACGGTAACTTCTACGAGTAGCCGATGCGATCTTAGCGAACACTTGCCATAGCAATCGCTATCTCGCAGACATTGGACTTGTAGGCACACACGGCTTCTAAGAAGAATAGGAAGAGAGAGTAGAAGAAAAGCACTTCACTAACAAAAGTAGGTTACGACCTTTGAATACAAGAAACTTGGATATCCCAAAACAAGTGGAGGGGCTCTTATTTATAGCCCCTTCCAACTCCCAAAAGAACCTTCTAGATTACAATATAATATTAAAGCAACTAGAATGAGGTGGAGCCTTCTAGAGTTGCATGGTTTCCACATGTCTCCTTCTAGAGTCTTCCATCTTACCATCTCGCATGTCCTCCATGTGTCTCCGTCTAGAGTCTTCCATCCCTTGTTAATGCTAGAGCGTGACATTAAGCTAATGACTACTCAGCAATTCAATAAACATGCAATCTTAAAAAAACAAGGAAAACAACTAATTAAAATAATGCATAACAAGATCCAACAAGGACATGGATTAGGTGAAGAAAAGCTTGACGAGGCACACAGCTAAAGATGAATATGTTGTACGAGTGTTGCCAAGACTGTAGTATGGTCTTAGGGTCTGTTTGGCGCAGCTGCAGATTATCCAGATTATCAGGATAAGTAGATTATCCTGATAATCTGCTGATAATCAGATTGTCCGGATAATCTGTCTGTCTGTTTGGTTTGAACGTTTGGAAAACAGCTGAATTTCAGCTGTTTGTGGCTAAATGACAAATATGTCCCTGTTCTGAATAATCTGTCCCTATTTCATCAAAATTTATCCATTCCATCAAGGAAAACAAAACAATAACATTAGAAAAATGAGAAGTATAACAATAAGAAGTAAACAAATCAAGACATTTCCACAAAAACGAAGCAATGTCAATCGGTCGCAGTAATAAAGGCATTGTTAAAAAAATACGACCTTAATCCACCATCAAATCACAGATAAAAACATAAACCACAAGAAAAATTCAGAAATTTTCTCCATGCTTAAAAATTAATTTCATGTATAGGTATTAACTTATAACCAAGAAATCGGTCTCGAAGAGGAAACCGTCTTACCGAATTGGAGATCTTCCAATTTGCAACTCGAACGAAGAGATGGCACCAACGGTGTGATACCCCGTGGTAGATTCGTTGCTTGCTCGCTCGTCGAAGAATCTTTGGCTTATGGAATAGCGAGCTCGAGAGCGGGGAAGGGTGCCGTAGAGCTCGGGGATCTCCTCATAGCTGAAGCCGAAGCCTAGGTCGAGGCAACCCTTGAGTTCCTCAAGGTCCTCGTCGATCGAACTCTTCGTTCTCACCACATTCGGGCCACCATCTTTGTCGGCTTCCGGAGACTCGCCTTCGTCAACGTAGCCGCGGATCGCAGAGAGGAACCTAGGGCTCGGGCATACAGACGAACGAACGGGGGCAAATATCGTAGAAGCTACTGTTAAACGCGGATCGCGGGGTCGACCCCTCGATCAGCGTCAAATACAAAACTGAGAAGTGATTTTTGTAATAATCCCCGAGAACGGGATTTCCAAACAGACGGTGGCGTTTTCAAAACGCCACCGTTGCAAATAAGCTGTGCCAAACGCAGCCTTAATATCAAAGTGATTATAGCATTGTCTTTTGTCACTTAAATTTCGAAATTTTAACAGAAATGCAATGAAAAATTTTTAGTAGCTATCTTTCTAAAATTTTAAGTATCTTGGTTGTGATTCATTTATTTAGCATATACATGTTATATGAAGAAGTTGCATACAATATATCTTGGTTGTGATTCATTTATTTAGCATATACATGTTATATGAAGAAGTTGCATACAATGTATGTTGTTTTCCTCATATGGAAGGATTTAAGTTACAATTTTGATTTTTAACAGTCCTCATGCTCACCACTGTATGAACCTCAATGTGTGGCGTTTAGGCAAGAGAACGAGGTATTGTTGAGTAAAGCCGCGGTACGAGATTAACTTGTCCGAGGAGAAGTACAATGATATGTTATGGTTTCTCTATTGTATAAATTAATCAAATAAGAGACATGAATAATGAGGTATTGGACTTGAATATGCGTTAGATAATGTTATAAAAGTTTCTCTAGTGAATTATAGTGGCTCCATATATGTATTAGTTGATGCATATCCATTATAGAACATTAATTGTGGTAATGAAAATGCTTAGCAAGTTTTTATGAAGTTTGATATTGATATAATTTTATATTTGGTTATTTGAAAGTTTCTCTCTATAGTACCTCGTTAAAATGCATATTATGCATCAAGCTAGGGCATAACAATAGGATTCCCACTTTGAAGAGGTGAAACACTTCAAAAGCTCAAGTTTTACATGCAATGACTTAGAATGTATTTGCATGTGTAACCATTCATGAGGGGATACCTTCATTGCACCATTTTATAACTCTCAAACCAATAGGTATGCTTCCGGTTGACCACATTTCAGCAGGTTGGCATACATTTATCCCCATTCTTAAACTATAGAACCCAATCTTAGTATAAGAGATTCTTTATAGATTCCTTTAGCAGACTCTTCTAGTGACTAGGTTAAATCTAAATAAACCCCAAAATTAAACTAATTAATTCGCCTTGGTTCATGACGAACTTGAATTCTTCCTTAACTCGTGTAAATGAAGTTCAGCTCACCACAATTAAATCATCAAGAATAAACAACTAAACCAAAACTCCCTTCAAAGACTTAAAGCACTCTTAGATCACTTATAAAACTCTTTGACCCTTTAAACTCAAGATTGGCAAAGCCTTAAGATTCCTCCTAGGAGCCTTTCAAAATTTTATTGGCACACTTTCAGACAAAGTGACTCAGCTGACCTAGTTTCACATAGTCAGGCCATTGCGATCCTATGGTAGCTACTAAACTAATTAAATTTCTTTATTCAAGCATTTGATTCATTATGAGCTTAACTAGCTTAGAATTCTTAAAGAACTATACCTGAGTAGAATTTAATTCTTCAAACCATGGGCTAGCCAACATTTACTTGATCTAGTAGACTGCCCAAGGACCCTTTTGAATTACAAATTAAATCAATTAAATCAATCAAATCAAATGAATAAGCTTAGCTAAGTGACACCTACAGATTCACTTAGCTAAACAAATTGAAACTCGTAACCAATCAAATTCAAATTAGGAATCAGGGTGACCCGAGCATGACCCGTTAAGGGGATGTTGGGTCAAACTCACCCAAAGCAACATAATCTGAATCTAAATAAAATTAAATAACAACAACAACAAAGCCTTAATCCTACTACGTGGGGTCGGCTACATTAATCATTTTTCTCCATTGTGTCCTATTTAGAGTCATATTTACAGTTAGTTCTAATATATTAAGATCATTTTTTATACAATTAGCCCAAGTCTTCCTAGGTCTACCTCTACCTTTCTTAACATAAGTCAACTCTATAACATCTACTCTCCTAATCGGATGGTCGACGTTGAATGTGACCAAACCATCTAAGGCGACTCTCTCTAATTTACCCGCCACAGGAGCTACACCAACCCTATCACGGATATAATCATTTCGCATTGTCTCTAAGTGTAAAGCCACTCATCCACCTAATCATTCTCATCTCAGCAACACTTAACTTAGTATTATGTTTATCTTTTAAAGGCCAACATTCAGCGTCATGGAGCATTGCAGGTCTCACCACCGTATTATAAAATTTTCCTTTCAGTCTAAGTGGTACTTTTCTATCACACAAAAGGCCCGAAGCATTCATCCACTTCAGCCAACCAACTTGAATTCTACTATTAACATCCCCATCTATATCACCATCGCCTTGAATAACAGACCAAAGATATTTAAATCGTTCACACCTTTTAATAATTTGATCACCCAAAGTTATGCTTCTGTCACTAGAGCTACTACTACTAAAATTATATTACATGCATTCAGTTTTAGTTCTACTCAAATGAAGGCCTTTAGACTCCAGTGTAGACCTCCATAATTCAAGTTTTTCCTGGGCTTTTTCTCTCGTCTTATCCACGAGAAGGATATCAAAAAGCATACACCAACGTACATCCTCCTCTAAATGACCAGTAAGACCATCCATAACTAAAGCAAAAAAATATGGGTTTAAAGCCAATCCCTGATGTAATCCAACAGAAATAGGAAAATATTATGTCAATTCTCCTTCAAATCGAACACAAGTAACAGCTCTTGTATACATGTCTTTAATGGCTTGAATATAAGTCATATCAACACCTTTCTTCTCAATAACTCTCCAAAGGATATCTCTTGGAACCTTATCGTAAGCTTTTTCTAAATCAATAAAAATCAAATGTAGATCCTCCTTATTATCTCTGAACTTCTCCATCAAACCCCTCAATAAATGTATAGCTTCCATAGTAGACCTGTCGGGCATAAATCCAAATTGATTATTAAAAATTTTTGGAATACGTCTTAACCTATGTTCAATGACCCTCTACCATAATTTTAAAGTATGACACATCAATTTAATTCCACTATAATTTGCACACTCTTGTGCATCCCATTTATTCTTAAAAATGGGGACCAATATACTCTTTTACCACTCCTCAGGCATCTTTTTAGTTTTTAAAATAATATTAAAAAAGTTTCGTAAGCCAAGAAACTCCCAAATCACCTAAATATTTCCACACTTTAATTGGGAAATCATTCAGGCACTAAGCCAACAAATGGATTAACCAACGTCTTTTAAATAGAAAAAATCAAGAGCCTCGAAGGGAAATTAAATCAGGAAACCAGCAAACCAATTAAGCTAAAATTTCCTTAGCTCCTTAAATACCATCTAGTAGGCTGCCTTTAGTAATCCAAACCCTCCCTAGTGATGTCTCTGTCCTTGGATACCCAAGAAACTAACCAGCACCTCAAGCCGGTTTGGTTTACCCATGACCACCAAAAGCAGGCTACCACTCCCCTCAAATCAAACCTAGGATATCTGGCAGAATTTAATTGCATTATAGGCTCTGCCACTCACTAAACTCAAACCCATTCCTTAGCTTGTCCTATAAAAACCACATTCCTCACTGCATGTGGGTTTCCTACAACTCTTAGTAAGCGCCCCATTGCCTTAGCTCTTCCCATTGCCTACTCTAAGCCCAATGACATCCAACTCCGGTGAGTTCTTGATCGGAGTTCACGAAGAACAGCAACCCGCTTGTTAAAGGTTCCAAAGATCGATTTAGTGGTCTTCTTCTCACCAAAACAAATTTCCAAGAGTCCTCGGTTTTTGAAGAATTGCTCTGTATAATATAATTTTCCAATCCTTCCCAAATTTTATTTAGTTCTAAGTACATTATAAAATAAATGGTAGAGCTAGAAAGATCTAACTATTAGATCTTTCAATTTTTACCTCTAGATCATCTCTAGTGGAAAGGAATTCAAAGGTTTCCATTAGATATGTCAGATCATGCGCTGCTGGGAAAGATGGAATTTGGCTCATCCATTCTATTGAAACTGGATGAACGAGCATGGTTTGATCAAACCAAGGAATGAGACTCCCTCCATGAGAACATTAAATCCCACGTATTTGATTCTCTCCTAATAAGATTCTACCATCTGTAAAGTACGTACAGTCATCTGCCGATTGTTTAAGTGGTCCAGTTTTTAAAGAAAATCCAAGAAAATAGTTTAATCTTCTAAAAATCATATCTAATGCAATACTTAACCAAAAATTAAGTGTAAAAACTCATTTGAATCAAGAAATAGAGGAAACTTTACCAAAAATTAAATCTAGATATAAATTTTAGTTATTTATTTTTAATTAAATAAACATTGAAACTAAATCAATAATCAATTATTAAATAAAATGACCAAATTCATTCCAAATTTTCGTTGGGACAATTAGGACTCCGGGTAATTTTACTTGGAAGAAAACTTGATCAATTTAAGGTAATCTAATTTTTCTAATTAATTATTAAATAATAATAATAACATCAAAATGACTCTCCAAAGCCAATACCGTCTTTAGGTTCTAGGGCTAAATTCATTAGAAAGCTAAATAACTCTATTTCTTGAATTAAATAATTCAATAAATGCACCTTTAATTTCATTAATTCTTGATAAATCAAACTTAACCTTAAAAATACCAAAATTTATCCACCCAACCATAAGGACAGGAAGAATGAATGAAAATTAAATTCAAATATATTTTGAATAATTAATTTTTTTTTAATTTTTAATTTGAAGAAATCCAATAACTCATAAAAAATTCATTTGATGACTTACTAACCCTAAATTTTAATGAGAAGTTTGGGATAATATTTTAAACTTCTTTGTATATTTTCATTAAATTTTTTTTCAGCTATATGAATTTTTAATATTCCTTGAAAGAAAAAAAAATAATAATAAATTCAACTAATTCAAAAATTCATCAAAATTGTATGAAGTGTTCCAAAGATTATCTTTGGCCTTAGGTATTAATTTCATTAAATTTTGAGATCATTTGAACCCAAAGCAAAAATAAACCTGATTAAAATCATAATTTAACCAACCCCTAAATAAAAATACAAAAATATTAATTCAAAGTACATAAAAATCATTTTTGTATGCTTCTAGGTGTTATTAAATATCATTTCTTTATTTGGTAATTTGTATGTTTCATATAATCTAAGGTGTCTTAAATGATTGGATTACCCTTTGGGTTAACTTGTAAATTTACGATTACCCTTTAAAACCTTCACAAGCAGTAAATCTTCAAAATAAATAAAATTCTTAAAATACTAATTACATGAATTTAAACAACCCACTAGTAAAAAAACTAAACCCCAAACTTACATTGAAAATTGAACCTTAAAGGCATAATTCAAACTCACCATACATCCTAGCAAAAACATTAGACTTGATAGAGCAATGACCCTAAATTTTATGTTGGGATTATTTGCTCTATTAGTTGGTTTGGTGTACTTTTGTGATGTTTTATGATGTTATGTAATGAATCTGCGTCATATAAACATTGCTTGGGAGTTATATATTTTCTATGTTAACTCAATTTTGTAGATGTTGTAGTAAGCATAAAGGTCATAGGAATCGTAGGTTTACTTTTCCGCCATTGAGTCTCCACTTAAACTTTAGATGGGCCTTGCAAGGCCTGTGGATGTCAGAAGTTAGTCCTGAACCAAAGCAAAAAAGCAAATGAACCTAATGAACCAATAAAATCAAAAGAAACATGGATAAATGAGAATGAACCCTCCGATGCAAGCAATTCTAATGGAGCTTCGTGATGCCCAATAAACCCAAAAGTAAGAGCTGAAGGCCCCACAAACTTGTTGAGATTTCTACTATCTTGTAGATGTAGACCGGCAATATAGGGGAAGTGCTTGACTGCCAATTTTACTCTCTCTTCCAGGTGTATTACACTATCCAACCGCACAAGCATTTAGTTTATTATTTCTAGTTGTTTTGTTTTCTTTATTTGAGTTTCTACATTGAATTGCGCTTCTAAAAATCATGTTTATGCCTAAGTTCTTTCACTTGATCATAATTGACCTCTTTTATGTAGTAGGCTCTGAGGAGCAAATTTTTTATCCCAACTTAACAGCTCAAAATAAAATTAGTTCAAAACAAAAAGGAAAAAAAATCAATTTAAAGTATAAAAAAATAATCAATAAAAGTTATTAGAATAGATCATTTGCATTGGCATGTTAGTATTCTCCTTTCCTCAACACTTCACTCATCACACATAATAATGCTTCTGGCCAATGATCATAGACATCCTTCCTAGAAATGTGTCACTAAAACTTGATTAATCTTTAACCCTTGACATGCATTAGTTGCATATGATTAGACTAAACTTTCTAAGAAAATAATTAATGAAAGTTTATGTAGTGGGCTCTGATTGGTCTTCAAAATGAATTACATAAAAAATAATAATAATAATAATAAAATAAAAAGATATAAATTTTGTAGTAGCTAGAATCAATGCACACCAATCATGATCAGCATCTTGACTATAGTAGTTGAGCTATAAGTAATATTTTCCTCCTCTAAGAAACAACAGTCTTACTTATCTTACATTAGAATTGTTTATAATTTTAAGATAATTAGGTGAGTTTAGCTGATCGTCTTTTGTAAGCAGAATTGTAAGTCAAGTGCAGACTAATTTTAGCCATAAATATGACGAACATTATGCATTCATTGCATATCACTTGAACTAGCTTTGAATTCTTACACTGATAATAGATATTACGTTAGTTTTAAGTTTTGAGACATCATTTCTCCGTATCATAAGCCCTCGCTTTTTCGGCCCTTTCATGACTGTGTATTATTGAAATATAAGTCATAACTTTTTAATTAAATAAACAATTCAAAGTTAAATAATTCTCGATTTTAAAAATATAAATCCCAAGATATTAAAATTGGAGTGCTATTGAACTTCTTAGTATAAAATAGCCTTCATACTTCTTATTTAGCTTCTAAATAAATTGTTCAAATTAGATCTTTCCTGAATGAATTATCAAAATAACAATCATGAAAAGCAAACTTTGAAATTCATAGACATTAGTTATTACTTCAATTGAGAGTGTTTTTAGAAGATCATCACTTCTACGTTATAATTAATCATAGGAGACTATCCCTAAAGGAAAATTGTACTTCATATTAAAATAAGCAATCTTTTAACCAAACTTAATAGAGAAAAAAATTTTAGTTTATTGAAACTCAAAAAATTTTAAAATATTTACTTGGTGATTGAATCTATTATAGAGTAATATTTCTAACTTAGATATAATATATTATTCTTAATGTTATATTCGATCATATAAATATAAATTTTTAGAATGTGTGATGATGTACTTCTTTGAAAACTTTTAGCTATATTATATTGTCAATAATTTTTAGCTGCCTTAAATATATCATTAAAAACTTGAAGATAAATGGTAAGATATATTAAACAAAAAATATATCACCCTTTTAAAATAACAGTAGCCTCTCCCTCCTTTTTTTTTAATAAAAAATGAAAGTTTTGCAAAGTGAAGCCACGCCATCTACGAAGAAAATACTCAACCATATATGCATGTGTGCGTGTGCGCACAGCACGCACAGCTGGGGTAAATGCAAACAAAACTATTATCATTCTATTATCATTTTCAGAAGAAAAATAGAGGACATGAAGTGCTTTTAGTTGAAGATGAAAATCACCGATAAAGTTAGGAAAATATGATGACATTAGGATTATACTAATTTACTCGAGGTATTGCTAAGAATATATCATATCTAATAAAACTGCAAGTTTTCTTGAACGAAGTGGACAAACCAAAATTCTAATCGTCTAAATTAGTCAAGCACCAAAAGAGAAGGGGCTGTGCATACTAATTTTCTATAATGTAACTGAGTTTGCAAGTATAGCATGACTAGAAAATTCTGGCGCTTAACTTTTATTATGATCATGCAATCCATCCAGGCATCAACACGAAACATAAAATGCAATAACTTAAACAGGCACAAACCTCTCAGTAGTTCTAAAAATAGCCCCGGCATTCTCTAGCAAAATTTTTAGTACCTCCAGAGCTAAAATCTTTCCCTTCATCTGTGAGGGATCAGCAAGTGCTTCCTTAGGCGTTGTCTTCATTGAGAGCTTGCATAGAGCCCGGAAAACCAGAAAAGCGTCTCTCCTCAGCGTGCTTCCAATTTGCACCTCATCGTCATCCTCTCTCTCCATGGCCAACACCACTCCCTCCCCACTCAACTCATCTTTTCTACCCTCAAGAGCAGTCTTGTACATGCTGATCTCCCAATACTTGGCGTCCAGCATATCTTTGTCGGTGGAATCAAGTAAATCTGTCGGATTCGTGCTCTCCACCGCCGTGGGCTCAAAAGCTCGATCATGGACGCCGGTGGAGGGCGTAGATTTTGAGTTGAGGACGCCGTCGATGTCACAAATGATCCTGGTAATAAAAGCTTGTACGAATTGAGTGACGTTACTATCGACAGAGGGCCGGTCGTCGGTGAAGTCGATAAGATCGGCCACTACAATGGGTTGGACGGGGACTGTAGAAGAGTCGGCCTCCATCCGGCGGAAGACGATGACGAGCATCTGGATGAGAGAGGCCTTGGCGGTAGTCTGGTTAACGGGGTTCTTAGAGGCAAGGTAGAGATCGTGTATGGTGCGGACGATAAGGAGAAGGGAATCTCCGCCGATTCGAAGGGATGTGGAGGTAACAGCAGAGAGCAGGGTCTTGAGTACGAGGAGCTCCATGGAGTCGTCAGCCAAGGAGTGGCAGCTGCAGGAGGCGTCGATAAGCTGGGCGAGGAGGCGGGAGGAAGGTCCAGCGGAGGAGTCAGCCTCTCCATGGAGGAGGGCATGGGAGATGAGTCGCTGAACGCAATCTAGGGCGGGCTCGGCTATTTTGAGGAAGGACGACGAACAAGCAGCAATCAAGGGGGCAAGGATGGCCTCAGACTCTAAAAAGGAGAGATTCGAAAGAGGGCCGGGAGTAGAAGATGAGGAGTCCGGGGAGTCTGGAGGATGGGAAGAAGAGGAAGATGGAGGCACCGACAGCCGGTCGACGAGGGATTTGCACTGCAGTGCAAGCTTGGAGTGCCCCTTGCGCCATGATGCGTTCTTGATGATCTTCTCGAGTGCAGGGACCACGATCTGGTGTATGCGGGAATCAACTTCTGAGAAAGAAGCCATTGCCGGCTGAAGGTTGAAATCTGAAGGTGTTCAGATCCGGCAATGAATGAGCATTCCGCCACGGCGGCTGTGGCGGCGGCAGACAAGCAGCAGGTTGGGGTTTTCAGCAACCCCTTGCAACTGGCTGTGCCGTCCCAGCCGGCAGCGGATCTGCAGGCGGAGAATGGATAGGAGATCATGATCGTACTATTATGATGTCCTGTTATAAATTCCTTCAGAAAATAACAATTTATCATCTATACATTTCCGTCGTCGTAATTTTTTGATTTTAGGTAAATATTCTTAAATTTTATTATTTTATGATTTTGATTACTTTTTAACATTTTATATGAAAATTTCATAAGCACATATATTTCTAAATTTTTATTTAACATTTTTAAATTTAATTTTTCTATTTTAAAAATAATTATAATATTCATTTTTTAAATAAATTTAAAAACCGAGATGACTTTTTAAATATCATAGAAGTTAAGAAAACAAACACAAATAAAAATGCTTCAAGAAAAACAAACGATTCAATAATAATTGTTAGAGGAAGATATGTTTGTTTCACCCTATCTTGGGCTTCTACAAAGAAACAAAACTTCTGTGCCCTCTTTATTGAGGATTTATTTTTTAAGTTTACTAAACCGGCTTTCAAAGGATGTTGTCCTTCATGCAATTTATTTTATAATTTTATATTATGGCAGTTATGTATGCCTACACAACTAAATTTTAAGCCATGTTTGAATATTAAGCTATGTTAAATGTGATCAATCTAATATTTGGTTCCTGGGTGCACAATCAAAATACCCTTGATTAAATGCTTCGTTGATTGAACGGTTCAGAGCGGAACATGAGTCACCCGGAGAGCTCCACGAAAAATAAATAAAGTTACCTAAAGACATGTTATTGACTAAGGGGTCGACCAACATGGGGATGACCTAATCAGAGGTCGGATGTTGATCCAGCATCCAATCAAGAAATCGTCGACCCGAAAACAGCCGAATCAAATGATGACCGACTCGAAGACCACTCAAATATAGGCCGACTGATAAGAGGAAGATCTGTCGGATATCCAATGACCTCATGGCATGCAATTAATCGACTGGTGATCGGCCAATTAGAAAGTTTCAAGGGTAGAAATGTCATTTCTTACCATTCCGAGTCTTCTATAGATATAGAAGCACTAAATGTGGTAGAAATTGTTGAGGCCATAGATAGAAAAATACATAATTTCATATATCTGTAGATATTTTATCTCTCATTCTCACATTTTATTTCTTGGGTATGATTTAAAAACATATTTGGGTTCAACATTGCTATATTTGAATTGTCTATTTGGGTGTTCGTAGATATAAACTATGATTTATAAAACCATATTTTATTTGAAACATTCGATTTTATATTATTTCCTAGTGAAAATTAAACAAATATATCTGTTATTTATTTTTTTGAAAAGGTACTTGAATTACTGAATACTCTTGATTTTAACCAATAATCAAAGACTCAGGACTTTCACTCACAATTATATAGGTTTTTGATAATAGAAGCTCATTAGTATTTCTTTATTTAAACTTATTCTTTGTTTCAAATGTGTTTTTAGGCTTTGATAATATTTTATGGCAAAAATTTATTTTCATTGAACATCTATGAACATTAGTGATATTATTTGTTTGGTTAATTTAAGATTAGTAATAGCAATTGCACTCTAAATCCCAAAGCTTTAATATCAATAACTATAACAAAAATTCGAACATGTTAGTGTACATCAAGAATGTGCCAGTATGAATATCAAGAAGATCCAACCGTCCAGAAGAAAGAAAGTACAATAAAGGAGGGTCCGCCGATAGGAGACCAAGTGGTGCCACTTATCTAATTAGATGCAACCATCCAAACCAAGGTCAAAAGCTAACTTAACTAAGAGAATGAGAAAAAAGAACAACCCAAGTCAACACTGACTGAGTTAGAACGGATTTATCAAACCCGAGGAAAGAATTCAGTTACACGCCATCATCAGCCGTCCCAAAAAAACCCTCGAGGTTCCTCATCTGAGACTTGGAATTGAAAATACAACAAAACCTCACAATCATATTTTTATTTTCCTTATTGAGGGGCAAGCTAACTATTGGGTTACATTGATTCACCCTCAGCCTGATAGCCTAACATCGCTTAATCGATAAGAGTCCCTTATTAGGGATCAAAGGTCTTAAGCTAGATTACATCAGCTAACTGATAAAAGTTCAGCAGATTGAATTAATCATAATGCTTGAAGACAACCGGTAACTCAACATATCCAACTGAGCCAATGTCTAACAAGCCCAACCGACCCAATCATAGGGCAACCGAGCAATAGGATCATGTATGTAAAATACTGAAATATTTTGAACGGTACCATTAAATAAAGAATGAAAATATAATATCACATATTGATAGGCGATCATTTTAAGAGAAATGAATAATAGATAAGACATTTTAATGTTTATTTTCTCTCTCTCTTTCTCTCTATCTCTTTCCATTTTTATGCTCTAACTTTTGACGTGTGATTCAAAAAAGTCAACATTCAATATCTCAAAAGGCGTGATGAGCGTAGACATTATCACAAATAAGAAAATGGGTAGTTCACAAAGAAAAAAATTATAATAGAGACACTAGTAACCTGGAGTGCACTAGAGGGTTCGTTAACCAACAAATCTCAGAGCTAAAGGATCAAATTACACCGTTTTTGTTTTAATTTTATCAAAAGTCCATTTCTTATACCTAAAGCCAAAAACATGCAAAATACATTTCTTTAAAATGCAATATCATTAAAAATAAGTATAAAATGCAGATAAAAAATAGGTAATTTTTTAGGAGTGTCAGGCGCCCTTAGCCATGAACAGAGAAAGAGATTCCAATCCATCATCCGTGTTAGGTTGACACTGGCAGATAGACATCGATTCAAGCATACTGAAGCACCCCGTCTGCCAGTGAATGTATTCTCTCAGCATATTTTTGAGGTCAAGCCCTCGAAGAGGTTTAAGATCCCTATAATAAAATCATATAAGGTTAGAATGATCCAACCAACCATATAGCCTCCTTCGAGTCAATCATATGCTTGTCAAGGAACATTGACGTGCTGAAATATCGACACTTTTTTACCATGCTGAGAGACGAGGCACTCAGGGCACTCAGGTGGTTCAATGATTTATCAGTGCAAGTGATTGTCTCATTTTTTTTACTTCAAGTGGATGTTTATGGATTAGTTCACTGACACAAAGAAACTGCAGAAGAATTGGCAAGCAGTCATATAAATCAAGCAAGGACAAAGTGAGAGCTCTGCTAGTTTATTACATGCTTCCATAAAAGAGATGTTGGAAGTGTAAGACATGAAGCCAGTAGTGGCTCATGCCATCCTTACTCAAGGGATAAAAAGAATGGCCATTTCGGCACGCTTTGGGTCTACAATGACAGAATACCTTAGCTGAGTTGTTAGATATGACCAATGACCATATATCAATCAAGGAGTACAACTCTACCCACATTTATTCCAAAGCAGAGCCTTCCACCTATTACCAATAGAAGAGGACTCCCCAAGAGATTGGTGGAGGTTGAAAGATGATTCATTTCCTTTTACTAGCATGTGTTATGAAAACTATCAAATGCCCTGAGACCATGGAGAAATTGATAGATGATATAACCGGGTGATCAAACTCAATATTCTAACAAGTAGTTGGCTCACTATAACGAGCATTCGCACCTCAACCACAAACTATCAAAAATGAGTTGATGGAGATTTTTAATGGTCAAGATAATGGAATCCATCCAGAATAAGGAATACATAGTAAAAGGCACCACCAATGAACACCACCAACGAAGAAAAGAGCTTACCTCTGAGATCCTAAGATATACTGCATACTGCTGAGACCATGATCATGATACAGAGAAATGTTGACACCTTCAAAGTCTGGTGAAGGAGCTGATTAGAATTGGAAAGCTCAAGGAATTTGTAGCTTTGAGAGCAACAACCCAGAGCCAAAGAAAAGCTCAAGTGGAAGATATCTCGGATGAACCCGTTCGAGCTCATTCCATTGATGAGCCAAATTTCACCACGGAGCAAGTTAGTTATACAATGCAAGTGCATGTGTTAAGTTGTAACACACTAAAGAGTACCGCGTATCGATCCTACTGGAAAAGTGTAACAGTTGTTTCCATAGAAAAATCTCTAACTTACTAATTTAACTAACCTAGCATGGTGTGAACACAAAGAAGAGTTTTAAATTTTAAGGTTATAGAAAAAACAAAGTAAGAGGAAGATAGTAGAAATAATGATAGTGAAAAGATTTTGTGAGTCCTTTAAGTTTTATGAGGTTCGTGCCTCTCTGGTTCGGGAATCATGTCGATCATGATTTTTTTATATGTTTTCCTATGTGATTTTTTTCAGTAAGGGACATAGTACTCCATGCCTATGTCTTGGTCAAAGGAAGCCTAAAATCCATGAAGTTGTGGATTCTTTAATCCCCATGACATTCGATGTGATTTTTCTAATCTGCTTGACTGATTGTAGAATTTCACTCAATATGTCTATCATCTTAGAATTATGTGATTAACCTTTCATTTCCTCTACACAACGTTAGAGATCGTAGTTTCACAAATAAATTTAACATCCTAATTAGTCATACTATGAGTAAATTAAGTTTAGAGGTTAACAACAACAAGACCATGAAAGTTCAAGGAAAAAACTTAACAAAAAAACATTACAGAAAAATCACAATTAAATCCATGAGCCCCTAAACCACAAAGACCCAACGAAGAATTTAGCCATGTATCATAGAGAAAACTATAGCAAAAAAAAACTATGCAGAAAATCATTACAAGTAAAAAATACGTGTGAAAGACTTACAATTACTTATTCTCTCGGTGAGGATATCAAAAATCTCCCTCATACAAAGCTCTCAAAACTTATGAAGTAAAAGAAAATTTATGTTTCCACTCAAGGACAAAGAGAACCCTCAAGAGAGCACTTAACTTTTCGCCACAAATCTGCCTCTAGCAGCCTTCAAGCCCTCTCAAGTGCAATGAATCCCTAGAAATAAATTCTATAGCAAGAATCACGGCTTAGGCCATCAAATTTACTTCCTAAAGTGTTTTCTTGCTCATCAAGATGGTCATGCCCACAACTAGCTTGGTCACGACATAGTACTGCAAGGTCGGCGTGGTCATGCCCTATTACAATGTGGTCACGCTGTAACCCTTCATTACATGGCGTGGTCACATCACTTCTCAATGTGGTCACACCGCCTCAGGGCACTTTTGTTTGGTTTACTCTCATTCCAAATTGTTCATTTTCAACCATCCAACTTGAATAACATTAACATAAAATATTTCTCAAGCATAAATCTATGATAAATAAAAATAACATATAAAATGTAGGAAAAAATCATGTAAAATTGATGCAAGTCAGCCATCCACATCATTGAGATAGTTCTTATTATCTTTGAAGGAGGAGGATATTCATCTCGTCAAGCCTATCCAAAGAGGCTTCGATCTAGTAAATTATATAAAACCTTCATTAAACAAAGCAATATCATACATCCACGTATTATCTTAAACAACATAGATCTTCTCCATAAGGGGAATCTCTATAACGATGCCATTATAGTAACAAAAAGGATCAACAAATACTAGAGACGTAGCATTCTTTTTGACATAGGCAGTTCAGTTAATAACTTATTTAAAGTGGTGTTTGAAATCTGGATCTCAAATACAACCAGTAGATAGTCACAGCTAACCCACTCAATAGCTTCCCTGAGGAAAGAAGTAAGCCTTTAGAACTATAGCTCTGTCAGTTACTTGGAGGGAAGAAAACAAGTAGTTCGTGAACATGGAGGAGTTTTTGATGATTGACTCACTGTTAACTTACAACACCATCTTTGGTCACCACTTTAAGGTTTTTACCTTGACGTACCATGTAATCGTAAAGTATTTGGGTGTCTAGAGATGATCACTATCCAAGATAACCTGGAGCAATCCTGCACTTTCTATCTCGAAGAAATTACAAGTGTAGATCACAAACCTCTTGAAATTGGTAACCTACTGTCGGCACTATTTTAGGTCTGTGTGTTTATTTTGAAAAGGGGTCGCCTAACAGAAGTTGTCGGCGAATTTAAATTTTAAATTTAATTTAAATATATATAATTTAGAAAGTAGTATTTGATTTTTGAAAATAATTTTAAATTTGAAAGTTTTAAGATGTGAGATTAAGCCGATCTCACATCCCAAATAGTTTATATAAACGAGCACCGCACCACAAACCATGTATCTATCCCTAAGGATAGACACACTTGCTTGATGGTGGGGCTTGATCAAATAAACTAGAAGTTTTGTGACATCCGTTTGGTCGCGCTAACCAATTTTATAAGCAGACAAATTCCCACGCTTAATATGAAAGTATTAAACGGGGTTTATATTACTCAGGTTCTTTAGAATTCACTATAAGAGCAAGCCACTATAGTTAATTACATCTTAAGTGATGGGAATCACCTAAGAAAACTCTCGATAATAATCGATAATTGCGCTCTCAAGGATTTCAAAGTTTAAGTTTTCGAGGATTGAATTTTGGAGTTTCGATAGGGAATGGATCAAATTTGGAACATTTTATTTTGAGAATTCAAAGGAAGAAAAGTAGGAGAAATTACGGATTCGAAGTGAACTTCGGTAATCTCCGACTATCCTATTGTTTGGTTTGGATTTAGGAAAGTCCTAATATTTATTTAAATGTTTTGATCTTGCCAATTTTAATTAATTAGGACTTATATTCGTATGACACAATCATACAAATAGCCTCGAAGATGTGAGGGTTTATGTCGTACCGAACGACTACCTCGGAATCCTAAGTCCGGTTAGGGCTTAATTTGCAATGCAAATGCCTAACAAAAGGTTGAGGATTTATGTTGCACTAGGCAAATTACCTCGAAGTCCTATGGCTTTGTTATTTAATTCTAGGAAAGTTTTGTTGATGTAGATTCGAAGTTTTCGTTGACGACGATGGCCGTCGCTGCCCACCATGCTCCGAGCTCCTTGTTGTTGCGAGAGGTTTAGTTTTAGAAGTCATAAATCGGGGGATGAGAAAAGTGTTTTGGTTTAGGGAAAATCTTAATTTCCAAGTATTTTCAATATTTTAATTAAAACAAATCTTAAAGTTGATTATAACGACACCGGTTAAGATCCCACGGTTCCATCCTTCCGGCATCGTTATTTTTATCGGATTCACTTAGTCCAGATGAATTTGCTAAACTTAATTGAATGAGTTCCACGCTTTCATTTAGACCGTGGGAAATCCCGTTAGCAACACGTAGGTTACATCATCCGAGGTATTCCCGATCATCCAACGGGACGTTTTAATTTAGTTGTAATTGTAGTTTTGTGTTACGTTTGTGATTAAATTTTGAGTTGTTTTATATTTTGAAGTGTTGTGGCGGTGAATTTTATCTTGCAATGACTTTTAATTTAGTTTTGGTTTCGGTTTTAGGGACTATCCTAAAGGTGTGGGTTTTCATGCAACGGTTGTTTTATCATGCAAGAAAAGTAAAGTGCATTTGCAATAAAGTAAATTGCAAGAAAGTAAATTGCGGGAAAGTAAATTGCAATAAAATAAAAGCGTACTCGGAGGGTCTTCCCGTCATCCCAAGCTGCACTTAAAACACAATTAGAATATTTAAGCAAGTTCCTAAGTAAAGCTAAGGTAAGGGTTATGGTTTTCTACCAAATTCCTAATCCTATAGCTAGTCATTTCCTATGACGTCTAGGTTTTTTTGTGTTTCTGGTTTGAAGACGATTTTCTTCATCAAAGAACAATTAAGTTCAATTGTTCTTATAAATATCCTATCATATTGAGGAAGTGCTTAAGAGGAATCTTAAACATCTTTTCAATATTTTTAGGATTTTTTTTAAGTCCAAATGAATTTAATTATATAAATGAATTAATCGTCCAGGGACTTAAGTTTTGTTAACTTGCTCAGTGAACTAGGACATTTGAATATCCTATGAGTGAAGTAACATTTCATTTAATGTTCTGTTTAGGAGTTATGATAACTAAAGCTTTGAGGGTAAATTGGTATTCAAATGATTTAGTTTAATTTAAGTTAATGGGTTTAAATTTGGAATAGTGTTCAAGTTATTCTTCAGATTTATTTTAAATTCTTTATGTCTTTGGTGATGTTATATTTAATTCAACTCAATTTAAATTAATTTAATTTAATTTAGTTTTAATTTAATTTAATTCAATTTAATTCAATTTAGATTGATTAGATATTAAATTAATTTGATTTGATTTAATTTTAATTTAATTTGTTTTAATTTAACTTAATTTAATTTAATTTATTTAATTTAATTTAATTTAATTTAATTTAATTTAATTTTTAATTTAATTTAATTTAATTTAATTTAATTTTTTAATTTAATTTTATTTTTAATTTAATTTATTTTAATTTAATTTAATTTAATTTAATTTAATTTTTTAATTTAATTTGATTTAATTTTTAATTTAATTTTAATTTAATTTTATTTTATTTTATTTTATTTTATTTAATTTAATTTAATTTTATTTTATTTAATTTTTAATTTATTTTAATTTTAATTAAAATTTTAAAAGAGTTCAATAATTTGATTTTAGTTTAATCATTAAGCCTTTTAATATTTTAAATTTGAATTATCATTTTAATTAAGAATTAAACATTAATGAAATGATTAATTTAGGGAATTTTAAATTAAAGAATAAATCTCTTCCTAATAATATCCCTATTTTAATAATTCCAATTTTATTATTCTTCCAAATTTAATCGATTATTTAATTAAGGTTTAATCATTTTAAATTGCTTAATGGGTTTCTACCCTTTAATTATTTAAATTTCAATCATCCAAATCAGATTAGGATCAAATATTTTACTTGTTAATTTTTTATTAAACCTAAAGTTTTAATTAAGGATTAAAATTTAATTACCATTTTACCCTTTAAACTTAATAATTTCATAACTCACTAAATTGAACTCAAATGAATTTGAGATTTTTATGTGACTTCACTCATATGTCAATAAAGACATGAGAGGAGAAAATGTGATTTTTCTGTATTTAATTTATTTATATAATTATTTTTGGTAGAAAATAGAGATTTCCAAGGAAAATTTAATAACATGATCAAGGGAAAGTTTCTGTCCTTAAGAAAATTAGGGGACATTCCTAATGACCAGAGGACCACTTGGACCAATTTTGGTGATTTTTTGAATTATATTATTTTTATTATAATTATTTTGAGTTTTGGAGTATTAATTAATTTAAAAATAAAATAAATGTTGAAAAATGAATTTTATATTTTTCAAAAATCTCTCTGATATCAAGGAAATTAGAGAATCAAATTTTGCAATTTTCTGATTTTTCTATGATTTATTACAATTATTTTAGTGAAAATGCTAGAAAATACATTTTTTTAATTTTAAAATTACCCTAGAGCTTTAAAATTTGATATCTCACTAAATAGACCTAAGAAAAATATGGGGTTTGTTCCTAAGTGATTAAAATTCAAAATGTGACATTTTGGTGAATTTTATTATTTTTGTGATTTTTATTATTTTTTAATTATTAAAAATATTAAAATAATATTAAAAATCAACTTTTTTAGAAAATTGATGTTTTAATTTTCTTAAATTCCCTAATATCAGAGAGGCTCCAAAACCAATTTGGTGAATTTTTGAAAGATATTTTGAAAGTTATGAATTTTTAAAGTTTAAAATGATTAAGTGGCTTAATCAACCCGATTAATAGAGGCTAACCAAGTCCAATTGACCTCAAATTTTTATGATGGGTTCCTCTGATCCTAAAGGTCAGTGGAGAATTGATTTTAAGTCAATTTGATGTATGGTTAGCTCTAATTAATTAGAGACCTATTTTGGGTGTTTAAGCCGATTAGGGTTGTTTTAAATGAACTAACTCAAAACCTATTTTTCCTAGGGTTCTCTGGTCATAAGGAACATCACCAAATTTTCCTAGAATTTATTTCACAACATGCTATTTATTGGAATTAAAATACTCAAAACAACAACATGAATTTGAAAAATCAATAACTTTTCATAGGGATGGCCTCGACTTTGGAAAATTCGAGGAATGTTCCCAAATTCGGAGGCTTCAAAAGCCCTATGGTCTCATGCCATGGTGAATTGTATACATGCATGGAGAATTAAAAGTATGCAGAGAGTAAATAAATTATAAAAAATAAAATACTTGATGAAATTAAATGATTTCTTTTCCACATTATTCTCCTACGTTCACTTGAGCGAGAGGGTATTTTTATTTTATTTTTCTGATTTTTCTACACAAAGATATGAATTTTTGAAATTTAGGGAATTAAATAAATAGAAAATACCCCTAATTTTCTATTTATCCACGCGGCGCCAACTCATCCTCGGCATCTCCGAACGCACACGCGTCGCGCTCCCATTCGACGCCGCCATCTGACTCAGCGCTTCCGGGGCCCGCTGTATCGCTTCGTCTTCTGGTCCGACGCGATCTGAGCCGTCTCTCCGCGCGTGTATTAAATGGACGGCATCCGTTCATCGTCCCCAAGTGTCCTCACCCGAGAGCCGTCCACACTAAATCCCTAATATCTCGCTCGATACTCAATGGATTTTCATGTTCTTATGCTTCTATGGATTCGTCTTGAAGAGACGAACACATCTATACGGTTATCATGCATTGAAATTAAAGCATTTGAAATGGAGAATCTCCGGAAGCTCGGGATGAAGAATTAACTCATACCTTTGCTCGGAGAAGTGTGGCTTCGATCCGAGAGTTGTTGCACCTTCGATTAGATCTGCAAGCTCCGGATGAAGTCTCCCGGTCGCAGTGAATTGTCTAGGTTGGATTTCGACCACAGCTCGATCACAAAGCTTGGAAGCTGGAGAAGCCGGGTGGCACTGGAGATGGGGCTTTTGTTGGTGGACACCTTCCCTCGGTCCGGTGAAGGTGTAGAACCAATCGATTTGGGAATTGGTTCACTGTGGAGAAGTGTCCTGGTTTTGGGCCTAGATTTCAACTCCGAAATTGAGCTCGCGGATAAGAAATGGCGGGGGATCTCGGTGGGGATCAAGTGCTCTGTGTATGGGGAGGAGTCCGGAACAATTTTGGCGAGTTTCCTTAAGGTTTCTTTCAGCACCTCTCATGGCCGAGAGGGGTGGTGTTTAAATAGGAGAGGGTGGAGGGCCTCCCGGGAGAGTTAGGGCTTGGGATCGAGCTGCTCTTGGCAAGAGAAGAACGGCTCCGATGGCCACTGGGGATGGGGCGGCTCGGCAGGTGAGAATTCCAAGTTGGGCTCACATGTGAGCTCTCGGCCATGGTGTTTTCCGGCGACCCGGGCGGCTGGCCGGCGGCATGGGTCACCCTCGAGTCCGGGTGGGTCGGGGTCAGAGGTTTGTGCGGTCGATTGGCCATGGACATGTGTAAAGGGTTTGAATCGAAATAGAATGGGGAAGGGCTAGTTTTGAGTCTAAATGGGTCAACCCACCCATTTGGGCTTGGTGAACCCCTCGAGGTGGCTTTGGATTCTGTGGGGAATCGAAAGGGATCGATTTGGTTTGGCATGGAGAAGTCTCCATCCAAATATATTTGGATTAAATTTAAGTTTAGGTGAAACATGATTAAGGCTAATGAGCTTTAGGGATTAAGGAAAGCCCTCCCTCTTCTTACCCAATATGGCATGGTGGAGTGTCCAAAGCTCTCATGGCTCACATGTGGCTCATGCATGGCTCCATGGCTCACCTTTGGCTTGGCGAAAAGTTTGGTCGATTTCATGAAAATGGATTTTAGGAATTTTTGGTAATTTGATGGAAATTTGTATGAAACTTGATTTGGAATTATTTGATGATGAATTTAGGACTTAGGTAATGGCTTTAATTAAGTGGATGGCAAATGGAGATGTCATGTGGGCTTTAGGGTAGATTTTGGGCCTTTTGAAATGGTTTTAGATGGGCTTTTAAGATGGTTTAGGAAGGTGGGCTTTTGGATTTTAAAATGGATTTTGGGATGAAATTTTGTAAAGAGGTTGGTCCAAATAATTGTTGGGTTTAGCTCATGGATGTATCATGAGTGACTTGAAGCAAATTGGGAGTGATTTGGGTTTGAATTGGGTTGAATTTGGGCTCTTTTGGTGAATGGGCCAATATAGGTCCAAGTGGGCCAAATTGGGCCAATGTTGGGCTAGGGTTGAAATTGATGTAAAATTAATGTTGAGAAATGTTTATGGGAGTGCTTCAAAGAGGTTTTGGCTTTGGTTGGGCTTTAATTTTGGGGTTTGGGCTCATTTGGGTTAGGTTTGGGTTTTTGTCAAAAATGGGCCTTTTAGCTTTAGGTTGAATTTGAGTGGGGTTTGGGTCTACATTTTGGGCAAATCATGTTAGTGTTTTGCTTGTGGGGATGTTAGGAAGATTTTAGAAAAGATTTGGGTTAAATTGGAGTTGAATTGGGTGAGTTTGGGTTAGGTTTGGGTCATAGGTCCAAATTGGGCTTTAAGGCCAAAAATGGAATTGGATCCAAATGTAAATCAAATTGGATTTGGATTTGGTCTAGATTGGTATTGGGAATGTTGAATTGAAGTTTAGAATTGAACTGGACCAAATTTGGGGTCAATTGGGTAGGTTTGGTTTAACATTGGGTTCACTTTGGGTTAAAATGGGTCAAATTGGGGGTTTTGACAAAAGTGGGGTAAATTGACAAAATTGGCATATGGTGTAGTTGGAAAAAATGAAATTGGGAATATTTGGGATTTTCTGGAATTTTCTGGGAATTTTCTGAATTTTTGGATTTTTGGGTCAAGAGGGGTATTTTGGGTATTTGGAGGGTATTGGGAGGTATTTTTGGAATTTTTGGTGTTTTTGGGTATGGATGATCAATTTGAGTGGAGAGAAATGTTTAGGAATGATTTTGGAGAATTTTGGGTGATTTGGAAATTTTTGAGAATTTTGGGTAGTTTCAAGGGTTTTTGGTAGGTTTAGTAGGTGTAGGGCCCCGGGGGTCAAAAATTGAAATTTTGGAAAAATGAAGATTGGGTGGATGTAAGTGGAATAAAATCATTTTGGTTGAGCCATGAAGCCATATCAAGCCCACATGAGCCATGAAGGGACTCATTTGAGGCACTTACTATGTTGTTCTAACCCTCTTAGCGAGGGCTTAGGGGTTAAGGACCATCCATGTGAATCACCTACATGAGTCGGGAGGTTAAGTTAGGTATGGTTGTGGTTTTAGGAAGTGTGTGAAAGTGTAGTGTATAAGTGTAGTGTGTGTGTAAATCAGCCCCCACTGGACCAGGGCCGCCTGGGCGGTCCCAAGGCCAAAGAGTCCTATAGGAACTCATCCTTTAAACTTCCACATTTGATTTCAACCCTCTAGGTGATTAGGGGTCTACGGTCAAGTTTGTGGAGTTTGCGGGGAGTTAAGAAGTGGTTTGAATTTCTAAAAGGTGGGTCCCAATTCTAGTCCTCTAAGATAGTCAAAGGAAAAGCCTAAGGCTAGATCCTAAGCACTAAAAAGAAGAAGAGAAGACCTCATCAAAAATGAGGTCAACACCTACATGAGCGAGTTCTCCAGACCAATGAGGCCAACCATGAATTCCTAGAAAATAAAGATGACCTCGTAAAATTTTATTAGTTAATCTTTTCTTGCAAGATTGAGGGATGTACTAATAAGAACCCTTTACGACAACCGAGATGTCTTTGCCTAGTTCGCGAACAAGGTGTTGGAGATTATGATCGATGTTGCTAGCTACCATCTAAATGTTAACCCTTTGGCTCACCCCTTGAAGTAGAGGATGAGGTCCTTAACTATTACCCTGACCATGCCAATCAATGAGGAAGTTCAAAAGTTATTGAATGTCACCAATGTTAGAGATGTGTAATATTTGAATTGCGTGTCAAATGTGTTGATGGTGCACTAGGTGAACAACAAGTGGAGATGAGTATTAGCTTCACAAATCAGAACAACACTTGCCTAAATGATAAAATTTCTCTACCTCAAATTAATGCTCTTGTGGACTCGGGGATAGGCCAAGTAGTGATGAGCTTCTTCGATGCCTTTTCTAGCTATCATCTAATAAATTACACCCAGTTGATGCAAAAAAAAACTAGCATTCATTTCTAGTAAGGGTTCAGAGACATATCTGGCAAACCATTGAAGAAGAAAAACCGATTGAACTAGAAAGTTAGTTATTAACTAGTTAGTTCGATCCCTACATCTTGTACCTAGAGATCAAGAAGATACCATAAGATGTTATTTACCTAAGGAGGTTTAAAATAAAGGCAACTCAATATCTCTTGATCAAAGGAAAGCTCTTCAAGAAATTAGTCACATTATACCTAAGATGCATAAAGAAAATGAAGCTGAAGAGGAACTTCAAGAGGTGCATTCAGAGGAGTGCAGGAGCCATATCAAGGAAAGACCATTAAGCACAATGATATGGTTACTTCTAGTCAACTCTTTTGAAAGATGCTAGAGAGTTCTCTAGAAAGTGCAAGTGGTGTCATAAGTATGCAACACTTCAACACCAATTATCACAGAAGTTACAACCCATTGTGAGACCATGGCATGTCACTACTTTGGACTAGACATTCTTAGACCCTTTTCCATATCGAGGGGCCAAGGCAAATTCCTTATTTTAGTTATAGAATATTTCTCTAAATGGATTGAATCTTTTTGACATAAGTTTTTGATGTCTTTCGGGTTTGAATTTTCTTTTGTGTCGTGGGACTGTATCCCATTGATACATATTCACATAACATAGAACGTTAACAAAACTTTACATGCAAATTGAGATCAAATAAGCTCTATCATTGTAAAATTTATCTAGAAGACCTCTGATGATAAAACACATTATATGAGCTCATTCAAGGCATTAATTTTGCCTAAGAAGGACACCAATATTGTTGGAGTTCCATGCATGAGCCAACAACATGTAAATCAAGGCATTTGGAGTTAACCAATTAAAAAAATAAAATAACTTAGAAATGATAAGATCCTAAAATCTCACTAAGCAAAAGGGACCCTAAATCATTACGCACGTCATTTCTCTCTTGTGCGGCCCTAGGGCCCCGCTCCCTCTTGCCATACCTCGTTTGCCGGCAGCTGTCCCTGTCACTGATGACCTTGCCCTAGCTCCTCACGCGACCTCACCCCTTTTGTCATCGAAGGTCTCTCAGCCAAGTCTCATAACTCCTAATTAGTAGATCCTTCTCTCCCTCGCTGAAACTCATGTGACCCTCAACGTTAGTGAGCTCCCTCACCTCCCTGCTTTCTTGGAACTGTAGCCCTAACCAACCTCCTTCCTTGCTTAACCTGAAACCATCGTCACATATCTCATGGTTTCACCCAAAACCATCATGCGAGCCTTCACGACACGATCTCCATAAGAGCTTGTTGGGAGGAAGTTGATGGATCGTGGTGTAAAGAGGTTCAAAACACCATATTTTTTCTCTTTACATTCCACATTACTCCTACCCAAAATCAGCAAGATGACAATAGGATCTACAACTAAAATCTATACTGATGAGCTTCCCTCAATTGAGAAATGTTCCTTCTCTCGGGCATCTGTCCGATTGATTGCCTCCTTTCCTTGTGGTCAATGATTAGAGCTGTCAACGACCTTGCTGATTTTTTTTTTATTTTATGGTTAAACCTGCTATGATTCCCTACAACAAACAAAGCCATCACCAGCATCTGACCTTCTCGCAAAGGTATGTGTCAGTCGTATTTACAATGTTATATTATTTATAATGAGTACTTCTATACCTCGTGGCTCTTATTCCATCTGTACACATTGCGAGGAACATCGACATGTCGTCATCCTGGCAAGAGAATGAACTTGGAGAAAGCCTAGATAATGTTCCTTCAACAATCATGTGGTGAGAAAGCTTCTAAAACTCTTATAATTTTATTACTAATGAACCTATTGAACTTTCTGTTAGAGAAAAACACTAGGTCAAGAGACCTTTTGCATTGACTACACATACAATTCCATGAGAGTTCCAAACCCCTAAGTCAATGATCCCAATGGTTGGAATCCTAATTTCCCATTATTTTTGTAGCTCCAATCTTCTACGGAGAGATTGGAGTATGTGGAATTTAGAGGAAGAAAAAAGCCCCTTGTTTGTTTTATTCTCCAAGTTGAAGGAGTTTTCTTCAAGGGATTGAAGAAAACCCCTCACTTCTTTCATCAAATTTAGAGGTAGCCTTGCTATACATGAAGCTTGGGATCCTATGTGAGAACGGATAACATTAGGTCGAGTCTAGCTTGTTATCGAGCACAACCTTTTACATTCTCTTGTATGTCCTTGCATGTTGCTCAACATGTAGCATTTTGCACATGTCACTTCGGCTTGATCAGCCTCCTCAGCCTCATCGATAAATCAGTTTGGCTCGATCGGCCACCCCAGACCCAATCGACCGATCACTTTATTTAAGTCGGCCACTCTTGCTTGATCAACCCCAATTGGTCGTGAGACTCGATCGACCACTCCAGTCGATCCAACGGGTTGATCGATCAAATTCATTTTTATGTTTAATTTCTTGCATGTGTATTTGAATTGCTTACATGTATTGTTATTCGCTTCCGTCCATGTTTGTGTACACACACACACACACACACACATATATACATATATATATATATATATATATATATATATATATATATTGAATATGTGATATGTTAAACTCATTGCATAAAAAATCAAAATTTTCCTTCGCCATTTAATTTCACGTGGTATCTCAATGAGCACCAGGCACTTGCGCTATCATCACATACATATGCCACCAAATGTGTGTGGCATGATAGTTGCATATCTATGGTGAGTGGTGGCTAGAAAAGTTAACTCAACTGTGCTTTGCAAGGTGAAAGAGAGTTTGGGTAAACTTGAGTTCCGCGTGAGAGGAATGTGACCAAAGAGAAAGTTGGCCAGCGGTGAACTCACTGGCTGGAGGTAGCTAGAGACAGGGAGCACGACGCGCATATAGAAAATAACTAGCCATCTAGGGCATCACCAAATTGAGATAGGGAGAGTCTTCAGGCTACTTATCGGTAGGAGTGTCCAGTGTGTGGGCTTCGACAAGACCGAGTGGAGGAAGGTCGGAGTGAAGCAAGACAACCTGAGAGCAGCAAAGAAGTGAGGGGGATCGACCTAAATTCGTCTGAAAGGAAGATGGGGCCTTCGCACCAACTATCTCAGGCCAAGAGGAGGTGGTGCTGCGTGTCTGGAAGAGAGCCAGTGACAAGGCATGGTCGCTGCTGAGGAGAAGCATCGATGAAAGAGGAGGAGGGCACAGTCGAGGATAAGGTGAGATGGCAGCTAGGGCATCGACCAAATGAAGGGGGGCGTGAGGTGAAGCTTACCACCAAATGGAGCAGATTTCACTGATGATCTAGCTAAGGGAGGAGCTGAGGGTTTTGTCCCCTTAGGGCCTACACAAGGAAAAGAAATAGGAGAGCTTCCTTTACTATAAGGAATTTCTTTCATTCTATATGATATAATTTGTTATTTTATTTTTTAAAAGTTTAATTATCTCAAATTATGTGTCATTCACTTGTCCATGGAACCCCATTGATGTAAGTGTCCTCCCTCTAAAACTCTGTGTCCTAAACATGTTCGCATAATCTGTTTTGTCATTAGAGATCATCTGGATAAATTGATCAATGATCAAACCAATTTGAGCCTGATTTGTGTGAGAAGTAGTTTTATGGACTCTTTAAGTTACGAGAAGCTACATATGAATGTTCGACCCCATATCAGTTGCAAGGACATCAACGCATTTTACATCAGAAAAATTGATGCCACAAAGAACCCCAATGAGTGTGTCGCACTGCTAAAGCACATCGCGTTTGTTGGAAGCAACATAATTTTTTATTGAACTAAGGTTAGTTATGCATCAAAATAACCTGGTTGACCAAAGAAGAAAGGTCTGAGTACATTATGAAACAAAGCTTTAGGACTCACATTTAATCCTAGGAGGTAGACATGATAGCCACGTCGAGAAGGAATGTCAAGGGACTTATATTAACTCGAGAGCCTGTTAGGGTGATATAATAAAGAACAAAATCACTAGGATTCACATCTAAATTTAGATACAACCAAGAAACAGAGCCTTGATATACTAGGATGGAAGGATCTATATCGTACATCTAACCTAGAAAGTACAGTGACTAAAACGAGCAAGAACGCCAACTGACTCATATCCACTCGAAAAATAGTCAATGTCATCATGTCAGGAAGAAAGAAAATGGGATTTACATCCAACCTAAGATCTAATGAAGGCATGGAGCTCAAGAATATTAGAGAGGAAAGATATTAGCACTTACATACTACCTAAAAGGTGACCAGATCAAGCGGAAGCACTAAGGGACTCACATCTACTTGAGAACTAGTCTAGGTGATCAGTTTAGAAAAGAAGACACTGAGATTTACATCGATCCTGAGATTTGATTGAGGCATGGAGCTTGATAATATTAGAGAGGAAATCTTAAGGAACTTACATTAAACCTATAAGGTGATCTGATCGAGCGGGAACACTAAGGGACTTTCATCCGCTTGAGAACTAGTCCATGTGACCATATTAGAAAGGAAGACACATGGATTTACATACATCATGAGATTTGATTGAGGTCGAGTCCTGAGAATATAAGGGAGGAAAGATTCTGAGACTTACATCCAACCTCAAAGGTGACTTGATTGAGAATGCCAAGGGACTCACATCCGCTCTGGAATTAGCCCAGGTGATCAGATCAAGAAGGAAGTCACTGAGATTTATATTCAACCTGAGAGTTGATGGAAGTATGGAGCCTGAGATACATGTTACACTAGAGAGGAATATCAATGGACTAATATCTAACCTGAGCGGTGTCGACCGTTAAAAAATGTAGGAGTTGTCGATCGCTGGAATAGGAATCCCATCACTCGCTTTAAAATAGATTTAATTTAATATAACGTTTTGGAAAGTAATGTTTTAATTTTGAAAACACGAGACTAAACCGATCTCATATGTTCAATAGTTTAAATAAATGAGCACTAAATTACAAGCCATGCATCTATCCTTAAGAGTAAACATATTGCTTGATGATGAAGCTCAATTAAATAAACTATAAGAATTATGACATCTGTTTTGATCTGTGAAAACCTTTATATTGACTAAAAAATTTCCCTATCAAATATAGAATATTTGATGGAGTTTATATAAAGTTGGGATCTTAAAGTTTCCTATAAGGGAAAGCTCTTGTAGTTAATTACATCTTAGACAACCGAAGTCACCTAAGAAAACTCTCAATTTAGATCAAAGGTATTGTCTTCATGAGTTTCAAAGGTTAGGTCTTTCAAGGTTGAACATATAAAATATAAAATGGGAAAGGTGCAAGTGGGAACAATTAGTATGGAATCCAAAGGAAGAAAGCTAGGGGATGTCACAAATCATGAGGAGAACCTCGGTGACTTCCCAAACTATCATATGGTTTGGCTTCGATTTTGAAGAGAAATTATTTAATGTTTCATCCTACCAATTTTATTATTTAGGGCTTACATTTGTGTAATACCGATCATGCAAATAACCTAGGAGATATGAGTGTTTATGTAGTACCGAAGGACGACCTTGCAGTTCTACAACGAGTTAGGGTTTATATTGCACAACAAGGTTGTACAAAGGCCTAAAGATTAGTTGGAGATCTATATCTCACTAGGCAGGCAACCTTGAAATCTCAAGGCTTATTGTTTAATTCTGGAAAAGGATTTTTTGTTGTAGACTTGTTTGCTCTTTTGAATTTGTTTTTCTGTACGTCCTTATCGTACTTCCCATGATGCATGATCCAAGCTCCTTGATGAGGTAGCAATTCTAATGTCTAAGGTTCAAAAGGTTTTACTAGGTTTATTTTAATGTTCTATTTTCTTTGTTGTTATTACTATGATTTTAGTTTTGTTTTTATTTTTATTTGGGAAAATTTTAAATTTTATCGGAGTAATACTGATTAGGATCCTACGGTTCCCTCATTCGACACCATTATTTTCTTTCGGATTGATTTAGTCCGAACAACTTATTACACTCATTTAAACCGAGTAATCTCATTAGCAACCGTAAGTTACCTCATCCAAGGGATTTCCTGTCGGTTGTTAAAGGTCTCCCAAATTCGTTTGAGTTTAAAATATAGTTTTATAAAATGGTGTTTTGGTTTAATTTAGTATATATATTTCTGAAAATAATATTTTAATTTTTTTTAATAATACAAAATCATACCGATCTCATATAAGCGATGATTTAAATAATCAATCACTTTACCACAAGACATGTATCTATCCCGAAAAATAAATACATTGCTTGGCGATAAGACTTGATCAAATAAACTAAAGAATTTATTACATCTGTTTGGTCTGCGAACCATTATCGACCAACAATTTCCCCTATCTAATATGGTGGAATCATATAGGATTTCTATTAATTTGGGGTCTTTAAGTTTTCTATAAGGGGCAAGCCCTTATAGTTAATTACAACTTAGATAACATAAGTCACCGAAGAAAACTCTTGATATAGATCAGGAAATATTATAATCATGACTTTCAAAGGGTAAGGTTCTTTAAGTAAATGTGGTAGTAGGAAATCTAATAGGTGAGTGGCTCAAAATTTGGAATAATTTTTGTAGGAATCCAAAGGAAAGAATGACTAAGGGAAAGTCATAGATCCAAAAGAGATCTCAGTGTTTTCCCGAACTATCATATGGTTTACCTACAATTTAAGATTTTTATTTGATGTTTTATCCTGTCAATTTTATTATTTAGGAGTTATATTCACCTGACACTGATTGTATGAATAACCTGGAAGATAGGATCGTTTATGTCATACCTGATGACAACCTCGGAATCCTAAAATGAGTTAGTGCTTATGTTGCACAATGTGGTTATGCAAAGGCCTAAAGAGATAAAGTGAAGGTTTATGCTGCACTAAGCAAGCTACCTCAAAGTCCTATTGCTTGTTGTTTTAATTTCTAAGGAGTTTTGCTATTGAAGATGGTCGTGCTGCCCACCATGCATATCCCAAGCTCCTCGTTTAGCAGGTTCGGTTTAAAGAAGTGTCAATTGTAAGAAAAGAGAAGTGTCATGTTTTGAGAATATTTAAATTGAGGTGTCTTAATGTTTTTTTTGGAATATTAAAATTGATTATAGCGACACCGATTAAGATCTCACGGTTCCATCATCCCGGCACCACTATTTTCATCAGATTCGCTTAGTCCAAATGAATTTACTAAACTCAACTTAATGAGTTCCAGACTTTCATTTAGACTGTAGGAAACCCTGTTAACAACACATAGGTTACCTCCTCCGAGAGATTACCGATCATCCAACGTTACGTTTTAATTTAATTGCAATTATGATTTTTGTTTTGTTTGTGATTAAATTTTGAGTTGTTTTATATTTTAACTATTGTGGTAGTGAATTTTATCTTGTTTTGATTTTTTAATTTTGATTTTTGATTTTGGTTTTGTGGTTATCATAAAAGTTTTAGTTTTCATGCAATGTGACATTGTTATTTAACATGCAAGTTTCTATGCAAGAAAAAGTAAGGAAGTGCATGAAAAGAAAGCGATGTAAACTTGTAAAAGTGCACCTGATGGGTCTTCTCGTTCCTTCACCGAAGACTTTTGTATTTTTGCAATAAACATTTATATTTTACATGAAAGTAAAACCCTATGGATAGGTTCATCACAGGCCTACCAAACCCTATGTCATAACTTGGTGGGTCCTACTCATTTATTTAAGAGATTTCTTCATTTAATAAATATGATAGGTCTAGTTGCCCTACAAGGTGTCCAAAAGATTTGTGAAACGGGCCTAGGAGGTACCTAGAAATTTCACAATCTTTTTGAGCTTCCTTTAGTACATTTGAACTTATCATAATTATTAAATGATTCATCATTTTTATATCCTTATGCTCAGAGAGCCAATGTTTTAATCATCCTGAAAGGCGGGGTGGTTATCATTTGATATTTTACTTACGAATTATGTAAGTGGGGGCCTTTAGAAGCAAAGTTAATTTATGGAAGAATTTAATCAATTCTTTTATGGGCATGTAAATGTTTCAAGAGTACTTTTGGATTAACTATGTTTCCTTTTCTATTCCTCATTAGTCAAATTTTCAATTAAGCCTAGCTCACTACTAAGCCCTTAAGATTTTGGTTGGTACATTTATGTCTTTAGAAAAGACAGTTGAGTGACTTTTCATGATTATGATTCTTATCAGAAATATTGAATTATCATTCAAATAGGGGTATTAAATTAATGCAACACTAACTTCCAAAAATCAACCCCTAACCTTAAGGATCATTTAATTTGATTCTTCTCCAAATTATAATGATTAATTAAATCATAAATTTTATCTTTTAATGTGACAAAAAAATGAGATGTGTTCTTTCCATTTACCCTTTTATATTTCAATCATTCAATCATAATGATTAAGATCATTTATTGCCCTTTTCCCATTTTAATTAAGCCTAAAGATTGATTAAGATTGAATTCTTAAAAATTACACTTTTGCCCCTAAAGACCTTTGTTACTTCATAATTCATTAAGTTTAACTCAAATGAATTTGAAATTTTTATGTCGCTCCATTTATGGATTAATTAAAACATCAAAGGAAAAAATCTGATTTTCAAATTTTAATTTAATTAATATATTTATTTTTAATGCAAAAATAGGGATTATCAATGAAAATTTAATAACTTGTCCAAAACAAAACCTTTGACTTTGAAGTTTTTTATTGGAGGTGGACCTAGACCGGAGGACCACTTGAATCAAATTTCATGATTTTTTGAGCTTTAATTTTATTATTAGAATTATTTTAATTTTTTAGAGTATTAATTAAGGATAAAATATTATTTAAGCTAAAAATTAAGTTTTGTATTTTTCTCAAATATCTATAAGGTCAACAAACCTAGAGAACCAAATTTCATATTTTTTTGATTTTCCTTTTAATTATTACAATAATTCTAATGAAAACTTAAGGAAATTCCATTTTTGCCTTTAAATTTTGATTTTAACCCTTTAAAAATTAATATCTTTTTTTAGAAAATTAGGAAAAATATCCCAATTATTCCTAAATGCTTATGAGACAATTTAGAACATTTTCAACTTTTTTATTATTTTTATGATTTTTGTGAATTTTTAATTATTTAAATATTAAAATAATGCTAAAAATGGAAAATTTATTTTAGTTACACTTTTATTTTTTAAAAACTCCTTTAATCTCAGAGAACTCCTAAAATTAATTTGGTTAATTTTTTAAGTGTATTTTAATTATTATAATTATATGATTATCAAAAATGTGATTTAACTTGAATAATTCATTTAGGAATTTAAATTAAGTCCATTTTACTTGACATTTTTATGGGGAGTCTATCTAACTTGAGAACAAAAATCAAGTTATTTTCCTTTATGTTTAGTCCAATTTATTTTTATTTAATTTTTAGGTCTTAATTTCCATTAAGGTTGTACTTAATGATTTAACCAAGTTTTTATTTTTCCTAGGGTCTTCTGGTCATAAGTAACCTATCAAAATTTACCTTGCATTTTTTATTAATATTTTATTTATTATAATTATTTTACTAAAATAGACACAATAACTTGAAAAATAGAGATCTTCGTCTAGAGGTCCCTGCTGACTTTAGAAAAATTAGGGAAGATCCCCCATGACAGAGAGATTAAAACCCCTAAATTTCATACCATGATGAAATGTCTAAGCCAATTGATAATTAAAATACTCCAGACAGTATTTAATTAATTAAAAATAAAACATGCATCAAATAAACTTCAAACTAATTCAACATTATTCTCCTCTTTTCACTGAGCATAGAGTATTTTTCTTTTATTTTTATGATTTTTCTACACCAAGTTATGGATTCTTGAAGTTCATTGATTCAAATAATTCAAAAATAACTTTAATTTCCTACTTATCCAACGTAGCACCGTGTCATCTTTAGCCGCTCTGAAAGATCACGTGGCGCGCTCCTATTCGACGCTACCATCTGACTGGATGTGCAATTGAACGACACTCCATCATCTTCGAGTGGTCTGTCCCGAGAGTAGTCCACCTTCTAGACCTATGCGCTTAAGCTAGACTCAACCAAATCACATGGGGTTTGTTCATAGAGCTTCATCTAACCTAGACGAACATATCCATACGGTTTACACGGTATGAAATACAATCCACAAATGTATAAGACTAGGACAAGCTCGGAATGAAGAATGAATTCATTACCTTTGTCTGAGAGGGGAGGCCTTAATTAGATGGTTTTGGCAGCTTTGATTGGTCCCACAGCACCTCTAGATGGAGCCTTGTGCTGTGCTGAAATGTCCAGACATGAATTTATCCAAGGTCGAGTTCAGGTGTTGATTAAAGTCTGGTGCAGAGGCTCTCTGTGATGGGGCTTTGATGGGGGATCTTCTTCTTCCAATGCTGTGAAGCTGTGGTTGCAATTAATTTGTGTTTGATGCACTGTGGAGGTGTGGGGGAGTTTGTCCTAGTTCTGGCTAAGGTTTCAATAGAGAAATTGCTCTCATTAGGGGGAATCAAAGAGGGAAATGGTTGGAATCGTTTGGAGAAGCTCTGGTGAGGTTTTGGCAAAGTTTCCTTAGAAAATTTTTAGCACCTGGATTTTGGTCGTGAAGGGTGGTCTTTATAGCCATGGTAAATTGGCTGAGCTCAGGGATTAACTTTGGGTGTTTCAGACCGCTTAAGGTAAGGGCTGAGCAGTGTCATTGATCACTGAGGGGATGTGATGCGATTGGTTTGAATACACAAATTCAGCACCACTACTAGAAGATATAATTCCCCAGCAACGACGCCAAAAACCTGATCCAACCAGAGTTTACTTCTATATTTTTAAATGCAAGATTTTGTTAACTTCAAATTTATATATTTATAATGATTTTGTAAAGTGCAAGCATTCAAAGCAAGTATATGTATCGTATCAAGTAATACAGAGCTCTAGTGGAGTCCTGGTTATCGATCCCACAGGGAGGTTTTAAGTTGAAGCAAAGTGAAAGTTTTAACAAGTTAGAATAAAGCACTAGAACTTTCTTCTAACACTACTACTACTATGCAAAAAACAGTAACAACCAACTAAACTACAATTACTTTTAATAACTTTGAAAACAAAATTAACTAACAAACACACTAAACTAAATATTTGAGAGGTTTTTGATATATGAGAAAAGTATCTTTCTTCTTGCAATGAAAATATGATGTGTGGATTGATATGGATTAATTATCTAATTTATTTTGCTAAATAGGAGCATTGATGATTCTTTACCTTTAGAAGAGTACCCCCTCCTCTAAATAAGAAAAGAACATTGACACATTCTAAGTTTAGTTAGTAATTCTAAGGCTAGGCTGGGAGGATACTGACTCTCACTTCAAAGCTTCCACTCACCCTTCACCCGAAGGCTAACCTTTGATACTAGTTACTAATCTTAGAACCAATCTGGGGATTTCAATTTGTCACCCTGAAATATCCACATTGAAGTCCTTCAGAACACATTTCCCTATTTATTTGCACGCAATTCCCATGAACTACGCAATTCATCTATGAAAATTAAATGGATCTTTCATTATTGTTGTAAGACATTAAATCCTTTCAAACTTAATGTTCAACATCATATTTTAACATTTCAATTGGCCAAATCTAAAGTAAATTAAGTTCTAAATGAAAAACCATCACAATTTCTTCATCACATTTAAAGCATATCAAATCCACTTCAAACCATCAGCACATCTCTAAGCAAGAAGAAAGACAAATAAGACTACTCAGAATTCATGGAAAAGATACAATAAAACATGGATTTTATATATAAAAGAAAAGTCATACAAACCACAAAAGGAAATACAACTTATCTCTTTCTTTTTCCCCAATGCAAACTCCTTGAAGTACCTTTGAATACTCTTCTCTTCTTTACAACACTTGATTTTCTCTTTAGAATGGAAAGGAAGAAGCAATCTCTCACTTTACTCCTTCTCCTTCACTCCTTAGAGAAGAATCCCTCTCTTCTACACTAAACCCTAACACTAAAAACTAAGAGAAAGTAATGGAATGCAAGAGAGCACACTCTAAAACTCTATAGAACTCATATTTCCTTCTCCTTCCCTCATCCAAATTCAGTTATTTAGGAGTTAGGGATGAAATCCCAAGAGTTTCCATAGGCATCCCTTCAAAATTTCGCCAAAACTCTCAAAATTTGAATTTTATCGACCTTGGGAGCTGGCGGCGCCAGATAGGGCGCCAGCGGTGCTCTATCGTCCATAATATTTTCTGAGCTCTCTAGATTTGGGTGCCAGCGAGGCTCATTCTGGCGGCGGCGGCGCCAGAATACCTTTTCAACCATTCTGCTCCTTTTCACTCCTTTTGGCTCCGAATTCATTCCTTTTTTATTCTTTTTGCTCCAATCACCTAAAATCATCATACCTGCAACAAATCATGAAAAATACCTTTCTTTAAAGTGCAATATCACCAAAAATAAGTAAAATTAGATAACATAAACCATATATATTTTTGGTGCATCAAAATCTCTCAAACTTAAACTATTACTTGTCATCAAGTAATCCTTTTACTACATAAAATATAACTCTAAGCAATGTACTTTTCAATTGTAAGACACTAAAATTTTCATTTAGAAGAGTATAGTGGTTAGATTTTCAGAAAAAATTTTAGTAACTTAGGTCAAAATTACAGGCATAAGAATATTCAATAATCAAGTCTAAGAGTTCTAGCCTTCTATTTATTTCAAGATGAACAATAATTTGTCACATTAAGAGTGCCTTAAAAGATTATGTGAGAAAGGAGTTCATGCAAACTTTACTAGAATGTAGACTAGTACTTTAAATTTAAATTCAGAAGTGAAATCAAGTTTTCCCTTTAGGGTGATTCAAGTGAAGCTAATTTTTTATTAGACATCTCATAAAGCTTCTCCTCATAAATATTTTTCTTTTCTTTTTTTAATTTCTTTTACTTTTTCTTTTAGGGATTGTTTTTCAATCCTTCTTTTCTTTTCTTTTCTTGAGGATTACTATATCTGGATAGCCTTTAATGATTTTGAACTTCACTTTCCTCTTTCTAAAGTTCAAACTTAAGTCACCTCCTTACTTTATAGTTAGGTACAAGCTTTATTATTTTTCATAAAGTTACAATCTCTTCTTAACACACAACACTTTAAGTCCCTTAACATTTTAAAAATACGAGTTTTCTTTACTTTAAATAGTTAACTATAATCAAATCCTTTCATACCAAATATCTTACTTCTATAAAATCAACTTTTATTACCAAAAATTTTCATCTTATCCTTCCATAATATTCAACTGAAATAAAAAGTTTTAGTTATCTTGCAATGAGGTTCAACTGCTTGAAGTTTTGCTAATATCTTTTTGAAAATATAACAATTGAGAGCAAATAAAAGTTTAGTATTTCTCTACCCTCCCCCAAACTTAAATTTTTTCAATGAATTTGAAACAGTTGAGAGTAAAAGAAAACTAACATTTTTGTGCTGGGATCTTGAAATATTCAATAGCTATCTGGTATTAATCAACACTTATAACTAGTAGGCATGAAGCAATTAGTAGCAGTGATATAACAATTTTTAAATATTTGAATGGGTAAAGAGAAATTGATAGTGAACATCTGAACATACAATAGAACACTACAACAGGAAACAAATAATTTTTAAATGTTTTAGTACAACACAACAGTTCAACATGGAAAGTAAATAACATAACATCACACAGTACAACACAACAGGGGCACACATCACATGAAAAGTAAATGTCCACTACATCACATCAGTACAACACATTACAACAAGATCAACATAAATAACAAATAAACAAACTATCTACCAGTCTCCATCACCAGGATCAACAGCAGGGTCATTAGTAGGGTCATCAGCAGGGTCAGATCTATATGGTGTATAGCTGGGGCAAGTAGGAAATATTACATCGGACTCCCTCCTCATACATCTAACCTGAGCATCATAATAAGCAATATCAAACTCCACTCTCCTCTGCAGATAATATTCATTTACATCACTCCTCACCTCTAATACATCCATCTGACTGTAGTCTCAGCTGCTCCATGATATCAGATAAAGTAGGAGGCTCAGAGGTAGATGGAACATCATAACTCGTAGTAGGAATATCAGTACTCCTATGCTCAACTCTAGCTCCTACATGAGACTCATAAGTACGAATAATATTTTTTGTGATAGGTCTCAATGGTATAGCCACTTCTTCAGAACTACTGAACTCAACTCCAGACTGAACACAGAGGGCATGAACTAAAGCAGGATGTCCTAATCCTCCAGTCGTTTCACCTCTAGCAATCGTCTGAATATTCTTGTAAATAATTGATCCAATATCAATCTTTTCATTTTCTGTATGCAGTAGTTCAGAATCGCTCTATCTCTAGTAACTTCGTTATGGTGATAAGATGGTAATAACCTTGCAAAAATGAAATATTGACATACCTTTGAAGCAACATTTAATGTGGAGGCAGGGAAATTTATCAACTGTTTTTGACTTTCTTTCTACTCTCCTCTTCCGTCAGTCAGAAAAGCAATAACTTCTCTCATATTCTCCCTTCTAGTGTTAAAGTTTTCGTATTCACATACAAACGGTTCCCGAGTCTGATAAAAAGCATTGATGCGTTGAGGAGTAAACTCAACCATCTTTCCTCTAACAAGCACATACTCAGTCTTAGTCCAGGGTAAATTCGAATAGAATTCTCGAACAACTCCCATAATAGCATTCATAGTGAAATAACAAAATCTTTCCCAGTTTCGCTCTACAATTAACTGTTCTACAGTTCCGCCGGGACTATCAAAAGCTCGATCCTGAATACACTTCTTGGTGTGAATGATAGAGTTATAGTGAAATTGGGCTTCGACGTTGACGAATCTCTTGTCATCAAAATCCAATTTCCTTTTTCATCTTGGAGCTATGTGAATTTCTAAAATTTGCAAAAATATTCCAATAAATCCACAATTCACAATGTATCAACTCCAAACACTATTCTAAACAAGTAAGAGCAAATTTCATCATGGAAATCTCAACATTTCTTTAAATCTCCAAAAATTCCACCATAAGCAATGTGAGAAATTTCCATGGTGAAAATCGAAAAATTTTAACTTAAAGTGATGCTCTTACCAAGAGAAGTGCAAATCCGGTATCGAATAGCCTTGAAATCTCCTTAAATCCAAGATCTAGCATGCCCTCGACCTTCCAAGTCGCGAAAATGGAGGTAGAAGACGAAGGAAAAGGAAAAATTTGCGTGTCCCAGGGCAAAAATCGTGAAATTGAGGGTTTAAAGCTAATTTCTGGGTTTGGCGCCGACGGCGCTCTGATTAAATAAATTAGCTAAACTCTCTGGATTTAGGTGCCGGCGGCGCCCAGTTCAAAATATTTTCTGGGTCCGAAATTTTTTTCGTAATTTCGATCGTTTCGACTTCCACAATGAAGTTTATCACTTCAATAGGCTTTTACATCATCCCATAAGCAATAATTAATACATTTCAATACACAAACAACACATAACAATCTTATATATATAAAATCCAAGTTACATCAAACACACTAAATAAGTTCTTTCAAACCAACAATTCTTAAATATTTAGTGCAGCAAGTACTCTACGATAGGCAAACACTAATATCTAAGCACACACTAAAAGTAAACATATCCCAATCCGAGTTCAAATTGCAAAGCAAGTACTACTCAAACCAAACATAACTAAGCATAATAAATCAAACACACAACATAATAGTAGAATCCATCCAAATTACTTCAGATCAGTATTAGAACTCTCCTCTCCTCTAATATCTCCAATCGATTGTTGATGCACAAACAGGTTATAGCATAGACGAAATGGAAATTCGTCAGATGATTCTTCAGCAATCATCGAGTTCTTCTTCATCAAATTGACCAAGCTCATTTCCATTCGACCAGTATGATCAAATTGCTCTTTCATTCTCCAATCTAGATGATCGAACAAATCAGAAATGTTGTTGATCTCATTCATAATATTTCGTACCTCTTTCTCCAATTGCTTGATCCTCTGCAATATAATTCTGGAACCTTTAGGAAAGTAAAGTTGAATCGGCTGAGAAGTCTCCGTCGGTTGATCAGTAAGTAGATTGATATTATCCTCATCTCCAACTGTCTGGTAGTCGTATAGATTAGTTGGATCAATAGGTCTCCATGGAAGAATAACCTTTTCCCAACTTTCATATGGTACATGTGACTGACTACATAACAGGAATATGGTGGACGGGTGTCCAAGCCCATATTTCGATCCATGCACAATTAATTGAAGTACTGATTTCACAATAAGATCGCCAATGTCAACCGACCTTCCAGTTTGAATGCAAAAATTCAAAATGGTGCTTTCCTTGTCACCTTACTTATCTTCAATGTAGGAAGTAATTTTGCCAAAATGAAGTAGTGCCACTGCTTCGATACTAGATTGAGAGATGCGGATGGGAAACTTATATATCCTTTCTCCCTGATTTCCCATTCCTCACTCTCATCTGTCAGATATCAATACACGTCATACATATTATCTCGAGTGGCATTGAAATTTGAATAGTGGCAATTAGGAACATTTTCAATCATGAAGAGATCGTTGATTTGTGCAGGAGTGAATTGTACGAATCTACCACGCACGAACACAAACCCTTGGTTGATCCCGTAAAGATTCGCATAGAATTCTTTCATGACGGGAACAACAATGACGGTCGTAGTGAAAAAAAGGACTTCCAACGTCTCTCCTTAATAATTTCTTCAGTTCTAGTTGAAAGATTGTCCATACCTCGATTAATGAAGCCCCGTTCCATGATAATTCGACTTTTCACTATCACTTTGTTGAACAAATGCTGGGCTTCAAAACTGATGAACTTCCTTTTATTGCAAACGCGAGATCAAGAGGTTTCAATGGCATAGGAATCCATAGGAATCGAATGGGTATTGGTGGTTTTCATTTTTCTGAAGTTTATAAGTAAAAAATGGAGTTTAGGGAGTTTTAAGGAAGAAAATCCCGCCAAAAACTGCCAAAACTCGCATTTTGAAACTTAAAAACTGTTAGGCAGATTTTAGGCGCCGGCGGCGCTTGATAAGGCACCGGTGGTGCTCAAACAAATAAGTTCAGTTGGGTATGAACGATAGGGCGCCAGCGGCGCCAGTGGTCAAAAACTACACCGAACTTTGTTTGATCCAAAATGTTCTAATATCTTGATTCGATCCATCATTTATCAATTTTTTTAAAGTATTTAGGAGTAATTAGGATTAGGAAACAACTATCTAAATAACACAACTATAACAAACAAGTAAACACACCACAAAAGATACCTATGGGTTGCCTTCCATAAAGTACTTGGTTTAGCGTCGTCAGCCCGACAACCTATTTAGTTAATCGAGATGACTCAGCATTAAAACCCCTTTGAAATCGGGTTGAAACCCGTCAAAGTAAGGCTTTAATCGATGCCCATTAAACTTGAAAATCTTTTCAGTATTAGGATCTTTAATTTCAACAACTCCAAAAGAATGAACTTTTACAACTGTAAAAGGTCATAACCATTTAGACTTGAGCTTTCCAGGAAATAACTTCAATCTTGTGTTGTATAATAAAACTTTTTTTCCAATTTTCAAGTTCTTTTTCAATATCTTCCAATCATTCCATAACTTTGATTTCTCTTTATAAATCCTATCATTGTGTTAAGATGCATTTCTAATCTCTTCCAATTCATTTTATTGCATAAATCTTTTATCTCCAACATTTTTCAAATTAAAATTTAACTCTTTTATCGCCCAATATGTTTTATGCTCCAATTCAACTGGTAAATGGTAAGTCTTACCAAACACTAGTCTATAAGGAGATATTCATATAGGGGTTTTAAAAACAGTTCTATAAGCCCATAAAGCAGTATCTAATCGAGCAGACCAATCTAATTTATGAGTATCCACAGTTTTCTCCAAGATTCTTTTAATTTCATAATTAGATTCTTCTGTTAAACCATTAGTCTGGGGATAATAAGCAGTAGAGATTCCATGAATTATATTATATTTCTCAATTAATCTCTTAATTTGATTATTCCTGAAATGGGATCCACCATCCATTATGATCACTCTCGGCATTCCATATCTTGTAAATATATTTTTATTTGAAAATTTTGAAACACTCCGAGCATCACATCTTGGTAAAGCAATAGCTTCAATCCATTTCGAGACATAATCAACAGTGACCAATATATATATATATTTCCAAATGAATATATATTTCCAAATGAAGAAGTAAATGATCCCATAAAATCTAATCCCCATACATCAAAAATTTCAACTTCTAAATTATAATTTAGAGGCATTTCATTTCTTCTAGATATATTACCTACTCTCTGATATAGATCACATGATTTAATATATCTATAAACATCTCTAAATAGTGTAGGCCAATAAAATCCAGATTATAAATTTTTAAAAGCAGTTTTATCAACACCAAAATGACCTCCAAATTCAGAATCATGACATTGTTGAATAATCGAATTTGTTTCTTCTTGTGGCACATATTTCCTAATAATCAGATCCTTACACTGTTTATATAGATACGACTCATCCCAAAAATAGAATTTTGCATCATATTTAAACTTTTTGAGTTGTTGCCTTGTTAAATCTGGTGGCACAATATCGCTTACAATATAATTCACAATATCAGTATACCAATGCAAATTTCTTTTCATAATAATATAAAGTTGCTCATCAAGAAAAGTTTCTATAACTTCTTTTTCAAATTCAGATAATTTATCATTTTTTATTCTGGACAAATGATCAGGTATTTGATTATCAGTTCTCTTCCTATCAACTATCATAAAATCAAATTCTTGCAGAAGAAGTATCCATCTAATGAGTCTAGGTTTTGTATCCTTCTTTTGCATTAAATATTTGATAGCAGAATGGTCTGTATGCACAATACTTTTAGTTCCAATTAAATAAGGTCTAAATTTTTCAAAAGTAAATACTATAGCTAATAATTCTCTTTCAGTTGTGGTATAATTAATTTGAGCCTCATTAAGTTTTACTAGCATAGAAAATAACTTTGAAAACTTTGTCATACCTCTGCCCCAATGCTACTCCGATTGCATAATCACTAGCATCACACATCAGTTCAAATGGTTTCTCCCAGTCGGGTGAAATAATTATAGGTGCAGTGATTAACTTTTCTTTTAATAATTCAAAAGCTTTCGAGCATTCATCATTAAAATCAAACTTTCTATCATTTTCTAAAAGTTAGCATAAAAGGTTTAGTAATTTTAGGGAAATCTTTAATATATCGCCTGTAAATTCCAGGGTGTCCTAAGAACTCCTCACCTCCCTCACAGTATTGGGTGGCGGCAATCTCTCAATCACTCTAATTTTAACAGGATCGACCTCCATACCATGTTCAGAAATTTTATGCCCTAGCACAATTCCTCCTGCAACCGTAAATTGACATTTCTCCCAATTTAGAACTAGATTTGTTTTCTCACAAAGCTCCAAAATTTTTGCTAATTTTTCCAGGCAAATTTCAAATGAAGTCCCAAATACAGAGAAATCATCCATAAAAATTTTTATTCCATTATCTATCATACTACTGAAGATAGACCTCATACATCTTTGAAATGTTACAGACGCATTACATAGTCTAAAAGGCATTCTTCTAAAAGCAAAGGTTCCATCGGGGCTAGTAAATGTTGTCTTTTCTTGATCCTCAGGAGCAATAAGTATTTGGTGGTAACCAGTATATACATCCAGAAAACAGTAGTACTTGTGTCCAACAAGTCTATCTATCATTTGATCGAGAAAATGGAGAGGAAAGTTATCATTTATGGTGGCGGCATTTAATTTTTTATATTCAATACAAATTTGCCATCCATTAATTTGTCTTGTGGTTATAATTTCATTATTTTCATTCACTTCAACAGTCACTCCTCCCTTTTTCAGAACACAATATATTGGACTTACCAAAGCACTATCTGAAATAGGATAAATAAATCCAACATCCAACCATTTTAAAATCTCTTTCTTAACTACTTCTTTCATTATATGGTTCAGTCTCCTTTGCGGATCAACTCTCGGTTTATGATCATCATCTAATAAAATTCTGTGCATACAAATCGAAGGACTAATTCTCATAATATCTGTCAAAGTCCATCCAAAAGCTTTCTTGTATCTTTTTAAAGTTTTCAATAGTTTTTTGTCTTAATAATCATTTAACTCCAAAGATACTATAGCTGACAAGGTAGAAGATTCTCCTAAAAACATATACTTTAAATGATTAGGGAGAATTTTCATCTCAAGTTCAGGAGGTTTTGTGATAGATGGAATTAAGCTTTTATTTCCACCTTCCATAGTGTCTAATATTTCAAATCTCTCTTGAACATACTCTAATTCTTCATTCTTTTCATTATCTGAATTTTCATCATCTTTAATTTCTTCTTCAAATATTTTTTTATGTTCTTCTTCTTTTTCAAATATATTCTTGAAATGATCGTTTCTCCATCCTAAAACATTCATTATTTTTTTCCATTGAGGGATACTTTATAGATTTTAAAATATTAAAGGTCACATCTTGATCATTAACTCTCATAGTTAATTATCCTTTTTGAACATCAATTACCGCTCTTCCAGTAACAAGAAATGGTCTTCCCAAAATGATTGAAATTTATTTATCTTCCTTTATATCAAGTACAATAAAGTCCACATGAAAGGTAAAATTATCCACTTTTACTAAAACATCTTCCACCACTCCTTTAGGGTAAGTAATGGAACGATCGGCCAACAGAAGAGTCATAGATCTAGGAGAGATTTCTCCTATTCCCAACCTTTTGAAAGTTGATAAAGGCATAAGATTAATACTCGCTCCCAAATCACATAAAGCCTTTCCGAAAAAAATTTCACCTATAGCACACAAAATAGTGAAACTACCAGGATCTTTAAGTTTTTCAGGAAGCTTCTTCTGAATTATTGCACTACACTCTCCGCTAAGTGCAATAATTTCATGATCTGTAAACTTTCTTTTCTTTCTCAAAATATCCTTCATAAACTTGACATAGTCAGACATCTGTTCTAATGCTTCAACAAAAATGAATATTTATCGTTAATTTCTTAAGGATCTCCAAAAATTTTCCAAACATGTTATCCCTATTTTGTTTCTTTAATTTTTAAGGAAATGGAGGAGGTGGGTGTTCAACAGTTATCTTCATTGGCTCAAGAGGATAATCCAAGTCTGGATAAATCTTGTTTGAACCTTTTTCAATTTCCACATTCTCCTTTTCTACTTCAACTTCTTTTTGCATTCTAGTTTCCAATTCTTTTCCACTCCTTAATTGAATAGCCTTAAGTTGTTCCTTGTTTTGATCTTTTCGATTGATCTCCACATTGCTTGGAAGTGTTCCAGAAGGTCTATTATTAAGTGCAGTGAAAATATATCCTAATTGATTTTTAATATTTTTCATAGCAACACCTTGAGCTTGTAATTGATTTCCTATATTCAGAATCATTTCTTCAGTAGACAACTTCTTATCCATAAATTGTGGGTTACTATTGAATCCAGGGGGATAAGATGGTCTAAAATTAGGATTTCCTTGATTGTTCGAATTTCCAATTAGATTCATAGAATTGTTAGCCCAGTGCGGGTTAACATTAGCATTGTTATTATTTCAATTGAAATTTGGGTGATTCTTCCAACCAAGATTATAATAATTCGAATAAGGATTGTTAGGTCTATTAATAACATTTAAAGTCTCATAAGGCGTTTGAGATTCTGTTATCTGTCCAAATGAATTTTCCTCCAACACTTGAGGTGGTTGAGAATAATTCATTCCATATTGATCTATTTTTTTAGAAAGGGCTGCAATTTGAGAAACTACCATAGTCATCATATATGAATCATGAACACTAGCTATTTTCTTAGGATTTACCCGTTCAGAGGGCCATTGAAAATTATTAGTATCCATTTCTTTAATTAATGTGTATGCTTCATCAAAAGGTTTTGACATTAATGATCCACCAGCAATAACATCTATAATAGATCTTATTGATCCCACTAATCCATTATAAAATGTTTGAATTATTAACCAATCTGGTAGAGCATGATGTGGGCACTTCCTAAGAAGATCTTTAAATTCTCCCAAGCTTCATATATTGTCTCTCCTTTAAACTGACAAAAAGATGTAATATCATTTCTTAACTTAGAAGTCTTTGATGGAGGGAAATATTTTGATAGAAACTTTTGAGATAACTCTCCCCAAGTTCTAATAGATCTAGGTGCTAACGAGTTTAACCACGCCTTAGTTTTATCCCTTAACGAGAAATGAAAAAGTCTAAGTCTGACAGCGTCTCTAGACACTCCATCGTATTTAAAAGTAGCACACAGTTCTAAAAAACTAGCGAGATGTAAATTTGGATCCGCATTAGGTGTTCCAAGGAATTGATTATTTTGCACAATTTGGATAATATCAAGTTTAAGTTCAAATGAATTAGCAGCAACATCAGGATTTTGAATAGTTATATGAATTTCATCTGCTGTTGGGTCAGCATAATCTCTTAAAGATCTTGGCAAATTTCCAATATCATTTCTCTGAGAGGGACTTGGTTTGGGAGAGGTATGATGACAAAGGGAAAGTTAGGGATTAGTTTTGGTGAGGGAAAATGAGAAAGGGAAGGCTGAGGTTTTGTTTTGGGTGAAAGGTGAGAACAAGAGAAGGAGATGGGTCAGCCATGGTAGAGAAATAGAGGAAAAAAAAACATCACACTCCGTAGACTATATCATGCAAAATAAATTTAAAAAATAATTGGGGTGAGAAATTATACCATTCTAGTGGATGCCATGGATTAGGGACTCTCCTTGCTTTCATAGCCTTGCTTGCCCCCTAGGTAGTCTCGAGTTTGATGTGAGAAGAAAGGAGAATGGAAGGACGTGCTCCCTATTTGTGGGTGGAAGGGAGAGAGGGGAGGATAGAAGACAAGAGGTGGATTTACGAGTTTGGTTGATGAATGTTGGAAAGAGAGAATGGCGGATTGGTTGGATGAGAGGGGAAATTAAATGTTTATTTTGGAGAGAAAAGGAGAGGGAATGGATGGAGGGATGGGTAAGTTAAAAATATTAATTTGTAGGGGAAATTTGAATTAAAAAAAAGAGTAGCTATGGTGGTCAGGGTAAAAAGTATAATTGAACATCATTTTGAAGAGGATAAAGAAAGGAATCCAATGATTCAATCCACTTTGAAAAGGAGGTCTTTAGGATAAGATATGCCAAGCTGAAGTGGCTAGGTGATTATGGCGGTCATGATAAAAAAATATTTGACTTAGGCGTATTTGCTAGAGAAAAATATAAAGAATTCAGTGGTGCAATTGCATTGAGTCAAAGTGGGCGTAAACCCTAGGAGAGAGAAAACTTGGTGGACTTTGTAGTGGAACTTTTGATAGCTTTAATAGGTTAAATTAAGTTTTAGTATATTATGTTTGGTTGAAGACTGATTTCATTTTGAGTCGATTATTTGTATTTATACTTTTTATTTTTGAAATTATCATTTCCTCTCGCCAGATTATTGTCAGATCAATAAGCCTCCACATGGAGTTAAATTTGACTACAGAGAGGTTCATTTCAAAGATTTTGACAATATGAATGTACCATCTGAGTTCATTTAAAAAGATAATGATTCGTTGAAAAAATTTTTTGTGGGGCCATTTTTCATTCATGTAAACCTTAAGTGAAAATTTTTACTTAAAAAACGTTGTTCGGTAAGTCCTAAATTAGTTTGTATACTCGTTATACGTGATTACGATTATTATGCAACTTACAAAATATAATTTTGATAAGTGGATTGACCAGTGGAGAAAAGTATAATTATTAGAGTCCACAGAGGACTATTCAAGCATAAAAATTTGAGATAAAAAATTTTACGTAAAACTTTTATCAAACATTAGTCGACTTGTTTGCATAGTCCTTATATGTAATAATAAGCATCATGCAACTTCCGAAAGAAAGTTTCACGCCTTACGATACTCTAGAAAAGAAAACAATAATTTCAGGATGTTCGTTGGATAAATACTGATTTAAGGTCAATTTTAGTTTTTAGTTAAAGTTGATTATTTTTTAGTTTATTCCGTTTTAGTTGATTTCAATTTTTTTTTAAAATTGGATTCTAGTTTTATTGAATTAGGGTAGAGCTCAAGATTCACATTAAGCGAGGCTCAACTATAAACATGTCAGGGAAGATGGCTAGCTAAACAATATGGTCAACACTCGCTTCCAAGATATAACATTGTTGGAATATTATATTATAATCATGTTTCATTAACCCTACAAGCACTCCCAAACATTTAGATTTTCCTAAAATGATTACAAGTACTAATGACAATATGCATGTTCCACTAAGCTCTTATGTTTTGACATAGTTATGCTTCCAGTCTTCCTTTTATGGTCTTATATTACAACTAAATTTAACAATCCAAATGAATAGTTTGAATGTCAATTAAAATAGAAACGTTAAAACAATAATTTTGAATATTTATTAGTTTAAAAAGTCGAGCATGGATTTCTCTAAATTTTAAGAAGTACCAATCCAAGAGAGTGAAAACTAAGTGCTAGTGATTTGAAATGAAAACTTGAATTGCATTGATGAAACTAAATCAAATTTTAAAGATAAAAGATTAAATATCCAGATAGATAAAAATCCTTGTCTCATTACTTAATCGCCACCCCCCATCTCCTCCTTGTTTGAAAACACACCCTCTCACTAACACACAAATAAGAGAAAATCATCACTCTCTATCACATCCTAACATTGATCCACCCTCAACTATTTTCTTAACTCACAAGTGGGCTTCCAAAGCGTCCATCCCATCTTCAATTGGTGAATTTTTCTCCCATGCATTCGGCTGGACCATCATCAAACTGCCTAACCATCCCATGTCAGCGTAGAGCACCGAACACTAGTCATGTAATAGTGCTCTCTAGGAGCTGAAGCACGAGGATTTTTGTGGCATAGTGTTGTGCTCTAGGGTTATTGGCTAGAAAATGCCAACTTCGGCCTTTGATGAGCCCAATTTATGGTGCTACTGCTCACAACTATGACGTCAAGGCACTTCTTTATGGTGCTGAAGTGCTAGTCTTCAAATTATAATATATCTTCATACAAGATAAGTTCTTCAATTTAAATTTCACAGGTACACAACCTACATAACTGAGAAAAACATAAAAATGACACAAATAGTAACATTATATTGTAGCATCATATTTTACACATATCATCTGAGAAATCAATTCTCCCTCCTTGGGACATGACATCTGGCACTTCGGCATTTTTGACAAAGAGACATTGATAGACTGATTAGCTCGGCAGGATAGCCCCACAAAATGATATTGGTGGGCTTGTTTTATGAGCAAAAGGAGTGGGCCAAGCTTTTATGACGGAGAGCAGGCCCCAAAGGTCTTCAGGATGGCCATTTACAACAATTTCGCCCAGGAAGTTTTGCTAATACTATCAGCAACTAAGATGGCAAATATATATATATATATATATATATATATATATGGAGAAGACTGATCGACGGGCTGGAACTCGCCAATCAACCCTTAATCGTACTAACTCCCGCCAGGTGCCGGAGTCGACGCGGTGTGCAAATAAGTTAGACTACTACGTGCCTTAAGGAGACACTCGCACCAAGTAGAAATTCAAACCCGGACCCGAGGGACTCGCGACCTTCAGAAGTAGCTCGCTCTACCAACATGCCACGAACGTGCACACGAACTATATATATATATATATATATATATATATATATATATATATATATATATATATATATATATATATATATATATATATATATATATATAAGTAATATTTCAATTGATTTTGTTCAAAATTTGCTTGTGTTTGAAAACACTTGTGAATAGTGTGTTTCTCTTCGGCTCAATTTACATATTCTTATTCGTATCTAGCTCGAAATTGACTCATTTAAACTAATGAGAAAAATAATGTGCTGAGTTAGGATTTAAATCTGCACCAATATTGTGTAATAGAAGGCTTTGAACCACCTGACCACATTTAGCTATTATGATATATAACTTAGATATAAGAATGTAATATACTATTACATAAATAGTATACATAAGTTTCTTATTTAGAGTTAATTGACAATGGTGTTGTTCAAGTTTGATTCGTTTATAATTTGAGCGTAAGAAATTTATTTGTGCTCGACTTGCTTGCTTAACGAAGATAATGAAAAACGAGCTTTTTTGATAGCCCGACACCAATTCAATATATTATAATGTGGTTGATTCAAAAAGTTGAAGCAATAATAAGTATATATATATTTTGCTTGTATTTTAATTTTTTATTAAAATATATTTTGTTGTTAAAATTATTTTCAAAGACACTCAAGATATTTTTTAGATGTTTTGAATATTTTAAAAAATAATTTGTTTTCTTTTTAAAAATAAAAATTAAATAAGTTAAAATTATAGTAATCAAACGCGTTTTATAAAATAAAAAATAAGAAAATAAAAGGGTGCCATGCACAATCTGATTTTGTTGGGTTATTGGATTTCTCCTTGGGGCAGTACTTGGGCTGTTTATTATTCGGCCTGATTGGCCCAAATTTTCTCTTCCCATCAACGCTCAGCCCAGTTGGCGGAATAGTATCTACAAAGCTAACGCAATTAATTTAAATTTATAAAGAAATAAATAGTGCATTTACATAATATCTATGTATTTACATTATGAAAATTTAACTCTGCTTTTTAAATTCATTCCATCCTTTTATATCACATAAAAATGCCAATATTTTAAAAAAATACATATATATATATATATATATATATATATATATATATATATATATATATATATATATATATATATATATATATATATATATATATATAGGTATGTAATTAAAGTTTGAATTAAGTGATATATAAGCAAATCTTTCAAAAATGAATAATCATCTACAGAACGATTATTTATTTAAAATTTTAATATAGTTATGAATAAGCGATACAATTGAAGATGTTAAATTATAAATTGCTTTGAATAATAGAAAGATAAATATCACAGTAAAAGAGAAACCGCATGAAGTGGGCCTACAACCTAATATTTGATTACTTCTAGGGCTTTAATCAGGCCGTGTCGAACTTTCATAAGTATATTCGAGATTGGGTTGCTTGAATTTTTTTTAATACTCGAATGATTTGTGCTTGGTTTATTATATTAATTAAACGGGCATGTCTCAGCACGATAGAACTATGGAAAGAGAATAGACGGGCCGAAGGCCCGAGACCGGGACTATTGAGTGTGGAGCGAACTATGATTCATAAATGAGGAAAAAAAGTAATAATATTTAATATTATATCATTAATTTGAATTATATGATTAATAAACAGATATTATATATTTATATAATGATTAACTAAATAATATTAAAAGTGTGGTTGATTAATATATTGGATAATGATGTATTAATTATTAAAGTTGGTTAATTAATAAATAAATTATAATAATAAAAGATTTTGTTGGTGAACATAAATAAACCAATGAATTAATTTGTGAACATAAATAAAAAAGTTAGATCATGTTCTTGTTCATTTGACCTTTTGAGTTTTTAAGAAACACTCAGGTTTATTTATTTAATAATTTAAATAAACATGTCAAGCATTAATCAAGTTGAGTTAGAGTTGTTTAGCAAATGTATTTGTTCATTTACCCTCCTAATTACTTCAAACCGATTGAGGGGACTCTAAGGATTAATTTTGTTTCTTATTTTTTAATCTATATTTTAACTTGAAAGAAAATAATATTTTTTTTAAATGTTGAAAGCACATAAAACTTTATCTTTAATGCATTTGAAACAAAATAATTGCTTTTAAGAATAAAAAGAAAACATGTAAAAAGTATGTATATTAAGTGCGCGCGCACTCACACAAACAATTGAACTACTTAAATTAGCTATATATGTCCAGAAAGAATATGTAATTTATGAAAATACAGTTTAGTATAGGCTTAGACTTCGCTTATAACAACAACAACAACAACAAAGCCTTAATCCCGCTAAGTGGGGTCGGTTACAATCATTTTTTTCTCCATTGCATCCTATTTAGTGTCATATTTTTATTTAATTCTAATAAATTAAGATACTTTTTTATACATAAGCCTATATCTTCCAAGATCCACCTCTGTCTTTCGTAATATAAATCGAATTTAAAACATCTACTCTCCTAATCAGATCATCAGATGGTCAATGTTAAATGTGGCCAAGCCATCTAAGGCGACTCTCTCTAATTTTGTTCGTCACTGGAGCTATACCAACACTATCACAGATATAATCATCTAAGTGTAAAGCCACCCAACCACCTAATCATTCTCATCTTGACAACACTTTAACTTAGAACTATGCTTCTCTTTTAAAAGCCAACATTCAGTACCAAAGAGCATTACAAGTCTCAACACCATCTTATAAAATTTTTCTTTCAGTCTAAACGGTACTTTTCTATCACACAATAGGCCCGAAGCATTCCTGCACTTCAACCAACTAACTTGAATTCTACAATTAACATCCCCATCTATATCACCATCGCTTTGAAAAATAGACCCGTGATTTCTAAATCGTTCACATCTTTTAATAATTCGATCACACAAAGTTACACTTCTGTCATTAGAGCTGCTATTACTAAAATTACATTCCATGTAATCAATTTTAGTTCCACTCAAATGAAGGCCTTTAGACTCCAATTTCAACATCCATAATTCAAGTTTTTCTTGGGCTTTTTCTCTCGTCTTAACCATGATAAGGATATCATCAGCAAAAAGCATTCACCATGGTACATCCTCCTATAAATGTCTAATAAGACAGTCTATAACTAGAGCAAAAAGATATGTGCTTAAGACCGATCCCAGATGTAATCCAATAGAAATAGGAGAATATTTGGTCAACCTCCTTCTGTTCGAACACAAGTAACAACTCGAGTGTACATATCTTTAATGACTTGAATATACGTCATATCAACAACTTTCTTCTCAAGAACTCTCCAAAGGATATCTCATGGAATCTTATTGAGATTTTTCTAAATCAAGAAAAATAAAATGTAGATCCTTTTTATTATCTCTATACTTCTCCACAAATCCTCTTAATAAATGTATAACATCCATATTAGAATTGCCCGACATAAATCCAAATTGTTTATGAGAAATCTTGGTAATGCGTCTTAATCTGTGTTCAATTAGCCTCTCCCACAATTTTAAATTATTACACATGCATTTTATTCCTTTATAATTTGCACACTCTTGTGCATCCCCTTTATTCTTAAAAATAGGGACCGAAATACTCTTCCTCCACTCCTTTAGCATTTTTTTTAGTTTTTTAAATAATATTAAAAGATATAGTAAGCCAAGAAACTCCCAAATCTCCTAAATATTTCGAAACTTTAGTTGGAGCCTATATTTAAGCCTACTTGAGGAGCATAAGCACTTCAATATTAAAAATTTTAGTAGAGATGATAATCTTAATTACTATAATTCTATCTCCAACTATATTAATTTTTACAACATTATCTTTCAAACTCTTATTTATAGTTACACCTACACCATTTCTAGTGTGACTCTTACCAGAATACTAAAGTTTAAGACCTAAGTTATCAAACTTCTTGGCTTTTTATCCAACCCATTTAGTTTCTTAAATAGATAAGGTATTTATTATTCTATGAATCATAATATATACTAATTCCATTATTTACCATTGAGAGTAACTAGATTCCAATATCCTATCCTAATATTAGTCCATGGACTAACTTATTTACCTGCATCCATTTGTAATGTGGGAATGCTTGCTTATTTGATATCACACCCGGTGCCTATATAGTGGCCCTTACACACTTTCCAATGTATTCAAGCCATACAGCGTGTCGCTTCTAGGGGATGCCGTAACACTTACACAATGATTAAAAGGATTCATGTCATGATTTATTTGAAAAGTTTTACGCTGGCTGTCTACTACCTAACACAACCCTTCACTTTTCACATTTGGGCTTGGTACTGGCAATGGCAGTGTTAGACATAAAACTAAACTTGATAAAATAAAATTAATAATGATTTTTTTTTATCAAAAAAAAAGTTGTTGATCAAATTTATTTTAAAATTTAGTACAAATCAAAAGAACATTCGGGCCACACATTAACCTGAAGATAAGTTCAGGGTCTATTTGGGGCAACAACACCGCTGTAATGCATGTTCGTGCTGCCTTATGTTTCTGTTTGAGACAGTATGCGGCCTGGAATTTTTTACGTTGGAGCCGCCTCTTATTAGCATTATGTTTTCGTCATTTTCTCTCTATGTTAAGTAATTTCCCTTACATGTTCCCTTAACTCTCCCAGCTTTATCCCGTTAGTCTCTTATAGATCCCTCAAGTTTTTTCGATTTGGTTTCTTTTCAATCTTCTTATTTCTGATCATGCTTCATTGCAAGTATGACTAAAGCTTATTGTCTTCCCTCATCTCGATCGCGTGTGTTCTTCTATCTTCTATCTTGTGGTTCAGGTTTTATTTTCTCTTAGATTTATGCATTTCTCAATTTCCCTCTCCAACATATTGGGCCTAGTGTCTGCATAGTTGAGGTTTGCTAAAATATGACATGATGAGCATGGTGCTCTATTTCTTCTTTATTGGTTTAATTGTTTGTGATTAACATATATGCAAGATTTTAGATTCCTTTGGTTTCTATAGTATGTCGAAATATGAATTGATGAGCATGGGAGGCTTATGGGTTCTCCTTCTATGTGTGGTCAAGTGTATTTGATTATGAAATCTATGTGAGTTTCCTCGATTTCTTTGGTTCTTTGATATGTTGATGTTATTATAATTTTTACTATCGTGTCATTCTTTATTATGTGATGTATAACTCTTTATGTAATGTAACAATTAACTTATGACTTTTCTTGAACCACAAAAATTCATTTTTGTTGTTTTATTTTAATTATTTCTGAAAATGTAGACTTATAATTAACACAAGTATAAAAAGGCACTACATATTTTTCCTCAAAAGTAACTACAACTCAACTCATCATGAAACCAAGGGGAGTCCTATTTTGGATCCTCCATATGTTGTTCCCGGTCCCCTAGCCAAAGTCTAAGGGCTTGGGGACCACCCACATGAGTTTCCAAAAGGGTAGAAGAAGGAGGTTAGTGGTGACTAATATTAGGGTTTGGGATTGGATGCAATTGATGAGTTAAGGTATGTGTGTGAGTGAGACCAAGACCAGACCACCTAGGGTTATCCCTAAGGCCTAACAGTCATATGGGGACTCCTCTTGAGCTCTCTCATGTTGGCTTCATCCTACTAAGTGCTAGAGGTCAAAACCATACATGTGGAACTCCAAGAAGAGTAAAGCGGTGTTTAGAATTTCTAAGGGAAAGAATCCATCACTATTCCTCTAGAACAGCCAACAGGAAAGTCCTATGACTAGATCCTAGGCTTATATGGAGGAAAGACTAGACCTTTAAAAAAGTGAGGTCAACAATATGTATGTTGACTGATGCACCAAAATATATACTATTTTTGCTATATAATTTTTCTCGTTTTTGGTGATATTGCACTTTAAAGAAATGTATTTTTTATGATTTGCTGCAGGTATGACGATTTTAGGTGATTAGAGCGAAAAGAAGCGAAAAAGAACGAATTCAGAGAAAAAAGGAGCAAAAATGAGAGAAAAACATATGGCGCCGCCGACACCAGGATGGGTGCCGCCAGCGCTATTTCTAGAGAGCTTGGCAATATTTGGACAATAGATCGTCGGCGGTGCCCAAGAGTTTTGGCGACTTTTTGAAGGGATGCCTATGAAAACTCTTGGGATTTTGTTTCTTACTTATAAGTAACTATTTTTGGACGAAATGTAGTGTGATTTTGATGTGTGTCTTGTGTATTTTAGAGAGTCTAGTGTTTTTTTAGTGTTAGGTCTTAGGAGAGAAGAGTGTAGAAGTGACAATTTGAGAGGAATTCTTCTCTAAGGAGTGAAGGAGGTGAGAGAGTGCTTCTTCCATTCCATTCTAAAGAGGGAATTAAGTGTTGCAAAGAAGAGAGAAAATGATTCAAAGAAACTTCAAGGGAATTGCATTGTGGAAGAGAAAGAGATAAGTTGTATTTTCTTTTATGGTTTGTATGAATTTTCTTTTATATATATAATCCATGTTTTATTATATCTTCTTCATGAATTCTGAGTAGTCTCCTTTGTCTTTCTTCTTGCATAGAGATGTGATGATGTGTTAATGTGGATTTGAAGTGCTTTTAATGAATTGAAGAAATTGTCATGGTTTTTCATTTCGAACTTAATTTACTTTTCGATCTGGCCAATTAAATTGTTAAAATATGTTGTTGAACATTAACTCTGAAAGGATTTAGTGTTCTACAACAATAATGAAGAATCCATTCAATTTCCATGGATGAATTGCGTAGTTCATGGGAATTGAGTGCAAATAAATAGGGAAATGTGTTTTGATGGACTTCAAATTGGAGGTTTCAGGGTGACAGGCTGAGATCCCTAATTTGATCCTAAGATTAGTAACTATACTCGAAGGTTAGCTTTCAGGAGGGTGTGTGGGAGCTCCGTAGTGAGAGCCGATATCCTCCCAGCCTAGCCTTAGATTTAGTGACTAAACTTAGGATATATCAATGTTCTTTTCATTCTTGGAAGAGGGGGTACTCTTTTAATGGTACAAAAACATTTATGTTCCTATTTGACAAAATACCATAGATAATAATTCCATATCATCTACACATCATATTCTCGTTGCAAGAGGAAATATACTTTTCTTACATATCAAAACCTTTCAAATATATAGCTTAGTGTCTGTCTGTTGATTAATTCTGTTTTAAAAGATATTAGAAGTAATTGTAGTTTGTTTAATTTTTATTGTTTTCTGCATCTTGGTAGTAGAAGTAAACATTAAACTTTAGTTGCAATTTGAGTATCAGATTTCAGTACTACATTACCTACTGTGAAACTCTCTCTTTCTTTTTACTTCGTTACTTCTCTGTGGGATCGATAATCAGGACTCCATTAGAGCCCTGATTACTTAATACAATACGTATACTTGCGTTGAATGCTTGGACTTTACAAAATCATTATCCATATATATAAATTTGAGTTCATAAATTCTTGCAATATAAAAGTCCTCCCGCATCATTGACACATTTTCCTTTGCCTTCAGTGGAGCCTCACCATATGGAACAGTTTCGATAAACCAACAGCTTGGGAGAAAAGCTAAGAAGAACTGCTACTTCCAATCCTTCAACTTATATTCCAGCCCCAATTGCTGGAACTTATCAGGCGATAAAAATTGTACCAACTTGTTTGGTACAACCTAAAACGAAAATAAGTAATTAAATAGATTTATCAACCAAGGGATCCCTTGCTATAAAAAAATAACGTGACAAAATTTATAATGGATGAGATGGAATTTAGATTAACCTACATTGAGATAACCCTTTAGTTGGAGAAACGAAGCATAACTCAATACAAAACAAAAGGCAGAAGCCAATTCAGAATTAATCCTTAAAAAAAAATGGTCTCCTCCGTATAGGGTGGTCACTCGTTGAAAAAAAAAGCTTGATAAAAGAATAAAAAATATGGTTATGTTGTAATGAGTCTACTTGCTCTCTAGTCATTCATGACAAGTCATTTATGACTTGCGATCAAAAGTCCTGCAGAGAATACCTTGCCGCCATCGAGCTACCATTGTGACGGAACACCAAAGTTTGAGAGAGCAAGCCAAGAGAAAGCAAACGAGGCATGCCCCCTATCTCACCTTCCCTTAAATATATAGAAGGGCAAAGGAAGTTCAACCATCTTGCAAGGATAAAATTGGAAATGAATAGCCACTTTCATAAGGGGCCATCAATAAGATTAAAATGACAGAAAAAATGAAAAGAAATATCTTTACCAAAATAACACTTATATTACAAGAAAAAACTTAGAATTATGTTCAAGGAAGTGAAGTATTTCATGAGAAAGTCTGACGCCACTTCAATCGAGCAGGCGCCAACCAAAGTAGTCTCTTATACACGATTTCTCCCCTTCAGCTAAGCTGATTCAACTGATTTGATTGTAGCCTGTGCCTGATGAATTTGAGACTTCTTTTATATATGTGAATGCTCCTAGCGGAGAGCTATCACTATTTTTTCCACCTTCACCATTCAAGTCAATAACTTGTGTATCTCCCCATCTCACCAAATCACAGCTGATCGAATGAATGAATGTTCAATCACATCCAAACAATGAACCAATGAATAATGGAACATCTAGAAACCATCTCTATCTTCCTCGCAGGTCTCAAAAAGAAGTGGAGGGTCATCGGGGTAGTCAACCCCACTATCCTTGCTATAGAGTCAAACGCTCTAAACTAACATACGATTTGCGCTCATATGAAGTTTGATCGGACACTTGTTTGGACTTGGGTGAACTTGAACATCATCGTCACAAATAAAAAAAAGACTTGAACCAGAACCTAAGGAATATACTCCATAAGATAAGACAAAAGTCCCTCATACCTTGTAATCAAATCAATTTAGGCACTATAAGCTCGCCAGGGAGCACTTGTGGATGCAGTGGAAGCACACATGAATCTATTTGAGTATTCCAACTAGTAGGGGGATTTTGCACTATAACAGTTTGCCGAACAGTCAGATAAGGGACCAAGCCAGCTAATTGAATATTTTTTAGTGTTACATTGGGGAGCAAATCAAATGAGTCGACCAATCTGATAGTTGGAGGCTCATTCTCTTCACTATAACTTTGTTTCTCCTTTGACTACCTGGGCGATACCATATTTTCTCCTTTGCAAATATGGAATTAATCAGGTTTCTTGTAAGGACATTGGCTTGAGACTTCATAAGCTTGTCCACTTTCACACCAAAGGCACAAGAGATCGAGACAAACAATGAAAAGTGTAGAATGAAGTAGGCATGGGAAGGTATCCTATCGTTAGGGGTGTAAACGAACCGAACACAAACGAACAGAGCTTCTGTTTGTGTTCGATCCGTTTGAAATTTAGTTTGTTTGAAATAAGCTCGTGTTCGAAATTGTTCGTGAAGTCAATGTTCGTGTTCGTTTCTTAACGAACAAGTCGAACACGAGCCGAACACGAGCTGTTTGCGAACGACGAGCCAATTTGACAGCCCTAATATTAATATATATAAATAATATATTATATTAATTATATAACTTATATTATATAAATATATAATATCTATATTAGTATATTACTAATATAATATATTAATATATTATTATTATTATTTTATTATATATTATAATTTATAAAATTTAATTTTTTAAAATATCAAATTTTTTATATATAATTATTTTAAATTATTTTATATTTCAAACAATAACGATTTGAACACAAACGAACGCATAAATGTTTGTGTTTGATTTTTTTTTTTAACTAACTGAACGAAAAAAATTTGTTCGTGTTCGTCTCGTTTACTTATCAAACGAATCGAACACGAACTACTTAACGAACAGAACACGAACTGTTCGCGATCAACGAGCTTTTTTTACAGCCCTACATATCGCCCTATTTATAGGAGTCAGTGTCTCCGAAATCAAGAAAGTGTAATAATTTAGTATTTAATTAAAATTGAATGATCTACTTTTTGAATTTAACTATCTTATTCTTATTAGAGCACTGATTTCAAGAAGAAAAAGATTTGGGGAACCAAAATTTGTCCACCTAAAATGTGTCTGTACTAATCTCACAAGGATCCAATGATCCAAAAGAAAGAAACACAACAAAGAAAGATCCCTTGAAATAAGATTGGGAGAACCATCGAGCTGACCAGACTACAAAAACCAAATAAAAAGTTGATGGGAGAATGACCAATTGATGCCGAAAAGCAACTCAGTTGGGAACGCATTAGAAGGATGTCTAAGTCTTCAACCCAGAGGAAGCCGACCCAATAAAGAGATCACGGGAGGGACAACTTGATTTAACGGTCCAATAGTCCAACGAATATCATCAGTCAACCACAAAGGCCAAAAAAATTTTTGGTGGAGAGAATTGATGAGAATAGCCAAGCCAACTCAGACAAGATGACTGAGCTAAGCCAGCCGAGCCAAGCCAACTCAAATAAGCCGACCGAGCCAAAAAAAAAAAAAAGACCACAATATTAGTAGTCAAACATCAATTGCTAAAAATATCCCAATGTAGGCCCATCCTAATAGAGGCAAAAGTGTGATGTTACTGTTGTGATAAATCCCCTATAAATAGGAGAAGAATTTATTAAAGAGAGGTTTCTCTTGTATATAGAAATCACTCTCCATCTCTCTATATATTTTTCCGCTCTTCTCTCAAGTTCTATCTCTTAGGTGCACTTCACAAATATTTTTGGATTCAATATAAAAATTAAAATTTTCTAATCTGGGATTTACGACACATATGCAAGTCTAAAGTTAGACTTTAAACATTGTGTAATTGAAAAAAAAAAAAACAATAATTTTATATTATTAAATAATATTTTCGATTTAGAGCGTAACGTAATGTATTTTGGTGGCCATAGTTTTAATCTTTTCATTTTACTTTTACTTGATTTGCTAAGTTTATATTTCAAATAAATGTTTTTATTGCCCCAAATCACATCATATACGTCACAGAAGCAACAACACCGAAGGCTCAAGAATTGACACAATTTTATAATTTTCAGGATTCGAATTTAGACTTAATTAATTAATAAATTAATTTAATCATTAATCACATTTTTCTTAACTAATTAAAATTTATTTAAATTAAAAAAAATTGCCAGCTACGATTAAAATGACACAATTATATATTTAATTTGCAGCAATTTTAAATGGCAGTCCCATTTAATCTATTGGTTATCAGCCGATGACTAATTGGGCTCTAAAAACTGCCCAGGCTTTTATTATTATTTAAAACATAATAAATGATTTATTATATTTCATGATTCCAATTTGTGATGGCCCGCCCAGCTAATTGCAGTTTTGCTTATTCATTGAACGATATAATTTTATTATTTTGTTGAAAAATAATGACATTTCCTGCAAATCCGGAAAATCTATTAATAGAGAAGGAAGAAAAATAGAAGGCAAATAATTGAAGGCAGAGAAAATGCAGGGAAAGACCTTTCTCTAATTTTTTTTCCCAAGTGCCTGTTATCTCTAAAAAATAGACAAAATACAAATCTTAAGTTCTGAGAACTTTAATAATACGGCATAATATGCGTTCACATTTGAATTGTCCGCTTTCAAAAGACATAATATTATTTAGAAATTTGGCCCTTTTCCTTGATTTCATATTAATTAATTAACAAAAGAAAAATGAAATAAACTCTTTCCATTATCCAACTAGGATGCAATTTAATTATTCAAGCTTACATGTTGGAGTAGTTGAAGTTGGTAAAACATTGCTATATCATAATAGAATAATAGTTTATATATATATATATATATATATATATATATATATATATATATATATATATATATATATATATATATATATATATATAATGGATAATTTATTTTAAATCATCCGCGTCTCTCAATATGCATAGAATAATAATTTCTTCCTTTATCACAATTCGAATATCAAAATGATCTAATTTCTCTTCTTTATTTTAGTAGACCATTCAAATATTTTCAATTGTTTCGTTCAAAATTGATCGTTAAATTGGTTGCATAAAAATGTGTGTGATACACAAATACAAAAATATGCCAATGTGTATTATGAGGAGATCAGATGGTCCAAAATGGAGGAAGTATGACAAATGTGGGCTCACCAATAAAAGACCAGATTACCCACTTATTTGATGGCTGTTGCCATCCAAGCCAAAGCTGAAGGCCGGCCCAATTAGAGAATGAAAAAATGAATGACCGAACAAGCTAAATATAAACCAATTAGAATAATAATAATAAAAAAAGATAAGGATCCAAGATAACCACTACAAGAAAGTCGAACAAAGAAATCAACATACCTTCCTGTAGATCCAACCTGAGGAAAGAATCAAGTTTCTCACTATCACCAATTGTCCCACAGAAACCCTCGAGGCTCTTCACCGTTGTCTAAGAATTGGCAATGCAACATAGTCTTATTATCATCATACAAGTTCTCTTTGTTGAGGAACGAGCTACCTACCAGGTTACTGTGATTCACCCTTTTCTTGATAGGCTAGACTTATTCAGTCGACATGAGCTCCCCATCCAAAGATCAAGGGTCGACGGTGACTAGATCAATCGATAGAAAAAGACTTGGGGATTGAGGTTGGAAGTTGGTTGGTTTGAGCTTAGGAGGGCTGGAGGAAGCTCTGGAAGCAATTGGGCAGAATTTCTCCGAGATAATTTTGCATCTCCTTGTTTGTCCGTGAAGAGGGTGAGATTAAATAAACATGGCTGGGGTGGAGCTCATGGCTTAAATTCGGGCGCAATTAGCTTCCTAGGTGGAGGCAGAAACACACCATTAACCAATTGGAGTTGGACATAGGTTGGGCCAATTTGGGTGGGTGGCTCTCAGTATTTGGCTCCTCTGGTGACTAGGCCGGCCGACTAGGCCAGGGGTGGTGCTCAGGTGGTCAGGTGAGCCAGTGGGGAGTCTTAATGGTGATTAATGGGCTTTGGGAAAGCTTTGGGCAAAGAAATATATGATTTGGCCATTAAGGAAGGATATCCCCTAAATTAAGGGTCCCTTTGTCCATGGATCATGTAGGCTTGTCCCTAGGGCTCACATCTTGGCTGTGGTGGCCTTGGCTTGGCCAAATTGGGTTGGTTTGTTTAATTTGGGTCATGGGTTCAATTTGAGTTAACATGGATCAATGTTGGGCTAGCTTGGGTTTGAGCTTGGATTGGGTCAAATTGATTGAGCACTATAGTGTGTATGATTGTCATGAAGCATTTGGAGAAGGATTAGAGTGGTTTTGAATTTGTTTGGGAGGTAAATTTTAGGGAATTTGGACATTTAGTCAAATTGGGTTAACATGGGTTTGGCTTGGGTTTAGGTTAGGCTAGAGCTTGGCTAGGGTTCTATTGGTGGTTCAAATTGATGTAGAGGAATGTCATGAAGTGTTTTAAATAAGAAATGGGTGGAAATTTTTGGATTAGGGGATTCAATTTGGTGGAATTTGGTCATGTAGCACATTTGGATAAAATTTGGGGAATTTAACTTCGGTTGGATTTGGGTGAGATTTGAACTCAAATGTGGGTGAATTGGTGAATCAATTTGGTGTGTAGAAATGTTATGAAGAGTTTAAGATTAAAATATGGAGAAATTAACTTGGCTAAGGGGTTCAATTTGGGGGATTTAGGTCATTTGGCCAAAATTGGGGATTTTAATTGGGGAACAATTCAGTGAACCCATTAAAAAATTTAAACAACCAGAGAAACAAAAACTATAATCCTTCTTATTCTCTAGGTTTTAGTAGTAACCCATAAATTAAGGAAAAGAATTATCAATGGAAGAATTAATCTTAAATATGGGTAATCAATTTCAAACTTAAGGTAATCAATTACAAACTCAGGAAGTTGCAATTAAAAACAATGAAAATCAATTAAGACATATTTTTGCTGAGCTTAATAATAGACCTTTAGGAACACTTCCCAGTAATGTTGAGATCAATCCAAAAGATCAAAATAAAGAAGAAATTAAGACTATACAGTTAAGGAGTGGAAAATAATTAGAAACTAGAGTGCAAAAAGAAATTGAAACTAAGAAAGAGAAGGTGGAAATTTAAAAAATGTAATGATAATATTTATTCATAATTAGAAGATTTGCTTAAAATAAAGAAAATTACTGTAGAAAAACCACCACCCCCGTTTCCTCAAAGATTAAAAATAAAATAAAGATAACTGATTAACAAAATTTTTAAATATTCTTAAAAAAATAACAGTAAATATTCCCTTTGTTGAAGCCATAGAACAAATGCTTGATTATGTGAAGTTTATGAAGAATATACTTAATAAGAAAAGGAAGTTTATAGATCATGAGACTAAGCACTTAGCAAAGAGTATAGTGCTATTATTTGAAAAAGCTTTCCGAAAAACTTAAAGATCCTGGTAGTTTCACTATTCCTTGTGCTATAGGTGAAAAACTTTTCGGAAGAGACTTATGTGATTTAAGAGCTAGTATTAACCTCATGCCTTTATCAACTTTTAAAAGATTGGGAATATGAGAAATTTCCCCTACTTTTGTAACTCTTTAGTTGGCTGATTGTTCTATTACTTATCCTAAAGGAGTTGTAGAAGATGTACTAGTAAAGGTTGATAAATTTATCTTTCTTACAAATTTTATTATTTTAAATATGGAGGAAGATAAAGAAATTCCTATTATTTTGGGAAGACCATTCATTGCTACTAAAAGAGCTATGATAGACGTTCAAAAAGGAGAATTAACTATGAGAGTTAATGATCAAGAGGTAACATTTAATATTTTAAAATCAATGAAATATCCTTCAACATAAAAAAATGATGTATGCTTTCGAATGGAAATTTGTGATTATTTAAGAGATGATCATTTTAAGGAAATGTTTGAAGAGAAAATAAAATATAAAGATTTGAAATATGAGGATGATAATGAAATAGAAGATGATTTTGATGAGATGAATAATGAAGACCTAGATTATATTCAGAAAATGTTTGAAATGTTGGACACTACAGAAAGTGATAATAAAAGTTTAATTCCATCTATCATAAAACCTCCTAAAACTGACATGAAAATTCTTCCAAACCATTTGAAATATGCATTTTTAGGAGAATTACCTTTCCAGTTATTGTATCTTCAGACTTGAATGATTGTCAAGAATAAAAGTTATTGGATACATTAAAAAGATACAAAAAGGAATTTGGTTGGACTTTAGCTGATATTAAAGGAACCAGTCCTTAATCTGTATGCATAGAATTTTGTTAGACGAACAACATAAATCTAGAGCAGATCCGCAAAATAGACTAAATCTAATAATGAAAGAAGTAGTAAAAAAGGAAATTTTAAAATGGTTAGATGCTGGAATTATTTATCCTATTTTAGACAGTGATAAGGTAAGTCCAATTCATTATGTCCCTAAGAAAGGAGGAGCGACTGTTGATTTGAATGAACGAAATGAAATAATACCAATAACACAAGTCACTGGTTGGCGAATTTGTATTGATTATAGAAAATTAAATGCCGCCACTAGGAAATATCACTTTCCTTTGCTTTTCTAGATCAAATGTTGGATAGACTAGTTGGGCAAAAGTATTATTGCTTTTTGAATGGATATACTGGTTATCACCAAATACCTATTACTCCCGAGGATCAAGTAAAGACTACATTTACTAGCACATATGAAACTTTTACTTTTGGATGAATGCGCTTTGGATTATGTAACACACCTGCAACATTTCAAAGATGTATGATGTCTATTTTTAGTAATATGATTGATAACAAATTAGAAGTTTTTATGGATGATTTTTTCTGTAACCTTCATTTGACTTATGTTTAAATAATCTAGAAAAAGTTTTGGAGCTCTGTGAAAGAACAAATTTAGTTCTAAATTGGAAAAAATGTCAATTTATGGTTGCAGGAGGAATTGTACTTGGGCATAATATTTCTGAACATGGTATGGAAGTACACCCTGCAAAAATTCAAATTATGTCAAATCTATCACCTCCTACTACAGTGAGAGGGGTTAGAACTTTTTTAGGACATGCTGGAGTTTATAGGCATTATATTAAAGATTTTTAAAAAATAACTAAACCTCTATGCCAAGTTTTTAAAAAAAGATAAGAAATTTAATATTAAAGAAGAATGTTCAATTGCCTTTGAAACATTAAAGGAAAAATTAATCACTGCTCCTATAATAGTTTCACCTGATTGGGAGACACCATTTAAACTCATGTGTGATGCTAGTGATTATGGGATTGGAGTTACTGTAGGGCAAAGGTTTGATAAAATGTTTAAAGGTATTTACTAAGCTAGTAAAACTCTTAATGAAGCTCAAATTAGTTATCCCACTACGGAAAAAGAATTATTAGTTATTGTATATGTTTTTGAAAAATTTAGATCGTATTTAATTGAGACTAAATGTATAGTGCATACAAACCATTCAACTATTATATATTTAATGAAAAAGAAGGATACCAAACCAAGATTAATCAGATGGATACTTTTAATACAAGAATTTGACTTTGTGATAATAAATAGAAAAAGAACTGATAATCAAATAACTGATCATTTGTCTAAACTCGAATTACATGAACTATCTGATTTAAGAAGGAAATTACAGAAACTTTCACTGATGAATAACATTTAAGGAAAGAAATTTACCTTGGTATGCTGATATTGTGAATTATATTATGAGTAATATTTTTCCACCTGAATTAACATTATAATAACAAAAGAAATTTATATATGATGCTAAATTTTACTTTTAGGATGACCCATACCTATTTAAACAATGTAAGGCTCTTGTTATTAGAAGATGTGTGCCTTATGAAGAAATTGAACCAATTATTTAGAAATGTCATGATTCAGAATTTGGCGGACATTTTGGAATTGATAAACTGTACATATGATTTTACAATTTGGATTTTATTGGCCTACTATTTTTAGGGAAGTTTATAGATATATTAAATCATATGATTGATGTCAGAGAGTAGGTTCTAGAAGAAATGAAATTTCTCTAAATTTTACATTGGAAGTTGAGATTTTTGATGTTTGAGGATTGGATTTTATGGGTCCATTTACTCCTTAATTTGGGAATATATATATTGGTTGTTGTAGACTATGTATCAAAATGGATCGAAATGCTTTACCTTGATGTGATGCTCGAAGTGTTTCAAAATTCTTTATGAAAAATATTTTTACAAGGTATGGAATGTCGAGAGTGATCATTACTGATGGTAGATCTCATTTTAGGAATAATCTGATTTAGAGATTGGTTGGAAAATATATATTATTCATATAATCTCTACTGCTTATCATTCCCAAACTAGTGGTTTAGCAAAATTGTCTAATCGTGAAATTAAACAAATTTTGGAGAAAACTGTGAATCTCCATAAATTATACTAGTCTGTTAGATTAGATTCTGAATTATGAGCATATAAGTCTTCTTACAAGACTCCTATAGGAATGCCTCCTTATAGACTAATTTTTGGAAAGACTCGCTACTTACCTGTAGAATTGGAACATAAAGCATATTAGCGATAAAAGAGTTAAATTTCAATTTAACGAATACAGGTGAGAAGAGATTGGTGGAATTGAATGAATTGGAAGAAATTAGAAATGAATCTTACGATAATGATAGAATTTACAAGGAGAAAATGAAAATATGGCATGATCGGAAGATTATAAGAAAGAAATTTGAACCTGGACAGAAAGTTTTGCTTTATAATACAAGATTAAAATTATTTCCTGGAAAACTAAAGTCTAGGTGGATAGGACCTCTAACTGTTATAAAAGTTTCTTTATTTGTTGATATTGAGGATCCTAAAATTGGAAGAATACTTAAAGTTAACGGGCATAGATTAAAATCATATTTTGAGGGGTATCATCGAAATGTTAAAGAGGTTTTAATGTTAAGTTATCATAAATAACTGAATTTTTGTCGGGCTAACAACATTAAACTAAGCGCTTTGTGGGAGGTGACCCATATTTATCTTTATTATATCTGTTTGCTTGAGTTAATTTTGATAATATTAATTTTAGTTAATCATATTTGAGTCTTACTCACTCATAAATATCAAAAAGAATGATAGATAATGGATTGTATAAAAAATTTGGAATATTTTGGACCAAAACGAAGTTTGGTGCATTTTTTAGTACTAGCGCTGACAGTGCCCATTTCCAGAGAACACTACCAAATTTCGGGTTTTGGGCGCCTACAGCTTCGAAGGTCTAGTGACAGTTTTTGGAGTTTTAAATTGCAATTTTTGGCAGTGTTAGGTGGAATTTTTACCATTATAACTTCCAAAATCATTTTTGAATACCTAAACTCTAGAAAAATGAAATGATTCTTTCCAAATTTACATCCGATGGATTCTAAAATTTTAGAAACTCTGAGATTTAGAGTTTTCGACTGAAGGAAGTTCATCAGTTTCGAGGCGCAGCGATTATTCAACAAAGTGCTGATGAAGAGGAGGCTTATCAAAGAAAGAGGCTTCATGAATCGAGGTTTGAATGCTCTAAGTACTCGAGTAGAAGGGATTATTGTACAGAGGCGCTGGGAAGTTTTATACTACACTACTGCTACTGTAGTCGTTTCTCTTGTGAAAGAGTTTTATGCAAATATTCACGGAATCAACTAAGTAGTCATATATGTGTGAGGCAGGTTTATACCATTCACTCTTTCAAAGATTAATGATTTGTTTATGATTGAAAGCGTACCGATCTGCCATTATACAATTTTGCTATGGCAAGTGATAACATGAATGAAATCTATTGATATCCGACGGTTGAAAGTGATGATTGGGAGATAAGAGACAACGGATATGTAAGTTTCTCTACTACATTATTAAATCCTGTATTAAAGCAATGACATTTTTTCGTATCTGCAAAGTTACTCCCAACTATGAAAATAATAAAAGTGAAACGGAAAGTGCAATTTTGAGCTACTATATTCAAATGGGAAGGCCAATCGATAAAGGCACTATAATTCTGAAATCTGTATTGGGATTGAGTGTACATGGATCTAAATATGAGATACATTCTTCCACCATATTTATTCTTCGGAACCAGTCACAAGTGCCATATGAAAGCTGGAAAAATGTGCTTCTTCCTTGGAAGCCCCTCAACCCAACTAATCTATTTGACTGTCAAGCAATTGGAGATGAGAATGATATGAGTATAATTGCAGATCAACCATCCCAGAGTTCACAACCTATTCAACCCTATTTTACTGAAAGTTCACACTTGATTTTGAACAAGATCAAGAAATTGGAGAAAGAAGTACAAAATTTGATGAATTCTATTAGTACTATTTCTGATTTGCTTGATTACCTGGATTGGAGGATGAAAGAACAATTCGATCATACTGGGCAAATTGAAGAAAATATGATAAATTTGATGAAGAGGAATGCTGTGATTGCAAAGAATTCAACTGATGAATTCCCGTATGATCCCTTTTACAATTTGTTCATGCATCATCATTCCACAGGAGATATCAGAGGAGATGATAGTATTGAGACTAATGAAGAGTAGAGACTCTACTATATATTTAGTATTTAGTATTTAACCTTTAATATGCTTTGGTGTGCTTAGTATTTGGTTTGATTTACTATGTAATTTGTGTTTGAACTTATTATGCTTGGAATTTGTGTTTAGTTTTCAGCGTTAGAGTATTATAGTGTGATTGTGACGCTGAATTTCTATGTTATATGGCTTGATGGACTCATATAGATGAGTGCTTAAATGTGTATGTTTGTAATGTGGATTTTATTTATTAAAGTGATGTTTTGTGTTGTTTATGTGAAATTTATGTTAGTTAATTGCTTAATTGATGAAATAGAAGCTTAAAATGGCTAATTATATGATGACGTAACTTAGAAAGGATCTAAATCGCAAAAATTTTGCAGACCCAGAATTTAATTTGGCGCCGACGGTGCCCGAAACCTGAATAGGCCCAGTTTTGTTTAAAATCGTGATTTTTACCTTGGGACCCTCCATTTTTGCCCTTTCCTTCATCTTCAACCTCAAGCCAGGGCCAAACAATGACTTAGGGCTTACTTGCTTGCTGATTTGAGGCATTTTCAAGGTTTTAAAAGTTTGGATATTGTCTTCTCTTGGTAAGAGCTCTACTTTAAATTAAATATTTTTGATTTTCATCATGGAAATCTTCCATGTTATGTAGATCCAAAATTTGGAATTTTTGATGATGCTTTAAGATTAACCATGATGATAGAAGTTCTTACAAACTAAGATTTTCTTTTGGAGTCTCTACACTGTGATTTTGGAATTTATTGAAATTTTCTTACATATTTCTAGTAAACTTTGATATGGCTCCAAAGATGAGTAAAGGAAAGAGGAAACTAGATTTTGATGAGGATAAATTTGTGAATGTTAAAGCACAATTTTATTTTAATTTGACCCTTTACAATAAGAGATATATACAAGATCGAGCTTGTGAAAATCTGGGTGGAATGGTAGAATAGTTAATTGCTGATCAAGCTTAGGAGATATTTTATTTTTTTACTACTGATGCGATTATGGGTATAGTTCATGAATTTTATGTAAATTTGCCATGGAGTGAAAGTGAATATGTGCTTGTGCGAGGGAAAATGGTAAAATTTACCTCAGATTGTATTAATGCTTTTTACCAGTTAAGGGCAACACAATTCTATGAATATGAAAATTTTGGTACTATGGATGCTAGACTAAATGAAGTGATTTCTTTTCTTACTGATGAAAAATGGGAATGGAAGATAAAGCAAAGACAAAAGATTAACTTCCCTGCTTCCATGTTGAATGTAGCATCTAAGGCCCAACATTGTTTCAACTCAGCAAAGTTATTACCTTCTTACCATCACAGCGAAGTTACTAGAGATATAGCTATTCTGAACTATTGCATTCAGAACAACAAACAGATAGATATTGGAGCTGTCATCTATAAGAGTATTCAGACTATTGCAAGAGGGGAAACCACTGGTGGATTTGGACATCCTGCCCTGATTCACGCACTACGTGTACAGTTTGTAGTGGAGTTTGATACAATGAGGAGTTAGTCCATCCATTGAGGTTTATTACCAAGGCTAATATTCATACTTATGAGGCTCATGTGTGATGGAGGGGAGGAAGTAGGAGTACTGATATTCCTTCTGCTAGTCAGGATGTACATTCTACTTCTGAGGCACCTACTTTGTCTAATGTTATATAGCAGTTGAGAATTCAACATGCCAGTATTGATAGGCACCATAGCAGGATTAATGGATTAGAAGCCTTGAGAAATGTTAATGATGATTATCAGAGGAGGAGAGTTGAATACGACATAACTTACTATGATTCTCAGGTTAGATTTATGAGGTCAGACACTGGTGTGATATTTCCTACTTTCTCCAGCTATGTTTCTTACCGACATAATGATGCAGATGAGGCTGAAGAAGCTGCTGATGATGATTTGTAGAGATGTGATTTCTATTTTCATTTATGTTAAGTAGTACTTCTGTGTATTTGTTGATTTCTTCTCTTTGATCGATGTAACTCGTTATTGTACTCTGTGTTAGTAATGATCATGTAATGAACTCTGTGTTTGTTTGTTTAGTGATTTGGATTGAGATTGTAATGCTTATGTTAAATATTTAAAGTTTAAGTCTTTAATATTTCTTCACCCTGCAAATCTTTATTATATATGTGAACAATGCTTCTAACTGTTTCATGTCTGTAGTTGAATTTTTAATTAATACCTGCATGCTTCAGAAGAATTAAAAGCCCGCCACAAAAAGGATAGTTTTACTTTTATTTTTCTCTCTCATTTGTTAATTTATTATACACTGAAGAACTTAAGTTTGGGGGAGGAAAGTTTAACTATTAAATGTTCTCAATTAACATATATTTTCAAAATTATTTTAACATGACTTAATGTAGTTGAACTTAACTTTAGATAACTAAAATTTTGGTTTTATTAAATATCATAGAAGATTTGAGTGAAAGTTTTTAGTAATAAATGTTATCTTTATGGGTTAAGATATTTTGTATAAGAGGAAGAGATTATGGTTGATTATTTAAAGTAATGAAAACCGTACTTTTGAAAAGTTAAGAGGCTTAAGGATCTATTTGAGAAAAAATGATTGTGGCTCTATTATGAATCATTTAAAAGCTAATATATGTCTATAAAGTAAAGAAGTGTTTTCAAGTTCCAACTTTAGGAAGAGGAGAGTGAAGTTCAAAATTATTAAATTCTGTGCATATATATCAATCATCACAAGAAAAAGAAAAAAAGAGAAAGAGAGAAAGAAAGAAAAAAAGAAAGGATTGAAAAGCAATTCCAAAAGAAAAGAAAAAAAAATACATGTGAGGAGAAGCTTGAAGAGATGCCTAATAAAAAATTGGCGTCACTTGAATCAACTTGAAGAAAGAGTTCCATTTCATTTCTGAATTTATAGTAAGGTATTAGCATCCTTACAAATAAAGATCTTATGAACTTCTTTTTCATTTGATCCTTCAAAGCACATTTAATGTGATAAATTATAGTTATTCTTGAAATAAATTGGAGACTAGAACTCTTAGACTTGACTACTAAATATTCTTCACCTATAGTTTTAACCTAAGTAATTGAAAGTCTTTCTAAGAATCTCACTATTATATTCATTTAAATAAAAAATATAGTCTTCAAGTAGAGTTCACTACTATGAGTTATATTTGTATGTAGTAAAAGAATTACTTGAGGACAAGTAATGGTTAAGTTTGGGAGATTTTGATGCACCAAACATATGTTAGATTTTTCATATATATATTGAACTCATTTTTGGTGATATTGCACTTAAAAGGAAGGTATTTTTCATGTTTTAATACAAGTATGATGATTTTAGGTGTTTGGAGCAAAAGGAAGAAAAAAGGAACCAGTTTGGAGCAAAAAGAGGCATAATTGAAAATTTAGCCTATTGGCGCCGAAGGCGCCCTATCCAGTGCCGCCACCGCCCAATTCTAGAGAGTTCTAAATAATTGAAGCATACTAGCGCCGACGACACCCAAAGTTGGTGGAGACCAAATTCACTGCATTTGGATAATTTTTTTAAGTTTTGCTTGAGGAAAAACTTGGGGAATTTGTTTCTAAACTATTTTAAACATATTTGGACACCAAAAAAGAAAGAGAAGTGAGGGGGAGGTGTCTTTTGGTGAAAGTGGAGTGTGTTAGGTTTTTTAGAGAGTAAGTTTTCTTGTGTGTGAAAAGTGTGTAGAAGTCTTGGGTTAGTATGCGTATGAGTCTTGTTTTATGAGGCATTCTTCTCTAAAGAGTGTAGGAGAAGAAGGAAAGTGAGAGATTGCTTCTTCCTTACTATTCTAAGAGGGAATTAAGTGTTGTTGTAAAGAGAGAAAATGATTCAAAGGAACTTCAAGGGATTTGCTTGGGGAAGAAATTGAGATAAGTTGTATTTACTTCTAATTGTTTATATGACTTTGCTTATATATATAAAATTCATGTTTTATCGTATCTTCCTCACAAATTTTTTGTAGATTTCTTTTTCTTTCTCCTTCTAATATGAAGTGATGATGCAGATTTGATGTGCCATTTAAATGTTAAGAAATTGTGATGATTTTTTACTTTGTACTTCATTTACTTTTTGATCTGGCCATTTGAATTGTTAAAACTTGTTGTGAAATGTACAATCTGAGAGGACTAAGTGTTCTACAACAAAAGTGGAGAATTCATTCAATGTCCATGAATGAGTTACATAGTTCGTGGGTTTTGAGTGCAAGTAAATAGGGAAATGTGGTTTGATGGGAGTAGAATTGGATATTTTAGGGTGACAGACTGGAATCCCTAATTTGGTCCTAGTGTTTGGAAACTAGAGCTAGGATTAGCCTTCAGGTGAAGGGAAGTGAGAGCATTAATGTGACAACCATTACCCTCCCAGCCTAACGATGGATTTAGGGACTAAGCCTAGGATTAGCTAATGTTCTTCACAGAACTTGGAAGAGGGGGGTACTCTAAAGAGGGTAAATAATATGAATGTTTCTATTTGGCACAATACAAGTTTTTATCAATCTCTATCATTCACTTATCATATTATCAATGTAAGGGGGAAGATGCTTTTCCATATTTGAACCTTTCAATACAAAGCTTAGTCTGTGTTAGTTAATTATGTCTAAAAATTTAGAAAGTAGCTTTAGTAAACATAGCTTTTAGTCATCTTTACACTTGCAACTTCAATATTTCTTGAACGTGCATTGTGAATTAAGTATCATATTTCTGTACTAGACTTTGGAAAGTTACATCCTTACTTGTGGGATCGATAACCAAGACTTAATAGAGCCCTATATTACTTGAGCGATACACATACTTGCGTATAAGAGGACTGCCTAATTATTAAACCAAATTTACTTTGAAACTGAACTGAAACTACCTTTTAAATATTTATCTGAGTGACAGTGCACCGATTAAGAACATTTTGGGATGATTTTTGGTAAGCATTTGGGAGTTTGGGTAATTTTTGGAATTTTTGGTCAAAACTAGGGTTTAAGGGTAATTTAGTAATTTGGTAGACTTTTGGCGGTGAAAGTTCAAAATTTGGAATTTTTGGTAAATTTGGGGTTAAATGAGATTGGTAACCCATTTGAGCCATGAACCAAGAGAAATCCCAATTTGGATCCTCCATGTGTTGGTTCTAAACCAAACCCTAGCCCAGGGCCAAGTGCTTAAGGAAACACCCGCATGAGTTTCCAACAGAGTAGGGGATCAAGTGTGGGGATATTTGGTATGTTTGGTTTAGGGTTGTGATGTAGTAAGTGTAAGTGTGTGTGTGCTAGCTCCAGACCAACCAGGGTCAGTCCTAAGGCTTGACCATCCTATAGGGAACTCCTCTTGACCTTCCTTATGCTTGGTCTCATCCTCCTAAGTACTTAGAGATTAGACTTTAAGCTTTTGAAAACTCCAAGTGAAGCAAGGAAGTGTTTTAAATTCTTATGGTCCCATAACTAGTATTTTAAGATAGTCACCAAGAATGTCCTACAGTTAGAACCTAAGCTATTCTAAGAAAAAGACTAGACCTCAACAAATATGAGGTCAATAAATGGACCCCAAATAGGTGAGGTGTGCCAGGCAAGCACACCACACGCATTGGTGTAGACCGAGGAGATCAATAAAATCAACACAACTGTCTAAGACAAAACTCAAGACAAAAGGTAGAAACTTAACGAGAAAGTGTCTGCTGGGGATTATCTAGTAGAAACATTCAAGACCGGGAATTCTCACTAGGGAAAGCAGGTGGAACACCTTCATTATGGAGCTATGAGTTTGAAGCCTCCAAATTCTGAAGGAGTACGCTCCGATTCGATTTGAATTTTGAATTTGGAAATGGAAATTAGAATTAGTATTTGATTTGATTTCAGATTTGAATTTGATTTGAACTTTAAGGAATTTCCTATTTGTGAACTTTTTTACCTTGATTTGATTTTGAGAATTTTAATTTCGTGGGAGTCTTTAAGTTTAAGTGTGTGCAGAGGGGAGAGTCAGATTTTAAGTACCAACCTGGAAAAGTGGGAGTAAGAATTTAAGCACCGATCCTGAAAGATGAGAATTGGAATTTAGATACTAGCCTCGAAAAGAGGGAGTCATGATTTTAGTACTGATCATGAAGAATGATAATTGAAATTTAGGTACTAGCCTCAAATATGAGAATTGAAATTTAGGTACTAACCTCGAAATGTTATGAATACAAAAAATATCTAAAAAAGAGTGTAGAAATTTAGGGGAATTGAAGGAATCAGACGACAAAGCTCCTACCTTGAAATATCTTGGAAGGTGGAAAATATCTTAGAAAAGATGCAAAAATTTAGAGAAATTGAAGGAATCAGACGTCAAAGCTTCATCCTTGAAATATCATGGAAGGCAAAAAATATCTCGGAAAGGATGCAAAAATTTAGGGAATTTGAAGAAATCAGAAGACAAAGCTCCGACCCTAAAATATCATGGAAGGTAGAAAATATCTCAGAAAGGATGCGAAAATTTAGGGAAATTGAAGGAATCGGACGACAAAGTTCTGAACCTGAAATATCGTGGATGGTGAAAATTTTCTCGGAAAGGATGCATAAATTTAGGGAAATTGAAGGAATTGAACGGCAAAGTTCCGACCTAGAAATATCGTGGAAGGCTGAAAATATCTCGGATATGATGTAGAAATTGTTCCGTCCCATAAATATCATGGAAGGTGGAAAATATCTCGGACATGATGCAAAAATTTAGGGAGATTGAAGGAAATAAAAGATAAAGATCTGAAGCAGAAGTATTATGGAAGGCGAAAAATATCTTTGATAGGATGCGAATATTTAGGGAGATATCTTTTTGAGAAGGAAAGCTCAGGGACTCACATCCAACTCAAGAGGTGAGGGAGAGGAAACAAAATTTTAGGTTCTGATCCCTAAATTTATGGAAATGAAGGATATTTATGGAAATTTATGGAGATTATGGAAGTTTGTGGGAATTTTAATGTAAGATTTATGGAGAATTTGAAATTTATTACAAAATGTCATGATATCGTGGAAATTTATGGAAGGTCAAGAGGATTTCATATTTGTGGGAAGTGACGTTGTACAAATGCTTGAGAAAGATTTGTGGGGTGTGCGAGGAACGTAGAATTGTGCAACGAGTGAAGGATTCGAGATCACATAAGAGTTCATTATCTTTTCTTTTTATCATTTCAATTTTTCTTCATTAACAGAGTTTTCAATTTCAAGAAAGTTTTCTTTCTTAATTTCTTGTTTATCTTTTGATTTCTAATTTATTTTCCATTTTCTTGTTTGTATCGTTCTTTGTTCGTTACAATTTGGACCAACATATGGTCCTACGACTTTTCCATCCATAGCACAATTAGAAGTACAAACTGCAATGGAAGAATCTAGCTCTTTGTTGATTTGAACTTAAAAATGCAGTACAACTAAAATCATGTGATGCGAAGCATCAAAAACATCTGCAGTACATCTGAACGAAAACTGAAAAGCATATCATGTGTTGGTATGCTAGTAGAAAGTAGAAACTGCCCATCTTCTGAGGTCACCCTTTGAACAAGCTAACCTCCTAAACTACGCTCCGGGGCAGAAGTCCCCTTGCTTACGCTTAAAGTTACATCTATATCACAACTCCAATAGCTAAAGATCCTATAAGTATGGGTCTGGCTCATATCCATACGATGTCTTGTCTTTATTCATCCTGCGGAAAGTAACTGCACTTGGCGTAGTGCAACTCTGGCTATGCAGTGCTTAGAGAAGTCTGCTTTATTTCCATTCAATATCAAAACTGATCCAACTGGCAAAGGGATCTCGACAAGAATTCTGAACTCTCTAGGTCCAACTATCTGAATTTCTCATCTGAATAGAATGTTGCTTTCACTTATGAATCAGACTGTGCAAAAAGGTCTCACAAAGTCATGGTGATCAATACGAGGTATAATGTAATCCCCCTCCTTGTAAATGTTGATAATGCAACTATTTGGAATGCAATCTACTAGAAATATGTGCAACTCGACCAACATCTTTATCATCTTCTTTATCTCTGACGGCATCAGATCAACTTCATCATTTTGTAAGATTCTCAAGGGATTTCTTTGTAGGTCCTTTGCAAAGTTGTAATAGCAGCCACATTGGATCGTGATTCTGCCTTTCCTCTTTTCCATTTTGTCAACTTGGAATATATTTTTTCCCTTAAGCGGCTAGCTCTGCCCAAGTCTTTGAGGCTGAAAATGCAATCCAGAATCCTTTCTTGATCATTTTTTGAAAACAAGTCAGTGTATAGCTCGAGGCCCTCTAGGATGTTGACAAACCTTTCTTGAATTTCTTCATACTGCTGAACTCATTCTTTCTAACACGCGTATCTTTGCCATCGTGTAGTATGAGATTCCTTTCTTTTGTCATAACTGAGCATACTCTGGTACATACAACTCTACCTTGGCATGTTCTCTGCATCTCAATAACATCGAGGCGGCTGCGTATGCCTTGAATGTCTTGTACTCTTCCAAGTGTCGTACATTGCAATCCAGACATTTTGAAAGTGCTCTAGTAGCTTATGGGTGTTTGGGTAAACCTGAGCTGTAAGTCAGACCTCAAGTGAACATCTCCTCAATCAGATTCCATATCAGCATAAGCTCTTGAGTGAACTCTGGCTCTGTCTCTGTAGCAGGTGAACATGCATCTGTTTCTTTCATTTCTAGATCATAGAAATCTCCTTTCTATCCTGTCCAAGTGTCAGTGCTTGTAAAGATTGACATTTATTTGTTATGTGCGCCTCAGTGGCGTGTCTGTAGTCCTCTTTGCGGTGGTAGTAACTAGATCTCCTTCTGGCATGGTGATCATGGATGGGATTCGCTGGCTTCTTGCTGCATGGAGGTGTGAGTCCGTGAAACCTCCAATGGCTCCTTGTTTTGATGTTTCTCCTTCTTCTTGGTGACTGATTCAGACCAAAGATTGCAGACCCTCAGCTTAACTATGGCTGAATAACTCCATGAGGGGACCCTCATAATGCACATTGACTTGGGAGAAATCCATTTTAAAATTTACTACACCACCCTCAGGTGTCTTCTCTTCTCTGAGAGCTAGATATAAGCCGTCTTTCAACGCAAAAACAAGCTTTCTTTCTGATATTTTCTTGCATAAAATAGGGGAAAAATCAGTAAGTTGGTATTTTGCACAAACAAAATTAGTATAGTTTATTGTATTTTAACATTTATTAGATGCCATTATCTTATGTAATATAATTTTACAAAATTTAGAATTAAAAGAGTTCAATCGTGAGAGTGTTTTATTTTATGAAAATTTCTTTTATTCCATTTTATTTTTATTACAAAATTTCTTTAATTTAGGACTCAGACACAAACACTGACTACATGGCTACATCGGAACAAACATTCTTTTTTCAGATTTGTTATGTCGCGTAGTATTTCTTTAGGTATCGTCCATTTATCGGCAACGTGAGCCTATCTTCTTGAGAATCTACCATCTGGTACTACCCTTCTGAGTAAACCTTCTTTATCATAAATGGTCCCACCCAGGTTAGTTCAAATTTTCCATTTATCTTACGATGTGCAAGAGTAGGCTGAGGTCACCGACTTTGAACGACCTCAGGCGGACCAATTTGTCATGGGCTTGAATCATCTTCACTTGATAGAGTTCCAAATTCTGCTGTGCAAGCAATCTCTTCCCATCAAGACTTTACAATTCTGCAAGTCAGAGTTTGGCATCCTCTTATGTTGTAATCTGATTGGTGATGGCGATCCTGAGTGACGGTAGCTGAACCTCTAATAGAAGCACTGCCTCAGACTCGTAGACAAGTACGTAAGGTGTTGACTGCATCAGTTTTCTTTAGGATTTGTATGAGTGTCTTGTTGAAGGCTTCTGCTAAGTCATTTGCTTTGAGGTAGTAGATGGTTGAATACCACCAATCTATCCCATGTCGACTGAAAAAATATTTGATCTTGGTACTCTTGAAGGTGAACCCATTATCTGAAATTATTCTGTGATGCACACCGAAGCGGTAAACAATCTGATTCTTAAAATAGTGTAGCATCTGGTGCACTGTAACCTCTCGTAACAGAACTACCTATACCCAATTGGAAAAATAATATGTAGCTGCAAGTATGAACCTCTGTCCCTTAGAAGACGGAAGGTGTCTCACATCCACTATATCTGTACCCCAACACTCGATTGACTATGACATGATCGTGGGGTGTAGAGCATTCAGAGGTTGGTACAAGACCACTCCATGCACCTGACAATGATGACATTTTTTTGCTATGTCCATACAGTCTGTCATCATTGCTGGCCAATAGTATCTTAGTCTTTTGATTTTTATCTACATCTTTGGCCATGACAGGTGAGCTCCACACAATCCAGCATGTACTTGTTTGATGATATTCTGCTCTTCTGCTGTACTTAAGCTTCTCAGCCACATCTGATCGAAAGATCTTCTGTACAGAATGTTGTCGATTAAGGCATACAACAAAGCCCTATTTTGAATCTGATGCGCTGCTGACTTGTCATCTGGTAATCTTATTGTTTGCAAATATTATGTTATCGGTTGATGCCAGTCTTCTACATCATCTGCCACTGAACCCACTATCTCTTCTTTTTTAAGCTTGTGGAAAGTGTCAAGGTCGATTTGCAATAAAACCTGACATCCTTGTACTGTAATGTCTATAAAATCTTTGGGTGGGCAAGCCAATTCTTTAAAAAGCTTTGCTAAAGCGTCTGCTTGGGCGTTGTTTGCTCGAGGAATCCTATTGAACATCACTCTAGGAATCTGCTCAAGCAATTTCATTGTATACCGATGGTATTCTTCCATTCTTCGCTTCAAAATCTTATATTTTCCCGCCAGTTACTGAATCACAAGTTACGAGTCACCATAAATGGAAATATCGGTTATTTTAATTAATATTGCCAATTCCAAACCAGTGATTAATGCTTCATATTCTGGTTCATTATTGGTGTACGGCTCTGTCAAGTGGTAGGAGAATCTCAACACTCTGATCTGGTGTCACAAAGATCAGACCAATCCCTGCTTTGCCTGGTATCACAGTCTGCTATCCTTTGTCTCTTCTGGCAAAAGATGCATAATCAAGTACATTTCCCAACGTCTGGCACTGGGTTATTCCACTTACAGTATCTGCTGATCTGGTAGTTCGTCATTAAGAGGGGACCCAGCTGGCAGTCGGTGTGCTGTGAGAAAGTCAGCGAGAATATGCTTTTTGATAGCATAAAGAGCACGAAATTTTTATCAAATTACAATAAAATCATTGAAAATCTTGCTAAACATCCAAAAAGTGTTGGTCGGGTCATCAAATATAGCAATGGATTTAACTTTCAAAATCAGGTTAACCTTATGAGACAACATGTATTGTCTAGGCTTTTGAGCGGTAAAAACTAAAGCTAGACAATGTTTCTTAATAAGAGGATACTTTACTTCTGCCGATATTAGACGTCGACTTATGTAGTAGAGTACGTTTTCCTTACCCTCATCATTGACTTGGGTTAGTAAGGCTCCGGGGGACTTGTCTAAGGACGCAGTATAAAGTATCAATGGTCTACGTGGGATAGGGGCTGCTAAAACAGGAGGTGTCATTAGATATTGTTTAATATCTTCAAAAGCTCGTTGGCACGACTCTTCCCAAGTGAATTTGGTATCCTTTTGACACCTTCTTAAAAAATTAGATATAAAGCGTCTTAGGTATGCCAATTTGCCTTGAAAAAAATGTAATTACTTAGAAGCTTTAGGAGGAGGCTTTTCCAAGATAGCTTTAATCTTATCTGTCAATTTCAATTCCATGGTGACGGACAACATCCTAAAAATTTCCCAGAGGTAATGCCAAAGGCACACTTTAAGAGGTTCATCTTAAGATTGTATTGTCGTAATCGTTCAAATACTATCCTCATATCATACAAATGGTTTTCCTTCATTTTTCTCTTGATGACCAAGTTGTCCACGTAGCATTCCACTTGGTTTTGAATGAGTTCGTTGGAGTTCTTTGTCATTGCTCTTTGATATATAGCTCCAGCATTCTTCAGCCTAAATAACATCACGGTGTAGCAGTAAATCCCGATCAAAGTTCTGAATGTTGTAAGTGTTGCATCTTTTGGGGCCATCTTGATTTGGTTGTAACCTGACGATCCATCCATAAATGAGAAGATCTCATGTGATGACGCAATGTCCACGATTAGTTCTAGTATTGGTAACAGTAACTCATCCATTTTAGATTTGCTTTGTTTACTTCTCTGAAGTCGACACACACTCGTACTGTCCATTCTTCTTCCTTACTGGCACGATGTTGGGTAACCAAGTGGGGTATTGCTTCTTATGCACAAAGTTGGTGTCTATCAACTTCTTCACCTCGGCTGTGACTTGTTGTTCTATTTTGAGGCACATTCATCTGAGAGCTTGCTTTGCTGGTGTTGTATTTTGATCCACTCCAAGGCAGTGAACTACAACCTCTGGAGAAAATCTGGGCATTTCATCGTAACTCTAGCAAAAAAATCTTTGAATTCTGACAATAACTTGATCATATCCGTAGACTCCATGTCACTAAGTAGCAAACTTATAATTGTTGGTCGGGGCTACTTCTCAGTTCTAAGGTTGATTTTCTTTAATTCATTGACTGTTGACTTGATTTCTTCTTCAAACTCTGGTGGAGTATCATCTATCGGTTTATCTTCACATTCATCTTGAATGTTGAGGCAATCTTCTTCAAACTTATCATCATTGTTTCTTTTATAAATTCATCCTCCTTGGAACTTCCTTCTATGTCCATGTTGATCACTAGCTTTGTCAGTTAAACAATCTGGTGAGTTCTCCCTCGCTTGCATCCCCAGCCTCGACCTCGGATGCGAGGGCTAAAAGAACCTCCCCAAACTCATTGTAAAGGAGTGGTGGGAGATCGTTGAACAGAGGTGAATGGTCCCTTCCTTTTGATCTTTCTGAATCTTCAGTCTCATTTGACACACTTTCCCTTGAGAAGACTATTTTCTTCAGGGGAGCGTAGTAGGCAGCGTCTTCATGAATGCCCACTTCATGTATTGAGAATGGCTATAAGTTTCCATTGATTGCGATGATCTTGTCCATTTTTTTAGTACTTGATGCATTAATGAAATGATGACGGAACCATATTGTACTTGTGAAGCCACGGTCGACTAAGCAAGGAGTTGAATGAATTATCTGCATCGATGACATGGAATTTCGCGAATGTTACTATATTTTCAACTTTCATTTATAGTGTTATAGATCCGGGGGCTCTTTCTCCTTTCTGGTTGAATCCTCTTAAAATCATCTTATCCGTAGTGAGCTTTCATGCATCGATATCCAAGTAAGCTAACATCCATAGACTCTTTATGTTAAGCGACACTCGAGGATCCACCAAAAATCTAGAAAGTATAAATCTATCGATGATGACAAAAATGTAGAACGGACGATTGTGGTCGGTAGTACCGAGTATCAAATCTTCATCAGTTAAAGTTACACCAAGGCTGTCCCTTCAAAGTAAAAAATCCATCAAAGGATTTGCTAGCCAATTAAGCTAAGAAAATGTCTAGATCAAGTAGAGCCTTGATCTGATTTTCTCTCATATTCTTTGACAGGATTAGAGCGTCGTAAATGCTTAGTTTGGCCAACAACTTCCTAAGATGAGCTAGTACATTATATTCCACTTTATTTAAATTTCCAATTTTGTTTTGAATCTGCACTTCTTCCGCTGCTGGGGGCAGTTCTTCTTGAGTAATTATCTGCTTTCTCTTCTCCACTGGAGCTGTCCTTAGTGGTATTACCTTTCCACTTCTGAGATTCACTTTCGTTATTTCTTCCTCCATTGGACCCGGAGGTTCTCCTAATATTGTAGCTGACTCTTTTGACATTGTTTCCATATTTGAAAAAGTCCAAGTTGAATCCCTTTGTACTCGAGGACTGGCTCCTTGCTTTCCATACCGTTGTAATTGGTATTGTCGACATCTTCTATATTTCCATAAATGTTTCTTTTGGAATTAGTATAATTTGAGGATCATTTTGGGAATCACAATAGGGGTTAGATCGGTTGTAATTAGTTATGTCATCACTAGAGGTAGTAAGAACGTAGCCAAGATCATTACTCTTATAATTATAAGATCTCGAAGGGGCAAAGAAGAAATTATACAGAGTTAACTGTTTGAGGGATTTCTCCCCCAAATTTAAGACAACCAATCTAACGTGGGGCAGCCCCTATCCTAGCCTTCACGCTATTGGTCTTCCTCTCATCCAAGGCATCCTTCTTCTTGATCATCTGCTGTGGTGGTTTCTGTGGTGTAATCTCCATCTTTGTCTTGGGAGGTTGCAGACTCCGTGTAGCGGCTTACTCTAAGGCGACCTGTATCTGATCCAGTATCTTCTTGGAAGACTGGTCCAAACCGTACTCTATCCATCTCTATCGACATAAGGATCCATCTGGTAGAATGGCTTAGCCGAAATCATTTTTACATAATCTCTTTAAGGTTTAAATATTCTTTCGGGATTGTTACATTTCCTTCTTTATAATTCTTCTCAAGCCAATCCTTAAAACTAAAGCATCCCTCTATCATGTGCCTGAGCAACCTGTGGTATAGAAAAAAGTTGGGATGATCCTTCTTGTTCATCTCTTCCAGTTTCTTCGACTTGATCAATATGAACTCAGGCATCTATATCGAGTTTCTGAACATTTTTGGTACAACATCATCCTTAGAAAAGTAGTTCCTATGCAGTCGTTCTGAGATCGTCGGACCCTATCATCCATATGTTCTGTATGATCTCTGCTGCTAACTAGACTGATCATTCTGCTGTGGGCAGGCTTGAGCATACTGCTGAGACCGACCGTATCTTGTGAAGCTCGACCGTACTCGAGGTGATCGACTCGTCTTCGCTACTGATGGCTCGCTGGCTCGAATCCTCATTGACTGGTTCCCTTTGTCGACCATTGCCACTACGCCAGAAGCCTTAACCGATCTCATTTTCTCTTCTTTCTCCATTGGCTCCATATGCTTAAACTTCTCTTGTAAACTGCTGGCCTTGCTGAGTAGCTTTTCGAAGGACTAAATAGTAAGACCCATAAGCATGAAAGCCACTGGACCGTGGATACTCTTGAGCAGTATCTCGATTGTGTGTTGTTCCTGTAGCTCAGGTGCATCACACACAGATGACGTGGACCTGGTCTCGATGACATTAATTTCCATAATTTCTTCTTCAATATAATCTGTCAAATAGTAATCTTCATCATCAAAATCCAACCCTCATTATTTTGCTACCTCTGAAATCTCTATTTGGAGCATTCGAACTTTATCATCGACTGCTTTCTCTTTAATCAACTTCAGAGCTATAGGCCTCCCTTGACTGTTAGTTCTTTATGCAACTGACTTGGAAGCAACGACGGTAGTGGCGATGGAAACATTAGACTCATGATCCATCTTATGATCCACAAACTTCTCAGAGTGTACTGGTATAACGTCCTTTGGTGACCACACTTTCCTCTTAAGAGTCGGGGCCTTGAGACAGAGTGTCTCGGTGGGGACATCAGAGTAGTGAGTAGAAGTGACGGGTGTGGGCCTCTCCCTCACCTCATCACGATCATGTGGAAACGACAAAGTAGCAACAATCTTATGGAGGCTTCCATCTCCAGTAGTATCAACCAATAGGTGGAACCTACTCCCTCAAAGAAGGGGAGAGGTCTCCAGTAAACTGAGTTCCTTCTATTGAGGAATCTCATCAATCACTGGCAAACATGTAGCTTATGTCCTGGCGGTTTTAAGGATCTTACGACTATGGATCTTCCTCTGAGACCAAGTAGGTGGGGGAACTCTAGAGCTGGAAACAACCTCAAAAATAGGCAGCGTAACAAGAAAAGCATGATCAAAACCTTCTACGTACAGAACTTCCTTCCCCTTGGCAGACAGGAAGGTAGGTGCGGTGATGACAAAAGTAGTAGTGGTAGGGGCAACAACTCTCCTAGGAATGGAGATGACTAACTTGATGAGGGCAGTAACAACCTTCACCTTCTTAGCAAAAGGGAAGTCTTGGTGGGAGTTCAGGTCGAACTCGACAGATGGCTCATGAATTTATGGGGCAGAAACTTTCACGATAATAAATGGGGCTTTTCTATGTACGACTTCAAACTCACTGAAGATGGTATCGAATTGGATCATTGAAGCGGTAAGATGTGGCTCATGGGAGATGGGCAAGTTGTAGAAGAAGGTAAGCATTGGGGTCAACATTGTGACCGTCGAAAGAAACATTTCTAAAGTTAGCGAGGGCCTAAACCTTTACAATAATAGTGCAAACACTACAAAAAAGGTCATTCTATGAATTGGGCACAATCTTATTTTATTTTGAATTTTAATATTTTATCTTGTCTTTGATTTTCATATATTTATTAAAAGGAGTTTCAAGATTTAAGAAGAAATGGTTTGATTTGCCGATAGCAAGCTCGAACCCAGGAGGCACAAAGAGAAAGTGAAGTGTGAGACGCCTTCCGGGAACCCCTTCACAATGCACATTGCTTTGGCAAAACTCGTTCACCAACACACTTATTGGGTGTTTGACCCCAAAAAATCAAGAAGAATCCTAAAGGTTCTCAAATCCCTCTATTTAAGGATGGTTAAATCGATGGTCCTGAAATAGAGGATAGTTGATTGTACTTTATCAAGAAAGAAATGGGTAAAGTATGTCAACGAAAGAATGGTAATCTGTTTCATGAGAGATAAGAAAGTATTACCAATGTATGAATATAACATTTCTTGATCTTAATGAAGAGAGAAACTATTCTCCAGTTGAGTTTCCAAAAAATTTTCGGCTGATAAAATGTTCAGATTTAATTTAATTATATGTAAAAGTATATATATATATATATATATATTTTTTTGCACCAATAATAATATTGTATTAAGATGAAGAGTTGGTACATCTAACATGAGGAATCTTCATTAAGTCCCCATGTACAAGAGAACTAAATAAAGGAAAGCAAGAAATATCGGAACTACAAATTACATTAAAGGAAGTAGAGGCGAGTAGATGCAAGCCAATTTGCGAGTCGATTTCCTTCTCTATAAATGTGAGACCAAATAATGTGCATTGAATTAGTAATAGACTTGATCTTTTTTATCCAAATATGAAGGAACCAAGGTATTGCTGATTTACGTGTCAAAATCCGTAACAAAAGCATGGAATCAAATTCAAAATGAAGAAATTTTAACTTCGGTTTTCAGCAATCTTTAAACCCCAAAAGACAACGAATAATTTCGACTTCAAGTGCGAACGAAGCCATGATAGGGGCAGCAAAGAACCATAGACATTTTCCTTTAAGATCCCCGCAAAGACCTCCAATTCCAGCGAGAGGAAGATTTGAAGGCGCCATCCGTATTAATCTTCAACCAAGGATGCATAGGAGTCTTCCATTGTACTAAAACAAATTTCCTTTTCTTCTGAGACTGAGAAGGAGCAATTAAATTCTGCACTTTACTGAGATAGGTCCAACAATTTAAAATAATAGATTTAGCAGAAAACATGACATTAAGATGTCTGATTTCATTTCGAGCTAACCAAATGAACCAGAAAATAGCCAAAGGAATGTAGTAATAAGACAAATCCTTCCAATCCCGCCAACAAGCATCAATAGATGATCACTTAAAAAAGTTTCCATTTTTTCCTAATAAGGACGGAATCTCCTTCCAGATTTGTTGAATCCGATTGCAATTAAGAAAGATATGGAATAAAGATTCCTCCTCAATAAGACAAAAAGGACAAATAGAAGGTCCTCTAAGACCTTTAAGCTTCAAAATATCATCGGTAGGAAGTAGTTTCTTGAATAACTTCCAACAAAAGAAGGACATGGATGGAGTGATATATTTATTCCATAATTTATTTCCCCAATCATTCTTCTGCCAGCTTGTTTAATACCTCTACCAGAAGAGAAAAAACCATGGCATTCCCCATTTATCATAACACTATAGTAATTGTTGGTAAGCCATTTAAAAATCAAATTGCAGAAATCAGCTTTGAAACCCCTTGCCTCCAATACCTCAATAATGAATTTCCAACTAATTGTATCAAAAGCCTTGGCCAAATCTAATTTAAAAATAATGTTAGAGCCTCTACAATTTCACGTCCGAGTCATTTAAAAGCTCTTGAGCCAAAAGTACATTCTCACTAATACTTCTCCCTTTTAAGAATGCGACTTGATTTTCCGAAATTAAATCATTGAGCAATGGTTGTAATCCGGCCACAATAACCTTACTTATGATCTTAGAAAAAGTGGAAGTTAAACTAATTGGCCTAAAATCGGACCAAGAAGCTTTTATAGTTTTCTTCGGTATCGAATTATAGTAGAAGAAGCAAAATATTTAGTCAATTGAATACCATGGAAGAAACTTTTCACGAGCAGCAGTAATATCCGATTTAATAAGATACCGGAATTTTTATAAAAATCAGGTGTGAACCCATCCGGTCCAGCAATCTTATCACTTTCCATAGAGTTAATGGCAATAAAAATCTCATGGTCATTAGGAGAAGCGACTAAATCCGGAGATTGAGAGATGTTCCCGAATCGAGAAAACATAGCTGCAGAAAAAAGATTAGATTTGGTGGCACAGGCGACTAATAAATCTTTGAAATGGGAAACAGACATTCTCTGCAATATCTTTAGTACTTAACGGACATCTATTATCCAATGTCTTAATTTGAAGAATGGTATTAACAGCTCTTCCGTGTTTGATAATAGCATGAAAAAATTTGGAGTTTCGTCCCCATGGTGGAACCATTTTGCGACAGATTGCATTGCAGAAAAACTTCCTCTTGATGAATAGCAGCTTTAAGGTTGGCCATTGCAACAGTTAATTGTTGTTCAGAAACCTTCCCATTCTCTACCTCTTTCTCCACAGCAGAAACCATAGCCTCAGCAGAAATGACTTTTTTGTTGAATATTACCAAAAACGATCCAGCTTCCAAGATTTAAGTTCCTTAGCTAGTCTTTTACGTAAAAGCCACAATTTAACAATAGGATTTGGAAACCCATTTAGAGGAGCACACCAATTTCTCTCAATTAGTTTACCGAAATCGGGATGTTCGGACCATACATTGAGATATCCGAAAGAGTTAACTTTAACCACGGAAAAAGGAGCACGACAAATGAGCAATGGAGAATGATCGAACCCATTCTAGCCGGATGTTTAACTTTAGAGATAGGGAACATGTTAATCCAAGATTGATTAACAAGTATTCTATCAAGCCTTTCATATAAGGAACCTCTCTTCCAAGTGAAAGGAGAACCTTCAAAACCAATGTCAATAAGCTTGGCGATATAAATGTCCCGAGTAAATTTTAACATGTCATTTAGATTGGGATTCCTGCCACCTTTTTTCTCACTAGGGTGAGCAATGCAATTGAAATCTCCACCCACCATCCAACCTTCGGACATTGTAGAACTAATCTTTTGAATTTTATCCCAAAGGTCCAATCTGTCATTTGGAAGAGAAGCGAGCATATACAAATGATGCAAAACCTTGAAAATGATCAATCCGAAAATGGAAATGTAAAATCCGAGGATGATCCGGAAGAACATTCGGTAATAATTCTTTTCTATATAATATCCGGATCTTATTAGAACAATTAGATAAGAAAGAAAAACCAGGAAACTTTCCGGTGAATCTACCAAAATTAGATTTCACCAAGGGTTCCAAAATCACAATCACCCGAACTTGTGAATCCTGTTTAAACTCAGAATTCTATTAAGGGAGCCGGGATTGGCCACTCCCCTAATATTCCAAGCATATGAACTTAATCATGAAGTAATTCTTCCACTTCTAGTAAGCCTAGAAGAAGAAGGGATAATGTTGGATTCGGATAAGGCCAATAAATCAGCGAGTTTTCTTTTTCTTTTTAGACTTTTGGATCAACCAATCATCCTTGAGTTCATTAACAATTTGAATCAAGATTATCAAAGGAGGTCTGTTAAATCATTTTGGGAAGCATTCGAAATATAGGATAATCAACGAGGCATGGGGGTAGTTAAAACAGAATTATATTGTATATTATTTGAATGTTTCACATTACTTCCAACAGGATCCATAATCGTACTTCCATTATCCAAGTCGAAGAATTCTCGGATTGGATAAGAGCTTTCTGCATAAGTAAACTCGAATTATCAACGGGATCTAACACTTCCAAAACGGGAATGTTTGTAACGGGTTCATTATCGGTGAGAACATCTTCTTCAGGAATCCTTGACAAGGATGTATTGGTAATTACAGTATCAGATATAGATAGGTTAAAATTAGAAACCACATTAGGAATTGAGGGAAAACTGCTAGTAACAGCAGGAACATCAACAGTAGAATCCATAGCCCCCATTACAACAGCAGGAGGATTGATAGCAGTTAATCCAAGTATTCATATCTCGCGAAGCCTTAGGACCCATTTCAACGGCAGGAGCATCAATATGTAATTCAGCAGGGTACGGCGGGAACTACATCAGATATAATTTTGCCTTCAGTAGAATTGTTCATTTTGGCAATAGGCCTAAGATTAGGATGAATCCTATAACAGTTATCCTTATTATGACCAAACATCTTGCAATTACCACAATATGCAGGCCTTTGTTCTATAACTAATTGCTGCCAATAACCATTATGAGGGGATCCAAGCCAAATTTCCTCAACATCAGGAAGAGTAATGTCCATTTCAACAAGGATCCTTGCTAAAGAAGGTCTAGACAAATTGAAAGTAGAGATATCCAATTTAAGAGGTTTCCCCGATGCAAGTACCAATAGCATATATCACTTGGTGATTGAAAAATTGTAATTTCGGATTAGGAATTCTATACCAAACTGGAATAATAGGAGCTTCTTGATTAGAATCAAAATCGGGAGACCATTTCAAGATTTTCATATATTTACCATCCAACATCAAGAATTTTTTAGAGAACAAATTGGCATAGTCATCTTCTTTAGAAAGCTTTATCATTATGTGTCTTCCATCAAACAACCCAACTTTCCATGAGCCGGCTAACTTCAAATCTTCAAAACATTTCCTTATTCTCTCCATCTTAGGGTGTCCATATTGAAACTTCCCCACAAGAGTAAATTGATGAACTTCCACCAAAGAAGCAAGTTCGAGTCGGTGAAAATCAAGGCGAGTTTACCTCCCTTCTTGCTAACTTGTTTGATAAAAGGGCAATTCCCCCTACCCGTGGCAGTCTCATGATAACAATGGGGAAAAACCAACTTATCGATCAAATCTACGAGCAGCATTAACCACATCCACAAAAGAAGTCTTGCCGGGAATAGCAAAAGAAGAGGAATCGGCCATGACAAGTAAAAATATGAAATTCGAGAACTGAATTTCAAGAACCTGAGATATCAAACAGAAGCTTAAAATTCGGAGCTTCTCTCTCCGAATTCAAGAAAAACACCAACCAAGTAGAAAATGAAGAATGAATTCAAAAAACAGATTGAATTCAATCCGAGAAAAGATCAAGAAAAGAACTTAACCCAAAGACCAACAAGAATCCCAGAATTTGAAAATTTAGAACCCAAATTAAGAAAACCAAAATCGGAGAGTGGATGAAAGGAAATAGCAAGGATCAAACAATCAAGACTAAAACGAAGTGAAAGAAAACGATGATCACCTCAAGAATCCTTCCTAAAAATGCGGAACTTCTCTCTCTTCCCCATCCTCCATATATATATATATATATATATTGGAAAATATCATTTTTAATTTTAAAATATGAAATCAAACGATCTCATATATACTACAGTTTAATTAATCAAGCACTGCATTGCAAGCTGTGCTTCTACCCCAAAGAATAGATACATTACTTATTAAGGAGGTTCAATCAAATAAACTAAATAATTCATGACATCCATTTGGTATTCGATTTGAGAAAATTCTTTGATGTTTCAACCTGTCAATTTTATTTTTTAGTGCTTATATTCAGTTGATATCGATCATGTGGATAGCATGGAAGATAGGAGGATTTAAGTCATATTGGATGACAACCTCGGAAACCTAAAACGAGTTAGTTCTTATATTGCAATAAGTTCAAAGGCCTAAAGAGATAAGGTGAGTATTTATGCTGCACTATGCAAACTACCTTGAAGTCTTATTGCTTGTTATTTATTTTTAAGGAATATTATTGTTGAAGATGGCCGTGCTGCCCACTGTGCATGCTCCAAGCTCCACGTCAAAGTAGGTGCAGTTTTAGAAGTGTTTAAAATGTAGGAGATTGAGAGAAGTAGGATGTTTTGGAAATATTGAAATTGAGAAGTCTTAATGTATTATTAGGGGAATATTTAAGGTTATTATAGCGACAACGGTTATGATTACACCGTTCCCTCATTCTGACACTACTATTTTCTTCAGATTCACTTAGTTCAGATGAATTTACTAAATTCAACAAAATAAATTCAATACTTTCATTTAGACCGTGGAAAATATCATTATTAGACGTAGGTTGCATCCTATGATTGATTCCCGATCATCCAAAGAGAAGTTTTAATTTAGTTTCTATTGTATTTTTATTTTATTTTTGGTTAAATTTTAAGTTGTCTTATATATTGACTGTTGTGAGGGTGAATTTTATTTTTGTTTTGTTTTTATTTTTAACTGAACCTACCAGGAAAGGTATTTTCACCGGTCCTTTGGAATTCTCCCGAGCCAACTATCTGGAGGTCCGTTCTGAACATTATGTTGCACTGGTTCATGAACGACACAGTGTAGAAGGGCTTCATGAGGTCATGGTGATCTATGTGAGGCGAGATGTAGTCGCCTTCATCATATATGTTCATGATGTAACTATTTGGAATGCAGTGGGAAACACATGCCATGCCACTATTCACTTGATCATCTTCTTTATGATTGTTGGTATTAGATTGACTTCATCATGTCAGAGTATTCATGGTGGGTTTCCTTCACTGTCCTTGACAAAGTTGTAGCAGTATCCACATTGTATTGTGATCCTTCCTTTTGACTCACATCCACTTTCGAGGTACTGAATATGTCTTCCTTCTCAAACGCCCTAAAAGACCCAAGTCCTTGAGGAGGAATACAAAATCCACTTTCTTATCTTGCATGTACTTGGGAACACATTAGTGTGTAACTCCAACTGTTCTAAGATGTTGCACACAATTACTATGCTTGTGATTCTTGGAATACAACTCTATTTCTAAAGCTTGTTCTTTGAAACATTACATCATATAATTCTTCTTCAAGTATTGTCCATTAATGAGAAGAATAGCTTTTTCTCTCTGGCAATCCACAACTAGGTAGGAGCCTCCACAGTTGAATTTCTCGACAAAAAATGATCCTTCCAAAAATGGTTCTGACCGCGACTGCAGTGGATACAAAGTAATAAAATTTCACAAATAGTTTCAATTCAGTCACGGATTATAATTAATTTTGTAAGTTAGCAGCGGATCTATACACAAATATACACATCATTCAAGTAATATAAGGCTCTAGCAGAGTACTGGTAATTGATCCCACAGGGAGGAAGCAAACCTAAAAGCATAACACAAAAATCCAATAATCAATTTGCAAAGCACTTAATGTTTTACCACAAATGCTACAGTTTAATGATGCTAGAGATTTTTAAAATCACTAAATTGCTTTCTAAGCTTCAAATTAATGTAAATACTGCTATAATAAGTTTTTGTAATGCAAGGTTCAAATTTAGAGAAAATGTCCTTCCCCTTACAATGATATTTTAGTAAGTGAATAGTATCGATTAGTTTAATATTTGTATTGTGTCAAATAGGAGTATTTCTATTCTTTACCCTCTTCTGAGTTCTATAAAGAACATTGGCTAATCCTGGGTTTAGTCCCTAAATCTGTGGTTAGGCTGGGAGGATACTGGCTCTCACTCTAAAGTTTCACTTCCCTTCCCTTGAAGGCAAACTCTCGCTTTAGTTTCCAAGCACTATGACCAAATTCAAGATTTTAGTCTATCACCCAAAAATCTCCAATTCTATGCCCAATAAACACATTTTCCTGTTTATTTGCACCCAACCACAATGAACTTCACCATCTATGGAGTTTGAATGTAATCTCCACTTTTGTTGTAGAAATCATAGCCTTTTCATATCGTACATTTCACAACAAATTTTTAATTAATCGATTGGCTAGATTGAAAAGTAAATTAAGAACGAAGTGGAAACTGATCACAATTTCTATTCTTTTATATGACACATCCAATCTAAACTATCACATCACCATTTATCATTGCAAGGAGACAGACAGAGAAATCTACTCAGAACATGGAGAAAATATGACAAAACAAAGATTATATATATATAAAAGCAACGTCATACAAACAATAAGAAGTAAATACAATTTATTTGAATTTATTCCCCAAGAAAATCCCTTGAAGTCCCCTTGAATCTCCTTGTCTCTTTTCAACGACACACAATTCTCTCTTGGATTACTAGGGAAGAAGCAATGTCTCACTTTACTTCTCCTCCTACAACTCTTTTGAGAAGAATCCCTCACAAAAGAACACTAAACACCTAAACCTAGACTCTAAACTCTCTCTGAACACTTCCTCTCCACTCACATACACTTAAGGACACACACCACACACTTCTCATTGATTACAAACACTCATTTCTATCGCCCAAAACAAGTTAAATTCATATAGGAATGAATTTCCTAAGGGCAAAAAGCATCTAAATACATTAAATTTGGCTTGAACCGACATTGGGCACAATCGACGGGCAATAGGGCATCTTCAGCACCCTATCCTGACTTTTAATTCTGGATTCTCTGGAAAAACGTGCTGTAGGTGCTGGTTCGGGCAGCATCGGCGCTGGAACTTCAAAAATATGATTTTTGCATTTTTTGCTCCAAATTCGTTCCTTTTTGCTTTTTTTGCTCCATTTGCCTAAAATCATCATACTTGCAGCAAAACATGAAAAATACCTTCCATTAAAGTGCAATATCACAAAAAATGAGTACAAAATATAAATAAAAAATCAAAATTATTTTTTGTGCATCAAAATTCCCAAAACTTAACTATTACTAGTCATCAAGTAATCCTTTTACTATATAAAAATATGGCTTTTAGCAGTGAACTTCCCTTATTGATTACAATGATTTTTGATTTAAATAAATATAATAGCAAAACTTTTAGAAATATTTTCAATAACTTAAGTCAAAATTTTAGGTATGAGAACATTTAGTAATCAAGTCTAAGAGTTTTAGTCTCTTATTTATTTCAAGAATAATCATAATTTTTCATATTAAGGGTTCTTTGAAGTATCATATGAAAAATAAGTTCATAAAAACTCTATTAGTAAGGATGTTAATACTTTATTTTCAATTCAGAAATGCAATTGAGCTCTTCCCTTAATTTGATTCAAGTGAAGCCAATTTTTGGTTATGCATTTCCTCAAGCTTCTCCTCACATATATTTTTCTTTTTCTTATATTTTTCTTTTTGGGATTGCTTTTTAATTCTCTCTTTTTCTTTTTGTTTACTTTTCTTATTTTCATGTGAGGATTACTATATCTGGATAGCCTTTAATAATTTTGAACTTCACTCTCCCTTCCTAAAGTTGGAACTTGAAACATTTCTTTACTCTATAGATAATTTATCTTCTTAATGATTCATCCTAGAGTCACAATCCTTTCTCCACATATAAACCTCTAAAACTCTTAACATTTCAAAAATACATATTTTCTTTACTTTAAATAGTTAAATATAGTCTAATCCATTTATACTAAATATCTTAACCCATAAAGTTAACTTTCATTACTAAAAACTTTCATTCAAATCTACTATGATATTTAAATAAAATAAAAATTTTAGTGATCTATTGTTAAGCTCAACTACTTCAAGTCATTTTAAAATAATTTTGAGAATATATTTTGATTGAGAACAAAGAAAACTTAATTTTTCCTCTCTCAAACTTAAATTTTTCAGTATATAAGAAATTACCAAATGAGAGAGAAAAACAAAAAGTAAACTAACCCTTTTGAGCCGCGCATTTGATTCTTCAAAGTATGCAGGTATTAAATAAAAATTTAAATACGTGCATAAAATGGTTAGAAGCATTATTCACAAATATATTAAAGATTTACTTGGTAAAGAAAATATAAAACATTACATAAAACACTTTAAAAAAAGTCATTACATTTTCACCACAACAGTGGCAAACTACAGATGCTTTAACACAACATAACCAAATTAAAAGTACAATCACTACACATAACTGCTACACTAAAGCAAATAACAAATACAGAAATCACATAACAATAACAAACTAAAGAATACTAAATACCAATCATCATCTCTTCCTTCTTCTGCTCTTTCTTCTTCATCAGGCTGGTATGGATAGTAGTGGGGGAAGTAGGAAATATCACACCTGTTTCTCCCCTCATAAATTTCATCTGAGCATCATGATAAGCAATATCATATTCTTCTTTTCTCCCTTAGCTATGGTATGAATGTTATTGTAAATAACTCTTCCAACATCAATCACTCTCATATTTTGAATACAAAAATTCAAAATTCTTCTTTCCCTAGAAACTTCACTATGATGATAGGTAGGTAGTAGTCTTAGAGAAATAAAGTAATGCCAGGCTTTAGATGCAACATTAAGAGTGGAAGCATGAAAATTTATCTTTTTTCTTTGCTTAGTTTTTCACTCCCTTTTTCCATCAGTAGGAAAAGTAATTACCTCTTTTAAGTTAGCATCCATAGTACCAAAAGATTTGTACTCACAGAATGGATTATCTAGTAACTGGTAGAAAGCATTGACCCACTCGGGAGTAAATTCTACCATTTGCCCTCGAGCTAGCACAACTTCATCTTTGGTATACCGCAAGTTGGCATAAAACTCACCGACAACATCAGCAACAACATTTGCAGAAAAATAACAAAAAGTTTCCCAGCTCCACTCAGCAATCACCTGCTCTACAACTCCGCCCGGATTTTCAAATCCTCGATCTTGAATACACTTCTTACTACTGAGTGTAGATTTAAAGTTATACTGTGGTTTTACATTTACAAATCATCTGTCATCAAAATCAACCTTCCTCTTTCCCTTAATCATCTTTGGATCCATTTCAAATTTCTAGAAATTTTAAAATGAATCCCAATAAAATCCAAAATCACAATGCAATAAACTCCAAAGTCAAATCTAGCAAGTAAGAGCATTTCACTATGGATTTTCTCAAAATTCTACAAAATCCCCAAAATTTTGTATCTCTACAATGTGGGAAATTTCCATGGTGAAAATAAAAAGACTATAGTTTAAAGTAGAGCTCTTACCTAGGGAAGACAAGATCCAACCTCAAAAAGCTCTGATATTGCCTCAAATCCAAGTTTAAGCAAGTCCTAATGGAGTATTTCGGCCTTGACTGGAGGTAGACGACGGTAAAATGGGTTTAAAGAGGCAAAAATCATGAATTGAAGAGGTTTTGGGCAATTTTGGGTATTGGGTGCCGTCGGCGGCCATTCTAGCACCGTCGGCACCAGACCAATAGAAGTACAATGATCTATCAGGAAAAGCTTGCTGTTGACGCCCATTCTGGCGCTGTTGGCGCCCATTTCATGATTTTAATCATTTCCAAGTTACAATAGAATCTATTTAACCTTTTTAAGAATGCAAATTCTCTAATAAGAGATGAACTAACACCAATATTACACAAACAACACAAAACATCACTTTTATATATAAATTCCAGCGTTACAAACTTATACACATCAATTAGTCTTCTACATCATTAACTCAGCGTCACAATCAAACTACAACCCTCTAATGCTAAAAAAATAATAGATTTAAATCCCAAGCATAATATATCTCAAATCACACCATAAGAAAACCAAATACGAATCAAAATTAAACAAATAAAATCCAAATGTTAATAAAGTAGATAAAAATAGAGAATCACTACTCCTCATCAACATCAGTGCTATCATTTCTGATATCTCCCATGAATTGGTGGTGAGCAAAAAAATTGTAGAAGGGTGGATACAGGAATTTATCAGTTGAATACACTTCAATCTAAGCCTTCTTCTTCATCAATCGTATCAATCCTTCTTCCGTACACCTAATATGATCAAACTGTTCCTTCATCCTCCAATCCAGATGATCAAATAATTCAGAATATTATTAATAGCATCCATAAGATTTGGTACCTCTTTCTCCAGTTTCTTGATTTTTCTCAGAATCAACTGTTCATTTTTAGGAAAGTGAGGTTGAACAGGTAATAAAATCTACCATGGTTGGTCTACCATTATGCTGAGATCATTTTCATCCTAATTTGCCGGACAATCATAAACATTAGTTGGGTCCATGGACTTCTAGGGAAGAAGCACTTTTTCCCAACTCTCATATGATACTGGAAACTAGCTACAGAGTAGAAATATTATAGAAGGAGGTCCTAAACCATAGTTTGATCCATGCATAATCAAACCCAAAACAGATTTCACAATTATAGTACTAATATCAATAGGTCTATTAGTCTGAATGCAATAATTTAATATCACACTTTCCTTAATCACTTTACTAATTTTCATAGTCGGGAGTAATTTAGAAGATATAAAGAAATGTCATGCTTCTACACAGGATTTAATAAGGTTGTAGAGAAATTGACATACCTGTCGTCTCTTATCTCCCATTCGTCACTTTCATCCGTCAAATATCGATAAATTTCATTCATGTTGTCTCTTGTAGGGTCAAAATTTGTGTAATGGAAAATTGGTACATTCTTTATCATATATAGTTCATTAATCTTGAATGGAGTGAATGATATCCTCCTAGCTGACACATATAAGAGTCCTTGGTTGATTCCATGAAGATTTGCAAAAAATTCCCTCACCACAGGAATGACTATTGCAGAAGTAGTGTAACAAAACACTTCCACATGCCTTTGCATAATAATTTCTTCAACATGAGTACTAGGAACATTCATACCTTGATGGAAAAAGCCTCGTTCTTTGATAAGCCTCCTTTTTTATAAGGACTTTGTCCAAAGTCACTGTGCCTCGAAACTGATGAACTTCCTCATGTTGAAAACACTAAATCTTGGAGATTCTAAGAAGTTGGAAGCCATGGAATAAAAATTTTGGAACTTCATTTCATTTTTTCTGGAGTTAGTGGATTTAAAACTGAGTTTAGGGAGTTATAAGGGTGAAATTCCCGCTCAAAACTGCAGAATCCAGTCATTTGAAACTCCGAAAACTGTTCTCTAGTCGTTAGTGCCATCGGCGGCCATTTTTCGAAAAAATAAGTTACTCTCTGGAAAAGTCTGCCATCTGCGCTAGTTTGGGCACCTTCAACAATAGATCAGGCGCTTTCAATGTTGGATCGAGCGCCGTCTGCGTCAATTCAGAACTTTGCTCCAACGTCTTTTTTGTTCAAATAATCTCCAAATCTTCGTTTCAATCCAATAATTAGAACTGTAAAAGATAATTATGAGAGATTAGGACTCAAATATAAGGCAATCTAATAATAACATCAACTACAACTCCATCAAAACAAACTAAACAATAAAAATAACTATGAGTTGCCTCCCATAAAGCATTTGGTTTAACGTCATCAACCTGACAAACGTTAGTTTCAATCAGGATGACTTAGCATTGAAATCTCTTTATAATTTGATCGTGACCCTTCAAAATATGGTTTTAATCGATGCCCATTAACTTTAAATGTTCTTCCATTTTTAGGATCGTCAATATCAGCAGCTCCAAATTGGCAGACTTTTATCACAGTGAAAGGTATTATCCACCTAGACTTACGTTTTCCAGGAAATAATCTTAATATTGTATTATATAACAAAACTTCTTGTCCAGGTTCAAATCTCTTTTTAATAATCTTCCGATCATGCTATATCTTAATTTTCTCCTTATAAATTCATTCGCTATCATAAGATTCATTTCTTATTTATTCAAATTCATTAAGTTGTAAAAATCTTTTCTCACCAACATGTTTTAAATTAAAATTGAACTCTTTATTTGCCCAATATGCTTTATGTTCCAATTCAACTGGTAAATGACAGGTTTTTCCAAATATTAGACTATAAGGAGACATTTATATAGGAGTTTTATAATCAGTCATATATGCCCATAACACAGTATCTAATCTCGCAGACCAATCTAATTTATATAGATTTACAGATTTCTCCAAAATTCATTTAATTTTGCTATTAGATACTTCAGCTAAACTACTTATTTGGGGATGATAAGCAGTAGAGATTCCATGCATAATATTATTTTTTCCAGTCAATCTCTAAATCATATTATTTCTAAAATGGGATCCATCATCGTTAATGATAACTTTTGGCATTCCATATCTTGTAAAAATATTTTTAATTAAAATTTTTGAAAAACTTTGAGTATCACATATGGGTAAAGCTATAGCTTCAATTCATTTTGAAACATAATCAACAACAATCAATATATATATTTTCCCAAATGAAGGAATAAATGATCTCATAAAATGTAATCCCCAAACATAAAAAATTCATCTTCTAATGTAAAACTTAGGGGCATTTCATTTCTACTAACAATATTACCCACTCACTGACATCGATCATATGTTTTAATATATCTATTAACATCCCTAAAAAGAGTAGGCCAATAGAATCCATATTGTAATATTTTATGTTCAGTTTTGTTAGTTCTAAAATGTCCCCCAAATTCAGAATCATGACATCTCTGAATAATTGGTTCAATTTCTTCATAAGGCACACATCTCCTAATAACTAGGTCCTTGCATTGTTTTTATAAGTAAGGGTCATCCAAAAAAAAATTAACATCACAGATAAATTTTTTCTATTTTTTCTTTGGTAAATTAGGTGGTAAAATATCACTAATAGTATAGTTCACAATATCAGCATACCATGATAAATTCCATTCCTTAATATTGTAAAGTTGTTCATTAGGAAAAGTTTCTATAATTTCATCTTCAAAATTAGATAGTACATGCTGTTCTAGCCTGAATAAGTGATCAACTATTTGGTTGTTAGATCATTTTCCATTAACCATAGCAAAATCAAATTCTTGCATTAGAAGCATCCATTTGATTAATCTTGGTTTAGCATCCTTCTTTTGCATTAAGTACTTGATAGCAGAGTGGTTTGTATGCACTATACATTTAGTCTCAATTAAGTACAACCTAAATTTTTCAAAAGCATATACAATTTCTAATAACTCTCTTTCAGTAGTGGTATAATTAATTTGAGTATTGTTAAGAGTTTTACTAGCATAGTATATAAATTTAAAAATTTTATCATACCTTTGTCATAAAACAACTTCAATTGCATATTTACTGGCATAACACATAAGTTCAAATGGTTTCTCCCAAGCAGATGAAACTATTATTGGGGCAATGATTAATTTTTCTTTCAAAAGTTCTAAATCATTTAAACAATGTTCATTAAAGTCAAATTTCTTATCTTTCTCTAAAAGTTGGCATAGAGGCTTAGTAATTTTTGAAAATTCTTTAACATAACGCTGTAGAACCCAACATGTCCTAAAAAAATTTCTAACCCCTCTCACAGTAGTTGAAGGTGGTAGTTTCATAATAATTTGAATCTTTACAGGGTCTACTTCCATGCCATTTTTAGAAATTACATGCCCTAGCACAATTCCTGCTGCAACCATAAATTGACATTTCTCCAAATTTAGAGCTAAATTTGTTTTTTCACATAACTCTAGAACTTTTTTCTAAATTATTTAAGCAAATTTCAAATGAAGTTCCAAATATGGAAAAATCATGCATAAAAATTTCTATTGCATTATTAATCAGTTTACTAAATATTGACAACATACATCTTTGAAATGTTGCAGGCGCATTACATAATCCAAAGTGCATTCTTCGAAAAGCAAATGTCCCATAAGGACTAGTAAAGGTAGTCTTTTCTTGATCCTAAAAAGCAAATAGTATTTGATGATAGCCAATATATCCATCTAAAAAGCAAAAATATTTGTTCCTAGCAAGCCTATTCAACATTTGATCTAGAAATAGTAAAGTGATCTTTCTTAGTGACGGCATTTAATTTTCTATAATCAATACAACTTTGCCAACCAATGACTTATCTTGTGGTAATTAATTCATTTCTTTCATTAGCCACAACAGTCTCTCCTCCTTTCTTAGGAACACCATGGATTAGACATACCCATGCACTGTCTGAAATAGGATATATAATTCCAGCATCCAACCATTTCAAAATTTCTTTCTCTAATACTTCCTTCACCAATGGATTTAATCTCCTTTACGGATTAGCTAGACAATAGTGCCAAAAACTTGACCACTGCTGAAGTAGATATGAAGTAATAAAATTTTGCAAATAGTTTCAATTTAATCATAAATTATAATCAATTTAATAAGGTAGCAGCCGATCTATATGCAAGTATACGTATCGTTCAAGTAATACAAGGCTTTAGCGGATTATTGATCCCACTGAGAGGAAGAAAACCTTAAAGCATAGCACAAAAATCCAATATTATATTTGCAAAGCTCTTAATGTTTTACCACAAATGCTACAGTTTAAAAATGCTAGAGATTTTAAAATCACTAAATTACTTTCTAAGCTTCAAATTAAAGTAACTACTACTATAATACGTTTTTGTAATGCAAGGTTCAAATTTAGAGAAAGTGTCATTCCCCCTACAATAATATTTTGGTGAGTGAATAATATAGATTAGTTTAATATTTGTATTGTGCCAAGTAAGAGCATTCCTATTATTTACCCTCTTTCGAGTACTATAAAGAACATTGGATAATCCTAGGTTTTGTCCATAAACCTGTGGTTAGGCTGGGAGGATACTGGCTCTCACTCCAAAGCTCCCACTTCTATTCCCTTGAAGGCTAGCTCTCGGTTTAGTTTCTAATCACTAAGACCAAATTAGAAATTTTAGTCTGTCACCCTAAAATCTCTAATTCTAGGCCCAATAAACATATTTCCCTATTTATTTGCACCCAACCCCTATGAACTTCACCATCTAAGGAGTTTGAATGCAATCTTTACTTTTGTTGTAAAAAGTATATTCCTTTCGGATCATATGTTTCACAACGTAATTTAATAAATCAATTTGCCAGATCAAAAAGTAAATTAAGAACGAAGTGGAAAATCATCATAATTTCTATTCTTTTATATGACACATCCAATCTAAACTATCACTTCACCATTTATTATTGCAAGGAGAAAGATAAAGAAATCTACTCAGAACATGGAGAAGATATGACAAAACAAAGATTTTATATATAAAAGCAACGTCATAAAAATAATAAGAAGTAAATACAAATTATCTGAATTTCTTCCTTAAGCAAATCCCTTAAAGTACTCTTAGATCTTCTTCTCTCTTTTCAACAACACACAATTCCCTCTATGAATAGAAGGAAAGAAGCAATCTCTCACTTTCCTTCTCCTCCTACAACTCTTTTGAGAAGAATCCCTCACAAAAATAACTAAACACCAAGCCCTAGACTCAAAACTCACTCTAAACACTTCCTCTCCACTCACATACACTTAAACACGCACACCACACAATTCTCACTGACTCCACACATTAATTTCTACCACTCAAAACAAGTTAAATTCATATAGGAACGAATTTCCTAAGAGTTGCCTCAAGAATCCCTTCAAAAAGCATCCAAATAGAATGAACTTGGCTTGAACTGACATTAAGCACCATTGGCAGGTAGTAGGGCACCATTGGCAGGTAATAGGGCACCATTGGCACCCTATCCTGACTTTTAATTCTGGACTCTCTGGAAAAATATGTCGTCAGCGTTGGTTTGGGTGTCGTCGGCGCCAAAACTTCGAAAATATGGTTTTTGCCTTTTTTGCACCAAATTTGTTCCTTTTTTGCTTCTTTTTGCATCATTTGCATAAAATCATCATACATGCATCAATACATGAATAATACCTTCCATTAAAGTGTATATCACCAAAAATGAGTACATATATATATATATATATATATATATATATATATATATATATATATATATATGAAAAATAAGGTATTGTTCTTGGGTAGACTAGTTTATCATGAGCCTGAATCATCCTGACTGATACATTTCCATCTTTTATTGTGCTAACAGCCGCTTTCCTTTCAAGCTTTCTAACTCTTCTAGTCGTAGTTTGACATTCTCTTCATTAGTGATCTTGTTGGCTACAACAACTCAGAGTGATGTAAGTTAAACTTCTAACAGAAGTACTGCCTCAGACCCGTACACAAGAGCGTAAGGTGTATACTATGTAGGAGTTCAGAATGTTGTTCTATAGGCCCATAAGGCTTCTAATAACTGCTAGTGCTGATACCTTTTGTTTTCATTCAATGTTTTATTTTAGATTTGGATGAGAGTTTTATTAAAAGCCTCGGCCAGGCCGTTTACTTTAGAGTAATAAACTGTCGATTAGCACTAATCTATCCCTTGTCTTCTGACAAAATTGTTGATTCTTGTACTCTTGAATGCAGACCCATTATCTTAAATAATTTTGTGTGGTACCCCAAAATGATAGATAATTTGATCCTTGAAGAACTGCAAAACATGGTGTGTCTTCACTTCTCTAAGCAAAACTACGTCTGCCAATTTTGATTGAAAAGTAATCTTTAGCTGCAAGGATGAATCAATGTCTCTTAGAAGATAGGGGTTCTATCATTCCATAATATATGTGCCCCAACACTCAAATGGCCATGATGCGATAGTCGGATGTAGCACATTTGGAGGTTGGTGTACAACCACTCCATGCACTTGGCACTAGTGACAATTTTTGGAGACCTTCATGCAGTCGGTTATCATTGCGGGCTAGTAGTATCATAACCTCTTAATCTTCATATTCATCTTTGGAGCCGACTGTGAGTGCCACAAAGTCCTGCATGCACTCCCTTGACAATATTGTACACTTCAGATTCATTTAGACATCACAACCACATTTATTCAAATGACCTCCTTTACAAAATATCAATATTAAGGCGCAGAGCAGAGCTCTTTTCTTGATCTGATGCATAATTGGCTTATCATCTAGTAGCTTTCATATTTATAGAAACTGTATCAATGGCTGATGCCAATATTCTGTAGTTTCTATAACTGCCATCACTTCTTTGTCATTTCCTAATCTGTGTAATGTATCTACATCGATCTGGGATAGGAACTGACATCCACAGACTGTTACTTCAATTGAATTTTGAGGGCGTCATTGTATACTGTAAATACTGCTCAAGCTTTGGTTTCAGAATTTGTACTGCCCGGCGACTTGCTGTATAATCACTTGCGAGTTACCATAAATACTGATGTCAGCTATCCCGATCGAAATGACTAACTCTAGTCTGATTATGAGGGCGTCATATTGTGCTTCATTATTTCTACACGAATCTGTTAAATGATAGGAGTATCTCAACAATCCTTGTTATGGTGTAATGAAGATTAATCGAATCCCTACTTTCGCAGACACTATCATTGGCATATCTTTGTCCATTTGTGCTAATGATGCTCCTACCATTGAGAGGAGACTCTGATGATGAAGGGTGTGCTGCGAGGAAATCTGTTATTACTTGCCCCTTTACGACCCAAAGAGGAATGAAGTTATTACCGAAAATCTGGCTAACCTACCGGAAAGCATCAGTCTAGTCATCAAGTATTATAGAGGATTAAAATTTGAAATCAGGTTGACCTTAAGAGAAAGCATGTAGTGTTTGAGCTTTTAGGCGGTGAAGATCAATGAAAAACAATGCTTCTCAAAAGGAGGATACTTTACTTCCATGAGAATTAGATGGTGGCTCAAGTAGTAAAGAGCATTTTCTTACCCTCATCGTTAACCTGAGCTAACAGGGCTCTGAGGGAGTTGTATAGAACCACGATATAAAGTATCAATGATCTACCTGAGACAGGTGCTGCTAAAACTGGAGGCAACATTAGATATTGCTTAATATCTTTAAAGCATCGCTGACATTTTTCATCCTATGTAAACTTGGTGTCTTTTGTAATCAATGCCAAAAAGGGCTAAAACCTACCTGACAAATTAGATATAAAGCATCTTAGGTAGGCCAATTTCCCTTGGAATGATCATAGTTGGTTCAAGTTTTCTTAGGGGTGGCATTTCTAAGATGGCCTTAAATATTTTCCAGATCAAATTTGATTCTATTGTGACAAACAACAATCTCTAAGAATTTCCCAAAGGTAACACCGAAGGCGCACTTTAAGGGGTTCATCTTGAGGTTGAATTGTCATAGCTGCACAAAAATTATTCTCAAATCATACAAGTGATCATCTTTCAATTTAATTTTGATTAACACATCATCCACATATCATTTAACTTGATTATAGATAAGATCATTAAAGTTCAGTGTCATTTCTCACTGATAGGTTGCATTGGAGTTGTTCAACCCAAATGACATTACCGTGTAGCAGTACACTCCGATCAATGTTTTTAAAGCTGTGATCTTCTCATCTTCTGGTTCCATCTTTATTTGATTGTATTCGTATAAAATTTCCATAAAAGAGAAATCTTTTGAAGCTTCCAAGAAATCTTTGTAAGGATCATCTGTAATAGCCAGGCAAAATTTCGTATTATCTACTAGCCCTACCATGCTGAACCCAAGACCTTTCTTTGAACTGAAAGGTTGACTAGTATTATTCCATAGTTTCTCAAAATGTTGTGACCGGTGATTTGACTATTACCTAGGTACGATACCCTATTGAATTTATTTCTGAACAAAAGGAGAATACCACTCAAAAAGTAGTTCCATCCTTTTAGATGAAGCAATATCTTCTAGTTTTACATCATTTTCAAGGTTGGAAGAAAAATAACCCCCGTAGATCTTGATTGGTTAGACATTAACACCATGTACCTCCTTAACCATCAAACTTTCCATCTTATTAGAATGGATCAGAGTTAGGGTTATAGTCAGCACATAGTTGTTAATCCTTTCATACATTGATTTGTAATCTTCATTATTTTCATCTTCTAGAGAAATCTTAAACTAGGGATTTTTCAAATTTATCATCATTGCTTCTTTTATGACTTGTTCTTACTTGGAACTGTCTTCCTGATTAATGTTGATCACTGAATTCATTGGTTCAACAATCCCATTATTTCTTCCTCAACTTCTTCCCTGGCCTCGATCTTAAATGTAAGCTCTGGAGAAACCTTCACATCTTGCTGCAAGGGAGTGGTGACGGGCAGTTGAACTAGAATCGGATATTCTTCATCCTATGCCTCTTCTGTCTCTTTCACTTTGTTAGTACGACGTTTCTGGAGAAAATTGTCTTTCTTGGAGGCGCATGGCAAGCGACATCTTCATGGATTCCTATTTCATGTACAAAAAATGGCTATAAATCTCTCTTAATCCACCGCTCTTGACTACCTTCATTGTATTTTATAACTGGTGTAGATACGATAGAACCATCCATTACTCGTGGATCTAGGTTTGACCCAGTAGGGCATTGAATGATGTCTCACAGTCACATATGTGGAATTTTGTGGTTTTCCTTGCAAGATCACTGATCACCATAGGTAATATTATTGATCTAATAGTCTTTTCTCACTTCTGATTGAAGCCTCTTAATATCATCCTGTCCGTTTTGAGGTCTCAAGCATTGATTTTCAAGTAGTCTAAAGTTTGAAGGTTCATCACATTTGTTGATGAACCTTGATATGCCTAAAATATATAGTATTTTTATACATAGTTTTATAACTATTTTTGATGATATTACACTTTGTGGAAGCTATTTGTGTGTTTTACTTACAAGTTTATAAAACGGATGAATTTGAAGGAAGGAGTTAAAAAAATTAAAATTTGGAGCAGAAATGAAGAATGGTGTGAAATTGAACGCTGGCATCTAAGCGCCAGAGTCTTGCAGCTAAGCACCTAGATCTCGAGCTTAAGCATTGGCAGTTACTTTGGAAAATTAATTTTTTTAAAATTAATTTTGAAGGGATCTTTGAGGCAACCTTTGGTATAAATGTGGATAACTTCTTATTGGCGTGAATTCTCATTCAAATGGCTCCTGAAAGGAGGAAATTTCTAGAAGATTCATTTAAAGAAGACAAATTTTGATGGGACACCAAAAAATCCATTAAAAAATTATATCAAAGAGGGAGTTATAGATTTTAGTGGTGGAGTCTTGAGGAGTCTAGTGAGTCTTGTATGAGGGAGGAACACCACTCCAACTTCATTAATTATTTAGTCACATAAGTATAGATTTTATTTAGATTAGAAGTGAGATTTGGAGTCCTTAGGCTTAGGCATCCAACCCTAAGGAAGATTGTAAAGGAAAGCAATGGATTCCAAGGAACTTTCAGAGTTTGGTGGAGAGGAATTTAGATAAGTCTTTTTCTTTGTATCTACATTTGGTTTTAATTGAGACTTTTTGTGTTTTCATTATGATTTCTACTTTTAACTCTAATTGTTTTTGTGCTTTCTCCATGAATTTTGAGTAGTTTTCTTTATTTTTTCTTTAAAATGATGAAGTAATTAAGTTGAGGATGAATGTTCCGTGAAGTATAGATCGTCTATGTTGGAAGATATGGTGATGATTTAAACCATGCACTTAATTTACTTCTTGATTTGGCCAATTAAGTGGTTAATTTAGTTTTGAAAACATGTAAGAACCGGTTCGATATTGTTACAGTAAACTAATGGTAAGAATCACATTAGATTATATGGTTGAGAATGCAATCCATATGGTTGAGTGCAAATAAATAGGGAGATAAACTTTGATGCGTGTAGAATTAGGGGACTTTAGAGTGACAGGCTAAAGCCTCCAATTTGATTTAATATTTTATATCTTGATATGTGATGTTAGCCTTGAGGTGGAGGGAGAAGAGGGAACTCTAGAGTAAGAGCTAATATCTTCTTTACCTATCTTGTCTTTGAGATATCTAAAGCATCAAATTAAGCTATGATCATTATAGCATCTCTAGTAAGGGTAAAGAATATTATTGATTCTATTTGGCACAACACATTTTAGATATTTTCGCAACAGAATTCCAAAACTTATTAGTGATTCGTAATAAGGAAAAAATATTTTTAATTGTATTTGCATTCATCTTACAAAAAACTTGCTAAATTTAGTTAGTTTTTTAGTTTATTTCTATTATCAAAAATTTCCAAATAGAATTAAACTTTCATTCCTGTAATATTATCTATAGTTTGTGTAAATGATATTTAAAAAGTAAAGTTTCTTATCTATTTTCTTTTAGAAAGGCTTCTTGTGGGTTCGATATTTGGGGCTTAATCAAAATGTCTTTTATTACTTGATAACGATATGTATACTTGCGTAGAATCCTAAATTAAAATATAATCAATAAACTCGTCTTTGCATTCAAGTCAAGTATTTGGCACCAGAGTAAAGAAAGAGATATAGCTAAATACATATATAAAACGTAGGCATAAATATCGTAAAATGATCATGTTTTTGGCGCCGTTGTCGGGGAGTCAAAAATATTTTGAAGATATTTTTAAGAAAAACAAACTTTTACATTTTAAAGTATTATTTAAACTTTTTGGATTTATTATATGAAATCGTTGTGTTGATTTTTATATAGTTTCTGTTTTTGTGATTTTATTTTGTTTTTAAAATAGTGTATGTGTAGTTTAGGTTCTAAAGGACTAGTGCCTTACAATTCTAAATTAGAAAGAACTATTAGAAAATTCAGAAAAATTAAAATATTGAAAAAGATACAAATATTCAAGAAAAGGCAAATAAAATGAATCCAAATGCTAAAATCCATCAAGAATTTAGACCTTTAGGAGATTATGCGAACCCTACAGTAGATGAATTTCATGGTAGTATTCAAAATCCTGGTGTAGCAGCTAATTCATTTGAACTTAAACCTGTTATTATCTAAATGGTATCCAATAATCAGTTTGGGTGTGCACTAACTGAAGATCTAAATTTACATCTTGCCAATTTTTTTGAATCGTGTGATATATTTAAATATTATGGTGTTTTGGATGATACTATTAAACTTAGGCTTTTTCCATTCCCACTTAGGGATAAGGCTAAGACATGTTGAATTCATTAGTACTTGGATCAATTAAAACTTGGGGTGATTTAGGACAGAAATTTCTAGCTAAATATTTTCCACCATATAAAACTGTGAATCATTGAAATGATATTACATCTTTTTTTTTAGTTTGAAGGAGAATCTTTATATGAAGCATGGGTGCGATTTAAAGATCTCTTGAGAAAGCATCCACTTCTTTTTATACTAGATTGGTTAATAATTTAGACCATTTATAATGGATTAAGTGGATCTCTTAGATCTATTATCGATGTCGCTGCTGGTGGTTCATTGATGCCAAAACCATATAATGACGCTTATGGTTAAATTGAAGAAATGACTAGTAATAATTTTCAATAATCATCTAAGAGGGTAAATCCTAAGAAGGTAGTCAGTATTCATGAATTTGATGCTTTTACAATGTTAGCAAATTAAGTTGCTGCAATTTAAGGAAGATATACCAATTTGGAATGAATTTTTCTCAACCAATTTCAATGATTTAAGAGAATTCATCAGGCTAAATGGTTAGTTCTCAAACATCATTAGAAAATTTGAATGCCATAAATAAGTCTAATAACCCATATTCCTATTATTATAGCCCAGGTTGGGAGAACCATCATAACTTTAAATAGAATAAAAACCAAGTAAACCCATTGGGGAACTAGGACAACCAAGGTAATAGTAATTATAGACCTACTTATCCTCCATGATTTATGGGTAATCCACAATTTCAGGGGAAGAAGTTGTCTATAGAAGAAGTAGTGTTACAAATTGGAAATCAGTTGTAAAGTCAAGGAGCTACAATTAGGAATATTGAGAATTTATTAGGATAAATAGCCAATTCATTAAGTAATAGATCTCAAGGAACACTTCGAAGTAATACAAAGATAAATCCAAAAGATAAGAATAAAGAGCAAGTAAAAGTAGTTTAACTGAGAAGTGGAAGAGAGTTGGAAGGTAGAATTCAAAAAAATATTGAAGTAGAGAAAGAAAAAATTGAAGAACCTCAAGAGGCACTCCGAAAGGTTTGGAAAAACCTATTTCTCCACCAAAAATTGATTTAGAAAAACCACCACCTCCATTTTCTCAGTGACTTCATCAATAAATGTTGGATAAAAAAATTTCAAAATTCTTGGAAATATTTAAGAAGCTTATAATTAACAGTCCATTAGCTAAAACCTTAGAACAAATGCCAAGCAATGTGAAGTTTTGAAATATTCTTAATAGAAAAAGGAAGTTTGAAGATAATGAGACTGTTACACTTAGTGAGGAGTGTAGTGTTATAATTCAGAAAAAACTTCCTGAAAAACTTAAAGATCTTGATAGATTCACAATTCCATGTGCGATTGGAGGTAGATTTTATGGAAAAGCTTTATGTGATTTAGGTGCAAGCATTAAGATTATGCTATTATCTGTAATTAAAAGACTGAGATTAGTAGAAATAACCCCTACTATTATAACTCTGTAGTTTATAGATCGTTCCATAACATATTCTAAAGGAGTTATAGAAGGTGTTTTAGTAAAAGTGGATCTATTTATCTTTCTAGTTGTTTTCATTGTGCTTGATATGGAGGATGATAAGGAGATACCTATCATTTTGGGGAGACCTTTCCTAGCTACAAGAAGAGTATTGATAGATGTGAAAAAGCGGAATTAACTATGCACGTCAATGATCAAACAGTTCCCTTTAATATTTCAAAACTAATGAAATATCCTGCAAAGGTAAAGATGATGAATGCTATAGGAGGATTGTACTTTTATATCTTATTGAATATCATTTCAAATATACTTATGAAGAAAAATCTAAAAGTGAAAAGTTGGAACACGATCTTGAAAAGTAATTACAATATTTTGATGATTTTTTGGAGGAAGATTTAGATTATGTTCAAGAAAGCTTTGAAGTGTTGGACTTGAAAGAAAAAGGTGAATATTTAAGTCCAAAAATTGAAAAACGTCATGAACGTGAATTAAAGTTACTTCCTACACATTTAAGATATGACTTTTTAGGTGATTCCTCAACTTTGCCAGTTATATTTTCTTCAAGATATACTTTAAAAGAAAAAGAGAGTCTGCTTGAAACTTTGAAGAAATATAAGAAAGCCTTTGGATTGAAAATTGCTGATATTAAAGGAATCGGTCCTTCAATTTGTATGTACAGATTCCTTATGGAAGAGAACTGCAAACCAAGAGTTAGTCCTCAAAGGTGATTAAATCCTATTATGAAAGAAGTTGTTCAGAAAGAAATTTTAAAATGCTTAGATGCTGGAATTATCTACCTATTTCAGATAGTGCATGAGTTAGTCCTATTCATCGTGCTCCTAAGAAAAGAGGTGTTACAGTGACTATTAATGAACATAATGAGTTAATACTAGCAATACAAGTCATAAGTTGATGAATATGCATTGATTATAGAAAATTAAATCTTGCTACTAAGAAAGATCATTTTCCACTATCCTTTCTAGATCAAATGTTGTTTAGACTAGCCGGGCATAAATACTTTTGCTTTCTGGATGGATATACTAGTTATCAAAAAATACAAATTGCTCATGAAGTTTTTATGGATGAGTTTTCAGTTTTTGGAACTTCATTTGAATCATGTTTATAACATTTATCAAAAGTTCTTAAGCATTGTGAAGAAACAAATTTAGTCCTTAATTAGGGAAAATGCCAGTTTATGGTGGCAGGAGAAATTGCTTTAGGACATCATATATTAGAAAATGGTATGGAAGTTGATGCTACGAAAGTCCATGTAATCGCTAATTTACCTTGTTCAACAAATGTTACGGAAATTAGGAATTTTTTAGGACATGCTGGATTATACAAGTGATATTTTAAAGATTTTTCAAAAATAGCGAAGCCTCTATGCTATTTACTGGAAAAAGTTGTAATATGTAATTTTGATGAAGAATGCCAAAAAGCTTTTAAGTTATTAAAATAAAAATTAATCACTGCACCAGTTATTGTTTCACCATATTGGGTAAAACCCTTTGAATTAATGTGTGGTGTAAGTGATTATGCTATTGGAGCTGTTTTAGGACAAAAACATGATAATATTTTTAAAGTAATTTACTATGCTAGCAGAATTCTTGATGAAGCTCAAATTAATTATACCATAACTGAGAAAGAGTTATTAGCTATATTAGTTGCTCTTAATAAATTCATATCATAGTTTATTAGAACAAAATGTGTAGAGCATACTGATCATTCTGCTATTAAATATTTAAAGAAAAAGAAGGATGCAAAACAAGACTGATAAGATGAATTCTTCTTTTACAAAAATTTAACTTTAAAATAGTAGATAGGAAGGGTATTAATAATCAAATTGCTGACCATCTGTCCAGGCTTGAATCAGAAAAGTCTCTCAGTTTTGAGAAAAAATTAATGAACATTATTTCAGATGAAAAATTGTTCACCATTAATAAGTGGTGTGTTCCATAGTATGATGATATTGTGAACTTAATTGTTAGTGATATTATACCTTATGGTTTGACATATCAACAAAGGAGGAAATTTTTATCTGAAGCAAAAACTTATTTTTGGGGTGACAAAATTTTATATAAGGAAATGATCTAATTATTCAAAGATGTGTGCCTTTAGAAAAATCTTATGAAAATATCCAAAAATGTCATGATTATGGTTTGCGGGGATATTTTGGTCTTGATAAGACAACATATAAAATTCTACAATCTTGATTTTATTGACCTACAATTTTTAGAGATGTTAATGCTTATATTAAAAAATGTGATAGATGTCAACGTGTAGGTGATATTTCCAGAATAAATTAGATGCCCCTAAATTATATGTTGGAATTTGAAATATTTGATTTTTGGGGACTAGATTTCATGGGACCATTTATACTATCTTTTAAAAATTTATATATATTGTTAGCAGTGGACTATGTATCCATAAAAATTAAAGCTGTTGGATTACCTAGATGTGATTCTTGAAGTGTTGCAAAATTTTTAAGAAAGAATATATTTTGTGGATTTGGAATGCCAAAAGTAATCATAACTGATGGGGGAAGTCATTTTATAAATGCAATTATGGAGAAGTTAGTAAAAAAATATTAGATTAACCATAGAATTGCTACTGCTTATAATCCTCAGACAAATGGTTTGGTTGAATTATCCAATCATGAAATTAAAAGAAATTTGGAAAAATCTGTGAATCCAAATAAAAAGGATTGGTCAATCAAACTGGATTTTTTTGTAGGCTTGTAGATCTGCATATAGAACTTCTATAGGAATGTTCCCATATAGTCTAATTTTTGGGAAAGCTTGTCATTTATCAGTTGAACTTGAGCATAAAGTATACTGGGCTATTAAGGAGTTCAATTATAATTTAAAAGATGCTGGTGAGAAAAGACTATTGCAATTAAATGAGTTGGAAGACATAAGGAATGAATCTTATGAAAGTGCTAAGATTTATAAAGAAAAGATGAAATTGTGGCATGATCGTAAGATTCTTACTAAAAATTTTGAGCAAGGACAGTAAGTTTTGCTATATAATGCAAGATTAAGATTATTTGCTAGAAAACGGAAGTCCAGGTGGATGGGCCCATTCATTGTACTAAAAGTTTATACCTATGGAGCTATGGATATTAAAGCTACTAAAACTGAAAAAAATATTTAAAGTGAATGGTCATAGACTAAAAGCTTACTTTTCAGTGGATCAATTAAAAATTTATAATATTATGACGTTGGGTCACCCAGAATAAGCACTGGGTATGTCGGGCTGATGACGTAAAACCAAGTGCTTTGTAGGAGGCAACCCATAGTTATCGGTGTGATTTGTTGAATTTTCTTTGTAATTGTGTTGTTTTGTTTGAGTAAGAAAAATGTTGTAGTATTTTGATTATATTATGATATAGTGAAGATTATGAGACCTTAATTAAAAATTCAAATGAGTTAAATTGAATATTTGGATGTTTAGCGGACCTGTGCTAAAATAAGCACTGACGCCTAAGCGCTAGAAGTTGGCGCTTAAGCGTAGCAGTTAAGAAAAAACATGAAAAATGATGTTTTAGAAGACTTAAACGTGGAAAAGTTAATCAGAATGTTATTTAGTGGTTTGTGAAAGTGGGAGGATGGTTTTAGTGCTTCTTAAATCTATAAATAGAAGGATAAAGAAGAGATTTTCACCCATTCCAAGTTTTCACCCTAAAAAGATTATGTGAAAGAGTTTTAAGTTGCAAAAATGTCTTCTTAGGAGAGTGAAATTAAGAAGAAAGAGGAAGCCAACAAAAAGAAGTTTATAAGTCAGAATATGCAAGAGTTATACAGCAAATTCCTAACCATTAGTATCGAAGGAATAACAGAGAAACTTGCAAAGATTTAGTCTGATGTGGCTTCAATTGAAGCAGAAGTGAATGAGACTAACACACAATTGGCGCATATTGGATGGAAAATGAAGATGCAGTTTAGTTATACTAGTCATGTAGAGGAAGTAGACAAAGCGATGTTTTAAAGAACAAGTGGATTGAAGAGGATTCAATTAGAAATTTTAATCATCGGCTGTTCTATCAAATTTATATACCAAATTCCTCAGGAGGGACAGATGGAGGTTCAAGATATGTTCCACCTAATGGAGAATGAAATTAAGTTCGGGAGGATTTTTTAGTTATTAGTGTTACTATTTTGAATGTTTTATATGTTTAATTTATGTGTTTAGTGTTTATGTGTTTGTTAAGAAGATACCTCATCCAAGGATCTTGCATTGAAATTTATATATATATATATATATATATATATATATATATATATATATATATATATATATATATATATATATATATTTGTTTGTTTATTTTTAATGAGGTGTTTATTTATGTGAAGTTTATGTGTGAATTAATTTAGTTTTAATGTGTGATTATGGAGTAAACGAAGAATAAATGGAAGAAAATACTTCCTTAAAATATTAAGACCATTTAGAGTTGATTATCTGGTCTTAAAATTGCATTTAGCGAAAACATAAAAAATTATGCACTGGCGCTTAAACACTAAACTGCCGTGCTTAAGCGCCAGCTCAAGTAAACTGATTCACATATTTATTAAAACCTGAAAATCACCATTTTTTATTCACCCGTCATCTTCTTCATCCAAAGTTGCGACCGTGAGAGTCAGGACTTCCTCTAACTTGAGGTTTTGTGAGCTGATTCAAGCTAAATTTGTTGGATTTCATATTCTTAAGGTAAGAACTCTACCACTAAGTAAATATTTATGATTTTTTACCATGTATTTGAAGAGCATTATGGAGAGAACAAAAAAACACTATTCATGGTGAAAATTTGAGGAAAAACTTTGGATTAGACTTTATGGATTTTGAAGTTAAGTTTAGTGAGTTTAACTTGATTTTAGGATTTATTATGATTTTTACTTGATTTTTAGATTATGGCACCAAAACGAAAAAAGGAGCAAGGGGAAAGCTAGTTATAATTCAGAGAAGTTTGTCAGTTCTCGGGCTCAAGATATATATGTGACGGCTTTATAATCAAGGAAGTTGATTCCCGAGCACTGCTTCAAAAATTTGGGAGGTGAAATCTAGGATATAATTATTAGGAGACTTTGGGACAGATTCTGCTGTTTTTTGGCTGTAGCTGTGATTTTTGTTGTGCAAGAATTTTATGTTAATCTTTCTAAGGTGGAGGAAGATTTTGTTATGGTGCGAGGGTAGCTAGTTCATTTTACTCCTGAGCTAATAAACTAATTTTACCTACTGCCGACAAATGTCATGCCTTTTTATTCAAATTATAATCCAACAGAGGGAGAAGTGGATGAAATTATTTCTACTTTGACTGATGGGAGAGGGTTTTAGAAAATAATAAATGAAAGAAGAGTTAATTTTCCCACTTCAAAGTTGAATGCCATCTCGAAAGCGTGGCATTATTTTATATCATCCCGATTACTCCCTACAAATAATCTGAGTGAAGTAACTAGAGAAAGGGCCACATTGAATTATTGTATTTAGTAGGGAAAGCAGATAGACATAGGAGCTATTATCTACCAGGCTATTATAAGTACTGTCAGAGCTACTACTACTGCATGTATTAGATTTTCTTCCCTGATTATTTCATTATATTCGCAAGCTGGGGCTAAGTCAGATACTTGGGAGGAAATCCTTTAGCCTTTAAAGCCTATTACCAGTGTGAATGTGAAGTCTTAAAATGAGCATTCTATGTTTGACTGGGAGGAGGATTCTCAAGAGCTTCTGGTGCTTCTAGTTCCGGTCCTTCCACCTTTTGTGCTTCTACATCACATGCATCATCCCAAGGTCAGTATTCTAATTCATAGGTAAAATTATTACAGAAAATGAAGGATAATATCAATTATATTGCGGATAAGGTTTTAAATTTAGAGAACCATGTAGATCTTATTGGAGCTTATTATAAAAGTCATAGTGGTTATGATGAAAAGTATCATACATCTTTGGAAAGGCACATTAGAGGTGAGCAAAGTGTGGTATTTCCCTCACATCCTCCATATATCCAATATGAACCTACAAAAGTTTGGGTTGAGGATGATGATGATGAAGAAGAAGAGGAGTGATTAGTGTTATGTGAACTTTTAATTTTGTTTGAGTTTATGTGGTGAACTTTATTGGTATGTTGTATGAACTTTTATAATGTAGGCTTTAACTACTGTCGTCTTTATTATGTGTAACGTGTTGTTTGTTGTGAAATGTTATGAATAGTTATGTTTTGTGATTTTGTGGTAGTATTTATGGTTACATAGTTTTTAATGTATTTTTTTTAGTTGTGCAGAACTTATTTCAGTACTTTTTATAAAAGTTTAGAAAACTGCTAAATTTCACTATTAAGCTTTAATGTTTAACTTTTCAATTTACTACCATATATATTTTGTTTTAAGTAGTTGTGGATTTCTACTAAGTTTGTGTGTATTTGCTTTTGTAGCCTCCACTACTTTAGAAGTCTTTTGAATTTCTTTTATATTGAACTTAAGATAGAATTTAATCAATTTATTTTTACTATTATTTTTTAAAATTTTGTATTTGCATATTTAGAATATGAAAATTCCTGTTATTGTAGATTTTAATTCCTACCCATGTATCTTTTATTATGCTAAAATGTTTTAACTTAACAAAAATTTTAAAGTTTGGGGGGGGGGAATGAAAAGACAATTTTCAAAACTTACAATTTATTTGTTCTAAAATTGTGCTTCAAATAAATTTGATTTTGATGAAAAATGATTATGTGGATGAAGTTATATTAGGGAAGTAAAATTTTGAATATAGAAATGAGTAAGAAAATTTAGTTAAAAACTATAGTAATGATGAAAAATTTAAAGTTAAACATTTCTTATTGAATTAATGATAAATATTGTGTAATTATCTATAGTAGGAGATGTTGTATTTCTAAAAATTATAGAAAGATTGGACTTTTATTTTCAATATTTAAATTTCTTTTACTAGAAATAGTTTTCAAACTATTTTTTTAAAGATATATATCAAACCTTTGCTTTAGGAAAGGAATAGTGGAATTCAAAATTATTAAAGGCCTATCAAGATACAATAATCCTTCACTAAAAAAAAAAGAAATGAAAGAAAGTAAAGTATAGTATGTGAAAAGGGAGGAGAAGCTTGAGTATTAGTGCTTAATCAAAAATTGGTTCTACACCTGATCATTTTAAAGTATAAGTCTTGATAAAATATTAAGCTTAAGGATATAATGTAATAAGAATAATTTTTTTAATATAAAATTTTTAAGTTGAGAAGATAAAATACCTAAGCCCTACATTTTGAAACATCTACTAGTATTTTTGAATTAGATAGGAACTCATATTTTTCATACTTTTTCACTTAAGAGATTTCTAAACTTTAAGTTGGTCTCATTTACTCATGTTTTCCCTAAATTAGACTACTACATTTCTAGAACAAAATTTTAAAATCTCCTAAGGTAACTCATTCACATAATTTATATACCTTAAATTTTTAAAGATTGGAGTGTCACTTGAGGACAAGTAACATTTTAAGTTTGGGGGATTCTGAAACACCTAAAATATTTAGTATTTTTATACACATTTTTATTCCTATTTTTGATGATATTACACTTTAATGGAAGATATTTGTGTGTTATCCTTGCAAGTATGGTGGAGAGGAATTTCAGATAAATCTTTATCATTGTTTCTACATTTGGATTAAATTGAGACTACTTGTGTTTTCACTATTATTTCTACTTTTAATTCCACTTATTTTTGTGTTTTCCCAAGAATTATGAGTATTTTTCTTTATCATTTTCCTTAAAATGATGAAGTAATTAAGCTGAGGATGAATATCGCCTGAAGTATAGATCATCAATGTTGGAAGAAGTTGTAATGATTCAAACCTTGCACTTAATTTACTTCTTGATTTGGCTAATTAAGTTGTTAATATTTTTTATGAAAACATGTATGAACAACTTTGGTATTATCTCAATCAACTAATGGTAAGAATCACATGAGATTATATGGTTGAGAATGTAATCTATATGATTGAGTGTAAATAAATAAGGAGATAAACTTTTGATGAGTGTAGAATTAGAGGACTTTAGAGTGACAGGCTAAAGCCCCTAATTCGATTTAGTGTTTTATTTCTTGATACTTGATGTTAGCCTTCAGGTGGAGGGAGAAGAGGGAACTCTAGAGTGAGAGATAGTATCTTGCTTACTTAGCCCATCTTCAAGATATCTAAAACATTAGATTGACCTATGTTCATTATAGCATCTCTAGTAAGGGTAAATAATATTTTTGCTCCTATTTAGCACAACACATTTTAGATATTTCCGTAACAGAATTCCAAAACTTATTACTGATTCATAATAAGGATAAAGATATTTTTAATTGCATTTTCATTCATCTTTAAACAACTTGCTAAATTTAGTCAGTTTTTTACTTTAATTTCTATTATAAAAAATTTCCAAAAAGTATTAAACTTTCATTCCTATAGTATTATCTATAGTTTGTGTAAGACTGTTTCTACAAAGTTAAGTTAGTTATCTCTTTCCTTATAGAAAGGCTCCCTGTGGGTTCGATATTCGGGGATTTATCAGAAAGTTCTTTTTATTTTCTTTTAGAAAGGCTCCCTGTGGGTTTGATATTTGGGGCTTTACCGGAAAGTCCTTTTTACTTGATAATGATATATACTTGCGTAGAATCCCAATTTAAAATATAATCAATAAACTCTTATTTACAGTAGAGCCAAGTATTTGGCACTAGAGTAAAGAAAGAGACATAGTTAAATCCATATATAGAATGTAGGCATAAATATCGTAAAGGGATCACTCAAAGATTAACTAACACCCTGAATACTGTAAACTTGCCAATAGTGATTGAAATTGTTGACCTCATTTTTGATGAGGTCTTCTCTTCTTCTCTTTAGTACTTAGGATCTAGCCTTAGGCTTTTCCTTTGACTATCTTAGAGGACTAGAATTGGGACCAACCTTTTAGAAATTCAAACCACTTCTTAACTCCTGCAAACTCCACAAACTTGATCGTAGACCCCTAATCACCTAGAGGGTTGAAATCAAATGTGGAAGTTTAAAGGATGAGTTCGTATAAGACTCTTTGGCCTTAGGACGCCTGCAGGTGGCTCGGTGCAGTGAAGGGGCGACTTACACACACTACACTTATACACTACACCTACACACTACACTTCCACATACCTCCTAAAACCACACCCATACCTAACTTGACCTCCGACTCATGTAAGTGATCCACATGGATGGTCCTTAACCCCTAAGCCCTTGGTAAGAGGGTTAGGAACAACATAGTGAATGCCTCAAATGAGTCCCTTCATGGCTCATGTGGGCTTGATATGGCTTCATGGCTCAACCAAAATGATTTCTTTCCACTTAAATTCACCCGATCTTCGATTTCCCAAAATTTCAATTTTTGACCCAGGACCCTACACACGCTAGCCTACCCAAAACCCTTGAAATTACCCAAATTTCTCAAAAATTTCCAAATTACCTAAAATTCTCCAAAATCAATCCCAAACATTTCCACATCACTTAAACTGATCATCCATACCCAAAAATACCAAAAATTCCAAGAAAACCTCCCAATACCCTCCAAATACCCAAAATACCCCTCTTGGCCTAAAAATCCAAAAATTCAGAAAATTCCCAGAAAATTCCAGAAACTCCCAAATATTCCCAATTTCATTTTGTCCAACTACACCATGGGCCAATTTTGTCAATTTACCCTACTTTTGTCAAAACCCCCAATTTGACCCATTTTAACCCTAAGTGAACCCAATGTCAAACCAAACCTACCCAATTGACCCCAATTTTACTCCAATTCAATTCTAAACTTCAATTCAATATCCTAAATACCAATCTAGACCAAATCCAAGCCCAATTTGATTGACATTTGGATCCAATCTCACTTTTGGCCTTAAAGCCCAATTGGACCCATGACCCAAACCTAACCCAAACTCACCCAATTCAATTCCAATTAACCCCAAATCTTTTCTAAATCTTCCTTAACATTCCCACAAACAAAGTAATAACATGATTTGCTCAAAATTTGGACCCAAACCCCACTCAAACTCAACCCAAAGTTAAAAGGCCCTATTTTGATCTAAACCCAAACCTAACCCAAATGAGCCCAAACCCCAAAATCAAAGCCCAACCAAAGTCAAAACCTCTTTGAAACACTCCCATAAACATTTCTAAACATTGATTTTATATCAATTTCAACCCTAGCCCAACATTAGCCCAAGTTAGCCTAATTTGACCTACATAGGCCCACTTGCCAAATAAATCCAAATTCAAATCAATTCAACTCCAAATCACATCAAATTGATTCCAAGCCCTTCATAGAACATCCCTAAACCAATTAGGACATTTATTTGACAAAGTTCTTCACAAAATTTTTACCCAAATGCCCATCCTAAAATCAAAAAGCCCATTTCCCTTAAAACTTTCCTAAAAGCCCACTTCACCACATCCAAAGGCCCAAAATCTACCCTAAAGCCCACATGACATCTCCATTTGTCATCCACTTAATTGAATCCATTACCTAAGTCCTAAATTCACCATCAAATTATTCCAAATCAAGTTTCATACAAATTTCCATCAAATTACCAAAAATTCTTAAAACCCATTTTCATGAAATTGACCGAACCTTTTCCCGAGCCGAAGGTGAGCCATGCAAGCCATGGACAAGCCACATGAAGCCATGGAAGGCTTGACATGTGATCAAGCCATTAATGGCAAAAGGAGGAGCCCCTTTCCTAATCCTCCTTAACCCCTTTTTACCTTAAGCATGTCGCACACTAAACCATGTTTAGCCACCTCATCATGGATAGAGACCACACCACTCTCCCTTGGGCGACCCAGCCGATCCTCTCGGCCCAAAATCGGGCCATGGGGAGGTGCACCCAACCCAAACCAATGGGTTGACCAATTTCAAGCCAAAATGGCCTCTCCCCCATTCCATTTTAATCCAAACACTTTACACATGTCCAAGCCCGATTGACTTCACCATTGCCGAGCCACGACCTCCCTGGTCGAGATGGTGACCCATGCCTGCTCGGCCAGCCGCTCGGATCGCCGGAAAACACCACACCCGAGAGCATCATGTGAGCCCGAAGCTTGGAATTCTCACTGCCGAGTTGCCCCATGCCCGATGGCCACCATGGCTGTTCTTCTCCTCACCGGAGCAGGCTGATCCCATGCCTCGACTCCCACAGGAAGGCCCTCCACCCTCTCCTATTTAAACTCCACCCCTCTCGGCCATGAGGAGAGCCGAGCACAAACCTTGCCGAAACTGCGCCAAAATTGTTCCGGACCCTTCTCCACCCTTAGAGCGGTTGATCCCAGGTGTCGATTTGCCCTAATCCCCAGCTGATAAAATCCGATTTCCCAGCCGAAATTCCACCCAAAACCGGGACACTTCTCCACGGTGAGCCAATTCCCAAATCGATTGGTTCTACACCTTCACCGGACCAAGGGAAGGTGTCCATCGGCAAAAGCCCCATCTCCGAGGCCACCCGGTTGCTCAGGCCTCCGAAGCTTTGTGATCGGGCTTGGTCGAAATCACATCCGGACAATTCACCGAGACCGGGAGACTTCATGCGGAGCTTCGCGGGATCCAATCGAAGGTGCAACAACTCTCGGATTGAAGCCACACTTCTGCGAGCAAAGGTATGAGCTAATTCTTTATCCCGGAGCTCCGGAGATTCTCCATTTCAAATGCCTTAATTTCAATGCATGTTAACCGTATAGATGTGTTCGTCCCTTCAAGACGAATCCATAGAGCATAAGGACATGAAAATCCATTGAGTATCGAGTGAGATCTTAGGGATTTAGTGTGGACGGCTCTCGGGTGAGGACGCTCGGGGACGATGAACGGATGCCGTCCATTCAATACACGCGCGGACGAACGGCTCGGATGGCGTCGGACCGAGGAGACGGTACGAGAACCCCGGGGCCCGGGCTGCCGACTCGGGTGGCGGCGTCGAATGGGAGCGCGACGCGTGTGCGTTCGGAGGCTGCCGAGGTTGACGCGGCGCCGCGTGGATAAATAGAAAATTAGGGTATTTTTTCTATTTTTTTAATTCCCTAAACTTCAAAAATTCATATCTCTGTGTAGAAAAATCAGAAAAATAAAATAAAAATACCCTCTTGCTCAGTGAACATAGAAGAATAATGTGGAAAAGAAATCATTTAATTTCATCAAGTATTTTATTTTTTATAATTTATTTACTCTGCATTATTTTAATTCTCCATGCATGTATACAATTCACCATGACATGAGACCATAGGGCTTTTGAAGCCTACTGAATTTGGGAACATTCACTGAATTTTTCAAAGTCGAGAGGCCATCCTATGAAAAGTTATTGATTTTTCAAATTCAAAGTTCTTGTTTTGAGTATTTTAATTCCAATAAATAGCATGTTGTGAAATAAATTCTAAGAAAATTTGGTGATGTTCCTTATGACCAAAGAACCCTAGGAAAAATAGGTTTTGACTTAGTTCATTTAAAACAACCCTAATTGGCTTAAACACCCAAAATAGGTCTTTATTTAATTAGAGTTAACAAGGCATCAAATTGACTTGAAATCAATTCTCCACTGACCTTTAGGATCGGAGGAATCCACCATAAAAGTTTGAGGTCAATTGGACTTGGTTAGCCCCACTAATTGGGTTGATTAAGCCACTTAGCCATTTTAAACTTTAAAAATTCATAACTTTTAAAATACCCTTCAAAAATTCACTAGATCAGTACAATTGCATCACTGATCTATGTTACAAAAATCATCATATTATAATTAGAAAGGAGGAAGACTCTTTTTTACAACTGAACTTTGTTATAACTTTAGTCTTGAGTTAGTTTAACTTGCTAGAAGGTTAGAACGTACTTTGGTAGGAGTAGTAACTACATCTATTTTTCTATATTTTATGAATTGAACTTACTTGCAATTGTGCCGTGATTTGATAAGTTATTTTTGTGCTACACCATAAAATTATTTGTCTCCTTATGGGATCGATATCCAGGACTCCACTAGAGCCCTGTATTACTCGAGCGATATGTATACTTGTGTTTAATTGGGTTACTCATTATAAAACTAACTCAATATATATAAATCTGAGTTCATAAAATTTGGTAAATTAAAATAGTCGCACCATCCTTCCATAACGGGCACTTCGTCTGCTGATGGGGTTGGCTCTCCTTAAGTAACCATCTACTTTACATTATCTTTCGGATATATTCTCGGAGGTAGAACCTTTTGCTTCTTAACCTGATTTTTGTTATCACTTCCAAGTTTTGCACTGAGTTCGCAGGTGTCTTCTCTTGAACTTAGATAACTAACTTTTCTAGAGTTTCTTCAGAGTATGAGGGTTCAAGTTTGATTTTGATAGGTGTTCCTTGAAAATCATAAAGGAGTAAATCACTCCAATAGCTATAATAATCATCCTCCAGGACACCCTCCTCATTATCACGATCACTGAGGTTTTGTTAGATCTGAGAATGATTATTAGAATTGAAATAAAGATCCAGATTAGGTTGGTTATCATTAGTTATGTTATTGCTAGAAACAGTCAAAACATAGCCAACATCGAAACTCTTCTCATTATAGTACCCCACAGGTGCAAATAAATGATCATACAGAGTCAGAGGTTCAAGGGATTTCTCCCCCAAGTTCAAAATAACCAACCTAGGAAAAGCAGCCACTAGTCTAATCTTTGGCTTTTTAGTCTCCTTTTCCTCTATGGTTTTTTCCATCTTCTTCTCTTGAATTGTATCTTAAACTGCAGTCGACAATGCCAGTTTAGTAGTTCTTGAACTTTGGACCAAAGCATACACCGAAGCTGTTTAAATATGATGTAGCATCTTTCTTGATGATTTTCCATGTTGTACTCCATCCATCATTGATTGCGTACGAGTCAATAAGAACAATATGATCGGTTGAAATGACATTAACAGAACCTATCTTAGGTTCTTTCATGTACTCTTTTAGGATTGTTATGTTCCCTTTTCTGTGGTTGGCCTCAAGACATTTCCTAAAGGTGTTTTATGCCTAAGCATCAAATGAACTGAAAAATATATACGGTTTTTTCTATCTAATTTTACCCATTTTTGGCAATATTACACTTTAAGGAAATGTATTTTTCATGATTTGCTGCAGGTATGATGATTTTAGGTAATTGGAGTGAAAAGAAGCAAAAAGGAACAAATCCGGAGCAAAAAGGAGCAAAAAGGAGCGAAAGGGAGGAAAAAGTTTTCTGGCGCCGCCAGCACCCAAATCCAGAGACTCTATAATTTAATTGGCACAATAGAGTGCCGCCAGCGCCCTCTCTGGAGCCGCCGGCGCCTGAATTTTGGTTCAATTCAAATTTGAAGAGTTTTGGCAACTTTTTGAAGGGATGCCTATGGAAACTCTTGGGAATTCGTCCCTATCTTATAATTAACTGTTTTTGGACAAAAATAGTGTGCTTCTTCAGTGGTTCTAGATTAGTTTTAGTAAGAGTGAAGTATTAGGGTTTAGGAGTAGAGAGTGTAGAGTGAAGATTTGAGAGGGATTCTTCTCTAAGGAGGGGAGGAGAAGAGGTAACATGAGAGATTGCTTCTTCCTTTCCATCCTAAAGAGAGAATCAAGTGTTGTAAAGAGGAATATAAGAGGATTCAAAAGAACTTCAAGGGAATTGCATAGGGGAAGAGAAAGAGATAAGTTGTATTTTCTTTTTTTGGTTTGTATGAATTTTCTTTTATATATAAAATTCATGTTTTATTATTTATTCTCCATGAATTCTGAGTAGTTTCCTTGTCTTTCTTCTTGAATAAGAGATGTGATGATGGATTAATGTGGATTTGATGTGCTTTTAATGTGATGAAGAAATTGTGATAGTTATTCATTTAGAACTTAATTTACATTCGATTTGGCCAATTAAAATATTAAAATATGTTTTGGAACATTAAGTTTGAAAAGATTTAATGTCCTACAACAATAATGAAAGATCCATTCAATTTCCAAGGATGAATTACGTAGTTCATGGGAATTGAGTGCAAATAAATAGGGAAATGTGTTTTGATGGACTTCAATGTGGAGATTTCAGAGTGACAGTCGAAATCCCAAATTGGTTCTAATGATTAGTAACTAAATATCAAAGGTTAGCCTTCAGGTGAAGGGTGAGTGAGAGCTGGTATCCTCCTAACCTAGCCTTAGAGTTAGTGACAATACTTAGAATATGTCAATGTTCTTTTCTACTTAAAGGAGGGGGTACTCTTTTAAGGGTAAAGAGTCATCTATGCTCCTATTTGGCACAATAATATAAATATTTGTTCCATATCAATCCACATATCATATTCTCCTTGCAAGAGGAAAGATACTTTTCTTATATATCAAAAACCTTTCAAAAACTTAATTTAGTATGTACATTAGTTAGTTCTGTCTTTAAAGTTATTAGAAGTAATTGTATTTTAGTTAACTGTTACTGTTTTCTACATAGTGTTAGTAGGAGTTTGTGTTAAACTTTAAGTGCTATTTAAATATAGGATTTAGTGCCATCTTACTTATCTTGGGAACACTTTCTTAAAACTTTGAGCTTCCCTCTGGGATCGATAACTAGGATTCCATTAGATCCCTATATAACTTGATACGATACGTATACTTGCGTTGAATGCTTGGACTTATCAAAATCATTAAAAATATTTAAATTTGAGTTCATAAATTTTTGCAATATAAGTCCCGTGCATCAAGTTTTTGGTGCCGTTGCCGGGGAAGGTAACGGAGTTAAGAAAGAAAAGTAACTAACTAAGAAGTAAGTAGGAAGGTATTTATTAATAATATAGTATAAAAAAAGAAGAAAAACTTTATTTAGTGGTGTGTAATTGTGTGTTTCTTTTTTAAAGTATTAGTGTTTGTATATGCGTAGTAGCGGATCTATAAGTTTAGTGCCTTACGATTCAGAGTTAGAGCGTACTGTTAGAAAAATTAGAAAACAACAAAACTAATTGAAAATCCATGCAAAATGGCGAATATTCAAGATAATTAGTGAAATGAAATTAGAAATTTGCCAAGATGTTTAAGAGATTATGCTAACCCAACAGAGATGAAATTCACATAACTATTCAAAATCCCAATGTTGTTGCTAAATCATTTGAACATAGCTATTATCCAAATGGTACAAAACAATCAATTTGCTGGAACACCTAATGAGGATCTAAATTTACATCTCACTAGTTTTTTAGAACTGTGTGCTACTTTTAAATATGATGGAGTGTCTAGTGATGCTGTCAGACTTAGACTTTTTTCTTTTTCATTAAGGGATGAAGCTAAGGCGTGGTTAAATTCGTTAGCACCTGGATCTATTATAACTTAGGGAGAATTATCTTAAAAGTTTCTATCAAAATATTTCCCTCCATCAAAGACTGCTAAACAAAGAAATGATATTACATCTTTTTATCAGTTTGAAGGAGAGTCAATATATGAAGCTTGGGAGAGATTTAAATATCTTCTTAGGAAATTCCCACATCATGCTTTACTAGATTGGTTAAAAATTCAAACATTTTATAATGAATTAGTTGGATAATTGAGTTCTATTATAGATGCTGGTGGATCATTAATGTCAAAACCTTTTGATGAAGCATACACATTAATTGAAGAAATGTCTACTAAAAATTTTCAATGGCCCTCTGAACGGGTAACTCCTAAGAGAGTAGCTAGTGTTCACGATTCAGATATGATGACTATGATAGTTTCTCAAATTGCAGCCCTTTCAAAGAAAATAGATCAATATGGAATGAATTATTCTCAACCACCTCAAGTTTTAGAGAAAAATTCATTTGGACAGATAACAGAATCTCAAACACCTTATGAGACCTTAAATGCTAATAAAAGACCTAACAATCTTTATTCAAATTATTATAATCTTGGTTGGAAAAATCACCCAAACATCAATTGGAAAAATAATAGTGCTAATGTTAACCTGCACTGGGCTAACAATTCTAAGAATCCAATTAGAAATTTGAACAATCAAGGAAATTCTAATTTTAAACCATCTTATCCCCCTGGATTCAATAGTAACCCATAATTTAAGGATAAGAAGTTTTCTATAGAAAAAATGATTCTGAATATGGGAAATCAATTACAAGCTCAAGGTATTTCTATGAAGAATATTGAAAATCAATTAGGACAGATGTTCACTACACTTAATAATAGACCTTCTAACACTTCCAAGTAATGTGGAGGTCAAACCAAAAGATCAAAACAAGGAACAACTTAAGGCTATTCAATTAAGGCGTGGAAAAGAATAAGAAACTACAATGCAAAATGAAGTTGAAATAGAAAAGGAGAAGGTGGAAATTGAAAAAGGTTCAAATAAGATTTATCCAGACTTGGATTATCCTCTTGAACCAATGAAGATAACTATCGAAAAGCCACCACCTCCATTTCCTCAAAGATTAAAGAAACAAAATAGAGATAATAGATTTGGAAAATTTTTGGAGATCCTTAAGAAATTAACTATAAATATTCTCTTTGTTGAAGCATTAGAACAGATGCCTGACTATGCTAAGTTTATGAAGGATATACTGAGAAAGAAAAGAAAGTTTACAGATCATGAAACTGTTGCACTTAGCGGAGAGTGTAGTGCAATAATTCACAAAAGCTTCCAGAAAAACTTAAAGACCCTGGTAGTTTCACTATTCCGTGTGCTATAGGTGAAAATTTTTTCGGAAAGGCTTTATGTGATATGGGAGCGAGTATTAATCTTATGCCTTTATTAACTTTCAAAAGGTTGGGAATAGAAGAAATTTATCCTACATCTGTGACTCTTTAGTTGGCCGATCGTTCCATTACTTACCCTAAAGGAGTGGTGGAAGATGTGTTAGTGAAAGTGGATACATTTATCTTTCCTGTCGATTTAATTGTACTTGATATAGAGGAAGATAAAGAAATTCTAATCATTTTGGGAAGATCATTCCTTGCTACTGGAAGAGCGGTAATTGATGTTCAAAAAGGAGAATTAACTATGAGAGTTATGATCAAGAGGTGACCTTTAATATTTTAAAATCTATGAAGTATCCCTCAATGGAAAAAGATAATGAATGTTTTAGAATGAAGGTCTGTGATTACTTGAGAAACGATCATTTTGAAATTATATTTGATAAAGAAGAAGAATATAAAATATGTTTGAAGAAGAAAGTGAAGATGAAGAAAATTCAGATAGTGAGAAGAATGAAGATTTGGAGTATGTTAAGGAGGGATTTGAAATATTAAACACTATGGAAGGTGGAAATAAAAGCTTAATTCCATCTATCATAAAACCTCCTGAACTTGAAATGAAAATTCTCCCTAATCATTTAAAGTATATATTTTTAGGAGAATCATCTACTTTTCCTGTTACTGTATCTTCAAAACGAAACGAATACCAAGAACAGAAGTTGTTGGAAACTTTAAAAAGATACAAGAAAGCTTTTGGATGGACTTTGGCAGATATTAATAGAGTTTGTCCTTCGATTTGTATGCACAAAATTTTATTAGATGAAGAACATAAACCGAGAGTTGATCCACAAAGGAGACTGAATCCTATAATGAAAGAAGTAGTTAAGAAAGAGATTTTAAAATGGCTGGATGCTGGAATTATTTATCCTATTTCGGATAGTGCTTGCGTGAGTCTGATCTATTAAAAATACCTATTTCTTTATATCTTAATTCTCATCAATTTCTAAGGATATAATGCTTTAATGAAAGGTATTTTTTGTTTTTTTGGATGTAGGTGATGTAAAAATGTCAAAAAAAGGAAAAAGGAGAAAAAATGGAGCAAAATACAAAAAAGTATAAAAAATATGGCCTGGCGCCAGAAGTTGGCGCCTAAGCGCCAGACTCGATACAGAAACTGTCAAGTTTTTGACAACGTTTGAACTGTTATTTTGATGGAGTGAGCGGTTATTGGACATTCTAGAAGACTGACAGTTGTTCCTTGATAATAGGACATGTGATACATTGCATTTGGACGCTCCAAAATGGTTTTAATTGCGAAGAGGTGCAAGCCAAAGTGAAGAGGTGCGAAGAACTGGACGCAGTGTCCGGCGTCCAGTTCTTTGAATGTGGACATGTTTTCAAGAGGTGCCTCAAGGCAACCCTTGAAGCCTATAAATAGGAGTCCATTTCTTCAGAAAAATGTGCCCCCCATTGTAAACCCTTTCTCTTATCCACTTTAGGATCTCTCATCCTTAGAGAGAGAAATAGATAGACAAATTTAGGGCCACTTTTGTTTAGTTTAGTGAGTTTATTTTCAAGTTGTTGCATCTGAAGTTCATTACATTGTGGAGTCAGTAAGAATTAGAAGATCTGTAGAAGGAATATTTGAGATAAGTATTTTATATTTGATTCAAATTTTATTTATTATGTTTTGCTGTTTATATTCAATGTGTTCTAAGTAGTTAGTTAACTTTCTTCCTTAAATTATTAAGAGATAAATAAGATAATAAAAGATTCGATGGAGAATTGAAATTAAAATATTTTCAAAACATTGTGATGACATTAATACCTGATCTTACTTTACTTTTTAAATTGGCCATTTAAATTGTTAAAACCTGTTGAAGAGTTTTGAGACCTAGAAGGAGAAAAACTCTTAACTTGTAAGTGTCACATGAATCCTTGGGTAGTCGAAGGCCATGTGCGGGCTATTCAAGGTGAAGTGTAAATAAATAGGAAGATAAGATTTAAAGGGCCTAGAATTGATAAGTTTTTAGAGTGACGGACTAAATTCTTATAATTTGATTTATAGATTAGGAAAGGGTCACTAGTAGGGCCGACCATAGCCACCCTTGGACACCTAGTAGTGTGAGTCTAGATTAACCCATTCTACTAACAATACATCCGGACCTGATATGTAAATTAGCCAATGTTCTATGCTCCTAGATTAAAGGGTAAAGAATAGAAATGCTTCTATTTGGCACAATACCATAAATCAAATTCTCCAACGAATATTAAATTATCTTAAAAATCTTAGATTAGTTGAAGGGAAGAAAGTTGTTTATTTTATATAGTTTTAATAAAATCATTGTCTTATTATTGTTTTCTTTATTTGCATCTAGTAAATTAATAGTAATTGATAGTTAGATTTAAATATAAAATATTTTTGAAATACAATATTTTGAAAATTTATTACTATAATTTTTCCTCGTGGGATTGATACTGGGGTCTTTGTTTCCAAGCCCTATATTACTTGAAACGATACGTATACTTGCGTAGTACCCAAAAAGTATATAAAATATATTCTTTTTAAAATTATATTTTGCTATATAAACATATATTTAAAAAGTTTTATTTGGTACACATCTATATAGCAAGTTATTCCAAGTCAAGTGTTTCACGCCTACGCCAGAAATTAAATTTTCTAGCAGTAGTAACAAATTCTTATATTTGGAAGTACAAAAATTGGGTCAAGTTTTTGGCGCCGTTTCCGGGGAGAAATAAAATAGTTATAATTTTTTTTTAAAATATTATATTTCCATAAATATATAAAAAACAAAAATATAGAAAAAAAATATAAAAATATATAATTATATATATATATATATATATTATTCCTTGTTTTATGCGAAGATTTGGTTTTGAAGGATTAATACCTTCAGATTCTGAATTAGAAAGAACAATTAGAAAAATTAAAAAGGGAAAACAAATTCAAAAATTTCAAGAAATGACTACTTTACAAAATCCCATTGAACTTAAAGATCAAAATATTTATAAACCATTAAGGGATTATGCTAACTCTACAGTTGATGAACTTCATAGTAGTATTCAAATACCCATTGTAGATGCTAATTCTTTTGAACTTAAACCGTCTATTATTTAAAAGGTGCAAAACAATCAATTTGGTGGAACACCAAATGAGGATCCAAATTTATATCTTGTTAGTTTTTTAGAACTTTGTGCTATCTTTAAATATAACAATGTTTCTGATGATGCTATTAGACATAGACTCTTTCCTTTTTCTTTAAGAGATAAAACAAAGATGTGGTTGAACTCATTAGCGACTGGTTCTATTAAAATATGGGCTGAAATGGCACAAAAATTCCTTGCTAAATATTTTCCTCCTTCTAAAACTGCTAAATTAAGAAATAATATTACTTCGTTTAGTTAATTTGACGGGGAAAAAAATATGAAACTTGGGAAAGATTTAAAGAATTATTAAGAAAAAGTCCTCATCATGCTTTACCTGATTAGTTAATTATTCAAACATTTTATAATGGATTAATTGAATCTTTAAAATCAATTATTGATGCTGCTGCTGGAGTTTCTTTAATGTCTAAATCATTTGAAGAAGCTTACACTTTAATTGAAGAAATGGCTAATAACAATTTTCAATGGCCTTTCGAAAGGATTAATCCTAAAAAGATGGCAAGTATTCACGATAATGAAGCCTTTTCTATCTTAGCTTCATAAGTAGCAGCAATGACTAAGAAATTAGATAATTTTGCAATTAATATTTCTCATAATAACTATGCTAATATTGAAGATTCTCAAACTATTGAAACTTTACAAGCTATTGCAAATAAAAATAATCCTTATTTAAATTATTATAATCCTGGGTGGAAAAATAGTCCTAATTTTAACTGAATAATTCACAACAATAATGGGGTAATAATCAATCTCATCTCACTGGAAATTGGAATAATCAAGTTAATCCAAATTATAAACCTCTTGGATTTAATAATCAACAGAAAAGTTATCAATAGAAGAATTAATTTTACAAATGAATAATCAATTACAAAATCAAAATACTGCTATTCGTAATAATGAAAATCAAATGGGGCAAATTGCTACTTTAATTAATAACAGACCTATAAGAACACTTCCTAGTAATGTTGAAATTAATCCAAAGAAGACTGGAAAAGAAGAACAAGTTAAAGCTGTGCAACTTAGAAGTTTAAATAAATTAAAAGAAAGAATGCAGAATGAAATTGAAAAAGAGATTGAGGTTGAAGAGATTGAAAAACCAAAAGAAACTCTCTCTCCTAGTCAAGATCAGACTGTTATACCTGTTAATGTGGAAGTTGAAAAACCACCACCACCTTGTCCTCAAAGACTTAAACAACAGAAATTAGTTCATTAATTTTCTAAGTTCTTTGAAATTTTTAAGAAACTTACTATTAACATACCTTTTGCTGAAGCTTTGGAACAAATGCCAACTTACACAAAATTTATGAAGGATATTTTTAGCAAAAAATGAAAATTTGAAGCTTTTGAAACTGTTGCATTAAGTGAAGAATGCAGTGCAATAATTCAAAAGAAATTACCTGAAAATCTTAAGGATCCTGGAAGTTTCACTATACCCTGTGCTATTGGAGAAAAATTTTATAGAAAAGCTTTATGAGATCTAGGAGCAAGTATTAATCTCATGCCATTTTCTATCTTTCGAAGATTGGATTTAGAAGATATTACCCCCACCACTGTAACCCTTCAGTTAGCTGATAGATCTATCACTTATCCTAAAGGAGTTATAGAGGATGTCCTTGTTAAAGTGGATAAATTTATCTTCCCTGTAGATTTCATAGTACTTGATATGGAAGAAGATAAAGAGATACCTATTATTTTAGGGAGACCTTTTCTAGCTACCGGACGAGCTATGATTGATGTGCAAAAGGGAGAACTAACCATGAGAGTTAATGATCAAGAAATTAAATTCAATGTTCTTAAATCGATGAAGTACCCTAATAAAGAGAAATGTTATCGAATGGATATAATTGATTATTTAATTGAAAAACATTATCAAGAAAAATATAAAGTCATTTCTGAAGAATAATTTGAATTTTTAACTGATGAAAATGAAGTAGTAGAAGAAGAAGAGACTCATTTTATTAAAGATAATTGGGAAACTTTAGAAATAACTCAAAATGATATATTTTTACCATCAATTAAAAGAGCCCTTGAACAGGAATTAAAAATGTTACCTTCACATTTAAAATATGCGTTTCTTGGAAATTCGTTAACTTTACCTGTTATTATTTCTTCGAGGCGAGTAGAGATCAAGAAGAAAAACTACTAGGTGTGTTAAAGAATTATAAGAAAGCTTTTGGTTGGACTATTGCTGATATAAGAGGAATAAGCCCTTCCATTTGCATGCATATAATCTTAATGGAAGAAAATTTTAAACCTACTATAGAATCGCAAAGAAGATTAAATCTTATCATGAAAGAGGTTGTTAAAAAAGAAATTATTAAGTGGTTAGATGCTGGTATTATTTATCCTATTTGAGATAGTCAATGGGTAAGTCCTATTCATTGTGTTCCGAAGAAAGGAGGTGTAACTATCATTGTTAATGATGAAAATGAACTAATTCCTACAAGACAAGTTACTGGATGGCGAATTTATATTGACTATAGGAAATTAAATAAAGCCACTAGAAATGATCATTTTCCTTTACCTTTCTTGGATAAAATGCTCAATAAATTAGCTGGACACCCATATTTCTGTTTTCTTGATGGATATTACGGTTATCATCGATTACTTATTGCTCTCGAGGACCAGAAAAGACAACATTTATAAGTCCTTATGGAACATTTGCTTATAGAAGAATGCCTTTTGGTTTATGTAATGCACACTAACTTTTCAAAGATGTATGATGTAAATATTTTGTGATTTGATTGACAAAGGAATTGAAATATTCATGGACGATTTTTCGATTTTTGGAACTTCTTTTGAATCTTCTTTGAAAAAAATAGCCAAAGTTACGAAAAGATGTGAAGAAACAAATTTAGTTCTTAAGCGGGAAAAATGTCGATTCATGGTCACAGAAGGCATTGTACTTGGTCACAAAGTGTCACAAAAAGGGATGGAAGTAGATCGAAGCAAAAGTGAAAATTTTTGCTTGAATTGCAACCACCTACTATCTGTTATCGATGTGAGAAGTTTTCTAGGTCATGCTGAATTTTATAGAAGATACATAAAGGATTTTTCTAAAATTGCTAAACCTCTTTGTCATTTATTGGAAAAAAATACAAAATTTGAATTTAATAAAGAATGTATTAATGCTTTTAATATTCTAAAAGAAAAATTAATAACTGCACCTATCATTGTTGCACCTAATTGGAATAAATCTTTTGAATTAATGTGTGATGCAAGTGATTTTGAAATTGGAGCTGTATTAGGACGAAAATATGAGAAAATTTTCAAAGTTGTATATTATGCTAGTAAAACTCTCACCGAAACACAAAGAAATTACGGTACTCATCGAGAAAGAGCTTCTAGCTATAGTATATGCCTTTAATAAATTTAGACCTTATCATCTTGGTACTAAATGCATAGTTCATACTGATCATTACTAGCTATTAAATATCTATTATCTAAGAAGGATTCTAAACCTAGACTTATAAGATGGGTTTTACTTCTACAAGAATTTGATTTTCAAATAGTAGATATAAAAGGAACCGAAAACCAAATTGCTGATCATTTGTATCAGAATTAAAAATGATATTATTTCGGAAGAAAATATAAATGAGAAATTTCCTGATGAATCTTTATATGTTATTCAAGAATGCAAAACACCTTGGTATGCTGATATTGTTAATTATTTAGTTAGCAAAATTTTGCCTTATGACTTGGATAACAAGTTTATTAAGAAATTTAAATATGATGCTAAATCTTATTTTTGGGAAGAACCCCTTTTATTTAAAATTGGCAAAGATTCTATGATTCGAAGATGTGTACGTTATGAGGAAACTTTTGCTATTATTCAAAAATGTCATGATTCTGATTTTGGAGGACACTTTGACATAAATAAAACTGCATTTAAAATTATAAATTCTGGATTTTATTGGCCTACCTTATTTAAAGATGTGAGACATTATGTGAAAACATGTGATCAATGTCAAAGGATGGGAAATATATCCAGGAAGAATGAAATGCCTTTAAACTATATATTAGAAGTTGAAATTTTTGATATATGGGGTTTAGACTTTATGGGACCATTTGTTCCATCATATGGAAAAATTTATATTTTATTAGCAGTTGATTATGTTTCAAAGTGGATTGAAGTCGTTGCTTTACCAAGCTTGTGATTCCAAAAGTGTTTCTAAATTTTTAAAGAAAATGATATTTTCAAGATTTGGAATGCCTAAGGTAATTATCACCGATGGTGGAAGTTATTTCGGGAATATAAGAATTCGATCATTACTTACAAAAATTTGGAGTCGAACATAGAATTACAATCGCTTATCACCCACGAAACAAGTGGAATGGTTGAAGTATCAAACGAGAGAAATTAAAAGAATTTTAAAGAAGACTGTTAATCCTAAAAGAAGCTGATTGGGTTGATAGACTTGATTGGGCATTATGGGCTTATAGAACAACTTATAAGACACCAATCGGAATGTCACCTTACTGGTTAATTTATGGTAAACATTGTCACTTACTCGTAGAACTTGAACATAAAGCTTATTGGGCGATAAAGGAGTTTAATTTTAATTTGAATAAAGCGGGGAGAAAAGTGATTATTGCAATTAAATGAGATGGAAGAAATAAGAAATGAAGCATATGAAAATGCGAGGATTTATAAAGAGAAAATGAAGATGTTGCATGATAAGAAAATTTCAAGAAATATTTTTGAACCTGGACAAGAAGTATTACTGTTTAACTCTCGTTTAAAACTTTTTCCTGGAAAATTAAGATCTAAATGGATTGGACCTTATATAGTTGAGAAAGTATACCATTATGGAGTCTGTGGATATTAAAGATCCCAAAACGAGAAAAAATTTTTAAAGTAAATGGATTAAGATTGAAGCCTTATTTGGCAGATATTAAAAAGATTTATAAAGAGGCTTATGAATTGAGTCAACCTGATTAAAGATTTACTTAAGTCAAGCTGACGACGTTAAACCAAGTGCTTTGTGGGAGGCAACCCATAATTATCTTTTGTTATGAGTGTTTTTGTGTTTTAATGTAAGGTTATACCTTGATCTTGATTAATTTTATATTACTTTAAAAAAAATTGATGCTCATAAGTCTTTGTTGACTTAGGCTGAAAATTATTTTTAAGTATGTAAGATTTAGAAATTGGATCACTCTATTCTGAATATGAGTAAAAAGGAGATCAAGTTAACCTTCATTATGATTGTTTATAATGTGAGTTATTGAGTCTAAATTACTCTTACCAGTATATTTTTCCTATCTTGGAGAACGAAATTTTGAAATTTGACGATTAGGAGAAACGGAGTTGAACATAGTTCCGGCGCCTAGGCTCCAGAATTCGGCGCCTAAGCGCCAAAATCAAACTATGTATCAATAGGTCCGGCGCCTAGGCGCCAGATTCGGCGCCTAAGTGCCACGGTTACTCGGTCGTGCAATAACCGAAAATTTTCAGTTTTTCACACGATCTTCACCTTTAAATCAACCTATCTTCTTCCCTAACCATCAAGAAATCAAAATTACATCCCTTGAACTTCATTCTTGAGAGATTTGAGAAATTTTTGAAGAATTTAGAAGGAAGAAATCATGGAGAAGAAGCTAGGGACAAGGTCTCAAAGGATCCTCAACCCTACTTCAATGGTTTCATCGCGGTAAGTTTAGAGAAAATTTATAGTCATTTGGATAGGTTTGAAGCGGAGTTTAAAAGCATTGGAGATCACCTTCATAAGATGTTTCATCAAATTGAACATCTAGAATGACAAATGAAACTTCAATTTGATCATTTTGTGGCTTATCAAGATGCTCAAGTTGAAATGTATGCGAAGAACAAGTGGATTGACGAAAAGACGGCAACGGATTTCCCGAGAGCGTTAGTGTTCTTTCCAAGTGGAATACACAATTTCCCTTATGAAGATTAGAATATTTTGGTAATGAGATAGTTATTATATGGTTTGTTGAGTCGTTGTATTGATTTAGAGAATCGATTGTGTTTGTTTGTGTATTTGCTTTCATGTTCAATGTGTGTTGTTTTTGCTTAGAAATTGTTGTGTTTGAGTGTGTATTAGGAACTTGAATCTAGTATAATACTTATCTGGAACGTACTGAGTCAATATTGAAGATTATAAATGGAATTTAGTGAGTTTGATTTAAACCTTATGTTTGATTGGTGGATTAAATAATTAATTTTTATAAATTTTTGAAAAAATATTGTGGAAGTTAGAAATTGAAGCCCTACTCTGATATGAGTAATTGGAAGTTAAATTTATGAATTTTGGTGGAAAATTAAATTTAAAAATAATTTTTTGTGAAAGGCGAGTCTGGCGCCTAGGCGCCAGAATTCGGCGCCAAAGCGCCAGTTTGGCCTGTACCCGAAAATTTACTTAAATAACCCCTTAAAGCCATTTTTGACACCTAAGCTTCATCTTCTTACCCATTTTCGCAAAAATACACCTTTTAATCCATTTTAAGGTCAAAAAATCAAGGATTTGAGCGCGAAACCACTCGATTTCTTCGTCTCAAGGTCAGATCTACACTTTAAACCATTTATTTTTGATTTTCACCATAGCTTTCCCTAGTTTTGCTAAGAACCAAAATTTTGAAATTGTTTTTGATTTTTAGTGATTACTTTGGATTTTTGAACTTATTTTAAGTTTTATAAACTTAAAAAGAGTTTAAATCTTTGATTCCTAAATTTGTTCTTGTTTTCTTTCACGTTTAGATGGCTCCAAAATCTATACGCGTGAAGGCATGAGATAACTTTGATAGCAGCAAATTTTCTACTGCGGCTGCACATTTTCGCTTCCATGAATTTGCGACGTCCAGGAAGTTCATTTCAGAACGAAGTTTCTATCATCCGGGAGAAATGATTGAAAACACTATCGTTGCACACAATTGGCAACGATTCTGTTATTTCACTGATGTTGCTGTTATCCCTATTGTTCGAGAGTTTTATGCAAATTTTCTAGATGCCGAAGATTATGAAGTCTTTTCAGAGGTATTGGAGTAGGATTTAGTCCTGAAAGAATCAATATATTTTATGGCCTACCACCAACTATTGATTGCCATTATTCTGGATTATCACCATCTGAGGGAGATTTGGATATGATCATTGCTTATTTGACTCACGGTACTGGATCTTGGAAGATCAGGAACGGAAAAATGGTAAACTTCAAATCCTCCAAATTAAATGGTATTTCTAAAACATAGCACTATTTTATTTTTGCAAGATTGTTACCTTCCAACCACCTGAGTGAAGTGGCTAGAGATCGAGCGATTTTAAACTACTGCATTCAGGAAAGGAAACCTATTGATGTCGGCAGTATTATTTATGACTCTGTGGATTCTATTGCGAGATCCAACACTTCTGTTGGATTGGGATTCCCATCTCTGATTTATTCATTATGTGTTAGTAATGGAGTCATTGCTGATATTTCTGAGGAGAAGTTAAAGTCTACCAAGCTAATTGGGCAGGAGAGTGTTAGTATCTATGATCATCTTCGAGGGAAGAGATCAACCGCTCCTTCTACTTCTGCACATACTCCAGGTAGACCTTCTACTTCTCGACCCTCTACTTCTGCTGAGCCACCATCGAGTTTCTGAGAATCAATGCATGATCAGTTTTTAGAGCAGCAGCAGGTGTTATTTCAAACTCACTGCAGGATTGATATTATTGATAGGAAACTTTATCATTTATTTGATTATACCCAGAGGAAGAGTAGTTATGATGCTGAGTATGATGAAGCCCTAGTCAGATTTTTGAAGGGTGAACATGATGTTAGTTTCCCTACTTTTCCTAGTTTCACACCATTTGTTGATTCTAAGGACGTAGAATTTTCCTTTAGTGAAGAAGATGATGATGAGGCTACAGCTAGTGACTAGTAGTTATAAATCTTTATGATGAGCTACTCTGTTAGTTTGTTTTATTTGGATTGCTTGTTTAGTTTTGTGTTTGTTGTAGGTTGATTTGTTTAAATATTTGTGTGGATTGATTAGTGTTAAGATTCTGTTGTTAAAATATTCTTAGTATATTGTGTTGAGACTGAAGTTATAGTTAATTTATGATATGTTTGTTTTAGTCTACTGTTTAGTAATTAGTAATTTTGCTCTGCTTTAATTTTGTTTCAAATTTAGTATAATCATAAAAATTAGTCTGCTTAGTTTTTATACATGCTTCCATTTTATTTTAATTATTCATAAAAGCATGAGTAGAAGTTAATTTTTCTTTTTAAAATTGTTTTTGCACACTTATAAAAATTATTATGATTTTCTTTCTCTCATACTTTAAAATTATCATAGTATACCAAAACTAAAGTTTGGGGGAAGGGAAAATACATTTAAATTTAAATTTTATTTGTCCTTAAAGAACTAATATTTTCTTAAAAATAAAAACTTTTTAACATAATGTAAGGAATGAAGAATTTATTTGAGATCACTTTTATTTTTGAAATTTTTAACAATTTAGTGAAATTAACCAAAATTTTAATAACTTTGATTGATTATAAGAATAGAATTATTTAACTTAAAGAAGAATAAGATTAAGAAATTTTTCTATTCATGATAGAAATAATAGAATTTTAGAAATATTAAGTAAAAAAAATTATCACTTGGAAAAGAAAAGAATGGAAATCTTTTTGAATTCTTATTCATGTTATAACAATTAAGTGGAAATATATAAGTTTTGAAAATATAAGTTAAGGATAGTGAAGTTCAAATCCATTAACAGGCTATCCAGATATAGTAATCATCTCTATATATATAAAAAAAAGAAAAAGAAAAAAAAAGAAGAAGAAGAAAAGAAAAAGAAAAAAAAAGAAGATAGGAGAAGCTTGAGGAAATGCCTAATCAAAAATTGGCTTCACTTGAATTATCTTATAAAAAGAAAACTAGTTACATATTTTACTTAAATTTTATGCATGAATATTTATTTAGGAAAGATTTTTCAAAATGATCTTTTTCTTGTAAATAATCTTTGAGATCTTAATATAATAGACTTCTGTTATTTTCAAAATGAATGAAAAGTATGAAATCTTATGATTTGGTAGTTAAATATTCTTTAAATTCTTAAAATTAAACCTAGTTAGTGAAATTGGGTTAATAACTTACTAAAAACTTTATAAAATCAAAAATTATAAGAAATCTTAAATATTTATCTTTTATTTCAAAGGTTATACATTTTATATAGTAGAAAGAGTTACTTGAGGACAAGTAACATTTAAGTTTGGGGGATTTTGATCTATAAAAAATACCTATTTCTTTATATCTTAATTCTTATTAATTTCTAAGGATATTATGCTTTAATGAAAGGTATTTTTTGTGTTTTTGGATGTAAGTGATGTAAAAAGGTCCAAAAAGGAAAAAGGAGCAAAAAGAAGGAAAAAGGAGCAAAAAGGATAAAAAATGGAGCAAAATACAAAAAGTATAAAAAAATATGGCCTGGCGCCAGAAGTTGGCGCCGAAGCACCAGACTCGATACGAAGCCGTCGAGTTTTCGACAACGTTTGAACGGTTATTTTGACGGAGTGAGCGGTTATTGGACATTCTAGAAGAGCGGGAGTTGTTCCTTGATAATAGGACATGTGATACATTGCATTTGGACGCTCCAAAATGGTTTTAATCGCGAAGAGGTGAAAGCCAAAGTAAAGAGGTGCGAAGAACAGGACGCAGTGTCCGCCGCCTAGGAGCCAGATTCTGGTGCCTAGGCGCCAGACAGACCTTCTAGAAGATTTATTGAATGTGGACATGTTTTGAAGAGGTGCCTTAATGCAACCCTTGAAGCCAATAAATAGGAGTCCATTTCTTCAAAAAAATGTGCCCCCCATTGTATTCCCTTTATCTTATCCACTTTAGTATCTCTCATACTTAGAGAGAGAAATAGAGAGAGAAATTTAGAGCCACTTTTGTTTAGTTTAGTGAGTTTATTTTCAAGTTGTTGCATCTCGAGTTCATTACACTGTGGAGTCAGTAGGAATCAGAAGATCTGTAGATGGAATATTTGAGATAAGTATTTTATATTTAATTCAAAGTTTATTATGTTTTGCTGTTTATATTCAATGTGTTCTGAGTAGTTAGTTTATTTTTTTCCTTAAATTATGAATAAATAAATAAGATAATAAAAGATTCGATGGAGAATTGAAATTAAAATATTTTCAAAACATTGTGATGACATTAATACCTGATCTTTCTTTACTTTTTAAATTGTCCATTTAAATTGTTAAAACCTCTTGAAGAGTTTTGAGACCTAGAAGGAGAAAAACTCTTAACTTGTAAGTGTCACATGAATCCTTGGGTAGTCGAAGGCCATGTGCGGACTATTCAAGGTGAAGTGCAAATAAATAGGAAGATAAGATTTAAAGGGCGTAGAATTGATAAGTTTTTAGAGTGACGAGACTAAATTCTTATAATTTGATTTATATATTAGGAAAGGGTCACTAGTAGGGCCGACCATAGCCACCCTTGGACATCTAAGTAGTGTGAGTCCAGATTAACCCATTCTACTAACAATACATCCGGACTCGAGTCGTAAATTAGCCGATGTTCTTTGTGCACTAGATCGAAAGGGTAAAGAATAGGAATGCTTCTATTTGGCACAATACCATAAATCAAATTCTCCAACGAATATTAAATTATCTTAAAAATCTTAGATTAATTGAAGGGAAGAAAGTTGTTTATTTTATATAGTTTTCATAAAAATCATTGTATTATTATTGTTTTCTTTATTTGCATCTAGTAAATTAATAGTAATTGATTGTTAGATTTAAATATAAAAAGATTTTTGAAATACAATATTTAGAAAATTTATTACTATAATTTTTCCCTTTGGGATCGATACTGGGGTCTTTGTTTCAAAGCCCTATATTACTTGAAACGATACGTATACTTGCGTAGTACCCAAAAAGTATGTAAAATTTTTTCTTTTTAAAATTATATTTTTCTATATAAACATATATTTAAAAAGTTTTATTTGGTACACATCTATATAGAAAGTTATTCCAAGTCAAGTGTTTCGCGCCTTCGCCAGAAATTAAATTTTCTAGCAGTGGTGACAAATTCTTATATTTGGAAGTACAAAAATTGGGTCAGAGTCCAATACATTGTGTACCGAATAAGGGAGGAGTGACTGTTGAAGTGAATGAAATCAATGAAATTATACCCACAAGATAAATTAATGGATTGTGAATTTGTATTGACTATAGGAAACTAAATGCCACCACTAGAAAAGATTACTTCCCTCTACCTTTTCTCGATCAAATGCTAGATAGACTTGCTAGACACAAGTACTACTATTTTCTGGATGGATATACTGGTTAACATCAAATACCTATTGCTCCTGAGGATCAAGAAATGACTACATTTACTAGCCCTTATGGATCCTTTGCTTTTTGAAGAATGCCTTTTGAACTGTGTAATGCACCTGCAACATTTCAGAGTTATATGATGTCTATCTTCAGTAGTATGATAGATAATGGGATAGAAGTTTTTATGGATGATTTCTCTGTATTCGGGACTTCATTTGAAATTTTCCTAGAAAACTTAGAAAAGTTTTGGAGCTTTGTGTGAAAACGAATCTAGTTCTGAATTGGGAGAAATGTCAATTTATGGTTGCACAATGAATTGTGCTTGGGCATAAAATATCTGAACATGGTATGGAGGTCGACCTTACTAAAATTAGAGTGATTGAGAGATTGTCGCCATCCACTACTGTGAGAGAGGTGAGGAGTTTCTTAGGACATGTTGGATTTTAAAGGCAATAAGTTAAATATTTTTCTAAAATTACCAAACCTTTATGATAGAAAGTTTGATTTGAATGATGAATGCTTGAAAGCTTTTGAATTATTAAAAGAAAAATTAATCATTGCACCTATAATTGCTTCACCCGATTGGGAGAAACCATTTGAACTTATGTGTGATGCTAGTGATTATGCCATCGGAGTAGCATTGGCGCAAAAGCATGATAAAGTTTTAAAGTCATTTACTATGCTAGTAAAACTCTTAATGAGGCTCAAATTAATTATACCACAACTGAAAGAGAATTATTAGCTATAGTGTTTGCTTTTGAAAAATTTAGACCTTATTTAATTGAAGCTAAAAGTATTGTGCATACAGACCATTCAACTATCAAATATTTAATGCAAAAGAAGGATGCAAAACCTAGACTTATTAGATGGATACTTCTTCTGCAAGAGTTTAATTTTTTGATAGTTGATAGGAAGGGAGCTGATAATCAAATATCTTATCATCTATCCAAAATAGACTATGATAAATTATCTGAATTTGAGAAAGAAATAACTGAAATTTTCCTTGATGAGTAACTCTATACTATTATGGGAATAATTTGCCTTGGTATGCTGATATTGTGAATTATATTGTAAGTGATATTATACCACATGATTTAACAAGGCAACAACAAAATAAGTTTAAATAAGATGTAAAATTCTATTTTTGGGATGAGCCCTATCTATATAATTAGTGTAAGGATCTGATTATTAGGAAATGTGTGCCACAAAAAGAAATAAATTTAATTATTCAATGATGTCATGATTCATAATTTAGAGGTCATTTTGGTGTTGATAAAACTGCTTTTAAGATTTTACAATCTAGATTTTATTGGCCTACTCTTTTTAGAGATGTGTACAAATATATTAAATAATGTGATCAATGCCAGAGAGTAGGTAATATTTCTAGAAGAAATGAAATGCCTCTAAATTATAATTTGGAAGTTGAAATTTTTGATGTATGGGGATTAGATTTTATGGGACCATTTACTCCTTCATTTGGAAATTTATATATATTGGTTGCTGTTGATTATGTCTCGAAATGGAGTAAAGATCTTACTTTACCAAGATGTGATGCTCGGAGTGTTTCAAAATTTTTAAAGAAAAAACATATTTACAAGATATGGAATGCCGAGAGTGATTATAACTGATGGTGGATCCCATTTCAGAAATAATTGAACTAAGAGATTAATTGAGAAATATAATATTATTCATAGAATATCTACTACTTATCATCCCCAGACTAGTGGTTTAGCAGAAGTGTCTAATCGTGAAATTAAAAGAATTTTGGAGAAAATTGTGGATAATCGCAAATTAGATTGGTCTACTCGATTAGATACTGCATTATGGGCTTATAGAACTGCTTTTAAAACCCCTTTTTGGAATGTCTCCTTATAGACTAGTATTTGGTAAGATTTGTCATTTACCAGTTAAATTGGAGCATAAAGCATATTGGGCGATAAAAGAGTTAAATTTTAATTTAAAGAATGCTAGAAAGAAAAGATTTATGAAATTGAATGAATTGGAAGAGATTAGAAATGTATCTTATCACAATGATAGGATTTATAAAAATAAAAGGAAATTATGGCATGATCGGAAGATATTAAAAAAGAACTTGGAAAATGGACAAAAATTTTTATTATACAACGCAAAATTGAAGTTATTTCCTGGAAAGCTCAAATCTAGATGGTTAAGACCTTTTACAGTTGTAAAAGTTTATTCTTTTGAAGCTATTGATATTAAAGATCCTGATACTGGAAATATTTTTAAGGTTAATGGGCATCGATTAAAGCTTTACTTTGACGGGTTTCAACCTGATTTCAAGGAGGTTTTAATGCTGAGTCATCTCGATTAACTGAATGGTTTGTCGGGCTGACGATGTTAAACCAAGTGCTTTATGGGAGGCAACCCATATGTATCTTTGTTGTTTGTTTGCTTGTTTATTGTAGTTGTACCTTTTTAGATAGTTGTTTTTGAATCCTAATTACTCATAAATAATTAAAAATTTGATAAATGGTGGATTGAATCGAGATACTGGAATATTTTGGCTCAAACGAAGTTCGATGAGAAATTTTGACCACTGGCGCTGCCGGCGTCCTATCGAGCACCGCCGGCACCTAAATTCTGTTTAACGGTTTTTAAGTTTAAAAATACGAGTTTTGGCGATTTTTGGTAGAATCTTCATCCTTATAACTCCCCAAACTACATTTTTGACTTCTTAACTCCAGAAAAATGAAAACCACCAATCCCAATTCGTATTCTATGGATTCCTTTCCCGTTGAAACCCCTCGATTTCGTGTTTTCAACTGAAGGAAATTCATAAGTTTCAAAGTGCAGCGTTTGTTCAACAAAGTGATGATGAAAAGAAGGATTATCAAGGAAGAGACTTCATAAATCGAGGTATGGATAATCCTACTACTAGAATTGAAGAAATTATTAAAGAGAGAAGTTGGGAAGTGCTTTGCTACACCACCGTTGCCGTTGTTGTTCCCGTCGTGTCCCGTCGTGAAAGAGTTTCATGCAAATCTTCACGAGATAAAATATAACAAATATAATAGTTATAATATTAATAGTTAAATAAATTATATATTTTTAACAAAATATTTTTAATATTTTGTTAATATTTTTTATCAAATTATATTTTTATCAAAATATATATTTTTAATATAACAATAATATTTTGTTAATAATATTATATATTTTTGATAATTTTTTTTTAATATTTAGTTAATATTTTTTTTTATAATATTATTTAACAATCATTAATAGTTATAATATTTTAATATTTAAATAATTAACAATTATTTAAATATTTAATATTAAATATTTATAAATTACAATATTTAGTTATATTTTTATATTTAAATATTTAACTTTTTTATGATTATGTTAATTTATTATAAGTTAAGTAAAATTATAATACTACATAAATTACAATATAACTAAACTATAAATTATGGTTAATATTAGGTTAATTATTAAAAAATTATGTTAATTTTATTAAATAACTAATATTTTAATAAATATAGTGGTGAGTTATTTAATAATTATTATATTTTTAATTCTATTATATTAAAAATGTTATAAAATTAAATATAAAAATATAGACGATAAATGAACTATTAATAAAATGTCCTCATAACTATTAAATAAAATAATTATTTATAGTTTATTTATAGTTATTTATAAAATTAAATAATTTCTATAAAATATTAAAATAAAATTTAAGAAATAACTATATATTTAAATAATTATTTAATAGTTATTATGGTGATATAGTGATTTTTTATATTTAATTTTATAAAACATAACTTATAATATTATTTTTATAATATTTTATAGAAATAACTATATATTTAATATTATTTAATATTTTATAGAAATAACTTATAAATAATTATTTAAAATTTTAGCTATATATAGCTATAGGAAACTATTTATTTAATTTTATTTTAATTATAAAACTATTTATTTAATTTTATTTTTTATATAATTAACTAGTTATTATGATATAGTGATTTTTTTATAGTTATTTAATTTTATTTAACTATTTTTTTAAATATAAAGTTATTTAATTAAATAATTTATAGTTTTTTATTATTTAATTTATAAGTTATTACTATTATTTATAACTATATTTATTATTTATAATTTAGGATAACTATATTTAAAATTAAATAGTATTATATAAGATAACTATATTTATAATATATGGTATTTAAATATTATTATTATTATAACATATGTTAAATTATGTTATAACTCATTATATAATCCTCTCTAATATTATATTTAAATAAGTTATAATATTTAATAAGTGATTATTTTATTTAATTTATAATATTATAACTTATATAATTTATAATAATTTATAATATTATAACTTATTATAACTTAGATAATTTATTATAACTTATTTATATAATATTATAAATAAGTTATAATATTAAATAAGTTATAATAAGTTATAATATTAAAATAATAGTATTATTAATTTTATATTAACTTATTAAATTAATATTATATTAAATAACTTGATAATTTTATAATTTTATTAATATGATATTATAATTACAATATTAAAATTATAATATTATATTTTATTATAATTTTAATATTTTATTGATAATTTTATAATTTTAATATTATATTTTAATAATATTTAAAATTTTATAAATTAATAATCAAATTTATTTTAATATTTAATATCATATTTAATTTTATTAATTTTAATTTATTTTGTTATAGTAAATTTAACTATTAATATTTTCTTATATTTAAATATATTAATTTTAATAATATAATATTTTAATATATTAATAATATTATATTTATGTTATTATACTTATTTAACATGTTATAATATTTATTAATTATATAATATTAATATTAAATTTTATGTATTAATATTATAAAAATAAATATAATATGAAAATTGGGAAAGTTTATTAAATAAAATATTATTAAATTTTTTTTATATTTAATAAAATTAATGTTTAACTTCGATATTATATTAATTATTTTATTTTAATAGGTATTTAATAATAAATAATAATCGAAATTTAATATAATATTTTAATACTAATGCATAAATTTAATACGTTGCCAAAATTAATTATTAATATTAATACTAAATTAAATTTTAAATATTAAATTTTGTATCCTCCCAGCCTAGCCTTAAATTTAGTGACTAAACATAGGATATGTCATTGTTCTTTATATGCTTGGCAGAGGGGTACTCTTTTGAGGGTAAAGAAACGTTTATGCTCCTATTTGGTACAATATAATAAATAATCATTCTATATCATTCACACATCATATAATCATAGCAAGAGGAAATACACTTCATATATATCAAAACCTTTCAAATACAAAGGTTAGTGTGTGTGTGTGTTAGTTAATTCTGTTTAAAGATATTAGAAGTTATTGTGGTTTGCTTAACTATTACTGTTTTCTGCATCTTGTTAGTAGAAGTAAATTTAAAATTTAATTACAATTTGAGTATTGGATTTCAGTATTACGCTATCTATTGTAAGGAACGTGCCTTCCCTGTGGGATCGATAACCACGACTCCATTAGAGCCCTATATTACTTGATACGATACATATACTTACGTTGAAGTTTGGAATTTACAAAATCATTATAAATATATAAATTTGGGTTCATATGTTCTTGCATAATAAAAAGTCCGCATGAAGTTTTTGGCGCCATTGCCGGGAAGGTATAAACGATATCTATTGATAATATAGCAACTGAAAACCTTTACTTTGTAGTGTGTAATTGTGTTTTTGTTTACTTGTTAGAGTATTTGTGTTGTTTTATATGCGTAGTAGTGGATCTATAGGTTTAGTAACTTACAATTCGTAGTTAGAGCGTACTGTTAGAAAAATTATAAAACAACAAAAACAAACTGAGAATCCTTGCGAAATGGTGAATAACCAAGATAATCAGAGAAATGATATTGAAAATTTGCCAAGGCCTTTAAGAGATTATGCTAACCCAATTGTAGATGAAGGTCACGTGACTATTTAAAATCTTGATGTTGTTGTTAATTCATTTGAGCTTAAACCTGTTATTATCCAAATGGTACAAAATAATCAATTTGGAGGAACACCTAATGAGGATCCAAATTTATATCTCGCTAGTTTTATAGAACTCTGTGATACTTTTAAATATGACTTAGTGTCGAGTGATGCTCTCAGACTTAGACTTTTTTCTTTTTCATCAAGGAATAATGCTAAAGCGTTGTTAAATTCGTTAGCACCTGGATCTATTAGAAATTGGGGAGAACTTTCTCTAAAGTTTCTATCAAAATATTTCTCTCCATCAAAGACTGCTAAGCTAAGAAATGATATCACATCTTTTGGTCAGTTTGAAGGGGAATCAATATATGAAGCTTAGGAAAGATTTAAAGATCTTCTTAGGAAGTGCCCACATCATGCTTTATATGAATGGTTAATAATTTAAACATTTTATAATGGTATAGTGGGATCATTGAGATCGATTATAGATGCTGCTGCTGGTGGATCATTAATCTCAAAACCTTTTGATGATGCATACTGTTTAACAGAAGGAATGGCTACAAATAATTTTCAATGGCCCTCTGAATGGGTAAATTCTAAGAGAGTAGCTAGTGTTCATGATTCAGATATGATGACTATGATAGTTTCTCAAATTGTAGCCCTTTCTAAGAAAGTGAATCAGTATGGAATGGATTATTCTCAACCACCCCAAGTGTTAGAGGAAAATTCATTTGGACAGATAACAGATTCTCAAACACCTTATGAGACTTTGAATGATATTAATAGACCTAATAATCCTTATTCAAATTATTATAATCCTGGTTGGAGGATTCACCTAAATTTCAACTGGAATAATAGCAATGCCAATGTTAAAACACAATGGGGTAACTGTTCTATAAATCCAGTTGGAAATTCAAACAATCAAGGAAATAACAATTTTAGAACTTCTTATCCTTCTGGATTCAATAGTAACCCGCAATTTAAGGAAAAGAATTTGTCTACTAAATAAATGATTCTGAATATGGGAAATCAATTACAAGCTCAAGGTGTTGCGATGAAAAATATTGAAAATCAATTGGGGCATATTTTCACTGCACTTAATAATGGAACTTCTGGAACACTTCCAAGTAATGTTGATCTCAATCCAAAAGATCAAAACAAGGAACAACTTAAGGTTATTCAATTAAGGAGGGGAAAGGAATTGGAGACAAGAGTAAAAAAAAGTTGAAATAGAGAAAGAGAAGGTACATATTGAAAAAGGTTTAAACAAGATTTATCCAGACATGGAATATCCTCTTGAAGCAATGAATATTACTGTTAAAAAACCACCACCTCCATTTCCTCAAAGATTGAAGCAACAAAATAGGGATAGCATATTAGGAAAATTTGTTGAGATCTTTAAGAAATTAACAATAAATATTCCTTTTATTGAAGCATTATAACAGATGTCTGACTATGCCAAGTTTATGAAGGATATTCTCAAAAAAAGAAGAAAGTTCACAGATCATGAAATTGTTGCACTTAGAGGAGAGTGTAGTGTAATTATTCACAAAAAGCTACCAAAAACACTTAAAGATCCTGGTAGTTTCACTATCTCGTGTGCTATAGGTGAAATTTTTTTCCTAAGAGCCTTATGTGATATGGGATCTAGTATTAATCTTATGCATATATTAACTTTCAAAAGGTTGGGAATAGGAGAAATTTCTCCTACATCTGTGACTCTTCAGTTGGCCGATCATTCCATTACTTACCCTAAATGAGTGGTGGAAGATGTGTTAGTGAAAGTGGATAAATTTATCTTTCCTGTGGATTTTATTGTACTTGATATGGAGGAGGATAAGGAAATTCCAATCATTTTGGGAAGACCATTCCTTGCTACTGGGAGAGCAGTGATTGATGTTCAAAAAGGAGAATTAACTATGAGGGTTAGTGATCAAGAGGTGACCTTTAATATTTTGAAATCTATGAAGTAACCCTCAATGGCAAAAGATGATGAATGTTTTAGGATGGAGGTCTGTGAATATTTAAGAAAGGATCATTTTGAAAATATATTTGCAAAAGAAGCAGAGTATAAAAATATGTTTGAAGAAGGAATTGAAAATAAAGAAAATTTAGATAGTAAGAAGAATGAAGATTTGGAGTATGTTCAAGAGAGATTTAAAGTATTAGAAACTATGGAAGGTGGAGATAAAAGCTTAATTCCATCTATAATAAAATCTCTTGAACTTGAGATGAAAATTCTCCCTAATCATTTGAAGTTTATGTTTTTAGGAGAATCATCTACCCTACCAGTTATTGTATCTTCAGAGTTAAACGAATATCAAGAACAAAAATTGTTGGAAATTTTAATAAGATACAAAAAGGCTTTTTGATGGACTTTAGAGGATATTAAAGGAATCAACCCTTCGATTTGTATGCATGGGATTTTGTTAAATGAAGAACATAAACTGAGAGTTGATCCGCAGAGAAGATTGAATCCAATAATGAAAGAAGTAGTTAAGAATAAGATTTTGAAATGGCTGGATGCTGGAATAATTTATCCTATTTTGGATAGTACATGTGTGAGTCCAATACATAGTGTACCTAAAAAGGGAGGAGTGACTGTTGAAGTGAATGAATGGAATGAAATTATACCTACAAGACAAATTACTGGATGGTGAATATGTATTGACTATAAGAAATTAAATGCCGCCACCCGGAAACATCACTTTCCTCTTCCTTTTCTTGATTAAATGCTGGATAGACTTGCTGGACACAAGTACTACTACTTTCTGGATGGATATACTGGTTATCATGAAATACCTATTCCTCTTGAGGATCAAGGAAAGACAACATTTACTAGCCCTTACGGAACCTTTGCTTTTCGAACAATGTCTTTTGGATTGTGTAATGCACCTACAATGTTTCAGAGATGTATGATGTCTATCTTCAGCAGTATGATAGATAATGGAATAGAATTTTTCATGGATGATTTTTTTGTATTCAGGAATTCATTTGAAATCTGTTTGGAAAACTTAGCAAAAGTTTTCAAGCTTTGCGAGAAAACAAATTTAGTTCTAAATTGGGAGAAATCTCAATTTACGGTTGCAGGTGGAATTGTGCTTGTGCATAAAATTTCTGCATTTGGTATGGAGGTCGACCCTGCTAAAATTTGAGTGATCGAGAGATTGCCACCACCCACTACCGTGAGAGAGGTGAGGAGTTTCTTAGGACACGCTAGATTTTACAGGCGATATATTGAAGATTTTTCTAAAATCAAATGATAGAAAATTTGATTTTAATGATGAATGTTTGTGTGATTTTGAATTATTGAAAGAGAAATTAATCATTTTACCTATAATTGTTTCACCTAATTGGGAGAAACCATTTGAAAGTGGTAGTGATTATGCGATCGGAGTAGCATTGGGGCAGATGCATGATAAAGTTTTCAAAGTCATTTACTATGCTAGTAAAACTCTTAATGAAGCTTAGATTAATTTTACCACTACTGAAAGAGAGTTGTTAGCTATAGTATTTGCTTTTTAAAAATTTAGACCTTATTTAATTGGAGATAAAGATATTGTGCATACAAACTATTCAGCTATCAAATTTTTAATGCAAGAAAAGATGCCAAACCTTGATTGATTAGATGGATACTTCTTCTGCAAGAATTTGATTTTATGATAGTTGATCGGAAGGGATCTGATAACCAAATAGTAGATCATTTGTTGAGATTAGAGTATGATAAATTATCTACATTTAAAATGGAAGTTAAAGAAACTTTCCCTGGTGAACAACTTTATACTATTATAGGAAGAAATTTACCTCGACATGCTGATATTGTGAATTATATTGTGAGTGATATTGTACCACCTGATTTAACAAGGCAACAACAAAAGAAGTTTAAATATGATGCAAGATTTTATTTTTGGGATGAGCCCTATATATATAAACAGTGTAAGGATCTGATTATTCGGAGATGTGTGCCACAGGAAGAGACTAATTTAATTTTTCAATGATGTCATGCTTCTGAATTTGGAGGTCATTTCGGTGTTGATAAAACTGCTTTTAAGATTTTACAATCTGGATTTTTTTGTCCTACTCTTTTTAAGGATGTATACAAATATATTAAATCATGTGATCGATGTCAGAGAGTAGGTAATATCTCTAGAAGAAATGAAATGCTTATAAACTATAATTTGGAAGTTAAAATTTTTGATGTATGGGGATTAGATTTTACAGGACCATTTACTCCTTCATTTGAGAATTTATATATACTGGTTGCATTTGATTATGTCTCGAAATGGATTGAAGTTATTGCTTTACCTAGATGTGATGCTCAGAGAGTTTCAAAATTTTTAAAGAAAAATAAATTTGCGAGATATGAATGCAGAGAGTGATTATAAATGATGGTGCATCCCATTTCAGGAATAATCAAATTAAGAGATTTATTGAGAAATATAATATTATTCAGAAAATCTCTAATGCTTATTATCCCTAGACTAGTGGTTTAGTAGAAGTGTTTAATCGTGAAATTAAAAGAATTTTTTAGAAAACTGTGGATAATCACAAATTAGATTGGTCTGCTTGATTAGATACTGCATTATGGGCTTATATGACTACCTTTAAGACCACTATTGGAATGTCTCCTTATAGACGAGTGTTTGGTAGGACTTTCCATTTTTCGATTGAATTGGAGCATAAAGCATATTGGGCGATAAAAGAGTTGAATTTTAATTTGAGAAATGATGGAGAGAAGAGATTTATGCAATTGAATGAATTGGAAGAAATTAGAAATGCATCTTATCATAATGACACGATCTATAAAGAGAAAATGAAAATGTGGCATGATTGGAAGATATTTAAAATGAAATTTGAACATGGACAGAAAGTTTTATTATACAACACAAAATTGAAATTATTTCTTGGAAAGCTCAAGTCTAGATGGTTGGGACCTTTTACAGTTGTAAAAGTTCATTCTTTCGGAGCTGTTGATATTGAGGATCCTGATACTAGAAAGACTTTCAAGGTTAATGGGCATCTATTAAAGCCTTACTTTGACGGGTTTTCACCTGACTTCAAAGAGTTTTTAATGCTGAGTCATCACGATTAACTGAATGGTTTAATGCTGAGTCATCTCGATTAACTGAATGGTTTGTCGGGCTGATGACATTAAACCAAGCACTTTATAGGAGGCAACTCATATGTATCATTGTGGTGTGTTTGCTTGTTTGTTGTAGTTGTGCTTTTAGATAGTTATTTTGGAATCTTAATCATTCCTATATACTTTTAAAAATTGATAAATATTGGATCGAATTGAGATATTGGAATATTTCGGGCCAAACGATGTTTGGTAAAATTTTTTACCACTGCTGCCGGCGGCGCCCAAGTACAGACTGTATGCTGAACTTCAGGATTTGAGCGCCGATGGTGCCCACTTCCTGGTGAAGGTTATTGGAGTTTAAAAATTTGATTTTTGGTGGTTTTGAGCGGGATCTTCTTCCTTATAACCCCCAAAACTCCATTTTAAACCTCTAACCACCAGAAAAATGAAAAATTCCTTTCTCAATTCGCATCCCATGGATTCCTAATCCATAGAACCCCCTTGATCTCGCATTTTCAACTGACAGAAGTTTATCAGTTTCAAGGCGCAGTGATTATTCACCAAGGTGATGATGAAAAGGAGGGTTATCAAGGAGATAGGCTTTATTAATCGAGGTTTGGATATTCCTACTGCAAGAGTTGAAGAGATAATAAAGAGAAGGCATGGGGAAGTGTTATGTTACACTATCGCTGCCATAGTCATTCCAGTTTTAAAGGAATTCTATGCAAATCTTCACAAGATCAACCATGGATTCGTCAATGTGCGAGGTAGGTTTGTGGAATTCACTCCTGTGAGAATTAATGATCTCTTTATGATTGAGAATGTACCTAGCTGCCACTATTCTAATTTTAATGCTACAAGCGATGATATGAATGAAGTTTATCATTATTTGATGGATGAAAATGAAGATTGGGAAGTAAGAGACAATGGATATATTAGTTTCCCTTCTGCATCTTTAAATCCGGTGTCAAAGTAGTGACATTATTTTATTTCGGCGAAGTTATTTCCAACTTTGAAGATTTATAAAGTAACCAAGGAAAGTGCTATTTTAAATTTTTGTTTTCAAACTGGAAGGCCGATTGATATTGAAAATATAATTGTGAAATTTGTTTTGGGATTGATAGTTCATGGATCAAAATATGGGATTGGACACCCATCCACCATATTTCTATTGTGTAGTCAATCACAAGTTCCGTATGAGAGTTAGGAAAATGTTCTTCTTCCCTAGAGGCCTATTGATCCAACAAATCTTTATGACTATCAAACAGTAGGAGATGAAGGTGATATGGATCTGCTTGCTGATCAACCAACTCAGGCTTCACAACCCATTCAACCTTACTTTCCTGATAGTTCCAAAGTGATACTGAAGAAAATCAAGCAGTTAGAAAAAGAGGTACAGAATGTTTTGAATACCATTAATAATATTTCTGATTTATTTGATCGCATAGACTGAAGGATGAAGGAACAATTTGATCACACTGGTCGTATTGAAATGGGCCTGATTAATCTGTTGAAGAAGAATGTTGTGATTGCTGAGGATTCAACTGATGAATTATCATTTCGTCCCTTCTACAATTTGTTCATGCATCGTCAATCTATTGGAGATATCAGAGAGGAAGATAGGTCGGAGACTGATGAGGAGTGACTACTGAATTTTGCTTGTGCTTAATCTGTGTTTGTTTTTCTTGGTGTATTTATTATTTGCTTTGCTTTGCTTTGTAGTTTGCATTTTGATTTACTATTCTTAATTTTGTTGTGTGTGCTTAGATTTTAGTATTTGCTTATCGTAGTGTACTTGCGACAGAAAAAATCTAAGGGTTGTTGATTTGATTTGATTAACATGTTAGTGTTTATATTGTAATGTGGATTTTATATATAAAAGTGATGTTTTGTTTTGTTTGTGTAGGAATTGTGTTAGTTATTGCTTGTGTGATGAAATAGATGCTTAATGAAGTGTTGAATGAGATTATGGAGGAAAAAAGATTGAAATTACAAAAAAAATTTCGGACCAAGAAAAATTTTTGCACTAGCGCCGCTGGCGCCCAAATACAGAGACTTTGGCTGATTAGATAAAAGAGCGCTACCGGCTCCCGAATATAGAAAAAAGCAAAAACCCTTATATTTCACGATTTTGACCCTGGGACCCACGTATTTCTCCCTTGCTTTCATCTTCCTCCTTCATTTTCGTGACTAGTGAAGTTACAAGGGATAGAGAAATTTTGAATTATTGTATTCAGGCTATGAAGAAGATTGATATTGGAGCTATTGTCTTCAAGAACATTCAATCTATTGCTAGAGGAGAGACCACCGAATAATTAGGACATCCTGCCCTGATTCATGCCCTGTGTGTACAGTCTGGAGTAGAATTCAACAGTTCTGAAGAGGTAGCTATACCACTGAGACCGATTACCAAGGTAATAATTCATACTTATGAGTCTCATGTGGGAGCACGATATGAGAGTACGAGTACTGATATTCCTACTATGAGCTACAACATTCCATCTACGTCTGAGCCCCCTACATTGTCTGACGTTATGGAGAAATTGAGATTACAGAGTGATAGTATGGGTAGACTCCATGGAAGGATGGATTTATTTGAGGCTAGAAGTGATGTGAATGAGGATTTTATGAGAAGAAGAGTTGAGTATGATATTGCCTATCATAACACCCAGGTCAGATTCATGAGGGGGGAGACTGGTGTGATATTCCTTACTTCCCCAAGCTATACACTGTATAGATCTGGCCCTACTGACCCTACTGATGAAGCTGGTGTGGAAGAGTGGTAATTTGTCTGTTTCTGTTTCTGTTTTTCTCTTTATGTGCTATATTTTTTTGTTGTAGTAGTTATTTACTTTCTATGTTATGTGTGAGCCTATTGATGTACTGTAGTGTTGTAATGAAAAGTTTAAAATTTTAAATGAAATGTGTAATGTTGTGATAGTTTGTTTAGTAGTTGTGGTGTTTTGTTGGATATTTAGATGTTTAAAGTTGATATCTCTTTACCCTACAAATGTTTAAAAATTTTATATCACTTTTATTAACTGTTTCATACCTGCTAACTGTAAATTTTGACCAATAACGGATAGGTTTTGAAGATTTCAAAATCCCGACACAAAAAGGTTAGTTTCTTTTACTCTCTAGTGTGTTAAATTTATTGAAAAATTTATGTTTGGGGGAGGGTAGAAAAGTATTAACTCTTATTTGTTCTCAATTATTATATTTTCAAAAATTATTAGCATAACTTCTGGCAGTTGAACCTCACTTTAGATAACTAAAACTTTTTATTTCAGTTGAAAATTATGGAAGGATTGGATGAAAGCTTTTAGTAATAAAGGTTAATTTTATAGGGGTAAGATATTTGGTATGAAAGGATTTGATTATAGTTAACTATTTAAAGTTATGAAAACTGTATTTTTGAAATGTTAGGAGACTTAAAGTTTTATGTGTTAAGAAGAGATTGTGACTTTATGATGTATAATAAAGCTCATACCTAATTATAAAGTAAGGAGGTGTTTCAAGTTTGAACTTTAGAAAAAGGAGAGTGAAGTTCAAAATCCTTAAAGGCTGTCCAGATATAGTAATCCTCATGAAAAAAAGAAAGAAAAATATTTATGAGGAGAAGCTTGAGGAGATGCCTAATCAAAAATTAGTTTCACTTGAGTCACCCTAAAGAGAGAACTTGATTTCATTTCTAAATTTATATTTAAAGTATTGGCCTACATTTTGATGAATTTTGCATGAACTCCTTTTTCATATAGTCTTTCAAGGTACTCTTAATGTGACAAATTATAGTTTATCTTAAAATAAATAGAAGACTAGAACCCTTAGAATTGATTGTTGAATATTCTTATACTTGTAGTGTTGACATGAGTTACTGAATTTCTTTCTAAAAGTCTTACCAATATATTCCTTTGAATGAAAAATTTTAGTGACCTACAGGTGAAAAGTACATTGTCTTGAGTTATATATTTATGTAGGAAAAGGAATGCTTGAGTACAAGTAATAGTTAAGTTTGAGAGATTTTGATGCACCAAAAATGTATACTATTTTTGCTATATAATTTTACCCATTTTTAGTGATATTTCACATTAAAGAAAGTTATTTTTCATGATTTGTTGCAGGTATGATGATTTTAGGTGATTGGAACAAAAAGATGTAAAAATTAATGAATTTGGAGCGAAAAGGAGCAAAATAGGAGAAAACCAACTTCTAGAGACTCCAGAATTAAATGGACGATAGAGCGTCACCGGCGCCATATGTCGGTGCAATTCAAAATGAAGAGTTTTGGCAAATTTTTGAAGGGATGCTTAAGGAAACTCTTAGGAATTCGTTTCTAGCATATATGTAACTGTTTTTGGACAAACTTTGAGAGGGGGAGAAGAGTGTAGAAGTGAAGATTTGAGAGGGATTCTTCTTTAAGGAGTGAAGGAGAAGGAGTAAAGTGGAGATTGCTTCTTCCTTTCCATTCTAAAGAGGGAATTGAGTGTTGCAAAGAAGAGAGAAAAGGATTCAAAGGAACTTCAAGGGATTTGCTTGGGGAAGAGAAAGAGATAAGTTGTATTTGCTATTATGGTTTGTATGACTTTTCTTTTGTATATAAAATCCATGTTTTATAGTGTCATCTTTAGGATTTCTGAGTAGTCTCCTTTATCTTTCTTTCTGCATAGAGATGTGATGATGTGCTAATGTGTATTTGAAGTGCTTTTAAAGTATTGAAGAAATTGTGATGGTTTTTCATTTCAAACTTAATTTACTTTTTGATCTAGCTAATTGAATTGTTAAAATCTGTTGTTGTACATTAACTCCGAAAGGATTGAGTGTCCTACAACAATAATGAAGAATCCATTCAATGTCCATGAATGAATTGCGTAGTTCATGGGAATTGAGTGCAAATAAATAGGGAAATGTGTTTTGATGGGCTTCAAATTGGAGGTTTCAGGGTGACATAATGAGATCCCCAATTTGGTAATAAGATTGGTAACTAAAGTTAAAGGTTAGCCTTCAAGTGAAGGGTGAGTGGGAGCTCTGTAGTGACAGCTGGTATCCTCTCAGCCTAGCCTTAGATTTTGTGACTGAACTTAGGATATGTCAATGTTCTTTACATGCTTGGAAGAGGAGGTACTCTTTTGAGGGTAAAGAAAAATTTATGCTCCTATTTGGTACAATATAATAAATAATCATTCTATTTCATTCACACAGCATATACTCATTGCAAGAGGAAAGACACTTTTCATATATATCAAAACCTTTCAAATACAAAGCTTAGTGTGTGTGTATTAGTTAATTTTATTTAAAGATATTAGAAGTAATTGTGTTTTGCTTAATTGTTATTATTTTCTGCATCTTGTTAGTAGAAGTAAACTTAAAATTTAATTGCGATTTGAGTATTAGATTTCAGTATTATGCTATCTACTGTAAGGAATGTGCCTTCCCCGTGGGATTGATAATCAGAACTCCATTAGAGCCCTGTATTACTTGATACGATACGTATACTTGCGTTGAAGCTTAGACTTTACAAAATCATTATAAATATATAAATTTGAGTTCATAAGTTCTTGCATAATAAAAAGTCCGCATCATCTGCCCGACAAACATTCAGTTACTCAGAATGACTTAACATTAAAAACTTTTTAAAATTTGGTTGATGCCCATCATAATATGGTTTTAATATTTTCCCATTAACTTTAAATGTTTTTCCAGTTTTAGGATCCTCAATGTCAACAGTTCCAAATGGATAAACTTTTATAACAGTTATAGGTTCTATCCACCTTGACTTCAGTTTCCAAGGATATAATTTTAATCTTGTATTGTATAACAAAACTTTCTGTCTATGTTCAAATTTCTTCCATATAATCTTCCTGCCATATATTCATTTTTTCCTTATAAATTCTATCATTATCATAAGATTCATTTCTAATTTCTTCTAATTCTTTCAATTGCACCAATCTCTTCTCACCTGCATTCTTTAAAATGAAATTTAACTTTTTATCACCCAATATGCTTTATGCTCCAATTCTATAGGTAAGTGGCAAGTTTTTCCAAATATTAGTCTATAAGGAGACATTCATATAGATGTCTTGTAAGCAGTTCCATATGCCTATAATGCAGTATTTAATCTAATTGACCAATCTAATTTATGAAGATTCACAATTTTTTCCATAATTCTTTTAATTTAATGATTAAAACACTTCTGCTAAACCACTAATTTTGGGATGATAAGCAATAGAGATTCTATGAATAATATTATATTTTCCCACCAATCTCTGAATCAGATTATTCCTAAAATGAGATCCACCATTAGAAATGATCAATCTTGACATGTCATACCTTTTAAAAATATTTTTCATTAAAAATTTTGAAACAGTTCGAGCATCTCATATAGGTAAAGAAATTGCTTCGATCCATTTTGAGACAAAATCAACATAAACCAAAATATATAAATTTGCAAATCAAGGAATAAATGGTCCCATAAAATCCAATCCATAAACATCAAAGATCTAAATTTCTAATGTAAAATTTAGAGGCATTTCATTTCTTCTTGAAATATTACCTACTATTTGACATCGAACACATGATTTAATATATTTATAAACATCTCTACAAAGAGTAGGCCAATAAATTCCACATTGAAAAATCTTATGAGTAGTTTTATCTATTTCAAAGTGTCCTCCAAATTCTGTATTATGACATCTCTGAATTATTATTTCAATCTCTTCGTATGGTACACATCTTCTAATAATACAATCTTTACATTGTTTATATAGGTATGGTTCATCCCAAAAATAAGATTTAACATCATATATAAATTTATTTTATTGTTACAAAGTTAAATCAGGTGGAAAAATATCACTCACAAGATAATTCACAATATCAGCATAGCAAGGTAAATTTCATTCCTTAATGTTATAAAGTTTCTTATCAGGGAAAGTCCTTGCAATTTCCTTCTCAAATTCAGATAGTTTATATTATTTCAGTCTTGACAATCAGCTATTTGATTATTAGTTCCATTTCTATCAACTATCACAAAATCAAATTCTTGCATTAAAAGTATCCATCTAATTAATCTTGGTTTGACTTCCTTCTTTTGCATTAAATATTTGATAGCTAAATGGTATGTATGCACTATGCATTTAGTTCCAATCAAATACAATCTAAATTTTTTAAAAGCATACACATTAGCTAATAAATCTTTTTTCCGTAGTGGTATAATTAATTTGAGCTTCATTAAGAGTTTTACTAGCATAGTAAATAACCTTAAACATTTTATCATACCTTTAAACTAAAGCAACTCCAATCGCATAACTACTGGCATCACACATAAGTTCAAATGTTTTCTCGTAATCAGGTGAAACAATTATAGGGGCAGTGATTAATTTTCTTTTAATAATTCAAAGGCATTTAAACATTCTTTGTTAAAATCAAATTTCTTATATTTTTCTAAAAGCTGGCATAGAGGTTTAGTAATTTTTGAAAAATCTTTAATATAACGCCTGTAAAATCATGCATGTTCTAAGAAACTTATTACCCCTCTCACTGTAGTAGGATATGGTAATTTCTCAATAATCTGAATTTTTGCAGGGTCTACTTCCATACCATGTTCAGATATTTTGTGCTCAAGTACAATTCCTCCTGCAACCATGAATTAACATTTTCCCCAATTTAGAACTCAATTTGTTCTTTCGCAAAGCTCCAAAATTTTTTCTAATTTTTTAAAAATATGTTAAATGAAGTTCCAAATACAGAAAAATTTTCCATAATTACTTCTATTCCATTATACAGATTACTAAAAATAGACATCATACATCTTTGAAATGTTGCAGGTGCATTACATAATCCAAAGGGCATTCTTCGAAAAGCAAAAGTTCCATATGGGCTTGTAAATGTATTTTTTTCTTGATCCTCAGGAGCAATAGGTATTTGGTGATAACAAGTATATCCATCCAAAAAGTAATAATACTTGTGCCTAGCTAGTCTATCCAATATTTAATCTAGAAAAGGTAGAGGAAAGTGACCTAGTGCCCGTATTTAATTTTCTAGAATCAATACAAATTCTCCAACCAGTGACTTGTCTTGTTTGCATAATTTCATTTCATTCATTCACATCAACTGTCACTCCTCCTTTCTTAGGGGCACAATGAATTGGAATTACCCAAACACTGTCTGAAAGAGGATAAATAATTCCAGCCTCAAGCCATTTTAAAATTTCCTTCTTTACTACTTCTTTCATCATTGAATTTAGTCTCCTATGCAGATCAACTCTAGGTTTTTTTTGTTCATCTAACAAAATTCTATGCATACAGATCGAATGACTGATTCCTTTAATATCAGCTAATGTTTAACCAAAATCCTGTTTGTATCTTTTTAATGTATCCAATAATATTTGTTCTTGGTATTCATTAAAATCTAATGATGCAATGACTGGTAAGGCAGACAATTCTCCTAAAAACATATATTTCAATTGATGGAAGAATTTTCATTTCAAGGTTAAGAGGTTTTAAAATAGATGGAATTAAACTTGTATCCCTTTCTAGAGTATCCAACATTTCAAATCTTTCTTGAACATAATCTTAGTCTTCATTCTTCATATTATCAAAATCATCTTCTATTTCACTTTCATCCTCACTTCACAAATCGTCAAATTCTATTTCTCTTCAAACATTTCTTTAAAATGAACATCTCTCAAATAATCATAGATTTCCATTCAAAAGAAATCTTCATCTTTTTCTATTGAGGGATATTTCAAGGATTTCAAAATATTAAATGTCACCTCTTCATCATTAACTCTCATAGTTAACTCTCCTTTTTGAACATCAATCATAGATTTTCCAGTAGCAACGAATGGTCTTCCTAAAATAATAGGAATTTCTTTAACTTTCTCGATATCTAAAATAATAAAATCCACAGGAAAGATAAAATTATCAACCTTAACTAATATATCTTGTACAAATCCTTTAGGATAAGTAATAGAACGATCTGCTAACTAAAGAGTTACAGAAGTTGGTGTAATTTCTCCTATTCCTAATCTTTTGAATGTTGATAAAGGCATTAGATTATTACTAGCTTCTAAATCACATAAGACTCTTCCGAAAAATTTCTCACCTATAGCAAATGGAATAGTGAAACTACCAGGGTCTTTATGTTTTTTGGGAAGCTTTTTCTGAATAATTGCATTACACTCTACGCTAAGTGCAACAGCCTCATGATCTATGAACTTCTGTTTATTTTTAAGAATATCCTTCATAAACTTCGCATAATCAGACATCTGTTCTAAAGCTTCAGCAAAACGAATATTTACTGTTAATTTCTTAAGGATTCTAAAAATTGGTAACTCGATAATCTTTATTTTATTTTTTTAATCTTTTGGTAAACGGAGGTGTGGTTTTTCTACTGTAATTTTCATTGGTTAAAGCAGATATTCTAAGTCTGGAAAAATTTTATTATTATCTTTTTCAATTTCCACCTTCACTTTCTCAATTTCAATTTCTTTTTGCTCTCTAGTTTCTAACTCTTTTCCACTTCTCAATTGTATAACCTTAATTTGTTTTTTACTTTGATCTTTTGGGTTGATCTCAACATTATTGAGAAGTGTTCCTGGAGGTCTATTCTTAAGCGTAGTGAAAATATGTACTAATTGATTTTCAATGTTTTTAATTGCAACTCCCTGAGTTTGTAATTCATTACCTTGAGTTTGTAGTTTATTACCCATATTTAAGATTAATTCTTCCATCAAAAATTTCTTTTCCTTAAATTGCGGGTTACTATTAAAACCTGGAGGATAAGAAGGTCGATAATGTATATTTCCCTGGTTGTTTAAATTTCCTACTGGATTCACTGCATTGTTTCCCCATTGTAGGTTAACAGTAGCATTGTAATTTGTACTCTTTAAGTTCGAGTGGTTTTTCCAATCAGGATTATAATTGTTCGAATAAAGACTGTTGGGTTTATTATTTGTAGCATTCAAGGTCTCATACGATGTTTGAGATTCTATCATCTATCCTAATGAATTTCCCTCTAACACCGGGGGTGTTTGAGAATAGTTCATTCCTTATTGTTCTATTTTCTTTGATAAGGAAACATTTTGAAGAACAATCATAGTTACAACATCAGATTCATGAATACCAGCTACTCTCTTAGGATTTACCTGTTCAGAATGCCATTAAAAATATTTTGTAGCCATCTCTTCTTTTAAATAGTATGCTTCATTAAAAGATTTAGACATTAATGATCCACCAGCAGTAGCATCTATAATTGATCTAAGAGATCTTGCTAATCCATTATAAAATTTTTGAATTATTAACCAATATGGTAAAGCTTGATGTGGACATTTCTTAAGAAGATCTTTAAATCTTTCCCAAGCTTCATGTATTGATTCCCCTTCAAATTGACCAAAAGATTTAATATCATTTCTAAGCTTAGCAGTTTTCGATGGAGGAAAATATTTTGACAAAAATTTTTGTGAAAGTTCTCCCCAAGTTTTGATAGATCCAGGTGCTAATGAATTTAACCATGCCTTAGCTTTATCCCTTAATGAAGAAGGAAAAATGCTAAGTCAGACAACATCATTCGACACTCCGTCATATTTAAATGTAGCACACAATTCGAGAAAACTTGCAAGATGTAAATTAGGATCTTCATTAGGTGTTCCCTCAAATTGATTATTTTGTACCATTTGGATAACAACAGGTTTAAGCTCAAATTAATTAGGATCAACATCAGAATTTTGAATAGTTAAGTGAATTTCATCTATTGTTGGGTTAGCATAATCACTTAAAGGTCTTGGTATATGTTCATTTTCATTTCTTTGATCAGTTATATTGTGTTCCATTTTGTGAGGATTTTAACATTTTTTTGTTATTTTCCAATTTTTCTAATAGTAAGCTCTAATTCTGAATCATAACGCACTAAACCTATGGATCCATTACTACGCATATAAAATCACACTAAACACACTTAAAAGTTAGTAGGCACACACAATTGCAAATTATAAAATAAAGGTTTTCAAACACTATGAATTTGACAGTTACCGTGTGTCGGCATATTTTTAGGTTGTATTGTATTTTAAAAGGGGGTCGCCTAACAGAAGTTGTCGGCGAATTTTAAATTTTAAATTTGATTTAAATATATATATAATTTAGAAAGTAGTATTTGACTTTGAAAATAATTTTAAATTTGAAAGTTTTAAGATATGAGATTAAACCGATCTCACATCCCAAATAGTTTATATAAATGAGCACCGCACCACAAACCGTGTATCTATCCCTAAGGATAGACACACTGCTTGAGGGTGGGGCTCGATCAAATAAACTAGAAGTTTTGTGACATCCGTTTGGTCTGCGAACCAATTTTATAAGCCGACAAATTCCCCGCTTAATATGAAAGTATGAAACGAGGGTTTATATTACCCGGGTTCTTTAAAATTCCCTATAAGGGCAAGCCCCTATAGTTAATTACATCTTAAGTGACGGGAATCACCTAAGAAAACTCTCGATAATAACCAATAATTCTGCTCTCAAGAATTTCAAAGTTTAAGGTTTTCAAAGATTGAATTTTGGAATTTCAATAGGGAATGGATCAAATTTGGAACATTTTTGTTTTGTGAATCCGAAGGAAGAAAGGTAGGAGGAATCACTGATTCAAAGTGAACTTCGGTAATTTCCCGACTATCCTATTGTTTGGCTTGAATTTAGGAAAGTCCTAATGTTTATTTAGTATTTCAATCTTGCCAATTTTAATTAATTAGGGCTTATATTTGTATGATAAAATCAAACAAATAGCTTTAGAAGATGTGAGGGTTTATTGTCGTATCGGACGACTACCTCGGAATCCTAAGACCGGTTAGGGCTTAATTTGCATTGCAAATGCCTAACAAAGAGGTTGAGGATTTATATTGCATTAGTGCAAGCTACCTCGAAGTCCTATGGCTTTGTTGTTTAATTCTAAAAAGGTTTTCGTTGAAGTAGGTTCAAGTTTTGTTGATGACGATGCCCGTGTCGCCCACCATGCTCCAAGCTCCTTGTTGTTGCAGAGGTTTAGTTTTAGAAATCATAAATCGGGAGATGAGAAAAGTGTTTTGGTTTAGAGAAGTCTTAATTTCCAAGTGTTTTGTATTTTGATTAAAACAAATCTTAAAGTTGATTATAACGACACCGGTTAAGATCCCACGGTTCCATCCTTCGGCATCATTATTTTTATCGGATTCACTTAGTCCGGATGAATTTGCTAAACTCAATCGAATGAGTTCCACACTTTCATTTAGACCGTGGGAAATCCCGTTAGCAACACGTAGGTTACATCATCCGAGGTATTCCCGATCATCCAACAGGACGTTTTAATTTAGTTGCAATTGTAGTTTTGTGTTCGTTTGTGATTAAATTTTGAGTTGTTTTATATTTTGAAATGTTGTGGCGGTGAATTTTATCTTGCAATGACTTTTAACTTAGTTTTGGTTTCAGTTTTAGGGACTATCCTAAAGGTGTGGGTTTTCATGCAACTGTTGTTTTATCATGCAAGAAAAGTAAAGTGCATCTGCAATAAAGCAAATTGCAGGGAAGTAAATTGCAAGAAAGTAAATTGCAATAAAATAAAAGCGTACCTGGAGGGTCTTCCCGTCATCCCAAGCTACACTTAAAACACAATTAGAATATTTAAGCAAGTTCCTAGGTAAAGCTAAGGAAAGGTTATGGTTTTCTACCAAATTCCTAATCCTATAGCTAGTCATCTCCTATGACGTCTAGTGTTCTTTGTGTTTTTGTTTGAGGACGATTTTCTTCATCAAAGAACAATTAAGTCCAATTGTTCTTATAAATATCCTATCATATTGAGGAAGTGCTTAAGAAGAATCTTAAACATCTTATCAATATTTCTAGGATTGTTTTAAGTCCAAATGAATTTAATTATATAAATGAATCAATCGTCCGAGGTTTTCAAGTTTTGTTAACTTGCCGGTGAATTAAGACATTTGAATATCTTATGAGTGAAGTAGCACTTCATTTAATGTTTCATTTAGGAGTTATAATAATCAAAGCTTTCAAGGGTAAATTAGTATTTAAATGATTTGATTTAAGTTAAAAAGTTGTTTTATATTTAATTTCTTTTATGTCTTAGGTGACGTTATATTTAATTCAATTTAATTTAATTGAGTTTTAATTTAACTTAATTTAATTTAATTTGATTTGATGTTTAATTAATTTGATTAGATTTAATTTAAATTAATTATTTAAATTAATTTAATTTAATTTAATTGTTTAATTTAATTTAATTTAATTATTTAATTTAATTTAATTTAATTTAATTGTTTAATTTAATTTAATTTAATTATTTAATTTAATTTTAATTTAATTTAATTTAATTGTTTAATTTAATTTAATTTAATTATTTAATTTAATTTTAATTTAATTTAATTTATAATTTTAATTGAGATTTTAAAAGAGTTTAATGATTTAATTAAGTCTTTTAATATTTTAAATTTGAGTTATCATTTTAATTAAGAGTTAAATGTTAATGATATAATTAGTTTAGGGATTTTTTAAATTAAAGAATAAATCTCTTCCTAATAAATATCCCTTATTTTAATAATTCCAATTTTATTATTCTTCCAAATTTAATCTATTATTTAATTAAAGTTTAATTATTTTAAAATTTGTTTAATGAGTTTATACCCTTTGATTATTTAAATTTCAATCATCCAAATCATATTAAGATCAAATGTTTTACTTGTTGATTTTTTATTAAACCTAAAGTTTTAATTAAGGGTTGAAAGTTTAATTACCATTTTACCCCTTAAGCTTAATAATTTCATAACTCACTAAATTGAACTTAAATGAACTTGAAAATTTTATGTGACTTCACTTATATGTCAATAAAGACATGAGAGGAGAAAATGTGATTTTTCTGTATTTAATTTATTTATATAATTATTTTTGGTGGAAAATAGAGATTTTCAAGGAAAATTTGATAACATGACCAAAGGAAAGTTTCTGTCCTTAAGAAAATTAGGGGACATTTCTAATGACCAGAGAAGCACTTGGACCAATTTTGGTGATTTTTTGAATTATATTATTTTTATTATAATTATTTTGAGTTTTGGAGTGTTAATTAATTTAAAAATAAAATAAATGTTGAAAAATGGATTTTATATTTTCTAAAAATCTCTCTGATATCAAGGAAACCAGAGAAACAAATTTTGCAATTTTTTGATTTTTCTATGATTTATTATAATTATTTTAGTGAAAATGCTAGAAAATACATTTTTTTTTAATTTTAAAATTACCCTAGGGCTTTAAAATTCAATATCTCACTAAATAGACCTAGGAAAAATGTGGGATTTGTTCCTAAGTGATTAAAATTCAAAATGTGACATTTTGGTGAATTTTATTATTTTTGTGATTTTTATTATTTTTTTATTTTTTAATTATTAAAAATATTAAAGTATTATTAAAAATCAACGTTTTTAGAAAATTGAAATTTTAATTTTCTTAGGTTCCCCTGATATCAGAGAGGCTCCAAAACCAATTTGGTGAATTTTTGAAAAGTATTTTAAAAGTTATGAATTTTTAAAGCTTAAAATGACTAAGTGACTTAATCAACCCAATTAGTGGGGCTAACCAAGTCCAATTGACTTCAAATTTTTATGGTGGGTTCCTCTGATCCTAAAGGTCAGTGGAGAATTGATTTCAATTCAATTTGATGCCTGGTTAATTCTAATTAATTAAAGACCTATTTTGGGTGTTTAAGCCAATTAGGGTTGTTTTAAATGAACTAAGTCAAAACCTATTTTTCCTAGGGTTCTCTGGTCATAAGGAACATCACCAAATTTTCCTAGAATTTATTTCACAACATGCTATTTACTGGAATTAAAATACTCAAAATAGTGACCTGAACTTGAAAAATCAAGAACTCTTCATAGGGATGGCCTCTGACTTTGGAAAATTCAGGGAATGTTCCCAAATTCAGAGGCTTCAAAAGCTCTATGGTCTCATGCCATGGTGAATTGTTTGCATGCATGGAGAATTAAAACAATCCAGAGAGTAAATAAATTATAAAAAATAAAATATTTGATGAAATTAAGTGATTTCTTTTCCAGATTATTCTCCTCTCTTCACTGAGCAAGAGGGTATTTTTATTTTATTTTTCTGATTTTTCTACACAGAGATATGAATTTTTGAAGTTTAGGGAATTAAATAAATTAGAAAATCCCTAATTTTCTACTTATCCGAGTCAGCGCCAGCGCATCCTCGGCAGCTCCGAAAGGCCACGCGGCGCGCTCCCATTCGACGCCGCCACCTGAGTCAGCAGCCCGGCCCCGCGGTTCTCGTACCGTCTCTTGGTCCGACGCGATCCTGGCCGTCCGTGCGCGCGTGTATTGAATGGACGGCATCCGTTCATCGTCCCCAAGTGTTCTCACCCGAGAGCCGTCCACACTAAATCCCTAAGATCTCACTCGATTCTCAATGGATTTTTACGTTCTTATACCCTATGGATTCGTCTTGAAGAGACGAACACATCTATACGGTTAACATGCATTGAAATTAAAGCATTTGAAATGGAGAATCTCCAGAAGCTCGGGATGAAGAGTTAGCTCATACCTTGGCTCAAAGAAGTGTGGCTTCAATCTGAGAGCTGTTGCACCTTCGATTGGGTCCCGCAAGCTCCGGATGAAGTCTCCCGGTGCGGTGAATTGTCTGGATATGATTTCGACCAAGCCCGATCACAAAGCTTGGAGGTTGGAGCAACTGGGTGGTTTGGAGATGGGGCTTTTGATGGTGGACACCTTCTCTTGGTCTGGTGAAGGTGTAGAGCCAATCAATTTGGGAATTGGCTCACTGTGGAGAAGTGTCCTGGTTTTGGGTGGAATTTCAACTCTGAAATTGAGCTTACAGAGGAAAAATGGCAGGGGGATTTCACTGGGGATCAAGTGCTCTAAGGATGGAGAAGGGTCTGGAACAATTTTGGCAGAGTTTTGGCAAGGTTTGTGCTTCTTTTTATTCATGGCCGAGAGGGGTGGAGTTTAAATAGAGTTGGCTGGGGGGGCCTCCCAGGGGAGTTAGGGCTTGCGATCAGCTGCTCTGGTGAGGAGAAGATTAGCCATGGTAGCCACTGGGGATGAGGCAGCTCAGCAAGTGAGAATTTCAATGTTGGCTCACATGTGAGCTCTCGGCCATGGTGTTTTCCGGCGGCTCGGTGGCCGGCCGGCTGAGCAATGGTCACCATCTTGGTCGGGTGGGTCGGGGCGGGGTTTAGTGTAGGCAATTGGCAAATGCCATGTGTAAAGTGGTTGAATCAAAGTAGAAAGGGGAAGGGGCCATTTTAGCTTATTTTGGTCAACCCATGCAAATGGGTTGGGTGAACCTCCCCAAGACCTGGTTTTGGGCTGAGGAGGTCAGGTGGGTCAACCTCCCATGTGTGGTGGAGTCTCCATCAAGGATTAGGTGGCAAAGCATGGTTTAGAGTGTGACATGCTTAAGGTAAAAAAGGCTTAAGGGAGGCTTAAGAAAGATCCCCCTCTTCTTGCCATAAATGGACTAATGACAAGTCAAAGCCCTCATGGCTTCATGTGGCTTGAGAATGGCTTGTTCATGGCTCCATTTGGCTTGGGAAAAGGTTGGCTTATTTCATGAAAAGGGTTTTAGAAATATTTGGCATTTAGGGGGTAATTTGACATGTGGCTTGATTTGGAATGGTTTAATTGATGATTTTGCAACTTAGGGGTGATTTTGATCAAATGGATGATGAGGGGAAGTGTCATGTGGGCTTTAGGATGATTTGGGCTTTTGAATTTTGAAGGAAATGGGCTTTTAGGAGGGTTTAAGGGATGGGCCCTTAAGTTTAAAAATGAATTTATGGATGGGAATTTTGTAAAGAGGTTGGGCCAAATAATTGTTGGGTTTAGCTCATGGATGTGTCATGAGTGATTTGAAACAAATTTGGGGTGATTTGGATTTGAATTGGGTTGAATTTGGGTTAGGTTTGGGTTTAGGTCAAAAATGGGCCTTTTGACCTTGGGTTGAGTTTGAGTGGGACTTGGGTTCAAATTTTGGGCAAATCATGTTAGGGTTTTGTTTGTGGGAATGTTAAGGAAGATTTAGAAAAGATTTGAGGTTAATTGGAGTTGAATTGGGTGAGTTTGGGTTAAGTTTGGGTCATGGGTCCAAATTGGGCTTTAAGGCCAAAAGTGAGATTGGATCCAAATGTCAATCAAATTGGACTTGGATTTGGTTTAAATTGGTATTGGGAATGTTGAATTGAAGTTTAGAATTGAATTGGGCCAGAATTTGGGTCAATTGGATAGGTTTGGTTTAACATTGGGTTCACTTTGGGTTAAAATGGGTCGATTTGGGGGTTTTGATAAAAGTAGGGTAAATTGACAAAATTGGCCCATGGTGTAGTTGGACAAAATGAAATTGGGAATATTTAGGATTTTCTGGAATTTTCTGGGAATTTTCTGAATTTTTGGATTTTTAAGCCAAGAAGGGTATTTTGGGTATTTGGAGGGTATTGGGGGGTATTTTTGGAATCTTTGGTATTTTTGGGTATGGATGATCAATTTGAGTGATGTGGAGATGTTTGAGATTGATTTTGGAAAATTTTGGGTAATTTGGAAATTTTGCAAAAATTTGGGTAATTTCAAGGGTTTTGGGTAGGTTTAGTAGGTGTAGGGTCTCGGGGGTCAAAAATTGAAAATTTGGGAAATTGAAGATTGGGTGAATTTAGGTAGAAAGAAATCATTTTGGTTGAGCCATGAAGCCATTTCAAGCCCATATGAGCCATGAAAGGACTCATTTGAGGCATTCACTTATGTTGTTCCTAACCCTCTTAGCCGAGGGCTTAGGGGTTAAGGACCATCCATGTGAATCACCTACATGAGTCGGGAGGTTAAGTTGGGTATGGGTGTGGTTTTAGGAAGTGTGTGGAAATGTAGTGTGTAAGTGTAGTGTAAGTCGGCCCCTTCACTGGACCGGGCCACCTGTGGCGGTCCTAAGGCCAAAGAGTCCTATAGGAACTCATCCTTTAAACTCCCACATTTGATTTCAACCCTCTAGGTGATTAGGGGTCTATAGTCAAGTTTGTGGAGTTTGCGGGGAGTTTAGAAGTGGTTTGAATTTCTAAAAGGCGGGTCCCAATTCTAGTCCTCTAAGATAGTCAAAAGAAAAAGCCTAAGGCTAGATCCTAAGCACTAAAAAGAAGAAGGGAAGACCTCATCAAAAATGAGGTCAACACCGTGTTATACCTTCCTCTGCAACGGTGCCAAAAACCTGGTCGGTCCCTGCTAAAGTCTTTAATTCTCAAAGGTATATTCAGTTCAGTTTCACAGTAAGATCAAATTAATGATTAAGCAACCACTCGTATACGCAATTATATTTTTCATTCAAATAATACATGACTCTAGTGTAGTCCTAGTTATCAATCCCAGGAGGAAGGTTAGAACTACTCAAAATGTAGTTGTCGGCATATTTTTTAGATTTTAAATTTGGTTTAAATATATGTGTATATAATTTAGAAAGTAGCATTTGATTTTGAAAATAATTTTGAATTTGAAAATTTTAAGATATGAAATCAAACTGATCTCACATCCCAAATAGTTTATATAAATGAGCGCCACATCACAAGTTGTGTATCTATCCTGAAGAATAGACACACTACTTGATGATGGGACTCGATTAAATAAACTAGAAGATTTGTGACATCCATTTGGTTTGCGAACCAATTTTATAAGCCGACAAGTTCCCCTGCTTAATACAAAGAAATTAAGCAGGGTTTATATTACCTGGGTTCTTAAAATTCCCTATAAGGGCAAGCCCCTATAGTTAATTACATCTTAAATGACGGGAATCACTTAAGAAAACTCTTGATAATAACTAATAATTCTGCTCTCAAGAATCTCAAAGTTTAATTTTTTAAGGGATTGAATTTTAGAATTTCAATAGGGAATGGATCAAGTTTGGAACATTTTGTTTTGGGAATTCAAAGGAAGAAAGGTAGGAGAAATTACAGATTCGAAGCGAACCTCGGTAATTTCCCGACTATCCTATTGTTTGGCTTGAATTTAGGAAAGTCCTAATGTTTATTTAATGTTTTGATCTTGCTAATTTTAATTAATTAGGACTTATATTCGTATGATCAAATCATACGAATAGCCTCGAAGATGTGAGGGTTTATGTCGTATCGAACGACTACCTCGGAGTCCTAAGACTGGTTAGGTCTTAATTTGCAATGTAAATTCCTAACAAAAGGTTGAGGATTTATGTTGCACTAGGCAAACTACCTCGAGGTTCTATGGTTTGGTTATTTAATTCTAAGAAAGTTTTGTTGAAGTAGACTTGGGTTTTGCTGATGACGATGGCCATGCTGCCCACCATGCTCTGAGCTCCTTGTTATTGCAGAAGGTTTAGTTTTAGAAATCATAAATCAAGAGATGAGAGACGTGTTTTTGTTTGGAGAAGGTCTTAATTTCCAAGTGTTTTTTAGTGTTTTTGTTAAAACAAATCTTAAAGTTGATTATAACAACACCGGTTAAGATCCCACGGTTCCATCCTTCCGGCATCGTTATTTTTATCAGATTCACTTAGTCCAGATGAATTTTCTAAACTCAACTAAATGAGTTCAACACTTTCATTTAGACCGTGAGAAATCCCATTAGCAACAGGTAGGTTACATCATCCGAGGTATTCCCGATCATCCAACAAGACTTTTTTATTTAATTGTAGTTGTAGTTTTGTTGTTCTGTTTGTGATTAAATTTTGAGTTGTTTTATATTTTGAAATGTTGTGACGGTGAATTTTATCTTGTAATGACTTTTAATTTAATTTTAGTTTCAGTTTTAGGGACTATCCTAGAGGTGTGGGTTTTCATGCAATAGTTATTTATCATGCAAGAAAAGCAAAGTGCATTTGCAATAAAGTAAATTGCAAGGAGGTAAATTGCAATAAAACAAAAGCGTACCTGGAGGGTGTTCCCGTCATCCCAAGATGCACTTAAACAAAATTTAGAATATTTAAGCATTTAAAGCAAGTTCCTAGGTAAAGCTAAGGGAAGGGTTATGGTTTTCTACCAAGGTCCTACTTTTAGAGCTAGTCATCTCCTATGACGTCTAGGTTCTTGTGTTTTGGTTTGAGGACGATTTTCTTCATCAAAGAACAATTAAGTTCAATTGTTCTTATAAATATCCTATCATATTGAAGAAGTGCTTAAACGAATCTTAAACATCTTTTCAATACCTCTAGGATTGTTTTAAGTCCAAGAGAATTTAATTATACAAAATGAATTAATCATCCAGGAGTTCAAGTTTTGTTATCTTGCTCAGTGAACTAGGACATTTGAATATCCTATGAGTGAAGTAATACTTCACTTAACACTCCGTTTAGGCGTTATGACAACAAGAGCTTTTGAGGGTAAATTAATGTTCAAGTGATTTGTGATTTAATTTAATTTCAATTAATAGGTTTAAGTTTGGAATAATGTTCAAGTTGTTTTAGATTTATTTTGAATTCTTTATGTCTTTGGTGATGTTATATTTAATTCAATTTAATTTAATTTAATTTTAGTTTAATTTAATTTGGTTTAGTTTTACTTTCAATTTAATTTTATTTAATTTAATTTAGTTTTAATTTTATTTTAACTTGATTTTATTTTTTTTATTTAATCTAATATGTTTTAATTTAATTTTATTTTATTTAATTTAATATGTTTTAATTTAATTTAATTTAATTTAATTTAATATGTTTTAATTTAATTTAATCTAATTTAATTTAATTTAAATTTAATTATTTAAATTTTTAATTTTAATTTAATATTTTATTTTTTAAAGATGATTTAATTCAATTGTTAAAATATTAATTTAATTGAAATTTTGGAAGGATTTAATTTAAATGTTTTAACTTTAATTTAATTTAATGTTTAAGTCTTTTAACATTTTAAATCTTGAGTTTGGATCATCATTTTAATTAGGAATTAAATGTTATTGAGGTGATTAATTTAAGGATTTTTAAATTAAAGAATAAATCTCTTCCTAATAATATCCCTATTTTAATAATTCCAATTTTTTTATTATTCTTCCAAGTTTAATCAATTATTTAATTAAGGTTTATTTTAATTATTTTCAAATTGTTAGGTAGGTTTCCACCCTTTAACTACCTAAGTTTCAAACATCCAAAATCAACTTAGTATCAAATATTTTACCCACCCTTTTAATTAAACCTAAAAATTTTTAATTATAGGTTAAAATTTTAATTACCATTTTGCCTTTTAAACTTACTAATTTCATAATTCACTAAATTGAGCTTAAATGAATTTAAAATTTTTATGTGACTTCACTCATATGTCAATCAAGACATTAGAGGAGAAAATGTGATTTTTCTGTATTTAATTTATTTATGTAATTATTTTTGGTGGAAAATAGGGATTTTCAAGAAAAATTTAATAATATGACCAAGGGAAAGTTTCTATTCTTAAGAAAATTATTAGACATTTCTAATGACCAGAGGATCACTTGGACCAATTTTGGTGATTTTTAGAATTATATTATTTTTATTATAATTATTTTGAGTTTTGGAGTTTTAATTGATTTAAAAATAAAATAAAGGTTGAAAAAAGAATTTTTTATTTTTCAAAAATCTCTCTGATATCAAGGAAACCAGAGAACCAATTTTTATAATTTTCTAATTTTTCTTTGATTTATTAGAATTATTTTAGTGGAAATGCTAGAAAATACATTTTTTTTTAAAATTACCTTAGGGCTTTAAAATTTCATATCTCATCATAGAGACTTAAGAAAAATATGAGATTTGTTCCTAAATGATTAAAATTTAGAATGTGACATTTTGGTGAATTTTATTATTTTTGTGATTTTTATTATTTTTTAATTATTAAAAATATTAAAATAATGTAAAAAATCAACTTTTTTAGAAAATTGTAATTTTAATTTTCTTAGATTCCCCTAATATCAGAGAGGCTTCAAAACCAATATAGTGAATTTTGTAAAAGTATTTTGAAAGTTATGAATTTTTTAAGTTTAAGTTTGGCTAAATGGCTTAACAACCCATTTGATAAGTCTAACCAAGTCCAATTGACTTCAAACTTTTATGGTGGGTTCCTCTGATCCTAAAGGTCAGTGGAGAATTGATTTCAAGTCAATTTAATGTATGATTAGCTCTAATTAATTAAAACACCATTTTGGGTGTTTAAGCCAATTAGGGTTATTCCAAGTGAGTTAACTCAATACCTATTTTCCCTAGGGTCCTCTGGTCATAAGAAATCCCTCTAAATTTTTCTAGAATTTATTTCACAACATGCTAATTGTTGGAATTAAAATACTCAGAATAATGACCTAGCATTGAAAAATCAATAACTCTTCATAGGGATGGCCTCTCACTTTGGAAAATTCAGGGAATGTCCCCAAATTCATAGGCTTCAAAAGCCCTATGGTCTCATGCCATGGTGAATTGTATACATGCATGGAGATTTGAAAATGTGCAGAGAGTAAATAAATCATTAAAAATCAAATATTCAATGAAATTAAATGATTTCTTTTCCACATTATTCTCCTTTGTTCACTGAGCAAGAGGGTATTTTTATTTTATTTTTTAGGATTTTCGTACACAAAGTTATGAATTTTCTAAGTTCTAGAAATTAAATAAATAGAAAATAGCCCTAATTTCCTACTTATCCACGCAGCGCCACGCCATCCTCGGCAGCTCTGAAAGGCCACGCGTCGTCTCCTGATTCGGCGCCGCCATCCGACTCAACGCTCCAGGGACCCGCGGTTCATGTACCATCACGCTGTCCGGCTCGATCCAGACCGTCCGTTCGATACAAGCTTGATCCGACGGCTCCCAGTCATCATCTACGACTGGTGTGCACCCGTGACCGTCAACCTTCTAACCCTAATTTGTCACTCGATTCTCAACGGATTTTTGTGTTCTTATGCTCTATAGATTCGTCTTGAAGAGACGAACACATCCATACGGTAAACATGCATTGAAATTAATTTGAATTAAATGGAGAATCTCTGTACGCTCAGGAAGAAGAGTGAGTCCATACCTTTGCTAAGAGAAGTGAAGCTTCGATCTGAGAGTTGTGTCACCTTCGATTGGGTCCAAGCAAGCTCCAGATGAAGTCCCTGGCCTGGTGAATTGTCCAGGTATGATTTCGACCACAGCCGATTACAAAGCTTGGAGTCAGGAACAAATGGCTGGCCTGGAGAAGGGGCTTTTGCTGGTAAACTTCTTCTCTTGGTCTGATGAAGGTGTAGGACCAATCAATTTGGGGATTGGCTCACCGTGGAGAAGTGTCCTGGTTTTGGGCTTGGATTTCGACTACGAAATTGAGCTCGCGAGAGAGGAAATGGCAGGGGGATTTCAGTGGGGATCAAGTTCTCTATGTGTGGAGAGTAGTCTGAAATGATTTTGGCAGAGTTTCCCTAAGGTTGGTTCAGTACCTCTTCCATGGGCGAGAGAGGTGGTGTTTAAATAGGAGAGGCTGGAGAGCCTCTCAGGGGGAGTTAGGGACTGGGATCAGCTGCTCTTGGCAAGGGAAGAACAGCTGCAATGGCCACTGGGCATGGGGCAACTCAACAAGGGAGAATTTCAATGCTTGGCTCCTTCCATTGTCTCGGCCATGGCGTTTTCCGGCGACCCAGGTGGCTGGCCGGCAGGCATGGGTCACCCTCAGGGTCAGGAGGTCCAGGGCTGGGGTTTAGTGTAGGGAATTGGCAATGGCCATGTGTAAAGTGGTTGAATTGAAATGGAATGGGGTGAGGCTCATTTTGGGTTGATTTTGGTTAACTCATGTAATTGGGCTTGGTGCACCCACCAAGGACTCGATTTGGGCTGAGGGAGGTCAGATGAGTCAGCTAGGAACGGGTAGTGAAGTCACCATCCATGAATATTTAGATTAATCATGGATTAAGGTGAAGCATTAAAAGGGTTAAAACCTTTTTAAGGGGGTTTAAAAAGAGGCTCCTCCTTTTGCAATTAATGGTATGATGATGTGTAAAGTGAATCCCATGGCTTCATGTGGCTTGTGCATGGCCTCAAGGCTTGGGAATGGCTTGGGAATGGCTTGGCTTACTTGCATGAGAAAGGGATTTTGGGATTTTTGGCATTTAGGGGTGATTTGTCATGAGGCTTGATTTGGAATCATTTGATGATGGGATTGGAAATTAGGAAGTGTTTTAAATTATGGGTATGATGAGAGAAATTTCATGTGGGCTTTTGGAATAAGTTTTGGGCTTTTAAATTTGTTTTGGGTGGGTTCTTTAGGAAGGTTTAAGAAAATGGGCTTTTAAGCTTGGAAATAAATTGGTGGATGGGAAATTTGTAAAAGTTTGGGCCAAATAATTGTTGGGTTTGATTTAGGAATGTTCCATGAGTAATTTGAAAGAAATTTGAGGTGGTTTGGGTTTGAATTGGGTTGAATTTGGCTTTTTGGTAAAGTGGCCAATGGTAGGCCAAATTGGGTTAACTTGGGATAATGTTGAGCTAATGTTGAAATTGGTGTAAAATTAATGTTGAGAAATGTTTTTAGGGTTGTTTCAAAGAGGTTTCAACTTTTGTTGGGGTTGGATTTTGGGGTTTGGGCCTATTTGGGTTAAGTTTGGGTTTAGGTCAAAATTGGGCTTTTTGGTTTTGGGTTGAATTTGAGTGGGGTTTAGGTCCAAATTTTGTGCAAATTATATTAGTGTTTTGTTTTTGGGGATGTTAGGGAAGGTTAGAAAAGATTTGGGGTTAATTGGAGTTGAATTGGGTTAGTTTGGGGTAAGTTTGGGTCATGGGTCCAAATTAAGCTTTAAGATCAAAAGTGAAATTGGATTCAAATGCCAATCAAATTGAGCTTGGATTTGGTCTAGATTGATGTTGAGGATGTTTAATTGAAGTTTAGAGTTATATTGGACCAAAATTGGGGTCAATTGGGTAGATTTTGTTTGACATTGGGTTCACTTGGGTTAAGAATGGGCTAAATTGGGGGTTTTGGTAAAAGTGAGGTAAATTTACAAAATTGGCCCATGGTGTAGTTGGACAAAGTGGAATTGGGAACATTTGGGATTTTCTTGAATTTTCTGGGAATTTTCTGAATTTTTGGATTTTTTGGCTAAGAGGGGCATTTTGGGTATTTGGAGGGTATTGGGGGGTATTTTTGGAATTTTTGGTATTTTTTGCTATGGATGATCAATTTGAGTGGAGGGAAATGTTTAGGAATGATTTTGGGAAATTTTGGGTAATTTAGGTGATTTTGCAAATTTTGGGTAGTTTCAATGTCATTTGGTAGGTCTGGTGGGTCTGGGGTCCCGGGGGTCAAAAATTGAAAATTTAGAAAATTGAATATTGGGTAAATGTAAGTGGAATGATATTATTTTGGTTGAGCCATGAAGCCATATCAAGCCCACATGAGCCATGAAGGGACTCATTTGAGGCATTCAGCTATGTTGTTCCTAACCTCTTAGCCGAGGGCTTAGGGGTTAAGGACCATCCATGTGAATCAACTCCATGAGTCGGGAGGTCAAGTTGGGTATGGGTGGGGTTTTAGGAGGTGTGTGAAAGTGTAGTGTATAAGTGTAGTGTGTGTGTAAGTAAGCCCTCACTGGACCGGGCCACCGCGGAGGCGATCCTAAGGCCAAAGAGTCCTATATGAACTCATCCTTTAAACTTCCACATTTGATTTCAACCCTCTAGGTTATTAGGGGTCTACAATCAAGTTTGTGGAGTTTGCAGAGAGTTTAAGAAGTGGTTTGAAATTCTAAAGCCTAAGGAAAAGCCTAAGGCTAGATCCTAAGATAGTTAAGTTTGGGTTCCACTTCTGGTCCTCTAAGATAGTCAAAGGAAAAGCCTAAGGCTAGATCCTAAGTACTAAAGAGAAAAGAGAAGACCTCATCAAAAATGAGGTCAACAGTAGTATAGGAATGAAACATAATACTCAATTCACAATGCAAGTTCATAAAATATTAAAGTTGCTTGTATAACGATAACTAAAGGCAAAGTTAACTAAAGTTACTTTATAAATTTTTTAAACATAATTAACTAACCTACACAAAGTTTTCTAATGAAAGATTCAAATATGGAAAATGTATCTTTCCCCTTACAGTGATACTATGATGAGTGAATGATATAGATTGATAAAATTTTGTATTGTTTCAAATCGGAGCATCCGTATTCTTTACCCTCTTTAGAGTTCCCCTTCTTCAGAGTTATGCAAAGAACATTGGCAAATAATAGGCTTAGTCCCTAAATCCATGGTTAGGATGGGAGGATACTGGCTCTCACTTCAGAGCTCCCACTTCCCTTCACTCGATGGCTAACCCTAGCTTTAGTTACCAAAATCTAGGTCCAAATTGAGGATTTCAGCTTGTCACCCTAACATCTCCAATTCGACACCCATCAAACAACATTTCTCTATTTATTTGCACTCAACCCCCATAAACTACGTATATCATTCGTGGACATTGAATGAATTCTCCATTTTTGTTGTAGAACACTTAGTCCTCTCGGATTGAATGTTTCACAGTAATTTTTAACAATTCAATTGGCCAAATCAAAAAGTAAATGATGTACGAAGTGAAAAATCATCACAATTTCTTAACAGTTAAATGAAACATCAAATCTACATCACCATTTCATCACATCTCATTACAAGGAGAATAACAAAGTAAACTACTCAGAACTCATGAGGAAGATATAACAAAATATGGATTATATATATATAAGCAAAGTCATACAAACCACAAAACGTAAATACAACTTATCCTAATTTCTTCCCTAAGAAAATCCCTTGAAGTTCCTTTGAATCTTGTTCTCTATTCACAACAACTCTTATTTCCCTCTTTAGAATAGTAAGGATGAAACAAAATCTCACTTTCCTCCTTATCCTACACTTTTTAGAGAAGTATTCCTCACAAAGCAAGACTTCTACATACTTTACTCACGCTCTAAAGACTCCTCTCCCTCTCTTCTCTCTTATTCCCCTCTTCTACTATCTTCTCCTCCTCCTCTCTCCCTTCAACTGGGCATCCATAACTGTCTAAAATAGTTTAGAAATAAATTTTCTAAGAGTTTCCTCATGCAAACCTTCAAAAATTGTCCAAATACATTGAATTTGGCCTCCATTGACTTCGGGAGTCATCGACGCTAGATAGGGCACCGTCGGTGCTCTATTGCCGATTTAATTATTAACTCTCTGGATTTGGGTGACGACGGTTCCCATTCTGATGTCGTTGGTGCCAGTATGCTGATTTCTTCATGTTGCCTCTTTTTGCTGAAATTCGTTCATTTTTTCTTCCTTTTGCTCCAAACACATAAAATAATCATATTTGCAGGATAACATGAAAAATACATTCCTTTAAAGTGAAATATCACTAAAAATAACTACAATTTATATATATAAAAACTAACATATTTTTGGTGCATCATAGAACAAGCAAGAAACTTGAACTGGTAGTTACAAGTGTTACTTCCATTGATGCATATATTCCTCTTAGGTAGCTGGCTCTATTTTAAATGTAAATAGAGTGACAAAAGAGAGTCGGTTGTCTTTTTTCTCACACTAAAAGCTCAATAAAAGTTGAAGTTCTCAATCGAGTGGTAATTGACATCACATTTCAATCATTCTTCTATGGCCTTCCCCTTAGCTCCACTCACCTTTAGTAGGTGTGATGTATCTCATTTTCTTAATGACGCACAACCATGAGACCTACAGCCAATAAAGAACTATTCGACATTGAAGTTATTTTCCTTCAATAATATTTAAATTATTGGTTTTGATCATTTGGATTAAAATGGAAGAATCAAATATAAAATAGCCAAGCTTTGCACTGTGAATATTTTCTCTAAAATGTGCCATCACAACAGTTTCTGAGCAGGCAAGCTTCACATAAGCAATCACTCTAGCTTTCTCCTTAGTAGCTCCAGTAGTTGCCATCTTCTGTTGTTGAGCTTTTTGAGCATCTAATGCCACCTGGTGTTCCTTTAGCGTCTGAACAAATTTCTTTGGGTGCAATACTAGGTTAAAATACATTGGGTTGAGGTATTAGAAGAATGAATGCTACTTTCCTTCAAACTCCACTCTATTGACCTCAACTCCTTTAACTTGTACTTGATCTAGCACCATATTTCTCATTTTGCCAACCATAGCCCCAGATAGAGTAGTATGGATGTCCTTTAACCTAGATAAAGAGTTGAGATAGAAACACATTTTCCATTCCTTTATTTTGATCTCCAAGCCTAATAGCTAAAACTTACAAAGAAAAGAGAAATGTGTGTAGCCTTTTAGACAAACCTAGAATTAGAACTTGAAACTGAAAAAGCTAAAATATTAATAAATTTACCTCTCATTGATAGATGATGACATATATCATAATGATAACAATAGAGTTGAGCAGGATTTGAGTTGGGATGACCACATAATGGTGAGGTTAGCCTTCAAGTCTCAACAGAATAGAGGCCCCAAACCAAATCTAGACCGATCTCGGTAAAAAGTAAGGTTATTCTAAAACCAACTCTTTTTTTTATCATTCTCCCATTGGCTTAATGCATTTTTGAATAAACAGAGATACAGATCTCTTGTAGCTAGGCTATATTCCCCATGGTCATCATTGACTATCAGTCTCAATGATCGTCCTGAAGATATCTAGAGAATATCTTAGAATCATTTGAACAAAGCACAAAGAGTAAAGGAACAAAAAACCAAGAGTAAAGAGATTCAAAAAGAAAACAAGGTAGTAAAAGTGTAGCGCTAATCCAATCGATAACCCTTATATATAAGGTAACAAGAGATGTGTAATCATCACACAGAGGAAAAAATAGAACCATACAATAATTTCAAAAAATGTGATGACACAATTTTCTCATAAACACATGATTCAAGAATTAAAATAAATTTGAATCCAAAACAAAACATTACAAATTACAGTTAGATTTTAATCTGAGGGGAAGTAATTTACAAGATGATTATCGACCACCGTGATAAGGACAAGACAATTATGATGTAGCCTCCTATACAAAATTTCTCTCACAAAATTAAACTTGGTCATCAAATCAGCCTTGGTCTGAGCCCGTTATACAAGGTAATTCTCTTGGACTTCTATAGCTTTAGATAAATGGCTAGCATCTCCACCTACATCTTTGGCATGCAAGCTACCACCTCCCTCATCGTTTCCTCTCATTGGATCCTAACCAACCGAGTGACGAAATTATCAATCTTGTTTAGGCACTAGGACAACGTTTTAAGAGACACCTGAAGTCTATTAAGTGTTTCCTCGCAAGCTTTGTGAGGATTATTTGAAAGGTTGACCCTGTCATCCTTTCGTTCAACCGGTACTTGATCCTTACTAGTGCATGCTAGAGGAAAGTCATGTCCCAGATAAATCAAATTAGCTCACCAATAATTAATGAAACGCAAAGGTTTCAGAAAAATTAAAACATAGACAATGAGGCTGAGGCTCTTCATACCAAGGAGTCGATCCAACACAGTCTCTGCAATCAACATTTTAATGCCACCAAGTAGTGCCAGAGCACAAAATAATGCTTGTATCCTATGTAGAGACAAAGGACCAATAGCTTCCTTTGCAGTATATTCAGTCAAAAAGTCTTAGAGCCTTGACAAAAGGTTGACCTATTTTAGTGTTTGATGGACTGACACTCGGGCTGCTCCATTTGCCTTGTCATCCCTCAACTTTTTATTCTGCCGAGGAGGAAGAAATGAGTCAAATGATCCTACTTGATCCACTAACTTTCTTCTTTTCCCTTTGTAGGAAGCGACATTATTCTTCTTCTTCTCTTCTAGGCATGCCACTGCTTCAGCTTCTTAAATGTGATAAGAAGCATTTCCCTACTCCGAAACTCATTTGAAGGATTCATAATGTTGTCCATGAAAGCACATGGATCAGTCGAAAAGATACAAATAAAATTTGGAAAGACAAAGAGTCTTATCACACCCAATGTATAAGGACAAAGGGCATAATAATCCAAGGATTTCAATTGTTAAAGCACTTTATCTTATCACAACATCACTTTCAAGAAGTAAGAGAATCGCGAAAGAAAAATATATAAATTAAAAATTTGCTACAGTGGATCCAACAAAGATCCAACAATCTAGAAGGGAGAAAGTACATCAAACAAAAACACAATTGACAGAAGACCAGAAGGTCCGCTTTTCAATTGGATGTAGTTGTTTGAGCCAAAGCCAATAATCGATCGAGCTAGGAGAAGGAAAAAAAGAATTACCGAATGATCTGAATCAAAACTAATCGAACTAAATGAAAATATATAAGCATCCGATATAACCACTGCAAGCAAGCTGAGCAAGGGCGTCATCCTACCTTTCGCTAGATCAGAGCCAAAGAAAAAGAATCTGGTTCCTCATTGTCACTAACCATTCCATGGACGACTCTAAAGCTCTTCATCATGGACCAAGAATATGCAATACAATAAAGCCTTATAAGCATCACACGGGCTCCTCTTGTAAATCAATGTGCTACATTATCGAGTTATGTTGATTCACCCTCAACCTAATAGCCTAGCCTTATTTTGCCAAGATGAGCTCCTTAATTAGGGATCTAGGGTTGACAATCAGACTAGACCAATCGATTGGGAAAGCCTAACCGACCAAGTCATTCCTGTTGACCCAAACGAATTCAAACTTAGTTCACGGATAACGCCGACTTAGCCCAACCGCCCGGATTTGTCTCACCAAACCGAAGTCATAATAGCCTGTACCGAGTGAGCCAAAGAGCAGCTGAGCGATAGACTCATATATATAAAATACTTAAAATATTTTATACACCTCCTCCATTAATGCTGAGGCAGTAATTCAATATTGATATATTGTATCATCTCTTCTATAAATAATTTGATCATTTTATGAATAAGAAAGAGAGACAAGACAAATTACTGTTCATGATAATTCATTCATCTCTTTCCCGTTGCTTTCGTAATATTCTTTCAATGTGTTTCAAGAACAAATAAGGATTCAACAAAATAATATTAAAAATTAAGGGATTTACATAGACACCACCCAATTCCTATGTATCTGCATATATAACACCTAAAAATTTAATATTTAAATTTATACCACCCAAATATTTTATATCACCCATTAAAACTCCACTTTTGACTTTTAAAAAGTAAAATAGACATTATCATGCATGGATAAATGAAATCTATTTTAAAATTAAAATATAGATATTTAAATATGCAAATACATATTAATTAAGTGGTTTTTATGTAAGTTTTCCTCTAAATTTAGACAAAAAAAAACAAAAACGTTATTTTCCCATTTGAATATTTCCAAAACCAAGCTTTACCATGCACATATCAACCAAGTCAAAATCAGTTGTTTTTTTTTTTCTAATGACGGAGAGAAAATGTAAAAGATTTGTTAGAAACAAATAATTTATTATATTTCTCCATCAAAGTGGTTAGCAATCTAATTCAAGTAATTTCAAGTTAAAAGGTGGAGTCAGTCATATGGTCTGTTATTTCTCAAGGTGTTTAATAATGAAAAAATGGATAGTTACATCTCTCTCTCTCTCTCTCTCTCTCTCTCTCTCTCTCTCTCTCTCTCTCTCTCCATAACTTATATTAATATTTGGTCTTATTTCAAATAGCAAATAAATCAATTGTATATAGCACTGAAATTGTCCTGTAGTTGATCTTTCCACAAAAATTTTGGAACAATTGTTAAGAAAATTATTATTATTTTTAAATTTTTTTTATATTCTTGGTACATTAAAAATATTATTCCGCGGCACTTGAATACATTGAAGAAGGACAAGACTATAGGCATACTTTTAATATAAGTATATTAAAAGATAGGCATTGACCGGGGTATGCATCTCACTGGCCTGCTGCTTATTGCCCAACAATAATTATTAAAAGAAATTTGAACGTCAAAAACTCCACCGAGAGTTTTAACACATGTGACCGGCATAAATAAAAAAACTACAATATTATGCTTATTTTTTTCGTTGACATTTATCTGTTTAGGGTGACTACAAAGCTGAGGAAAAATTAGCTTTTAACTCTTGCTATGTCTCATGTGTACAGTTTTCAAAATAGCAATATAATAATAATAATAATAATAATAATAATAATAATAATAATAATAATAATCGTCAAACACTATGATGTTTTTGTTTGTTTGAAAACTTGGGAATTTGAAAAAAAATATGATAACAGTATCTTCATAACCGAGATAAATAATTCTTATGAAAATTAATTTTAAGAGAATTTACATACATAGCACTCAATCTTTATTTATGTACATATCCAAGACCTAAACTTGTACAACCCAATTCTTTCATATCACATAATAAATATCACTATTTTAACTTTTAAAATTGAAATACACGATTGCATGCATGAATAAAGGATCATGTATGTAAAAGATGAAGTTTAGTAGTTAGACATGTCATATGTAAATACATAAAAATTGATTGTTATGCTTGCAAATCATTTTAATATTAATTTACAATGAATATGTATAATGCTGCTAGGGTCGGACAACTTAGGTAGGTTCCAAGGGGGAATATTCAAATTTTTATTTATATGGAAATCAATTTAGTCTTTTTCCCCTCTTGATATATCATTTTGCACCTCGTTGTCCAATCCCCTCCCATGTTGGGTCTAATGGGGCAGTTTGCCTCACCTCAAAAAAGATATTGATTCTACCCGTGAATGTTGCATGCTATAAAGTACGTTTGGTTGCTTCCTCCGAACTGAGATGAAAGAAGGTTGAGTTTGTCAAAATGATTATTTTTTCCATGAAACATCTTAGTTTATAGCAAAGTGTGAAAGAAAGTATGAATAAAATTCAAATTTCAAGGGCATATAATTCAAGGGCATATATATATTTTTTTCACATCAGTTCAACTAAATAAGATGAGATTATTTTTTGTATTAGGAAGTTTGAGTGAATACATGCACACCGTATATGCAAAACCTATGAACTCATGACCTCTTAGTTGGCCAATGTCTCAACAAACAGATTGAGATAGCTAGAAGATGTTTAGAGGACCTTACAGATAGAGAGAACAATGATGAAATCTATAGACTAGAATGGTATGGTTATAATTTTTTACCAAAACTAAATTGAAAGAATATATATATGCTTATGTGTGTGTAACACACACACACACACCCACACATGCTAATTTTAGTTTTCTTTTTATTTTTAGATTTATATAGTCCATTGAAGATGAAATTATTCACTTTATACAAATTAATAAATATAAGATGCACCCAATGCCCGTCTGGTACCATATGTGTTCCACTACACAAGGGGACCAACATTGGCCTTTGGGCTTCCCTAATTCACATTATTGTTTAAGAAGTAATGGCATCTGAAATTTTCATTTTGTTTAGATTTTGTGATACAAATCACATAATTTTTGAAATATTCTTGCTCTCATAATTCTATGCATAAAAAATTATTATGTATCTAGTGGGATCACAAATTGTTTTTTTTTTTTTCAATGTATGCACAATTTTGATGTAATGAAGGATGTCAAAAGACTCAAAGGAGTTGAACTAGCTACTAATTATTACTTTAAAAATTAAAATAAAAAAATCAAATCCAAATAATGTGAGTTTATAATTGGGGTTTAATTTTTTTCTGTTAAACGTAGCTCTAACCTATTTTATGCAAGTCATCGACAAACATTTTGACCATAACCATAATATTCATGGATTAGAAATCCCATCACTTATTCATACTTTCATTCCTTATATTTGATACACATCTATTGAATTTGATTTATCTTGAATCATAATAAGCCTTATATACTTAGGTTAATATTATTCCTAATTAAGTTACACTTAGATGAGCATTTTCCTTTATTTAAACAGGGCATCATTCATTCTCAATATATGTGGGACCTATATATATATATATATATATATATATATATATATATATATATATATATATATATATATATATATATATATATATATATATATATATATATATATATATATATATATCTAGATATATAGATATATATACACACACACACACACACACACACACACACACACACACACACACACACACACACACACACACACACACACACACACACACACACACACACACAGATAGATATATATATATATATATATATATATATATATATATATATATATATATATATATATATATATATATATATATATATATATCTGTGTGTGTGTGTGTGTGTGTCCTATAGATGTCCTCTAGATGTCGGGGATAAGAAGAGCACTCAACTTCACTTGGAGAGGTGTTTTAATAGGTTCTTATGGTCAGGAAAAACAAAATAGCTTCACTGGGCCAGCTAGCAAAAAGTTGCTAAGCTTTTTTATGTTAGGGGACTAGGCTTTAAAGGGCTACCTCATTTGCAACACATCAACCTTTGTAAACTTTAGATTAAATTCAAACAGAAGGAATCTCTCTGGACCAAATTCCTAATGGATAAATACTGCAAAGGTACTTATCCTAACTTGGTGGACAGAAACACAGGAGACTCCAAACTTTGGTTCAATCTTTTAAGGGATAGACATCAAGCTGAAAATCTTTTCCTTTGAAATGTGGGCACGGACAACATTAACTTCTTGTTGGAAAAATGGTGTTCTGATGAAATGCTGCAGCCTCTTGATCATAATATCAATTTTGACTTAAGGGTCGCTGATATACATAAAATATATAATTTTTTTGTACACATTTTTATACTTATTTTTTATCATATTGCACTTTAATGGAAGGTATTTGTGTGTTTTCTTTCAGGCAAAATTAATTGTCAAAAGGAGTTAAAAAAGATCAAATTTGGAGCAAAAATGAAGGTGTTAAAATGAACAGTGGTGCCTAAGCTCCCAGATCTGGGCACCTAGGCGCCAACAGACAGAGAAGGCCACGCCTAAGAGCTAGAAGCCCCACGCTTAAGCACAGAGTAGTTACTTTGCAATTTCAAGAAAATTTTGATAAAATTTGAAGAGGTGTTTGAGACCCTTTTGTACAAACGTGGGTAACTGATCAAGAGCGCCAAAAGACATTCAAATTTAAATTGAAAGGATGCATCCCTTGAGTAGATTCATTGAATATGGGCACATTTTGAAGAGACGCCAAGATAACTTTTGAGAAAGTATAAAAGAAAGTACTTGAAGAGGAAGAAAGAGAATATGTAGAGAGAGTATTAGAGTTAATTTTTACAGAGTTTAGAGAGCAGTTATAGTAAGATGTTGTAGGATTCTTATTTTGGGTTTCCTCACACTTATCTAATTCCCAAGGAAAGCAAAGGTGAGTAGAGATTTCTAAGTAAAACTTCATTATTTTAGAGAGATTTAAACCAATTTGGGTTAGGCGACCAGTCCTAGGGAGTCTTGTAAGAGAAAGAAATAAATTCAAAGGAACTTCAATAGTTTGGTGGAGAGGAACTTGTGATAATTTTTATCTTTGTACTTCTTTTGGTTTTAATTGTGACTCCTTGTGTTTTCTACATAATTTCTACTTTTAAATTTACTTGATTTTGTGTTTGTTCCATGGATTCTAAGTAGTTTTCTTAATCTTTTTCCTTAAAATGAAAAATAATTAAGTGTTGGATAGAAGCTGTAGAAATATTGATCTTGAATGTTGGAAGAAATTTTATTGATTTAATCTCTGTACTTCATTTATTTATTGATTTGGCCAATTAAGATGTTAACATTTGTTGTGAGAACATGTAAGATCCTAGTAGGTATTGTATCAATCAACAAATGGTAGAAATCACATGAGATTGTATGGATGAGAAAGTAATTCATATAATTTTATGCAAATAAACAGGGAAATATACTTTGATGTGTGTAGAATTAGAAGACTTTAGAGTGACAGACTAAAGCCCCCAATTTGGTTTATTATTTTAGGTTTTGATGCGAGATGTTAGCCCTTATGTGGAGAGAAAGGAGAGAACTCTAGAGTGAGAGCTAGTATTAACTCTACCTAACCCGTCTTCAAACTATTCAAACATTAAACTAGCCAATGTTAGCATCTCTAGTAAGTGTAAAGATTATTATTACTCCTATTTGGCACAACACATATTGAATACTTTAACAACATAACTCTTGTGCTTATTACTTATTCATGATAAGGAAAAACATTATTTCATATATACTTCTTTAATCTTACAAAAATCTCATTATAGGTAGTTAATTGTTTACTTTATTTCATAATTTAAGAAAAAACCAAACAGAATCGCCTTTTCAAGTTTTATGTTATCTAAAACTTTTTAAGTGTCTTTTTCTAAAAGAATTTGTGATCCAAAACCTTTTTAACTTTTAAATATCCAAAACTTTTATCCTTAAAATCGATATTTCGGGGCTTAATCAGAAATTTTTATATTACTTGATTACGATACATATACTTGCGTAGTATTCCTAAATTTAAATATAACTGTTGAATTCTTGTTTACATCAGAATCAAGTTTTTTATGTCATTGTAGCGATGGAAATTTTATATCATAAATATACTTATAATCTTATTACCACAAGTAAAAAATATCAATAATTGTGTACTTGGGATCATGTTTCTGGCGCCCGTTGATAGGGATTAAAATCTTCAAGTAATGATGTCAACTTCATAAATCCTAACATATAAAAACTATCGAGATCAAGTTTTTGGATCGAGGAACAAATTTTCGTTGGATTTGAACTTAAAAGGAAAATTTAAAAATAATTTTAGAAAATAAACAAAAATTTTATTTCTAGAAAGTCTTATTTAAACTTTATATGTTTATTTGTGTTTTATTTTTATTTTCATTGCTTTGTTGTGATAGTTTATGCAAAGTTTAGGTTTTGAAGGACTTGTGTCTTACGATTCTGAGTTAGAATGAACTATTAGAAAAATTTAAAAATTAAAAATACAGAAAAAATTCAAAAATTTCAATAAATAAGAAATCAAAATAATCAAAATGCTGAAATTCATCATGAATTAAGAACTTTAAGAGATTATGCAAACCCTACAGTCGACAAACTTCATGGTTGTATTTAAAATCCTGGAGTAGCTTCTAATTCATTTGAGCTTAAACCTGTTATTATCCAAATGGTATCTAATAATCAGTTTGAGGGACTACCAACTGAAGATTCAAATTTACATCTCACTAATTTTCTAGATTTTTGTGCTACATTTAAATATGATGGTGTTTATGATGATGTTATTTGACTTAGGGTTTATCCATTCTCACTAAGTGATAAGGCTAACCTATGGTTGAATTCATTAGCATCTGGTTCTATCAGAAATTGAGGTGATTTAACACAGAAATTCCTTGCTAAGTATTTTCCACCATCAAGAACTGCGAAGCTTAGAAATGATATTACATCTTTTTGTCAGTTTGAAGGGGAATATATTTATGAAGCTTGGGAATGATTTAAAAAACTCCTAAGAAAGTGTCCACACCATGTTGTGCTAGATTGGTTAATTATTCAAACTTTTTATAATGGATTAGCTGGATCTCTTAGATCTATTAACGATACCTCTGCTGGTGTTTCATTGATGTCGAAACCATTTCATGAAGCTTATGCTTTAATTGAAGAAATGAGTACTAATAATTTTCAGTGGCCTTCTGAAAGGTAAAAAGATAGCCAATATTCTTGAATCTGAAGCTTTTGCAATCTTAGCAAATCAAGTTGCTACAATTTCAAGGATGATAGACTAATTTGGAATGAATTTTTCTCAACTAATTCAAATGATTGAAGAGAATTCATTAGGACAAATTGTAGATTCTCAAACATCAATGGAAACTTTAAATGCAATAAACAACAAGTCAAATAAACCATATTCAAACTAATATAAACCAAGATAGGGAAACCATCCTAACTTTAACTGGAATAACACTTCAGGTGATACAAATCAGCAACGGAGGAGCAACTAAGGAAACCCATTGAGGAACTGGAACAACTAAGGTGATAGTAATTCTAGACCTACTTAGCCTCTAGATTTTAATAAAAATCCACAATTTAAGGATAATAAGTTGTCTATAGAAGAAGTGGTGCTACAAATGGGAAACCAGTTACATAGTCAAGGAGATGCTATAAGAAATATTGAGAATCAGTTGGGACAAATTGCAAATTCATTAAATATTAGAACCCAAGGAGCACTGCCTAGTAATACAAAAGTAAATCCAAAAGACCACAATAAAGAGCAAGTAAAGATTGTTTAACTTAGAAGTGGAAGAGTGTTAGAAGGTAGTGTTCAAAAGAAGATTAAAGTAGAGAAAGAAGATATTGAAGAACCTAAAGAGGATGCTCCAGAAGGTTTTGAGAGACTTATTTCTCCACTTAAGATTGATTTAGAAAAACCAACACCACTTCCATTTCTTCAAATATTTATTGAACAAAATTTGGATAAACAATTTTTAAAATTTATGGAAATCTTTAAAAAGCATATAATTAATATTCCTTTTGCTGAAGCTTTAGAAGAAATGCTAAGCTATGTGAAGTTTATGAAGGACATTATTAACATAAAATTGAAGTTTGAAGATAATGAGACAGTTGTAGTTAGTGAAGAGTGCAGTACTATAATTTAGAGAAGACTTCTTGAAAAGCTTAAAGATCCTGGAAGTTTCACAATTCCATGTGCGTTTGGAGACAGATTTTTGGGAAATCTTTATGTGATTTGGGTGCAAGAATTAACCTGGTGCCATTATCTATATCTAAAAGACTGTGATTATGAGAAATATCTCTTACAACTATAACCTTGCAATTAGCAGATCATTTTGTAACTATCTTAAGGAAGTTGTAGAAGATGTTTTGGTTAAATTGGATCGATTTATCATTCCTGTTGATTTCATTGTGCTACATATGGAGAATGATAAAGAGATACCCATCATTTTGGGAAGACCTTTCCTAGCTAAAATAAGAGCATGACAGATGTGTAAGAATAGGAATTAACTATGCGTGTTAATGATCATGTGATTACTTTTAATATTTCAAAATCAATGAAATACCCTGCAAAAGGAAATGATTATGAATGTTTGGGGGTGGATGTAATGAGATATCTTAGTGATGCCATTTCAAAATAAATTATGAAGAGAATTTAGAAATGAATTAACTGAAACACGAGCAAGAAGAGGAATTAGAACATCTTAATGATTTTAATGAAGAAGATATAAATTTTGTCCAATAAAGCTTTGAGGTTTTGGACATGACGGAAAAAGATAAATTTTTTTGTTCATCAATTGATAAACCTCTTGAACTTGAATTGAAGTTACTTCCGAAACATTTAAAATATGCCTTTTTATTTAATTCCTCAACTTTTTTGGTCATAATTTTTTTGAGCTTAAATTCAAAAGAAGAAGAGTGTTTACTGAAATTTTTAAAGAAATACAAGAAAGTCTTTGCATGGGCAATTGATGATATTAAAGTAATCAGTCCTTCAATTTGTATGCATAGAATTCTGATGGAAGAAACTAAAAACCCTGGGCTGATCCTCAAAAGATATTGTATCCCATTATGAAATAAGTTGTTAACAAAGAGATTTTAAGGTGGTTAGATGTTGGGTTTATCTATTTTATTTCAGATTTTGCATGGGTTAGTCTAGTACACTGTGTTCCTAAGTAAGGAGTAACTGTAACTGCTAATGAATAGAATGAACTATTACTAACTTGACAAGTTACAGGATGGCTAATATGCATTGATTTTAGAAAGTTAAACTTTTTCATGAGGAAATATTATTTTCTGTTACCGTTTATGGATCAAATTCTAGTTAGACTAGTTGGCCATAATTAATTTTGTATTCTAGATGGATATACTGGTTATCACCAAATACAAATAGCTCTAAAGGATTAAGAGAAAACAATATTTACCAGTCCTTATGATACATTTACTTTTAGAAGAATGCCCTTTGGTTTATGTAATACCCCTGCTACATTTCAAAGATGCAATATGCTATTTTCTGTGATTTAACTTAAAAGAAAATTGAAGTTTTTTTGGATGATTTTTTGGTATTTGGAACATCAGTTGAATTATGTTTAGAACATTTATCGCAAGTTCTTAAACACTATGAAGAAAAAAAATTAGTCAATAATTGGAAAAAATGCCAGTTTATTGTAGAAGGAGGAATTGTTTTAAGACATCACATTTCATAGAGAGGTATGGAAGTAGATTCTACTAAAATTTAAGTGATCACTAATTTGCCTCATCCAACCAATGTGCAGAAAATTAAGAGTTTTTTAGGACATGCTGGATTCTACATGTGATATATTAAAGACTTCTAAAAAATTGCTAAGTCACTATGTCATTTGCTCAAAAAAGATGTGATTTTTAATTTTGATAAGGATTGCCAAAAAGCTATTGAACTTTCAAGAGAAAAATTAGTAACTGCACCCGTTATTATTTCACCTGATAGGAAAAAACCATTTATATTAGTGTGTGATGCAAGTGATTATGCTATTGGAGCTATTTTAGGATAGAAATATGTTAAAATTTTCAAAGTAATTTACTATGCTAGTAAAACTCTTAATAAAGTTCAAATTAATTATACCACCACTGAGAAAGAGTTATTAGCAATAACATTTATCTTTGATAAATTCAGATCATATTTAATTGGAACTAAATGTCTGGTGTATATAAATCATTTTGTTATTAAGTATTTAATGAAAAAGAAGGATGCAAAACCAAGACTGATAATATGGATTAATATTTTGCAAGAAATTGACTTTGAAGTAGTAGATAGAAAGGGAGTTGATAATCACATTGTTGATCATCTATCTGGGCTTGACTGAGAAATCAATTTTTTTTGAAGAAGAAATTAATAAACTTTTTGTAGATGAAAAATTATTCAATATTATTGAATGGCGTGTTCCATGGTATGCAGACATTGTGAACATTATTGTTAGTACCGTTCTACCATTTGGTCTAACACACCAATAAAAGTGAAAATTTTTATCTGATGCTAGGAATTATTTTTGGGATAACCCATTTCTATATAAACAGAGGAAGGATCTATTTATTCAAAGATGTGTACATTTAGAAGAGAATTTTGAAATTATCCAAAAATGTAATGATTCTCAGTTTGGGGGACATTTTGATGTTGATAAAACAACAAACAAAATCTTGCAATCTGGATTTTATTGGCATCCTATTTTACTGATATTAATGGTTATATTAAAAATTGTGATTGGTGTCAATGTGTAGGAAATATTTCTAGCTGAAATAAGATTCCTCACAATTTTATTTTGGAAGTTGAAATATTTGATTTTGGGAATTAGATTTCATGGGACTATTTAAACCATCTTTCAAAAATTTATATATGTTGTTAGCAGTAAACTATGTGTCTAAATGGATAGAAGATGTTATTTTACCTCGATGTGATCCTTAGAGTGTTGCCAAGTTTTTAAAAATGAATATATATTACAAATTTGGAATGCTAAGAGTGATCATAACTGATAGGAGAAGTCATTTCAAAAACACGATAATAGAAAATTTGTTGAGGAAATATCATATCAATGATCAAATTTCTACTACTTATCATCCTCAGACAAGCGGTTTGGTTGAAGTTTCTAATCGAAAAATCCAAAGAATTTTGGAAAAATCTATAAATCCAACAAAAATGGATTGTTCATAAACTTGATTATGATTTGTGGGCTTATAGGACAACATACAGAACTCCTATAGGTCTGTCATCATTCAAGTTAAATTATTGGAAAGCTTGTCATTTATCAGTGGAGCTTAAGCCTCAAGCTTACTGGGCTATTAAGAAATTTAACTATAATTTGAATGATGCTGGTAGAAATTGATTATTGCAATTAAATGAGCTGGAAGAGATAAGGTATAAGTCTTATGAGAATGCTAAGATTTATAAAGATAAGATGAAAAAGTGGCATGATTGGACGATCCCTACTATAAATTTGAGCCAGTGAACCAAGTTTTGCTTTATAATGTAAGACTGAGGTTATTTTCAGGTAAACCTGACCCATTTATTATGAAAAAATTTTATCCCTATAAAGATGTGGATATCAAAGATTTTAAAACTCTAAAAATTTTCAGAGTGAATGGGAATAGCTGAAAACCTATTTGTTTGGGGATCAGAGTAAAGTGAATGATGTTTTGATTTTGGGTCACCTAGAATAAGCACAGGGTATGTAGGGCTGACGACATAAAACCAAGCGCTTTGTGGGATGCAACTGATGTGACTTTTTTATATGCAAGAATTTATGAACCCAGATTTATATATTTATAATGATTTTGTAAAGTCACAATTTCAAACGAAAGTATACGCATCGTATCAAGTAATACAAGGCTCAAATGGAGTCTCGTTTATCAATCCTACAGTGAAGCGAGGTAAGAGGTTCTTAGTAAAAGTCTAGTCTACTATTATCTGACTTTAGATTGGAGGGTCGATATAAGTGGTGTTTTATCTAGCAACTACTCCTAAAAGAAAATATTAATACTAAAGATAACCCTTTCTGGATAAATTGGTTTAAAGAATTTTAAGATAATAAAAAATACTATTCTCAATTAATGAATTAGATAATGTAAAGGAATGAGATGCATTAAATATCGTATGTGCCAAATAGGAACAATCCTATTCTTTACCCTTTTTCAGTGTATGAAGAACATTGGCTAATCTTAAGTTCAATCCTCAAATCCATAGCTAAGCTGGGAGGATGCTGGCACTCACTCCAGAACCCCCACTTCCTCTCGCCTGAAGGCTAACTCTCGCTTTAGTTTCCAAACACTAGAACCAAAGTGGGTAATTTAGTCTGTCACCATAAAATCTTTAATTCTACACTCATCAATTTATTTGCATTCAACCCCCATGAACTTCGCCATCCATGAAATTTAAATGTGGTTCCACTTTGTTGAGAATTATACCACCCTCTCAGATCATAACACAATTATAATAAATTTTAACACTACAACGAGCTCTTTTTGTAATGTAAATGAAGTGCAAGTAAAAACCATTACATTTATAATTAAAACTTCTCTTAGTATGCATCCCAATATCCTAAACATGAATCCTACTCATTACAAAAGAAAAGTAAAAGGAAAATAATGACATAATCTTATCATGCCACTATTTCTAAGAAGAAGAAAGAGTAAGAGAAAGACATAACAAAGTACAATGAATACACAACGGAAAACCACATTTTAAAGCAAATCCACAAAATAAATGTTTACAAAATCATAAGATAATGAAAAACACAATATTTAGCCTTTTCCCCATGAAATAAAGATAAAATCTCTCTCATAAAGTCTCCCGCTGATCAATGCAATGCTAGAATAAACCCTTACAACTTCTCTTAAAATCCCCTCACTAATCTCTCCAAAAAGTTTGAAATCTACATTTCTACTCCTATTCTAAGATCTCTAAGCAATATCCTCGTTTTTACTACCATCTACCACCATTTTTTGGCTTCATATTCACTTTAAAATATTGTTGGAACAAATTTCCCAAGAGGTGCTTGAAGAAACGTTCCAAAAAGCATCCAAATTCGATGTACATGGCTCATAACAACTTCTGGCACAGTCTGACGCTATTTGGACACCGTTTGGCACTATATTCCATGAAATGTTCATCTTTCTCTGTCTTCTGGCGCGGTCCGGCACTGGATAGGGCGCCAGACTGCGCTAGTACTGCGCAGCTCCACCATTTTGCTTCGTTTTGCTATGTTTTAACTCTGATTTGCCTCGTTTTAGTTACGTTGTGCTCGTAACGGATAGCCCTACAAAATAAGCATAAAAACAATATTTCTTTAAAGTGTAATATCATTCAAAAATATGCAAGAAGTGTAAAAGATATTAAGCAAAGAAAGACTTATAAAAATGTGTCAGGCCAAAACTTACTTCTTTTGCTCGTTTTTGCTCCAAATTGCATCATTTTTTTATCATTTTCTCCAAAATCCATTTCTTATACTTAAAATCGAAGAACATACAAAATAACTTTCTTTATAGTGAAATATCATTAAAAATACATATGAAATAGACAGTAAAAAGCTATCAAACTTTTAGTGGATCGAGATCCCTCAATCTTAACTATTACTTGTCCTCAAGTAATTTAGTTAATACATAAAATAATGATCCCCTGCAATGAAATTTCTTTCTAGAATACCATGATTTTAACTTAGATAAATTCAGTGGTAAAATTTTCAGAAAGATCCTTGAATAATCCAAGTAAATTCTGCATGTATAAGGCTATCTAGTCATCAAGTCTAAGAGGTATAATATTCTATTCATTTCAAAAATGATTGTAGATTGCCATATTAAGGCATTTAAAAGGATTACAAGAAAAGAAGTTTATGAGAAAACTACTAATAAAGGTGATAATTCATACATATAAGTTAAGGAAATTAATTAAGTTTTTCTCTTTATGTAGATCCAAGTGAAGCCAATTTTTGATTAGACATCTCCTCAAGCTTCTCCTCACTTTTTCTTTTAATTTTCTTCTTTTTCTATTTTTTATTTATAGATCATTTTCAATCTCCTTTTCACATTTTTTTCTTTTTTTTAAGTGAGGATTGCTATATCTGGATAGTCTTTAATAATTTTGACCTTCACCCTTCTGACCCTAAATTTGAAACTTACCACAATCCTTTACCTTATAGGCATTTCTTTAGCTTTTTATTGATTCATCATAGAGTCCCAATCCTTTCCTTTCACATAAAGTTTTAAGATTCTTAATATTTCAGTCATACAGTTTTTCTTACTTTAAATAGTTGATTATAGTCCTAAAACATGCTTACAATAATTTACACTAAAAGGAAGTATTCTTACTTTAAATTTTTTTTTCATCCTACCGCCAAACTTATTTTTTAACATATATATCATTCAATATAGAAAATATAAATAGGAAGAAAAACAATTTAGAAATTCTATCTACCACAAATGTCTATCAAAATAATTGTCAACTATTCATCAGGAATGAACAATATGTAGCAAAAAGTAAATCTAAACTAAGCATGCCAGAATGAAATTCCCTAAATAAAAATTTAATTAGCATAACAAGTATCATCGTGGGAATATAAAAGTGTTCTTAAAGTCTAATATAAAATTGTAACATAAACACAATACACATTTGATAAGTGAGGTCAATTCTTCCTTTAACTCATCGCATCTCACGAATTTACGTCCAATTTCTAACGAAATCACTACACTAATTAATTATGTACTTTTAAATCATTTTATAGATTATAATCTGAAGATAAGATTAACCCTGATATATTGGCTTCCAGACACCAATTTTAGGCATCATCTAGTCCCTTTAATTAAACACCTCTAACAATTATAAACCGTAGTGTAAGATCATCCACTTCATCAAATAGGTTCACGACTCCTATCAAATGAAATCTAAAGTCAGATAAAGGAAGTAAAACAATTGAGATGTATCTCTCACGGCTCAACTTCATGATATCTCTTGTAAAACTCAAGTCCGAGTAAGACCTGAGTCATAGTGGACTCATCAATCCAACTACTACAAGAGAACATATAAATCTATCCATAATAAGAAGTTAAGGAATCACCTCCCTCATGACACATAAAGATCAAATCAAACGATTAAAAATCTAAACATTTACCAATCAACAATCAAACTAATCAATCTATAATGACACATAAAGATCAACTCAATCCCAAACATTCATTGATTATTAATCAAGCTGATCAATCCACACTAAAACAAACACAATACAACACTAACAATCACGACTCTCAAGCACACTAAATCAAAACACACTCATAACTATGGGTTGCCTCCCATAAAGTTCTAGGTTTAATGTCGTGAGCCCAACAAATGATTCCTCCTGGATCAAAATTCCGTTTAGGTAATCATCGATCAATCGCCAAATATTTTTTAGATCCAAGGATTCCTACAAAATCCTCAAATTTTAGTTTTCATTCGTCTCTTCCTTCTTAGAATGATTCATACCATTGTTCCTCATATTTCTTTCTAGATCCAATATTCTTCTATTGATTTTCTGAATTTGCATATTTATATCATCCTTAAAATTTATAAGAAATGGATCTTTATATGATAATTCAAGATCTCCCAAATTTTGGATCAGATTCTTTCTACATAATTCAGACTCAGGATCAAATTATTCTATGTTACTCTTATGTTTCGAGTTATCTTCCAATTCTTCCCTTTGATAATTATAAAATGATGGAGACGATCTTTATATATCTATCATAGTTAAGGAAATAGGTTTTTCTAATTCCTTAGGAATTTCTTCCAATGGTCTTTCAATATACTTATCCACTTTTCTCAACTCAAAGTTCTTTTGAAATATATCCTCAAATTCTCATCCAAGTCTTAGTTCAATATCTTTATCTTGTTCATCATTCAATTCTAGAATTTCTTGTGATTGAGTCAAATATATAGATATAAAGACTAGTGGTGTAGATGAATTCCCTAAATAGGTAGGCTTTAAAATTGTATGGGGTACATCCATCTTAAGTTCATGAGATTTTTCAAAATAGAATTAAAATTTCACTATTTTTGTAGCATCCATCATTTCACACCTCTCCTGAACATACATACAGTCTTCTTTAAACAACATTTTCAACTCATCATGAAAGTCCATTTCGATCTCATTTGTTAACTTACTTTCAAAACTTTTTTGGAAATGATCTTTACTTAGATAATCAATTTCATCCATCCAAAAACAAACATCATATTTTCTCTCAGTTAGATCATTATTGTTCTCTTTAGGTTTGATCTTAGTGTTGTCAGGAAGTTTTCCTTACGGTTTATTGCTAAGTGAAATAGCAATTTTTCCCAGTTGATTCTCTATGTTTCTAATCGCAGTATTTTGAATTTGCAACTGGTTTGCCATTTGTAATACTAGTTCATTTATAGACATCTTCTTATCCTCAAATTGTTGATCATTGTTAGAGTCCAGTGGATATGAAGGTCTATAGCTTGTGTTACCCTGATTGTTCCAATTTCCATTAGGAATTGCATGATTACTTTCCCATTGTTGGTTTTCACCCCCAGTAGTATGATTCCAGTTAAAATTAGGATGGTTCTTCCAACCTAGGTTGTACAAGTTAGAATACGGGTTGTTTATGGTATTTAAAGTCTCATATAAAGAGTTGGAGTTAATCATACGACCTAATGAACTTTCCTCACTTACAAGAGTAAATCGAGGCTGGTTCATTCCAAATTGGTCCAACTTTCTTGATGTTGCAGTAACCTGAGATGCAAGAATTATAATCGAATCTGTATCATGAACACTGGCTACATTTTTATGATTTACTCTTGCAGAGGGCCATTGAAACTCATTTGCAGTCATTTCTTCAATTATAGCATATGCTTCATCAAATGATTTTCACATTAATGAACCACCACCAACAGCATCAATAATGATCCTAAGTGATCCTACTAACCCATTATAAAAAGTTTGAATGATTACCCAATTTGGCAGAGCATGATGTAGAAACCTTCTTACAAGTTCCTTAAATCTTTCCCCAGGCTTCGTATATTGATTTTCCTTCATACTGACAACATGAGATAATATTGTTTCTAAGTTTTGTAGTCCTTGAAGGTGTAAAATACTGAGCTGGGAATTTCTGAGTTAACTCCTCCCAATTTTTAATAGAACCAGGAGCTAATGAGTATAAACACATTTTAGCCTTATCCCTTAACGAGAAAGGAAAAAGCCTTAGCCTAACAGCATCGTCTGACATGTCGTTATAACGAAATGTAGCATAAAGTTCTAGAAAACTAGATAAGTATAAATAGGGATCTTCTAAAAAAGTTCCGCGCCAAACTGGTTGTTCTGCACTAAATTTAGTTCAAATGAGTCAGCTTCTATGACAGGGTATTGTACACTTGAGTGAATTTCATCTGTCGTAGGATTTACATAATCCCTCAATGATTTATGATGATTTTCTGAGTGATTATTTTGAATGTTTTCCATTTCCATTTCTAGTTTTTCAAGTCCTTTCTGTTTTTCTATCTTTTTCATTTTTCTAACTCGGGGCCATAAGGCACAAGTCCTACAGATCCTTTATTTTGCATATGTAAGACAACAAACAATACATTAACAATAAAACAAAAAATATATTCAACACAACAAAACATTTTCACAAACACTTTGTTTTTCACACAAATGATTTTTTCACAACACTTTTTCGTACAAAAAACACTTTTCACACAAAATCAATTTTACAACACAAAGGATTTCCAATTCTAAGCCTAATTGCTCTAACTAAAATTCTTCTAAAATTCTTACCGAAGCTTCCCCGACAACGATGCCTAAAACTTGATGCGACTTTTTTATATGCAAGAATTAATGAACCCAGATTTATATACTTATAATGATTTTGTAAAGTCACAATTTCAAACACAAGTATACGTATCCTATCAAGTAATACATGGCTCTAATGGAGTCCTCTTTGTTGATCCCACAGGAAAGTGAGGATAGAGGTTTTTAGTCAAATTCTAGTCTACCATTATCAGATTTTAGATTAGAGGGTCGATATAAGTGGTGTTTTATCTAGCAACTACTTCTAAAGGAAAATATTAATACTAAATATAACCCTTTCTAGATAAATTAGTTTGAAGAATTTTGAGATAATAAAAACTACTATTCCCAAGTAATGAATTGGATAACTTAAAGTAATGAGATGCATTAAATATTGTATGTGCCAAATAGGAACAATTTTATTATTTACCCTTTTTCAGCGTATAAAGAACATTGGCTAATCCTAAGTTCAGTCCCCAAATGCTCTCACTCTAGAGCTCCAACTTCTCTTCAACTGAAGGCTAACTCTCACTTTACTTTCCAAACACTAAGACCGAATTGAGGATTTTAGTCTGTCACAAAAAAATCTCCAATGTTACGCCCATTACAGTATATTTCTCTATTTATTCGCTTTCAACCCCCATGAACTTCACCATCCATGAAATTTGAATGTGGTTCTAGTTTATTGAGAATTACACCACCCTCTCGGATCATAGCGCAATTACAACGAATTTTAACACTACAACGAGCTCTTTTTGTAATGTAAATGAAGTGCAAGTAAAAACCATCACATTTATAATTAAAACTTCTTTTAGCATGCATCCCAATATCCTAAACATGAATCCTACTCATTGCAAAAGAAAATTAAAGTGAAAATAAATACATAATCTTTTGATGCCACAATTTCCTAAGAAGAAGAAAGAGTAAGAGAAAGACATCACAAAGCACGAAGAAAACACAACAGAAAAACTCATTTCAAAGTAAATCCACAAAATAAGTGTTTACAAAATCATAAGATAATGAAGAACAAAATAATTAGCTTTTTACCCTTGAAAGAGAAGATAATCTCTCCCTTAAAGTCTCCCGTTGTTCCATGCAATGCTAGAACAAACCCTTACAACTTCTCTCAAAATCCCCTCACCAATCTAACCAAAAAGGTAGAAATCTACATTTCTACTCCATTTCTAAGATCTCTAAGCATCTCAATATTTTTCCTAACATCTACCACCATTTTTTGGCTTCAAATTCACTTTAAAATAGTGTGGGGACAAATTTCCCAAGAGGTTCTTGAAGAAACCTTCCAAATGGCGTCCAGATTCGATGTATATGACCCATAACTGCTTCTGGTGCGGTCCGACTTGGGCGCTGTGCGGCACTATTTTCCATGAAATTTTTATTGTTCCCTGTCTTCTGATGTGGTCCAGTGCTGGATCGGGCGCCAGACTACGCTAGTACTGGGTAGCTCCACTATTTTGCTTCGTTTGGCTCCGTTTCAACTTTGATTCGTCACGTTTCAATTGCGTTGCGTTTGTAATAGGTAGACCTAAAAAATAAGCATAAAAAAACATTTCTTTAAATTGTAATTTCATGCAAAAATATGCAAGAAGGGTAAAAGAGATTAAGCAAAGAAAGACTTATCAATACGTGTCACGCCAAATTTTGTTTTGTTTGCTCGTTTTTGCTCCAAATTGCACCATTTTTGTTTCCTTTTCACCAAAAGCCATTTCTTGTACCTAAAACCAAAAAACATACAAAATACCTTCATTTATAGTGCAATATCATTAAGAATAGGTATGAAACAGAAATTACAAAGCTATCAAATTTTTAGTGGATCAGCAACCCATAGCTATCAGTGTGCTTTTGTTTTGAGTGTCATTATGGTTTTATTTATTTTAGTGAATTTTGGTAGTATTTTGAACTTTTGGTGATAATTTTAAGATTCTGAATGATATCTTAGACGTGCTAAGATGAGTCTTTGGACGATAAGCTGACCTGTGCTAAAATGAGCACTGGCATGTAAACACCAAAATTTGGCGCTTAAGCACCGGAGTTATAAAAACATACCTAAACGATGTTCTAGAGGAATTAAATGTGAAAAATTGGCCTTGAAATTTATTTGGTGGTTTTAGACATTGAAAGTGGTATATGCTCTACTAAAGCTATAAATAGCATGGAAATGAATATAATCATTGCTCTTTCCAAGTTTTCATTCTAAAGTCTAAGAGAAGAGAGATTTGAGTTGTAAAAAATGGTAACTTAGCAAAGATATCTTTTCAGAGAATGAATTGAAGAAGAAGGATGAAGCCGACAAGAAGAATTTTGTTAGTCAAAGTGTGTAAGAGTTATATAACAGATTCCTAGCCGTTAGTATTGAAGGTATAACAGAGAAGATTGCAAAAACTCAGGCTGATGTGGAATCGTAAGTGAAACTAATGCACATTTAGCACATATTATTTGGCAACTCAAAATGCAATTCAGTTACTCTAGTTATATTGAAAAAGCGGACAAGACGATGTATCTGAAAATAAGTGGATTAAAGAGTATTTTATCAGAGTTTTTCATCATCATCCATTTTGTCAAATCTATGTGTCAAATGGTTTAGAAGGAATAAATGAAGGTCAGGGATATGTTCCACTTATTGGAGAACAGAATTAAGTTCTATGTTTAGTTTGTTTGCTTGTTTGTTTGTGCTTGTTTGTTTTAAGTGTTTATGTAAGTTTATCTTGAATTGTTTTGAATCTAGATGTTAACCCATCCAAAACTTTTGGAATGGATATTAGAGATGTGACGTGTATTTGCATGTGTTGAATATGTTAATGAAAGTGTTTTGTTTGAACTTTTAATTGTATTGATGTATGGACTATTGTGTGTTGTTATTTGAGACTGTGGTGAATATTGTTGTTATGGTTCATTGTTTTGTGTATTTATGTGATGTTTATGTGGTAGTAAGTATGTGAATTTTTTTATTTTAAATGTGCTTTGTTAGTTTTGTTGAATGTATTCCTAGTGCTTTAGAAAGTTTAGAATAGAGTTGACCTTCATTTAAAATTTTATGTTCAAGTTTCAATTTACTGCCATGTATTTTCCTTTTGTTGTGATTGTGAGATTATGTTAGTTTATGTGGTTTGCTTTTATTAGCCTCCAATGTATGGAAGTCTTTTGAATATCATATATTGTAAAAATCAAATTGAAAATTGATTTATTGTACTCCTGTTTTTAATTTTTTATACTTGCATACTTAGGATATGAAAATTCCTGCAAGCATAATGTTTTCATCTTTCATTCTAGTCTTTATATATTTATTCTTTATAAAAAATTAAGTTTGAGGGGAAAAAAAATCAATTTTCAAAACTTGAAATTTATTTGTTCTCAAATATACTACAAATAAATTTGTTTTTTTTATTTGAAAAATGATTATGTGTATGAAGTGATATTAGGGTAATAAAATTTTGAATATAGAAATGTGTAAGAGAATTTAGTTAAAACTTTATAGTGATGAAGAAAAATTTTTAGTAAAAATTTTTGGTGAAGAGATGTTAAATATGGTGTAACTATCTTTAATAAGAGATATTTTATTTTTGAAAAATATAAAAGAATTTGAATTTTCTTAAATTTCTTTTATTAAAAGTATTTTTCAAATATATTATTATATTTTTATGTAAAGGATATGTATCAGACTTTCGCATTAAGGAAGGAAGAGTGGAATTCAAAATCATTAAAAACCTATCTAGATTTAGTAATCCTTGCAAGAAAAAAAAAGAACTTGGGAGGATAAGCTTGAGGATTAGTGTCTAATAAAAAATTAGTTTCACATCTACTCTTTTTAATGCCTAAGATTTGAGAAACTTCGAAGCATAAGGATACAATAAAGTAAGTATAATAATTTCTAATGAAATTTTTTAAGTAAATAAGATTGAATGCCTAAAATATATGGTTGGAAAATCTACAAGTATGTTGAATTAAATTGAAGCTCATATTTTCATACTTTTTCACTTTTGAGATTTTTTAAAGTTTAAATTGGTCTCATTCACTAAAGTCATATTCTAAATTAGAATAGTACATTTTTAGAAAAAAAAATTAGAATCTCTTAAAGAATCTCAATCACATAATTTTTCTATGTTGGTTTTAAAACTTGTGGACTGGGAACATTTTAAGTTTGGGGAAAATTGATATACCTAAAATATAAAATATTATTGTACATATTTTTATACCTATTTTTGATGATATTACACTTTAATAGAAAAAAATTGTGTTACTCTTTCAAGTACAGTTAAATGAACTAAATATATCATAAGGAGTGAAAAAAATATCAATTTTAGAGCAAAAATGAAGAAAGTGTTAAAAATGAACTGTGGTGCCTAAGCACCCAGATCTGGCGTCTAAGCGCCAACAGACAGTGAAGATCGCGCCTAAGCGCGAGAAACCCCCCACTTAAGAGCAGGGTAGTTACTTTGCAAATTCAAAGAATGTTTAGTGAGTTTTAAAGAGGAGTTTGAAGATCCTTTGGTACAAATGTGGGTAACTGATCAAGGGAGCCAAAATACATTAAAATTTCACTTGAATGAATGCATCTCTTAAGTAGATTCATTGAATATGGACACATTTTAAAGAGAAACCATGACACATTTGAGAAATTGTAAAAGAAAGGACTTGAAGAAGAAGAAAAAGAGGCTGTAGAAAGAGTTTTAGGGTTAGTTTTTACGGAGTTTAGAGATTAGTTATAGTAAGACGCTATAGGATTCTTACTTCAGATTTCATCACACATATCTCATTCTTAGTGAAAGGGAAGGTGAGAAGAGATTTCTATGTAAATTTTTTTTTTAGAGAGATTTAAACTCTTCTGGGTTAGACGACTAGTCTTAGAAAGTCTTGTAAGAGAAAGGAAGAGATTCAAATGAACTTCAACAGTTTTATGGGGAAGAACTTGAGATATGTTTTTATCTTTGTACTTCATTTACTTTTAATTAAGAATTCTTGTGTTTTCTACATGATTTTTACTTTTAAATTTACTTGTTGTTGTGTTTTCACATTGGATTCTGAGTAGTTTTCTTTATCTTTTTCCTTAAGATAAAATTAAACAAGTGTTGGATGGAAGTGTGGAATTATTGATCTGTAATCTTGGAAGATGTTGTTGATTTAATATTTGCACTTCATTTACTTCTTGATTTAGCCAATTAAGTGCAAACATCTAAGATCCTAGTAAGTATTGTCTCAATTAACAATTGGTAGAAATCATAAGAGATTGTATGGATGAGAAAGTAATGCACATAATTTTGTGCAAATAAATTGGGAAATATAATTTGATGGGTGTAGAGTTAGAGGACTTTAGGGTGATAGAATAAAGCCCCAAATCTAGTTTATTATTTCAGGTTTTGATGCGAGAAGTTAGTCCCTCAGGTGAAGGGAAAGGAGGAAACTCTAGAGTGAGAGCAAGTATCTTCCCTACCTAACCCGTCTTCAAAACTATTAAAACTTCAAACTAGCAAATGTTCTTTATAGCATCTCTGGTAATGGTAAAAAATAGTATTTATCATATTTGGCACAGCACTTTTTGAGTACTTCTACTACAGAACTCCTGTACTTATTACATATTCATGATAAGGAAAAAGATATTTGTATATATATTTCTTTATTCTCACAAAAATTTCATTATAGGTAGTTAATCATTTACTTTTTTTTCATAATTTAAGAAAATACCAAAATGAATCGCATTTTCCACTTTTCTATTTTCTAAAACTGTTTAAGTGTCTTTTTCTAAATAAATTTTGTGATTTAAAACCTTTTTATCTTCTAAATATCCAAAACGTGTCCCTGTGAAATCTATATTTCAAGGCTTAATCAGAAAGTCCAATATTACTTGATAACGATATGTATACTTGCGTAGAATCTGTAAATTTAAATATAACTGTTGAAGTCCTATTTACATCGAAATCAATTTTTTCATGTCGTTGTAAAGAAGAACATTTTTTATCATAAATATAGTTATAAGTTTATTACCATATGTAAAAATATATGAGTTTTCGTGTGGTTAGGATTAAGTTCTTGTCGCCGTTACTGAGGAATAAACTCTTCAAGTAGCATTGTCAACTTCATAAATTCTTACATTTAAAAATTATCTTGATCAGTGGCTGACGTTGGTAAAAGGGTAAATGTTCCAATGAACTGTGGCGCACCACGCTGACCCCTTCTTTTGTTGATGCCATATGACAACTACCCATTGATATCTCCAAAAAAAAATCTATCGCTACCTCTATCAGCCTAACTCACAGCCTAACTAAAGCAATTTATTTCAAATTATACCAGAGGGTTTCTGTCCCTTGGCGTGATTACCTATGGAATAGGTTTCTCATTCCTTCTATGTCCTTCCTGGTGATGCACCAAAAATATATACGATTTTTGCTATATAATTGTACCCATTTTTGGTGTTATTACACTTTAAAGAAAGGTATTTTTCATGATTTGTTGCAGGTATGATGATTTTAGGTGATTGGAGTGAAAAGAAGCGAGAAAGAGTGAATTTGGAGAAAAGAGGAGCAAAAAGGAGGAAAAAGGAGGAAAACAGGTTCTGGTGCCACCGGCGCCATTTTCCAGAGACTTAAGCCATTTTTTAAGATAGAGCGCTGCCTGCGCCCTATCGGTTGAATTCAAATTTGAGGGGTTTTGGTGATGTTTTGAAGGGATGCCTATGGAAACTCTTGGGATTTCATTCCTAACTTATAAGTAACTGTTTATGGATGAAAGTGGTGTGGTTTTAGAGTGTGCCTTGTGTATTATAGAGGTTTTGGTGTGTGTTAAGTGTTAGGGTTTAGGAGAAGAGTGTGTAAAAGTAATAATTTGAGAGGAATTCTTCTCTAAGGAGTGAAGGAGAAGGACTAAAATGAGAGATTGTTTCTTCCTTTCCATTCTAAAGAGAGAATCAAGTGTTGCAAAGAAGAGATAAAAGGATTCAAAGGAACTTCAAGGGAATTGCATTGGGGAAGAGAAAAAGATAAGTTGTATTTTCTTTTGTGGTTTGTATCACTTTTCTTTTGTGGTTTGTATGACTTTTATTTTATACATAAAATCCATATTTTATTGTATCTTCTTCATGAATTATGAGTAATCTCCTTTGTCTTTCTTCTTGCATAGAGATATGATGATGGATTGATGTAGATTTGATGTGTTTTTAATGTATTGAAGAAATTGTGATGGTTTTTTATTTAAAACTTAATTTACTTTTCGATTTGGTCAATTGAAATTTTAAAATACGTTGTTGAACATTAATTCTAAAAGGATTTAATGTCCTACAAAGATAAAGAAGAATCCATTCAATTTCCACGGATGAATTGCATAGTTCAAAGAAATTGAGTGCAAATAAATAAGGAAATGTGTTTTGATGGAATTCAATTTGGAGGTATTAGGGTGACAGGCTGAGATCCTTAAATTGGTTCTAAGATTACCAACTAAACTAGAAGGTTAGCCTTCAGGTGAAGGGTGAGTGGGAGCTCCGTAGTGAAAGCCGGTATCCCCCCAGCCTAGCTTTAGATTTAGTGACTAAACTTAGGATATGTCAATGTTCTTTTCATGCTTGGAAGAGGGGGTACTCTTTTAAGGGTAAATAAACATATATGCTCCTATTTGACACAATAACATAGATATTTGTTCCATATCATCCACACATCATATTCTCATTGCAAGAGGGAAGGTACTTTTCTCATATATCAAAAACATTTCAAATACATAGTTTAGTGTGTCTGTTACTTAATTCTGTTTTCAAAGTTATTAGAAGTATTTGTATTTTGATTAATTGTTATTGTTTTCTGCATAGTGGTAGTAGAAGTAAGTATTAAATTTTAAGTGCAATTTGAGTATCAGATTTCATTGCTATATTATATATTGTGAAACACTTTCTTCTACTTCATACTTCCCTGTGAGATCGATAACCAGGACTCCATTATAGCCATGTACTACTTAATATGAAACGTATACTTGCGTTGAGTGCTTGGACTTTACAAAATCATTATAAATACATATAAATTTGAGTTCATAAATTCTTGCATATATATAAGTTCGCATCAAGTTTTTGGCGCTATTTCCGGGGAAGGTAACAAAGTAAATAAGTAAGGAAGGAAGTATAAAAGGTATTTATTGATAATATAGTAACAGAAAACCTTTATTTTGTAGTGTGTAATTGTGTGTTTGTTTATTTTTTAAAAGTATTTGTGTGATTGTATATGCATAGTAGTGGATCTATAGGTTTAGTGCCTTACGATTCAGAGTTAAAGCGTACTGTCAAAAAACTTAGAAAACAACAAAAACAAATTGAAAGTCCTTGTCAAGTGGTTAATAAAGAAGAAAATTAAAGAAATTATCTTCGAAATTTGCCAAGACCTTTAAGAGATTATTCTAACCCAATGATCCATGAAAAAAATACCTGTTTTTATGCCTTGATTTTTATCAAATTTCTAAGGATATTATGCTTTAATGAAAGGTATTTTTGTGCTTTGGATGTAGGTGATGCAAAAATATTCAAAAAGGAAAAAGGATGAAAAAGTAGGAAAAAGGAGCAAAAATGGAGCTAAAATGCAAAATTGTCAAAATAATGGGCCAAGTGCCTAGGCGCCATAATCCGGCACCTAAGCGCAAGCTCGATACCAAATCTGTGACGATTTTTGTAACTACTTTGGGTGGTTATTTTGATGGTGAGAGTGGTTATTGGATCATCTAGAAGATTGGAAGTTATTCCTGGATTAGGACATGTGATACATAGTATTTAGACGCTTGGAAACTGTTTGGATAGCGAAGAGGTGCGATCCAAAGTGAAGAGGTGTGAAGAATTGGACGCGGAGTCTGGCGCCTAGGCCCCAGATGCCGGCGCCTTGGCACCAAACACACTTTCTAGAAGATTCATTGAATTTGGACACATTTTGAAGAGATGCTTTAGGCAACCCTTGAAGCCTATAAATAGGAGGCCATTTCTACAGAGAAAAGTGCCCAAGCCCAACGCCCAATTAGAGAGAGAATTAGAGAGATAATTTTAAGGGCCAAAATTATAGTTTACTTTCTTTCATTAATTAGTGAGTTTATCTTACTTAGAGTTTGTATTGAGAGTTTTAAAGAGTTGGTGCTTTTTAAGTCTATTTCGCGTTGGAGTCAGAAGGAATCAGAGGTTCAGTTGGAGAAACATTTTAGATAAGTATTTGTAATTTGATTCAAAGTTTTATTTATATATTTTGTTATTTAAATTCAATGTGTTATGAGTAGTTACTTTAGTTTCTCCTTTCAATTATGTAAAGATAAATAAGATAATATTAAATTCGTTGGAGAATTAAAAACTAAATATGTTTAAATATTGTGATGATATTAAAACTGGATCTTAATTTACAATTTAAATTGGCCATTTAAATTGTTAAAATTTATTGAAGAATTTTGAGACCTAGTAGGAGATGAATTCTTAACTAGTAGATATCACATGAATCCTTAGGTAGTCGAAGGCCTTATGCGGGTTATTAAAAGTGAAGTGCAAATAAATAGGAAAATATTATTTAATTGGCGTAGAATTGATAAGTTTTTAAAATGACAGACTAAATTCTTGTAATTTGGTTTATAGAGAAGGAACGAGTCACTAGTAGAGCCGACCATAGCCACCATTTGACATCTAATAGTGTGAGCCTAGATTAACCCATTCTACTAACAATACATCCAGACCTGATCTATAGATTAGCCAATGTTCTTTATACTATCGAGTGAAGGTAAATAATAGGAATGCTTCTATTTGGCATAATACCATAAATTTATATTCTCCACGAATATTATATTATTTAAGAAGTCTTGGATTAATTGAAAGGAAGAAAGTTGTTTGCTTATTATTTTTTACATCACTCATTATTTTATTATTGTTTTAATTCTGCATTTAGTAAATTAAATATTAAATTTATAACTTTAAAAGAAATACATAAAAATAAAATTAAAATATTTAAAAATCTATATACCTCCTCGTGGGATTGATACTGGGGTCTTTATTTAAAGCCTTATATTACTTGAAACGATATGTATAGTTGCGTAGTACCTCTAGTGTGTAAAATGTTTTCCATAAAATTATATTTATATACACCAGCTACTATTATTATTTGGGTCAAAGTATTGGCTATCACATATTTTTGAAAGCATAAATTACGGCGTTGTCTGCTGATCGAGGTCAAGTTTTTGGCGCAGTTGCCGGGGTGGGAAAATTTTTAGATTTTAAATACTTATTTTATTTTTATTTCTTTTATTGTCAAAATACAAAAATATAAAATATAAAAACATTTATAAAAACAAAAATTTAAAAAAACAAAAATAACAAAAATACAAAAAAAATTAAGTAGAGATTTTATTTCTTGCCATTTTATTTTACTTTTTATTTACTTTTTATGCGTAGTTCTGGATCTAAAGGATTATTACCTTTAGACTCTGAATTAGAAAGAACTGTTAGAAGAATTAAAAAAGGAAAACAAATTCAAAAATATCAAGAGATGGCTAATTTACATAACAATTTACAGAATCCAATTGAAATTAATGAGCAAAATGTTTATAAACTATTAAGGAATTATGCTAACCCCACAGTTGATGAACTTAATAATAGTATTCAAATACCTACTGTAGATGCTAATTCTTTTGAGCTTAAACCGTCTATTATTCAAATGGTTCAAAATAATCAATTTGGGGAACACCAAATGAAGATCCAAATTTACACCTTGCTAGTTTTTTAGAACTTTGTGCTACCTTTAAATATGATGATGCTATTAGACTTAGACTCTTTCCTTTCTCTTTAAGTGATAAAGCAAAGATGTGGTTGAACTCATTAGCAACAGGTTCTATTAAAACATGGGCTGAAATGACACAAAAATTCCTTGCTAAATATTTTCCTCCTTCTAAAACTGCTAAATTAAGAAATGACATTACTTCATTTAGTCAATTTGAAGGGGAGACAATTTATGAAACTTGGAAAAGATTTAAAGAACTATTAAAAAAGTGTCCTCATCATACTTTACCTGATTGGTTAATTATTCAAACAATTTATAACGAACTTACTGGATCACTAAAATCAATTATTGATGCTGCTGCTAGAGGTTCTTTAATGGCTAAATCATTTGAATAAGCTTATACTTTAATTGAAGAAATGGCTAACAATAATTTTCAATGGCCTTCTGAAAGGATTAATCCTAAGAGAATGACAAGTATTCTTGATAACGAAGCCTTTTCTATCTTAGCATCACAAGTATCAGCAATATCTAAGAAATTAGATAATTTTGCTATCAATGTATCACTTAACAACTCTGCTAATATGGAAGATTCTCAAACTATTGAAACTTTACAAACCATTGCTAGTAAAAATAACACTTATTCAAATTATATATTCTTGGATGGAAAAATAACCCTAATTTTAACTGGAATAATTCACAACAACAATGGGGTAATAATCAATCTCATCTAACTGGAAATTGGAACAATTAAGTAAATTCAAACTATAAATCTCCTGGATTTAATAATCAACAGAAAAAGTTATCTATAGAAGAATTAATTTTACAATTGAGTAATCAATTACAAAATCAAAACCCTGATATTTGTATTACTGAGAATTAAATGGGACAAATCGCTAATTTAATTAATTACACACCTCCAGGAACACTTCCTAGTAATGTTGAAATCAATCCAAAAGAAACTGGAAAAGAACATGAACATGCTAAGGTTGTACAACTTAGAAGTGGAAAAGAATTAAAAGAAAGAATTCAGAATGAAATTGAAAATGAGATTGAGGTTGAAAAAATTGAAAACCCTAAAGAAACTCCTTCTCCTACTAAATAGCGGACTGTTATTCCTGTTAATATGGAAGTTGAAAAACCACCACCACCATTTCCTCAAAGATTAAAACAGCAGAAGCTTGATCATCAATTTTCTAAGATCTTTGAAATTTTTAAGAAACTTACTATTAACATACCTTTTGCTGAAGCTTTGGAACAGATGCCAATTTATGCAAAATTTATGAAGGATTTTTTAAGTAAGAAAAAAAAATTTGAAGCTTTTGAAACTGTTGCATTAAGTGAAGAATGTAGTACAATAATTCAAAAGAAATTACCTCAGAAACTTAAAGATCCTAGAAGTTTCACTATACCTTGTGCTATTGGAGAAAAATTTTGTGGAAAAGCTTTATGTGATTTAGGAGCAAGTATTAATCTCATGTCATTTTCTATTTTTCAAAGGTTGAATTTAGGAGAGATTACTCCCACCACTGTAACCCTTCAGTTACCTGATAGATCTATCACTTATCCTAAAGGAGTTATAGATGATGTTCTTGTTAAAATGGATAAATTTATTTTTCCTGTGGATTTCATTGTACTTGATATGGAAGAAGATAAAGAAATACCAATTATTTTAGGGAGACTTTTTCTAGCTACCGGATGGGCTATGATTGATGTGCAAAAAGGAGAATTAACTATGAGAGTTAATGGTCAAGAGATTAAATTCAATGTCCTGAAATCAATGAAGTACCCTGATAAAGAAAAATGTTATCGAATGGATATTATTGATTATATAATTGAAAAACATTATCAAGAAAAATGTAAAGTCATTTCTGAAGAAAAAATTGAATTATTTACTGACGAAAATGAAGAACTAAAATAAGAAGAATTATTTAAAGAAAATCATTATATTAAAGATAACTGGGAAATTTTGGACATAACTCAAAATGATATACTTTTACCCTCGATTAAAAAAGCCCCTGAACTGGAATTAAAAATGTTACCTGCACATTTAAGGTATGCTTTTCTTGGAAATTCATTAACTTTAACTGTTATTATTTGTTCTAAACTAAGCTTAGATCAAGAAGAAAAATTAATAGGAGTGTTAAAGAATTATAAGAAAGCTTTTGGTTGGACTATTGCTGATATAAGATGAATAAGCCCTTCTATCTGTATGTATAGGATTTTAATGGAAGAAGATTTTAAACCTACTATTGAACCTCAAAGAAGATTAAATCCTATCATGAAAGAGGTTGTTAAAAAAGAAATTATAAAATGGTTAGATGCTGTAATTATTTACGCTATTTCAGAAAGTTAATGGGTGAGTCCTATTCATTGTGTTCCGAAGAAAGGAGGAGTAACTGTCATTGTCAATGATAAAAATGAATTAATTCCTACAAGACAAGTTACTGGATAGCGAATTTTCATTGATTATCGAAAATTAAATAATGCCACTAGAAAAGATCATTTTCCTTTACCTTTCTTGGATCAAATGGTTGATAAATTAGCTGGACACTCATATTTCTTTTTTTTTGGATGGATATTCTGGTTATCATCAATAACCTGTCACTCTTGAGGATCAAGAGAAAACAACATTTACAAGTCCTTATGGAACATTTGTGTTTAGAAGAATGCCTTTCGGTTTATGTAATGCACCTGCAACTTTTTAAAGATGTATGATGTCAATATTTTGTGATTTGATTGACACATGAATTGAAATATTTATAGACGATTTTTCAGTTTTTGAAACTTCTTTTGAATCTTGTTTAGAAAATATTTCCAAAGTTTTGAAAAGATGTGAAGGAACAAACTTAGTTCTTAACTAGGAAAATGTCAATTTATGGTCACAGAAGGCATTGTACTTGGTCACAAAATTTCACAAAAAGGGATGGAAGTTGATCAAGAAAAAATGAAAATAATTACTGAACTGCAACCACCTACTACTGTTACTGATGTGAGAAGTTTTCTAAGTCATGTTGGATTTTATAGAAGATATATAAAGGATTTTTCTAAAATTACTAAACCTCTTAGTCATTTATTGGAAAAAGACGCTGAATTTGAATTTAATGAAGATTGTGTTTATGCTTTCAATATTTTAAAAGAAAAATTAATAACTGCACCTATAATTATTGCACCTAATTGGAATAAACCTTTTGAATTAATGTGTGATGTAAGTGATTTTGCAATTGGAGCTGTATTGGGACAAAAATATGAGAAAATTTTCAAAGTTATATATTATGCTAGTAAAACTCTTACTGAAACTCAATGAAATTACACTACTACTGAAAAAGAGCTTTTAGCTATAGTTTATAACTTTGATAAATTTAGACCTTATCTTCTTTGTACCAAATGCATAGTTCATACTGATCATTCCACTATTAAATATTTAATGTCAAAAAAGGATGCTAAACCTAGACTGATAAGATGGTTTTTACTTCTGCAAGAGTTTGATTTTCAAATAGTGGATAGAAAAGGAACTGACAACTAAATTGTTGATCATTTATCTAGAATTAAGAATGATATTATTATTAAAGAAAATATAAATGAGAAGTTTCCTGATGAACAATTATATGTTATTCAAGGATGCCAAACACCTTGGTATGTGGATATAGTTAACTATTTAGTTAGCAATATTTTATCTTATGGATTGAATAACAAATATATTAAGAAATTTAAAAATGATGCTAAATTTTATATTTGGGAAGATCCTCATTTATTTAAATTGGGAAGAGAATCTGTAATTCGAAGATGTGTACCTTATGAAGAAAATTTTGTTATTATTCAATAATGTCATGATTCCGAATTTGGAGGACACTTTAGAGTAGATAAAACTGCATTTAAAATTTTAAATTTAGGATTTTATTGGCCTACCTTATTCAAAGATATGAGACATTATGTTAAAACATGTGATCGATGTCAAAGGATGGGAAATATATCTAGGAAAGATGAAATGCCTTTAAACTCTATATTGGAAGTTGAAATTTTTGATATATGGGGTTTAGACTTTATGGGACCATTTGTACCATCATCTGGAAAGATTTATATTTTATTAGCAGTTGATTATGTTTCAAAGTGGATTGAAGATGTAGCTTTACCTAACTGTGATTCCAAAAGTGTTTCGAAATTTTTAAAGAAAATGATTTTTACAAGATTTGGAATGCCTAAGGTAATTATCACAGATGGTTGAAGTCATTTCAGAAATATAAAAATTCAATCATTACTGGAAAAATTTGGAATCAAACACATAATTGCAACTGCTTATCACCCACAAAAAAGTGGAATGGCTGAAGTATCAAATAGAGAAATTAAAAGAATTTTAGAGAGGACTGTTAATCCTAAAAGAACTGATTGCGTTGATAGACTTGATTCTTCATTATGGGCTTATAAAATAGCTTATAAGACACCAATCGAAATGTCACCTTACCTGTTAGTTTATGGTTAACATTTTCACTTACCTGTTGAACTAGAACATAAAGCTTATTGGGCGATAGAGGAGTTTAATTTTGATTTGAATACTGCAGGAGAAAAACGATTATTACAATTAAATAAAATGGATGAAATAAGAAATGAGTCATATGAAAATGCAAAGATTTATAAAGAGAAAAAGAAGATATTACATCATAAAAAGATTTTAGGAAAAATATTCGAGCCTGAAAAAGAAGTATTATTATTTAATACCCTTTTAAGACTTTTTCCTCAAAAATTAAGATCTAAATGGATGGAACCATATATAATTGAGAAAGTATACCATTATGGAGCTGTGGATATTAAAGACCCCAAGACGGAAAAAATAGTTAAAGTTAATGGATTAAGACTGAACCCTTATTTGGGAGAAATAAAAATGATTTATAAAGAGGCTTACGAGTTGAGTCTACCTGATTAATGACATAATTAGGTCGGGCGGACGACGTTAAACCAAGTGCTTTTGTGGGAGGCAACCCATAGTTATTTTCTTGTGTTTTTACATTTTTAATGTAAGGTTATGCCTCGGTCTTGACTAATTTTATATAACTGTAGAAAATTGGATGCTAATAAGTCTTAATTAACTTAAGCAAAAGATGATCTTGAAGTATATAAAGTTTGGACATTGGATCACTCCATTTCGTATGTGAGTAAAACGGAGATCAAGTTAACCTTCATTATGATTGTTTATTATTTGAGATAATTTTTATTATTAAGACTATATGGATCTTATCATTTACCTCTTTTGGAAATCGAAACTTTAAAATTTGACGTTAGGCGAAACAGAGTCGAACATGGTTTCAGCGCCTAGGAGCCAAAATCCGGCGCCAAAGCGCCAGAGTATACTGTGTATCGATGGGTCCGGTAGATTTGGCGCCTAAGAACCACACTTACTGGGTCGTGTAAAAACCAAAAATTTTCAATTTTTTACACTATTTTCTCTTATAAACTACCCCATCTTTGTTCCCAATCCTTAAGCAATCATAGTTACGACCTTTACACTTCATTCTTGAGGAGATAGGAGAAGATTTTGAAGAAATGGAGAGAAGAAATCATGGAGAAGAGGCTAGAGATAAGTGTTCTAAGGATCCTCAACCATTCTTTAATGGTTTTATTGTTGTAAGTTTAGAGAAATTTTCGAGTCGCCTAGATAAGTTTGAAGCGGAATTCAAAAGTATTAGAGATCGCCTCCATGAGATGTATCATCAAAGTGAACATCTGGAATGGCAGGCAAAGCTTCAATTCGATCATCTAGGGCCTATCAAGATGCTCAAGTGCAGATGTATGCGAAGAACAAATGGATCGACGAGAAAACGGCTGCGGATTTTCCAAGGGCGTTAGTGTTCTTTCTCATATAGGCCGAGTAATCTTCATTGCGATGAGAATGAAAATTTCTAATGTGAAGATTAGATAGTAAATGTGGTTAGATCAAGACTTTATCTAGTGTGTCATTTCATCAATTTAGTAAATCGAATGTATTATTTGTGTGTTTGTTTTATTGTTCAATGTGTGTTGTATTTGCTTTGAAATTGTGTTATTTTGTTGTTTGTTAGGACTTGAATCTTATTATTATACTTATCTGTATTGTATTGAGCCAAATTGAAGATTATGAATGGAATTAGAAGAGTTTGACGTAAACTTGTGTTTAATTGATGGATTTAATTTTTAATTTTTAAAATTTTTGGAAAATATTTTGGACGTTGGAAACTGAAGCAATACTCTCATATGAGTAATTAGAAGTTGACTTTGTGAGTTTTGGTGGAAAATAAAATTTTTTAAATAATTTTTGTAAAAGGCGAGTCTGGCGCCTAGGCGCCGGTTCGGCCTGCCAATAAAAATTAGGATTTAAACCTCCAAAAGCCATGGTCGAAGCCTAAGCTTCATCTCCTTCCTCATTTTCGTGAAAATACACCCCCTATATCCATCTTGAGGTCAAAACGTCACGTTTTTGAACCCTAAATCACTCAATTTCTTCATCTTAAGATCAGATCTACCTTCTAATCCATTTATTTTTGATTTCTACCATAGATTTTCCTTTTCTTGCTAAAAACCGAAATTTTGGAGAAAATTTTTTATTTTAAGAAATTCTCCATGGATTTTCTTAACTCATTTTAAGTTTCTCAAGGTTAAAAGAGTTTAGATATTTGATTCCTTAATTTATTTGTGTTTTCTTTCACATTTAGATGGCACCAAAATCTAAGCGCGGAAAAGCATGAGAAAATTTCGATAGCAGCATGTTCGCACTGCGGCAGCACACTTTCATTATCACGAATTTGTGTCATCAAGAAAATTTATCTCGGAACGCAGTTTTTACAATCCTGGAGAGATGATCATGAACACGATCGTTGCACACAACTTGAAGTGATTTTGTTATTTCACTGTCGTTGCTGTTATTCCTGTTGTACGAGAGTTTTATGCCAGCTTTATGGATGCGGAAGACTACGAAGTCTTCGTTAGAGGTGTCAGAGTGGGATTTACTCCGGAATGGATCAATATTTTCTATGGCCTACCGTCGAGTGCTACTATTCTAGTCTATCTCCATCTGAAGGAGATCTGGAGATGATTATTGCATATCTGACTGACGGCACTGGAGCATGGATGATCCGGAACGACAAACGGGTAAACTTTAAATCTTCTAAGCTAAATGGTATTTCAAAGGCCTAACACTATTTTATTTTTGCTAGACTACTTCCTTCCAACCACCTGAGTGAAGCTACCAGAGATAGAGCTATCCTAAACTACTGCATTCAGGAGAGGAAGTCGATACATGTTGGCAGCATTATCTATGATTATGTGGAATCGATTGCACGATCCAACACTTCTGTAGGAATAGGATTCCCATCCTTGATATATTCTTTATGCATGAGTAATGGAGTTATTGCTGATATTTCAGAAGAGAAGCTGAAGACTTCAAAGCCTAATGGGCAGGAGAGTGTTAGTATTTATGATCGTCTTTGTGGGAAGAGATTAATGCTCCTTCTACTTCTGTACCTACTCCAGGTAGAGCTTCTACTTCTAGACCTTCTACTTCTACTGCTGAGCCACCATCTAGTTTCTTGGAATCCATGCATGATCAATTTCGGAGCGACAGAATGAGTTATTTCTAACTCACTCGCGAGTAGATACTATAGTACAAGAAGATTGATCATCTATCCGAATTTACCCAAAGGAAGAGTGATTATGATGCTGAGTATTCAGAGTCTTTAGTTAGATTCTTGAAGGGTGAGCATGATGTTCAGTTCCCTACCTATCCTAGATTTTCACCGTATGTTGATCCAAGGATGTGGAATTTTCTTTTGGTGATGATGATGACGAGGCTACAGATAGTGATTAGTAGCTTGATTTACCTCTTGAGATGAGTGAATTCTATTTTTAGTTTATTTCTTATTTGTTAGTACTAATTAGTTTGTTTTTAGTTAGTGTTGATTTGTTTAAGTAACTTTGTGTGGATTTTTTGATGTTGAGACTGTTTTTAGAGTATCTAGTGTGATATGTGTTTAAGACTGAAATATGGATGATTTTTTTTCATTTTCTATGATAAATGTTTATTTCTGTTTTAGCCTACTGTTTAGTATTCTTGAATAGTTAGTGATGTTGTTTTGTTTGCGTTATTGTGATTATAATAGTCGTTTAATTTAGCTAATGATATGATAATTGAGCCTTCTTACTTTTATATATGCTTCATTATTTCAGTATTATTCATAAAAAGCATGTGTAGAAGTAAATTTTTCTTTGTAGACTGTTTTTACATACTTATAAAAATTTCTTTTTAAAATTATGCCTTTCTTTCTCTCATACTTTAAAATTTTTCATGATATATCAAAACTTAAGTTTGGGGGAAGGGAAATACATGTAAATTTAAATTTTATTTTTCCTTAAGTGCTAATATTTTCTTTAATAAAAAAATATTAACATAAAATAAGGAATGAAAAATCTATTTAAGACTACTTAAACTTTTGAAATTATAAATAATTTAGTAGACTAAACCAAAATTTTAATAACTTTGATTGATTTTAAGAATAGAATTATTCAACTTAAAGAAGAGTAAGATTAAGAGTTTTTTCTATTCATGGTAGAGATAATTGGATTTTAGAAGTATTAAGAAATCAAGAATTATAACTTGAAAAAGAAAAGATTGAAAGTCTTTTTGAAATCTATTAAGTGAAAATGTATAAGTTTGAAAATATAAGTTAAGGATAGTGAAGTTCAAAACCATTAACAGGCTATCTAGATACAGTAATCCTCACTATGAAAAAAAGAAGAAGAAAGAAGAGAGGAGAAGCTTGAGGAGATGCCTAATCAAAAATTGGCTTCACTTGAATTATCTTATAAGAAGAAAACTAATTACATATTTTACTTAATTTTTATACATGCATCTTTATTAGAAAAGATTTTCATGAAGATTTTTTTCTTGTAAATAATTTATGTGATCTTAATATAATAAACTACAATTATTTTCGAAATGAATGAAAAATTTTTGAAGTCTTACAATTTGGTAGTTAAATATTCTTTAAATTCTTAAAATTAAACTTAGTTAGTGATATTTGGTTAATGATTTACTAAAGCCTTTATAAAATCAAAAATTACAAGGAATCTTAAATATTTACCTTTTATTCCAAATGTTCTACATTTTATATAGTAACAAGGGTTACTTAAGGACAAGTAACATTTAAGTTTGGGGGATTTTTATCCATGAAAAAAATACATATTTTTATGCCTTGATTTTTATTAAATTTCTAAGGATATTATGCTTTAATGAAAGGTATTTTTGTGTTTTTGGATGTAGGTGATGCAAAAATGTTCAAAAAGGAAAAAGGATGAAAAATGAGCAAAAAGGAGCAAAAATGGAGCAAAAATGCAAAATTGTCAAAATAATGGGCCTGGCTCCTAGGTGCCAGAATTCGACGCCTAAGCGCCAGCTCAATACCAAATCTGTGACGGTTTTTGTAACTACTTTGGGTGGTTATTTTGACGGCTAGAGCGGTTATTGGATCATCTAGAAGATTGGCAGTTATTCCTGGATTATAGGACATGTGATACAGTGTATTTAGAAGTTTGGAAACAGTTTGGATCGCGAAGAGGTGCGATCCAAAGTGAAGAGGTGCCAAGAACTGGACGCAGAGTCTGGCGCCTAGGCGCCAGATGCCGACGCCTAGGCGCCAGATGCCGACGCGTAGGCGCCAGACACACTTTCTAGAAGATTCATTGAACTTGGACACATTTTAAAGAGATGCTTTACGCAACCCTTGAAGCCTATAAATAGGAGGCCATTTCTATAGAGAAAAGTGCCCAAGCCCAAGCCCAAGCCCAACGCCCAATTAGAGAGAGAATTAGAGAGATAATTTTAAGTGCCACAATTATAGTTTACTTTCTTTCATTAATTAGTGAGTTTATTTTATTTAGAGTTTGTATTAAGAGTTTGAAAGAGTTGGTGCTTTTGAAGTCTATTTCACTTTAGAGTCAGAAGGAATCAGAGGTTCAGTTGGAGAAACATTTGAGATAAGTATTTGTAATTTGATTCGAAGTTTTGTTTATATCTTTTGTTATTTAAATTCAATGAGTTTTGAGTAGTTACTTTACTTTCTTCTTTCAATTATGAAAAGATAAATAAGATAATATTAAATTTGTTGGAGAATTAAAATCTAAATATGTTTAAAAATTGTGATGATATTAATACCAGATCTTAATTTATAATTTAAATTGGCCATTTAAATTGTTAAAATCAGTTGAAGAATTTTGAGACCTAGAAGGAGATGAATTCTTAACTAGTAGATATCACATGAATCCTTGGGTAGTCGAAGGCCTTGTGTGGGTTATTCAAAGTGAAGTGCAAATAAATAGGAAAATATTATTTAATGGGCGTAGAATTGATAAGTTTTTAGTGTGACAGACTAAATTCTTGTAATTTGGTTCATAGATAGGGAACGGGTCACTAGTAGGGCTGACCATAGCCACCATTGGACATCTAGTAGTGTGAGCCAAGATTAACTCATTCTACTAACAATACATCCAGACCTGATCTATAGATTAGCCAATTTTCTTTATACTATCGAGCGAAGGTAAAGAATAGGAATGCTTCTATTTGGCACAATACCAAAAATTTATATTCTCAACAAATATTATATTATTTAAAAAGTCTTGGATTAATTGGAAGGAAGAAAGTTTTTTGCTTATTATTATTTACCTCACTCATTATTTTATTATTTCTTTAATTCTGCATTTAGTAAATTAAATATTAAATTTATAACTTTAAAAGAAATACATAAAAATAAAATTAAAATATTTAAAAATCTATAAACCTCCTCTTAGGATCGATACTGGGGTCTTTATTTAAGGCCCTATATTACTTGAAATGATATTTATACTTGCGTAGTACCTCTAGTGTGTAAAATATTTTCCATAAAATTATATTTATATACCCTAGCCGATATTATTATTTGGGTCAAAGTATTGGCTATAACATATTTTTGAAAGCATAAATTACTGCGTTGTCTGCGGATCGTGGTCACCCAACAGTAGACAAAATTCACATAACTATTCAAAATTCTAATGTTGCTGCTAATTCATTTGAGCTTAAACCTGCTATTATCCACATGGTACAAAATAATCAATTCCGAGGAACACCTTATGAGGATCCACATTTACATCTCGCTAGTTTTTTAAAACTGTGTGCTGCTTTTAAATATGACGGAGTGTCTTATGACGCTGTCAGACTTAGATTTTTTCTTTTTTAATTAAGAGATAAAGCTAAGGTGTGGTTAAACTCGTTAGCACTTGGATCTATTAGAATTTGGGGAGAATTATCTCAGAAGTTTCTATCAAAATATTTCCCTCCATCAAAGACTGCTAAACTAAGAAATGTTATTACATTCTTTGTCAGTTTGAAGGAGAGTTAATATATGAAGCATGGGAGAGATTTAAGGATCTTCTTAGGAAGTGCCCACATCATGCTTTACAAGATTGGTTAATAATTCAAACATTTTATAATGGATTAGTGGGATCATTGAGATCTATTATAGATGCTGCTGTTGGTAGATCGTTAATGTCAAAACCTTTTGATGAAGCATATGCATTAATTGAAGAAATGGCTACTAATGATTTTCAATGGCCGTCTAAATGGGTAAATCCTAAGAGAGTAGCTAGTGTTCATGATTAAGATATGATGAATATGGTAGTTTCTCAAATTGAAGCCCTTTCTAAGAAAATAGATCAATATGGAATGAATTTTTCTCAACAACCTCAAGTGATGGAGGAAAATTCATTTGAACAGATAATAGAATCTCAAACACTTTATGAATCTTTAAAGGCTATTAATAGACCTAACAATTCTTATTCGAATTATTATAATCCTGGTTAGAAGAATCACCCAAATTTCAATTGGAATAATAGCAATGCCATATTGAAGAAACAAAATAGGGATAACAGATTTGAAAAATTTTTGGAGATCATCTTTAGCCTAGTGCGGGTTAACATTGGCATTGCTATTATTCCAACTGAAATTTAGGTGATTCTTCCAACCAAGATTATAATAATTCAAATAAGGATTATTAGGTCTATAATAGCATTTAAAAATTCATAAAGTGTTTGAGATTCTTTTTTCTGTCCAAATGAATATTCCTCCATCACTTGAGGTTGTTGAGAAAAATTCATTCCATATTGATCTACTTTCTTAGAAAGGGTTGCAATTTGAGAAACTATCATATTCATCATATCTTAATCATGAGCACTAGCTACTCTCTTAGGATTTACTCGTTTAGATGGCCATTGAAAATCATTAGTAGTCATTTCTTCAATTAATGTGTATGCTTCATCAAAAAGTTCTGACATTAATGATCTACCAGCAGCAGCATCTATAATAGATCTCAATGATCCCACTAATGCATTATAAAATGTTTTAATTATTAACCAATCTTGTAAAGCATGATTTGGGCACTTCCTAAGAAGATCTTTAAATCTCTCTCAAGCTTCATATATTAACTCTCCTTCAAACTGACAAAAGGATGTAAAATCATTTCTTAGTTTAGCCGTCTTTGATGGAGGGAAATATTTTGATAGAAACTTCTGAGATAATTCTCCCCAAATTTTAATAGTTCCAGGTGCTAACGAGTTTAACCATGCCTTAACTTTATCCCTTAATGAAAAAGAAAAAAGTCTAAGTCTGACAGCGTCACTAGACACTCCGTCATATTTAAAAGTAGCACACAGTTCTAAAAAACTAGCGAGATGTAAATTTAGATCCTCATTAGGTGTTCCTCTAAATTGATTATTTGTACCATTTGGATAATAGCAGGTTTAAGTTCAAATGAATTAGCAGCAACATCAGGATTTTAAGTAGTTATATGAATTTCATCTGTTGTTGGGTTAGCATAATCTCTTAAAAGACTTGGCAAAATTCCAATATCATTCCTCTGATTATCTTGATTATTCGCGATTTAGTAAAGATTTTCAATTTATTTTTGTTGTTTTCTAATTTTTATGACAGTGCGCTCTAACTCCGAATCGTAAGGCACTAAACCTATAGATCCACTTCGACGCATATACAATCACACAAAGACTTTTAAAAAGTAAACAAACACACAATTACACACTACAAAGTAAATGTTCTCTCTTACTATATTATTAATAAATACTTTTTATACTTTCTTACTTAATTTGTTACCTTCCTCAGGAACGGCGCCAAAAACTTGACCGGCAGACTTTATATATGCAAGAATGTATGAACTCAAATTTATATATGTTTATAATGATTTTGTAAAGTCCGAACACTCAACGCAAGTATACATATCTTATCAAGTAACACAGGGCTCTAATTGAGTCATGGTTATCGATCCCATAGGAAAGTACGAAGAGTAAGAAAGTGTTTCACAATATATCTAATATAGCACTAAAATCCCATACTCAAATTGCACTTAAAGTTTACTTCTTACTTCTACTACCACTATGCAGAAAACAGTAACAATTAATTAAACTACAATTACTTCTAATAACTTTAAAAATAGAATTAACTAGTAGACACACTAAACTTTGTATTTGAAAGGTTTTTATTATATGAGAAATGTATCTTTCCTCTTGCAATGAGAATATGATGTGTGGATTGATACGGAACAATTATCTATCTTATTGTGCCAAATAGGAGTATAGATGTTTCTTTACCCTTAAAAGAGTACCCCCTCTTCTAAGCATGAAATGAACATTGACATATTCTAAGTTTAGTTACTAAGTCTAAGGCTAGGCTAGGAGGATAACGGCTCTCACTTCAGAGCTCCCACTCACCCTTCACCCGAAGGCTAACATTTGACATTTAGTTACTAATCTTAGAACCAATTTGGGAATCTCAGGCTGTCACTCTGAAATCTCCACTTTAAAGCCTATTAAAACATATTTCCCTATTTATTTACTCTCAATTCCCATAAACTACGCAATTCTTCCATGGAAATTGAATGAATTTTTCATTATTGTTGTAGGACATTAAATCCTTTCAAAATTAATGTTCAACAACATATTTTAACATTTCAATTGGCCAAATCGAAAAGTAAATTAAGTTCAAAATAAAAAACCATCACAATTTCTTCAATACCTTAAAAGCACATCAAATCCACATCAATCCATCACCACATCTCTATGCAAGAAGAAAGACAAAGGAGACTACTCAGAATTCATGAAGAAGATACAATAAAAAATGGATTTTATATATAAAAGAAAAGTCATACAAACCACAAAAGAAAATACAACTTATCTCTTTCTCTTCCTCAATGCAATTCCCTTGAAGTTCCTTTCACTCCTTTTCTCTCTTCTTTACAACACTTGATTCTCTCTTTAGAATGGAAAGGAAGAAGCAATCTCTCACTTTACTTCTTCTCCTTCACTCCTTAGAGAATAATTCCTCTCAAATCATCACTTCTACACACTCTTCACCTCAACCCTAACACTTAACACACACTAAACCACAAAGAGAGAGCAAGAGAAACCAAGAGAGCCCCTCTCTTTTCGTCCAAAAACATTAACTTATAAGTTAGGGATGAAATTCTAAGAATTTCCATAGGCATCCCTTCAAAAAGTTGCCAAAACTCTTCAAATTTGAATTCCACAGAATTCGGGCGCCGGCGGCGCCCATTCTGGCGCCGGCGGCGCCAGAACATGTTTTCCTCCTTTTTGCTCCTTTTTGCTCCTTTTTGCTCCGAATTCGTTCCTTTTCACTTTTTTCACTCCAATCACCTAAAATCATCATACCTACAACAAATCATGAAAAATATATTTCTTTAAAGTGTAATATGACCAAAAATGGGTAAAATTATATAGCAAAAACCATATATATTTTTGGTGCATCACTAGACACTCCATCATATTTAAAAATAGCACACAATTTTAAAAAACTAGCGAGATGTAAATTTGGATCCTTATTAGGTGTTCCTCCGAATTGATTATTTTGTACCATTTGGATAATAACAGGTTTAAGTTCAAATGAATTAGCAGCAACATCAGGATTTTGAATAGTTATGTGAATTTCGTCTGCTGTTGGGTTAGAAAAATCTCTTAAAGGTTTTGGCAAATTTCCAAGATCATTTCTAAGATTATCTTAATTATTCACCATTTTACAAGGATTCTCAATTTTTTTTTATTGTTTTCTAATTTTTCTGACAGTACGCTCTAACTTCAAATCGTAAGGCACTAAACATATAGATCCACTACTATGCATATACAATCTCACAAATACTTTTAAAAAGTAAACAAACACACAATTATACACTACAAAGTAAAGGTTTTTTGTTACTATATTTTCAATAAATACCTTTTATACTTCCTTCCTTACTTAGTTACTACGTTACCTTCCCTGGCAACGGCGCCAAAAACTTGATGCGGACTTATATATATGCAAGAATTTATGAAGTAAAATTTATATATATTTATAAGGATTTTGTAAAGTCCAAGCACTCAACGCAAGTATACGTATCGTATCAAGTAATACGGGGCTCTAATGGAGTCCTGGTTATCGATACCACAGGAAAGTACGAAGTACAAGAAAGTGTTTCACAATATATAATATAGCAATGAAATCTGATACTCAAATTGTACTTAAAATTTAATACTTACTTCTACTATCACTTTACAGAAAACAGTAACAATTAATCAAAATACAATTACTTCTAATAACTTTGAAAACATAATTAACTAACAGACACACTAAACTATTTATTTAAAAGGTTTTTTATATATATGAGAAAAGTATCTTCCCTCTTGCAATGAGAATATGATGTGTGGATGATATGGAACAAATATATATGTTATTCTGCCAAATAGGAGCATAAATGTTTCTTTACCCTTAAAAGAGTACCCCCTCTTCCAAGCATCAAAAGGAACATTGACATATCCTAAGCTTAATCACTAAATCTAAGGCTAGGCTCGGAGGATACCGGCTCTCACTACGGAGCTCCCATTTACCCCTCACCTGAAGGCTAACCTTCTAATTTAGTTACCAATCTTAGAACCAATTTGGGGATCTCAGCCTGTCACCCTAATACCTCAAAATTGAAGTCCATCAAAACACATTTCTCAATTTATTTGCACTTAATTTCCATGAACTACACAATTCATCAATGGAAATTGAATGAATTCTTCATTATTGTTGTATGACATTAAATCCTTTCAGAATTAATATTCAACAACATATTTTAACATTTCAATTGGTCAAATCGAAAAGTAAATTAGGTTAGAAATGAAAAACCATCACAATTTCTTCAATACATTAAAAGCACATCAAATCCACATCAATCCATCATCACATCTCTATGTAGGAAGAAAGACAAAGGAGACAACTCAGAATTCATGAAGAAGATACAATAAAACATGGATTTTATATATAAAAGAAAAGTCATATAAACCACAAAAGAAAATACAACTTATCTCTTTCTCTACCCCAATGCAATTCCCTTGAAGTTCCTTTGAATCCTTTTCTCTCTTCTTTGCAACACTTGATTATCTCTTTAGAATGGAAAGGAAGAAGCAATCTCTCACTTTACTCCTTCTCCTTCACTCCTTAGAGAAGAATTCCTCTTAAATTCTCACTTCTACACACTCTTCTCTTAAACCCTGACACTTAACACACACCAACACCTTTAAAAATACACAAGACACACTCTAAAACCAAGCACTTTTGTCCAAAAATAGTTACTTATAAGTTAGGAATGAAATCCCAGGAGTTTCCATAGGCATTCCATCAAAAATTTGCCAAAACTCCTCAAATTTAAATTCCACCGACATTGGGCGCCGGCGGCGCTCTATCTTCAAAATTTTGCTGAAGTCTCTGGAAAATGGTGCCGGTGGCGCCTATTCTAACGCTGACGGCGCCAGAACCTGTTTTCCTCCTTTTTGCTCTTTTCTGCTCATTTTTGCTCCAAATTCATTCCTTTTAACTACATTTCGCTCCAATCACCTAAAATCATCATACCTGCAACAAATCATGAAAAATACCTTTCTTTAAAGTGCAATATCACCAAAAATGGGTAAAATTATATAGTAAAAACTATATATATTTTTGGTGCATCACATATTTTGTGGTATACATACAAAATAAATGAGATTCTAATGTTGGGGCAACCAGAGTAAACATTGGATACATCGTGTCGTCGATGTTAGACCAAGTGCTTTGCTGGAGTCAACCCATGGTTATCTTTGTCATTTGTTTAGTGTGATTGTTGTTATGTTGGATTGGATAATAGTGAGATGTTGGACTTTGATCCTTCTTTGATTTGTAAGAGTAGTTCGGGTTAATGTTGTGAGGTTATGCTTTGGTCTTAACTAAATTTGTATATGACTTATGTTAGTAGCATGCTGACGAGTCTGTTACAACTTAGTTCTCAACCAGAGCTGAGCATTACCTTGAATCATGTAGAGTTTGGACTTGGACCACTCCATGTCAACTCTATTAATTCCTTTATCTTACTTCGTCTTTACTGAGTAAGGTCATGAACTTACTTAGTGAACAACATCTGGGTGAACTGCACTACTTTTATATACCAGATTGTGTATACCATAGACTTAGAATAAACCTGAATTTAGAAACACGTGTGTTTTTATAATAGGGGAATTTTGGTCCAAGGGTGATAACCATATAAAAAAAAATCTTATAATACACCCATGTTATTAGTGTAGTTTCTTTCGTTAGAAATTAAAAGTATGGAGAGGAAATGTGAGTAGAAGGGAGATCAAATTAACCTTAGTTGTTGTTTGTTTATGAAATCTATGAGTCTATGTATTGGAGTTTGTGTGTATATGTTTGTGAGTCAAGTTGAATAAGTCATTGGAGACAACAAAACTTATCTTAATATTTTAAACTTGTTAGCATCTAGCAATTCTTTTATAAAGTTTAAAATGTGTTCCTGTTTAATCTTCAGTTTGTACTTATTCTACAATTTAAAAATTTCTTTATAGTGTTATATCAAGCATGTTTAAGATAGATTTACTTTCTACTGTAATATTCTACCGAGTACTATTCGTTGATATTTTTGTATGATGCATAGTAAATTGTAAAAGTGATCTTTCCCTGCCGCATATTTTTATAATTCATAGTTACACATGTTTGAGCTTATGTTTTGGGGGGGAAGAAAATTGTTTCATATCTAAACCTTACTTATTTTCAAAAGTATGAAAAATAAGTTTGTATTTTCTTTCTAATGATTATTGTTATGTGGAGTCATCTTAAGGATGTTTGAATTTTAAGTATATAAATGGAGTAGAAAAAATTAGTTGATATTTTTAGTGAAAAGAGTGAACCTAGAAGTAAGGATATTTAGTGGAGAACATGAGAAAGGGAATAACTATCTTTAGTAGGAAGAAATGTATTTATGGAAAATTAAGGATTCTTAGAATTTTTATTTTCAAACATTTAAGGCTCTTTTAAAAAGTATTTAAAAAAAAATATACGTCTCTTCAAGTAAAGGAAAGTAATATGTTTTAACTTTAAAGGAGGATAGTGGAATTAAAAATTATTTAAGAACTTCTCCAGATATAGTAATCCTCATAGATAAAAAATATAAAAAATAAAAAAAATTTGTGAAGAGAAGCTTGAGGATAGGTTCTAATAAAAAATTGGTTTCACTTGAGTTTTTCTAGAGTAAAGAACTTAGAACAATCCTAAGCTTGCTTTTTATACTTATATTAGTAAAAATTACTTTTTAAGAGAGTTTTTAAGACTAGAAAGTAAAGTTTATAGGATCCGAAATTTGAAAAATCTGCATATTTTTCTGAATTAGATAGGAAAACAAATTTCCAAGTTTGATGATAAATATTTTAAACCTGGGCTAGTCTAATTCACTAGAAGTTCTTCTAGGTTGAACTATCACAATTTTAGAACAAAATTTTAGCAAATCTAAAAGATGACCCATTAACTTTCATCAATATAAATTATTTTAAAAGTGTAGTATTACTTGAGGACAAGTAATGTTAAAGTTTGGGGGATTTTGATACACTTAAAAATGTACTAATTTTAATCTATATTTTACAATGATTTTGATCTTTAAAGGTACATTTTCTTGTGTTTTTGGTTGTAGGTACATCAAATTGAAGAATTTGGAGTGATTGAAGAAATAGGAATAAAAATGAAGTAAAAAAGGTCTAATTTGGAGCCAAAATAAGCAAGGAAGAAAATTATGACCCGACACCTTTTGTTATGTCTTTCTATGCTTAATATAATTTAAATTTATAACATATATTTGAATGAAATAACACTTTGTTTTTATGTCTATCTCGTAGGTATATCTATTAGGAGCAAAATGCAACTTGGAATGAGGCAAAATAGAGCTGAAACAGAGCCAAACAGAGTGAAACAGTCGAGCTGCGCACAGGATGGCGCCTAAACACCAAAACTGGCACTGAACCGCCATTCACGATGGGAAATGGTGCCCTAAGCTCCAAAAAGCTGGCACATAGGCGCCAGAAAATGGTTGGTGATGGTTTTCTCCATAACTTCTAGAAGAAATGTTAGATTTGGACAATTTTTGAAGCATTGTGAAGTGTGTCTCTTGGGGAATTCGTTTGGAATAATAAAATAGATTTTCTAGAATTAAATAAAATTTTAAAAAATCACATTTTTCTCGTCTGATATTTTAATTGACCCATGGATAGGGTACCATAAAAAGTTCAAAGTAATTTGAGTTAAATTTGATTAATTATCAAGTATTAAGGCCTTAGAGGCAAAAGTTGTAATTTTGAAGAATTTAGCCTTAATCAATATTTAGGCATAATTAAAGTGGGAAAAGGGCAATGAATGATCTTAATTAACATGATTGAAGGATTGAAACATAAAGGGATAAATGGTAGGAACCAATTTCACTTTCGTCATATTAAAAGATAAATTTGTACTTTCTTTAAAGTTTATTAATTTGGAAGAGAATAAATATTAAAAGATCCTAAATTAGGGGTTTCATCTTTGGAAGATGATATTTAATGATCCAAACCCCCTAATCAGTGGTTTAATGATAATTCAATAGTTTGATCATAATCATAAAAGTCAAGTTAACTTCTTTTTCTAAAATATAAATATACACAGTAAAGTTTTAAGGACTTAGTAGTGAAGCAGGCTTAATTAAAAATTTGATTAATGAGGTTTAGAAAAGAAAGCTTAACTAATATCAAAAACCTTTTTGAAACACTACAAGCCCAACTTTAAAAGTAAATCAGCAAAAATTCTTAATAAATCATTTTGCCCCTAGAGGCTTTTACTCACATAATTCATAAATAAAATATAAAGTGACAGTTACTCCACTTTTGGGATGATTAAAATACCAAAGTTCATTGAGTGTAAGGGTATGAAATGGAAGAATCATTTAATGAGTATGATAAGTTCAAAATGAACTCAAGAAAGTTCAAAATGAACTTAAGAAATTTTAAAAGGGTTGTTAAATATCTAGGTATTCTCTTGATCTTTTCACAAGTCTTTTGGACATGTTTATGGCATATGACTTAGTAGGCCCATGACGAACCTATCTATAGGCTTTACATTCGCGCAAATTATAAATGTTTATTACAAAAAATACTAAAGTTTCAGGTGGAGGAACGAGAAGGCTCGCTAGGTACGCTTTAATAATTTTATAGTACCTTCTTTTATGTACTTCATTTACTTTACTTTTCTTGCTTACAAGCTTGCATGTTAAAAAAAATGTCACCCTGCATGAAAACCAGAACTTTTAGGATAGCCACAAAACTGAAACAAAAACCAAAATCAAAGATAAAACAAACTAGAATAAAATTCATCGCCACAATAACCAAAATTTAAAACAACTCAAAATTTAATTACAAACAAAACAAAATCACAAGTAAAACTAAATTAAAACGTCTCTTTGGATGATCGGGAATACCTCAGAGGAGGCAACCTACGGCTACCGACGAGCTTTCCCACGGTATAAGTGAAAGTACCGAACTCATTAAGTTGAGTATACTAAATTCATCTGGACTAAGTGAATCCGAAGAAAATGCTGGTGCTGGAATGAGGGAACTGTAGGATCCTAACTGGTGTCACTAATCTATAAAAAAAAAACCTATTTCTTTATGTCTTAATTCTTATTAATTTTTAAGGATATTATGCTTTAATGAAAGGTATTTTTTGTATTTTTGGATTTAGGTAATGTAAAAAGGTCTAAAAAGGAAAAAGAAGCAAAAATGGAGCAAAATACCAAAAGTATAAAAAATTATGGCCTGGCGCCAGAAACTGGCACCTAAGCGCTAGACTCGATACGAAAACTGTCAAGTTTTTTACAACGTTTGATCAGTTATTTTGACAGAGTGAGCGGTTATTGGACATTCTAGAAGGCTGGAAGTTGTTCCTTGATAATAGGACATGTTTTACATTGCATTTGGACGCTCCAAAACGGTTTTAATCGCGAAGAGGTGCGAGCCAAAGTGAAGAGGTGCGAAGAACTAGACGTGGTGTCCGGCGCTGGCGCCTAGGCGCCAGATTCCGGCCCCTAGGTGCCAGACCAACCTTCTAGAAGATTCATTGAATGTGGACATGTTTTGAAGAGGTGCCTCAAGGAAACTCTTAGAGCCTATAAATAGAGGTTCAATTCTTCAGAAAACGTGCCCCTCCCATTGTACCCCTTTCTCTTATCTACTTTAAGATCTCTCATCCTTAGAGAGAGAATTAGAGAGAGAAATTTAGGGTCACTTTTGTTTAGTTTAGTGAGTTTATTTTCAAGTTATTGCATCTGGAGTTGATTACATTGTGAAGTCAGTAGGAATTAGAAGATCTGTAGAAGAAATATTTGAGATAAGTATATTTTTATATTTAATTCAAAGTTTAATTATCATGTTTTGTTATTTATTTTCAATGTGTTTTGAGTAGTTAGTTACTTTCTTACTTCAATTATGAAGAGATATATAAGATAATATAAAGATTCGATGGAGAATTAAAATTCAAAATATTTTCAAAACATTGTGATGACATTAATACCTGATCTTACTTTACTTTTTAAATTGGTCGTTTGAATTGTTAAAACTTGTTGGAGTGTAAAAACCTTCTAGGAGAAGAACTATTAACTTGTAAATGCCACATGAATCCTTAGGTAGTCGAAGGCCATGTGCGGGCTATTCATGGTGAAGTGCAAATAAATAGGAAGATAATATTTAAAGGGTGTAGAATTGATAAGTTTTTAGAGTGACAGACTAAATTCTTATAATTTGATTTATAGACTAGGAAAGGGTCACTAGTAGGGCCGACCATAGCCACTCTTGGACATCTAGAAGTGTGAGCCTAGATTAACCCATTACTACTAACAATATATCCGGACCTATTCTGTAAATTAGATAATGTTCTTTGCACCTGGATCAAAGGGTAAAGAATAAGAATGCTTCTATTTGGCACAATACCATAAATTAAATTCTCCAACGAATATTAAATTATCTTAAAAATCTTAGATTAATTGAAGGGAAGAAAGTTGTTTATTTTTATAAAGTTTATAAAATCATTTTCTTATTATTGTTTTCTTTAAATTGCATCTAGTAAATTAAATAGTAATTATAATCAAAATAAAAAAAATATTTTTTACTATTATATTTCTCTTTCGTTTTATAGAAAATTTATTTCTATAAATCTTCCCTGTGGGATCGATACTCTTTGTTTAAAAACCCTATATTACTTGAAACGATACGTATACTTGTGTAGTACCCCTAGTGTGTAAAAATATTACTTATATAATATTGATTTTATACACTAGCCGCTAATTATAAATCGAGTCAAAGCTTTTTGGCTATCTTTTGAAAGCAACATCACTGCGTTAAGCGCGGCGGTCAGGTCAGTCACCATAATCAACTTAAATATTCGCCTAAAAAGCTATTAAGACACATCTATTTAAACATTTTCTAAAACATGCTACTTCCCCCAATCTCTTCAATTTGACACATCTAAAACTAAACCTGCTGCGACGAGGACCTTGGAGCATGCATAGTGGGCAGCACGGCCATCTTCAACAGCAAAACTCCTTAGAAATAAACAACAGGCCGTAGGACTTCGAGGTAGCTTGCCTAATACAGCATAAATCCACACTTTATCTCTTTAACCTTTGCACCTTGTGCAAGATAAGCACTAACTCGTCTTAGCTTTTGAGGTTGTGGTCGGATATGAAATAAATTTTCTTATCTTCCAGGCTATTCACATGATCAATGTCAAGTGAATGTAAGCCCTAAATAATAAAATTGACAAGATTGAACATTAAATAATTATCTCAAATTGGAGCCAAACCATAGGATATTTTGAAAAAAACACCGAGATTTTCTTAGATCTATCTTTCCATTAGTTTTCTTTTCCTTTGGACTCCTACAATAATTGTTTTGAAACTAGAGTCACTCACATATTGGATTTCCTACTAACACATTTTCTTGAAGATCCTACCTTTTGGAAGTAATGAATACAATATTTTCTTATCTATATCAAGATTTTTCTTAGGTGACTTCGGTTATCTAAGATGTAATTATCGATAGGGGCTTGCCCTTATAGGAAACTTAAAAACCTCATATTAATACAAACCCTATCTAATTCTTTAATATTAGATAAGGGAAACAACATAAATGATTCGCAGACCAAACGAATGTCATGAAATCTTTAGTTTATTTGATAAAGCCTCACCACCAAACAATTATCTATTCTTCGGGATAGATAAATGGCTTGCGGTGAAGTGCTTGATTATTTAAATTATTGTTTATATGAGATCGGTTTGATTTCATATTCTCAAAATTTAAAAATGATATTTTCATATATATATATATATATATATATATATATATATATATATATTAAATCTATCTTCCTAAAAAACCCTCCTCTCGGCTAGCAGTACAGTGAGTCTCACATACCATGAAGAATCGTAAGGTTTATCTTTTGTAAATTTCAATCTTTTCCAACCTCATTATATTTTTTCTTTTTGAATTTGAGTGGGATTTTAAAAAATCACATCTTGATTGTGATCATACTAAACTAGGTTTATTAATGTAGTAAACTAGAGATTCGCCTTGCAGAATAATTCTTAACAGTTTCTCATAAGATCGATATGTGGTACTCTTTAACACATTAGTACTTGACATGTACACTTGCGCGATTCAGCTTATTTGCTTCATTGCTTACTATATATATATATATATATATATATATATACACACACACACACACACACACACACACACACACATATATATCGGAAAAGAGTCTTCCAATAATGAATATCCAATGGAAGGGTGGCGAAAAACAACCTTAGCCTAACAATGGGCAACAACAATATTAGTTAATGATGCAAAAACTGTCCAATCGATAAAAAATATAATGAAACAGCCAGAATATTCTTATAACCAAGACCAAAATACATATTTGATTCTTAAAATACCACAATGATATTGAATTTCTTAAATAAATGACTCATAGTAATTAAAAATATATATACAAATACATCTATAAATATATATATATATATATATATATATATATATATATATATATATATATATATATATATATATATATATATATATATATATATATATATTAAAACTCAAAGAACCATATCAGTGTTATGTTAAAATTTACATTTGTAGATGAGCATAAAAATGAACCTAAAAATTCTTCCTTTTTTAGCATTTCGTTAGAAATTTTTTATTCATTATTTATTTTGAAATATGTTGATTAAGTTAATCGAAAACAATATTTTAACCATACTTTAGTCAAGTTTTTAAAATAATTTTAAGCTACAATTCTTGCGTTATATGACCAATAGTACTAAGCTAGATAATAGTTTGCACAATGTATAAAAAATATGAAAGATGGAATAAAGAAAAGGAAAGGAAGAAGATATAATAGTTTGTAGTATTACATAACCTTTCCACCAACTTCAACATATATACAAATGCACTATAAAGCTAATAATTATTGTACAGAGTAATTGTAAAAGCACTGTGCTGCATCTCCAAAATATTCTAAAAAAAGAAATCTTGAGAAATATGAAGAACCTTAAAGTTTTCTTGAGACTGGGAGAGAGTCTACATGTGTAGAATACTCTATAAATCTGTAGATTGTATGATGAAACATTAGATAACTTTGTAATGAGTAATATTTTTGAAGTCCAGAAAAACTTGAGAGAACTGCTATGACCTATGAATGGGTAAATCCTACTTCCTTTGTAACCATTTAAGTTTTGCTGTAATTTTCTTCTGTGCCATTTCAGGTTTGATTTACTACTCCTTATAACCTTTTTATGTATAAATGAAATTATGCTTTACTAGAACTTGGAGAAGTGCTAAGGTCACAAATTGGCTTAGAAAGAATGTAAAGGCGTGACAAGTGGCTAGGATCACCACGTAATATCTCTGGCAAGTCCATAAGTTGGTCCATCGAGCATGCATAATTTCTTCGTATTATTTTCATTTTATACTATTATCATCCACTCAAATGTTGATGAGCATGATAGAACTTATCCACATGGTATAAAGGAGATTTGAATGAGCACTAAGTCTTTGTAAGGATGTATGTTGCTTAGTACTGAGTTGCAATGTGAAAAACACAAATTTAATGTGATTTGATTTCTTCTTTTGTAAAGTCATAATAAATTTTTAAGTTTGTGATAATATCATGAAAAAAATTCATTGTTAGCTAAGTACTATTTGAGGAAGTATCACAATATGGAGGTGCAGGTTTGTTGGTTGATATGTGAAAATCTTATAAGATATGAGCTGCTAAATGACATTAGTAGATGTCATGACTAAAGATCTGTATTAAACCTTTTTTTTATGATTGGTTTAAATTATTTTGCTTCTTAAAACACTCTGATATCTAGGTGTTACCCAGCAATGCATAATAAAATGAGCTTAGTTTATGATCTATAGGGCTCTTATCAATTGGAATAAGCATAGACCACAAGTTATAGTTTATCGAGGTAGATGGTTAAGTCATACTAGTTAAATCCATGAATGTATCACATGATATTTTTAAGATAATATTATTAAATTTTAAGAGGGTGATGCTTATATTGGAAACATTGATCAATAGTGGGGTTGCATCATTACTTGGTATAAGGAGTAATTAAGTAGCCAAAAATGGTTTGATTGACATTATTAACCTTTAAAATCACTCATGTCATTCTAATCATCATTATATCATTACTTAAGGTTTTATTCGATAGATTCTATAACATGAGTTGATTCTCTAATATTAATGCTATAAAAATTTGAGAACTACCGAGGTAATCGAATAGGTTGCTAAAGAATCTTTATGATGATTTCTCTATCATTATGACTTCTTTTCATAGAGCACAATAGTGTTATTTCTTTAGATATTTTTGACGCTCTGGTAGTCAATGTCCTTATAATAGGTAATAAAATTAACAACTTCAATGATGATTATGTTAGAAGCCTAGTTCTATTTAATCGCTCACTAACCCATTGATAATTTTCATTTCCTCGTTAGTTTACGAAAAGTGGATGTGACAACATGTCACTATTAATATTAAAAGTTTTTTCATTACAAATGCGTGTTGACATAATCATCAATTTGATGTATTGTCAGCGGTAGTTACCAATAGATTCAAATTGCGTTGCCAACTACATGAGATTCACACGAGCCATCTCACGTAGTTATATTTGAGATTGGATTAAACTTATATCATGTCTTAGATTAGCTTAAGATTATTGTGAGAAGGATTAGTATTTATAAACAAGATATTATAAATAAATTAAATAGATTAAAATATGCAATTCAAATTAATTAAAGCTAAAAAATGTTAAAATTAGTTGCACCAATTAAGCGTTATAGATATATATTAACTTGCCATCTTGCGCTTTAGCATGAAGCTTGAGGCACTTGACACAAATATTAAAACTTTTTTTGCTATAACCAATCAAACTCATACTAAAAATTATCCATGATTCTTACGGTAGCAAAATTAAAGTCAAATTGAGTAGTTGACAAGACAATCCCATTGACACTAATATTGGTCCAATCTAAGTCAAATCAAGCACCTTTGAAAACTATAGATGGTTAATTAGAGGGTCAAATAGATTTCAAATTTGATCAGCTTATTGTCAAATTGAACGTTACGGTGGGACAAATCCAATGAGCACAAGATCACTTAATTCTGACACAATATAGGCACTTAAATGTGCACAAAATATCATCAAGTCAAAAGAATCCCACAGGGTCGTCCGAGTGAGTTGTTCAAGTTCCTTTTTATGTACAGAAGATGTCATTATTAGAATCTATAAATATAGTCATGCTCTGTTCGTGAAGGGGGATCTGGAGAGGATCGAGAGTTGGATCGAGAAGATGAGGGGAATCTAAGAGTTGTTCTGGATCCAAAGACCCAACATATGTTATATTTCTTCATAGCTGCTGACCACTATTAACCACTTTCCCTCGACTGTCGTTGACCACTATCAGCCACCCCCTGATCGTAGTTAATGAAGCACCTTACGGAGTAACGACATACATTGCAATGAAGCTCGTTATTGAGTAACATTGTTTGTTGCAGAGCAACGAAGCATCCTTCACAACAATGCTATCTCCCAAATACGGTATAATAATGCACCCCAAAGATGGTGCAATAACATATCCCAAATACAATGTGTAGACACACTTTTAATCTAGTATAACAATCGTTATCATTACATCCTCCATTGTGGCCATGGTGGCCAACTGATGCTTGCCCACAGCATTGTCTTTAAGGCTATCTGATGTTATTGTTGCTCATCACAAGACTATGTGACCAAATACAACTTATGTGACTCACAACTCATGCAACTCCCAACTCCGCCTTAATAGCTTATAAAGGTCATTGCACCTCTCAATTCTATCCTTTGCAGCATGTGCGCATTATTACAACTACAAACTCTCGACTATGAGGCCAATGAACATTATTGGAACTCTCGACCATAGCTGCTGCAGCTTAAGAACATTATCACAGCTCTCCACTATAGCATATGAGACCAACTACGACCTATGTGGCTTACGACTCGTGCAACTATGAACTCCAACCTCTACGACATATCAATGTTATTGCAGCTCCCGACTTCGATTTCCATGGCCTGAAGAAATTATCACAACTAATCATTTTGTTTTATATTTCAAACTATAGCCTACATGATTTTTAGCTCATGCAGGTCCCAACTCAGGCTTATATATCATGCGTCTGTTAGTATATCTCCCTACTACAACCTACGTGGCAGACTGTTGTCGTTCCAACCGTTCACTATGGCCTCTGTTGCCAACTGACACTGTCACTGATCACCACTATAGCCTATTTGGCCAACTACAGCCTACGTGTATCACAGCTCAAACAATTTTCAACTACACCCTACATAGCTCACTGATACTGTAGCTTTCAATTATGGCCTCTCTGGCCAAGTGATACTGTTACTGCTCTCCACTACGACCTTTGTGTCCAACACTACAGAAGCTACCAACAATGACTTACATGGCTAAAAGTTTCTATAACTGCCCACTATAGTCTCTAGGACAAGCTAAGCCTATTACAACCACTAAGAACTACATTTGTGGCAGCCCATAAGCGACAATTAATGTCTGACCACTACTATGTTTCTCCAATTCCATCTTTCCTAATTCATGAGAAGAGGATCTATGTATTGACAATTAGGTAATGGATTATTTCATTTGGTCCAGGCTCTATGTTGCTTTTCCTAACTAGGCTTTTCCAAGTATAAATTGTGGTGTCGCCCATTGCTACTTTTCTTTTATCTATCTATTTGATGATTCCTTGTGCAATATTAAGACAATCAATTATTATCTTATCTCCGTGAATATTTTGGCATACTATATATATATATATATATATATATATATATATATATATATATATATTTATATAATCAAAATTATGTAATGGTAGTTTTATTTGGAAAAACTATACAAACAATTGGACAATTTTCATTTATTTCATGGGGACTTTACCTAAGCGCCCCACAATTCCTATCTATTCACATATTAACCACCTGAAATTTAATTTTTACGTACATGCCACCTCATTTCTGGGTTTTGATCATAAGTAGTGTGGTCTGAATCTAAAAATTTAAATTTAGGTGTTTGATACGTGAATACAAAGGAATTGGCTGGCACAGTGGCACATAGTAAGTATCCCTTATTTCTTTCAAATATGGAAATCTTTTTACATGTTTTTGATGAAGTATGGCACATTTCAGATTTATGTGAATAATATAATATTCAATATTTACCGGATATTTCAGATTTTATTATTATTAAGCATCTAAACTTCTACAAACTTTGTGCACGTTTGACAAAGTTTGCCCAACACCTTCTTAAAACTCTCTTAAAAAGTGAAGATTTCCATGTTATTCAACTAATATAAAATGTAACATCATTATTTACAAGGACATTCTAAAAATTAAAAAATAATGCGGGCATTTACATACATACCACCCAATTATTATGTATTTACATATCTAATACTTCAATTTTATTTTTTACATTTATATCACTCAAATAGGTCAGACAAAAATATTACATTTGAATTTTTTTAAAATAATATACATATTCGATAGTTATATAAAAGTTAAAGTTAGGTGATAGGTACGTAAATACATAAACTTTGAGTGGTACGTATATAATTCTTCCAAACTTTGAATGTAATTTAATCATATTCCAAGAAAGCAAAGGTTGGTTATTTTTATATGATAGGATTTAGAAATTAAATTTCATTTGCATGCGACGAGGAGTGGACTTTTACTCTTAATTAATCCGCGGGTTCAACCCAACGAGATGTTGGCTTAGTTAAGCGAACATTAGTGAATCTAATCTGGTTTAGTAAATCTAGCTGTGTACTTACGAAATATTATAACTGCAGAAATGGGCAATTTAAATAATACGGCTTTAATGTACCAGCGGGGCCCATGTAGCCAATAATCAGTAAACAAAATATAAGATCAGATCGAGTATCTTAGTTTGTTAATCAAAGACTATTTCACATGGAATAATGCGTATGTATACTTGACGCGTATTTCATTGTATTCTCTTGTATGGCCAATTATGTATCATGATAAAAGTCACTCAAAAAGTCTGTTTGGATTAATTTTGCATTTAGATTGCCATCACAGCTCAGTTTGTGGGACTATTTTGTTGCTGTTTTATAAAAATATTTGTGATTGTAATTTTTGTTTTTAAATCTGACATATTAAATTATAGTAACTATAAGAAAATTGTCTGATTTTATACGGAAAATATAATATTTATAATTATCAACATACATTTTTAAGAAGTTATTATTTTGACTTTAACATTATACTGTTTTAAAAAAGGCTGTAGCCACTCCAAATAAATCCTAATACTAGAAATATTGGCTCCAAAATGAGAATGAGGATTATAAGATTTTCCCCCCTCCATTCAACTACACACACTATGCGAATTACGTCTTAACAATAAATTTTTGTGGTTTTTATATATGGAGATCATAAAATAATAGTTATTACATGTAAAGGCCCAAATAAATTAAATTTACGGATGAAGGTTATCTGTTACGACCGGTAGTAAATGACTTTGGTGTGGCTTCCTCTGTCAGTACGAAGCCCTCGCCTATATCCTCGCCTCTCCAGATTTCCCCCAACTCATTGCCCCAAACCCCTCTTCGCCACAGCAGCAAAGCACTCGCCTATATCGTATGAGCGAAGAGGAAGAATGGCATGAGCAAACTTATCTTTCTTAATGATTTTCGGTAGGAGTCAAGCAGATGGATAAGCATGATGATAGTTTTGGTGGTCTCTGTAAGTCGCGATTATGTCGTTGACTTTTTGGCTACTTCATGGCGACTGGACCGCGATGCTTTATTCACAAAGGTGATAGTTTTGAGCTAAACCAGGAGAGCGAGGGAGATAAGCGAGGGTTAGGGGTGGACATCAGAGATTTTGGCGAAATGTGGAGGGTGGAGGATGTAGACGAGGGTTTCGGGTGGAGAAGGGAGATTTTCGCGAAATGTGGAGGGTGGAGGATGTAGGCGAGGGTTTCGGTTTGAAAGGGGAAGCCACGTCGAAGTCGTCCACTTCCAGCCGTAACAGAAGAAATTCACCCTTGAACATAATTTTTTTGAGCCTTTGCATGTAATAAGTATAATTTGAGAACCTCCATATTTAAAAAACTTAAATTATTTTATAACCAAATTAGATATCTTATTTTTGGAGTAAAAAAATTATGAATAATGGAATTTTTTTATCTATGTCAATGATCTTACGTCAGATAAACTGGTTTATTTATAACTAAATCCATTTTTTTTAACTGAATAATTCTACTCATATAAAAATTATATTATTTTTTTCTTTCTAATATTAATATACACTATTTTAATCGTTTTAAAGTTTAATTATGTTGTATTTTTATGTCATATATACGTGGAAAATATATTTTTTATTTAATTATACAACTAATGAAATTCAATTTGGTGCATTAAATTATTAGAAAAAGCAAAAAGGCTAAAGGATAGACATCATATAAGGAAAATATTATTTAAAAATAAATATATAAAGATATCTCATACGGCATTAAATCAAATAAAAAATACGTTTTCTATTAAGTAGTTTAAATCAAAAGGGGTATGGATGCGAAAATGGCCCCCGCATATTCGAAATTGCTTGTTGGTTTCCACCAAAGCTCTTTATTAAAGTCAGCATTCATTAAGTCGTGAATTATTATATAATACTTATAATATTCATGCATACTTCAAGTGTTTTGATTTATTTAAATTATTTGAAGATTTACTTACAAACCATTTAATTCCTATGTATTTACAGATCTAACATCTAAGCATAAAATATAAAATTTTGGAGTTAGATATGTAATACATAGGAATTGGGTGGTAAAGTATCAAAATTATTTTTCTTCGTTTCCTCTTCCTTTCTTTTTATTTTTCTTTAAATATTATAGTGTAAAGTATCAAAATTTCAGTCATTTTTTTAAAAGAAGCAACTGGGAAGTAGAGATTGACGTGCAACTTATATTAATTATTAATCTATTTATGTGGTTATAGGTGAATATGCTCAGAAATTACGCTACCTAATTTTTGGGGAATCAAAACCTTTAAATAATGGAATTTCAGAAAACTTTTGATTTTCGGAATAAAATAATTACTCAACAATGTGGAGGTTAATCATTTCACGGAAACTTATAAAAATGTTTTTAAATAATGTTAATTTTAACGAATAACTTTCTGAGTTATCTCTTAATGCTTTTTCAGATAATTTGATACTATTAGCCAATTAAAGCACATTGGAAGATATTTCCCTTGAGGGGCCAATGTATATGCTTGATGTTACTAAGGTGGAAGTTAGGAGCCACCCGGGTTAAAAAATAATGTGAAAATTATATTTAATTTATATTGAATACAAATTAATGTTTGTCTCTTTAAAAATATATTGATTTAATACATATATTTAATTTTCAAAAGTAATATTTTAATATGAAAATACGAGACCGGACCGATCTCATATATTTAATAGTTTAAATGATCGAGCACAACATCATGAGCAATGCACCTATCCTCAGGAATAGACACATTACTCAATCATGAGGCTCGACTAAAAAAACTAAAAAATTTATGACATCTGTTTGTTCTGTAAACGTTGATGTTGACCGACAAATTCTCTTATCTAATATAAACGATTAGATACAGTTTATATTAACTTGCGTTTTTAAAGTTTTCTATAACGACAAGCCTCTATAATTAGTTACATCCTAAACAATCGAAGTCGCCTAAAAAAATTTTTGATTTAGATCAAAAATATTGTCTTCATGGATTCAAAGTTTAGGGCTTTTAAGGTCAGACATGGAAAATTCAAATGAGAAGGGTTAGAATAAGAACATTTATTGTAGCATTCAAATAAAAAATAGGTGATGTCACAGATCCTGTTGTGAGCCTCGGTGACTGTCCAAACTTTCCTATGGTATGACATCAAAAATGTTCCATTTTACCAATTTTATTATTTAGGGATTACATTTACATGATATCGATCATGCAAATAGCCTAAAAGATATGATGATTTACATCGTACCGAACGATAACCTCAGAGCCTAAAAAAGTTAGGACTTATACTGCTCAACATGACTATGTAGAAGCCTAAAAATAAATTGAGGATTTATGCCGTGCTAGACGACCTACCTCGAAGTCCTATGGCTTGTTCTTTAATTCTAAGGAAATATTCGTTGTTGTAGACCCGTTTGCTATCTTGAAGATGTTCTCCTATAGGTCCTCATTCTACTGCCCATGGTGTGTGGTCCAAGCTCTTTGTTGAAGTAACAGTTCTAAGATTCAAGGTTCAAAAGGTTTTACCATGTATGTTTTAATGTTTTGGGTTTTGTTATTGTTGTTGTTGTTGTTGTTGTTGTTTAATTGTTTTAGAGAAATTTTAATTTAATTAGAGTGAAATAGTTAGGATTACACTGTTTCCTTATTTCAACATCACAATTTATTTTGTTAGTGTATATTCATTTAAATCACTCCTAGTGAATTTACAAGGTTTAAAGTGTATATTCAAAAGGTTACTTGTAAATCCAAAAGGAGTGATCAAATGAATTCACTAGGTTTAAAGTGTATATTTAATTTCAAAAAATGGTATTTTTGTTATTTTGTTGTTTAAGTTTTGATTTTGTTTTCGGTTTTGCATGTAAAGTAAATGTAAAAAAGTAATCCACCTAAAAATAACATGAATTTAGTGCATATTTTATAAGCTTTTTATGTACATTTTTTATGATATTACACTTTAAAGGAATGCATTTTACATGTTTTTGGTTTCAGGTACTTGGAATCAAGAATTAGAGAAAATGAGGGGAAAATGCTGCAAAAATGGACAAATATAGGTGGCGCTACAGTATCATCGTAGACTGGCGCTATAGTGCAAAAAACCACTTATCTAGAACCATTGAATTTGGCCAAATTTTAGAGGAGTGTTTGAAGCAACTCTTGGTTATTTTTTGTTTTCTATTAAATGAGAAGTATTTGACCCAATTTAGAGACCTTTTTGGAGCCTTAAAACTTCGATTGGGTGGCAACAGTAGATCATGGTTTTTTTTATTATGTGTTTAAGTGTGATTATGAGTGTGTTTTAGTGTGTTAAAGTTTAGAGATTTCTTAAAGGAAATTCCAAAAGTTTACTTGGGGAGAATACATAAGGTACTTTGTATTTGCGTTAAAGTTTTTGTTGTAAGGCTTTGATTTCAATGTAAACGTTTCGTTTTTGTTTAATCTCCATGAATTTTGAGTAGTTCCGTTTCTTTCTCGTTGCGAATGAGGATTAATCTTGCAGGATTAGAATGATTTAAAAACTTCTTTTTACTCTTAAAAATTGTGATGATATTTTTACTGAATCTTCATTTACTTTAAAAACTGGCCACTTGCGATGTTAAAATCCATTGAGAAACATAATGACTTGGGAGGACTACCCTTCAATCTAGGCAGAGCCATGGTGATCACCTAAAAGAGAGTGCAAATAAATATGGAGATAGGTTTTGATGGGCATAATATTGGTTAGTTCCAGAGTGACAGGCTAGATTCTTATCAATTTGGCTTAAGGTCTAGTACCCTGATGCTGGGATTCGACCATTATAGTGGCATAGGCTTAGGGGCATCTAGAGGTGAGAGGCTAGATAATTCTGATGTAGAATCGAGATGTTACGGAATCGGCCTTAAATTAGTCAATGTTCTTTGCTAGCACTCGGAGGGGGTAAAAAATAAAATATGCTTCTATTTGTCACAATAGATCAATTTTATTTTAAATCTCTTAAATCCTACATAGGTTAAAATCTCTTTGCGAGGGGAAATGTTTTCCATTATATCCAAACTCATTATTATATTTTATTAAGCAGTCACACTTAGTTGTTACTTTCTTTTTAACTTTATAATAATAATTTTTTGTAAGCATATCATTATTAACCTCTTATCTATTTTATATGCAATTTAAATAGGATTTTGTAAGTTGATTTTAAGAGTTACCACTTTCCCTGTTGGATCGATATTGGATTTTTTAAGGAAAATAATATATTTCTTGAAACAATACATATACTTACATAGCACTCATAGTGTGCCAATTTATTATATAATTCATAAATCATTACATTTATTCACACTAGCAGCTAGATATGATTTTAGACATATTTTATGGTAAATTTTTGGAGTTTAAAAATACAAGTAATTGCGAGTCAGGTCAAATTTTTTAGGGCGTTGCTGAGGAACACGACGAAACTTTTTGATTTAAAATTTTATTTGAATTGTAAATTTAAAAATTAAAAAATTAAAAATTAAAATTTTAAAAAAATTTAAAAGAATAAAAAAAGTAAAATAAAATATATATTTTCAATTTTGGTGTGCTATTTTAATTTCTCCTATTTTTAAATAATATATGTGTAGTTCTGGATCTGAAAATTTAGTGGTTTACGATTCTGAATTGGAACTGACTATTAGAAAATTTTGAAAACAAGAGAGACTTCATAATTCTCTAAAAATGGCTAACGCATTGCAAAATAATATTAAAATTTTTAAACTGCTGAAAAAGAACATCATAATTTACAAAAATTTTTAAAGGATTATGCAAACCCTACAGTAGTTCAAATTCATTTAAGCATTTAAACACCTACTGTAGAGGCTAACTCATTTGAAATTAAACCTTTAATTATACAAATAGTACCAAATAATACATTTGGAGAAACATCATATGAGGATCCTAATTTACTTTTAGCAAGCTTTTTAAAACTACATGCTACATTTAAATATAATGGTGTACAAATGATGCCGTTAGACTTAGACTTTTTTCTTTTTCATTAGGGGATAAAACTAAGATGTGGTTAAATTCATTAGAATCTAGATCTATTAGAACTTGAAGAGATTTAGCTCAAAATGTTTCAGTTAAGTATTTTCTACCGTCAAAAACTGTGAAACTTAGAAAAGGTATTACTTCTTTTACTCAGAATGAAGAAGTGTCTATATTTGAAGCTTGTGAAAGATTTAAGGAACTCCTTAGAAACTGTTCACATCATGCTCTACCAGACCGGTTAATTATTCAAACTTTTTATAATGGGTTAGTAGGATCCCTTAGATCTATTATAGTTGATACTAGTGGAGGTTCATTAATGTCAAAACCCTTTGATGAAGCTTATTCATTAATTACAAAATGGCTACAAATAATTTTTAATGTGATTTAGGAGCGAGCATTAACCTTATGCCACTGTCTATTTTAAAAATATTGGGTTTAGGAGATATTTCCCCCACTACTGTAACCCTACAATTAGCGGATTGATTTATCACTTATCCGAAAGGGTTTAAAGAAGATGTGCTAGTTAAAGTTGATATATTTATCTTCCTTATTGATTTTATTGGATTAGATATGGAAGAAGATAAAGAAATTCCTATTATTTTGGGGAGACCTTTCTTTGCTACCTGATATACCTAAAATATATAGTACTTTTATACACATTTTTATACCTATTTTTGATGATATTGTACTTTAATAGAAGGTATTTTGTGTATTTTTCTTACATGTATGATTAAATGGATGATTGAGATGAAAGAAGTGAAAAAGGTCAAAATTTGAAGCAAAAATGAAGAAAGGTGCAAAATTGATCTGTGCGCTTGGACCTGCGCTTAAGCGTCAGATCCTCGCGGCTATGCGCCCATTTCTAGAGCTTACACGCAAAAAGACTTGCAACTAAGTGTCGAGACCTCGAGCTTATGCGTGGTAGTTACTTTAGAGGAATTATTTAGTTTTAGGTGCCATTTTGAAGGGGTGTTTGAGCCATCTCTTGGTATAAACATAGGTAACTTCCTATTGGCGACAAAATTAAATGAAATTATTATTGAATGGATGCATCTCTTAGAGGATTCATTGAATCTATAGACAATTTAAAGAGATACGAAGACACCTGTTGGAAAATTATAAAAAGAGAACTTGAAGATCTAAAAAGTGGTTGTTGTTGGAGAGTGTGTAGGAGAGTTTTTAGTAAACACCGCTCCACTTCACCATTTCTACTTACTTTAATATAGTTTGTACTAGGATTAAAAGAGAGAATTGAAGTCCTTAGAGTTGGGCGCCAACCTTTAAGGAGTATTGTAAGGAAAAACAAAGTTTTGAAATGAACATCAAGAGTTTGTTGGAGAGGATTTTCAGATAAGTCTTTATCCTTGTTATTACCTTTGGTTTTAAATAAGACGTCTTGTACTCTCACTATGATTTATACTTTTAAACCAAGTTGTGATGGTATTTTCTCTATGAGTTCTGAGTAGTTTTCTTTATCTTTTTACTTAAAATGATGAAGTATTTAAGTTATGAATGGACGTTGTGTGAAGTATAGGAAATCAATGTTGGAAGAAGTTATGATGATTCAAAACATTGCACTTAATTTACTTCTTGATTTGGCCAATTAAGAAGTTAATATATGTTGTGGGTGAGAATGTAATTCATAAGGTTGAGTGTAAATAAATAGGAAGATATACTTTGATGGGTGTAGATTTAGAAGACTTTAGAGTGACAAGCGAAAGCCCCCAATTTGTTTTATTGTTTTATGTCTTGATATGTGATGTTATCCCCCATGTGGAGGGAGAAGTGGAAACTCTAGCGTGAGAGCTAGTATCTTTCCTACCTAGCCCGTCTTCAAGATTACTAAAACATTAAATTAAACTATAATCTTTATAGCATCTCTAGTAAGGGTAAATAATATAATTGCTCCAATTTGGCACAACACAGTTTATATACTTCCACAAAAAAATTCCAAGATTCTATAATGATTCATAATAAAAAAATATATTTTTTTTTTCGCATTTGCTTTCATCACAAAAATTTAGTGAAAGTAGTTTTTTTACTTTCATTTAAAATTATAAAAATTAATAAAAAAGAATTGAACTTTCTTTCGTACAATATTGTCTTTATTTTAAGTAAGATCTTTCTTAAAGAGTAAAAAAAATATTTTTCTGTTTTTTTGTTAAAACTATTTTACATTTTTTTTGTGGATTCGAAATCTCGAGGTTTAATCAAAAAGTCTTATATTATTTGATAACAATATGTATAATTGCGTAGTATCCAATTTCCTAATATCAATTAAAACTCTTATTTACATTGGCATCAAGCTTTTGACGTCATTGTAAAGAAAGAGATATCATTAAAGAGAAATATCAATTCATATATAAAATGTAAGTATAAATTCTGGGATCAAGTTTTTGGACCCGTTGCTGGTGATAAGAGAAAAATATTTAAAACAATATTTGAAAAAAAAATTCAGAAAAACAAATTTCTACTTTTTAAAGACTTATTTAAACTTGTTAGATTTATTTTAGGAAATTGTTGTATAATTTTTGTTTGTTATTTTATTGTGATTTATAATAGTGTATGTGTAGTTCAAGTTCTGAAGGACTTATACCTTAAGATTTTGACTTAGAAAGAACTATAAGAAAAAAAAATTAAAAAAATAGATAAAGACAAAAATATTTAAGAAATGGCACTGAAATCCATCATGAATATAGACCTTTAAGATATTATGCTAACCCTACAGTAGATGAACTTAATGGTAGTATTCAAAATTCTGATGTAGAAACTAATTCATTTGAACTTAAACCTGCTATTATCCAAATGGTGTCTAATAATCAGTTTAGGGGAGCACTAACTGAGGATCTAAATTTACATCTTGTCAATTTTCTAGAATTGTGTACTACATTTAATTATGATGGTGTTTCAAATGATACTGTTAGACTTTGACTTTTCCTTTCTCATTAAGGGATAAATCAAAGACGTAGTTAAATTTGTTAGCTCCTAGATCTATCAAAACTTGGGGTGATTTATCACAAAAGTTTCTTGCTAAATATTTTTCACTATTAAAAACTGCAAAGCTTACAATTGATATTACATCTTTTTGCTAGATTGAAGGGGAATCTATTTATGAAGCATGAGAGCGTTTTAAAGATCTCCTGAGAATGTTTCCACATTATTTAATACCAGATTGGTTAATAATTCAAACTTTTTATAATAGATTAGTTGGATCTTTTAGATCCATTATCGATGCTGCTGCTAGTGATTCATTGATGTCTAAACAGTTTAATGATGTTTAGCTTTAATTGAAGAAATGTCTACAAATAATTTACAATGGTCTTTTGAGAGGTTAAATCTTAAAAAGGTAGCTAATATTCACAAATCTGATGCTTTTACAATGTTAGCAAATCAAGTTGCTGCAATTTCAAGGAAGATAGACCAATTTGGAATGATTTTTTCTCAACCAATATCAATGATTGAAGAGAATTTATTAGGCCAAAATGGTAGATTCTCAAACATCATTAGAAACTTTGAATGTCATTAACAAACCTAAAAACCCATATTCCAATTATTATAACCCAGGTTTGAAGAACCATCCAAAATTTGACTGGAATATCAATAATTCAGGTGATAGTAATCAATAATGGGGTAACACTCAATAAAACCCATTGGGGAATTGGAACAACCAAGGTAATAATAATTATAGACCTACTTATCATTCATGTTTTAATAGTACTTCACAATTTAAAAAGAAGAAGTTAATTATAGAAGAAGTGGTGTTACAAATGAGAAATCATTTACAAAGTCAAGGAGTTACAGTTAGAAATATTGAGAATCAATTGAGACAAATAGCAATTCATCAAGTAATAGATCCCAAGGAATACTTCCATGTAATACAAAGATAAACTCAAGTGGAAAAATTAATGAGTAAGTAAAAGTTGTTCAACTGAGAAGTGGAACAGAGTTGGAAGGTAGAGTTAAAAAAGAGATTGAAGTAGAGAAAGAAGAGATTGAAAAACCAAAAGAGAATGCTCCAAAAGGTTTGGAAAGACCTATTTCTTAATCAAAAATTGATTTAGAAAAGCCACCACCACCATTTCCTCAAAGACATCAACAATAAAAGTTGGAAATTCTTAGAGATTTTTAAGAAACTTACATTTAATATTCTATTTGTTTAAGCCTTAGAAAAAATGCCAAGCTATGTGAAGTTTAAGAAGGTTATCCTCAGAAGAAAAAAGAAGTTTGAAGATAATGAAACTATTGCAATTAGTGAAGAATGCAGTGCTATAATTCAGAAGAAGCTTTTTGAAAAGCTTAAAGATCCTGATAGCTTCACAATTCCATGTGCAATCAGAGAGAGATTTTATGAGAAAGTTTTATGTGATTTGAGTGCAAGCATCAACCTTATTCCATTATCTATATTTAAAAGACTGAGATTAGGAGAAATAATTCCGACTACTGTAACTCTGCAGTTAGCAGATTGTTCGAAAACATATTCTAATGAAGTTATAGAAGATGTTTTAGTAAAATTGGACCAATTTATCTTTCTTGTTGATTTCATTGTGCATGATATGAAAGAAGATAATGAGATACCTATTATTTTAGGGAGACCTTTCTTAGTTACAGGAAGAGCAATGAAAAATGCGTAGAAAGGGTAATTAGCTATGCTTGTCAATGATCAAACTGTTACATTTAATATTTCAAAATCAATGAAATATCCTACAAAAGGTAAAGATGATGAATATTTTAGGATGGATGTAATGAGATATCTGAGTGAACGCCATTTTAAAGCAAATTATAAAAAAAAATATGAAAGTGAAAAGTTGGAACACATGAAAGAAGAGGAAGTGCAATATTATAAAGATTTTAATGAGGAAGATTTAAATTATGTTCAAGAAAGTTTTGAAGTTTTGGACATGACAAAGAAAGATGAATCTTTTTTTCCATCAATTGAAAAATCTTCTTAACTTGAATTGAAATTACTTCCTAAACATTTTAAATATGCCTTTTTTAGGTAATTCCTCAACTTTGTCTCATATAATTTCCTAGAAATTAACTAATGAAGAAGAAGAGACTTTGCTTAAAATTTAAAGAAATATAAGAAAGCCTTTAGATGGACAATAACTTATATTAAATGAATCAGTCTTTTAATTTGTATGCACAAAATCCATATGGAAGAAAACTGTAAACCCAGAGCTGATCCTCAATGGAGAATAAATCCTATTATGAAAGAAATTGTTAAGAATGAAATTTTAAAATGGTTAGATGCTAAAATTATCTACCCTATTTTAGATAGTGCATGGGTTAGTTCTATTCACCGTGTTCCTAAAAAAGGAGGAGTAACTGTAACTGTTAATAAAAAGAATGAACTAATACCAACAAGACAAGTTACAATATGGTGAATGTGCTTTGATTAGAAAATTAAATCTTGCCAATATGAAGGATCATTTTTCACTACACTTTCTTGATCAAATGCTCGATAGGCTAGCTGGGCATAAATATGTTTTATTTCTAGATGAATATACTGATTATCACTAAATACAAATTGCTCCTGAGGATCAAGAGAAAACAACGTTTACCATTCCTTATGGTGCATTTGCTTTTAAAAATACCATTTGGTTTTAGTAATACTCCAGCTACATTTCAAAGATGTTTGATGGTATTTTTTGTGATTTAATAGAAAAAAGAATTGAAGTTTTTATGGATGATTTTTCAGTATTTGGAATTTCATTTGAATCATGGTTAGAAAATTTATCTAAAATTTTTAAATGTTGTGAAGAAACAAATTTAGTTCTTAATTTGAAAAAATGCCAATTTATGGTAGCAGGAGGAATTCTTTTGGGACATTAAATTTCAAAAAAAAGGTTTGGAATTAGACTCTACAAAAATTCAAGTGATTGCTAATTTACCTTGCCCAACAAATGTAAGGGAGATTAAGTGTTTTTTAGGACATGTTGGATTCTACAGGCGTTATATTAAAGAGTTTTTAAAAATTGCTAAGCCTCTTTGCCATTTATTGGAAAAAGCTGTAATTTTTAATTTTGATGAAGAATGCCTAAAAGCTTTTGAGTTGTTAAAAGAAAATTCATCACTGCACTAGTTATTGTTTCACCAGATTGGGAAAACCTTTTGAATTAATGTGTGATGCAAGTGATTATGATATTAGAGTTGTTTTTAGGACAAAAACATGATTAAATTTTTAAAGTGATCTAATATGCTAGTAGAACTCTTAATGAAGCTCAATTTAATATACCACAACTGAGAAAGAGTTATTAGCTATAGTATATGCTTTTGATAAATTCATATCATATTTAATTAAAGCTTAATGTGTGGTGCATACTGACCATTCTGCTATTAAATATTTAATCAGAAAGAAGAATGCAAAAACGAGACTGATAAGATGGATTCTTCTTTTACAAGAATTTAACTTTGAGATAGTAGATAAGAAGGGTGCTGATAATCAAATTGTTTTATCATCTGTCCTAGCTTGAAATTGAAAAATCTTTCTTTTCTGATGAAGAAATTAATGAGCATTTTCTTCATGAAAAAGTGTTCACTTTTAATGAGTGGCATGTTCCATGGTATGCCGACATTGTAAACTTTATTATTAGTGACATATTACCTTATGGCTTGAGATACCAACAGAGGAAGAAATTTTTATCTAAAGCTAAGACTTATTTTTGGGATGACCCATTTTTATATAAACAAGGAAATGATCTAATTATTCGAAAATGTGTGCCATTAGAAGAAACTTAAGAAATTATTCAAAAGTGTCATGATTCTGATTTTTTGGGACATTTTGGTATTGATAAAACTGCATATAAAATTCTACAGTCTGGAATTTATTAGCTTATAATTTTTAAGAATGTTAATGCTTATGTTAAAATTTGTTATCGATGTTAGCATGCAGGCAATCTAGAAGAAACGAAATGCCTCACAATGATATGTTGGAAGTTGAAATATTTGACGTTTAGGGATTAGATTTCATGGGACCATTTATACCTTTCAGAAATTTATAGATATTAATTGCAGTAGACTATGTATCTAAATGGATAGAAGCTGTTTCTTTACCTCGATGTGATGCTCGAAGTGTTGCAATTTTTAAGAAAGAACATATTTTGTAGATTTGAAATGCTAAGAGTAATCATAACTAATGTGAGAAATCATTTTAAAAATGCAATTATGGAGAAACTACTAAAGAAATATCATATCATCCATAAAATTGCTTCTTCTTATCAGACTAGTGGTTTGGTTGAATTATCCAATTGTGAAATTAATAGAATTTTAGAAAAATATGTTAATACAAACAAAAAGGATCGCTTAATTAAATTGGATTTTGCTTTGTGGGCTTATAGGATTGCATATGGAACTCCTATAGGAATGTCCCCATATAGGCTAATTTTTAGGAAAACTTGTCATTTATCAGTTAAACTTAAGCATAAAGTATATTGTTCTAATAAAGTGTTCAATTATAATTTGAAAGATGCTGGTGAGAAAAAAATTATTGCTTGAAGAGATAAGGAATGAATCATATGAAAGTATTAAGATGTATAATGAAAAGATGAAGATGTGGCATGATCGTAAGATTCTGACTAAAAATATTAAGCTAGAACAACAAATTGTGCTATATAATGCCAGGTTTAGATTATTTACTGGAAAACTTAAGTCCGGGTGGATGAGCCAATTTATTGTAATAAAAGTTTATCCTTATGAAGCTGTGGATATTAAAGATCCTAAAACTAAGAAAATATTTAAAGTGAATGGTCATCGAATTAAACATTATTTCTTAGTAGATCAACTTAAACTAGATGAAAATATGATGATGGGTCACCCAGAAGAAGTATTGGGTATGTCAGGCTGACGATGTTAAACCAAACGCTTCGTGGGAGGCAACCAATAGTTATCGGTATGCTTTGTTTTAAGTTTGTTTTGAGTGTTTGTTGTGTGGTTTGAAGAATTATGTGGTAGTATTTTGAATATATTATGTTAGTGGAGATTTGTGAGACCTTAATTGATAAATTGGATGAGTTAAAATGAGTATTTAGACATTTGGCAGACTGTGCTAAAATGAGCACTGGCGGCTAAGCGTTTAGCTGTCAGATTTATGAAAATTGTGAAAAATTGTTATTTAGAAGTCCTAATCATGGGGAAGTCGTATGGAACATTATTTTATGGTTCGTAAACCTGCGAGGATGGTTCTAAAGCATTTAAAGCCTATAAGTAAGAATCAAATTAAAAGATATTCATCCCATTTCAAATTTTCATCCTAAGTGCCTAAAAGAAAAGTTTAAGTCACAAAGATGTCTTCTTGGGAGAGTGAAATTATGAAGAAATAGGATGCAAACAAAAAAAATTTATTTGTGAGAGTGTGCAAGAGTTATATAATGGATATCTAGCCGTTAGTATTCAAGGAATAACAAAGAAGATTGCAAAAATCAAGGCTGATGTGGCGTCAATCGAAGCAAAGATATATGAAACTAACACACATTTAGCACGTATTAGATAACAATTAAAGATGAAATTTAGTCAAACTAGTCATGTTGAAGAGACGGATAAAGCGATGTTTTTAAAGAACAAATGGATAGAAGAAGATTTAGTAAGATTTTTCAACCATTGTCCGTTTTAGTAAACCTATATACCAAATTGTTCGGATGGAACTAATGGAGGTTCTAGACATGTTCCACCTAATGGAGAATGGAATTAAGTTTTTATGTCAAATTATGTTGTGAGTTACTCATGTTTGTTATTAGTGTTTAGCATTTTATGAATTTTTATGTGTCATATGTTTGTTATGTTTTATGTATTTTTTTTTGTTTTATGTTTTGTTTAATGTGTTAATGTGTGAGAAAAGAAGAGATCTTATACAAGAATCTTGGACTAAAGACTTGTGGTTTATACTTATTTATTTGTTGGATTTTTAGTAAAAGTATTTTATGTTTGTGTGAGGCTTGTATTGAAATTATTTTAATATAAAAGCGTGATTCTAGAGATGAGAAGAATATAAGGAGAAGATATACTTATTAAAACAATTTACGGTTAATTGAAAGAGCTTAAATGTGTATTTAACAAAAAAAATAAAAATTAGCAAATTCGTGGGTGAGCGTCGAGACCCTGCGCTTACGCGCCAGTGCATCGCAGCTAAGCACCGAACTTTTGCGACTAGGCACCGGTTCACGAAAGTCAGTTTTTAGGTTTTAAAAAACCATTGTCATTTGTATTCTTCCCATCGTCTTCTTCGATCGGAGTTTGCAGTTAGGGCATCTCTAATTTGCAATTTTTTATCCATTTCAAGCCAAATTTGCTAGATTTGATCTTCTTGAGGTAAGAGCACTACTCTTATGTAAAAAAATTTTATTTTCACCATGAATTTGAGGTACATTGTAGATAAATCTAAAAATTACTAGTCATGGTGAAATTTTGAGAAAAATCTTTGGAAACTACTTGGATTTAGTTGTTTAAGCCTAGAGAAGTTCAGTTTAGTGATTTTAGCTTAATTTTTGAAATTATGGTAATTTTATGAAAATTTTAGATATAACACCAAAAAGAAGTAAGGGGAGAAGTACATTTGATTCACACAAGTTTGTAAGTTCAAGAGCTCAAGATCGATACGTGCAAGCTCTGCAATCATGTAAATTGATTCAGGAGCAAGGCTTTGATAAGCCCAGTGGAGTGATAAACTATATGTTTATTAAGAATTTTGGACAGATTCTGCTGTTTTTTGGCCATAACTGTGATTTTTGTTGTACGGGAGTTTTATGCAAATCTCTTAGAATCAGAAGAGAACATTGTGATGGTTCAAGGGCAGTTGGTTTATTTTACACCCGAGGTAATAAAAGAGTTTTACCTATTATTAACTACTACATTTTGTCTTTATTCAAATTATAATCGTATGGAGGAATAATTAGATGAAATCATTTCAGCTTTGGCTGATGGAAGAGGATTATAGAAAATAACTAATGAGAGAAGAGTTAACTTACTTGCTTCAAAGTTGAATGCCTCCTCTAAGGCTTGACATTATTTTATATCATCCAAGTTGATTCCTACAAATCATTTGAGCAAGGTCATGAGAGAGAGTTCAAAATTGAATTATTGTATTCAGCAGGGGAAGGCGATAGATATCATGAAGATTTTTTATGATTGTATTTGGAGTTCTGCTAGAGCTGTTACTACTGCAGGTATGAGATTTGCTTCCCTTATACATTCTTTGTGTGAGTGAGCTAGTTTAAGATCTGAATATTGGGAAGAGGTCCTTTAGCCTCTTAAGCCTATTTCTAGTGTGAATGTGAAGACATATGCTGAGCATTCCCTTTTTGGCTGGAGATGAGGATTCTTTAAAGCTTCTGGTGCGTCTACTTCTGTTGCTTCTACATCTCGTGCTTCCACATCTCAGACATCACCAGGTCAGTTTTTTGATTCACAAGTAGAATTGTTAAATAAAATGAAAGATAATATCAATCATACTGCAGATATAGTTCATGAAATAGAAGGAAAGGTATATCATATTGGAGATTATCTTCAGAGACATAATGAGTATGAGAAGAATTATCACAGTTATATGGATAGATTGATCAGAGGAGATGATTATAGTGTTGTGTTACCTCCACATCCACACTTTACCCCATATGAGCCTACTCGTGCTTGGAATGAAGAAGATCATGATGAGGAAGAAGATGAGGATTAGGATTTATGTTTTATATGTGTTGTGAAATGTTATGTTATCTTGTATGTTTAAACTTTTTATTCTGTATGAGTTGTTAACTTTCTATTTATGTTTGGACTTTACTGATTGATGTATTAGTGGTGAGAGACTTTATTTTGTTTTCATGTTATTTGTGGATGTTGTTTGTATGTATTACGTGATGTGAATGTTTAGAGTCTTTGTGGTAGTAAATGTGTTAGTGAATCTGTAGTGTTCTTTTTTTGTTAGTGTAGAACTTATTCTTGTAACTATGAGAAAGCTTTAAAACACTACTAAAATCCACTATTTAAATTTCATGCTTAACATTTCAATTTATTACGACATATCTTAGTTGTGGATTTTTGTTTAAGTGTGTGTGTGTGTTTTTCCTTTTATTTCCTCCACTACTTTAGAAGTCTTTTGATTTTCTTTTATAAGCAAAAATTTAAAATTTGATGTAGTTGTTTTTTCCTCTGTTTTTCATTATTATACTTGCATATTTAGGATATAAAAACTCCTGCAAGCATGATACTGATATTTTTCAATTTCTACCCATGTATCTCTTTATTATGCTTAAATGTTTTATCATAACAAAAACTTTAAAGTTTAGAAGGGGGGGGGGAGGGGAGAAAAACAATTTTCAAAAACTTCAATTTTATTTTTTCTCAAATGTGCTATAAATAAAATTTGGATTTTGATTAAAAAATAATTATGTGTGTGAAGCAATATTAGGGAAGTAAAATTTTGAATATAGAAATGAGTAAAATAATTTAGTTAAAATTTTTATTAAGGATGAAATTTTAATGTTAAAATTTTCTTAGTGAAGAAATGATAAATATTTTGTAACTATCTTTAGTAGGAAAAGTTATATTTTGGAAATAATAAAAGGTTTAGACTTTCATTTTTAATATTCAAATTTCTTTTATTGAAAATAATTTTCAAAACTTTTATTATATTTTTTAAGTTAAAGATATATATCTACCTTATGCTTTAGAAAAGGAAGGGTGGAATTCAAAATTATTAAAGGCCTATCCAGATATTGTAATCCTTGCCCATATAAAAAAAAAGGAAAAAATAGAAAAAAAATGAATAGAAAAAGAAAAAGAAAAAGTGAAAAATAGTATGTGGAAAACAAAGGAAAAGCTTTAGGATTTAAGGGCCTAATCAAAAATTATTTCCACACCTGTTCTTTTAAGAGTATAAGACTTATGAAAATCTTGAAGCTTATGAAAATAATATAGTTAGTATAATTATTTTAAGTAAAGATTTTTAAGTAAAGGAAATAAAATGCCTAAGCCTTTTATTTTGCAATATCTAAAAGTATTTCTGAATAAGATAGGAGCTCATATTTTTCAATAACCTTTACTTAAGAGATTTCTAATATTTAAATTGGTCTCATTTACTAAATTTTTTCTCTAAATTAGATATTACTAAAAATTGTATACCTCTGATTTCATCTATTGAAAACCTCAAGAACTAGAGATGAAATTTTTACTTAATTATCTAATGTATGCATATTTGGGAAACTCATATACATTACCAATTATTATATCATCAGATTTAACTAAAGAATAAGAAGAAAAAAATACTACAAACAAATAAGAATCATGAAAATTCCTTTGGATGGACATTAGCTGATATTTCCAATCCTCAAAGTTGATTGAATCCTATAATGAAATAAGTTGTTAAGAAAGAAATTTTAATGTGATTGGATGCTGGGATAATTTATCCAATTTTAGATGGTTCATGGGTTAGTCCTATTCATTGTGTTCTTAAGAAAGGAGGAGCTAATGTGGTTGAAAATGAAAGGAATGAATTAATTTCAACAAGGCATGTTACTAGATGGCAAGTTTGTATTGATTATATGAAATTAAATGTCACCACTAGACAATACCATTTTTATTTACCTTTTCGGGATCAAATGTTGGATGGTTAGCAGGGCACCGTTATTTTTTCTTTTTGGATGGATATTCTGGATACCACCAAATTCCTATTGATCCTGAGGATCAGAGAAAATATCTTTTATTAGTCTTTATGGAACTTTTGCTTTTAGAAGAATGTCATTTAGATTATGTAATGCACTTGCAATTTTTTAAAGATGTATGGTATCAATTTGTTGTGATTTGATTGAAAGAGGAATTAAAATTTTTATGGATGTTTTTTCAGCCTTTGGGACTTCCTTCAATTTATGTTTAAATCATTTAGCCAGAGTTCTAAAATGCTATGAAGAAACAAACATTGTTCTCAACTGGAAAAATGTCAATTTTTGGTTGCAGGAGGAATAGTGTAAGGGCATAAAATTTCTGAAAAAGGCATAGAAGTTAATCTAGCAAAAATTCAAGTTATTGCCGAATTTCCACCTACTACGAGTGTGAAGGGAATAAGAAGTTTTCTAGGACATGCTAGTTTCTACAGACATTATATTAAATATTTTTTAAAAATTTCCAATCTTTTAAGTCAACTTTTAGAAAAAGATGACAACTTTGATCTTAATGATGAATGCCTACATGTCTTCAACTTATTAAATGAGCGTCGGCATATTTTAAGGTTAAGTGTTGTATTTTTGAAAAGAGGTCCCCTACAGAAATTGTCGGCGAATTTTTAATTTAATTTAAGTAAATAATTTGAAAAGTAGTATTTGATTTTGAAAATAATTTTAAATTTGAAAATTTTAAGATATGAAATCAAACTGATCTCACATCCCAAATAGTTTATATAAACGAGCACCGCACCACAATGTGTATATCTATCCCGGAGAGTAGACACACTACTTGATGATGGGGATCAGTAAAATAAACTAGAAGATTTGTGACATCCGTTTGGTCTACGAACCAATTTTATAAGCTGACAAGTTCCCCTGCTTAATATGAAAGCATTAAACAGAGTTTATATTACCTGGTTCTTAAAATTCTCTATAAGGGCAAGCCCCTATAGTTAATTACATCTTATGTGACAAGAATCACCTAAGAAAACTCTCGATAATAATCAGTAGTTTTTCTCTCAAGAATTTCAAAGTTTAAGTTTTCAAGGGATTGAATTTTGGAATTTCAATAGAGAATAGATCAAATTTGGAACATTTTTATTTTGGGAATTCAAAGGAAGAAAGGTAGGAGAAATCACAGATTTGAAGCGAACTTCGGTAATTTCCCGACTATCCTATTATTTGGTTTGAATTTAGGAAGACCCTAATATTCATTTAATGTTTTGATCTTGCCAATTTTTAATTAATTAGGACTTATATTCGTATGATGTGATCACACAAATAGCCTCGAAGATGTGAGGGTCTATGTCGTATCGGACGACTACCTCGGAATCCTAAGACCGGTTAGGACTTAATTTGGAATGCAAATGCCTAACAAAAGGTTGAGGATTTATGTTGCACTAGGCAAACTACCTCGAAGTCCTATGGTTTGGTTATTTAATTCTAAGAAAGTTTTTGTCGAAGTAGACTCAGGTTTTGCTGATGACGATGGCCGTGCTGCCCACCATGCTCCGAGCTCCTTATTGTTGCAGAGGGTTTAGTTATAGAAGGTGAAAATCAAGTGATGAGAAAAGTGTTCTGGTTTAGAGAAGGTCTTAATTTCCAAGTGTTTTTTATGTTTTAATTAAAACAAATCTTAAAGTTGATTATAACAACACCGGTTAAGATCCCATGGTTCCATCCTTCTGGCATCGTTATTTTTATCGGATTCACTTAGTCCAGATGAATTCGCTAAACTCAACTAAATGAGTTCCACACTTTCATTTGGACCGTGGGAAATCCCGTTAGCAACACGTAGGTTACATCATCCGAGGTATTCCCGATCATCCAACAAGATGTTTTAATTTAGTTGTAGTTGTAGTTTTGTTTTGTTGGTGATTAAATTTTGAGTTGTTTTATATTTTGAAATGTTGTAGCGGTGAATTTTATCTTGTAATGATTTTTAATTTAGTTTTGGTTTCAGTTTTAGGGACTATCCTAAAGGTTTTAGTTTTCATGCAACAGTTGCTTATCATGCTGGAAAAGTAAAGTACATTTGCAATAAAGTAAATTGCAATAAAATAAATGCGTACCTGGAGGGTCTTCTCGTCATCCCAAGCTGCACTTAAAACACATGTTAAAGCATTTAAATGTTTCATCAAGTACCTAGGTAAAGCTAAGGGAAAGGTTTTGGTTATCTACCAAAGTCCTAATCCTATAGCTAGTCATCTCCTATGACGTCTAGGTTCTTGTGTTTTAGTTTAAGGACGATTTTCTTCATCAAAGAACAATTAAGTTCAATTGTTCTTATAAATATCCTATCATATTGAGGAAGTGTTTAAGACGAGTCTTAAACATCTTTTCAATACTTCTAGGATTATTTTAAGTCCAAGAGAATTTAATTATACAAGTGAATTAATCTTCTAGGAGTTTAAATTTTGTTATCTTGCTCATTGAATTAGTTCGTTTGAATATCCTATAAGTGAAGTAACACTTCACTTAATACTCCGTTTAGGAGTTATGACAACAAGAGCTTTTGAGGGCAAATTGATGTTTAAGTGATTTGTGATTTAATTTAATTTTAATTAATGGGTTTAAGTTTGGAATAGTGTTCAAGTTGTTTTAGATTTATTTTGAATTCTTTACGTCTTAGGTGATGTTATATTTAATTTAATTTAATTTAATTTAATTTTAATTTAATTTAATTTGGTTTAGTTTTAATTTTAATTTAATTTTATTTTTTAATTTTATTTTAATTTTATTTTAACTTGATTTTATTTAATTTAATTTAACTTAATATGTTTTAATTTAATTTAATATGTTTTAATTTAATTTAATTTAATTTAAATTTTAATTTTAATTTAATATTTTATTTTTTACGTTTTAAAGATGATTTAATTTAATTGTTAAAGTATTAATTTAATTGAAATTTTGGAAGGATTTAATTTAATGATTAAGTCTTTTAGCATTTTAAATCTTGAGTTTGGATTATCATTTTAATTAGGAATTAAATATTATTGAGGTGATTAATTTAGGGATTTTTAAATTAAAGAATAAATCTCTTCCTAATAATACCCCTATTTTAATAATTCCAATTTTTCATTATTCTTCCAAATTTAATTAATTATTTAATTAAGGTATATTTTAATTATTTTCAAATTGTTTGGTAGGTTTCCACCCTTTAATTACCTAAGTTTCAAACATCCAAAATCAACTTAGTATCAAATATTTTACCAACCCCTTTTAATTAAACCTAAAATTTTTAATTATAGGTTAAAAATTTTAATTACCATTTTGCCCTTTAAACTTACTAATTCCATAACTCACTAAATTAAGATCAAATGAATTTAAAATTTTTATGTGACTTCACTCACATATCAATCAAGACATTAGAGGAGAAAAATGTGATTTTTTCTGTATTTAATTTATTTATGTAATTATTTTTGGTGGAAAATAGGGATTTTCAAGGTAAATTCAATAACATGACCAAGGGAAAGTTTCTGTCCTTAAGAAAATTATGGGACATTCCTAATGACCAGAGGACCACTTGGACCAATTTTGGTGATTTTTTGAATTATATTTTTTTTATTATAATTATTTTGAGTTTTGGAGTATTAATTAATTCAAAAATAAAATAAAGATTAAAAAATGAATTTTATATTTTTCAAAAATCTCTCTGATATCAAGGAAACCAGAGAACCAATTTTTATAATTTTCTGATTTTTCTTTGATTTATTAGAATTATTTTAGTGGGAATGCTTAGAAAATACATTTTTTAATTTTAAAATTACCTTAGGGCTTTAAAACTTAATATCTCATCATAGAGACTTAAGAAAATATGGGGTTTGTTCCTAAGTGATTAAAATTCAAAATATGACATTTCTGTTGAATTTTATTATTTTTGTGATTTTTATTATTTTTAATTATTAAAAATATTAAAATAATGCAAAAAATCAACTTTTTTAGAAAATTGCAATTTTAATTTTCTTAAATTCCCCTGATATCAAAGAGGCTCCAAAACCAATTTGGTGAATTTTTGAAAAGTATTTTAAAAGTTATGAATTTTTAAAGTTTAAGTTTGGCTAAATGACTTAATCAACCCATTTGATAGGGCTAACCAAGTCCAATTGACTTCAAACTTTTATGGTGGCTTTCCCTGATCGTTAAGGTCAGTGAAGAATTAATTTCAAGTCAATTTGATGTATGATTAGCTCTAATTAATTAAAGCTCCATTTTGGGTGTTTAAGCCAATTAGGGTTATTTCAAGTGAGTTAACTCCAAACCTATTTTTCCTAGGGTCCTCTGGTCATAAGAAACATCATCAAATTTTTCTAGAATTTATTTCTTAACATGCTAATTATTGGAATTAAAATACTCAAAACAGCAACATAAATTTGAAAAATCAATAACTTCTCATAGAGATGGCCTCTGACCTTGGAAAATTCAGAGAATGTTCCCAAGTTCAGAGGCTACAAAAGCCCTATGGTCTCATGCCATGGTGAATTTCCTATATGCATGTAGAATTAAAATAATACAGAGAGTAAATAAATTATTAAAAATAAATACTTAATGAAATTACATGATTTCTTTTCCACATTATTCTCCTCTGTTCACTGAGCAAGAGGGTATTTTTATTTTATTTTTATGATTTCTCTACACAAATTTATGAATTTTTGAAGTTTAGGGAATTAAATAAATCAAAGAAATACCCTAATTTTCTATTTAAAACGGCGGCGCTGACTCATCCTAGGCATCTTCGAAACGCCGCGTGTCACGCTGCCATTCAACGCCGCCACTTGAGTCAGCAGCCTGGGTCCCGCATTCCGCGTATCATCTGTCGATCTGACCCGATCTGAGCCGTCCGTTTGCACGTGTATTGAATGGACGGTATCCGTTCATCGTCCTCAGCTGTTCTCACCCGAGAGCCGTCCATAATAAAACCCTAAGAACTCACTCATTTCTCAATAGATTTTCGTGTTCTTGTGCTCTATGGATTCGTCTTGAAGAGAAGAACACATCTATACGGTGATCATGGATTGAAATTAAAGCATTTGAAATAAACAATCTCCAGAGGCTCAGGATAAAGAGTTAGCTCATACCTTAGTTCAGAGAAGTGTGGGTTCGATCTGAGAGTTGTGTCACCTTCGATTGGGTCCAAGTAAGCTCCAGATGAAGTCCTCGGCTCGGTGAATTGTCCGAGTATGATTTTGACCAAGCCCGATTTCAACCTTTGGAGTCTGGAACAGATGGGTGGCCTAGAGAGGGGGCTTTCACTGGGGAACTCCTTCTCTTGGTCTTGTGCAGGTGTGGGTGAGTTTAATTTGACTTTGGTGGAGGATTTGGGAGTGTCCTGTGCTGGCCTGAGAATTGAGCTTCAAAATTGAGCTCAATTAGTGGGGATTAGGGCAAGAGAACAGTGGGGATCAAATGCTCTAGGTGTGGGGGAGAGTCTGGAGTGATTTTGGCAGAGTTTCCTTAAGGTTGGTTCAGCACCTCCTCATGGCCGAGAGGGGTGAGGTTTAAATAGGAGAGGCTGGAGGGCCTCCCAGGGGGAGTTAGGGACTGGGATCAGCTGCTCTTGGCAAGGGAAGAACAGCTGCAATGGCCACTGGGCATGGGGCAACTCAGCAAGGGAGAATTTCAATGTTTGGCTCCTTCCAATGTGTCGGCCATGGCGTTTTCCAGCGACCCAGGTGGCTGGCAGGCAGGCATGAGTCACCATCTTGACCAGGGAGGTCAGGGCTTGGCAATGGTGGAGTCAGTTGGGTTTGGACATGTGTAAAGGAGTTGGATCAAAATGGCTTGGGGGCATGGCTATTTTTGCTCTAAATGGGTCAACCCATCCTTTTGGGCTAGGTGCACCACCCAAGGCTTGGTTTAGGCTGAAGAGAAAGTGATTTGGATCAGCTTGATTAGTGGGGTCAAGTCACAATCCAAGTACAATTAGGATTAAACATGGTTTAGGGGAGACATGGACATGGTTAATTTCCTTAAGGGAATGTGGAAAGGATCTCCTCCTTTTTCCCAATGTGGTAAGGTCACATGTGAACAACTCACATGGCTTGCATGTGGCTTAAGAGTGGCTTCATGGCTTATATATGGCTTGGGAAAAGTGGGCTTGGTTTCATGAAAGTGGGTTTAAGGAATTTTGGTATTTTAGTGGACAAATTTCATGAAGCTTGATTTGGAGCTATTTGGTTATTGATTTTGGAATTTAGGAAATGTTTTAAATTATAGGTATGATGAGAGAAATTTCATGTGGGCTTTTGGAATAAGTTTTGGGCTTTTAGATTTGTTTTGGGTGGGTTTTTTGGAAGGTTTAAGAAAGTGGGCTTTTTTTAAGCTTGGAAATAAATTGGTGGATGGGAAATTTTGTAAAAGTTTGGGCCAAATAATTGTTGGGTTTGGTTTAGGGATGTGTCATGAGTAATTTGAAACAAATTTGAGGTGGTTTGGGTTTGAATTGGGTTGAATTTGGGCTTTTTGGTAAAGTGGCCAATGGTAGGCCAAATTAGGTTAACTTGGGCTAATGTTGGGCTAATGTTGAAATTGGTGTAAAATTAATGTTGAGAAATTTTTGAAGGGCTATTTCAAAGAGGTTTCAACTTTGGTTGGGTTTGGATTTTGGGGTTTGGGCCTATTTGGGTCAGGTTTAGGTGTAGGCCCATGTAAGGAGTTTTGGCTTTGGGTTGAATTTGAGTTGTTTTAGGGTTCAGATTTTGGGCAAATCATGTTAGTGTTTTGTTTGTAGGGATGTTAGGGAAGGTTTAGAAAAGATTTGGGGTTAATTGGGGTTGAATTGGGTTAGTTTGGGCTAAGTTTGGGTCATGGGTCCAAATTGGGCTTTAAGTTCAAAAGTGAAATTGGATTCAAATGCCAATCAAATTGGGATTGGATTTGGTCTAGATTGGTGTTGGGGATATTGAATTGAAGTTTAGAATTGAATTGGACTAGAATTTGGGTCAATTGGGTAGGTTTGGTTTGACATTGGGTTCACTTTGGGTTAAAATGGGTCAAATTAGGGATTTTGACAAAAGTGGGGTAAATTGATAAAATTGGCCCATGGTATAGTTAAACAAAATGAAATTAGGAATATTTGAGATTTTCTGGAATTTTTCTGGGAATTTTTGTGATTTTTTGGATTTTTGGGTCAAGAGGGGCATTTTGGTAATTTGGAGGGTATTGGGGGTCAAAAATTGAAAAAATTTAGAAAACTGAAGATTGGGAAAATGTAAGTGGAATGAAATCATTTTGGTTGAGCCATGAAGCCATATCAAGCCCAGGTGAACCATGAAGGGACTCATTTGAAGCATTCACTATATTGTTACTAACCCTCTTAGCCAAGGGCTTAGGGGTTAAGGACCATCCATGTGAATCACCTTCATGAGTCAGGAGGTCAAGTTGGGTAGGGGTGTGGTTTTAGGAGGTGTGTGAAAGTGTAGTGTATAAGTGTAGTGTGTGTGTAAGTCAGCCCTCACCGACCAGGCCACCGAGGGCAGTCCTAAGGCCAAAAAGTCCTATAGGAACTCATCCTTTAAACTTCCACCTTTGATCTCAACCCTTTAGGTGATTACGGGTCTACAATCAAGTTTGTGGAGTTTGGAGGGAGTTAAGAAGTGGTTTGAATTTCTAAGTGTTGGGTCCCAATTCTAATCCTTTAGGATAGTCAAAGGAAAAGCCTAAGGCTAGATCCTAAGTACTAAAAAAAAGGAAGAGAAGATCTCATCAAAAATGAGGTCAACAAATGGACCCCCAATAGGTGTGGTCAGCTGACGGAGCACATCGCGCGTATTGGTGTTGACCGAAGCGATCAACAAAACCAACACAGAAGTCCAAGTGACAAACTTGGGACAGAGTAGAAGAGTTTCCGCTGGGGAGTGTCAAGTATATCTCTGAGACTGGAGATTCCTGAACTCTCGCTGGGGAAAGGAAAAGGAGGTGAATTCCAAATCACAAGATCTGGGGAATTTCGATTTAGATTTCATTTTATTTCAGTTTAAGTTTTGATGTGTGATCTCAAATTTTAGTTTGAGTTTCAATTTAGATTGAAGTTTTGTTAAAATTAATTTGAAGGGATTTGAACTTGAAATGAAAATTAGAATTTTGTGGTTTTAGATATAACATCTTCAACCTCAAAGAAAATTGAATTGATTAGATTGAACCATTACAATGAGGAAAGAACTCAAAGCAATGCGGTATTGGATGTAAAATCCTTAACCTCAACAGCTTGATTTGGTGTGCTTCATTGCAATAGGGAGAGAACCTAAAGCAATGCGGTATTGGATGTAAAATCGTTAACCTCAAAAGTTTGATTTTAACATATTTCATTGCGATAGGGAAAGAACCTAAAGCAATGCAGTATCAGATATAAAATCCTCAACTCCAAGAATTTGATTTTGATGTATTTCATTGCGATAGGGAAAGAACCTAAAGCAATGCAGTATCAGATGTAAAATCCTCAACTCCAAGAATTTGATTTTGATGTATTTCATTGCGATAGGGAAAGAACCTAAAGCAATGCAGTATCGGATGTAAAATACTCAACCCCAAAAGTTTGATTTTGATGTATTTCATTGCGATAGGGAAAGAACCTAAAGCAATGCAGCATCGGATGTAAAATCCTCAACCCCAAGAATTTGATTTTGATGTATTTCATTGCGATAGGGAAAGAACCTAAAGCAATGCAGTATCGGATGTAAAATCCTCAACCCCAAAAGTTTGATTTTGATGTATTTCATTGTGATAGGGAAAGAACCTAAAGCAATGCAGTATCGAATATAAAATCCTCAACCCCAAGAATTTGATTTTGATGTATTTCTTTGCGATATGGAAAAAATCTAAAGCAATGCAGTATCGGATGTAAAATCCTCAACCCGAAAAGTTTGATTTTGATGTATTTCATTGCGATAGGGAAAGAACATAAAGCAATGCATTATCGGATGTAAAATCCTCAACCCCAAAAGTTTGATTTTGATGTATTTCATTGCGATAGGGAAAGAACCTAAAGCAATGCAGTATCGGATGTAAAATCCTCAACCCCAAAAGTTTGATTTTGATGTATTTCATTGCGATAGGGAAAGAACCTAAAGAATGTAGTATCAGATGTAAAATCCTCAACCCCAAAAGTTTGATTTTAATGTATTTCATTGCGATAGAGAAAGAACCTAAAGCAATGCAGTATCAGATGCAAAATCTTCAACCCCAAAAGTTTGATTTTGATGTAATTGATTTTGCAAAGATTTGTAGTGTTGATTTGAAAAGTGTGGAATTTTGTTGTTTTGAGAATTTCATGAAAGTTGTAAAAGATTTTTGTGGAAAGAAACAGATTAGGAGGGAATATGTAGATGCTACTTATCCCATTCAAAAGAGTTGATCAAAAGTTGCTGGTTTGGATTGGATACAATTCCTTGCCATCAGATCTGAATCGAAAACCTCGTGGCTCCTTGTCCATGGAATCGACCGCTTCCATCCCAGACAAGGGAGAGAGAAGAACGGATTGGATTTCAGATTTGGAATGTTGAGTTTGAATTTGATTGAGATATGATTTGAGATCTGGAAGGTTGAATTTGAATGAGATTTGATTTAAAATTTGTGTTCATTTTGTTTGTCCTTTAACGATTCAAATTTATTTTATCGTTCATTTAATGTTCTTGTGAATTTGGTGTTCATCATCATTTTTTTTAGATTTTTAAGGAAAGTTTTCTTTTATTCTTTTTGTTTCTTTTCTATTCTTTGTTCGAAGTTCATTTAACTTTAATGGCGTTTCCCAGTCAATTTGCACAAAAGAGGTGAAGACCAAAATGTGACATGGTCACTTTCATTCCAATCATGTTAAAGATACATCATACAACTCGATCTGGAATACATCTCATACAATCCATGTAGACTCAAAAAGGACAATGTATGATCTTTGTCGATCCATCCAAAAAAGCATCTGTTAAAAAATCCATGTCTGAATAGTGAGGTACATGGTCAATAATATCACCTTCCAAGCCATCCTTGGCAAGGATGTCGTATGGATGTACGTTGGAGGTGTGATATTTTCCATGTAACTCACGACTCGTAAGGCCGGAGCCTCTCTAGCTCGGGTCCGGTCGGAAGTGGTAAGGTGCTTTCTCGTCATCCATCCTTCGAAAGTAACCGAGATCCACTTCATTGGTACTCCCGGTATGCAATGTTTAGCGACATCCGCTCCGTTGCCCTTTAGTATCATGACGGAACCTACCGGTAATGGTATCTTTATCGGACCTCGGAACTCACCCGGGCTGCTATCCGGAGGTCGGATCCGAACATGATATTACACTCGTTTAGAAAAGAAACTGTGCGAAAGGTTTGACAAAGTCGTGGTGATCTATGTGCGGGGGTATGCAATCACCCTTCTTGTAAATGTTAATGATGCAACTGTTGGGTATGCAATCTGCTGGCAGTACCCTCCACGTTATCATTCTCTTTACCATCCTTTTGATGACTAATGGCATTGGATCTACCTTGCCATGACGGAGTATCCCCGGTGGGTTTCCCTTCCTGTCTTCTGTGAAGTTGTAGCAGCATCCACATTGTATTGTAATTCTCCCTTTCCCTGGCATCCATCTCCGGGGTTCCGAGTAAGTGTTTTCTCTTAGGCGGCCTGCTCGACCCATTCTTTTCAAATCCCGGATGCAGTACACAATTTGTTTTTGTTTGTATTCTGAGAACACTTCTGTATATAGCTCGAGGCCTTCTAGTATATTGATCCTCCTGCCTCTGATTCTCTCGAAGTATTCAAAAGTTTGCTTCTCGACATTCTGCATTATTTCTAGCTCGTATTCTGGAATAATCTGCAAATGGCGAGGCCTGGTGATGTACTGTGGGATATATGGCTCAATCCCTTCACATTCTCCTGCATACCTCGGCTCCTCGGGGATGGTCTCCGTCGGGACACCCTCCGGGGTTTCTTCTGCAACAAGGTCACGCATTACTGGTGGCTTTATCTGGTGGCGTGGTAGCCTTTCTTCTTCTAATCTTCTTGAGATTTCCCTGGTCTTTTCTGTTATCCTCGGAGCTGGCCTTCTTTCTTTAGGTTTCTGGTGAACCGGTATCCTTGAAGTATATGCACTGGTAGTAGCGACTGCCTCGTCGCGCCGGTCCGTCGCTAGTTTAGTTAACATCTTGTGGATACGACGATTTTTATTTCTTCGCCGAGTTGCGGTGAGAGTAGCTCTTCGTACTTCCCGAATCTCCGCGGGCGCGGCATTGACAAGCTCGTCCTCTCGCCGTAGCGACTACGTACTTGATTCTCTTGTCCTCCTCGGTGTTTGCTTTCCTTTTCTTGCTTCGTCGGGTTGGTGGCTTGGGCCCCCCACTTTCATTATCGTCCGACCGGCGGTTCCTCTCCGTCAACCGGGACCCAGCTCACCTTCCCCGTATTGCGGGCCCGCCGGTGCGAAGTCCGAGTCGATCTCTATTATCGCTCCATCTTTCACCCTCTTTTCGTCGAGTGCAAGGCTTACGCCATTTCTAAAGTTCAGGACCAACCGCCCGTTCGACATTTCCCTGCAAAAAAACAAGAAAAAGGATCAGAGGCTGTACTAAGAACAAGAACATTAAAAAAATGTTTATTAGAGACAGAGTTTTCTTTTTTTTTTATTCCTTTTGTATTTTTAAATTCAACAGGAATGAAGTGGGAAAAGATTGGAAAAAGATTTTGATTTGGAAGAGAGAATAAGGAAAACTTTACTATCATGATTCTATTTATTTTAGTACATTTTTTTTTGTTATTTTGTTTTGTTTTATTATTTTTGGGTTCGGACCCAGTCAAAATTAATTACTTCACCCGTGCTTCTAGGGATGAAGAATTCATTCCTTCGAAACATCAGGTAGCGTAATACTTCTTCAAGTATTGTCCGTTGATCGGAAGCATATGTCGTTCTCCTTGGCAATTCACTAGTTGGTAGGAGCCTCTTGAGTAGACTGCCTCAACCACAAACGGCCCTTCCCAAGTGGGTTCAAATTTTCCTCCTATCTTGCGGTGTGCAAGGATATGTCTCTTGAGAACGAGAACTAAGTCACCAACTTTGAAGGTTCTTGGGCGAACTAGTCTGTCATGGGCTTGAACCATCTTAGCTTGGTATAGTTCTAAATTCTGCTGTGCTGCAAGTCTTTTTCCTTCCAGGCTTTCCAATTCCTTTAGTCGTAATTTGGCATTATCTTCTCTCGTGATTTTCTTTGCAACTGCAATTCTGAGTGAAGGAAGCTGGACCTCTAAGGGTAACACTGCCTTGGATCCATACACCAGAGCGTAAGGCGTAACTTGAGTAGGAGTTCTGAAGGTTGTCCGGTAGGCCCATAAGGCTTATAATAACTTCTCGTGCCAATTTCTCTTATTTTTCTTTAAAATTTGAACGAGAGTTTTATTAAAAGCCTCAGCCAGGCCGTTTGCTCTTAGATAGTAAATTGTTGAATACCGCCAGTCGATTCCGTGTCTCCTGACAAATTTATTGATTTACGTGCTTCTGAATGCTGATCCATTATCTGAGATGATCATGCGCGGTACTCCAAAATGGTAGACAACTTGATTCTTGAAAAACTGTAGCACATGGTGTGTTTTCACTTCTCTGAGTGGAACTACCTCTGCCCACTTGGAAAAGTAATCTGTAGCTGCAAGAATAAAGCGATATCCTTTTGAAGATGGTGGTTCTATTGGACCCACTATATCTGTGCCCCAACATTCAAATGGCCACGACGCAATTGTTGGATGTAACACATTTGGAGGTTGGTGTAGAACCACTCCGTGCACTTGGCATTGGTGACAACTCTTGGTGATTTTCATGCAGTCGGTCATCATCGAGGGCCAGTAGTACCTTAGTCTTTTAATTTTCATTTTCATCTTTGGACCCGACTGGTGAGCGCCACAGAGTCCTGAATGCACCTCTTTAACAATTTCACGGGCTTCGGACCCGCTTAGGCAGCTTAGCCACAGTTGATCGAAAGACCTTCTGTATAACGTGTTGTTTATTAATGCGTAGGACAGAGTTCTTTTCTTGATCTGATGGGCTAACGACCTATCGTCCGGTAGTTTTCCCGTTTGCGTGTAGTCATTAATGGCCGTCGCCAATCTTCGTGTTTTCTCGTCACTGTTGCAATTTATTCTTCTTCTTTTTCTGATTTGTGTATTGTGTCTATGTCGAGCTGTGATAGGACCTGACGTCCATGAACTGACACTTCCACTGATTCATCTTGCAAGCGGGCAAATTCTTTTGCGAGGCGGGCTAACGCATCTGCTAAAGTGTTTTCTTTTCTGGGAATTTTGTAGATCATCACATTCGGAATCTGTTCCAACAACTGTATGGCATACTAGAAGTATTGCTCGAGTCTTGGTTTTAAAATTTTGTACTGTCCGGCGATCTGTTGAATGATTAACTGCGAATCCCCGTAGATGTTGATGTTTGTTATCTCCATTTGAATAGTTAATTCCAGTCCAGTTACGAGAGCTTCGTATTCCGCTTCGTTGTTTGTACACGTCTCTGTTAAGTGGTAGGAGTATCTTAACATCCCCCGCTCCGGTGTTATAAAGATTAGTCTGATTCCTGCCTTACCGGGCACTATCACTTGTGATTCTTCATCTTTGTGTCGTCGAAGATGCTCCGTCGAAATGTAACTCCCAATGTCGATCATCAGGGTCTTCTAAGCTCAATATTTGTTCATCTGGCAAGTCGTCATTGAGAGGAGATTCTTCCAGCAAAGGGAGTGCTGCGAGGAAGTCTGCTAGGACTTGTCCCTTTACGGCACGAAGAGGCACGAAAGTTATATCGAATTGCAATAATATCATTGACCACCTGACAAGTCTGCCAGAAAGCGTTGGACGGGTCATCAAGTATTGCAATGGATTAAATTTCGAGATCAGGTTGACCTTATGAGAAAGCATGTTGTGCCTGAGTTTTTGAGCGGCGAAGATCAGGGCCAAACAGTGCTTTTCAATTGTGGGATACTTTACTTCTGTCGGAAGTAAACGAAGGCTTAGGTAGTAAAGAGCATTTTCTTTACCCTCATCATTCACCTGGGCTAACAGGGCTCCGAGAGAGTCGTCTAAAGCCGCGGTATAAAGTATCAATGGTCTACCTAAGACTAAGGCTGCTAAGACAGGAGGTGTCATTAAATATTGTTTAATGTCCTCGAAGGCCTTCTGGCATTTCTCTTCCCAAATAAATTTGGCGTCCTTTTTAACTAATGCCGAGAAAGGCTGACACCTACTCGACAAGTTTGAGATAAAGCGTCGAAGATATGCCAACTTCCCTTGAAAAGATCGTAGTTATTTTAAGGTTCTGGGAGGTGGCATTTCTAAGATAGCTTTAATCTTTTCCAGGTCGATTTCAATTCCACGATGTCGGACAATGAATCCTAAGAATTTCTCGAAGGTGACGCCGAAGGCGCATTTTAAGGGATTCATTTTAAGGTTAAATTGCCTTAATCGTTCGAAAACAATTCTCAAATCATACAGGTGGTTTTCCTTAACTTTACTTTTGATGACCACATCATCCACGTAGCATTCGACTTGATTGTGGATGAGATCATCAAAAATTCTTGTCATCGCTCTCCGGTAGGTTGCTCCTGCGTTCTTCGATCCGAATGGCATCACCGTGTAGTAATATACTCCGATAGGCGTTCTGAATGCTGTAAGTTTTTCATCTTCTGAAGCCATTTTTATCTGGTTGTATCCTGAAGATCCATCCATGAATGAGAATATTTCATGTGTTGAAGCAATGTCGATCATTAATTCTGGGATCGGTAGAGGGAATTCATCTTTTGGACATGCCTTGTTTAAATCTCTGAAATCCACATAAATTCTGATCTGACCATTCTTCTTCCTGACCGGTACCACATTGGCTAACCAAGTCGGGTATTGTTCTTCACGGACAAATTTAGCATCTATTAGCTTTTTAACTTCAGCTATGACTTGTTGTTCGATTTCTAGACGCATTGTCCTGGGACCTTGTCTGACTGGAACAGAAGTAGGATCCACTCCTAGCTTATGGACTACAACCTCTGGAGCTAATCCTGGCATCTCATCGTAGCTCCAAGCAAAACAGTCTTTGAATTCCATTAATAACTTGATTATTTCTTCGTAGTCTTCTTTATTGAGTAAGGAGCTAACAAAGGTAGGTCTAGGCTCTTTGCTAGTACCTAAGTTAACTTCCGTTAACTCATCTATTGTGGATTTGATCTCTTCTTCGAACTCTAGTGGAGTGTTTCCAATTTGTAAATCTTCAAGTTCTTCTGTAGCTTCCATGCAGTTTTCATTAGACTCACAAGTGACAACCTAGTAAAATTCAGTATCGTCAACTGATCCTACTGTGCCGAATCCGAGACCATGCCTTGAATTGGGTGGACGACCGGAGTTATTCCATAATTTTTCAAAATGTTGTGATTGGCTTTTCGTCCATTGTCGAGGTATGACACCACGTTGAATTAAATTTTGAACACAGGGAGAGTACCACTCAACAGGTAATTCCATTAATTCTGATGAAGTAGCATCTTCAAATTGTACATCGTTTTCAGTATTGGAAGAAGAAGTGCCACGGTAAAATTTGATTGGATTTGCACCGCCACTACGTACTTCTTTGACCACCATACCCTCGATCTTAATAGAATGGATCGGGGTCAGGGTCATAGTGTGTACATAGTGGTTAATCTTCTCGTACATCGATTTATATTTCTCGTTCTTTTCATCTTTGAGAGAAATCCTGAATTGCAGTTTCTTCCGGTTTATTGTAGCTGCTTCTTTCTTGACTTCCTCTTCTTCCTCAGAGCTGTTTTTCCAATCAACGTTGATCATTGGCTTTTTTTGTCCAACTGTCCCAGTGTCTCTTCCACGACCTCGTCCCCGGCCTCGACCTCGGATACGAGTTTTGGAGAGACCTTCACCATCTCGCTGTAAGGGAGTGGTGAGTGACTGTTGGACTAGAACTTCAGGTTCTTCGTCATACCGAACTTCCTTTGCTTCATTCGTTATGGTATCTCTGGAGAAGATTGTTTTCTTCGGAGGTGTGTAACAAGCTGCATCTTCATGGATTCCAATTTCATGTATGGAGAATGGTTGTAAGTCACCTTTGATGCACTGTTCCCCTCCATTGTAGTATTTGATGCACTGATGTAGAGATGATGGTACCATCCGGTTTTCACGTATCCATGGTCGGCCCAGTAGAGCGTTGAATGACGTTTCTGAATCAATTATGTGAAATTTCGCGGTTGTCTTTGCTAAGTCACCGGTCTTCATTAGCAGTGTTATTAATCCGAGGGCTCTTTCTCCTTTCTGGTTGAATCCTCTTAATAACATTTTGTCCGCTTCGAGCTCGCGAGCATCAATTTCCAAGTATGCTAGCGTTCAAAGATTCATTATATTGATAGATGCTCCTGGATCCACCAATACTCTGGAGAGTGTAAACTTCCCAATTGTAAATGAAATGTACAACGGTCGGTTGTGGTCTGCTGTCCCAAGTAGTAGGTCATTGTCCGTGAAGGTAACACCTCACTGTTCCTTTAATGAGCAAACCTTGTCTAAGGAATCTCTGGTCATTTGAGCTAAGAAAAATTCTGGATCAAGTAAGGCCTTGATCAGAGCTTCTCTCATCTCCTTTGATAATATGAGAGCATCGTATATGCTCAGTTTGGCTGGTAGTTTCCTAAGATGGGCTAGCACGTTGTAATCCACTTTATTTCCATGTGTCTCGATTTCTTCCCGAATGGGTATTTCTTCTCGCCGAGGTTGGTTCTTCCCGAACAACCACCGCTTTCCTTTGTCCTTTGGACCCATTCTCGGAGGTAGAACTCTTCCACTTCTTAAATTGACTTCTGTGATTTCTTCTGAATCTAGTATTGGGTTTGCTGGTGTCTTCTTCTAAATCGGAATGACAGGTTCTTCTGGATTAGCTTCGGAATCTGAAGGCTCTAACTCTATTGTGACTGGAGCTCCTCGAAACTCGCAAATAGATTCGTTGCTTGTTGAACTCTCGTAGCCTCCTTGGTGGATGTCTTCTTTGTCATTGTGATAGTCGAGATTGTGTATGATTTAAGAATTGTTATTTGTATCGGAATCGATGTCCGGATTAGGTTGGTTGTCACTAGTTACGTAATCGTTAGAAACTGTCAAAAAGTAGCCAACGCCATAACCCTTATCATTATAAGATCCCACCGGAGTGAGCAAATAATCATACAGAGTCAGAGGTTCGAGGGATTTCTCCCCCGAATCGGAAACAACCATCCTAGGATAGGCAGCCCCTAGTCTAGCCTCAGGAGCCTCGGTCTTCTCTTCTTCATCAATTTTCTTCTTTTCTTCAATTGTCTCTTGTTGAGGTGGTTCTTTTATCGTAAGTGATGGTGCCGACTTGACAGGATTTGAACTCTGAATTGAAGCTCGCACCGAAGCGGTTTGGATGCTATCCAAAATCTTCTTCGAAGTCTTTGTCCAAGCGGTAGTCCATCCATCATCAGTCACATAGGGATCTATCGGAACAATGAAATCCGTTGAGATAACATTGACGGAACCTCCTTTCTGGGGTTCCTTCATGTATTCCTTCGGGATCGTTGTGTTCCTTTTTCGAAGATTGTCGTTGAGCCAACTTTTGAAGGTAATACAATCTTCTATCTTGTGTTCAAGCATCCGGTGGTAAGGGCAAAAGTTGGGATCACCTTTCTTGTAGACTTCTTCTGGTTTCTTAGGCTCCGCGATTGGAAATCCGGAGTCTTCATCGACCTGCAAAACATTTTCGCACTCGCCTCATTCTTGAATGGATACTCCTCGCTCGTAAGCTCCCTTAACGTACGTTGTGGACGAGGCGATTGTTCATACTGTTGAGATGACTGATAGCTGGGTCGGGGTTGCTGGTTATTCTGTTGAGGTTGCTGATGAATTTGCTGCGGCCGTTCTGGTGGTATTTGTATTAGTTGCTTGCCTTTATCAACTGCTGCGACGATCTCGGACTTCTTTTCAAAAGTTTTCACGGGCTTCTGCTTGTCTGTTTTGTCGATGAAACTTAATTGCTTCGCCTCCTCTTGCAAGCTTCCGGCCTCGCTTAACAACTTCTCGAAAGTCTTAATAGTAAATCCCTCGAGGAGAAGTGCTATCGGGCCATGAATGCTCTTAAGTAAAATGTCGATTGCATGCTCGTTCTTGTAGCCGTGGCTCACACTTCATACTTAGATTCCTCCATCGAAGTATGTAGTCCACCAAAGTTTCGTTCGGCTTCTGCTTCTCTACCACTAAATCACCTATAGTGATGTGGTGCTATGCTCCGGCAAATCGCTTGATGAAGAGGTTCTCTAATTCTGAAAATGTCTTCACCGAACCGTTTGGTAATTCCGCATACCAATCAAACGCGATCCCTGACAGGCTGCTCACAAATTGTCGGAAGAGTAAAGCATCACTTCCCCGGTATTGCAACAACTGGCACGAAAATGTGCAACATGCTGTCGAGGGTTTCCGATTCCATCAAAGGTCTTGAACAGAGGTGGTACGAAGCCTTTCAGATATTTGACAGAATCAAATTCTTTGGGGTAAGGTCTACCCATTCGAATGGATGTCCCGCTCTTTGATTGTGCCAAGGCTTCTCGCACCTGCTGTTCCACCATGCTCTTGATATCCTTTTCCGGAATCATGCTTTGTATTGCATCCTTTTATCCCTGATCATCCCCGTTGACGGATGTAATCTCCTTTCCTCCGTCTACAATGTGAATAACTTCTGGGGGTGTTTCCCTTTGGGGTTGAACCTGACTCTGGAGAGTAGCTAGGGCTGCAGCCATCTCTTCCATCCTCTTTGCCATTTGGGAGATCGTATCATCTTTCTCTTGAAGCTGTGTCCTCATCACTTCCGACTCCTCTCTTTCTGTGACTGCAGGAACACCTTGTGAAGCTGATGAAGCTCGTTTTTCAACCATGTTAATTTCTGCATATTCATCATCCATTAACTCTGACGAGTCGACCTCATCTCCGAATTTGTCTTCTCTTTCGCTTGCTAATCGCTGAATATCAGTTCTTAGCTTTTCTATAGCATCTTCTAGTGGTCTTTTCTGTACATCCTTGCAGTTGTCATGCGATAGCTGTCGGGTTTCCTTCTCATGAGTCCCCTTCATTGCGGTAGCGCTTTCTTCGGACTCAAGTCTCCTGACGAGACTTTTCTTTTCAGGTTATTGTTTTAATCTTAATTGTCCGGTAGTGGGACGCCATACCATCCTTCTAGCAGCAGAAGGTCTAGGATCAGATGGTTTGTCAGCCAAATGCTGGAAGGTGGTATCCTCCCTAATTTGTAGTCCTGAAACAACGACAGGTGGACTAGCTTCCATTCTCTTATTCAGCTTTTCTACAGCGATAGCAGGTTCTACTCGTGGCCCAAGACGGGATTTGGCCGGCACCCGCCCTATCCTTCTTAAAATCTCTGATACAGGGCATTTTTCTTTCTTTGCTAACTTCTCTATCACGGTCCGCAATCGAGCAAATGGCGTAATTTTAGCCCTTTTCTTACGGCCGTCGTTGTAATATGCGGACTGAGGCAATGCAGAAGCAATCTTGCGGACATTCTCCTCGTCCTCTGCGGCGGAGAGGGGATGGAACCTACTTCCTCCCAAAAGTGGTATGTATTCGAGCGACGGTGTATACTCGAGCAGTTTCCGGATTTCCTCCAGGAAAGCAACTTTAGCAGCTCTGGCTTCTCTAGCAGTCCTTCTACTTCTGTTCCTCCTCTGAGTCCGTGTCAGTGGTGGAACTCTCGAGCTGGACCCGATCTCGAAAATGGAAGGTCTCACAGGAAGATCTGTACCCTCCACGGTAACAGGTTCATCACAGTTCTGAATTTCCTTCCCCTTTAATTTGGCAGAAGCCGGGTAGGTGCGGAGACAACTAGACCACTCGGGAGTAGCAACAACAAGCGCTTCCGAGATCACACGTACTCCTCACGATTGGAATCTTTTGTAGAGGAGGGAATTCATGAGTCGACTCGAGGTTAAACTCAATCAACGGCTTCTCGCTTCCAGTACTTTGCTTGTGAGTGAAAAGAGAGTGTCGTCGGGGATTTTGATGTCGGCGTCCCCGAATCCTTGTCCGAATCGAATGATTCCATTATTAGGTAGTTCGTCCTCGAAAACAGCCTGTGTCCAAGTCCGTTGACGAAGGAGAAGATCGGCTTGGGGCTTCCATTTCGGCAGGCGCATTCCAAGTGTTAGTCCTCGAATCGTGCTTCTTCTTGTCGTAAAACTTATGACGAAAGAAGAAAGAGTCCGAACACATTTCCGTTTATCTTAATATATTTGTGGTATTAAAAAAAAATTATTTAGATAATTGTTTTTCGAAAAGATTTTTTCGTTAGGAAGGAGAATTATTAAAAGAAGGAGAGTTGTAGGAAGGGTAAAGGAATTGATTAGGAATTGGAAAAGGAAGAGAAAGTCTTGTAGAAACTTCTCGACCCGCAAGACCGCTCCTAAACTAATACCTATTAGGGGTCTGCCCCACCTCAGAAATGAGGTAGAAGGATATCAGAACCTCTCTGTTTAGGGGTGTCTAAATAGTGGCTCCTAAATCTGAGAGAATGTTGGCTATACTTGTTCAAGGTAGAAATGAACATAGTATTCCAACGGAAAGGAGGGTAGTTTGATCCACTAGGGACATGGATACAGTACCGATTTTTTGAAAGCACAACTATCTGATTAAAAATGGAGAGAGGAATCCATCCCCAGCGGAGTCGCCAGAAATTGTCGGCATATTTTAAGGTTAAGTGTTGTATTTTTGAAAAGAGGTCGCCTACAGAAATTGTCGAGGAATTTTTAATTTAATTTAAGTAAATAATTTGAAAAGTAGTATTTGATTTTGAAAATAATTTTAAAATTGAAAATTTTAAGATATGAAATCAAACTGATCTCACATCCCAAATAGTTTATATAAACGAGCACCGCACCACAAACCGTATATCTATCCCGGAGAGTAGACACACGTTGTCGATGATGGGGCTCGGTTAAATAAACTAGAAGATTTGTGACATCCGTTTAGTCTACAAACCAATTTTATAAGCCGACAAGTTCCCCCGCTTAATATGAAAGCATTAAACGAAGGTTTATATTACTCGGGTTCTTAAAATTCCCTATAAGGGCAAGCCCCTATAGTTAATTACATCTTAAGTGACAGGAATCACCTAAGAAAACTCTCGATAATAATCAATAGTTTTGCTCTCAAGAATTTCAAAGTTTAAATTTTCAAGGGATTGAACTTTGGAATTTCAATAGGGAATGGATCAAATTTGGAACATTTTTATTTTGGGAATTCAAAGGAAGAAAGGTAGGAGAAGTCACAGATTTGAAGCGAACTTCGGTAATTTCCCGACTATCCTATTGTTTGGCTTGAATTTAGGAAGACCCTAATGTTCATTTAATGTTTTGATCTTGCCAATTTTTAATTAATTAGGACTTATATTCGTATGATGTGATCACACAAATAGCCTCGAAGATGTGATGGTCTATGTCGTATCGACGACTACCGCGGAATCCTAAGACCGGTTAGGACTTAATTTGGAATGCAAATGCCTAACAAAAGGTTGAGGATTTATGTTGCACTAGGCAAACTACCTCGAAGTCCTATGGTTTGGTTATTTAATTCTAAGATAGTTTTGCTGAAGTAGACTCAGGTTTTGCTGATGACGATGGCAGAGCTGCCCACCATGCTTCGAGCTCCTTGTTGTTGCAGAGGGTTTAGTTATAGAAGGTGAAAATCAAGAGATGAGAAAAGTGTTCTGGTTTAGAGAAGGTCTTAATTTCCAAGTGTTTTTTATGTTTTAATTAAAACAAATCTTAAAGTTGATTATAACAACACCGGTTAAGATCCCACGGTTCCATCCTTCCGACATCGTTATTTTTATCGGATTCACTTAGTCCAGATGAATTTACTAAACTCAACTAAATGAGTTCCACACTTTCATTTAGACCATGGGAAATCCCGTTAGCAACACGTAGGTTACATCATCCGAGGTATTCCCGATCATCCAACAAGACGTTTTAATTTAGTTGTAGTTGTAGTTTTGTTTTGTTGGTGATTAAATTTTGAGTTGTTTTATATTTTGAAATGTTGTGGCGGTGAATTTTATCTTGTAATGATTTTTAATTTAGTTTTGGTTCCAGTTTTAGGGACTATCCTAAAGGTTTTGGTTTTCATGCAACAGTTGCTTATCATGCTGGAAAAGTAAAGTGCATTTGCAATAAAATAAATGCGTACCTGGAGGGTCTTCTCGTCATCCCAAGCTGCACTTAAAACACATGTTAAAGCATTTAAATGTTTCATCAAGTACCTAGGTAAAGCTAAGGAAAGGTTTTGGTTATCTACCAAAGTCCTAATCCTATAGCTAGTCATCTCCTATGACGTCTAGGTTCTTGTGTTTTGGTTTAAGGACGATTTTCTTCATCAAAGAACAATTAAGTTCAATTGTTCTTATAAATATCCTATCATATTGAGGAAGTGTTTAAGACGAGTCTTAAAAATCTTTTCAATACTTCAAGGATTATTTTAAGTCCAAGAGAATTTAATTATACAAGTGAATTAATCATCTAGGAGTTTAAATTTTGTTATCTTGCTCAGTGAATTAGGACATTTGAATATCCTATAAGTGAAGTAACACTTCACTTAATACTCCATTTTGGGGTTATGACAACAAGAGCTTTTGAGGGCAAATTGATGTTTAAGTGATTTGTGATTTAATTTAATTTTAATTAATGGGTTTAAGTTTGGAATAGTGTTCAAGTAGTTTTAGATTTATTTTGAATTCTTTACGTCTTAAGTGATGTTATATTTAATTTAATTTAATTTAATTTTAATTAAATTTAATTTGGTTTAGTTTTAATTTTAATTTAATTTTATTTTTTAATTTTATTTTAATTTTATTTTAACTTGATTTTATTTATTTATTTTTATTTAATTTAATTTAACTTAATATATTTTAATTTAATTTTATTTTATTTAATTTAATATGTTACAATTTAATTTAACTTAAATTAATTTAATTTAAATTTAATTTAATTTAAATTTAATTTAATTTAAATTTTAATTTTAGTTTAATATTTTATTTTTTTTATGTTTTAAAGATGATTTAATTTAATTGTTAAAGTATTAATTTAATTGAAATTTTGGAAGGATTTAATTTAATGATTAAGTCTTTTAGCATTTTAAATCTTGAGTATGGATTATCATTTTAATTAGGAATTAAATATTATTAAGGTGATTAATTTAGGGATTTTTAAATTAAAGAATAAATCTCTTCCTAATAATATCCCAATTTTAATAATTCCAATTTTTCATTATTCTTCCAAATTTAATTAATTATTTAATTAAGGTTTACTTTAATTATTTTCAAATTGTTTGGTAGGTTTCCACCCTTTAATTACCTAAGTTTCAAACATCCAAAATCAACTTAGTATCAAATATTTTACCCACCCCTTTAATTAAACCTAAAATTTTTAATTATAGGTTAAAAAATTTTAATTACCATTTTGCCCTTTAAACTTACTAATTCCATAACTCACTAAATTGAGCTCAAATGAATTTAAAATTTTTATGTGACTTCACTCACATATCAATCAAGACATTAAAGGAGAAAAATGTGATTTTTCTGTATTTAATTTATTTATGTAATTATTTTGGTGGAAAATAAGGATTTTCAAGGTAAATTCAATAACATGACCAAGGGAAAGTTTCTGTCCTTAAGCAAATTATGGGACATTCCTAATGACCAGAGGAACACTTGGACCAATTTTGGTGATTTTTTGAATTATATTTTTTTTCTTATAATTATTTTGAGTTTTTGAGTATTAATTAATTTAAAAATAAAATAAAGATTAAAAAATGAATTTTATATTTTTCAAAAATCTCTCTGATATCAAGGAAACCAGAGAACCAATTTTTATAATTTTCTCGATTTTTTTTATTTATTTGAATTATTTTAGTGGGAATGCTAGAAAATACATTTTTTAATTTTAAAATTACCTTAGGGCTTTAAAACTTAATATCTCATCATAGAGACTTAAGAAAATATGGGGTTTGTTCCTAAGTGATTAAAATTCAAAATATGACATTTTGGTGAATTTTATTATTTTTGTGATTTTTATTATTTTTAATTATTAAAAATATTAAAATAATGCAAAAAATCAACTATTTTAGAAAATTGCAATTTTAATTTTCTTAAATTCCACTGATATCAGAGAGGCTCCAAAACCAATTTGGTGAATTTTTGAAAAGTATTTTGAAAGTTATGAATTTTTAAAATTTAAGTTTGGCTAAATGGCTTAATCAACCCATTTGATAGGGCTAACCAAGTCCAATTGACTTCAAACTTTTATGGTGGCTTCCCCTGATCCTAAAGATCAGTGGAGAATTGATTTCAAGTCAATTTGATGTATGATTAGCTCTAATTAATTAAAGCTCCATTTTGGGTGTTTAAGCCAATTAGGGTTATTTCAAGTGAGTTAAATCAAAACCTATTTTTCCTAGGGTCCTCTGGTCATAAGAAACATCATCAAATTTTTCTAGAATTTATTTCTCAACATGCTAATTATTGGAATTAAAATACTCAAAACAGCAACATAAATTTGAAAAATCAATAACTTCTCATAGGGATGGCCTCTGACCTTGGAAAATTTAGAGAATGTTCCAAAGTTCAGAGGCTACAAAAGCCCTATGGTCTCATGCCATGGTGAATTTCCTATATGCATGGAGAATTAAAATAATGCAGAGAGTAAATAAATTATTAAAAATTAAATACTTAATGAAATTACATGATTTCTTTTCCACATTATTCTCCTCTATTCACTAAGCAAGAGGGTATTTTTATTTTATTTTTATGATTTTTCTACACAAAGTTATGGATTTTTGATGTTTAGGGAATTAAATAAATCAAAGAAATACCCTAATTTTCTATTTAAAACGGCGGCGCTGACTCATCCTAGGCATCTCCGAAACGCCGTGTGTCGAGCTGCCATTCGACGCCGCCACTTTAGTCAGTAGCCCGGGTCCCGCCTTCCGCGTATCATCTGCCGATCCGACCCGATCTGAGCCGTCTGTCTGCGCGTTTATTGAATGGACGGTATCCGTTCATCGTCCCCAGCCGTTCTCACCAGAGAGCCGTCCACACTAAAACCCTAAGAACTCACTCATTTCTCAACGGATTTTCGTGTTCTTGTGCTTTATGGATTCGTCTTGAAGAGACGAACACATCTATACGGTGATCATGCATTGAAATTAAAGAATTTGAAATAATCAATCTCCAGAGGCTCGAGATAAAGAGTTAGCTCATACCTTAGCTCAGAGAAGTGTGGGTTCGATCTGAGAGTTGTGTCACCTTCGATTGGGTCCAAGCAAGCTCCGCATGAAGTCCCTCGGCCCGGTGAATTGTCCGGTATGATTTCGACCAAGCCCGATTTCAACCTTTGGAGTCTAGAACGTATGGGTGGCCTAGAGAGGGGCTTTCACCTGGGAACTCCTTCTCTTGGTCTTGTGCGAGTGTGGGTGAGTTTAATTTGACTTTGGTGGAGGATTTGGGAGTGTCCTCGTTCTGGCTCGAGAATTCAGCTCCAAAATTGAGCTCAAATAGTGGGGATTAGGGCAAGAGAACAGTGGGGATCAAATGCTCTAGGTGTGGGGGAGAGTCTGGAGTGATTTTGGCAGAGTTTCCTTAAGGTTGGTGACCCACAAGTTTATATCATGATATTTTTAATTTAATTGCAACGACACCAAAAACTTGACCCCGCTATATTATATGTATAGAATTGTAATTATTTATGTTGTAGATGCTACGCAAGTATACCTATCGTATCAAGTAATACGTGGCTCTAGTGGAGTCCTCGGTTATCGATCCCACGAGGAAAGAGAAAATTAAATAACAACTAATTTTAAAATAAAAAAAATAATAATAATTTTAAAATAGTATACGAAAATTTGGAATTCTAAATTTAAGCGCAATAAAGTAAACTAAGTATTTTAATTAGGTAACTTAACTAAGTAGAAGATTAATACGTATTGAAAGTGCAGGAAATTAACTAATTGCTAAATAAGTCTTAACTATTCGAAAAAGTATCTTTCCCTTGTTTAGAAATTTAAGTGATCGATGAATTTAAATAGATAATGTTAAGGTATTGTGACAAATAGGAGCATTCCTATTCTTTACCCATTGGTCCAGTGTAAAGAATATCGACTAATCCTATGTTTGATTACCGAATTTGCGGCTAGGCCGGGAGGATACCGACCGCCACTTCAGTAGCTCCCACGTTCCCTCGCCCGAGGGCTAACATCTACACTTCAGCTCTCAAACAATAGGACTAAATTGAATATTTTAGTCCGTCACACTAAAATGCTCAATTCTACGCCCAAAGGATATTATTTCCCTATTTATTTGCACCTTCCTTCCAAGGCTTTTGAATTCCTCGAATATCAGATGTAATTTTTACTATAGTTGTAAATCAACACATTTTAACAAATCAAATGGCCAGTTTGAAAAGTAAATTAAGTTTTAAGTAAAAATTATCACAATTTATTAATATATAAAAGTATCTCTATTTTAATTTCATCAAGTCACTTAATTTCATAAACGAGGAGAAAGACTAAATCAACTACTCGAATGCATGGGAACTAAACTAAGCATGGATTTCATTTAAAGTTAAAAACAATAAATACAAATACTTATCTTGATTTATCCCTGCAGTACTCTCGTAGTTCCTTTCGACTCTTCCTTCCAAGACAAGACGACTCACTAATTACTCACTAAACTCACTAAAAGACTCACTAATTACACTAATTAAGATTCTAAAGATTGCTCACTCACTTATAACACACTTAGAACACACAAAAGACACAAAAGACTGCACACAAAAGACTGATTTTCGGCCTCTATATATAGAGGTAAGCAAAGGTCCAAGAGGTGTGTAAGCATCTCTTCAAAAAGTGTCCAGGTTCAACGTATCTGTGCCATTTGAACTAGCTCGCCGTCGACGACGAACTACCTCGCTATCGGCGAGGCTTCTAGAAAGTCTTTGAACCACGCTATCTCGCTGTCGGCGGGCTCGGGCTCGCTGTCAGCGAGACAGTTATAAATCCTTCAGAATTTCTTCCTCGTACCCTCGCTGTCGGCGGCTCAGCACAAATTGTATTATTTTCTTCCTTTTGGCTCCAAATCCGCTCCTTTTTATGATTTTTTGCTTTTATCACCTAAATTCTCCATTCCTGCAACAAAATAAAGAAAATACCTTTCTTTAAAGTGTAATTTCATCAAAAATAGGTATGAATTTCTTAATAAATTTTTCGTGATCATAATTGTTAAGTCCGCATCGGGGGTTTAATCGCGCATGGGTCAGTTCACTTGACTAGGACACCATCTACTATTTTTGCATTATGCACAAGCATCGTGTTTCTTATGAAGCTCGAAAAGGTTATGTTACCTTGGAAGCCGCTGATCCTACGTACATGTTCCCTACTTTGGACAATAATGAAGACATTACATTTATCTTCGATAGAGCTTCACAGAATAATCCTATACAAGGCCTATTTCAGATAAAACGGAGTTACTTATGAAGAAAATTAAAGGAATGGAGAAAGAACTGCATAATGAGAGATTTAATCGACAATATGTCCGATTTATTTGATCACATCGACCGGAGGATTTAAGCAACACTTCGATCATTCCTGACACCCTCACGGAAGCTAGCTTTCTTCATTTACCGAGACAAGTGGTCGGGATCACCGAAGAATCGCTTCGGAGTTTCCCTTTCGGTGCCTTTCTATAACTTATTTCCGTGCATCATCGTCATATTGGAAATATCGTAGAAGATAAAGATTCGACTTATCAAGAGTAGTAAAGATTTACAAGATGTCTACATTTATGTTTTTCGATTCGATTTAGATTTTATTATGCGCGGAGCGTATGATTTCGAATATCTCAAACTTAATCGAGATATGCGTCATAGTTTTGTATCAGCATTTAGTGTGTCGTGGATTGGTTTCCGTGATGCCGATTAGTAGTATGGATTAAAGTTTGAAGTTTGATTATAGAGTTTAAAATTATGTTAGTTTGTACATCTCTATGGATTTCATATTAAAGTTAATTTGTTGTGTCGTGTGAATTTGTTTGTGTATAAGTAGCTAATCTTCATATTAAAATAATAAATGATGTGATTCGAAATATAATATAAGGCAAATCAAGGACGAAAATGAGTGACGAATTTTAGAAATTTAAAATTTTTGGAATCTCGCCGACGGGCGAGAAAATCCCGCCGACAAGCCGAGATCGATGTCGCCGAAAGCGGTAATTTCTCGCCGACAGCGGATTTTTCCCGAGTTTTTGGGTTTCGAAAATATTAGCTCGCCGACGGAGAGAAAATCTTGCCGATCGCGAGGTCGGGAGAAACATATATTTTGACCGGTCAAAAACACTATTCATCATCCCCAACCTCTCATTTTAGCAAAAACTGACTTGTGGCTTCGAGATCTTCGGATTCAAGCGATTTCAACACTTTTTGACACCGGATTTCATCTTCCCCTTGGTAAGAGCTTCACTCCTATGCAAAAATTTTTTGATTTTCACTATATTTTCACCACATTGCAAATTTTTGGGAAAAATCAAAATGTGGAAGAAATATTCGTGAAATCCATGGAATTTGATTTAAATTACTTATGAATGTCAGAAGCCTTCTTAGTATTATTAAGTTTAGTGAAAATTTTCATGATTTTCACAGATCGATCGTATGGCTCTGACGACAAAAATCGTCGAGTAGAATTCGACGAAAACCGATTCATCAATGCACGAGCACAGTGCTAAATATTTTCAAAACATACAAGTGAAGAAAGGCATTTCGTGGATCTAAGCCTTTCAAAAAATCCAAGAGGAGAAGTAGAGTGATTATTAAGGAGCGTAGGCCGGGAGAATTTCTGTTACGTTCATTATAGAGCAATTTGGAGAAGTGGTTAAAGAATTTTATACAATTTGATCACTCAAGATGCACCAAGAAGGTACGAGGGGCTTTTCGTAGATTTCAATGCCGCAAGATTAACGCGTTCTATGAAGTTCATGACTCGCACTTTAGCGAGTATGAAACTTTTGGAACGATGGAAGGACCACCGGAGGAAGTCATTAGCTTTCTCACTCGATGGAACCGGAGTTTGGAAAATTAAGCAGCAAGAGAGTGAATTTTCCACTTAAATTAAATGCAGTTTCCCCAAAGCCCTACTTTATTGCTCTACCGTTACCCACATATCACCACAGTGAGGTAACACGAGATAGAGCAATTTGAATTTCGTATTCAGAAAAACAGAAGCGTCAACATTGGGAGAGTTATTTATCAAAATATCCTGTTACCTCGAAATGAGTGGAGCCGGATTTGGGACACCCCGGATTAATTTTTGCACCTCGCTCAACTCTCTCGCAGCCGAGGCTAGAGATGATGAAGAATGGTGGAACCTATGAAACCACTCACACCGCCAACAAGAAGTATGAATCTCATGAAGGGCGGAGATCGGGGAGGAGAAGTTATTTCACTCGCCCCGCGTAGATATACCCTCTACTAGCTATGAACCCTCCCGAGCCTACCACCCCTACCCTACAAGACTGAGATGAATGAATTAACCCCGCATAGGAGGAGTTTTTGAGCAACATTGAGAGACCATGGGGAGAAGATTTGATCATTTTGATCAAAGGATCGATAATCCTGGAGAGGAGACACGATTATGATGAGTACCTCCTTAGCCGACATTCGGAATAATGCAATTGCATACTATGCTTTGAAATCATTAAAGGAGCGGAGATTTTAGATGTTGTCTTTCCGCATTGTCCTGTGTATACCGTATCATCCCGTCAGCTCTTCTCAGCCGCGATCAAGGAGGGGGATGATAATATAATTGACTTTCATGTCAGATTGGGGGATCTTTATTTGTTTTATTTGCTTTGATGTTAAGTTATTTTCGAGGACTTTATATGTTTGTAATATTCAGTATTTTATTTTTTTGAGACATCGATGCTAGCTAGATTAATTTGCTTCGAATTGTGATAAAATAGTTTAGGTTTTGTTTTTGTTGCTTAATTGAATTTATTTGTATGTTAAATGTGATATTAGTTTTCTTTTAAATATGTTTTTTATTTTATTTTGCATTGTTTTAAGTTTTTAAAATTGTTAATATGTTAGTTAAATTGTTTTAATATGTTAGTAATTCATATGTGTAGTGTAGAGTTATTTTAATTGTTGTGTTTAATACTTATCTTAGATTTTATCCCCGCATTTTTTTTTTAAATCGTTATATATATATGGAAAAATACTACGTATTTAAAAGTTCAATGAAAAATGAAAAAGCCTCGCAAAAATTTCAAAGAAAGAAATACCTAAACTTCAAAGGTATGATTTATTTACTTTCCTTCTTATTCATTATTTAGAAAGTGTATATAAAAATTAAGTTTTCCGGGGGAGAGTAAAATACAATTTTAGTTATTAATTTATTCTCAATTTCACTTTTCAACTATTATAAAATGATTTTTATAGCAAATTTTTCAATTTAATTTAATATGAATTATTTTATTTAATTATTTTAAAAGGTTAAATGAAATATTTTCTACGTGCTTTAATTAATTAAATAGAATAAAATATTTGTTGTTAATAAGAATATAGCAACTATTTTTTGTGTATGGAAAACTATATTCTAAAATTAAAATTCTTAAGAGTCATGAAAAGAAAAGATTGAAAATCAATGAAGTAAACTAAGAAGTATATATAAGCTAAGAAATATTCCTAAGTTTCAAATTTAGGAAGATGAAAATGAAGTTCAAAAATTATTACCGTACTCTCCCGTATACAGTATCCTTATTTAAAAAAATAAAAAAAAGAAAAAGAAAAGTTAAAAATAAAGGTTAAGCTCGAGAGCGCCTTTATCAAAATCGCTTCATTTCCGAATTAACCTAAAGGGAAAAAAGTTAGATATTTCCAAACTTATGTTTATGGATTAGAATTTACCTAATAGTATTTTCGAATTTCTTATCATATGAATATCTTAAGTAGTTATTCTTTTAAATATAAGCCATTCCCGAAATAAATAAGAAGCTGTAAATCTTAGACTCGATAACTAACAAATTATTTCTTATAAGATTAATTAAATTACATGAATTATTTTATTTAACTTTATTACGATATTAATTAATCTAATTCATATAGTTATTTAAATTGAAAATCTTATTATGTAATTCATTATTTTTATGTAACATCAAAATTACTTCGATGGTCAAGCACAAGTACGTTCAGATTTTGATCACTAAAAATTTTATTAAGAAATTCATACCTATTTTCGATGAAATTGCATTTTAAAGAAAGGTATTTTCTTTATTTTATCGTTAAGAATGGATAATTTAGGCGATAAAGCAAAAATCATAAAAAGGAGCCATCGAGCAAAAGGAAGAAAATAATGCAATTTGTGCCAAGTCGCCGACGGCGAGATCAAACCCGTCGACGGCGAGGTTATGAGAAGGTACTCAAGGATTTATAATCGGCTCTTCGCCGACAGCCGAGCTCGAGCTCCGCCGACACGAGATAACGCGGTTCAAGATCTTCTAGAAGCCCTACGACAAGGAGGCAGTTCGTCGACGGCGAGCTAGTTCAAATGGCACAGACACATCGAACCCGGACACTTTAAGGATGCTTACACACCTTACGGTCTCGTTTACTCGACCCGACCCGCAATTACAACAAGAATTAACTTCCAAAAGATGGCCAAAAAACTTGACCCAATTTATAAATGTTTTCGCTAGTGTGCAGTCTTAAATGATATAAAATTAGAAACTATTTTACACCTAGGGGTACTACGCAAGTATACGTATCGTTTCAAAGAATATGTAGCTTTCTTTAAAAACCCCGCATCGATCCCACGGTGAGGTGAAGTAAGAAGTCTTTAAACAAATTCTAGTCTACTACTAATAGTCCTTAGTTTGGAATGTCGTATTAAAATTATGTTTTATCTAGCAACTACTCCTAAATGCAAGTGTTAAATGTAATAGTAACTATAACTAAATGCAAATAATAATTCTAAAGATAACCCTCTTTGGATGAATTGGTTTGGAGAATTTCGAGATATTAAAAACTACTATTCTTATGTAATGAAAGAGATAATGTATAGGATTGAGATGCATTAAATATTGTATGTGCCAAATAAAGAGCAATCCTATTATTTACCCTTTGTCCAAAGATAAAGAATATCGTAATTAATCCTATGCTTGGGCCATCGAATCTCGCGGCTAGGGCCGGGAGGATACCGGCCAGCGCCCCGTAGCTCCCACGTTCCCTCGCCCTCTCGAGGGCTAACATCTACACTTCAAAGACCCAAACGATAGGACCGACCTCCCGAGGATTTTAGCCCGTCACTCTAAAATCTCCCAATTCTAGCGCCCGATTAATATTATTTCCTATTTATTCGCATTCAACTTCTATGAACTTCAACATTCATGGAATTTAAATGGTTCGTACTTAGTTGTAGAAAGCATAGCCCTCTCGGATCGTATGTTTTCACAACAAATTTTAACATTACAACAGTCTTAATTGCAATGTAAATGAAGTGCAAGTAAAAACCATCACATTTATATCTAAATTAACTTCTAACATGCATTACAAAATCAGCATGAATTCTACTCATTAGAAAAGAAAAGTAAATTGAAAACAATGGCATAATCATCTCATGTCACTATTTCCAAAGAAAAAAAGAAAGAGTAAGAGAGATACGTCACAAAGCACTAAGAAAACGCAAAGGAAACTTCATTTAAACAAAACAAATCCACTACATAAATGTTTACAAAATCATAAGATAATGAAGAACAATACTTAGCTTTTTTCCTTTGAAAAAAAGAGGAAGATCTTCCCAATAAAGTCTCCCGTCGATCCATGCAATGCTCACAATCCTTTAAGCAAATTCTCTCAAAATCTCCTCTCCAATCTCTCCAAAAGCCAGAATCTACATTTCTACTCTTAATCTAAGAATCAAACATTCCTCTAAGTTTCTTTCCAATTTTTCTCTCTAATCTTCTAATTCCTCTTTTCTAACCTATTCTGCCATTTTTAAAGAGTTTGACGAATTCCCAAGAGTTTCCTTACGCACCCCTTCGAAAAAGTGTCCAAATACGTCGGACACTGGGCCTAAAACAGCCAAAAGTCGGTTCGGTCGTCCGGGCCGCTGTCGCGCAGTTCGAGCTCACCGTCGGCGAGCTTTTCGGCCACTTCGGTGGTCTCAGAAAATCTCTCCGTCGGCGAGATGGTTCTCTGGAAGCAGCCTCCAATCGTTTCGCCTCCGTCGTCCCGTTTTATCTCCGTCACTCGTCACTGTGGCCGCATTCGTGTGATAGCCCTACAAAATAAACATAAAAATAAAATTTCTTTAAAGTGTAATCTCATTCAAAAATATGCAAAAATTATAAAGAGATTACATCGAAAGACTTATCGAAAGGTACGTTATGTAATTTCATTTTATTGCCTGCTTTTGCTCTAAATTGCACCATTTTTGCTTTCCTTTTACCCAATCGCCATTTCTTGTACCTAAAACCAAAAATACAAAATACCTTCCAGTGTAATATCATCAAAAAAATAAGTAAAATGATATATCAAAAAGTATAAATATTTTAGGCGTGTCAAATACCCCAAACTTAATCATATCATTCCTCAAGTAACACTTTTACTACATAAAAATATAACTCAAGGCAATGTAATTTTCACCTGTAAGACACTAAATTTTTCATTTAAAAGAATATACGGTTAGATTTTTAGAAAGAAATTCAGTAACTCGGGTCAGACATTACAAGTATAAGAATATTCAGTAATCAAGTCTAAGGGTTCTACTATTTTGCCGCATAAACCATAATTAAGTTACATTAAGAATGCCTTGAATACTATGTGAAAAAGGAGTTCATGCAAATCTTTTTCAAAATGTAGGCCAATACTTTAAATATAAATTCAGAAATGAAATCAAGTTCTCCTTTTTAGAGCATCTGCTGGAAGCCAATTTTTTATTAGGTATCTCCTCAAGTTTCTCCTCATAAATATTTTTCTTTCTCTTTTTTTTTTCTTTCGGATCACTTTCAATCCCTTTTTTTTCACTTCTCTTTTTTTTTTCTTTATTATTTTTTTTATATGAGTATTACTCGTATCCGGAGAGCCTGTAATGATTTTGAACTTCACTCTTCTCTTTCTAAAGTTCAAACTTAAATCATATCCTTACTTTATAATTATGTACGAGCTTTATTATTCATCATAAAGTCACAATCTCTTCTTAACACATAATACTTCTTAAGTATCTTAATATTTCCTTCAAAAAATATAGTTTTCTTTGCATTTTAAATAGTTAACTATAATCAAATTCTTTCCTACCAAATATCTTACCCTTATAAAATTAACTTATATTACAAAAAAAATTTCATCCAACTTTTCCATAATATTCAATTAAAAATAAAAAGTTTTAGTCATTTCAAGCAGGTACACTACAGTTATGTTAATAATTTTTTTTTTGAAAAATATAACAATTGAGAACATAAGAGCAATATTTTTCTTCCCCCCAAACTTAAATTCAGAAATACTACAATTAATTTTTAAAATATGTTATAAGAAAAGTAAAGATCAATATACTTACTACTACAACATTCCTATCAAATTTATATTCATGCATAATCAGGATAAAATGTAATTGCAGGAGAAAGTAAATCTAGCCTAAAATATACTTGTAATAAAATTACACTAAAAGGAAGTATTTTCATACTTCAAAAATTTTATTTTTCTTCCTACCCCCATACTTAATTTTTAACATATATAAAGATTAAATATTTAAAATATAAGTATGAAGAAATCAATTTAGAAATTTATCTACCACAAAATGTCTATCAAAACCATTTACAAGTATTCATTAGGCGTAACAATATGCAGCAGAAAGTAAATCTAAACTAATCATGTCGTAACGAAATTAACTAAACCAAAAGTCTAACTAGCAATAAAGAAAGAATGTTAAGGGAATATAAAGTCTAAGACCTAAATAAAAGTGTAACACAAATATAAACACACATATAATAAATACAAACACAAATGATAAATGAGGATATTTCATCCTTTAACTCATCCAATCTCACTATGTTACCTTCAATCTCTAACGGAATCACTACACTAGTAAATTAGGTACTTTCAAATTATGATTATGAATTCAAAGATAAGATTATCCCTGATAAATTAGTTTTCGGACACCAATCTCAAGTATCATTTAATTCTTATAATTAAGCACCTATAATAGTTATAAAGATAGTGTAAGATCATCCATATGGTATTCATCAAATAAGTTCTACCCTACCCAATGAAAATAAAGTTGGTAGAAAAGGAAGTAACAAACTAAGATGAAACTATAATAAGAAGTTAAGGAATCACCTCCCTCAAGACACACAAAGATCAAACTACTAACAATCTAAACATCTACCAATCATCAATCAAACTTATCAATACATTATAAAGCAAACATCATACAACACTCAACAATCACGATCAAAACATACTAAATCAAAACACACCGATAACTATGTCGTTTCTCCCATAAAGCGCTGGGTTTAACATCATTAGCCCAACATATGATTCCACCTGGATCAAAATTCCATTTAAGCAGTCCTCGATCAATTGCCCAATCATTTCCAGATCCAGGGATTCCTATAAAATTCTCAAATTTTAATTTTTCATTCAGCCTCTTCCTTTTCGTACATTTATATTATTTTTCCTCATATTTCTTTCTAGATCCAAATTTCTTCTATTTATTTTCTCAGTCCGCATATTAATATCATCCTTAAAATTTATTAGAAATGGATCTTTATAAGATAATTTAATATCTCCCAAATTTTGGATAAGATTCTCTTTTAGATAATTCGTATTCAAGATCAAATTCTTCTATATAACTCTTATGATTCAAGTTATCTTCCAATTCTTCCCTTTATAATTATTAAATGCATCGCAGGATCTATCTTAGTTGAGGAAATAGGTTTTTTTCTAATTCCGTAGGAATTTCTTCCAATGGTCTTCTAATATCCTTATCCTCTTTCTCAACTCAAAGTTCTTTTCAAATTTATCATCAAACTCTCTTCCAAGTCTTATTTCAATAATTTTATCTTGCTCATCATTCAATTCAGGTTTTTCTTGTGATCGAGTCGTACCCAAAGATATAAAGACTAATTCTGAAGATGAATTCCCTAAATATTAGGCTTTAAAATTGTATGGCATATCCATCTTTTGGCATGAGATTTTTCAACGTATGGAATTAAAAATTTACTATTTTTGGTAGCATCCATCATTTCACACCTCTCCCGAACATACATGCTCTTCTTTACATAACATTTTGACTCATCATGAAAGTCTATTTCAATCTCATTTGTTAACTTACTCTCAAAACTTTCTTGGAAATGTTCTTTACTTAGATAAGCAATTTTATCCATCCAAAAACAATCATCATCTTTTTCTCACTGAAATTTCATAGTCTTTAATACATCAAAAGTGACTTCATGGTCATTAATATTCATAGTCAACTCTCCTCTTTTGCACATTTATCATAGCTTGTCCAAACATCATGAAAGGTCTCCCTAAAATAATTGGAATTTCTTTATCTTCCTCCATATCTAATACAATAAAGTCCAAAGGAAAGATAAATTTATTCATTTTAACAAGCACATCTTCTATAACTCCTTTGATAAATGATGTATCGATCGCCTAATGTATGATTATAGTAGTGGGAGAAATATCGATTAAACCTAACATTCTAAATATAGATAGAGGCGTCACATTAATGCTCACTCCTAAATCACATAAAGCTTTTCCACATAATTTTTCTCCAATCGCACAAGGAATTGTAAAGCTACAAAGGATCTTTAAGTTTCCGAGGAAAAGTTTTCCGAAGTAGCTAAGATCGCACTCCTCACTTAGTAACCGTCTCGTAATCCCCAAATTTCCTTTTCTTATTTAATATATCCTTTATAAACTTCGCATAACTTGGCATCTCATCTAAATTCGCGAGTTGAATAATTATCGTTAAATTCTTAAGTACTTTCATGAACTTTGAAAATTTTTTATCCAACTCATGCTGTCTAAGTTTTTAAGGAAATGGAGGTGGTTTTCCAAACTGATTTTAGTTGGAGATATTAATTTTTCTAGATCCTTAAAACATGTTCTTCGTGTCTTTTAATTTTCGTTGTTTCTCTCATAATATCTTTTCTCTTTTCTAACTACATCCTCTATATCTCTTCCACTTTTAATCGATTAAATTTTCGTTCGTTCATTGTTCTTTGTGGCTGATCTCATTATTGCTAGGAAGTGTCTTTGGTGTCTATTGCTAAGAATTAGCAATTTGTCCTTACGGATTCTCTATGTTTCTAATCACAAGATTTCGACTTTGCAACTGCTTCCCATTCGTAATACCACTTTTTCCAGCGACATTCTCTTATCCTCAAATCACATTTTCGATCATCGTTAGAGTCCGGTGGATATGAAGGTCTATACTTATGTTCCCTTGATTATTCCAATTTCCATTATGATTTGCATGATTATTTTCCCATTGTTGGTTTCCCATCACAAGAAGAAGATTCCAGCTTAAATTTAGGGATTTAAGCCCCAACCCGTCGTAAAAGTTAGAGCATTTGATCGTTTATGGTATTTAAAGTCTCATATGATAATTTAGAATCAATTATAGGCCCTAATGAACTTTCCTCACTTACAGGAGTAAATTGAGGTTGGTTCATTTCCAAATTGGTCCAACTTCTCGATATTAACTGAGATGCAAGAATTGTAATTATATCCGTATCATGAACACTAGCCTACATTTTTATGATTTTCCCTCAGAGACTACTGAATTATTTGTAGCCATTCTTCTAATTAATGCATACACAAGCTTTATCAAATGATTTTGACATTAATGATTCACCAGCGTAAGTATCAATTATGCACCCAAGGGATCCTACTAACCCATTATAAAAAGCCTGAATGATTAACCATTCAAGAAAGTACGGTGTGGACACTTTCTTAGAGCTCATATCTTTCCCATGCTTCGTATATTGATTCCCCTTCATACTGACAAAATGAGATAATATCGCTTCTAAGTTGAGTAGTCCTTGAAGGTGGAAAATACTTAGCTAAGAATTTCGTGTTAACTCCTCCCACTTTATCAACTGTGCTAAGGAATATAACCACATTTTAGCCTTATCCCTGCTGGAGAAAGGAAAAAAGCCTTAGTCTAACAACATCATCTGACATACCGTTATAGTGAAATGTAGCACAAAGTTCTAGAAAATTTGATGAGTGTAAATAGGGTTCCTCCAAAGGAGTTCTAAACGGATTGTTTCGCACTGGATAATCTCGTAATTTATTTCAAATGAAGCCGGCCTTCTACGACAGTATTGTATACTTAAGTGAATTTCATTTGTCGTAGGATTTAGCAATCCCTCAATAATTTTATGAAGATTTTCCAATTTATTATCTTTAAAGTTTTCCATTTCAATGGGCTTCAGTTTTTTTCGAGTCCTTCGAATTTTTATATTTTTATTTTCTTCAAACTCGGGATCATAAGGCATAAGTCTCACAGACCTTGTTTCGCATACGTAACACAACAAAATAATATATTAACAATTAAACAAATAAACGACAAAATATATTCAACACAACAAAATATTTTTACGAACACCATATTTTTCACACAAACAATTTTTTCACAAATAATGTTTCATACAACAAAAAATTTTTTTCACACAAAAATAGTTTTTACTAATTGCGTTTCTTCAAATCTAAGCCTAATTGTCAACTAAAATTTTCCAAAGTTCTTACCGTTTCTCCGGCAAAGGCGCCAAAACTTGACCCGACCCGCAATTACGCAAAGAAATTAACTTCCAAAAGATGGCCAAAAACTTGAACCGATTTATAAATAGCGGCTAGTGTGCAAAGTCTTAAATGATATAAAAATTAGAAACTATTTTACACACTAGGGGTACTACTAGCATACGTATCGTTTCGTTAACATGCAGCTTTTTAAAAACCCCAAAGATTCCATCCCATTTGCGAAGGAAGTAAGAAGTCTAATCACCAGGCTCAATACTAATAGTCCTTAGTTCGGAATGTCGATTAAAATTGTGTTTTATCTAGCAACTACTCCTAAATGCAAGTGTTAAATGTATAAGAATTTATAACTAAAAAATGCAAATAATACCCTAAAGATAACCCTTTTCGTTGATGAATTGGTTCGAGAATTTTGAGATATTAAAAACTACTATTCTTATATATGTTGACCTCAATTTTTCGATGAGGACTTCTTCTTTTTTAGTGTTGTGGATCTAAATTTTTGTGCTTTTCCTTTCGACTACGAGAAGACTAGAATCGGGACCCGCCTTTAGAAATTCAACCACTTCTAACTCCCCGCAAAACTCCACAAACTCGACTATAGACCCCTAATCATCGAGGGTTGAAATCAAATGTGGAAGCTTAAAGGATGAGTTCCATAGACTCTTTCTACTTTAGATCGCCCCGGGTGGCTTCGGGTTCCAGGAAGGGGCTGACTTACACTACACTTACACACTACATTTCCACACACTTCCTAAAACCACACCCATACCTAACTCGACCTCCCGACTCACGTAGTGCCGATTCACATGACGTCCTTAACCCCTAAGCCTCGCTAAGAGGGTTAGAACAACATAAATGTAATGCCTCAAATGAATCCTTCAGCGCACTATACGGGCTTGATATGGCTTCATGGCTCAACCAAAATGATTTCTTTCCACCTAGATTCACCCAATCTTCAATTTCCTAAATTTTCACCTCCTTGACCCCCGGGACCCTACACCTACTAAACTTACCCAAAACCCTTAAAATTACTCCAAATTTTTGCAAAATTTCCAAATTACCCAAAATTTTCCAAAATCAATCCCAAAACATCTCCACATCACTCAAATTGATCATCCATACCCAAAAATACCAAAATTCCAAAAATACTTCAATACCTCCTAAATACCCAAAATACCCTTCTTGGCCTAAAAATCCAAAAAAATTCAGAAAATTCTCAGAAAATTCCAGAAAATCCCAAATATTCCCAATTTCATTTTGTCCAACTACACCATGGGCCAATTTTGTCAATTTACCCTACTAAGTCAAACCCCCAATTTCCTCACCCATTTTAACCCAAAGTGAACCCAATGTCAAACCAAACCTATCCAATTGACCCAAATTTGGTCCAATTCAATTTAAACTTCAATTCAACATTCCCAATACCAATCTAAACCAAATCCAAGTCCACTCGATTGACATTCGGATCCAATCTCACTTTTGGCCTTAAAGCCTAATAGACCCATGACCCAAACTTAACCCAAACTCACCCAATTCAACTCCACTAACCTCAAATCTTTTCTAAATCTTCCTTAACATTCCCACAAACAAAACCCTAACATGATTTGCCCAAAATTTGAACCCAAACTCCACTCAAACTCAACCCAAGGTTAAAAGGCCCATTTTCGACCTAAGCCCAAACCTAACCCAAATTCAACCCAATTCAAATCCAAATCATCCTCAATTTGTTTCAAATCACTCATGACACATCCATGAGCTAAACCTAACAATTATTTGGCCCAACTCTCACAAAATTCCTATCCATGTTCATTTTTAAACTTAAGGGCCCATTCCCTAAGCCATTTTAAAAGCCCACTTCCACCAAATCCAAAGCCCCAAAAAATTCTTCCAAAGCCCATATGACATTTCCCCTCATCATACTTTCAATTAAAATCATCCCTAAGTCCTAAACCAATGATCAAATATTTTCTCAAATGAAGCTTCATCCAAATTTCCACCAAATTATCCAAAAATCCTTTAAAATCCTTTTTTATGAAATCGACTTCACTTTTCCCAAGCCAAATGGAGCCATGGAGCCATGCACAAGCCATAAGGAAGCTATGCAGAGCCTCTTTACATGTCACCATGCCATTTTGGGCAAAAGGAGGAGGCTCTTTCCTGGAATTCCTAAAGGTGATTAACCACTTCCATGACTCCACTAAACCATGCTTAAGCCTAATCGTACTGGATTGCGACTCGACCCCACTAATCAAGCTGATCCAAATCACTTTCTCCTCAGCCTAAACCAGCCTCGGGTGGTGCACTCAGCCCAAATGGGTGGGTCGACCCATTTAGGTTCAAATCTGCCCATGCCCCATTCCACTTCGGATCAAAGCCTTTACACATGTCCATGGCCAATCGATTCACAAACCTCCGCCCCGACCCACCTGACCTCAAGGTGACCCATGCCTCCCGACGGCCACCAGCCGCCGGAAAACACCATGGCCGAGAGCTCACATGTGAGCCAACATTGAAATTCTCACTTGCCGAGTCGCCCCATGCCTATGGATCACCATGGTTATTCTTCTCCTCACCAGCAGCCTGACCCAAGCCCCCAACTCCCCCGGGAGCCCCCGCCCAGCTCTATTTAAACTCCACCCTCTCGGCCATGAAGGAGAGAGAAGCACAAACATCACAAAACTCTGCCAAAATTGTTCCGCACTCTCCTCCACCCTTAGAGCACTTGATCCCCAAGGAAATTCCCCAGTTACTTCCTCGTAAGCTCAATTTCAGAGTCAAATTCCACCCAAAACCAGACACTTCTCCACAAAGGAGCCAATTCCCAAATTGATTGGCTCTACACCTTCACTGCACTAAGCGGGGAAGGTGTCCACCATCAAAAGCCCCATCTCCAAAGCCACTCCGCTGTTCACTTCTCCAAGCCAGGATCGGGCTTGGTCAAAATCATATCCAGTATTGAATTCACTGCATCGCAGACTCATCCTGAGCTTGCTGGGACCCAATCGAAGGTGCAACAACTCTCGGCTTGAAGCCACACTTCTCTCGAGCCAAGGTAGCCGAGCTAACTCTCCATCCCGAGCTTCTGGAGATTCTCCATTTCAAAATGCCTTGGGCTTCAATGCATGTTAACCGGTGAGGATGTGTTCGTCTTTCAAGACGGAACCGCAGTATAAGAACGTAAAAATCCATCGAGAATCGAGTGAGATCTTAGGGATTTAGTGTGGATGCCTCTCGGCGAGAACATTCTCGGGGGACGATGAACGGATGTCGTCCATTCAATACACGCGCGCACGGACGGCCAGATCGCGGCCGCGACCAGAGACGGTACGAGAACCGCGGGCCCGGGCTGCCGACCTGCGGGCGGCGTCGACGGGAGCGCCGCGTGGTCTTTCAGAGCTGCCGAGGATGCGCCGGCGCCTGCGCATAAACAGAAAAAATGTGGCATTTTCTGATTTTATTTAATTCCCCAAACTTCAAAAATTCATATCTCTGTCTGTGAAAAATCGAAAAATAAAATAAAAATACCCTCTTGCTCAGTGAAGAGAGGAGAATAATGTGGAAAAGAAATCACTTAATTTCATCAAATATTTTATTTTTTATGATTTATTTACTCTCTGCATTGTTTTAATTCTCCATGCATGCATACACCACCATGACATGAGACCATAGGGCTTTTGAAGCCTATGAATTTGGGAACATTCCCTGAATTTTTCAAAGTCAGAGGCTATCCCTATGAGGAGTTCTTGATTTTTCAAGTTCAGATCACCGTTTTGAGCATTTTAATTCCAGTAAATAGCATGTTGTGAACAAATTCTAGGAAAATTTGGTGATGTTCCTTATGACCACAGAGAACCCTAGGAAAATAGACTTTGGCTTAGTTCATTCAAAACAACCCTAATTGGCTTAAACACCCAAAATAGGTCTTTAATTAATTAGAGTTAACCAGGCATCATATTGACTTGAAATCAATTCTCCACTGACCTTTAGGATCAGAGGAATCCACCATAAAAATTTGAGGTCAATTGACTTGGTTAGCCCCACTAATTGGGTTGATTAAGTCACTTAGCCATTTTAAACTTTAAAAATTCATAACTTTTAAAATACTTTTCAAAAAATTCACCAAATCGGCTTTCGAGCCTCTCCCTTCCGATATTAGGGGGAATCTAGTTAAAATTAAATTTCAATTTTCTAAAAGCTTCGATTTTTAATATTATTTTAATATTTTAATAATTAAAAAATAATAAAAAATCACAAAAATAATATAATTCACCAAAATGTCACATTTTGAATTTTAATCACTTAGGAACAAACCCCATATTTTTCTTAGGTCTATTTAGTGAAATATTAAATTTTAAAGCTCTAGGGCAATTTTTAAAATTAAAAAAAATATGCTTAAATTTTCACTAAAATAATTATAATAAATCATAGACAAATCAGAAAATTGCAAAATTTGCTTCTCGATGTCCTCGATATCAGAGAGATTTTGAAAAATATAAAATTCATTTTTCAACATTTATTTTATTTTTAAATTAATTAACACTCCAAAATTTAAAATAATTATAATAAAAATAATATAATTCAAAAAAAAATCACCAAAATTGGTCCAAGTGGTCCTCTGGTCATTAGGAATGTCCCCTAATTTTCTTAAGGACAGAAACTTTCCTTGGTCATGTTATTAAATTTTCCTTGAAAATCTCTATTTTCTACCAAAAATAATTATATAAATAAATTAAATACAGAAAAATCACATTTTCTCCTCTCATGTCTTTATTGACATATGAGTGAAGTCACATAAAAATTTCAAGTTCATTTGAGTTCAATTTTAGTGAGTTATGAAAATTATTAAGCTTAAAGGGTAAAAAAAATGGTAATTAAAAATCTTAATCCTTAATTAAAACTTTATAGCTAATAAAAAATTAACAAGTAAAATATTTGATCCTAATCTGATTTGGATGATTGAAATTTAAATAATTAAAGGGTAGAAACCCATTAAGCAATTTAAAATGATTAAACTTTAATTAAATAATTGATTAAATTTGGAAGAATAATAAAATTCAATTATTAAAATAAAGGATATTATTAGGAAGAGATTTATTCTTTAATTTAAAAATCCTTTAAATTTACTATCTCTATTAATATTCAATTCTTAATTAAAATGATAACTCAAATTCAAAACATTAAAAGACTTAATCATTAAACTAAAATTAAATTATTAAACTTTTTTAAAATTTTAATAAATTAAAAAAATAAAATTAAATTAAAAAAAATTAAATTAAATTAAGTAAATTGAATTGAATTAACTTAAATTAAAATAAATTAAATCAAATTAAATTAAATCAAATTAAATTAAATTAAATTAAATTAAATTAAATCAAATTAAATTAAATTAAATTAAATTAAATTAAAAAATCAAATTGAATTAAATTAAATTAAATTAAATTAAATTAAATTAAATTAAATTAAATTAAATTAAAACAAATTAAATTAAATTAAACTAAATTAAAATTAAATTAAATTAGATTAAATTAAATAATTAAATTAAATTAAATTAAATCAAATCAAATTAAACAATCAAATTTAAATTAAATTAAACTAAATTAAATTAAATTAAATTAAATAATTAAATTAAATTAAATTAAATTAAAAAATTAAATCAAATTAAATTCTGTATCAAATTAAATTAAATAAATTAAATTAAATTAAATAATTAAATTAAATTAAATTAAATTAAATCAAATTAAATTAAAAAATTAAATCAAATCAAATTAATTAAACATCAAATCAAATTAAATCAACTACGTTAAATTAAATTAAACTCAATTAAATTAAGTCAATTAAATATAACATCACCTAAGACATAAAGACTAAATTAAATATAAAGCAATCAACACTATTCCAAATTTAAACCCATTAACTTAAATCACAAACCATTCAACACCAATTTACCCTCAAAAGCTTTAGTTATCATACCTAAACGTAATATTAAATGAAATGTTACTTCATTTATAGATATTCCAATGTCTCAGTTCACTGAAATAGTTAACAAAACTCAACTTCTGAATGACACTCATTTATATACTCAATATTAAATTCATATTCTGACTTAAAACAATCCCGGAAATATCGAAAAGATGTTTGCAGATCTTCTCTTAAGCACTTCCTCAATATGATGGTGATATTTATAAGAACAATCGATTTAATCGTTCTTTTCGATGAAGAAAATCGTCTTCAAACAAAAACACAAAGAACCTAGACGTCATAGGAGATGACTACTAGATTAGAATTTGGTAGAAAACCATAACCTCTCCCTTAAATTTCTTTACCTGTGAACTTGCTTAAAAATTCTAATTCGTGTTTTAAGTGCATCAGATGACGGGAAGACCTCCAAAAGTATCGCTTTTTATTTTATTTGCACTTATTTATCATAATTTACTTTATCACAATTTACTTTATTGCAAAATGTGCACTTTACTCTTCTCGTACGATAAAAAACAATTGTCGTACGAAAACCCACACCTTTTTAGATACCCCTAAACTCGAAAACCAAAAACTAAGTTAAAAGTCAGTAAGATAAAATTCACCGCCACAACATTTCAAAATATAAACAACTCAAATTTAATCACAAATTTAACACAAAACTACAATTACAACTAAATTAAACGTCCCGCTGGATGACTCGAATACCTCGGATGACGTAACCTACGTAAGCCGTTTAACTGGATTTCCCACGGTCTAAATGGAAAAGGAACCTTATCTCGCCTGAGCTTAGCAAATTCATCCTGACCAAGTGAATCCGATAAAAATAATGATGCCGTAAGATGGAACCGCGGGATCTAACCTATGTTTATAATCAACTTTAAGATTTGTTTTAATCAAAATATAAAAAACACTCTGGAATTCAAGATTTTCTAAACTAAAACACTTTTCTCATCTCCCGATTTATGATTTCTAAAAACTAAACCTCTCGCAACAACAAGGAGCTTCGAGCACGCGAGCAGCACGGCCATCGTCGTCAAAGAAAACTCGAACCTACTTCAAAGAAAAATCTTCTGGTTAAAACAATAAAGCCATAGGATTTCGAGGTAGTTTCATTTAAGGCAACATAAATCCTCAACTCTGCTAGCATTTCCGCATTGCAAATTAAGCCCTAACCGGTCTTAGATCTTGCAATGGCCCGATACGACATAAACCCTCACATCTTCTAAAGTTATTTGTTTGATTTTATCATACAAATATAAGCCCTAATAATTAAATTAAAAGATCAAAATACTAAATAAACATTAGACTTTCCTAAATTCAAGCCAAACAACAGATAGTCGAAATTACCGAAGTTCACTTCGAATCAAGCGTTGATTTCTCCTACCTTTCTTCCTTTCGATTCACAAAACAAAATGTTCCAAATTCGATCCATTCCCTATCGAAATTCCAAATTCAATCTTTAAAAACCTTAAAGTTCTGGAATTGCAGCAGAATTATCAAGTTATTATCGAGAGTTTTCTTAGGGTGATTCCCGTCACTTACATACCAATTCATGTGGGCTTGCCCTTATAGGGAATTTTAAAGAACCTGTGTAATATAAACCCCGTTTTTAATACTTTCATATGCGGGAATTTTATTTGCCTTTATAAAATCGTCTATACACTAAACGGATGTCGAAGGAACTTGTTTATTTGACGAGCCCACCTCAAGCAAAGGTGTCTATCTTCAGATGTATACACGGTTTGTGGTGCGGTGCTCTGCTCATATAAACTATTTGGGATGCGAGATCGGTTTAATCTCATATCTTAAAACTTTCAAATTTAAAAATTATTTCAGAAATCAACATTACTTTTCAAATTATCTATTTAAATTAAATTAAAATTCGCCGACAACTTCGTTGGGGGCGACCCCTTTCAAAATAAACACACAACCTAAAATATGCCGACAATATAAATATAGAGCAATGCATAGATTGAGATGCATTAAATATTGTATGTGCCAACAGAGTAATCCTATTCTTTAATTGCACAGTATTAAAGAATATCGATCAACTTAAGTGCTCGGTTACCGAATCGCGCCAGCCGGGAGGATACCGGCCGCCACTTCGGAGCTCCCACGTTCCCCCACCCGAGGGCTAACATCTACTTCAGCACTCCAACGATAGGACCGAATTGAGTGATTTTAGCTCGTCACTTAAAATCTCCAATTTACGCCCGATTAATATTATTTCTATTTATTCGCATTCAACTTCTATAAACTTCACCATTCATGGAATTTAAATGTGTTCGTACTTAACAGAAAGCATAGCCCTCTCGGATTGTATGTTTTCAATAAAATAAATTGAACATTACAACAGGCCTTAATTGCAATGTAAAATGAAGTGCAAGCAAAACCATAACATTTATATCTAAATTAACTTAACATGCACCACAAAAATCCTAAGCATGAATTCTACTCATTAAAAAAGAAAAAGTAAATTGAAAAAATAATGGCATAATCATTCCATGTCACTATTTCCAAAGAAGAAGAAAGAGTAAGAGAGATACTGCCACAAAGCACGAAGAAAAACGCAAAGGAAAACTTCATTTAAACAAAGCAAATCCACTACATAAATGTTTACAAAATCATAAGATAATGAAGAACAATACTTAGTTTTTTCCCTTGAAAGAAAGAGGAAGATCTCTCCTATAAAGTCTCTCATATCGATCCATGCAATGCTTGTACAATCCTTTACAAATTCCTCTCAAAAATCTCTCTCCAATCTTCTCCAAAAGGGTAGAAATCTACATTTCTACTCTTAATCCAAGAATCCTAAACATTCCTCTAAGTTTTTCTCCAATCTTTTCTCTCTAATCTTCTCTTAATCTCTCTTTTCTAAACCTATATTCGCCATTTTTAAAGAGTTCGGGACGAATTCCCAAGAGTTTCTTACGCACCCTTCGAAAAAGTGTCCAACACGTCGAATACTGCCCAAAACAGCCAAATGGTCATCCCCCGGCTTCGGCCGCGCGAGTTCTGCTCGCCTCGTCGGCGAGCGGCCACTTTTCGTGTCTCGGAAATCTCGTCGTCGGCGAGATGGCTCTGGGCAGCCTCCACTCGTTTCGCTCCGGCGCCCCGTTTAGCTCGGGCTACTTGCCTAGTTGTGCTGCGCCGTAAGAGATAGCCCTACAAAATAAACATAAAACAACCTTTTAAAGTTTAATCTCATTCAAAAATACGCAAAAATTATAAAAGAGATTAAGACGAAAGACTTATCGAAAGGTGTCGTGCGAATTTCATTTTCGTTTCGCGTTTTTGCTCCAAATTGCACCATTTTTGTTTCGCTCCAATCGTTATTTCGTACGAAAACTAAAAAACATACAAATACTTTTTAAAGTTTAATATCATCAAAAAATAAGTAAAATGATATAGCAAAAAAGCATATAAATTTTAGGCGTGTCAATTACCTCATATAAGTAGCCGAAATTCAGCTTTGGCAAGGTTATTTTTGTGTTCTAAGTATTAATTAGTGTATGGTGTGTTATTTTGTTAATTGGCAGTTTTTAGTGAGTCTTTAGTGAGTTAAGGAGTTGCTGAGTTTTAGTGAGTCTTTGTCAGACCGGAAGGAAGAGTCAAAGGAACTTTCAGAGTCTGCTGGGGATAAATCGAGATAAGTATTTTATTTATTGTTTTTAACTTTAAAAATGAAATTCATGCTTAGTTTAGTCAACATGCATTCTGAAAGAGTTTGACAAGATTTCTCCTCATATGAAATTAAGGATTCTCGATGAACTAAAATAAAGTATTTTTATATATATTAATAAATTGTGATAATTTTTACTTAGAACTTAATTTACTTTCAACCGTCATTTGATTGTTAAAATACACATTATCAACTATAGTAAAAATTACATCCGATATTCTTAGAATTCAAAAGCCTTGGAAGGAGGGTGCAAATAAATAGGGAAATAATATCACCGAGCGTAGAATTGAGCATTTTAGTGACAGACTAAAATATTCAATTCGGTCCTACTGCTTGAGAGCCGTTGGGATACAGTTCTGCGAGGGGAACGTGGAAGTCGAAGTGGCAAGCCGGTATCCTCCTAAAATGGCCTCAAGCAGATTCGGACGAAGATGGGGATTAATATTCTTTACACCTGGACTAAAGGGTAAAGAATAGGAATGCTCCTATTTGTCACAATACCTTAAAGTTATTTATTTAAATTCATCAATCACTTAAATTTCTAAACATGTAAGATACTTTTTCCGAATAGTTAAGACATATTTAGCAATTATTAATTTCCTACACTTTCAATTCGTATTAATTTTCTACTTAGTTAATTTACTCAATTAAAATACTTAGTTTACTTTATTTGCGCTTAAATTTAATTCCAAATTTCGTATATTATTATTATTATTATTATTATTTTAAAATTAGTCGTTATTTAATTTTCTTCCCGTGGATCGATAACTGTGACTCCATCAGAGCCCTGTATTACTTGCTACGATACGTATACTTGCGTAGCATCCAACATAAACAATTACAATTCTATACACATAATATAGCGGGGCTGGAAGCTTTTATGCGTCATATAATTAAATTAAAAATATCATAATATAAAATTGTGGGTGAGCCTTTACAAACTTCTTTTCATGTAATCCTTTTAAGTGCTCTTATCAGACAATTTACAGTCATTTTGAAATGAATAAAGCGTAACTCTTAATTGACATTGCATATTCTTACACCTAATTTACTTCGAATTATTCAAATATCTTTCGTAAAATTTTACTATTGTACTTATCTAAATCAAAATTATGATATTTTTTAGAAAGAAATTTCATTGTAGTGGATCATAATTTTATGTATTAACTAATTACTTCGAGGGCAAGTAATATTTAAGTTTGAGGGATTCGATCCACCGAAAATTCATAATTTTTTACTATTCATTTCATACATGTTTTTGATTATATCAGTATCAAAGGAATGTATTTTTGATGATTTCATGCAGTAATAATGATTTTAGGCCTTTGGAGCAAATGGAAGCGAAAAGGAGAAAATTTGGAGGAAAAGGACAAAAGTGCATTTTATCGAACTAAATAATGAACGACACCGTCACCAACACCTGATAGCCAGCTTCGCCGAGTTACAACATTTGGCAGAATAATGGGCCAAATGGCACTCCTACCAACATCGGACGGCGCCCTATCCCAATTTTGAACTAGATTCAATGTATTTGGCTGGATTTTGAAAGGTTGCTTTAAAACTCGGGAATTCAATTTGCCGAATTTAAACACTTTTAGAGCCACATTTCAAATGGGGAAGGAAAGGAAGAGAAGAGCGAGACTTTAGAGAGTGAGTTCTTTCCATTTTGTGTAGGAAGTTAGGTTCAGTTTTTCTCTTCTAAGGAGTGCAGAGAGAGGAAAGTGAGAGATATCTTCTTCCTTACTATTCTAAAGAGAGAATTGTGTGTCATGAAGAAAGGAGAGGAGTCGCAGGAATTCTCGAGATTTCCGCGAAGAGTTTCGAGATAAGTTGTATTTACTTTACTCTATTTGTATGACATTGTTTTTATATATGAAATCCATGTTTTGTCATCTTTTCCTTATGAGTCTCGAATAGATTTCTTCGTCTTTTCTTCTTTCATATATGATTCGTTAATGTCAGAAATGTAAATGATGTGATATGTTATTATGAAGAATTGTATGACCTTTTCACTTAGAACTTCATTTACTTTTTGATCCGTCAATTTAATTGTTAAAACTTGTTAGGAAACATATGCTCCAAAGGATTATATTTTACAACAAAATTTAATGTCACATTCAAATTCCATGAATGATGAAGTTCACTTGGCTTATAAAATAACAATGGAAATATACTTCTGGCGGATGTAGAATTGAAGATTTCGCAGTGACAGCGCCGAAATCCTTAATTCGTCTTGATGTTTAGAAACCGAAGCAAGAGTTAGCCTTCGGTGAAGGGCGGGGAGCTCTGAAGTGAGAGCCAAGATTTCAAATTAACCACTACCTGGGGGACCAACCAGATTACTAATATTCTCATGCTGAAATATGGGTAAAGAATAGAATGCTCCTATTTGGCACAATACATTCGCATCACCGATTTATGTCACAATAATCATCATTATAAAAGGAAAGGAGGAAGTCTTCATTCGATAAATGAACTTTGTTATAAATTTAGTCTCATGTCAGTTTTAACTCTGCGAAAGTTTAGAACGTACTTTGGTAGATATAATAATCAACCTCGTTTATCTTTACTTCAAGAATTAAACTACTTGCAATCGTGTTGTAATTCGATAAGAGATTTATGTGCTACACCATAAACGTAAAGCCTCCTTGTAGGATCGATATTCCGTACCCACTGTAGCCCCGTATTACTGAGTTTTATACGTATACTTGTGTTAATCGTGTGACTCATTATCATTTAAATCAATATATAAATCTAAATCCGAGTTTATTAATTTTTGTAAAATTAAAAATTCGCATCTTGGGCAAGTCGAAATATCACTACTGCACTCACCTCATTAATCTCATCTAAGTATCATGGTAAGCTATATCATACTCAACTCTTCTCTTCTCGATAATCATCATTAATATTATTCTTTGTTTCTAACTACTTGGGTTTCTGTTATGGAGCCTCACAATATTAAATTATTGTATCACTAACCATAACATCGAAAGAGTAGAGTTATAGAGGTAAAAGTTATTTCATGACTAAGATAAGGAAATATCACCACTCTTACTCCTGTGTTTCCATCCTACAAGAGATTCATAGGTACAAATGTCATTCACGATAGATTTTAAGATGGGCCAACTCTTCACTACTATCAAATTTCAACAATCGATTGTACACATAATGTGTAAATCAGTATGTGATGATCTAACCTTCAATGTTTCATCGCTATACCGATACATTTATAAATAATAACACCAATATTAATCATTTTCATATTTTTAATACAAGACCAAAATAACTCTATCTCTTGTAACTTAGCTATGATGAAAGCGTAGATAAGAATTCGTAGAAATAAAATAAGCAGTTTAGCCTTTAGATGCAACATTTAACATGGGTTAGAACATTTATCTTTTGCCTTTGCTTTATAATATTATATTTTAATGGTATAAATTTGCCTAATAAGCAACTTTTTGATGGGCAAAAGAATAATCCTACATTGTCCATCTGCCCAAGATTTAAGATCCACATGGCCTGCCGCTTGTTAATTTTGTATTTTTAGTCTAATTTTTTGTGCTCCGCTCTATGGGGAAGACTATAATATCCTTAATGCTTGTTGATGATGCATCCTTTTTTAATCATGTATCTGATTTAGATATCTATCTCTAAATGTAAGAATAATCCTCCTCCTTATTACGATGTTTGTAAAGGAAATATCCTTTTGCATTCGATGCACCAAAATATATACGCTTTTTACTATAAGCGATTTTACTCATTTTTTATAATATTACACTTTAAAAGGAAGGTATTTTGTATTTTTTGTTGTAGGTACAAAATGGTGATTGGAGCAAAAAGAAGCAAAAATGGTGCAATTGGAGCAAAAACGAGCAAGAAAGCAAATTTTAACTCGACACCTTTCAATAAGTCTTTCTATTGTTTAATCTCTGTCTTTATTACATATTTTTTAATGAGATTATACTTTAAATAAAGGTTATTTTTATGCTTATTTTGTAGGGTTATCTGTTATGAACTCAACGCAACTAAAATGGGGCAAATCGGAGCCGAAACTGAGCCAAACAAAGCAAAATGGCGCAGCTGCGTGTGATGGGCGCCAGTGGAGCCCAAACCGGGTGCCTCTGCGGGCGCTAGAAGCCCGAGGCTACAAACAGGGTGCCGACAGCGCCCTATTCAGCACCGGCGGCACCCGAGACGGCCTAGACATGATATTGGGCGGTTTTTCACAAATACATCGAATTCAGACACTTTTGAGGGTTTCTTCATGCACCTCTTGGAAAATTCATTCCTACTCTATTTTAAAACCGAATTTGAAGCCAAAAATGAAGAAGAGAAGAGAGAAAAAACTTGGAGAATGCTTAGAGATTTTAGAATAGGAGTAGAAATGTAGATTTCTATTTTTTTGGAGAGATTGGAGAGGGGGTTTTAAGAGAAATTGTAAGGGAATGTTCTGAAGATTTATTGATCCACGAGAGACTCGTGGAGAGATTTTCATCTTTCTTTCAAGGGGAAAAGCTAAGTATTGTGTTCTTCTATTATCTTATGATTTTGTAAACACTTATTTTGTGGATTTGCTTTGAAATGAAGTTTTTCGTCAGGTTTTCTTCTTACGCTCTCGTGATGTCTTTTTTCTTACTCTTTTTCTTCTTATTTTGAAATAGTAGCATAAGAAGATTATATCATTACTATTCTACTTTTTCTTTTGCAATGAGTAGGATTCATGCTCGTGGATATTGGGATGCTTGCTAAAAGATGTTTTAATTATAAATGTGATGGTTTTTACTCGCACTTCATTTACATTAAGAAAAGGGTCCGTTATATTGTTAAAATTCGTTGTAATTGCATTATCCCAAAAGGGCGGTGTAATTCTCAACAAAGTGGAACCACATTCAATGTCCATGAATGAGTTACATAGTTCATGGGGATTGAGTGCAAATAAAGAGGGAAATATGATTTTGACGGAGTCAAATCGAGGTTTCGTGGTACGTACTAAGATTCCTAATTTTGCTCATAAGATTGGTAACCAAAGTTGAAGGTTAGCCTTCAGGTGAAGGGTGAGGGGAGCCTGTAGTGACAAATGGCATCCTCCTAAAATTTCAGCTTTAGATTTAGCGACTAAAACTTAGATCAATTTTCTTTACATGTCAAGAGGGTACTTTTTTTGAGGGTAAAGAATGATTGCCTTGCCTAAGTAATATACAATATTTAATGCATCTCATTTCTAAAGTTTATCCAATTCATTACATAAGATAGTAGATTTTTTTATCTCAAAATTCACTAAACCAATTTCCCCAAAAAGGGTTATCTTTAGAAGTACTATTTGCATTTAGGAGTAGTTATTATTCTTACATATAATCATTTGCATTTAGGAGTAGTTGTTAGAAAAATCACTTATATCACCCTTCCAAACTAAGGCTTAGTAGTATATTAGAATTCGACTAAGAAACTTTACCTCGCTTCGTGGGATCGATAACGGACTTATTGTTTTCAGATATTTCATACGATACGTATACTCGCATTTAAAATTGTGATTTACAAAATCATTATAAATATATGAATCTGAGGTCATAAATTCTTACATATAAAAAAGTACTATCAAGCTATGAATACAGGAAGTTTTTAAGAATTTTAGAGAATTTTGGGCCGAAGTAATTGAAGCTTGCATCTGAAATCTTAGTGTCATAAATCATGTTTGTGTGAAAAGTGTTTTGTTGTATGAAAAAGTGTGAAAAAAAAACTATTTGTGTGAAAAATAAGGTATATGGAGTTTCAGGTCTTTTACTAGTTTAGCACTGTCTGACGCTAGCGTCAGCGCCGTTAGGCGCATTTTTCTTGTCTTATTACCAAACTCTCTATCTTTTGGAGTGGTCTGGCACTGGTGACAGCGTTGTTCGGCGCCAGTTTAAAAACTGGACTTTCAACTTTATTTTATAGTTTTGATCATTTCAAGCCTACTCCAATGTCTAATTAGTCTAATTAAGCATTGAATAACATTCTAAAGCCATGACAAATGATATGTTTAACACAAACAACACAAAATATCACTTTCATATATAAAATTCAAGTTTCAGACACATACACATTACACTAAATACTACACATCATCAAGCCATATAATTCTAAAAATTCAGCATCAATCATAACCACAACACAATAATGTTGAAAACTAAATAAGAAAGCATGTCCAAATATAGCATCCAAGTAAAGCAAAGCAAAGCAATCAAATATACAAACACAGAAATATAATAATCAAGTCTTCATTCTTCCTCAGAACTATCATCAACTCTAGGATCTCCAATTGATTGAGCATGAATGAACAGATTGTAGAATGGATGAAACGGGAATTCTTCAGTAGAATCATGTTCAATCCAACCTTTCCTTTTCATCAATCATGTCAAACTTCCTTCAAGATATCTAGAATGATCAAAGTGCTCCTTCATTCTCCAATTCAGATGATCAAAGAAATCAAATAGAATTTTGATTGCATTTATCAGCTATTGTACTTCCTTCTCCAATTTCTTAATTTTCTTCAAGATGATTTGTGAACTTTCAGGAAAGTAAGGAGGAATAGGTGTTGACCTCTGAGATGGTTGATCTTCAATAATTCTCATGTCTTTCATATCACCAACTGCCTGGTTATTATATGCATCTACTGGGTCTTTAGGCTTCCAAGGTAGAAGTACTACGTCCCAGTTCTCAGATGGCACTTGTGATTGAATACAGAGGAGAAATATGGTGGAAGGATGTCCAAGCCCATACTTTGATTCATGAACGATCAATCCCAAAACAGATTTAACAATTAATGAACCAACATCAATAAGCATCCTCTTTTGAATACAATAGTTCAGAATATCACACTCCTTATTTTTTTATTGATTGTCATAGTTGGGAGAAATTTTGCACATATGAAATAATGTAAGTCTTTTGACGTAGGATTTAATAGTGTGGTCGAGAAACTTACATACCTGCTATCTCTTATCTCCCATTCATCACTTTCATCCGTTAGATATCTATATATATCATTCATATTGTCCTTTATTGGGGAAAAACTCGAATAATGGCAGATCGACACATTCTCAATCATGTATAAATCATTAATCTTTACAGGAGTAAATGTAACAAACCTACCTTGCACATAGACTGATCCTTGGTTGATTCCTTGAAGATTTTCATAAAACATCTTCACAACCGGGACAACTACGACGGTAGTAGTATATCACAATACTTCCCAATGTCTCTAAATAATAATTTCATCAATTTTAGTGGTAGGATAATTTGTACTTCGATTCACAAAGTCTCTCTCCTTAATCACTCTCATTTTTTAGATATTTTTGTTGAATAGATGATGCACTTCGAAACTGACGTACGTTCTACGATTGAAAACTTGAAATCTTGAAGTTTCCATCAAGTTGGAATCCATTTGGACAAGATTTGGGATCTTCCTCTTCGTTCCTTTGGTATTTCATGCATCTAGGGGTGGCTTCTGGGAGTTCTAACAGAAGATTTACTGTATAGAACCGCCAAAACTTGAATTTAAAGATAATAAATTGTTTTCTGAAAACAGCGTGGTCCTGCGCTGATAACAGCGCCGTTCAACGCTAGTTCGAATTTCGTCAAACTTCACTTTATCCAAATTCTTTCCAAACTTCTGTTTGATTCATTTTTTAAATGTTTTTAATGATAATTAAGGAATAATAAGACTTAATTATGTAACAAACAAACACAAATAATACATCAAACAAAGCAAAAACTCAATAATTGTGGGTTGCCTCCCACCAAGCACTTGGTTTAACGTCGTCAGCCCAACGTAGCTTCCACTTTTTCAGGTTGATCCAACATTAAAAACTCTTTAAAATTATGTCTATTGCCTTTAAAATATGGTTTTAATCTTTGGCCATTATCTTTAAATATGCTTCCAGATTTAGGGTCTTCGATGCAGCTCCAAACTAATATATTTTTATGACAATGAAAGGTCCTGTCCATCTAGATTTCAGTTTCCCAAGAAATAATTTCAATTTTAAATTGTCTAACAAATATTTTTGTTTTGGTTCAAATTCCTTTTTAACAATCTTCCGATCATGCCATATTTTTTTTCTTTCCTTATATATTCGATCATTATCATATGATTCATTTCTAATTTCATCAAATTCATTTAATTGCAATAATCTCTTCTCACCAACATCTTTCAAATTAAAATTCAATTTCTTTATCGCCCAATATGCTTTATATTATAATTCAACTGGCAAGTGACAAGTTTTTTCAAAGATTAATCTGTAAGGGGACATTCCTATAGGAGTTTTATAAGCTGTTCTGTATGCCCATAAAGCAGTGTCTAGTCTAGCAGACCAATCCAATTTCTCAGAATTAATGACTTTCTCCAAAATTTGTTTAATATCATAATTAGATATCTCTGCTAAACCATTAGTTTTAGGATTATAAGCTATAGAGATTCTTTGCATAATATTATATTTTTCCACTAATCTTTGAATCAGATTATTCTTAAAATGGGAACTTCCATCAGTGATGATTACTCTAGGTATTTCATATCTTGTGAAAATATTTTTCATTAAAAACCTCAAAACACTTCTAGCATCACACCTAGGAAAATTTATCACCTCAATCCATTTTGATACATAATCAACAACAATCAGTATATATATATTTCCTAATAAAGGTATAAATGGTCCCATAAAATCTAATCCCCAAGCATCAAAAATTTCAACTTCCAAAGTATAACTAAGAAGCATTTCATTTCTTCTGGATATATTGCCTATTTTTTGACATCGATCACAAGTTTTGATAAATCTACAAACATCTCTGAAAAGTGTAGGCCAATAAAATCTAGATTACAAAATCTTATGTACAGTTCTATCAATTCTGAAATATCCTCCAAATTCAGAATCACGACATTCTTATATAATTCTTTCAATTTTTTCATAAGGCATACATCACCTAATAATAAGATTTTTACATTTTTTGTACAGACAAGGATCGTCCCAGAAATAAAATTTAGCATCATGCTTAAATTTTTTCTTCTGTTGCATTGTTAAGTCAGGTGGTCAAATATTACTAACAATTTAGTTTACAATATCAGTATACCATGGTAAATTTCCTTCAATAATATTATTTAATTGCTCATGAAGAAAAGTTTCATTGATTTCCTTTTCAAAGTCATCCAACGTAGGTTGTTCAAGTCTAGATAAATGATCAGCTATTTGATTATTGACCCCTTTCCTATTAACGATCTCAAAATCTAATTCTTGCATTAAAAGTATCCATCGAACCAGTCTTGGTTTTGCATCCTTCTTTTGCATTAAATATTTAATAGCAAAATGATCAGTATGCACTATTCATTTAGCTCTAATTAAGTAAGATCTAAATTTTTTAAATGCATAAACGATCGCTAATAACTCTCTTTCAATGGTGGTGTAGTTAATTTGAGTATCAATAAGAGTCTTACTAGCGTAGTATATAACTTTAAACATTTTGTCATGTCTTTGCCCTAAAAGAACTCCAATATCATAATCACTAGCATTGTACATTAATTCAAATGGTTTCTCCTAGTCAAGTGAAACTATTATAAGGGCAGCGATTAATTTTTCCTTAAGTAGATTGAAAGCTTTTAAGCATTCATCATTAAAATCAAACTTCCTATCTTTTTACAAATGTTAGCATAGAGGCTTAGTAATTTTTGAAAAGTCTTTAATATAGCGCCTGTAGAATCCTACATGTCCCAAAAAGCCTCCTACCCCTCTCACAGTTGTTGGAGTTGGTAATTTTTCTATAATTTGAATCTTCGCAGGATCTACTTCCATGCCATATTCAGATATTTTATGCCTAAGCACAATTCCTCCTGTAACCATAAATTGACACTTTTCCCAGTTTAAGACTAAATTTTTTCTTTCGCATACCTCTAAAACTTTTCCTAAGTTGCATAGGCATGCATCAAATGAATCTCCGAATACTGAAAAATCATCCATAAACAATTCTATTCCATCATCAATTAATTTGCTAAATATAGATGACATACATCTTTGAAATGTTGCAGATGCATTACATAATCCAAAGGGTATTCTTCTAATAGCAAAAATTTCCATAAGGGCTACTAAATGTTGTCTTCTCTAAATCCTCATGAGCAATAGGTATTTGGTGATAACCGTTATATCCATCTAAAAAGCAATAGTACATGTGTCCAGCAAGTCTGTCAAGCATTTGGTCTAAAAATTTTCTATAATCAATACATATTCGCCAACCAGTGACTTGTCTTGTTGGTATAATTTCATTTCGATTATTTATGTCAACAGTCACTCCTCCTTTCTTAGAAACACAATGAATTGAGCTTACCCAAACACTATCAGAAATAGGATATATAATTCCAGCATCTAACCACTTTAAAATCTCTTTTTAACCACTTCTTTCATTATCGGGTTCAGTCTCCTTTGTGGATCAACTCTAGGTTTATGTTGTTCATTCAACAAAATTCTGTGCATACAGATCGATGAACTGATTCCTTTAATATCAGCTAAGGATCAACCAAAAGCCTTTCTGTATCTTTTTATGGTGTCCAATAAATTTTGTTCTTGATATTCATTTAAATCCAAAGATACACTGATTGGTAAAGTAGATGATTCTCCTAAAAACATATACTTGAAATAGTTAAGGAGAATTTTTAGCTTAAGTTCAGAGGGTTTAATGATAGATGGGATTAAACTTTTATCTCCATTTTCCATAGTATCCAATCTTTCAAATTTCTCCTGAACAAATTCTAACATTTCATTCTTCATATCATCCAAATCATCTTCACTTTCACTTTCATATTCATCCTCGCATTCTATATATTCTTCAAATATTTCTTTAAAATGATTTCTCTCAAATAATCACCAGTTTCCATTCGAAAACACTCGTCATCTTTTTCAGTTGAAGGGTATTTCGTAGACTTCAGAGTATTGAAAGTTACCTCTTGGTCATTGACTCTCATAGTTATTTCTCCTTTTTGAAAATTGATCATAGCTCTTCCAGTAGTAAGGAATGGTCTTCCCAAAATAATTGGAACTTCTTTATCTTCCTTCATATCTAATACAATAAAGTCCACAAAAAAGATAAATTTATCCACCTTTACTAATACATATTACACAACTCTTTTAGGATAAGTGATAGAACGATTAGCCAGTTGAAGAGTCACAAATGTAGGTGAAATTTCTCCTATTCCCAATCTTTTAAAAGTTCATAAAGGCATAAAATTAATAATAGCTTCAAGATCACATAAAGCTCTTCTAAAAAATTTCTCACCTATAGCACACGGGATAGTGAAACTACCTAGGTCTTTAAGTTTTTCAAGAGCTTCCTCTGAATAATTGCCCTACACTCACCGATAAGTGCAACAGTCTCGTGGTCTTTGAACTTTCTTTTCTTTTTAAGAATATCCTTCAAAAACTTTGCATAATCAGGCATCTGTTCTAATGCTTCAACAAAGGGAATATTATTTGTTAATCTCTTAAGAATTTCCAAATACATTGCAAATTTGTTATCCTTGTTCTATTTCTTTAGTCTTTGAGGAAAAGGAGGAGGTGGTTTTTCAACAGTTATCTTCATTGGTTCTAGCAGATATTCATCTGGATATATCTTATTGGAACTTTTCTCCATGTTCACTTCCTCTCTTTCAACTTCAACTTCTTTTTGAACTCTTGGTTCTAATTCTTTTGCACTCCTTAATTGAATAACCTTAATTTGCTCCTTGTTTTGATCTTTTGGGTTGATGTCAACATTGCTAGGAAGATTCCCAGAAGGTCTATTATTAAGCACAATAAAGATATGTCCCAATTGATTCTCAATGTTCTTCATTGCAGAATTTTGAGCTTGAATTTAATTATCCATATTCAAAATCTTTTCTTTAGTAGATAACTTCTTTTCTTTAAAATTTTTATTACTATTAAAACCAGGAGGATAAAAAGGATTATAATTGGTATTTCCTTGGTTGTTCAGATTTCCAACTGAATTCATAGGATTGTTTCCCCATTGCGGGTTAACAACAACATTGGTGTTATTCTAGTTGAAGTTTGGATGATTCCTTCAACTAGGATTATAATAATTCGACTAAGGATTATTGACTTTGTTATTTATGGCATTCAAGGTTTCATAAGACATTTGAGATTCTATCATCTGTCTTGATGAATTTTCTTCTAACACTTAGGGTGTTAGAGAATAATTCATTCCATATTAATCTATTTTCCTAGAAAGTGCAGTAATTTGAGCTACTATCATAGTTATCACATCAGAATCATGAATATTAGCTACTCTCTTAGGATTTACCTGCTCAGAGGGCCATTGAAAATTATTAGTAGCCATCTCTTTAATTAACGAATATGCTTCATCAGAAGGTTTAGACATTCTTGATCCACCAACAACAGCATCGATAATCAATCTCAAAGATCCCACTAATCCATTATAAAATGTTTGAATTATTAACCAGTCTGGTAAAGCATGGTGTGGACACTTTTTCAGAAGATCTTTAAATATTTCCCAAGCTTCATATATAGATTCTCCATCAAACTGACTAAAAGATGTGATATCATTCCTCAGCTTAGCAGTTTTGGAAGGAGTGAAATATTTTGACAAAAAATTTTGTGAAAGCTCTACCCAAGTTCTCATAGATTAAGGTACTAACGAGTTTAACCACGCCTTAGCCTTATCCCCTAATGAAAAAGAAAAAGTCTAAGCCTAACAGCATCGTTTGACACTCCATCATATTTAAAAGTAGCAAACAGTTCTAGAAAACTAGCGAGATGTAAGTTAGGATCATCATTAGGTGTTCCTCTAAATTGATTATTCTGTACAATTTGGATAATAACAGGTTTAAACTAAAATGAATTAGCAGAACATCAGGGTTTTGGATAGTTAAGTGAATTTCATCTGATGTTGGATTAACATAATCTCTTAAAGGTCTTGGTATATTTTTGTTTTGATTGTTTAAGTTGTATGCCATTTTGTGAGGATTTGCAGATTATTTTTGTTGTTTTCGAATTCTTCTAATAGTACACTCTAATTGAAAATCGTAAGACACTAAACCTATAGATCTGATACTACGCATACAAACACAATAAGCACACTGACAATAAACAAACACACATAATTATGACTTGTAATTCAAATATAAGATTTCAAATACTACAAAATTAAATTTTAGCAGTTACCTTTTCTTACCTTACCTCCCCGTCAACGGCACCAAAAATTTGGTGAGACATTTTTAATTGCCAAAATTTACAAACTCAAATTTAGATATATATATTGATTTAGTTTTACAATGAGTCACACAATTAAACTCAAGTATATGTATCCTTCAAGTAATACAGGGCTCTAGTGCAGTTCTGGATATCGATCCCACAAAGAGGCTTTGATTTTATGGCATAGCACAAAAATCACTTATCGAATCACTGCACAATTGCAAGTAAGTTCAAGTTTTAAAATAAAAATAAACAGTTTTAATTACTATTTCTACCAAAGTACGTTCTAAACTCTAGCAAGTTAAACTAATGCAAGACTAAATTTATAATAAAGTTCAGTTGCAAGAAAGAGTATTCCTCCTTTCCAATCATAATGTAATGATTATTGTGACATAGATCAGTGATGTAAATGTATTGTGCCAAATAGGAGTATTCCTAATATTTACCCATATTTCAGCATATAAAGAACATTGGCTAATCATAAGTTTAGTCCTCAAATACGTGGTTAGGCTGGGAGGATACTGGCTCTCACTCCAGTGCTCTCACTTCCCTTTGCCTGAAGGCTAAATCTTGCTTTACTTTCCAAACATTAGGACCAAATTGAAGATTTTAGCCTGTCACTTTCAAATCTCCAATTCTACGTCCATCAAAGTATATTTCCCGATTTATTTGCACTCAATCACCATGAACTACGTCTCTTATTCATGGACATTGATTGTGACCTTCAATTTTGTTGTGGAACTCATAATCCTTTCAAAACATATGTTTCTCAACAAGTTTTAACAATTAAATTGACCAGATCAAAAAGTAAATGAAGCTCGCAGTGAAACGGTCATTACAAATTCTCCATAATAAATCAACACATAATTTTCATATCATAACATCAACACATCACATGAAAAGGAGAAAGGCAAAGAAATCTACTCAAAACTCATGAGGAAAAGAAGACAAAACATGGATTTAATATATATAAATAACATCATACAAACAGAGTATAATAAAGAAAACTTATCTCAAACTCTTCCCCAAGTGAATCTCAAGGAATTTCTTCGACTCCTCTTCTTTCTTCACAACAACACACAATTCTCTCTTTAGATAAGTAAGGAAGGAAAAATCTCTCACTTTCCCTCTCCTCTTACACTCTTTAGAAGAGAAAACATAAAACCTAGATTTCATAAAAAAAATGAAAAGACACTCTCTCTAAACTCTCTCTACACTCTAAACTCTTCTCACTTCTCTAAACTTGGCTCCAAAGGAGTTTAAATTTGGCCAAAACTGATTTCCCAAGAGTTTCCTAAAGCAACCCTCCAAAATCTAGCTAAATAAATTGAATCTAGTGTGAAATCAGGATAGGGCGCAGTCCGGCGCTGGATAGGGGCGCCGTTCGGCACATTATTCCGCCAATACTGTTGCAAGTCTCTGTTAAATAGCGCTATCCGACACTGGTGATAACGCCGTTCGGTGCTAGTTCAATAAAATCCATTTTTGTCCATTTTTGCTCCAAATTTGCTCCTTTTCACTTCCTTTTTCTTCGAAGGCCTAAAACAATTGTACCTGAATGAAATCATGAAAAATTCCTTTCTTTAAAGTGCAATATCATCAAAAAATAGGTATGAAATGAATAATAAAAAGCTATCAAATTTTTAGTGAATAATAGACTATCAACATCCTTGAGGGCACTAAATTGTTCACTAAAGTATTCAATGAAGATGAACAAGCCGGTATCATTGGGTTGAGCTGGCTGCCTCAAGAAAAGAACCTATTCTGAGCTAAGTAAATGGATAGGTGGCAAAGGGTGGTTGACAATCTAATATGGGTGTTATTATAACTATGCAAATAACAAGGAAGGAGACCCTCCAGGGATTCTACGACACGAATAGATGGATTTGATGCCTACTGTGATCATCCAGATCATTAGGCGACTTGTCACCTGGGGGATAATGCGAGTAAACTGTATCCTAGATAGTTATATTATCAAGCTTTATGATGAGGGAGACTGTATCCCTCCTCATATCGATAATCACGATTTTGAAAGTCCATTTTGCACATTGTCCTTAATGAATAAGTGTTTTATCCCCTTTGGTAGAGAGATACAGATTCTCGGACCAAGAAAATTTCAAGGGAAGCACCATATCCCTTTGACTCGAGGATCAGACCTTTTATTGCAAGGAAACAGTGTGGATATGGAAAAAATTGTGTACCAAGTGTCAGTTGACATCGCATTTCGATTACTTTACGGCGAATACGTCCAGATAAACCACCCGTTGGATATCAGGTCATTCAAGAACTTGAAGGACTGAAACCTTTGGAACTACCGTGACCCTATAAATATCTAAGCACCTGAGACATAGTTGACAGACAATGTCTTAGATTGTTAGATGTTTGTAGTTGGCCTGATAGTTCCAAGGCTATGTTGACAGCAAAAAGAACGACATGAAAACTTTTGATGAATGATAAATATCAATAGTTTGTAGCATGTGTACTGTCTTATTGATGTATTTATATGTACTGTTGACTTTGGTGAAATGTACATTAATTTTGAAAATGAAATAAATGTTGAAAGGCATCCTTAGTTCTCTGCAATGCATCAACAGGTCCAAAAATGCCAAAATGAATTCTTTAAAGAAAAATAAAAAAGACATGATAAACAACTAGTAATAATTAACATGAGATTCATGTTTTGACTCATAAAGGTCAACTCCCCAGCGGATGCGCTTTTCTTTATATGTTTTTCACACATAACTTTCCAATTATTGGATATAAGACCCTTCCTGACAAGGAAACATGGCATTCCTTTAACTTTTTCGTTGAGATAGGATATAAGTCAAATATGTTTCCTTCTCAAAATCGACATATCAACATTTAACATTTCTGAGAGATGATATGACATCTTCTCTCCTTCCAATTATTGGATATAAGACCCTTCCTAACAAGGAAACATGGCATTCCATTAACTTTTACTTTGAGAAAGGATATAAGTCGCATACCTCAATGTCTCACTCATTTCTCAATGAAATTGAATGATTTTTGAACCTATGGAATCATCTGGAGGTATAGATTATATCTATACGGTGATGATACATTTCTGGGCTAGTTTGACCCATGGTTTTTTGATTATATGCATTATTTTGAACAAAATAAATCCATACCTTGGCCACAAGTTTGTCGAGCATGATCAGGCTTGATGGTCAGCTTCTAGGACTCCAAAAGAAGATCTTTCACTTCAATTTGGACTTCCAACTAGCCTTGGTGAGCAATTTTGGCAAAGTGGCTAGGTTTGGCTGATTCGGGATTTTGGTCAAATTGACTTGATTGGGCTAATCCTATGGCTTTATTTTGGTTGGAATAGGTTGCTGAGGTCCTTAGCAAAACTTTTTGTGTTGGGAGCTAAGGGATTTGGGTAGCCTATAGGTTTCCATGGATTTTTTCTTCTATCCTTAAAATTTAGGCCAAGGGGGCCCTTTATAGCCATGGATGGCTATGTTTCAACCTTGGTTAGCTTAGGATTTGATCATGGTATAGTTAGAGCTATGGAGTACAGCCTCCCCCTTGTAATCCAAGTATCACCTCTTTGTTTCCCATGAGAATTTTTCCACTTAAGCAAGTGCACATTCTATGGTAATCATGGATCCAAATTGTCATTATAAGCTTTGATCTCTTTGTTCCCATTCCATTGGCTAAGGGAGAGGTTAATGGTGACTCAAATGGTTGAGACCATCTCCTTGCAACACCTCATTTATCATTTCATGGGGTGGTGACACATTAGCTCCCCCCCTTTAATATTTTTATAAAATGTTTTGATGAGCTTAACCATGGTGTGGATGATGGTTAAAGCTTTGTCTTCTTACCATTGGGTGGCTAGGGAGGTGGCTAAACTCATCTCACCATGATAAGAGACCTCACTTTGTAAAAGAGGTGAGTTACACTTCAAATCACCATGATTTTGCCACTTCACCTTCATGTCATTATGCCCCTTTACCATGGTTAAATATGAGTCATCCATGGGTCAAGTATGATGTCATAAAGGAGTTTTGGAATTTTTTTAGAAAACCAAAATGTCATAGGTTTAAAAATTCCATTTAATACCCCTCTCGATTTAATTTCCATTTTAATTAATTATGTCATTAATTAAATGTTGGAAATTATCTTATTAATCAATTATTAATTGAAAATAATTCCAAATTAAGTATTTGATTAATATTCATGTCATTAAAATTGAATTTTGTCTCTTTTCATGACTTTTCAATTTAATTTTCATTTTAGTTAATTGTGTCATTAATTAAAATATGGAAATTAAATTATTGGGTAATTAATTAATTAAAAATAATTTTGGATTTAATTATTTGATTAATTCCATCATTTTTAACTAATTTGTGCATTTTATGGCTTTTGAATTTAATTTTTCATTTTAAATAATTATGTCATTAATTAAAATTTTAAAAATTAAATAATTAGGCAATTAATTAATCAAAATAATTTTTGAGATTAATCGTTTGATTAATTTTGTCATTTTCATTTCATTTTGGTGTATTTTGTCATTTTATGACTTTTAATTAATTATGTCATTTAATTAATTAAAATATTTGAAAATTAAATTATTAGTCAATTTCATTTAATTAATCAAAATAATTTTGAAATTAATTATTTGATTAATTTTATCATTTTGTGATTTTCAACATGTCATTGGGTCAATAAATGGTCAAAAATTGACCTTTTTGACCAAAGTTGACTTTTTAGGTCAAAAGGTTGACATATGGAGTCAGCAGAGTTGGTCATTGGGCTTGGATTGACCATTTTGACCAATGTTGACTTTTTAGGTCAAAAGATTGATCTATTAGGTCAACATGGTTGTTCATTGGGTCAGGATTGACCATTTTGATCAAAGTTGACTTTTTAGGTCAAAATGTTGATCTATCATAAAAATGAGGTCAACACACACACACCTCTTTCCAAGCCAATAAACATAAACCAAATCAAGGGGAAGGTCATCATGACCAATCCATGCATGAGATAAGTAATTAGGCTAAGGAGCCATGCTCTCTTGAAATTATTAAATGATACAAAGACCTCATGTAGGGGAAGTGGATTTAATATGTTCTAACTAATCTTATCCACCTCAAACAATAACCGATCAAAGCAAGCCAAGCCTTAGGATAACCTTCACCATATTTGAACCATATATGGGTTAATCTTTAAATGATCAATTGAACTCATCCCCGAGTCCAAAGCTTATCCAAACATCATCATGAAAAAGATGAGACCTCCCCTCGACCAACCCAGGCCAACCCAAGCCCACCCTAACCATTTTCATGGCTATAAATAGGGCCAAATTCGAGCACATATAGAAGAGGAGGGAAATTGGAAACCCCCAAACACTGCTCAAATCCTCATGCTCTCAACACCAAAATTGTCCCTTAGGACCTAAGCAATTGATTCCCCCGTGCATCCAAGCTCTTAAAACCACCCTATCCTTTCAATTAAGCTAACCCGAAAACCTCAAAATAGGACAGATTTTTGGTTTGAAATGAAGTTATCCAAAACTTCAAATTAACCATCCCTGATGCTTCCTTGGACCTTACGAAGATAAGCCCAATCAAAATTAGCCAAGCTCATAGCCTATAAACCATTGATTGATCAAGACCATTCAATACAAGTCACCTCGAGGACAAAGTCATATACAAACTTGATTTCACCTAAAATTGACTTGGGGAAAATCTTTCTGAGGTCGAGAGGAAGCTTCAGAACCATTCAATTTGAGCTTGTATTGACTGAGGCTAAGGTATGGTTCTTCACACCCAACCGGAGCTCAGGCTTGGTCTAGAGTAGGGTTAACCAATTCAAAACCCATACAAATCTCTATGGATATGTTCGTCTCCTCCAGATAAAGCTCTAGAAACAAAAATCACTCGAATCCATCAAGAATTGAGTGAGATCTTGTGTCTAGAAAATGGACGGTGTTTGGGTGTAGAACAAATGAAGACGATGAACCTCAGTCGTTTGTTCCCGTGTTTTGGAAATGGACAGTTGAGATTAAATCTCGGTGTCTCCGCTGTTCAGGTTCATGCAGTGGGTTATCCGCGTTTTGACTAATTTGAGGATAAGTGGCACCCCCAACATTTTTTTGATTGGATAAAGGTTTATTTAAATCAGAATAACCTTAATCCAATCAGAAATACACATCTTTGAACACAAAAATCACAAACAAATAATTAATTTATCTTTGAACTCAGGGCAGTGAGGAGAACAATGTGGAATTGAAATTTTGAAATTTTGATTTATATTTTATTTTTTTATTAATTAAATACTCTCCAGAGTATTTTAATTATTAAAAATTAATTATATGTTAGAAAAATATGAAAAGTGGAGAGATTAATCTTTAGATCCTTAGGAACAATCTCTGATTTTTCCAAGGTTAGGAAAATTCTCTAGGACAACATTAGATTGGACAATTATTTTTAACAATAATTCTAAAAATTAGAAAATAGGAAAGATAAATTGGAAATTGGTTAGAAATTTAGGGAGACAAATCTAAACCATAAAGTGAAAGAATTTAACCATTAAAAAACTTAAAATGATAATTTCTTATTGGGGTTAAAATTTTAAAATTTTAAAATTTAAAAACCATAAAATATTTTAAACTCTTTATCTAACTCATGCCACTAAGTGTTAAGATTGAGTTAACATTCAATGGACTCAAATCAAAACTGGATTATGATTAATTCAACATTAACCCTAATTAACTCAATTAATCCTTAATTAAATTAGGATTAAAGACACAATTAAAATTCAATTAGGTTTAACCAAACACATTAATCCTAATTATTTCTCCTTTAGCCTTCATTACATTAGGCTTATAATAAAATCAAACTTTAATTAAGCTTAAGACATTACTAAGCTTAATTAAGCCTATTAAACCTTAACTAAATTAGGTTTAATATAAAATCAAACTTTAACTAAGCTTAGGACATCACTAAGCTTAAATAAACCTCTTGAACCAAAATAAAACCCTAATTAGGTTTAATCCACTAGACTTAATTAAACTATTAAGTCTTAACTAAATTAGACTTAATTAACCCTTAAATCAATTAAACATAACTTTACTTAAGTCTAATTAATCAATTAAACCATACTCAAATTAGGTTTAATAACCCCAGAACTAATTAGACTTAACCATAACTAAGTCTAATTAATAAACTAAACCTTACCTAAATTATGTTTAATTAACCTTAACCTAATTAGACTTAACCATAACTAGATCTAATTAATCAATTAAACATTACCCAAATTAGTTTTAATTAACCTTTGATCCAATTAGAATTAACTCTTTAAGACTAGTTAATCAATTAAACCTTACCAAATTAGATTTAATTTAATTAACCTTAATCTAATTTGACTTAATCATAACTAAGTCTAATTAATCAATTAAACCTTACCCAAATCCAGTTTAATTAACACTTAATCCAATAATACTTAACTCTAATTAAGTTCAATTAATCAATTAAACCTTACCCAAATTAGGTTTAGTTAACCTTAATCTAATTAAACTTAACGATAACTAAGTCTTATTAATCAATTAAACCTTACCCAAATTAGGTTAATTAACTTTTAATCCAGTTTGAGTTAACTCTAATTAAGTCTAATAAATCAATTAAACATACCCAAATCAGGTTTAATTAACCTTTAATCTAATTAGGCTTAACCATAACTAAGTCTAAATAATCAATTAAACCTTACCCAAATTAGGTTTAATTAACCTTAATCTAATTAGACTTAACCATAACTAAGTCCAACTAATCAATTAAACCATACCCAAATTAGGTTTAATTAACCTTTAATCCAATTAGACTTAACTCTAACTAAGTCTAATTAATCAATTAAACCTTACCCAAATTAGGTTTAATTAACCTTTAAACCAATTAGAATAAACCATAATTAATTCTATCACATTAGACTTAATTAAACTATTAAACCTTAACCAACTAAGGTTTAATCAATCCTAAACCATAATTAAGTCTATCACATTAGACTTAACTAAACTATTAAGCCTTAACCAACTAAGGTTTAGTCAAACTTAAACCATAACTAAGTCTATCACATTAGACATAATTAAACTATTAAACCTTAAACAACTAAGGTTTAATCAATCTTAAACCATAATTAAGTCTATCACATTAGACTTAAGTAAACTATTAAACCTTAACAAACTAAGGTTTAATCAATCTTAAACCATAATTAAGTCTATCACATTAGACTTAATCAAACTATTAAATCTTAACCAACTAAGGTTTAATCAATCCTAAAACATAATTAAGTCTATTAAACCTTAACTAACTAAGGTTTAATTAAACATAAACTTTAATTAGGTCTAACCCATTATACCTAATCTAATTATTACACCTTAACTTACTAAGGTTTAATCAAACTTATACTTTAATTAAGTTTAACTTATTAGACTTAATTAACATTTAAGCCTTACTTAAATTAGGCTTAAATAACCTTCAAACTCTAGTTTAGCCTAACTTTAACTAGACTTAATTAAACCTTAAGCCTTACTTAAATAAGACTCGAATGGTCTTTAATTCTAATTAAGTTTAATCTAATTAGATTTAATTATTCTAATTAAGTCTAATCTAATTAGACTTAATTAACCTTTGAGTATTATTTAAATAAAACTTAAATCATAATTAAGTCTATTTTAACTAAACTTAACTTAAACTTTAGGTTCAACCCACATTGAATCTAACTTAACATATCTGACTTAGGTTCAACCTAAACTGAACCAAAGTTAACTCATACCCTTGGTTCAACCCACATTGAACCTAATTCAATATATCTAACATAGGTTCAACCTAAATTGAACACAAGTTAACTTAAGCCTTAGGTTCAACCCACATTGAACCTAACTCAACATTTCTAACTTAGGTTTAACTTAAATTGAACTAAAGTTAACTCAACATTAGATTCAAAAGACATCGAATCTAAGATTCTAAATCTAACTTATGTTAGATTCCATTTAAGTCTTATTTAGACTTAATAAAAATTATTAGATTAAAATTGCATTGAATCTAGTTTCCAAATATCATAACGATATTAAATCTAAATCTTTAAACTCAATGAAATTGAACCTAAATTTATATATCTAATCAGATCTTAAACATAACTTTTAGATTCAATCAACGATGAATCTAAAAAATCAAATGACGCCGAATCTAAATTTTCAAAATATGAATCTAGGTTCAAATGACATTGAAACTAAAATTTGAACGTAAAATGACATAAAAATCTTAAATAATCTAAAATTTTTCAACCTAAAATTGGACGAAGACATTAAAACTTAAATGAAACTTTAAAGAATAAACATCACCAAATGCAACTTGAACCCCAGTGCTCATAGTCTACGAAGCTTTCTCGGACGATGCAATCCTGGTTGCTGACAGAAATCTTCCGGTCCTAGTTTAAACACCTTTCGGACTAAGTAGATTAAGGCCCCTAATGACCCTGGGATAATGGAGCCAGTGACATCTTGACCAGGTTATCCAAAATATAACCGAATAAAAGATTTAAAAAGAAAAATCGACAGTATTTCTTTTAAATATGACGTCATTTTCCTTTATAGGATGAAAATAAATTTCACTTTAATTTACTTTGCATATTATAGGGTGTGCTAACTCTGTTTTGCAGGATAACTAAAATGAAATGACAACATCAATTTTGTTTTAGATTTCCTTTGCATGTTATAGGGTGTGCTAACTCTGTTTTGTAGGATGAAATTCCAAAAGATGGGACAAATGACATCAAGAAAACAAAACAATAACAAAATGATGAAACTAAGGCAAAACAAAAACAAAACTTTTAGAATAGTCACAAAACCTAAAACTTTTAGGATAGCCATCAAACAAATGACAAAAATGACAATAAAAAGAAAAAAATCAAAACAAAGCAAAACAAAAAATGACTTAATAAATAACATTGACAAGACAATTAAAAATGACAAACATCAACAAAAATTACATTGACAGAACAATTAAAAACTACAAACAACAAAAACGTAAATCAACCTAAACAAACTTTTAGGGTAGTATGACACATTACCCTTAGGATTGAAAATTGATGTTTCTTTCCTCAAAACTTTTTCAGCAACAAGCAATTAACATTAATCAGAAGTTTTCTTAGACAATCATAATTTTCTAAGATGTTATTAACTATAGGAGCTTACTCCTATAGAAGATTTAAAGGACACAGGATAGATACTATATCTAGAAATCTCTAGTTACAAAAATCTCATCCTTATATAGAGCTCCTAGAATAAGGTATTCTACTATCTTTTCATAAGGATTATCATTGACATCTCCTTTTCTACTATTTTTTATCTTATTAACCCTTATTTTCTTCAAATTTCTTATTATCTAAGGATCCTTGTTACAGGATCTAAAGAAATAAGAATTATTAAATATTAGGGCAATATTATAGATAAACAGGGCAACTCAAAAATGACATCGACACTAAGAAAATTGCCGACACGGCCCCGAACGCTGACACTTCTCAACAACTGATGCAGGAGTCGGTGGAGTATTTAGAGATCACAATGGTAGATGTCTGCTCTTTTTTCAATCCACAGTTTGGGTGCATTATTCTCGGGAGGCTGAAGCAGTTCTTGAGTTTTGGGCTACTAAACTTACTATCTTGAAGAAGTGGACCCATATACTTATTGAAATGGATGCTTGGACACTAGTGTAAATCTTGCGGAATGGGGGGAGTCCTCCCTGACATATTTTAGATTAGGTGAAAGCCATTAGTTCTAGCAAATTCCACTTAAACATAGAGCTAAAGTTTATCCATAGGGAAGGTAATAGGCCTGCTAATTGGCTTGCTAGAGCTGGCAATGCCAGTGGCTACATGTGTATCAACCACCTTTCTCTCTCTCTCTCTCTTTTCTTTTGCATGGGTATTTGTTTAAGGCTCTCCATATCAGAGTTGTAAAATAAAGTTATGATTAATAGGTTAACCTTCTTTGCTTATATATATATATATTTGTGTGAGTGTGTGTGTGTGCCTGCCACTTACCTTGGTCTGTTTGTGGTGGGGTCACTGTAAGTCCCCTCAGGTTAGTCGTTCAATCTCATCGTGGTGCTGGGGCTCTCGAACTAACAACATAGGCGCGACTCTTATCTTGGGGCTAGAAAGCACATGAAAAATTGATATTTGGGCCTCTGTCAAATATAAATTTATATATATATATATATATATATATATATATATATATATATATATATATATATATATATAACGAAGGTGGTGGCGGTCCGTAGGAGCTCTGCTAGGGTTTCAATGGAGCTAATTAACGGAGGTGGTGGCGGCGGCTGCTTTGCTAGTGAGGAGGAAGGTAGGCTGGGAGTAAGAAGAAGGCTTCCCTTTGTGGTCTTTCTCTCGGTTTTGGAAGGGAAATTAGTTTTCTCCTTCCGGTGATTGATTATTTGAATTTTCTTGTGTGTTACTTGTTTCATTGGGGATGGCTACAAGCACTTACTAGTGCTGATCCAAATTTTGTTGGAAGGGGCACGTTTCTGAAGTGATAGTAAGAAAAGAAGGAGGTACCACCATTGGAGACAAGTTAGTATTTCCCTAGCTTTTTCATGATGCAATGGAGGGTAAGGTAGAGTGTCAATTTATTCGGAAATGTACCAAAAAGGTTGGCAAGCTTGCTCTTATTTTCACTGAGGAGGAGATGTCAAAGCTATCTGAACCATACAGATTCACACTGGTGGGAAAGTTTCAGTTTGGACATCCCAAACTTGACATTCTTAGGAAAGCTGTTAATGACTTTAAATTGGTGGGCAGCTGGAAGGTTGGGGTCTTTGACAGTCGCCATATCATGTTACAGCTAGCATTGGAAGAAGACTATGCTCAGATTTTCTCAAAAAAGGTAATCATGATAGATGGGAAGCCTATGAAACTACTGAAATGGACATTAGATTTTGATCCAACAAAAGAACCTCCAATTGTTCCTGTTTGGTTCGGTTACCCAATCGAAACTTCCTTTCAACAATCATAGGATCATCTATGACATTGCTGACTCTTTGGGCAGACCATTAAAACTTGATATACCATCTGCAAATGTTACAAGAATTTCAAATGCAAGATTTTTAGTGGAAAGGGATATAACTCAACCATACGTTGATGGGGTTTGGCTTGGTACAACTAACAATGGGTACTGGCAACCCATTGTAATGGAATACCAACCTTTGTATTGCAAACACTGTCATCTTTTTGGTCATACAATGAAGCAGTGCTTCAAACTCCACCCTGAACTCAGACCATACAATGTTGAGAAGAAAGGCACAAAAAATATGGAGAACACTTCCACTACTCAAGCAATACACAATCTCCACACTCCAGTTATTTCTTTTAATCCTGCTCAGGTTAAAACTACAGCAGATGTCCGAACACAGGAAGGATGGGACCGCAATCGGTTTTGACCTCTCAGCTGCTAGGAGATATGCTGATCAAGTTATTGAAATAAGAGACCCCCCTGATAAAAGTCCTTCACTCCAGATTAATGCTGAAGAACCCCTTAATACTTTTGTACAGGAACTACCTAATAGTTCAGCTGCAGGTGGTACCTTTGCTACTCCCACGGAGCCTACAACAAATACGGTGTTATTTCCCCCTGCGAACCTATAACGGGTGAGTCGGCCCAAATTATACTCTCGGATTGAATGCGAAGCGGAAGGAGCATGGTACTATGCAAAAGAGTAGGAGAAGGAGGAAAGATCTTATGGAACTACAAAATTTATCACAAGATAACATCATTGGTATGGATCGGTCTTCACCACTCCCTCAGGCTTACTAGGGCTGGTAATGCACTCCATCATGATTAATCTTCTCTCGCTGGAATGTTAGGGGTGTTGCGAGGTCCCGGCACCCTCAACGAGCTGCTGCATTTGAACAGGACTTATAAACTATGGATATTTGCTCTCTTAGAACCAATGGTTCACACTAATATTACTAAAATTACAAAAAGATTCCTTGGTTTTCACTTCCAATCAAACTGTAATAATAAGATTTGGGTTTTTACCAGAAAAGAATTGAATTGTACTACTCTTATTGATAACTATCAATTGTTACACATTCAATTTGGGTTAGATCAATTCCATGGCTGTGCCACTTTCTTATATGCTGGCTGTTCTTCCACTGACAGATCTAATCTTTGGGCTGAAATTTGCGGCATCGGTGCTTCTAATCCCTCTAACTTGGTTAGTGGGTGGGGACTTTAATTGTATCGAGACCCTAGTGAAAAAAAGGGAGGCGGAACCCCAGATCTCCAAACTATGATGCAATTCTCTCACAATATAACCACTGCTGGGCTTTTTGATTTGGGATTTATTGGATCCCCCTTCACTTGGCAGAGAGGCAAACTAATGGAGAGGCTGGATAGAGGGCTAGTAGATGATTCCTGGTTGAATACTTTTCCTATCACTCAAGTACTTCATCTGCATAGAGCTACTTCTGATCATTCTCCATTATTGATTCAGATCTCCTTCAGCACTCATACAAGACACTCCCCCTTCAGATTCCTTAACATTTGGTGTGATCATCCCAACTTTCTGGAAGAGGTCAAGAACTCTTGGAAAGTCTCTGATTGTCATAATAGCAATCCAATTATCAGACTTTGGAGACTGCATAAGAATCTGGCATTTCATTTCAGGTATTGGAATAAGCACACATTTGGCAATGTGTTCCAACAAGTCAGGGATGCTGAAACAAAAATCCAATTATTGGAGGCTCAACTGGATTTGAGAGAGATTCGGGAGCGAGGAATTGTTGATCGCTCATTCTCAACTTGCACAAGCTTTAGATAGAGAAGAGAGTTTTCTGCAACAAAAAGCTGCTACCACAAGGTATCTTTTTGGGGATAGGAACACTAAGTATTTCCATGCTATGATCAAACACAGGAGGAAAATAAATGCCATTCTCAGAATAAGGGATTCAACTGGTAATTGGGTTACAGACCCCACTCATATTTCAAATAGTGCTATTCAGCACTTTTAGTTACTATTTGCTTCACAACCTAACCCCTCCCAGTGTCTATTTGAAGAAGTTTTCTCTGAAAATTATAACTATGTCAATCAGCTTAATCTGACTTTTATTCCTGATACCAAGGAAATTCAGAATGCTTTAAAGAATATTGATGGTAACGGGACAGACTGGTCCCGATGGCTTCACTTCCAATTTTTACCTCAAAGCTTGGGATATTGTGGGACAAGACATCATTAAGGCTGTTCAATCTTACTTCTTAGGGACTGAATTACCTAAATACTTTGCTGCTACTAGTATTGTGCTGATTCCCAAGGATAATCATAAAACCAGCTGGGCTGATTTCATACCTATCAGCCTAACCTCCACATTCTCTAAACTAATCAGCAAAATTATTGTTGGAAGATTACAACCACATCTCAATCAGTTAATCGGCCCTAACCAATCTGCTTTTGTACAAGGTAGATCCATTGTTGACAATTGCTTGCTTGCACGGGAGATTTTACTTGATCTTGATAAAAGGTGTAGGGGACAAAATTTAATCTTAAAAGCTCGGATCTTAAAAAAGCTTATGATACACTTAGTTGGCAGCTTATTGATATGGTACTTAAAGCTCATGGTTTCAATCCTTCTTCTCGTCATTTAATACGGAGATGGTTAGTCGATGCTTATTATAGTATTCTTCTAAATGGTAACAGCTATGGTTTTTTTCAAGCAGGAAGGGGATTAAAGCAAGGGGATCCACTTTCCCCTACTATATTCATTTTAGCATTTGACTATTTCTCCAAAATTCTAAATGCTGCACATCTCCATTACCCTTATCTCAACTTCAAACATGGATCCTCTCAATGCATCAGCCATTTGGCCTATGTTGATGATATTATCATCTTCACCAATGGGTGTAAACGAAGCTTTAAGGAAAACCTTGCAATTAACTAATCACTTAGCCATGGTAGTTGGGCTGGAGCTTAATCACAAGAAATGTCAATTCTTAGCTGGTAAAGGCTTTAAACATCTACAGTGGATAAAGGAGGTAACTGGCTTCTCTGCAGCTGATCTTCCTCTGAAGTATCTAGGAATGCAGTTAATGAAAGGAAGGAGAAAACAGTCACAGTATGATGGTGTGGTCCAGAAAATTACTTCAACTTTAAATTGTTGGACCAATACATTTTTGTCTAATGGGGGTAGGCTTACCTTGCTGAAGAGCATTCTTGCAACTTTCCCTCTTTATAATTTGCAAATGATAAGGATGAAGAGAAGCACCCAGAAAATGATTGAAACACTTTTCAACAAATTCCTTTGGGAGGGCCAATCCAAGCAACCCCATTGGACTGTGTGGAATAAAGTTTGCAAACCTATCAAGGCTCGGTGGGCTGGGATTCAAATGCTTTCAACAAATGAGCCAACTGTTTTACTGCAAACAATGGATTAAGTTCAGTAAACAAGACACTATGTGGGCTACTTATTTAAAGAACAAGTACTGCTGGAAGTCCCATCAAAATGTTGTCATGCCCAAAATGGGGGATTCTAAACACTGGAAACAATTGTTGAAAATTAGAGACACTGCTAATCAGTTTTTTTGCTGGGAAGTTGGCAAAGGAAAAATTAATTTTCAATATGATAACTGGACTATGGGTAACCCTTTAACCTTTACTGCTGCTTTTGACACACAACTAACAGTCTCAGATTTCTGGATTGACGACAAATGGAATACCAACTTACTTAGAGAGGTGATGGATGAGGAGAGTGTGTAGCAGATACTTCCTATACCAATTGATTCAACCAAAGCGAGATAGGATTGTTTTGAAACAATCTACAAATCAATCCTTAAACAAGATGATTTACGACTCCTTTAATCATTGGCACGACATTAGTAGGGGTAAGAAAATGCTGGACAATCGAGCTATCTTCATCAATGTCTTATTTTTGCTGGAGACTTTTTCATAAATACCTCCCATTGGATGACATTCTGAAGCTAAAAGGGTTAAGAACTGCCTCTAGATGCTGGCTATGCAAATCCCATGAAGAATCTGTCTCCCACCTTTTCTTAAGCTGTGAAGTTTCTAATCAGGTTTGGAAGGCTGTACTAATGCATCTCAATTTATCTCATCTCAAATATAACTGGGTCACTGTGGAGGCTTGCTGGGAGGATTGGAAAAATGAAAAATGGTTTCATGTTCCTATGGTTATCTTTTGGTTCATATGGATGACAAGAAATAGAGTAAAGTTTGATAGCAAACTTTCTTTTATCAATCAAATTGTGGCTAACTGTTGTAGCTTCTTGAATAAGCACTCAATGTTAGTAGTCCCACCTAAAAGCAAACCTGCTTTGCTGAATTGGTTCCCTCCTTCCTTGCCATGGATAAAAATCAATATTGATGGTAGCTATACCCCTTCATCTGCTGGTATTGGAGCTGTGTGTAGGAATTCTTTGGGTCAACTTTTGTGGTGCTTCATGATACCCATTATTTCGTTTCAGCTCCGGATTCCGAGATGCAAGCTGCTTATTGGGCATTACTAACTCGTTAAAGCACTTAATTACAAGTTTATCTGGATTGAATCGATTCAAAGTCCTTAGTCAACATTTTACAAGGTCTCTCATCTCCTCCCTGGCAGTTGGTCTACTTGTTCAGAAAAATTCTCCATCTCTCCAGCAACTTCACTTTAAAATGGTCTCACATATATAGGGAAGGTAACCAACCAGCTAATTGGTTGGCCAAAAATGCTACATCCACTAGTACTATTTCTTTTTCTGCCACACCTTTTGGGCCTCTTAAGCCTTTACTTTTTGGTGATCTCGATGATCTCCCCTACATTAGATGTATGTAACTCTCTTATTTAAATGAAATTTCCTTTTTTTGGTTAAAATATATATATATATACATATATATATATATATATATATATATATATATATATATATATATATGAGAAGTGACGAGAAGCTTGAGGAGAAACATAATAAAAAAGTTGTTTCACTTGAACTCTTTTAAAAGAAAATATGTGGATACAATCCTAAGCTTAATTTAATTAGAAAGGAATTAGTCAATTTTTTTTATAAATAGACTACTTAAGTTCTATTTTTATACTTTCTAGGAATCTCAAGTTTAACAAATTACAATAATTTTTAAAGTAGATTGTGTTGACCTCATTTTTGATGAGGTCTTCTCTTCTTCCCTTTAGTACTTAGGATCTAGCCTTAGGCTTTTCCTTTGACTATCTTAGAGGACTAGAATTGGGACGCACCTTTTAGAAATTTGAACCACTTCTTAACTCCCTGCAAACTCCACAAACTTGACTGTAGACCCCTAATCACCTAGAGGGTTGAAATCAAATGTGGAAGTTTAAAGGATGAGTTCCTATAGGACTCTTTGGCCTTAGGACCGCTCACAGGTGGCCCGGTGCAGTGAAGGGGCTGACTTACACACACACTACACCTATACACTACACTTTCACACACCTATACCTAACTTGACCTCCTGACTCATGTAGGTGATTCACATGGATGGTCCTTAACCCCTAAGCCCTTGGCTAAGAGGGTTAGGAACAACATAGTGGATGCCTCAAATGAGTCCCTTCATGGCTCATGTGGGCTTGATGTGGCTTCATGGCTCAACCAAAATGATTTCATTCCACTCAAATTTACCCAATCTTTAATTTTCCAAATTTTCAATTTTCTAAATTTTCAATTTTTGACCCCCGGGACCCTACACCCGCTTAGCCTACCCAAAACCCTTAAAATTACCCAAATTTCTCAAAAATTTCCAAATAACCCAAAATTCCCCAAAATCAATCCCAAACATTTCCACATCACTCAAATTGATCATCCATACCCAAAAATACCAAAAATTCCAAAAATACCTCCCAATACCCTCCAAATACCCAAAATACCCCCCTTGACCCAAAAATCCAAAAATTCAGAAAATTCCTAGAAAATTTCAAAAAATCCCAAATATTCCCAATTCCATTTTGTTCAACTACACCATGGGCCAATTTTGTCAATTTACCCCACTTTTGTCAAAACCCCCAATTTGACCCATTTTAACCCAAAGTGAACCCAATGTCAAACCAAACCTATCCAATTGACCCAAATTCTGGTCCAATTCAATCCGAAACTTCAATTCAACATTCCCAACACCAATCTAGATCAAATCCAAGTCCAATTTGATTGACATTTGAATCCAATTTCACTTTTGGCATTAAAGCCCAATTTGGACCCATGACCCAAACTTAACCCAAACTCACCCAATTCAACTCCAATTAACCCCTAATCTTTTCTAAATCTTCCTTAGCATCCCCACAAGCAAAACCCTAACATAATTTGCCCAAAAATTTGGACCTAAACCCCACTCAAATTCAACCCAAAGCATTAAGGCCCAATTTTGACCTAAACCCAAACCTAACCCAAATGAGCCCAAACCCCAAAATCAAAGCCCTACCAAAGTCAAAACCTTTTTGAAACACTCCTATAAACATTTCTCAACATTAATTTTACATCAATTTCAACCCTAGCCCAACATTGGCCCAACTTGGCCCACTTGGACCTATATTGGCCCACTCACCAAAAGAGCCCAAATTCAACCCAATTCAAACCCAAATCACCCCCAATTTGCTTCAAGTCACTCATGATACATCCATGAGCTAAACCCAACAATTATTTGGCCCAATCTCTTTACAAAATTTCATCCCAAAATCCATTTTAAAATTCAAAAGCCCACTTTCCTAAACCATCTTAAAAGCCCATCTAAAACCATTTCAAAAAGCCCAAAATCCACCCTAAAGCCCACATGACATCTCCATTTGCCATCCACTTAATTAAAGCCATTAACTAAGTCCTAAATTCATCATCAAATAATTCCAAATCAAGCCTCATGCCAAATCACCCCTAAATACCAAAATTTTCCTTAAATCCATTTCCATGAAATTGACTTCACTTTTCCCAAGCCAAAGGTGAGCCATGAAGCCATGCATGAGCCACATGGGAGCCATGAGAGCCATGGAATCTACTTTCCACCTCACCATACCCAAGATGGCAAGAGGAGGAGGCCCTTTCCATATTCTCTTAAGAGTGATTAACCACTCCCATGACTCCACTAAACCATGCTTAGACTTAATTGTACTTGGATTGTGACATGACCCCACTAATCAAGCTGATCCAAGTGACTTTCCCTTCAGCCCAAATTGACCTTGGAGGGTGAACCTAACCCAAAACCAAGGGTTGACCCATTTAGACCCAAAACTAGCCCTTTCCCATTCCATTTTGATTCAAACCCTTTACACATGTCCATGGCCTATTGACTGCACAAACCTCTAGTCCTGACCCACCTGGACCTGAGGGTGACCCATGCCTGCCGGCCAGCCGCCTGGGTCGCCGGAAAACACCATGGCGAAGAGCTCACATGTGAGCCCGACTTGGAATTCTCACCTGCCGAGCTGCCCCATCCTCGGTGGCCATTGGAGCTGTTCTTCTCTTACCAAGAGCAGGCTGATCCCAAGCCCTAACTCTCCCGGGAGGCCCTCCACCCTCTCCTATTTAAACACCACCCCTCTCGGCCATGAGAGGTGCTGAAACAAACCTTAAGGAAACTACTGCCAAAATTGTTCCAGACTCCTCCCCATACACCGAGCACTTGATCCCCACTCGAGATCCCCCTGCCATTTCTTCTCTGTGAGCTCAATTTCAGAGTTGAAATCTAGGCCCAAAACCAGGACACTTCTCCACAGTGAGCCAATCCCCAATTTGATTGGTTCTACACCTTCACCAGACTAAGGGAAGGTGTCCACCAGCAAAAGCCACATCTCCAGGCCACCCGAGTTGCTCCGGCCTCCAAGCTTTGTGATCGAGCTGTGGTCGAAATCACACCTGAGACAATTCACCGGACCGGGAGACTTCATCCGGAGCTTGCTGGGATCCAATCGAAGGTGCAACAACCCTCGGATCGAAGCCACACTTCTCCGAGCAAAGGTATGAGCTAATTCTTCATCCCGAGCTTACGGAGATTCTCCATTTCAAATGCTTTAATTTCAATGCATGATCACCGTATAGATGTGTTCGTCTCTTCAAGACGAATCCATAGAGCATAAGAACATGAAAATCCATTGGGTATCGAGAGAGATATTAGGGATTTAGTGTGGACGGCTCTCAGGTGAGGACACTTGGGGACGATGAATGGATGCCGTCCATTCAATACACGCGCGGACGGATGGCCAGGATCGCGTCGGATCAGGAGACGGTACGAGAACCGCGGGCGTCGAATGGGAGTGCGATGCGTGTGCGTTCGGAGCTGCCGAGGTTGACGCGGTGCCGCGTGGATAAATAGAAAATTAGGGATTTTTCTGATTTATTTAATTCCCTAAACTTCAAAAATTCATAACTTTGTGTAGAAAAATCAGAAAAATAAAATAAAAATACCCTCTTGTTCAGTGAACAGAGGAGAATAATGTGGAAAAGAAATTACTTAATTTCATCAAGTTTTTTATTTTTAATAATTTATTTACTCTCTGCATATTTTTAATTCTCCATGCATGTATACAATTCACCATGGCATGAGACCATAGGGCTTTTGAAGCCTCTGAATTTGGGAACATTCCCTGAATTTTCCAAAGTCGAGAGGCCATCCCTATGAAGAGTTATTGATTTTTCAAATTCATGTTACTGTTTTGAGTATTTTAATTCCAATAAATAGCATGTTGTGAAATAAATTCTAGGAAAATTTGGTGATGTTCATTATGACCAGAGGACCCTAGGAAAAGTAGGTTTTGAGTTAGTTCATTTAAAACAACCCTAATTGGCTTAAACACCCAAAATGGATCTCTAATTAATTAGAGCTAACTATACATCAAATTGACTTAAAATCAATTCTCCACTGACCTTTAGGATCAGAGGAACCCACCATAAAAATTTGAGGTCAATTGGACTTGGTTAGCCCTACTAAATGGGTTGATTAAGCTACTTAGTCAATTTAAACTTTAAAAATTCATAACTTTCAAAATACTTTTTAAAAATTCACCAAATTGGTTTTGGAGCCTCTCTGATATCAGGAAAATTTAAGAAAATTAAAATTTTAATTTTCTAAAAAAGTTGATTTTTTAATATTATTTTAATATTTTAATAATTAAAAAATAATAAAAATCACAAAAATAATAAAATTCACCAAAATGTCACATTTTGAATTTTAATCACTTAGGAACAAACCCCATATTTTTCTTAGGTCTATTTAGTGAGATATTAAATTTTAAAGCTCTAGGGTAATTTTAAAATTAAAAAAATGTATTTTCTAGCATTTTCACTAAAATAATTATCATAAATCATAGAAAAATCAGAAAATTGCAAAAATTGATTCTCTGATTTCCTTGATATCAGAGAGATTTTTGAAAAATATAAAATTCATTTTTCAACATTTATTTTATTTTTAAATTAATTAACACTCCAAAACTTAAAATAATTATAATAAAAATAATATAATTCAAAAAATCACCAAAATTGGTCCAAGTGGTCCTCTGGTCATTAGAAATGTCCCCTAATTTTCTTAAGGACAGAAACTTTCGCTTGGTCATGTTATTAAATTTTCTTTGGAAATCTCTATTTTCTACCAAAAATAATTATATAAATAAATTACGTACAAAAAAATCACATTTCTACTCTCATGTCTTTATTGACATATGAGTGAAGTCACATAAAAATTTCAAGTTCATTTGAGTTCAATTTAGTGAGTTATGAAATTATTAAGCTTAAAGGGTAAAGTGGTAATTAAAATTTTTAATCCTTAATTAAAACTTTAGGTTTAATAAAAAATTAACAAGTAAAATATTTGATCCTAATCTGATTTGGATGATTGAAATTTAAATAATTAAAGGGTAGAACCCCATTAAGCAATTTAAAATGATTAAACCTTAATTAAATAATTGATTAAATTTGGAAGAATAATAAAATTGGAATTATTAAAATAGGGATATTATTAGGAAGAGATTTATTCTTTAATTTAAAAATCCCTAAATTAATTATCTCATTAATATTCAATTCTTAATTAAAATGATAACTCAAATTCGAAACATTAAAACACTTAATCATTAAACTAAAATTAAATTATTAAACTCTTTTAAAAATTTCAATTAAAATTAAAAAATAAAATAAATTTAAAAATTAAATTAAATTAAGTAAATTAAATTGGATTAAATTAAATTAAATTAAATTAAAATTAAAAGTTGAATTAAATTAAATTAAATTAAATTAAATTAAATAAACAAATTAAATTAAATTAAATGAATTAAATTAAATTAAATTAAATAAATAAAACAAAATTAAATTAAGTTAAACCAAATTAAAAATTAAGTTAAATGAATTAAAATTAAATTAAATTAAATTAAAATTAAATTAAATCAAATTAAATTAAAATTAAATCAAATTAATTTAATTTAACATCAAATCAAACTAAATTGAATTAAATTAAATTAAATTAAATTAAATAAATAAAATCAAATTAAATAAATTAAATTAAATTGAATTAAATTAAATTAAAGATTAAATTAAATTAAATTAAATTAAGTTGAATTAATTATGACATCACCAAAGGAATGAAGGAAATTAAATATGAAACAACTTGAACACTATTCCAAATTTAAACCCTTGAACTGAAGTTAAATGAAATCACAAATCATTTGAACACCAATTTGCCCTCAAGAGCTTTGGTTATCATAACTCCTAAATAGAACATTAAATGAAATGTTACTTCACTCATAGGATATTCAAATGTCTTAGTTCACTGAGCAAGTTAACAAAACTTGAATCCCCGGACGATTAATTCATTTATATAATTAAATTCATTTGGACTTAAAACAATTCTAGCAATATTGAAAAGATGTTTAAGATTCTTCTTAAGCACTTCCTCAATATGATAGGATGTTTATAAGAACAATTGAACTCAATTGTTCTTTGATGAAGAAAATCGTCCTCAAACCAAAACACAAGGAATCTAGACGTCATAGGAAATGACTAGCTATAGGATTAGGAATTTGGTAGAAAACCATGACCCTTACCTTAGCTTTACCTAGGAACTTGCTTAAATATTCTAATTTCGTTTTAAGTGCAGCTTGGGATGACGGGAAGACCCTCCGGGTAAGCTTTTATTTTATTGCAATTTACTTTCTTGCAATTTACATTATTGCAATTTATTTAACCGCATTGCACTTACTTTTCTTGCATGATAAACAAGCGTTGCATGAAAACCCACACCTTTAGGATAGTCCCTAAAACTGAAACCAAAACTAAGTTAAAAGTCATTGCAAGATAAAATTCACCGCCACAACATTTCAAAATATAAAACAACTCAAAATTTAATCACAAACAGAACACAAAACTACAATTACAATTAAATTAAAACGTCCTGTTGGATGATCGGGAATACCTCGGATGATGTAACCTACGTGTTGCTAATGGGATTTCCCACGGTCTAAATGAAAGTGTGGAACTCATTCAGTTGAGTTTAGCAAATTCATTTGGACTAAGTGAATTCGATAAAAATAATGATACCGGAAGGATGGAACCGTGGGATCTTAACCGGTGTCGTTATAATCAACTTTAAGATTTGTTTTAATTAAAGTATTGAAAACACTTGGAAATTAAGATTTTCTCTAAACCAAAACACTTTTCTCATCCACTGATTTATGACTTCTAAAACTAAACCCACAGTGACAACAAGGAGCTCGGAGCATGGTGGGCGAGCACGGCCATCGTCATCGGCAAAACACGAGTCTACTTCAGCAAAACTTTCCTAGAATTAAATAACAAAGCCATAGGACTTCGAGGTAGCTTGCCTAGTGCAACATAAATCCTCAACTCTTCGTTAGGCACTTGCATTGCAAATTAAGCCCTCACCGGTTTTAGGATTCCGAGGTAGTCGTCCGGTACGACAATAAACCCTCACATCTTCGAGGCTATTTGTTTGATTTTATCATACAAATATAAGCCCTAATTAATTAAAATTGGCGAGATCAAAACATTTAAATAAATATTAGGACTTTCCTAAACTCAAGCCAAACAATAGGATAGTCGGGAAATTACCGAAGTTCGCTTCGAATACGTGATTTCTCCTACTTTTCTTCCTTTGGATTCCCAAAACAAAATGTTCCAAATTTGATCCATTCCCTATTGAAATTCCAAAATTCAATCCCTTGGAAACTTAAACTTTGAAATCCTTGAGAGCAGAATTATTGATTATTATCGAGAGTTTTCTTAGGTGATTCCCAACACTTAAGATGTAATTAACTATAGGGGCTTGCCCTTATAGGGAATTTTAAAGAACCCGAGTAATATAAACCCTGTTTAATGCTTTCATATTAAGCGAGGGAATTTGTCGGCTTATAAAATTGGTTCACGAGCACCGAACGAATGTCACAAATCTTCTAGTTTATTTAATCGAGCCCCACCATCAAGCAGTGTGTCTATCCTTAGGGATAGATACACGGTTTGTGGTGCGGTGCTCGTTTATATAAACTATTTGGGATGTGAGATCGGTTTAATCTCATGTCTTAAAACCTTCAAATTTAAAATTATTTTTAAAGTCAAATATTACTTTTCAAAATTATTTATTTAAATTAAATTAAAGTTCGCCGACAACTTCTGTTAGGCGACCCCCCTTTTAAAATAAAACACACAACCTAAAAATATGCCGACAGATAGAAAATCAGAAATTTGAAGTTTATTGTAGGATATTCATACACCATACTCTTAGGCTGATTTACGAGAATTTCTCCTAAGTTATGTTAAGACATTTCTAAGGAAATATTACAACAAGATTCAATGAAACCCACTACTTCATAACAACAAATCTAGTTTTTAAAGTTTTTATTATCACTTGAGGACAAGTAACGCTTACATAATTTAGGGGATTTTGTCTTGTTTTAAAGCATGCTTAATTTCCTTTATATTTTACGCATGTCTTTTGATAAAACTGCACTATAAAGAATGTTATTCTTATGATTTTGTTGCAGGTTGAAAAGGAGAAAAAAGGAGCTAAATGGAGCATATTAGAACCAACAACCTAGGGGACAGACTCTAGGCGCCAAGGCGCTCCATTTGAGCACATTGGCACCAACTTATTGGCACCAGAATCCAAAGCACCAAACAGAGAGTTCAATGCATAGGTGTCAACTTATGAGTGCAAAGGTGCGACCATTTTTTTACAATTGTTTCACTACGACTTGGGGAGTTATGTTGTTGTTTTAAGGAGTTTGAAGGGATCATTTACTGATTATAAAGTAGGAAAGAATAATGGAGAGCATTCAGAAGTCTTGGGGGAAGTGAAGAAACACCAATGAGTCCTAGGGAGATTTGGTGTTTTTAAATTTCTATTTTCTTGAGAGATTGGTGAGGGGTTTAGAGAGAATTTATAAGGGAAGCATTGCAGCATTACATGGAGGACTTCACTCCATTGTTAGAGGAGATTTTCATCTCTTTTAAGAGGAGAAAAACTAAGTATCATGTTTTTATTGGTCTTGTATTTGTTGTAAATACATATTTAATGGATTTGCTTTGTTAAATGATGATGACTTTCAATGTTTTCTTCATGCTTTGTGAGTAGATTTCCTTTAACTTTCTCTTGTGATGAGTAGTCAGGATTTGTAGGATATGTGGAATGCTTTTAGAATTAGATGTTAATATTAATTTGATGAGTATTCTTCAATGCTTTATTTACTTTTTGTACTGGCCATACGAATTGTTAAAATTCATTGTGATCCATTAGGAGTCGGAGGAGCTGTGGAGGAATAATTAGAGTACTCACATCAAACTAGTAGGTGAAGGAAAAATACTCCATAGGGTGATGCAAAATATATTAAAAAATAAGTTTTGATGGTTTCAATCTATGTTATAAGGAATTAAAACTATATTAACTAAACTTTTTTACGCACTCGAAGGTGCATAAATAAGATTTATACTCTTATTTGTCAATAACCACGATAGCAATTCTTAATATTCGATCCTATATTCCACTAATGTAATTGCAAGAGAAAGGCAGCTTTATATCTTGATATTCACCAAACCAATTGATCTAATTACATTTAACTTTGAAGTTAGTGTAGTAATTTGGGATTTAATTGTTAGAGAAATCACCTTAATCGACACACCAAACTAAGATCTTGGTGTAGTAAACTAGAACTTCTTTTTTTTTGGATTCATTTCCACATTCTTTGAGAGACTGACAATTTGGACACAGTAGAGGCTTATATTATTGAAATGATACGTATACTTGCATGTGAAACCTCAATGTGTAAGAAAATCTGATTTTAAGAATTCAATATATTTACTAGAAAGCAGGTTAAGTTTTTTGGTGCTATTACCAAGACTAACATAGTTGTGATAATTCCTGGGGTGGATTAGCAACTATTTGACATTGGATTTTAACTTCTCCTCACTTCAACTAGTGTGTGTCCTCTGATGAGTCTCTTCTTATGATTTGTTCAATGGAGTCGTATGTTCTGTCTCCACAATGCTAGAGACCTCCTCTGATTGCTTACGTCTCCATACGTTATTTTTGAGTATGGGATGAACTTCTTTTGGGGGCATGTCAATGTGATGTGTGTGAGTATGATCCCTGACCAGTACTACTATACAAGAGAGTTCATACTAGCAGAGACCTTCCTGACCCCTAACAATAAATCTTCATGTGATAGTGGATACGTTGAAAGGTGTCTTAATCTATCTTTAGAAATTGGATGAACATGTTTCTCCAGAGTAATGTAATTTCTATTGACTTGGGCCCCTAGTGAAACTTAGAGTGTATCCAGGGTGGAGTAGTAATGGAATCTCAGTCCCCCAGCTAAAGTTTGAAAGTGACCCGAGTGGATCAAACTTGTGATACCTATGATCTGGTAATTCGTTCTTAAGAATTTTCCTTTTTATTTGTGGGGAGACTGTGCACCCCATCTTATGTAGGGCCTGAGAGACCTAGCACTTATGTTTCTGAGCAGCTTTTCAGATACAAAATAAACCCTTGAGATAAATTGGCTCCTTCACTTTTCTTGCTGGTGATACAAGGATTGGCGGACTAGCAGCAATCCGATGAACATCCTTCTCACCATGAGCAGCGGACAATGGGTAGAATTTACTCCCTCCTTAGAAAGGACAGTCCTTAGGAAGCACCATTTCCTTGGGCTTATCTACTTTCACATTGCCTGTCTAGTTTTTCTTTTTCTTCTCGATGGAGTGGCTCTTGTTTCTCAATTGAGTGTGAGTCAATGTCACAGACTTGGAACTAGACCTAATCTTAAAAACATATGGTAATGGAGCACGCTTCTCTTCTTACACGATGACTGACTTTTCCTTTCAATTAGTCTTCTTGTTTTTGGTAGTAGGTCAAACGATGAAGGAAAGTTCTTGGACAGAGTCCTCCTCAATGATGGAAACTCTTACTTAGACTTCTTGTTGAATTCAGCCAACGACTTCGTAACCTCTGTAGTAGTTTTCTTGGCTATAGTGTGATGATTTGTTTTCAGGTCCCCATTCCATTCTATTTTCATTCACCAGCTATGTAAACTAGTAGTTTTGTTTTGATCTTATTTTATCAAGTCTTGGTTGTAGAAGATTGAATTTATTTCATTATGTTGTTAACTTATTGTCATTTTATTTTGTCATTTTTGTGTTATAATTTTTTTGTATTTTTTTTAATTGAAGATCCTAAGATCCCCTCATCATGAACATTTCTAAGATCGAGGAGATGTTAGTTATAGTTTTCCCAAGAATGAAATGGGTAAAACAAACCATGAAGGAGGGGCAATTTGTCCTATGCAGAGCATAGAAACATTCATCTAGTCATAAGGACAAGTTCAACAACCAGAGATGAGGAGGATAGAAGTCCCCAGCGAAGACGCCACTCTCTCTCCTTTGCTTTAGCTTGCACGCTATTACTTGTTCAGTTAGTTGTGCATGTCGCTCACTCGTTGTTATTGCTGGATAGAGTCATCAACTTTTCTTCCATTATATAGAGCCTTTCTCCAAAGAACTCTCTCACTTATCACATGGATGATCTAATGTGAGAAGAGATCGGAGGGCTAGGGTATACAATGGTGGAGACAAAGAAAAAAAAACATTTGAAGAACATTTATGAGAAGGACTTCATGTAAATAGTTATGAAGTGTATGTCCAAGGTACAATCAGCTCAATCACTCTAAAGATACAAGTGTGAAGAAAACCTTACAAAATAAAACCCATGACCAAAGATTCAGGTTGTTATACCTATTTTGGGGTTTGCTTTTTCCTATATGGGCAACTTCAATAGTTAATTATATCTTAAGAAACCAAGGATGCTTATGAAAACTTTTAATTAAGGTTGTGACTCTTCCTCAAAATGTTTGAATGTAATTATTTTAAAGGAAGGGAAATTAAAAGCATATCCTAAATAAAAAGAGTAGCCCTATCAAGGATCTGATCTATTCTATCGTTTTATGTTGTTCTTAATGGTTTAGTTGAGGTTCATCCTCTACTTTAGATTATTCATAATTCAAATGATCCTCCCTGTAAAATAGAGTTAGCACACCCTAATAACATGAAAAGTAAATCTTGGGTGACATCCACCATTTTTCTTCAGCAACCCTGCAAAACTGAGTTAGCATAAAATATATATAATATGATTGATTAATTATTATTTTTATTTAAGACAACCTGGTCAAGATATCAATGGCTTTCCATCGTCCTAGGGTTGTCGAGTTTCCTAATCTACTCAGTATTGAGGGGCAGTCAGACCTACTCCGATTGGAAGATTCTTGTCAACAGCCATGGTTTATGCATCAAGAGATCTTTATAGACCCAAGTAGCAAGGTTAAACTTGCTTTTGTTGATATTTGTTCTTTGGGTTCTATTTATGCTTGAATATTTTTTTTTTGATTTTAGGGGTTAAAAATTTTATGTTTCTTAAGACATTCAATTAAATTTGTGTTCTTTATATATTTTATTTTAATGCTTAGGATGACTCGGTCAAGGCCCATGGTTTCATCATTCCAAGTTCATTAGAATATACAGTTTGATTAGTCACATGTGACGGGAAGGCCCTTTGCTAGTAGACATGTTTTTCCTTCTCCAAAATACCATCCCAAACTAGGTTGCAGATTACTTAAAGTTTAAGCCTTAGTGATTTTTAGAGGTGTGTTTTACGTTGTATCTTTTATGTTGGTTTGGCATCTTAACCTAAGTGGTCAACGACCGAGGTTAAGTGTGCTTTTATCCTCTCATGAGGAGTCAAACACTTACTAACTTTGAGTCATCTAAATTTGAGTTAATTTCAGATTAACCTAGTTTAGGGCAGGTTGATCCTAACTGATTTTTATGGCTTCTCTAAGTTAGTCCGGATTCGACTTGGGTTATTTGGATTAGGCTCAAGCTAGTTTAAGAAAAACAGAGTTTAACATAATTGACCCAAGTTGGCTTAGTTTAATTGGGGTCAAGCTAAGCTTAATTAGTTAAGACTAAATTGGGATTGGATTGAGTTGATCCAAATTGGGCTAAGTTAACTTGTGATTAGCTCATGTTAGGCTGGAGTAACCCAATTCAAGCCTTTTGAGTTGGGTCAAATCCAAGTTAGACTTTGGTGAAGTACAAGTTAAATTAGATTTGAATCGACTTAAGTCTAAGTTTTCTTAGACTTGAGTCAATCCTTAATTAAACTTAGTTTAAGTTGAAATTAAGCTAAGTTTGAAGTCAAATTTCAGATTGTTTTGACTTGAGTTGGATTGACCCGGAATGTCTGACTCAATTTCAGTTGAATTGAGTTTAGAAGGGTTAGCCCTGTAATTCAATTTGAGTTAGGTTAACCTAAGTTAGGCTGGGTTAGCCTAGTTATTTTGAGTTGATTTGGGTTAACCTGATTTAAGTTGGATTGGCCAATTGATTTAGTTTATCTCGAGTTGGGTGGTGTGACTTTTTTAATTTAAAAATATTAATGAACTCATATTTAGATTTATATATTGATTTAGATGATAATGAGTCACACAATTAACACAAGTATATGTATCGCTCAAGTAATACAGGGCTCTAGTGGAGTCCTGGTTATTGATCCCACAAGGAGGCATTAATTTTTTGGCGTAGCATAAAAATTACTAATCAAATTATAGTACAATTGCAAGTAGTTTAATTCTTGAAGTAAAGACAAACATATTTAGTTATTATTTCTACCGAAGCACATTCTAAACTCTAGCAAGTGAAACTAACTCAAGAATAAATTTATAACAAAGTACAGTTTCAAGAAAGAGTCTTCCTCCTTTCCAATCATGATGTGATGATTATTGTGACATAGGTCAGTGATACAAATTATTGTGCCAAACAGGAGCATTCCTATTCTTTACCCATATTTCGGAATATAAAGAACATTGGCTAATCCTATGTTTAGTCCCAAATTTGTGGTTTGGCTGGGAGGATAATGACTCTAACTCCAGAGCTCCCACTTCCCTTTAACTGAAGGCTAACTCTCGCTTCAGTTTCTACACATTAGGACAAAATTGAAAATTTCAGCCTGTCACTCTGAAATCTCCAACTCTAAGCCCATCAAAGTATATTTCCTTATTTATATGCACTCAATCCCCATGAACTACATCTCTCATTCATGGACATTGAATGTGACCTTCACTTTTGTTTGGAACTCATAATCCTTTCAAAAAATATGTTTCCCAACAAGTTTTAACAATTCAATTGTCCATATAAAAAAGTAAATGAAGTTCTAAGTGAAAAGGTCATCACAAATTCTCCATAATAAATCGACACATCATTTCCATTTCACAAGATCAACACATCACATGAAAAGGATAAAGACAAAGAAATCTACTCAAGACTCATAAGAAAAAGATGAAAAAACATGGATTATATATATAAAAACAACGTCATACAAACATAGCAAAGTAAAGACAACGTATCTCAAACTCTTCCTCAAGTGAATCTCAAGGAATTCCTTTGACTCCTCTTCTTTCTTCACAACAACACACAATTCTCTCTTTAGATGAGTAAGGAAGAAGAAATCTGTCACTTTCCCTCTTCTCTCACACTCCTTAGGAAAGAAAACACAAAACCTAACTTCCTACACAAAATGGAAAGAAAATCTCTCTAAACTCTAAAATCTTCTCTTCCTTTCTTCTCCCTTTTCAATTTTGGCTCCAAAAGTGTTTAAATTTGGCCAAAATTGAATTCCCAAGCTTTTCCTTAAGTAACCTTTCAAAATTCAGTCAAATACATTGAATCTAGTTTGAATTCAGGATAGGATGCTGTCTGATGCTGGTAGGAGCGCCGTTTGGTGCTTTATTCTACCAAAACATCGTAACTCTCTATAAACTGGCATTGTCCAGCGCTGGTGACAGCACCATTCGGTGCTAGTTCAAAAAAATGCTCTTTTGTTCTTTTTGCACTAAAGTTGCTCCTTTTCATTTTCTTTTGCTCCAAAGGCCTAAAAGCATTGTACCTGCATGAATTCATGAAAAATACGTTCTTTAAAGTGCAATATCATCTAAAACAAGTATGAAATGAATAGTAAAAAGCTATCAAATTTTTAGTGGATCAAGATCCCCCAAACTTAACTATTACTTGTCCTCAAGAAATTTTCGTTAATACATAAAATTTTAATCCACTGCAATGAAATTTCTTTCTAGAATACTATAATTTTGATTTAGATAAGTACAATAGTAAAATTTTTAGAAAGATCTTTGAATAATTCATGCAAATTCTGCAGGTGTAAGAATATCTAGTAATCAAGTCCAAGAGTTCTAGCCTTCGATTCATTTCAAAACGACTGTAGATTGTTCTATTAAGGCACCAAAAAGGATTACATGAAAAGAAGTTTATGCGAACGCTACTCATAAAGATTCTAATCCATACATATAAGTTCAATAATATAATTAAGTTTTTCCCTTTAGGTAGGTCCAAGTGAAGCCAATTATTTATTAGGCATCTCCTCAAGCTTCTCCTCACTTCTCTTTTTTTGCTTTTGTTTACTTTTGATTTTTGCTTTTGTTTTCTTGTCTTTTCTTTTTAGTGAGGATTAATGTATCTGGATAGCCTTTAATGATTTTGAACTTCACCCTTCTCACCCTAAAATTGAAACTTACCACATTCCTTTACCTTAGGCATTTCTTTAGTTTATTAATGAATCATTTTGAGTTTAAGTAGGTTTTTCTTCATAAAGTAGAACAGTAGGCCTGAAATAATTAAGAAGCATTTCTATACACAAATATGGGTTAGAAATTTATAAAGAAGAAGTTTAAACACATTAAACAGTGCATATAATAATAACATCCAACTGTTACTATTACAAATTAAACTAGCAATCCAAACAAATAAAAACTTTACTATCACATCACATACATCACAAATCAACAATAAAGTCTACTACAAGTACATCCAAATAATACAAATCATAAGGAGTCTCAGGTACATCACAAATACAAAACACAAATACATCACTAAGTTCAATGAAAAAAAAAATAAAAATACACAAACTACCAATCTTCATCTTCTGCCAGAGCTCCACCATCATTAGGTTCTTCAGGCTGGTATGGAGTATACTAAGGGTAAGTAGGAAATACAGCACTAGTGTCTACCCTGAAAAATCTCATATGTGCGTCGTGATAAGCTATCTCATATTCTCTCCACCGCACTTAATAATCATAATTAATCTTGTTCCTTCTTCTAGTCCCTCTACTCTAGTGTTTAACCTTCTAACTGATCCATAAGATCATGCAGGGTAGGCTCCCTAGATGTAGATGGTCTATCTCGACTAGAAGAAGCTTCATCATATTTATTACTCAATTTCCAACCTACATGGGCTTCATAAATTTTCAAATTTAATTTAGTAATAGGCTTCAGGGGGATTGACTGCCACATCATTATCTTCAATTACTACTCCTGACTGAATGCATAAGGCATGAATCAGACTGGGGTGTCCTAGTCCTCCTATAATTTCTCCTTATGAGCTTCTCAAAATACTTTTATGAATAATAGCCCCAATATTTATATTCTTCATGTTTTAAATGCAGTAATTCACAATAGCTCTATCAATAGTAACATCACTATGATGGTTGGTAGGCAACAGTCTTGCAGAAATGAAATAATGTCAGGCTTTTGACACGGGATTCAACATAGAAAGAGGGAAGTTAATTTTTAGTTTTGCTTAATCTTCCATTCCTATTTTCCACAATCATATCCAATGCTTCATTTGTAATAGTAAAATTTTCATATTCACAAGAAAAAGGTGCTTTTAACTAATAAAATGCATTTATGCTAACAGGGATGAATTTAATCATTTGGCCTCTAACTAGAATGTATTCACTCTCAGAATAATACAGATTAGCATAAAATTCTCTAACAATACCCAGTATTGCATCAGTAGTGAAATAATAGAAAATCTCACATTGACGATTAGCAATAAGTTCTTCAAGCATTCCTCCAGGATTTTCAAAGGCTCTTTGATGAATACATTTCTTATTGCTAAGAAACGTACTAAAACATGAATAGGCTTTGAAATTCACAAATTTACTTTCATCATATTCAAATTTTCTCTTCCCCTTAGCCAATCTTGGAGCCGTTTGTCTAAAAATACCAAATTTTTCGAAATTAATTTTAAAATAGCAATGCAATCAACTCCAAGATAAATTTAAAATATAAAAACTCAATATCTATGAAAATCTCCAAAGTTTCTCCAAAAACTTTAAATTTCAAATCTTCCTAATGCAAAAGATTAACACGGTCAAAATCAAAAAATTTTAAGTTAAAGTGTAGCTCTTACCAAGAGAAGATGAAATCTGAACTTTTTTGGCCTGGAAATCGCTTCAAATCCAAATGTTAGTGAGCCCTAGGTGCAAAAATAGACCTTGGCTAAAGGTTGAAGACAATGGTTTGGGCAAAATTGTGGGTCCCATGGATAAATAGTGAAAATTTAAAGTTTCAGGCATTTTTCGTGTTCGAGCACTAGTAGCAGCACCGTTCAACGCATTATTCTACAAAAGTGGCCAAACTCTCTGACTTTTGGAGCTGTCCTGCGCTGTGGTAGCACTGTTCGGTGCCAGTTAAAAACTGGGCTTCCGATTTTCTTTTGCTATTTCGCTTTTTTTCAAGACTGCTCTGATGTCTAATTAGTCTAATTAAACATTAAATAACACTCTAAAGCCTTGAAAAATGATTATTTTTTAACACAAACAACACATAATATTACTTTCATATATAAAATCCATGAGTCATACATATGCATATAATACTAAACATTACACATCATCAAGCCATATAATCTTAAATTCAACGTCACACACAACCACAACACAATAACACTAAAAATTAAACAAACAAGCATGCCAAATATAACATTCAAGCCAAATAAAGTAAAGCAAAGCAAAGCAATCCGATACACAAACACAAAAATACAATAATCAAGTTTTCATTCTTCCTCAGAACTATCATCAATTCTAAGATCTCCCATTGATTGAGCATGCACAAATAAATTGTAAAATGGACGAAACAGAAATTCTTCAATAGAATCCTCTTCAATCCAACCTTTTCTTCTCATCATTCGCGTCAAACTTTCTTCAAGATATCTAGAATGATCAAAGTGCTCCTTCATTCTCCAATCCAGATGATCAAAGAAATCAGAAAGATTGTTGATTGCATTCATCAGATGTTGTACTTCCTTCTCCAATTTCTTAATTTTCTTCAAGATGATCTGTGAACTTTCAGGAAAATAAGGAGGAATAGGTGTTGACCTTTGAGATGGTTGATCTTCAATGATACTCATGTCATTCATATCACCAACTGCCTGATTATTATACGTATCATCTGGGTCTATAGGCTTCCAAGGTAAAAGTACTATTTCCCAGTCTCATATGGCACTTGTGATTGACTGTAGAGAAGAAATATGGTGGAAGGATTTCCAAGCCCATACTTTGATCTATGAACGATCAATCCCAAAACAGACTTAACAATTATCGAACCAACATCAATAGGCATTCCCATTTGAATACAATAATTCAGAATAGCACACTCCTTAGTTACCTTACTGATTTTCATTGTTGGGAGCAATTTTGCACATATGAAATAATGTAAGTGTTTCGATGTAGGATTTAACAACGTGGTCAAGAAACATACATACCTATTATCTCTTATCTCCTATTCATCACTTTCATCCGTCAAAAATCTATATATATCATTCATATTGTCCTTCATCGGGGCAAAATTTGAATAGTGGCAGATTGGCACATTCTCAATCATGTATAAATCATTAATCTTTGCAGGAGTAAATGTGAAAAACCTACCTCACACATAAACTAATTCTTAGTTGATTACATGAAGATTTTCATAAAACTCATTCACAACTGGAATAACTACAATAGTAGTATTATAACACAATACTTCCCAATGTCTCTGAACAATAATTTCATCAATTTTAGTCGTAGGAGAATTCGTACCTCGATTCACAACGCCTCGCTCTTTAATAAAATTCATTTTTGAGATATTTTTGTTCAATAGCCGCTGCGCCTTAAAACTTACGAACTATCTACAGTTGAACACTTGAAATCTTTGAGTTTCCATCGAGTCGAAATCCATTTGGACAAGAATTATGTTCTCTTCGATCCTTTGGCATTTCCTACGACTAAGGGCTATTTTTGGGAGTTCCACTGGAGGATTCACCGCCTAGAACAGCTAAAACTTGGATTTAAAGATGAGAAAATATTTTCTGAATAGCGGTGCTGTCCGGCGCTTATAGCAGCGCCATTCGGCGCTAGTTCAAATTTTGCCAAAGTTCACTTTGTTCAAATTTTTTCTCAATTATTATTCGGTTCAATTCTTAAAAGTTATTAATGATAATTATAGAATAATAAGACTTAATTAAGTAACAAATAAACACAAATAACATATAAAACAAAGCACACACTCAATAACTGTGGGTTACCTCCCACAAAGCGCTTGGTTTAACGTCATCAGCACGACATAAATTTCAGTTATTCAGGTTGATCCAGCATTAAAACCTCTTTAAAATTAGGTCTATTACCTTCAAAATATGGTTTTAATCTTTAGTCATTTAATTCAAATATTCTTCCATATTTTGGGTCTTCGATAATCACAGCTCCAAACTGATATACTTTTATAACAATGAAAGGTCCTGTCCATCTAGATTTCAATTTATCTAGGAAATAATTCCAATCTTGTATTGTATAGGAAAACGTTTTATCATGGTTCCAATTCCTTTTTGAAATCTTCTGATCATGCCATATTTTTCTTCTTTCCTTATATATTCTATCATTATCATATGATTCATTTCTGATTTCTTCCAATTCATTCAATTGCAACAGTCTCTTCTCACCAGCATCTTTCAAATTAAAGTTCAATTTCTTTATTGCCCAATATGCTTTATATTCTAATTCAATTGGCAAGTGACAAGTTTTTCCAAAGATTAATCTATAAGGGGACATTCCTATAGGTGTTTTATAAGCAATTTTGTATGCCCATAAAGCAGTATCTAATCTTCCAGATCAATCTAATTTCTCAGGATTAACGAATTTCTCCAAAATTCATTTAATTTCACGATTATATACCTCTTCTAAACTATTAGTTTAGGGATGATAGGCTGTAGAGATTTTATGCATAATGTTATATTTTTCCACCAATCTCTGAATCAGATTATTCTTAAAATGGAATCCTTCATCTGTGATGATTACTCTAGGCATTCCATATCTTGTAAAAATATTTTTCATTAAAAACCTTGAAACACTTTTAGCATCACACTTAGTTAAAGCTACTGCCTCAATCCATTTTGATACATAATCAACAGCAATCAGTATATATATATTTCCAAATGAAGGCATAAATGGTCCCATAAAATCTAATCCCCATGCATCAAAAATTTCAACTTCCAAAGTAAAATTAAGAGGCATTTCATTTCTTCTAAATATATAACCTATTCTGTGACATCGATCACAGGTTTTGATAAATTTTTTAGGACAATAAAATTTAGAGTGCAAAATCTTATGTGTAGTTATATCAATTCTAAAATGTCCTCCAAATTCAGAATCATGACATTCTCGAATAACTTTTTTCAGTTTCTTCATAAGGTACACATTTCCTAATAATAAGATCTTTACATTGCTTGTACAGATAAGGATCGTCACAGAAATAAAATTTAGCATCATTCTTAAATTTTTCCAGTTGTTGCTTTGTTAAATCAGGTGTTAAAATATTACTAACGATACTGTTCACAATATCAGTATAACATGGTAAATTTCCTTCAATAATATTATATAACTGCTCATCAGGAAAAGTTTCAGTAATTCCCTTTTCAAAATCATCCAAATTAGGTTGCTCAAGTCTAGATAAAAGATCAGCTATTTGATTATCGACCCCTTTTCTATTAACGATAATCAAATTATTGCATTTAAAGCATCCATCGAATCAGTCTTGGTTTTGCATCCTTCTTTTGCATTAAGTATTTAATAGCAGAATAATAAGTAGGAACTATACATTTAGCTTTGATTAAGTAAGATCTAAATTTTTCAAAAGCATATACAATCTCTAATAACTCTCTTTCAATTGTAGGGTAATTAATTTGAGCATCAGTAAGAATCTTACTGGCATAGTATATAACTTTAAAAATTTTGTCATGTCTTTGCCCTAAAATGATTCCAATAGCATAATCGCTAGCATCACACATTAGTTCAAATGGTTTCTCCCAATCAAGTGAAACTAATATAAGGGCAACAATTAGTTTTTCCTTCAACAGATCGAAATCATTTAAACATTCTTCGTTAAAATCAAACTTTCTATCTTATTTTAAAAATTGGCATAGAGGCTTAGAAATTTTTGAAAAATCTTTAATATATCGCCTGTAGAATCCTACATGTCCCAAAAGCTTCTTACCCCTCTCACAGTTGTTGGAGGTGGTAATTTTTCTATAACTTGAATTTTCGTAGGATCTACTTCCATGCCATTTTCAAATATTTTATACCCAAGCACAAGTCCTCTTGCAACCATAAATTGACACTTTTCCCAGTTTAGGACTAAATTTGTTCTTTCTTATACCTCTAAAACTTTTTCTAAGTTGCATAGGCATGCATCAAATGAATCTCCAAATACCGAAAAATCATCCATAAACACTTTTATTTCATCATCAATCAAATTGCTAAATATGGATGTCATACATCTTTGAAATGTTGCAAGTGCATTACATAATCAAAAGGGCATTCTTCTAAAAGAAAAAGTTTCATAAGGGCTAGTAAATGTAGTCTTTTCTTGATCCTCAGGAACAAAAGGTATTTGGTGATAGCCGGTATATCCATCTAGAAAGCAATAGTACTTGTGTCCAGTAAGTCTGTCTAGCATTTGCTCTAAAAATGGTAAAGGAAAGTGATCTTTTCTGGTGGAGGCGTTTAATTTTTTATAATCAATACATATTCGCCAACCAGTGACTTGTCTTGTTGGTATTATTTCATTACGATCATTTACGTCAACAGTCACTCCTCCTTTATTAGGAACGCAATGAATTGGGCTCACTAAAACCTAATCATAAATAGGATATATAATTCCAGCATCTAACCACTTTAAAATCTCTTTTTTACTACTTCTTTCATTATTGGGTTCAGTCTCCTTTGTGAATCAACTCTAGGGTTGTGTTGTTCTTCCAACAAAATTCTATGCATACAAATCGATGGACTGATTCCTTTAATATCAGCTATGGACCAACCAAAAGCCTTTTTGTATCTTTTTAAAGTTTCTAATAATTTTTGTTCTTGATATTCATTTAAATTCAAACATACAATGACTAGTAAGGTAGATGATTCTCCTAAAAACATGTACTTTAAATGATTAGGAAGAATTTTCAGCTCAAGTTTAGGGGTTTTAATGATAGATGGAATTAAACTTTTATCTCCATTTTCCATAGTATCCAATGTTTCAAAATGTTAACTTTTCATTCTTCAAATCATCAAAATCATCTTCATTTTCACTTTCATATTCATCCTCACATTCCATATTTTCTTCAAATACTTCTTTAAAATGAACTTCTCTCAAATAATCACAGACTTCCATTCGATATCACTCATCATCTTTTTCAGTTGAAGGTTACTTCATAGATTTCATAATGTTGAAAGTTACCTCTTGGTCATTAACACTAATAGTTAATTTTCTTTTTTGGACATCGATCATAGCACTCCCAGTAGCAAGGAATGGTGAAATTTCTTTATCTTCTTCCATATCTAATACAATAAAGTCCACAAGAATGATAAATTTATCCACCTTTGCTAATACATCTTCCACAACTCCTTTAGGATAAATGATAGAACTATCAGCCAGTTAAAGAGTCACAGATGTAGGTGAAATTTCTCATATTCCTAATCTTTTGAAAGTTGATAAAGGCATAAGATTAATACTAGCTCCAAGATCACATAAAGCTCTTCTGAAAATATTTTCACCTATAGCACACGGGATAGTGAAACTACCTGGTTCTTTAAGTTTTTCAGGAAGCTTTTTCTGAATAATGGCACTACACTCTCCGCTAAGTGCAATAGTCTCATGGTCTTTAAGCTTTCTTTTCTTCTTAAGTATATCCTTCATAAACTTTGCATAATCAGGCATTTGCTCTAATGTTGCAAATATGTTATCCCTATTCCGTTTCTTTAGTCTTTGAGGAAAAGGAGGAGGTGGTTTTTCAATAGTTATCTTCATTGGTTCTAGCGGATATTCATCTGGATATATCTTATAGGAACCCTTCTGAATGTTCACTTCCTCTCTTTCAACTTCGACTTCTTTTGAACTATTGGTTCCAATTCTTTTCCACTCCTTAATTGAATAGCCTTAAGTTTCTCTTTGTTTTTTATCTTTCGGGTTGCTCTCAACATTGCTAGGAAGATTCCTAGAAGGTCTATTATTAAGCGCAGTAAAGATATGTCCTAATTGAATTTCAATGTTCTTCATTGCAACGTTTTAAGCTTGAATTTGATTACCCATATTTAGAATCATTTTATCAGTAGAAAACTTCTTTTCCTTAAATTGTTGATTACTATTAAAACCAGAAGGATAAGAAGGTCTAAAATTGGTATTTCCATGGTTGTTCGGATTTCCAACTAGATTCATAGGATTGTTTGCCCATTGTGGATTAACAACAACATTGGTGTTATTCCAATTGAAATTTGGATGATTCCTCCAACTAGGATTATAATAATTCAAATAAACATTATTGATTTTTTTATGTATAGCATTCAAGGTTTCATAAGACATTTGATAGTCTATCATTTGTCCTGATAAATTTTCTCCTAACACTGAGGGTGTTGGAGAATAATTCATTTCATATTGATATATTTTCTTAGAAAGTGCAGTAATTTGAGAGACTATCATAGTTATCGTATCAGAATCACGAATACTAGCTACTCTCTAAGGATTTACCCGCTTTGAGGGCCCTTAAAAATTATTAATAGTCATCTCTTCAATTAACGAATATGCTTCATCAAAAGGTTTTGACATTAATGATCCACCAGCAGCAGCATCAATAATCAATCTCAAAGATCCCACTAATCCATTATAAAAGGTTTGAATTATTAACCAGTCTGGTAAAGCATGGTGTGGACACTTCCTCATAAGATCTTTAAATCTTTCCCAAGCTTCATATATGGATTCTCCATCAAACTGACTAAAAGATGTGATATCATTCCTCAACCTAGCAAGTATGGAAGGAGGAAAATATTTCGACATAAACTTTTGTGAAAACTCTCCCCAAGTTCTAATAGATCCAGGTGCTAACAAATTTAACCACGCCTTAGCCTTATCCCTTAATTAAAAAGTAAAAATTCTAAGCCTAAAAGCATCGTTCGACACTCCATCATACATAAAAGTAGCACATAGTTCTAGAAAACCAACAAGATGTAAGTTAGGATCTTCATTATGTGTTCGTCCAAATTGATTATTCTGTAACATTTGGATTATAACAAGTTTAAGCTCAAATTAATTAGAAGCAACATCAGGATATTTAATAGTTAAGTGAATTTTATCTGCTGTTGGAATAGCATAATCTCTTAAAGGTCTTGGTATATTTTCATTTTGATTGTTTAAGTTGTTCACCATTTTGTGAGGATTTGCAGATTATTTTTTTTGTTTTTGATTTTTTCTAATATTACGCTCTAATTCAGAATCGTAAGGCACTAAACCTTTAGATCTGATACTACACATGCAAACACAACAAAAACACTAACAATAAACAGACACATACAACTATAACTTGCAATTCAAATATAAGATTTCAAGTACTACAAAAATTAAATTTTAACAGTTACTTTTTTTCTACCTTGCCTCCTCGATAACGACACCAACAACTTGGTGCAACTTTTCTAATATGCAAAAATTAATGAACTCAGATTAAGATTTTTATATATATTTAAATGATAGTGACTCACACAATTAACGTAAGTATACATATCTCTCAATTAATACTGGGGTCTAGTGGAGTTCTGGTTATCGATCCCACAGGGAGGCTTTAATTTTATGGTGTAGCACGGAAATAACTAATTAAATTACAACACAATTGCAAGTGGTTTAATTCTTAAAGTGAAGACAAATAAATTCAGTTACTATTTCTACTAAAGCATGTTCTAAACTCTAGCAAGTTAAACTAACACAAGATTAAATTTATAACAAAGTACAGTTGCAAGAAAGAGTCTTCCTCCTTTCCAATCATAATATAATGATTATTATGACATAGATCAGTGATACAAATGTATTGTGCCAAATAGGAGCATTCCTATTCTTTACCCATATTTCAGTATATAAAGAACATTGGCTAATCCTAAGTTTAGTCCCAAATTTGTGCTTAGGCTGGGAAGATAATGGCTCTCACTCCAGAGCTCCCACTTCCCTTTAACTGAAGGCTAACTCTCACTTCAGTTTGTACACATTAGGACCAAATTGAGAATTTCTGCCTATCACTCTGAAATCTCTAACTCTACGCCCATCAAAGAATATTTCCCTATTTATATGCACTTAATCCCCATGAACTACATCTCTCATTCATGAACATTGAATGTGACCTTCACTTTTGTTGTGGAACTCATAATCCTTTCGAAACATATGTTTCCCAACAAGTTTTAACAATTCAATTGGCCATATCAAAAAGTAAATGAAGTTCTAAGTGAAAAGGTTGTCACAAATTCTCCATAATAAATCGGGACATCATTTCCATTTCACAGTATCAACACATCACATGAAAAGGAGAAAGACGAAGAAATCTACTCAAGACTCATAAGAAAAAGATGACAAAACATGGATTTTATATATAAAAACAACGTCATACAAACAGAGCAAAGTAAAGACAACTTATCTCAAACTCTTCCTCAAGTGAATCTCAAGGAATTCCTTTGACTCCTCTTCTTTCTTCACAACAACACACAATTCTCTCTTTAGATGAGTAAGGAAGAAGAAATCTGTCACTTTTCCTCTTCTCTCACACTCCTTAGGAAAGAAAACACAAAACCTAACTTCCTACACAAAATGGAAAGAAAATCTCTCTAAACTCTAAAATCTTCTCTTCCTTTCTTCTCCCTTTTCAATTTTGGCTCCAAAAGTGTTTAAATTTGGCCAAAATTGAATTCCCAACAGTTTTCTCAAGCAACCTTTCAAAATCCGGCCAAATACATTGAATCTAGTTTGAATTTGGGATAGGGCGTTGTTCGCGCTGGTAGGAGCATTGTTCGGGCATTATTCTGCCAAAACGTCGTAACTCTCTGTAAACGGGCGATTTCTGGCGCTAGTTCAATAAAATGCACTTTTATCCTTTTTCACTCCAAATTTGCTCTTTTTCGCTTCCTTTTGCTCCAAAGTCCTAAAATCATTGTACCTGCATGAAATCATGAAAAATACATTTCTTTAAAGTGCAATATCATCAAAAACAAGTATGAAATGAATAGTAAAAAGCTATCAAATTTTCAGTGGATCATTAGGCTAGGTTGACTCGGTGGTTTAAGTTGATTTGGGTTAACCAGAGTTAGGTCAGGTTAGCCTAATTTTTTAAGTTGATTTGGGTTAACCCGAGTTAGTTCAGATCGATCCGATGGTTTAGGTCATTATGGGTTAACCCGAGTTAAGTCGGGTGATGTGGTTATTTGCATCAATATGGTGAACCCTAGTAAAATCAGGTTAACACGGTGGTTTAAATCAATTTGGCTTAGCTTGAGTTAGGTTGAACTAAACCCGATAGTTTAAACTGATTGGATTAATCCAACTTAAGTCAGGTTGATTTGGTGATTTATGTTCATTTGGGTTAACTCAAGTTAAGTCAGGTTGACCTGGTAGTTTATGTTGTTTAGTTTAACCTAAGTTTGGCCGGGTTGAACCAATGGTTTAAGTTGATTAGGTTAACTCGAGTTAGGTCGAGTTAACTTAGTAGTTTAATTTGTTTTGGTTTATCCTAAGCTTTGTTTGGTTGACCCGGGGATTAATTTGATTTGGATAAACCCAAGTCAGGTTGGGCTGACTCGATGATTTAAGTTTATTTGGGTTAGCCCGTATTAAGTCGAGTTGATCCAATGGTATAAGTTGATTTGCGTTAACCTGAGTTAGGTCAATTTGACCAGGTGATTTAAGTTGAGTTAGGTATAATTTAGGTTAGACCTAGTAGGGTTCATGTTGTGCTAAGTCTATGTTAGAGGATGGTTTCAATTAAACTAGGTCGAAGTTAGGTTAAACCTCGTTGGGTTTATGTTTGACCAAGTCTAAGTTAGTTTAGACTTAGTAGGGTTTTTGTTGAACTAGGTCAAAGTTTGGTTAGACCTCGTAAATTTTAAGTTGTGCTTGGTCTAAGTTGAGTTAAATTTAACAAGGTTTATGTTGAACTTGGTCTAATTTATGTTAGACCTAGCAGGGTTTATGTTGTGTTAGGTTTAGGTTGAGTTAGACCTAGTAGAGTTTAAGTTGAACTAGGTCTAAGTTAGGTTAAACCTAGAAAAGATCTTAGTTGGACTTGAGTTGGGTGATGTGAGATCTGTGATAGTAATGTTTTTCAAAACTCGACACACATGGCAGCTAAACTAAAAAATATGCGGAACAATCACAACAAAAATTACTTCTATATAATCAGTATTATCTTTTAAAATCGTAAAGCTGCCACTCCTAGTGAATTAAGGTATATTTTCAATTTCAATTAGTCACTAAGTAGCAAATAAAAGTATACGCATCACACAAGTAATAAAGGGCTCTAAAGGAGTCCTAAGTATCAATCTCACAGGGAGGTGAAAATTCTTATAATAATAACACAAAGACTCAATATCAAAACTATAGAAAACTTAAGTTGGAAAGCAGGGGTAATTTGGTATTATGCTGCTAAATAAACTATATTTACTACACTTATCTCTTAACTTTCAGGTCAATTCTAATATGGCTAATTATGTTTTATGGCAAAGAGTTCAAATTTTAGAAATTATCCTTCCGCTTACAATGAAGTTAAAGTGAGTGAATTACCAAAATTATCATAAATTGTATTGTCTCAATAAGAGCATTCATATTCTTTCTTCTCTTTACGAGCAAATAATAACATTGTTTAATCTAGAGTTTGTTCCCTAAATATGTGATTAGGTTGGGAAGATACCAAGCTCTCACCTTAGAGTTCCCACATTCCCCTTGCCTGAGGGCTAACATCTAGCTTTAGTTTCCGAAAACCTGGACCAAATTGGGGATTTTAGTCTGTCACCTTAAAATCTCCAATTCTAAACCCATCAATGAATATTTCCCTATCTATTGTCACTCAACCTCATGGACTACGCCTCATTCATGAAATTAAATATGATTCTTTCTTAGTTGTGGAAAGCATAGCCCTCTAGAGTCATATGTTTCGCAACAAATTTTAACAAACTAATTGGCCAAATCGATAAGCAACGAAGTTCAATGTTAGAATTATTATAATTATGAAATTTAAAACATTGCAAAACAAATTGGATTCTTCACATGACTATATCTCATTGAAGGGAGAAGGACAAAGTAAACTACCCATAATTCATGAGGAAAATATAACAAAACATGGATTTTATATATAAAAATGAGTTCATACAACAATACAAAATAAATTCACAACTTATCTTAATCTTCTCCCCCATGCAAATCCCTTGAAGTTCCTTTAAAGCACTTTATCTCTTTACAATCACACTCACTTCTCTCTTAGAAATATAATGAAGAATAAATATCTCATTTTGCCTCCCCTCTTACAAATCTTAGAGAAAATCTTTACACTCTCCCCAAACTCTTCTCTCTTTTTCTCAATTTTCTTTTTCTAACATAAAAACACTCTTAAATAATGTAGGGACAAATTTACAAAGAGTTTTCTTTGGCATCCAATCAAAATCCATTCAAATTCAATGAATTTAAAAAAATAACCATTTCTGGCACTTAGGCTCCAAATATGGTGCTTAACCACCGAGATCTTTGGACTCAGGTATTTTAAGCGCCAATTTTGGTGCCATATTTTCTGGATTCCGTCATCTTCTCTAGATTCTGGCACTTTCAGCACCAATTTTGGCGCCTAGGCGCCAGTGCAATCTTTGAAAACACCAAATTTTGATTCCAAATTTCTTTATTTTTGCTTCCTTAAAGCTCCACATGCGTAGACTTAGTATGCCTACATCAAAAACATGACAATATCTTTCTTTAAAGTGCAATATCACCAAATATAACCATTAAATGTATATTAAAATTAAATATTTTTTATAATATCAAAATTCCCCAAACTTAACAGAAACAAATACACAACTTATCTTAATCTCCTCCCCAAGAAAATCCCTTGATGATCTTTTAAAGCACTTTCTCCCTTTACAATAAAACTCAATTCTATCTTAGAAATGTAATGAAGAAGAAATCTCTCATTTTCTTACTCCTCTTACAAATCTTAGGGAAAATCTTTACACTATCCCCAAACTCTTCTCTCTATTTCTCCTTCTTCCTTTTCTGACATAAAAACTTCTCTTAAATAATGTAGAGGCAAAATTTTCCAAGATTTTACTTTGGCATTCGATCAAAATACATCCAAATTAAAAGCATTTGAAAAGATAACTATTTCTAGTGCTATGGCACCAAATATGGAGCTTAAGCGCCGAGCTCTCTGGATTATGGCGCTTTTGGCGCCTGTTTTGGCACCTAAGCACTATATTTTCTGGATTCTATCATCTTATTTGGACTCTACCACTTTTGGCGCCAGTTGAGGAGCCTAGAAACTAGTGCAATTTTTGATAACACAACCTTTTGACTCTAAATTTCTTCTTTATTGCTTCCTTTAAGCTATAAATGCCTATAGTTAATTTACCTGCATCGGAAACATGAAAATACATTTCTTTAAACTGAATATCACCAAATATAACAATTAAATTCATTTTAAAATTGAATTTTTTTAAACGTATCATAATCCTAAAAACAAAACTATTACTTGTCATCAAGTGACTCTTTTACTATATAAAAAGTATGACTTATGGTAGTGAGCTTTATTTAATGATTGATATAATTTTTGTTTTATGAATCTAATAGTGAAAATTTAGAATAATTTTTAATAACTTAGTTTAAAATTAAAAGTGTAAGAATATCTTGTAATCAAATCTAAGAGTTTTGATTTTTTATTCATTTCAAAAATAATTGTAATTTGTCATATTAAAGATACTTAGATGATTCATATGAAAAAGAATTTCATGAGAACTCAATTAGTAAGGATGCAAATACTTAAATACAAGTTTAAAAATGTGATTAATTCTTTTCCTCAACACGATTCAAGTAAGCTAATTTTTTATTAAGCATCCCCTCAAGCTTTTCCTCACATATTTTTCTTTCTTCTCTTTTCTTTGCTTTTGATTGTGTTTTTCTTTTCTTTTAGGATCATTTTTAAGCCCTTTTTTTTCTTTCACATGAGGATTATTATATCAGGATAGCCTTCTTTTTAATTTTGAACTTCACTATCCTCTTCTTTAAGTTAAAAACTTCTCACATTTCCTTACTTAATAAGTTCATATTAGCTTTGAAGAATTTTTTTTATAGTATCTCAATTCTTTTCTTTTTATCTGTAACTCTAAGATTCTTAATATTTCCAAAATACAATGTCCTTTACTTTAAATGCTAAAAGCATAGTCTTAAACCTTCATACTAAATATCTTAACTCTAGAGTAAACCTTGTTTAATAAAGATTTTTACTTAAGTCTACTATGATATTTAAAAAATTAAAAATATAGCTATCTAAAGTTAATATATATTACCAAAGGTCATGTTAAAATAATTTTAAAGATATAGTTCATTGAGGACAACTAAAGTTTAGTCTCTTTTAAGAAAGTTTTTCTTTCCTCCAAACTTAAAATTTTTTAGCAGGTAAAACATTTAATACAAAAATATAGGTATAATGAAAATATTAAATTATTAAGACTAACATTTTGTATGGGGTTTTTTTAACTTTTCAAGTGCAAATTAATGAAAATCGGTTTATAGGGGCATGTAAAATATCATAAAAAATGATATATCACTAAGTAAAGAAGAGTTCTAAACATAAGAAATAAAATTTGAAAACATACAACAACGAACAATCCAAATCCTTTCCACATCACAGTTTAAACTACATAAAAATTTAAAATTTTAACTAGCTAAATAGGACATAAAACTAAATTACAGTCAACATAATAAATTGTAAGCTACTCATCATCCTCATCCTAATCATCATCATCCTCATCATCATCATCTTACTCCTCAACAACTTCAGGTCCATAAGGTGTAAAACTAGGGCAAGTAGGGAATTCACAGTATCATCACCCCTCAAATATTTTGCCATAGCCTTCTGATAAAAAATATCAAACTCCACTCACCTGTGATTATAATCATCATTATAGTGCATGTGATCTTTTATGCCTTTGATCTAGTTCTGTAATGTCATGATATCTCCTTGCTATATAAGTAGTTTATCCATTACATTCTGTAGGGAAAAAGTACTAGAAGTGGAAGTTCTAGAAGCTAATGTAGAAGGCATATCACTGCTTCCACCTTTAGTTTTCATTTTAGAATTTAACTCATATGTGTTAACGCTGAGTTTACTTATAGGTTTAAGAGGCTGTAATAGTTCTTCCGATTTTTTGTAACCTACTCCTGGTTGATCACATAGAGTGAAAATCAGTGCAGAGTATCCTAAACCTCTAGTAGTTGAACACATAGATGAACTAAGAGCATTCTGATAAATAAGAGAGCCAATTTCAATATTCTTCTTCTGTTGAATACAAATGTTTAGTATGGCTCTCCCCTTAGTAACTTCACTCACATGACTTGTAGGAAGATGTCGAACCGAGATAAAATAATGTCATGCTTTAGATTGAGCATTTAACATCGAAGTAGAGGTGTTTACCTTGTGATTATTCTTAATATTCCAAACTCCTTTTTCATCGGTCAGTAATGCAGTAACTTCATCCAGTGTCGAATTAGATATCATAATGAGGCGTATTCGTAATAAAATTTATTTCTCAACTGATATAGTGCATTAATTCTATTAGGAGTAAATTCCACATTCTTATCACAAAAAAATATCTGATCATTTGAGGCTTCCATGAGGTTGGCATAGAACTCTCATACAGTAGGAATAACTGCTATTGCTATGAAGTAATAGAAGGATTCACAATGTTGTTCCACAATTAATCTTTAAATAGAACCGCCCAGATTATAAATGCTCATTATTGAATTTATCTTAGTAGCGATTTGAGAATTGTAATGATATTAGGCCTTAAAATTCACAAATTTCTTTGCATCAAAGGCCTCTTTTCCCTTCTCTTTCTTCATCTTAGGAGACATCAAAGATCCAAAACTTCAAAATATATCCAAATAAACTTGTAAATATGTTGTAGTGAACTCTTAAAATAAAAATCATTTCTAACAAGCTTCACACCATGGATTCTTCACTAAATATCTTCAAAATCTTCAATTTTTAGTTTGCCCATAATGTAAGAAAAATTCATGGTGAAAATAAAAAATTTCTAGATTTCACACCTTCGAATTGCCTAAAATCCGAGTATGAGGAAGCCCTGGGTTACTATTCGGCCTATAAGTAATGATGAAGATGAACCAAGTAGAAAAAATGGACGCCACTTTTCATTTCATGATTTTTTATGGTGTGTGTCGGTTCCGTCAAACAGCTGCTTAGGCGCCAAATCTGGTGCCTAGGCACCAACGCCTAAATTTTCATTTCTCATGTTTTCAATAAAAAGAGTAGCACCCCAAAGCACTTCCATTTCTAATTAGCCTAAATTCACATTAATTTTTATATTTAAGTAATTTTTCAACTTCCAATCTTCAAAAACAACACAAAACTCACATTTATATATAAATTCACACAGTTACAAATAAGTATTTTCAAATCTCAACATATAACTCAAAGTCGTAATCACACCAACTTGGCGCTGAAAACTACAAATCAAATGCCACAAAAAACACAAATAATCCCTACATCAAAAAAAAAAAAAATTCCAACACAACCTAACACATAAAAGCTCTCATAAGTGATACACCTAAAATATATAGTATTTTTATGCACATTTTTATACCTATTTTATGATATTACACTTTAATGGAAGATATTTTATGTTTTTCTTGCAGGTATGATGAAAATGAGTGATTATGATTAAAGGAGAAAAATTGAATCAAATTTGGAGCAAAAAAATGAAAAATAAAAATTTGGGCACTGGCGGCTAAGCGGACAATTAAAAATCGAGATTAACTTAAATTTAGTGCCATTTTCAAAGGGGATGGGATGCAACTCTTGGTGGTAACTTCCATAACTTCCTTTGGGGGGCAAGTTTGAATGAAGGGGTGCATTCTTTGGTGGATACATCGAATCTGGACACATTTTGAAGAGACACCAAGGCACCTTTTGGTTTAATTTTTAAAGAGAGTCTTAGGAAAGATTAAGAGGCTCTTCCATTGCCTTTTGAAGAGAGTTTTTTACAGAGTTTTTATTGTTTTTCATTAGGAGTAGGAGTAGAGAGTAGAAAGGAGAAAAGGGTAGAATTGAAGCCTTCTTCTTCCCACTTCTTTTCTTTCCTTTAGTTTAGTTTTTATTGAAGTATGTAGTCTTTTTCTGAGTCATCGAAGTTGGGAGACTTGCTCTGAGGAGTATTTTAGTGAAGAGTCAAAGTTTCAGAGGACCTTCCTGAGTCTTGTGGAGAGTATTTTCAGATAAGTATTTACTTTTGTTCTTACATTTAGTTTTTAATTAATACTTGTTGTGTTTATTATTTTTCTTATGGTTTTTAATTTCAAATCAATGTGTTTTTGTATTTTCTCAATGCATTATGAGTAGTTTACTTTCTCTTTTTCTTTCTTAAATGAAGAAGTAATTCATGAAAAATTGTTGTGGAATGTATATGTGTTTAAAGTTGGAAGAAGTTGTGAAGATTGAATCTATAAACATTATTTACTTCTTAATTTGGCCTGTTAAGATGTTAAATTTATGGTGAGATTATGTAAGATCCAATGCGATATTGTCTCATGAAAGTTAGTAAGAATCACATGCAATTATATGGGTGAAAATTGTAGTTCATATAATTGAATGCAATATATTAGAAGATGTTTTAAAGGGGAGTAAAATTACAAGATTTTTAGTGTGACAGGATAAAAGCCCCTAATTTCGTTTGAAGTTTTGAATTTTTTTATGACAAGTTAGCCCCCAGGTGGAGGGAAATGAGGGAACTCTAGAATGAGAGCCGGTATCTTCCCTACCTAATTATGTTCAAAATGATAAAATTTCAAATTAACCAATGTTCTTTATAGAACCAAGTAAGGGTAAAGAATACATTTGCTTCTATTTATCAAAACAAATTTAAATACTTCCACAATAATACTTTCATTATTATTACTACTTTATAAAAGAAAGAAAAATATATTCTAGTTAATAGTGTTTTTAATACCGTGTTTACAGTTATTATCATTTTAATTTCTTGTTTGACTTTTATAAGAAAATTTAAAGAGTGAAATCAACTATCAAACTTTTCAAAATCAAAACATACTTTCAAAAGCCAATTAAAAAAGTAAAAAAAAATAATTTTCTTATTTCTTTAAAGATTTTTCACTTTCCTTGTGGGTTCGATATCTCGGGGCTTAATCAGAAAGTCCTATATTACTTGATAAATGATATGTATACTTGTGTAGTATCCGTATTATAAATCAAAATCATAAGCATATATATATCCAGCAGGATCAAGTTTCTGTCACCGTTGCCAATTTTCATATCATATTTGTAAGTATAAATATCAGGTGGATCAAGTTTTTTGCGTCGTTGCCGGGAAAATAAATTAATTAAAATTATATTTTAAAGAAAATTAAGAAATTTTAAATTTTTACTTTTCTTTGTTTTTATTATTGTGTTGTGTTTTGTTTTGTTTTATTGTTGTATGCGTAGTTTAGGTTCTGAGGGACTTGTGCCTTACGATTCTGAATTAGAAAGAACTATCAAAAAAATAAAAAAATTTTAAAAATACAGAAAAAGATAAAAATATTCAAGAAATGGCAAATCATCAAAATCAAAATGTTGGCATCCATCAAGAATTAAGACCTTTAAGAGATTATGTTAACCCTACATTGGATGAACTTCGAGGTAGTATTCAAAACCCTGCTGTAGCTGCTAATTCTTTTGAGCTTAAACCTACTATTACCCAAATGGTGTCTAATAATCAGTTTGGGGGAGCAATAACTAAAGATCCTAATTTTCATCTTGCTAATTTTCTAGAGTTGTGTGCTACTTTTAAATATGATGGTGTTTTGGATGATGTTATTAGACTTAGACTTTTTCCTTTCTCACTAAGGGATAAAGCTAAAACATGGTTACATTTGTTAGCACCTGGATCAATTAGAACGTGGGGTGAACTGTCACAAAAATTCCTTGCTAAATATTTTCCATCATCTAAGACTGCTAAGTTGAGAAATGATATTACATCTTTTTTTCAGTTTGCAGGGGAATTAATATACGAAGCATGGGAAAGATTTAAAGATCTCCTCAGGAAATTTCCACATCATTCGATACCAGATTGGTTAATAATTCAAACTTTTTATAATGGATTAGTCGGATCTCTTAGATCGATCATCGATGCTGCTGCTGGTAGATCATTAATGTCTGAACCGTTTTCTTATGCTTATGCTTTAATTGAAGAAATGGCTACTAATAATTTTTAATGGCCTTCTCAAAAGGTTAAATTCTAAAATGGTAGCCAGTATTTTTGAAAATGATGCTTTTACAATGTTAGCAAATCAAGTTGCTTTTGTTTCATGGAAGATAGACCAATTTGGGATAAATTTTTCTCAGCCACATTCCATGATTAAAGAAAATTCATTAGGCCAAATGGTTGATTCTTATTCTTCACCAGAAACTGTGAATGTTATAATTAAGCCTAACAACCCATATTCCAATTATTATAACACAATTTTGAAGAATCATCCAAATTTTTACTGGAATACTAATAATCAGGGTGATGTTAATCAACAATGGGGGAACCACCAAGTACACCCATTGGGGAATTGGAACAACCAAGGAAATAATAATAATAGGTTAACTTATCCTTCAATTTATAACAATGCTTTACAATTAAAGGAGAAGAAGTTGTCTATTGAAGAAGTGGTGTCACATATGGGAAATAAATTACAAATTTAAGGTACAACCATCAGAAATATTGAAAATCAATTGGGACAAATTGCAAATGCCTTAAGTAATAGATCCCAAGGAATGCTTCCAAGTAATACTGAAGTAAATCCCAAAGAAAAGAATAAAGGACAAGTAAAAGCAATTCAGCTGACAAGTGGAAGAGAATTGGAAGATAAAGTTCAAAAAGAAACTGAAGTAGAGAAAGAAGAGATTGAACAACCAAAAGAGGACGCTCTGAAAGGTTTGGAAAGACCTGTTTCTCCACCTAAGGTTGATTTAGAAAAACCACCACCTCCATTTCCTCAGAGACTTCGTCAACAAAAGTTGGATAAGCAATTTTCAAAATTCTTAGAGATTTTTAAGAAGCTTACTATTAATATTCCATTTGCTGAAGCCTTAGAACAAATGACAAGCTATGAAAAACTTATGAAGGATATTATTAACAAGAAAAAAAAGTTTGAAGATAACGAGACTGTTTCACTTAGTGAGGACTGCAGTGCAATAATTCAGAAAAAAGCTTCCTGAAAAGCTTAAAGATCCTGGTAGTTTCAAAATTCCTTGTGCAATCGGAGACAAATTCTATGGAAAAGCTTTATGTGATTTGGGTGCAAGCATTAACCTTTTGTCTCTATCAATATTCAGAAGACTGGGACTAGGAGAACTAACCCCAACTACTGTAACTCTGCAATTAGCAGATCGTTCGATCACATATCCTAAAGGAGTTATAGAAGATGTTTTGGTAAAAGTGGATAAATTTATTTTTCCTGTGGATTTCAATGTGTTAGATATGGAGGAAGATAAAGAGATACCCATAATTTTGGGAAGACCTTTCTTAGCTACAGGCCGAGCCATGATAGATGTGCAAAAAGGGGAATTAACGATGAGGGTTAATGATCAGACTATTACATTTAATATTTCAAAATTGATGAAATATCCTGCTAGAGGTAAATAAGAAGAATGTTATAGGATGGATGTTATCAAATATTTAAGTGAATGTCATTTTAAATCAACTTATGAAGAGAAATTTGAAAGAGAAGAATTGGAACATAAGCAAGAAGAGGAGTTACTTGATTATGAAGATTTTCAAAAGAAAGATTTAAAGTATGTTCGTGAAAGTTTTGAATTGTTGGATTTGACTGAAAAAGATGAATCTTATGGTCCATCAACTGAAAAACCTCCTGAATTTGAGTTAAAAATTCTTCCTGATAATTTGAAGTATAATTTTCTAGGTGAATCCTCAACCTTGCCAGTTATAATTTCCTCTCAATTAACTGAAAAAGAAGAAGAGAGTTTGCTTGAAATTTTGAAGAAGCACAAGAAAGCCTTTGGATGGACAATTGCTCATATTAAAGGAATCAGTCCTTTAAATTGTATGCACATAATTCTTATGGAAGATAATTGCAAACTGCGGGCTGATCCCCAAAGGAGATTAAATCCTATCATGAAAGTCGTTTTTAAGAAAGAAATTTTAAAATAGTTGGATGCTGGAATTATCTACCCTATTTCAGATAGTGCTGTCAGCGAATTTTAGATTTAAATATATATATATGATTTAGAAAGTAGTATTTGATTTTGAAAATAATTTTTTTTTAAATTTGAAGATTTTAAGATATGATATCAAACTAACCTCACATCCTGAATAGTTTATATAAACGAGCACCGCACCGCAAACCGTGTATCTATCCCGAAGAATAGACACACTGTTTGGTGATGGGGCTCGATTAAATAAACTAGAAGATTTGTGACATCCGTTTGGTTTGCGAACCAATTTTATAAGTCGACAAATTCCCTCGCTTAATATAAATGAATTAAGCGGGGTTTATATTACCTGGGTTCTTAAAATTCTCTATAAGGGCAAGCCCCTATAGTTAATTACATCTTAAGTGACGGGAATCACTTTAAGAAAACTCTCGATAATAATCAGTAGTTTCTGCTATCAAGAATCTCAAAGTTTAAGTTTTCAAGGGATTGAATTTTAGAGTTTCAATAGGGAATGGATCAAGTTTGGAACATTTTGTTTCTGGAATTCAAAGGAAGAACGGTAGGAGAAATTATAGATTCGAAGTGAACTTCAGTAATTTCCCGACTATCCTATTGTTTGGCTTGAATTTAGGAAATTCCTAATGTTTGTTTAATGTTTTGATCTTGCCAATTTTAATTAATTAGGACTTATATTCTTATGACATGATCATACAAATAGCCTCGAAGATGTGAGGGTTTATGTCGTATCGGACGACTACCTCGGAATCCTAAGACTGGTTAGGGCTTAATTTGCAATGCAAATGCCTAACAAAAAGATTGAGGATTTATGTTGCACTAGGAAAACTACCTCGAAGTCCTATGGTTTGGTTATTTAATTCTAAGAAAGTTTCTTTGAAGTAGGCTCGAGTTTTGTCGATGACGATGGCCGTGCTGCCCACCATTCTCCAAGCTTCTTGTTGTTGCAGAGGGTTTAGTTTTAGAAAATTGTAATCAAAAGAGAAGAGAAGAGTTTGGTTTTAGAAATCTTAAGTTCCAAGTGTTTTTTATATTTTAATTAAAACAAATCTTAAAGTTGATTATAACAACACAGGTTAAGATCCCACTGTTCCATCCTTTCGACATCGTTATTTTTATTGGATTCACTTAGTCCAGATGAATTTGCTAAACTCAACTAAATGAGTTCCACACTTTCATTTAGACCGTGGGAAATCCCGTTAGCAACATGAATGGCTCAACAAGACGTTTTAATTTAGTTGTAATTGTAGTTTTGTATTCTGTTTGTGATTAAATTTGAGTTGTTTTATATTTTGAAATGTTGTGGCGGTGAATTTTATCTTGTAATGACTTTTAATTTAGTTTTGGTTTCAGTTTTAGGGACTATCCTAAAGGTGTGGGTTTTCATGCAACAGTTGTTTATCATGCAAGAAAAGTAAGTGCATTTGCAATAAGGTAAATTACAAGAAGGTAAATTGCAATAAAATAAAAGTGTACCTGGAGGGTCTTCCCGTCATCCTAGGCTGCACTTAAACACAATTTAGAATATTTAAGCATTTAAAGCAAGTTCCTAGGTAAAGCTAACGGAAGGGTTTTGGTTTTCTACCAAGTTCCTAATCCTATAGCTAGTCATCTCCTATGATGTCTAGGTTCTTGTGTTTTGGTTTGAGGACAATTTTCTTCATCGAAGAACGATTAAGTTCTATTGTTCTTATAAACATCCTATCGTTTTGAGGAAGTGCTTGAGACGAATCTTAAACATCTTTTCAATACTTCTAGGATTATTTTAAATTCAAGAGAATTTAATTATACAATGAATCGATCATCCAGGAGTTCAAGTTTTGTTATCTTGCTCAGTGAACTAGGACATTTGAATATCCTATGAGTGAAGTAATACTTCACTTAACACTCCATTTAGGAGTTATGACAATAAGAGCTCTTGATGTCAAACCGATGTTCAAGTGATTTATGATTTTAATTTAATTTCAATTAATGGTTTAAGTTTGGAATAGTGTTCAAGTTGTTTTAGATTTATTTTTGAATTCTTCATGTCTTAAGTGAAGTTATATTTAATTCAATTTAATTTAATTTGGTTTAGTTTTAGTTTTCATTTAATTTTATTTATTTAATTTAATTTTAATATTCTATTTTAACTTGATTTTATTTTTTTATTTAATTTAATTTAATTTAATATGTTTTGATTTAATTTAATTTGATTTGATTTAATTTAATTTAATTTCATTTAATTTAATTCTAATTTTAATTTAAATCTTAATTTGGTTTTATTTTTAATTTAAATTTAAATTTAAATTTTAATTTAATTTTATTATTTTTTTAATTTTAATTTAATATTTTATTTTTTTTTTGCTTTAGGGATGATTTAATTTTAATTGTTAAAGTATTGATTTAATTGAAATTTTAAAAGGATTTAATTTAAATGTTTTAATTTTTAATTTAATTTAATGATTAAGTCTTTTAGCACTTTAAATTTTGAATTTGGATTATTATTTTAATTAGGAATTAAATATTATTGAGGTGATCAATTTAGGGATTCTTAGATTAAAGAATAAATTTCTTCCTAATAATATCCCTATTTTAATAATTCCAATTTTTTTATTATTCTTCCAAGTTTAAACAATTATTTAATTAAGGTTTATTTTAATTACTTTCAAATTATTTGGTAGGTTTCTACCCTTTAATTACCTAAGTTTCAAACATCCAAAATCAACTTAATATCAAATATTTTACCCACCCTTTTAATTAAACCTAAAATTTTTAATTATAAGTTAAAATTTTAATTACTATTTTGCCCTTTAAGCTTACTAATTCCATAACTCACTAAATTGGGCTCAAATGAATTTGAAATTTTTGTGTGACTTCACTGATATGTCAATCAAGACATTAGAGGAGAAAATGTTATTTTTCTGTATTTAATTTATTTATATAATTATTTTTGGTGGAAAATAAGAATTTTCAAGGAAAATTTCATAACATGACCAAGGGAAAGTTTCTGTCCTTAAGAAAATTATGGGACATTCCTAATGACCAAAGGACCACTTGGAGCAATTTTGGTGATTTTTTGAATTATATTATTTTTATTATAATTATTTTGAGTTTTGGAGTATTAATTAATTGAAAAATCAAATAAAGGTTGAAAAATGAATTTTATATTTTTCAAAAATCTCTCTAATATCAAGGAAACCAGAGAACCAATTTTTATAATTTTCTGATTTTTCTTTGATTTATTAGAATTATTTTAGTGGAAATGCTAGAAAATATATTTTTTAATTTTAAAATTACCTTAGGGCTTTTAAATTTAATATCTCATCATGGAGACTTAAGAAAAATGTGGGATTTGTTCCTAAGTGATTAAAATTCAAAATGTGACATTTTGGTGAATTTTATTATTTTTGTGATTTTTATTATTTTTTAATTATTAAAAATATTAAAATAATGCAAAAAAATCAACTTTTTTAGAAAATTGCAATTTTAATTTTCTTAAATTCCCCTGATATCAGAGAGACTCCAAAACCAATTTGGTCAATTTTTGAAAAGTATTTTGAAAGTTATGAATTTTCAAAGTTTAAGTTTGGCTAAATAGCTTAATCAACTCTCTTGATAGGGCTAATCATGTCCAATTGACTTCAAACTTTTATGGTGGGTTTCTCTGTTCCTAAAGGTTAGTTGAGAATTAATTTCAAGTTAATTTGATGTATGATTAGCTCTAATTAATTAAGGTTCCATTTTGGGTGTTTAAGCCAATTAGAGTTATTCTAAGTGAGTTAACTCAAGAACTATTTTCCCTAGGGTCCTCTAGTCATAAGAAACATCACCAAATTTTCCTAGAATTTATTTCACAACATGCTAATTATTGGAATTAAAATACTCAGAATAGTGACCTAGAATTGAAAAATCAATAACTCTTCAAAGCGGTGGCCTCTGACTTTGGAAAATTCAGGGAATGCTCCCAAATTCAGAGGCTTCAAAAGCCCTATGGTCTCATGCCATGGTGAATTGTATACATGTGTCGGCATATTTTAGGTTGTGTGTTTTGAAAAAGGGGGTCGCCTAACAGAAATTGTGCGGTGAATTTTTAATTTAATTTAAATAAATAATTTTGAAAAGTAGTATTTGATTTTGAAAATAATTTTAAATTTGAAGGTTTTAAGATATGAGATCAAACTGATCTCACATCCCGAATAGTTTATATAAACGAGCACCGCACCACAAACCGTGTATCTATCCCTAAGGATAGACACACTCGCTCGACTGGTGGGGCTCGATCAAATAAACTAGAAGATTTCGTGACATCCGTTTGGTCCGCGAACCAATTTTATAAGCCGACAAATTCCCTCGCTTAATATGAAAGCATTAAACAGGGTTTATATTACTCAGGTTCTTTAAAATTCCCTATAAGGGCAAGCCCCTATAGTTAATTACATCTTAAGTAACGGGAATCACCTAAGAAAACTCTCGATAATAATCAATAATTCTGCTCTCAAGAATTTCAAAGTTTAAGTTCTCAAAGGATTGAAGTTTGGAATTTCAATAGGGAATGGATCAAATTTGGAACATTTTGTTTTGGGAATCCAAAGGGGAGAAAGGTAGGAGAAATCACAGATTCGAAGCGAACTTCGGTAATTTCCCGACTATCCTATTGTTTGGCTTGGATTTAGGAAAGTCCTAATGTTTGTTTAAATGTTTTGATCTTGTCAATTTTAATTAATTAGGACTTATATTTATATGATAGAATCATACAAATAGCCTCGAAGATGTGAGGTTTTATGTCGTATCGTACGACTACCTCGGAATCCTAAGACCGGTTAGGGCTTAATTTGCAATGCAAATGCCTAACGAAGAGTCGAGGATTTATGTTGCACTAGTGCAAACTACCTCGAAGTCCTATGGCTTTGTTGTTTAATTCTAGGAAAGTTTTGCTGAAGTAGACTCGGGTTTTCGCTGATGACGATGGCCATGCTCGCCCACCATACTCCGAGTTCCTTGTTGTTGCAGAGGTTTAGTTTTAGAAATCATAAATCAGGGGATGAGAAAAGTGTTTTGGTTTAGAGAAAATCTTAATTTCCAGGTGTTTTTTATGTTTTAATTAAAATAAATCTTAAAGTTGATTATAACGACACCGGTTAAGATCCCACGGTTCCATCCTTTTGGCATCATTATTTTTATCGGATTCACTTAGTCCAGATGAATTTGCTAAACTCAACTGAATGAGTTCCACACTTTCATTTAGACCGTGGAAATCCCGTTAGCAACACGTATGTTACATCATCCGAGGTATTCCAGATCATCCAACAGGGACGTTTTAATTTAATTGTAATTGTAGTTTTGTGTTCTGTTTGTGATTAAATTTTGAGTTGTTTTATATTTTGAAATGTTGTGGCGGTGAATTTTATCTTGCAATGACTTTTGACTTAGTTTTGGTTTCAGCTTTAGGGGCTATCCTAAAGGTGTGAGTTTTCATGCAATGGTTGTTTATCATGCAAGAAAAGTAAGTGCAATGCGCTTAAGTAAATCGCGATAATGTAAATTGCAAGAAAGTAGATTGCTAATAAAATTAAAGCGTACCTGGAGGGTCTTCCCGTCATCCCAAGCTGCACTTAAAACACAATTAGAATATTTAAGCAAGTTCCTAGGTAAAGCTAAGGGAAGGGTTATGGTTTTCTACCAAATTCCTAATCCTATAGCTAGTCATTTCCTATGACGTCTAGATTCTTTGTGTTTTGGTTTAAGGACGATTTTCTTCATCAAAGAACAATTAAGTCCAATTGTTCTTATAAATGTCCTATCATATTGAGAAAGTGCTTAAGAATAATCTTAAACATCTTTTCAATATTCTAGGATTGTTTTAAGTCCAAATGGGTTTAATTATACAAATGAATTAATCGTCCGAGAATTCAAGTTTTGTTGTTATCTTACTCAGTGAACTAGGACATTTGAATATCCTATAAGTGAAGTAACATTTCATTTAATATTCTGTTTAGGAGTTATGATAACTAAAGCTTTTGAGGGTAAATTGGTGTTCAAATGGTTTGATTTAAGTTAATGGGTTTAAATTTGGAATAGTGTTCGAGTTGCTTTATATTTAATTTCTTTCTGTTTTAGGTGATGTTATATTTAATTTAATTTAATTTAATTTAATTGAGTTTTAATTCTATTTAATTCAATTTAATTCAATTTAGTTTGATTTGATGTTACTTTAAATTAATTTGATTTGATTTAATTTTAATTTAATTTGATTTAATTTAATTTAATTTTTAATTTAATTTAATTTAATTTAATTTTTAATTTAATTTAATTTGTTTATTTAATTTAATTTAATTTAATTTAATCTTTAATTTAATTTTAAATTTAATTCAACTTTTAATTTCAATTTAATTTAATTTAATTTAATTTAATTTAATTTACTTAATTTAATTTTATTTTTAATTTAATTGAAATTTTTAAAAGAGTTTAATAATTTAATTTCAGTTTAATGATTAAGTCTTTTAATGTTTTGAATTTGAGTTATCATTTTAATTAAGAATTGAATATTAATGAGATAATTAATTTAGGGATTTTTAAATTAAAGAATAAATCTCTTCCTAATAATATCCCTATTTTAATAATTCCAATTTTATTATTCTTCCAAATTTAATCAATTATTTAATTAAAGTTTAATCATTTTAAATTGCTTAATGGGTTTCTACCCTTTAATTATTTAAATTTCAATCATCCAAATCAAATTAGGATCAAAGATTGTACTTGCTAATTTTTTATTAAACCTAAAGTTTTATTTAAGGATTAAGATTTTTAATTACCATTTTACCCTTTAAGCTTAATAATTTCATAATTCACTAAATTGAACTCAAATGAACTTGAAATTTTTATGTGACTTCACTCATATGTCAATAAAGACATGAGAGGAGAAAATGTGATTTTTCTGTATTTAATTTATTTATATAATTATTTTTGGTAGAAAATAGAGATTTCCAAGGAAAATTTAATAACATGACCAAGGGAAAGTTTCTGTCCTTAAGAAAATTAGGGGACATTCCTAATCACCAGAGGACCACTTGAACCAATTTTGGTGATTTTTTGAATTATATTATTTTTATTATAATTATTTTAAGTTTTGGAATGTTAATTAATTTAAAAATAAAATAAATGTTAAAAAATGAATTTTATATTTTTCAAAAATCTCTCTAATATCAACGAAATCAGATAAGCAAATTTTGCAATTTTCTGATTTTTCTATGATTTATTATAATTATTTTAATGAAAAAGCTAGAAAATATATTTTTTTTAATTTTAAAATTACCTTAAAGCTTTAAAATTTAATATCTCACTAAATAGACCTAAGAAAAATATGGGGTTTGTTCCTAAGTGATTAAAATTCAAAATTTGACATTTTGGTGAATTTTATTATTTTTGTGATTTTTATTATTTTTTAATTATTAAAAATATTAAAATAATATTAAAAATCAACTTTTTTAGAAAATTGAAATTTTAATTTTCTTAGATTCCCCTAATATCAGAGAGGCTCCAAAACCAATTTGGTGAATTTTTGAAAGGTATTTTGAAATTTATGAATTTTTAAAGTTTAAAATGACTAAGTGGCTTAATCAACCCAATTAGTGGGGCTAACCAAGTCCAATTGACCTCAAATTTTTATGGTAGGTTCCTCTGATCCTAAACGTTAGTGGAGAATTGATTTCAAGTCAATTTGATGTATGGTTAGCTCTAATTAATTAGAGACCTATTTTGAGTGTTTAAGCCGATTAGAGTTGTTTTAAATGAACTAACTCAAAACCTATTTTTCCTAGGGTCCTCCGAGTCACAAGGAACATCACCAAATTTTCCTAGAATTTATTTCACAACATGCTATTTATTGGAATTAAAATACTCAAAACGAGTAACATGAATTTGAAAAATCAATAACTTTTCATAGGGATGGCCTCGACTTTGGAAAATTCGGGGAATTTTCCCAAATTCGGAGGCTTAAAAAGCTCTATGGTCTCATGCCGTGGTTGAATTGTATAAATGCATGGAGAATTAAAAATATGCAGAGAGTAAATAAATTATAAAAAATAAAATACTTGATGAAATAAAATGATTTCTTTTCCACATTATTCTCCTCTCATTCATTCGAGCAAGAGGGTATTTTTATTTTATTTTTCTGATTTTTCTACACAAAGTTAAGAATTTTTGAAGTTTAGGGAATTAAATAAATCAAAAAATACCCTAATTTTCTATTTATCCACGCGGCGCCGTGTCGGCCTCGGCGGCTCCGAAACGCCGCGTGGCGCGCTCCCGTTCGACGCCGCCATCCGACTCAGCGCTCCCGGGGCCCGCTATATCGTTCCATCTTCTGATCCGACGCGATCCTGGCCGTCCGTCCGCGCGTGTATTAAATGAACGGCATCCGTTCATCATCCCCAAGTGTCCTCACCCGAGAGCCGTCCACACTAAATCCCTAATATCTCACTCAATACTCAATGGATTTTCATGTTCTTATGCTCTATGGATTCGTCTTGAAGAGACGAACACATCTATATGGCTATCATGCATTAAAATTAAAGCATTTGAAATGGAGAATCTCCAGAAGCTCGGGATGAAGAATTAGCTCACACCTTTGCTCAGAGAAGTGTGGCTTCGATCTGAGAGTTGTTGCACCTTCGATTGGATCCCGCGAAGCTCCGGATGAAGTCTCCCGGTCCGGTGAATTTTCTAGGTGTGATTTCGACCAAGCCCGATCACAAAGCATGGAGGTCTGGAGCAATTGGGTGGCCCGGAGATGGGGCTTTTGTTGGTGGACACCTTCCCTTGGTCGCGGTGAAGGTGTAGAACCAATCGATTTGGGGATTGGCTCACTGTGGAGAAGTGTCCCTGGTTTTGGGTGGAATTTCGATCGAGAAATTGGGTTTTGTCGGTGGGGATTAGGGCAAATTGACACTCGGGGATCAACTCGCTCTAAGGGTGGAGAAGGTTTGGAACAATTTTGGCGAGTTTCGGCAAGGTTCGTGCAACTCTCCTCTCTTGGCCGTGAGGGGTGGAGTTTAAATAGGAGAGGGTGGAGGGCCTCCTGGGGAGAGTTAGGGCTTGGGATCGAGCTGCTCTTGGCAAGAGAAGAACAGCTCCAATGGCCACCGGGGATGGGGCGGCTCGGCGGTGAGAATTCCAAGTTGGGCTCACATGCGAGCTCTCGGCCATGGTGTTTTCCGGCGGCACGGTGGTGGCCGGCCGGGCATTGGTCACCATCTTGTTCGGTGGGTCGGAGCGGGGTTTGGTGCATTCAATTGAGGTTTGACATGTGTAAAGGGTTTGATTTAGATGGAAGGGGGAGGAGCTAATTTTGAGTCTAAATGGGTCAACCCACCCATTTGGGCTTGGTGCACCCCTCAAGGTGGCTTTGGATGTTGTGGGGGATCAAAGGGATCACTGGTTTGGCATGGAGAAGTCTCCATCCAAATATATTTGGATTAAATTTAAGTTTAGGTGAAACATGATTAAGGCTAATGAGCTTTAGGGATTAAGGAAAGCCCTCCCTCTTCTTACCCAATATGGCATGGTGGAGTGTCCAAAGCTCTCATGGCTCACATGTGGCTCATGCATGGCTTCATGGCTCACCTTTGGCTTGGCAAAAAGTTTGGTCAATTTCATGAAAATGGATTTTAGGAATTTTTGTTAATTTGATGGAAATTTGTATGAAACTTGATTTGGAATTATTTGATGATGAATTTAGGACTTAGGTAATGGCTTTAATTAAGTGGATGGCAAATGGAGATGTCATGTGGGCTTTAGGGTAGATTTTGGGCCTTTTGAAATGGTTTTAGATGGGCTTTTAAGATGGTTTAGGAAAGTGGGCTTTTGGATTTTAAAATGGATTTTGGGATGAAATTTTGTAAAGATGTTGGGCTAAATAATTGTTGGGTTTAGCTCATGGATGTATCATGAGTGACTTGAAGCAAATTGGGAGTGATTTGGGTTTGAATTGGGTTAAATTTGGGCTCTTTTGGTGAATGGGCCAATATAGGTCCAAGTGGGCCAAGTTGGGCCAATGTTGGGCTAGGGTTGAAATTGATGTAAAATCAATGTTGAGAAATGTTTATGGGAGTGTTTCAAAGAGGTTTTACCTTTTGTTGGGCTTTGATTTTGGGGTTTGGGCCCATTTGGGTTAGGTTTGAGTTTAGGTCAAAATTGGGCCTTTTAGCTTTGGGTTGAATTTGAGTGGGGTTTGGGTCTAAATTTTGGGCAAATCATGTTAGTGTTTTATTTTTGGGAATGTTAAGGAAGATTTACAAAAGGTTTGGGGTTAATTGGAGTTGAATTGGGTGAGTTTGGGTTAGGTTTGGGTCATGGGTCCAAATTGGGCTTTAAGGCCAAAAGTGAAATTGGATCCAAATGTCAATCAAATTGGACTTGGATTTGGGTCAATTGGGTAGGTTTGGTTTGACATTGGGTTCACTTTGGGTTAAAATGGGTCAAATTGGGGGTTTTGACAAAAGTAGGGTAAATTGACAAAATTGGCCCATGGTGTAGTTGAGCAAAATGAAATTAGGAATATTTTGGATTTTCTGGAATTTTCTGGGAATTTTCCGATTTTTGGATTTTTGGGTCAAGAGGGGTATTTTGGGTATTTGGAGGGTATTGGGAGGTTTTCTTGGAATTTTTGGTATTTTTGGGTATGGATGATCAATTTGAGTGATGTGAAAATGTTTAAGATCAATTTTGAGGAATTTTGGGTGATTTGGGTAATTTCAAGGGTTTTGGGTAGGCTAAGCGGGTGTAGGGTCCCGGGGGTCAAAAATTGAAAATTTGGGAAATTGAAGATTGGGTGGATGTAAGTGGAGTGAAATCATTTTGGTTGAGCCATGAAGCCATATCAAGCCCACATGAGCCATGAAGGTACCCATTTGAGGCATTCAACTATGTTGTTCCTAACCCTCTTGCTCGAGGGCTTGGGGGTTAAGGACCATCCATGTGAATCACCTACATGAGTCGGGAGGTCGAGTTAGGTATGGGTGTGTGAAAGTGTAGTGTATAGGTGTAGTGTGTGTGTAAGTCAGCCCCTTCACCGGACCAGGGCCACCCGGGGCGAGTCCTAAGGCCAAAGAGTCCTATAGGAACTCATCCTTAAACTTCCACATTTGATTTCGACCCTCTAGGTGATTAGGGGTCTATAGTCGAGTTTGTGGAGTTTGCGGGGAGTTAAGAAGTGGTTTGAATTTCTAAAAGGTGGGTCCCGATTCTAGTCCTCTAAGATAGTCGAAAGGAAAAGCCTAAGGCTAGATCCTAAGTACTAAAGAGAAGAAGAGAAGACCTCATCGAAAACGAGGTCGACAAATGGACCCCCGATAGGTGTGGTGAGCTGACGGAGCACACCGCGCGTATTGGTGTTGACCGAAGCGATCAACAAAACCAACACAAACGTCCAAGTGACAAACTTAGGACAAAGCAAAAGAATTTTCGCTGGGGAGTATCGGGTATGTTCCCAAAACTGGAGATACCTGAACTCTCGCTGGGGAAAGGAAAAGGAGGTGAATCCCAAATCACATGACCTGGGAGAATTTCGATTTAGATTTTATTTTGTTTCAATTTAAGTTTTGATGTGTGAGCTTGGATTTTAGTTTGGAGTTTTAATTTAGATTGAAGTTTTGTCGAAATTAATTTGAAGGGATTTGATTTGAAATGAGAATTGAAATTTTGAGGTTTTAGATGTAACATCTTTAACCTCGAAAGAAAATTGAATTGATCGGATTGAATCATTGCAATGAGGTGAGATCTCAGAGTAATGCGGTATTGGATGTAAAATCCTTAACCTCAAGAGTTTGATTTTGATGTATTTCATCGCAATAGGGAAAGAATCCTAAAGCAATGCAGTCTCGGATTTAAAATCCTCAACCCAAAAGTTTGATTTTGATGTATTTCAGTGCAATAGGGAAAGAATCCTAAAGCAGTGTAGTCTTGGATGTAAACTCCTCGACCCAAAAATTTGATTTTGATGTATTTCAGTGCAATAGGGAAAGAATCCTAAAGCAGTGCAGTCTTGGATGTAAAATTCTTGACCCAAAAGTTTGAATTTGATGTATTTCAGTGCAATAGGGAAAGAATCCTAAAGCAGTGCGGTCTTGGATGTAAAAATCCTCGACCCAAAAATTTGAACTTGATGTATTTCAGTGCGATAGGAAAGAATCCTAAAGCGAGTGCGGTCTTGGATGTAAAATCCTCGACCCAAAAGTTTGAATTTGATGTATTTCGGTGCGATAGGGAAAGAATCCTAAAGCGGTGCGGTCTTGGATGTAAAATCCTCGACCCAAAAATTTGAATTTGATGTATTTCGAGTGCAATAGGGAAAGAATCCTAAAGAAGTGCGATCTTGGATGTAAAATCCTCGACCCAAAAATTTGAATTTGATGTATTTCGGTATGCAGTAGGAAAGAATCCTAAAGCGATGCGGTCTTGGATGTAAAATCCTCGACCCAAAAGTTTGAATTTGATGTATTTTAGTGCAATAGGGAAAGAATCCTAAAGCGAGTGCGATCTTGGATGTAAAATCCTCGACCCAAAAATTTGAATTTGATGTATTTCGGTGCAATAGGGAAAGAATCCTAATGCGGTGCGATCTTGGATGTAAAATCCTCGACCCAAAAGTTTGAATTTGATGTATTTCGGTGCGATAGGGAAAGAATCCTAAAGCGATGCGATCTTGGATGTAAAATCCTCGACCCAAAAGTTTGAATTTGATGTATTTCAGGTGCGATACGGAAAGAATCCTAAACAGTGCGGTCTTGGATGTAAAATCCTCGACCCAAAAAATTTGATTTTGATGTATTTCAGGTGCGATAGGGAAAGAATCCTAAAGCGATGCGGTCTTGGATGTCAAACCCTCGACCCAACGAGTTTGAATTTGATGTATTTCGGTGCAATAGGGAAAGAATCCTAAAGCGGTGCGAGTCTTGGATGTAAAATCCTCGACCCAAAAGTTTGAATTTGATGTATTTCAGTGCGATAGGGAAAGAATCCTAAAGCAGTGCAGTCTTGGATGTAAAATCCTCGACCCAAAAGTTTGAATTTGATGTATTTCAGTGCAATAGGGAAAGAATCCTAAAGCAGTGCAGTCTTGGATGTAAAATCCTCGACCCAAAAGTTTGATTTTTGATTGAGATTTGATTTGAGATCTGGAAGATCGAATTCAAAATTTGATTGAGATTTGAAATCTGGAAAGATTGAATTTGAGATTTGGAAGGATGAGTTTGAACTCGATTGAAATTTGATTTAAGATTTGATTTGAAATTTGGAAGATCAAATTTGAAATTTGATCGAGATTGGATTTAAAATTTGATTGAAATTCGATTTGGAATTTGGAAAGATCAAATTTGAAATTTGATCGAGAGTGGATTTGGAATTTGATTGAGAATTTGATTTGTGATTTGATTTAACATTTATGTTGATTTTGTTTATCTTCTAATGATTCAAATTTTATTTTATCGTTTATTTAATGTTCATGTGAATTTGGTGTTCGTCATTTTTTAAGATTTTTAAGGAAAGTTTTCTTTTATTCCTTTTTTTTCTTTTTTTTTGTTCTTTGTTCGAAGTTCATTTAACTTTAATGGCGTTTCCCAGTCAATTTGCACAAAAGAGGTGAAGGCCAAAAAAATGTAAAAAAATGTGACATGGTCACTTTCATTCCAATCATGTTGAAGATACATCATGCAACTCGATCTGGAATACATCTCATACAATCCATGTAGACTCAAAACGGACTATGTATGATCTTTGTTGGTCCATCCAAAGAAGCATCGGTCAAAAATCCATGTCCGAATAGTGGGGTACATGGTCGATAACATCACCTTCCAAGCCATCCTTGGCAAGGATGCCGTATGGATGTACATTGGAGGTGTGATATTTCCCATGTAACTCACGACTCGTAAGTCCGGAGGTTCTCTAGCTGCGGGTCCGTTGGAAATGGTAAGGTGTCTTCCTGTCATCCATTCTCCCGAAAGTAAGCGAGATCCGCTTCATTCGGTACTCCCGGTATGCAATGCTTAGCGATATCCGCCCCGTTGCCCTTCGGTATCATGACGGAACCTACCGGTAAAGGTATCTTCACCGGCCCTCGGAACTCACCCGGGTCTGCTATCCGGAGGTCGGATCCGAACATGATGTTACACTCGTTCGGGAAAGAGACCGTGCAGAAGGTCCGACAAAGTCGTGGTGATCTATGTGTGGGGGTATGCATTCACCCTGTTTGTAGATGTTGATAATGCGGCTATTGGGTATGCAATCTGCTGGCGAGTACCCTCCATGTTATCAATTTCTTTACCATTCTCTTGATGACTAATGGCATCGGATCTACTTGCCCATGACGGAGTATTCTCGGTGGGTTTCCCTTCCTGTCTTCGACAAAGTTGTAGCGAGCATCCGCATTGTATTGTGATTCTTCCCTTCCACGGCATCCATCTCCGGGGTTCTGAGTAGGTATTTTCCCTTAGGCGGCCTGCTCGGCCCATTATTTTCAAATCTCGGATACAATCCACGATTTGCTGTTGTTCATACTCTGAGAATACGTCGGTATGTAGCTCGAGGCCCTCCAATATATTGATTCTTCTACCTTTAATTCTCTCGAAGTATTCAAAGGTTTTCTTTTCAACATTCTGCCTTCTCTCCAACTCGTATTCCGGAATGATCGCGCGATGGTGAGGCCTTGTGACATATTGTGGGATATAGGGTTCAATCCCTTCACGTTCTCCTGCATACCTCGGCTCCTCAGGGATGATGCCTGTCGGGACATCCCCCGGGGTTGCTTCTGCAACAAGGTCATGCATTACTGGTGGTTCTATCCGGTGGCGTGGTAGCCTTCTTTCTTCTGGTCTTTGTGAGATTTCCCTGGTTCTTTCTGTTATCCTAGGAGCTGGCCTCCTTTCTTTAGGTTTCTGGTGAACCGGTGTCCTTGAAGTGTACGTACTGGCGGTAGTAACTTTCTCGTTGCGCTGGTCCGCAGCTAGTTTTGTTAACATCTTACGGATACGGTGATTCTTATTTCTTCGTTGCGTTGTTGTGAGAGTAGCTCTCCGCACTTCTTGAATCTCCGTGGGCGCGGCGCTGACAAGCCTGCCCTCTGCTGTAGCGACTACAGATTTTATTTTCTTGTCTTCTTCAGTATTTGCCTTTCTTTTCTTGTTGCTTGATTGGTGGCTTGGGCCACCCACTTTCATCACTTGTCACGCCGGGCGAGTTCTTCTCGGTCAGCGGGACCCGATCACTTTCCTCGTCTCGTAGGCTCGCCGGTGCGAAATCCGAGTCAATCTCGATTATCGCTCCATCTTTCACCCTCTTTTCATCGAGTGCAAGGCTTACGCCATTCTTAAAGTTCGGGACCAACCGCCCGTTCGACATTTCCCTGCGAAAAGACAAGGAAAAGGATCAGGGGATGTACTAAGAACAAGAACATTAAGAAAATGTTTATTAAAGACATTCTTTTTATTATATTATTTTTTGTATTTTTCAAATTTAACAGGAATGAAGTAGGATAAGATCAGGGAAGAGATTTTGATTTGGAAAAGAAAACAAGGAAAACTTAATTATCATGATTTTATTTATTTTAGCACATTTTATTATTATTATTATTATTTTTTTTTTTGGGTTCGGACCCAATCATAAGTAATTACTTCACCCGTGTTTCTTAGGGATGAAGAATTCACTCCTTCGAAACATCAGGTGGCGTAATACTTTTTCAAGTATCGTCCGTTGATCGGAAGCATATGTCGTTCTCCACGGCAATTCACTAGCCGGTAGGAACCTCCCGAGTTCTATCGCTTGACCACAAACGGCCCTTCCCGAGTGGGTTCAAATTTTCCTCCTATCTTGCGGTGTGCAAGGATAGGTCTCTTGAGAACGAGAACTAAGTCACCAACTTTGAAGGTTCTTGGGCGGACCCGGTTTGTCATGGGCTTGAACCATCTTAGCTTGGTATAGTTCTAAATTCGCTCGCTGCTTGCAAGTCTTTTCCTTCCGAGATTCTAATTCTTCTAGTCGTAATTTGGCGTTCTCTTCTGTCGTGATCTTGTTTGCAATTGCAATTCCGAGTGAAGGATGCGCACCTCTAAGGGTAACATCTGCCTCGGACCCATACACCGGAGCGTAAGGTGTAGCTTGAGTAGGAGTTACGAAGGTTGTACGGTAGGCCCATAAGGCTTCTAACAACTTCTCGTGCCAATTCCTCTTATTATCGTCCAAAGTTTTCTTTAAGATTTGAACGAGAGTTTTATTAAAAGCCTCAGCGAGGCCGTTTGCTCTTGGGTAGTAAATTGTTGAGTATCGCCAGTCGATTCCGTGTCTCCAGACAAAATTATTGATTTGTGTGCTTCTGAATGCTGATCCATTATACGAGATGATCTCGCGCGGCACTCCGAAATGGTAGACAACTTGGTTCTTGAAAAGCTGTAGCACGTGGTGTGCTTTCACTTCTCTAAGTGGAGCCGCCTCTGCCCACTTGGAAAAGTAATCCGTAGCCGCAAGAATGAAGCGATGTCCTTTTGAAAATGGTGGTTCTATTGGACCCACTATATCTGTGCCCCAACATTCAAATGGCCACGACGCAATTGTCGGATGTAACACATTTGGAGGTTGGTGTAGAACCACTCCGTGCACTTGGCATTGATGACAACTCTTAGCGATTTTCATGCAGTCGGTCATCATCGAGGGCCGATAGTACCACTAGTCTTTTAATTTTCATTTTCATCTTCGGACCCGTGGTGAGCGCCACGGAGTCCCGAATGCACCTCCTTAACAATTTCACGGGCCTCGGACCCGCTTAGGCACCTTAGCCACATTTGATCAAAAGACCTTCGTACAATGTGTTGTTTATTAATGCGTAAGACGGAGTTCTTTTCTTGATCCGATGGGCTAGCGACCTATCGTCCGGTAGCTTTCTGTTTGCGGAGTAGTCTATCAATGGCTGTCACCAATCTTCTGTGTTTTACGTCATCTGCTGCAATCGATTCTTTTTCTTTTTCGATTTGTGTATTGTGTCTATGTCGAGTCGTGATAGGACTCGACGTCCATGAACCGACACCTCTATCGATTCATCTTGTAAACGGGCAAATTCTTTTGCAAGAAGGGCTAAAGCATCGGCTAAAGCATTTTCTTTTCAGGAATTTTGTAGATCGTTACATTTGGAATGCGTTCCAATGACTGTATGGCATATCGGAAGTATTGTTCGAGTCTTGGCTTTAGAATTACGTATTGTCCGGCGATCCGTTGAATGATTAACTGCGAATCCACGTAGATGTTGATGTCCGTTATCCCCATTTGAATAGTTAATTCCGGTCCCGTTATGAGGGCTTCGTATTCCGCTTCATTGTTTGTACACGGTTCGTCAGTGGTAGGAGTATCTTAACATCCCCCGCTCTAGGTGTTATAAAGATTAGCCTCATTCCTGCCTTACGGGCACTATCACTTGTGATTCTTCGTCTTTGTGTGCTTGAAGATGCTCCGTCGAAATACAATTCCCAACGTCGATCATCGAGGTCTTCTAGGTTCATTATTTGTTCATCCGGCAAATCGTCATTGAGAGGAGATTCGCCGGCAAAGGGTGTCTTCGCGAGAAAGTCCGCTAAGACTTGTCCCTTCACGGCACGCGAGAGGCATGAAAGTTATATCGAATTGCGATAATATCATTGACCATCCGGCAAGTCTGTAGGAAAGTGTTGGACGAGTCATCGAGTATTGCAATGGATTAAACTTCGAGATCGGGTTGACCTTATGAGAAAGCATGTAGTGCACGAGCTTTTGAGCGGCGAAGATCGGGGCCAAACAATGCTTTTCGATTGCGGGATACCTTACTTCCGTCGGAAGTAAACGACGGCTTAAGTAGTAAAGAGCATTTTCTTTACCCTCATCATTGACACAGGCTAACGGGGCTCCGAGAGAGTCGTCTAAAGCCGCGGTATAAAGTATCGACGGTCTACTCGAGGCCGGGGCTGCTAAGACGGGGAGGTGTCATTAAATATTGTTTAATGTCCTCGAAGGCCTTCCGGCATTTTTCTTCCCAAATAAATTTGGCATCCTTTTTAACTCAGTGCGAGAAAGGTGACACCTACACGACGGGTTTGAGATAAAGCGTCGAAGATATGCCGGCTTCCCTTGAAAAGATCGTAGTTGTTTTAAGGTTTTGGGAGGCGGCATTTCTAAGATAGCTTTAATCTTTTCGGGTCGATTTCAATTCCACGATGTCGGACAACGAATCCTAAGAATTTCCCGGAGGTGACGCCGAAGGCGCATTTTAAGGGATTCATCTTAAGGTTAAATTGTCTTAATCGTTCGAAAACAATTCTCAAATCATACAGGTGGTTGTCCTTTACTTTGCTTTTGATGACCACATCGTCCACGTAGCATTCGACTTGATTGTGGATGAGATCATCAAAAATTCTTGTCATTGCTCTTCGGTAGGTTGCTCTGCGTTCTTCGATCCGAATGGCATCATTGTGTAGCAAAATACTCCGATCGGCGTTACGAATGCTGTAAGCTTTTCATCTTACGGAAACATTTTTATCTGGTTGTATCCCGAAGATCCATCCATGAATGAGAATATCTCATGTGTCGAAGCAATGTCGATCATCGGTTCCGGGATCGGTAGAGGGAATTCATCCTTTGGACATGCCTTGTTTAAATCTGCGAAGTCCACACGGATTCGATCGACCATTCTTCTTTTCGATCGGTACCACATTGGCTAGCCAAGTCGGGTATTGTTCTTCACGGACAAATTTAGCGTCTCATTAACTTTTTAACTTCGGCTATGACTTGTTGTTCAATTTCTAGACGCATTCTTCCGGGACCTTGTCGACTGGAACGAAGTAGGATCCACTCCTAGCTTATGAACTGCGACCCCCGGAGCTAATCACGGCATTTCATCGTAGTTCCAAGCAAAACAGTCTTTAAATTCCATTAATAATTTGATTATTTCTTCAGAGTCTTCTTTGTTGAGTAAGGAGCTAACAAAGGTAGGTCTAGGCTCTTCGCTAGTACCTAAGTTAACTCTCATCAACTCATCTATTGTAGATTTAATTTCTTCTTCGAATTCTGGTGGAGCGTCTCCAATTTGTAAATCTTCGAGTTCGTCTGTAGTTTCCATGCAGTTTTCATTGGACTTGCAAGTGACAACCAAGCAAAATTCAATATCGTCAGCCGACCTCTGTCGTGCCGAATCCGAGTCCATGCTTTGAATTGGGTGGACGACCGGAGTTATTCCATAATTTTTCAAAATGTTGTGATTGGCCTTTTGTCCATTGTCAAGGTAAGAAACCACGTTGAATTAAATTTTGAACACAGTGAGAGTACCACTCAAAAGGTAATTCCATTAATTCTGATTAAGTGACATCTTCGAATTGTACATGATTTTCAGTTTTGGAGGAAGAAGCAACACGGTAGAATTTGATTAGCCTTGCACCGTCGTTACGTACCTCTTTGACCACCATACCCTCGATCTTGTTAGAATGGATCGGGGTTAGGGTCATAGTATGTATGTAGTGGTTAATCTTCTCGTACATTGATTTGTATTCTTCGTTCTTCTCATCTTCGAGAGAGATCTTGAATTGCGGCTTCTTCTGACTTATTGTCGCTGCTTCTTGCTTGATTTCTTTCTTCTTCGTGAACTATCTTCCTAATCAACATTGATGGCTGGTTTCCTGCGTCCAACGTGTCCTAACGTCTCTACCACGGCCTCGTCCCCGGCCTCGACCTCGGATGCGAGTTGTGGAGAAACCTTCACCATCTCGCCGGAAGGGAGTGGTGAGTGACTCGTTGGACTAGAACTTCAGGTTCTTCGTTGTCCCGAACTTTCTTTGCTTCATTTGTTACGGTATCTCCGGAGAAGATTGTTTTCTTTGGTGGTGCATAATAAGGCTGCATCTTCATGGATTCCAATCTCATGTACGGAGAATGGTTGTAAGTCGCCTTTGATGCACTCTGTTCCCCTCCATCGTAGTATTTGATGCACTCGGTGTAGAGATGATGGTACCATCCTGTTTTCATGTATCCATGGTCGGCCCGAGTAGAGCGTTGAACGACGTTTCCGAATCGATTATGTGAAATTTTGCGGTTGTCTTTGCTAAGTCACCGGTCTTCATCGATAGCGTTATTAACCCGAGGGCTCTTTCTCCTTTACGGTTGAATCCTCTTAATAACATTTTGTCCGCTTCGATCTCACGAGCATCAATTTCAAGTATGCTTAGTGTTCGAAGACTCATTATATTGATTGATGCTCCTGGATCCACCAATACTGCGGAGAGTGTAAACTTCCCAATTGTAAGCTGAAATGTACGATGGTCGGTTGTGATCTGCTGTCCCAAGTAGTAGGTCATTGTCCGTGAAGGTAACACCTCGTTGTTCCTTTAACGAACAAACCTCATCTAAAGAATCTCCGACCATTTGAGCTAAGCAAATTTCGGATCGAAGTAAGGCCTTGATCAGAGCTTCTCTCATCTCCTTTGATAAGATGAGAGCATCGTAAATGCTCAGTTTGGCCGGTAGTTTCCTAAGATGGGCTAGTACGTTGTAGTCCACTTTATTTTCATGTGTCTCGACTTCTTCTCGAATGGGTATTTCTTCTGCTGGGGTTGGTTCTTCTTGAACAACCACCTGCTTTCCTTTGTCCTTTGGACCCATTCTTGGAGGTAGAACTCTTCCACTTCTTAAGTTGACTTCGTAATTTCTTCTGAATCTAGTGTTGAGTTCGCCGGTGTCTCCTCCTGAATCGGAATGACAGGCTCTTCCGGATTATCCTCAGAATCTGAAGGCTCTAACTCTATTGTGACTGGAGCTCCTCGAAACTCGCAGATAGATTCGTTGCTTGTTGAACTCTCGTAGCCTCCTTGATGGATGCCCTCTTCATTATTTTGCTCGTCGAGATCGTGTATGATTTGAGAATTGTCGTTGATGTCGAAATCGATATTCGGATTGTCGCTAGTTACGTAATCGTTAGAAACAGTCAAAACGTAGCCAACGCCATCACCCTTATCATTATATGATCCCACGAAGTGAGCGGATAATCATACAAAATCGGAGGTTCGAGGGATTTCTCCCCGAATCGGAAACAACTATCCTAGGATAAGCGGCCCCTAATCTAGCCTTAGGAGTCTCGGTCCTCTCTTCTTCGTCGATTTTCTTCTTCTCTTCGATCGCCTCCTGTTGAGGTGGTTCTTCTATCGCAAGTGATAGTACCGGCTTAACGGGTCTCGAACTCGAATTGAAGCTCGCACCGAGGCGGTTCGGATGTCGTCCAAAATCTTCTTCGAAGACCTTGTCCGGGCGGTGGTCCATCCATCGTCGGTTGCATAGGGATCTATCGGAATGACGGGATCGGTTGAGATAACTTTGACGGAACCTCCTTTGCGGGGTTCCTTCATGTACTCCTTCGGGATTGTTATATTTCCTTTCGAAGATTGTCGTTGAGCCAACTTTTAAAGGTAATGCAATCTTCTATCTTATGCCCAAGCATCCGGTGGTAGGGGCAAAAGTTGGGATCACCTTTCTTGTTGACTTCCTCTTGTCTTTTAGGCTCTGGCAGCTGGAAATCTGGAGTCTTCATCAGACTATGGAACATTTTCGGTACTGCTTCATTCTTGAACGGATATTCCCTGCTCAAAAGTTCCCTTAATGTACGTTGCGGACGAGGCGGTTGTTCATACTGTGGAGATGACTGATAGCTGGGCCGAGGTTATTGATAATTCTGTTGTGGTTCTTTGCGGTAGTTACGGTGGTATTTGCATCGGTTGCTTGCCTTTGTCAGCTGCTGCAACGATCCCGGATTTCTTTTCGAAGGTCTTCATCGCCTTCCGCTTGTCCGTCTTGTCGGCGAAACTTAATTGCTTCGCCTCTTCTTGCAAGCTTCCGGCCTTGCTTAACAACTTCTCGAAAGTCTTAATAGTGAATCCTTTGAAGAGAAGTGCTATCGGGCCGTGAATGCTTTTAAGAAAAATGCCGACTGCATGTTGTTCTTGCAGTTGTGGTTCACATTTCATGCTTAAGTTCCTCCATCGGAGTATGTAATCCACCAAAGTTTCGTTCGGCCTTTGTTTCTCTACCACCAAATCACCTATAGTGATGTGGTGCTGAGCTCCAGCGAATCACTTGATGAAGAGGTTCTCTATCTCTGAGAACGTCTTCACCGAACCATTTAGTGATTCGCATACCGGTCGAAGGCGATTCCCGACGGACTGCCGACAAGCTGTCGGAAGAGTAATGCATCGCTCCCGCCGGCATTACAACAAGCGGCACGAAAGTGTGCAACATGCTTGTCGGGGGTTCCGGTTCCGTCGAAGGTCTTGAACGAGAGGTGGTACGAAGCCTTTCGGGTATTGGACGGCATCGAATTCTTCCGGGTAAGGTCTACCCGTCCGAATGGATGTCCCGCTCTTCGATTGTGCTAAGGCTTCTCGCACTCGCTGTTCCACCAAGTTATTGATATTCTTTTCGGGGATCATACTTTGTGTTGTATTCTTTTTCAGTCGATCATCCCCATTGATGGATGTAATCTCCTTTCCTCCGTCTACGATGTGAATGACCTCGCGGGGGTGTCTCTCTTTGTGGTTGTACTTGACTGCGGAGAGTGGCCGGAGCTACGGCCATCTCTTCCATCCTTTTCGCCATTTGAGCGATCGTGTCGTCTTTTTCCCGAAGGCTGCCTTCTCATCGGTTACGGCTCCTCTCTTTGCGCGGCTGCAGGAGCACCTTGCGAAGCTGATGAAGCTCGTGTCTCGACCATGTTGATTTCTGCATATTCATCGTCCATGAATTCCGATGAATCAATCTCGTCTCCGAACTTTTCTTCTCTTTCTTTTGCCAACCGTCGGATATCGGTTCTCAACTTTTCCATGGCATCTTCTAGCGGGGCTTTTCGTGTGTCTTTGCGGTTGTCGTGCGATAGGCTGCCGGGTCCCCTTTCATGAGTCCCTTTATCGCGGTAGCACTCTCTTCGATTCCGGCCTCCGGCGAGACTTTCTTTCTCGGGCTGCTTGTTTCAATCTTAATCGCCGAGTAGTGGGACGCCATACCATCCTTCTAGCGGCGGAAGGTCTAGGACCGGATGGTCCGTCGGCCAAATCTTTGGAAGGTGGTATCCTCCCTAATCTGTAATCCGAGACGACGACGGGCGGACTAGCCTTCATTCTTTTACTTGGCTTTTACGTCATGATGGCGGGTTCTACTCGGGCCCAAGACGGGATTTGATCGGCACCCGCCCTATCCTTCGTAGAATCTCCGATACTGGGCGAGTTTTCCTTCTTTGCTAACTTTTCTACCAAAGTTTGCGGTCGAGCAAACGGCGTAGTTCTAGTTCTTTTCTTGCGGTATCGTTGTAATATGCGGGCTGAGGTAATGTGGCGACAATCTTGCGAACATTCTCCTCGTCCTCCGCGGCGGAGAGGGGATGGAACTCGCTTCCTCCCAAGAGTGGTATGTAGTCGGGCGATGGTGTATATTCGGCGGCGGTGTATATTCAGCGGCGGTGTATATTCTGGCGGTTCGGAATTTCCTCCAGGAAAGCGATTTCAGCGGCTACGGCTTCTCTAGCGATCCTTCTACTTGTTTCTTCTTTGGGTCCTTGTCGGTGACGGAATCTTTGAAGCTCGGACCCGATTTCGAAAACGGAAGATCTTACGAGAAGATCCGTACGCTCCACGGTAACGGGTTTACCATAGTTCCGGATTTCTTTCCCCTTTGATTTGGCGGAAGTCGGGGTAGGTGCGGAAACAACTAGACCCGATGGGGGTAGTAAGAACGGTCCTCCTGCGGACGGCGTACTCCTCCTAGTCGGGATCCTTTGCGGGGGAGGAAACTCTTGGGTCGACCTAAGGTTGAACTCGAGCGGTGGTTCCTCGGCTTCGGATACCTTGTTCGTCGGTGCAAGAGGGAGACGTCGGTGACCTTGACATTCGTGTTTTCAAATCCTTGTCCGAATCGAATGATCCCATTGTCGGGCAGACTCATCCTTATAGACGGCGAAGTCCGGTCCATTGGTGAAGGAGAAAATCGGCTTTGGGGCTTCCATTTCGCGGGGTAGATTCTAGTTATCGGTCCCAAGTTATGCTTCTTTTCTTTAGGACGAAAAGAAAGGAATTGAAAAGAGTCCGAACACATTCTTGTTCATGTATTTATAAGAAGGAATCATTTGTTAAAAGAATCACTTATTAGAGGGTTTGTTTATTTAGAACGGAATGTTCAAAGGTGTAGAGAAGGTAAGGAATTTGATTCAGAGTTGGAAAGGAAAAGAGAGTCTTAAGCAAGACTTCTCGACTCGAAGGATTATTCCTAAACTAACACCTATTGGGGGTCCACCCCACCTCAGAAATGAGATAAAAGGATCTCGGAACCTCTCTGTTTAGGGGTGTCTAAACGAGTGGTTCCTAAATCCGAGAATGTTGGCTATACTTGTTCACGGTAGAAATGAACATAGTATTCCAACGGAAAGAATGGTAGTTCGATCCATTAGGGACATGGATACACTACCGATTTTCGAAAGCAAAAATTATTTGACTAAAATGGAGAGAGGAATTTTCCCCAGCGGAGTCGCCAGAAGTTGTCGGCATATTTTAGGTTGTGTGTTTTGAAAAAGGGGGTCGCCTAACAGAAATTGTGCGGCGAATTTTTAATTTAATTTAAATAAATAATTTTGAAAAGTAGTATTTGATTTTGAAAATAATTTTAAATTTGAAGGTTTTAAGATATGAGATCAAGCTGATCTCACATCCCGAATAGTTTATATAAACGAGCACCGCACCACAAACCGTGTATCTATCCCTAAGGATAGACACACCTGCTGACGGTGGGGCTCGATTAAATAAACTAGAAGATTTGTGACATCCGTTTGGTCAGCGAACCAATTTTATAAGCCAGACAAATTCCCCGCTTAATATGAAAGCATTAAACGGGGTTTATATTACCAGGTTCTTTAAAATTCCCTATAAGGGCAAGCCCCTATAGTTAATTACATCTTAAGTGACGGGAATCACCTAAGAAAACTCTCGATAATAATCAATAATACGCTCTCGAGAATTTGAAAGTTTAAGTTCTCGAAGGATTGAAGTTTGGAATTTCAATAGGGAATGGATCAAATTTGGAACATTTTGTTTTGGGAATCCAAAGGGGAGAAAGGTAGGAGAAATCACGGATTCGAAGCGAACTTCGGTAATTTCCGACTATCCTATTGTTTGGCTTGGATTTAGGAAAGTCCTAATGTTTGTTTAAATGTTTTGATCTTGTCGATTTTAATTAATTAGGACTTATATTTATATGATAGAATCATACAAATAGACTCGAAGATGTGAGGGTTTATGTCGTATCGGACGACTACCTCGGAATCCTAAGACCGGTTAGGGCTTAATTTGCAATGCAAATGCCTAACGAAGAGTTGAGGATTTATGTTTCACTAGTGCGAACTACCTCGAAGTCCTATGGCTTTGTAGTTTAATTCTAGGAAAGTTTTCGTTGAAGTAGACTCGGGTTTCTGCGATGACGATGGCCGTGCTTGCCCACCATACTCCGAGCTCCTTGTTGTTGCAGAGGTTTAGTTTTAGAAATCATAAATCGGGGATGAGAAAAGTGTTTTGGTTTAGAGAAAATCTTAATTTCCGGGTGTTTTTTATGTTTTAATTAAAACAAATCTTAAAGTTGATTATAACGACACCGGTTAAGATCCCACGGTTCCATCCTTTCGGCATCATTATTTTTATCGGATTCACTTAGTCCAGATGAATTTGCTAAACTCAACTGAATGAGTTCCACACTTTCATTTAGACCAGTGGGAAATCCAGGTTAGCAACACGTAGGTTACATCATCCGTGGTATTCCCGATCATCCAACAGGACGTTTTAATTTAATTGTAATTGTAGTTTTGTGTTACGTTTGTGATTAAATTTTGAGTTGTTTTATATTTTGAAATGTTGTGGCGGTGAATTTTATCTTGCAATGACTTTTGACTTAGTTTTGGTTTCGGTTTGAGGGCTATCCTAAAGGTGTGAGTTTTCATGCAACTGGTTGTTTATCATGCAAGAAAAGTAAGTGCAATGCGGTTAAGTAAATTGCAATAATGTAAATTGCAAGAAAGTAGATTGCGATAAAATAAAAGCGTACACTGGAGGGTCTTCCCAGTCATCCCAAGCTGCACTTAAAACACAATTAGAATATTTAAGCAAGTTCCTAGGTAAAGCTAAGGGAAGGGTTATGGTTTTCTACCAAATTCCTAATCCTATAGCTAGTCATTTCCTATGACGTCTCCAGATTCTTTGTGTTTTGGTTTAAGGACGATTTTCTTCATCGAAGAACAATTAAGTCCAATTGTTCTTATAAATGTCCTATCATATTGAGGAAGTGCTTAAGAATAATCTTAAACATCTTTTCGATATTTCTAGGATTGTTTTAAGTCCAAATGGGTTTAATTATACAAATGAATTAATCGTCCGAGAATTCAAGTTTTGTTGTTATCTTACTCGGTGAACTAGGACATTTGAATATCACTATAAGTGAAGTAACATTTCATTTAATATTCGTTTAGGAGTTATGATAACTAAAGCTTTTGAGGGTAAATTGGTGTTCAAATGGTTTGATTTAAGTTAATGGGTTTAAATTTGGAATAGTGTTGAAGTTGCTTTATATTTAATTTCTTTCTGTTTTAGGTGATGTTATTTAATTCAATTTAATTTAATTTAATTTAATTTAATTGAGTTTTAATTCTATTTAATTCAATTTAATTCAATTTAGTTTGATTTGATGTTACATTAAATTAATTTGATTTGATTTAATTTTAATTTAATTTGATTTAATTTAATTTAATTTTTAATTTAATTTAATTTAATTTAATTTTTAATTTAATTTGTTTATTTAATTTAAATTAATTTAATTTAATCTTTAATTTAATTTGAAATTTAATTCAACTTTTAATTTCAATTTAATTTAATTTAATTTAATTTAATTTAATTTACTTAATTTAATTTAATTTTTAATTTAATTTTATTTTTAATTTAATTGAAATTTTTAAAAGAGTTTAATAATTTAATTTTAGTTTAATGATTAAGTCTTTTAATGTTTTGAATTTGAGTTATCATTTTAATGAAGAATTGAATATTAATGAGATAATTAATTTAGGGATTTTTAAATTAAAGAATAAATCTCTTCCTAATAATATCCCTATTTTAATAATTCCAATTTTATTATTCTTCCAAATTTAATCAATTATTTAATTAAAGTTTAATCATTTTAAATTGTTTAATGGGATTCTACCCTTTAATTATTTAAATTTCAATCATCCAAATCAAAATAGGATCAAAGATTGTACTTGCTAATTTTTTATTAAACCTAAAGTTTTAATTAAGGATTAAGATTTTTAATTACCATTTTACCCTTTTTATTATAATTATTTTAAGTTTTGGAGTGTTAATTAATTTAAAAATAAAATAAATGTTGAAAAATGAATTTTATATTTTTCAAAAATCTCTCTAATATCAACGAAATCAGAGAAGCAAATTTTGCAATTTTCTGATTTTTCTATGATTTATTATAATTATTTTAATGAAAAAGCTAGAAAATATATTTTTTTTAATTTTAAAATTACCTTAAAGCTTTAAAATTTAATATCTCACTAAATAGACCTAAGAAAAATATGGGGTTTGTTCTTAAATGATTAAAATTCAAAATTTGACATTTTGGTGAATTTTATTATTTTTGTGATTTTTATTATTTTTTAATTATTAAAAATATTAAAATAATATTAAAAATCAACTTTTTTAGAAAATTGAAATTTTAATTTTCTTAGATTCCCCTAATATCGAGAGAGGCTCCAAAACCAATTTGGTGAATTTTTGAAAGGTATTTTGAAAGTTATGAATTTTTAAAGTTTAAAATGACTAAGTGGCTTAATCAACCCAATTAGTGGGGCTAACCAAGTCCAATCGACCTCAAATTTTTATGGTAGGTTCCTCTGATCCTAAAGGTCAGTGCAGAATTGATTTCAAGTCAATTTTATGTATGGTTAGCTCTATTTAATTAGAGACCTATTTTGAGTGTTTAAGCCAATTAGGGCTGTTTTAAATGAACTAACTCAAAACCTATTTTTCCTAGGGTCCTCTGGTCATAAGGAACATCTCCAAATTTTCCTAGAATTTATTTCACAACATGCTATTTATTGGAATTAAAATACTCAAAACGAGTAACATGAATTTGAAAAATCAATAACTTTTCATAGGGATGGCCTTCGACTTTGGAAAATTTAGGGAATGTTCCCAAATTCGGAGGCTTCAAAATCCCTATGGTCCCATGCCATGGTGAATTGTATAAATGCATGGAGAATTAAAAATATGCAGAGAGTAAATAAATTATAAAAAATAAAATACTTGATGAAATTAAATGATTTCTTTTCCACATTATTCTTCTCTGTTCACTGAGCAAGAGTGTATTTTTATTTTATTTTTCTGATTTTTCTACACAAAGTTATGAATTTTTGAAGTTTAGGGAATTAAATAAATCAAAAAATACCCTAATTTTCTATTTATCCACGCGGCGCCGCGTCGACCTCGGCGACTCCGAAACGCCACGTGGCGCACTCCCATTCGACGCCGCCATCCGACTCGGCGCTCCCGTGGCCCGCCGTATCTTTCCATCTTCCGATCCGACGCGATCCCGGCCGTCCGTCCGCGCGTGTATTAAATGAACGGCATCCGTTCATCGTCCCCAAGTGTCCTCACACGAGAGCCGTCCACACTAAATCCCTAATATCTCACTCGATACTCAATGGATTTTCATGTTCTTATGCTTCTATGGATTCGTCTTGAAGAGACGAACACATCTATACGGCTATCATGCATTGAAATTAAAACATTTGAAATGGAGAATTTCCGAAGCTCGGGATGAAGAATTAGCTCATACCTTTTCTCGCGAGAAGTGTGGCTTCGATCCGAGAGTTGTTGCACCTTCGATTGGATCCCGGCAAGCTCCGGATGAAGTCTCCCGGTCCGGTGAATCGTCTGAGTGTGATTTCGACCAAGCCCAATCACAAAGCTTGGAGGTCCGGAGCAATCGGGTGGCCCGGAGATGGGGCTTTTGCTCGGTGGACACCTTCCCTCGGTCCGGTGAAGGTGTAGAACCAATCAATTTGGGGATTGGCTCACCGTGGAGAAGTGTCCCGGTTTCGGGTGGAATTTCGGCCGAGAAATTGGGTTTTGTCAGTAGGGATTAGGGCAAATTGACACTGGGGATCAACTTCTCTAAGGGTGGAGAAGGTTTGGAACAATTTTGGCAGAGTTTCGGCAAGGTTCGTGCAACTCTCCTCTCTTGGCCTTGAGGGGTGGAGTTTAAATAGGAGAGGGTGGAGGGCCTCCCAGGGAGAGTTAGGGCTTGGGATCAGTCTGCTCTTGGCAAGAGAAGAACGAGCTCCAATGGACACTGGGGATGGGGCGGCTCAGCGAGTGAGAATTCCAAGTTGGGCTCACATGTGAGCTCTCGGCCATGGTGTTTTCCGGCGGCACGGTGGCTGGCCGGCCATGCATTGGTCACCATCTTGTTCGGGTGGGTCACGGCGGGGTTTGGTGCATTCAATCGAGGTTTAACATGTGTAAAGGGTTTGATTTAGATGGAATGGGGAGGAGCTAATTTTGAGTCTAAATGGGTCAACCCACCCATTTGGGCTTGGTGCACCCCTCAAGGTGGCTTTGGATGCTGTGGGGGATCAAAGGGATCAGCTGGTTTGGCATGGAGAAGTTTCCATCCAAATATATTTGGATTAAATTTAAGTTTAGGTGAAACATGATTAAGGCTAATGAGCTTTAGGGATTAAGGAAATCCCTCCCTCTTCTTACCCAATATGGCATGGTGGAGTGTCCAAAGCTCTCATGGCTCACATGTGGCTCATGCATGGCTTCATGGCTCACCTTTGGCTTGGCAAAAAGTTTGGTTAATTTCTTGAAAATGGATTTTAGGAATTTTTGGTAATTTTATGGAAATTTGTATGAAACTTGATTTGGAATTCTTTGATGATGAATTTAGGACTTAGTTAATGGCTTTAATTAAGTGGATGGCAAATGGAGATGTCATGTGGGCTTTAGGGTAGATTTTGGGCCTTTTGAAATGGTTTTAGATGGGCTTTTAAGATGGTTTAGGAAAGTGGGCTTTTGGATTTTAAAATGGATTTTGGGATGAAATTTTGTAAAGAGGTTGGGCTAAATAATTGTTGGGTTTAGCTCATGGATGTATCATGAGTGACTTGAAGCAAATTGGGAGTGATTTGGGTTTGAATTGGGTTGAATTTGGGCTCTTTTGGTGAATGGGCCAATATAGGTCCAAGTGGGCCAAGTTGGGCCAATGTTGGGCTAGGGTTGAAATTGATGTAAAATCAATGTTGAGAAATGTTTATGGGAGTGTTTCAAAGAGGTTTTACCTTTGGTTGGGCTTTGATTTTGGGGTTTGGGCCCATTTGGGTTAGGTTTGAGTTTAGGTCAAAATTGGGCCTTTTAGCTTTGGGTTGAATTTGAGTGGGGTTTGGGTCTAAATTTTGGGCAAATCATGTTAGTGTTTTATTTGTGGGAATGTTAAGGAAGATTTAGAAAAGGTTTGGGGTTAATTGGAGTTGAATTGGGTGAGTTTGGGTTAGGTTTGGGTCATGGGTCCAAATCGGGCTTTAAGGCCAAAAGTGAAATTGGATCCAAATGTCAATCAAATTGGACTTGGATTTGGTCTAGATTGGTGTTGGGAATGTTGAATTGAAGTTTAGAACTGAATTGGACCAGAATTTGGGTCAATTGGGTAGGTTTGGTTTGACATTGGGTTCACTTTGGGTTAAAATGGGTCAAATTGGGGGTTTTGACAAAAGTAGGGTAAATTGACAAAATTGGCCCATGGTGTAGTTGAGCAAAATGAAATTAGGAATATTTTGGATTTTCTGGAATTTTCTGGGAATTTTCTGAATTTTTGGATTTTTGGGTCAAGAGGGGTATTTTGGGTATTTGGAGGGTATTGGGAGGTTTTCTTGGAATTTTTGGTATTTTTGGGTATGGATGATCAATTTGAGTGATGTGGAAATTTTTAAGATCAATTTTGAGGAATTTTGGGTGATTTGGGTAATTTCAATGGTTTTGGGTAGGCTAAGCGGGTGTAGGGTCCCGGGGGTCAAAAATTGAAAATTTGGGAAATTGAAGATTGGGTGGATGTAAGTGGAGTGAAATTATTTTGGTTGAGCCATGAAGCCATATCAAGCCCACATGAGCCATGAAGGGACCCATTTGAGGCATTCACTATGTTGTTCCTAACCCTCTTAGCCAAGGGCTTAGGGGTTAAGGACCATCCATGTGAATCACCTACATGAGTCAGGAGGTCAAGTTAGGTATGGGTGTGTGAAAGTGTAGTGTATAGGTGTAGTGTGTGTGTAAGTCAGCCCCTTCACCAGACCAGGCCACCCAGGGCAGTCCTAAGGCCAAAGAGTCCTATAGGAACTCATCCTTAAACTTCCACATTTGATTTCAACCCTCTAGGTGATTAGGGGTCTATAGTCAAGTTTGTGGAGTTTGCAGGGAGTTAAGAAGTGGTTTGAATTTCTAAAAGGTGGGTCCCAATTCTAGTCCTCTAAGATAGTCAAAGGAAAAGCCTAAGGCTAGATCCTAAGTACTAAAGAGAAGAAGAGAAGACCTCATCAAAAATGAGGTCAACACATACATGGAGAATTGAAATAGTGCAGAGAGTAAATGAATAATTAAAAATAAAATACTTGATGAAATTACATGATTTCTTTTCCATATTATTCTCCTCTGTCCACTGAGCAAGAGGGTATTTTTATTTTATTTTTCTGATTTTCCTACACAAAGTTATGCATTTATAAAGTTTAGGGAATTAAATAAATAAGAAAATATCCTAATTTCCTACTTATCCACGCGGCGCCACGCCATCCTCGGCAGCTCCAAAAGGCCATGCGTCGTCTTCTGATTCGGCACTGCCATCCGACTTAGTGCTCCAGGGCCCCGCAGTTCACGTACCATCGCGCTGTCCGGCTCAATCCAGACCGTCTGCTCTATACACGCTCGATCCGACGGCTCCCAGTCATCATCTACGACTGGTATGCACCCGTGACCGTCAACCTTCTAACCCTAATTTCTCACTCGATTCTCAATGGATTTTCGTGTTCTTATGCTCTATGGATTCGTCTTGAGGAGAAGAACACATCCATACGGTAAACATGTATTGAAATTGACTCAAATTAAATAGAGAATCTTTGTAAGCTCGGGAAGAAGAGTGAGTCCATACCTTTGCTCAGAGAAGTGAAGCTTTAATCTGAGAGTTGTGTCACCTTCGATTGGGTCCAAGTAAGCTCCAGATGAAGTCCCTTGGCCTGGTGAATTGTCCAGGTATGATTTCGACCACATCCGATTAGAAAGCTTGGAGTCTGGAACAGATGGGTGGCCTGGAGAAGGAGCTTTTGCTGGTAAACTTCTTCTCTTTGTCTGGTGAAGGTGTAGGACCAATCAATTTGGGGATTGGCTCACTGTGGAGAAGTGTCCTGGTTTTGGGCTTGGATTTCAACTCTGAAATTGAGCTCACAAGGAGGAAATGGCAGGGGGATTTCAGTGGGGATCAAGTTCTCTATGTGTGGGGTGTAGTTTGGAATGATTTTGGCAGAGTTTCCTTAAGGTGGGTTCAGCACCTCATTAGGCCGAGAGGTGGTGGTGTTTAAATAGGCATGGCTGGAGGCTCTCCCAGGGGGAGTTAGGGCTTGGGATCAGCTGCTTAGGTCAAGGGAAGAACACCCATGGTGGCCATTGGGCATGGGGCGGCTCGGCGAGTGGGAATTCCAAACTTTGGCTCCTCCCAAGGTCTCGGCCATGGCTTTTTCCGGCGATCCAGGCGGCTGGCCGGCAGGCATGGGTCACCCTCAGGTCCAGGTGGGTCAGGGCTGGGGTTTAGTGTAGGCAATTGAGCTTTGCCATGTGTCAAAAGTTTGGATTAAAACGGCATGGGGGAAGGCCAATCTTTGGCTTGGTTTGGGTCAACCCATGTGTTTGGGTTGGGTTCACCTCCCCATGACCTGGTTTTAGGCTGAGAGAATAAGTTAGGTCAGCTGGTCAAAGGTGGTGAGGTCTCTTTCTAAGAATATTTAGATTAAATTTGGGTTAAGGGGAATCATGTTTAAGGCTAATGACTTTAGGAGATTAAGGAACGAGTCTCCTCCTTTTGCCCAAAATGGCATGGTGACATGTAAAGAGGCTCTCATGGCTTCCATGTGGCTCATGCATGGCTTCATGGCTTGCTCATGGCTTAGGATGGCTTGGCTTGATTTCATGGAAGTAGGATTTAGAAATTTTGGTACTTTGGTGGAGAATTTTCATGAAGCTTGATTTGGAATGGTTTAATGATGATCTTGAAACTTAGGGGTGATTTTGATTAAATGGATGATGAGGGGAAGTGTCATGTGGGCTTTGGATGAATTTTGGGCCTTTTGAAGTCATTTTTTATGGGCTTTTAGGAAGGCTAAAGGGGATGGGCCTTTAGGTTTAAGAATGAATTCATGGATGGGAATTTTGTAGAAGTTTTAGCCAAATAATTGTTGGGTTTGGTTTAGGGATATGTCATGAGTGATTTGAAATGAGTTTGGAGTGATTTGGGTTTGAATTGGGTTGGATTTGGGCCTCTTGGGTAAATGGGCCATTGTTGGTCAAATTGGGCTAACTTGGGCCAATGTTGGGCTAGGGTTGAAATTGATGGAAAATTAATGTTGTGAAATGTTTATGGGAGTGTTTCAAAGAGGTTTTGACTTTGGTTGGGTTTTGATTTTGGGGTTTGGGCTTATTTGGGTTAGGTTTGGGTTTAGGTCAAAATTGGGCTTTTTGGTTTTGGGTTGAATTTGAGTGGGGTTTGGGTCCAAATTTTGGGCAAATTATGTTAGTTTCTTGCTTGTGGGGATTTTAGGGAAGGTTTAGAAAAGGTTTGGGGTTAATTGGAGTTGAACTGGGTTAGTTTGGACTAAGTTTGGGTCATGGGTCCAAATTGGGCTCTAAGGTCAAAAGTGAAATTGGATTCAAATGCCAATCAAATTGGGCTTGGATTTGGTCTAGATTGGTGTTGGGGTTGTTGGATTGAAGTTTAAAATTGAATCGGACTAGAATTTGGGTCAATTGGGTAGGTTTGGTTTGGCATTGGGTTCATTTTGGGTTAAAATAGGTCAAATTGGGGATTTTGACAAAAGTGGGGTAAATTGACAAAATTGGCCCATGGTTTAGTTGAACAAAATGAAATTGGGAATATTTTGGATTTTCTGGAATTTCCTGGAAATTTTCTGATTTTTTGGATTTTTGGGTCAAGAGGGGTATTTTGGGTATTTGGAGAGTATTGGGAGGTATTTTTGGAATTTTTGGTATTTTTGGCTATGGATGATCAATTTGAGTAATGTGGGAATGTTTGGTATTGGTCTTGAGGAATTTTGGGTATTTGGAGATTTTTTTGAAAAATTTGGGTAATTTCAAGGGTTTTGGGTAGGCTAGGCGGGTGTAGGGTCCCGGGGGTCAAAAATTGAAAATTTAGAAAATTGAAAATTTAGAAAATTGAAAATTGGGTAAATGTAAGTGGAATGAAATCATTTTGGTTGAGCCATGAAGCCATATCAAGCCCACATGAGCCATGAAGGGACTCATTTGAGGCATTCACTATGTTGTTACTAACCCTCTTAGCCAAGGGCTTAGGGGTTAAGGACCATCCATGTGAATCACTTCCATGAGTCAGGAGGTCAAGTTGGGTATGGGTGTGGTTTTAGGAGGTGTATAAAAATATATTGTATGAGTGTAGTGTGTGTGTAAGTTAGCCCTTCACCAGACCAGGCCACCCAGGGCAGTCCTAAGGCCAAAGAGTCCTATAGGAACTCATCCTTTAAACTTCCACATTTGATTTCAACCCTCTAGGTGATTAGGGGTCTGCAATCAAGATTGTGGAGTTTGCAGGGAGTTAAGAAGTGGTTTGAATTTCTAGGTGGTGGGTTCCACTTCTAGTCCTCTAAGATAGTCAAAGGAAAAGCCTAAGGCTAGATCCTAAGTACTAAAGAGAAGAAGAGAAGACCTCATCAAAATTGAGGTCAACAAGTGCATGGGTTAGTCCTATTCATTGTGTTCCTATGAAAGGTGGAGTGACTGTGATTATTAATGAAAAGAATGAAATAATACCAACAAGACAAGTTACAGGGTGGCAAATATGCATTGATTATAGAAAATTAAATCTTGCCACAAGGGAAGATCACTTTCCACTCCTATTTCTGGATCAAATGTTAGATAGACTGACTGGGCATAAATACTTTTATTTTCTGGATGGATATACTGGTTACCACCAAATTCAAATTGCTCCTGAGGATCAAGAGAAAACTACGTTTACCAGTCCTTATGGTTGTTGACCTCATTTTTGATGAGGTCTTCTCTTCTCTCTTTAGTACTTAGGATCTAGCCTTAGGCTTTTCCTTTGACTATCTTAGAGGACTAGAATTGGGACCCGCCTTTTAGAAATTCAAACCACTTCTAAACTCCCTACAAACTCCACAAACTTGACCATAGACCCCTAATCACCTAGAGGGTTGAAATCAAATGTGGAAGTTTAAAGGATGAGTTCCTATAGGACTCTTCGGCCTTAGGATCGCCTCGGGTGGCCCGGTCCAGTGAAGGGGCCGACTTACACTACACTTACACACTACATTTCCACACACTTCCTAAAACCACACCCATACCCAACTTAACCTCCCGACTCATGTAGGTGATTCACATGGATGGTCCTTAACCCCTAAGCCCTCGGCAAGCAGGGTTAGGAACAACATAGTGAATGCCTCAAATGAGTCCTTTCATGGCTCATATGGGCTTGAAATGGATTCATGGCTCAACCAAAATGATTTCTTCCCACCTAAATTCACCCAATCTTCAATTTCCCAAATTTTCAATTTTTGACCCCCGAGACCCTACACCTACTAAACATACCCAAAACCCTTGAAATTACCCAAATTTTTGCAAAATTTCCAAATTACCCAAAATTTTCCAAAATCAATCCCAAACATCTCCACATCACTCAAATTGATCATCCATACCCAAAAATACCAAAGATTCCAAAAATACCCCCCAATACCCTCCAAATAACCCAAAATACCCTTCTTGGCCTAAAAATCCAAAAATTCAAAAAATTCCCAGAAAATTCCAGCAAATCCCAAATATTCCCAATTTCATTTTGTCCAACTACACCATGGGCCAATTTTGTCAATTTACCCTACTTTTGTCAAAACCCCCAATTTGACCCATTTTAATCCAAAGTGAACCCAATGTCAAACCAAACCTACCCAATTGACCCCAATTTTGGTCCAATTCAATTCTAAACTTCAATTCAACATCCCCAATACCAATCTAGACCAAATCCAAGTCCAATTTGATTGACATTTGGATCCAATTCCACTTTTGACCTTAAGGCCCATTTTTCGACCTAAGCCCAAACCTAACCCAAATGAACCCAAACCCCAAAAATCAAAGCCCAACCAAAGTCAAAACCTCTTTGAAACACTCCCATAAACACTTCTCAACAATAATTCTACATCAATTTCAACCCTAGCCCAACATTGGCCCAACTTGGCCCACTTGGACCTATATTGGCCCATTCACCAAAAGAATCCAAATCCAACCCAATTCAAGCCCAAACTACCCCAAATTTGCTTCAAGTTACTCATGACACATCCATGAGCTAAACCCAACAATTATTTGGCCCAACCTTTTACAAAAATTTTCATCCATGAACACATTCATAAACTTAAAAGCCCACTTCCCTTAAACCCTTCTAAAAGCCCATTTCCTTCAAAATTCAAAAGCCCAAATCTACCCTAAAGCCCACATGACATCTCCATTTGTCATCCATTTAATTAAATCCATTACCTAAGTCCTAAAATCATCATTGAATTATTCCAAATGAAGCTTCATCCAAATTCCCATCAAATTACCAAAAATTTCTTAAAACCCATTTTTATGAAATTGACTCAACTTTCCCCAAGCCAAAGACAAGCCATGCAAGCCATTGACAAGCCACATGAAGCCATGGGAGGCTTGACATGTGACCATGCCATTAATGGTAAAAGGAGGGGCTCCTTTCCTAATCTTTCATTAAGCCTTTTTTACCTTAAGCATGTCACACACTAAACCATGTTTAGCCACCTCATCATGGATAGAGACCACACCACTCTCTCTGGCCGACCCAACTGATCCTCTCAGCCCAAAATCAGGCCATGGGGAGGTGAACCAAGCCCAAAAGGTGGGTTGACCCATTTGGACCCAAAATAGGCTCATCCCCCATTCCATTTCAATCCAACTCCTTTACACATGGCAATTGCCAATTGATCGCACAAACCTCCAGCCCCGACCCACCCGACCCCGAGGGTGACCCATGCACGGCCGGCCGGCCACCAGGCCGCCGGAAAACACCATGGCCGAAAGCTCACATGTGAGCCAACATTGAAATTCTCACTTGCCGAGCCGCCCCATCCCTAGTGGTCACCATGGCCGATCTTCTCCTCACCAGAAGCAACTGATCCCAAGCCCTAACTCTCCCCGGGAGGCCCTCCACCCTCTCCTATTTAAACTCCACCCCTCTCGGCCATGAGGGGAGCCAAGCACAAACCTTCCCAAAACTCGCCAAAATTGTTCCGGACCCTTCTCCACTCTTAGAGCACTTGATCCCCAGGTGAGATCCCCCTGCCATTTCTCCTCCGTAAGCTCAATTTCGAGTTGAAATTCCACCCAAAACCAGGACACTTCTCCACAGTGAGCCAATTCCCAAATCGATTGGCTCTACACCTTCACCGCATCAAGGGAAGGTGTCCACCATCAAAAGCCCCATCTCCGAGCCACCCGGCTTGCTCCAGCCCTCCAAGCTTTGTGATCGGGCATGGTCGAAATCATATCCGGACAATTCCCAGTACCAGGAGACTTCATCCGGAGCTTGCTGGGACCCAATCGAAGGTGCAACAACTCTCGGATTGAAGCCACACTTCTCCGAGCTAAGGTATGAGTTAACTCTCCATCCCGAGCTTCGGAGATTCTCCATTTCAAATGCCTTAGTTTCAATGCATGTTAGCCGTATAGATGTGTTCGTCTCTTCAAGACGAATCCATGAGTATAAGAACGTAAAAATCCATTAAGAATCGAGTGAGATCTTAGGGATTTAGTGTGGACGGCTCTCGGGTGAGAACACTTGGGGACGATGAACGGATGCCGTCCATTCGATACACGCGCGCACGGACGGCCGGGATTGCGTCGGACCAGGAGACGGTACGAGAACCGCGGGGCCCGGGCCGCCGACTCGGGTGGCGGCGTCGAATGGGAGCGCGACGCGTGTGCGTTCGGAGTCGCCGAGGCCGACGCGGCGCCGCGTGGATAAATAGATAAATAGGGTATTTTCTTATTTATTTAATTCCCTAAACTTCAAAATTCATATCTCCGTGTAGGAAAATCACAAAAATAAAATAAAAATACCCTCTTGCTCAGTGAAGAGAGGAGAATAATGTGGAAAAGAAATCACTTAATTTCATCAAATATTTTATTTTTTATAATTTATTTACTCTCTGCATTGTTTTAATTCTCCATGCATGCATACAATTCACCATGGCATGAGACCATAGGGCTTTTGAAGCCTCCGAATTTAGGAACATTCCCCGAATTTTCCAAAGTCGAGGCCATCCCTATGAAGAGTTCTTGATTTTTCAAGTTCGAGTCACCTGTTTTGAGTATTTTAATTCCAAGTAAATAGCATGTTGTGAAATAAATTCTAGGAAAATTTAGTGATGTTCCTTATGACCAGAGAACCCTAGGAAAAATAGGTTTTGACTTAGTTCATTTAAAACAACCCTAATTGGCTTAAACACCCAAAATAGGTCTTTAATTAATTAGAATTAACCAGACATCAAATTGACTTGAAATCAATTCTCCACTGACCTTTAGGATCAGAGGAATCCACCATAAAAATTTGAGGTCAATTGGACTTGGTTAACCCCACTAATTGGGTTGATTAAGTCACTTAGCCATTTTAAACTTTAAAAATTCATAACTTTTAAAATACTTTTCAAAAATTCACTAAATTGGTTTTGGAGTCTCTCTGATATCAGGGGAACCTAAGAAAATTAAAATTTCAATTTTCTGAAAAAGTTGATTTTTAATAATATTTTAATATTTTAATAATTAAAAAATAATAAAAATCACAAAAATAATAAAATTCACCAAAATGTCACATTTTGAATTTTAATCACTTAGGAACAAACCCCATATTTTTCCTAAGTCTATTTAGTGAGATATTAAATTTTAAAGCCCTAGGGTAATTTTAAAATTAAAAAAATGTATTTTCTAGCATTTTCACTAAAATAATTACAATAAATCATTAAAAAAAATCAGAAAATTGCAAAATTTGCTTCTCTGGTTTCCTTGGTATCAGAGAGATTTTTGAAAAATATAAAATCCATTTTTCAACATTTATCTTATTTTTAAATTAATTAACACTCCAAAACTCAAAATAATTATAATAAAAATAATATAATTCAAAAAATCACCAAAATTGGTCCAAGTGCTTCTCTGGTCATTAGGAATGTCCCCTAATTTTCTTAAGGACAGAAACTTTCCCTTGGTCATGTTATTAAATTTTCCTTGAAAATCTCTATTTTCCACCAAAAATAATTATATAAATAAATTAAATACAGAAAAATCACATTTTCTCCTCTCATGTCTTTATTGACATATGAGTGAAGTCACATAAAAATTTCAAGTTCATTTGGGTTCAATTTAGTGAGTTATGAAATTATTAAGCTTAAAGGGTAAAATGGTAATTAAACTTTTAACCCTTAATTAAAACTTTAGGTTTAATAATAAAAATCAACAAGTAAAATATTTGATCTTAATCTGATTTGGATGATTGAAATTTAAATAATTAAAGGGTAGAAATCCATTAAATAATTTTAAAATGATTAAACTTTAATTAAATAATAGATTAAATTTGGAGGAATAATAAATTGGAATTATTAAAATAAGGGATATTTATTAGGAAGAGATTTATTCTTTAATTTAAAAAATCCCTAAACTAATTATATCATTAATACTCAATTTTTAATTAAAATGATAACTCAAATTTAAAATATTAAAAGACTTGATTAAATTATTAAACTCTTTTAAAATTTTAATTAAAATTAAAAAAGCAAATTAAAGATAAATTAAATTAAAATTAAATTAAATTTAACAATTAAATTAAATTAAATTAAATTTAATAATTAAATTAAATTAGATTAAATAATTAAATTAAATCAAATTAAACAATTAAATTAAATTGAATTAAATTAAATTAAATTAAATAAATTAAATTAATTAAATAAATTTAAATTAAATCAAATTAAATTAAATTAAACAATCAAATTAAATGAAATTAAATTAAATAAATTAAATTAAATTGAATAACTAAATTAAATTAAATCAAATTAAATTAAATTAAATCAAATCAAATTAAAGTTAAATCAAATCAAATTGATTAAACATCAAATCAAATTAAATTAAATTAAATTAAATTAAATTAAATTAAAACTCAATTAAAATTAAATTAAATTGAATTAAATATAACATCACCTAAAACAGAAAGAAAATAAATTTAAAAACAACTTGAACACTATTCCAAATTTAAACTCTTTAACTTAAACCAAATCATTTGAATACTAACTTACCCTCGAAAGCTTTAGTTATTATAACTCCTAAATAAAACATTAAATGAAGTGTCACTTCACTCATAGGATATTCAAATGTCCTAGTTCATCGAGCAAGTTAACAAAACTTGAAATTCTTGGACGATTAATTCATTTGTATAATTAAATTCATTTGGACTTAAAACAATCCTAGAAATATTGAAAAGATGTTTAAGATCCTTCTTAAGCACTTTCTCAATATGATAGGACATTTATAAGAACAATTGAATTTGATTATTCTTTGATGAAGAAAATCGTCCTTAAACCAAAACACAAAGAACCTAGACGTCATAGGAAATCACTAGTTATAGGATTAGGAATTTGGTAGAAAACCATAACCTTTCCCTTAGCTTTACCTAGGAACTTGCTTAAATATGCTAATTGTGTTTTAAGTGCAGTTTGGGATGACGGGAAGACCCTCCGGGTACGCATTTGTATTATTGCAATTTACTTTCCTCGCAATTTATTTTCCAGCAATTTACATTATTGCAATTTACTTTATTGCAACTGCGTTTATTTTTCTTGCATGATAAAACAACCGTTGCATGAAAACCCACACCTTTAGGATAGCCCCTAAAGCCGAAACCAAAATTAAGTTAAAAGTCATTGCAAGATAAAATTCACCGCCACAACATTCCAAAATATAAAACAACTCAAAATTTAATCACAAACGGAACACAAAACTACAATTACAACTAAATTAAAACGTCCCGTTGGATGATCGGGAATACCTCGGATGATGTAACCTACGTGTTGCTAACGGGATTTCCCACGGTCTAAATGAAAGTGTGGAACTCATTCAGTTGAGTTTAGCAAATTCATCCGGACTAAGTGAATCCGATAAAAATAATGATGCCGGAAGGATGGAACCGTGGGATCTTAACCGGTGTCGTTATAATCAACTTTAAGATTTGTTTTAAATAAAACATAAAAAACACCTGGAAATTAAGATTTTCTCTAAACCAAAACACTTTTCTCAACTCCCGATTTATGATTTCTAAAACTAAACCTCTGCAACAACCGGGAGTTTGGAGCATGGTGGGCAGACACGGCCATCGTCGTCAATGAAAACTTGAACCTACTTCAGCAAAACTTTTCTAGAATTAAACAACCAAGCCATAGGACTTCGAGGTAGCTTGCCTAGTGCAACACAAATCCTCAACTCTTCGTTAGGCATTTGCATTGCAAATTAAGCCCTAACCGGTCTTAGGATTCCGAGGTAGTCGTCCGATACGACAATAAACCCTCACATCTTCTGATGTTATTTGTTTGATTTTATCATACAAATATAAGCCCTAATTAATTAAAATTGGCAAGATTGAAATATCAAATAAACATTAGGACTTTCCTAAATTCAAGCCAAACAATAGGATAGTCGGGAAATTATCGAAGTTCACTTCGAATCAGTGATTTCTCCTACCTCTCTTCCTTTGGATTTACAAAACAAAATGTTCCAAAATTTGATCCATTCCCCATTGAAATTCCAAAATTCAATCTTTGAAAACCTTAAACTTTGAAATTCTTGAGAGCAGAATTATTGGTTATTATCGAGAGTTTTCTTAGGTGATTCCCGTCACTTAAGATGTAATTAACTATAGGGGCTTGCCCTTATAGGGAATTTTAAAGAACCCGAGTAATATAAACCCCGTTTAATGTTTTCATATTAAGCGAGGGAAACTTGTCGGCTTATAAAATTGGTTCGCGGATCAAACGGATGTCACTAATCTTCTAGTTTATTTAATCAAGCCCCACCATCAAGCAGTGTGTCTATCCTTAGGCATAGATACACGGTTTGTGGTGCGGTGCTCGTTTATATAAACTATTTGGGATGTGAGGTCGGTTTAATCTCATATCTTAAAACCTTCAAGTTTAAAATTATTTTCAAAATCAAATACTACTTTTCAAATTATTTATTTTAATTAAATTAAAAATTCGCCGACAGAATTCTGTTAGGCGACCCCCTCTTCAAAATAAAACACGACCTAAAAATATGCCGACAATGGTATGTTTGCTTTTAGAAGAATGCCCTTTGGTTTATGTAATGACCGTGCTAAATTTCAGAGATGTATGATGGCAATTTTTGTGATTTAATTGAAAAGGGGATTGAAGTTTTAATGGATCAATTTTTAGTGTTTGGAATTTCATTTGAATCATGTTTAGAACATTTATCTAAGGTTCTAAAACGCTATGAAGAAACTAATTTGGTCCTTAACTGGGAAAAATGCCAATTTATGGTAGCAGGAGGAATTGTTTTGAGACATCAGATTTCAGAAAAAGGTTTGAAGGTAGATCCTGCAAAATTTTAAGTTATATCTAATTTACATTGCCCAACCAATGTAAGGGGAATTAGAAGTTTTTTGGGACATGCTGGACTCTACTGGCGTTACATCAAAGACTTTTCAAAGATTACAAAACCTTTATGTCATTAACTGGAAAAGGATGCAATTTTTAATTTTGATGATGATTGCCTCAAGGCCTTTGAAATATTAAAAGAAAAATTATTCACTGCACCTATAATAATTTCACCAAATTGGGAAAAACATTTTGAATTAATGTGTGATACTAGTGATTTTGCTATTGGTGTTGTTTTGGGTCAGAAACATGATAGATTTTCAAAGTTATTTATTATGCTAGTAAAACTCTTAATGAAATACAAATTAATTATACCACTACTGAGAAAGAGCTATTAGCTATAGTATTTTCCTTTGATAAATTTTGATCATATTTAATTGATACTAAATGTGTTGTGCATACTGATCATTCTGCTATCAAATACTTAATGAGAAAAAATGATGCAAAACCGAGACTGATAAGATGGATTCTTCTTTTGCAAGAATTTGAATTTGAGATAGAAGATAGAAAGGATTCTGAAAATGAAATTGCTGATCATTTGTCTAGGCTTGAAATCGAAAAATCTCTTTATGATGTTGAATAAATTAATGAACATTTTCCTAATGAAAAATTGTTCACTGTTAATGAGTAGCGTGTTCCATGGTATGTAGACATAGTAAATTTTATTGTTAGTGATATTATACCCTATGGTTTGACATATCAGGAAAAGAAAAAATTTATGTTTGATGCTAAGACTTAATTTTGGGATGACCCATTTTTATATAAACAAGGAAATGATCTTATAAATCGAAGATGTGTACCTTTGGAAGAGACTTATGAAATTATTCAAAAATATCATGATTCTGATTATGGGGGACATTTTGGAAGTGATAAAACTGCATATAAAATCTTACAATCTGGATTTTATTGGCCTACAATTTTTAAGGGTATGAATGCTTATATTAAAAATTGTGATAGATGTCAGCGTGTAGGCAATATTTCTAGGAGAAATGAGATGCCCCTCAATTATATGTTGGAAGTTGAAATATTTGATGTTTGGGGATTAGATTTCATGGGACCATTTACACCATCTTTTGGAAATGTTTATATTTTCATGGCAGTAGACAATGTTTCCAAATGTATTGAAGCTATTGCTTTACCTCAATGTGATGCTCAAAGTGTTGTAAAGTTTTTAAGAAAGAATATATTTTGTAGATTTGGAATACCAAGAGTAATCATAACTGATGGGGGAAGTCATTTTACAAATGCGATTATTGGAAAGTTAGCAAAGAAATATTATATTAATCATCGCATTGCTACTGCTTATCATCCCCAGGAAAGTGGTTTGGTTGAATTATCCAATCGTGAAATTAAAAGAATATTGGAAAAGAATGTTAATCCAAATAGAAAGGATTGGTTAATCAAATTGGATTATGCTTTGTGGGCTTATAGGACTGCTTATAGAACCCCTATAGGTATGTTCCCATATAGGCTGATTTTTGGAAAAGCTTGTCATTTACCTATTGAACTTGAGCATAAAGCATTTTGGACTATTAAAGAGTTCAATTATAATTTGAAAGATGTTGCTAAGAAGAGATTATTGCAATTAAATGAGCTTGAAGAGATAAGTATTGAATCTTATGAAAGTGCTAAGATTTATAAAGAAAAGATGAAGTTATGGCATGATCAGAAGATTATTACTAATAATCTTGTGACAAGACAGAAAATTTTGCTATATAATGCCAAATTGAGAATTTTTCTGAAAAACTTAAGTCCAGGTGGATGGGTCCTTTTATTGTGATGAAAATTTATTCCTATGGAGCTGTGGATATTCAAGATCCTAAGACTGGAAAAATATTTAAAGTTAATGGAATAGACTTAAACCATATTTCTCAGTCGAGCAATCTACGTCTGATAAGAATCTAATGATGGGTCACTCAGAATGAGTTCTGGGTTTGTTAGGCTGAAGACGTTAAACCAAGCGCTTTGTGGGAGGTAACCCATAATTATCGGTGTTCTTTGCTTTATGTTTGTTTTGTGTGCTTTGTTTCCTTTGTTTGGGTTGTTTTTATGTTTTTAGTGGTAGGAATTTGGAGTTTTTAAACTAAATAGAGTTTATTTGACCTTATTTGATTAATGACTTAGAGAAGTCAGAATGAAAATTTGGACATTTGGCAGACCTGTGCTAAATTGGGCACTGGCTGCTAAGCGCTGCCTAGTTGGCGCTTAGGCGCCAGAGTTACAAAAATGTGAAAAATGAGATTCTAGAAGCCTAGATCGTGGGGAAGAGATTTTGGAAGTTATTTTGGAGTTTTAAAACGTCTTGGGGTAGTTTTAGCACTTCCCAAGTCTATAAAAAGAACCTTATTTAAGAGAAACACTTGCCCTAAGTCCTGTTTTCATTTCAAAATCTTAAGAAGAGTATTTTGAGTACATCATGTCTTCCTAGGAGAATGAGATTAAGAAGAAGCCAGATTCTGACAAGAGTAAGTTCATTAGTGACAGTGCTAAAGAGTTATTCAATGGATTTCTCGTTGTTAGTATTCAAAGGATTGCAGAAATGATTGTAAAAATTGAAGCCCGAGTGACTTCAATGGAAGTAAAGATCAATGAAACTAACTTACATTTGGAGCACATGGGATGGCAACTCAAGATGCAATTCAGTCATTCAAGATACGTGGAAGAAGCAGATAAGGCGATGTTTCTGAAGAACAAATGGATTGGAGAAGAAGATGTAAGAATGAACAATTATCGCAAGTTCTATTAGATTTATATTCCAGAAGGGTCAAATGAGAATAATAGTGGTCCTGGATATAATCCACCTAATGGGGAGTGGAATTAAGTGTGCTTTGTTCTTATATGTTTTGTGTTCTTAAATGTGCTTTGTTCTTATATGTTTAGTTTTCTTATGTGTTTTGTTTGGTGTGCTTAGTGTTTATGTTTGAGTTGTAATTACACCTTATGATGTGATAGTTACATCCTAGAGATGTAAACTTATCATTTTGAGATTAAGTCTCTTGTATTTAAATAATTTCATCCTATGTATGTGGATAGAAATTCTAGGATTGTATTAAGTGTTATGTTTGTTTTAATGAATATAAGTTTGTGTTTGTGTGAAATTTGTTTGGAATCAATGAATATTAAATATTTGAATTGGAATATTGGAAGATTTATAGGGAAGAGATAATTATTTTGAAGAGATTAAAGGTGATTAATGAATTGGTTTAAAGCATATACCTTAATTATGAAAATCTGGGTATTTGCGGTTAAGCGTCAGATTTCACGGCTAAGCGTCGAAGGGTTCGCGCTTAGGCGCCAATTCACAAAAATTGGTTCCCAGCAGTTAAAAACCCGTGAATCACCATTTTAAGTCCCCTATTCATCTTCAACCCGTCATTTTTATGCGAGAGAGAGAGTCTAGTGCATCCTTGATTTGGACCATTTAAGAGCTGATCTCAATAAAAATTTGTAAATTTGGATTCCTTGAGTTAAGAGCACTACTCCTAAGTAAAAAATTTTTTATTTTCACCATGTATATTGAGTACATTTTGGAAAATCTTAAAATCACTATTCATGGTGAAAATTTGAGGAAAAACTTAAGATATTACTTGGATTTAGTGGAAACATCTTTTAGAAGATAATTTAGCAAGTTTAGTTTGATTTTATAATTTATGGTAAATTTTTTGTGAATTTTTAGAGATGGCTCCAAAGTCAAAACATACGAGAGGAAAGACGAAGTTTAATTCCAACAAATTTGTTAGTGCGAGGGCTGAGGAACGATACGTCAATGTGTTGCAGTCACGTAAATTGATTCCTGAGAGAGTGTTCAGTAAGACAGGAAAAGTAATTGAAGATATAATTATTAGGAGGAACTAGGAGAACTACTGTTGCTTCTCCGTTGTTGTTGTAGTTTCTGTTGTTAGAGAATTCTATGTGAATTTACCAGCATCAGAAGAGAATTTGGTGATGGTTAGGGGGCAAGATGTGAACTTTTCTTATGGGGTAATTAACACTTTCTATCAACTACCTCCTGCTATGTTTTGTTTTTATTCTAATTTTCATCCTACGGAGGGATAGTTAGATGAGATAATGGGATTTTTGACTGATGGGAGAGGATTATGGAAAATAACAAATGATAGACGAGTGAATTTTTCTGCTTCCAAATTAAATGTCACTTCTAAGGCATGACATTATTTTATCTCTTCTAAACTGTTGCCTTCAATTCATACTAGTGAAGTGACAAGGGAAAGAGTTGTTTTGAACAATTGCATTCAGCAAGGGAAGCCTATAGATATTGGAGCAATCATTTATGATTATATTGTGAATTGTGCCAGATCTACCACTACTGCAGGTATGGGATTTCCTTCCCTGATTCATTCATTATGTGAACGGTCTGAAGTGAAATTTGAATCCTGGGAAGAGGTACTTCAGCCTTTGAGACCTATCACCAGTGTAAACGTTGTAGCTTACACTGTACATTCATAATTTGGCTGGAGAGGAGGATTTGGTAGGGCTTCTACTGCTTCTACTTCTGCTTCTACTGCATCTACTTCTCGTACTACTACTTCACGTGCTTCATCATCTACTGATTCACAGACTGGTTTAGTAAGAAAAATTTTGAAGAAATTGAGTCTTACTCGAGAGCATATGAAAGATATGGATGGTAAGATGGATAATGTGGAGAGATATATTGTAAAACAAGATGAGTATGAGGAGAATTATCAGCATTATTTGGATAGACTGATTAGAGGTGATCAGAGTTCTGAGATGCCCCCTCATCGATTCTACATACCTTATGTGCCATCCAGGGATTAGAACAAGTAGGATGACAATGATGATGAGGATGAAGAGTAGATGTATGTTGTTTGTGTTAGTTGTTGTGATGTTGTGCTATGTTATTGTGAACTTTGTTTAGTATCTTGTTTGATGATTGTGTTGTGATGTGAACTCTGATAGTATGCAGATTCTAGTTGTACTATTTATCTGTTATGCATTGTACGACTTATTTTTGGGTTATGTGTTTTATTTTGAAAAGGGGGGTCGCCTACAGAAGTCATCGGAGAATTTTAAATTTAATTTAAATTTATATATAATTTAGAAAGTAGCATTTGATTTTGAAAGTAACTTTAAATTTGAAAGTTTTAAGATATGAAATCAAACCGATCTCACATTCCGAATAGTTTATATAAATGAGCACCGCACCACAAACCGTGTATTTAACCCGAGGAATAGACACACTGCTTGATGATGGGGCTCGATTAAATAAACTAAAAGATTTGTGACATCCGTTTTGTCTGCGAACCAATTTTATAAGCCGACAAGCTCCCCTGCTTAATATAGAGGAATTAAGCAGGGTTTATATTACCTGGGTTCTTAAAGTTCCCTATAAGGGCAAGCCCCTATAGTTAATTACATCTTAAATGACAGGAATCATTTAAGAAAACTCTTGATAATGATCAGTGGTTTTGCTCTCAAGAATTTCAAAGTTTAAGGTTTTCAAAGGATTGAATTTTGGAATTTCAATAGGGAATGGATCAAACTTAGGACAATTTATTTTGGGAATTCAAGGGAAGAGAAGTAGGTGAAGTTGAGGATCCAAGAAGAATTTTGGGAACTTCCCAAACTATCCTATTATTTGGCTTCGAGTTTAAGAAAATTATTTAATGTTGCAATCCTGCCAATTTTAATTAATTAGGACTTATGTTTGAATGACATAATCACAAAAATAGCCTCAAAGATGTGAGGGTTTATGTTGTATCAAACGACTACCTCGGAGTCCTAAGACCGGTTAGGGCTTTAATTTGCATAACATGATTATATAAATGCCTAACGAAAAGTTGAGGATTTATGTTGCACTAAGCAAACTACCTCGAAATCCTATGGCTTTGTTGTTTAAAACTAGGAAAGGTTTTGTTGAAGTAGATTCAAGTTTTGCTGATGACGATGGTCGTGCTGCCCACCATGCTCCAAGCTCCTTGTTGTTGCAGAGGTTTAGTTTTAGAAGGTGAAAATGAGGGGATGAGAAAAGTGTCTTGGCATAGAGAAAATCTTAAAATCGAAGTGTTTTTATGTTTTAATTAGAACAAATCTTAAAGTTGATTATAACAACACCGGTTAAGATCCCACGGTTCCATCATTCCGGCATCGTTAATTTTATCGGATTCACTTAGTCCAGATGAATTTGCTAAACTGAACTGAATGAGTTCCACACTTCCATTTAGACCGTGGGAAATCCTGTTAGCAACACGTATGTTACATCATCCGAGGTATTCCCTATCGTCCAATGAGATATTTTAATTTAGTTGTAATTGCAATTTTGTTGTTTTGTTTGTGATTAAATTTTGAGTTGTTTTATAGTTTGGAATGTTGTGGCGGTGAATTTTATCTTGTGATGACTTTTAATTTAGTTTTTGGTTTCAGTTTTGTGGCTATCTTATAGGTTTTGGTTTTCATGCAACAGTTGTTTTACCATGCAATAAAATTAAAATGCAGCACATGTAGGTAAATTGCAACAAAGTAAAAGCATACCTAGAGGGTCTTCCCGTCATCCCAAGCTACACTTAAAGTACATGTTAGAGCATTTAAACATATTTTTGCAAGAAATACCTAGGTAAAGCTAAGGGAAAGGGTTTTGGTTGTCTACCAAAATCCTAATCCTATTGCTAGTCATTTCCTATGACGTCTAGGTTGTTGGTTTGGTTTAAGCATGATTTTCTTCACCAAAGAACAATTAAGTTCAATTATTCTTCTAAAACAACCCATCATATCGAGGAAGTGTTTAAGATGAATCTTGAACATTTTTTCAATACTTCTGGGATTATTTTGAGTTCAAATGAATTTTATTGTATTGGTGAATTAATCATCAAAGGATTTTAATTTTGTTTTGTTTCTTGCTCAGTGAACTTAGGACATTTGAATATCTTATGTGTGAAGTGACACTTCACTCGACGCTTCATTTAAGAGTTATAACAATAAAAGCCTTTTAAGGGCAAAGTAATAAATATTTTAATGATTTAGTTTGATTTGATTTAATTATAAAAATTAATTAATGATTATTAATTTTGGAATAGGGTTTGAATTATTTTAGATTTAATTTAAATCTTTACACTTTAAGTGATATTATATTTCAGATAAACTTTTTATGTTTTAGATTTACTTATATTGAAAAAAGTGTTGAAATCTTTCATATTTTTTGATTTAACTCTTAATGTTTTCATTTAGGTTTGTTGTTAAGTGATGTTAATTTAATTTAATTTGATTTAATTTAATTTAATTTTATTTTATTTATTTAAATTTAATTTTAATTTAATTTTAATTTAATTTAATTTAATTTAATTTAATTTAATTTAATTTTAATTTAATTTAATTTTAGTTTTAATTTAATTTAAAATTTTAATTTTAATTTAATTTAATTTAATTTAATTTTAGTTTCAATATTTTAAATTTAATTTAATTTAATTGTTAAGGTGTTGATTTAATTTAATTTAAACTTTGACTTGACTCAATTTAATTTAATTTAATTTAACTCCAAGATTTTAAATTTGATATTAATTATTGGACCATTTAACATTTTAAGCTTTAATTCATTTAAGGGTTATCTTCTTTTGATTTTTAATTTATTTAGTTTGGATTATTATTTTAATTTTTAATTAAGAACTAAATATTATTGAAGTGATTTATTTAGGGATTTTTAAATTAAAGAATAAATATCCTCTCAATAATATCCCTATTTTAATAATCCAAAATTTAAATATATTCTTTCCAAAATTTAAATTATTTAATTAATTAGAGTTTCATTTTGATATTTTCAAAGTGTTTAATGGGTTTCTACCCTTTTAATTTCCCTAAGTTTCAATCATCCAAGAGAAAATTAAAATCAAATATTTTACCCTCCATTTTGATTAAACCTTAAGTTTTAATTAAGGGTTAAAATTCTTTAATTACCTTTATGCCCTTTTAAGCTTATTTATTTCATAACTCACTAAATTGAGCTCAAATGAAATTGAAATTTTTATGTCACCTCACTCACATGTCAATTAAGACATTAGAGGAGAAAATATGATTTTTCTTGATTTAATTTATTTATATAATTATTTTTAGTAGAAAATAGGGGTTTTCAAAGAAAATTCAAAAACATGACCAAGGTAAAGTTTCTATCCTTAAGAAAATTATGAGATGTTTCTAATGACTAGAGAACCACTTGGACCAATTTTGGTGATTTTTTTGAAATATATTTTATTTATTATAATTATTTTGAGTTTTAGAGTATTAGTTAATTTTAAAATAAAATAAAAATTGAAAAATAGATTTTATATTTTTCTTAAATTTATCTGACCTCAAGGAGTCCAGAGAAATAAATTTTATAATTTTTTTAATTTTGTTTGATTTAATAGAATTATTTTAGTGAAAAAGGTTGAAAATTCATTTTTTAAGTTTTAAAAATTACATTAAGCCTTTAAAATTCAATATCTTATCCTAGGGACTTAGGAAAAATATTTGGATTGTTCCTAAGTGATTAGGAGTCAAAATGTGACATTTTTATGATTTTTAATATTTTTGTGATTTTTATTATTTTTTAATTATTAAAATATTAAAATATTGTGAAAAAATCATCTTTTTTAGAAAATTCCAATTTTAATTTTCCTAAACTCCCCTGATATTAAAGAAGCTCCAAAACCATTTTTGTGAATTGTTGAAGAGTATTTTTGGAGTTATGAATTTTTAAAGTTCTATTTTGCTTATGAGGCTTAATCAATCCATTTGGTAGGGTTAATCAAGTTCAATTGATTTCAAAATTTTATGTAAGGTTCCTCTGACCCTAAAGAGCAATGGAAAATTGTTTTCAAGTCAATTTGGCGTGTGGTTAACCCTAATTAATTCAAATTCAATTTTGGGAGTTTAGGCCAATTAGGGTTATTATGAAAGAATTAACCCAAGATATATTTTTCATAGGGTCCCTTGATCCTATGAAACACCACCAATTTTTCTTAGAATTTATTTTACAACATGCTAATTATTGGAATTAGAATTCCTAAAACAGTGACATGAACTTGAAAAATCAATAACTTTTCACAGAGATGGCCTCTGACCTTGAAAAATTCAGGGAATGTTCCCAAGATCAGAGGCTTCAAAAGCCCTATGGTCTCATGTCATGGTGAATTGTCTATGCAAATGGAGAATCAAAACATTGGAAATAGTAAATAAATTATTAAAAATAAAATACTCATCCAATAAACTTGATTTCTTTTCCACATTATTGTCCTCTGTTCACTGAGCAAGAGAAAATTTTTATTTATTTTTGTGATTTTTCTATGCAAAGATATGTATTTTTGAAGTTCTGGTATTTAAATAAATTCAAAAAAATCCTAATTTTCTATTTATCCGACTCGGCGCTGCGACATCCTCGTCTAGATCGAAAGCCCACGAGTCGCTCCGTGATTCGGCGCCACCATCTGAGTTAGTGCTTTGGGGGCCCGCCATTCACGTACCATTGCGTTGTCTGGCTTGATCTTGACCGTCCGCTTGATACACGCATGATCCAATGGCTCCTGGTCATCGTCTCTGACTGGTGTGCACCCGTGACCGTCCACACTAAAACCTTAAGATCTCACTCAATTCTCCATGGATTTTTGCGTTCTTATACTCTATCGATTCTTCTTGAAGAGATGAACACATCTATACGGTTAAGGTGCATTGAAATCAACTCAAACTAAATGGAGAATCACCAGGAGCTCGGGAGGAATTCAAACCTTTGCTCAGAGATGTGAAGCTTCGATCTGAGGGTTGTGTCACCTTCGATTGAGTCCAAGAAAGCTCCAGATGAAGTCTCTTGCTCTGGGGAATTGCCTAGGTACAAAAGTGACCAAGGCCGATCACAAAGCTTGGAGGCTGGAAGCAATGGCCGGCCTTGGTGAGGGGGCTTTTACTGGGGAACTTCTCCTCTTGGTCTGGTGAAGGTGTAGAGTCAATCAATTTGAAGATTGGCTCACTGTGGTGAAGTGTCCTGGTTTTGAGATTTAATTTCAACTCCAAAATTGGACTCACAGAGAGGGCTTTTGGGCTGGATTTCAGTGGGAATCAAGTTCTCTATGTCTGGAGAGGGATCTGGAGTGATTTTTGCAGGGTTTTGGTAAGGTTTGGTTCAACAACTTTTTTGGTCGAGAGGAGGTGGTGCTTAAATAGAGGTGGCTGGAGGGCACACCAGGGGGGTTTGATGGCTTAGATCAACTGCTCAGGGCAAGGGAAGAACAAACGTGGTGTTCAATTGGGCTGGGACAAATCAGCAAGAAGAAATTCAAAAATTGGCTCACATGGGTGCTCTCGGCCTGGTGGTTTTGGATGCTGTAGTGGCTGGTCGGCCAGGGTCAAGTCACTGTTGTCATCAGGAGGGTCAAGGGTTGGCAATGGTGCAAGCAATGGAGATTGGCCATGTGTAGAAAGCTTCATTCAAAATGTAATGGGGAAGGGGCTCTTTTGGACTCAATTTGGTCATCCTATGGGTTTGGGTTGGGTGCACCTTTCCAAGCTCGATTCGGCCCGAGGGAGGTCAGGTGAGTCAGCTAGATTAGTGGGGAGAAGTCACTATCCAAGCATGTTTAAGTTTAAACATAATTTAGGGGAAGCATGAAAATGTTTAATCACCTTTAAGAGAATCCTTAAAGAGGCTCCTTCTCTTGCCTTTTATGGGATGGTCACATGTCAAACTTCTCATGGCTTTACATGGGGCTTAAGGACGGCTTCATGGCTTCATTTGGGCTTGGGGATGGCTTAGTCAATTTCATTGGAATTTAGATAAAGCCTAATTTGGAATGATTTAATCATAGGTTTCAAACTTTAGGGAATGATTTTATAAAGTGGATGATGAGAAGGAATTGTCATGTGGGCTTTGGATGAATTTTTTGGGCTTTCGGGTTTGGTGGAAGTGGGCTTTTTAAAATGCTTAAATGGGTGGGCCTTTATATTTCAAAATGGACTTTTGGATGAAGAATTTTGTAAAATATCATGCCAAATAAATGTTGGGTTTAGTTTAGGGATGTTTCATGAATGGTTTGGAATCAATTTGGTGTGATTTGGAGTAGAACTGGGTTGAATTTGGGCTTTTTTAATAAAGGGGCCAAGGTGGGCCAAATTGGGCTAACTTGGGCTAAGGTTGGTCTAAGGTTGAATTTGGTGTAAAATTAATGTTGCAAAATGTTTATGGGTGTGTTACAAAAAGTTTTCAACTTTGGTTGGGCTCTAATTTTGGGATTTGGGCCCATTTGGGTTAGGTTTGGGCTTAGGTCAATTTAAGGGATTATGGTTTTTGGTTAGGTTTAGGTGGAGTTTAGGTTCAAATTTTGGGCAAATCAAGCTATTTTTTTGTTTATGAGGATGTTAGGAATGCTTTATAAAAGATTTGGGGCCAATTCGAGTTGAATTGGGCTAGGTTTGCGTCATGGGTCAAAATTGGGCCTTAAGCCACAAATTGGAATTGGGCCCAAATGTCAATCAAATTGGACATGGATTTGGTCTAAATTGATATTGGGGATATTGAATTGAAGTTTAGAATTGAATTGGACCAAAATTGAAGTCAAATGTGGTGGTTTGGTTTGACATTGGGTTCACTTGGGTTAAAAAAGGGTCACTTTGGGGGTTTTGGTAAAAGTAGGGTAAATTGGCCAAATTGGCCCATGATGTAGTTGAACAAAATGCAATTGAGAATATTTGGGATTTTCTAGAATTTTCTGGGAATTTTTAGAAGTTTTTGGATTTTTTGGGTAAAAGGGTATTTTGGTAATTTTTGGGGGCTTTAGGGGTATTTTTGGAAATTTTGGTATTTTTGGCCAAAGATGGTCAATTTGAGTGGTGGTAAGTGTTTAGGATTAATTTTGAGGAATCTTGGGTAATTTAGGTAATTTTGAGGAATCTTGGGTAATTTAGGTAATTTTGCAAATTTTGGGTCATTTCAAGGGTATTTGGTAGGTTTGGTGGGTCCGGGGCCCCGGGGGTCAAAAACTGAAATTTTGAAAAAAAAATTTGATCAAGTGTGAGTGAAATGGAATCATTTTGGTTGAGCCATGAAGTCGTATTAAGCTCATATGAGCCATGAGAGGACTCATTTGAGGCATTCACTATGTTGTTCCTAACCCTCTTAGCCAAGGGCCTAGGGGTTAAGGACCATCCATATGAATTACCTACATGAGTCAAGAAGTCAAGTTGGGTGAGAGTGTGGTTTTAGGACTTGGAATGTTTGTGAGAGTGTAGTGTATGTGCAAGTCAACCCTCACCAGACCAGGCCATCCAGGGTATTCCTAAGGCCAAAAAGTCTTATAGGGAACGCATCCTTGAAACCTCCACATTTGATTTCAAACCTCTAGGTGATTAGAGGTCTACAATCAAGCTTGTGGGGTTTGCAGGGAGTTAAGAAGTAGTTTGAATTTCTAAGTGGTGGGTTCCATTTCTAGTCCTCTAAGATTAGTCAAAGGAAAAGCCTAAGGTTAGATCCTAAGTACTAAAGAGTGAAGCAAAAGACCTCATCAAAAATGAGGTCGACAAATGGACCCCAAAAAGGTGTGGTGTGCTAACCAAGCACACCACACGTATTGTCATTGATCGAAGAGATCAACAAAACCAACACAGATTTCCAAGCGATAAACTTAGGACAAAGTAGAAGAATTTCCGCTGGGGAGTATCTGATATATTTCCAAGACTGGAGATTCCTGAACTCTTGCTGGGGAATGGAAAAGGAGGTGAACTCCAAAAAACAAGATCTAGGAAATTCAATTTTGATTTCATTTTATTTTTAAATTTCAAGTTTCAATGTGTGAGTTTAGATTTCGATTTGTTCTGAGTTTCAATTTCGATTGAAGTTTAATTTAAAATCAATTTAAGGAAATTTTGAATTTAAAACTTGGATTTGAAATGAGAATTGTAATCTGGGTTTCAACCTCGGGATTGCAAAGAGAACTGGAAATATAGGTACCAGCCTCGGAGTGAGAATCAGAGTTTAATTATCGATGGAAAAAGGATGAGAATCAGAATTTAGGTACTGATCTCGAGAGAGTGAGATTTGAAATTTAAGTATCAATCTTGAAAGAGAATCGAAATTTAGGTATCGATCTCGGAAAGAGAGTCGGAATTTAGGTGCTGACCTTGAAATGAGAACCAGAATTTAGGAACCAGTCTCAAAAGTTGTGAATCGAAATTTAGGTATCAATTCGAATGAGAGTCGAAATTTGGTACCGACCTCGAAGGAAGAGAACTGGAATTTGGTACCAGTCTCAGAAATTTAGAATTAAAATTTGGTATCAATTTGAAAGAGAGTCAGAATTTGGTACCGACCTCGAAAGAAAGAGAACTGGAATTTGGTACCAGTCTCGGAAATTTAGAATTGAAATTTGGTATCAATTCGAAAGAGTGTCAGAATTTGGTACTGACCTCGAAGGAAGAGAACTGGAATTTGGTACCAGTCTCAGAAATTTAGAATTGAAATTTGGTATCAATTCCAAAGAGAGTCGGAATTTGGTACCGACCTCGAAGGAAGAGAACTGGAATTTGGTAACAGTCTCGGAAATTTAGAATTGAAATTTGGTATCAATTCGAAAGAGAGTCAGAATTTGGTACCGACCTCGAAGGAAGAGAACTGGAATTTGGTACCAGTCTCGGAAATTTAGAATTAAAATTTTGTATCAATTCGAAAGAGAGTCAGAATTTGGTACCGACCTCGAAGGAAGAGAACTGGAATTTGGTACCAGTCTCGGAAATTTATCTGTATGAAGAGGGACCCAGTCTTATGCCATCAGAACCAAATCAAACAAAGTTCGTGGCTCCGTGTCAACAGAACTAGTCGATCCTCTAAAACACAGAGGAAAAAGAACTGAAAGGAACTGGTAAGAGTACCAAGATGAAAAGACTTGACGTAACGACAAGTCGAAGAGAATATTTAAATTTCAAAAGAGTTTCCAACAGATTTCGATGGAGGAAAAAACTGAAAGGTTTGAATCAGAGGTTTGAGATTGAAATTCAATTCGGAGTTTAGATTCATTTTGTTTATCCTTTAACGATCCCATTTTATTTTTTGTTATTTATTTAGTGTTCATGTGAATTTGAAGTTCATTTTAATATCCAGAGTTTTAGGAAATTTCTCATTTATTTTCTTTTCTTTTTTGTTCTTCATTCAAAGTTCATTTAACTCTAATGGTGTTTCCCAGTCAATTTGCACAAAAAGAGGTGAAGGCAAAATATGACGTAGTCGTTTTCATTCCAACTTGCTGAAAATACATCATACAACTTGATCTAATCATGATGACATTTTCCTCGGAAATTTAATGTCTCATACAATCCATGTAAATCCAAAATGGATTGTGTAAGATTCTTGTTGATCCATCCAAAAGCGTCTGTCAAAAATCCATGTCTGAATAGTAAGAAACATGGGCAATAACATCACCTTCCAAGCCACCCTTGGCAGGAATGCCGCATGGATGTGTATTGGAGGTGTGCTATTTCCCATGTAACTCACGACTCGTAGGGCCGGAGACTCTCCAATTCCGGATCCGGTCGAAAGTGGTAAGGCTTTTTCTATCGTCCATTCTTCTAAAAGTAACCGAGATTCGCTCCGCGAGCACTCCCGGAATGCAATGCTTCGCAACGTCTCGCTCCGTTTCCTTTTAACACCGGGACAAAACCTACCAGTAGTGGTATCTCCACCGGCCCTCGGAACTCACTGGGGCCTACAATCCGGAGGTCAGATCCGAACATGATGTTGCACTGGTTGACGAATGACACTGTGCAGAAGGGTCTAACAAAGTCATGATGGTCTATATGTGGAGGTATGCAATCGCCTTCCTTGTAGATGTTAATAATGCAACTGTTGGGTATGCAATCTGCAGGCAATACCCTCCATGTTATCATCCTTTTCACCATTCTCTTAATGATTCTTGGCATCGGATCCACCTCACTGCAACAGAGTATCCTTGGTGGATTTCTTTTTCTGTTTATGGAAAAATTGTAGCAACATCCGCATTGGATTGTAACTCTTCCTTTTCTTGGCATCCATCTTCGGGGTTCTGAATAGGTCTTTTCTCTCAGGCGGCCAGCTCGACCCATTTTCTGTAATTCGAGGATGCAGTCTACAATTTGTTGTTGCTCGTAATCTGAGAATACAATTGTATGCAGCTTGAGGACGTCTAAAATGTTGACCCTCTTGTCTCCAATTCTTTGAAAGTATTCAAAGTTTTTCTTCTCAACTAGTTGCATTTTCTCCAGCTCGTATTCCGGGATTATCTAAAGTCCTCGGTGTCTAGTAACATACTGCGGGATGTATGGCTCAACCCTAGAATGTTCTTCTGCATGTCTCGGCTCCTCAAGGATAATCTCTGTAGGGACATTCTCCGGGGTTGCTTTCGCAACAAGACTCTTCGGATCCGGTACATCTCCTCAGCTTTGAGGTACTGACTCTATTTCTGCTTTTCTTGGTACTTCTTCTATCTGTTCCGACTTTCTTGGAGTTGGCTTTCTTCTTTCTGGTTCCTGACGAACTGGTCTCCTTGGATCATTTGCACTAACGGTATCCACTGTCTGTTTATGTTGATCTTCTGCTAACTTGGTCAACATTTTGCAAATGCGATGATTCTTATTTCTTTGCTGGGTAGCAGTGAGAGTAGCTCTCCTTACCCCTTAAATTTCTGCTGGCGCGGCGCTGACAAGCCAACCCTCTGCTGTGGCAACCACAGACTTAACTTTCTTATCTTCTCCGGTTGCATGAGCAGCGATTGCTTTTCTTTTCTTGCAGCTAGATTGGTGGCTCGGGCCACCCATTTTTATCATTGTATGGCTGTGAAGTTCTTCTCGATCAACTGGGATCCAATCATTATCTTTGTATTGTAAGCCGGCTGGTGTGAAGTCTGAATCGATCTTTATCACTGCTCCATCCCTCACCCTCTTTTCATCAAGTGCTAGACTCACGCCATTTCTAATGTTTAGAACCAACCGCCCATTCGACATTTCCCTGCGAAAAAAAACAAGGAAAGGATCAGGGGTTGTACTAAGAACAAGAACAATAAGAAAAACACTTAAAAATTCTTATTCACTTCTTTTAAATTTAAAGAAAGTAGGAAAAGATGAGAAAATATCAGGAATGAATGGATTTAAAAAGAAAGATTGACATTTTATTATTACGATTTCCCATGTTTTCTTTTTAACATTTTCGTTGATGAGATTTTTTTTATCATCCATTTTATTTTGTTTTGGGTTCGGACCCAGTCACAAAGTGATTACTTCACCCGTGTTTCTAGGGATAAGATTCTACTTTAGAGGCCACCCTTTGAAACATCAGGTTGCGTAATACTTCTTTAAATACCGTCTATTGATTAGAAGCATGGGTCATTCTCCAAGGCAATTCACCAGTTGGTAGGAACCTCCAGAGTAGACTCTCTCGACCACAAATGATCCCTCCCAGGTTGGTTCAAATTTACCTCCTTTATTTCGGTGTGCAAGGATAGGTCTTTTGAGAACAAGAACTAAGTCACCGACTTTGAAAGTTCTTGGGTGAACCAGTTTATAATGGGCCTAGATCATCTTGGCTTGATACAGTTCCAAATTCTGCTGCACGGAAATTCTTTTCCCTTCCTAGCTTTCTAATTCTTCCAGTCGTAGTCTGGCATTTTCTTCTGTAGTGATCTTTTCTACAACAGCAATTCCGAGTGACAGAAGCTGAACTTCCAGGGGCAAGATGGCCTTGGACCCGTACACTAAAGCGTAAGGCGTAGACTGAGTAGGAGTCCTAAAAGTCATCCTGTAGGCCCATAAGGCTTCTAACAACTTCTTATGCCAATTTCTCTTGTTGACGTCCAAAGTTTTCTTTAAAATTTGACCAAGAGTTTTATTAAAAGCCTCGGTTGAGTATCGCCAAACGATCCAGTGTCTTCTGACAAATTTTTTTATATGCAGACCCATTATCTGAAATGATCCTACGCGGTACCCCAAAACAGTAGACGACTTGGTTCTTGAAAAACTGTAGCACGTGGTGTGCCTTCACTTCTCTAAGTGTTATAGCTTCTGCCAATTTAGAAAAGTAGTTTGTAGCTGCAAGAATGAAGCGATGTCCTCTTGAAGAAGGCGGTTCTATTGGACCCACTATTTCTGTGCCCCAACACTCAAATGGCCGCAACGTGATTGTCGGATGTAACACATTTGGAGGTTGGTGTAGAACCACTCCGTGCACTTGGCACTGGTGACAGCTTTTGGCAACTTTCATACAGTCGGTCATCATTGAGGGCCATTAGTACCCTAGTCTTTTAATCTTCATTTTCATTTTCAGATCCGACTTATGAGCGCCACAAAGTCCAGAATGCACTTCTTTGACAATTTCACGAGCCTCAGACCCGCTCAGGCATCTTAGCCACATCTGGTCAAAAGACCTTCTGTATAACGTATTGTTTATTAATGCGTAAGACAGAGTTATTTTCTTGATTTGATGAGCTATCGACTTATCGTCAGGCAGGTTTCCTGTCTGCAAGTATTTTATTAATGGTTGCCGCCAATCTTCTGTATTTTATGTTATTGCTGCAACTAATTCTTCTGCTTCTTCTGATTTGTGTACTATATCCATGTCGAGTTGTGATAGGACTTGTCGTCCCTAAACTGACATTTCAACTGACTCATCCTGTAAGCAGGCAAATTCCTTTGCAAGACGGGCTAAAGCATCTGCAAGAGCATTTTCTCTTCTGGGAATCTTATAGATTATTACGTTTGGAATTTGTTCCAACAATTTCATGGCATACTAAAAGTACTACTCAAGCCTTGGCTTTAAAATTCTGTACTGTCCAGCGACCTGTTGAATGATCAACTAAGAATCTCCGTAGATGTTGATGTCCATTATTCCCATCTGAATGGTTAATTTCAGTCCTGTTATGAGGTCTTCGTATTCTGCTTCGTTGTTTGTACACAGTTCTGTTAAGTGGTAGGAGTATCTTAACATCCCCTACTCCGGTGTTATAAAGATTAGTCTGATTCCTGCCTTACCGGGCACTATCGTTTGTAATTATTTGTTCTTCTGTGCTGAGGATGCACCATCGAAGTATAGTTCCCAACGTCGATCATCAGGATCTTCTAGGCTCATTATCTGCTCGTCAGACAAATCGTCATCGAGAGGCAAATCCACCGGCAAAGGGTGTGCTGCTAGGAAATCTGCTAGGACTTGTCCCTTTACGGCGCGTCTGTTATGTCGAATTACAATAGTATCATCGACCACCTGGCAAGTCTGCCAAAAAGCGTCAGTCGGGTCATCATGTTTTGCAACGGATTAACTCTCGAAATAAGGTTAACCTTATGAGAAAGCATGTAATGCCTGATCTTTTGAGCGGTGAAGATCAGGGCCAAACAATGCTTCTCAATCGGAGGATACTTTACTTTTATCGGGATTAGAAGACGGCTTAGGTAGTAGAGAGCGTTTTCTTTTCCCTCGTCATTGACCAGGGCTAGTAGGGCTCTGAGAGAATTGTCTAAAGCCGCGGTATAAAGTATCAACGGTCTACCTGAGACTGGGGCTGCTAAGACAGGAGGTGTCATTAAATATTGCTTAACATCCTTGAAAGCCCGCTGGCATTTCTCATCCCAAATGAATTTGGCGTCCTTTTTTACCAATGCCGAGAAGGGCTGACACCTACCTGACAAGTTTGAGATAAAGCGTCGAAGATATGCCAACTTCCCTTGAAAGGATCATAGTTGTTTCAATGTTTTGGGAGGAGGCATTTCTAAAATAGCTTTAATCATCTCCGGATCGATTTCAATCCCGCGATGTTGGACAACAAATCCTAAGAATTTCCTGGAGGTGACGCCGAAGGCGCATTTTAAGGGATTCATCTTAACGTTAAATTGTCTTAGTCGCTCGAAAACAATTCTCAAATCATACTGGTGATCTTCCTTTAGTTTACTTTTGATGACCACATCATCCACGTAGCACTCAACTTGGTTATGAAAGAGATCATCAGAAATTTTTGTCATCGCTCTTTGGTATGTTGCTCCTGCGTTCTTTAGTCCGAATGGTATTACTGTGTAGCAATACACTCCAATCGGCGTTCTGAATGCCGTGAGCTTTTCTTCTTCTGGTGCCATCTTTATCTGGTTGTATCCCAATGATTCATCCATAAATGAGAAGATTTCATGCGTCGAAGCGATGTCGATCATCAGTTCTGGGATTGGTAGTGGAAATTCATCCTTTGGACAAGCTTTATTCAAATCTCTAAAATCCACGCAAATTCTGATCTGACCATTCTTCTTTCTGATTGGTACCACGTTGGCTAACCAAGTTGGGTATTGTTCATCACGGACAAATTTAGCGTCTATTAGCTTCTTAACTTTGGCTATTACTTGTTGCTCAATTTCTAGACGCATTCTTCTGGGAGCTTGTCTGACTGGAGCGGAAGTAGGATCCACTCCTATCCTGTGAAATGTGACTTCTGGAGCTAATCCTGGCATTTCGTCGTAACTCCAAGCAAAACAGTCCTTGAATTCCATTAATAGCTTGATTATGTCTTCGGAGTCTTCTTTATTGAGTAAGGAGCTAACAAAGGTAGGCCTAGGCTCTTCGCTAGTACCTAAGTTAACTTCCGTTAACTCGTCTATTGTAGATTTGATTTCTTCGAATTCTAGTGGAGCATCTCCGATTGGTAGATCTTCGAGGTCTTCTGAAGATTCCAAGCAGTCTTTATTAGGTTCGCAAGTGACAACCAAGCAAAATCCCGTATCATCAACTGATCCTACTGTGCCGAATCCGAGACCATGTTTTGAATTGGGAGACCGACCGGCATTATTCCATAATTTTTCAAAGTGCTGTGATCGCCCTTTTGTCCATCATCGAGGTAAGACACTACGTTGAATTAAATTTTGAACACAGGGAGAGTACCACTCAAAAGGTAGTTCCATTAATTCAGATGAAGCAACATCTTCAAATTGTACATCACTTTCAGTTTTGGAAGAAGAAGCACCACGGTAGAACTTGATTGGTTTAATATCACCACCATGTACTTCCTTGACCACCATACCCTTGGTCTTATTAGAATGGATCGGGGTCAGGGTCATAGGATGCACATAGTGGTTAATCTTCTCGTACATTGATTTATATTCTTCATTCTTTTCATCTTCAAGAGAAATCTTGAATTGTGGTTCCTTCTGATATATTGTCGCTGCTTCTTTCTCAATTTCTTCTTCTTCTTCGGAACTGTTATCCGAATCAACATCGATGACTGGTTTCTTCTGTCCAACTGTTTCAACGTTTCTTCCACGTCCTCGTCCCCGGTCTCGACCTCGGGTGCGAGTTCTGGAGAAACCTTCATCATCTCGCTGTAAGGGAGTGGTGAGTAAATGTTGGACTAGAACTTTAGGTTCTTCATCGTCTCGAATTTCTTTTGCTTCATTTGGTATGGTATTTCTGGAAAAGATTGTTTTCTTCGAGGCGCGTAGTAGGCCGCATCTTCATGAATTCCAATTTCATGCACGGAGAACGGTTTCAAATCACCTTTGATGCACTGTTCCCCTCCTTCGTAATACTTTATGCACTAGTGCAGAGACGACGGTACCATTCGGTTTTCATGGATCCATGGCCGACCCAGTGGAGCGTTTAACGATGTCTCAGAATCAATTATGTGGAATTTTGCGGTTGTCTTTGCTAAATCACTGGTCTTCATTAGTAGTGTTATCGATCCAAGAGCTCTTTCTCCTTTTTGATTGAAGCCTCTTTCTTAATAACATATTGTCTGCTTCAAGCTCGTGAGCATCAATTTTCAAATATGCTAGAGTCCAAAGATTCATTTTGTTGATTGATGCTCCCAGATCAACCAACACTTTGGAAAGCGTAAACTTTCCAATTGTGACTGAAATGTATAACGGTCGGTTGTGATCAACTGTTCCTAGTAATAGATCATTGTCCGTGAAGGTAACACCTTGTTGTTCTTTTAACGAGCAAACCTCGTCAAAGGAATCACCGGCCATTTAAGCTAAACAAATCTCTGGATCAAGTAAAGCCTTGATCAGATCCTCCCTCATCTCCTTTGATAGGATCAGAGCATCGTATATGCTTAGTTTGGCTGGTAGCTTCCAAAGATGAGCTAGCACGTTGTAGTCCACTTTATTACCATGTTCCTCGGTTTCTTCTCGAATGGGCAGTTCCTCTGCTAGGGTTGACTCTTCCTGAGCAACCACCTGCTTTCCTCTTCTAGAGTTACTTCAGGATCTAATAGTTCTAATTCTATCGTGATCAGAGCTCCTCGGAATTCACAAATGGACTCGTTGCTTGTCGATCTTTCATAGCCTCCTTTGTGAACATCTTCTTCGTCGTGGTCATCGAGGTTGTGTATGATTTGAGAATCGTTATTTGTATTAGAATCAAAATCTGGATTAAGCCAGTTGTCACAAATTATGTAATCGTTAGAAACAGTCAAAACATAGCCAACGCCATAACCCTTATCATTATAAGATCCCGCCGGGGCGAGCAGATAATCGTACAGAGTCAGAGGTTCGAGGGATTTCTCCCCCAAATCAGAAACAACCATCCTAGGATAAGCAACCCCTAGTCTACCCTTTGGAGTCTCAGTCTTCTTCTCTTTTATGATCTCCTCTTTCTTCTGGGGCGGTTCTTTGATTGCAAGCGATAGTGCCGGCTAGGCAGATTTCAAACTCTGAGTTGAAGCGCGCACCCAAGCGGTCTGGATATGATCCAAAATTTTCTTCGATGATTTTGTCCAGACAGTACTCCATCCATCATCAGTCGTGTAAGGGTCTATCGGAACAATGGGATCCGTTGAAATAACATTGACGGAACCTCCTTTCTGAGGTTCCTTCATGTATTCCTTTGGGATCGTTATGTTCCCTTTTTAGAGATTTTCATCAAGCCAGCTCTTAAAAGTGATGCAATCCTCTATCTTGTGCCTGAGCATCTGGTGGTAAGGGCAATAGTTTGGATGATCTTTCTTATTGACTTGCTCCGGCCTCTTGGGCTCTTGTAGCTGAAAATCTGGTGTCTTCACTAAACTGCAGAACATCTTCGTTATTGCTTCAGTTTTGAATGGATATTCTTTGTTTAGAAGTTTTCTTAAGGTACGCGATGAATGAGGCGGTTGTTCATAATGCTGAGGCGATTGATAGCTCGGAAGAGGTTGCTAATAGCCCTGCTGAGGTTGCTGATAGATCTGTGGTGGTTGTTGGTAAGTCTGTTGCGGTGGTTGATAACTGAGCTGTGATCGTTTTGGCGGTATCTGCATTGGTTGCTTACCCTTATCTACTACCACGAAGATTCCATATTTCTTTTCAAATTTCTTCACAGTTTTCTTCTTATCGGTCTTGTCTACAAAACTTAACTGCTTTGCCTCCTCTTGCAAGCTCCCGACCTTACTAAGCAACTTCTCGAAAGTCTTGATTGTAAATCCTTTAAGGAGAAGTGCTATCGGGCCATGGATACTTTTAAGTAGGATGCTGACTACATGTTGCTCTTGTAGTTGTGGCTCAGACTTCATGCTTAAGTTTCTCCATCGAAGTATGTAATCCACTAAAGTCTCGTTCGGTTTCTGTTGCTCCACCACTAGATCACCGATAGTGATGTGGTGTTGAGCCCCAACAAACCGCTTAATGAAGAGATTCTCTAGTTTAAAAAAGGTCTTTACTGAACCGTTTGGCAATTCTGCGTACCAGTCTAAGGCGATCCCTGACAAACTACTGACAAACTGACGGAAGAGTAAAGCGTCACTCCCACCGGCATTGCAGCAATGTACGAAAATGTGCAACGTGCTGCCGAGGGTTTCCGGTACCATCAAAAGTCTTGAACAGAGGTGGTACGAAGCCTTTTAGGTATTGGACCACATCAAATTCTTCGGGTAAGGTCTACCCGTCCGAATAGATGTTCCATTCTTAGATTGTGTTAAGGCCTCTCGCACCTGCTGTTCTACCATGTTTTTGATTTCCTTTTCTGGAATCATGCTTTGTGCAGGATCTTTCTTTGGTTGTTCGTCTCCATTGATGGATGTGATCTCTTTTCCTCCATCTGCGATATGGATAATTTATGGGGGTGTCTCTTTTTGAGGTTAAACCTAACTCTAGAGAGTGGCTAAAGCCGCAGCCATCTCTTCCATCCTCTTTGCCATCTGGGAAATTGTATCATCCTTCTTTTGAAGTCGTGCTCTCATCACCTCTGGTTCATCTCTTTCTGCAGCTGCTGGAGCACCTTGTGAAGTTGATGATGCTAGCGTCTCAACCATGTTGATTTCAGCATACTCGTCATCCATAAATTCTGATGAATCAACTTCATCTTCTAGTTTTTTCTCTTTCTTTTGTTAACCGTCGGATGTCGGTCCTTAACTTGTCCATGGCATCTTCTAGTGGCCTTTTTCACACGGTCTCACAGTTGTCACGTGACGGTTGTTGAACTTCCTTTCCTGTTGTCCCCTTTATTGCAGTAGAACTATCTTCTGATTCAAGTCTCCTGATGAGACTTTTCTTCTCAGGACATTATTTTGGTCTTAGCTCGCCAGTAGTAGGTCGTCATACCATCCTTCTTGCAGCCGGAAGCTAAGGACCGGATGGTCTGTCGGCTATATGCTGGAAGGTGGTATCCTCCCTAATTTGCAGACCCGATACAACAACGAGTGTGGCTTTTATCTTCTTCTTTGGTTTCTCTGTGGCAGCAACAGGCTCTATTCGCGGTCCGAGGTGGGATTTAGCTGGCACCCGTCCCATCCTTCTTAAGATTTCTGACACATGGCATCTTTCTTTCTTTGCCAATCTTTCTATCACAGCTTGCAGTCGAGCAAATGACGTAGTCTTATCCCTTTTCCTTTTGTAATTGTTGTAGTACGTAGGTCGGGGTAATGCAGCGGCGATCCTTCGGACATCCTCTTCATCTGATGCGGCAGAGAGAGGGTGAAACCTGCTCCCTTCCAATAGAGGTGTATACTCAGGCAGTTCAGGGATCTCTTCTAGGAAAGCAATTTCAGCGGCTTTGGCCTTCTCAACCCGGGCTATCTTTCTGCTTCTATTCCTTCTTTGAGTTCGACTTAGGGGTGCAACTCTCAAACTGGACCCAATTTCGAAAATAGAGGGTATCACAGCAAAATCTATAACCTCCACGGTGACAAGCTCATCACAGACTTGGATTTCCTTCCCCTTCAGTTTGGCAGAAGTCGGGGTAGGTGCAGAGATGACTAGACCGGTGGGGGTAGAGACAACAGTCCTCCTATGAACAGTAGTACTCCTTTCAGCTGGAACCCTTTGCATGGGGAGGGAATTCTTGAGTCAATTTCAGGTTGAACTCAATCATGGGTTTCTCAGTTTCTGACACTTTTTCCATTAGTGTGAAGAGAGTGACGTCAGCGAACTTGATATCTGTATTAACAAATCCTTGTCCGAAACGGATGATTCCATTGTCAGGCAGCTCATCCTTGTAGATAGCCAAGTCCAGTCCGTTGGTGAAAGAGAAGATTAACTTTGGGGTAGTCATTTTCTGCAGGGCAGATTCCGAATGTCAGTCCTAAATTATACTTCCTTTCGTCTTAAAGTTTAGGACGAAAAAGAAAGAGTCCAAACACATTTTCGTTTATCATAGTGTATTTGTGATTTTTAAAAGAGATTGTTTATTAGAAGGTTGTTTATTTGTGGGTTCGTTAGTTAGAAACAAAACGATTAAAGGAAAAAGTTTATAGAAAAGGTAAAGGGCCCGATTTAGAATTGGAAAGGAAGAGAAGTCTTATGCAAGACTTCTCGACTCGAAGGACCGCTCCTAAACTAACACCTATTGGGGGTCCACCCCACCTCAGAAAAAAGGTAAAAGGATCTCAGAACCTCTCCGTTTAGGGATGTCTAAACAGTGGCTCCTAAATCCGAGAGGAGTTGGCTATACTCGTTTAAGACAGAAATGAACGAGGTATTCCAACGGAAGAATGGTAGTTTGCTCCACTAGGGACATGGATACACTACCGATTTATGAAAGTAAAACCATCTGATCAAAATGGAGAGAGGAACTATTCCCCAGCGGAGTCGCCAAAAATTGTACGGCTTATTTTTGGGTTATGAGTTTTATTTTGAAAAGGGGGGTCACCTACAGAAGTCGTAGGTGAATTTTAAATTTTAAATTTAATTTAAATATATATAATTTAGAAAGTAGTATTTGATTTTGAAAATAACTTTAAATTTGAAAGTTTTAAGATATGAAATCAAACCGATCTCACATCCCGAATAGTTTATATAAACGAGCACCGCACCACAAACCTTGTATTTATCCCGAGGAATAGACACACTGCTTGATTATGAGGCTCAATTAAATAAACTAAAAGATTTGTGACATATGTTTTGTCTCCGAACCAATTTTATAAGCCGACAAGTTCTCCTGCTTAATATAGAGGAATTAAGCAGGGTTTATATTACCTGGGTTCTTAAAGTTCCTTATAAGGGCAAGCCCCTATAGTTAATTACATCTTAAATGACGAGAATTATTTAAGAAAACTCTCGATAATGATCAGTGGTTTTGCTCTCAAGAATTTCAAAGTTTAAGGTTTTCAAAGGATTGAATTTTGGAATTTCAATAGGGAATGGATCAAATTTAGGACAATTTATTTTGGGAATTCAAGGGAAGAGAAGTAGGTGAAGTTGAGGATCCAAGAAGAATTTTGGCAGCATCCCAAACTATTCTATTATTTGGCTTTTAAGAAAAATATTTAATGTTGCAATCCTGTCAATTCTAATTAATTAGGACTTATGTTTGTATGACATAATCACACAAATAGCTTCAAAGATGTGAGGGTTTATGTCGTCTCAAACGACTACCTCGGAGTCCTAAGACAGGTTAGGGCTTTAATTTGCATAACATGATGATACAAATGCCGAACGAAAAGTTGAGGATTTATGTTGCACTAAGCAAACTACCTCGAAATCCTATGACTTTATTGTTTAAAACTAGGAAAAGTTTTGTTGAAGTAGATTCAAGTTTTGCTGATGACGATGGTCGTGCTGCCCACCATGCTCCAATTTTCTTGTTGTTGTAGAGGTTTAGTTTTAGAAGGTGAAAATGAGGGGATGAGAAAAGTGTCTTGGCTTAGAGAAAATCTTAAAATCCAAGTGTTTTTAATGTTTTAATTAGAACAAATCTTAAAGTTAATTATAACAACACCGATTAAGATCCCACGGTTCCATCATTCTGGCATCATTATTTTTATCGGATTCACTTAGTCCAGATGAATTTTCTAAACTCAACTGAATGATTTCCACACTTTCATTTAGACCATGGGAAATCCTGTTAGCAACACGTAGGTTACATCATTCGAGGTATTCTCGATCGTCCAATGAGATATTTTAATTTAGTTGTAATTGCAGTTTTGTTGTTTTGTTTGTGATTAAATTTTGAGTTGTTTTATATTTTGGAATGTTGTGGCGGTGAATTTTATCTTGTGATGTCTTTTAATTTAGTTTTTGGTTTCAGTTTTGTGGCTATCCTATAGGTTTTGGTTTTCATGCAACAATTGTTTTACCATGCAAGAAAATTAAAATGCAGCACATGTAGGTAAATTGCAACAAAGTAAAAGCATACCTGGAGGATCTTCCTGTCATCCCAAGCTACACTTAAAACATATGTTACAACATTTAAACATATTTTTGCAAGAAATACCTAGGTAAAGCTAAGGAAAAGGGTTTTGGTTGTCTACCAGAATACTAATCCTATTGCTAGTCATTTCCTATGACGACTAGGTTGTTGGTTTGGTTTAAGGATGATTTTCTTCACCAAAGAACAATTAAGTTCAATTATTCTTCTAAAACACCCCATCGTATCGAGGAAGTGTTTAACACGAATCTTAAACATTTTTTCAATACTTCTGGGATTATTTTGAGTTCAAATGAATTTTATTGTATTGGTGAACTAATCATCAAAGGATTTTAATTTTGTTTTGTTTCTTGCTCAGTAACTTAGGACATTTGAATATCTTATGTGTGAAGTGACACTTCACTTGACGCTTCATTTAAGAGTTATAACAATAAAAGCCTTTTAAGGGTAAAGTAATAAATATTTTAATGATTTAATTTGATTTGATTTAATTATAAAAATTAATAAATGATTATTAAGTTTGGAATAGGGTTCGAATTATTTTAAATTTAATTTAAATCTTTACACTTTAAGTGATATTATATTTCAAATTAACTTTTTATGTTTTAGATTTACTTATATTGAAAAAGGTGTTGAAATCTTTCATATGTTTTAATTTAACTCTTAATGTTTTCATTCTGGTTTATCGTTAAGTGATGTTAATTTAATTTAATTTAATTTAATTTTAATTTAATTTTAATTTAATTTTAATTTAATTTAATTTTAATTTAATTTAATTTTAAATTTAATTTAATTTCAATTTTTAATTTTAATTTAATTTTAATTTAATTTAATTTTAGTTTCAATATTATAAATTTAATTTAATTTAATTGTTAAGGTGTTAATCTAATTTAATTTAAACTTCGACTTCACTCAATTTAATTTAATTTAATTTAACTCCAAGATTTTCAATTTGATTTTAATTATTGGACCATTTAACATTTTAAGCTTTAATTCATTTAAGGGTTATCTTCTTTTAATTTTTAATTTATTTAGTTTGGATTATTATTTAAATTTTTAATTAAGAACTAAATATTATTGAAGTGATTTATTTAGGGATTTTTAAGTTAAAGAATAAATATCCTCTCAATAATATCCCTATTTTAATAATCCAAATTCTAAATATATTCTTTCCAAAATTTAAATTATTTAATTAATTAGAATTTCATTTTGATATTTTCAAAGTGTTTAATGGGTTTCTACCCTTTTAACTCCCCTAAGTTTCAATCATCCAAGAGAAAATTAAAATCAAATATTTTACCCTCCATTTTGATTAAACCTAAAGTTTTAATTAAGGGTTAAAATTCTTTAACTACCTTTATGCCCTTTTGGGATTATTTATTTCATAACTCACTAAATTGAGCTCAAAAGAATTTGAAATTTTTATGTCACGTCGCTCGCATGTCAATTAAGACATTAGAGGAGAAAATGTTATTTTTCTGACTTTAATTTATTTATATAATTATTTTTAGTAGAAAATAGGGGTTTTCAAAGAAAATTCAACAACATGACCATGGTAAAGTTTCTATCATTAAGAAAATTATGGGATATTTCTAATGACTAGAGAACCACTTGGACTAATTTTGGTGATTTTTTTGAATTATATTTTATTTATTATAATTATTTTGAGTTTTAGAGTATTAATTAATTTTAAAATAAAATAAAAATGAAAAATAGATTTTATATTTTTCTTAAATTTTTCTGACATGAGGGAGTCTAGAGAAACAAATTTTATAATTTTCTGATTTTTCTTTGATTTATTAGAATTATTTTAGTGAAAAAGGTTGAAAATTCATTTTTAATATTAAAAATTACATTAAGCCTTTAAAATTCAATATCTTATCCTAGGGACTTAGGAAAAATATTTGGTTTATTACTAAGTGATTAGGGGTCAAAATGTGACATTTTTATGATTTTTAATATTTTTGTGATTTTTATTATTTTTTAATTATTAAAATATTAAAATATTGTGAAAAATTAACTTTTTTAGAAAATTCCAATTTTAATTTTCCTGAACTCCCCTAATATCAGAGAAGCTCCAAAACCATTTTTGTGAATTTTTGAAAAGTATTTTTGGAGTTATGAATTTTTAAAGTTCTATTTTGCCTATGAGGCTTAATCAATCCATTTGCTGGGGTTAATCAAGTCCAATTGATTTCAAAATTTTATGTAAGGTTTCTCTGACCCTAAAGAGTAATGGAGAATTGTTTTCAAGTCAATTTGGTGTGTTGTTACCCCAAATTAATTCAAATTCAATTTTGGGAGTTTAGGCCAATTAGGGTTATTATGAATGAATTAACTCAAAATATATTTTTCATAACATCCCCTAGTCCTAAGAAATACCACCAAATTTTCTTAGAATTTATTTTACAACATGCTAATTATTGGAATTAGAATACCTAAAGCAGTGACATGAACTTGAAAAATCAATAACTTTTCACAGAGATGGCTTCTGACCTTGAAATATTCAAGGAATGTTCCTAAGATCAGAGGATTCAAAAGCCCTATGGTCTCATGCCATGGTGAATTGTCTATGTAAATAGAGAATCAAAACATTAGAAACAGTAAATAAATTATTAAAAATCTAATACTCATCCAATAAACTTGATTTCTTTTCCACATTATTCTCCTCTGTTCACTGAGTAAAAGGGTATTTTTATTTTATTTTTGTGATTTTTCTATGCAAAGATATGTATTTTTGAAGTTCTGGTATTTAAATAAATCCAAAAAAATCCTAATTTTCTATTTATCCGACTCGGCGCCGCGTCATCCTTGTCCGGATCAAAAGCCCACGCGATGCTCCGTGATTCAACGCCGCCATCTGAGTCGTCTGTATGGGGGCCCGTCATGCACATACCATTATGCTGTCCGGCTTGATCTGGACCGTCCGGTCGATACACGTGCGATCCAATGGCTCCTGGTCATCGTGTCCAACTGGTGTGCACCCGTGACCGTCCACACTAAAACCTTAAGATCTCACTCGATTCTCCATGGATTTTTGCGTTCTTATACTCTATCGATTTATCTTGAAGAGACGAACACATCTATATGGTTAAGGTGCATTGAAATTAACTCAAACTAAATGGAGAATCTCCAGGTGCTCGGGAGGAAGAGTGAGTTCATACCTTTGCTCAGAGAAGTGAAGCTTCGATCTGAGGGTTGTGTCATATTCGATTGAGTCCAAGCAAGTTCCAGATGAAGTCTCTTGCTCTGGGAAAATGCCTAGGTACAAAAGTGACCAAGGCCGATCACAATGCTTGGAGGCTGTAAGCAATGGCTGGCCTGGTGAGGGGGTTTTTGTTGAGGAACTTCTCCTCTTGGTCTGGTGAAGGTGTAGAGTTAATAAATTTGAAGATTGGCTCACTGTGATGAAGTGTCCTGGTTTTGAGCTTTAATTTCAACTCCAAAATTAGACTCACAGAGAGAGCTTTAGGGCTGGATTACAGTGGGGATCAGGTTCTCTATGTCTGGAGAGGGATCTGGAGTGATTTTGGCAGGGTTTTAATATGGTTTGGTTCAACAACTTTTTTGGCCGAGAGGAGGTGTTGCTTAAATAGCGGTGGCTGGAGGGCTCACCAGGGGGGTTTGATAACTTGGATCAACTGCTCAGGGCAAGGGAAGAATAGTCATTGTGTTCAATTGGGCTGGGACAACTCAACAAGGAGAAATTCAAAAATTGGCTCACATGGGTGCTCTCGGCCTGGTGGTTTACAGCGGCTGTGGTGGCTGGCCGGCCAGGGTCAAGTCACTGTTGTCATCAGGAGGGTCAGGGATTGGCAATGGTGCAAGCAATGGAGATTGGCCATGTGTAGAAAGCTTCATTCAAAATGGACTAGGGAAGGAGCTCTTTTGGACTCAATTTATTTATCCTATGGGTTTGGGTTGGGTGCACCTTTCCAAGCTCTGATTTGGGCTGAGGGAGGTCAGGTGAGTCAGCTAGATTAGTGGGGAGAAGTCACTATCCAAGCACATTTAAGTTTAAACATAGTTTAGGAGAAGCATGAAAAGGTTTAATCACCTTTAAGAGAATCCTTAAAGAGGCTCATCCTCTTGCCTTTTATGGGATGGTCACATGTCAAACTTCTCATGGCTTTACATTGGGCTTAAGGATGGCTTCATGGCTTCATGGCTTCATTTGGGCTTGGGGATGGCTTAGTCAATTTCATTGGAATGGATTTTAGGAATTTTGGCATTTTGATGGGAATTTGGATAAAGCCTAAATTGGATGATTTAATCATAGTTATCAAACTTTAGGGAATGATTTTATCAAGTGGATGATGAGAAGGAATTATCATGTGGGCTTTGGATGAATTTTTTGGGCTTTTGGGTTTGGTGGAAGTGGGCTTTTTAAAAGGTTTAAATGGGTGGGCCTTTATATTTCAAAATGGACTTTTGGATGAAGAATTTTGTGAAAAACCATGCCAAATAAATGTTGGGTTTAGTTTAGGGATGTTTCATGAATGGTTTGGAATCAATTTGGTGTGATTTGGAGTAGAATTGGGTTGAATTTGGGCTTTTTCGGTAAAGGGGCCAAGGTGGGCCAAATTGGGCTAACTTGGGCTAAGGTTGGGCTAAGGTTGAATTTGGTGTAAAATTGATGTTTAAAACATGTTTATGGGAGTGTTACAAAGAGTTTTCAACTTTGGTTGGGCTCTAATTTTGGGATTTGGGCCCATTTGGGTTAGGTTTGAGCTTAGTTCAATTTAAGGGATTTTGGTTTTGGGTTAGGTTTGGGCGGAGTTTAGGTTCAAATTTTTGGCAAATCAAGTTAGTGTTTTGTTTATGGGGATGTTAGGAACTCTTTAGAAAAGATTTGGGGCCAATTGGAGTTGAATTGGGCTAGGTTTGGGTCATGGGTCAAAATTAGGTCTAAAGCCCGAAATTGGAATTGGGCCCAAATGTCAATCAAATTGGCCTTGGATTTGGTCTAAATTGATATTGAGGATATTGAATTGAAGTTTAGAATTGAATTGGACCAAAATTGAGGTCAATTGTGGTGGTTTGGTTTGACATTGGGTTCACTTGGGTTAAAAATGGGTCAAATTGGGGGTTTTGGTAAAAGTTGGGTAAATTGGCAAACTTGGCCCTTGGTGTAGTTGAGCAAAATGAAATTGAGAATATTTCAGATTTTCTAGAATTTTTTGGGAATTTTTAGAAGTTTTTGGATTTTTGGGGTAAAAGGGTATTTTGGTAATTTTGGGGGGTTTTGGGCTATTTTTGGAAATTTTGGTATTTTTGGCCAAAGTTGGTCAATTTGAGTGGTGGGAAGTGTTTAGGATTAATTTTGAGGAACCTTGGATAATTTAGGTAATTTTGCAAATTTTGGGTCTTTTCAAGGTATTTGGTAGGTTTGGTGGGTCCGGGGCCCCGGGTGTCAAAAACTAAAATTTTGAAAAAAAGAAGATTAATCAAGTGTGAGTGAAATGGAATCATTTTGGTTGAGCTATGAAGCCATATTAAGCCCATATGATCCATGAGAGGACTCATTTGAGGCATTCACTATGTTGTTCCTAAGCCTCTTAGCCAAGGGCTTAGGGGTTAAGGACCATCCATCTGATTTACCCACATGAGTCAGCTAGTCAAGTTGGGTGAGAGTGTGGTTTTAGGACTTGGAATGTGTGTGAGAGTGTAGTGTATGTGCAAGTCAACCCTCACCAGACCAGGCCATCCAGGTTATTCTTAAGGCCAAAAAGTCCTATAGGGAACTCATCCTTTAAACCTCAACATTTGATTTCAACCCTCTAGGTGATTAAGGGTGTACAATCAAGCTTGTGGCGTTTGTAGGGAGTTAAGAAGTAGTTTAAATTTCTATGTGGTGGGTTCCATTTCTAGTCCTCTAAGATTAGTCAAAGGAAAATCCTAAGGCTAGATCCTAAGTACTAAAGAGAGAAGCAAAAGACCTCATCGAAAATGAGGTCAACATGCATATTCAGATGTATTGTTGTTGGATTGATGTTTTGTATGTTGCTTTGAGTATAGTGTGTGTGGTAGTAAATGTTTTAATGTGTATGTTCTACTAGAGTTTTTTTAGGGTGTACTTTAATTCTAAAACTATTAGGAGATTACAGAACACTATAGAAACTACTATTTAGGAAAATGTTTGCTTAAAAACTTTTAAAAAAAATCTACCACTACCAATTGATATCTAGTATCAGTGTGATTTTAGTTGGTGTGTATTTGCTTTGAAAACCTCCACTACTGTAGAAGTCTTTTGAAATTTTTACTTTTTTTGTTATAAAAAAAATGTTTTGAAAAAAAAATGAATTTTATTTCATTTTACTCCTGTGGTTTAAATTGTTATACTTGCATATTTAGGATATTTAAATTCCTACAAGCATGTTATGTTAGTCTTTAATTCTCATCAATGTATCATTTCTTATGATTAAACGTTTTATCCTAACTAAAAATTAAAGTTTGGGGGGGGGGATTTAAAAAAAAACAAAAAAAAAATTCAAAAACCTAAAATTTTATTTCTTTCTCAAGAATACTTAAAATAAATCTTATTTCTTGATTGAGAACAATTATGTATATGAAGTTATATTAGGGGAACAAAAATTTTGATTATAAAAATGAATAAAAGAATTTAGTTGAAAATTTATTGTAATCATGAAAAACATAAAGTTAAAATTTTCTTAGTGAAGAGATGTTAAATATAGCCATCTATCTTTAGTAAGAAATTTTATATTTTTGGATAAATAGAAGATTTGACTTTTATTTTTCAATGCTTAAATTTCTTTTATTGAGGAATAATTTTCAAATACTATTATTATGTTTTTTAAGTGAAAGATATATATCTGACTTTTATTTTAAATGGAAGGGTGGAATTCAAAATCATTAAAGGCTTATCCAAATACATTAATCCTTTCCTTAGAAAAATAAAAAAAATGAAAAAGAAAAAGTGAAAATAGTATGTAAAAAAGGGAGGAGAAGCTTGAGGATTTAAAGGCCTAATCAAAAATTGGTTCCATACCTAAAGTTTAACATATAAGTTCAGAGAAAATCTAAAGCTTAAGGTTATAATATAGTAAGTAAAATTATTTTCAAATAAAGAATTTTAAGTGAGAGAAATAAGATGTTTGAATCCTATATTTTGAAGACTCTACAAATATTTCTGAATTAGATAGAGACTTATATTTGCCATTTTTTCTTTCCTTAAGAGCTTTCTAAACTTTAAGTTGGTCTTAATTACAGAAATTTTTTCTAAATTGGACTATTCTATTTCTAGAATAAAATTTTGTTATCTTCCTAAGAAACTCATTACATAATTTGCATGTTAAAATTTTTCTATGAGATTAACTGTCACTTGAGGACAAGTAACATTTTATGTTTGGGGGATTTTGATACACCTAAAATATATAGTATTTTTTATGCACATTTTTATACCTGTTTTTGATGATATTGCACTTTAATGGAAGGTATTTTGTATTTTTCTTGCAGGTATGATGAAAATGAGTGATTATGATGAAAGAAGAAAATTTGAATCAAATTTGGAGAAAAAAAATTAAAAATGATAATTTAGGCACTGGCGGTTAAGCGCCACTAGGTCGGCGCTTAGCCGCCATAGTGAAAAATCGAGATTAACTTGAATTTGGTTTCATTTTCAAAGGGGATGGGATGCAACTCTTGGTGGTAACTTCCATAACTTCCTTTTTGCGGCAAGTTTGAATGAAGGGGTGCATTCGTTGGTGGATACATCGAATCTGGACAAATTTTGAAGAGACACCAAGGCACCTTTTTGTTAAATTTTTAAAGAGATTCTTAGGAAAGATTAAGGGGCTCTTCCATTGCATTTTGAAGAGAGTTTTTTTACAGAGTTTTTATTGTATTTCATTAGGAGTAGGAGTAGAGAGTAGAAAAGAGAAAAGAGTAAGATTGAAGCCTTCTTCATCCCACTTCTTTTCTTTCCTTTAGTTTAGTTTTTATTGAAGTCTGGAGTCTGTTTCTGAGTCATCGTAGTTGGGAGACTTTGCTCTAAGGAGTAGTTTAGTGAAGACTCAAAGTTTCAAAAGAACTTCCCGAGTCTTGTGGAGAGAATTTTCAGATAAGTATTTACTTTTGTTCTTACATTTAGTTTTTAATTAAAACTTGTTGTGTTTGTTATTTTTCTTATGGTTTTTAATTTCAAATCAATGTGTTTTTGTTTTCTCAATGCATTATTAGTAGTTTACTTTCTCTTTTTTCTTTCCTAAAGGAAGAAGTAAGTAATTCATGAAAAATTGTTTTGGAATGTAGATATGTTTAAAGTTGGAAAAAGTTGTGAAGATTGATTCTATAAACTTTTTTACTTCTTAATTTGGCCTGTTAAGATGTAAAATTTGTGATGAGATTGTGCAAGATCCAATGCGGTATTGTCTCATAAAAGTTAGTAAGAATCACATGCAATTATATGGGTGAAAATTGTAGTTCATATAATTGAATGCAATATATTAGAAGATGTTTTAAAGGGGAGTAAAATTAGAAGATTTTTAGTGTGACAGACTAAAAGCCCCTAATTTGGTTTGAAGTTTTGAATTTTGTTATGAGAAGTTAGCCCTCAGGTGGAGGGAAATGAGGGAACTCTAGAGTGAGAGCTGGTATCTTCCCTGCCTAACCATGTTCAAAATGATAAAATTTCAAATTAACTAATGTTCTTTATAGAATGTAGTAAGGGTTACAGTTATTATCATTTACTTCTATTTATCACAACAAATTTAAATACTTCCACAATAATACTTTCATAATTATTACTACATTATAAAGGAAAGAAAAAGATATTCTAGTTTACAGTTATTATCATTTTAATTTCTTATTTAACTTTTATAAGAAAATTTAAAGAGTGAAATCAACTATCAAACTTTTCAAAATCAAAATATACTTTCAAAAGCCAATTAAAAAAAGTAAAAAAAATTAATTTTCTTATTGCTTTAAAGATTTTTCACTTTCTCTGCGGGTTCGATATCTCGGGGCTTAATCAGAAAGTCCTCTATTACTTGATATATGATACGTAAATTAAGTAATATCCACATTATAAATCAAAATCATAAGCATATATATCCGGTGGGATCAAGTTTTTGTCACCGTTGCCAATTTTCATATCATTTTTGTAAGAATAAACATCAGGTGGATCAATAAGTAAGAATTCCAATTTTTGACCCACTACACCTATTATCAATTTCCTCTTCTCTCAGATCTCCAATAGATAGGTGGTGCGCATATAAGTTATAAAAGGATGGTTATAAAACCCTTCTAATGACTCCTCCTTGATCCAAACATTCTTTATATACATACGAACCATTGCCTCTTCAATAAGTGCAGTGTGATTAAACTGTTGTTTGATTCGTCAATCTAAGTGGAAAAATTGATCAGAAATGATGTTAATGGCATTCAAATATTAATCATATCCATCTCCAACTTCTTAATCCTCTTTAAAATAAAATCTAAATTATCTGAAGGTTGGGGTTGTAAAGATGGTACCTAATTTTGAGATGATTGATCGATAAAAAAAGTTATCATCAATTTCTTCCTTATCTGCACGTTCAAAACTTAAATTTAGGTCCATGGCTTTCGAAGAAAGAAATAGATTTTTCCTATTTTCATAAGGAACTTGCACTTGGATACATAGCATAAAGATAGTGGATGGATGTCTGAGTCTAAAAGAAGATCCAATTAACATCAATCCAATAATAGATTTCACAATTAAATCCCCTACATTAATTGGTTTTCTAGTTTGAATACAATAATTAAGGATAGCACCCTCTTTAGTCACTTTAATGAGTTTCGTAGTAGGGAGCAAAGTTGTTGAGATAAAGAACTGTTAGGGTTTTGAGGATGAAATTAATAATGAAGAAGTGAAAGTTAGATCTCCATCGTCTTTTTTTTCCTAAGTTTCATTTTTATGAGTCGGAAATATAAAGACTTCATACATATTATCTCTTGTAAAGCTGAAGGTGGCATAATGACTACAAAATTCTCAATTACGTACAAATCATTAATTCTCAAAGGAGTAAAAGGTACTCACCTGCCTCGATTATAGACAACTCTCTAGTTAATTCCATGAAGATTAGCAAAAAATTATTTCACCACAGGAATGACTACGACAGTAGTTGTATATCATAATACTTCTCATCGCCTCTGCATGATTACCGCTTCCACAAGAGTACCAGGAGTAGTGAAACCTCAACTAATAAACTTCTTTCCTTGATCAATTTTATTTTCAGAATATTCTTATCATATAATTTATGCGCTTCAAAACTGATAAACTTCATACAGTTGAAAATCCCATATTTGTAGTTACTATTGGAGTTAAAAGCCATAAGAACAAGAATATTGGATTCATACCCTCTCTACTACTTTTTATAAATTTAAATGACATGTTCTAAGGAGTTATATAGATAAATTATTCAGCCAAAACCATCAAAAGAAGCAGCTAGGTGGTTTTTATAGCTGCGGCGCCTGGGCGGCAACTCTCTGGATTCCAACGCTTAGGCTCCAAATCTGGCACCGAGATGCTAGTGCAAACTTTTGCACCGCTTTGCCTAAGGTCCAAATAACTCTTATACCTTTCACAAGAATCAATAATTAAACTTTTTATGCATTTTCTCACATGTGAGTCTCCAAAGCACGTAAAATTCATCAAAAGAGCTTTTCTCTTTTATTTTAAAATAAGAAAAAACATATTAAATCAATTACGAAGATAACTATGGGTTGTCTCCCACAAAGCGCTTGGTTTAACTTCGTCAGCCCGATATTTCTATTTTTTACTCTGGGTGACCCAACATCAAAACCTCTTTAAAAATTGGTCTGCACCCATCAAAACAAATTTTCATCTTATGTTCAATAACTTTAAATATTTTATTTTGTGCCAGGATCTTCAATTTCTACTACTACATAAGGGTAAACATTTATAACAGTAAATGAACCCATCAACCTGGACTTTAATTTACCAGGAAATAATCACAATCGTGTATTATAGAATAAAACTTTATGTCCATGTTTGAGTTCCTTTTTTATTATCTTTCGATCATGCCATATGTTCATTTTTCTTTATAAATCGTAGTATTTTCATTAGATTCATTTCTGATCTCTTCAAGCTCATTCAGTTGCAATAGTCTTTTCCAACAAACATCATTTAAATTAAAATTAAATTCCTTAATAGCCTAATAAGTCTTATGTTTCAGTTCTACTGGTAAGTGACAAGTCTTTTAAAAAATAAGTCTATACGGGGGCATTCCTATAGAAGCTTTATAAACTGTCTTGTAAGCCCATAATGTTGTATCTAATCTAGCCGACCCATCCAATTTATTATGATGTATTGTTTTTTCCAAGATTCTCTTTATTTCACAATTAGATAATTCTGCGAGACAACTAGCCTGAGGATGATAAGCACTGGAGATCAGATGTTTAATATCATATTTTTGAAAAAAATTTCAATCCTTTTATTCCTAAAATGAGATCCTCATCTGTAATGATTACTCTTGGCATTCCATATCTTAATAAAATATTTTTCAATAAAAATTTTAAAACACTCTGAGCATCACATCGAGAAAAAGCAACAGACTCGATCAATTTTGAAACATAATCTACTGCCACTAATATAGAAAAGTTCCAGAAAGAAGGAAAAATGATCCTATAAAATCTAATCCCCATACATCAAAAATTTCAACTTCCAATGTAAAATTTAAGGGCATTTCATTCCTTTTTGAAATATTTCCTACTCGCTAACAACGATCACGTGTTTTTATAAAAATATTAACATCCTTAAAGAGGTTGAGATTGTTAAATTTTGTGTGCAGATCTATCAATTCCAAAATGTCCCCAAAATTCAGAATCGTGACATTTTTGAATAATTTGCTGGGTTTCTTCATAAGATAGGCATCTCCGTATAACTTGATCTTTACATTGCTTGTACAAATATGGATCATCCCAAAAGTAATACCTTGAATCATGAATAAATTTCTTTTGTTATTTTGTTGTCAATCCATATAGTAAAAGATCATTAACAATATAGTTAACTATGTCTCCATACCATGGGATTCACTTTTCGTTAATAGTATATAACTTTTCATCAGGAAAAATTTTTGTTATTTTCACTTTCAAAACCGAATGGTTTTTCCTATTCAAGCCTAGATAAATGATCAACTATTTGATTTTCATATCATTTCCTATCTATTAACAAAGTCAAATTCATGCATTAAAATGATCCATCAAATTAATCTTGGTTTTGCGTCCTTCTTTTGCATCAAATATTTTACAGCAGAGTGTTCTATATGCACAATACATTTTGCTCTGATAAGATATGATATGAATGTATCAAAAGCATATATAATTTCTAATAACTCTTTTTCAGTAGTGGTTCAGACTTTTACTAACATAATATATAATCTTAAAAATTTTATCATATCTTTGCCCTAATAGAGCTTTAATTGTATAATTACTGGCATCACACATTAGCTCCAAGGGTTTCTCTCAATTAGGTGAAACAATTATAGGAGTAGTGATTAATTTTTCCTTTAATAATTTAAGGGCATTAATGAAATATTGGTTAAAATCAAATTTTGCATCTTTTTTTAATAGTTAGCCTAGAGGCTTAGTGATTTTTAAAAGTATTTAATGTATCGCCTGTAGAAACTAGCATGTTCTAAAAAACTTCTAACCCCTTTCATTGTGATAGGAGGAGGTAGCTTAGTTGTAACTTGAATTTTTTTCGGGTCTACTTCCATATTGTTTTCAGAAATTTTATGCCCAAGTACAAGTCGTCCTGCAACCATAAATTAATATTTCTCCCTATTTATTAGCAAATTTGTCTTTTTACATAGTTCAAAAGTTTTTTCTAAATGATTAAACATGATTTAAATGAAGTTCCAAATACAGAAAAGTCATCCATAAAAACTTCTATCCATTTTTCAATTAAATCACAAAAAATGGATATCATACATCTTTGAAATGATGCAGGTGCAATACATAAACCAAAGGGCATTCGTCTAAAAGAAAAAGTACCATAAGGACTAGTGAAAGTTGTCTTTTCTTAATCCTTAGGAGCAATAGGAATTTGGTTGTGACCAGTATATCCATCCAAAAAGCAGAAAAATTTGTGCCCAGCTAGCCTATCCAACATTTGATCCAGAAATGGTAGAATAAAGTGATCTTTCCTAGTAGAGGAATTTAATTTTCTATAATTGATACAAATTCGCTAAACAGTGACTAGCCTCGTTGGTATCAATTCATCTTTCTCATTTACAGCTAAAGTCACACCCCCTTTCTTAGGAACACAGTGAATTGGACTAACCCAAACACTGTCCAAAATTGGATAAATGATTTCGGTATCTAACCATTTTAAAATTTCATTCTTAACAACTTCTTTCATAATAGGATTTAACCTTCTTTAAGGATCAGCTATTAGTTCATGATGTTCTTACAATAAAATTTCGTACATACAAATTGATGGACTAATTCCTTTGCTATCAGCTATTTTCCATCCAAAGGATTTCTTATATTTTCTCAAGGTTTCCAATAATTTTTGTTCTTCTAATTCAGTTAACTCAGAGGATACTCTTACATGTAATGTAGATAAATTTCTGAAAAAGGCATACTTTAAATTTTTAGGGAGTATCTTCATCTCAAGTTTCAGAGGTGTTTCAATTGAAGTACTAAGATTCTTACTATTTCATATACTACTCAATTGTTTAAATCTTTCTCGAACATAATCTAAATCTTCATTACTTACAATGGATGAATCTTGCCTTTTATCGTCATCTTCACACTCCAAATTTTCTTCACCAATTTTCTTTTAAGATTATATAAGAAATAGTCGTTACATAAATAATCACTAATATCCATTCTTAAGCATTCATCATCTCTTCCTTTTGCTGGGTATTTCATTGATTTTGATATATTAAATGTCACTTCTTGATCATTGACTCTGATGTTTAACTCACCATTTTGTATGTCTACCACAGCTCTTCCAAAGGCAAGAAAATGACTCCCTACAATGATTGTAATTCTTTATCTTCCTGCATATCTAACAAAATGAAATCCAATAGGAAGTTGAATTTATCAACCTTTACCAATGCATCTTTTACAACTACTTTAGGTTAGGTGATCGAACAATCAGCTAACCGAAGGCTTACAGTAGCAGGGTAAATCTCTCCTAAACCTAACTTTCTGAAAATAGATAGAGGCATAAGATTAATACTGTCTCGTGATCCTCAAATATTTATGCTTACGTTTTAGATATGAAAATTATGATTTTATAATATGGGATACTACGCAAGTATATGTATCATTTATCGAGTAATATATGAATTTTTGATTAAGCCCCGAGATATCGAACCCACAGGGAAATGTAAAAACTTTTTAAAGAAATAAGAAAATTATATTTTTACTTTTTAAATGACTTTTAAAAGTATGTTTTGATTTGTAAAGTTTGAAAGTTATTTTTGGTATTTTTAATAAAAAGATAAGCAGGAAATGAAAATTATCATAACTAAATAACGATATAAAACACTAGGAAATAAAATATCTTTTTCTTTCTCTTATAAAGTAGTAATAATTATGAAAGTATTGTTGTGGAAGTATTTAAATGTGTTGTGATAAATAGGAGCAAATTTATTCTTTACCCTTACTTGGTTCTATAAAGAACATTTGTTAATTTCAAAGTTTAAAATTTTGAAAATGGTTAGGCAGGGAAGATACGAGCTCTCACTCTAGAGTTCCCTTGATTCCCTCCACCCGGGGATTAACTTCTCATAACAAAATTTAAAATATCAAACCAAATTAGGGAACTTTAACCTGTCACTCTAAAATTCTCTAATTTTACTCCCCATTAAAAACATATCTCCTAATATATTTGCATTTAGTTATATGAACTACATTTCTTACCCATATAATTGCATATGATTTTTACCAATTACTGTTTGAGAGAATACCGCATAGGATCTTACATAATCTCACAACAAATTTTAACATCTTAACTAGTCAAATTAAGAAGTAAATTAAGTTCATTGAATTAAATCTTCACAATGTATTCCAACTTTAAACACTTATACATTCCACAATAATCCTACATAATTTAATTACTTCTTCATTTAAGAAGAAAAGGATAAAGAAAACTACTCAGATTTCTGAAAATCTTCTCTGCAAGGCTCCAGAAGTTCCTTTGAAACTTGATTTTCCACATGACAACACTACAGAGGTTGACGCCCAACTCTGTTGACTTGGAAACTGACTTCAGACTTCAATAAAAACTAGATAAATGGATGGAAGAAAATTGGTGGAAAGAAAGTTTTACACCAACCCTTTCTCCTTAAACTAACTAACTCTAAAAGACTTTAAAAGACTAAAAGTAAAATTAGGAAAGAACTCTTGAAACTAGAAGAAGACTTAAGCTAAAAGATGACACACTAAAATTAAAAGAGCACACACTAAAAAGACTCTCTCCCTAAACTAATTCAAAGTCTTCATGATATAATTTTCCAAAAGGTGCCTTGGTGTCTCATCAAATCTTGTCCAGATTCAACATATCCACCAAAGGATGCATCCCTTCATTCAAATTTGCCGCCCATGGGAAGTTAAGGAAGCCACCACCAAAAGTTTCTTCAAACACCTCTTGAAATTAGTGCCAAAATTAAAGAAAATTTGATTTTTAACTGTGGCGCCTTAGCGCCGCTTAGCCGCCAAAGTCTAATTCTTCATTTTTTTTCATTTTTTTGCTCTAAATTTGATCCAATTTTGCTCCTTTTATCATAATCACTGATTTTCATCATTTCCTTCAAGAAAAACACAAAATACATTGCATTAAATTGCAATATAATAAAAAATAGGTATAAAAATGTGCATAAAAAACTATATATTTTAGGTGTATCAAAATCTCTCAAACATAAAATATTACTTGTCCTCAAGTGACTCTTATTCACATAGAAAATTTTAGCATGCAAATTATGTAATGAGTTTCTTAGGAAGATAACATAATTTTGCTCTAGAAATGGAATAGTCCAAATTAGAAAAAATTTCAGAAATTAAGACCAACTTAAAGTTTAGAAAGTTCTTAGGTAAAGGATAATGTAAAATATAGGCTTCTATCTTATTTAAAAATACTTGTAGATTCTTCAAAATATAGGATTCACACACGTATTTTTCTCACTTAAAAATCTTTATTTGAAAATAATTTTGCTTACTATATTATAACTTTAAGTTTTAGATTTTCTCAGAACTTATATCTTATACTTTAAGTATGGAACCAATTTTTGATTAGGCCCTTAAATCCTCAAGCTTCTCCTTCCTTTTCACATACTTTTTTCACTTTTTCTTTCTTTTTTCTTTTTTTTTCTTTTCTTTTTCTCTTTTTCCCTTTTCTTTTTTTTAATAAGGCAAGGATTACTGTATCTGGATTGGCCTTTAAAGATTTTGAATTCCACCCTTCCATTTAAAATAAAGGTCTGATATACATCTTTCTCTTAAAAATTATAATAATATTATTTGAAAATTACACTTCAATAAAATAAATTTAAGCTTAGAAGAATAAATGTCAAATCTTCTATTTATCCAAAAATACAATATTTCTTATTAAAGATAGTTGAACTATATTTAAAACCTCTTTACTAAGAAAATTTTAAATTTAAATTTTTCATTATTACTATAACTTTTAACTAAATTCTCTTATTCATTTCTATATTCAAAATTTTGTTCTCCTAATATAACTTCATATACATAATTGTTTTCAATCAAAAATCAAATTAATTTTAAGTATTCTTGAGAATAAATAAAATTTTAGCTTTTTGAAAAAATTTCTGTTTTTAAAATTCCCCCAAAAATTTAATTTTTTGTTAGGATAAAACATTTAAACATAAGAAATAACACATGGGTGAAAATTAAAAACTAACATAACATGCTTGCGGGAATCTTAATATTCTAAATATGCAAGTATAACAATTTAAAAACAGGAGTAAAAAAGAAATCGAATTCAGATTTTTCAATTTTTTCAATAGATAGAAATTTCAAATTTTCAAAGGACTTCTACAATAGTGAAGGTTTTCAAAGGAAATACACACCAACTGAAAATAACTGAAATCACACCGATACTAGATAACAAATAGTAGTAGTAGATTTTGAAAAGTTTTAAAAATGCAAATTTTTTTAAATAATAGTTTTAATAGTGTTCCATATTCTCCTAACAATTTTGGAATTAAAGTACACACAATAAAAACTCTGACACAATCTACACATTAAAACATTTACTACTACACATATATCACATAAAACAACATATATCATACCAATTCAACAAAGGTACATCTAAATATGCATAAAAAATAGTCTAACTATAATCAGCATACTACCAGAGTTCACACTACAAACACAACATCAAAATAAAACATAAGATATAACATACAAAATACATCGACAGAAACTCAGCAACACATAAAAATAAAACAAATCTACTAATCATCCTCATCATCATTATCTTGTTCGTTTCAATCTCTGGATGGAGCATAAGGTATATAGAAAGGATGAGGGGGCATCTAAGCACTCTGATCACCTATAATCAATTTATCCAAATAATGCTGATAGTTCTCCTCATATTCATCATGTTTTACAATATATCTTTCTATATTATCCATCTTACCATCCATATCTCTAACATGCTCATGAGTAAGACTCACCTTCTTTAAAATGTTTCTTAATAAACCAGTCTATGAATCACTAGATGATGAAGCTCTCGAAGTAGAAGCACGGGAAGTAGAAGCAGCAGAAGCAGAAGCAGAAGCAGAAGTATTAGAAGCCCTACCAAATCCTCCTCTCCAGCTAAAATCTGAATGTACAGTGTAAGCTCTAACATTTACACTGGTAATCGGTTTCATAGGTTGAAGAACCTCTTCCCAAGTTTCAAATTTCACACCAGACCGCTCACATAATGAATGAATCAAGGATGGAAAGCCCATACCTACAGTAGTGGTAGATCTGGAACAATTCAAAATGTAATCATAAATGATTGCTCCAATATCTAAAGGCTTCTCTTGCTGAATACAATAGTTCAACACATCTCTCTCTCTTGTAACTTCACTAGTATGACTTGAAGGCAATAGCTTAGATAAGATAAAATAATGTCATTCTTTTGAAATGGCATTTATCTAGAGGCATGAAAATTGACTCTTCTATCATTTGTTATCTTCCTTAATCCTCTTCCTTCAGTAAGAAATGTCATTATCTCATCTAACTCTCCCTCAGTAGGATGATAGTTAGAATAAAAACAAAACATATCAGGAGGCAGTCGATAAAAAGTATTGATTACCGCAGATGTAAAATGTACTTCTTTCCTTCTCACCATCACCAAGTTCTTTTCTGCTGCAGATAAGTTTGCATAAAACTCTCTGACCATAGAAACAACAGCAACAGCGGAGAAGTAATATTAATTCTTCCAATTCCTTTTAGAAATCATCTCTTCAATACCTTCTCCTAGTTTACTAAATACACGCTCAGGAATCAATTTATGTGACTGTAGTGCGTCAACATATCGTTCCTCAGCCCTTGTACTTGTTGACCTCAATTATGGTGAGGCCTTGTCTTTTTCTTAGTGCTTAGGATCTAGCCATAGGTTTTCTCCTTGACTATCCTAGAGGACTAGAATTGGGACCCACCCTTTAGCAATTTAGCTACTTCTTCACTCCTCTTGGGACCCCACTTGGATGGATGTAAACCTCTAAATCACCTTGGAAGGTTAAAACCATCATGTGGACAACCAATAGTGAGTTCCTATAGGATTGTTTGGACTTAGGGTGACCTTGGTGACTTGGACTTCTCTTGCACACACACACACCCCTAAGCCACTTAAACTAAACCTTGAACCCTTGCTTTTCTACCCTTTGTGAAACTCACATTATTGAATCCAAGCTACTAATCTTTGATTAAAATGGCTAAGGCCAACATGTGAAGGGTCATAAAGTGGTTACCATTTGGCTGGACTTGGTCCCAAAGGGTTGGACTTGGCTAAGTCCATGGCTCATGCTTCCAAACCCTAATTCATTCCAAATCATTTTACTCAATCTTGACCCCACTAAAATAATCTCATTCTTCCTTATTTGAATCCCCATCAATTTTGCCAAATTTCTGGTTTTGACATTGGGTCCCCTAAACTTACCCAAAACTACCTAAATTGCTCCCACAACCACAAAAATCATCCATAATTTCCCACAAATTACCCAAAATTCTTAAAAATCCTAAGAATCATTTTGAAAAAATTCCCATCTCTCAAATCCACCAAAATACCCCAATACCCTCCAAATAATTTCCAAATACCATAAATACCCCTTTAGGTCCAAAATTCCAAAAATTCCCAAAAAATTCCAAAAAATCCCAAATATTCTCAATTTCATTTTGTTCAACTACACCATAAGCTAATTTTGCCAAACTAAACACTTTTATCAAAATCCCCAATTTAACCCATCTTTAACCCATGTGGACCCAATGTCAAACCAAATTAACTTAATTGACCTCAATTTTGCCAAAACACAATTCTAAACTTCAATTCAACATCTACAATACCAATTTAAACCAAAACCAAGCCCAATTTGGTTCACATTTGAGTTCAATTTCAACTTTAAACTAAAACCCCAATTTTAACCTATGACCCAAACCTACAAAAATTCAACCCAATCCAACTCAATTTCCCCCCAAATCAACTCTAAGCTCTCCCTAATACATCCATACACCAAATGCAACAGCAATTGGCTTTCAATCTAAACCCAAACCCAACTCAAAATTCATTTGAAATCAAAATCCCCAAATTTGCCCAAACGTTGTCACCTATCCCTAAATCTCCAAATTGAATCCCCTAAACCCAAAATTTCCACTCAATTTCTATCCTAAACCTTTCCTAACAGTCATTTGAAACATTTTGAATCATCAATTGGCCTTGAATAAAAATCTAGCCAAACCTAAACCCAACCTAACCAATGGTGACCAAAATTGATCAAAACTCCAAAATCCTCCAAATTGAAACTCCGAATGAACTCAAATCCAGTTCATTTCTTCATTAAAAATCTTACTTACAATCATCTACACAATGTTAATCTATCAATTTAACCCTATTAAAACCAAACTCAAGCTATCCTAACTCAAACCCAAGTGAACCCATGTGTACAAATGAACCAAATTAAATCAAACCAAACCAAATTTGACCAAACCAACCTCTTGACTGCCAACCCTAGGCGTCCTAGGGTGGGTTTGACCTGATCTAACCCATGCCCCAGGAGCCATGGACCAATGGTCCGCCACTTTGAACCAATGGACTAAGCCATGTGGCTAAGGCTAAGTCCCATCCTCCAACTCTCCTTAAGCAAGCTCCCTGCCCAAATTAATTGAGCTAAACTCCTCCTCCACTCCTCCTCACTCGCCTACCGCTACTGACCGTCCTTACCCGACCACTCCATCCGCCGGAATAGCCACACCCGAGCAGCCCATGTGTCCTTGAAAACTGAAATTTGTCCTGGCCAGTGGCTAATCCTTTCAGCAGCCACCTGCCCTGCACTGCCCTCACCCTAAGCGGCCCAAGGCACTCATTGCCTAGCCCTGAGCTCCCCTCTCCAGCAAGCTCTATAAAATCCTCCCCTTTAGGTCATGGATGAAGTGCTGAAAATTTCTTCACAAATCCCTCCCAAATTGCTCCCAGAGCTCCTCCTAGCCAAGAGAACTTGATCCCCACTATCCTCCTACCCTGAAACCCACCAGCCGAGTCCAATTTCTCAGCTGAAAATAGGGCCAGAAATAGGACATCTCCTGAACCTCTACCAAAACAAAATTAAACTTACCCACACCTTCACAGCACCAAGAGAAGGAGTTCCTCAGTGAAAGCCCCCTCTCCTAGCCTCCCAATTGCTATATCAGCTAGAGCATGGAATCGGGCTTGGTCGAAGTCACACCTAGGCAGCTCACCAGGACCAGAGACTTCATCCAAAGGCTCCTCTCACCCCCGAAGAACCTGCCAAGCATCTTTGATTAAGGCTTCACCTCTCAGAGCTAAGGTATTGACCTCTCCTCCCTTCCGAGCTTCTAGTAATTCTCCATTTTGTTCTGTGCAATTTCAATGCATGTTAGCCACATAGATAGCTTCATTTAGGCTAGACGCATCGATAGAGACCAACCACGCATGATTTGGTTGAGTTTGGAGTGAGATCTTAAGGTTTTAGGGTGGACGGCTCTCGGGCTGAACCAGACATAGACGATGACCAGGGACCGTAGGATGGCTTGTGTATCGGGGAGACAGCCAGGATCGCGCCGGACAGAACCACGGGACATAAAGCGCTAACTGACAAGGCGGATAAGTGGATGGCAGCGTCAAATGGTGGAGCGACGCGTGATCTTTCAGAGCTGCCGAGGATACAGTCAGCGCCACGTGGTTAAGTAGAAAAATAGGGATTGTCAGAATTTATTAAAAAGCCAGAACTTTAAAAATGCATATCTTTGCATAAAAAAATCCTAAAAATAAACTAAAAATACCCTCTTGCTCACTGAACAGAGGAGATTAATGTGCAAAAAGAATTAATTTATTTTGTTAACTATGTTATTTTTAATTAATTTAATACTATTCTGAGAATTTTAATTCTCCACTCATGCATACAATTCACCATGGCATGAGACCATTGGGCTTTTGTAGCCTCTAACCTTAGGAACATTCTCTGAATTTACCAAGGTTAGAGGCTATCTTTGTGGAAAGTTATCTATTTTCAAAGTTTATGTGCCTGATTTGGTATTTTAATTCCAATAATTAGCATGTTAATTAATAAAATCTAGAACAATTATGGGGAGTATCTCTGAACCAAAGGACCCTAGAAAAATTATGGTTGGATTTAAATCATTTAAATGAACCCTAATTTGGCCAAAACCTTAAAATTAAGATTAAAATAATTTAGGATAACCACTCATTAAAATAACACTAAATCAACTCTCCACTGATCCTTAGGGTCAGAGGAGTCTCAATTAAAAATTTGAAATCAATTGAAAATGACTTAACCCACTAAATGAATTATTTAAATCTCATGGCCACTTTTAAACTTTAAAAATTCATGAAACCCAAAAATTTATTTCAAAAATTCACTAAATTTATTTTGAGACCTCTCTAGGATTAGAGGAGTCTAAGAAAATTAAAATTGGAATTTTTCTAAAATTTTCATTTTTAACCCTATTTTGAAAATTTTAATAATTAAAAAATAATAAAAATCACAAAAATAATAAAATTCACAAAAATGTCATATTTGGTCTCCTAATCACTTGGGAACCAACCAAATATTTTCCCTAAGTCCCTAAGAAAAGATATTGAATTTTAAAGGCTTAATGCAATTTTTAATATTAAAAAATGGACTTTTAACCTTTCTCACTAAAATAATTCTAAAAATTCAAATAAACATCATAAAAATATAAAATTTGTTTCTCTGAGTTCTTTGAGGTTAGAGAGACTTAAGAAAAATATAAAACTTAATTTTAAACATTAATTTTATTTTATAATTAATTAATACTCTAAAATTTAAAATAATTATAATAAATAAAATATAATTCAAATAAACAAAATTGGTCCAAGTGGTCCTCTGGTCAGTAGAAACATAACATAATTTTCCTAGGGATAGAAAATTTAACTTGGCCATGTTGTTGAATTTTCATTGAAAATCCTTATTTTTCATTAAAATAAATATATAAATTAAATAAAAAATGGAAAAATCCCATTTTCTTCTCTAATGTCTTAATTGACATGTGAGTGAAATGACATAAAAATTTCAAGTTCATTTGAGCTCAAGTTAATGAGTTATGAAGTGAAAAAGCTTGAGAGGGCATAAAGGTAATTAAGGGATTTAAACCCTAATTAATACTTTAGGCTTAATCAAAGGGAGGGATGAATATTTGATCTTAATTTTCTCTTGGATGATTGAAACTTAGGGAATTAAGGGGTAGAAACTCATTGATCACCTACAACATAAAAAATGAAATCCTAATTAATTAATTCATTTAAATTTTGGAAGATTAATTAAAATTCGGATTATTAAGATTAGGGATGTGACTTAAGGATATACCAATTCTTCAATTTAAAGTCCCTAAATGGATTAATAATATTCAACTCTTAGTCAACTCTAAAAATAATGATAATTGAAATTAATGATTAAAAGAGTAATTCTTAATTAAATTTAAAGGTTAAAACATTAAAGGAATTAATAGTCAAGTTAAAACATTAGAGTTAATTTAAAATCACTTACAACTTAACTTAAAACAAATTTGAAATATTAAAAATTAATCTCAAAATAATTTACAATCAAGATGTGATAAATAAAATCAATTTAAAATATTCAAAACAAAATTGAATCATCAAAACTTAATGGAATTAAGTGATTTAAATACCTCTCTAACTAGAGCAATTTTAAAACATTTAAAAAAATCAACTTGAAATTTCATAACTAAACTAAACTATTTTGAAATAACAATTCAATCTAAGCGGTTAAATCCCTTAACAAAATGATTTGCCCTTGAAGGCTCTCACATTTATAACCCTTAGGTGGAGTATCAAGTGAAATGTTACTTACTCATCGGATAATCAAATGCCCAAGTTCACTGAGCAAAAAAACAAAACTTAACTAAATTCTTTGATGATTAATTCACCTGTATAATGAAACTCATTTGGACTCGGAATAATCCCAGAAGCATTGAAAATATGTTCAGGATTCGTTCTGAGCACTTTCTCAATATGATGGGATGTTTTAGAAGAACAATTGAACATAATTGTTCTTTGGTGAAGAAAATCATCCTTAACAAAACACAAGAACCTAGACGTCATAGGAATTGACTAGCAATAGGACTAGGATCTTGGTAGACAACCAACCTTCCCTTAGCTTTACCTAGGTGTTTTCTTGCAAATATTTAAATGCCCTGACATGTGTTTTACGTGAAACCTGGAATGATGAGGCGACCCACCAGGTACGCGTTTATTTTATTGCAATTTATTTATCTGCACCGTACTTTCTTTCTTGCAAAAAAAAACTTGCATGTTAAACAAGATTGTTATCCTGCATGAAAACTGAAACTTTTTAGGATAGACACAAACTGAAACCCAAAACTAAATTAAAATTCAATACAAGATAAAATTCACCGCCACAACATTCAAAAGATAAGACAACTCAAAATTTAATCAAAAACAGAAGAGCAAAGTTACAACTACAACTAAATTAAAACATCTCGTTGGATGATCGGGAATCTCTCAGATGATGTAACCTACGTGTTGCTAACGAGATTTTCTGCGGTCTAAATGAAAGTGTGGAACTCATTCAGTTGAGTTTAGCAAAATCATTTGAACTAAGTGAATCCAATGAAAATAACGGTGTCGGGATGACGGAACCGTGGGATCTTAATCGGTTCTATTTAATCAACTTTAAGATTTGTTTTAATTAAAATACTAAGCCACCTCAATTTTCAAACTTTCTAAACCAAAACACTTCTCACATCTCCTGATTGACACTTTCTAAAACTAAAACTCTGCAACAACAAGGAGCTTGGAGGACAGTGGGCAGTACGACCATCTTCATCAGCTAAACTTGAGTCTACTTCAGCAAAACCTTTCTTAGATTTAAATAACCAAGCCATAGGATTTCGATGTAATTTGCCTAGTGCAACATAAATCCTCAACTTTTTGTTAGGCATTTGCATAATCATATTATGCAAATTAAGCCCTAACCGGTCTTAGGACTCTGAGGTAGCCGTTTGGTACGACATAAACACTCACATTTTCGAGGCTATTTGTATGATCATATCATATTAATATAAGTCCTAATTAACTAAAATGGGTAGGATTGAAACATTAAATAATTCTCTCAAATTGAAGCCAAACAATAGGATAGTTGGGAAGTCACTGAAGTTCACTTTGGATCTGCAGCTTCTCCTACTTCTCTTCCTTTGGACTCTCAAAATAACTGTTCCAAATTTGATCTATTCCCTATTGAAATTTCTAAATTAAAATTTGTTTGAAACCCTAAACTTTAAAATTCTTGAGAGAAAAATCACTGATCATTATCGAGAGTTCTCTTAAATGATTCCCGTCATTTAAGATGTAATTAACTATAGGGGCTTGCCCTTATAGGGAACTTTAAGAACTCAGGTAATATAAGCCCTGCTTAATTCATTTATATTAAGCAGGGGAACTTGTCGGCTTATAAAATTGGTTTGCAGACCAAATGGATGTCACAAATCTTCTAATTTATCTAATCGAGCCTCATCATTAAGCAGTTTGTGTAAACTATTTTTAATATAAAACTTCGGGATAAATACACGGTTTGTGATGTGGTGCTCGTTTATGTAAACTATTTGGGATGTGAGATTAGTTTAATTTCATATCTTAAAATTTTTAAACTTAAAACTATTTTTAAAACCAAAATGCTACTTTTCAAATTATATATATTTAAATTAAATTAAATCTAAAATTTGCTGACAACTTATGTAGGCGACCCCCTTTTCAAAACACTTAACCTTAAAATATGCCGACAGTACTAACAAACTTGTCAGAATCAAATCTTGCCTTTTCTCTTTCATGCTTTAACTTTGGAGCCATCTTTAAAAATTTCATGAAAAAATCACCATAAATTCCAAAATCAAACTAAACTTGCTAAATTAACTTCCAAAAGTAAATTCCACTAAATCCAAACAAATTTTCATCCTTATCCTCAAATTTTTACCATGAATAGTGATTTTAGGATCTTCCAAAATATACTCTTAACACATGATAAAAATCAAAAAATTTTACTTAGGAGTAGTGCTTTTACCTCAAGGAATCCAAATCTAACAAATTTTGTTGAAATTGGCTTTCAAATGATCTAATATTTTGATGTCATAGGATCCTTTTTTGTGAAAATTTGAGGTTGAAGACGATAGGGGGAGTTAAAATGGCGATCTTTGGGTTTTTAACTGCTGAAAATCAATTTTCACGAACCAGCGCCTGACCCGACCGCAAGTAACACAGTAATATATGCTTCCAAAAGATGGCTAAAGCTTGAACCAATTTATAATAAGCGGCTAGTGTATAAATCAAAATATTGTAAATTTTAGAAATTACTTTACACACTAGGGGTACTACGCAAGTATACGTATCGTTTCAAGTAATATAGGATTTTCTATTATAACCCAAGTATCGATCCCATGGGGAAAAATTATAGAAATAAATTTTCTAAATATTATATTTTAAAAATATCTTTTCATCCTTTAAATTAACTTTAAATTACTATTAATTTACTAGATGCAATTAAAGAAAACAATACTAAGAGAATGATTTATGAAAAATATATAAAATAACAACTTTATTTCTTTCAATTAATCCAAGATTTTTAAGATAATTTAATATTCGTTGGAGAATTTGATTTATGGTATTGTGCCAAATAAAAGCATTTATATTCTGTACAATTTGATCCTGGTGCAAAGAACATTGGTTAACTTACAGATCAGGTCCGGATGTATTGTTAGTAGTAATGGGTTAATATAGACTCTCACTACTAGATGTCCAAGGGTGGCTATGGTCGGCCCTACTAGTGACCCATTCCTGATTTATAAATCAAATTATAAGAATTTAGCCTGTCATTCTAAAAACTTATCAATTCTACGCCCTTTAAATCTTATCTTCCTATTTATTTGCACTTCACCTTGAATAGCCCGCACATGGCCTTCGACTACCCAAGGATTCATGTGACATTTACAAGTTAAGAGTTCTTCTCCTTCAATGTTTCAAAACTCTTCAACAGGTTTTAACAATTTAAATGGCCATTTTAAAAAGTAAACTAAGATCAGGTATTAATGTCATCACAATGTTTTTAAAAATATTTTGAATTTTAATTCTCCATCGAATCTTTATATTATCTTATCTATCTCTTCATGATTGAAGGAAGAAAGTAAACTAACTACTCAGAACACATTGAAAATAAACTACAAAACATAATAAATAAACTTTGAATCAAATATAAAAATACTTATCTCAAATATTCCTTCTAAAGATCTTTTGTTTCCTACTGACTCCACAGTGTAATGAACTCCAGATGCTACAACTTGAAAGTAAACTCACTAAACTAAACAAAAGTGGCCCTAAATTTCTCTCTCTAATTCTCTAGACTCTCTCTCTAATGAGATTTCTCTCTCTAAGGAGGCTAGAGGGGGTGGGGCGAATGGGGGGCGATTTTCTCTGAAGGAGTAGACTCCTATTTATAGGCTCCAAGGGTTGCCTTGAGGCACCTATTCAAAACATGTCCAAATTCAATTAATCTTCTAGAAGGTAGGTCTGGTGCCTAGGTGCCAGACACCGCGTCCAGTTCTTCGCACCTCTTCGCTTTGGCTCACACCTCTTCGCGTTTAAAACCGTTTTGGAGCGTCCAAATGCAATGTATCACATGTCCTATTACTGTCAGTCTTCTAGAATGTCCAATAACTGCTCACTCTGTTAAAATAACTGTCCAAAAGTCGTCAAAAACTTGACAGTTTCTGTATCGGGTCTGGCGCTTTGGAGCCAGTTTCTGGCGCCTAGGCGCCAGGCCATATTTTTTTATTCTTTTTGTATTTTTCTCCATTTTTGCTCCTTTTTGCTCCTTTTCCTTTTCTAGACCTTTTTACATCACCTACATCCAAAAACACAGAAATATCTTTAATTAAAGCATAATATCCTTAGAAATTGATAAAAAATCAAGGCACAAAAATATGTATTTTTCTTCATGGATCAAAATCCCCCAAACTTAATTGTTACTTGTCCTCAAGTAACTCTTTTTACTATATAAAATATAACCTTTGAAATAAAAAAAATATTTAAAATTCCTTATAATTTTTTATTTTATAAAGTCTTTAGTAAATTATTAACCTAATTTCACTAACTAGGTTTAATTTTAAGAATTTAAAGAATATTCAACTACTAAATCATAAGATTTAAAACTTTTCATTCCTTTTGAAAGAAACAGAGCTTATTATATTAAGATCTCATAGATTATTTACAAGAAAAAGATTTTCTTGAAAATCATTTTTAAATGAATATTCATGTATAAAAATTAAGTAAGATATGTAACTAGTTTTCTTCATATAAGATAATTCAAGAGAAGCCAATTTTTTATTAGACATTTCCTCAAGCTTCTCCTCTCTTTTCTTTTTTTTTCTTTTTTTTCTTTTCTTTTTTTCTCTTTTTTTTATATATAGAGAGGATTACTATATCTGGATAGCCTGTTAATGGTTTTGAACTTCACTATCCTTAACTTATATTTTTAAAACTTATACATTTTCACTTAATTATTATAACATAAATAAGAATTCAAAAAGATTTCCAATCTTTACTTTTTCAAGTGATAATTTTTTATTACTGAATATTTCTAAATTCTATCATTTCTATCATGAATAGAAAAATTCTTTAATCTTATTCTTCCTTAAGTTAAATAATTATATTCTTAAAATCAATCAAAGTTAGTAAAACTTTAGTTAATTTCACTAAATTGTTTATAATTTCAAAAATAAAAGTTGTCTCAAATAAATTCTTAATTCCTTAAGTTATGTTAAAAAGTTTTTATTTTTAAGAAAATATTAGCTCTTTAAGGACAAATAAAATTTAAATTTGAATGTATTTCCCTTCCCCCAAACTTAAGTTTTGGTACACTATGAAAATTTTGAAAGTATGAGAGAAAGAAAATCATAAGAATTTTTATAAGTATGTAAAAACAATCTTAAAAAGAAAAATTAACTTTCTAAACATGCTTTTATGAATAATTAAGATAAAATTGAAGCATGTATAAAAAATGTAAGATGGCTAATTTTTTATTATACTAAATTTGAAATAAAAATTAAAGCAGAGCAAAATTACTACGTTCTTAACAGTAGACTAGAACAAACATTTAAATTAACTCTAACATCAGTCTCAACACAATATACTAAAAATTTTTTAACCACAGAATCCATCCACACAAGTACATAAACTAAACCACATATATCAAACATAAAACTAACAAACAATCCAAATAAAACAAACTAACAACAGAGTAGCACTACATAAAGATCTCTCTACTACTAATCACTAGCTGTCGCCTCATCGTCATCATCATCACCAAAGGAAAACTCAACGTCCTTAGGATCAATAAATGGTGTAAAGCTAGGAAAAGTAGGAAACTCACATCATGTTCACCTTTCAGAAATCTGACTAGGGCTTCATCGTACTCTGCATCGTAACTACTCTTCCTCTGGGTATAGTCAGAAAGATGATCTAGTTTCTTGTCGATAGTATCTATCCTGCAGTGAGTCTGAAACAACTCCTGCTGCTGCTCTAAAAACTAATCATGCATGGACTCTCAGAAACTAGATGGTGGCTCAGCTGAAGTAGAGGGGTGAGAAGTAGAAGGTCTAGCTGGAGTATATGCAGAAGTAGAAGGAGATGTCGATCTCTTCCCTCGAAGACGATCATAGATACTAACACTCTTCTGCCCAATTGGCTTGGTAGTCTTTAACTTCTCCTCAGAAATATCAGCACTGACTCCATCATTAACACATAACGAATAAATAAAAGAAGGAAATCCCAATCCAACAGAAGTGTTGGATCTCGCAATAGAATCCACAGATTCATAAATAATACTGCCAATGTCTATAGGCTTCCTCTCCTGAATGCAGTAATTCAAGATCGCTCGATCTCTAATTACTTCACTCAGATGATTGGAAGGTAACAATATCGCAGAAATGAAATAGTGCCATGCTTTTAAAATACCATTCAGCTTGGAAGATTTGAAATTTACCTTTTTGTCGTTCCTAATCTTCCAAGATCCAGTACCGTCAGTCAAATAGGCAATAATCATATCCAAATCACCCTCAAATGGTGATAATCCTGAATAATAGAACTCAATCATCGGTGGCAGACCATAGAATATGTTGATTCTTTCTGGAGTAAATCATACTCCAATTCCTCTAACAAAGACTTCAGAATCTTCAGCATCCAGAAAATTTGCATAAAATTCTCGAACAACCGGGATAACAGCAATAGTAGTGAAGTAACAAAATCGTTGCCAGTTGTGCGCAATGATAGTGTTTTCGATCATCTCCCAAGGATGATAAAAACTTTGTTCCGAGATGAAATTTCTTGACGATGCAAGTTCGTGGAAACGAAAATGCGCAGCCGCAGTTGGAAATTTGCTGCTATCAAAATTTTATCTTCCATTCCCGCGCTTAGATTTTGGTGCCATCTAAACGTGAAAGAAAACAAGAACAAATTTAGGAATCAAAGATTTAAACTCTTTTTAAGTTTATAAAACTTAAAATAAGTTTCAAAATCCAAAGAAATCACTAAAAATTAAAAATTTTCTCAAAATTTCGCTTCTTAGCAAAAACTAGGAAAATCTATGGTGAAAATCGAAAATAAATGGTTTAAAGTGTAGATATGACCTTGAGACGAGGAAATCGAGTGGTTTCACGCTCAAATCCTTAATGTATTGACCTCAAAATGGATCCAAAGGGTGTATTTTCGCGAAAATGGGGAAGAAGATGAAGCTTAGGCGTTAAAAATGGCTTTTGGGGGTTTAAATGGTAATTTTTGGGTAGCAGGCCGAACTGGCGCCTAGGCGCCAGACTCGCCTTTCACAAAAAATTATTTTTAAATTTAATTTTCCACCAAAAATTCATAAATTCAACTTCCAATTACTCATATTAGAGTAGGGCTTCAGTTTCTAACTTCCAAAACATTTTCCAAAAATTTTAAAAATTAAATATTAAATCCACTAATCAAACACTAAGTTTACATCAAACTCACTAAATTTCATTCATAATCTTCAATGTTGACTCAATACATTCCATATAAGTATTATACTTGATTCAAGTTTCTAATACACACTCAAGCACAACAAATTGTAAGAAAAAACAATACACATTGAACATGAAAGCAAATACACAAACAAACACAATCGATTCTCTAAATTGATACAACGACTCAACAAACCATATAATAACTAACCCATTACCAGAATATTCAATCTTCACAAGGGAAATTGTGAATTCTACTTGGAAAGAACACTAACGCTCTCGGAAATCCGTAGCCGTCTTTTCGTCAATCCACTTATTCTTCGCATACATTTCAACTTGAGCATCTTGATAAGCCGCAAAATGATCAAATTGAAGTTTCATCTGCCATTCTAGATGTTCAATCTGATGAAACATCTCATGAAGGCGATCTCCAATTCTTTTAAAATCCACTTCAAACTTATACAAATGACTAGAGATTTTTTCTAAACTTACAGCGATGAAACCATTGAAGTAGGGTGGAGGATCCTTGGAAACCTTGTCTCTAACTTCTTCTCCATGATTTCTTCCTTCCATTTCTTCAAAATTCTCTCAAATCTCTCAAGAATGAAGTGCAAGGGACATAATTCTGATTGCTTGATGGTTAGGGAAGAGAATTGGTTGATTTATAAGGGAAAATCGTGTGAAAACTGAAAATTTCGGTTTTTGCACGTCCCAGTAACTGTGGTGCTTAGGCACCGAATCTGGCGCCTAGGCGCCGGTCCTATTGATACATAGTTGATTCTGGCGCTTAGGCGCCGAATTCTGGCGCCTAGGCGCCGGAACTATGTTTAATTCTGTTTCGCCTAATTGTCAAATTTCAAAATTTCGTTCTCCAAGATAGGTATATTATACTGGTAAGAGTAATTTAGACTCAACAACTCACATCGTAAGCAATCTTAATGAAGGTTTACTTGATCTCCTTTTTTACTCATATTCAAAATAAAGTGATCCAATTTTTAAATTTACATACTTTAAAATAATTTTCAGCCTAAGTCAATAAAGACTTATAAGCATCAAATGTTTCTAAAGTAATATAAAATTAATCAAGATCGAGGCATAACCTTACATTAAAACACAAAAACACTCAAAACAAAAGAAAAATATGGGTTGCCTCCCACAAAGCGCTTGGTTTAACGTCGTCAACCCGACTTAAGTAAATCTTTAATCAGGTTGACTCAATTCATAAGCCTCTTTATAAATCTTTTTAATGTCTCCCAAATAAGGCTTCAATATTAATCCATTTACTTTAAAAAATTTTCCTGTTTTTGGATCTTTAATATTCACAGCTCCATAATGGTATACTTTCTCAACTATATAGGGTCCAATCCATTTAGATCTTAATTTTCCAGAAAAAAGTTTTAAACAAGAATTAAATAATAATACTTCTTGTCCAGGTTCAAAAATTTTTCCTGAAATTTTTTAGTCATGTAACATCTTCATTTTCTCTTTATAAATCCTCGCATTTTCATATGCTTCATTTCTTATTTCTTCCATCTCACTTAATTGCAACAATCGCTTTTCTCCTGCTTTATTCAAATTAAAATGAAACTCCTTTATAGCCCAATAAGCTTTATGCTCAAGTTCTACAGGTAAGTGATTAACCGGTAAGGTGACATTCCGATTGGTGTCTTATAAGCTGTTCTATAAGCCCATAATGCAGAATCAAGTCTATCAACCCAATCAGTTCTTTTAGGATTAACAGTCTTCTCTAGAATTCTTTTAATTTCTCCGTTTGATAGTTCAGCCATTCCACTTGTTTGTGGGTGATAAGCAGTTGCTATTCTATGCTTGATTCCAAATTTTTGTAGTAATGATTGAATTCTTATATTCCTGAAATGACTTCCACCATCTTTGATAATTACCTTAGGCATTCCAAATCTTGAAAATATCATTCTCTTTAAAAAATTAGAAACACTTTTGGAATCACAGTTTGGTATAGCAACAGCTTCAATTCACTTTGAAACATAATCAACTACTAATAAAATATAATTTTTTCCAACTGATGGAACAAATGGTCCCATAAAGTCTAAACCCCATATATCAAAAATTTCAACTTCCAATATATAGTTTAAAGGCATTTCATTCTTCCTAGATATATTTCCCATCCTTTGACATCGATCACATGTTTTCACATAATGTCTCACATCATTAAATAAGGTAGGCCAATAAAATCCAGAATTTGAAATTTTAAATGCAGTTTTATATATGCCAAAGTGTCCTCCAAAATCGGAATCATGACATTTTTGAATAAGAGCAAAAGTTTCTTCATCAGGTACACATCTTCGAATGATAGAATCTTTTTCAATTTTAAATAAATGAGCTTCTTCCCTGATATAAGATTTAGCATCATATTTAAATTTCTTAATAAATTTGTTATCCAAGTCATAAGGCAAAATATTACTAACTAAATAATTAACAATATCAGCATACCAAGGTATTTTATATTCTTGAATAGCATATAAAGATTCATCAGGAAATTTCTCATTTATATTTTCTTTCGAAATAATATCATTTTTAATTCTAGACAAATGATCAGCAATTTAGTTTTCAGTTCCTTTTCTATCTACTATTTGAAAATCAAATTCTTGTAGAAGTAAAACCTATCTTATCAGTCTAGGTTTAGAATCCTTCATAGATAATAGATATTTAATAGCAAAATGATCAGTATGAACTATCCATACAAGATTCAAAAGATGTTCCAAAGATTGAAAAAATCATCCATGAATATTTCAATTCCTTTGTCAATCAAATCACAAAATATTGACATCATATATCTTTAAAAAGTTGCAGGTGCATTACATAAACCAAAAGGCATTCTTCTAAAAGCAAATGTTCCATAAGGACTTGTAAATGTTGTCTTTTCTTGGTCCTCAGGAGCAATAAGTAATTGATAATAACCGAATATCCATCCGGAGAAACGAAATATGAGTGTCCAAATTAGTTTATCAAGCATTTGATTCAAGAAAGGTAAAGGAAAATGATCTTTTCTAGTGGCTTTATTTAATTTCCTATAGTCAATACAAATTCGTCATCCAATAACTTGTCTTGTAGGGATAAGTTCATTTTTATCATTAACAATGACAGTTACTCCTCCTTTCTTCGGAACATAATGAATAGGACTTACCCATTAACTATTCAAAATAGGATAAATAATACAAGCATCTAACCATTTAATAATTTCTTTTTTAACAACCTCTTTCATGATAGGATTTAATCGTCTTTGTGATTCTATAGTTGGTTTAAAATTTTCTTCCATTAAGATTTTATGCATGCAAATAGAAGGGCTTATTCCTCTTATATCAGCAATAGTCCATCCAAAAGCTTTCTTATAATTCTTTAACACACCTATTAGTTTTTCTTCTTGATCTGTACTAAGTTGAGAATAAATAATAACAGGTAAAGTTAACGAATTTTCAAGAAACACATATTTTAAATGGGAAGGTAACATTTTTAATTCCAGTACAGGGGCTTTTTCTATTGATGGTAAAAGTATATCATTTTGAGTTATGTCTAAAGTTTCCCAATTATCTTTTATAAAATAAGTCTATTCTTCTTCCACAACTTCATCTTCATCAGTTAAAAATTCAAATTTTTCTTCACAAATGACTTTATATTTTTCTTGATAATGTTTTTCAATTAAATAATCAATTATATCCATTTGATAACATTTCTCTTTATCAGGGTACTTCAATGATTTAAGAACATTGAATTTAATTTCTTGATCATTAACTCTCATGGTTAGTTCTCCTTTTTGCACATCAATCATAGCTCTTTCGGTAGCTAGAAAGGTCTCCCGAAAATAATAGGTATCTCTTTATCTTCTTCCATATCAAGTACTATGAAATCTACAGGGAAGATAAATTTATCCACTTTAACAAGTACATCCTTTATAACTCCTTTAGGAAAAGTGATAGATCTATCAGCTAACTGAAAGGTTACAGTGGTGGGAGTAAAATCTCCTAAATCTAATCTTCGAAAGATAGAAAATGGCATGAGATTAATACTTGCTCCTAAATCACATAAAGCTTTTCCACAAAATTTTTCTCCAATAGCATAGGGTATAGTGAAACTTCCAGGATCCTTAAGCTTTTTAGGAAATTTCTTTTGAATTATTGCACCGCATTCTTCACTTAGTGCAACAGTTTCAAAAGCTTCAAATTTTTGTTTTTTGCTTAAAATATCCTTCATAAATTTTGCATAAGTTGGCATTTGTTCCAAAGCTTCAGCAAAAGATATATTAATAGTAAGTTTCTTAAAAATTTCAAAGAACTTAGAAAATTGATTATCAAGTTTCTGTTGTTTAAGTCTTTGAGGAAAAGGTGGTGGTGGTTTTTCAACTTCCACATTAACGAGCATAACGATCGATCTTGACTAGAGAGAGAGTTTCTTTAGGTTTTTCAATCTCTTCAACCTCAATCTCTTTTTCAATTTCATTCTGCATTCTTTCTTTTAATTCCTTTCCACTTCTAAGTTGCACAGCTTTAGCTTGTTCATGTTCTTTTACAGTTTCCTTTGGATTAATTTCAATATTACTAGGAAGTGTTCCCAAATGTCTGTTATTAATTAAAGTAGCAATTTGCCCCATTTGATTTTCAATATTACAAATAGAAGTATTTTGATTTTGTAATTGATTATTCATTTGTATTAATTCCTCTATTGATAACTTTTTCGGTTGATTATTAAATCCAGGAGGTTTAAAATTTGGATTAACTTGATTATTCCAATTTCCAGTGGGATGAGATTGATTATTACCCCATTGTTGTTGTGAATTATTCCAGTTAAAATTAGGATGATTTTTTCACCCAAGATTATAATAATTTGAATAAGGATTATTTTTACTTGCAATAGCTTCTAAAGTTTCAATAGTTTGAGAATCTTCAATATTAGCAGAGTTATTTTGTGAAATATTAATTGCAAAACTATCTAATTTCTTAGACATTGTTCCTACTTGTGAAGCTAAAATAGAAAAGGCTTCATTATCGTGAATACTTGCCATCTTTTTAGGATTAATCCTTTCGGAAGTCCATTGAAAATTGTTATTAGCCATTTCTTCAATTAAAGTGTAAGCTTCTTCAAATGATTTAGACATTAAAGAACCTCCAAGCAATGAAGCATCAATAATTGATTTTAAAGATCCAATTAATCCATTATAAAATGTTTGAATAATTAACCAATCAGGTAAAACATGATTAGGACATTTTCTCAATAGTTCTTTAAATCTTTCCCAAGTTTCATATATCGTCTCCCTGTTATATTGACTAAACGAAGTAATATCGTTTCTTAATTTAGCAGTTTTAAAAGGAGAAAAATATTTAGCAAGGAATTTTTGTGCCATTTCAGCCCATGTTTTAATAGAACCAGTCGCTAATGAGTTTAACCACATCTTTGCTTTATCTCTTAAAGAAAAAGGAAAGAGTCTAAGTCTAACAGCATCATCAGAAACATTGTTATATTTAAAGGTAGCACAAAGTTCTAAAAAACTAACAAGATGTAAATTTGGATCTTCATTTGGTGTTCCACCAAATTGATTGTTTTGCACCATTTGAATAATAAACAATTTAAGTTCAAAAGAATTATCATCTACACTTGGTATTTGAATACTACTATGAAGTTCATCAATTGTAGGGTTAGCATAATCCCTTAATGGTTTATAAATATTTTGATCATTAAGTTCAATTAGATTTTGTAAAGTAGCCATTTCTTGAAATTTTTGAATTTATTTTCCCTTTTTAATTTTTCTAATTGTTCTTTATAATTCAGAATCTAAAGGTATTAATCCTTCAGAACCAAATCTTCGCATAAAACAAGGAAAAAAATTCAATTTTTTATATTTTATATATTTAATTTTTTTATATTTTTGTAATTTTAGAAATATAATATATTTTTACAGAAATTTATAACTATTTTATTTCTTTCCCCGGCAACGGCGCCAAAAACTTGACTCGACCGCAAGTAACGCAGTAATATATGCTTCCAAAAGATGGCCAAAGCTTGACCCAATTTATAATAAGCGGCTAGTGTATAAATCAAAATATGGTAAATTTTAGAAATTACTTTACACACTAGGGGTACTACGCAAGTATACGTATCGTTTCAAGTAATATAGGGTTTTCTATTATAACCCAAGTATCGATCCCACAGGGAAAAATTATAGAAATAAATTTTCTAAATATGATATTTTAAAAATATTTTTTTATCCTTTAAATTAACTATAAATTACTATTAATTTACTAGATGCAATTAAAGAAAACAATACTAAGAGAATGATTTATGAAAACTATATAAAATAACAACTTTCTTTCCTTCAATTAATCCAAGATTTTTAAGATAATTTAATATTCGTTGGAGAATTTGATTTATGGTATTGTGCTAAATAGAAGCATTCATAATCTTTACCCTTTGATCCTTTGGCTAACTTACAAATCAGGTCCGGATGTATTGTTAGTAGTAATGGGTTAATCTAGACTCTCACTACTAGATGTCCAAGGGTGGCTATGGTCGGCCCTACTAGTGATCCATTCCTGATATATAAATCAAATTATAAGAATTTAGCCTGTCATTCTAAAAACTTATCAATTCTACGCTCTTTAAATCTTATCTTCCTATTTATTTGCACTTCACCTTGAATAGCCCGCACATGGCCTTCGACTACCCAAGGATCCATGTGACATTTACAAGTTAAGAGTTCTTCTCCTTCAAGGTTTCAAAACTCTTCAACAGGTTTTAACAATTTAAATGGACATTTTAAAAAGTAAAGTAAGATTAGGTATTAATGTCATCACAATGTTTTTGAAAATATTTTGAATTTTAATTCTTATCGAATCTTTATATTATCTTATCTATCTCTTCATGATTGAAGGAAGAAAGTAAACTAAGTATTCAGAACACATTGAAAATAAACTGCAAAACATTATAAATAAACTTTGAATCAAATATAAAAATACTTATCTTAAGTATTCCTTCTACAGATCTTCTGATTCCTACTGACTCCACGGTGTAATGAACTCCAGATGCTACAACTTGAAAGTAAACTCACTAAACTAAACAAAAGTGGCCCTAAATTTCTCTCTCTAATTCTCTAGACTCTCTCTCTCTAATGGGATTTCTCTCTCTAAGGAGGCTAGAAGGGGTGGGGCGAATGGGGGGCAATTTTCTCTGAAGGAGTGGACTCCTATTTATAGGCTCTAAGGGTTGCCTTGAAGCACCTCATCAAAACATGTCCAAATTCAATGAATCTTTTAGAAGGTCAGTCTAGCGCCTAGGTGCCGGAATCTGGCGCCTAGGCGCTGGAATCTGGCGCCTAGGCGCCTGACACCGCATCCAGTTCTTCGCACCTCTTCGCGTTTAAAACCGTTTTGGAGCGTCCAAATGCAACGTATCACATGTCCTATTATCAAGGAACAACTGCCAGTCTTCTAGAATATCCAATAACTGCTCACTCCGTCAAAATAATCATCCAAAAGTTGTCAAAAACTTGACAGTTTCTGTATTGAGTATGGCGCTTAGGTGCCAGTTTCTGGCGCCTAGGCTCCAGGCCATATTTTTTCTTCTTTTTGTATTTTTCTCCATTTTTTCTCCTTTTTTCTCCTTTTCCTTTTCTCGACCTTTTTACATCACTTACATCCAAAAATACAAAAATACCTTTCATTAAAGCATAATATCCTTAAAAATTGATAAAAATCAAGGTATAAAAATATGTATTTTTCTTCATGGATCAGCGCCTAAGCGCAAGGCCTCCAACGCTTAGCCGCAAAACCTGGCTCTTAGCCGTTAATGCCCAAATTTTTACAATTAAGAAAATTCACTAAACCACTTAGTTAATCACCCTTCATCTTCTCAAAATAATTGTCTCTTCCCATAAATCTCCAAATACTCCAATTTCAAATTTTAATCTCCATTGATTCTAATTAAATTTAACATAAACACAAACTTGTATTCATTAAAAACAAACCACATTTAATACAACTTAAAATTTCTATCCAAATACTTTGGATGAAATTTCCTAGATACAAAAGGACTCAATAATCATTAAGATAGGTTTACATCACTAAGATGTAACAATCACACATTAAAGTGAAACAAAACACAAACATAAAACATTAAACAGATAAAACATAAGATACATAAAACAAACCAAAAGATCAAACTAACATTTAATTCCACTCTCCAGTAGGCAGAATATATCCAGAACCACTATTATTTCCATTTGACCCTTCTAGAATATAAATCTGATAGAACGAGCGATGATTGAACACTCTTACATCTTCTTCTTCTAACCACTTGTTCTTCAGGAACATCACCTTATCTGCTTCTTCCACGTTACTTGTATTACTGAATTGCATCTTGAGTTGCCATCCCATGTGCTCCAAATGTGTGTTAGTTTCATTAATCTTTGCTTCGATTGAAGTCACTCGGGCTTCAATTTTTGCAATCTTTTCTGCAATTCCTTGAATACTAACGGTGAGAAATCCATTGAACAACTCTTTAGCAATATCAATAATAAACTTACCCTTTTCAAAATCCTCTTTCTTATTGATCTCATTCTCCGAGGAAGACATGATGCACTCAAAACACTCTTCTTAAGACTCAGGAATGAGAATAGGACTTGGGGCAAGTGTTTCTCTTAATCTAGGGCTTTTTAATAGAATTTAGAAGTGCATAAACAGCCCTTACATGTTTTAAAACTCCAAAATATCTTTTAGAACCACTTCCCCACGAACTAGGTTTCTAGAACCTCATTTATCACATGCTTTATAACTCCAGCGCCTAAGCGCCAACTAGGCGGCGCTTAGCCCCCAGTGCTTAATTTAGCACAGGTCTGCCAAATGTCTAAAATTTCATTCCAACTCCTCTAAGTCATAAAATAAGGTCAAATAAACACTATTATAACATAAAAACTCCAAAATACTACTACCAAAACATAAAAACAAACCAAACAAAGAACTCAAAGCAAACATAATGCAAAGCACACAGATAACTATGGGTTGCCTCTTATATAGCGCTTGGTTTAACGTTTTCAGCCTGACATACCCATGTTGACCTCATTTTTGATGAGGTCTTCCCTTCTTCTTTTTAGTGCTTAGGATCTAGCCTTAGGCTTTTCCTTTGACTATCTTAGAGGACTAGAATTGGGACCCACATTTTAGAAATTTAAACCACTTCTAAACTCCCCGCAAACTCCACAAACTTGACTATAGACCCCTAATCACCTAGAGGGTTGAAATCAAATGTAGAAGTTTAAAGGATGAGTTCCTATAGGACTCTTTGGCCTTAGGACCGCCTACAGGTGGCCCGGTCGCAGTGAAGGGGCCGACTTACACATACACTTACATACACACTACACTTACACACTACATTTCCACACACTTCCTAAAACCACACCCATACCCAACTTAACCTCCCGACTCATGTAGGTGATTCACATGGATGGTCCTTAACCCCTAAGCCCTTAGGCAAGAGGGTTAGGAACAACATAGATGAATGCCTCAAATGAGTCCTTTCATGGCTCATATGGGCTTGAAATGGCTTCATGGCTCAACCAAAATGATTTCTTTCCACCTAGATTCACCCAATCTTTAATTTCCCAAATTTTCAATTTTTGACCCCGGGACCCTACACCTACTAAACCTACCCAAAACCCTCGAAATTACCCAAATTTTTGCAAAATTTCCAAATTACCCAAAATTTTCCAAAATCACTCTCAAACATCTCCACATCACTCAAATTGATCATCCATACCCAAAAATACCAAAAATTCCAAAAAATACCTCCCAATACCCTCCAAATACCCAAAATACCCTTCTTGGCCTAAAAATCCAAAAATTCAGAAAATTCCCAGAAAATTCCGGAAAATCCCAAATATTCCCAATTTCATTTTGTCCAACTACACCATGGGCCAATTTTGTCAATTTACCTTACTTTTGTCAAAACCCCCAATTTCACCCATTTTAACCCAAAGTGAACCCAATGTCAAACCAAACCTATCCAATTGACCCAAATTCTGGTCCAATTCAATTCTAAACTTCAATTCAACATTCCCAATACCAATCTAGACCAAATCCAAGTCCAATTTGATTGACATTTGGATCCAATCTCACTTTTGGCCTTAAAGCCCAATTTGGACCCATGACCCAAACTTAACCCAAACTCACCCAATTCAACTCCAATTAACCTCAAATCTTTTCTAAATCTTCCTTAACATTCCCAAAAACAAAACCCTAACATGATTTTCCCAAAATTTGAACCCAAACCCCACTCAAACTCAACCCAAGGTTAAAAGGCCCATTTTTGACCTAAACCCAAACCTAACCCAAATTCAACCCAATTCAAATCCAAATCACCCCCAATTTGTTTCAAATCACTCATGAAACATCCATGAGCTAAACCCAACAATTATTTGGCCCAACCTCTTTACAAAATTCCCATCCATAAATTCATTTTTAAACTTAAGGGCCCATTCCTTAAACCATTTTAAAAGCCCACTTCCACCAAATCCAAAACCCCAAAAATTCTTCCAAAGCCCATATGACATTTCCCCTCATCATACTTTCAATTAAAATCATCCCTAAGTCCTAAACCAATGATCAAATATTTGTAAATGAAGCTTCATCCAAATTTCCACCAAATTATCCAAAATCCTTAAAATCCTTCTTTATGAAATTGACCAAACTTTTGCCAAGCCAAAGGTGAGCCATGAAGCCATGCATGAGCCACATGTGAGCCATGAGAGCTTTGGACACTCCACCATGCCATATTGGGTAAGAATAGGGGGGCTTTCCTTAATCCCTAAAGCTCATTAGCCTTAATCATGTTTCACCTAAACTTAAATTTAATCCAAATATATTTGGATGGAGACTTCTCCATGCCAAACCAGCTGATCCCTTTGATCCCCCACGACATCCAAAGCCACCTTGAAGGGTGCACCAAGCCCAAATGGGTGGATTGACCCATTTAGACTCAAAACTAGCCATGCCCCATTCTACTTTGATTCAACCACTTTACACATGGCATTTGCCAATTGCCTACACTAAACCCCGACCACGACCCACCCGACCAAGATGGTGACCATTGCTCGGCCGGCCGACCACCGAGCCGCCGGAAAACACCATGGCCGAGAGCTCACATGTGAGCCAACATTGAAATTCTCTCTTGCCGAGCCGCCCCATGCCTAGTGGTCACCATGGCTGTTCTTCTCCTCACCGGAGCAGTCGATCCCAAGCCCTAACTCCCCCGGGAGGCCCCCAGCCAGCTTCTATTTAAACTCCACCCCTCTCGGCCATGAAGGGAGAGAAGCATAAACCTTGCCAAAACTCGCGCAAAATTGTTCCGGACCCTCCTCCACCCTTAGAGCACTTGATCCCCAGGTGAAATCCCCCTGTCATTTCTCCTCTCGTAAGCTCGATTTCGGAGTTGAAATTCCACCCAAAACCAGAGACACTTCTCCACGGTGAGCCAATTCCCAAATTGACCTGGCTCTACACCTTCACTGCGACCGAGGGAAGGTGTCCACCATCAAAAGCCCCATCTCTAGGCCACCCAGCTTGCTCCGGCCTCCAAGCTTTGTGATCGGGCTTGGTCGAAATCATATCCGGACAATTCACCGGACCGGGAGACTTCATCCGGAGCTTGCGGGACCCAATCGAAGGTGCAACGGCTCTCGGATTGAAGCCACACTTCTCCGAGCCAAGGTATGAGCTAACTCTTCATCCCGAGCTTACGGAGATTCTTCATTTCAAATGCTTTAGTTTCGATGCATGTTAACCGTATAGATGTGTTCGTCTCTTCAAGACGAATCCATAGAGTATAAGAACATAAAAATCCATTGAGAATCGAGTGAGATCTTAGGGATTTAGTGTGGACGGCTCTCGGGTGAGAACACTTGGGGACGATGAACGGATGCGCGTCCATTCAATACACGCGCGGACGGACGGCTCGGATGGCGTCGGACCGAGGAGACGGTACGAGAACCGCGGGGCCCGGCCGCCGACTCGGTGGCGGCGTCGAATGGGAGCGCGACACGCGGCGTTTCGGAGATGCCGAGGATGAGTTGGCGCCGCGTGGATAAATAGAAAATTAGGGATTTTTTTGATTTATTTAATTCCCTAAACTTCAAAATTCATATCTCTCGTGTAGAAAAATTAGAAAAATAAAATAAAAATACCCTCTTGCTCAGAGTGAAGAGAGGAGAATAATGTGGAAAAGAAATCACTTAATTTCATCAAATATTTTATTTTTTATAATTTATTTACTCTCTGCATTGTTTTAATTCTCCATGCATGCATACAATTCACCATGGCATGAGACCATAGGGCTTTTGAAGCCTCCGAATTTGGGAACATTCCCTGAATTTTCCAAAGTCGAGGCCATCCCTATGAAGAGTTCTTGATTTTTCAAGTTCGTGTCACTGTTTTGAGTATTTTAATTCCAAGTAAATAGCATGTTGTGAAATAAATTCTAGGAAAATTTGGTAATGTTCCTTATGACCAGAGAACCCTAGGAAAAATAGATTTTGGCTTAGTTCATTCAAAACAACCCTAATCGGCTTAAACACCCAAAATAGGTCTTTAATTAATTAGAGTTAACCGGGCATCAAATTGACTTGAAATTAATTCTCCACTGACCTTTAGGATTAGAGGAATCCACCATAAAAATTTGAGGTCAATTGGACTTGGTTAGCCCCACTAATTGGGTTGATTAAGTCACTTAGCCATTTTAAACTTTAAAAATTCATAACTTTTAAAATACTTTTCAAAAATTCACCAAATTGGTTTTGGAACCTCTCTGATATCAGGGGAACCTAAGAAAATTAAAATTTCAATTTTCTAAAAAAGTTGATTTTTAATAATATTTTAATATTTTTAATAATAAAAAAATAATAAAAATCACAAAAATAATAAAATTCACCAAAATGTCACATTTTGAATTTTAATCACTTAGGAACAAATCCCACATTTTTCTTAGGTCTATTTAGTGAGATATTGAATTTTAAAGCCCTAGGGTAATTTTAAAATTAAAAAAAAATGTATTTTCTAGCATTTTCACTAAAATAATTATAATAAATCATAGAAAAATCAGAAAATTGCAAAATTTGCTTCTCTGGTTTTCTTGATATCAGAGAGATTTTTGAAAAATATAAAACCCATTTTTCAACATTTATTTTATTTTTAAATTAATTAACACTCCAAAACTCAAAATAATTATAATAAAAATAATATAATTCAAAAAATCACCAAAATTGGTCCAAGTGCTTCTCTGGTCATTAGGAATGTCCCCTAATTTTTTTAAGGACAGAAACTTTCCCTTGGTCATGTTATTAAATTTTCCTTGGAAATCTCTATTTTCCACCAAAAATAATTATATAAATAAATTAAATACAGAAAAATCACATTTTCTCCTCTCATGTCTTTATTTATATATGAGTGAAGTCACATAAAAATTTCAAGTTCATTTAAGCCCAATTTAGTGAGTTATGAAATTATTAAGCTTGAAGGGCAAAATGGTAATTAAAATTTTAACCCTTAATTAAAACTTTAGGTTTAATAAAATTAACAAGTAAAATATTTGATCTTAATCTGATTTGGATGATTGAAATTTAAATAATTAAAGGGTAGAAATTCATTAAACATTTTTTAAAATGATTAAACTTTAATTAAATAATAGATTAAATTTGGAAGAATAATAAAATCGGAATTATTAAAATAAGGGATATTTATTAGGAAGAGATTTATTCTTTAATTTAAAAAATCCCTAAACTAATTATATCATTAACACTTAACTCTTAATTAAAATGATAACTCAAATTTAAAATATTAAAAGACTTAATTAAATCATTAAACTCTTTTAAAATTTCAATTAAAATTATAAATTAAATTAAATTAAAATTAAATTAAATAAAATTAAATTAAATTAAACTAAATTAAAATTAAATTAAATAAAATTAAATTAAATTAAATTAAATAATTAAATTAAATTAAATTAAACAATTAAATTAAATTAAATTAAATTAAATTAAATTAAATTAAATAATTAAATTAAATTAAATCAAATCAAATTAATTAAACATCAAATCAAATTAAATTAAATTAAATTAAATTAAAACTCAATTAAATTAAATTGAATTAAATATAACATCACCTAAGACATTAAAGAAATTAAATATAAAGCAACTTGAACACTATTCCAAATTTAAACCCTTTAACTTAAATCAAATCATTTGAATACTAATTTACCCTCGAAAGCTTTAATTATTATAACTCCTAAATGAAACATTAAATGAAGTGCTACTTCACTCATAAGATATTCAAATGTCTTAATTCACTCGGGCAAGTTAACAAAACTTGAAAACCTCGGACGATTGATTCATTTATATAATTAAATTCATTTGGACTTAAAACAATCCTAGAAATATTGAAAAGATGTTTAAGATTCTTCTTAAGCACTTCCTAAATATGATATGATATTTATAAGAACAATTGGATTTAATTGTTCTTTGATGAAGAAAATCGTCCTCAAACAAAAACACAAAGAACCTAGACGTCATAGGAGATGACTAGCTATAGGATTAGGAATTTGGTAGAAAACCATAACCTTTCCCTTAGTTTTACCTAGGAACTTGCTTAAATATTCTAATTGTGTTTTAAGTGCATCTTGGGATGACGGGAAGACCCTCCAGGTACGCTTTTATTTTATTGCAATTTACTTTATTGCAATTTACTTTCTTGCAATTTACTTTATTGCGGATGCACTTTACTTTTCTTGCATGATAAAACAACTGTTGCATGAAAACCCACACCTTTAGGATAGTCCCTAAAACTGAAACCAAAACTAAGTTAAAAGTCATTGCAAGATAAAATTCACCACCACAACATTTCAAAATATAAAACAACTCAAAATTTAATCACAAACAGAACACAAAACTACAATTGCAACTAAATTAAAACGTCCTGTTGGATGATCGGGAATACCTCGGATGATGTAACCTACGTGTTGCTAACGGGATTTCCCACTGTCTAAATGAAAGTGTGGAACTCATTCAGTTGAGTTTAGCAAATTCATCTGGACTAAGTGAATCCGATAAAAATAATGATGCCGGAAGGATGGAACCGTGGGATCTTAACCGGTGTCGTTATAATCAACTTTAAGATTTGTTTTAATCAAAATACAAAAACACTTAGAAATTAAGATCTTCTCTAAACCAAAACACTTTTCTCATCCCCTGATTTATGATTTCTAAAACTAAACCTCTGCAACAACAAGGAGCTTGGAGCATGGTGGGCAAGCACGGCCATCGTCGTCGGCAAAACTTGAACCTACTTCAAGCAAAACCTTCTTAGAATTAAACAACAAAGCCATAGGACTTCGAGGTAGCTTGCACTAGTGCAACATAAATCCTCAACTCTTCGTTAGGCATTTGCATTGCAAATTAAGCCCTAACCGATCTTAGGATTCCAAGGTAGTCGTCCGATACGACAATAAACCCTCACATCTTCTAAAGCTATTTGTTTGATTTTATCATACAAATATAAGCCCTAATTAATTAAAATTGGCAAGATTGAAATACTAAATAAACATTAGGACTTTCCTAAATTCAAGCCAAACAATAGGATAGTCGGAAATTACTGAAGTTCACTTCGAATCGGTGATTTCTCCTACCTTTCTTCCTTTGGATTCACAAAACAAAATGTTCCAAATTTGATCCATTCCCTATTGAAATTCCAAAATTCAATCTTTGAAAACCTTAAACTTTGAAATTCTTGAGAGCGGAATTATTGGTTATTATCGAGAGTTTTCTTAGGTGATTCCCGTCACTTAAGATGTAATTAACTATAGGGGCTTGCCCTTATAGGGAATTTTAAAGAACCTGAGTAATATAAACCTCGTTTAATACTTTCATATTAAGCGAGGGAATTTGTCGGCTTATAAAATTGGTTCGCGGACCAAACGGATGTCACAAAACTTCTAGTTTATTTGATCGAGCCCCACCGTCAAGAGCGGTGTCTATCCTTAGGGATAGATACACGGTTTGTGGTGCGGTGCTCGTTTATATAAACTATTTGGGATGTGAGATCGGTTTAATCTCATATTTAAAATTATTTTCAAAATCAAATACTACTTTCTAAATTATATATATATATTTAAATTAAATTTAAAATTTAAATTCGCCGACAACTTCTGTTAGGCGACCCCTTTTCAAAATATCACACAACCTAAAAATAGTGCCGACAACTTCTGGCGACTCCGCTGGGGACAATTCCTCTCTCCATTATAATCAAATAATTCTGCTTTCAAAAAATCGGTAGTGCATCCATGTCCTTAGTGGATCAAACTACCCTTCTTTCCCGTTGGAATACTATGTTCATTTCTACCTTGAACAAGTATAGCCAACATTCTCCGGATTTAGGAGCCACTTGTTTAGACACCCCTAAACAGAGAGGTTCCGAGATCCTTTTACCTCATTTCTGAGGTGGGGTGGACCCCCGATAGGTGTTAGTTTAGGAATGATCCTTCGAGTCGAGAAGTCTTGCTTAAGACTTTCTTTCCCTTTCCAACTCTGAATCGGATTCCTTACCTTCTCTACACCTTTGAACATTCCGTTCTGAATAAACAAACCCTCTAATAAGTGACCCTTTTTAACAAATGATTCCTTCTTATAAATACATGAACAAGAATGAGTTCGGACTCTTTTCAATTACTTTCTTTTCGTCTTAAAGAAAAGAAGCACAACTTGGGACCGACAACCAAAATCTACCCTGCAGAAATGGAAGCCCCGAAACTGATTTTCTCCTTCACCAACGGATCGGACTTCGCCGTCTATAAGGATGAGCCGCCCGACAATGGGGTCATCCGATTTGGACGAGGATTTGAAAACACGAACGTCAAGGTCACCGACGTCTCCCTCTTTGCACCGACAAACAAGGTATCCGAGGCCGAGGAGCCACCGCTCGAGTTCAACCTTAGGTCGACCCAAGAGTTTCCTCCCCGCAAAGGGTCCCGACTAGGAGGAGTACTGCCGTCCGCAGGAGGACCGTTCTTACTACCCCCACCGGTCTAGTTGTTTACGCACCTACCCCGACTCTCGCCAAATCAAAGGGAAAGAAATCCGGAACTATGGTAAACCCGTTACCGTGGAGGGTACGGATCTTCTCGTAAGACCTTCTATCTTCGAAATCGGGTCCAGCTTCGAAGATTCCATCGCCGACAAAGACCCAAAGAAGAAATAGAAATAGAAGGATCGCCGTGGAAGCCGGAGCCGCCGAGATTGCCTTCCGGAGGAAATTCCGAGTTGCCGGAATATACACCGTTACCGAATATACACCACCGCCCGACTACATACCACTTTTGGGAGGAAGCGGGTTCCATCCCCTCTCTGCCGCGAGAGGATGAGGAGAATGTTCGAAAGATTGCTGCCACATTACCACGACCCGCATACTACAACGATAGCCGCAAGAAAAGAACTAGAACTACGTCGTTTGCTCGACTGCAAACTTTGGTAGAAAAGCTAGCAAAGAAGGAAAACTGCCCCGTGTCGGAAATTCTACGAAGGATAGGGCGGGTGCCAGTCAAATCCCGTCTTGGGCCCCGAGTAGAACCCGCCGTCATGATAGAAAAGCCAAGCAAGAGAATGAAGGCTAGCCCGCCCGTCGTAGTATCGGGATTACGGATTAGGGAGGATACCACCTTCCAACATTTGGCCAACGGACCATCGCGGTCCTAGACCTTCTGTCGCTAGAAGGATGGTGTGGCGTCCCACTACGGGGCGAGTTGAGATTGAAACGACAGCCCGAGAAAGAAAGTCTCGCCGGGAGGTCGGAATGCGAAGAAAGTGCTACTCGCGATGAAGGGGACTCGTGAAAAAAGGACCCGCAACCATCGCATGACAACCACAAAGATACACGAAAGCTCCGCTAGAAGATGCCATGGAAAAGTCGAGAACCGACATCCGACGGTTGGCAAAAGAAAGAGAAGAAAAGTTCGGAGATGAGATCGACTCATCGGAATTCATGGACAACGAATATGCGAGAAATCAACATGGTTGAGACACGAGCTTCATCGGCTTCTCAAGGTGCTCCTGCAGCTGCAGAAGAGAGGAGCCGAACCGATGAAGAGACGACTTCGGGAAAAGGACGACACGATCGCTCAAATGGCGAAGAGGATGGAAGAGATGGCCGTAGCTCCGGCCACTCTCCGCAGTCAAGTACAACCACATGAGAGACACCCCCATAAGTCATTCACATCGTAGACGGAGGAAAGGAGATTACATCCGTCAATGGGGATGACCAGTGAAAAGGATACGAGCACAAAGTATGATCCCCGAAAAGGATATCAAGAACTTGGTAGAGCGACGGAGTGCTAGAAGCCTTAGCACAATCGAAGAACGGGACATCCATTCGGACGGGCAGACCTTACCCGGAAGAATTCGACGCTGTCCAATACCCGAAAGGCTTCGTACCACCTCCGTTTAAGACCTTCGACGGAACCGGGAACCCCCGACGAGCATGTTGCACACTTTCGTGCCGGTTGTTGCAATGCGGCGGGAGCGATGCGCTACTCTTCCGACAGGTTCGTTAGCGATCCGTCGAGAATCGCCTTCGACCGGTATGCGAATTACCCAACGGTTACGTGAAGACATTCTCGAGCTAGAGAGCCTCTTCATTAAGCGATTTGTCGGAGCTCGGCACCACATCACTATAGGTGATTTAGTGGTAGAGAAACAAAGGCCGAATGAAACTCTAGTGGATTACATACTTCGATGGAGAAATTTAAGCATGAAGTGTGAACCACAACCGCAAGAACAACATGCGATCGGCATCTTGCTTAAAAGCATTCACGGCCCGATAGCACTTCTCCTAAAGGGATTCACTATTAAGACTTTTGAGAAGTTGTTAAGCAAGGCCGGAAGCTTGCAAGTAGAGGCGAAGCAATTAAGTTTTGCCGACAAGACGGACAAGCAGAAGCCGGTGAAGACCTTCGAGAAGAAATCCGGGATCGTTGCAGCAGTTAACAAAGGCAAACAACCGATGCAAATACCACCGTAACGGCCGCAGAGCAACCACAACAAAATTACCGAGCAACCCCGGTCCAGCTATCAGTCGTCTCGGCAGTATGAACAACCGTCTCGTCCGCAACGTACATTGAGGGAGCTTCTGAGCAGAGAATATCCGTTCAAAAATGAAGCAATACAAAAGATGTTCCGTAGTTTAATGAAAACTCCAGATTTCCTACGCGTAGCCCAAAAGACCAGAGGAAGTCAACAAGAAAGGTGATCCCAACTTTTGCCCCTACCATCGGATGCTTGGGCACAAGATAGAAGACCGCATTACCTTCAAAAGTTGGCTCAATGACAACCTTCGAAAAGGAAATATAACAATCCCGAAGGAGTACATGAAGGAACCCCAGAAAGGAGGTTCCGTCAATGTTATCTCAACCGATCACGTCATTCCGATAGATCCCTATGCAACCAACGATGGATGGACTACCGCCTGGACAAGGTTTTCGAAGAAGATTTTAGATAACATCCAAACCGCTTCGGTGCGAGCTTCAATTGAGAGTTCGAGACCCGTTAAGCCGGTACTATCACTTGCGATAGAAGAACCACCTCGACAGGAGACAATCGAAGAGAAGAAGAAAATTGACGAAGAAGAGGGGACCGAGATTCCTAAGGCTAGACTAGGGGCCGCTTATCCTAGGATAGTTGTTTCCAATTCGGGGGAGAAATCCCTCGAACCTCCGATTTTGTATGATTATCTCGCTCACTTCGGTAGGATCATATAATGATAAGGGTGATGGCGTTGGCTACGTTTTGATCGTTTCTAACGATTACGTAACTAGCGACAATCCGGGCGTCGATTTCGATACCAACAACAATTCTCAAATCATACAAGATCTCGACGATCAAAATGACGAAGAAGGCATCCATCAAGGAGGCTACGAGAGTTCAACAAGCAACGGATCTATCCGTGAGTTTCGAGGAGCTCCGGTTACGATAGAGTTAGAGCCTTCGCATTTGGAAGATAATCCGGAAGAGCCGATCATTCCGATTCGGGAGGAGACACCGACAAACTCAACACTAGATTCGAAGAAATTATAGAAGTCAACCTAAGAAGTGGAAAAGTTCTACCTCCAAGAATGGGTCCAAAAGACAAAGGAAAGCGGTGGTTGTTTAAGAAGAACCAACCCTGACGAAAGACATACCCGTTCGAGAAGAAGCCGAGACGCATGGAAACAAAGTGGACTACAACGTGCTAGCCCATCTTAGGAAACTACCGGCCAAGCCGAGCATTTACGATGCTCTCATCTTATCAAAGGAGATGAGGAAGCTCGATCAAGGCCTTACTTGATCGGGAAATTCGCTAGCTCAAATGGCCGGAGATTCCTTAGATGAGGTTTGCTCGTTAAAGGAACAACGAGGTGTTACCTTCACGCGACAATGACCTACTACTTGGGACATGCAGATCACAACCGACCGTTGTACATTTCGCTTACAATTTGGAAGTTTACGCTCTCCGTAGTATTGGTGGATCCGAAGCATCAATCAATATAATGAGTCTTCGAACACTAAGCATACTTGGAAATTGATGCTCGTGAGCTTGAGGCCGACAAAATGTTATTAAGAGGATTCAACCGTAAAGGAGAAAGAGCCCTCGGGTCAATAACGCTACCGATGAAGACCGGTGATTTAGCAAAGACAACCGCAAAATTTCATATAATCGATTCGAAACGTCGTTCAATGCTCGCTGGGCCGACCATGGATACATGAAAACAGGATGGTACCATCATCTCCGCATCGGTGCATCAAGTATTACGATGGAGGGGAACGAGTGCATCAAAGGTGACTTGCAACCATTCTCCGTACATGAGATTGGAATCCATGAAGACGCAGACTTATTATGCACCGCCAAAGAAAACAATCTTCTCCAGAGATAACGTAACAAATGAAGCAAAGAAAGTTCGGGACAACGAAGAACCTGAAGTTCTAGTCCAACATTCACTCACCACTCCCTTCCGGCGAGATGGTGAAGGTTTCTCCACAACTCGCATCCGAGGTCGAGGCCGGGGACGAGGCCGTGGTAGAGACACTAGGACAATTGGACGAGAGGAAACCGGCCATCAATGTTGATTGGGAAGATAGTTCGAAGAAGAAAAAGAAATCAAGCAAGAAGCGACAACAATAAGTCGAAAGAAGCCGCAATACAAGATCTCCTCGAAGATGAAAAGAACGAAGAATATAAATCAATGTACGAGAAGATTAACCACTACGTACACACTATGACCCTAACTCCGATCCATTCTAATAAGATCGAGGGTATGGAGGTCAAAGAGGTACGTAGTGACGGTGCAAAGCCGATCAAATTCTACCGCGGTGCTTCTTCCTCCAAAACCGAAAATAATGTACAATTCGAAGATGTCACTTCATCGAATTAATGGAATTACCTTTCGAGTGGTACTCTCCTCGTGTTCAAAATTTAATTCAACATGGTTTCTTACCTCGACAATGGACAAAAGGCCAATCACAACATTTTGAAAAGTTATGGAATAACTCCGGCCGTCCTCCCAATTCAAAGTATGGACTCGGATTCGGCACGGTAGGGTCGGTTGACGATATCGAATTTTGCTTGGTTGTCACTTGCAAGTCCAATGAAAACCGCATGGAAACTACGGACGAACTCGAAGATTTACAAATCGGAGACGCTCCACCGAATTCGAAGAAGAAATTAAATCCACGATAGATGAGTTAACGGAAGTTAACTTAGGTACTAGCGAAGAGCCTAGACCTACCTTTGTTAGCTCCTTACTCAATAAAGAAGACTCCGAAGAAATAATCAAGTTATTAATGGAATTTAAAGACTGTTTTGCTTGGAGCTACGATGAAATGCCAGGATTAGCTCCGAGAGGTTGCGGTCCATAAGCTAGGAGTGGATCCTACTACGTTCCGATCGGACAAGGTCCCGAAGAATGCGTCTAGAAATCGAACAACAAGTCATAGCCGAAGTTAAAAAGCTAATAGACGCTAAATTTGTCCGTGAAGAACAATACCCGACTCGGTTAGCCAATGTGGTGCCGATCGAAAGAAGAATGGTCGGATCGGAATTTGTGTGGACTTCGGAGATTTAAACAAGGCATGTCCAAAAGATGAATTCCCTCTACCGATCCCGGAACCGATGATCGATATTGCTTCGACACATGAAATATTCTCGTTCATGGATGGATCTTCGGGATACAACCGGATAAAAATGGCTCCGAGAAGATGAAAAGCTTATAGCATTCGAACGCCGATCGGAGTATTTTGCTACACGGTGATGCCATTCGGATCGAAGAATGCGGGAGCAACCTACCAAAGAGCAATGACAAGAATTTTTGATGATCTCATCCACAATCATGTCGAATGCTACGTGGACGATGTCGTCATCAAAAGCAAAGTAAAGGAAAACCACTCGTATGATTTGAGAATTGTTTTCGAACGATTAAGACAATTTAACCTTAAGATGAATCCCTTAAAATGCGCCTTCGGCGTCACCTCCGGAAATTCTTAGGATTCGTTGTCCGACATCGTGGAATTGAAATCGACCGGAGAAGATTAAAGCCATCTTAGAAATGCGGCCTCCCAAAACCTTAAAACAACTACAATCTTTTCAAGGGAAGTTGGCATATCTTCGACGCTTTATCTCAAACCCGTCGAGTAGGTGTCGACCTTTCTCGGCACTAGTTAAAAAGGACGCCAAATTTATTTGGGAAGAGAAATGCCGAAGGCCTTCGAAGACATTAAACAATATTTAATGACACCTCCTGTCTTAGCGACCTCAGGTCTCGGGTAGACCGTCGATACTTTACACCGCGGCTTTAGATGACTCTCTCGGAGCCTCGTTAGCCTGGGTCAATGATGAGGGTAAAGAAAATGCTCTTTACTACTTAAGTCGTCGTTTACTTCCGACGGAAGTAAGGTATCCCGCAATTGAAAAGCATTGTTTGGCCCTGATCTTCGCCGCTCAAAAGCTCAGGCACTACATGCTTTCTCATAAGGTCAACTTGATTTCGAAGTTTAATCCATTGCAATACTTGATGACTCGTCCAACACTTTCCAGCGGACTTGCCGGATGGTCAATGATATTATTGCAATTCGATATAACTTTCGTGCTTCGCGTGCTCGTAAAGGGACAAGTCTTAGAAGACTTCCTCGCAGCACACCCTTTGCCGGCCGAATCTCCTCTCAATGACGATCTGTCAGATGAACAAATAATGAACCTAGAAGACTTTAATGATCGACGTTGGGAATTATATTTCGACGGAGCATCTTCAGCACACAAAGACGAAGAATCGCTAGTGATAATGCCCGGTAAGGCAGGAATCGGGCTAATCTTTATAACACCGGAGCGGGGGATGTTAAGATACTCCTACCACTTAACGGAACCGTGTACAAACAACGAAGCGAATACGAAGCCCTCATAACGGGATCGGAATTAACTATTCAAATGGGGATAACGGACATCAACATCTACGGGGATTCACGGTTAATCATTCAACAGATTGCCGGATAATACGGAATTTTTAAACCAAGACTCGAACAATACTTCCAGGTATGCCATACAAGTCGTTGGAACGGATTCCAAATGTAACGATCTACAAAATTCCCGGAAAAGAAAATGCTCTAGCAGATGCTTTAGCCGTCTCGCAAAAGAATTTTCCTGTTTGCAAGATGAATCGGTGGAAGTGTCGAGTTCACGGACGTCGAGTCCTATCACGGCTTGACATAGACACAATACACAAATCGAAAAAGAAAAAGAATCAGTTGCGAGCGGTGACGGAAAACACGAGAAGATTGGCGACGGCCATTGATGAACTACTCGCAAACAGGAAAGCTACCGGACGATAGGTCGCTAGCCCATCGGATCAAGAAAAGAACTCGTCCTACGCATTAATAAACAACACATTATACGAAGGTCTTTTGATCAAATGTGGCTAAGGTGCCTAAGCGGGTCCGAGGCCCGTGAAATTGTTAAAGAGGTGCATTCGGGACTCGTGGCGCTCACCGGTCGGGTCCAAAGATGAAAATGAAAATTAAAAGACTAGGGTACTACCGGCCCTCGATGATGACCGATCGCATGAAAATCGCCAAGAGTTGTCATCAATGCCAAGTGCACGGAGTGGTTCTACACCAACCTCCAAATGTGCTACACCCGACAATTGCGTCGTGGCCATTTGAATGTTGGGGCACAGATATAGTGGGTCCGATAGAACCACCATCTTCAAAAGGACATCGCTTTATTCTTGCGGCTACAGATTACTTTTCCAAGTGGGCGAAGCGGTTCCACTTAGAGAAGTGAAAGCACACCACGTGCTACGGTTTTCAAGAACCAAGTTGTCTACCATTTCGGAGTGCCGCGCGAGATCATCTCGGATAATGGGTCGGCATTCGAAGCACACAAATCAACAATTTTGTCGGGAGACACGGAATCGGCGGCGATACTCGACAATTTACTACCCAAGAGCAAACGGTCTCGCCGAGGCTTTTAATAAAACTCTCGTTCAAATCTTAAAGAAAACCCCGGACGATAAAAAGAGAAATTGGCACGAGAAATTGTTAGAAGCCTTATGGGCCTACCGGACAACCTTCGAACTCCTACTCGAAGCTACACCTTACGCTCCGGTGTATGGGTCCGAGGCGAGTGTTACCTTTAGAGGTTCGGCTTCCTTCACTCGAATTGCGAGTTGCAAACAAGATCACGACGAAGAAAACGCCGGATTACGACTCGAAGAATTAGAAAGCTTGGAAGGGAAAAGACTTGCAGCGCAACGGAATTTAGAACTATACCAAGCTAAGATGGTTCAAGCCCATGACAAGGCGGGTCCGCCCGAGAACCTTCAAAGTTGGTGACTTAGTTCTCGTTCTCAAGAGACCTACTCTTGCACACCGCAAGATAGGAGGAAAATTTGAACCCACTTGGGAAGGACCATTTGTGGTTGAAGCAGTATACTCAGGAGGTTCCTACCAGTTAGTGAATTGCCAGGGAGAACGACATATGCTTCCGATCAACGGACGATACTTGAAAAAGTATTACGCTACCTGATGTTTCGAAGGAATGAATTCTTCATCCCTAAGAAACACGGGCGAAGTAATTACTTATGATTGGGTCCGAACCCAAAAAATAATAAAATGTGCTAAGATAAATAAAATCATGATAATTAAGTTTTCCTTGTTTTCTTTTTCAAATCAAAATCTCTTCCCTCATCTTATCCTACTTCATTCCTGTTAAATTTCAAAATATAAGAATAATAAAAAATGTGTCTTTAATAAACATTTTCTTAATGTTCTTGTTCTTAGTACAGCCCCTGATCCTTTTCCTTGTCTTTTCGCAGGGAAATGTCAAACGGGCGGTTGGTCTTGAACTTTAAGAATGGCGTAAGCCTTGCACTCGATGAAAAGAGGGTGAAAGATGGAGCGATAATCGAGATTGACTCAGATTTCGCACCGAGCGAGCCTACGATACGAGGAAAGTGACCGGGTCCCGGCTAACCGAGAAGAACTGCCGGACGGACGAGTGATGAAAGTGGGTGGCCCAAGCCACCAATCCGACGAGTAAGAAGAGAAAGGCAAATGCGAAGAAGACAAGAAAATGAAGTCCGTAATCACTACGACGAGAGGGCGGGCTTGTAAGCGCCGCACCCGCGAGATTCAAGAAGTGCGGAGAGCTACTCTCGCGCCCACGCAACGAAGAAATAAGAATCGCCGTATCCGTAAAATGTTAACAAAACTAGCCGCGGACCGGCGCGACGAGACAATTGCTAATGCCGGCACTCACATTTCAAGGACACCGGTTCACCGGGAACTCGAAGAAAGGAGGCCGGCTCCTAGAATAACGAAAGAACCGGGGAAATCTCCGGAAGATCGAAGAAAGAAGGCTACCACGCCACCGGATAGAACCACCAGCAGTGCATGACCTTGTTGCAGAAGCAACCCCGGGGAATGTCCCGACGAGCATCATCCACGAGGAGCCGAGGTATGCGGGGGAACGTGAAGGGATTGAACCATATATCCCACAATATGTCACAAGGCCTCGCCATCGCGGATCATTCCGGAATACAAGCTGGAGAGGATGCAAAATGTTGAAAAGAAAACTTTCGAATACTTCGAGAGAATTAAAGGAAGAAGAATCAACATACTAGAAGGCCTCGAGCTACATACCGACGCATTCTCAGAATATGAACAACAGCAAATCGTGGATTGTATCCGGGATCTGAAGAGAATGGGCCGAGCAGGCCGCCTAAGGGAAAACACATACTCGGAACCCCGGAGATGGATGCCAGGGAAAGGAAGAATCACAATACAATGCGGATGCTGCTACAACTTTGCTGAAGACAGAAAGGGAAACCCACCGGGGATACTCCGTCATGGGCAAGTAGATCCGATGCCATTAGTCATCAGGAGAATGGTAAAAAGATTGATAACATGGAGGGCATCGCCAGACAAATTGCATACCCAATAGTCGCATTATCAACATCTACAAACAGGGGTGACCGCATACCCCCACATATTGATCACCACGACTTCGTCGGACCTTCTCGCACGATCTCTTTCCCGAATGAGTGTAACATCATGTTCGGATCCGACCTCCGGATAGCAGGCCCGAGTGAGTTCCGAGGGCCGGTAAAGATACCTTTACCGGTGGGTTCCGTCATGATACTCGCGGGGTAACGGAGCGGATATCGCAAAGCATTGCATACCGGGAGTGCCGAGTGGAGCGAATCTCGGTTACTTTCGGGAGGATGGACGACGAGCAAGATACCTTACCATTTCCGACCGGACCCGAGCTAGAGAACCTCCGGCCTTACGAGTCGTGAGTTACATGGGAAATATCACACCTCCAACGTACATCCAGCCGGCATCCTTGCCAAGGATGGCTTGGAAGGTAATGTTATTGACCATGTACCCCACTATTCAGACATGGATTTTTTGACAGATGCTTCTTTGGATGAATCAACAAAGATCATACACAGTCCGTTTTGAGTCTACATGGATTGTATGAAATGTATTCCAGATCGAGTTGTATGATGTATTTTCAACATGATTGGAATGAAAGTGACCATGTCATGTTTTTGGCCTTCACCTCTTTTGTGCAAATTGATTGGGAAACGCCATTAAAGTTAAATGAACTTCGAACAAAGAACAGAAAAGAAAAAAAGGAGAATAAAAGAAAACTTTCTAAAAAAATCTGAAAAATGACAAATACCAAATTCACATGAACGTTAAATAAACGATAAAATAAAATAAATCATTAAAAGATAAACGAAATCAACACAAATCTCAAATTCCATCCTTCCAAACTTCAAATCAAATTTCATCTTTACAAATTCCAAATCAAATCTCAATCAAATTTTAAATCCACTCTCGATCAAATTTCAAATTTGATCTTTCCAAATTTCGAATCAAATCCTCAATCAAATTTCAAACCCAATCTTGATCAAATTTCAAACTTGATCTTCCAAATTTCAAATCAAATCTTAAATCAAATTTCAATCGAGTTCAAACTCATCCTTCCAAATTTCCAAATTCAATCTTTCCAGGCTTCAAGTCTCAATCAAATTCAAATTCAATTTCTTCCAGATCTCGAATCAAATATCAATCAAATCAAGTTCAAACCTTTTGGGTCGAGGATTTTACATCCAAGACTACACTGCTTTAGGATTCTTTCCCTATTGCACTGAAATACATCAAATTCAAATTTTTTTTGGTCGAGGATTTTACATCCAAGACTGCACTGCTTTAGGATTCTTCCCTATTGCACTGAAATACATCAATTCAAACTTTTGGGTCGAGGATTTTACATCCAAGACTGCACTGCTTTAGGATCCTTTTCCTATTGCACTGAAATACATCAAATTCAAGTTCAAACCTTTTGGGTCGAGGATTTTACATCCAAGACTACACTGCTTTAGGATTCTTTCCCTATTGCACTGAAATACATCAAATTCAAATTTTTTTGGTCGAGGATTTTACATCCAAGACCGCACTTGCTAGGATTCTTCCCTATTGCACTCGAAATACATCAATTCAAACTTTTGGGTCGAGGATTTTACATCCAAGACCGCACCTTTGCTAGGATCCTTTTCCTATTGCACCTGAAATACATCAAATTCAAATCAAACTTTTGGGTCGAGGATTTTACATCCAAGACCGCACCTTGCTAGGATTCTTCCCTATTGCACTCGAAATACATCAAATCAAACTTTTGGGTCGAGGATTTTACATCCAAGACTCGCACTCGCTTTAGGATTCTTCCCTATTGCACTTCGAAATACATCAAATCAAACTTTTGGGTCGAGGATTTTACATCCAAGACTGCACTGCTTTAGGATCCTTTTCCTATTGCACTGAAATACATCAAATCAAACTTTTGGGTCGAGGATTTTACATCCAAGACTGCACTGCTTTAGGATCCTTTTCCTATTGCACTGAAATACATCAAATTCAAACCTTTTGGGTCGAGGATTTTACATCCAAGACCGCACTTGCTAGGATTCTTCCCTATTGCACTCGAAATACATCAAATCAAACTTTTGGGTCGAGGATTTTACATCCAAGACTGCATCGCTTTTAGGATTCTTCCCTATTGCACTCGAAATACATCAAATCAAACTTTTGGGTCGAGGATTTTACATCCAAGACCGCACTCGCTTTAGGATTCTTCCCTATTGCATCGAAATACATCAATTCAAACTTTTGGGTCGGGGATTTTACATCCAAGACCGCTATCGCTTTAGGATCCTTTTCCTATCGCATCGAAATACATCAAATTCAAACATTTTGGGTCGAGGATTTTACATCCAAGATTGCACCGCTTTAGGATTCTTTTCCTATTGCACTGAAATACATCAAAATCAAACTCTTGAGGTTAAGGATTTTTACATCCAACACCACATCGCTCCGAGATCTCTTCTCATTGCAACGATTCAATCTAATCAATTCAATTTTCTTTCGAGGTTAAAGATGTTATATCTAAAACCTCAAAATTCCAATTCTCATTTCAAATCCAAATTTTCTCAAATTAATTTTGATAAACTTCAATCTAAATTGAAACTCCAAACTAAAATTTAAACTCACACATCAAAACTTAAACTAAAACAAAATAAAATCTAAATCGAAATTCCCCCAGATCATGTGATTTGGGATTCACCTCCTTTTCCTTTCCCCAGCGAGAGTTCAAGAATCTCCGGTTCCAGAGATATACTTGACACTCCCCAGCAGAAACTCTTCTACTTCGTCCTAAATTCGTCACTTGGACACCTGTGTCGGTTTTGTTGATCGCTTCGGTCAACACCAATACGCGCGGTGTGCTCCGTCAGCTCACCACACCTATTGGGCGTCCATTTGTTGACCTCATTTTTGATGAGGTCTTCCCTTCTTCTTTTTAGTGCTTAGGATCTAGCCTTAGGCTTTTCCTTTGACTATCTTAGAGGACTAGAATCGGGACCCACATTTTAGAAATTTAAACCACTTCTAAACTCCCTGCAAACTCCACAAACTCGACTATAGACCCCTAATCACCTAGAGGGTTGAAATCAAATGTAGAAGTTTAAAGGATGAGTTCCTATAGGACTCTTTGGCCTTAGGACTGCCCTGGGTGGCCTGGTCTGGTGAAGGGGCTGACTTACACATACACTTACATACACACTACACTTACACACTACATTTCCACACACTTCCTAAAACCACACCCATACCCAACTTAACCTCCCGACTCATGTAGGTGATTCACATGGATGGTCCTTAACCCCTAAGCCCTCGGCTAAGAGGGTTAGGAACAACATAAGTGAATGCCTCAAATGTGTCCTTTCATGGCTCATATAGGCTTGAAATGGCTTCATGGCTCAACCAAAATGATTTCTTTCCACCTAGATTCACCCAATCTTTAATTTCCCAAATTTTCAATTTTTGACCCCCGGGACCCTACACCTACTAAACCTACCCAAAACCCTTGAAATTACCCAAATTTTTGCAAAATTTCCAAATTACCCAAAATTTTTCAAAATCACTCTCAAACATCTCCACATCACTCAAATTGATCATCCATACCCAAAAATACCAAAAATTCCAAAAAATACCTCCCAATACCCTCCAAATACCCAAAATACCCTTCTTGGCCTAAAAATCCAAAAATTCAGAAAATTCCCAGAAAATTCCAGAAAATCCCAAATATTCCCAATTTTATTTTGTCCAACTACACCATGGGCCAATTTTGTCAATTTACCTTACTTTTGTCAAAACCCCCAATTTCACCCATTTTAACCCAAAGTGAACCCAATGTCAAACCAAACCTATCCAATTGACCCAAATTCTGGTCCAATTCAATTCTAAACTTCAATTCAACATTCCCAATACCAATCTAGACCAAATCCAAGTCCAATTTGATTGACATTTGGATCCAATCTCACTTTTGGCCTTAAAGCCCAATTTGGACCCATGACCCAAACTTAACCCAAACTCACCCAATTCAACTCCAATTAACCTCAAATATTTTCTAAATCTTCCTTAACATTCCCACAAAAAAAACCCTAACATGATTTGCCCAAAATTTGAACCCAAACCCCACTCAAACTCAACCCAAGGTTAAAAGGCCCATTTTTGACCTAAACCCAAACCTAACCCAAATTCAACCCAATTCAAATCCAAATCACCCCCAATTTGTTTCAAATCACTCATGACACATCCATGAGCTAAACCCAACAATTATTTGGCCCAACCTCTTTACAAAATTCCCATCCATAAATTCATTTTTAAACTTAAGGGCCCATTCCTTAAACCATTTTAAAAGCCCACTTCCACCAAATCCAAAACCCCAAAAATTCTTCCAAAGCCCATATGACATTTCCCCTCATCATACTTTAAATTAAAATCATCCCTAAGTCCTAAACCAATGATCAAATATTTGTAAATGAAGCTTCATCCAAATTTCCACCAAATTATCCAAAATCCTTAAAATCCTTTTTTATGAAATTGACCAAACTTTTTGCCAAGCCAAAGGTGAGCCATGAAGCCATGCATGAGCCACATGTGAGCCATGAGAGCTTTGGACACTCCACCATGCCATATTGGGTAAGAAGAGGGGGGCTTTCCTTAATCCCTAAAGCTCATTAGCCTTAATCATGTTTCACACTAAACTTAAATTTAATCCAAATATATTTGGATGGAGACTTCTCCATGCCAAACCAGCTGATCCCTTTGATCCCCCACAGCATCCAAAGCCACCTTGAAGGGTGTACCAAGCCCAAATGGGTGGATTGACCCATTTAGACTCAAAACTAGCCATGCCCCATTCTACTTTGATTCAACCACTTTACACATGGCATTTGCCAATTGCCTACTCTAAACCCCAGCCCCGACCCACCCGACCAAGATGGTGACCATTGCACGGCCGGCCGGCCACCGGGCCGCCGGAAAACACCATGGCCGAGAGCTCACATGTGAGCCAACATTGAAATTCTCACTTGCTGAACCGCCCCATGCCTAGTGGTCACCATGGCTGTTCTTCTCCTCACCGGAGCAGACTGATCCCAAGCCCTAACTCCCTCGGGAGGCCCCCAACCAGCTCTATTTAAACTCCACCCCTCTCGGCCATGAAGGGAGAGAAGCATAAACCTTGCCAAAACTCGCCAAAATTGTTCCGGACCCTCCTCCACCCTTAGAGCACTTGATCCCCAGTGAAATCCCCTGCCATTTCTCTCTGTAAGCTCGATTTCGAGTTGAAATTCCACCCAAAACCGGGACACTTCTCCACAGTGAGCCAATTCCCAAATTGATTGGCTCTACACCTTCACCAGACCAAGGGAAGGTGTCCACCATCAAAAGCCCCATCTCCCGGCCATCCAGTTGCTCCAGCCTCCAAGCTTTGTGATCGGGCTTGGTCGAAGTCATATCCAGACAATTCACCAGACCAGGAGACTTCATCTGGAGCTTGCTGGGACCCAATCGAAGGTGCAACGGCTCTCGGATTGAAGCCACACTTCTCCGAGCCAAGGTATGAGCTAACTCTTCATCCCGAGCTTCTGGAGATTCTCCATTTCAAATGCTTTAGTTTCAATGCATGTTAACCGTATAGATGTGTTCGTCTCTTCAAGACGAATCCATAGAGTATAAGAACATAAAAATCCATTGAGAATCGAGTGAGATCTTAGGGATTTAGTGTGGACGGCTCTCGGGTGAGAACACTTGGGGACGATGAACGGATGCCGTCCATTCAATACATGCGCGGACGGACGGCTCAGATGGCGTCGGACCAGGAGACGGTACGAGAACCGCGGGGCCCGGGCGCTGACTCAGGTGGCGGCGTCGAATGGGAGCGCGACACGCGGCGTTTCGGAGATGCCGAGGATGAGTTGGCGCCGCGTGGATAAATAGAAAATTAGGGATTTTTTTGATTTATTTAATTCCCTAAACTTCAAAAATTCATATCTCTGTGTAGAAAAATTAGAAAAATAAAATAAAAATACCCTCTTGCTCAGTGAAGAGAGGAGAATAATGTGGAAAAGAAATCACTTAATTTCATCAAATATTTTATTTTTTATAATTTATTTACTCTCTGCATTGTTTTATTTCTCCATGCATGCATACAATTCACCATGGCATGAGACCATAGGGCTTTTGAATCCTCCGAATTTGGGAACATTCCCTGAATTTTCCAAAGTCAGAGGCCATCCCTATGAAGAGTTCTTGATTTTTCAAGTTCAGGTCACTGTTTTGAGTATTTTAATTCCAGTAAATAGCATGTTGTGAAATAAATTCTAGGAAAATTTGGTAATGTTCCTTATGACCAGAGAACCCTAGGAAAAATAGATTTTGGCTTAGTTCATTCAAAACAACCCTAATTGGCTTAAACACCCAAAATAGGTCTTTAATTAATTAGAGTTAACCAGGCATCAAATTGACTTGAAATCAATTCTCCACTGACCTTTAGGATTAGAGGAATCAACCATAAAAATTTGAGGTCAATTGGACTTGGTTAGCCCCACTAATTGGGTTGATTAAGTCACTTAGCCATTTTAAACTTTAAAAATTCATAACTTTTAAAATACTTTTCAAAAATTCACCAAATTGGTTTTGGAACCTCTCTGATATCAGGGGAACCTAAGAAAATTAAAATTTCAATTTTCTAAAAAAGTTGATTTTTAATAATATTTTAATATTTTTAATAATAAAAAAATAATAAAAATCACAAAAATAATAAAATTCACCAAAATGTCACATTTTTAATTTTAATCACTTAGGAATAAATCCCACATTTTTCTTAGGTCTATTTAGTGAGATATTGAATTTTAAAGCCCTAGGGTAATTTTAAAATTAAAAAAAATGTATTTTCTAGCATTTTCACTAAAATAATTATAATAAATCATAGAAAAATCAGAAAATTGCAAAATTTGCTTCTCTGGTTTCCTTGATATCAGAGAGATTTTTGAAAAATATAAAACCCATTTTTCAACATTTATTTTATTTTTAAATTAATTAACACTCCAAAACTCAAAATAATTATAATAAAAATAATATAATTCAAAAAATCACCAAAATTGGTCCAAGTGCTTCTCTGGTCATTAGGAATGTCCCCTAATTTTCTTAAGGACACAAACTTTCCCTTGGTCATGTTATTAAATTTTCCTTGGAAATCTCTATTTTCCACCAAAAATAATTATATAAATAAATTAAATACAGAAAAATCACATTTTCTCCTCTCATGTCTTTATTTATATATGAGTGAAGTCACATAAAAATTTCAAGTTCATTTAAGCCCAATTTAGTGAGTTATGAAATTATTAAGCTTGAAGGGCAAAATAGTAATTAAAATTTTAACCCTTAATTAAAACTTTAGGTTTAATAAAATTAACAAGTAAAATATTTGATCTTAATCTGATTTGGATGATTGAAATTTAAATAATTAAAGGGTAGAAACTCATTAAACATTTTTTAAAATGATTAAACTTTAATTAAATAATAGATTAAATTTGGAAGAATAATAAAATTGGAATTATTAAAATAAGGGATATTTATTAGGAAGAGATTTATTCTTTAATTTAAAAAATCCCTAAACTAATTATATCATTAACACTTAACTCTTAATTAAAATGATAACTCAAATTTAAAATATTAAAAGACTTAATTAAATCATTAAACTCTTTTAAAATTTCAATTAAAATTATAAATTAAATTAAATTAAAATTAAATTAAATAAAATTAAATTAAATTAAACTAAATTAAAATTAAATTAAATAAAATTAAATTAAATTAAATTAAATAATTAAATTAAATTAAATTAAACAATTAAATTAAATTAAATTAAATTAAATTAAATTAAATTAAATAATTAAATTAAATTAAATCAAATCAAATTAATTAAACATCAAATCAAATTAAATTAAATTAAATTAAATTAAAACTCAATTAAATTAAATTGAATTAAATATAACATCACCTAAGACATTAAAGAAATTAAATATAAAGCAACTTGAACACTATTCCAAATTTAAACCCTTTAACTTAAATCAAATCATTTGAATACTAATTTACCCTTGAAAGCTTTAATTATTATAACTCCTAAATGAAACATTAAATGAAGTGCTACTTCACTCATAAGATATTCAAATGTCTTAATTCACCGGCAAGTTAACAAAACTTGAAAACCTCGGACGATTGATTCATTTATATAATTAAATTCATTTGGACTTAAAACAATCCTAGAAATATTGAAAAGATGTTTAAGATTCTTCTTAAGCACTTCCTCAATATGATAGGATATTTATAAGAACAATTGGATTTAATTGTTCTTTGATGAAGAAAATCGTCCTCAAACAAAAACACAAAGAACCTAGACGTCATAGGAGATGACTAGCTATAGGATTAGAAATTTGGTAGAAAACCATAACCTTTCCCTTAGCTTTACCTAGGAACTTGCTTAAATATTCTAATTGTGTTTTAAGTGCAGCTTGGGATGACGGGAAGACCCTCCAGGTACGCTTTTATTTTATTGCAATTTACTTTATTGCAATTTACTTTCTTGCAATTTACTTTATTGCGGATGCACTTTACTTTTCTTGCATGATAAAACAACTGCATTGCATGAAAACCCACACCTTTAGGATAGTCCCTAAAACCGAAACCAAAACTAAGTTAAAAGTCATTGCAAGATAAAATTCACCACCACAACATTTCAAAATATAAAACAACTCAAAATTTAATCACAAACGGAACACAAAACTACGAGATGCAACTAAATTAAAACGTCTCGTTGGATGATCGGGAATACCTCGGATGATGTAACCTACGTGTTGCTAACGGGATTTCCCACGGTCTAAATGAAAGTGTGGAACTCATTCGGTTGAGTTTAGCAAATTCATCTGGACTAAGTGAATCCGATAAAAATAATGATGCCGGAAGGATGGAACCGTGGGATCTTAACCGGTGTCGTTATAATCAACTTTAAGATTTGTTTTAATCAAAATACAAAAACACTTGGAAATTAAGATCTTCTCTAAACCAAAACACTTTTCTCATCCCTCGATTTATGATTTCTAAAACTAAACCTCTGCAACAACAAGGAGCTTGGAGCATGGTGGGCAGACACGGCCATCGTCGTCAGCAAAACTTGAACCTACTTCGACAAAACCTTCTTAGAATTAAACAACAAAGCCATAGGACTTCGAGGTAGCTTGCACTAGTGCAACATAAATCCTCAACTCTTCGTTAGGCATTTGCATTGCAAATTAAGCCCTAACCGATCTTAGGATTCCAAGGTAGTCGTCCGATACGACAATAAACCCTCACATCTTCTAAGTGCTATTTGTTTGATTTTATCATACAAATATAAGCCCTAATTAATTAAAATTGGCAAGATTGAAATACTAAATAAACATTAGGACTTTCCTAAATTCAAGCCAAACAATAGGATAGTCGGAAATTACCGAAGTTCACTTCGAATCGGTGATTTCTCCTACCTTTCTTCCTTTGGATTCACAAAACAAAATGTTCCAAATTTGATCCATTCCCTATTGAAATTCCAAAATTCAATCTTTGAAAACCTTAAACTTTGAAATTCTTGAGAGCGGATTATTGGTTATTATCGAGAGTTTTCTTAGGTGATTCCCGTCACTTAAGATGTAATTAACTATAGGGGCTTGCCCTTATAGGGAATTTTAAAGAACCCGGGTAATATAAACCCCGTTTAATACTTTCATATTAAGCGAGGGAATTTGTCGGCTTATAAAATTGGTTCGCGGACCAAACGGATGTCACAAAACTTCTAGTTTATTTGATCGAGCCCCACCGTCGAGCGATTGTGTCTATCCTTAGGGATAGATACACGGTTTGTGGTGCGGTGCTCGTTTATATAAACTATTTGGGATGTGAGATCGGTTTAATCTCATATTTAAAATTATTTTCAAAATCAAATACTACTTTCTAAATTATATATATATATATTTAAATTAAATTTAAAATTTAAATTCGCCGACAACTTCTGTTAGGCGACCCCTTTTCAAAATATCACACAACCTAAAAATAGTGCCGACAACCCAAAACTCATTCTGAGTGACCCAACATCAGATTCTCATCAGATTTAAGTTGATCGACTGAAAAATAAGATTTAAGTCTATGACCGTTAACTTTAAATATTTTTCCATTCTTAAGATCTTGAATATCCACAACTCCATAGGAATAAAATTTTATCACAATAAATGGACCCATCCACCTGGACTTAAGTTTTCCAAAAAAAATTCTCAGTCTTCTATTATACAGAAAAACTTTATGTTCTGGCACAAGATTTTTAAAAAGAAACTTTCGATCATGCCAAAACTTCATCTTTTCCTTATAAATCTTAGCATTTTCATAAGATTCATTCCTTATCTCTTCAAGCTCATTTAATTGCAATAATCTCTTCTCAGCAAAATCTTTTAAATTATAATTGAACTCTTTAATAACCCAATATGCTTTATGCACAAGTACAATAGGCAAATGACAAGCTTTTCTAAAAATCAGCCTATATGGGGACATTCCAATAGGGGTTTTGTAGGCAGTCCTATAGGCCCACAAAGCATAATCCAGTTTGATTGACCAATCCTTTCTATTTGGATTAACAGTCTTTTCTAATATTCTTTTAATTTCACGATTGGATAATTCAACCAAACCACTTGTCTGTGGATGATAAGCAGTAGCAATGCGATGATTTATATGATATTTCTTTTCTAACTTCTCAATAATCGCATTTTTAAAATGACTTCCCCCATCAGTTATGATTACTCTTGATTTTCCAAATCTGCAAAATACATAATCTCTTAAAAACTTTGCAACACTTTGAGCATCACATCAAGGTAAAGCAATAGCTTCAATCCATTTGGAAACATAGTCTACTGCTATGAAAACATAAACATTTCCGAAAGATGGTGTAAATGGACCTATGAAATCAAATCCCTAAACATCAAATATTTCAACTTCCAACTTATAATTGAGGGACATCTCATTTCTTCTAGAAATATTGCCAACACGCTGACATCTATTACAATTTTTAATATAAGCATTCACATCCGTAAAAATTATAGGTCAATAAAATCCATATTGTAAGATTTTATATTCAGTTTTATCAACTCCAAATAATCCCTCATAATCAAAATGATGATATTTTAGAATAATTTCATAAGTCTCTTCCAAAGGTATACATCTTCGAATTAGAAGATCCTTTTCTTGTTTATATAAAAATGAGTCATCCCAAAAATAAGTCTTAACATCAGACAAAAATTTCTTTTTTCCCTGGTATGTCAAACCATAAGGTATAAGATTACTGACAATAAAGTTACTATGTCAGCATACCACGGAACACACCACTCATTAACAGTGAATAATTTTTCATCAGGAAAGCTTTCATTAATTTATTTAGCATCACAGAGAGATTTTTTATTTTCAAGCCTAGACAAATGATCAGCAATTTGATTATCAGAACCCTTCCTATCAACTATCTCAAAATCAAATTCTGGTAAAAGAAGAATCCATCAAATCAATCTCGACTTCGAATCCTTCTTCTTTATTAAATATCTTCCATAAGAATTCTGTGCATACAAATTGAAGGACTCATTCCTTTAATATCAGCAATTGTTTATCTTAAGGCTTTCTTGTACTTCTTCAAAATTTCAAGCATACTATCTTCTTCTTTTCAGTCAATTGAGATGAAATTATAACAGGCAATGTTGAGGATTCACCTAGAAAAACATACTTTAAATGGTCAAGAAGCATTTATAACTCAAGTTCAGGAGGTTTTTCAATTGATGGACCATAAGATTCATCTTTTTGAGCCATATCCAACGATTCAAAATTTACATGAACATAATTAAATTCTTCCTCTTGAAAATCTTCAGAATGATGTAATTCCTCTTCTTGCTTATATTACAATTCTTCTCTTTCAGGTTTTTCTTCAAAAGTTCACTTGAAATGACATTCACTCAAATATTTGATAACATACATCCTATAACATTCATCATCTTTACCTCTTGCAGGATATTTCATCGATTTTGAAATCTTGAATGTAATAGTTTGATCACTAACCCTCATCTTTAATTCCCCTTTTTGCACATCTATCATTACTTTACCTGTAGCTAGGAAAGGTCTTCCCAAAATGATGGGTATCTCTTTAACTTCCTCCATATTAAGCACAATGAAATCAACAGGAAAGATAAATTAATCCACTTTAACCAAAACATCTTCTATAACTCCATTTGGATATGTGATCGAACGATCTGCTAATTGCATAGTTACAATGATTGGGGTTATTTCTCCTAATCCCAGTCTTTTGAATATTTATAGAGGCATAAGGTTAATGCTTGCACCCAAATCACATAAGTTTTTCCATAGAATCTGTCTCCGATTGCACACGGAATTGTGAAACTACCAGAATCATTAAGCTTTTCAGGAAGCTTCTTCTGAATTATTGCACTGCACTCCTCACTAAGTGCAACTATCTCATTATCTTAAAACTTCCTCTTTTTGTTAAGAATATCCTTCATAATTTTCACATAGCTCGGCATTTGTTCTAAGGCTTCAGCAAATGGAATATTAATGGTAAGCTTCTTAAATATCTCTAAGAATTTTGAAATTGCTTATCGAACTTTTGTTGATGAAGTCTCTGAGGAAATGGAGGTGGTGGCTTTTCCAAATTAACCTTAGGTGGAGAAATTGGTATTTCCAAACCTTTCGGAGCGTTCTCTTTTGGTTCTTCAATCTCTTCTTTCTCTACTTTAGTTTCTTTCTGAACTCTACCTTCCAACTCTCTTCCACTTCTCAGTTGAATTGCTTTTACATGCTCTTTATTCTTATCTCTTGGATAAACTTCGGTATTACTTGGAAGCATTCCTTGAGATTTATTACTTAATGAATTTGCAATTTACCCCAATTAATTTTCAATATTTCTAATGGATGCTCTTTGAATTTGCAATTGATTTCCCATATGTGACACCACTTCTTCAATGACAACATCTTCTCCTTTAATTGTAAAGAATTGCTAAAACCTGGAGGGTAGGTTAGTCAATAATTATTATTTCCTTGGCTATTCCAGTTCCCCAAAGGGTTTTCTTGGTGGTTCCCCCATTGTTGATTAATACCACCCTGATTATTGGTATTTCAGTTAAACTTTGGATGATTCTTACAACCTTGGTTATAATAATTGGAATATGGATTATTAGGCTCGCTTATAGCATTCAAAGTTTCTGGTGAAGAATAAGAATCAACTATTTGGCCTAATGAATTTTCTTCAATCATGTAATTTGGCTAAGAAAAATTCATCCCAAATTGGTCAATCTTCCTTGAAATTGCAGCAAGTTAATTTGCTAACATTGCAAAAGCATCATTTTCATGAACACCGGCTACCTTTTTAGGATTTAACCTTTCAGAAGGCTATTGAAAATTATTAGTAGTCATTTCTTCATTTAAAGCATATGTATCAGAAAACTATTTAGACATTACTGATCCACCACCAGCTGCATCGATAATTGATCTAACAGATCCAAATAATCCATTGTAAAAGGTTTGAATTATTAATCAATCTGGTATCGAATGATGTGGACATTTCCTGAGGAGATCTTTAAACCCTTCCCATGCTTCATATATTGATTCACCTTCAAACTGACAAAAAGATGTAATATCATTTCTCAACTTCACAGTCTTCGATGGTGGAAAATATTTAGCAAGGAATTTTTATGCTAAATCACCCCAAGTTCTTATAGATCCAGGTGCTAACAAATTTAACCATATCTTAGCTTTATCCCTTAGTGAGAAAGAAAAAAGTCTGAGTCTAATAGCACCATCCGAAACACCATCATATTTAAAAGTAGCACATAACTCTAGAAAATTAACAAGATACAAATTAGGATCTTTAGTTGTTACTCTCCCAAACTGATTATTAGAAACCATTTGGATAATAGTAGGTTTAAGTTCAAAAAAATTAGCAACTACAGTAGGGTGTTGAATTTTATCATGAAGTTCATCCACTGTAGGGTTAGCATAATCTCTTAAAGGTTTGAATTCTTTATGGATGCCAATATTTTGATTTTGATGATTTGCAATTTCTTTAATATTTTATCTTTTTCAGAACTTTTAATTTTTTTTATTTTTCTAGTAGTTCTTTCTAATTCAGAATCGTAAGACAGAAGTCCCACAGAACCTGAACTACGAATACAAAGATTAAATAAAACAAAACACAACACACTAAAAAAAACAATGAAAAGTAAAAAATTTAAATTTTTCTTAATTTTCTTTAAAAATGCAGTTTTACTTAACTTCCCCGGCAACGACGCCAAAAACTTGATCCTCGAATATTTATGCTTACGTTTTAGATATGAAAATTATGATTTTATAATATGGGATACTACGCAAGTATACGTATCATTTATCAAGTAATATAGGACTTTCTGATTAAGCCCCGAGATATCGAACCCATAGGGAAATGTAAAAACTTTTTAAATAAATAAAAAATTTTATTTTTACTTTTTAAATGACTTTTGAAAGTATGTTTTGATTTGTAAAGTTTGAAAGTTGTTTTTGGTATTTTTTTATAAAAAGCTAAGTAGGAAATGAAAATTATCAAAACTAAATAATGATATAAAACATTAGGAAATAAAATATCTTTTTCTTTCTCTTATAAAGAAGTAATAATTATGAAAGTATTGTTGTTGAAGTATTTAAATGTGTTGTGATAAATAGGAGCAGGTTTATTCTTTACTCTTACTTGGTTCTATAAAGAACATTGGTTAATTTGAAATTTTAAAGTTTTAAAAATGGTTAGGCAGGGAAGATACGAACTCTCACTCTAGAGTTCCCTTGATTCCCTCCACCTAGAGGCTAACTTCTCATAACAAAATTTAAAATATCAAACCAAATTAGGGAACTTTAACCTGTCACTCTAAAATTCTCTAATTTTACTCCTCATTAAAAACATATCTCCTAATATATTTGCATTTAATTATATGAACTACAATTCTTACCAATTATTGTTTGAGAAAATACCGCATTGGATCTTATATAATTTCACAACAAATTTTAACATCTTAACTGGCCAAATTAAAAAGTAAATTAAGTTCATGGAATTAACTCTTCACAACGTATTATAACTTTAAACACTTATACATTCCACAATAATCCTACATAATTTAATTACTTCTTCATTTAAGAAAGAAAAAGATAATGAAAACTACTCAGATTTCATTGAGAAAACACAAGCACACATTAATTTGAAAATAGAAATCATAAAGAAAACACTATAAGCTTTAATTAAAAACTAAATATAAAAACAGAAGTAAACACTTATCTGAAAATCCTCTCCACAAGACTCTGGAAGTTCCATTGAAACTTGAGTTTCCATAGGACAACACTATAGAGGTTCGTGCCCAACTCTGTTGACTTGGAAAATGACTTCAAACTTCAATAAAAACTAGATAAATGGATGGAAGAAAATTGGTGGAAAGAAAGTTTCACACCAACCCTTTCTCCTTAAACTAACTAACTCTAAAAGACTTTAAAAGACTAAAAGTAAAAGTAGAAAAGAAATCTTGAAACTAGAAGAAGATTTAAAATAAAAGATGACACACTAAAACTAAAAGAACACACACACTAAAAAGACTCTCTCTCAAAACTAATTCAAAGTCTTCATGATATAATTTTCCAAAAGGTGTCTTGGTGTCTCTTCAAATCTTGTCCAGATTCAACGTATCCACCGAAGGATGCATCCCTTCATTCAAATTTGCCTCCCATGGGAATTCAAGGAAGTCACCACCAAAAGTTTTATCAAACACCCCTTCAAATTGGCACCAAAAATGAAGAAAATTCGATTTTTAACTATGGCGCCTAAGCGCCGACCACGCGGCACTTAGCCGCTAAAGTCCAATTTTGCATTTTTTTTTCCTTTTTTTTGCTCCAATTTTGCTCCTTTTATCATAATCACTCATTTTCATCATACCTACAAGAAAAACACAAAATACCTTCCATTAAAGTGCAATATCATAAAAAATAGGTATAAAAATATGCATAAAAATATTATATATTTTAGGTGTATCAAATTACGTAAAGCTTTTCCATAAAATCTCTCTCTTATAGTACAAGGAATAGTAAAGCTATTGGGATCTTTAAGTTTCTCAGGAAGCTTTTTCTGAATTATATCACTGCACTCCTCACTAAGTGCAATGGTATCATTTTCTGTAAACTTTCTTTGTTAAGTATATCCTTCATAAACTTTACATAACTTGGAATTTGTTCCAGGGCTTCAACAAATGAATTTTTTATGGTTAATCTCTTAAATATTTCGAAAAATTTTAATAATTATTTATTCAACTTTTGCTTTCTCAATATTTAAGGAAATGGAGGTGGTATTTTTTCTACAGTAATTTTCATTGGTGTAATCAGATGCTCTAAGTCGTGAGGAATATCTTCCTCTGGCTTTTCTGTTTCCACCCTTTCTTTCTCAACTTTGATTTCTTTTTGAACTTTTGTCTTCACTTCTCTTCCGTTTCTCAGCTGAATAACCTTACTTTGCTCTTTTTTCTAGTCTTTAAGATTAATCTTGACATTACATGCAAGTGTTCCTTCAGGCCTACTGCTAACTGTTGTAGCAATCTGTCCTAATTGGTTTTCCATATTTCTCTTTGCCACCCTAGACTTTGTACGTGTTTACTCAAGTGTAACACTACTTCCTCCATAAACAACTTCTTCTTCTTGAATTTTGGGGGGTTGTTAGAAGATGGAGGATAATAAGGCCTATAATTAGTATTTCCCTGATTGTTTTAATTTCTCAAAAGGTTCACTTGATTGTTCCCCCATTACAGATTTACACCATTAAGATTTTTATTATTCCAACTTATGTTAGGGTGATTTTTCTAACAAGGATTATAATAATTATAATAAGGGTTATTAAATTGATTAATTATTGCATTCAAAGTCTCATATGATGATTGAGAATCTATCATTTGTTCCAATGAATTTTCCTCAACCAATGGAGTTGATTGAGATAAACTCATTCCAAAATGATCTATCTTCTTTGATATTATAGCAATTTGAGAATCCACAATAGACATTGCATCAGATTCATAAACACTCGCTACTCTCTTGGGATTTACCCTTTAAGAGGGCGATTAAAAATTGTTAGTAGTCATCTCTTCAATTAAAGAATATGATTCATCGAATGATTTTGACATTAATGATTCGCCAGTAGTAGCGTCTATGATAGATCAAAGAGATCCCACTGATGTATGATAAAATTTTTGAATTATTAACAAATCAGGTAAAGCATGTTGTAGACACTTCCTAAGGAGATCTTTAAATAGTTCCCAAGCTTTGTATATTGATTCCCCTTCAAACTGACAAAAAGATGTGATATTGTTTCTACGCCAAAAATTTCACATCTTTTTGATCATGGGAAATATTTAGCCAAAAATTTCTGAGATAAATCTCCCAAAGTTTTGATAGATCCTGATGCTAATGAGCATAACCACATCTTGACTTTATCCCTTAATGAAAAAGGAAAAATTTTAAGTCTTAGAGCATCATATGACACTCTATCATATTTAAATGTAGCACACAATTCTTGAAAACTAGCAAGATGTAAGTAAAGATCTTCATATGGTGTTCCCCTAAACTGATTATTTTGTACCATTTCGATAATATCATGTTTTAATTCAAATAAATTAGAGCTTGATCTACCTAAAAAATATCCATTTTTATGCCTTATTTATGATTCAATTCTTAAAGATATTATACTTTAATGAAAGGTATTTTCATGTTTTTGGATATAGATGAATAAAAAAGAGTCCAAGAAAGAAAAAGAAGGAAAAAGGACAAAAATCGAGCAAACTGGAGCTTATGGAGCAAAATATTGGAATTATTGGCCTGACGCCTAGGAGCCAGAATCCGCCACCTAAGCGCCAGCTCGATACAGACACTGTTAATATTTTTTGATGATTTTAAGGAGTTATTTTAACGGAGTCAAGTGCTTATTGGAGCTTCTAGAAGACTGGAAGTTACTCCTAATATATAGGACATGTGATACAATGCATTTGGACACAAGGAAAAAGTTTTAATCGCGAAGAGGTGTGATCCAAAGTGAAGAGGTGCGAAGACCTGTTCAAGGAGTCCGGCTCTTAGGCGCCAGATCCCGATGCCTAGGCGCGACAGTTACCTTCTAGAAGATGCATTGAATTTGGATGAATTTTGAAGAGGTTCCTTAAGCAACCCCTGGTCAAATTCAGAGCTCTATAAATAGGATCCCATTCTACAGAAAAAATTGTACCCCATAGTCCATAGACACCTTCTCTCTCCCCTTTAGTTTTACTTAGTCCCTTCCACACTTAAGGTGCCACTTTACTTTGTATCTAGTGAGTTTATTTTAAGAATTTACCATGTTTTGTTCTTTGTTGGAGTCTTTCATCATTACTTTAGAGTCAGCAGAAGTCAGCGGATCACTTGAAGGAACACTTCAGATAAGCATTTGTACCTTGGTTCAAAGTTTTATAAATATGTTTTGTTGTGTGATTTCAATGTCTTATGAGTAGTTAGTTATCTTTCTCCTTTCAACTATGAAAAGATAATAAATTAATTAAATTTTGTAGAGGAATTAAATTTAAAATATTTAAAACATTGTGATGATATTAATACCTGATATTAGTTTACTTTTTAAATTGGCCATTTAAATTATTAAAACGTGTTGAAGAATATTGAGACCTATCCGGAGATAAATTCTTAACTAGTAGATATCACACGAATCCTTGTGTAGTCAAAGGCTTTATGCAGGTTATTCAAGGTGAAGTGCAAATAAATAAGAAGAGGTTATTTATTGGGCATAAAATTAATTAGTTTTTAGAGTGACAGACTAAATTCTAATAATTTGGTTTATAGAAAGGGAACGGGTCACTGGTAGGGCCAACTATAGCCACACTTGGACATCTAGTAGTGTGAGCCTAGATTAACCCATTCTATTAATAAAATATTCTGAACCGATCAATAGATTAGTCAATGTTCTTTGCACATGGACCAAAGGGTAAAGAATAGGAACGCTTCTATTTGGCACAATACCATAATCTAAATTCCCCACAAAAGATAATTATTCTAAAAATCTTGGATTAGTTTAAAATGAGAGTCGTTTTTATACTTGCATTGAATTTTAATTACTGCTTACTTTACTTTACTACTGTTTATTGTTTACTTGCTTATACTAAAAATTGTTAGTAAATTAAATTTGAAAGATAAAAAAATGTATACACTATATATAAATTACTTTTAATTTGATAAATTCCAAAATATTTTTTTTACTTTTTATAAAAACACTATCCCTGTGGGATCGATAACCAGGACTCCACTAGAGCCTTGTATTACTTTAATGATACTTATACTTGCGGTTAAAATTGTGACTTTTACAATAATTATTATAAAATCTAAATATAAATTCATAAGTAAAAGTAAACATCACACATCATGTTTTTGAAGCCATTTGTCAGGAATTAAACATTCTAAAAAGTGGTATCAAATTCTTGTATTTAAAAGCATATATAAAGTTTCATCGCATCTAGCTACAACAGGAGTTTGTATACTTAAGTGAATTTCATCTACTTCAGAATTAATATAATCTCTTAAAGGTCTCTTTTGGTGTTCATTTTAAATACATTTATTATTTAAGTTGTTTGTCATTTTGTTCAAATTGTTAAGTTATTTTTGTTGTTTTGGAATTTTTCTAACAGTTCTTTCTAATTCAGAATTGAAGGTATCAATCCTTTGGATCCTAAACTATGCATACACAAACACAAATAACAATTCTTAAAATAAATACTAAAAAAATAACTTACGTATATATCACTTAATGAAAGAAGTCTTATATTTCTAATTGGGTCTTTAAGTTAGAATATAATTTTCCGTTACATGCTTGTCAACAGCCCCAAAAAATTGATGTGAGATCTGTGCTAGTAATATTTTTCAACACCCAACATTTGTGGCAGCTGAACTAGGAAATATGCAAAACAATCACAACAAGAATTACTTCAGTATAATCAGTATTATATTTTAAAATCTTAAGACTCCCACTCATAGTGAATTAAGGTATATTTTAATTTCAATTAGTCATTAGGTAACAAATGAAAGTATACATATCACACAAATAATAAAGGGATTTAAAGGAGTCTTAAGTATTGATCCCACAGGTAGGTAAAAATTCTTATAATAATAACACAAATACTCAATATCGAAACTATAGAAAACTTAAGTGGGAAAGTATATTATTCAGCTAAATAAACAATGTTTACTGTACTAATCTCTTAACTTCAAATTTAATTCTAATGTGAGTAACTAAGTTTTATGATGAAGAGTTCAAATTTTAGAAAGTATCCTTTCCTTTTAAAATGAGGTTAAAGTCATTGAATTATCCAAATTATCATAAATTGTATTGTGCTAAATAAGAGCATTGAACCCCGAATATTTACCCTTACGTTTAAGATATGAAATTATACTTTAATTATTTATAATATGCGATACAACGTATCGTTTATCAAGTAATATAGGAATTTTTTATTAATCCCCGAGATATCGAACCACAAGGAAATGTCTGAAATTTTATGGAAATAAGAAAAATAATTTTTTACTTTTTAAAAAGATTTTGTAATGTATGTTTTAAGATATAAAGTTTTCAAATTTTTTTGGGTATTTTCTGAATAAAAAGAAAGGCAAACAAATAAAGTTAACACAACTAAAAAATAGTATGAAAACAAATAAGAATAAAATATCTTTTACCTCTTTCAATGAATTAGTAATAATTATGAAATTTCGTTATGTAAGTATATAAAATGTGTTGTGCCAAATAGAAGCAATTATATTCTTTACCCTTACTTGGTTCTATAAAGAACATTGGTTAATTTGATGATTTGAAATCTTATAGATGGGTTAGGCAGGTGATCCACCTAAAAATTACTTATTTTTAGTGTAGATTTTATGCTCACTTTATGCACATTTTTAATGATATATACTTTAAAGGAAGGTATTTTGTATATTTTTTTCTTGAAAAATAAAAAATATGATTTTAGAGAAAATAACGGGAAAATAATGCATTTTGGAGCCAAAATGTGCAAAGAAGAAAATTTTGACCCAACACATATTGATTTGTCTTTCTTTGCTTAATCTCTTTTACATTTCTTACATGTTTTTGAATGAAATTACACTTTAAAAAAATGTTGTTTTTATGTTTATCTTGTAGGTGAAGATATTAGGAACGCAACGTAACTGAAACGGGGTGAAACAGAGTTGAAACGAAGCCAAATGGAGTAAAACGGAGAAGTTGCGCACAGGGTGGCGCCTAGGCGCCAAAATCAGTGCCAAAGCTCTAGTGATGACAAGAAAACGATGCCTAGGCACCGGAAATGGGCACCTAGGCACCAGACACAGCCAGAAACATTTTGGGGATGGTTATGGACGGTTATTGGTCGGTTTTAGGTGGTTCCAAAGAATTCTAGAAGCCTCTGAATGAAATCCTACATGTCATCAAGTAATAAAATGAATCTAGACACATTGGAGCAGTTTTTATTGAAGATGTATGTCCCTTAAGTGAAGGGGTAAGACCATTCACACAAATGGTCTGGCGCCTAGGTGCCACAGTTAATCTCTAGAAGATTCAACGAATGTGGATGAATTTTGAAGAGATGCCTGAAGCAGCCCTTGTTCATTTTTGAAGCTCCATAAATATGGATTAATTCTACAACCAAGGGGAGTCCTTTTAGAGTCGTTTTGGGGTTGTTTTACATAAGGTCCAAGGGGTGTTTGTGTGTGGAATTTGTTGTGAGTTAGGAGATGTATATTTCTACATTTTCTGGAGAGATTAGTGAGGGATTTTGAAAGTTTTATGTAAGGAATGTATGAGCGGCGCATGGATCAGCGGGAGACTTTGGTGGAGAGATTCTCTTCTTTATTTCATAGGGAAAAAGATAAGTATTGTGGTCTTCATTTTCTTGTAATTGTTGTAAACACCTTCTGATGGAGTTTCTTTGATTTAAATGAAGTTTTCTGTTGTGTTTTATCCATGCTTCGTTAGTAATTTTATTTACTATTTTCTTTTAATATGAAGTAGTGGCATGTGTAGGAAAATTATTTTTATAATAGAATTATTTTCAGTTTAAAGTGATGAGTAACATCTCCTTCGCTTAATTTACATAACTTAAGTGGCAATAGGTTATGCTAAAATTTGTTGTAAGTGATTCAACAACTTGAGTGCACTCACATTGTCCGGTTAACTAGTAATATAGTTAGGCGGTAATGCAACTTTTAAGGAATTATAATTTAATAATCTATTTCTATTAGATGCTTCTAGGTGACAGATAGTTGCATAAACTAATAGAATAGTAAAGACATATGTTCCTTGTTGGCACTTAATTTATTTCATAATTCTATTAATTATTTTACTTATTATGTCATTATATTCATTTACTTTTATTTTGCAATAAAATATATGTTTGTTTAAGAATCAAGATTAGCTTAAATATTCTCTTATTAAATTTATGTGATGATACTTTACCGGATCTTAATTTACTTTACTAATTGGCTTCTTGTATTGTTAAAAACTGTGGAGAATTCTTAAGGTCTGACTGTGGGCTAAGAATTCTAAACTTGTATTTATCACATTTCCCTTGGAAAGGTAGATAGTAAATCCTTAAAAGGGGAGGTGTAAATAAATAGGGAGATAATCTTTAATGGGTGTAGAATTGATTTTTGTTTTTAGTATGACAGGCTAAATTCAATCAATTTGGTTTTACAAAAGAGGTGACGGGTCACTAGTAGGCCAGACCATAAGTAACCTTTTGGGGGGGAACCTAGAAGTGAGAGTCTAGAAATTCATCCCTTCCTACTAATAATACATCCTAATCCAATCTTTAAAAACTTGGCAATGTTCTTTATGACCTAGACAAAAGGGTAAAGAATATAGATGTTCCTATTTGTCACTACTAGTCTTTAACATCTCAAAATTCTCTAAACCAATTTATCCAGATAAGTTATCTTTTTATTTTAAATTTTCATTTAGAAATAGTTATTAGAAAACCATCTTAATTGACATTCCAAATTAAGGCCTTATAGAATTAGACAAGAATTAGCCTAAATGATTTCTTTCTTCGCTTCTTTGTGGGATCGATACTGGGGTTTTAAAAGAAAGCCCTATATTACTTGAAACGATACATATAAGTGCGTAGTATCCCTAGTGTATGATTTATATTTATCAAAACTTTAATCTTTAATTATCATACATTAGCTCCTTAATCAGATTTGGGGTCAAGTTTGGCCATAAATTTATAAGCTATTTTACTTGTGTAATTGCAGTGAGGTCAAGTTTTTAGCGACGTTGTCGGGGAAGCTTCAGTAAGAACTTTAAGGAAAATATTAGTTAAACCTGTAAGACTTGGTTTTAGAATTTATAATATTATAATATCATGTGTTTAATTATTGTGTATTTATTTTAAAGAAAATTAAAAATACTAAAAATATTTCTGAAATCTATCTTATTAGTTAAGTCTTTAGATTTGTACGCGTCAGCTCACGAGAGAACTTTTAGGAAGATGATGAATTAGATAAGACGCCATGAATTTATGTTAGAAATGGCGGATCAACAATATAATGAATATTCATATTTGGATTATAATTCTAGTCAAGTATAACATAAATTAGAAGAGTAATATAGTAGAATATGATCTAAAATATGAATCATCTAGAGAGAATCCAATCTAAAATTTAGGAGATCTTGAAATATTTTATATAGATCAATTTCTTATGAATTTTAAAGATGATAATATTATGAAAATTTAGAAAATCATTAGAAGAATATTGGATCTAGAAAAAAACTTGAGGAACAATGATATAAATCATTATGAAAAGGAAAAGCTAATAGAAAAATTAAAATTTGAGAATTTTTGGATCTGGATAAGATTGGGCGATTGATCAAGTATTACTTATTTGGAATTTTGATCTAGGAGAAATCATTTATCGGGCTGACGAAGTTAAACCAAGCACTTTATGGGAGGCAACCCATAGTTATCAATGTGCTTTGATTTAGTATGCTTGAAGTCATGTTTGTTAGTGTTTTAATGTGTTTGCTTTAGTGTGGATTGATCTGCTTAGATTGTTAGCGAATTGAATTGATCTTTATGTGTCATTATGAAATGATCAGTTTGATTGATGTTTGGATTGTTGCAGTTTAATTTGATCATTTTGAGTTTCATGAGGGAGGTGATTCCTTAACTTCTTATGGAACCATCTTAATTTCCATTACTTCTTTTCTCTGACATTGTTTTCATTCGGTAGCAGTCATGAAACTATTTAATGAATAACCTATGAATGATCTTACACTATCCTTATAATTGTTAGAGGTGCTTACTTAAAGGGATAAGGTGAAGTCTGACGTTGGTTCTCGAGAGCCAACATATCTGAGATAATTGTATCCTTGGGATTAGACTCTATGAAATCATTTATAAGTACCCAATTTATTAGTATAGTGATTCCGTTAGAAAGCAGAAGTATGTTAGTAAGATGTGATGTGTTAAAGGAAGAGTTAACCTCATTTATCATGTGTTTTTATGTTTGTGTTACAACAATATTAAGATTTGAAGAACACTTTAAATATATATATTCCTATGCCGATACATGTCATTCTTGTTAAACCTTTCTTTAAGTTTAATTTTATTCTGGCATGTTTAGTTTAGATCTACTTCTATTGCAATTTTTTTTGCTCTGATGAATTCTTGTTGATGTTTCTGATAAACATTTGTGGTAGATAGAATTTCTGAACTATTCTTCTTCCTGCTTAAATTTTTTGTACTGAAACCTATACATCTTAAAAATCAAGTTTAGGGGTAGGAAGAAAAATAAATTTTAAATTTAGTATACTTCCTTTTAGTTTAATATTATTGCAAGCATGTTTTAAGCTAGATTTACTTTCTCATGCAGTCATTCTATCTTGATTTTGCATGTATATACATTTGATAAGATGTTGTAGTAGTTAGTAAATGCATCTTTTATTTTTCTTCCTCCTACATTTTAAGGAATTAATTGTAAAATATTTTAAAATTCAAGTTTGGGGGGAATGAAAAATAATTTTCAAAAATGTAAATTTTAATTGTTCTAAAAAATGCTATAAAAAAATTTAATTTTGATTGAAAATAATTATGTGTATGAAGTTATATTAGGGAAATAAAATTTTGAATATAGAAATGAGTAAGATAATTTAGTTAAAATCTATAGTGGTGATGAAATATTTTAAGTTAAAATTTTCTTAGTAAAGAAATGATAAATATTGTGGAACTATCTATAGTAGAAAAAATTGTATTTTTGAAAAAAATAGAAGGATTAGACTTTTGTTTTAAATATTTAAATTTCTTTTATTGAAAAATAATTTTCAAAACTGTTATTATATTTCTAAGTAAAAGATATATATCTACCTTATGCTTTGGGAAAGGAAGGGTGGAATTCAAAATTATTAAAGGCCTATCCAGATATAGTAATGCTTGCTTGAGAAAAAGAAAAGTGAAGTATGCAAAGAAAAAGAAAAGAAAAAGAAAAAGAAAAGAAAAGAAAAGAAAAGAAAATAATAGTGTAGTATGTGAAAAAGGAAGGAGAAGCTTGAGGATTAAAGAGCCTAATCAACAATTAGTTTCACACCTGAGCTTTTTAAAGTATAAGATCTTAGAAAATCTTAAGCTTAAAAATATAATATAGTTAGTATAAATATTTTTAATAAATATTTTTAAGTAAAAAATAAAATAAAATGTCTAACCCCTATATTTTGAAAAATCTACAAGTATTTCTGAATTAGATAGCAACATATATTTTCATACTCTTTCATCTAAGAGATTTCTAAACTTTAAATTGGTCTCATTTACTAAAATTTTTTCTAAATTGGACTACTACATTTCATGAACAAAATTTTAGAAACTCCAAAAGAAACTCATACCCATGATTTGCTTGTTTGGTTTTATATGCAATAGTTTTACTTGAAGACAAGTAACGTTTAAGTTTGGGGAAATTGATCCACCTAAAAATTACCTATTTTAATTGTAGATTTTATGCTCACTTTATGCACATTTTTAATGATATATACTTTAAAGAAAGGTAATTTGCGTATTTTTGTCTTCAAGTATAAAAAATATGATTTTAGAGAAAATAAGGCAAAAACAATGCAATTTGGAGCCAAAATGAGCAAAAAAAAATCTAACCCATCATGTATCTATTTGTCTTTCTATGCTTAATCTCTTTTACATTTCTTACATATTTTTAAATGAAATTATACTTTGAAGAAAGGTTTTATTTATGTTTATCTTGTAGGTTATGATGTTAGGAACGCAACGCAACTGAAATAGGGCAAAACGGAGTTGAAACAAAGCCAAACGGAGCAAAACGATGAAGCTGTGCACATTGTGGCGTCGAGGCGCCAGTGACGATGAGAAAATGGTGCCTAAGTGCCAGACACAGCCAAAAACATTTTGGGGACGGTTATAGACGGTTATTTGACGGTTTTGGGTGGTTCCAAAGCATTTTAGAAGCCTTTGGACGAAATCCTACATGTCATCAAGTAATACAATGAATCTAGACACATTGGAGCAATTTTTAATTGAAGAGGTGCATCACTTAAGTGAAGGGGTGTGACCCTTCACACAAATGGTCTGGCGCCTAGGCACCACAGTTAATCTCTAGAAGATTCAATGAATGTAAACAAATTTTGAAGAGAGCCTGAAGGAATCCTTTTTCATTTTTGAAGCTCTATAAATAGGGAATAATTCTACAGCCAAGGGGAGTCCTCTTAGAGTCTTTTTGGGGTTGTTTTACAAAAGGTCTAAGGGGTGTTTGTATGTGGAGTTTGTTGTGAGTTAGGAGATGTAGATTTCTACATTTACTAATAATTGTATTACATGATGTAGAATTATTCCCTATTTATATAGAATTATTTTCATTTTAATGTGATGAGTATACCCTTCACTTGTTTTATCAATGCTTCGTTAGTAAATTAAGAAACATTTTGGTGAGGGATTTTTGTTATTAAAAACAATACAATTTTCATTTACAAATAATCTAATAGAAATAGATTATTGAATATATATTTGATTAAGCTAAGTTTTTATGATAGAATTATTTTCATTTTAATGTGATGAGTTAATTCTCTTATTAAATTAATGTGATGATACTTTACCGGATCTTAATTTACTTACAAATTGGTCTCTTGTATTGTTAAAAACTGTGGAGAATTCTTGAGATCTGACCATAGGCTAAGAATTCTTAACTTGTATGTATCACATTTCCCTTGGAAAGGTAGATAGTAAATCCTTAAAATGGGAGGTGCCAATAAATAGGGAGATAAACTTTAATGGGCAAAGAACTGATTTTTGTTTTAGTGTGACAGGCTAAATTCAATCAAATTGGTTTACAAAAGAGGTGACGGGTCACTAGTAGGCCAGACCATAGGCAACCTTTTGGGGGGGAACGTAGAAGTGAGAGTCTAGAATTTCATCCCTTTCTACTAATAATTCATCCTAATCCAATCTTTAAAAACTTGCAAATGTTCTTTATGACCTAGACCAAAGGGTAAAGAATATATATGCTCCTATTTGTCACTACTACATTAAATTCTAAGCATTTTTTTCCTACACATTACCTAGGTAATTGCAAGAGAAAGGTAGTCTTTAACATCTCAAAATTCTCCAAACTAATTTATCCAGATAAGTTATCTCTTTATTTTTAACTTTCATTTAGGAATAGTTATTAGAAAACCATTTTAACTGACATTTCAAATTAAGGCCATATAGAATTAGACTTGAATTAGCCTAAAGGATTTCTTACCTCGCTTCTCTGTGGGATCGATACTGGGGTTTTAAAAGAAAGCCCTATATTACTTGAAATGATACGTATACTTGCGTAGTAACCCTAGTGTGTGATTTATATTTATTAAAACTTTAATCTTTAATTATCGTACGTTAGCCACTTAATCAGATTTGGGGTCAAGTTTAGCCATAATTTTATAAGCTATTTTACTTGTGTAATTATGGTCGGGTCAGCAAGGAAGATACTAGCTCTCACTCTAGAGTTCCCTCGATTCCCTCCACCTGAGGGTTAACATCTCATAACAAAATTTTTCACATCAAACCAAATTAGGGGGCTTTAGCCTGTCACTCTAAAGTCCTCCAATTTTTCTCCCCATTATAAGCATATCTTTCTATTTATTTGCACCCAATCATATGGACTACAATTCTCATCCTTATAATTGCAAGTGATTCTTTCCAATTATTGATTGAGACAATACCACAATGGATCTTACATAATCTCCCAAAAAAATTTAACATCTTAATTGGCCAAATCAAGAAGTAAATGAAGTGTAAGGTAGTGAATCATCAAAACTTCTTCCAACATTTTGGAGATGCCCCCCATAATCAGAATTATGATATTTTTGAATAATTTCATATATTTCGGAAATACATACATTTTGAGACAATACACAATGGATCTTACATAATCTCCGAAACTGATTTTCATGAACCGGCGCCTACACGTTTACATTGATTACAATTTTTAATATAAATATTAACAACCTTAAAAATTGTAAGATTTTAGATGTAGTTTTATCAACTCCAACATGTCCCCCATAATCAGAATTATGATATTTTTGAATAATTTCATAAGTTTCTTCTAAAGTCACACATCTTTGAATAACTAAATCCTTTCCTTATTTATATAAAAATTGATCATCCCAAAAATAAGTCTTATCTTTAGATAGAAATTTCTTCCTCTCCTGGTATGTTAAACCATAGTGTAAAATATCACTGACAATAAAGTTTACAATGTCGGCATACCACAGAACACACCACTCGTTAACATAAAAAAATTTTTCATCAGAAAAAATTTTCATTAATTTCTTCAACATCAAAGAGATATTTTTTTGTTTCAAGCTTGGACAGTTGATCAACAATTTGATTATCAGCACCCTCCCTATCTACTATCTCGAAATTAAATTCTTACAAAAGAAGAATCCATCTAATCAATCTGGGTTTTGCATCCTTCTTCTTCATTAAATACTTAATAGCAGAATGATCAGTATGCACGACACATTTAGTTCCAATTAAATATGATCTGGATTTATCAAAGGCAAATACTATAGCTAATAACTCTTTCTCAGTAGTGGTATAATTAATTTGACTTCATTAAGAGTTTTACTAGCATAGAAAATTACTTTCAAAATCTTATCATATTTATGAACTAAAACAACTCCAATAGAATAATCACTAGCATCACACATTAATTCAAAAGGTTTTTCCCAATTAGGTGAAACTATAACAAGTGCAGTGATTAATTTTTCTTTTAAAGTTTCAAAAGCTTTTAAGCAATCATAATTAAAATTAAAAATTACATCTTTTCCAGTAAATGACATACAAACTTCAAAATTTTTGAAAAGTCTTTAATATAACGCCTTTAAAATCCAGCATGTCCCAGAAAACTTCTAATTCCCCTTATATTAGTTGGGCAAGGTAAATTAGAGATCACTTGAATTTTTGCAGAATCTACTTCCATACCATTTTTTTGATATATGTTGTCCCATAACAATTCCTCCTACTACCATAATTTGACATTTCTCCCAGTTAAGAACCAAATTTGTTTCTTCACAACGTTTCAAAACTTTAGATAAATATTATAAACATGATTCAAATGAAATTCCAAACACTGAAAAGTCATCCATAAAAACTTCAATTCTTTTTTTCTTTTAAATCATAGAAAATTGTCAACATACATCTCTGAAATGTAGCAGAGGCAATACATAAACCAAAGGGCATTCTTTTGAAAGCATATGTATCATAAGGACTGGTAAACTTTGTTTTCTCTTGATCCTAAGGAGCAATTTGAATTTGGTGGTAACCAGTATATCCATCCAAAAAAACAAAAATATTTATGTCCAGCCAGTCTATCCAACATCAGATCTAGAAAGGGAAGTGTAAAATGGTCTTTCTTGGTGGCAAGGTTTAATTTTCTATAATCAATGCATATTCGCCATCCTGTAACTTGTCTTACTGGTATTATTTCATTCTTTTCATTAACAGTCACTGTAACTCCTCATTTCTTAAGTACACAGTGAATAGGATTAACCCTTGCACTATCTGAAATATGGTAGATAATTCCAGCATTCAACCACTTTAAGATTTCTTTCTTAACAACTTCTTTCGTGATAGGATTTAATCTCCTTTGAGGATCAGCCCGAGGTTTGCAGTTATCCTCCACAAGGATTCTGTGCTTACAAATTGAAGGACTGGTTCCTTTAATATCAGCTATTGTCCATCTAAAGGATTTCTTATATTTCTTTAAAATTTCAAGCAAACTCTCTTCTTCTCTTTCAATTAATTGAGAGAAAATTATAAGCAACAAAGTTGTGAAATCAACTAAAAAGGCATACTTTAAATGATTAGGAAGCATCTTTAAATTAAGTTCAAGAGGTTCTTCAATTGATGGACCAAAAGATTCATCTTTTTTAATCATGTCCAAAATTTCAAAATTTTCATGAACATGATTTAAATCTTCTCATGAAAATCTTCAGAATCTTGTAATTCCTCTTCTTGCTTGTGTTCCAATTCTTTACTTTCAAATTTTTCTTCATATGTTGACTTGAAATGAAATTCACTTAAATATTTGATAACATACATCCTATAGCATTCATCATCTTTACCTCTTACAGGATATTTCATTGACATTGAAATATTGAATGTAAAAGATTGATCATTAACTCGCATCGTTAATTCCCCTTTTAATACATCTATCATCGCTCTGCCTGTGGCTAGGAAAGGTCTCCCTAAAATTATGGGTATCTATTTATCTTCCACTATATCCAACATAATCAAATCAACAGGAAAATTAAATTGATCCACTTTCACCAAAACATCTTCTATAACTCCTTTAGGATATGTGATCAAATAATCAATTAATTGTAAAGTTACAGTGGTAGGGGTTATTTCTCCTAATCCCAATCTTTTGAATATTGATAATGGTATAAGGTTAATGCTTACACCCAAATCACATAAAGCTTTTCCAAAACATATGTCTCTGATTGCACATGGAATTGTGAAACTTTCAGGATCTTTAAGTTTTTCAGGAAGCTTTTTTTGAATTATTGCACTGCACTCTTCACTAAGGCCAACAGTCTTATTATCTTCAAACTTCCTTTTTTGTTGAGAATATCCTTCATAAATTTCACATAGCTTGGCATTTTTTCTATTGCTTCAGCAAATGGAATGTTGATTGTAAACTTCTTAAATATCTCCAAGAATTTTGAAAATTTCTTATCCAATTTTTGTTGTCGAAGTCTCTGAGGAAATGGAGGTCATGGCTTTTCTAAATCAACCTTAGGTGGAGAAATAGGTCTTTCCAAACCTTTCGAAGCGTCCTCTTTTGGTTTTTTTAATTTTTTCTTTCTCTACTTCAGTCTCTTTTGAACTCTACCTTCCAACTCTCTTCCACTTCTCAACTGAATAGCTTGTACATGCTCTTTAGACTTGTCTCTTGGATTTATTTCAGTATTACTAGGAAGTGTTCCTTGGGATCAATTACTTAATGAATTGGCAATCTGTCCCAATTGATTCTCAATATTTCTGATTGTAGCTCCTTGACTTTGTAATTGATTTCTCATTTGTAACACCACTTCTTTAATAGACAACTTCTTCTCCTTAAATTGTGAAGTATTGTTATAACCTGGAGGATAGGTTGGTCTATAATTATTATTCCATAGGTTATTCCAGTTTCTCAATGGATTTAATTAGTTTCTCCCCCACTGTTGATTACTACCAGCCTGGTTATTGGTATTCCAGTTAAAGTTTGGATGGTTTTTTTCAACCCGGGTTATAATAATTGGAATATGGGTTATTAGGCCTACTTATGGCATTCAAGTTTTTTTATGAATTTTGAGAATCAACCATTTGGCCTAATGAATTTTCTTCAATCAAAGACGTTGGCTGAAATTCATCCCAAATTGGTCTATCATCCTTGAAATTACAGCAACTCAATTTTCTAGCATCGCAAAAGCATCATTGTCATGAATGTTGGCCACCTTTTTAGGATTTAAGCTTTTAGAAGGCCATTGAAAATTATTAGTAGCCATTTATTCAATTAAAGCATAAGCATCTGCAAACTGTTTAGACATCAATGAACCACCAGCAGCGACATCGATAATAGATCTAAGAGATCCAACTAATCCATTATAAAAGGTCTGAATTATTAATCAATCTGGTATCGAATGTTGTGGATACTTTCTTGAGAGGTCTTTAAATCGTTCCCATGCTTCAAACTGACAAAAAGATGTGATATCATTTCTAAGCTTTGCAGTCTTCGATGGTAGAAATATTTAGCAAGGAATTTTTGTTCTAAATCACCCCAAGTTCTGATAGATCCAGATGCTAACAAATTTATCCAAATTTTAGCTTTATCTCTCAGTGAAAAATGAAAAATTCTAATTCTAATAGCATCATCTGAAACACCATCGTATTTAAAAGTTGCGCACAATTCTAGAAAATTTTCAAGATGTAAATTAGGATTTTCAGTTGGTGCTCCTCCAAACTGATTATTAGATACCATATGGAAAATAGAAGCTCGATTTAGTGAGTTGTAATTAATTAAGCTTGAAGGACAAAATGGTAATTAAAATTTTAAACCTTTAATTAAAACTTTAGGCTTAATAAAATTAATAGGTAAAATATTTGATCCTAATCTGATTTGGATGATTGAAATTTAATAATTGAAGGGTAGAAACCTACTAAACAATTTAAAATAATTGAAATAAACCTTAATTAAATAATTAATTAAATTTGGAAGAATAATGAAATTGGAATTATTAAAATGGGGATATTATTAGGAAGAGATTTATTCTTTAATTTAAAAATCCTAACAATCATCGATAATATTCTAATTAAAATGATAATCAAGTTTAAGATTTAAAATGCTAAAAGACTTAATCTTTAAATTAAATTAAAGTTAAATTATTTAAAACAAATTCCTTTAAAATTAAAAATTAAATTAAAAATTAAAATTAAATTAATTAAATTAAATTAAACTAAATTAAATTAAATTAAATTAAATTATATTATATTATATTAAATTAAATTAAATTAAATTAAATTAAATTAAAATTAAATTAAATTAAATTAAAAGCTTAAATTAAATTAAATTAAATTAAAATTAAATTAAATCATATTACATTAAATTAACTTAAGTTAAATTAATTTAAATTAAACCACATTAAATTAAATTAAGTTAAATTAAAGTTAAATTAAATTAAATATAAAGGCGTAGAAGAATTAATAAATCTAAAATAAGCAAAACAAACATTGACTTAAATCATTAATTTGAACTTAAATTTGAATCACAAATCATTAAATATCATTTTGCCCTTAGGAGCTTTTACTATTATAACTCTAAATGGAGTGTCAAGTGAAAATGACACTTCGCTCCTTAAGGATATTGGCGTACAATTATTTGAGCAAGAAATAAAACTTAACTCGAAACACCACCCAGATGATTAATTCACTTGAACAATAGAATTCATTTGGACTTAGGACAATTCCGAAATATTGAAAAGATGTTTAAGATTCGTCTTAAACACTTCCTCGATATGATGGAATATCATAAGAAACAATTGAGCTTAGTTGTTCTTTGGTGAAAAAACCATCCTTAAAACCAAAATTGAGGCCACAGACGTCATAGGAGATGACTAGCTATAGGATTAGGAATTTGGTAGAAAACCATAACCCTTACCTTAGCTGCACTTGGGAACTTAATTTAAATCTTAAATATTGACGCTGTGTTTTAAGTGCGGCTTGGGATGACGGAAGACCCTCGGGTACGCTTTTTATTTTATTGCGATTTACTCTATTGCAATTTATTTAATCGCATCGCACTTACTTTTTCTTGCATGATAAACGACGGTTATGAAAACCTACACCTTTAGGACGAAACCAAGCTGAAACCCATAACTAAATTAAAAGACGCTAGAGATAAAATTCATAGCCTGACATTTCAAAATAAAAGCAACTCAAAAATTGTCTAAACGAGAACACAAAACCACAATTACAAGCTGAATTAAAACGTCATGTTGGATGATCGGGAATACCTCGGATGATGTAACTTTACGTGTTCTTAGCAGAGTTCACGGTAAATGAAAGTGTGGAACTCATTCGATTGAGTTTAGCAAATTCATCTGGACTAAGTGGTCAGGTAAAAATAATGATGCGGAAGGATGGAACCGTGGGATCTTAACCGGTGTTATTATAATCAGCTTTAAAGATTTGTTTTAATTAAAACACAAAGAACACTTGGAAATTAAGACTTCCCACTAAACGAAAACACTTTTCTCATCACGATTTATGATTTCAAACTAAGCCTACGCAGCAACAAGGGCTCGGAGCATGGTGGGCAGCACGGCCATCGTCGTCGGCAAAACTTGAATCTACTTGACAAAACTTTCTAAATTAAGCAACAATGACAGAACTTGGAGTAGTTTCTTTCAATCTGTATAAAATCCTCGACTCTTCGTTGAGCATTTGCATTGCAGTCGCCCTAACGAGACCCAGGATTCCGAGGTAGTCGTCCGATACGACATAAACCCTCATACCTTCCAGGCTATTTGTATGATTACATCATATAAATGTAAGCCACAATTAATTAAAATTGGCAAGATTAAAACATTAAATAAACATTAGGACTTTCCTAAATTGAAGCGAACAATAGGATAGTCGGAGATTATCGAAGTTCACTTGAATCCGTAATTTCTCCTACTTTTCTTCCTTTGAATTCCAAAATAAAAATGTTCCAAACTTGATGCATTCCCTTATTGAAGTTGAAAAATTCAATCCCTTTGAAAACTTAAACTTTGAAATTCTTGAAGCAGAATTATTGATTATTATCGAGAGTTTTCTTAGGTGATTCCCGTCACTTAAGATGTAATTAACTATAGGGGCTTGCCCGCACTCGGGGAATTTTAAGAGAACCCGAGTAATATAAACTACTGTTTAATGTTTTCATATTAGGCGGGGAATTTGTCGGCTTATAAAATTGGTTCGCAGAGACCAAACGGATGTCTTTTTTGGTGTCGTTGCCAATTTTCATATCATATTTGTAAGTATAAATATCAAGGGATCAAGTTTTTGGCGCATTTGCCGGGGAAAATTAATTAAATTGCATTTTAAAGAGAATTAAGAAATTTTAAATTTTTACTTTTCTTTATTTTTGTTATAGTGTTTTGTTTTTTTTTAATGTTTTATGCGTAGTTCAGGTTCTGAAGGACTTGTGCCTTAGAATTCTAAATTGGAAAGAACTATCAAAAAAATCAAAAAAATTAAACATACAGAAAAAGATAAAAATATTCAAGAAATTAAAAATCATCAAGATCAAAATGTTGGCATCCATCAAGAATTAAGACCTTTAAGAGATTATGTTAACCCTACAGTAGATGAACTTCATGGTAGTATTCAAAACCCCGTCGTAGTCGCTAATTCTTTTGAGCTTAAACCTGCTATTATCCAAATGGTGTCTAATATTCAGTTTGGGGAAGCAACAACTGAAGATCCTAATTTGCAACTTGCTAATTTTCTAGAGTTGTGTGCTACTTTTAAATATGATGGTGTTTCAGATGATGCTATTAAACTTAGACTTTTTCCTTTCTCACTAAGGGACAAAGCTAAAATGTGGTTACATTTGTTAGCCCCTGGATCAATAAGAACTTGGGGTGAATTGTCACAAAAATTCCTTGCTAAATATTTTCCACCATCTAAGACTGCTAAATTGAGAAATGATATGTCAGTTTGAAGGGGAATCAATATATGAAGCATGGGAAAGATTTAAAGATCTCTTCAGGAAATGTCCACATCATGCGATACCACATTGGTTAATAATTCAAACTTTTTATAATGGATTAGTTGGATCTCTTAGATCAATCATCGATGCTGCTGCTGATGGATCATTAATATTTAAACCATTTTCTGATGCTTATGCTTTAATTGAAGAAATGACTACTAATAATTTTCAACGGCCTTCTGAAAGGTTAAATCCTAAAAAGGTAGCCAGTGTTTATGAAAATGATGCTTTTACAATGTTAGCAAATCAAGTTGCTGCTGTATCAAGGAAGATAGACCAATTTGGGATGAATTTTTCTCAGCCAAATCTCATGATTGAAGAAAATTCATTAGGCCAAATGGTTGATTCTTATTCTTCACCAGAAACTGTGAATGCTATAATCAAACCTAACAACCTATATTCCAATTATTATAACCCAGGTTGGAAGAATCATCCAAATTTTAACTGGAATAACAAAAATCAGGGTATTGTTAATCAACAATGGGGGAACACCCAAGTAAACCCATTGGGGAATTGGAACAACCAAGGTAATAATAATAATAGATTAACTTATCCTTCAGGTTATAACAATTCTTTACAAAATAAGGAGAAGAAGTTGTCTATGGAAGAAGTAGTATCACATATGGGAAATCAATTACAAATTCAAGGAGCAACCATCATAAATATTGAAAATCAATTGGGACAAATTGCAAATGCCTTAAGTAATAGATCCCAAGGAATGCTTCCAAGTAATACTGAAGTGAATCCAAGAGAAAAGAATAAAGAACAAGTGAAGGCAATTCAACTGAGAAGTGGAAAAGAATTGGAATGTAGAGTTCAAAAAGAAACTGAAGTAGAGAAAGAAGAAATTGGAAGACCTAAAGAGGACACTCCAAAAGGTTTTGAAAGACCTATTTATCCACTTAAGGTTGATTTAGAAAAACCACGACCTCCATTTCCACAGAGACTTCGTTAACAAAAGTTGGATAAGCAATTTTCAAAATTCTTGGAGATATTAAAGAAGCTTACCATCAATATCCCATTTGCTAAAGCCCTAGAACAAATGCCAAGCTATGCAAAATTTATGAAGGATATTCTTAATAAAAAGAGGAAGTTTGAAGAAAATGAGACTGTTGCACTTCGTGAGGAGTGCAGTGCGATAATTTAGAAAAAGCTTCCTGAAAAACTTAAAGATCCAGCTAGTTTCACAATTCCATGTGCAATCGGAGAAAGATTCTGTGGAAAAGCTTTATGTGATTTGGGTGCAAGCATTAAACTTATGCCTCTATCAATATTCGAAAGACTGGGACTAGAAGAAATAACCCAAACTACTGTAACTCTGCAATTAGCAGATCGTTCGATCACATATCCTAAAGGAGTTATAGAAGATGTTTTGGTAAAAGTGATTCAATTTATTTTTCCTATGGATTTCATTATGTTAGATATGGAGGAAGATAAAGAGATACCCATAATTTTGGGGAGACTTTTTCTAGCTACAGGTAGAGCCATGATATATGTGCAAAAAGGGGAATTAACGATGAGGGTTAATGATCAGACTGTTACATTTATTATTTCAAAATCGATGAAATATCCTGCTAGAGGTAAAGAAGATGAGTGTTATAGGATGGATGTTATTGAATATTTAAGTGAATGTCATTTCAAATCAACTTATGAAGAAAAAACTGAAAGAGAAGAATTTGAATATAAGCAAGAAGAGGAGTTATTTGATTCTGAAGATTTTCAAGAGGAAGATTTAAAGTTTGTTCGTGAAAGTTTTGAATTGTTGGATATAACTAAGAAAGATAAATCTTATGGTCCATCAATTGAAAAATCTCCTGAACTTGAGTTAAAAATGCTTCCTAATCATTTGAGGTATGTTTTTCTAGGTGAATCTTCAACCTTGCATGTTATAATTTCCTCTCAATTAACTAAAAAGAAGAAGAGAGTTTGCTTGAAATTTTGAAGAAGCACAAGAAAGCCTTTGGATGGACAATTACTGATATTAAAGGAATCAGTCATTCAATTTGCATGCACAGAATTCTAATGGAAGATAATTGCAAACCGCGGGCTGATCCCCAAAGGAGATTAAATCCTATCATGAAAGATGTTGTTAAGAAAGAAATTTTAAAATGGTTGGATGCTGGAATTATCTACCCTATTTCAGATAGTGCATGGGTTAGTCCTATTCACTGTGTTCCTAAGAAAGGAGGAGTAACTATGACTGTTAATGAAAAGAATGAAATGATACCAACAAGACAAGTTACAGGGTGACGAATATGCATTGATTATAGAAAGTTAAACCTTGACACAAGGAAAGATCATTTTCCACTCCCTTTTCTAGATCAAATGTTGGATAGACTGGCTGGCATAAATACTTTTGTTTTCTGGATGGATATACTGCTTACCACCAAATTCAAATTGCTCCTGAGGATCAAGAGAAAACTACGTTTACCAGTCCTTATGGTACGTTTGCTTTTAGAAGAATGCCCTTTGGTTTATGTAATGCCCCTACTACATTTCATAGATTTATGATGGCTACTTTTTGTGATTTAATTGAAAAAAGAATTGAAGTTTTTATGGATGACTTTTTAGTGTTTGGAATTTTGTTTGAATCATGTTTAGAACATCTATCTAAAGTTCTAAAATGCTGTGAAGAAACTAATTTGGTCCTTAATTGGGAAAAATGCCAATTTATGGTAGCAGGAGGAATTGTTTTGGGACATCGGATTTCAGAAAAAGGTTTGGAGGTAGATCGTGCAAAAATTCAAGTTATATCTAACTTACCTTGCCCAACCAACGTAAGGGGAATTAGAAGTTTTTTAGGATATGCTGGATTCTACAGGCGTTACATTAAAGACTTTTCAAAGATTACAAAAACTTTATGTCGTTTACTGGAAAAGGATGCAATTTTTAATTTTGATGATGACTGTAGTAAAGCCTTTGGAACATTAAAAGAAAAATTAATCACTGCACCTGTAATAATTTCACCAAATTAGGAAAAACCTTTTGAATTAATGTGTGATGCTAGTGATTATGCTATTGGTGCTGTTTTGCGTCAGAAATATGATAAAAGTTTCAAAGTAATTTATTATGCTAGTAAAACTCTTAATGAAGCTCAAATTAATTATACCACTACTGAGAAAGAGTTATTAGCTATAGTATTTGCCTTTGATAAATTTCAATTATATTTAATTGGAACTAAATGTGCTGTGCATACTAATCATTCTGCTATTAAATACTTAATGAACAATAATGATGCAAAACCAAGACTGATAAGATGGATTCTTCTTTTGCAAGAATTTGATTTTGAGATAGTAGATAGGAAGGGTTTTGATAATCAAATTGTTGATCATTTGTCTAGGCTTGAAATTGAAAAACCTCTCTGTGATATTGAAGAAATTAATGAACATTTTCCTGATGAAAAACTGCTCACTGTTAAAGAATTGCGTGTTCCATGGTATGCAGACATAGTAAACTTTATTGTTAGTAATATTATACCCTATGGTTTGACATATCATGAAAAGAAGAAATTTCTGTCTGATGCTAAGACTTATTTTTTGGATGACCCATTTTTATATAAACAATTAAAGGATCTTATAATTCAATGATGTGTACCTTTGGAAGAAACTTACGAAATTATTCAAAAATATCATGATTCTGACTATGGGGGACATTTTGGAAGTGATAAAACTGCATATAAAATATTACAATCAGGATTTTATTGGCCTACAATTTTTAAGGATGTGAATGTTTATATTAAAAATTGTGATAGATGTCAGCGTGTAGGTAATATTTCTAGAATAAATGAGATGCCCCTCAATTATATGTTAGAAGTTGAAATATTTGATGTCTGGGGACTAGATTTTATGGGACCATTTACACCATCTTTCGGAAATGTTTATATTTTGATAGCAGTATACTATGTTTCCAAATGGATTGAAGCTATTGCTTTACCTCGATGTGATGCTCAAAGTGTTGCAAAGTTTTTAAAAAAGTATATATTTTACAAATTTGGAATTCCAAGAGTAATCATAACTGATGGGGGAAGTCATTTTAGAAATGCGATTATTGGGAAGTTAGCAAAGAAATATCATATTAATCATCGCATTGCTACTGCTTATCATCCGCAGACAAGTGGTTTGGTTGAATTATCCAATCGTGAAATTAAAAGAATATTGAAAAAAAACTGTTAATCCAAATAGAAAGGATTAGTCAATTAAACTGGATTATGCTTTGTGGGCCTATAGGATGCTTACAGAACACCTATAGGAATGTCCCTATATAGGCTGATTTTTAGAAAAGCTTGTCATTTACCTTTTGAACTTAAGCATAAAGCATATTGGGCTATTAAAGAGTTCAACTATAATTTGAAAGATGCTGCTAAAAAGAGATTATTAAAATTGAATGAGCTTGAAGAAATAAGGAATGAATCTTATGAAAATGCTCAGATTTATAAGAAAAAGATGAAGTTATGGCATGATCGGAAGATTATTACTAAAAATCTTGTACCAAGACAACAAGTTTTGCTGTATAATGCTAAATTGAGAATATTTTCTGGAAAACTTAAGTCTAAGTGGATGGGTCCATTTATTGTGATAAAATTTTATTCTTATGGAGCTGTAGATATTCAAGATCCTAAGACTGGAAAAATATTTAAAGTTAATGGACATAGACTTAAACCATAATTTTCAGTCAATAAATCTAAATGTAATGAGAATTTGATGTTGGGTCACTCTGAATGAGTTCTGGGCATGTCAGGCTGAAGACGTTAAAACAAGCACTTTGTGGGAGGTAAACCATATTTATAGCTATGCTTTGCTTTATGTTTGTTTTGTGTGTTTTGTTTGCTTTGTTTGGTTTGTTTTTATGTTTTTAGTGGTAGTAATTTGGAGTTTTTAAACTTAAGTACAGTTTAATTGACCTTAATTGATGATCAAGAGAAGTCAAAATGAAAATTTGGACACTTAGCAGACCTGTGCTAAATTGTGCACTGGCAGTTAAGTGCCGACGAGTTGGCGCTTAGGCGCCACAGTTATATAAAATGTGAAAAATGTGGATCGAGAAGAAAAGATCATGGGGAGAAGTTTTGGGAGTTATTTAGGAGTTTCTAAACGTCTTGGGGAATATTCTAGCATTTCCCAAGTCTATAAAAAGGATCTGACTTAAGAAAAACACTTGCCCCAAGTCCTATTTTCATTTCTGAAGATTTAAGAAGAGAATTTTGAGTACATCATGTCTTCCTGGGAGAATGAGATGAAGAAGAAGCAAGATTTTGACAAAAGTAAGTTCATTAGTGATAGTGTTAAGGAGTTATTTAATGGATATCTCACTGTTAGTATTTAAGGTATTGCAGAAATGATTGCAAAAATTGAAGCCCGAGTGACTTCGATGGAAGTGAAGATCAATGAAACTAATGTACGACTTATTTTTAGGTTATGTTGTATTTTTTATAAAGGGGTCGCCTACAGAAATTGTCGGCGAATTTTATATTTTAAATTTAATTTAAATATATATATAATTTAGAAAGTAGTATTTGATTTTTAAAATAATTTTAAATTTGAAAATTTTAAGATATGAAATCAAACCGATCTCACATCCCAAATAGTTTATATAAACGAGCACCGCATCACAAACCGTGTATCTATCCCGAAGAATAGACACACTGATTGGTAATGAGGCTTGATTAAATAAACTAGAAAGGTTTGTGGCATCAGTTTGGTCTGCGAACCAATTTTATAAGCCGACAAGTTCCCCTGCTTAATATGAAAGCATTAAACAGGGTTTATATTACCTGGGTTCTTAAAATTCCCTATAAGGGCAAGCCCCTATAGTTAATTACATCTTAAGTGACGGGAATCACCTAAGAAAACTCTCGATAATAATCGGTAGTTCTGCTCTCAAGAATTTCAAAGTTTAAGTTTTCAAAGGATTGAATTTTGGAATTTCAATAGGGAATGGATCAAGTTTGGAACATTTTATTTTGGGGATTCAAAGGAAGAAAGGTAGGAGAAATCACAGATTCGAAGCAAACTTCGGTAATTTCCCAACTATCCTATTGTTTGGCTTGGATTTAGGGAAGTCTTAATGTTATCTGATATTTCAATCTTACCAATTTTGATTAAATTGGACTTATATTTGTATGATAAAATCATACAAATAGCCTGGAAGATGTGAGGGTTTATGTCGTATCGAACGACTACCTCGGAGTCCTAAGACCGGTTAGGGCTTAATTTACATGACATGATCATGCAAATGCCTAACGAAGAGTTGAGGATTTATGTTGCACTAGGCAAACTACCTCGAAATCCTATGGCTTAGTTATTTAATTCTAAGAGAGTTTTACCGAAGTGGACTCGGGTTTTGCTGATGACGATGGCCGTGCTGCCCACCATGCTCCGAGCTCCTTGTTGTTGCAGAGGTTTAGTTATAGAAGTCATAAAATAGGAGATGAGAAAAGTATTTTGGTTTAAAGAAAATCTTAATTTCCAAGTGTTTTTTATATTTTATTTAAAACAAATCTTAAAGTTGATTATAACAACACCGGTTAAGATCCCACGGTTCCATCCTTCCGGCATCGTTATTTTTATTGGATTCACTTAGTCCAGATGAATTTGCTAAACTCAACTGAATGAGTTCCACACTTTCATTTAGACCGTGGGAAATCCCGTTAGCAACACGTAGGTTACATCATCCGAGGTATTCCCGATCATCCAATAAGACGTTTTAATTTAGTTGTAATTGTAGTTTTGTGTTTTGTTTGTGATTAAATTTTGAGTTGTTTTATATTTTGAAATGTTGTGGTGGTGAATTTTATCTTGCAATGACTTTTAATTTAGTTTTGGTTTCAGTTTTAGGGACTATCCTAAAGGTGTGGGTTTTCATGCAACAGTTGTTTATCATGCAAGAAAAGTAAGTGCGATGCGATTAAATAAATTGCAATAAAATAAAAGCGTACCTGGAGGGTCTTTCCGTCATCCCAAGCTGCACTTGAATACAATTTAGAAGATTTAAACCAGTTTCTAGGTAAAGCTAAGGGAAGGGTTATGGTTTTCTACCAAATTCCTAATCCTATAGCTAGTCGTTTCCTATGACGTTTAGGTTTTTGTATTTTGGTTTGAGGATGATTTTCTTCATCAAAGGACAATTAAGTTCAATTGTTCTTATAAATATCCTATCATATTGAGGAAGTGCTTAAGAAGAATCTTAAACATCTTTTCAATACCGATAGGATTGTTTTAAGTCCATATGGATTTAATCAATCGATGTGAAGTAATCGTCCGAGGTTTAGTTAAGTTTTGTTGTTATCTTACTCGGTGAACTAGGACATTTGAATATCCTATAAGTGAAGTAACATTTCATTTAACGTTCGTTTAGGAGTTATGGTAACCAAAGCTTTCGAGGGCAAATTGGTGTTCAAATGGTTTGTGATTTAGTTTAATTTCAGTTATCGGATTTAAATTTGGAATAGTGTTCAAGTTGCTTTAGATTTATTTTTTGAATTTCTTTATGTCTTATGTAATGTTATTTTTATTTCGATTTAATTTAACTTTAATTTAATTTAATTTGGTTTAGCTTTAATTTTAATTTAATTTAATTTGATTTTAATTTTAACTTGATTCTATTACTTAATTTAATTCAATTCAATTTAGTTTGATTTGATATGAATTAATTTAATTTAATTTAATTTGATTTAATTTAATTTGATTTAGTTTAATTTAATTTAATTTAATTTAATTTAATTTTAATTTAATTTAATTTAATTTAATTTTAATTTATGTTAATTTAATTTAATATGTTTTAATTTAATTTTATTTAATTAATTTAGTTTAATTTAATTTAATTTAATATGTTTTAATTTAATCTTATTTAATTTTATTCAATTTAAATTTTAATTTAATTTTACTTTTAATTTTAATTTAATTGAAATTTTAAAAGGGTTTAATTTAAATAATTTAACTTTAATTTAATTTAATGATTAAATCTTTTAACATTTTAAATCTTAAACTTGGATTATCATTTTAATTAGGAATTAAATATTATGGAGATGATTAATTTAGGGATTCTTAAATTAAAGAACAAATCTCTTCCTAATAATATCCCTATTTTAATAATTCCAATTTTATTATTCTTCCAAATTTAATCAACTATTTAATTAAGGTTTATTTCAATTATTTTCAAATTGTTTAATGGGTTTCTACTCTTTAATTATTTAAATTTCAATCATCCAAATCATATTAGGTTCAGATATTTTACTCTTTAATTTTATTAAGCCTAAAGTTTTAATTAAAGGTTAAAATTTTAATTACCACTTTGCCCTTCAAGCTTAATAATTCCATAACTCACTAAATTGAGCTTAAATGAACTTGAAATTTTTATGTGACTTCACTCATATGTCAATAAAGACATGAGAGGAGAAAATGTGATTTTTCTGTATTTAATTTATTTATGTAATTATTTTTGGTAGAAAATAGAGATTTTCAAGAAAAATTTAATAATATGACCAAGGGAAAGTTTCTGTTCTTAAGAAAATTATGGGACATGCCTAATGACCAGAGGACCACTTGGACCAATTTTGGTGATTTTTTGAATTATGTTATTTTTATTATAATTATTTTAAGTTTTGGAGTATTAATTAATTTAAAAATAAAATAAAGGTTGAAAAATGAATTTTATATTTTTCAAAAATCCCTCTGATATCAAGGAAATCAGGGAATTAATTTTTATAATTTTCTAATTTTTCTTTGATTTATTAGAATTATTTTAGTGGAAATGCTAAAAAAATACATTTTTTTTAATTTTAAAATTACCTTAGGGCTTTAAAATTGAATATCTCATCAAATAGACCTAAGAAAAATATGGGGTTTATTCCTAAGTGATTAGAATTCAAAATGTGACATTTTAGTGAATTTTATTATTTTTGTGATTTTTATTATTTTTTTAATTATTAAAATAATATAAAAAATGAACTTTTTTAGAAAATTGAAATTTTAAATTTTTTAAATTCCCCTGATATCAGAGAGGCTCCAGAACCAATTTGGTGAATTTTTGAAATGTATTTTGAAAGTTATGAATTTTTTAAAGTTTAAATTGGCTAAATGGCTTAATCAACCCATTTAGTAGGGCTAACCAAGTCCAATTGACTTCAAATTTTTATGGTGGGTTCCTTTAATCCTAAAGGTCAGTGGAGAATTGATTTCAAGCCAATTTGATCTATGATTAGCTCTAATTAATTAAGGACCTATTTTGGATGTTTAGGCCAATTAGGGTTATTCCAAGTGAATTAATTCAAAACCTATTTTTCCTAGGGTCCTCTGTTCATAAGAAACAACACCAAATTTTTCTGGAATTTATTTCATAACATGCTAATTATTGGATTTAAAATAATCAAAATAGCAACATGAATCTGAAAAATCAATAACTTCTCATAGGGATGGCCTCTGACTTTGGAAAATTCAAGGAATGTTCCCAAATTCAGAGGCTTCAAAAGCCCTATGGTCTCATGCCATGGTGAATTTCCTATATGCATGGAGAATTAAAACATTGCAGAGGGTAAATAAATCATTAAAAATAAAATACTTGATGAAATTAAATGATTTCTTTTCCACATTATTCTCCTCTGTTCACTGAGCAAGAGAATATTTTTATTTTATTTTTCTGATTTTCCTACACAAAGTTATGCATTTTTGAAGTTTAGGGAATTAAATAAATAAAAAATAACCCTAATTTCCTACTTATCCATGCGGCGCCACGCCATCCTCGGCAGCTCCGAAACGCCGCGTGTCGCGCTGCCATTCCAAGCCGCCATCCAACTCAGCGCTCCGGGGGCCCGCTGTATCGTTCCATCTCCTCATCCGATGCGATCCTGGCCGTCCGTCCGCGCGTGTATGGAATGAACGGCATCCGTTCATCGTCCCCAAGCATCCTCACCCTAGAGCCGTCCACACTAAAACCCTAAGAACTCACTCATTTCTCAACGGATTTTCGTGTTCTTGTGCTCTATGGATTCATCTTGAAGAGACGAATACATCTATACGGTGATCATGCATTGAAATTAAAGCATTTAAAATGGAGAATCTCCAGAAGCTTGGGATGAAGAATTAGCTCATACCTTTGCTCAGAGAAATGTGGCTTCAATCTGAGGGTTGTGTCACCTTCGATTGGATCCCAGCAAGCTTCAGATTAAGTCTCCTGGTCTGGTGAATCGCTCTAGGTATGATTTTGACCAAGCCCGATCACAAAGCTTGGAGTCCGGAACGGATGGGTGGCCTCGGAGAGGGGGCTTTTGCTGGTGGACTCCTTCCCTCGGTCCGGTGAAGGTGTAGGACCAATCAATTTGAGGATTGATCCACTGTGGAGAAGTGTCCTGGTTTTGGGTGGAATTTTGGCTGAGAAATTGGGCTTTGTTGGTGGGGATTAGGGCAAATTGGGGTTGAATTGGGTTAGTTTTAGTTGGTGGGGATTAGGGCAAGAGGGGGCTTTTGTTTGTGGGTATGCTAAGGAAGGTTTAGAAAAGATTTGGGGTTAATTGGAGTTGAATTGGGTTAGTTTGGGTTAGGTTTGGGTCATGGGTTCAAATTGGGCTTTAAGGCCCAAAATGAAATTGGGTTCAAATGTCAATCAAATTGGACTTGGATTTGGTATAGATTGGTGTTGGGAATGTTGAATTGAAGTTTAGAATTGAATTGGACCAGAATTTGGGTCAATTGGATAGGTTTGGTTTGACATTGGGTTCACTTTGGGTTAAAATGGATCAAATTGGGGGTTTTGACAAAAGTAGGGTAAATTGACAAAATTGGCCTATGGTGTAGTTAAACAAAATGAAATTAGGAATATTTGGTATTTTCTGAATTTTTTTGGGAATTTTCTGAATTTTTGGATTTTTGGGTCAAGATGGGCATTTTGGGTATTTGGAGGGTATTAGGAAGTATTTTTGGAATTTTTGGTATTTTTGGTATTTTTGGCTATGGATGGTCAATTTGAGTGATGTGTGAATGTTTGGGATTGGTTTTGAGGAATTTTGGGTAATTTAGGTGATTTTGCAAATTTTGGGTAGTTTCAAGGGCTTTGGGTAGGTTAGGCGGGTGTAGGGTCCCGGGGGTCAAAAATTGAAAATTTGGAAAATTAAAAATTTGGAAAATTGAAAATTTGGAAAATTAAAAATTTGGAAAATTGAGGATTTGGAAAATTGAGGATTGGGTAAATGTAAGTGGAATAAAATCATTTTGGTTGAGCCATGAAGCCATATTAAGCCTAGATGAGCCATGAAAGGACTCATTTGAGGCATTCACTATGTTGTTCCTAACCCTCTTAGCCAAGGGCTTAGGGGTTAAGGACCATCCATGTGAATCACCTACATGAGTCAGGAGGTCAAGTTGGGGATGGGTGTGGTTTTAGGAGGTGTGTGAAAGTGTAGTGTATAAGTGTAGTGTATAAGTGTAGTGTGTGTGTAAGTCAGTCCTTCACCAGACCAGGCCACCCATGGTAGTCCTAAGGCCAAAGAGTCCTATAGGAACTCATCCTTTAAACTTCCACATTTGATTTCAACCCTCTAGGTGATTAGGGGTCTATAGTAAAGTTTGTGGAGTTTGCAGGGAGTTAAGAAGTGGCTTGAATTTCTAAGTGGTGGGTCCCAATTCTAATCCTCTAAGATAGTCAAAGGAAAAGCCTAAGGCTAGATCCTAAGTACTAAAGAGAAGAAGAGAATACCTCATCAAAAATGAGGTCAACAACTAACTTGCATTTGGATCACATGGGATGGCAACTCAAGATGCAATTCAATCATTCAAGGTACGTGGAAGAAATAATTAAGGTGATGTTTGTAAAGAACAAGTTGATTGAAGAAGATGATATAAGAATGAACAATGATCGCCCGTTCTATCAAATTTATGTTCCAGAAGGGTCAAATGACAATAATAGTGGTCCTGGATATATTCTGCCTAATGCAGAATGAAATTAAGAGTGCTTTGTTTTGTTTTGTTGGTGTTCTTATGTGTTATGTTTGGTGTGTTTAGTATTTTTAAAATATTAACTATGCCTGATGATGTGATGGTTACATCCTAGAGATGTATACTTATCAGTCTGAGATTAAAGTCTCTTGTATTTTGAGAATTTCATCCTTTATGTTTGGATAGAAATTCTAGTATTGTATTAAATGTTATGTTTGTTTTAATATAAGTTTGTGTTTTTGGGAAATTTGTGTGGAATCAATGGTTATTTAACTTTGATTTGGAGTATTGGAAGATTTGTGGGGAGAAATAATTATTCTGGAGTAATTAAGGGTAATTAACAAAGTAATTTAGTGCATATACCTTAATAATGAAAATTTGGGTACTGGCGGCTAAGCGCCATAGTGCCGGCGCTTATGAGCTAGATTTCGTTGCTAAGCGCCGAAAGTTCGTGCTTAGGCGCCAGTTCGCGAAAATTGGTTCCCAAAAGTTAAAAACCCGAAAATTGCCATTTTCAACCGCCCCATCATCTTCAACCTTCATTTACCGTGAAAAAGGAGCCTAGGGTATCATTTTGTGGATCATTTAAGAGCCGATCTCAACAAAAATTGTTAGATTTGAATTCCTTGAGGTAAGAGCACTACTCCTAAGTAAAATTTTTGATTTTCACCATGTATTTTGAGTACATTATGGAAAATCTTAAAATCACTATTCCTGGTGAAAATTTGAGGAAAAACTTGAGAAATTGCTTGGATTTAGTGAAAATATCTTTTGGAAGATATTTTAGCAAGTTTAGTTTGATTTTGGAATTTATGGTGAATTTTTCATGAATTTTTAGAGATGGCTCCAAAGTCAAAGCGTGCACGAGAAAAGACGAAGTTTGATTCTGACAAATTTGTTAGTATGAGAGTTGAGGAACGATACATCGATGCATTGTAGTCACGTAAGTTGATTCCTGAGCGTGTGTTTAGTAAGCCAGTAGAGGTGATTGAAGATATGATTGCTAGAAGAAACTGGGAGAATTCCTGTTGCTACTTCGCTGTTTCTGTTGTTTATGTTGTTAGAGAATTTTATGCAAATTTACCTACTGCAGAAGAGAATCAAGTGATAGCTAGAAGGCAAGAGGTCAACTTTTCTTCTGGTGCTATCAATACGTTTTATGGACTACTGTTGACCTCATTTTTGATGAGGTCTTCCTTTTCTTCTTTTTAGTGCTTAGGATCTAGCCTTAGGCTTTTCCTTTGACTATCTTAGAGGACTAGAATTGGGACCCGCCTTTTAGAAATTCAAACCACTTCTAAACTCCCCGCAAACTCCACAAACTTGAATATAGACCCCTAATCACCTAGAGGGTTGAAATCAAATATGGAAGTTTAAAGGATGAGTTCCTATAGGACTCTTTGGCCTTAGGATCGCCTCCAGGTGGCCTCGGTCCAGTGAAGGGGCTGACATACACTACACTTACACACTACATTTCCACACACTTCCTAAAACCACACCCATACCCAACTTGACCTCCCGACTCATGTAGGTGATTCACATGGATGGTCCTTAACCCCTAAGCCCTCGGCAAGAGGGTTAGGAACAACATAGTGAATGCCTCAAATGAGTCCTTTCATGGCTCATATGGGCTTGAAATGGCTTCATGGCTCAACCAAAATGATTTCACCCCACCCAAATTCACCCAATCTTCAATTTCCCAAATTTTCAATTTTTGACCCCCGGGACCCTACACCTACTAAACCTACCCAAAACCCTTGAAATTACCCAAATTTTTGCAAAATCTCCAAATTACCTAAATTTTCCAAAATCAATCCCAAACACCTCCACATCACTCAAATTGATCATCCATACCCAAAAATACCAAAAATTCCAAAAATACCCCCCAATACCCTCCAAATACCCAAAATACCCTTCTTGGCCTAAAAATCCAAAAATTCAGAAAATTCCCAGAAAATTCCAGAAAATCCCAAATATTCCCAATTTCATTTTGTCCAACTACACCATGGGCCAATTTTGTCAATTTACCCTACTTTTGTCAAAACCCCCAAATCGACCCATTTTAACCCAAAGTGGACCCAATGTCAAACCAAACATACCCAATTGACCCCAATTTTGGTCCAATTCAATTCTAAACTTCAATTCAACATTCCCAATACCAATTTAGACCAAATCCAAGTCCAATTTGATTGACATTTGGATCCAATTTCACTTTGGGCCTTAAAGCCCAAATTTGGACCCATGACCCAAACTTAACCCAAACTAACCCAATTCAACTCCAATTAACCCCAAATCTTTTCTAAACCTTCCTTAACATCCTCATAAACAAAACACTAACATGATTTGCCCAAGATTTTGACCCAAACCCCACTCAAATTCAACCCAAAATCAAAAAGCCCAATTTCGACCTAAACCCAAATCTAACCCAAATAGGCCCAAACCTCAAAATTAAGACCCAACCAAAGCCAAAACCTCTTTGAAACACTCCCATAAAAATTTCTTAACATTTATTTTACATCAATTTCAACCCTAGCCCAACATTGGCCCAAGTTAGCCCAATTTGACCTACATTAGCCCATTTACCAAATAAACCCAAATTCAACCCAATTCAAACCCAAACCACCTTAAATCTATTTCAAATTATTCATGAAACATCCCTAAACCAAAACCAACAACTATTTGGCCCAAACCTCTACAAAAATTCCCATCCATGAACACATCCTTAAACTTAAAAGCCCACTTCCCTTAAACCTTCTTAAAAGCCCATTTCCTTCAAAATTCAAAAGCCCAAATCTACCCTAAAGCCCACATGACATCTCCATTTGTCATCCATTTAATTAAATCCATTACCTAAGTCCTAAAGTCACCATCAAATTATTCCAAATCAAGTTTCATACAAATTTCCATCAAAACATCCAAAATTCTTAAAACCCTTTTCATGAAACAAATCAACCTTTTCCCAAGCCAAATGAAGCCATGAACAAGCCATTCTCAAGCCACATGAAGCCATGAGGGCTTTGACTTGTCATTAGTCCATTTATGGCAAGAAGAGGGGTTCTTTCTTAAACCTCCTTTAACCCTTTTTACCTTAATCATGTCACACACTAAACCATGTTTAGCCACCTCATCATGGATGGAGACTTCACCATTCCTTCTAGAGTCGACCTAAATGATTCCCTCAGCTCAAAATCGAGCTTGGAAGGGTGCACCAAGCCCAAAATGGTGGGTTGACCCAAACCAAGCCAAAGTGAGCCTTCTCCCATTCCATTTAAATCAAACTCCTTTACACATGTCAAACCTCAATTGCCTACACTAAACCCCAGCCTCGACCCACCTGACCAAGATGGTGACCATTGCCTGGCCGGCCGGCCACCAGGCCGCCGGAAAACACCATGGCCGAGAGCTCACATGTGAGCCAACATTGAAATTCTCACTTGCTGAGCTGCCCCATGCCTAGTGGTCACCATGGCTGATCTTCTCCTCACCAGAGCAGCTGATCCCAAGCCCTAACTCCCTCTGAGAGGCCTTCCACCCTCTCCTATTTAAACTCCACCCCTCTCGGCCATGAGAGAGCTGAAACAAAAACCTTAAGGAAACTCTGCCAAAATCACTCCAGATCACTCTCTACACATAGAGCACCTGATCCCCACTGAATTCCAGCCCCAATTTCTTCTAGCTGAGCCCAATTTTGAGCTCAAACTTTAGCCCAAAAACCAGGACACTTCTCCACAGTGAGCCAATTCCCAAATTGATTGGCTCTACACCTTCACCAGAACCTGGGGAAGGTGTCCACCACCAAAAGCCCCATCTCCGAGGCCACCCGGTTGCTCCAGCCTCCAAGCTTTGTGATCGGGCTTGGTCGAAATCATATCCGGACAATTCACTGGACCGGGAGACTTCATCCGGAGCTTGCGCGGACCCAATCGAAGGTGCAACAACTCTCGGATTGAAGCCACACTTCTCCGAGCCAAGGTATGAGCTAACTCTTCATCCCGAGCTTCGAAGATTCTTCATTTCGAATGCCTTAGTTTCAATGCATGTTAGCCGTGTAGATGTATTCGTCTCTTCAAGACGAATCCATAGAGCATAAGAACATGAAAATCCATGGAGAATCGAGTGAGATCTTAGGGATTTAGTGTGGACGGCTCTCGGGTGAGAACACTTGGGGACGATGAACGGATGCCGTCCATTCGATACACGCGCGCACGGACGGCCGGGATTGCGTCGGACCGGGAAACGGTGCGAGAACCGCGGGGCCCGGGCTGCCGACTCGGGTGGCGGCGTCGAATGGGAGCGCGACGCGTGTGCGTTCGGAGCCGCCGAGGTTTCGCCGGCGCCGCGTGGATAAATAGAAAATTAGGGTATTTTCTTATTTATTTAATTCCCTAAACTTCAAAAATCCATATCTTTGTGTAGAAAAATCACAAAAATAAAATAAAAATACCCCTTGCTCGAGTGAACGGAGGAGAATAATGTGGAAAAGAAATCATTTAATTTAATTAAGTATTTTATTTTTTATGATTTATTTACTCTCTGCATACATTTAATTCTCCATGCATGTATACAATTCACCATAGCATGAGACCATAGGGCTTTTGAAGCCTCTGAACTTGGGAACATTTCCGGAATTTTCCAAGGTCGAGGCCATCTCTGTGAAAAGTTATTTATTTTTCAAATGCATGTTGCTTGTTTTGAGTATTTTAATTCCAAAAATTAGCATGTTGTGAAATAAATTCTAGAAATATTTGGTGATGTTCCTTATAACCGAGAGAACCCTAGGGAAAATAGGACTTGAGTTAATTCACTCGGATTAACCCTAATTGGCTTAAACACCCAAAATAAGTCTTTAATTAATTAGAGTTAACCAGGTATCAAATTGACTTGAAATCAATTCTCCACTGACCTTTAGGATCAGAGGAATCCACCATAAAAATTTGAGGTCAATTGGACTTGGTTAGCCCCACTAATTGGGTTGATTAAGCCACTTAGCCATTTTAAACTTTAAAAATTCATAACTTTTAAAATACTTTTTAAAAATTCACCAAATTGGTTTTGGAGCCTCTCTGATATCAGGGGAACCTAAGAAAATTAAAATTTCAATTTTCTAAAAAAGTTGATTTTTAATAATATTTTAATATTTTTAATAATTAAAAAATAATAAAAATCACAAAAATAATAAAATTCACCAAAATGTCACATTTTGAATTTTAATCACTTAGGAACAAATCCCACATTTTTCCTAAGTCTATTTAGTGAGATATTAAATTTTAAAGCCCTAGGGTAATTTTAAAATTAAAAAAAATGTATTTTCTAGCATTTTCACTAAAATAATTATTATAAATCATAGAAAAATCAGAAAATTGCAAAATTTGATTCTCTGGTTTCCTTGATATCAGAGAGATTTTTGAAAAATATAAAATCCATTTTTCAACATTTATTTTATTTTTAAATTAATTAACACTCCAAAACTCAAAATAATTATAATAAAAATAATATAATTCAAAAAATCACCAAAATTGGTCCAAGTGCTTCTCTGGTCATTAGGAATGTCCCCTAATTTTTTTAAGGACAGAAACTTTCTTTTGGTCATGTTATCAAATTTTCCTTGAAAATCTCTATTTTCCACCAAAAATAATTATATAAATAAATTAAATACAGAAAAATCACATTTTCTCCTCTCATGTCTTTATTGACATATAAGTGAAGTCACATAAAAATTTCAAGTTCATTTGGGTTCAATTTAGTGAGTTATGAAATTATTAAGCTTAAAGGGTAAAATGGTAATTAAAATCTTTAATCCTTAATTAAAACTTTAGGTTTAATAAAAAATCAACAAGTAAAATATTTGATCCTAATCTGATTTGGATGATTGAAATTTAAATAATTAAAGGGTAGAAACCCATTAAATAATTTTAAAATGATTAAACCTTAATTAAATAATAGATTAAATTTGGAAGAATAATAAAATTGGAATTATTAAAATAAGGGATCTTTATTAGGAAGAGATTTATTCTTTAATTTAAAAATCCCTAAATTAATTATATCAACTAATACTCAATTTTTAATTAAAATGATAACTCAAATTTAAAATATTAAAAGACTTAATTAAATTATTAAACTCTTTTGAAATTTCAATTAAAATTAAAAATAAAGTAAATTAAAGATAAATTAAATTAAGATTAAATTAAATTTAATAATTAAATTAAATTAAATTAAACAATTAAATTAAATTAATTAAAATTAAATTAAATTAAAGATAAATTAAATTAAATTAAATTAAATAATTAAAATCAAATTAAATTAAATTAAACAATTAAATTAAATTAAATTAAATTAAATAATTAAATTAAATTAAATCAAATTAATTAAACATCAAATCAAATTAAATTAAATTAAACTAAATATAAAGCAACTTGAACACTATTCCAAATTTAAACCCTTTAACTTAAATCAAATCATTTGAATACTAATTTACCCTCGAAAGCTTTGATTATTATAACTCCTAAATGAAACATTAAATGGAGTGTTACTTCACTCATAGGATATTCAAATGTCCTAGTTCATCGAGCAAGTTAACAAGACTTGAAAACCTCGGACGATCGATTCATTTATATAATTAAATTCATTTGGACTTAAAATAATCCTAGAAATATTGAAAAGATGTTTAAGATCCTTCTTAAGCACTTCCTCAATATGATAGGATATTTATAAGAACAATTGAATTTGATTATTCTTTGATGAAGAAAATCGTCCTTAAACCAAAACCCAAAGAACCTAGACGTCATAGGAGATGACTAGCTATAGGATTAGGAATTTGGTAGAAAACCATAACCTTTCTCTTAGCTTTACCTAGGAACTTGCTTAAATATTCTAATTGTGTTTTAAGTGCAGCTTGGGATGACGGGAAGACCCTCCAGGTACGCTTTTATTTTATTGCAATTTACTTTCTTGCAATTTACTTTCTTGCAATTTACTTTATTGCAAATGCATTTTACTTTTCTTGCATGATAAAACAATTGTTGCATGAAAACCCACACCTTTAGGATAGACCCTAAAACCGAAACCAAAATTAAGTTAAAAGTCATTGCAAGATAAAATTCACCGCCACAACATTTCAAAATATAAAACAACTCAAAATTTAATCACAAACAAAACACAAAACTACAATTACAACTAAATTAAAACGTCCCGTTGGATGATCGGGAATACCTCGGATGATGTAACCTACGTGTTGCTACGCGGATTTCCCACGGTCTAAATGAAAGTGTGGAACTCATTCAGTTGAGTTTAGCAAATTCATCTGGACTAAGTGAATCCGATAAAAATAATGATGCCGGAAGGATGGAACCGTGGGATCTTAACCGGTGTCGTTATAATTAACTTTAAGATTTGTTTTAAATAAAACATAAAAAAAAAACACCTGGAAATTAAGATTTTCTCTAAACCAAAACACTTTTCTTAACTCCTAATTTATGACTTCTAAAACTAAACCTCTGCAACAATAAGGAGCTCGGAGCATGGTGGGCGACACGACCATCGTCATCAAGCAAAACTCGGATCTACTTCAACAAAACTTTCCTAGAATTAAATAACCAAGCCATAGGACTTCGAGGTAGTTTGCACTTAGTGCAACATAAATCCTCAACCTTTTCGTTAGGCATTTGCATTGCAAATTAAGCCCTAACCTGGTCTTAGGATTCCAAGGTAGTCGTCCGATACGACATAAACCCTCACATTTTCTGAAGCTATTTGTTTGATTTTATCATACAAATATAAGCCCTAATTAATTAAAATTGGCAAGATCAAAACATTTAAATAAGTATTAGGACTTTCCTAAACTCAAGCCAAACGATAGGATAGTCGGGAAATTACCGAAGTTCACTTCGAATCAGTGATTTCTCCTACCTTTCTTCCTTTGGATTCACAAAACAAAATGTTCCAAAAATTTGATCCATTCCCTATTGAAATTCCAAAATTCAATCTTTGAAAACCTTAAACTTTGAAATTCTTGAAAGCAGAATTATTGATTATTATCGAGAGTTTTCTTAGGTGATTCCCGTCACTTAAGATGTAATTAACTATAGGGGCTTGCCCTTATAGGAATTTTAAAGAACCTGAGTAATATAAACCCCGTTTAATGTTTTCATATTAAGCGAGGAAACTTGTCGGCTTATAAAATTGGTTCGCGGACCAAACGGATGTCACTAATCTTCTAGTTTATTTAATCAAGCCCCACCATCAAGCGAGTGTGTCTATCCTTAGGGATAGATACACGGTTTGTGGTGCGGTGCTCGTTTATATAAACTATTTGGGATGTGAGATTGGTTTAATCTCATATCTTAAAACCTTCAAATTTAAAATTATTTTCAAAATCAAATACTACTTTTCAAATTATTTATTTTAATTAAATTAAAAATTCGCCGACAGATTTCTGTTAGGCGACCCCTCTTCAAAATAAAACACGACCTAAAAATATGCCGACAACTACCTCCTGACATGTTCTGTTTTTATTCTAACTATCATCCTTCGGAAGGAGAATTAGATGAGATCATGAAATTTCTGACTGATGGAAGAGGATTATGGAAAATAACAAATGATAGAAGAGTAAACTTTCCTGCTTCCAAACTGAATGCCATTTCTAAGGTGTGGCATTATTTTATCTCATCTAAGTTGTGACCTTTGAGTCATACTAGTGAAGTAACGAGAGAAAGAGCTACGTTGAACCAATGTATTCAGCAAGGGAAGCCTATTGTCATTAGAAGTATAATTTATGATTATGTTTTGAACAGTGTTAGATCCACCACTACTGCAGGTATGGGATTTCCTTCCTTAATTCATTCACTATGTGAACGATCTGGAGTGAAGTTTGAAACCTGGGAAGAGGTACTTGAGCCATTGAGACCAATTACTAGTGTAAACGTTCGTGCTTACACTGTATATTCAGAGTTTGGTTGGAGAGGAGGATTTGGTAGGGCTTCTACTGCTTCTGCTTCTGCTGCATCTACTTCTTGTGTGGGTACTTCACGTGCTTCATCATCCACTGATTCGCAGATTGGTTTATTAAGAAAGAATTTGAAAAAAGTGAGTCTTACTCGAGAGCATATGAGAGATATGGATGGTAAGCTGGATAATGTGGAAAGATATATTATAAAACATGATGAATATGAGGATAATTATCAGCAATATGTGGGTAGACTGATTAGAGGTGATCAGAGTGCTGAGATGCCCCCTCATCCATTCTACATACCTTATGTGCCATCCAGGGATTGGAACGAGCAGGATGATGATGATGATGAGGATGATGAGTAGATTTGTGTTATTTGTTTTTGTTGTGGTGTTGTTGTTGATGTATATTTGTTTTGTTAGTATTTAATTTCATTATGTGTGATGTGAACCTTGATAGTATGCAGATTGTAGTTGTTCTATTTTTCTGTTATGCATACTCAGATGTATTGATGTTGTTGTGTTGTTTTATATGTTGTTTTGTAGTAGTGTGTGAAATAGTAAATTTTTTTTATGTGTATGTTATGTCAGAGTTTTTAGTAGTATGTACTTTAATTCAAAAACTTTTAGGAGATTATAAACCACTATTAGAAACTTCTACTTAGGAAACTACATGTTTAAAATTTTTCAAATTCCATTACTATCTGGTATCTGTATCAGTGTGTTATTTTAGTTGGTGTGTATTTTGCTTTGAAAACCTCCACTACTGTAGAAGTCTTTTTGAAATTTTTATTTTTCTATGTATAAAAAAAATAAATATGTTTTGAAAAACTAAATTTGATTTCATTTTACTCCTGTTATTTAAATTGTTATACTTGCATATTAGGATATTAAAAATTTCTGCAAGCATGATATGTCAGTTTTTATTTCTCACCCATATATCATTTCTTATGCTTAAATGTTTTATCTTAATTAAAAAATTAAAGTTTGGGGAGGATTTATTTTTTTTAAAAACAAAGATTTTCAAAAACCTAAAATTTTATTTGATTATCAAGCATACTTAAAAATAAATCATATTTTTGATTGAGAACAATTATGTACATGAAGTTATATTAGGGGAACAAAATTTTGAATATATAAATGAATAAAAGAACTTAGTTAAAATTTATAGTAATTATGAAAAACTTAGAGTTAAAATTTTCTTAATGAAGTGGTGTTAAATAAAGTTAAACTATCTTTAGTAAGAAGTTTTGTATTTTTGGATAAATAGAAGATTTGACTTTTATTCTTCAAAGCTTAAATTTCTTTTATTGAAGAATAATTTTCAAATACTATAATTATGATTTTTAAGTAAAAGATGTATATCTGACCTTTATTTTAAATGGAAGGGTGAAATTCAAAATCATTAAAGGCCTATCCAGATATAGTAATCCTTGCCATATAAAAAAAAGGAGAAAAAGTGAAAAGTAGTATATGAAAAGGGAGGAGAAGCTTGAGGATTTAAGGGCCTAATCAAAAATTGGTTTCATACCTAAAATTTAAGATTTAAGTTCAGAGAAAATCTAAAGCTTAAGGTTATACTATAGTAAGTAAAAATTATTTTCAAATAAAGATTTTTAAGTGAGAAAAATAAGTGTTTGAATCCTATATTTTGAAGAATCTACAAATATTTCTTAAATAGATAGAAACTTATATTTGTCATTTTCCTTTACTTAAGAACTTTCTAAACTTTAAATTAGTTTTAATTACTAAAATTTTTTCTAAATTGGACTATTCCATTTCTAGAACAAAATTTTATTATCTTCATAAGAAACTCATTACATAATTTGCATGCTGAAATGTTTTATGAGATTAACTGTCACTTGAGGACAAGTAACATTTTAAGTTTGGGGGATTTTGATACACCTAAAATATATAGTATTTTTATGCACATTTTTATACCTATTTTTAATGATATTGCACTTTAATGAAAGATATTTTGTGTTTTTCTTACAGGTATGATGAAAATGGATGGTCATGACGAAAGGAGCAAAATTGGATCAAATTTGGAGCAAAAAAATGAAAAATCAAAATTTTGGCACTGGCGGCTAAGCGCCGCTGGGCCGGCGCTTAGCTGCCACAGTTAAGCGGCGCTTAGCTGCCACAGTTAAAAATCGAAATTCAAATGAATTTAACACAAATTTCAAAGGGGATGGGATGCAACACTTGGTGGTAACTACCATAACTTCCTTTGGGCGGTAAGTTTGATTGAAGGGGTGCGTTCCTTGGTAGATATGTTGAATCTGAACACTTTTTAAAGAGTCACCAAGGCACCTTTTGGTTTACTATTTAAAGAGTCTCTTAGCAAAGATTAGGAGACTCTTCCTTTGTATTTTGAAGGGTTCTTTCTTTCTTTCTTTTGTTCTTCCACTGTATTTTAAGAGTTTTTATTTTAGAGTAGGAGTAGAGAGTAGAAAGGAGAAAAGGGTCGGAGTGAAGTCTTCTTCTTCCCACTTCTTTTCTTTCTTTCTTTTAGTTTAGTTTTTATTGAAGTCTGAAGTCTGTACTCTGAGTCATCAGAGTTGGGAGACTTGCTATGAGGATTAGTTTAGCAAAGAGTCAAAGTTTCAGAAGAACTTCCTTAGTCTTGTGGAGAGGATTTTCAGATAAGTGTTTACTTTTAATCTTTATATTAATACTTGCTTTAGTTTGTTATTTTTCTTATTGTTTTTAATTTCAAATCAATGTGTTTTTGTATTTTCTCAATGCATTTTAAGTAGTTTACTTTATCTTTTTCTTTCTTAAATGGAGAAATAATTAATTTACAAAGAATTTTTGTGGAAGGTACAAGTGTTTAAAAGTTGGAAGAAGTTGTGAAGATTGATTCTAAAAAACTTTGTTTACTTCTTAATTTGGCCTGTTAAGTTGTAGAATTTCTTGAGATTATGTAAGATCCAATGCGATATTGTCTCATAAAAGTTAGTAAGAATCACATGCAATTATATGGGTGGGAATTGTAGTCCATATAATTGAATGTAATATTAGAAAATATTTTTATGAAAGGGAGTAAAATTAGAGGATTTTAGAGTGACAGGCTAAAACCCCCTAATTTGGTTTGAAATTTTGAGTTTTGTTATGAGAAGTTAACCCCCAGGTGGTGGGAATCGAGGGAACTCTAGAGTGATAGACTGGTATCTTCCCTGCCTAACGATGTTCAAAATAAAAAAAATTTCAAATTAACCTATGTTCTTTATAGAACCAAGTAAGGGTAAAGAACACATTTGCTTCTATCTGTCACAACAAATTTGAATACTTCCATAACAATACTTTAAGAATTATTAATACTTCATAAAAGGAAAGAAAAAGATATTCCTGTTAATAGTATTTTACATCCAGTGTTATTAGCTATTATAATTTTAATTTCTTGATTAACATTTTATTAAGAAAGTTTTAAAAGAGAAATCAACTTTCAAAACTTTCAAAATCAAGACATACTTTCAAAAGCCATAAAAAAAGTAAAAAGATAATTTTTTGATTTCCTTAAAAATTTTCATATTTTCCCTGCAGGTTCCATATCTCGGGGCTTAATCAAAAAGTCCTATATTACTTGATGAACGATATGTATACTTGTATAGTATTGTACGGCTTATTTTTTTAGGTTGTGTTGTATTTTGAAAAGGGGTCACCTACAGAAATTGCCGGCGAATTTTTAATTTAATTTAAATAAATAATTTGAAAAGTAGTATTTGATTTTAAAAATAATTTTTAAATTTGAAGATTTTAAGATATGAAATCAAACCGATCTCACATCCCAAATAGTTTATATAAACGAGTACCGTACCACAAACCGTGTATCTATCCCGAAGAATAGGCACACTGCTTGACGATGGGGCTCGATTAAATAAACTAGAAGATTTGTGACATCCGTTTGGTCCGCGAACCAATTTTATAAGCCGACAAGTTCCCCGCTTAATATAAATGAATTAAGCGGGGTTTATATTACTCCGGGTTCTTAAAGTTCCCTATAAGGGCAAGCCCCTATAGTTAATTACATCTTAAATGACGGGAATCATTTAAGAAAACTCTCGATAATGATCAGTGATTCTGCTCTCAAGAATTTCAATGTTTAAGGTTTTCAAAGGATTGAATTTTGCATTTTCAATAGGGAATGGATCAAATTTGGAAGATTTTGTTTTGGGAATTCAAAGGAAGAAAAGTAGGAGAAATTACAGATTCGAAGAGAACTTCGGTAATTTCCTGACTATCCTATTTGTTTGGCTTGAATTTAAGAAGGTCCTAATATTTATTTAATATTTTGATCTTGTCAATTTTAGTTAATTAGGACTTATATTTATATGATAGAATCATACAAATAGCTCGGAAGATGTGAGGGTTTATGTCGTATCGGACGACTACCTCGGAATCCTAAGTCCGGTTAGGGCTTATATTGCACGACGAAGGCCGTACAAAGGCCTAAAAGAACAGTGAGGATTTATGTCGCACTAGGCGGACTACCTCGAATCCTATGGCTTGTTGTTTAAACTAAAGAATAGTTTTGCTGATGTCGACACGAGTTTCTTGTCGTCGACGATGGCCGTGCTGCCCTTGAAGTCGTGCTCCGTGCTCCACGTCGTAGCAAAGTTGCAGTTTAGGTTTAAATCTTAAGTTAAAGTGAACATGCAAATCGTTTTATTTCATCTTATTATTATTATCGTTTTCATTTTCATTGCAAGCGTGAGTGTGTGCAACGATGACGAGTGTAGCAAAAGAAAGCGAGGAAAACAAGTAAGCAGGAATATGCTATAGCAAACAAGTATCACAAGCAGGTTATGCTGAGCTAAACAGGAATAACATGCTACAACAAGCAAAACATGCTAAGCAAGTATGTATACTGAAAATAAGCAGGCTAGACTAGCAAGAGTATATGCTGAAAAGTAAGGCATGCGTAACGGTATAAACCGAAAGTAAACGAAGCTAGACTAGCAGGAGTATGTACCGAAAAGTAAAGCAGGTATAACGATAAAGAAAGTAAAAAGCGTGTCACGGGAGTACCGTATGCTCGCTCATCCGCGGTGCACTCGTTACTTGTTTATTATTTTCATATTTTTCTTATATTTCTGCGAGAAGAGTCTTTAGCGCGAAAAAAAAGCAAGAGTACAAGTAGTGGGCAAACACATGGCTCAACAGGAGTACTACGGTACGTACGAAAGTAGCGAAGTACGAAAACCCAACAGTAAAACAAAAGAAGGACGACAGGGGAGCGAACAAAATCACGAGAGAAAACCAGAAAATCGAGAAGGAAAGAACGTCCGTAGAGAACTCCGAAAAAGGTCACGAACGAAAACAAAACAAAGTCGTAGAAAACCGCAAAGAACACCGGAAGAAACTCACAGATGGCCCGCTAAACTCACGGCAAACCGTAAGAAAGCCATGGGCCTGCTGGAAAGAAAGACCCGTAAGCACGGTGGTGTTTCGGACTCGGAGCCGTGCTAATGTACCGGACTTGAGTGCCGACTACTGAGACCGACTTTCCGCGAAGGCGGTCCTAATCCGACTCGAATAGCCAACCGTGGACCTTTATAAATTTTCACACATTTCATTTTCGGTTTTCATGCAAGCAAGACTGTAGGTAAGTAGGTTGTGTAGTAGTGGAGGTAATTTTGTATTTTTCAAACATATGTATTTTTTTGTTTTAAAACATTTCAGTCCACGGGTTGACTATCCTAATAGGACTAGGTCTACGAACATTAGACTGTCGGTAGTAGAAACCCCAAGGACGGTCGAACGGTTCCGTGATTCCTGCTCTACTCTCTACGAATCTCTGAGTCAGGCGGCCCCATTCTATGATTCTCGTAATTTTTCTCATTTTGCAGTCTCATCCATGTCCCCACCGCACTTACAACCTTGCTTGATGGCCCCATATATAACCCAAGGAGGTTATATATGCACACCTACACGTCCCCTGTAGGTGTGTGCTTTGAGCCAAGAAACAAGGTGAAACTAGGGACGAGAGGTCAAGGAAAGAAGGACAGAAAGCGGCTCACTTAACAAAATTTCGAAAAGAAGTGAGTCGATTTCCAATAATCAGAAAACACGTAAGTCACCCTGGACTCCCGACCGACCTCACATGTCCTGAGAAAAGGACTAAAGGCACCTCGACGCTCTCGGAGAAGGTGAAGACTAGACTCCTAGGAACACACTTCCTTTTCCCAAATAACTGTAAAATCATAAGCAAAAGAAAGAAAGAGAAAGCCACTGCTCGTGAAGTGACCCCTAAAGTGGTGTGTAACCCTTCCCAAACATTCAAGTAATGGCAAAGAAAAGGGAAACATAAAACAAAGCTGCGGGTAAAGAAAGTAAAACGGAGTGAAGTAGAAATGAAGTAGAAAAAGAACAAAACCAACCAAGAAAAATCGGGCGGCATAACGACATAAAAATGAATTTTCCACACTCGCGATTTGCATAAAAAGAGATGTCGCAAGCATGTATATGTAACAACCAATGTTTCCATTCATCCCAAGCATGTATAAAGTATGTTAGAACTCTCAAAACCATAAGATAGCTTGCATGAAAAAGAGAACTTCAAATTCCTACATGTAAAACACACTTTTATGTTTGGAATGAGGTGAAACATGTGTGCAAGTATAGCTTTGATGTTGTATATGTGAATAAATGTTGAAATAGATGAAAAGCAAGCATACATAGCTTCAAATTTTGATATTTCATGAAGGAACATGTTTGAATGCAAAAATTGCAAATAAATTCACCAATTTAATCTCATATTAGCTAGCCGTCGTTAAGCCACAATAAAGCATGAAATGAGGTAAGAAACATGTGACATTAAAGCTTAAGTGTTGTGTATATGGATACATGGTGAAATATGTGAATAATGAACATGTATAGCCTCTTTCACGAGTGTATATGGCCACTTTCAAATCCAAATTTTGCATATAGGAAATGTTCCCAAATTTGGGCATGTATCCTTCAGATCTTCCAGAAAATGTATTTTAATTTTCACCACTCACTCACATGTTCCAACACCTTAATTCTGCAATCATTTCCATTTTTCACATTAAACTCATTTAGTTTTTATTTTTTATTTTTGAAGTGACCTTAATTTCCCAATTCTGGAAACACTATAAAATGCATTTGGGAGCAATCCCTAGAAGCATCAAAAAGCCGCAGTCCAAAAATGCTACATGCAAGCCCAAAACTTCAACCAAATAAGAAACAAGAAAGGGCTCCAACGCCTCTCCAAACGTTCAAAATTTTGCAAATGAGTCATCCCAAACTTTCAGATTTTTACAAATAGGCCACCCCGAAGTTTTAGATTTTGCTAAGCAAACACCTCAAACATTTCAGATTTTGCAAACCAAGCTTCTAAACGTTTCAGATTTTGTAAAACAACACCTCAAATACTTCAGGTTTCTTTATAAAAAGATAAGGCTCAAGCATTCCAAATTTTTGCAAAGAAAAAAAACCCAGACAACTGTAGCAAATTCAGACCAAAACATGCATTTTTAAGCTCCCAAACTGCAGCCAATCTAGATGGCAGAATAAACTCCAAATATTCCAAAAATATTCATCAAGTAAGTCATAAACATATCCAAAAAACTGCAGTCGTAAAGGGGCATGAAACAGTCCCACATTCAACATTCAAAACCTTCCCTTCCCCAACTCTCTTTGAGTAGATCCTGGAACTCACATAGGTGCAGCTTTCCAAAATAAAGGAAATTAAAGCTAGCCACATCTCGATCCAAAGATCCAGAAAAACAAAGAAGAATACAAACTAGCAATAAAGTGACCCATAAGCGATTGCATTCATACCACATAAGTTGTACATGCTTACATGCGGTTCACCAATTTTAATGTGATTCAAAAGACTTGGGTGGTAGCTATGTAAATCGACTTGAATTCACATCAAAATTTATGTGGGTGTTAAATATGTAAATAAATAAGAATTAAGTGGCATGCATGTAAAAATTAAATAACCCCCATTCAAATTAATCACCTTCACACAAGAACTATCAATGTGCTGCCACTAGAAACATAATCTTTAAATCCAACATTCAAACCCCCACATGTCCATACAAGTTTGAAGAGAAGCAGTTTCAAAATTTCATAGTTTGTAAACAATGAAAAATTCCATCTTTAGTTAAAGGTGGATCAGTGATTCAACTCGTCACCCTCAAAGAACAAGAAATGGAGCCTAAAGAAGATAGTAGTGAGGCATTTACAAGCACCCCACCATTCTTGATTTATTTGCATGAATGAAGCATGTGAGAATAGCTCAAAAAACAAAACAAGAATATTATTTCATCACTTCTCCACTAACTTAATCTTTCCTTGAAGTTAAAAGAAGTTGTATTTACTGTTCAAAGATCGCTAGTGCCATAAGCAAAATCAAAGAAACCTGATTTCCTGATTTGAAACAAGCAATTCCCAGAAAAAAATGAAATCTTATGAATCCCTCCACTAACCACCAAACATATTCAAATCAGACTTTTAAAAATAAATAAAAGATTCTTCTTATTAAGGGCCGATAATACCTCTTATGGCATGAGATACTTCACAAATGAAACCAAAGAAGAAGGCTAAATAGTAGGATCCTTACCTCTAAATGCTCACTGGGCTAAGAACTTCTTTAAGCAAACCTAGAGCAGCTTCAAAACAAGCCCGGAGAAAATCTGGCAGCACCTCCCCTTCCAAAAATTTTGGCCACCCCTAACCTTCCCAAAGAGGGGGTTTTTATAGGCCAAGAAGGAGAAGATACTTACTTTGGCTTACACAGGCGGTGAGTTGAAGCCATCGGCGACAAGGGAAGTCGCGACAAAAAGGAAGAGGGAAAACGTCGCGACGGAGAGCGAGGAGGCGTGGAGTAGGGCGGCGAAGGCGTAGGGAGTAGGTGGAGGCGGTAGAAGCGGGGGCGAAGCTTTACCAGAGTACGGAGGAGGGGACCGAAGCTTTGCGAGGATGGCCGGCTAGGGCTTCGCCTTGGCTCAGTTTCACGAGAAAAAAAAAAGAAGAAGGGGTGGACGGTGCGTGAGGGAGATGAGGGTTAGGGATTTTAGTTTTTTTTATTATTTATTTATTTTAAAATAATGTTTTAGTCAAATTTCGCCGATTCGGACAAATTTCGACCCCGCACGAAACTATATCAAAATTAGTGTCCTTTCTAGGTAATTTCGATGTTCCGGACGCAACGGCACAGTCCATTTCGTCATCCGGGGCCGTTTGGACAACCTCGTTATCAAAACAGGTCAAAAAATGTCAAATTTGGGGATTTCGCGATTAAATCAGATTTGGTTGAAATTCGAGGTTGAACTGGTAGCGATCGAATGTTGCGTTCAGTTTAGGGGAGTGTGTCGAATCGTTTAAAATTTAAATTGAGAAGAAAATGGCTAGCGTCGGGTCAATTTGGGTCAAATCGGAGCCTAGGTCGGGCTTAGGTCAAAATTAGGGTTTTTGATGAAATCGGCTTAAATTGACAAAATTGGGCTGTGGTATAGTTGAACAAAATGAAATTGGGAATATTTGGGATTTTCTAGGATTTTCTAGGAATTCTTGGAATTTTTGGAATTTTGGGTTAAAAAGGGTATTTTGGGTACTTGGAGGTTATTTGGAGGGTATTGGGGTATTTTGGTGGGTTTAAGGTTTAGAATGTGTGTGAGAGTGTGATGTGTGCAAGCTAGACCTCACCAGACCAGACCATCCAGGGTACTCCTAAGGCCAAAGAGTCCTATAGGAAACTCATCCTTTAAACCTCCACATATTGGTCTTAACCCTCCAAGTGGCCTAGGGGTTTACAATCAAACATGTGGGGTTTGAAGGGAATCAAGAAGTGTTTGGAATTTCTAAGTGGTGGGTCCCATTTCTAGTCCTCTAGGATTAGTCAAACGAAAAGCCTAAGGCTAGATCCTAAGGACTAAGAAGAGAGAAAAGACAATACCTCATCAAAAATGAGGTCAACAAGTATCTCGTATTATAAAATTATAATTTTCATATCTAAATCATCAGCGCAAATATTCCTAGCGGCCCAAGTTTTTGACGCTGTTTGCCGGGAATCAAGTTTTTAGCGTCATTACATTTACAGGACAGTATCAAGTTTTTGGTGCCGTTGCCAATTTTCATATCATATTTGTAAGTATAAATATCAGGGGATCAGTGTGGAACCAGTTTTTGATTGGACTCTTAAATCATCACGCTTCTCATTCCTTTTCACATACTATTTTTCACTTTTCTTTTTCTTTTCTTTTCTTTTTTTTTTCTTTCTCATAATTTTTTTATAAGGCAAAGATTACTGTATCTGGATAGGCCTTTAATGATTTTGAATTCCACCATTCCTTTCCTAAAGGATAAGGTAGATAAATATCTTTAACTTAAAAATATAATAAAAGTTTTGAAAATTATTTTCAATAAACGAAATTTGAGCATTAAAAATAAAAGTCTAATCCTTTTATTTTTCCAAATACAACTTTTCCTACTAAAGATAGTTACCAAATATTTATCATTTCTTCAATAAGAATTTTTTAAGTTAAAATTTTTCATCTTTACTATAGATTTTAACTAAATTATATTGCACATTTATATATTCAAAATTTTATTTCTTTAATATAACTTCATACACATAATTATTTTTCATTCAAAATTAAATTTTTTAGTTCATTTGAGAACAAATAAAATTTTAAGTTTTTGAAAATTATTTTTCATTCCCCCTTTTTCATTATAATAAAACATTTAAGCATAGTAACAACATACATGAGTAGGAACAAAAAAAATTAAATATTAAACTGGTAGGAATTTTTAATATCCTAAATATGCAAGTGTTGAAAACATGAATGAAAATGACTAAATTCAAAATTTTAACAATTTTTCATTTTATCGAAAAGAAATTCAAAAGACTTCCAAAGAAGTGGAGGACATAAAAGTAAATTAAACACTTAAACATAAATTCATAACTAGCACTTATATATGACAGTAAATTGAAAAGTCAAGTATAAGCTTAATTAGTGGATTTTAATAGCATTTTAAAACCTTCATAAATAGTTTTTGGAAGAAGTTATAAGTTCAAAAACAAAATACATTAACAAATCACCAACACATTTACTACCACAAACAATCACATTACATATTACTGAGACACAATATCCACAACTAAAATAAACATAAACTGAAGTGTTTCGATAACTATTACAACAAAATGAAAGACAAAAGTAGTCCTCCATAACATCCACAAATAAAAATAACAACAACAATAATAGACATACTCCACACACATATCACATCACATAACATAACTCAAATAACATAACAATCCTAATCATCTTCCTCCTCCTCATCATCTCCTTCATTCCAAGTACTAGTAGGTACATATGGGGTATATTGGGGATGAGTAGGTAACACAACACTAAAATCACCTCTGATCAGTCTATCCATATAACTGTGATTATTCCCCTCATACTCACTATGTCTTTGAAGATAATCCCCCATATGATCTACGTTCCCCTCTAAATCATGCACTCGTTCTGCAGTAAAGTTTTATCTCTTATCCTATTCAAAAGCTCAGCCTGCAAATCAGTAAATTGACCTGAAGATGCTTGAGATGTAGAAGCAACAGAAGCAGATGCACTGGAACCCCTAGAAAATCCTCCTCTCCAGCCAAATAATGAATGCTCAGCATAAGTCTTCAAATTTGAACTAGTAATAAGCTTAAGAGGTTGAAGAACCTCTTCCCAATTTTCAGATCTAACATTACCATGTTCACACAATGAATGTATAAGTGAAGCAAATCCCATACCTGAGGTGGTGGCAGCTCTACCAAAATTCCAGACACAAGCATAAATATTTTTTCCAATGTTTGTCGCCTTCCTCTGCTGAATACAATAGTTCAAAGTGGCTCTTTCTCTAGTCACTTCGTTAAGATGATTTGTAGGAAGCAACTTAGATGATATAAAGTAATGCCATGCATTGGAGTTAGCGTTTAACATTGATGCAGGAAAGTTAACTCTTCTCTCATTTGTAATTTCCATAATCCCCTCCCATCAGTCAAAGCAGAAATAATATCATCCAACTCTTCCTCAGTAGAATTGTAATTTGAATAAAAACAAAACATACTAGGCAGCATTAGGTAAAATCTATTAATTACCTCAGGAGAAAATGTATTAGCTACCCCCGCACGAAAACAAAGTTATCCTCTGACTCTGAGAGGTTCAAGTAGAACTCCCACACAACAGAATTAATAACTACAACAGTAATTCTCAAATCTTAGCTCTAGGATCAATTTACGTGATTGCAACGCTTGCACGTAACGATCTTGAGCTTTCGAACTAACGAACTTGTCAGAATCGAACGTGGCTCTCACTTTGCTCCTCTTCGGTGCCATTTCTAAAATTTGCATAAAAATCACTATATATTCCATATTCAACTTAAAATCATTAAACTCAACTTTTAAAGGCTTAATCTACTAAATCCAAGTAATTCTTCAAGCTTTTTCTCAAATTTTCACCATGAATAGTGATGTTTAGATATTTCCAAAATATACTCAAAATAAATGGTGAAAATAGAAAATATTTACTTAGGAGTAGTGCTCTTACCTCAAGAAGATCGAATCTAACAAATTTCACTTGAAACGGCTCAAGATTAGCAAATGTAGTGATGCCCTAGCCCTCCAAATCGTAAAATGCCAAAGGAAGAAGATGACGGTGGTGAAAATTTTGTGATTTTCCAGTTTTTAAACTTGAAAATTAGTTTTTGCAAATCGGTACCTAAGCACGAAATTACGACGCTTAGCCACGGAGCTCTGGCGCGTAAGCACGGGGGTTTGGCTCTTAGCCGCGAGCTTGTAATTTTTGATCTTTTATTCAAAAAAAAATCTCGCTCCTCTAATCAATCCTAAATTGATTTAATAAGTATTTCATTACCTTATATCTTTTTATCTCTAGAATTACACTTCTTTTAGATTAAGAATGATTCAAAACAAGTTTAACACAAACACAAACTTTTACTTAATTAAACTCATACAAATTATAAGTACACACCACAAGTATTTAATCCAAGATACTTGGATAAGATGTCATCTTTTCTTACTCACAATAAAACACTCAAACAAAACACTAACACTAACATAAAAACATATATCAAATAACAAATTGCTTACATAAAAAATTAATCACTTAACATAACTAATTAAACACACTACACAAATAACTAACACAAAATACACTATAGAACTTAATTCCAGTCTCCATTTGGTGGAACAAAACCAATTTCTCCATTAGTTCCATCTAAACCATTTGGTATATAGATTTGATAGAACGGACAATGATGAAGACACCTGATAGAATCATTTTCTATCCACATGTTTTTCAAATACATCGACTTGTCCACTTCCTCAACATAACTTATAAGACTGAATTATATTTTTAATTTCCATCCAATATGTGCTAAATGTGTATTTGTATCATTTACTTTTGCCTACATTAGCCTCAATCTTTGAAATCTTCTTTGCTATTCCTTAAATACTAACAACCAAAAATCCGTTATATAACTCTTGAGGACTCTTAGAAAAAAACTTTATCTTATTGGCATCATCCTTCTTCTTCATTTCATTTTCCCATGAAGACATTTTTCTCACTTAAACTCTTTTTTAAGGCTTTTGGAATAGAAATTTGGAATGGGATGAATTTCCTTTAATCCGATCTCTATTTATAGACATAGAATGGCTTAAAACTGTCCTCACACGTTCAAAAAAACAAACAAATATCATGCCATGCAACTTCCCCATGGTAATGGCTTCTAGAAACTAATTTTTCACATTTTTTATAACTTTGGTGCCTAAGCGCCAACTTCTGGCGCTTAGCCGCCAGTACTCATTTTAGCACAGGTCAGCTAAATGTCCGAAAATTCATTTTAACTCCTTCAAATGGTCAATTAAGGTCACATTAATCTCCACTAACATAATAAAGGCAAAATAATACCTAAAGCATTCACCTCAAACCAAATAAAACACATAAAACAAACATAAAGCAAAGCACACTGATAATTATGGGTTGCCTCCCACAAGGCGCTTGGTTTAACATCATCAGCCAGATGTACCCAATACATAATTTGGAAGACCCAACATCAAATTCTCTTCAGGTTTATGTTGTTCAACTAAGAAATAAGGTTTCAGTCTATGACTATTTACTTTAAATATTTTCTCAGTTTTAGGATCTTTAATGTCCACAGCTCCGTAGAGATAAAATTTCATTACAATAAATGGGCCCATACATCTGGATTTAAGTTTTCCAACAAATAATCTCAATCTTGCATTATATAGCAAAACTTGTTGTCATGGTTCAATATTTTTATTCAGAATCATACGGTCATGCCACATCTTCATTTTTCTTTATATATCTTAGCACTTTCATATGATTCATTACTTATCTCTTCAAGCTCATTTATTTGCAATAACCTATTCTCTCCAGCATTCTTCAAATTATAATTGAACTCTTTAATAGCCCAATGTGCTTTATGCTCAAGTTTTACTAGTAAATGACAAGCTTTCCCAAGAATTAGTCTATATGGGGACATTCCAATGGGAGTCCTATAAGCAGTCCTATAAGTTCACAAAGCAAAATCTAATTTGATCGACCAATCCTTTCTATTTGGATTAACAAATTTTTCCAAAATTCTTTTAATTTCACGATTAGATAATTCAACCAAACCACTGGTCTGTGGATGATAAGTAGTTGAAATTTTATGGATGATATGATATTTCTTTATTAATTTCTCCATAATTGCATTTTTTAAAATGACTTCCTCCATCAGTTTTGATTACTCTTGGCATTCCAAATCTATAAAATATATTCATTCCTAAAAATTTTGCAACACTTCGAGCATCACATCAAGGTAATCAACAGTGTCTATCCTTTTAGAACCATATTCTACTACCATTAATATTTATAAGTTTCTGAAAGATGGTATAAATGGTCCCGTGAAAATCTAATCCCCAAATGTCAAATATTTCAAATTTCAACATATAACTGAGGGGCATCTCATTTCTTCTAGAAATATTTCTTACACGTTGACATCTATCACAATTTTTAATATAAGAATTCACATCCTTAAAAATTGTAGGCCAATAAAATCCAGATTGTAAAATTTTATATGCAGCTTTATCAACACCAAAATGTCCCCCAAAATCAAAATCATGACATTTTTGAATAATTTCATAAGTTTCTTCTAAAGGCACACATCAACGAATCATTAGATCCTTTCCATATTTATATAAAAACGGGTCATCCCAAAAATAAGTCTTAGCTTCAGATAAATATTTCTTCTTTTGTTCGTATGGAAATCCATAGGGTAAAATGTTACTAACAATAAAGTTCACAATGTCTGCATACCATGAGACACGCCACTTGTTAATAGTGAATAATTTTTCATCAGGAAAATGTTCATTAATTTCTTTATCAGAAAAGAGAGATTTTTCTTTATCAAGTCTTGACAGATGATCAACAATTTGATTATCAGCACCCTTTATATCTACTATCTCAAACTTAAATTCTTGTAAAAGAAGAATCCATCTTATTAATCTTGTTTTAGCATCCTTCTTTTTCATTAAATATTTAATAGCAGAATGATCGGTATGCACCACACATTTAGTTCCAATCAAATATGATCTGAATTTATCAAAAGCATATACTATTGCTAGTAACTCTTTCTCATTTGTGATATAATTGATTTGAGCTTCATTCAGAGTTCTACTAGCATAGTAGATCACTTTGAAAATTTTATCATGTTTTTGTCCTAAAATAGCTCCAATAGAATAATCACTCGCATCACACATTAATTCAAAAAGTTTTCCTCAATCTGGTGAAACATATACTGGTGCAATGATTAATTTCTGTTTTAATTAACTCAAAAGCTTTTAGGCAATCTTCATTAAAATAAAAAAATGACATCTTTTTCCAATAACTAGCATAGAGGCTTAACAATCTTTGTAAAGTCTTTAATATAACGCCAGTAGAATCCAACATGTCTAAAAAAACTCCTAATCACCCTTACATTTGTTGGGAAAGGTAAAGTAGCAATCACTTCAATTTTTGCATGGTCTACATACATACCTTTTTCTTAAATTTGATGTCCCAAAACAATTCCTCATGCTACCATAAACTAACATTTTTCCTAATTAAGGACTCGATTTGTTTCTTCACAACATTTCAGAGCTTTGGATAAATGTTCTAAACATGATTCAAATGAAATTCCAAACACTAAAAAATTGTCCATAAATACTTCAATTCTTTTTTCAATTAAATCATAGAAAATTTCCATCATACATCTTTGAAATGTAGCAGGGGCATTACATAAACCAAAGGACATTCTTCTAAAAGCAAAAGTACAATAAGGACTGGTAAATCTTGTTTTCTCTTGATCTTCTGGAGCAATTTGTATTTGGTAATAACCATTATATCCATCTAGAAAATAAAAGTATTTATACTCAGCTAGTCTATCCAACATTTAATCAAGAAAAGGAAGTGGAAAATGATCTTTCCTTGTTTAATTTTCTATAATCAATGCATATTCGCCACCCTGTAACTTGTCTCATTGGTATTCATTCATTCTTCTCATTAACAGTTACAGTTACTCCTTCTTTCTTAGGAACACAGTGAATAGGGCTAACCCACACACTATCTAAAACAAGGTAGATAATTCCAGCATCCAACCACTTTAAAAACTCTTTCTTAACAAATTCTTTCATAATAGGATTTAATCTCCTTTGAGGATCAGCCCTGGGTTTATAATTTTCTTACATAAGGATTCTATGTATACAAATTGAAGGACTGATTCCTTTAATATCAACAATGGTCAATCCAAAGGCTTTCTTATATTTCTTTAGAATTTGAAGCAAACTCTCTTCTTCTTCTGAAGTTAATTTTGAGAAAATTATAATAGGAAAAGTTGAGGAATCACCTGAAAAGACATATTTTAAATGTTCAGGAAATAGCTTAAACTCAAGTTCAAAAGGTTTTTCAATTGATGGAAAAAAATCATCTTTGTTCTTCATGTGCAAAACTTCAAAACTTTCTCAAATATAATTTATGTCTTCCTCATTAAAGTCATTAGAATATTGTGTTTCCTCTTCTTGCTTGTGTTCCAACTATTCACTTTCAAAATTTTCTTCATAATTTGTTTGAAATGGCATTCACTCAAATATTTTATAACATCCATCCTGAAACATTCATCATCTTTACCTCTGACAGGATATTTCATTGATTTTGAAATATTTAATGTAACAGTCTGATCATTGATACCCATAGTTAATTCCCCTTTTTATACATCTATCATTGCTCTTCCTGTAGCTAGGAAAGGTCTCTTCAAAATAATAGGCATCTCCTTATCTTCCTCCATATCAAATACAATGAAATTAACAGGAAATGTAAATTGATCCACCTTTACTAAAACATCTTTTATAACTCCTTTAGTATATGTGATTGAACGATAACTTAATTGTAGAGTTACAGTGGTAGGGGTTATTTCTCCTAATCCCATTATTTTTAATATAGAAAATGACATAAGGTTAATTCTTGCACCCAAATCACATAAATCTTTTCTATAAAATTTGTCTCCAGTTGCACATGGAATTGTAAAGCTACCAAGGTTTTTAAGCTTTTCAGGAAACTTCTTTTGAATTATTGCACTGCATTCTTCACTAAGTGCAATTGTCTCGTTATCTTTAAACTTCCTTTTCCTTTTTAGAATATCCTTTATAAATTTCACATAGCTTGACATTTGTTTTAAGACTTCAGCAAATGGAATATTAATTATAAGTTTCTTAAAAATCTCCATGAACTTTGAAAATTGCTTATCCAACTTCTGTTCAAAGTCTCTGAGGAAATAGTGGTGGAAGTTTTGCTAAATCAATTTTAAGCGGAGAAATAGGTCTTTCTGAACTATTCTGAGTGTCCTCTTTTGGTTCTTCAATCTCTTCTTTCTCTACTTCAATCTCTTTTTGAACTCTACCTTCCAAATCTCTTCCACTTCTTAACTGAATAGCTTTTACTTGCTCTTTATTTTGTGTCTCTTGGATTAATCTCTGTATTACTAGGAAGCGTTCTTTAGGATCTATTACTTAATGAATTGACTTTCTGTCTCAATTGATTCTCAATATTTCTAATCGTAGCTCCTTGACTTTGCAATTGATTTCCCATTTGTACACCACTTCTTTTATAGATAACTTCTTCTCCTTAAATTGTGAACCACTGTTAAAACCAGGAGGATAAGTAGGTTTATAGTTACTATTCCATTGGTTGTCCAATTCCCCAATGGGTTTACTTGAGTGTTCCTCAATTGTGAGTACTACCACCCTGTTTATTAATATTCCAGTAAAAGTTTGGATGGTTCTTCCAACCTGGGTTATAATAATTAGAATAGTGGTTATTAGACTTTTTTATGGAATTCAAAGTTTCTAAAGATGTTTGAGAATCTGCTATTTGGCCTAATGAATTTTCTTCAATTGTTGTAATTGGTTGACAATAATTCATTCAAAATTAGTCATTCTTCTTTGAAATTACAACAACTAAATCATGAATACTTGCTACTTTTTTAGGATTTATCCTCTCAGAAAGCCATTGAAAATTATTTTTTAGCCATTTCTTCAATTAAAGCATAAGCATCATTAAACTATTTAGACATCAATGAACCACCACCAGCAGCATCGATTATATATCTAAGAGACCCAACTAATCCACTATAAAAAGTTAGAATTATTAACCAATCTAGTATCGAATGATGTGGACACTTTCTTAGGAGATCTTTAAAATGTTCCCATGCTTCATAAATAGATTCCTCTTCAAACTGGCAAAAATTTGTAATATTATTTCTAAGTTTAGCAGTCTTTGATGGTGAAAAATATTTAGCAAGAAACTTTGCGCTAAGTCACCCCAAGTTCTGATAGATCCAAATGCTAAGAAATTTAACCACATCTTAGCTTTATCCTTTAATGAAAAAGGAAAAAGTCTAAGCCTAATAGCCTCATCAGAAACACCATCATATTTAAATGTCACACATAATTCTAGAAAATTGGCAAGACCAAAAATTGGATCTTCTGTTGGTGCACCCCCAAATTGATTATTAGCTACTATTTGGATAATAGTAGGTTTTAGTTCAAATGAATTAGCAACTACAGCAGGATTTTGAATACTTCCAGGAAATTCATCTACTGTAGGGTTAGCATAATCTTTTAAACGTCTAAATTATTGATGGATTTCAACATTTTGATTATCTTGATTTGCCATTTCTTTAATATTTTTGTCTTCTTCTATATTTTTAGTTTTTCTGATTTTTCTTATAGTTCTTTCTAATTCAGAATCATAAGGCACAAGTCCATCAGAACCTGAACTACACATACACAATAATTAAATAAAATAAAAACATTTCCTAAAATAAATCTAACAAGTTTAAATAAAACATTAAAAATTTAAAAAGAATTTTTTTTTTAAAATTATTTTCTTTATTAAATTTCTTTCCCTGGCAATGGCGCCAAAAACTTGATCCATCGATATTTATGCTTACGATTTTTATATTAATACTCTCTACTTTTTTTTCTTTTTTATGATTTAATGATGTGGATACTACACAAGTATACACATCGTTTATCAAGTAATATAAGGCTTTTTGATTAAGCTCCGAGATATCAAACCCACAGGGAAAGTAATTAATAAAGAAAAATTCATTCTAATTTAGAAATGGAAAATTAACTCTGTACTTTTAGAAAAGATTTTAGTTAAACCAAAGATAAGATTTTAGAAAATAAAATTTGATTCATTTTGTTAATTTTATAATTTGAAATGAAAGTACACAGCTATTTTAATTAAATTTTTGTAAGATGAAAACTTATGCAAATGAATTATCTTTTTCCTTTTTATGAATGAGTAACAAGTTATGGAAAATATTTATTGTGGAAGTATCTAAAATGTGTTGTGCCAAATTGGAGCAATAATATTCTCTACACTTACTAGAGATGGTATAAAGAACATAGATTAATTTAGTTTTCTAAAGATCTTGAAGATCGGGTTAGGCAGGAAAGATACTAGCTCTCACTCTAGAGTTTTCACGATTCCCTCCAACTGGGGGGTAACATCTCGTATCAAAACATAAAACAATAAACAAAATTGGGAACTTTAGCTTGTCACTCTAAAGTCCTCTAATTCTACACCCATCAAAGTATATCTCCCTATTTATTTGCACTCAACCATATGGATTACATTCTCATCCATACAATCTTATGTGGTTCTTTTCAATTGTTGACCGAGATAATACTGCATTGGATCTTACATGTTCTCACAACATATTTTAACATCTTAATTGGACAAATCTAGAAGTAAATAAAATGCAAGGTTTAGAATCATCACAATTTCTTCCAACATTGAAATCCTATACTTCAGACAACATACTTCCATAACTTAATTACTTCACCACTTTAAGAAAAAAGATAAAGAAAAATACTCAGAATTCATGGAGATAACACAATCACAGCTTGGTTTAAAAGTAGAAATCATAGTGAAAACATAAGAAATCTTAATTAAAAACTAAATGTAATACAAACATAATGACTTATCTGTAAATTCTCTCCACAAGACTCTTGAAGTTCTTTTAAAACTTTGCTTTTTCTTACAAGTCTTCTTAGAGGTTGACTCCCAACTCTGAACTCTCTAATTATCTAAGAAACTCTTAATACAAACTAAATTTAAGTAAAAGTAGTGAAGTGGAGTAGTAGCAAATGAAAGAACACTCTTACACTACTTACACACTCTACAACAACCACACTAAAAACACTCTCTTACTAGACACTCTACTACTTTCTAAGATTCTAATTGGACTCTCTTCTAAACTTCAATTCTTCTTTTTTTAATAATTTTTCAAAAAGTGCCTTCGTATCTCTTCAGTTTGTGTCCCGATTCAATGTATCTCCCAATAGATGCATCCAATCAAGAGTAATCTGAATTAAATTTGGCGCTAATAGGTTGTTACCCACATTCTCACTAAGAGGTTCTTTGAAAACCTCTTCAAAATGGAACCTAAATTAAAATAACTCCTCTTTTTTAACTACCGCATATAAGCAAAGGGTACCGTGCTTAGCCATGAGCCTGCTGGCGCATTAGCTCCAAACTATAGTGCATAGCTGCCTGGCCTTGGAGCATAAGCGTGAGTTCTGGCCCTTAGCGCCACACATCACTTTTCAATTTTCTTCATTTTGCTCCAAATTTGATCCTTTCTCCTTCTTTTTATCGCAATCATCCATTTAATCATACCTATAAAAAAACACACAAAATACCTTCCATTAAAGTGCAATATCATCAAAAATAGGCATAAAAATGTGCATAAAACAATATAAATTTTAGGTGTATCAAGAGGTCCTCAGTCAAATTCTTGTCTACTACTATCAGCCCTTAGTTTGGAAGGGCAATATAAATAGCTTTTCTAAAAAGTAATCCTAAAGGTAAGCTTAAGTTTAAAATAACTACTAACTACTGCTAAAGGAAAATATTAATTTTAAAGATAAACCTATCTGGATAAATTGGTTTGGAGAATTTTGAGATGTTTAAAACTACTATTCTTATGTAGTGAATTGGATAAAGTTTAGGAATGAGATACATTAAATATTGTATGTGCCAAAGAGGAGAAATCTTAGTCTTTACCCTCTTTAGAGTGCATAACGAACATTGGCTAATCCTAGGTTTAATCCCTAAATCTATGGTTAGGCTGGGAGGATACTGGCTCTCACTCCAGTGCTCCCACTTTCTTTCACCTGAAGGCTAACTCCCGCTTTAGTTTCGAAACACTAGGACTAACTTGAAGATTTTAGTCTGTCACCCTAAAATCTCCAATTCTACGCCCAATAAAACATATTTCCCTATTTATTTGCATGAACTACATCACTAATTCATGGACATTGAATATAGTTCCACTTTGTTAAGAATTACACCGCTCTCTCGTATCATAGTGCAATTACAAAAAAAATTAACACTACAACGAGCTCTTATTGTAATGTAAATGAAGTGCAAGTAAAAATCATCACATTTATAATTAAAATTTCTTTTAACACGCATCCCAATATTTTAAACATAAATAATACTCATAGCAAAAGAAAATTAGAATAAAAATATTGACATAATCTTCTCATGCCACTATTTTTAAACAAGAAGAAAGAGTAAGAAAAACATATAATAAAGCACGAAGAAAACACAACAGAAAACTTCATTTCATCAATGAAAATTCACTACATAAGTGTTTACAAAATCATAAGATAATGAAGAACGCAATATTTAGTTTTTTCCCTTTGAAAGAAAGATGAATATCTCTCCCAAAAACTCTCCCGCTGATCAATCCAATGCTAGTACAATTCCTTACAGATTCTCTCAAAATCTCCTCTCCAATCTCTCCAAAAAGGTAGAAATCTACATTTCTACTCCTATTCTAATATCTCTAAGAATTCTCCACTTTTTCCTAACATTCCTCTCTTTTTTCTGACATCAAATCACTCTTTTAAAGTGAAGGGATGAATTTCCAAGAGATACCGTAAGCATCCTCCCAAAAATCATCTAAATACATTGAATCTCGGTCATAACTGCCCAAAATCATGTCCAAACTGTCTCGAGGCTTGTCGTCACCATTTTGAGAGCCGTCAGTTCCATAATTTAGTCATTTTTTGGATTTGGATGCCTTCGGCGCAGGTTTGCAACAACTCTACTGTTTCGCTTCGTTTGGCTCCGTTTCAGCTCCGTTTCGCTCCATTTCAGTTGCGTTGTGTTCCTAACATCTTCCCCTACAAGATAAGCATGAAAGTAAACTTTCTTTAAAGTATAATTTCATTCAAAAATATGCAAGAAGTATAAAGAAGATTAAGCATAGAAAGACACATTGAAATGTGTTAGGTCAAAATTTTCTTTCTTGCTCATTTTTGCTTCATATTGCACTGTTTTTGCTTCTTTTTCTCCAATAGTCAATTTATTGTATTTGAAACTAAAAAAATACAATATACCTTCCTTTAAAGTGCAATATCATTAATATTAAATATAGAATGTATTTGAAAAATCAAGCATTTTTTAGGCGTGTCATCATACTCTCAGCCTGTTCTCTCCTTGAATTTTTGATAATATCCTGCCTCCCTTATTAAAATATGTAGTAGGCCTATTTCCAAGATCATTTTCAATGAGAAAAAGCTCAAAGAAGACTATTTTGGTTTATTTATCTCACAGTGCGAGCACCCCAGCCTCCTTGGTCTTAGCTATCTTACTACTATGATAGCAATAGCAGAAGATTTGAATATAGAGATGCTGAGAAAGATGATATGCTTCCATTCTTACAATATTAATGAATTACAGTAACAATGCATGATATCATACATATGTCTCTTAGTAGTGAGCAATAAAGTGATGCCAATGACGTTCTGTTTCTCTTTCTGACAATATATATGCCCCAAGGGGTATAAGTAGTTATTCACAATATGCTGTCAAAATAACTTTTTGAGGCTAACTATTTAACTGCCTCACTTCAGAGAGCGTGTGTGTGTGTGATTAAAAAATATATTTTTAAAATCATATGAATGCCTCAAGGGTTATTAGTACTGAATTTCAACAACAAGTCATGATATTCTATATATGTTTCCTAGCAGCAAACATAGAAAAGTTGGTAAAGATAATGTCTTTCCTTTTCTCACAATATTTTCTTATTATATGCCTTAAGAGATATAAGTAGCTATCCATGATATACTATCATATTAATTTTCTGAGGCTATCTATTTCACAACCTCACTTCATACATTATGTGCGTGATTGAAAATATGCTTTTCTAATCATAAGAATGCCCCAACGGGTATATTTCAAAAACAAAGCTTGATATAGTATAAAAATGTTTCCTAGCAGTGAGCATAAAGAAGAAGGCAAAGATGACATGTGGCCATTTCTCACAATATTTTCTCTTTATATGCCCCAAGAGGTATCAACAACAATGCATGATATGCTGTCATAAAAATTTTTTGAGGCTATTTATTTCACTGCTTCACTGCACTGTGTGTGTGTGTGATTAAAAAATTTGCTTTTCATATCATATGAATGCCCCAAGGATTTTAAAAATAATGCATGATATAGTTTAATTTTTTTTATTATTACTGAGCATAAAATGATGGCAAAGATGATACATTGCGCTTTCTCAAAATATTTTATCATTATATGCCCCATAATTATCAGCAGCTATGCATGATATACTTTCACAGTAATTTTTGTGGCCATCTATTTCACTGCCCCACTCATAGATTGTGTGTGTGATTGAAAAATAAGTTTTCTAAGCATAGGTTTTTAAAAAAGAAGATTAGATAAACATGCTCAAACAAACCACAACTTTATATGTTTCATAGCAGTGAGCATAAAAAAGATGTTAAAGATGATATGTTGCTCTTTCTCACAATATTTTCTCATTATATGGCACGAGATATCGGTAACTATGCATGATATGCTGCCACAGTAATTTTCTAAGGCTATTTATTTCACTGCCCCACTTTAGAGTAAGTGTGTGATTAAAAAATATGCTTTTTTAATAATAAGAATGCCCCAAGTGGCACTAGTACTGAATTTCAGAAATAATTCATGATATAGTTTAAAAATGTTTCCTAGTAGTGAGCATAAAAATGATGGTAAAGATGATTTGTTGCCCTTTCTCACAATATTATCTCATTATATGCCCCAAGAGGTATCAGTAGCTATGTATGATATGCTGCCACACTAATTTTTTGAGGCTATCTATTTCACTGCCTCACTGCAGAGTATGTGTGTGATTGAAAATATGTTTTTCTAATCATAAAAATGGCCCTAGTAGTATTAGTATTGAATTTTAGAAATAAAGCATGATATTCCATATATGTTTCCTATCAGTGAGTATAAAAAAGATGGAAAAGAAGATATGTTCCATTTTCTCACGATATTTTCTCATTACATGCTCCAAGGGGTATCAGTAGCTATGCATGATATACTTTTACAGTAATTTTCTAAGGCTATCTACTGCACTTCCTCACTTTATAGATTGTGTGTATGATTGAAAAATATGCTTTTCTTGTCATAAGAATGCTCCAAGTGGTATTAGTATTGAATTTTGTAACAAAGCATTAAATTCTACATATGATTCTTATCAGTGAGCATAAATAATGGCTAAGATGACATGCTACCTTTTCTCATAATATTTTCTCATTATATGCCCCAAGAGGTATCAGTAGCTATGCATGATATGCTTTCACACTAATTTTATGAAGTTATCTATTTCTCTACTGATCAACCTAAAAATGTATTGTTTTTTATGCCATATTTTATAATGAGGCACTTTAAAGGTATGTTTTCTTGTGTTTTTTGTTGTATGTATATCACATTGAAGAATTTGGAGTGATTTTAGCAAAAAGAACAAAAATGGACCAAAATGGAGCATATCAGAGCAAAACGGGTCGAACCGAAGCATACCAGAGCAAAATGGGTCAAACCACACACATTTCTACCAATGTTTGGAGCCTAAGCACCACAAAAATGGCACTTAGCCGCCAGACAGTGGCGCCTATGCGCCAAACAGTCAGCGCATAGCCGCAAGTGACGGTTGGTGATGGTTTTTGGCATAACTTCTTGTAGAAAAGTCAGATTTGGACGATTTTCAAAGTGTTGCGAAGCTTATTTCATGGGTAATTCATTGGGAATGATAAAATAAACTTTCTAGAAGAGTTTTGGTCGGTTATAATGAGTTATTTTGGAAATGATGTGTCTCTTGGAGTGAAAAGGCACTTAAGGCACCCTGGATGATTCATTGAATGTGGACTCTTTTTGAAGAGACACTTAAGCATATCTTGGAAAATTATAATTATGGCTTGCAAACTCTTGAAGAAGGAGAATTAGAGAAGGGAGATGAACTATTAGATGAGGAGAAGAAGGTCGAGAAGAAGAAGACTTGGGCGTGAGCCCCAAGTGGGGCGACAAGGTGAGACAGAATGAGAAAGTGTCAGAATTTCTTCTTTTCTTTTCACTTTGTTCTTGGAGAGGATTGTAAGAAGATTGCTTTTTCTATAAAAGGAGAGTTTGATTTCCATAAAAGATAAGTATTTTCATTGTATTTTGATTTGAATCTAGTACTTTGTTTGTGTGGTTTCAAAGACTTATTCAATGAAAAGTTCTTTTTGTTTCTCGATGTGTAGTGAGTAGTTTTCTTTATTCTTTCCTCTTACAATGAATTAGTATGCATGTGTAGAATATAGAATTGAGTAGAGTGAAAATATATTATGATAATTTTACTTTGTTTTTCATTTACATGTAAGCTTGATCAACTTGCATGTTAAAATTTGTTGTGACAAATGTAAGAAACAATGCAGTATTGTTTCAGTCAACTATCGGTAAGAATCACATGCGATTATTGGGTAAGAATGTAGTCCTTATAATTGAGTGAAAATAAATGAGGAGATATGCATGTTTAAGAGATGTAGAATTAGAGGACTTTAGGGTGACAAACTAAAGCCCCTAGTTTGGTTTGATGAGAAAAGTTTTGTTATGAGATGTTAGCCTTGGGGTGGAAGAGGGAACTCTATAGTGAGAGCTAGTATCTTCCCTGTCAAACCCATTTATAAAATTTCAAATCATCAAATTATCATATGTTCTTTATAGAACCAATTAAGGGCAAAGAATATAATTTCTCCTATTTGTTACAATCTCTCTCGCTACTTGTTTTACTTTTACACATGTCACTAATTTCATTGCTTGAGGAAGAGTACTTTTAATATATTAAACACCACTTTTATTATTTCCACTAAGTGTTTTAGTTTAGAAGTAGTATTGTAGTAATATTTTTAGGATTTAATTAAAACTAAACCTTTATCGACTTTCCATGCCAGGTCATGTTATTATAGATTAGAACTTCTTTTGAAAGCCAGTGTGATTAACCGCGATCTCCGTGGGGTCGATATTCGAAGCTTAATCAGAAAGCCCTATATTACTTGATAAAGATAAGTATACTTGTGTAAAATACCATCTTATAATAATATCAATTAAAATCTCATTTGCAACGACATCAAGTTTTTAGCGTCATTGTAAAGAAAGAGATATAATTAAATGGAAATAAAATGTAAGCATAAATATCTGGGATCAAGTTTATAATTAAAAAGAAATAAAACGCAAGCATAAATATCTGGGATCAAATTTTTGGCACCGTTGTCTGGAATCGCAATAGTTGATCTTGACTTTTAGGAGGATTTTGGTTGAAGTATTTAGTCTTAGACTTAGAAAACTGTAGTGTCATAAAAACTATTTATGTGTGAAAAAGTGTTTTTTGTATTAAAAAGTATTGTGAAGAAACTGTTTGTATGAAAAACAAGGTATTTGTGAAAAATGTTTTCTTGTGTTGAAAATATTTTTTGTTTACTTGCTAATGTATTATATGTTGTGTTATGTATGCGAACTAAAGGATCTGCAGGATTTGCGCCTTATGATCTTGAGTTAGAAAAAATGAAAAAAATTAAAAAATAAGAAGGACTTGAAAAACTAAAAATGGAAATGGAAAACATTCAAAATAATAACTTAGAAAATCATCATAAATCATTGAGGGATTATGTAAATCCTACGATAGGTGAAATTCACTCAAGTATACAAAACCATATTGTAGAAACTGACTCGTTTGAACTATATTCAGAGATTATCCAACTGGTGCTGAGTAATCAGTTTGGGGGAACTCCTTTGGAGGATTCCTATTTACACTTATCAATTTTTGTAGAACTTTGTGCTAAATTTCGTTATAACGACATGTCAGACGATGCTGTTAGTCTAAGGCTTTTTTCTTTCTCACTAAGGGATAAGGCTAAAATATAGTTATACTCATTAGCACCTAGCTCTATTAAAAATTGAGAGGAGTTAACTTAGTAATTCCTAGCTAAGTATTTTCCACCTTCAAGGACTACTAATCTTAGAAACGATATTATTTTTTTTTGTCAGTATGAAGGGGTATCAATATACAAAGCTTGGGAACGATTTAAGGAACTCTTAAGAAAGTGTCCTTACCATGCTCTACCCAAGTGGTTAATCATTCAAACTTTTTACAATGGGTTAGTAGGATCCCTTAAGTATATAACTGATGCTGCTGCTGGTGGTTCATTAATGTCAAAATCATTTGATGAAACATATGAATCAATTGAAGAAATGATTACAAATGAATTTCATTGGCCCTCTATAAGGGTAAATCCTAAAAAGATAGACAGTGTTCATGATACAAATGCGATTGCAATTCTTGCATCTCAGGTTGTTGCAATATCAAGGAAGTTGGACCAATTTGGAATGAACCAGCCTTAATTTACTCCAGTAAGTGAGGAAAGTTTATTAGAGCTTATGATTGATTCTAACTTATCATATGAGACTTTAAATACCTTAAACAACCTCTATTCTAACTTTTACAACTCAGGTTGGAAGAAACATCATAATTTTAACTGGAATCATATTACTGGGGATGGAAACCAATAATGAGAAAATAATCTTTCAAATCCTAATGGAAGTTGGAATAATCAGGGGAATCCAAACTATAGACCTTCATATCCACTGAACTCTAACAATGATCAACAATTTAAGGATAAGAAGATGTCTATAGAAGAAGTGGTATTGAAAATGGGAAACCAGATGCAAAGTCAAAATGCTGCGATCATAAACATGTCAACATATTTTAAATTTTAAATTTAATTTACATATATATATATATATATATATATATATAATTTGGAAAGTAGCATTTGATTTTTGAAAATAATTTTTTAAGTTTAAAAATTTTTAGATATGAAATTAAAGCGATCTCACATCCCAAATAGTTTATATAAACGAGCACCGCATCACAAACCATGTATCTATCCCGAAGAATAGACACACTGCTTAATGATGGGGCTCGATTAAATAAACTAGAAGATTTGTGACATCCATTTGGTCTGCGAACCAATTTTATAAGCCGACAAGTTCCCCTGCTTAATATAAGGGAATTAAGCAGGGTTTATATTACCTGGGTTCTTAAAGTTCCCTATAAGGGCAAGTCCCTATAGTTAATTATATCTTAAATGATGAGAATCATTTAAGAAAAACTCTCGATAATGATCATTGGTTTTGCTCTCAAGAATTTCAAAGTTTAAGGTTTCAAACAAATTGGATTTTGGAAATTCAAAAGGGATTAGCTCAAATTTGGAATAGTTTATTTTAAGAGTCCAAAAGAAGAGAGGTAGGAGAAGCTGAGGATCCAAGAAGAATCTTGGCAACTTCCCAAACTATCCTATTGTTTGGCTTCAATTTGGGAATATTATTTAATGTTTCAATCTTGCCAATTTTAATTAATTAGGACTTATGTTTGTATAATATAATAACACAAGTAACCTCGAAGATGTGAGGGTTTATGTCGTTGTCGGCATATTTTTTAGGTCGTGTGTTTTATTTTGAAAAGGGGTCGCCTAACAGAAGTTGTCGGAGAATTTTTAATTTAGTTTAAATAAATAATTTGAAAAGTAGTATCTGATTTTGAAAGTAATTTTAAATTTGAAGATTTTAAGATATGAAATCAAACCAATCTCACATCCCGAAATAGTTTATATAAACGAGCACCGCACCACAAACCGTGTATCTATCCCTAAGGATAGACACATCGCATGATGGTGGGGCTCGATTAAATAAACTAGAAGATTTGTGACATCCGTTTGGTACCGCAAACCAATTTTATAAGCCTACAAATTACATCGCTTAATATGAAAACATTAAACGGGGTTTATATTACTCAGGTTCTTTAAAATTCCTATAAGGGCAAGCCCCTATAGTTAATTACATCTTAAGTGACGAGAATCACCTAAGAAAACTCTCGATAATAATCAATAATTCTGCTCTCAAGAATTTCAAAGTTTAAGTTTTCGAAAGGATTGAATTTTGGAATTTCAATAGGGAATGGATCAAGTTTGGAACATTTTGTTTTGGGAATTCAAAGGAAGAAAAGTAGGAGAAATTACAGATTCGAAGCGAACTTCGATAATTTCCCGACTATCCTATTGTTTGGCTTAGATTTAGGAAAGTCCTAATGTTTATTTAATGTTTTGATCTTGCCAATTTTAATTAATTAGGACTTATATTCGTATGACATGATCATACAAATAGCCTCGAAGATGTGAGGGTTTATGTCGTATCGGACGACTACCTCGGAGTCCTAAGACCGGTTAGGGCTTAATTTGCTATGCAAATGCCTAACAAAGAGTTGATTATTTAAGTTGCACTAGGCAAACTACCTCGAAATCCTATGGCTTGGTTATTTAATTCTAGGAAAGTTTTGCTGAAGTAGACTCAGGTTTTGCTGATGACGATGGCCGTGCTGCCCACCATGCTCCGAGCTCCTTGTTGTTGCAGAGGTTTAGTTATAGAAGTCATAAATCAGGAGATGAGAAATGTGTTTTGGTTTAGAGAAAATCTTAATTTCCAAGTGTTTTTTTTATGTTTTAATTGAAACAAATCTTAAAGTTGATTATAACAACACCGGTTAAGATCCCACGGTTCCATCCTTCCGGCATTGTTATTTTTATCGGATTCACTTAGTCCAGATGAATTTGCTAAACTCAACTGAATGAGTTCCACACTTTCATTTAGACCGTGGGAAATCTCGTTAGCAACACGTAGGTTACATCATCCGAGGTATTCTCGATCATCCAACAGGACATTTTCATTTAGTTGTAATTGTAGTTTTGTGTTACGTTTTGTGATTAAATTTTGAGTTATTTTATATTTTGAAATGTTGTGGCGGTGAATTTTATCTTGCAATGACTTTTAATTTAGTTTTGGTTTCAGTTTTAGGGACTATCCTAAAGGTGTGGGTTTTGATGCAACAGTTGTTTATCATGCAAGAAAAGTAAGTTCGATGCGATTAAGTAAATTGCAATAAAGTAAATTGCAATAAAATAAAAGCGTACCTGGAGGGTCTTCCCGTCATCCCAAGCTGCACTTAAAACACAATTAGAATATTTAAGCAAGTTCCTAGGTAAAGCTAAGGGAAGGGTTATGGTTTTCTACCAAGTTCCTAATCCTATAGCTAGTCATTTCCTATGACGTCTAGGTTCTTGTGTTTTGGTTTGAGGACGATTTTCTTCATCGAAGAATAATTAAGTTCGATTGTTCTTGTAAGTATCCTATCATATTGAGGAAGTGCTTAAGAAGAATCTTAAACATCTTTTCAATATTACTAGAATTGTTTTAAGTCCAAATGAATTTAATTATACAAATGAATTAATCGTCCGAGAATTCAAGTTTTGTTATCTTGCTCAGGTGAACTAGGACATTTGAATATCCTATAAGTGAAGTAACATTTCATTTAATGTTCGTTTAGGAGTTATGATAACCAAAGTTTTCGAGGCAAATTGGTGTTCAAATAGTTTGTGATTTAGTTTAATTTCGGTTATCGGATTTAAATTTGGAATAGTGTTCAAGTTGCTTTATATTTAATTTCTTTATGTCTTAGGTGATGTTATTTAATTCAATTTAATTTAACTTTAATTTAATTTAATTTGGTTTAGTTTTAATTTTAATTTAATTTTAATTTTTAATTTTAATTTTAATTTTAATTTTAATTTTTTTTTTAATTTTTAATTTAATTTTAATTTTATTTTATTTTTTATTTTAATTTAATTTAATTTAATTTAATTTAATTTAATTTAATATGTTTTAATTTAATTTAATTTAATTTAATTTAATTTATTTGATTTAATTTAATTTAAGTTAATTTAATTTGTTTGATTTAATTTAATTTAATCTTTAATTTAATTTTATTTTTAATTTTAATTTAATATAAAATTTAAAAAGAGTTCGATAATTTAACTTTTAATTTAATTTTAATGATTAAGTCCTTTAACATTTTAAAACTTAAATTTGAATTATCATTTTAATTGGGGATTGAATATTATTGAGATGATTAATTTAGGGATTTTTAAATTAAAGAACAAATCTCTTCCTAATAATATCCCTATTTAATAATTCCAATTTTATTATTCTTCCAAATTTAATCAATTATTTAATTAAGGTTTATTTTAATTATCTTTAAATTGTTTAGTAGGTTTCTACCCTTTAATTATTTGAATTTCAATCATCCAAATCAGATTAAGATCAAATATTTTATTTGTTAATTTTATTAAACCTAAAGTTTTAATTAAGGGTTGAAATTTTTTAATTACCATTTTGCCCTTCAAGCTTAATAATTTCACAACTCACTAAATTGAGCTTAAATGAACTTTAAATTTTTATGTGACTTCACTCATATGTCAATAAAGACATGAGAGGAGAAAATGTGATTTTTCTGTATTTAATTTATTTATGTAATTATTTTTGGTAGAAAATAAAGATTTCCAAGGAAAATTTAATAAGATGACCAAGGGAAAGTTTCTGTCCTTAAGAAAATTATGGGACATTCCTAATGACCAGAGGACCACTTGGACCAATTTTGATGATTTTTTGAATTATATTCTTTTTATTATAATTATTTTAAGTTTTGGAGTATTAATTAATTTAAAATTAAAATAAAGGTTGAAAAATGAAATTTATATTTTTCAAAAATCTCTCTGATATCAAAGAAACCAGAGAGATAATTTTTACAATTTTTTGATTTTTCTTTGATTTATTAGAATTATTTTAGTGGAAATGCTAAAAAATACATTTTTTTTTAATTTTAAAATTACCTTAGGGCTTTAAAATTTAATATCTCATTAAATAGACCTAAGAAAAATATGGGATTTATTTCCAAGTGATTAAAATTCAAAATGTGACATTTTGTTGCATTTTATTATTTTTGTGATTTTTATTATTTTTTAATTATTAAAATATTAAAATAATACCAAAAATCAACTTTTTTAGAAAATTGAAATTTTAATTTTCTTAAATTTCCCTGATATCAGAGAGTCTCCAAAACCAATTTGGTGAATTTTTGAAAAGTATTTTGAAAGTTATGAATTTTTAGAATTCAAATTGAGTAAATGGCTTAATCAACCCATTTAGTAGGACTAACCAAGTCCAATTGACTTCAAATTTTTATGGTGGGTTCCTCTGATCCTAAAGGTCAGTGGAGAATTGATTTCAAGTCAATTTGATGTATGATTAGCTCTAATTAATTAAGGAGCTATTTTGGGTGTTTAAGTCAATTAGGGTTATTCTAAGTGAATTAATTCAAAACCTATTTTTCCTAGGGTCCTCTGGTCATAAGAAACATCACCAAATTTTCCTAGAATTTATTTCACAACATGCTAATTATTGGATTTAAAATACTCAAAACGAGCAACATGAATTTGAAAAATCAATAACTTCTCATAGGGATGGCCTCGACTTTGGAAAATTCAGGGAATGTTCCCAAATTCAGAGGCTTCAAAAGCCCTATGGTCTCATGCCATGGTGAATTTCCTATATGCATGGAGAATTAAAACAATGTAGAGAGTAAATAAATCATTAAAAATAAAATACTTGATGAAATTAAATGATTTCTTTTCCACGTTATTCTCCTCTCGTTCACTCGAGCGAGAGGGTATTTTTATTTTATTTTTCCGATTTTCCTACACAAAGTTATGGATTTTTGAAGTTTAGGGAATTAAATAAATCGGAAAATACCCTAATTTTCTATTTATCCACGCGGCGCCGCGTCGACCTCGAGCGGCCTCGAAACGCCACGTGGCGCTCTCGATTCGACGCCGCCATCCTACTCAGCGCTCCAGGGGCCCGATGTATCATTCCGTCTCCTCATCCGGCGCAATCCTGGCCTTCCGTCCGCGCGTGTATTAAATGAACGACATCCGTTCATCGTCCCCAAGCGTCCTCACCCGAGAGCCGTCCGTCTTCTAGGCCTAAGATCTCACTCGATACTTGACCAAATTGAACGTTCTTATGCTCTATGGATTCATCTCGAGAAGACGAACACATCCATACGGTTTATGTGGCATGAAATTGACTCAATAAAAATGGAGAATGTTCAGAAGCTCGGGAAGAAGTGTGAGGCCATACCTTTGCTCAGAGAAGTGTGGTTTCGATCTGAGGGTTGTGTCACCTTCGATTGGATTCCAGCAAGCTCCAGATGAAGTCTCCTGGTCTGGTGAATTGCCTAGCTATGAAAGTGACCACATCCGATTACAAAGCTTGGAGGCTGGAGCAACCTGGGTGGCTCGGAGATGGGGCTTTCGGTGGGAAACTTCTCCTCTTGGTCCAGGTGAAGGTGTAGGACCGATCAATTTGAGGATTGGCTCACTGTGGCAAAGTGTCTCGGTTTTGGGTGAAATTTCGGTTGAGAAATTGTATTCGTCAGTGGGGATTAGGGCAAATTGACACTCGGGGATCAACCGCTCTAAGTATGGAGTAGGGTTTGGAACAATTTTGGCGAGTTTCGGCGAGGTTTGTGCAACTCTCCTCCATGGTCGTGAGGGGTCGGGTTTAAATAGAGGTGGATGGAGAGCCTCGCGGGGATGGCCGAGGGTTGGGATCAGCTGCTCCGGGCATGGGAAGAACAGCTATGGTGGCCATTGGGCATGGGGCAGCTCGACGAAGGTGGAATTCCAAAGTTTGGCTCCTCCCGAGGTCTCGGCCATGGTGTTTTCCGGCGACCGGTGGTCGGCCGGCTAAGCATCGGTCACCATCTTGTTCGGGTGGGTCGGGGGCGGGGTTTAGTGTAGGCGATTGGCGGATGCCATGTGTAAAAGGCTTGGATTAGATGGAATGGGAGAGGGCTCATTTTGGCTCAAATTGGTCAACCCATCCATTTGGGCTAGGTGCACCACCCAAGGCTTGGTTTAAGTTTGAAGAGAAAGTGATTTGGATCGGCTTGATTAGTGGGGTCAAGTCACGATCCAAGTACAATTAAGTTTAAGCATGGTTTAGTGGAGTCATGGAAGTGGTTAATCACTCTTAATAGAATATGGAAAGGGCCTCCTCCTCTTGCCATCTTGGGTATGGTGAGGTGGAAAGTAGATTCCATGGCTCTCATGGCTCCCATGTGACTCATGCATGGCTTCATGGCTCATCTTTGGCTTGGGAAAAGTTAAGTCAATTTCATGGAAATGGGTTTAAGAAAATTTTGGTATTTTGATGGGAATTTGTATGGGGCTTAACTTAGAATGGCTTCATGATGAGTTTTGAAACTTAGGGATTGATTTTAATTAAGGGTATGATGAGAAGAATTTGTCATATGGGCTTTAGCATGAAATTTGGGCTTTTAGGAAGGTTTAAGAAGGTGGGCTTTTGGTTTGAAAATAAATTTATGGATGGGAATTTTGTGAAGGATTGGGCCAAACAAATGTTGTGTTTAGTTCATAGATGTGTCATGAGTGATTTGAAGCAAATTGGGAGTGATTTGGGTTTGAATTGGGTTGAATTTGGGCTTCTTTGGTGAATGGGCCAATATAAGTCAAATTAGGCTAACTTGGGCCAATGTTGGGCTAGGGTTGAAATTGATGTAAAATAAATGTTGGGAAATGTTTATGGGAGTGTTTCAAAGAGGTTTTGGCTTTGGTTGGGTTTTGATTTTGGGGTTTGGGCTTATTTAGGTTAGGTTTGGGTTTAGGTCAAAATTGGGCTTTTGATTTTGGGTTGAATTTGAGTGGGGTTTGGGTCTAAATTTTGGGCAAATCATGTTAGGGTTTTGTTTGTAGGGATGTTAAGGGAGGTTTGGAAAAGATTTGGGGTTAATTGGAGTTGAATTGGGTGAGTTTGGGCTAGGTTTGGGTCATGGGTCCAAATTGGGCTTTAAGGCCAAAAGTGAAATTGGATCCAAATGTCAATCAAATTGAACTTGGATTTGGTCTAGATTGGTGTTGGGAATGTTGAGTTGAAGTTTAGAATTGAATTGGACCAGAATTTGGGTCAATTGGGTAGGTTTGGTTTGACATTGGGTTCACTTAGGGTTAAAATGGTTCAAATTGGGGGTTTTGATAAAAGTGGGGTAAATTGACAAAATTGGCCCATGGTGTAGTTGAACAAAATGAAATTGGGAATATTTGGGATTTTTCTGAAATTTTCTGGGAATTTTCTGAATTTTTGGATTTTTGGGTCAAGAGGGGTATTTTGGGTATTTGGAGGGTATTGGGAGGTATTTTTGGAATTTTTGATACTTTTGGCTATGGACGATCAACTTGAGTAATGTGGAAATGTTTGGGATTAATTTTGGGGAATTTTGGGTGATTTGAAAATTTTGGAGGATTTCAAGGGTTTTGGGTAGGCTAGGCGGGTGTAGGGTCCCGGGGGTCAAAGATTGAAAATTTGGAAAATTGAAGATTGAGTGAATGTAAGTGGAATAAAATTATTTTGATTGAGCTATGAAGCCATATCAAGCCCACATGAGCCATGAAGGGACTCATTTGAGGCATCCACTATGTTGTTCCTAACCCTCTTAGCCAAGAGCTTAGGGGTTAAGGACCATCCATGTGAATCATCTACATGAGTCAGGAGGTCAAGTTTGGTATAGGTGTGGTTCTAGGATGTGTGTGAAAGTGTAGTGCATAAGTGTAGTGTATGTGTAAGTCAACCCCTTACCAGACCAGGCCACCCAGGGTAGTCCTAAGGCCAAAGAGCCCTATAGGAACTCATCCTTTAAACTTCCACATTTGCTTTCAACCCTCTAGGTGATTAGGGGTCTGCAATCAAGTTTGTGGAGTTTGCAGGGAGTTAAGAAGTGGTTTGAATTTCTAAGTGGTGGGTCCCAATTCTAGTCCTCTAAGATAGTCAAAGGAAAAGCCTAAGGCTAGATCCTAAGTACTAAAAAGAAGAAGAGAAGACCTCATCAAAAATGAGGTCAACAGTCGTACCAAACGACTACCTCGGAATCCTAAGACCGGTTAGGGCTTAATTTGCATAACATGATTATGCAATGCCTAACGAAAAGTTGAGGATTTATGTTGCACTAGGCAAACTACCTCGAAATCCTATGGCTTGGTTATTTAATTCTAAGGAAATTTTTGCTGAAGTAGACCCGATTTCTGCTGATGACGATGGTCATGCTGCCCACCATGCTCCGAGCTCCTTGTTGTTGCAAAGGTTTAGTTTTAGAAAGTAAAAATTAGGAGATAAGAGAAGTGTTTTGGTTTAGAAATCTTAAAGTCCAAATATTTTTAATATTTTAATTAAAACAAATCTTAAAGTTGTTTAAACAGAACCGATTAAGATCCCACGGTTCCGTCATCCCGGTAACATTATTTTCATCGAATTCACTTAGTCTAGATGAATTTGCTAAACTCAACTGAATGAGTTCCACACTTTCATTTAGACTGTGGGAAATCCCGTTTGCAACACGTGGGTACATCATCCGAGGTATTACCGATCATTCAATGAGACATTTTAATTTAGTTGCAATTGTAGTTTTGTTGTTCTGTTTTTGATTATATTTTGAGTTGTTTTATATTTTGGAATGTTGTGGCGGTGAATTTTATCTTGTGGTGACTTTTAATTTAGTTTTGGTTTCAGTTTTGTGGCTATCCTAAAGGTTTCAGTCTTCATGCAACAATCTTGTTTAACATGCAAGAAAAGGTAAAGTGCAGTGCATGTAAGTAAATTGCAATAAAATAAAAGCGTACCTGGAGGGTCTTCCCGTCATCCCAAGCTACACTTAAAACACATTTTAAGAGAATTTAAATGTTTATAAAAAGTACCTAGCTAAAGCTAAGGGAAGGTTTTGGTTGTTTACCAAAAATCCAAATCCTATTGCTAGTCAATTCCTATGACATCTTGGTTCTTGTGTTTTGTTTAAGGATGATTTTCTTCATCAAAGAATAATTAAATTCAATTGTTCTTCTAAAACATCCTATCATATTGAGGAAGTGTTTAGGAAGAGTCCTAAACATCTTTTCAATATTTCTGAGATTATTTTGAGTCCAAGTAAATTTAATTGTACAGGTGAATTAATCATCCAAGAGTTTAGTTAAGCTTTTATCTCTTGCTCATTGAACTTGGGCATTTGATTACCTTATGAATGAAGTGACATCTCAATTAATACTCTATTTAAGAGTTATAATAATTAAAGCCTTTCGGGGCAAGTTGGCTTGTTGAGAATTTTAATCATTCTTAATTTGAAGTTTGAGTTAAAGGTTTAAAGTGATTTAGTTTAATTATGAGGTTTTAATTAATAATTTTGAGTTTGGAATAGTGTTCAAATTATTTTTGGTTTAAATCTTTATACTTTAAGTGATCTTAATATTTTAAATTTGTTTTACTTTTATTATTGAATGATGTTAATTTAATATAATTTAAATTTAATTTAATTGAATTTTACTTAATTTAATATAATTTAATTTTAGTATTTTAAATTTAATTTAACTTAATTGTTAAAATGTTAATTTAATTTAATTTTAATTTCAATTTAATTTTTACTTAATTTAATTTAATTTAATTTTAATTTAATTTAATTTAATTGTTAAACCACTTAATATTTTGAGCTTTCCTTTAATTTAAGGGTTATTTTTTTTAATTTTTCTAATTTTTTAATTTACTTAGTTTGGATTATCATTTTAATCTTAATTAAGAATTAAATATTATTGAAGTAATTTATTTAGGGATTTTTTTATTAAAGAATTAATATCCTCTCAAGTTATATCCCTATTTTTAATAATTCAAATTTTCATTAATCTTCCAAATTTTAAATTGTTTAAATAATTAAAGTTTCATTTTTGGTTTATTAAAAGTGATTAATGGGTTCCTATCCTTTTAATTTCCCAAAGTTTCAATCACCCAAGAAAAATAAAATCAAATATTTTACCCTCCATTTTAATTAAACCTAAAATTTTAATAAAAGGGTTTAAATTCTTTAATTACCTTTATGCCCTTTTAAGCTTATTTATTTCATAACTCACTAAATTGAGTTCAAATGAACTTGAAATTTTTATGTCACCTCACTCACATGTCAATTAAGACATTAGAGGAGAAAAGGTGATTTTTCTGAATTTAATTTATTTATATAATTATTTTTAGTAAAAATAGGGATTTTCAATGGAAATTCAACAACAGGACCAAGGAAAGGTTCTATCCTTAAGAAAATTATGAGATATTTCTAATGACGAAAGGACCACTTGGACCAATTTTAGTGATTTTTTAAATTATATTTTATTTATTATAATTATTTTGAGTTTTGGAGTATTAATTAATTATAAAAAAATTAAAGTTGAAAAATAGATTTTATATTTTTCTTAAATCTCTCTGACCTCAAGGAGTTCAGAGAAATAATTTTTACAATTTTCTGATTTTTTTTTATTTATTGGAATTAATTTAGTGAAAAGGTTAGAAAATATATTTTTTTAATATTAAAAATTGTTTTAAGCATTTAAAATTCAATATCTTTATTTTGAGACTTGGGAAAATATTTGGTTTATTCCTAAGTGATTAGGAATCAAAATATGACATGTTTATGATTTTTAATATTTTTATGATTTTTATTATTTTTTAATTATTTAAAATATTAAAATATGATGAAAAATGAAGATTTTTAGAAAATTCTAATTTTAATTTTCATAGACTCCTCTTATATTAGAGAGGTCACAAAACCAATTTGGTGAATTTTTAAAGTGTATTTTTGGAGTTATGAATTTTTAAAGTTTAATTTTACTCGTGTGACTTAATTAATCCATTTAGTGGGGTTAAATATTTCCAATTGATTCCAAATTTTTATGTGAGGTCCCTCTGATCCTAAAGATCAGTAGAGAATTTATTTAAAGTTATTTTAATGTGTGGTTAACCTAAATTAATTGAAGTTATGTTCTGAGTAATTAGGTCAATTAGGGTTATTCTTAATGAGTTAACTCAAATTATAATTATCTTTGGGTTCTCTAGTCCTAAGAAACTTCCCCAATTTTTTCTAGAATTTATTGAGCAATATGCTAATTATTGGAATTAAAATACCAAAAATAGTGACATAAAATTGAAATATATATAACTTTCCATAGAGATGGCCTCTGACCTTAAAAAATTCAAGGAATGTTCCCAAGATCAGAGGCTTCAAAAGCCCTATGGTCTCATGCCATGGTGAATTGTCTATGCAAATGAAGAATCAAAATACTGAAATGAGTAAATAATTAATTAAAAATAAAATACTTATCAAAATAACTTAATTTCTTCTCCACATTATTCTCCTCTGTTCACTAAACAAGAGTGTATTTTTAGTTTATTTTTATGTTTTTTCTACACAAAAATATGGATTTTCTAAGTTCTAGGTATTTAAATAAATCAAAAAATCCATATTTTTCTACTTATCCACGCGGCGCCGACTCATCCTCGGCAGCTCCGAAAGCCCACGCGTCGCGCTCCCATTCGACGCCGCCATCTGACTCAGTGCTCCGTGGGCCCGCGGTTCATGTAACGTCCTTCGATCCAGTGCAATCTGGACTGTCCACTCGATACACACTAGATCGGACAGCGCCTGGTCATCGTCTTCGACTGGTGTGCACCCGTGACTGTTTACACTAAAACCCTAAGAACTCTCTCATTTCTCAACGGATTTTCGTGTTCTTATGCTCTTTAGATTTGTCTTGAAGAGACGAACACATCCATATGGTTTACATGCTATGAAATTAAGTAAATCAAAATGGAGAATCACTGGAAGATTGGGAGAAAGGAGAGGTCTATACCTTGGCTCTGAGAAGTGAAGCTTCAATCAAAGAGTTGTGTCACCTTCGATTGCACCCAAGGAAGCTTCAGATGAAGTCTCTGGCTCTAGGGAATTGTCTAGGTATGAAAGTGTCCACAACCGATTTCAAAGTTTTGAGGCTAGAGCAACTGGGTGGCCTGGAGAGGGGGCTTTGGAGAACTCCTTCTCTTAGTCCTGTGCAGGTGTGGGTGAGTTTAATTTGGATTTGGTGGAGGTTTGGGAGATGTCCTGGTTTTGGGCTTGAATTTGAACTCCGAAATTGAGCTCAGCTGGGGGAAATTGGGTCTGAAATCCACTGGGGATCAAGTGCTCTATGTGTGGAGAGTGGTCTGGAACAATTTTGATAGAGTTTCAGTAGGATTTGCTTCAGCACCTTCTTTGGCCGAGAGGTGGTGTGGTTTAAATAGAGGTGGCTAAAGGGCTTCCTAGGGGGGTTTAATGGCTTGGATCAACTGCTCTGGTGAGGAGAAGAACAACCATGGTGGACATTAGGCATGGGACAAGTTAGCAAGGAAGAATTCAAAATTGGCTCATATGGGTGCTCTCGGCCTGGTGGTTTCCGGCGGCTGTGGTGGCTGGCCGGCCAGGGTCAGGTCACCCTTAAGGTCAGGGAGGTCAGGGCTGGGGTTTAGTGCAGTCAATTGGCCATGGACATGGGTAAAGGAGTTGAATTAAAATGGAATGGGGGAAGGCTATTTTGGGTTCAAATGAGTCAACCCATGGTTTTGGGCTAGGTTCATCATCCAAGGCCTGGTCTTGGGCTGAAAAGAATCACTTGGGTCAGCCAAGAGAAAATGGTGTGGTCTCCATCCATGGTGAGGTGGCTAAACTTGGTTTAGTGTGTAGCATGAATGGGGTTAAAAGTGCTTAAGGAAGGCTTAAGAAAGGGGGCTCTCCTCTTGCCATTAATGGCTTGGTGAGGTGGAAAGGGGCTCTCAAGGCTTGCATATGGCTTATGCATGGCTCCATGGCTCCATATGGCTTAGGGATGGCTTGGCTTGGTTTCATGAAAGTGGATTTTAAGGATTTAGGATATTTAGGGGTAATTTGACACATGGATTAGCTTAGAAAAGTTTAATGATGAATTTGAAACTTAGGGAGTGATTTAAATCAAAGGGGATGATGAGGAGAAATTTCATATGGGCATTAGGATAGATTTTGGGCTATTGGATTTAATTTAGATGGGCCTTTAGAAAGGTTTAAGGTGGTGGGCTTTTAGGTTTGAAAAGAAATTGGTAAATGGAAATTTTGTAGAAGATTGGGCCAAAAAAATGTTGGGTTTAGTTTAGAGATGTATCATGAGTGATCTAGAATAGGTTTGAAATAATTTGGAGTTGAATTAGGTTTAATTTGGGATTTTTTGGTAAAGGGGTCAAAGTGGGTTAAATTGGGCTAACTTGGGCTAAGGTTGGGCTAAGGTTGGATTTGATGTAAAATTAATGTTGAGAAAGCTTTATGGGGGTGCTACAAAGAGTTTTCAACTTTGGTTAGGCTTTGATTTTGGGATTTGGGCCCATTTGGGTTAGGTTTGGGTTTAGGCCAAAAATGGGGATTTTGGTTTTGGGTTAGGTTTGGGTGAAGTTTAGGTTAAAATTTGGTGCAAATATTGTTAGTTTTTTGTTTGTGGGGATATTAGGAAGGTTTAGGATAAGATTTGGGGCTAGTTGGAGTTGAATTGGGTTGGTTTGGGCTAAGTTTAGGTCATGGGCCAAAATTGGGCTTTAGGCTTCAAATTGGAATTGGATCCAAATGTCATTCAAATTGGGCTTGTATTTGGTCTAAATTGATATTGAGGATATTTAATTGAAGTTTAGAATTAAATTGGGTTAAAGTTGAGGTCAATTGGGTTGGTTTGGTTTGACATTGGGCTTACTTTGGTTAAAAATGGGTCAAATTGGGGGTTTTGGTAAAAATGGGTTAAATTGACAAAATTGGCCTATGGTGTAGTTGCAAAAAATGAAATTGGGAATATTTGGGATTTTCTGGAATTTTTTGAGAATTTCTGGAATTTATGGAATTTTTGGTTAAGAGGGGCATTTTGGGTATTTGGAGGGTATTGGGGGGTATTTTTGGAAATTTTGGTATATTTGGCTAAGGATGATCAATTTGAATGGTGGGAAATGTTTAGGATTGGTTTTGAGAAATTTTGGATAATTTAGGTGATTTTGCAAATTTTGGGTAGTTTCAAGGACATTTGGTAGGTTTGGTGGGTGTAGGGCCCGGGGGTAAAAATTTGAAATTTTTTAAAAAATGAAGATTGATCAAGTTTGAGTAGAATGGAATCACTTTGGTTGAGCCATGAAGCCATATCAAGCCCGTAAGAGCCATGAGAGGACTCATTTGAGGCATTCACTATGTTGTTCCTAACCCTCTTAGCCAAGGGCCTAGGGGTTAAGGCCCATCCATATGAATTACCTACATGAGTCGGGAAGTCAAGCTAGGTATGAATGGTTTTAGGATTTGGAATGTGTGTGAAAGTGTAATGTGTGTGCAAGTCAACCCTCACCAGACCAGGCCACCTGGGGTAGTCCTAAGGCCAAAGAGTCCTATGGGAACTCATCCTTTAAACCTCCACATTTGATCTTAACCCTCCAAGTAACTTGGGGGTTTACAATCAAACTTATGGGGTTTGCAGGGAGTTTAAGAGGTGTTTAAATTTCTAAGTGGTGGGTCCCATTTCTAGTCCACTAAGATAGTCAAAGGGAAAGCCTAAAGCTAGATCCTAAGTACTATGGAGAGAGAAGAGAAAAGACCTCATCAAAAATGAGGTCAACAAATGGACCCCCAATAGGTGTGGTGTGCTAACAAAGTACACTGCGCGTATTGGCATTGACCAAAAAGATCAACAAAACCAACACAGATGCTGGGGAGTATCGAGTATACCTCCAAGACTGGAGATCCTTGAACTCTCGCTGGGGAAAAGAAAATGAGGTGAATTCCAGGTCATAAGATCTGGGGAAATTTGATTTAGATTTCATTTCATTTTCTGTTTTAAGTTTTAATGCGTGAGTTTAAATTTTGATTTGTTCTGAGTTTCAATTTCTATTGAGGTTTAATTTAAAATCAATTTAAGGAATTCTGGATTTGAAATGAGAATTGGAACCTAGGTTCCAACCTCGGGATTGCGAAGAGAACTGAAATTTTGGTACCAGCCTCGGATTGAGAATCAGAGTTTAATTATCGATTAAAAAGGATGAGAATCAGAATTTAGGTACTGATCTCGAAATAAGATCTAGAATTTGGTACCAGCCTAGGAAGGAGAGAGTTGAAATTTGGTATCAATCTCGGGAAGAGAGTCGAAATTTGGTACCGACCTCGAAAGGAGAGAACTGTAATTTGGTACCAGTCTCGAAGGTTTAATGAGAAATGGAAACTGGTTCCAATCTCGAAGATTTAATGAGAAATGGAAACTGGTTCTAATCTTTAATGAGAAATGGAAACTGGTTCCAATCTTGAAGGTTTAATGAGAAATGGAAACTGGTTCCAATTACGAATGTTTAATGAGAATTGGAAACTGGTTCCAATCTCGAATGTTTAATGAGAAATGGAAACTGGTTACAATCTCAAAGATTTAATGAGAAATGAAAACTGGTTCCAATCTCGAAGATTTAATGAGAAATGGAAACTGGTTTCAATCTCGAAGATTTAACGAGAAATGGAAACTGGTTCCAATGTCGAAGATTTAACGAGAAATGGAAACTGGTTCCAATCTCGAAGATTTAATGAGAAATGGAAACTGGTTCCAATCTCGAAGGTTTAATGAGAAATGGAAACTGGTTCCAATCTCGAAGATTTAATGAGAACTAGGAGTTAGACTCTAGTCTCGAAGAGAACTGGATGTTCGGCTCCAGCCTTGAAAGTTTATCTGTATGAAGAGGGACCCAGTCCCATGCCATCAGAACCAAATCAAACAAAGTTCGTGGCTCCATGTCAATAGAACTTTTCGATCCTCTAACACGCAGAGAAAAGATTTAAAAAGAACTGGTAAGTGTACCAAGTTGAAAAGACTCGAACTGGTGACAAGTCGAGGAAAAGATTTGAATTTCAGAAGAGTTTCAAACAGATTTCATTTTGAAGAATAATTGAAGGATTCAGATTGAGATTTAAATTCATTTCGTTCGTTTTGGTGATTCAATTTCAAAAATATTTAGAGTTCGTGTCAGTTTAGAATTTAATTTGACATTTAGATTCTTAAAAGAGTTCTCGTCTATTTTCATTTTTCCTTTGTTCTTTGCTCGAAGTTCTTTTAATTTAATGGCGTTTCCCAATCAATTTGCACAAAAAGAGGTGGAGGCAAAACAAGACATGGTCACTTTCATTACAATCTTGTTGAAAATACATCATACATCTTGATCCAAAACATGATGATACTTTCTTTGAGAAATTAATATCTCATACAATCCATATAAATCCAAATCAGATTGTGTAAGATTCTTCAAGTTTCTTCTAAGAGCAGCTGTCAAAATCCATGTATGAATAGTGAGATACATGGACAATAACATCACCTTCGAAGTCATCCTTGGCAGGAATGCCGTATGGATGTGCATTGGAGGTGTGCTATCTCCCATGTAACTCACAGCTCGTAAGGCCGGAGACTTTCTAACTCTGGATCTGGCTGGAAGTGGAAAGACATTTTTCTGTCGTCCATCCTCCTGAAAGTAACAAAGATCTGCTCAACAGACACTCCTGGAATGCAATGCTTTGCGATGTCCGCTCCATTCCCTTTTAACACCATGACGGAACCTACCTGTAGTGGTATCTCTACTGGCCCTCGGAACTCCCTGGGGCCTACTATTCGGAGGTCAGATCTGAACATGATATTGCACTGGTTGACAAAAGACACTGTGCAGAAAGGTCTTACGAAATCATGATGGTATATATGTGGAGTTATGCAGTCGCCCTCCTTGTAGATGTTAATGATGCAGCTATTGGGTATGCAATTTGCAGGGAATACCCTCCATGTTATCATCCTCTTTACCATTCTTTTAATAACATTCGACATCGGATCCACCTCACTGTGACGGAGTATCCCTAGAGGATTTCCTTTTCTGTCTACTGCAAAGTTGTAGCAACATCTGCATGGATCGTAACTCTTCCTTTCCCTGACATCCATCTTCGGGGTTCTGAATAAGTCTTTTCCCTCAAAGGACCAGCTCGGCCCATTTTCTAGAGTTCAAGTATGCAGTCTACATTTTGCTGTTGCTCGTAATCTGAGAATACATCTGTATGCTGCTCGAGGCCTTTTAAGATATTGATCCTCTTGCCTCCAATTCTCTCAAAGTATTCAAAAGTTTTCTTTTCGACATTCTGCATTCTTCCTAACTCATATTCTGGAATTATCTGCAACTAGCGAGGTCTAGTAACGTACAGGGGAATGTATGGTTCCACCCCGGCGTGCTCTCCTGCATGTCTTGGCTCCTCGGTGGTAGTCTCTGTCGGGACATCCTATGGGGTTGCTTTCGCAACAAGACTCTTCAGAACTGGTGCATCTACTTGGCGTCGAGGCGCTGATTCTATCTCTGCTCTTCTTGGAATTTCCTTTATCTGTTCTGCTTTCCTTGAAGTTACTCTCCTCCTTTCGGGTTCCTGACGAACCAATTTCTTTGGAGTATTTGTATTGCTGGTAGCAACTGTCTCTTCATGTTGATTTGCTGCTAACTTGGTTAACATCTTGCGAATGCGGAGATTCTTGTTCATTCGCTGAGTGGCAGTGAGAGTAGCTCTCCTTACCCCTTGGATTTCAGCAGGCATTGCGCTGACGAGCCTGCCCTCTGCTGTAGCAACAACAGACTTAACTTTCTTGTCTTCTCCCGTTGTGTGAGCGGTGTTTATTTTTCTCTTCTTGCTGGCGGATGGTTGACTTGAGCCACCCAATTTCATTACTATATGGCTGCGGAACTCTTCCTGATCAATCGGGGTCCAATCATTTTCATCATATTGTATCCAAGCTCTGTTGACCTCATTTTTGATGAGGTCTTTTGCTTCTCTCTTTGGTACTTAGGATCTAAGCATAGGCTTTTCCTTTGACTAATCTTAGAGGACTAGAAGTGGAGCCCACCCTTTAGAAGTTCAAACACTTCTTGACTCCTTGAAAACCCCACAAGCTTGATTGTAGACCCCTAATCACCTAGAGGGTTGAAGTCAAATGTGGAGGTTTGAAGGATGAGTTCCCTATGGGACTTTTTGGCCTTAGGAATACCACAGGTGGCCCGGTGCAGTGAGGGTTGACTTGCACCTACACTACACTCTCACACACATTCCAAGTCCTAAAACCAAACTCTCACCCAACTTGACTTCCTGACTCATGTAGGTAATTCATATGGATGATCCTTAACCCCTAAACCCCAGGCTAAGAGGGTTAGGAACAACATAGTGAATGCCTCAAATGAGTCCTCTCATGGCTTATATGGGCTTAATATGGCTTCATGGCTCAACCAAAATGATTCCATTTCACTCACATTTGATCAATCTTCCTTTTTTTCAAAATTTCAATTTTTGACCCCCGTGGCCCTGGACCCACCAAACCTACCAAATACCCTTGAAACTACCTTAAATTTGCAAAATCACCTAAATTACCCAAAATTCCTCAAAATCAATCCTAAAAACTTCCCACCATTCAAATTGACCATCTTCGGCCAGAAATACCAAAATTTCGAAAAATACCCCAAAACCCCCCAAAATTACCAAAATACCCTTTTACCCCCAAAATCCAAAAATTCAGAAAATTCCCAAAAAAATTCTAGAAAATCCCAAATATTCTCAATTTCATTTTATTCAACTACACCATGGGCCAATTTTTCCAATTTACCCCACTTTTACCAAAACCCCCAATTTAACCTATTTTTAACCTAAGTGAACCCAAAGTCAAACCAAGCCACCCCAATTGACCTCAATTCTGGTCCAATTCAATTCTAAACTTCAATTCAACACTCCCAATATCAATTTAGACCAAATCCAAGTCCAATTTGATTGAGATTTGAGCCCAATTTCAATTTGAAGCCTAAGGCCCAATTTTGGCCCATGACCTAAACCTAGCTCAAACCAATCCAATTCAACTCCAATTGGCCCCAAATATTTTCCAAGCCTTCCTAACACCCCCATAAATAGAACAGTAACTTGATTTGCCCAAAATTTAAACCTAAACTCCACCCAAACCTAACCCAAAACCAAAATCCCTTAAATTGACCTAAGCCCAAACCTAACCCAAATGGGCCCAAATCCCAAAATCAATGCCCAACCAAAGTTGAAAACTCTTTGTGACATTTCCATAAACATTTCTAAACATTAATTTTACATCAAATATAACTTTAGCCCAACCTTAAACCAAGTTAGCCCAATTAGACCCACTTTGGCCCCTTTATTAAAAAGCCCAAATTAAACCTAATTCAATTTAAAATCACTTCAAATTTGTTCCAAATCACTCATGACACAACCCTAAACTAAACCCAATATTTATTTGGCATGGTCCTTCTCAAAACTTTCATCCAAAAGCCCATTTTAGAAATCTAAAAGCCCGTTTCCATAAAGCCTTTAAAGTCCATTTTCACCAAAATTCAAAAAAAGGCCAAAATCTATCCTAAAGCCCACATGATATTTTCATTTGTCATCTTTTTAACCAAAATAAACCCCTAAGTTTTAAATCCATGATCAAATGTTTCCAAATAAAAGCCTCATGCCAAATCACCCCTAAATGCCAAAAATCCCTAAAATCCATTTCCATGTAAATAAGCCAAGCCATCCCTAAGCTAAATGGAGTCCTTAGAGCCATGCACAAGCCACATGAAAGCCATGAGAGCTTTGACTTATGACCACTCCCTAAATGGAAAAAGGAGGAAACCCTTTTATGATTCCCTTAGGAGTGATTAAACACTCCCATGTATCCCCTAATCTTGTTTAAGCTTAATTGTACTTGGATTGTGACTTGACCCCACTAATCAAGCTGACCCAAGTGACTTTCTATTCAGCCCAAACCAGCCTTGGGGAGGTGCACCTAGCCTAAACCATGAGTTGACTAAACCAAGCCCAAAATGACTCTTCCCCCTTACCACTTAAATCAAACTCCTTTACACATGTCAAGCCTCAATTGACTGCACCATTGCCAACCCCTGACCCTTCTGAGCCAGTTGGTGACCTAACCCTGCCGGCCAGCCTCCTGGGTCGCCGGAAAACACCATGGCCGAGAGCTCCATGTGAGCCAAAATTTTCAATTCTCCCTGGCTGAGCTGTCCCAACCCAAATGGACACCATGGTCGTTCTTCTCATCCCCCGAGTAGGCGATCCCGGCCCTCCGATCGCCCACGGGAAGCCTTTCAGCCACCTCTATTTAAACAACACCACCTCTCGGCCAAACGAGGTGTTGAACCAAACCTTACCAAAACTCTGCCAAAGTCACTCCAGATCCCTCTCTAGACATAGAGAACTTGATCCCACTAAAATAGAGCCCTAAAACCCTCTCTGTGAACTCAATTTCTGAGTTGAAAATTCACCCAAAAAAACAGGACACTTCACCACAGTGAGCCAATCTCCAAATTGATTGATCCTACACCTTCACCAGACTAAGAGGAGAAGTTCCCTAGCAAAAGCCCCCTCACCAGGCCAGCCATTGCTTCCAGCCTCCAAGCTTTGTGATCAGCCTTTGTCACTTTCGTACTTAAACAATTCACCATGGCATGAGACCATAGAGCATGAGACCATAGGGCTTTTGAAGCCTCTAATCTTGGGAACATTCCCTGAATTTTTCAAGGTCAGAGGCCATCTCTGTGAAAAGTTATTGAATTTTCAAGTTCATGTCAGTGTTTTAGGTATTTTAATTCCAATAATTAGCATGTTGTAAAATAAATTCTTGGAAAATTTGGTGATGTTTCTTAGGACCAGAGGACCCTATGAAAAATATATTTTGAGTTAATTCATTCATAATAACCTTAATTGGCCTAAACCCCTAAAATTGAATTTAAATTAATTAGGGTTAACCACACATCAAATTGACTTGAAAATAATTCTCCATTACTCTTTAGGGTCAGAGGAACCTTACATAAAATTTTGAAATCAATTGGACTTGATTAACCCCACCAAATGGATTGATTAAGCCTCATAAATAAAATGAAACTTCAAAAATTCATAACTCCAAAAATACTTTTCAAAAATTCACAAAAATAGTTTTGGTGCTTCTCTGATATCAGCGGAGTTCAGGAAAACTAAAATTGGAATTTTCTAAAAAAGTTAATTTTTCACAATATTTTAATATTTTAATAATTAAAAAATAATAAAAACTACAAAAATATTAAAAATCCTAAAAATGTCACATTTTGACTCCTAATCACTTAAAAACAAACCAAATATTTTTCCTAAGTACCTAGGATAAGATATTGAATTTTAAAGGCTTAATGTAATTTTCAATATTAAAAAATAAATTTTTAACCTTTTTCACTAAAATAATTCTAATAAATCAAAGAAAAATAAAAAAATTATAAAATTTATTTCTCTGGACTCCTTGAGGTCAGAGAAATTTAAGAAAAATTTAAAATATATTTTTCAACTTTTATTTTATTTTAAAATTAATTAATACTCTAAAACTCAAAATAATTATAATAAATAAAATATAATTAAAAAAAATTACAAAATTTGGTCCAAGTGGTATTCTGGTCAGTAAGAACATCCCATAATTTTCTTAAGGACCTAAACCTTTCTTGGTCATGTTGTTGAATTTTCTTTGAAAACCCCTATTTTCTATTAAAAAAATAATTATATAAATAAATTAAATTATGAAAAATCACATTTTCTCCTCTAATGTCTTAATTGACATGTGAGTGAGGTGACATTAAAATTTCAAATTCATTTGTTCTCAATTTAGTGAGTTATGAAATAAATAAGCTTAAAAGGGCATAAAGGTAATTAAAAATTTTAACCCTTAATTAAAGCTTTAGGTTTAATCAAAATGGGGGGTGGGTAAAATATTTGATTTTAACTTTCTCTTGGATGATTGAAACTTAGGGAAATTAAGGGGTAGAAACCCATTAAATACTTTGAAAATATCAAAATGAAACTTTAATTAATTAAATGATTTAAATTTTGGAAAAAATATATTTATAATTTGGATTATCAAAATAGGGATATTATTAAGAGGATATTTATTCTTTAATTTAAAAATCCCTAAATAAATTACTTTAACAATATTTAGTTCTTAATTAAAAATTAAAATAATAATCCAAATTAAAAATTAAAACTAAAATTAAATTTAATTAAAATTAAAATAAAATTAAATTAAAATTAAATAAAATTTCAATTAAACTAAAATTAAATAAAAATTAACTTAAAATTAAATAAAATTGAAATTAAATTAAAATCAAATTGAATTGAATTAAATTAAAATCATTTAACAACAAACCTAAACGAAATCATTAAGAATTAAATCAAAACATATCAATAATTTCAACACCTCTTTCTATCTAAGTAAATTTAAAACATGAATATCAATTTGAAATACCAAGATAATTGAAAATGTAAAAATTTAAATCAAATCTAAAATAATTTAAAATTATTAATTAAAACCTAATAATTAAATTAAAACACTTTAAACCATTGACTCAAACTTTAAATTATGAATAATTAAAATTCTCGATAAACCAACCTGCCCTTAAAGGCTTTAATTATCATAACTCTTAAATAGAGTATTAATTGAGATGTCACTTCATTCATCAGGAAATCAAATACCCAAGTTCACTGAGCAAGAGACAAAGTTTAACTAAACTCCTCGATGATTAGTTCACCTGTGCAACTAAATTTACTTGTACTCAAAATAATCTCAGAAGTATTGAAAAGATGTTTAGGACTCGGCCTAAGCACTTCCTCAATATGACGGGATGTTTTAGAAGAACAATTGAATCTAGTTGTTCTTAGATGAAGAAAATAATACTTAAACCAAACTAAGAACCTAGACATCATGGGAGATGACTAGTTATAGGATTAGGAATTTGGTAGACAACCAAAACCCTTCCCTTAGCTTTACCTAGGTATCTGTTGAAATATTTAAATGACTTAACATGTGTTTTAAGTGCAGCTTGGGATGACAAGAAGACCCTCCAGGTATGCTTTTATTTTATTGCAATTTACTTTATTACAAATTACTTCCATGCACTATACTTTACTTCTCCTGCATGATAAATAAAACTGTTGCATGAAAACCAAAACCTTTAGGATATTCCCTGAACTGAAACCAAAACTAAATTAAAAGTCATTGCAAGATAAAATTCACCGCAACAACATTCCAAAATATAAAACAACTCAAAATCTAATCGCAAACAAAACAACAAAACTACAATCACAACTAAATTAAAACGTCTCATTGAATGATCGAGAATACCTCGGATGATGTAACCCACGTGTTGCTAACAGGATTTCCCAAGGTCTAAATGAATTTGATGAAAATAACGGTGCCGGGATGACGAAACCGTGGGATCTTAATCGGTTCTGTTTAAAGAACTTTAAGATTTGTTTTAATTAAAATATTAAAAAGCACTTGGATTTTAAGATATTCTCTAAACTAAAACACTTCTCTCATCTCCCGATTCATGACTTCTAAAACTAAACCTCTGCAACAACAAGGAGCTCAGAGCATGGTGGGCAGCTCGACCATCGTCATCAGCAAAACTTGTGTCTACATCAGCTAAACTATTTCTTAGTTTTAAATAACCAAGCCATAGCACTTCGAGGTAGTTTGCCTAGTGCAACATAAATCCTCAACTCTTTGTTAGGCATTTGCATGATCATGTCCTGTAAATTAAGCCCTAACCAGTCTTAGGACTCCGAGGTAGTCGTTTGGTATAACATAAACCCTCACATCTTCGAGGCTATTTGCATGATTGTGTCATACAAATATAAGTCCTAATTAATTAAAATTGGCAGGATTGAAATATAAAATAAACTCCCAAATTAAAGCCAAACAATAGGATAGTTTGGAAAGTTTCCAAGATTCTTCTTGGATCCTCAGCTACTCCTACTTCTCTACCTTTGGATTCCTGAAATGAACTGTTCCAAATTTGATCCATTCCCTATTGAAATCCCAAAATCCAATCCTTTGAAAACTTTAAACTTTGAAATTCTTGAGAGCAAAACCACTGATCATTATCGAGAGTTTTCTTAAATGATTCCCGTCATTTAAGATGTAATTAACTATAGGGGCTTGCCCTTATAGGGAACTTTAAGAACCCATGTAATATACACCCTGCTTAATTCATTTATATTAAGCATGGGAACTTGTCGGCTTATAAAATTGGTTCGCAGACCAAACAGATGTCACAAATCTCCTATTTTATTTAATCGAGCCCCATCATCAAGCAGTGTGTCTATTCTTCGGGATAGATACACGGTTTGTGATGCGGTGCTCGTTTATATAAACTATTTGGGATGTGAGATCAGTTTGATTTCATATCTTAATATCTTCAAATTTTAAAATTATTTTCAAAATCAAACGCTACTTTCCAAATTATATATATATATATTTAAATTAAATTTAAAATATGAAAATTTATCGACAATTTCTGTAGGCGATCCCTTTTCAAAATACAAACCAAACCTAAAAAATATGCCGACAATTTCTGGCGACTCCGTTGGGGACTAGTTCCTCTCTCCATTTTGATCGGATGGTTTTGCTTTCATAAATTGGTAGTAAGTCCATGCCCCTAGTGGATCAGACTACCATTCTTCCGTTGACATATCTTGTTCATTTCTGTCTTGAACAAGTATGATCAACTCTTTTTGAATTTTGGAGCCACTGTTTAGACACTCCTAAACAGAGAGGTTCCGAAATCCTCCTTTTGATACCTCTTTTCTGAGGTGGGGTGGACCCCCAATAGGTGTTAGTTTAGGAGCGGTCCTTCGAGTCGAGAAGTCTTGCATAATACTTTCTCTTCCTTTCCAATTCTAAATCAAGCCCTTTACCTTTTCTATAACCCTTTTTCCTTTAAATCGTTCTATTTCTAACAAACGAACCTGATAATAAACAACCTTCTAATAAACAATCTCTTTTAAAAATCACAAATACACTAAGATTAACGAAAATGTGTTCGGACTCTTTCTTTTTTGTTCTAAACTTTACGACGAAAAGAAGCATAATTCGGGACTGACATTCGGAATCTGCCCTGCAGAAAATGACTGCCCCAAAGTTAATCTTCTCCTTCACCAATGGAATGGACTTCGCCGTTTACAAGGATGAGCTGCCCGACAATGGAATCATCCGTTTCGGACAAGGATTCGGCAACACAGATATCAAATTCGCTGATGTCACTCTCTTCACACTAATGGACAAAGTGTCAGAAACTGAAAATCCCGTGATTGAGTTCAACCTGAAATTGACTCAAGAATTCCCTCCCCTGCAAAGGATTCCAGTTGAAAGGAGTACTACTGTTTATAGGAGGACTGTTGTCTCTACCCCCACCGGTCTAATCATCTCTGCACCTACCTCGACTTCTGCCAAACTGAAGGGGAAGGAAATCCAAGTCTGTGATGAGCCTGTCACTGTGGAGGGTACATATTTTTCTACAATACCATCTGTTTTTGAGATTGGGTCCAGTTCAAGAGTTGCAACCCTAACTCAAACTCAAAGGAGAAATAGAAGGAAAAAGATCGCCAGAATTGAGAAAGCCAAAGCCGCTGAAGTTGCTTCTCTGGAAGAAATTTTTGAGGAAAGAGAAGAACTGCCTGAGTATATACCTCTGTTGGAGAGGAACAGGTTTCACCCTCTCACTGCTGCATTAGATGAAGAGAGTGCCCGTAGGATCGCTACTGCATTACCCCGACTTGCGTACTACAGCAATTACAAGAGGAAAAGGGATAAGACTACGCCATTGGCCCGGCTACAAGCTGTTATAGAAAGATTGGCAAAAAAGGAAAGATGCCCTGTGTCAGAAATCTTAAGAAGGATAAGATGGGCCCGCCTCAAATAGCGAATAGAGCCTGTTGCTGCCATGGAGAAACCACAGAAGAAGATAAAAGCCAGTTCACCCGTTGTTGTATCGGGTCTACAAATTAGGGAGGATACCACCTTCCAAGCATATAGCCGACAGATCATCCGGTCCTAGGCTTCCGATCGCAAGAAGGATGGTATGGCGACCTACTACTGGCGAGTTAAGACCAAAACAATGTCCTGAGAAGAAAAGTCTCGTCAAGAGACTTGAATCAAAAGAAAGTGCTACTGCAATAAAGAGGACTCCCGGGAAGAAAGTTCAACAACCGTCACGAGGCAACTGCGAGACCGAGCGGAAAAGGCTACTAGAGGATGCCATGGGCAAATTAAGGACTGACATCCGACAATTAGCAAAAGAAAGAGAAGAAGAACTAGGAGATGAAGTTGACACATCAGAGTTCATGGATGAGGAGTATGCCGAGATCAACATGGTTGAGACGCGAGAATCATCAGCTTCACAAGGTGCTCCAGCAGCTGCAGAAAGAGATGAATCGGAAGTGATGAGGGCACAGCTTCAGGAAAGAGATGACACAATGTCCCAGATGACAAAGAGGATGGAAGAGATGGCTGCTTCCTTAGCCACTCTCAAGAGTCAGGTACAAACTCAGAAAGAGACACCCCCAGAAATTATCCATATTGCAGATGGAGGAAAAGAGATCACATCCGTCAACGGAGACGAACAACCAAAGAAAGATCCTACACAAAGCATGATTCCAGAAAAGGACATTAAGAGCATGGTAGAACAACAGGTGCGAGAAGCCCTAGCACAATCCAAGTGTGGAGCATCTATTCAGACGGGTAGACCTTACCCCGAAGAATTCGATGTAGTTCAATACCCGAAAGGCTTCGTACCACCTCTGTTTAAGACTTTTGATGGAACGGGAAACCCCCGGCAGCATGTCACACATTTTCGTGTTAGTTGCTGCAATGTCGGTGGGAGTGACGCTCTACTCTTCCGCCAGTTTGTTAGCAGTTTGTCAGGAATTGCTTTCGACTGGTATACAGAATTGTCGAACTGTTCAGTAAAGACCTTTTCAGAACTGGAGAATCTCTCCGTTAAACGATTTACCAGTGCTCAGCACCACATCACTATCGGTGATCTAGTGGTGGAGCAACAAAAGCCGAACGAGACTTTAGTGGATTACATACTTCGATGGAGAAACTTAAGCATGAAGTGTGAACCATAGCTTTAAGAACAACATGCAGTCGACATCCTACTTAAAAGTATCTATGGCCCGATAGCACTTCTCCTTAAAGGATTTACAATCAAGACTTTCGAGAAGTTGCTTAGCAAGGCCAGGAGCTTGCAAGAAGAGGCAAAGCAGTTAAGTTTTGTGGACAAGAACAATCAGCAAAAGCCCGTGAAAACATTCGAAAAGAAATCTAGAATCGTCACGGCAGTAGATAAGGGCAAGCAGCCGGTTCAGATACAGTCAGAGTGGCCACGGTCTAGTTATCAACCACTGCAGCGGACTTATCAGCAACCTCAACAGGGCTATCAACAACCTCAACAGGGCTATCAGCAACCTCGTCCGAGCTATCAGTTGCCTCAGCATTATGAACAACAGCCTCGTTCATCACATACCTTAAAAGAACTTCTAAATAGAGAATATCCATTCAAAACTGTAGCAGTAGAGAAGATGTTCTGCAGCTTAATGAAGACACCGGATTTTCAGCTGCCAGAGCCCAAGAAGCCGGAGGAAGTCAATAAGAAAGATCATCCGAACTATTGCCCTTACCACCAGATGCCCGAACACAAGATAGAGGATTGCATCACTTTCTAGAGTTGGCTTGATGACAATCTCCGGAGAGGGAACATAACGATCCCAAAGGAATACATGAAGGAACCCCAGAAAGGAGGTTCCGTCAACGTTATTTCAATGGATCCCATTGTTCCGATAAACCCGTACACGACTGGTGATGGATGGAGTACTGTTTGGATAAGATCATCGAGGAAAATTTTGGATCACATCCAGACTGCTTCGGTACACGCTTCAACTCAGAGTTTGAAACCTGTCGAGCCGACACTATCACTTGCGATTGAAGAACCGCCCCAGAAGGAGGAGAAGATCGTGGAAGAAAAGAAGACCGAGGCTCCGAAGGGTAGACTAGGGGCTGCTTATCCTAGGATGGTTGTTTCCGATTCGGTGGAGAAATCCCTCGAACTCCTGACTCTGTATGATTATCTGCTCGCTCCGGCGGGATCTAATAATGATAAGCGTTATGGCGTTGGCTACGTTCTGACTGTTTCTAATGATTACGTAACTAGCGACAACCGGCTTAATCCGGATCTCGATTCCAATACAAATAATGATTCTCAAATCATACATAACCTTGATGACCACGACGAAGAAGATGTTCACAAAGGAGGCTACGAAAGCTCGACAAGCAACGAGTCCATTTGTGAATTATGAGGGGCTCCAATCACGATAGAATTAGAACCATCAGACACCGAAGCAACTTCAGAAGAGCCAGTTGTTCCAACTCAAGAGGATACACCGGCAGATTCAACTACAAATTCAGAAGAAATAACTGAAGTAAATTTAAGAAGTGGAAAAGTCTACCCCCGAGAATGGGTCTAAAGGATAAAGGAAAGCAGGTGGTTGCTCAGGAAGAGCCAACCCTAGCAGAGGAACTGCCCATTCGGGAAGAAACCGAGGAACATGGTAATAAAGTGAACTACAACGTGCTAGCCCATCTTAGGAAATTACGAGGAAAACTAAGCATATACTACGCTTTGATCCTGTCAAAGGGAATGAGGGAGGCTCTGATCAAGGCTTTACTTGATCAAGAGATTTGTTTAGCCCAAATGGCCAGTAATTCCTTCGACGAGGTTTGCTCGTTAAGAGAACAACGAGGTGTTACCTTCACGGACAATGATCTATTACTGGGAACAACTGATCACAACCGACCGTTATACATTTCAGTTACTATTGGAAAGTTCACACTCTCTAGAGTGTTGGTCGATCCGGGAGCATCAATCAACATAATAAATCTTCGGACGCTAGTATATTTGGAAATTGATGCTCGCGAGCTTGAAGCAGACAAGATGCTATTAAGAGGCTTCAATCAAAAAGGAGAAAGAGCTCTTGGATCTATAATACTACTAATGAAGACCGGTGATTTAGCAAAGATAACTGCAAAATTCCACATATTTGATTCTGAGACATCGTTCAACTCTCTATTGGGTCGACCGTGGATCCATGAAAATCGGATGGTACCGTCGTCTCTGCACCAGTGCATAAAGTATTACGACGGAGGGGAACAGTGTATCGAAGGTGATTTGCAACAGTTCTTCGTGCATGAAATTGGAATTCATGAAGTTGCTGCCTACTATGCGCCCCCAAAGAAAATAATCTTTTCCAGAAATACCATACCAAATGAAGCAAAAGAAATTCGAGACGAGGAAGAACCTGAAGTTCTAGTCCAACGGTTAATCACCACTCCCTTATGGCGAGATGGTGAAGATTTCTCCAGAACTCGCACCCGAGGTCGAGGCCGGGGACGAGGACGTGGAAGAAACGTTGGAATAATTGGACAGAAGAAACCGGTCATCGATGTTGTTTGGGAGAATAGCTCTGAAGAAGAAGAAGAAATCATGAAAGAAGCAGCAACAATAGATCAGAAGAAACCACAGTTCAAGATTTCTCTCGAAGATGAAAAGAATGAAGAATATAAATCACTGTAGGAGTAGATTAACCATTATGTACATACTATGACCCTGACCCCGATCCATTCTAATAAGATCGAGGGTATGGTGGTCAAGGAAGTGCATGGTGGCGATACTAGACCAATCAAGTTTTACCGTGGTGCTTCTTCTTCCAATAATGAAAAAGATGTACAATTTGAAGATGTTACTTCATCTGAATTGATGGAATTACCTTTTGAGTGGTACTCTCCCTATGTTTAAAATTTAATTCAACGTGGTGTCTTACCTCAACAATGGACAAAAGGCCGATCACAACACTTTGAAAAATTATGGAATAATGCCGGTCAGCCTCCCAATTCAAAACATGGTCTCAGATTCGACACAGTAGGATCAGTTGATGATACAAGATTTTTCTTGGTTGTCACTTGCGAACTTAATAAAGAGTGCTTGGAAGCCTCAAAAGATCTTGAGGATCTACCAATCGGCGATGCTCCACCAGAGTTCGAGGAAGAAATCAAATCTACAATAGACGAGTTAATGGAAGTTAACTTAGGTACTAGTGAAGAGCCTAGGCCTACCTTTGTTAGCTCCTTACTCAATAAAGAAGACTCCGAAAACATAATCAAGCTACTAATGAAATTCAAGGACTATTTTGCTTGGAGTTACGATGAAATGCCAGGATTAGCTCCAGAAGTCGCAGTTCACAAGTTAGGAGTAGATCCTACTTCCGTTCCAGTCAGACAAGCTCCCAGAAGAATGCGTCTAGAAATTGAGCAACAAGTAATAGCTAAAGTTAAGAAGCTAATAGATGCTAAATTTGTCCGTGAAGAACAATACCCAACTTGGTTAGCCGACATGGTACCAGTCAGAAAGAAGAATGGTCAGATCAGAATCTGCGTGGATTTCAGAGATTTGAATAAAGCATGTCCAAAGGATGAATTTCAACTACCAATCCCAGAACTGATGATCGACATTGCTTCAACACATGAAATCTTCTCTTTCATGGATGGATCATCAGGATACAACCAGATAAAGATGGAACCAGAAGACGAAAAGTTCACGATATTCAGAACACCGATCAGAGTGTATTGTTACACAGTAATGCCATTCGGACTAAAGAACGCAGGAGCAACATACCAAAGAGCGATGACAAAGATTTTTGATGATCTCATTCACAACCAAGTCGAGTGCTACGTGGATGATGTGGTCATCAAAAGCAAACTAAAGGAAGATCACCTGTATGATTTGAGAATTGTTTTCGAGCGACTAAGACAATACAACCTTAAGATGAATCCCTTAAAATGCGCCTTCGGCGTCACCTCCGGGAAATTCTTAGGATTTGTTGTTCGACATCATGGAATTGAAATCGATCCCGAAAAGATTAAAGCTATTTTAGAAATGCCTCCTCCCAAAACTTTGAAACAACAACGATCCTTTCAAGGGAAGTTGGCATATCTTCGACGCTTTATCTCGAACTTGTCAGGTAGGTGTCAGCCCTTCTCGGCATTAGTTAAAAAGGACGCCAAATTCATTTGGGATGAGAAATGCCAACATGCTTTCAAGGACGTTAAGCAATATTTAATGACATCTCCTGTCTTAGCAGCCCCAGTCTCAGGTAGACCGTTGATACTTTATACTGCGGCTTTAGACGACTCCCTTGGAGCCTTGCTAGCCCAGGTCAATGATGAGGGAAAAGAAAATGTGCTCTACTACTTAAGCCGTCATCTAATTACGACGGAAGTAAAATATTCTCCTATTGAGAAGCACTGCTTGACCCTGATCTTTGCCACACAGAAGCTCAGGCATTACATGCTTTCTCATAAAGTCAACCTTATTTCGAGAGTTAATCCGTTGCAATACTTGATGATCCGACCGACGCTTTCTGGCAGACTTGCCTGGTAGTCGATGATACTATTGCAATTTGACATAACTTTCGTTCCTCTTCACGCCGTAAAGGGACAAATCCTAGCTGACTTCCTTGCAGCACAGCCTTTATCGGCAGATTCGCCTCTCGACGACGATTTGCCTGACGAGCAGATAATGAGCCTAGAAGAACCTGATGATCAACATTGGAAAGTATACTTCGACGGTGCGTCCTCAGCACAGAAGAACAAAGAATTGCACACGATAGTGCCCGGTAAGGCAGAAATCAGACTAATCTTTATAACACCGGAGCGGGGGATGTTAAGATACTCCTACCACTTAACAGAACCATGTACAAACAACGAAGCAGAATACGAAGCCCTTATAACTGGACTGGAATTAACCATTCAGATGGGAATAACATACATCAACATCTATGGAGATTCTCAGTTGATCATTCAACAGGTCCCAAGACAGTACAGAATTTTAAAGCCAAGGCTCGAGCAGTACTTTCAGTATACCATGAAATTGTTGGAACAAATTCCAAACGTGACAATCTATAAGATTCCCAGAAAAGAAAATGCTCTCGCCGATGCGCTAGCTCGCCTTGCAAAGGAATTTGCCTGCTTGTAGGATGAGTCAGTTAAAGTGTCAGTTCAAGGAAGACAGGTCCTATCATAGCTCGACATGGATACAATACACAAATCAATAGAAAAAGCAGAAGAAACAATTGCAGCAGTGACAGAAAATACAGAAGATTGGTGGCAGCCATTAATAGACTACTTGCAAATAGGAAACCTACCGGACGATAAGTCATTAGCCCATCAAATCAAGAAAAGAACTCTGTCTTACGCATTAATAAACAATACATTATACAGATGGTCTTTCGATCAGATGTGGCTAAGATGCCTGAGCGGGCCCGAAACTCGTGAAATTGTTAAAGAAGTACATTCAGGACTTTGTGGCGCTCATCAGTCGGGTCTGAAAATGAAAATAAAGATTAAAAGACTAGGGTACTACTGGCCCTCGATGATGACTGACTGTATGAAAGTTGCCAAAAGTTGTAACCAATGCCAAGTGCATGGAGTGGTTCAACACCAACCTCCAAATGTGCTACATCCGACAATCGCATCGTGGCCATTTGAGTGTTGGGACACAGATATAGTGGGTCCGATAGAACCGCCTTCTTCAAGAGGACATCGCTTCATTCTAGCAGCTACATACTACTTTTCTAAATGGGCAGAAGCTATACCACTCAGAGAAGTGAAGGCACACCACGTGCTACAGTTTTCAAGAACCAAGTCGTCTACCGTTTTGGGGTACCGCGCAGGATCATTTCAGATAATGGGTCTGCATTCAAAAGTACAAAGATCAACAATTTTGTCAGAAGGCACGAGATCGATTGGCGATACTCAACGATATACTACCCAAGAGCAAACTGCTTGGCCGAGGCTTTTAATAAAACTCTCATTCAAATTTTAAAGAAAACTTTGGACGACAACAAGAGAAATTGGCACGAGAAGTTGTTAGAAGCCTTGTGGGTCTACAGGAAGACTTTTAGAACTCTTACTCAGTCTACGCCTTACGCTTTAGTGTACGGGTCCGAGGCCGTCTTGCCCCTGGAAGTTCAGTTTCCGTCACTCCGAATTGCAGTTACAGAAAAGATCACTACAGATGAAAATGCCAGACTATGACTGGAAGAATTGGAAAGCTTGGAATGGAAAAGATTTTCAGCACCGCAGAATTTGGAACTATATCAGGCCAAGATGATCCAGGCCCATGATAAATTGATCCGCCCAAGAACTTTCAAAGTCGGTGACTTAGTTTTGGTTCTCAGAAGACCTATTCTTGCACATCGCAAGATAGGTGTTAAATTTTAACCAACATGGGAAGGGCCGTTCGTGGTCGAGACAGTCTACTCAAGAGGTTCCTACCAGCTTGTGAATTGTCGTGGAGAACGACCCATGCTTCCAATCAATGAACGGTATTTAAAGAATTATTACGCGACCTGATGTTTCGAAGGGTGGCCTCTAAAATAGAATCTTATCCTTAGAAACACGGGTGAAGTTATCACTTTGTGACTGGGTCCAAACCCAAAATAAAATAAAATGGATGATAAAAAAAATCTCATCAAAAAAAATGTTAAAAGAAAACATGGGAAATCATAATAATAAAATGTCAATCTTTCCTTTTAAATCCATTCATTCCTGATATTTTCACATCTCTTCCTACTTTAAATTTAAAAGAAGTGAAAAAGAATTTTTAAGTGTTTTTCTTATTGTTCTTGTTCTTAGTACAGCCCCTGATCCTTTCCTTATTTTTTTCGCAGGGAAATGTCGAACGGGCGGTTGGTTCTAAACTTTAGAAATGGTGTGAGTCTAGCACTTGATGAAAAGAGGGTGAGGGATGGAGCAGTGATAGAGATTAACTCAAACTTCACACCAGCTGGCTTACTATACGAAGAAGATTATTGGATCCCAGTTGATCGAGAAGAACTTCACAGCCAGACAGTGATGAAAATGGGTGGCCCGAGCCACCAATCCAGTAACAAGAAAAGAAAATCAAACGCCGCGCATGCAACCAGAGAAGATAGGAAAATTAAGTCCGTGGTTGCCACAACAGAGGGTAGGCTTGTCAGCGCCGCACCTGCAGAAATTCAAGGAGTATGGAGAGCTACTCTCACTGCTACCCAACGAAGAAATAAGAATCGTCGCATTCGCAAAATGTTGACCAAGTTAGCAGAAGATCAACATGAATAGACAGTGGATACTGTTAGTGCAAATGCTCCAAGGAGACCGGTTCGTTAGGAACCAGAAAGAAGAAAGTCAATTCCAAGAAGGTCGGAACAAATAAAAGAAATATCAAGAAAAGCAGAAATAGAGTCGGCACCTCAACGTCGAGCATACGTACCAGATCCGAAGAGTCTTGTTGCGAAAGCAACCCCGGAGGATGTCCCTATGGAGACTATCCCCGAGGAGCCTAGACATGCAGAAGAACGTGCTGGGGTTGAGCCATACATCCCGCAATATGTTACTAGACACCGAGGACTTCAGATAATCCCGGAATACGAGCTGGAGAAAATGCAATTAGTTGAGAAGAAAACCTTTGAATACTTTGAAAGAATTGGAGACAAGAGGTCAACATCTTGGAAGGCCTCGAGCTGCATACAAATGTTTTCTCAGATTATGAGAAACAACAAATTGTAGATTGCATCCTCGAATTACAGAAAATGGGTCGAGCTGGCTGTCTGAGAGAAAAGACATATTCAGGACCCCAAAGATGGATGTCAGGAAAGGGAAGAGTTACAATCCAATGCGGATATTGCTACAATTTTGCCACAGACAGAAAAGGAAATCCACCAGGAATACTCCATCGCAGTGAGGTGGATCCGATGCCAAGAATCATCAAGAGAATGGTGAAAATGATGATAACATGGAGGGTACTACCTGCAGATTGCATACCCAACAGCTGCATTATTAACATCTACAAGGAAGGCGACTACATACCTCCGCATATAGACCATCATGACTTTGTTAGACCCTTCTGCACAGTGTCATTCCTCAACCAGTGCAACATCATGTTCGGATCTGACCTCCGGATTGCAGGCCCCGGTGAGTTCCGAGGTCCGGTGGAGATACCACTACCGGTAGGTTCCGTCCTGGTGTTAAAAGGAAACAAAGCAGATGTTGCGAAGCATTGCATTCCAGGAGTGCATGTGGGGCAGATCTCAGTTAGTTTTAGAAGAATGGACAACGGAACGATGCCTTCCCACTTTCAGCCAGATCCAAAATTGTAGAGTCTCTGGCCCTACAAGCTGTGAGTTACATGGGAAATGACACACCTCCAATGCACATCCATGCGGCATTCCTGCCAAGGGTGGCTTGGAAGGTGATGTCATTGCCCATGTTTCTTACTATTCAGACATGGATTTTTTGACAGACATTGTTGAATGGATCAGCAAGAAGTTTACACAGTCCGTTTTGGATTTACATGGATTGTATGAGACATTAAATTTCTGAGGAAGATGTCATCATGACTAGATCAAGTTCTATGATGTACTTTCAGCAAGTTGGAATGAAAACTACTACGTCGTATTTTGCCTTCACCTCTTTTTGTGCAAATTAACTGGGAAACACCATTAGAGTTAAATGAACTTTGAACGAAGAACATAAAAGAAAAGAAAATGAATGAGAATTTTTCCTAAAAATCTGAATATTAAAATGAACTTCAAATTCACATGAACACTAAATAAATAACAAAAAAATAAAACGGGATTGTTAAAGGACAAACAAAATGAATCTAAATCTCAAATTGACTTCCGATCTGAATCCTCTGATTCGAACCTTTCAGTTCTTTCCTCAATCAAAATCTGTTTGAAACTCTTTTGAAATTTGAATATTTTCCTTGACTTATTGCTAAGTCAAGTCTTTTCAGCATGGTACACTTACCAGCTGCTTTCACTTCTCTTTCCTCTGTGTTTTAGAGGATCGACTAGAGACGGAGTCACGAACTTTGTTCAATTTGGTTCTGATGGCATGGGATTGGGTCCCTCTTCATACAGAAAAATCTTCGAGATTGGAACTAGTTTCCATTTCTCATTAATTTTCGAGGCTGGTACCTCAATTCTAGTTCTCTTCCTTCGAGGTCGGTACCTAAATTTTGACTCACATTCGAGGTCAATACTTAAATTTAGATTCTCTTTCGAATTGATACCTAAATTTCAATTCTAAATTCCGAGACTGGTACCTAAATTCCAGTTCTATTCCTTCGAGGTCGGTACCTAAATTCCGACTCTCATTCGAGATCGATACCTAAATTTCGATTCTCTTTCGATTTGATACCTAAATTTCCATTCTAAATTCCGAGACTGGTACCTAAATTCTAGTTCTCTTCCTTCGAGGTCAGTACCTAAATTTCGACTCTCATTCGAGATCGATACCTAAATTTTGATTCTCTTTCGAATAGATACCTAAATTTCAATTCTAAATTCCGAGACTGGTACCTAAATTCTAGTTCTCTTCCTTCGAGGTCGGTACCTAAATTCCGACTCTCATTCGAGATCGATACCTAAATTTTGATTCTCTTTCGAATTGATACCTAAATTTCAATTCTAAATTCTGAGACTCAGTACCTAAATTCTAGTTCTCTTCCTTCGAGGTCGGTACCTAAATTCCGACTCTCATTCGAGATCGATACCTAAATTTTGATTCTCTTTCGAATTCATACCTAAATTTCAATTCTAAATTCTGAGACGGTTACCTAAATTCCAGTTCTCTTCCTTCAAGGTCGGTATCTAAATTCCGACTCCATCCGAGATCAATACCTAAATTTCGATTCTCTTCCGAATTCATACCTAAATTTCAATTCTAAATTCTGAGACTGGTACCTAAATTCCAGTTCTCTTCCTTCGAGGTCGGTACCTAAATTTTGACTCTCATTCGGGATCGATACCTAAATTTTGATTCTCTTTCGAATTGATACCTAAATTTCAATTCTAAATTCCGAGACTGGTACCTAAATTCCAATTCTCTTCTTTCGAGGTAGGTACCTAAATTCCGACTCTCATTCGAGATCGATACCTAAATTTCGATTCTCTTTGGAATTGATACCTAAGTTTCAATTCTAAATTCGGAGACTGGTACCTAAATTCCAGTTCTCTTCCTTCGAGGTCGGTACCTAAATTCCAACTCTCATTCGAGATCGATTCCTAAATTTCAATTCTCTTTCGAATTGATACTTAAATTTCAATTCTAAATTCCGAGACTGGTACCTAAATTCCAGTTCTCTTCCTTCGAGGTCGGTACCTAAATTCGACTCTCATTCGAGATCGATACCTAAATTTCAATTCTCTTTCGAATTGATACCTAAATTTCAATTCTAAATTCTGAGACTGGTACCTAAATTCCAGTTCTCTTCCTTCGAGGTCGGTACCTAAATTCCGACTCTCGTCCAAGATCGATACCTAAATTTTGATTCTCTTTCAGGTTTGATACTTAAATTCCAAATCTCACTCTCTCGAGATTAGTACCTAAATTCTGGTTCTCATCCTTTTTCTGTCAATACATAAACTCTGATTCTCACTCTGAGGCTGGTACCTAAATTCCAGTTCTCTTCGCAATCCCAAGGTTGAAATCTAGGTTTCAATTCTCATTTCAAATCCAAATTTCAAATTCAAAATTTTCTTAAATCGATTTTAAATTAAACTTTAATTGAAATTTAAACTCACACATTGAAACTTGAAATTTAAAAGTAACCTAAAATCTAAATTGAATTCCTCAGATCTTGTGATTTGGAATTCACCTCCTTTTCCATTCCCCAACGAGAGTTCAGGAATATCCAGTCTTGGAAATATACCTGAAACTCCCTAGCGGAAATTCTTCTACTTCGTCCTAAGTTTGTCACTTGGACATCTGTGTTGGTTTTGTTGATCTCTTCGGTCAACGCTAATACGCGCGGTGTGCTTGGTTAGCACACCACACCTATTGGGGGTCCATTTGTTGACCTCAATTTTGATGAGGTCTTTTGCTTCTCTCTTTAGTACTTAGGATCTAATCATAGGCTTTTCCTTTGACTAATCTTAGAGGACTAAAAGTGGAACCCACCCTTTAGAAGTTCAAACACCTCTTGACTCCCTGCAAACCCCACAAGCTTGATTGTAGACCCCTAATCACATAGAGGGGTGAAGTCAAATGTGGAGGTTTGAAGGATGGGTTCCCTATAAGCCTTTTTGGCCTAAGGAATACCCTGGGTGGCCTGGTCTGGTGAGGGTTGACTTGCACCTACACTACACTCTCACCCAAATTCCAAGTCCTAAAACCACACTCTCATGTAGGTAATTCATATGGATGATCCTTAACCCCTAAGCCCCTGGCTAAGAGGGTTAGGAACAACATAGTGAATGCCTCAAATGAGTCCTCTCATGGCTTATATGGGCTTAATATGGCTTCATGGCTCAACCAAAATGACTCCATTTCACTCACATTTGATCAATCTTCCTTTTTTCAAAATTTCAATTTTTGACCCCCGGGGCCCCGGACCCAGCAAACCTACCAAATACCCTTGAAACTACCCAAAATTTGCAAAATCACCTAAATTACTCAAAATTCCTCAAAATCAATCCTAAACACTTCCCACCATTCAAATTGACCATCTTTGGCAAAAAAAACCAAAATTTCCAAAAATACCCGTAAACCCCCCAAAAGTACCAAAATACCCTTTTACCCCAAAAATCCAAAAATTCAGAAAATTCCCAAAAAAATTCCAGAAAATCCCAAATATTTCCAAATTCATTTTATTCAACTACACCATGGGCCAATTTTGCTAATTTACCCTACTTTTACCAAAACCCCCAATTTGACATATTTTTAACCCAAGTGAACCCAATGTCAAACCAAGCCACCCCAATTGACCTCAATTCTAGCCCAATTCAATGCTAAACTTCAATTAAACACCCCCAACATCAATTTAGACCAAATCCTAGTCCAATTTGAATGACATTTGAGCCCAATTTCAATTTGAAGCCTAAGGCCCAATTTTGGCCCATGACCTAAACCTAGCTCAAACCAATCCAATTCAACTCCAATTGGCCCCAAATCTTTTCCAAAGCCTTTCTAACACCCCCATAAACATAACACTAACTTAATTTGCCCAAAATTTGAACCTAAACTCCACCCAAACCTAACCCAAAACCAAAATCCCTTAAATTGACCTAAGCCCAAACCTAACCCAAAAGGGCCCAAATCCTAAAATCAAAGCCCAACCAAAGTTAAAAACTCTTTGTGACATTCGCATAAACATTTGTCAACATTAATTTTACATCAAATCCAACTTTAGCCCAACCTTAAACCAAGTTAGCCCAATTAGACCCACTTTGACCCCTTTACTAAAAAGCCCAAATTAAACCCAATTCAATTTAAAATCACTTCAAATTTGTTCCAAATCACTCATGACACAACCCTAAACTAAACCCAACATTTATTTGGCATGGTCCTTCACAAAACTTTCATCCAAAAGCCGATTTTAAAAATCTAAAAGCCCACTTCCATAAAGCCTTTAAAAGCCTATTTTCACCAAAATGCAAAAAAAGCCGAAAATCTATCCTAAAGCCCACATGATATTTTCATTTGTCATCTTTTTAACCAAAATCAACCCCTAAGTTTTAAATCCATGATCAAATGTTTCCAAATTAAAGTCTCATGCCAAATCACCCCTAAATGCCAAAAATCCCTAAAATTCATTTCCATGTAAATAAGCCAAGCCATCCCTAAGCCAAATGTAGTCCTTGGAGCCATGCACAAGCCACATGAAAGCCATGAGAGCTTTGACTTATGACCACTCCCTGAATGGAAAAAGGAGGAAACCCTTTTATGATTCCCTTAGGAGTGATTAAAGACTCCCATGTATCCCCTAATCTTGCTTAAGCCTAATTGTACTTGGATTGTGACTTGACCCCACTAATCAAGCTGACCCAAGTGACTTTCTCTTCAGCCCAAACCAGCCTTGGAGAGGTGCACCTAGCCTAAACCATGAGTTGACTAAAGCAAGCCCAAAATGACTCTTCCCCCTTACCACTTAAATTAAACTCCTTTACACATGTCAAGCCTCAATTGACTGCACCATTGCCAACCCCTGACCCTTCCGAGCCGGATGGTGACCTAACCCCGCACGGCCGGCCGCCCGGGTCACCGGAAAACACCATGGCCGAGAGCTCCATGTGAGCCAAAATTTTCAATTCTCCCTGGCTGAGCTGTACCAACCCAAATGGACACCATGGCTGTTCTTCTCCTTCCCTGAGCAGCTGATCCCAGTCTCCAATTGCCCTTGGGAAGCCCTCCAGCCACCTCTATTTAAACACCACCACCTCTCAGCCAAAGGAGGTGTTGAACCAAACCTTACCAAAATTCTATCAAAATCACTCCAGACCCCTCTCCAGACATAGAGAACTTGATCCCCACTAAAATCCAGCCCTAAAACCCTCTCTGTGAGCTCAATTTCTGTTTTGAAAATCCACCCAAAAAATAGGACACTTCACCACAGTGAGCCAATCTCCAAATTGATTGATCCTACACCTTCACCAGACCAAGAGGAGAAGTTCCCCAGCAAAAGCCCCCTCACCAGGCCAGCCTTTGCTTCCAGTCTCCAAGCTTTGTGATCAACCTTAGTCACTTTCGTACTTAGACAATTCCCCAGAGCCAGAGACTTCATCTGTTGCTTGCCTGGACTCATTCGAAGGTGACACAACTCTCAGATCGAAGCTTCACTTCTCTGAGCAAAGGTATGAACTCATTCTTCCCCCGAGCTTCCATCAATTCTCGATTTTGTTTGGGTTAATTTTATAGCCTATAAACTGTATGGATGTGTTCGTCTCTTCAAGACAAATCCATAGAGCATAAGAACTCGAAAATCCATTAAGAATCGAGAGAGATATTAGGGTTCAAGTGTGGACGGTCACGGGTGCACACCAGTCATAGACGATGACCAGGAGCCATTGGATTGCGCGTGTATCGAGCGGACGGTCGAGATCAAGTCAGACCGCGCAATGGTACGTGAACCGTAGGCCCCTGGAGAGCTGAGTCAGATGGCGGCGCCGAATCACAGCGCGACGTGTGGGCTTTCGGAGCTGCCGAGGTTGACGCGGTGCCGCGTGGATAAGTAGGAAATGAGGGTATTTTTTAATTATTTAAATACCCTGAACTTTAAAAATTCATATCATTGCATAGAAAAATCACAAAAATTAAATAAAAATACTCTCTTGGTCAGTGAACAGAGGAGAATAATGTGGAAAAGAAATTAAGTCAATTGGATGAGTATTTTATTTTTAATAATTTATTTACTGTTTTCAATATTTTGATTCTCCATTTGCATAGACAATTCACCATGGAATGAGACCATAGGGCTTTTGAAGCCTCTGATATTGGGAACATTTTCTGAATGTTTCAAGGTCAGAGGCCATCTATGTGAAAAGTTTTTGAATTTTCAAGTTCATGTCAGTGTTTTAGGTATTTTAATTCCAATAATTAGCATGTTGTTAAATAAATTCAAGGAAAATTTGGTGATGTTTCTTAGGACCAGAGGACCCTATGAAAAATATATTTTTAGTTAATTCATTCATAATAACCTTAATTGGCCTAAACCCCTAAAATTGAATTTGAATTAATTAGGGTTAACCACACATCAAATTGACTTGAAAACAATTCTCCATTACTCTTTAGGGTCAAAGGAACCTTACATAAAATTCTGAAATCAATTGGACTTGATTAACCCCACCAAATGGATTGATTAAGCCTCATAAGCAAAATGGAACTTCAAAAATTCATAACTCCAAAAATACTTTTAAAAAATTCACAAAAATGATTTTGGAGCTTCTCTGATATCAGTGGAGTTCAGGAAAATTAAAATTGGAATTTTCTAAAAAATTTGATTTTTCACAATATTTTAATATTTTAATAATTAAAAAATAATAAAAATAATAAAAATCACAAAAATATTAAAAATCATAAAAATGTCACATTTTGACTCCTAATCACTTAGGAACAAACCAAATATTTTTCCTAAGTCCCTAGGATAAGATATTGAATTTTAAAGGCTTAAGGTAATTTTTAATAATAAAAAATAAATTTTTAACCTTTTTCACTAAAATAATTCTAATAAATCAAACAAAAATAAAAAAAATTATAAAATTTGTTTCTCTAGACTCCTTGAGGTCAGAGAAATTTAAGAAAAATATAAAATCTATTTTTCAACTTTCATTTTATTTTAAAATTAATTAATACTCTAAAAATCAAAGTAATTATAATAAATAAAATATAATTAAAAAAAATCACAAAATTTAGTCCAAGTGGTCCTCTATTTATTAGGAACATCCCATAATTTTCTTAAGGACAGAAACCTTTCCTTGGTCATGTTGTTGAATTTTCTTTGAAAACCCCTATTTTCTACTAAAAAAATAATTAAATAAATAAATAAAATATAGAAAAATAACATATTCTCCTCTAATGTCTTAATTGACATGTGGCTGAGGTGACATAAAAATTTCAATATCATTTGAGCTCAATTTAGTGAGTTATGAAATAAATAAGCTAAAAAGGGCATAAAGGTAATTAAAAATTTTAACCCTTAATTAAAGCCTTACGTTTAATCAAAATGGGGGGGGTAAAATAATTGATTTTAACTTTCTCTTGGATGATTGAAACATAGGAAAATTAAGGTGTAGAAACCCATTAAACACTTTGAAAATATCAAAATGAAACTTTAATTAATTAAATGATTTAAATTTTGGAAAGGATATATTTAAAATTTGGATTATCAAAATAGGGATATTATTAAGAGGGTATTTATTCTTTAATTTAAAAATCCCTAAATAAATCACTTTAACAATATTTAGTTCTTAATTAAAAATTAAAATAATAATCTAAATTAACAATTAAAACTAAAATTAAATTAAATTAAAATTAAATTAAAATTAAATAAAATTAAATAAAATTTCAATTAAACTAAATTTAAATTAAATTAAAATTAAAATAAAATAAAATAAAATTTAAATTAAATTAAAATCAAATTGAATTGAATTAAATTAAAATCATTTAATAACAAACCTAAATGAAATCATTAAGAATTAAATCAAAACAAATCAATAATTTCAACACCTCTTTCTATCTAAGTAAATTTAAAACATGAATATCAATTTGAAATACCAAGATAATTGAAAATGTAAAAATTTAAATCAAATCTAAAATAATTTGAACACTATGCCAAACTTAAAATTATTAATTAAAACCTAATAATTAAATTAAAACACTTTAAACCATTAACTCAAACTTTAAATTAAGAATAATTAAAATTCTCAGTAAACCAACCTGCCCTTAAAGGCTTTTATTATCATACTTCTTAAATAGAGTATTAAGTGAGATGTCACTTCATTCATCAGGTAATCAAATACACAAGTTCACTGAGCAAGAGACAAAGTTTAACTAAACTCCTGGATGATTAATTCACCTGTGCAACTAAATTTACTTGGACTCAAAATAATCCCAGAAGTATTGAAAAGATGTTTAGGACTCGTCCTAAGCACTTCCTCAATATGACAGGATGTTTTAGAAGAACAATTGAATCTAGTTGTTCTTAGATGAAGAAAATCATCCTTAAACATAACCAAGAACCTAGACGTCATAGGAGATGACTAGTTATAGGATTAGGAATTTGGTAGACAACCAAAACCCTTCCCTTAGCTTTACCTAGGTATCTGTTGAAATATTTAAATGGCTTAACATGTGTTTGATGTGTAGCTTGGGATGACGAGAAGACCCTCCAGGTACGCTTTTATTTTATTGCAATTTACTTTATTGCAAATTACTTACATGCACTGTACTTTACTTCTCCTACATGATAAATAAAACTGTTGCATGAAAACCAAAACCTTTAGGATAGTCCCTGAACTGAAACCAAAACTAAATTAAAAGTCATTGCAAGATAAAATTCACCGCCACAACATTCCAAAATATAAAACAACTCAAAATTTAATCACAAACAGAACAACAAAACGACATCACAACTAAATTAAAATGTCTCATTGAATGATCGGGAATACCTAGGATGATGTAACCCACGTGTTGCTAACAGGATTTCCTAAGGTCTAAATGAAAGTTTGGAACTCATTCAGTTGAGTTTAGCAAATTCATCTGGACTAAGTGAATTCGATGAAAAAAATGGTGCCGGGATGACGAAACCGTGGGATCTTAATCGGTTCTGTTTAAACAACTTTAAGATTTGTTTTAATTAAAATATTAAGAAACACTTGGATTTTAAGATTTTCTCTAAACCAAAACACTTCTCTCATCTCCCGATTCATGACTTCTAAAAGTAAACCTCTGCAACAACAAGGAGCTCGGAGCATGGTGGGCAGCTCAGCCATCGTCATCAGCAAAACTTGTGTCTACATCAGCTAAACTATTTCTTAGTTTTAAATAACAAAGCCATAGGAATTCGAGTTAGTTTTCTTAGTGCAACATAAATCCTCAACTCTTTGTTAGGCATTTGCATGATCATGTCATGTAAATTAAGCCCTAACCGGTCTTAGGACTCCGAGGTAGTCGTTTGGTACGACATAAACCCTCACATCTTCGAGGCTATTTGTATGATTGTGTCATACAAATATAAGTCCTAATTAATTAAAATTGGCAGGATTGAAATATTAAATAAACTCCCAAATTGAAGCCAAACAATAGGATAGTTTGGGAAGTTGCCAAGATTCTTCTTGGATCCTTAGCTTCTCGTACTTCTCTTCCTTGGGATTCCTTAAATGAACTGTTCCAAATTTGATCCATTACCTATTGAAATCCCAAAATCCAATACTTTGAAAACTTTAAACTTTGAAATTCTTGAGAGCAAAACCACTGAACATTATCGAGAGTTTTCTTAAATGATTCCCGTCATTTAAGATGTAATTAACTATAGGGGCTTGCCCTTATAGGGAACTTTAAGAACCCGAGCAATGTAAACCTCGCTTAATTCATTTATATTAAGCAGGGGAACTTGTCGGCTTATAAAATTGGTTTGCAGACCAAACGGATGTCACAAATCTTGTAGTTTATTTAATCAAGCCCCATCATCAAGCAGTGTGTCTATTCTTCGGGATAAATTCACGGTTTGTGATGCGGTGCTCGTTTATATAAACTATTTGGGATGTGAGATCGGTTTGATTTCATATCTTAAAATCTTAAAATTTAAAAATTATTTTCAAAATCAAACGCTACTTTCCAAATTATATATATATTTAAATTAAATTTAAAATATGAAAATTCGCCGACAATTTCTGTAGGCGACCCCTTTTCAAAATACAACACAAACCTAAAAATATGCCGACAGGCTGGTGTGAAGTCAGAGTCAATCTCGATCACTGCTCCATCCCTCACCTTCTTTTCATCAAGTGCTAGACTCACGCCATTCTTAAAGTTCAGAACCAACCGCCCGTTCAACATTTTCCTGCGAAAAATAAGGAAAGGATTAGGGGCTGTACTAAGAACAAGAACAGTAGAATAATATGTTTATTAATGAAGAGCTTTTATTCGCTTATTTTAAATTTAAATAGGAGTAGGAAAGATGAAGAAAGATCAAGAGCGAGACTCGATTTGAAAGGAAGGATGAAGACTTTATTATCATGATGTTTTCTTTTAACATTTTTTTTAACAATTTTCTTTATCATCCACTTTTTTATTTATATTTTTGGGTTCGGACCCAGTCATAAGTAATTACTATGCCCGTGCTTCTAGGAATGAGGATTCATCCTTCAAAACATCAGGTTGCGTAATACTTCTTTAGATATCGTCCATTAATTGGAAGCATAGGTCGTTCTCCATGACAATTTATAAGCTGGTAGGAACCTCCTGGCTAAATTGTCTCGACCACGAATGACCCTTCACAAGTCGGTTCAAATTTACCACCTATCTTGAAATGTGCAGGAATAGGTCTTCTGAGAACTAGAACCAAGTCACCGACTTTGAATGTCCTTGGACGGACCAATTTATCATGGGCCTAGATCATATTTGCTTGATATAGTTCCAAATTCTGTTGTGCTGAAAGCCTTTTCCCTTCCAGGCTTTCCAATTCTTCTAGTTGTAGTTTGGCATTTTCTTCTGTAGTGATCTTGTTTGCAACTGCAATTCTGAGAAACGGAGCTGAACCTCTAAGGGTAGAACGGCCTCGGGCCCTTACACTAAGGCGTAAGGCGTAGACTGGGTGGGCATTCTGAAAGTCGTCCTGTAGGCCCATAAGGCTTCTAACAACTTCTCATGCCAATTTCTCTTATTATAGTCCAAAGTTTTCTGTAGGATTTGGACGAGAGTTTTATTAAGAGCCTCAACCAAGCCGTTCGCTCTTGGGCAGTAGATTGTTGAATAGCGCCAATCAATCCCGTGTCTTCTGACAAAATTGTTGATCTTCGTACTCTTGAACGCGGACCCATTATCTGAAACGATTCTGCACGGTACTCTGAAACGGTAGACAACTTGATTCTTGAAGAACTTTAACACGTGATGTGCTTTCACTTCTCTGAGCAGTATAGCTTCTACCCACTTAGAAAAGTAATCTGTAGCTGCAAGAATGAAGTGATGTTCGCTTGAAGAAGGCAGTTCTATCGGACCCACGATATCTGTGCTCCAACTCTCAAACGGCCACGACGTGATTGTCGGATGTAGCACATTTGGAGGTTGATGTAGAACCACTCCATGCACTTGTCACTGGTGATAACTTTTGGCAATGTTCATGCAGTCGGTCATCATTGAGGGCCAATAGTACCCTAGTCTTTTAATCTTCATTTTCATTTTCAGACCCGACTGATGAGCGCCGCAAAGTCCTCAGTGTACTTCTTTAACAATTTCAAGAGCCTCGAACCCGCTCAGGCACCTTAGCCACATCTGATCAAAACACCTTCTGTATAACATATTATTTATCAATGCGTAAGACAGAGTTCTTTTCTTGATTTGATGGGCTATCGACTTATCGTCCGGTAGGTTTCTTGTTTGCAAGTAGTCTATTAGTGGCTGCCGCCAATCTTCTGTATTTTCAGTCACTGCTGCAATTGTTTCTTCTGCTTTTCCTTTTGATTTGTGTATTGTATCCATGTCGAGCTGTGATAGGACCTATCGTCCTTGAACTAACACTTCAACTGACTCGTCCTGTAAGCAGGAAAATTCTTTTGCAAGGCGGGCTAACGCATCTGCGAGAGCATTTTCTCTCCTGGGAATCTTGTATTGGAGTTTGCTCCAACAGTTTCAAGGCATACTGAAAGTATTTTTCGAGTCTTGGTTTTAGAATTCTGTATTGGCCCGCAACTTGCTGAATGATTAACTGTGAATCCCCGTAGATATTGATATCTGTTATTCCCATCTGAATGGTTAATTCCAGTTTGGTTATGAGGGATTCGTATTCTACCTCGTTGTTTGTACACGACTCTGTTAAGTGGTAGGAATACCTTAACATTTCCCGTTCTGGTGTTATAAAGATTAGTCTGATTTCTGCTTTACCGGGCACTATCGTTTGCAATTCTTTGTCTTTCTGTGCTGAAGATGCTCCGTCAAAGTACAGTTCCCAACGCTGATCATCGGGGTCTTCTAGGCTCGTTATCTGCTCATCTAGCAAGTTGTTGTTGAGAGGTGATTCAGCCGGTAAAGGGTGTGCTGCAAGGATTTCTGCCAAGACTTGTCCCTTTACGGCACGAAGAGGAACGAAAGTTATATCAAATTGAAATAGTATCATTGACCACCTGGCAAGTCTACCGTTAAGTGTCGGACGGGTCATCAAATATTGCAACGGATTAAACTTCGAAATAAGGTTGACCTTATGAGAAAGCATGTAGTGCCTGAGCTTCTGAGCGGCGAAGATCAGGGCCAAACAATGCTTCTCAATAGGAGGATACTTTACTTCCGTTGGAATTAGACGACGGCTTAAGTAATAGAGTGCGTTTTCTTTTCCCTTGTCATTGATCTGGGCTAGCAGGGCTCTGAGAGAGTCGTCTAAAGCTGCGGTATAAAGGATCAACGGTCTACCCGAGACTGGGGCTGCTAAAACAGGAGGTGTCATTAAATACTGTTTGATGTCATTGAAGGCATATTGATATTTGGAGTCCCAAGTAAACTTCGCATCCTTCTTAACCAAAGCAGAAAAAGACTGATACCTTCTTGACAAATTTGAGATAAAGCGTCGAAGATATGCCAACTTTCCTTGAAAGGACAACATTTGTTTCAAGGTTTTGGGAGGCAGCATTTCTAAGATAGCTTTAATCTTCTCCGGATAGATTTCAATTCCATGATGTCGAACAACAATTCCTAAGAATTTCCCAGAGGTGACGCCGAAGGCACATTTCAAAGGATTCATCTTAAGGTTATATTGTCTTAATTGCTCGAAAACAATTATCAATTCATACAAGTGATCTTCTTTTAGTTTACTCTTGATGACCACGTCATCCACGTAGCACTCGACTTGGTTGTGAATGAGATCATCGAAAATCCTCGTCATTGCTCTTTGTTAAGTTGCTCCTGCGTTCTTTAATCTAAACGACATCACTGTGTAGCAGTACACTCCAATTGGTGTTTTAAAGGCTGTAAGCTTTTCATCTTCTGGTGCCATCTTTATCTGGTTGTATCCCGAAGATCCATCCATGAATGAAAAGATTTCATGTGTTGAAGCGATGTCGATCTTCAATTCTGGAATGGGTAGCACGAATTCATCCTTTGGACATGCTTTGTTTAAATCTCTGAAGTCTACGCAGATTCTGATCTGACCATTCTTCTTTCTGACTGGTACCACATTGGCTAACCAAGTTGGATATTGTTCTTCACGGACAAATTTAGCATCTATTAGCTTCTTAACTTCTGATATAACTTGTTGTTCAATCTCCAGACGCATTCTTCTCGGAGCTTGTCTAACTAGAACAGCAGTGGGATCTACTCCTAACTTGTTAACTGCGACTTCTGGAGCTAATCCTGGCATTTCATCGTAACTCCAAGCAAAACAGTCCTTGAATTCCATCAATAGCTTGATTATCTTTTCAGAGTCTTCTTTATCGAGTAAGGAGCTAACAAAGGTTGGCCTAGGCTCTTCGCTAGTACTTAAGTTAACTTCCATTAACTCGTTTATTGTAGATTTAATTTCTTCTTCGAATTCTGGTGGAGCATCTCCGATTTGCAGATCTTCGAGATCTTCTGAGGCTTCCAAGCAGTCTTTATTAGGCTCACAAGTGAAAACCAAGTAAAATCCCGTGTCATCAACTGATAATACTGTGTCGAATCCGAGACCATGTTTTGAATTGGGAGGCCGACTGGCATTGTTCCATAATTTTTCGAAGTGTTGTGATCGACTTCTTGTCCATTGTTTAGGTAAGACACCACGTTGAATTAAATTTTGAACACAGGGAGAGTACCACTCAAAAGGCAGTTTCATTAATTCAGATGAAGTAAAATCTTCAAATTGTACATCTTTTTCAGTATTGGAAGAAGAAGCACCACGGTAGAATTTCATTGGTTTAGTACCACCACGTAGTTCCTTAACCACCATACGCTCGATCTTATTAGAATGGATCGGGGTCAGGGTCATAGTGTGTACATAATGGTTAATATTCTCGTACATTGATTTATATTCCTTGTTCTTTTCATCTTCGAGAGAGATCTTGAATTGGGGTTTCTTTTGATTTACTGTTGCTGCTTCTTTCTTGATTTCTTCTTCTTCGGAACTGGTCTCCCAATCTGCATTGATGACTGGTTTCTTCTGTCCAACTGTTCCAACGTCTCTTCCATGACCTCGTCCCCGGCCTCGACCTCAGGTGCGAGTTCTGGAGAAACCTTCACCATCTTGCCGTAAGAGAGTGGTGAGTAACTGTTGGACTAGAATTTCAAGCTTGTCAGCATATTTTTAGGTTGAGTATTGTATTTTGGAAAAGGGGTCGCTTACAGAAATTTTCGGCGAAATTTAAATTTTAAATTTAATTTAAATATATATAATTTAGAAAGTAGTATTTGATTTTGAAAATAATTTTAAATTTGAAAATTTTAATATATGAAATCAAACTGATCTCACATCCCAAATAGTTTATATAAACGAGCACCGCACCACAAACCGTGTATATATCCTGAAGAATAGAAACACTGCTTGATAATGGGGCTCAATCAAATAAACTAGAAGATCTGTGACATCTGTTTGGTCTGTGAACCAATCTTATAAGCCGACAAGTTCCCCTGCTTAATATAAATGAATTAAGCGGTGGTTTATATTACTCGGGTTCTTAAAGTTCCCTATAAGGGCAAGCCCCTATAGTTAATTACATCTTAAATGACATGAATCATTTAAGAAAACTCTCGATAATGATCAGTGGTTTTGCTCTCAAGAATTTCAAAGTTTAAGGTTTCAAAGGATTGAATTCTGGAAATTTCAATAGGGAATGGATCAAATTTGGAACAGTTATTTTCAAGAGTCCAATGGAGGAAAAGTAGGAGAAGCTGAGGATCCAAGAAGAATCTTGGCAACTCCCCAAACTATCCTATTGTTTGGCTTCGAGTTTAAGAAAATTATTTAATGTTACAATCCTGCCAATTTTATTTATTTAAGACTTATATTTGTATGATAAAATCACACGAATAGCCTGGAAGATATGAGGGTTTATGTCGTACCAAACGATTACCTCGGAGTCCTAAGACCGGTTAGGGCTTAATTTACATGACATGATCATACATATGCCTAACGAAGAGTTGAGGATTTATGTTGCACTAGGCAAACTACCTCGAAGTCTTATGGCTTGGTTATTTAATTCTACGAAAGTTTTGCTGAAGTAGACTCAAGTTTTGCTGATGATGATGGCCGAGCTGCCCACCATGCTCCGAGCTCCTTGTTGTTGCAGAGGTTTAGTTTTAGAAGTCATAAATCAGGAGATGAGAGAAGTGATTTGGTTTAGAGAAAATCTTATAATCCAAATGCATTTAATGTTTTAATTAAAACAAATCTTAAAGTTGGTTAAATAGAAACGATTAAGATCCCACGGTTTCGTCATCCCGGCACTGTTATTTTCATTGAATCCACTTAGTCCAGATGAATTTGCTAAACTCAACTGAATGAGTTCCACACTTTCATTTAGACCTTGGGAAATCCCGTTAGCAACACGTGGGTTACATCATCCGAGGTATTCCCGATCATTCAATGAGACGTTTTAATTTAGTTGTCATTGTAGTTTTGTTGTTCTGTTTGTGATTAAATTTTGAGTTGTTTTATATTTTAGAATGTTGTGGTGGTGAATTTTATCTTGCAATGACTTTTAATTTAGTTTTGGTTTCAGTTCTGTGGCTATCCTAAAGGTTTTGGTTTCCATGCAATAGTTTTATTTATCATGCAAGAAAAGTATAGTACAATGCATGTAAGTAAATTGCAATAAAGTAAATTGGAGTAAAATAAAAGCATACCTGGAGGGTCTTCCCGTCATCCCAAGCTGCACTTAAAACACATGTTAAGGCATTTAAATATCTCAACAAGTACCCAGGTAAAGCTAATGAAAGGGTTTTGGTTGTCTACCAAATTCCTAATCCTATGACTAGTCATCTCCTATGACGTCTAGGTTCTTGTGTTTTGTTTAAGGATGATTTTCTTCATCAAAGAATAATTAAATTTAGTTGTTCTTCTAAAACATCCCGTCATATTGAGAAAGTGCTTAGGACAAGTCCTAAACATCTTTTCAAAATTTCTGGGATTGTTTTGTGTCCAAGTAAATTTAGTTGTATAGATGAATTAATCATCCAGGAGTTTAGTTAAACTTTGTTTCTTGCTCAGTGAACTTAGGTATTTGATTACCTGATGAATGAAGTGACATCTCACTTAATACTCTATTTAAGAGTTATAATAATTAAAGCCATTAAGGGTAAGTTGGTTTATCGAGAATTTTAATCATAATTAATTAAAAGTTTGAATTAATGGTTTAAAGTGTTTTAATTTAATAACGAGGTTTTAATTAATAATTTTAAGTTTGGAATATTGTTCAAATTATTTTAGATTTAATTCTTAATGATTTCATTTTGGTTTTTTGTTAAATGATTTTAATTCAATTTGATTTTAAAATTTTTTAATTTTAATTTGATTTAAATTTATCTAATTTTTTAATTCAATTTAATTTTAATTTAATTTAATTTTAATTTAATTTAATTTTACTTTAATTTAATTTCAATTTAATTTAATTTTAATTTAATTTGATTTTAATTTAATTTAATTTAATTTAATTTAATTTAATTTTAATTTAAATTAAATTAAATTAAATTTAATTTAATTTTAATTTAATTTAATTTAATTTTAGTTTTAATTGTTACTTTTAATTATCAATTTGGATTATTATTTTAATTTTTAATTAAGAATTAAGTATTGTTAAAGTGACTTATTTAGGGATTTTAAAATTAAAGAATAAATATCCTCTTAATAATGTCCCTATTTTAATAATCCAAATTTAAATATATTCTTTCCAAAATCTAAATCATTTAATTAATTAAAGTTTCATTTTAGATATTTTCAAAGTGTTTAATGGGTTTCTACCCCTTAATTTTCCTAAGTTTCAATCATCCAAGAAAAAGTTAAAATCAAATATTGTACCCCCCCATTTTGATTAAACCTAAAGTTTTAATTAAGGGTTAAAATTTTTAATTACCTTTATGCCCTTTTAAGCTTATTTATTTCATAACTCACTAAATTGAGCTCAAATGAATTTGAAATTTTTATGTCACCTCACTCATATGTCAATTAAGACATTAGAGAGAAAATGTGATTTTTTTGAATTTAATTTATTTATATAATTATTTTTAGTAGAAAATAAGGGTTTTCAAAGAAAATTTAACAACACGACCAAGGAAAGGTTTCTATCCTTAAGAAAGTTATGGGATGTTCCTAATAACCAGAGGACCAATTGGACCAATTTTAGTGATTTTTTGAATTATATTTTATTTATTATAATTATTTTGAGTTTTAAAGTATTAATTAATTATAAAATAAAATTAAAGTTGAAAAATAGATTTTATATTTTTCTTCAATTCCCCCGATCTCAAGGAGTCTAGAGAAATAAATTTTATAATTTTCTGATTTTTTTTATTTATTGGAATTATTTTAGTGAAAAAGGCTAAAAACTCATTTTTTAATATTAAAAATTACATTAAGCCTTTAAAATTCGACTTAGGAAAAATATTTGGTTTGTTCCTAAGTGATTAGGAATCAAAATGTGACATGTTTATGTTTTTTAATATTTTTATGATTTTTATTATTTTTTAATTATTAAAATATTAAAATATTGTGAAAAATCAACTTTTTTAGAAAATTCCAATTTTAATTTTCCTGAACTCCCCTGATATCAGAGAAGCCCTAAAACCATTTTTGTAAATTTTTGAAAAGTAGTTTTAGAGTTATGAATTTTTAAAGTTTCATTTTGCTTATGAGGGTTAATTAATCCATTTGATAGGGATAATTAAGTCCAATTGATTTCAAATTTTTATATGAGGTCTCTCTGATCCTAAAGATCAGTGGAGAATTATTTTCAAGTCAATTTGATGTGTGGTTAACCCTAATTAATTCAAATTCAATTTTAGGTGTTTAGGCCAATTAAGGTTATTATGAATGAATTAACTCAAAATATATTTTTCATAGGGTCCTCTGGTCCTAAGAAACATCACCAAATTTTTCTAGAATTTATTTCACAACATGGTAATTATTAGAATTAAAATACCTAAAACAGTGATATGAAATTGAAAATTCAATAACTTTTCACAGAGATGGCCTCTGACCTTGAAAAATTCAGGGAATGTTCTCAAGATCAGAGGCTTCAAAAGCCTTATGGTCTCATGTCATGGTGAATTATCTATGCAAATGTAGAATCAAAATACTGAAAATAGTAAATAAATTATTAAAAATAAAATACTTATCCAATTAATTTGATTTCTTTTCCACATTATTCTCCTCTGTTCACTGAGCAAGAGGGTATTTTTATTTTATTTTTGTGATTTTTCTATGCAAAAATATAAATTTTTGAAGTTCAGGGCATTTAAATAATTCAAAAATACCCTAATTTTTTACTTATCCACGCGGCGCCAGCGCAACATCGGCAGCTCCGAAAGCCCACACGGTGCATTCCCATTCGACGCTGCCATCCGACTCAGCGCTCCGAGGGCCCGCGGTTCACGTAACATTCCCTGGTTCGGCGCAATCTGAACCGTCCGCTTGATACAAGCACGATCCAACGACTCCCGGTCATCGTCTACGAATGGTGTACACCCGTGACCATCCACACTAAAACCCTAAGATCTTGTTCGATTCTCAATGGATTTTCATGTTCTTATGCTCTATGGATTCGTCTTGGAGAGATAAACACATCCATACTGTTTATAGGCTATGAAATTAATCCAAACAAAATAGAGAATCACTGGAAGCTCGCGAGGAAGACTGAGTTCATACCTTTGCTCAGAGAAGTGAAGCTTCGATCTGAGAGTTGTGTCACCTTTGATTGAGTCCAGGCAAGCTCCAGATGAAGTCTCTGGCTCTAGGGAGTTGTCTAGGTATGAAAGTGACCAAGGCCGATCACAAAGCTTGGAGGCTGGAAGCAATTGCTGGCATGGTGAGGGGGCTTTTGCTGGGGAACTTCTCCTCTTGGTCTGGTGAAAGTGTAGGACCAATCAATTTGGAGATTGGCTCACTGTGGTGAATTGTCCCATTTTTTGGGTGGATTTTCTGCTCAGAAATTGAGCTCTGTTAACGGGGATTAGTGCAAAGGAACACTGAGGATCAACTGCTCTATGTCTGGAGAGGGTCCTGGAGAAATTTTGGCAGAGTTTCCTTAAGGTCTGGTTCAACTCCTCATTTGGCCGAGAGGTGAGTGGGTTTAAATAGAGGTGGCTGGAGGGCCTCCCAGTGGGGTTTAATGGCTTGGATCCACCGCTCGTGGCAAGGGATGAACAACTATAATGGCCATTGGGCATGGGACAGCTCAGCTAATTCAAATTGAATTTTTGATTCAAATTAAGCCTCTCGGCCTGGTGGTTTCCGCCGACTGTGGTGGCTGGTCGGCCAGGGTCAGGTCACCCTTAAGGTCAGGAGGACTAGTGCTGGAGGTTTGTGCAAGCAATTGTCCAATGCCAAGTGTAAAGGGTTGGATTTAAGTGGTAAAGGGAGAAGAGTATTTTGGGTTCACATGTGTCAACCCATGTATTTGGGCTTGGTTCACCTCCCAATGGTCTGATTTTGGGCCAAGGGGATCAGTTGGGTCAGCTGCCATGGAGTGGTGAAGTCCTCATCAAAATAGTTTAAGTTAATTTTGGGTTATGGTGTTGCATTAAAGAGGTTAAAATGGCTTAAGGAAGGCTTAGGAAAGGACTCCCTCCTCTTGCCATTAATGGCTTCGTGACAAGTAAAACCCTCCATGGCTTCATGTGGCTTGTCCATGGCTTGCATGTGGCTCCATTTGGCTCATCCTTGGCTTAGGAAAAGTGGATTAATTTATATGAAAAAGGAATTTGGAGATTTTGGCAATTTAGTGAAAAATTTAGATGGTGCTTGAATTAGGTTGATTTGATGATTGATTTGGGACTTAGGAATTGATTCCAATTAAAGGGATGATGAGAAGGAATTGTCATGTGGGCCTTGGAATGGGTTTGGGCTTTTGGATTTCACTTTGGATGGGCTTTCAAGATGGTTTAGGGAGTGGGCTTTTAGATTTCAAAACAAATTTTAGGATGAAAATTTTGCAAAGGATTGGGTCCAATAAGTGTTGAATTTAATTTAGGAATGTTTCATGAATGATTTGGAATCAATTTGAAGTGATTTAGAGTTGAATTGGGTTGAATTTGGGTCTTTTTTGTTTATGGTCAAAATGGATCCAATTGGGCTAACTTGAGTTAAGGTTGGGTTAAAGTTCGATTTGATGTAAAATTAATGTTGAGAATTGTTCATGTCACAAAGAGTTTCCAACTTTGGTTGGGCTCTAATTTTGGGATTTGGGCCCATTTGGGTTAGGTTTGGGCTTAGGTCAATTTAAGGGATTTTGGTTTTGGGTTAGGTTTGGGTGGAGTTTAGGTTCAAGTTTTGGGTAAATCAAGTTAGTTTTTTGTTTGTGGGGATATTGGGAAGGTTTAGGAAAAGATTTGGGGTTAATTGGAGTTGAATTGGATGAGTTTGAGCTAGGTTTAGGTCATGGGCCAAAATTGGGCCTTAGGCTTCGAACTGAAATTGGGATCAAATGTCAATCAAATTGAACTTGTATTTGGTCTAAATTGATATTGGGGATGTTTATTTGAATTTTAGAATTGAATTGGACCAAAATTTAGGTCAGTTGGGGTGGTTTGGTTTGACATTGGGTTCACTTGGGTTTAAAATGGGCAAAATTGGGGGTTTTTGGAAAAGTGGGGTAAATAGGTAAAATTGGCCCATGGTGTAGTCGAACAAAGTGAAATTAGGAATATTTGGGATTTTTTGAAATTTTTTGGGAATTTTCTGAATTTTTTGATTCTTGGGCTAAGAAGGGCATTTTGGGTATTTGGAGGGTATTGGGGGGTACTTTTGAAATTTTTGGTATTTTTGGTTATGAATGATAAATTTGAGTGGGGGGGAATTTTTAGGATTGATTTTGTGGAATTTTGGGTAATTTAGGTGATTTTGTAAATTTCGGGTAGTTTCAAGGGCTTTTGGTAGGTTTGGTAGGTTTAGGTAGGTGTAGGGCACAGGGGGTCAAAAATTGAAATTTTGGAAAAATAAAGATTGATCAAATTTAAGTAAAATGGAATCACTTTGGTTGAGCCATGAAGCCATATTAAGCCTCAAAAGCCATGAGAGGACTCATTTGAGGCATTCACTATGTTGTTCCTAACCCTCTTAGCCAGGGCTTAGGGGTTAAGGACCATCCATGTGAATTACCTACATGAGTCAGGAAGTCAAGTTGGGTGAGAGTGTGGTTTTAGGACTTGGAATGTGTGTGAGAGTGTAGTGTATGTGCAAGTCAACCCTCACTAGACCAGGCCACCCAGGGTATCCCTAAGGCCAAGAAGACCTATAAGGAACTCATCCTTTAAACCTCCACATTTGATTTCAACCCTCTAGGTGATTAGGGTCTACAATCAAGCTTGTGGGGTTTGCAGGGAGTCAAGAGGTGTTTGAACTTCTAAAGGGTGGGTTCCACTTCTAGTCCTCTATGATTAGTCAAAGGAAAAGCCTAAGGCTAGATCCTAAGTACTAAAGAGAAGAGAAAAAGACCTCATCAAAAAAGAGGTCAACAAATGGACCCTCAATAGGTGTGGTGTGCTAACCAAGCACACCGCGCGTATTGGCGTTGACCGAAAAGATCAACAAAACCAACACAGATGACCAAGTGACAAACTTAGGATGAAGTAGAAGAATTTCTGCTAGGGAGTATCAGGTTTATTTCCAAGACTGGAGATTCCTTAACTCTCGCTGGGGAATGGAAAAGGAGGTGAACTCCAAATCACCAGATCTGAGGAATTCGATTTAGATTTCAGTTGACTTTTAAATTTCAAGTTTCTATGTGTGAGTTCAGATTTTGATTGAAGTTTAATTTGAAATCAATTTAGGGAAATTTTGAATTTGAAATTTGAATTTGAAATGAGAATTGAAACCTAGATTTCAACCTCGGGATTACGAAGAGAACTGGAATTTAGGTACCAGCCTCGGAGTGAGAATTAGAGTTTAAGTATCAATTGAGAAGGATGAGAATCAGAATTTAGGTACTGATCTTGACATGAGAGTCAGAATTTAGGTACCGACCTCCCAAAGGATGAGAATCAGAATTTAGGTACTGATCTCGAGAGTGTGAGATTTGAATTTTAAGTATCAAACCTGAAAGAGAATCAAAATTTAAGTATCGATCTCGGATGAGAGTCAGAATTTAGGTACCAACCTCGAAGGAAGAGAACTGGAATTTAGGTACCAGCCTCAGAATTTAGAATTGAAATTTAGGTATTAATTCGAAAGAGAATCGAAATTTAGGTATCGATCTCGAATGAGAGTCAGAATTTAGGTACCGACCTCAATGGAAGAAAACTGGAATTTAAGTACCATCCTCGGAATTTAGAATTGAAATTTAGGTATCAATTCGCAAGAGAATCGAAATTTAGGTATCGATCTCGAATGAGAGTCGAAATTTAGGTACCGACCTCGAAGGAAGAGAACTGGAATTTAGGAACCAGTCTCGGAAATTTAGAATTGAAATTTAGGTATCAATTCGAAAGAGAATCGAAATTTATTTATCGATCTTGAATGAGAGTCAGAATTTAGGTACCGACCTCGAAGGAAGAGAACTGGAATTTAGGTACCAGTCTCTGAAATTTAGAATTGAAATTTAGGTATCAATTCGAAAGAGAATTGAAATTTAGGTATCGATCTTGGATGAGAGTCGGAGTTTAGGTACCAACCTCGAAGGAAGCGAACTGGAATTTAGGTACCAGCCTCAGAATTTAGAATTGAAATTTAGGTATCAATTCAAAAGAGAATCGAAATTTAGGTATCGATCTCGGAAAGAGAGTCGGAATTTAGGTACCGACCTCGAAATGAGAACTGGAATTTAGGTACTAGTCTCGAAAGTTTGAAAGAGGACAAGAAGTTAGGCTCTAGCCTTGAAGAGGACTGGAAGTTAGGCTCCAGTCTTAAAGATTTAGCTGTATGAAGAGGGACCCAGTCTCATGCTATCATAACTAAATCGAACAAAGTTCGTGGCTCCGTGTCAATAGAACTAGTCGATCCTTTAAGACACAGAAGAAAGAGAATTGAAAGGAGCTGGTAAATGTACCAAGCTGAAAAGACTTGACTTAGCAATAAGTCGAGGAAAATATTTAAATTTAAAAAGAGTTTCAAACAGATTTCGATTGAGAGAAGAACTGAAAGATTCGAATCAGAGGATTCAGATTGGAATTCAATTTGAGATTTAGATTTGTTTTGTTTGTCCTTTAAAGATTCAATTTTTTTGTTGTTTATTTAGTGTTCATGTGAATTTGAAGTTCATTTTAATATTCAGATTTTAGGAAAAATTCTCATTTATTTTCTTTTCTTTTCTGTTCTTCGTTCAAAGTTCATTTAACTCTAATGGCGTTTCCCAGTCAATTTGCACAAAAAAGAGGTGAAGGCAAAATATGACGTAGTCATTTTCATTCTAATTTGCTGTAAGTACATCATACAAATTGATCTAGTCATGATGACATTTTCCTCAGAAATTTTATGTCTCATACAATCCAGGTAAATCCAAAACGGATTGTGTAAGATTCTTGTTGATCCATCCAAAAGCGTTTGTCAAAAATCCATGTCTGAATAGTAAGAAACATGGGTAATAACATCACCTTCCAAGCCACCCTTGGCAGGAATGCCGCATGGATGTGCATTGGAGGTGTGCTATTTCCCGTGTAACTCACAGCTCGTAGGGCCGTAGACTCTCCAATTCTGGATCTGGTTGAAAGTGTTAAGGCATTTTTCTATCGTCCATTCTTCTAAAAGTAACTGAGATCCACTCCACAGGCACTCCAGAATGCAATGCTTCGCAATGTCTGCTCCGTTTCCTTTTAACACCAGGACGGAACCTACCGGTAGTGGTATCTCCACCGGGCCTCGGAACTCACCGGGGCCTGCAATCCGGAGGTCAGATCCGAACATGATGTTGCACGAACAAAGTCATGATGGTCTATATGTGGAGGTATGAATTCGCCTTCCTTGTAGATGTTGATAATGCAGCTATTGGGTATGCAATCTCCAGGCAGTACCCTCCATGTTATCATCCTTTTCACCATTCTCTTGATGACTCTTGGCATTGGATCCACCTCACTGCGACGGAGTATCCCTGGTGGATTCCCTTTTCTATCTATGGCAAAGTTGTAACAACATCCGCATTGGATTGTAACTCTTGCCTTCCCTGACATCCATCTTCGGGGTTCTGAATATGTCTTTTCTCTCAGGCGGCCAGCTCGATCCATTTTCTGTAATTCAAGGATGCAGTCCACAATTTGTTGTTGCTCATAATCTGAGAAAACATCTGTATGTAACTCGGGGCCCTCCAAGATGTTGACCCTTTTGTTTCCAATTCTTTCAAAGTATTCAAAGGTTTTCTTCTCAACTAATCGCATTTTCTCCGACTTCGTATTCCGGGATTATCCGAAGTCCTCGGTGTCCGGTAACATATCGCGGGATGTATGGCTCAACCCCAGCACGTTCTTCTGTATGTCTCGGCTCCTCGGGGATAGTCTCCGTAGGGACATCCTCCGGGGTTGCTTTCGCAACAAGACTCTTAGGATCTGGTATATATGCTCGGCGTCGAGGTACCGACTCTATTTCTGCTTTTCTTGATATTTCTTTTATTTGTTTCGCCCTTCTTGGAATTGAATTTCTTTTTTCTGGTTTCTGACGAACCGGTCTCCTTGGAACATTTGTATTAACAGTATCCACTATCTGTTCATATTGATCTTCTGCTAACTTGGTTAGCATTTTGCGAATGCGACGATTCTTATTTCTTCACTGGGTAGCAGTGAGAGTAGCTCTCCTTCCCCCTTGAATTTCTGCGGGTGCGGCGCTGACAAGCCTACCCTCTGCTGTGGTAACCACTGACTTAATTTTCCTATCTTCTCCGGTTACATGCGTGGCGTTTGCTTTTCTTTTCTTGTTGCTGGATTATTGGCTCGGGCCACCCATTTTTATCACTGTTTGGCTGTGAAGTTCTTCTCGATCAACTGGGATCCAATCATTTTCTTCGTATCGTAAGCAGGCTGGTGTGAAGTCTGAGTTAATCTTTATCATTGCTCCATCCCTCACCCTCTTTTCATCAAGTGCTAGACTCACGCCATTTCTAAAGTTTAGAACCAACCGCCCGTTCGACATTTCCCTGCGAAAAACAAGGAAAGGATCAAGGGCTGTACTAAGAACAAGAACAATAAGAAAAACACTTAAAAATTCTTATTCACTTCTTTTAAATTTAGAGGAAGTAGGAAGAGATGAGAAAATATCAAGAATGGACGGATTTAAGTGGAAAAAAATGACATTTTATTATTATTATTTCCGATGTTTTCTTTTTAACATTTTCGTTGATGAGATTTTTTTATCATCCATTTTATTTTGTTTTGGGTTCGGACCCTGTCACAAAGGGATTACTTCACCTGTGTTTCTAGGGATAAGATTCTGCTTTAGAGGCCACCCTTCGAAACATCAGGTCGCGTAATACTTCTTCAAATACCGTCCATTGATTGGAAGCGTAGGTCGTTCTCCACGGCAATTCACTAGTTGGTAGGAATCTCTTGAGTAGAATATCTCGACCACAAGTGGTCCCTCCCAGGTTGGTTCAAACTTACCACCTATCTTGCGATGTGCCAGAATAGGTCTTCTGAGAACAAGAACTAAGTCACCGACATTGAATGTCCTGGGACGGATCAGTTTATCATGGGCCTGGATCATCTTGGCTTGATACAGTTCCAAATTCTATTGCGTGGAAAGTCTTTTCCCTTCCAAGCTTTCCAATTCTTCTAGTCGTAGTCTGGCATTTTCTTCCGTAGTGATCTTTTCTGCAACTGCAATTGGAAGTGACGGAAGCTGAACTTCCAAGGGCAAGACGGCCTCAGACCCGTACACTAAAGCTTAAGGCGTAGACTGAGTAGGAGTCCTAAAATTTGTCCTGTAGGCCCATAAGGCTTCTAACAACTTCTCGTGCCAATTTCTCTTGTTGTCGTCCAAAGTTTTCTTTAAAATTTGAACGAGAGTTTTATTAAAAGCCTTGGCCATGCTGTTTTCTCTTGGGTAGTAGATCGTTGAGTATCTCCAATCGATCCCGTATCTTTGTACTTTTGAATGCAGACCCATTATCTGAAATGATCCTGCGCAGTACCCCAAATCGGTAGACGACTTGGTTCTTGAAAAACAGTAGCACGTGGTGTGCCTTCATGTCTCTAAGTGGTATAGCTTCTGCCCATTTAGAAAAGTAGTCTGTAGCTGCAAGAATGAAGCGATGTCCTCTTGAAGAAGGCGGTTCTATCGGACCCACTATATCTATGCCCCAACACTCAAATGGGCACGACGCGATTGTCGGATGTAGCACATTTGGAGGTTGGTGTAGAACCACTCCGTGCACTTGGCACTGGTGACAACTTTTGGAGACCTTCATATAGTCAGTCATCATTGAGGGCCAGTAGTACCCTAGTCTTTTAATCTTCATTTTCATTTTCGGACCTGACTGATGAGCGCCACAAAGTCTTGAATGTACTTCTTTAATGATTTCACGAGCCTCGGACCCGCTCAGGCATCTTAGCCACATCTGATCAAAAGACTTTCTGTATAACGTATTGTTTAGTAATGCGTAAGACAGAGTTCTTTTCTTGATTTGATGGGCTAATGACGTATCGTCAGGTAAGTTTTCTGTTTGCAAGTAGTCTATTAGTGGCTGCCGCCAATCTTCTGTATTTTCTGTCACTGCTGCAATTGTTTCTTTTGCTTTTTCTGCTGTTTTCTTTACTAAGTCACCGGTCTTCATTAATAGTGTTATCGATCCAAGAACTCTTTCTCCTTTCTGATTGAACCTCTTAATAACATCTTTTCTGCTTCAAGTTCGCGAGCATCAATTTTCAAATATGCTAACGTTCGAAGGCTCATTATGTTGATTGATGTTCCCGGATCAACTAACACCCTGGAGAGCATAAACTTTCCAATAGTGACTGAGATGTACAACGGTCGATTGTGATCAACCGTTTCGAGTAGTAAATCATTGTCTGTGAAGGTAACACCTCGCTATTCTTTTAACGAGCAAACCTCGTCGAAGGAATTCTCGCCCATTTGAGCTAAACAAATCTTTGGATCAAGTAGAGCCTTGATCAGAGTTTCCCTCATCTCCTTTGATAGGATCAGAGCGTCGTAGATGCTCAGTTTGGTTGGTAGCTTCCTAAGATGGGCCAGCACGTTATAATCCACCTTATTACCATGTTCCTCAGTTTCTTCCCAAACGGGCAATTCTTCTGCTGGGGTTGGCTCCTCCTGAGCAACCACCTACTTTCTTTTATCCTTTGGACCCATTCTCAGAGGTAGAACTTTTCCGCTTCTTTGGTTGACTTCAGTTACTTGTCCTGAATCTTGTGGTGAATCTACCGGTGTCTCCTCTTAAATCAGAACTACTGGCTCTTCTGGAGTTGCTTCGGAATCTAATAAATCTAATTCTATCGTGATTGGAGCTCCTCGAAATTCACAAATAGACTCGTTGCTTGTTGAGCTTTCGTAGCCATCTTTGTGAGCGTCTTCTCCTTCGTCAGGTTCATTGAGGTTCAGTATGATTTGAGAATCGTTTATCGTATCAGAATCGAGATTCAGATTTGGTTGGTTATCGTTAGTTATGCAATCGTTAGAAACAGTCAAAACGTAGCCAACACCAAAACTGTTATCATTATAAGATCCCGCCGGGGTGAGCAAATAATTGTACAGAGCCAGAGGTCCGAGGGATTTCTCCCCCGAATCGGAAACAACCATCCTAGGATAAGCAGCCCCTAGTCTACCCTTCAGAGCCTCAGTTTTCTTTTCTTCTACGATCTTCTCCTCCTTCTGGGGCGGTTCTTCAATCACAAGCAATAGTGCCGACTAGGCAGGTTTTGAACTTTGAGTTAAAGCACGCACCAAAGCGGTCTGGATATTATCCAAAATATTCTTCGAGTACTTTGTCCATACAGTACTCCATCCATCATCGGTCGTGTACGGGTCTGTCGGAACAATAGGATCCGTTAAAATAACATTGACGGAACCTCCTTTTTGGGGTTCCTTCATGTATTCTTTCGGGATCGTTAAGTTCCCCCTTCGGAGATTATCTTCGAGCCAATTCTTAAAGGTGAAGCAGTCTTTGATCTGGTATCTGAGTATCCTATGGTAGGGACAGTAGTTCGGATGATCCCTCTTGTTGACATCTTCTGGCCACTTGGGCTATGGCAACTGAAATCGGGTTTCTTCATTAAACTGCAAAACATTTTAGCCACTGCTTCAGTTTTGAAAGGATATTCCTTGTTCAGAAGTTCCTTTAGGGGACGTGATGAATGAGGTAGTGGTTGATCATGCTGCCATGGCTGATAGCTCGGTCGAGGCTGTTGATAGCTCTGCTGAGGTTGCTGATAAATCTGTTGTGGTTGTTGGTAAGTCCGTTGCGGTGGTTGATAACTAGGCTGTCTTCTCTGGCCGTATTTGCACTGGTTGCTTTCTCTTATCGACTGCCACAACAATCCCGGATTTCTTTTTAAATGCTTTCACGGGCTTCTGTTTATCAGTCTTATCGATGAAACTTAGCTGCTTTGTCTCCTCTTGCAAGCTCCCGGCCTTGCTAAGCAACTTCTCGAAAATCTTGATTGTAAATCCTTTAAGGAGAAGTGCTATCGGGCCATGGATACTCTTAAGCAAGATGCCAACTGCATGTTGTTCCTGAATTTGGGGTTCACACTTCATGCATAAATTTCTCCATCGAAGTATGTAATCCACTAGAGTATCATTCGGTTTCTGGTGCTCCTCCACTAGATCACCAATGGTGATGTGGTGCCGAGCCCAGGCAAACCGCTTAACGAAGAGGTTTTCCAATTCTGCAAAGGTCTTAACTGAACCATTTGGCAGTTCTACGTACCATTCAAAGGCAATCCTTGACAAACTGCTGACGAACTGACGGAAGAGTAAAGCATCACTTCCACCAGCATTGCAACAACTAGCACGGAAATGTGCGGCATGCTACCGGGGGTTTCTCGTACCATCTAAAGTCTTGAACAGAGGTGGTATGAAGCCTTTCGGGTATTGGACTGCATCAAATTCTTCAGGGTAAGGTCTACCCATCTGAATAGATGTCCCGCTCTTACACTGTGCTAAGGCTTCTCGCACCTGCTGTTCCACCATGTTCTTAATATCCTTTTCGGGAATCATGCTTTGTGTAGAATCCTTCTTCAGTTGTTCATCTCCATTGACAGACGTAATCTCTTTCCCTCCATCTGCAACGTGAATGATCTCCGGGGGTGTTTCCTTCTGTGGTTGAAGCTGACTGGAGAGTGGCTAAAGCGGCAACCATCTCTTCCATCCTCTTTGCCATCTGAGAAATCGTATCATCTTTCTCTTGAAGACGTGCTCTCATTACTTCTGGTTCATCTCTTTCTGAGGCTGATGGAACTCCTTGTAGAGCTGACGACGCTCGGGTCTCGACCATATTAACCTCGGCATACTCGTCATCCATGAACTCTGATGAATTTACTTCATTTTTTAATTTTTCTCCTCTTTCTTTTGCCAACCGTCGGATATCCGTCCTTAGCTTTCCTATAGCATCCTCGAGGGGTCTCTTCCAGACGGTATCGCAGTTGTCGTGTGATGGTTGTTGAACTTTGTTTTTGGGAGTTTCTTTTATTGCAGTAGCACTTTCTTCTGATTCAGGCTCTTTGGCGAGGCTTTTCTTCTCAGGACGTTGTGTTGGTCTCGGCTCGGTAATAATACGTCGCCACACCATCCTTCTTGTAGCAGAAAGCCTAGGACCGGACGGTCTGTCGGCTATATGCTGGTAGGTGGTGTCCTCTCTAATATGATGGCCCGATAACACAACAGGTGAACTAGCTCTCATTTTCTTCCTTGTTTTCTCTACAGCAGTGACAGGCTTTACTCGTGGTCCAAGGCGGGATCTAACTGGCACTCGTCCCATTTTTCATAGGATTTCTGACACAGCGCATCTTTCTTTCTTTGCTAATTTTTCTATCACGGCTTGTAGCTGAGCAAATGGCGTAGTCTTAACCCTTTTTCTTTTGCAGTTACTATAGTATGCAGGTCGGGGTAGTATAGCGGCGATCCTTCAGACATCTTCTTCATCCGATGCAGCAGAGAGGGAGTGAAACCTACTCCCTTCCAAGAGAGGTATATACTCAGACAGTTCTTCTCTTTCTTCAGGAATTTCTTCTAGAAAAGTAACTTCACCAGCTTTGGCTTTCTCAATCCTGGCTATCTTTCTTCTTCTATTTCTCCTTTGAGTCTGAGTTAGGTGTGCAACTCTTGAACTGGACCCAATCTCGAAAACAGATGGTATTGTAGCAAAATTTGTACTCTCCACGGTGACAGGCTCATCACAGACTTGGATTTCCTTTCCCTTTAGTTTGGCAGAAGCCGGGGTAGGTGCAGAGATGACTAGACCGGTGGGGATAGAGACAACAGTCCTATTACGAATAGCAATACATCTTTTTGCTGGAACCCTTTGCAGGGGAGGGAATTCTTGAGTCGACTTCAGGTTGAACTCAATTACGGGCTCTTCAGTTTCTTGTACTTTGTCCATTAGTGCGAAGAGAGTAACATCAGCGAACTTGATATCTGTATTGTCGAATCCTTGTCCAAAATGGATGATCCCATTGTCAGGCAGCTCATCCTTATAGACGGCGAAGTCAATTCCATTGGTAAAGGAGAAAATCAACTTTGGCGCAGTCATCTTCTGCAGGGTAGATTTCGAACGTCAATCCCGAATTATGCTTCCTTTTGTCGCAAAACTTAGGACGAAGAAGAAAGAGTCCGAACACATTTTCATTTATCTTAATGTATTTTTGATTTAAAAGAGTTTGTTTAAAGGGTTGTTTATTAGAGGATTTTTTTGTTAGGAACAAAATGATTAAAGGACAGAGGTTTATAGAAAAGAAAGGGACCCGGTTCGGGATTGAAAAGGAAGAGAAATCTCACAAAACTTCTTAACCCGAAGGACTGCTCCTAAGCTAACACCTATTGGGGGTCCACCCCACCTCTAAAAAGAGGTAAAAAGATTTCGGAACCTCTCTGTTTAGGGGTGTCTAAACAGTGGCTCCTAAATCCAAGAGAAGTTGACTATACTTGTTCAAGATAAAAATGAACGTAGTATGCTAATCGGAAGAACGATAGTTTTGGTCCACTAGGGATATGAACTCACTATTGATTTATGAAAGCAAAACCATCTAATCAAAATGGAGAGAGGAACTAGTCCCCAGCGGAGTCGCCAGAAGTTGGCGGCATATTTTAAATTTTAAATTTTAAATTTAATCTAAATATATATATAATTTGGAAAGTAGCATTTGATTTTTGAAAATAATTTTTTAAGTTTAAAAAATTTTAGATATGAAATCAAATTGATCTCACATCCCAAATAGTTTATATAAATGAGCACCGAATCACAAACCGCGTATCTATCTCGAAGAATAGACACACTGCTTAATGATGGGGCTCGATTAAATAAACTAGAAGATTTGTGACATCCGTTTGGTATGCGAATCAATTTTATAAGCCGACAAGTTCCCCTGCTTAATATAAGGGAATTAAGCGGGGTTTATATTACCTGGGTTCTTAAAGTTCCCTATAAGGGCAAGCCCCTATAGTTAATTATATCTTAATTGACGAGAATCATTTAAGAAAAAATCGCGACAATGATCATTGGTTTTGCTCTCAATAATTTCAAAGTTTAAGGTTTCAAAGAAATTGGATTTTGGAAATTCAAAAGGGATTAGCTCAAATTTAGAACAGTTTATTTTAAGAGTTCAATGGAAGAGACGTAGGAGAAGCTGAGGATCCAAGAAGAATCTTGGTAACTTCATAAACTATCCTATTGTTTGGCTTCAATTTGGGAATATTATTTAATGTTTCAATCTTGCCAATTTTAATTAATTAGGACTTATGTTTGTATGATATAATCACACAAGTAGCCTCAAAGATGTGAGGGTTTATGTCGTACAAACGACTATCTCGGAATCCTAAGACTGCTTAGGGCTTAATTTGCATAACATGATTATGCAAATGCCTAACAAAAAGTTGAGGATTTATGTTGCACTAGGCAAACTACCTCGAAATCCTATGGCTTGGTTATTTATTTCTAAGGAAAGTTTTGCTGAAGTAGACCCGAGTTTTGCTGATGATGATGGCCGTGCTGCCCACCATGCTCCGAGCTCCTTGTTGTTGCAGAGGTTTAGTTTTAGAAAGTGAAAATCAGGAGATGAGAGAAGTGTTTTGGTTTAGAAATCTTAAAGTCTAAATATTTTTAATATTTTAATTAAAATAAATCTTAAAGTTGTTTAAACAAAATCGATTAAGATCCCACGGTTCCGTCATCCCGGCACAGTTATTTTCATCGAATTGACTTAGTTTAGATGAATTTTCTAAAATCAACTGAATGAGTTCCATACTTTCATTTAGATCGTGGGAAATCCCGTTAGCAACACGTGGGTTACATCATCCGGAGTATTCCCGATCATTCAACGAGACGTTTTAATTTAGTTGCAATTCTAGTTTTATTGTTCTGTTTGTGATTAAATTTTGAGTTGTTTTATATTTTGGAATGTTGTGGCGGTGAATTTTATCTTGTGGTGACTTTTAATTTAGTTTTGTTTTCAGTTTGTGGCTATCCTAAAGGTTTCAGTTTTCATGCAACAATCTTGTTTAACATGCAAGAAAAGGTAAAGTGCAGTGCATGTAAGTAAATTGCAATAAAGTAAATTGCAATAAAATAAAAGTGTACCTGGAGGGTCTTCCCGTCATCCCAAGCTACACTTAAAACACATGTTAAGAGCATTTAAATGTTTATAACAAGTACCTAGGTAAAGCTAAGGGAAGGTTTTGGTTGTCTACCAAAAATCCTAATCCTATTGCTAGTCAATTCCTATGACGTCTAGGTTCTTGTGTTTTGTTTAAGGATGATTTTCTTCATCAAAGAACAATTAAATTCAATTGTTCTTCTAAAACATCCCATCATATTGAGGAAGTGTTTAGGAAGAGTCCTAAACATCTTTTCAATATTTATGAGATTATTTTGAGTCCAAGTAAATTTAATCGTACAGGTGAATTAATCATCCAAGAGTTTAGTTAAGCTTTTGTCTCTTGCTCAGTGAACTTGGGCATTTGACTACCTGATGAATGAAGTGACATCTCACTTAATACTCTATTTAAGAGTTATAATAATTAAAGCCTTTAGGAGCAAGTTGGTTTGTTGAGAATTTTAATCATTCTTAATTTGAAATTTGAGTTAAAGGTTTGAAGTGATTTAGTTTAATTATGAGGTTTTAATTAATAATTTTAAGTTTGAAATAGTGTTCAAATTATTTTTGGTTTAAATCTTTATACTTTAAGAGATCTTAATATTTTAAATTTGTTTTACTTTTATTATTGAATGATGTTAATTTAATATAATTTAAATTTAATTTAATTGAATTTAACTTAATTTAATATAATTTAATTTCAATATTTTAAATTTAATGTAACTTAATTGTTAAAATGTTAATTTAATTTAATTTTAATTTTAATTTAATTTTTACTTAATTTAATTTAATTTAATTTAATTGTTAAACCACTTAATATTTTGAGCTTTCCTTTAATTTAAGGGTTATTATTTTTAATTTTTCTAATTTTTTAATTTACTTAGTTTAGATTATCATTTTAATCTTATTTAAGAGTTAAATATTATTGAAGTGATTTATTTAGGGATTTTTTTATTAAAGAATTAATATCCTCTCAAGTTATATCCCTATTTTTAATAATTCAATTTTTCATCAATCTTCCAAATTTTAAATTGTTTAAATAATTAAAGTTTCATTTTTGGTTTATTAAAAGTGATTAATGGGTTCCTACGCTTTTAATTTCCCAAAGTTTCAATCACCCAAGAAAAATAAAATCAAATATTTTACCCTCCATTTTAATTAAACCTAAAATTTTAATAAAGGGGTTTAAATTCTTTAATTACCTTTATGCCCTTTTAGGCTTATTTATTTCATAACTCACTAAATTGAGTTCAAATGAACTTGAAATTTTTATGTCACATCACTCACATGTCAATTAAGACATTAGAGGTGAAAATGTGATTTTTCTGCTTTTAATTTATTTATATAATTATTTTTAGTGAAAAATAAGGATTTTCAATGGAAATTCAACACATGACCAAGGAAAGGTTTCTATCCTTAAGAAAATTATAAGATATTTCTAATGACCAGAGGACCACTTGGACCAATTTTGGTAATTTTTTAAATTATATTTTATTTATTATAATTATTTTGAATTTTGGAGTATTAATTAATTATAAAATAAAATTAAAGTTGAAAAATGGATGTTATATTTTTCATAAATCTCTCTGATCTCAAGGAGTTTAGAGAAACAAATTTTAAAATTTTTTTATTTTGTTTTAATTTATTGGAATTAATTTAGTGAAAGGTTGGAAAATACGTTTTTTAATATTGAAAACTGTTTTAAGCATTTAAAATTCAATATCTTTACTTTGAGACTTGGAAAAATATTTGGTTTGTTCCTAAGTGATTAAGAATCAAAATATGACATTTTTATGATTTTTAATATTTTTAATATTTTTATTATTTTGTTAATTATTTTAAATATTAAAATATGATGAAAAATGAAGATTTTTAGAAAATTCCAATTTTAATTTTCTTAGACTCCTCTGATATTAGAGAGGCCCCAAAACCAATTTGGTGAATTTTTAAGTTGTATTTTTGGAGTTATGAATTTTTAAAATTTAATTTTACTCATGTGACTTAATTAATCCGTTTAGTAGGGTTAAATATTTCCAATTGATTCCAAATTTTTATGCGAGGTACCTCTAATCCTAAAGTTCAGTGGATAATTAATTTAAAGTTATTTTAATGTGTGGTTAACCTTAATTAATTGAAGTTAAGTTTTGAGTAATTAGGTCAATTAGGGTTATTCTTAATGAGTTAACTCAAAATATAATTTTCCTAGGGTTCTCTGGTTCTAAGAAACTTCCCAAAATTTTTCTAGAATTTATTAAGTAATATGCTAATTATTGGAATTAAAATACCAAAAATAGTGACATAAACTTGAAAAATATATAACTTTCCATAGAGATGACTTCTGACCATGAAAAATTCAAGGAATGTTCCCAAGATCAGAGGCTTCAAAATCCTTATGGTCTCATGCCATGGTGAATTGTCTATGCAAATGAAGAATCAAAATACTAAAATGAGTAAATAATTAATTAAAAAAAATACTCATCAAAATAACTTGATTTCTTTTCCACATTATTCTCCACTGTTCACTGAGCAAGAGGGTATTTTTAGTTTATTTTTATGATTTTTCTACACAAAGATATGGATTTTCTAAGTTTTGGGTATTTAAATAAATAAAAAAATCTATATTTTTCTACTTATCCACGTGACAACGACTCATCCTCGGCAACTCCGAAAGCCCACGCGTCGCGCTCCCATTCGATGTCGCCATCTGACTCAGTGCTCAGGGGGCCCGCGGTTCATGTAACGTCCTTCAATCCTGTGTAATCTGGACCGTCCACTCAATACACGCTTGATCGGACGACGCCTGGTCATCGTCTATGACTGGTGTGCACCCGTGACCGTTCACACTACAACCCTAAGAACACTCTCATTTCTCAATGGATTTTCGTGTTCTTATGCTCTATGGATTGGTCTTGAAGAGACGAACACATCCATATTATTTACATGCTATGAAATTAAGTAAATCAAAATGGAGAATCATTGGAAGCTCAGGAGAAAGGAGACGTCTATACCTTGGCTCTGAGAAGTGAAGCTTCAATCAGAGAGTTGTGTCACCTTCGATTGCACCCAAGGAAGTTCCAGATGAAGTCTCTGGCTCTGGGGAATTGTCTAGGTATGAAAGTGTCCACAACCGATTTTAAAGCTTGAAGGCTAGAGCAACTGGGTGGCATGGAGAGGAGGCTTTCACTAGGGAACTTCTTCTCTTGGTCCTGTGCAGGTGTGGGTGAGTTTAATTTGGATTTGGTGGAGGTTTGGGAGATGTCCTGGTTTTGGGCTTGAATTTGAACTCAGAAATTGAGCTCAGGTGGGGGAAATTGGAGCTGGAATCCACTGGGGATCAAGAGCTCTATGTGTGGCGAGTGGTCTGGAATAATTTTGACAGAGTTTCAATAGGATTGGATTCAACACCTTCTTTGGCCGAGAGGTGGTGTGGTTTAAATAGAGGTGCCTGAAGGGCTTCCCAGGGGGGTTTAATGGCTTGGATCAACTGCTCTGGTGAGGAGAAGAACAAACTTGGTGGCCATTAGGCATGGGACAAGTCAGCAAGGCAGAATTCAAAATTGGCTCATATGGGTGCTCTCGGCTCGGTGGTTTCCGGTCGTCGTGGTGGCTGGCCGCCGGTGGTCGAGTCACCCTCGAGGTCGTGGAGGCCGGGGCCGGGGTTTAGTGCGATCAATTGGCCAAGGACATGTGTAAAGAAGTTGAATTGAAATGGAATGGGGAAGAGGCTATTTTGGGTTCAAATGAGTCAACCCATGGTTTTGGGCTAGGTTCACCACCCAAGGCTCGGTTTTGAGGCCGAAAAGAATCACTTGGGTCAGCCAAGAGAAAATGGTGTGTTCTCCATCCATAGTGAGGTGGCTAAACTTGGTTTAGTGTGTAGCATGAATGGGGTTAAAAGTGCTTAAGGAAGGCTTAAGAAAGGGGGCCCTCCTCTTGACATTAATGGCTTGGTGAGGTGGAAAGGGGCTCTCAAGGCTTGCATATGGCTTATGCATGGCTCCATGGCTCCATATGGCTTAGGGATGGCTTGGCTTGGTTTCATGAAAGTGGGTTTTAAGGATTTAGGATATTTAGGGGTAATTTGGCACATGGCTTAGTTTAGAAAAGTTTAATCATGAATTTGAAACTTAGGGAGTGATTTAAATCAAAGGGGATGATGAGGAGAAATTTCATGTGGGCTTTAGGATAGATTTTGGGCTTTTGGATTACTTTAGATGGGCCTTTAGAAAGGTTTATGGAGGTGGGCTTTTAGGTTTGAAAAAAAAATTGGAAAATGGAAATTTTGTAAAATATTGGGCCAAAAAAATGTTGGGTTTAGTTTAGGGATGTATCATGAGTGATCTAGAATAGGTTTGAAATAATTTGGAGTTGAATTAGGTTTAATTTGGGATTTTTTGGTAAAGGGGTCAAAGTGGGTTAAATTGGGCTAACTTGGGCTAAGGTTGGGCTAAGGTTGGATTTGATGTAAAATTAAGGTTGAGAAATATTTATGGGGGTGCTACAAAGAGTTTTCAACTTTGGTTGGGCTTTGATTTTGGGATTTGGGCCCATTTGGATTAGGTTTAAGTTTAAGCCAAAAATGGGGATTTTGGTTTTGGGTTCGGTTTGGATGAAGTTTAGGTTCAAATTTGGTGCAAATATTGTTAGTTTTATGTTCGTGGGGGTAGTCCTAAGGTCAAAGAGTCCTATAGGGAACTCATCCTTTAAACCTCCACATTTGATCTTAACCCTCCAAGTGACTTGGGGGTTTACAATCAAACTTATGGGGTTTGCAATCAAACTTATGGGGTTTGCAGGGAGTTTAAGAGGTGTTTAAATTTCTAAGTGGTGGGTCCCATTTCTAGTCCTCTAAGATAGTCAAAGGGAAAGCCTAAGGCTTGATCTTAAGTACCAAGGAGAGAGAAGAGAAAAGACCTCATAAAAAATGAGGTCAACAAAACAAAGAGAATCGACTGGGACAAATTACTAATTCACTTAGCAATATACCCCAAGGAATACTTCCTAGTAACACTGAGATTAAACCCTAAAGAGAACACTAAGGAACAAGTAAAAACTGTCTGATTAAAAAGTGGAAGAGAGATGGAGGATTTGGTTAGGAAAGAGAAAGAAATTGTGAGAGAAACAAAGGAAACTAAAAGACCTAAAGAACTTGTTTCTAAGGATCTGGAAAAATTTATATCTCCAACTAAAATCAATTTAGAAAGACCACTACCTCCATTTCCTCAAAAACTTAGACGTCATGAGTTGGATAAAAAATTTTCAAAATTCCTGAAATTACTTAAGAAGTTAACGATAAATATTCCTTTCGCTGAAGCTTTCGAATAGATGCAAAGTTATGCAATGTTTATGAAGGAGATATTGAAAAAAGAAAAGGAAACTTAGGGATTATGAGATAGTTGCACTAAGTGAGGAGTGTAGCGCTATACTTTAGAAAAAGTTTCGTCAGAAATTTAATGATCCTTGTAGCTTTACAGTTCCTTGTGTAATTGGAGAAAAATTATGTTGAAAAGCTTTATGTTATTTAGGAGAGAGCATTAATGTGATGCCTCTATCTATATTTAGAAGGTTAGGTTTAGAAAATATTTCTCCCACTACTATAACCCTTTAGATAACTGATCGATCTATCATTTACCCAAAAGGGGTTATAGAAGATGTGCTCGTTAAAGTTGATAATTTTATCTTTCTTTTGGACTTTATTATAATAGATATAGAGGAAGATAAAGATAATCTAATTATTTTGGGGAGACCTTTCCTTGTTGCTGGACAAGCTATGATAGATGTGCAAGAAGGAGAGTTGAGTATGAATATTAATGACTAGTAAGTAATTTTTTAAGTATTAAAGACTATGAAATATCCAACTGAGAGAAAAAATGATGATTATTTTTGGATGGATGAAATTGATTATCTAAGTAAAGACCATTTACAAATGAGTTATAAGAATAAGTTAATAGATGAGATCGAAATAAACTTTCATGATGAGTTTAAAACGTTATTTAAAGAAGAGTGTATGTATGTTCAGGAGAGGTGTAAAATGATGGACGTTATGAAAATAGTAAACTTTTAACTCCATCTGTTGAAAAATCTCATGAACTTAAGATTAATGTACCCCATACAATTTTAAAGCCTACCTATTTTGGGAATTCATTAACACCACCAATCTTTATATCTTCAGATTTGACTCAATCACAAGAAGAACTTAAAATGAGTGATGAACATGATAAAGTTATTGAATTAAGACTTGGAAGAGAATTTGTGGATATATTTAAAAAGAAATTTGAGTTAAGAAAAAAGGATAAGGATTTTGAAAGACCATTAGAAGATAACATGAGACATAAGAATATCCTAGAAGAATTTGATCCAGAATCTGAATTATCTAGAGAAAATCCGATCCAGAATTTGGGAGATCTTTAAGTATCTTATAGAGATCCTTTTCTTATAAGTTTCAAGGAAGATATTAATATGCAAATTGAGAAAATCATTAGAAGAATATTTAAACTAGAAAGAAATATGTGGAACAATGATATGAATTAATCCGAAAAGAAACAGCTGAAAGAAAAATTACAATTTAAGGATATTGTAGGAATCCCTAGATCTAAAAAAGATTGGGCTATTGATCAAGGATTACTTAAATGAAATCTAGGAGGAATCATTTGTCGGGCTGGCGACGTTAAACCTAATGCTTTATGGGAGGCATCCCATAGTTATCAGTGTGGTTTGATTTAGTGTGCTTGAGAGTTATGATTTTTAGTGTTGTATTGTGTTTGCTTTAGTATGGATTGATCAGATTGATTGATGTTTGATGGATGTTTGGATTGTTAGTGGTTTGGGTTATTGTTGTGAGGTGACTTCTGGTAGTAGCAGACTAATGAGTCTATTATGACTTAGTTTCCAGAGCTGAGTGTTACCTTGAGGCATGTAGAGTTTAGACTTGGACCACTCCATGTCAACTCTATTACTTCCTTTATCTGACTTCGTCTTTACTGAGTAAGGTCATGAACTTACTTAGTGAACAAAATCTAGATGAAGTGCACTACTTTTATTTACCAGATTGTATATACCTTAGACTTAGAGTAAACCTGAAATTGGAAACAAATGAGTTTTTATAATAGGGGAATTCTTGTCTAAGGGAGATAACCATATAAAAAAATTTATAATACACCCACATTATTAGTGTAGTTTCTTCCTTTAGAAATTAAAAGTATGGAGGGGGAAATGTGAGTAAAAGGGAGATCAAATTAATCTCAGTTATTGTTTGTTTATGAAATCTATAAGTCGATGTATTGGAGTTTATGTGTGTATGTTTGTGAGTTAAGTTGAATGAGTCATTGGAGACAACAAAACTTATCTTAATATTTTAAACTTGTTAGCATCCAACAATTCCTTTAAAAAGTTTAAAATGTGTTCCTATTTAATCTTTAGTTTGTACATGTTCTACTATTTAAAATTCCTTTATAGTGTTATGTCAAGCATGTTTAGGCTAGATTTAATTTCTACTGCAATATTCTACCATGTGCTATTTGTTGATATTTTTTTAGGATGTGTAGTAAATTATAAAAGTGATCTTTCCCTGCCACATATTTTTGTACTTCATTGTTACACACGTTCAAGCTTAAGTTTGGGGGGGGGGGAGAAAATGTTTCAAATTTAAACCTTACTTGTTTTCAAAAATACTACAAATAAATTTGTATTTTATTTCTAATGATTTTTGTATTGTGGAGTTATCTTAAGAATGTTAGAATTTTAAGTATAGAAATGGAGTAGAAAAACATAGTTGATATTTTTAGTGAAAAAGGTGAACATAGAGTTAAAGATATTTAGTGGAGAACGTGGGAAAATGAATAACTATCTTTAGTAGGAAGAAATGTATTTTTGAAAAATTAAGTATTCTTAGAAATTTTATTTTCAAACATTTAAAGCTCTTTTAGAAATTATGTAAAAAAATATATATGTATATCTTTTTAAGTAAAAGAAAGTAATAAGTTTTAACTTTAGAGGAGGATAGTGGAATTCAAAATCATTTAAGGAATTTTTCAGATATATTAATCCTCACATAAAAAAAGAAAAGTAAAGAGCAGAAAAATGGATTAAAAAGATCTTGAAAAAAAAAGAGAAAAGAAAAATGTGAGGAGATGCTTGAGGAGATGCTTGAGGAGAGGTCCTAATCAAAAATTGGTTTCACTTAAGTCTTTCTAGAGTAAAGAACTTAGAACAATCCTAAGCTTACTTTTTATACATATATTAGTTAAATTATTTTTAAGAGAGTTCTTAAGTCGAGATAGTAAATTTCATAGGATCCAAAGTTTAAAAAATCTGCATATTTTTCTGAATTAGATGGGAAAAGAAATTCCCAAGTTTGATGATAAATATTTTAGACCCTGGGCTAGTCTAACTCACTAGAAGGTCTTCTAAGTTGAACTATCACTTTTTTAGAACAAAATTTTAAAAACTCTAAAGGGTGACCCATTAACTCTAACCTATAAAAATTATTTTAAAAGTGTAGTATTACTTGAAGACAAGTAATGTTTAAGCTTGAAGAATTTTGATCAACCTAAAAATGTACAATTTTTTATGCCATATTTTATAATGATATTGAACTTTAAAAGTATGTTTTCTTGTGATTTTGGTTGTAGGTACATCAAATTAAATAACTTGGAGTGGTTTTAGAAAAAAAAAAAAAAAAAAAACAAACAAACAAAAATGGACCAAAATGGAGCATATGGGAGCAAAACGGGTCGAACCGGAGCATACCGGAGCAAAATGGGTGAAACGAGACACATTTGTATCTGTGTCTGGCTCCTAAGCACCACTCAATTGGCTTTTAGCCACCAGGCAGTGGCGCCTATGTGCCAAACAGTCGGCGCGTTGCCGCTAGTGATGGTTGGTGACAGTTTTTGGCATAAATTCTTGTAAAAACTTCAGATTTGGATGATTTTTGAAGCTTTGCGAAGCCTATTTCATGAGGAATTCATTAGAAATGATAAAATAAACTTTATAGAAGAGTTTTGGTTAGTTATAAGGAGTTATTGTGGAAGGGATGTGTCTCTTAGAGTGAAAAGGCACTTAAGGCACCCTTTTGATGATTCTTTGAGTGTGGACTCTTTTTGAAGAGAAACTTAAGCATCTTTTAGAAAATTATAATTAAGGCTTGCAAAATCTTGAAGAAGGATATTTAGAGAAGGGAGATGAACTATTAGAAGAGGAGAAGAAGGTCGAGAAGAAGAAGGCTTGGGCGTGATCCCCAAGTGGGGCGACAAGGTGAGAGAGAAAGAGAGAGTGCGAGAATTTCTTCTTTTCTTTTCACTTTATTCTTGGAGAGCATTGTAAGGAGATTGCTTTTGCTATACAATGAGAGTTTGATTTCCATCAATGTTAAGTATTTTCATTGTCTTTTGATTTGAATCTAGTTCTTTATTTGTGTGGTTTCAAAGACTTGTTCAATGAAATGTTTTTGTTGTTTCTCCATGTGTAGTGAGTATTTTTCTTTACTCTTTCCTCTTACAATGAATTAGTATGCATTTTTAGGATATAGAATTGAGTAGAGTGAGAATATATTGCAATGATTTTACTTTGATCTTCATTTACATGTAAACTTGATCAACTTGCATGTTAAAATCTATTGTGAGAACATGTAAGAACTAATGCAGTATTATCTCAATCAACTATAGGTAAGAATAACATGAGATTATATGGGAGAGAATGTAGTCCATATGGTTGAGTGCAAATAAATATGGAGATATGCATGTTTAAGAGGTGTAGAATTAGAGGACTTTAACGTGACAGACTAAGGCCCCTAATTTGGTTTGATGTAAAAAGTTTTGTTATGAGATGTTAGCCCCAGGTGGAGGGAGAAGAGGGAACTCTAGAGTGAGAGCTATTATCTTCCCTACGTAACCCATCTACAAAATTTCAAATCATCAAATTATTCTATGTTCTTTATAGAACCAAGTAAGAGTAAAGAATATAATTGCTTCTATTTGTCACAATCTCTCTCGCTACTTGTTTTACTTTTACACATGTCATTAATTTCATTGCATGAGAAAGAGTACTTTTACTATATTAAACTCCACTTTTCAGATTTTCACTACGTGTTTTAGTTTAGAAGTGGTATTTTAGTAATAATTTTAGGATTTAATTAAAACTAAACCTTTATCAACTTTCCATGCTAGGGTGTGTTCTTATAGAATAGAACTTCTCTTGAAAGCAGTGATTAACTGCGATCTCCATAGGATCGATATTCGAGGCTTAATCAGAAAGCCCTATATTACTTGATAACTATACATATACTTGCGTAAAATCCCATTTTATAATAATATCAATTAAACTCTCATTTGCATCGGCATTAAGTTTTTGGCGTCGTTTTAAAGAAAGAGATACAATTAAAAGGAAATAAAACTTAAGCATAAATATAAGGAAATAAAATGTAACCATAAATATTTGGGATCAATTGCCTCACCTCTTAGTTCTTGTGTGTTATTGAAAAATATGCTTTTCTTGTAATAAGAATGCCCCAAGCAGTATTAATAATGATTTTCAGTAAAAAAGAGTGAAATTCTATATATGTTTCCTAGTGGTGAGCATAAAAATGATGGTAAAGATGATTTGTTTCCCTTTCTTAAAATATTTTCTCATTATATGACCCAAGAGGTATAAGTAGCTATGCATGATATGCTTTCACAGTAATTTTCTGAGGCCATCTATTTCACTGCCTCACTTCATAGATTGCATGTGTGATTAGAAAATATAATTTTCTAAGCATATATTTTAAAAAATTTGTTTGGATGAGCATGATCGAACAACCCACAACTTCATATGTTTCCTAGCAGCGAGCATAAAAAAAGATGCCAAAGATGATATGCTGGTCTTTGTCCCAATATTTTCTCATTATATGTCCTAAGAGGTATCAGTAGCCATTCATCATATGGTTTGACAGTAATTTTTTGAGGATATCTATTTCATTGTCTCACTTCAGAGTGTGTGCGTGATTGAAAAATAAGCTTTTCTTTTCATACGAATGCTCTGAAAGGTATTAGTACTAAAATTCAGTAAAAAAGCATGATATTCTACATATATTTCCTAGCAGCGAGCATAAAAATGATGACAAAAGTGATCTGTTGCCCTTTTCTCACAATATTTTTTTATAAGCACCAAGGGGTATCAGTAGCTATGCATGATATGCTTTCTCACAATATTTTCTCATTATCCACCACATCAAACTATAGCACCATCACCAGATAGAAGCACCAAAAAAAAAACACAGCCAAATCCATACGGTGCATATCCAAGAGATATGAAAATGACTCAAATGATATAAGGACAGGGAATACCAGAAGAAGATGGTGTCCGGATTGACGAGTTAGGGCAGAGGAAGCAGTCGCACCACGGAAAGGAAAGTGCAGAAGATGAACATGGGGTCAGAATGAGGGGCGTGTACGTAAAAGTTATGAGAAGAAATATGGGATGCAAAGTCGACCCTGTGGCTCATGTTTAGCTAAATGGCACGCCCATCAAGATCGAAACTCCTCCCCAAATAATGGAGATACGCGCCCCCTACTCCGCCATTGATACACCTAAAATATATAGTTTTTTTATGCACATTTTTATACCTATTTTTGATGATATTACACTTTAATGGAAGGTATTTTTGTGTTTTTCTTACAGGTATGACTAAAATGAGTGATTGTGATATAAGAAGCAAAAAAGGATCAATTTTATAGAAAAATTGGAAGGTGTGCAAATTTGGCCTCTAGCGCCTATGCACCGGATGGCTGGCGCATAGGCGCTACAGTTAAATTGAAAATTTTTACTTAATTTTGGGGGTTTTTGAGGCAACCTTTGGTTTAAACTTTTCCATTTGCGCCAAAATTTATTTTAAATTTGAACGGATGGATGTATTCTTGGGAGATACATTGAATCTGGATATATTTTGAAGAGACACCAAAACCCAAGCACCTTTTGGAGAATTATTAAAAATGAAGACTTGAAGATAAGAAAGTGGTGCTACACCGAAGAGAAGAGTTTAAAAGAAAATTATGGTGGGAGAATTTGGAGAAAAGCTTGAAGTTGTTTCCAGGAAAAGAGGAAGAAGGAGAGCCTTCTTCTTGCCAAATTTTCTTTACTCTTCTACTTTACTTTATCATGGTTTGTATTAGAATTTAGAAGAGTCAATCCTCAGAGTTGGGCACCAACCTCTGTGGAGTATTTTAGTGGAAAGAGAAATTTCATAGGAACTTCCAGAGTCATGTAGAGAGGATTTTCAGATAAGTTTTTATCTTTGTTTTTTACATTTGGTTTTTAAGTAAAACTTATTGTGTTTTCACTATGATTTTTACTTTCAAATCAAGTTGTGTTTGTGTTTTCTCCAAGAGTTCTGAGTAGTTTTATTTACCTTTTTCCATTTAAATTATGAAGTAATTAAATAATGGAAGGAAGTTGTGTGAAGTATATGAGTTTAATGTTGGAAAAAGTTGTGATGATATATTTCCTTATACTTAATTTACTTCTTGATTTGTCCAATTAAGATGTTAAAATTATTTGTGAGATTATGTAAGATCCAATGCGGTGTTGTCTTAATCAACAATTAGAAAGAATCATATGCAATTGTATGGATGAGAATTGTAGTCCATATAATTGAATGCAAATAAATAAGGAGATATGTTTTAATATGGAGTAAAATTAAAGGACTTTAGAGTGACAGACTAAAGCCCCCTAATTTGGTTTGAGGTGAAAAATTTTGTTATGAGATGTTAGCCCCCAGGTGGAGGGAATCGAGGGAACTCTAGAGTGAGAGCTGGTATCTTTCCTGCCTAACCCATCTACAAAATTTTAAAGCTCCAAATTAACCAATTTTCGTTATAGAACCAAGTAAAAGTTAAAAATATTACTGCTCCTATTTGGCACAACACATTTAAATACTTCCAAAATGAAATTCTATAATTATTACTGATTCAGTAAAAGAGGAAAAATATATTTTATTCTCATTGCTTTCATATCATTAAGTAGTCTTGTTAATTTTAATTGCTTGCTTTACTTTTTCTTAAATAGAAAGTTTCAAAAATAATTTCCAAATTATCTATTTTAAAACATACTTTACAAAATCAATTTAAGAAGTAAAAAGTTAATTTCCTTATTTCTTTATATTTTTAGACATTTCTCTATGGGTTTGATATCTTGGAGCTTAATCAGAAAGTCATATATTACTTGATAAATGATACATATACTTACGTAGAATCCCATATTACAAAACAATTAAAATATATTTCTTATTTGCTTCGGAACCAAGTTTTTGGTGCCATTTCAAAGAAAGTGTTAATATCATTGGAAATAAATATAAAGTGAAAAACATAAGGGTAAATATTCAAGGATCAAGTTTTTGGCACCGTTCTCGGGGAGATTAATTAAAATTTAATATAAAGAAAAATAATAACAATTAAAATTTTTTACTTTTCCTTACTTTTGTTAGTGTGTTTTATTTTATCTTATTTTATTTTTGTATGAATAGTTCAGGTTCTGATGGACTTGTGCCTTATGATTCTGAATTAGAGAGATCTATCAGAAAAATAAAAAAAATTAAAAATAATAAAAAAATACAAATATTCAAGAAAAGACGAATCAAGAAAATCAAAATGTTAACATCCATCAAGAATTTAGACCTTTAAGAGATTATGCTAACCCTGCAATGGATGAACTTCATGGTAGAATTCAACTCCCTGCTGTAGTTGCTAATTCATTTGAACTTAAACCTGCTATTATCTAAATGGTATCTAATAATCAGTTTTGGGGAGCACCAACTGAAGATCCTAATTTACATCTTGAAAATTTTCTAGAAATGTGTGCTACTTTTAAATATGATGGTGTTTCTGATGATGCTATTAGACTTAGACTTTTTTCTTATTCACTGAGGGATAAGGCTAAGATATGGTTAAATTCATTAGCACCTGGATCTATTAGAACTTGGAGTGATTTACCACAATAATTCCTCGCTAAATATTTTCTACCATCAAAGACTGCGAAGCTTAGAAATGATATCACATTTTTTTGTCAGTTTGAAGGTGGATCTATATATGAAGCATGAGAACAATTTAAAGATCTCCTAAGAAAGTGTCCACATCATTCGATACCAAATTGGTTAATAATTCAGACTTTTTATAATGGATTAGTTGTATCTCTTAGATCTATTATCGATGCCGCTGCTGGTGGTTTTTTGATGTCTAAAAAGTTTGTAAATGCTTATGTTTTAATTGAAGAAATAATTACTAACAATCTTCAATGGCATTTTGATAGGTTAAATGCTAAAAAGATAGCCAATATTCATGATAATGATGCTTTTGCAATGCTAGCAAATCAAGTTGCTACAATTTCAAGAAAGATATAACAATTTGAAATATATGATTCTCAGCCAATTTTCATGACTGAAGAAAATTCAATAGACCAAATGGTTGATTCTCAAACTTCACCAAAAACTTTGAATGCTATAAGTTAGCTTAATAACCCATATTCCAACTATTATAGCCCAGGTTGGAAAAACCATTCAAACATTAACTCGAATAACAATAATCAGGGTGGTAGTAATCAACAATGAGGAAACAACTAAGTAAACCCATTGGGGAATAACCAAGAGAATAATAATTATAGATCAACCTATCCTCCAGGACTTAAAAATACTTCACAATTTAAAGAGAAGAATTTGGCTATTGAAGAAGTGGTGTTACAAATGAGAAATCAATTGAAAAGTCTAGGAGTTGTAATCAGAAATATTGAGAATCAATTAGAACAAATTGCCAATTTATGAAGTAATAGATCCCAAGGAACTCTTCCTAGTAATACTGAAGTAAATCTAAGAGATAAGAATAAACAACAAGTAAAAACAATTCAACTCAGAAGTGGAAGAGAGTTGGAAGGTAGAGTTTAAAAAGAGATTAAAGTAGAGAAAGAAGAAATTGAAAAACTAAAGGAGGATGCTCAGAAAGGGTTGGAAAGACCTATTTCTCCACCTAAGATTGATTTAGAAAATCCACCACCTTCATTTCCTCAGAGATTTCATTAACAAAAGTTGGATAAACAATTTTCTAAGTTCATGGAGATAATTGAGAAGCTTATAATCAACATTCCTTTTGCTGAAGCCTTAGAACAAATTCCAAGCTTTATGAAATTTATGAAGGATTTTCTTAACAAAAAAAGGAAGTTTGAAGATAATGAAACTATTGCACTTAGTGAAGAGTGCAATGCAATAATTCAAAAAAAGCTTCTTGAAAAGCTTAAAGATCTTGGTAGTTTCACCATTCCATGTGCAATCAGAGACAGATTTTATGGAAAAGCTTTATGTGATTTGGGTGCAAGTATTAACTTTATGCCATTATCAATATTAAAAAAACTGGGATTTGGAGAAATAACACCTACTACTGTAACACTGCAATTTGTGCATCGTTCGATCACATATCTTAAAGGAGTAATAGAGGATGTTTTGGTGAAAGTGGATCAATTTATCTTTCTTATTGATTTTATTGTGCTAGATATGGAGGAAGATGAAGAGATACCCATTATTTTAGGGAGACGTTTCCTTGACACAGGCAGAGCAATGATAGATGTGCAAAAAGTGGAATTAAAAATGAAAGTAAATGATCAAATTGTTATATTTAATATTTCAAAATTAATGAAATATCTTGCAAGACGTAAATATGATGAATGTTATAGAATGTATGTTATCAGATATTTAAGTGAATGTCATTTCAAATCAACTTATGAAGAAAAACCTGAAATTGAAGAAATGTAACATGAGCATGAAAAGGAATCGCAACATCCTGAAGATTTTCATGTGGAAGATTTAAATTTTGTTCATGAAAATTTTGAATTGTTGGACATGACTGAAAAAGATGAATCTTTTGGTCCATCAATTGAAAAGCCTCCTGAACTTGATTTAAAGTTGCTTCCTAACCATTTAAAGTATGCCTTTTTAGGTGATTCCTCAACTTTGCTAGTTATAATTTCCTCTCAATTGATTGAGAAAGAAGAAGAGAGTTTGCTTGAAATTTTAAAGAAATATAAGAAAACCTTTGGATGGACAACAGCTAATATTAAAGGAATCAATTCTTCAATTTATATGCATAGAATCCTTATGGAGGATAACTGCAAACCTCATGCTTGTCCTCAAAAGAGACTAAACCCTATTATGAAAGAAGTTGTTAAAAAGAAATTTTAAAGTGGTTGGATGTTGGAATTATCTACACTACTTCAGATAGTATATGGGTTAGTCTTATTCACTGTGTTTCTAAAAAAGGAGGAGTTACTGTGACTGTTAATGAAAAGAATGAGATTATACCATCAAGATATGTATTGATTAAAAAAAATTAAACCTTGCTACAAGGAAAAACCATTTTCCACTTCCCTTTCTAGATTAGATGTTGGATAGACCTTTGGGCATAAATATTTTTATTTTCAGGATGGATATACTGGTTAACACGAAATACAGATTGCTCCCGAGGATCAAGAAAAAATCACGTTTCCAGTCCTTATGGTACATTTGCTTTTTGATGATGAATGCCTAAAAGCTTTTAAAACATTAAAAGAAAAATTAATCACTGCACTTGTTATAGTCTCACAAAACTGGGGAAAACCTTTTGAATTAATGTGTGATGCTAGTGATTATGCTATTGGAGTACGTTTTAGGTCAGAAATATGATAAGATTTTCAAAGTAATTTACTATGCCAATAAAACTCTTGATGAAGCTTAAATTAATTATACCACTACTGAGAAAAAGTTATTAGTTATAGTATTTGCCTTTGATAAACTCATATCATATTTAATTGGAACTAAATGTGTGGTGCATACTGATCGTTGTATTATTATATATTTAATGAAGAAGAAGGATGCTAAACCAAGACTGATAAGATGGATTCTTCTATTGCAAGAATTTGATTTTGAGATAATAGATAGAAAGGGTTATGATAGTCAAATTGCTGATCATCTGTCCATACTTGAAACTGAAAAATCTCTTTGTGATGCTGAAAAAATTAATGAAAATTTTCTCGATGAAAAATTGTTCACTGTTAACGAGTGGCGTGTTCCGTGGTATGCCGTCATTGTAAACTTTATTGTTAGTCCCCATGGTTTGACATACCAGGAGAGGAAGAAATTTGTATCTGAAGCTAAGACTTATTTTTAGGATGACCCATTTTTATATAAACAAGGAAAGGATCTAATCATTCGAAGATGTGTGCCATTAGAAGAAACTTATGAAATTATTAAAAAATGTCATAATTTTGATTATGGGGGACATTTTGGAGTTGATAAAACTGCATTTAAAATCTTACAATCTGGATTTTATTGGCCTACAATTTTTAAGGATGTTAATGCTTATATTAAAAATTGTGATGGATGTCAATGTGTAGGTAATTTTTCTAGAAGAAATGAGATGACCCTCAATTATATGTTAGAAGTTGAAATATTTGATGTTTGGGGATTAGATTTCATGAGACAATTCGTACCATCTTTCAGAAATATTTACATTTTGATGGCAATAGACTATGTATCCAAATGTATAGAAGCTATTGCTTTACCTCGATATGATGCTCAAAGTGTTGCAAAGTTTTTAGAAAAGAATATTTTTTTTGTAGATTTGGAATACCAAGAGTAATCATAACTGATAGAGGAAGTCATTTTAGAAATGTGATTATGGAAAAGCTAGTAAAGAAAAATCATATTAACCATCGCATTGCTACTGCTTATCATCCATAGAAAAGTGGTTTGGTTGAATTATCCAAAAGTGAAATTAAAAGAATATTGGAAAAGACTGTTAATCCAAACATAAAGCATTGGTCAATTAAACTAGATTATGCTTTGTGGGCCTATAGGACTGCTTATAGAACTCCTATAGAAATGTCCCCATATAGGCTAATTTTTTGAAAAACTTATCATTTACCATTTGAACTTGAGCATAAAGCATATTGGGCTATTAAAGAGTTCAATTATAATTTTAAAGATGCTGGAGAAAAGAGATTATTACAATTGAATTAGCTTGAAGAGATAAGTAATGAATCTTATGAAATTGCTAAGATTTATAAAGCAAAGATGAAGTTGTGGCATGATTGAAAGATTCTTACTAAAAATCTTGAGCCTGGGAAAGAAGCTTTACTGTATAATGCTAAATTGAAAATATTTGCTGGAAAACTTAAGTCTAGGTGGACATGCGCATTTATTATAATGAAAGTTTATTCCTATGGTGTTGTGGATATTCAAGATTCTAAGACTGGAAAAATATTTAAAGTTAACAGTCATAAACTTAAAACTTATTTTTCAGTCGATCAATTTAAAATTGATGAGAATATGTTGTTGGGTCACTCAGAATAAGCTCTGGGTATGTCAGGTTGAAGACGATAAACCAAGCGCTTAGTGGGAAGAAACCCATAGTTATCGGTGTGCTTTGCTTTATATTTGATGTGTGTGCTTTGTTTGGTTTGTTTTTATGATTATGTTGTAGAAATTTGAAGTTTATATGCTATAGAGGTGTTATTTGGACCTTATTTTATGACTTAAAGGAGTTAAAATGAAGATTTTGACGTTTAGCAGACCTGTGCAAAATTAAGCACTGGCGGCTATGCGCCGCAGATTGGCGCTTAGGCACCGGAGTTACATAAAATGTGAAAACATGGTTTTTAGATGCCTAAGTCGTAGGTAAGTGGTTTTTGGAGTTAACGATGAGGTTTAACACGTCTAGGGTCAGTTTTATGCCTTCACAAGCCTATAAAAAGACTCTAAATTAAAGAAATACTTGACCCAGTCTTATTTTCATTCCTGAGTCTAAAGGAGAGCATTTTGAGTGTAAAAATGTCTTCTTGGGGGAGCGAAGTTAAGAGGAAGGAGGAAACCAACAAGAAGAAGTTTATTAGTAAAAGTGCACAATAATTATCCAACGGATTCCTATCAATTAGTATTCAAGGAATGGCAAAAAGGATTGCAAAGATTGAAGCCTATGTGGAATCAATTGAAGCAAAGGTAAATGAAACTAACGCTCATTTAGATCATGTTGGATGGCAACTCAAAATGCAATTCAGTCATACAAGTCATGTGGAAGAAGCAAATAGAGCGATGTATCTGAAAAACAAATGCTTAGAAGAAGAAGATGTAAGAGCTTTTAATCATCACCCATTTTATGAAATTATATTCCAGATGGTTCAATTGAAAATAATGGTGATTCTACATATATTACGCCTACTAGAGATTGGAATTAAATTAAGTGTAGTCTTGTGATTTGGTTTTCTATATTTAGTGTTTCGTGTTTGTGATTAATGTTTGTGTTTTATTGCACTTTAATTTGATGTTTATTACATCTTAATGATGTAAGTTTGTGTTTATGAAATGTGTTATGAACTTATGTATTGTGGAATTTCATCCAAAATGTTTAGATAGAAATTTTAGTTTGTATTAAGTGTAGTTTGTTATTAATGAAATATTAGTTTGTGTTTGTGTGAAATTTGTTTTGAATCAATCAAAATTTTAGTGTAATATTGGAGTATTGGAAGAGTTTATGGGGAGAAATAAGTATTAAAAGTTATTAAGGGAGATTAACTAAGGGATTTTGTGCCATTAAAATAAATTGTCGAAATTTGGGCATTGACGGCTAAGTGCCAAACCGTCAGCGCTTAAGTGCCAAATTTTGCAGTTATGCGTCGTATGCTTCGCACATAGGTGCTAGTTCGCGAAAATTGTTGACCTCATTTTTGATGAGGTCTTCTCTTCTTCTCTTTAGTACTTAGGATCTAGCCTTAGGCTTTTCCTTTGACTGTCTTAGAGGACTAGAATTGGGACCCACCTTCTAGAAATTCAAACCACTTCTTAACTCCCCGCAAACTCCACAAACTTGATCGTAGACCCTTAATCTCCTAGAGGGTTGAAATCAAATGTGGAAGTTTAAAGGATGAGTTCCTATAGGACTCTTTGGCCTTAGGACTGCCTCAGGTGGCCTGGTCTGGTGAAGGGGCTGACTTACACACACACTACACCTACACACTACACTTCCACACACTTCCTAAAACCACAACCATACCTAATCTTAACCTCCTGACTCATGTAGGTGATTCACATGGATGGTCCTTAACCCCTAAGCCCTTGGCTAAGAGGGTTAGGAACAACATAGTGGGTGCCTCAAATGAGTCCCTTCATGGCTCATGTGGGCTTGAAATGGCTTCATGGCTCAACCAAAATGATTTCATTCCACTCAAATTTACCCAATCTTCCATTTCCCAAATTTTCAATTTTTGACCCCCGGGACCCTACACCCGCTTAACCTACCCAAAACCTTGAAACTACCCAAAATTTCTCAAAAATTTCCAAATTACCCAAAATTCTCCAAAATCAATCCCAAACATTTCCACATCACTTAAACTGATCATCCATACCCAAAAATACCAAAAATTCCAAGAAAACCTCCCAATACCCTCCAAATACCCAAAATACCCCTCTTGACCCAAAAATCAAAAAATTCAAAAAATTCCCAGAAAATTCCAAAAAATCCCAAATATTCCCAATTTCATTTTGTCCAACTACACCATAGGCCAATTTTGTCAATTTACCCTACTTTTGTCAAAACCCCCAATTTGACCCATTTTAACCCAAGGTAAACCCAATGTCAAACCAAACCTACCCAATTGACCCCAATTTTGGTCCAATTCAATTCTAAACTTCAATTCAACATTCCCAATACCAATCTAGACCAAATCTAAGTTCAATTTGGTTGACATTTGGGTCCAATTTCACTTTTGGCCTTAAAGCCCAATTTGGACCCATAACCCAAACCTAACCCAAATGAGCCCAAACCCCAAAATTAAAGCCCAACCAAAGTCAAAACCTCTTTGAAACACTCCCATAAACATTTCTCAACATTGATTTTATATTAATTTCAACCCTAGCCCAACATTAGCCCAACTTGGCCCACTTGGCCCTACATAGGCCCACTTACCAAATAAACCCAAATTCAAACCAATTCAACTCCAAATCACATCAAATTGATTCCAAGCCCTTCATAGAACATCCCTAAACCAATTATGACATTTATTTGACAAAGTTCTTCACAAAATTTTTATCCAAATGCCCATCCTAAAATCAAAAGCCCATTTCCCTTAAACTTTCCTAAGAGCCCACTTCACCACATCCAAAGGCCCAAAATCTACCCTAAAGCCCACATGACATCTCCATTTGTCATCCACTTAATTAAATCCATTACCTAAGTCCTAAATTCACCATCAAATTATTCCAAATCAAGTTTCATACAAATTTCTATCAAATTACCAAAAATTCATAAAACCCATTTTCATGAAATTGACCAAACCTCTTCCCAAGCCAAAGGTGAGCCATGCAAGCCATGGACAAGCCACATGAAGCCATGGAAAGCTTGACATGTGATCAAGCCATTAATGGCAAAAGGAGGGGCCCCTTTCCTAATCCTCCTTAACCCCTTTTTTACCTTAAGCATGTCACACACTAAACCATGCTTAGCCACCTCATCATGGATGGAGACCACACCACTCTCCTTGGTCGACCCAACCGATCCTCTCGGCCTAAAATCAGGCCATGGGGAGGTGCACCCAACCCAAACCAATGGGTTGACCAATTTCAACCCAAAATGGTCTTCCCCATTCCATTTCAATCCAAACCCTTTACACATGGCCAATGCTAATCGATTGCATTAAGCCCCAGCCCTGACCTCCCTGACCAAGATGGTGACCAATGCCTGGCCGGCCGGCCACCAGGCCGCCGGAAAACACCATGGCCGAGAGCTCACATGTGAGCCAACATTGAAATTCTCCCTTGCTGAGCTGCCCCATGCCTAGTGGCCACCATGGCTGTTCTTCTCCTCACCGAGCAAGCTCGATCCCAAGCCCTAACTCCCCCTGGGAGGCCCTCTACCCTCTCCTATTTAAACTCCACCCCTCTCGGCCATGAGGGAAGCTGAGCACAAACCTTGCCAAAACTCTGCCAAAATTGTTCCAAACCCTTCTCCACCCTTAGAGCACTTGATCCCCAGTGAGATCCCCCTGCCACTTCTTCTCTGTGAGCTCAATTTCAGAGTTGAAATTCCACCCAAAACCTGGACACTTCTTCACAGTGAGCCAATCCCCAAATTGATTGGTTCTACACCTTCACCAGACTAAGGGAAGGTGTCCACCAGCAAAAGCCCCATCTCCAGGCCACCCAGTTGCTCCAGCCTCCAAGCTTTGTGATCGGGCTTGGTCGAAATCACATCTAGACAATTCACCAGACCAGGAGACTTCATCTGGAGCTTGCGGGGATCCAATCGAAGGTGTAACAACTCTCAGATTGAAGCCACACTTCTCTGAGCAAAGGTATGAACTAATTCTTCATCCCGAGCTTCTGGAGATTCTCCCTTTCAAATGCCTTAATTTCAATGCATGATAACCGTATAGATGTGTTCGTCTCTTCAAGAAGAATCCATAGAGCATAAGAACATAAAAATCCGTTGAGTATCGAGTGAGATCTTAGGGATTTAGTGTGGACGGCTCTCGGGTGAGGACGCTCGGGGACGATGAACGGATGCCGTCCATTCAATACACGCGCGGACGAATGGCTCAGATGGTGTCGGACCAGGAGACGGTGCGAGAACCACGGGGCCCGGGCTGCTGACTCAGATGGCGGCGTCGAATTGGAGCGCCCCGCGTGGCCTTTCGGAGCTGCCGAGGTTGACGCGGCGCCGCGTGGATAAATAGAAAATTAGGGTATTTTTCTATTTATTTAATTCCTTAAACTTCAAAAATTCATATCTCTGTGTAGAAAAATCAGAAAAATAAAATAAAAATACCCTCTTGCTCAGTGAACAGAGGAGAATAATGTGGAAAAGAAATCACTTAATTTCATCAAGTATCTTATTTTTTATAATTTATTTACTCTCTGCATTATTTTAATTCTCCATGCATGTATACAATTCACCATGACATGAGACCATAGGGCTTTTGAAGCCTCTGAACTTGGGAACATTCCCTGAATTTTCCAAAGTCAGAGGCCATCCCTATAAAAAGTTATTGATTTTTCAAATTCATGTTGCTGTTTTGAGTATTTTAATTCCAATAAATAGCATGTTGTGAAATAAATCCTAGGAAAATTTGGTGATGTTTCTTATGACTAGAGAACCCTAGGAAAAATAGGTTTTGACTTAGTTCATTTAAAACAACCCTAATTGGCTTAAACACCCAAAATAGGTCTTTAATTAATTAGAGTTAACCATGCATCAAATTGACTTGAAATCAATTCTCCACTGACCTTTAGGATCAGGGGAATCCACCATAAAAATTTGAGGTCAATTGGACTTGGTTAGCCCCACTAATTGGGTTGATTAAGCCACTTAGCCATTTTAAACTTTAAAAATTCATAACTTTTAAAATACCTTTCAAAAATTCACCAAATTGGTTTTGGAGCCTCTCTGATATCAGGGGAATCTAAGAAAATAAAAATTTCAATTTTCTAAAAAAGTTGATTTTTAATAATATTTTAATATTTTTAATAATAAAAAATAATAAAAATCACAAAAATAATAAAATTCACCAAAATGTTACATTTTGAATTTTAATCACATAGGAACAAATTCCACATTTTTCTTAGGTCTATTTAGTGAGATATTAAATTTTAAAGCCCTAGGGTAATTTTAAAATTAAAAAAATGTATTTTCTAGCATTTTCACTAAAATAATTATAATAAATCATAGAAAAATCAGAAAATTGCAAAGTTTGCTTCTCTGGTTTCCTTGATATCAGAGAGATTTTTGAAAAATATAAAATTCATTTTTCAACATTTATTTTATTTTTAAATTAATTAACACTCCAAAACTTAAAATAATTACAATAAAAATAATATAATTCAAAAAATCATCAAAATTAGTCCAAGTGGTCCTCTGGTCATTAGGAATGTCCCCTAATTTTCTTAAGGACAGAAACTTTCCCTTGGTCATGTTATCAAATTTTCCTTGAAAATCTCTATTTTCTACCAAAAATAATTATATAAAAAAATTAAATACAGAAAAATCACATTTTCTCCTCTCATGTCTTTATTGACATATGAGTGAAGTCACATAAAAATTTCAAGTTCATTTGAGTTCAATTTAGTGAGTTATGAAATTATTAAGCTTAAAGGGTAAAATGGTAATTAAAATTTTTAATCCTTAATTAAAACTTTAGGTTTAATAAAAAACTAACAAGTAAAATATTTGATCCTAATCTGATTTGGATGATTGAAATTTAAATAATTAAAGGGTAGAAACCCTTTAAACAATTTTAAAATGATTAAACTTTAATTAAATAATGGATTAAATTTGGAAGAATAATAAAATTGGAATTATTAAAATAGGGATATTATTAGGAAGAGATTTATTCTTTAATTTAAAAATCCCTAAATTAATTATCTCATTAATATTCAATTCTTAATTAAAATGATAACTCAAATTTAAAATACTAAAAGACTTAATCATTAAACTAAAATTGAATTATTAAACTCTTTTAAAAATTTCAATTAAAACTAAAAATTAAATTAAAAATCAAATTAAATTAAATTAAATCAAATTAAATTAAATTAAACAAATTAAATCAAATCAAATTAAATTAAGATTAAAAAATTAAATTAAATTAAAAATTAAATTAAATTAAATTAAATCAAATTAAATTAAATTAAACAAATTAAATTAAAAATCAAATTAAATTAAATTAAATCAAATTAAATTAAATTAAACAAATTAAATTAAAAATCAAATTAAATTAAATTAAATCAAATTAAATTAAATTAAATTAAATTAAACATCAAATCAAATTAAATTGAACTATATTGAATTAAATTAAAATTAAAACTCAATTAAATTAAATTAAATTAAATTAAATATAACATCACTTAAAACAGAAAGAAATTAAATATAAATCAACTTGAACACTATTCCAAATTTAAACCCTTCAACTTAAATTAAATCATTCGAATACCAATTTACCCTTGAAAGTTTTAGTTATCATAACTCCTAAACAGAACATTAAATGAAATGTTACTTCACTTATAGGATATTCAAATGTCCTAGTTCACTGAGCAAGATAACAACAAAACTTGAATTCCCGGACGATTAATTCATTTGTATAATTAAATTCATTTGGACTTAAAACAATCCTAGAAATGTTGAAAAGATGTTTAAGATTCCTCTTAAGCACTTCCTCAATATGATAGGATGTTCATAAGAACAATTGAACTTAATTATTCTTTGATGAAGAAAATCGTCCTCAAACAAAAACACAAGGAACCTAGACGTCATAGGAGATGACTAGCTATAGGATTAGGAATTTGGTAGAAAACCATAACCCTTACCTTAGCTTTACCTAGGAACTTGCTTGAATATTCTAATTGTGTTTTAAGTGCAGCTTGGGATGACGGGAAGACCCTCCAGGTACGCTTTTATTTTATTGCAATTTACTTTCTTGCAATTTACATTATTGCAATTTATTCAACTGCAATGCACTTACTTTTCTTGCATGATAAAACAACTGTTGCATGAAAACCCACACCTTTAGGATAGTCCCTAAAACTGAAACCAAAACTAAATTAAAAGTCATTGCAAGATAAAATTCACCGCCACAACATTTCAAAATATAAAACAACTCAAAATTTAATCACAAACGTAACACAAAACTACAATTATAACTAAATTAAAATGTCCTCGTTGAATGATCGGGAATACCTCGGATGATGTAACCTACGTGTTGCTAACGGGATTTCCCACGGTCTAAATGAAAGTGTGGAACTCATTCAGTTGAGTTTAGCAAATTCATCTGGACTAAGTGAATCCGATAAAAATAATGATGCCGGAAGGATGGAACCGTGGGATCTTAACCGGTGTCGTTATAATTAACTTTAAGATTTGTTTTAATTAAAACATAAGAAATACTTGGAAATTAAGATTTTCTCTAAACCAAAACACTTTTCTCATCCCCTGATTTATGACTTCTAAAACTAAACCTCTGCAACAACAAGGAGCTTGGGGCATGGTGGGCAGCACGGCCATCGTCATCAGCAAAACTTGAATCTACATCAGCAAAACTTTCTTAGAATTAAACAACAAAGCCATAGGACTTCGAGGTAGTTTGCTTAGCACAACATAAACCCTCAACCTTTGTTAGGCATTTGCATGATCGGGTCATGTAAATTAAGCCCTAACCGGCTTTAGGATTCCGAGGTAGTCGTTCGATACGACATAAACCCTCACATCTTCGAGGCTATTTGTATGATTCTATCATATAAATATAAGTCCTAATTAACTAAAATTGGCAAGATCAAAACATTTAAATAAATATTAGGACTTCCCTAAATCCAAGCCAAACAATAGGATAGTCGGGAAATTACCGAAGTTCACTTCGAATCTGTGATTTCTCTTACTTTTCTTCCTTTGGATTCACAAAACAAAATGTTCCAAATTTGATCCATTCCCTATTGAAATTCCAAAATTCAATCCCTTGAAAACTTAAACTTTGAAATTCTTGAGAGCAGAATTAATGATTATTATCGAGAGTTTTCTTAGGTGATTCCCATCACTTAAGATGTAATTAACTATAGGGGCTTGCCCTTATAGGGAATTTTAAAGAACCCAGGTAATATAAACCCTGTTTAATGCTTTCATATTAAGCAGGAAAATTTGTCGGCTTATAAAATTGGTTATTTAATCGAGCCCCACCATCAAGCAGTGTGTCTATCCTTAGGGATAGATACACGGTTTGTGGTGCGGTGCTCGTTTACATAAACTATTTGGGATATGAGATCGGTTTGATTCCATATCTTAAAATTTTTCAAATTTAAAATTATTTTCAAAATCAAATACTACTTTTCAAATTACTTATTTAAATTAAATTAAAAATTCGCCGACAACATTTGTTAGGCGACCCCCCCTTTTAAAATAATACAACACAACCTGAAAATAAGCAGTACAAAAATCAGTTTTCTGCAGTTAAAAATCTGAATTACTGCCATTATTTTAACCACCCATCACCTTCAACCTCTCAGTTTCCCAAAATAGAAGACGAGGGCATCAGTTAGTTTGATCAGTTAAGAGCCGATTTCATTGAAATTTGTTAGATCCTAGTTCCTCGAGGTATGAGCGCTTCTCCTAAGTAAAAAATTTTTATTTTCACCATGTATTTTGAGCACATTATAGAAAAATATGAAAATGATTATTCATGGTGAAAATTTGAGGAAAAGCATGAGAAATTGCTTGGGTTTAGTCTAAATTGCCTTTGGAAGTTAAATTAGCAACTTTAGTTTCATTTTGGAATTTATGGTGAATTTTTTGTAAATTTTTAGAGATAGCTCCAAAGTCAAAGCGATTGAGAGAAGAGAAATTTGATTCCAACAAATTTTTCAGTTATAGAGCAGAAGATAGATACGTCGATGCACATTCATCGTGTAAATTGATTCCAGAACGAGTTTTCAGTAAACTAGGGGAGAGATTGAAGAGATGATTGCTAGAAGGAATTGAGAAAATTACTGTTGTTTCTCTATTGTTGCTGTTGTTTCTGTTGTTAGAGAGTTCTGTGCAAACTTGCCAGCAGCAGAAGACAATATGGTGATGGTTAGAGGTCAGCAAGTAGATTTTTTGCCTGCGATAATTAATACTTTTTACCGATTGCCTCCTGAGATGTTTTGTTTTTATGCTAACTATCATCCTTCTGAGGGAGAGTTATATGAGATAATGTCTTTTCTTGCTAATGTAAGAGGTTTATTGAAGATAACAAATGAAAGTAGAGTAAATTTTCATGCCTCTAAATTGAATGCCACTTCAAAAGCATGACATTACTTTATCTCATCAAAGCTGTTGCCTTTAAGTCATGTTAGTGAAGTTACAAGAGAAAGAGCTATTCTGAACCATTTTATTCAGCAAGGAAAGCCTTTAGACATTGGAGCTATTATTTTTTATTATGTTTTGAACTGTGCCAGAGCTGCTACTACTGGAGGTATGAATTTTCCTTCTTGATTCATTCACTTTGTGAGTGGTCTGGTATTAAGTTTGAAACATGGGAAGAAGTCCTTCAGCCACTTAAACCCATTACCAGTGTAAATGTAAACACTTACACTGTGCATTCAGTATTTGGCAGGAAATGAGGATTTGTTAGAGCTTCCAGTGCTTATGCTTATGGTGCCTCTACTTCTCGAGCTTCTACTTCACATGCATCTTCTTTAAGAGATTTACAAACTGGTTTGTTACAAAAGATTTTAAAGAAAGTGAGTCTTACCAGAGAACATGATAAAGATATGGATGGTAAGATAAAAAATATTAAAAGATATATTATGAAGCATGATGAGTATGAGGAGAATAATCAGCAGTACATGGACAGAGTGATTAGAGGTGATCACAGTGCTGAGATGCCCCCTCATCTTTTTTGTATACCTTATGTGTCATCCAAAGATTGGAATGAAGATGATGATGATGAGGATGATAAGTAGGATTTGTTGTTGAGTTTGTGATGTTTGTATTTGTGTTGTATGATGTCTAGAGTTTTATTTGTTGTTGTATTTTGTTGTGAACTCTGATATTGTGTAGACTGTAGTTGGACTATTTATGTTATGCACATTCAGATGTTTCTATGATGAATTGATGTTTTATGATGTATGTTTGTGATATGTTTGTGGTAGTAAATGTTTTAAATGTGTATCTAGTGTTTAAGTTATTAGTAGTGTATAATTTAATTGCAAAACTGTTAGGAAAATTTAGAACACTATTAGAAACCCCTATTTAAATTGCATGTTTAAACTTTTCAAAATTTGTTACCATATATTATCTAATGTTATTGTAGTCATGTTAAAGTTGGTGTGTATTTGCTTTGAAAACCTCAACTACTATAGAGTCCTTTGAAAGTTTTATTTTATGAAAAACTGAATTGAAAAACTGAATTTGATTTCTTTTTACTCCTAGTTTTTAAACTTTTATACTTGCATATTTAGGATATGAAAATTCCCGCTAGCATGTTATTTTAGTTTAATTCTTACCCATGTATCATTTTTTATGCTTAAATGTTTAATCCTAACTAAAAATTTAATGTTTGGGGGAATTTTAAAAACAAATTTTCAAAAAAAAACTAAAATTTTATTTGTTCTCAAGAATACCTTTAAATTAGTTTAATTTTTGATTGAAAACAATTACGTATAAGGAGTTATATTAGGGGAGAAAAATTTTGAATATAGAAATGAGTAAGATAATTTAATTAAAATTTATAGTAATGATGAAAAATTTAAAGTTAAAAATTTCTTAGTAAAGAAATGATAAATATATTTAAACTATCTTTAGTAAGAAATGTTGTATTTTTGGAAAGACAGAAGATTTGAATTTTATTTTTCAAAACTTAAATTTATTTTAATGAAAAATAAATTTTAACACTGTTATTATGATTTTAAAGTAAAAGATAAATATCAAAACTTTATTTTAAATGGATGGGTGGAATTCAAAATCATTAAAGGCGTATCCAGATACAGTAATCCTTGCCTTATAAAAAAAGAGAAATAAGAAAAGAAAAAGAAAAGGAAAAAGAAAAAGAAACAAAAAAAATAAAAATTTAAAAAAAAAGAAAAAGAAAAAGAAAAAGAAAAAGGAAAAGAAAAAGAAAAAAAAGTGAGAAATAGTATGTGAAAAGGAAGGAGAAGCTTGAGGATTTAAAAATCTAATAAAAAATCAGTTCCATACCTAAAGTTTAAAATATAAGTTTTGAGAAAATCTAAAGCATAAGATTATAATATAGTGAGTAAAATTATTTTCAAATAAAAATTTTTAAGTGAGGAAAATAAAATGTTTAAATCCTATATTTTGAAGAATCTACAAGTATTTCGGAATTAGATAGGAACTTATACTTTTCATGAAACTTTACTTAAGAGCTTTCTAAACTTTAAGTTGGTCTCATTTACTAATTTTTTTTCTAAATTGGACAATTTCATTCTAGAATAATATTTTGAAACCTCCCTAAAGAAACTCATTTACATAATTTGCATGCTAGATTTTTATATGATTTTAGTGCCACTTGAGGACAAGTAACATTTTAAGTTTGGGGGATTTTTATACACCTAAAATATATAGTATTTTTATGCTCATTTTCATACCTATTTTTGATGATATTGCACTTCAATGAAAGATATTATTTTTTCCTTACAGGTATGATTAAAATGACTGATTGTAATGAAAGGAGCAAAAAAAGATCAAATTTGGGGCAAAAATTGGAATGTGTGCAAATTTGGCCTCTAGTGCCTATGCGCCGGATGGCTGGCGCATAGGTGTCACAGTTAAAGTGATAAATTTTACTTAATTTTAGCACAAATTTGAAGGGGCATTTGAAGAATCCTTTGGTTTAAACTTGATTAACTTCCCATCAGCACTAAAATTCATTTAAAATTTCAATGGATGAATGATTCTTGGTGGATACATTGAATCTGGACATATTTTGAAGAGACACCAAAACACTTTTTCGAGAATTATTAAAAATGAATTCTTGAAGATCAGAAAGTGGCGCCATACCCAAGAGAAGATTTAAGTAGAAAATTTTGTTGGGAGAAGTTGGAGCAAAGCTTGAAGTTGTTTCTAGGGAAAAAGGAAGAAGGAGAGCCTTCTTCTCACCAAATTTTCTTTACCCTTCTACTTTACATTATCATAGTTTGTATTAGAATTCAGGAGAGTCAATCCTCGGAGTTAGGCGCCAACCTCTATGAAGTATTTTAGTGGAAAGAAAAATTTCAGAGGAACTTCCAAAGTCATGTGGAGAGGATTTTCAGATAAGTATTTATCTTTGTTTTTACATTTGGCTTTTAAGTAAAACTTATTTTGTTTTCACTATGATTTCTACTTTCAAATCAAGTTATGATTGTGTTTTGTCAATGTGTTATAAGTAGTTTTCTTTATTCTTTTCCTTTTAAATGATGAAGTTATTAAATTATGGAAAGAAGTTGTGTGAAGTATATAAGTTTATTGTTGGAAAAAATTGTGAAGATTTATTTCCTTGCACTTAATTTACTTCTTGATTTGGCTAATTAAGATGTTAAAATTTGTTGTGAGTCTATGTATGATCCAATGCGGCATTTTCTTAATCAACAATTGGAAAGAATCACATTCAATTGTATGGAGATATGTTTTGATGGGGAGTAAAATTAGAGGACGTTAGAGTGAAAAGCTAAAGCCTCCTAATTTGGTTTGAGGTAAAAAATTTTATTATGAGATGTTAGCCTCCAGGTGGAGGGAATCGAGGGAACTCTATAGTGAGAGTTGGTAACTTCCCTGCCTAACCCATCTACAAAATTTCAAAGCTTCAAATTAACCAATTTTCCTTATAGAACCAAGTAAGGGTAAAGAATATAATTGCTCCTATTTGACACAACACATTTAAATACTTCCACAACGAAATTCCATAATTATTATTAATTTAATAAAAGAGGAAAAATATATTTTATTCTCATTGCTTTTATATCATTTAGTTGTCTTGTTAATTTTAATTGCTTGCTTTACTTTTTCTTAAATAGAAAATTTTAAAATCAATTTTCAAAGTAAAAGATAATTTTCTTTTTTCTTTATATTTTTAGATATTTTTTTGTGGGTTCGATATCTTGGGGCTTAATCAGAAAGTCCTACATTACTTGATAAACGATACGTATACTTGCGTAGAATCCCATATTATAAAACAATTAAAATATATTTGTTATTTACTTTGAAATCAAGTTTTTAGCGCTGTTGCAAAGAAAGAGATAATATCAATTGCAAAGAAAGAGATAATATCAATTGCAAAAACGTAAGGGTAAATATTCAGGGATCAGCTATGCAAAAACTCTTCCCCAAAAGGGGTCTAAAAGTCATTGAACCTTAAATGTCCATCCGCCTCTTATCCGGCCATTGAGATATAATAGGGAGATTAACTTGTTCAAAATGGTCACCTGACCCAAAATCAGGCTGACTGGGCCAATCATTCTGCCCATCTACCCTCCCTTCAAAGCGGTTGATATCAGGCACCAATGAGAGTGTAGAATAATAGAGGTGATTACATACATACCACCCAATCTCTACGTAGCATATCTAACACCTATTTTTATATTTATACCGCCCAAATTTTTAATATGACATAAATAACACCACCATTTTCATTTTTAAAGTGAAATACACCTTTCTAAGCATATGTATATAGTAAGAATGTAAAAATTAAAGTTTGGGTGTTAGCGATGTATATACATATAAATTGAATGATATCCATTTCAGTCGTTCAATTTAATAAGCAAATCATTGCTTTTGGTGTTGAGCCAACCTGACGCGAAGCAATCTAACTGAGACCAAACCGAGCAATTTCTTACAATTAGTATTTTATAATATATATTGTCTTTAGATAAATTCGAAAAAAAAATCATTGTATTGTTGCCTTGTCCATTATTGTTGTTGTCACTGATCTCTCTTGCAAAGGTATAACATAATGGGTTCGCTTCCAAAGGTATAACATAAGGGCAATAGGATAGTTTTTAAAATATTCATTTGAGGAAGCTTGAGCACATGTGAATTAAGTACTATTAGAGAAAATGACAGATTTGTTTGAAATCTTTTTTTTTATAAAATTAGAGGATATAAATACTTGTTATAGGAGATGCAAGTACTAATTCTTGTGAATTGATTCCTGTTCAGGGAAAGTACGGTAGCATTGGGAAAATGCTTGCTTGTGATTTTGACCCCTTTTACATGTACATTAAAGGCTTTAACGTCATTTAAAATTGTGGGTTCAATACAAATTTTTGCTTCCTAGTCACAGTGTCTCACGACATTGAATAGCGAGTCTTTTAAGATAGTTGATGTGGTTGAAATATCCCATTTCCCTCTAATGGGGATTGTTCCTAGAAGACTGCCAGATATTCTGGTGAATTGGATTTATAAATAACTTAGAAGATTAAAATTTTTGAACTTATAAAATAACATAAAATGTGAATCATCTAGATTTTAAAATAATTTGAAAATTTGAGCTATTAAAATAAAGGTTCATACTGTTAAGAAATAATTAAAATTTTGGGTTATTGAAATTTATGCTCTTAAGCATTTAAAAGTTTGAGCTTCAAAATTTAGGCTTCTAGTTTCTTAAAAATATTTGAATTTTTTGGCTTTCAAAATGAGGCTCTTAGGGTTCAAAAAAAATTCAAAACATGAGATTTCAAATTTGAAAATCATGCCACTAAATTCACATTATTATTTGCTAGCAGACAGAAGTCATCCTTTTTTAAAGCCTCAAATCTTGATACTTTTGTAAATATTTTAAGCTCTGAATAATTTCAAAATTTACATAAACATTATAGTTATATCATAAGTTAAAGTAATACCTTGAAATGTGAGCCCCTCTTGAGACATATACTAACATTGACATTCTTGAGTTATCCATGCTTTAGTGTCTCTATAAGTAATTCGATTATGCATATTTTCAAATCTTGCATTTGTCTCAATGTAAACTCCATATCAAATTCATGGCTTAAAGATTGTGCAAGTCTTTAAATATGATAAAATTCTTTAATATATGCAAATATGTGACATTACTAACTCGCATGAGCTCCAACTAAAATTAGAAATATTTTTAAGAAATAGCTTAGGAATGTTGTGAGGGCTAAGACCGAAATTGCACTCAAGTAATTCATATTTTGAAAAGTAATTCATCGAGCCACATTCTCTAAAGGATAGAGTTGAAGGTCCCACCTGACAAGTCTAATCCTTCTTTTTGCATAAGCTGGAGTTGGAGAGTCTAGTAATTTTTAAATAATAATCAAAGTTATAAGATAAAAATTAATAAGTATAAATCATTTATTTTTTATCCTCCTTGTTGAGACCGAAATAAACAATGACTTATATCCTAAAAGGCATAAACTAAGCAACTGAAACAAACTTTAAATATAAATACTTTAAGCAGTCAAGTCCTTTATAATGGTTACATGGATTGAAAATATAAACTGGAGGAGTCAATTTCAACCATCTTGCAAAGTAGGTTTTTGAATAAACACTCAAGTTAAAATTAATCACATAAAATTTAAAGCAAGTCTCAACCACCTTTCATGAAAGTTGTCTGGGGTCTCAAAATTTTGTTCAACTTTAGCTCATAATAAGTGAAAGTTACATTAAGGTTATCAATATATTCACAATAAAAAAAATCACATGTCAATAAGAACATGACCAAGTCCTCTTCCAAGTAGGTTTTTTGGTTAAATCATACCACAAAATTACTATTACGACTTAAGATCTTTGACCAGGTGGCTGTCGACAAATGACATTATTATTTTACGGTCATAAGGGTACATCTGATTGACCCAAAGTCTTATGTTAGATGATTTTTACTTAAAATTGTCTTATTAGACAAAAATATAGCTTAATCCCTTGGAGAATCTAACCCATAGTTCTAACAAGGATCCTTCATTCAGGTTGGGTCGCTACCTCCTATGGCTATGTAAATTAGGGACTACAACTACATAGGAGGATGAAAACTTGAGATCTTCCTCCACCATCCATTTTAAGCTTAATGTGATAAAACTCTTAATTTAAATCATATTTTTGTTGCTATTATATATTGAATAATTAATTTATAATGACTAACCTTCATTGAAAGTGCTCACCTGTTATTGAAAGAGGTAATTAATCATAAGTGCTTACACCTATGAAAAAATTGAACTCTAGATGTCATAAAGGTGATTCTATTTTTACAAATATGTTATAATCACATGAAAAGTAAAAAATATCTCATCAAAGATCATGCTTTTCATCAAAACATCAAGTATCATTCATCATCATGAATGTCATATAACTTGGCATTAAATCCCTTGCGAGTTATTTTTCTTCTTTTTGTTGTTCTTTTTTTTTGCCATATAGCAATACCCTTCACTACGAGACCAAATGTAGAAACCTTACACTCTGAGATAACATCAAAGACAAGTTTTTTAGGTATGACTCAGGTGCTCAGACATTCACAGGGACATGATTGTTTAAGAGGTTGTAACCCTTGCAGCTCTAGCATAGGTAGTTAGTTAATTGGAAGTTTGTCGAAGCTCATCCTTCTGAGTGTTATTAAAATTCTTTGTCGATTGACTACCATAATATAATGTTTTTCAATGTCAGCACTATTTCCTTGTAAGACCAATACTAATCCATGCATGAGGGGTACCTAAAATGAACCCCTGAACTCTCCAGGTACTAAGATCTGTATTTCTTTCCCAAAGTGAATAACACATTTATTTAATAGAGAAATTATATAGAAGGGTGGTCTTTCAAAGTCGTGATGATCAACATGAGGAGAATACAATCTCCTAATTCATAGATATTAATAATGCACCTGTCAGGAATACAGTTAGGCGGCAATATATTCCACGACACCAGTCATGTAATTATTTCAATTATTATTACAGTCATAGGATCTACCTGTTCATGTCTCAAAATACCTGAGGATTTCCATCTCTATCTTTAGCCTTGTTGTAACAACAACCATATTGTATAGCAATCCTTCCGTTCCATCTCTTCCATCGATTGAAATATAAGTAAGTTCACTTTTTTAAATATCCAGCTCATCCTCTGTCTCAAGTTTCCTTCACATGTTCAATGATAATGTCTTGTTCTTCTTCGTTAAACACTTTGGTGTACAGTGATGCACCAAAAATATTTATGATTTTTTTATATGATTTTACTCATTTTTAGTGATATTACACCTTAAAAGGAAGGTATTTTGTATGTGTTTTAGTTTTAGGTACAAGAAATGATGATTGAAGCAAAAGGAAGCAAAAACAGTGCAATTTGGAGGAAAAATGAGCAAGGAAGCAAATTTTGGCCTGACACATTTCGATAAGTCTTTCTATGTGTAATCTATTTTACACTTCATACATATTTTTGAATGAGATTAAAATTTAAAGAAATGTTATTTTTATGCTTATTTTGTAGGGCTATCTGTTAGGAAAACAACACAACTGAAACGGGGCGAATCAGAGCTGAAACGGAGCCAAATAGAGCAAAATAGTGGAGCTGCGCAGGATGGGCGCTGGGGGGCCCAAACCAGCGCTGGCGGCGCCAGAGACCCATTAATACAAAAGTAGGGTGCTGGTAGTGCTTTATTCAGTGCCGGCGGCACTCTAGACGGTTGGGAAGCGATATTGGACAATTTTTTGCCATATACATCGAATCTGGACCATTTTTGGAAGGTTTCTTCATGTACCTCTAGAGAAATTTGTCCCTACACTATTTTAAACCAAATTTGAAGCCCAAAAAGTAGAGGAGATGTTAGGAAAAACTTAGAGAATGCTTAGAGATCTTAGAATAGGAGTAGAAATGTTGATTTCTACCTTTTTAGAGAGATTGGTGAGGGGATTTTGAGAGAATCTGTAAGGGAATGTTCTAGCATTGCATGGATCAGCGGGAGACTTTGTGGGAGAGATTTTCATCTTTCTTTCAAGGTGAAAAAGCTAAGTATTGTGTTCTTCATTATCTTATTATTTATTAAACACTTATTTTTTGGATTTGCTTTGAAATGAAGTTTTCCGTTGTGTTTTCTTCGTGATTTGTGATGTCTTACTCTTACTCTTTCTTCTTGTTTGGAAATAGTGGCATAAGAAGTTTATGCCATTATTTTCACTCTACTTTTTTTTGCAATGAGTAGGACTCATGTTTAAGATATTGGGATGCTTTCTAAAAGATGTTTTAATTATAAATGTGATGATTTTTACTTGCACTTCATTTACATTACAAAAGGGCTCGTCGTATTGTTAAAATTTGTTGTAATTGTATTGTCCTGAAAGGGCAGTGTAATTCTCAATAAAGTGGAACCACATTCAATGTCCGTGAATGAATTACGTATTTATGGGATTTGAGTGCAAATAAATAGAGTAATATGGTTTCATGGGCGTCGAATTGAAGGTTTCAGGGTGACAGGCTGAGTTCCCCAATTTGGTCCTAAAGTTTGGTAACTAAAGCTAGGGTTAGCATTCAAGTGAAGGGAAGTGGGAGCTTTCAAGTGGCATCCAATATCCTCTCAGCCTAAACATGGATTTAGGGACTAAGCCTAGGATTTTCTAAAGTTCTTTATAGCACTCTGAAGAGGGGGTACTCAGAAGAGTGTAAAGAATAAGTTTGCTCCTATTTGGCACATACAATATTTAATGCATCTCATTCCTATACATTATCCAATTTATTACATGAGAATAGTAGTTTTATTATCTCAAAATTCACCAAACCAATTCCACTAAAAAGGGTTATTTATAGTATTAATATTTGCATTAGGGAGTAGATATTATTCTTACATATAATCATATGCATTTAGGAGTAGTTGTTAGAAAAACCACTTATATCACCCTTCCAAACTAAGGCTGTTAGTAGTAGACTAGAATTTGACTAAGGACCACTTACCTCGCTTCCTTGTGGGATCGATAAACGGGACTCCATTAGAGTCCTGTATTACTTGATACGATATGTATACTTGCGTTTGAAATTATGACTTTACAAAATCATTATAAATATATAATTCCGAGGTCATAAATTCTTACATATAAAAGAAGTCGTATCAAGTTTTTGGCACCATTGCCGAGGAAGCTTCGGTAAGAATTTTAGGAGAATTTTAGTTGAAGTAATTAGGCTTAGAATTGGAAAACTTTAGTGTCCTAAAATTATGTTTGTGTGAAAAGTGTTTTTTTGGTATGAAAAAGTGTTGTGAAAAAAAATTGTTTGTGTGAAAAATGAGGTGCTTGTGAAGATGTTTTGTTGTATTGAATATATTTTTTATTTTTTTTGTTTTATTATTAATGTATTGTTTGTTGTGTTACGTATGCAAAACAAAGGATCTGTAGGACTTGTGCCTTATGATCCCGAGTTAGAAAAATGGAAAAAAATTAAAAAATAGAAAGAACTTGAAAAACTAGAAATGGAAATGGAAAACATTCAAAATAATAACTTGAAAAATCATCATAAATCATTTAGGGATTATCTAAATCCTACGATAGAAAAAATTCACTTAAGTATACAAATCCCTATTGTAGAAGCTCACTCGTTTGAACTAAATCCAGTGATTACCCAACTTGTGCAGAACAACTAGTTTGGGGGAACTCCTTTGGAGGATCCCTATTGACACTTATCAAGTTTTCTAGAACTTTGTGCTACATTTCATTATAATGGCATGTCAGACAATGCTGTTAGGCTAAGGCTTTTTCCTTTCTCACTAAGGGATAAGGCTAAAATGTGGTTATACTCATTAGCACCTGGTTCTATTAAAAGTTAGGAGGAGCTAACTTAGAAATTCCTAGCTAAGTATTTTCCACCTTCAAAGACTACTCAATTGAGAAACGATATTATCTCATTTTGTCAGTATGAAGGGGAATCAACATATGAAGCCTGGGATAGATTTAAGGAACTTTTAAGAATGTGTCCACATCATGCTCTGCCAGATTGGTTAATTATTTAAACTTTTTATAACGGGTTAGTAGGAACCCTTAGGTCCATTATTGATGCTGCTGCAGGTGGTTCATTAATGTCAAAAACATTTGATGAAGCGTATGCATTAATTGAAGAAATGACTATAAATGAATTTCACTGGCCCTCTATAAGGGTTAATCATAAAAATGTAGCTAGTGTTCATAATACATATGTGATTGCAATTCTTGCATCTCAGGTTGCTGCAATATCAAGGAAGTTTGACAATTTGGAATGAACCAACCTCAATTTAATCCTGTAAGTGAAGAAAGTTCATTAGGGCGCATGATTGATTCCAACTTATTATATGAGACTTTAAATACCATAAACAACCCATATTCTAACTTTTACAACCCATGTTGGAAGAACCATCCTAATTTTAACTGGAGTCATACTACTGAGGGTAGAAACTAACAATGGGAAAATAATCATGCAAATCCTAATGAAAGTTGGAATATGCAGGGTAACACAAGATATATGCCTTCACATTCACTGGTCTCTAATATTGATCAATAATTTAAGGATAAGAAGATGTCTATAGACAAAGTGGTATTGCAAATGGGAAACCAGTTGCAAAGTCAAAATGCTGCGATTAGAAACATAGATAATCAACTGAGAGAAATTACTAATTCACTTAGCAATAGACCCAAAGGAACACTTACTAGCAACATTGAGATCAAACCTAAAGAGAAAGATAATGAACAACTATTCCTTGTTATTGGACAAACTATGATAGATGTGCAAAAAGGAGAGTTGATTATGAATATTAATGACCAGGAAGTCACTTTTGATGTGTTGAAGACTATGAAATTTCCAGCTGAGAGAAAAGATGATGAATGTTTTTGGATGAATGAAATTGATTATATAAGTAAAGAAAATTTCCAAGAATGTTTTGAGAATAAGATAACAGATGAGGTCGGAATGGATTTTTATGATGAGTTGAGAACGTTATCTAAAGAAGACTGTATGTATGTTCAATAGAGGTGTGAAATGATGGAAGCTGCCAAAAATAGTAAACTTGTAATTCCATTTGTTGAAAAATCTCATGAACTTAAGATAAATGTATCCCATACAATTTTAAAGCATGCCTATTTAGGGAATTTCTCTACACCACCAGTCTTTATATCTTCATATTCGACTCAATTACAAGAAAAACCTGAATTGAATGATGAACAAGATAAAATTATTGAACTAAGACTTGGAAGAGAATTTGAGGATAAATTTCAAAAGAACTTTGAGTTGAGAAAAGATGATAAGGATATTGGAAGGCCATTGGAAGAAATTCCTAAGGAATTAGAAAAACCTATTTCCTCAACTAAGATAGATCCTCCATCATTTAATAATTATAAAGGAGAAGAATTGAAAGATAATTTGAAATAGAAGAGTGACATAGAAGAATTTGATCCCGAATCTGAATTATATAGAGAGAATCCGATCCAAAATTTGAGAGATCTTGAATTATCTCATAGAGATCCATTTCTTATAAATTTTGAGGATAATATTAATATGAAAATTCAGAAAACCAATAAAAGAATGTTGGATCTAGAAAGAAAGATGAGGAACAATGATATAAATCTATCTGAAAAGGAAGCACTGAATGAAAAATTACAGTTTGAAGATTTTATAGGAATTTTTAGATCTGAAAAAGACTGGGTGATTGATCGAGGATTACTTAATTGAAATTTTGATCCAGGAGGAATCATTTGTCGGGCTGGCTATATTAAACCAAGCGCTTTATGAGAGGCAACCCATAGTTATCAGTGTGCTTTGATTTAGTGTGCTTGAGAGACATGATTGTTAGTGTTGTATGGTGTTTGCTTTAGAATGGATTAACTTGATCTTTATGTGTCATTATGGATTGATAAGTTTGGTTGTTGATTGGTAGATGTTTGGATTGTTAGTAGTTTGATTTAATCTTTGTGTGTCATGAGGGAGGCGATTCCTTAACTTCTTATTATGGTTAAACTTGTATGTTCTCTTGTAGTAGTTGGATTGATGAGTTCACTATAACTCGGGTTTTGTTCAAACTTGAGTTTTACAAGAGATATCATGAATTTGAACAATGATAGCTTCATCTCAATTTTGTTACATCCTTTCTCTAAATTTATTTTCATGTGATAGGAGTGATGAACCTGTTTGATGAATAACTTGTGTATGATCTTACACTACAATTTATAACAGTTAAAGGTGCTTAATTATAGGATTAGATGATGCCTGAGATTGGTGTCCGGAAACCAATTTATCAGGGATAATCTTATCTTTGGGATTATAATCTATAAAATCATTTTAAAATGTACCTAATTTTTTAGTGTAGTGATTCCATTAGAAATTGGAAGTAAATCAGTGTGATGTGATGAGTTAATGGAAGAATTGACCTCATTTATCTTATGTGTGTTTATGTTTGTGTTACAATTTTATATAATAATTGAATAACACTTTTATATTCCCTTGCTGATACCTGTTATGCTAGTTAAACTTTTATTTAGTGAATTTCATTCTGGCATGTTTAGTTTAGATTTACTTTCTCCTGCATATTGTTCTGTCCTAATGAATACTTGTAAATGGTTTTGATAGACATTTTTGGTAGATAGAATTTCTAAATTGTTTTTCTTTCTGCTTATATTTTCTGTACTGAATGCTATATATGTTAAAAATTAAGTTTTGGGGTAGGAAGAATAATAAAATTTTAATGTGAAAATACATCCTTTTAGTATAATTTTATTACAAGCATGTTTTATGTTAGATTTACTTTCTCCTACAGTCATTCTATCTTGATTATGCATGTATATGAATTTGATAGGATGTTGTAGTAGTAAGTAGATTCAAACTTTACTTTTTTTTCCTACAACATTTTATGGAATTAACTGCAAAACATTGTAAAATTTAAGTTTGGGGGGAAGAAAATATTTTAAAAAGTAACTTTATTTGTCCTCAGTAGCCTATATATAATTTGTTATCACTTTTAAAATGACTTGTGGTATGAGGTGTTACCTTTAGGTTACTATAATTTCAAAGAAACTATTTTAGAGTTAAGATATTTTGTAGGAAACATTGGGAAAATGATTTTGTTATTTAGATAGAAAAGAGTTGAATATTTGAAAAACTAAAATTCTTAGATTTATACTTAATGAGAATTGAGGCTTTATTGAAAACCTTTTTCGAACTAATACTTAAACTTATAAAAAGTGAGGGAAAGTTTTGAGTTTTGAATTTTAGAGAGAGGATAGTGAAATTCAAAATTATTAAAGGCATATCTAGATATAGTAATCCTTGCATAAAAAAATAATAAAGGGATTAAAAATGATCCCGAAAGAAAGAAAAAAATTGAAAAAAGGGGATTAAAAATGATCCTGAAAGAAAAAAAAAAGAGAAAATAAGTGAGGAAAAATTTGACGAGAAGCCTAATCAAAAATTGGTTTCACTTGAATCTTTTTAAATGAAAAGACTTAAAAAATATCCTAAGCTTATTATTATTTCAAAAGTTATTGGTTAAATTGGTATGATAAGGTGCTTAAATTCCATTTTTATACTTTCTATGAATCTTTAGTTTGACAATTTTCAATAACTTTTGAAGTAAATAAAAAAAATCACGATTCCTAAGTTGAATATGAGATATTCTTACACTCTAATCCAATGTTGATTTGCTAGAATTTCTCCTATGTTATACTATAACATTTCTGAGATGAAATTATAGGAAAATATATTGATACCCACAACCACAAGTCAATATATTTGGTTTTTAAAGTTATAGTGTTACTTGGGGATAAGTACCAGTTATGTTGGTGGATCTTTGACCCGACCACAAATAACGCAGTAATATTCGCTTAAAAAATATAGCCAAAAAACTTTGACTCAATTTATAAATAGCAGCTAGTGTATAAAATTAATATGATGTAAATTTAGAAAATATTTTTACACACTAGGGGTACTACGCAAGTATACGTATCGTTTCAAGTAATATAGGGCTTTGAAACAAAGACCCCAGTATCGATCTCATAGGGAAGAATTATAGTGATAAATTTTCTAAATAATAATATATATATATATATATATATTTATCTTTTAATTTAATTATAAATTACTATTAATTTACTATATGCAAATAAAGAAAACAATAATAAGAAAATGATTTATGAAATCTATATAAAATAATCAACTTTCTTTCCTTCAATTAATCTAAGATTTTTAAGATAGTTTAATATTCGTTCGAGAATTTGATTTATTGTATTGTGCTAAATAGAAGCATTCCTAATCTTTACCCTTTGATCCAGGCGCAAAGAATATTGGCTAATTTATAGAATAGGTCCGGATGTATTCTTAGTAGAATGGGTTAATCTAGGCTCACACTTCTAGATGTCCAAGGGTGGCTATGGTAGACCCTACTAGTGACCATTTCCTAATCTATAAATCAAATTATAAGAATTTAGTCTGTCACTCTAAAAACTTATCAATTCTACGCCCTTTAAATCTTATCTTCTTATTTATTTGAACTTCACCTTGAATAGCCCGCACATGGCCTTCAACTACCCAAGGATTCATGTGACATTTACAAGTCAAGAGTTCTTCTCCTTCAAGGTCTCAAAACTCTTCAACAGGTTTTAACAATTCAAATGGCCAGTTTAAAAAGTAAAGTAAGATCAGGTATTAATGTCATCACAATGTTTTGAAAATATTTTGAATTTCAATTCTCCATCGAATCTTTATATTATCTTATCTATCTCTTCATAATTGAAGGAAGAAAGTAAACTAACCACTCAGATCACATTGAAAATAAATAGCAAAACATGATAATTAAACTTTGAATCAAATATAAAAATACTTATATCAAATATTTCTTCTACAAATCTTCTGATTCCTACTGACTCCACAGTGTAATGAACTCCAGATGAAACAACTTGAAAATAAACTCACTAAACAAAATAAAAGTGGCCCTAAATTTCTCTCTCTATTTCTCTCTCTAAGGATGAGAGGTCCTAAAGTGTATAAGAGAAAGGGTTACAATGGGAGGGGCACGTTTTTTGAAAAAATGGACCCCTATTTATAGGCTTCAAGGGTTGCCTTGAGGCACCTCTTCAAAACATGTCTACATTCAATGAATCTTCTAGAAGGTCGGTCTGGCGCCTAGGCGCCGGAATCTGGCGCAACCGCGTCCAGTTCTTCGCACCTCTTCACTTTGGCTCACACCTCTTCGCGTTTAAAACCATTTTGGAGCGTCGAAATGCAATGTATCACATGTCCTATTATCAAGGAACAACTGCCAGTCTTCTAGAATGTCCAATAACCGCTTACTCCGTCAAAATAACTGATCAAACGTTGTGAAAAACTTGATAGTTTTTGTATCGAGTCTGGCGCTTAGGCGCCAGGCCATATTTTTTTATACTTTTTGTATTTTGCTCCATTTTTGCTCCTTTTTGCTCCTTTTCCTTTTTAGACCTTTTTACATTACCTACATCCAAAAACACAAAAAATACCTTTCATTAAAGCATAATATCCCTAGAATTAATAAGAATTAAGACATAAAGAAATAAGTATTTTTTATAGATCAATCTTGATGCACAAAAAATATATACAATTTTTGCTATATGATTTTACTCGTTTTTGGTGATATTATACTTTAAAAGGAAAGTATTTTGTATTTTTTCTTATTTTAGGTACAATAAATGGTGATTGGAGCAAAATGAAGAAAAACGGTGCAATTTGGAGGAAAAACGAGCAAGAAAGCAAAATTTGTCCTGACACATTTTGATAAGTCTTTCTATGTGTAATCTTTTTTATACTTCTTGCATATTTTTGAATGAGATTACACATTAAAGAAAGATTATTTTTATACTTATTTTGTAGGGCTATCTATTAGGAACGCAACGCAACTGAAACGGGGCGAATCAGAGCTGAAATGGAGCCAAACGGAGCAAAATGGTGGAGCTGCACAGGATGGGCACTAGGGGCGCCCAAACCAGTGCCGACGGCACTTGAGACTAGAGACCACAAAAATAGGGCGGCGCAGCGCCCTATTCAGTATCGGCGGTGCTCCGGACAGTTGGGATGCTATATTGGGTGGTTTTTGGCCATATACATCGAATCTGGATGCTTTTTGGAAGGTTTCTTCATGCACCTCTTGGGAAATTCATCCCTACACTATTTTAAACCAAATTTGAAGCCAAAAAAGTAGAGGAGATGTCAGGGAAAACTTAGAGAATGCTTAGAGATCTTAGAATAGGAGCAGAAATGTAGATTTCTACCTTCTTTTGGAGAGATTGGTGAGGGTATTTTGAGAGAATCTGTAAGGGAATGTTCGAGCATTGCATGGTTGGGGGAGACTTTGTGGGAGAGATTTTCATGTTTCTTTCAAGGGTAAACAACTAAGTATTGTGTTTTTCATTATCTTATGATTTTGTAAACACTTCTTTTGTGGATTTGTTTTGAAATGAAGTTTTCCGTTGTGTTTTCTTCGTGCTTTATGATGTCTTTCTCTTACTCTTTTTTCTTGTTTAGAAATAGTGGCATAAGAAGTTTATGGGGATTGAGTGCAAATAATTAGGGAAATGTGGTTTCATAGGCATCGAATTGGAGGTTTCAGGGTGACAGGCTGAGATCCTCAATTTGGTCCTAAAGTTTGGTAACTAAAGCTAGGGTTAGCCTTCAGGTGAAGGGAAGTGGGAGCTCTAGTGGCAGTTAGTATCCTCCTAGCCTAACCATGGATTTAGGGACTAAGCTTAGGATTTGCCAATGTTCTTTATAACACTTTGAAGAGGGGGTACTCGGAAGAGGGTAAGAAATAGGATTACTCCTATTTGGCACATACAATATTTAATGCATCTCATTCCTATACATTATCCAATTCGTTACATGAGAATAGTAGTTTTTATTATCTCAAAATTCACCAAACCAATTCCACCAAAAAGGGTTATTTTTAGTATTAATATTTGCATTAAGGAGTAGTTATTATTCTTACATATAATCATCTGCATTTAGTAGTAGTTGTTAGAAAAACCACTTATATCACCTTTCCAAACTAAGGTTGTTAATAGTAGACTAGAATTTGACTAAGGACCACTTACCTCGCTTACCTATGGGATCAATAAACAGGACTCCATTAGAGTAGTTATTATTCTTACATATAATCATCTGCATTTAGTAGTAGTTGTTAGAAAACCCACTTATATCACCTTTCCAAACTAAGGTTGTTAATAGTAGACTAGAATTTGACTAAGGACCACTTACCTCGCTTACCTGTGGGATCAATAAACAGGACTCCATTAGAGTCCTGTATTACTTGATAAGATATGTACTCCATTAGAGTCCTGTATTACTTGATAAGATACGTATTCTTGCGTTTGAAATTGTAACTTTACAAAATCATTATAATTATATAAATCTGAGGTCATAAATTCTTACATATAAAAAATGTCGCATCATACAACACTATGCCTTATAGTATATTAATTTTTTCACCATTAACTATCTTGAAATGATGTTCAAAGAAGTGTTGCTTGAAGGTTTGCATGCAACTTGGTTCTTCTTCAGAAATGACCTGTTGAACAACAGGTTCCGCTAGTACCATAATGTTAAATATCTGTGTGGTATAAAAATTTGAAGTGAAAATGTCCCTCCCCATCTCGTCTTCTTTGAGATCAAATTTTTCCATCCCTAAGATTTGATAAGCTTCTCAAATAATGTATTATGGAATATGAAATTCAAATTCAGTAAAGTCTTCATGCATAAGTTGTGGTGGAGGTTCTTTCTCTTTATGGTTTTCTGCTCTTTTCAGTCGTTTTTTCCAATTTCTGCACTATTTATGGGTTAATCCAATCTTTATTTTAGTTAAACTTGTTCTTGAAGAATCCACAGTTCCATGAATGGTGGCAACCACTACTGATTATAATCACCCACCATCAATTTTCTATTTTTGTTCCATCGGTTCTGTCTTTTCTTCAGTAATCTTTTGTTGCATAGGCTAGAACTCCATAATAGATGGTTTTTATTACGCTTCTTCCTGACTGACAATGGACAACAACTATCCATTATACAATGATTCTACTTGGTTTAGATCAAAATCAAAATGGATCCTTGATCCTTTTTCAACACATCGGCGGTCTAGAGCTAATAATACACCATCGCCAAAAGTGAAAACAAGTTTGTTGCTTGACATTTTCCTATGAATAATAGAGTAATGTGAACATGTAAGTCTTGTTTTATCTTAATTTTGTTAATGTATATTTGATTTCATTAAATTTTTTTTTTTCACTATTATATAATTTAAAGGAAATTTTTTTATTTATGGTAGGAAACACATATGAACCAGCCTAACGAGTAAAAAGGAGTTTCTGAAAGCAAAAGTTCTATTAATTAATCAAAACAGAGTAAAAAGAGATAAATTTTAATTCAAGTTTTCATAGTTTCCCAGTTTACAAACAAGTCATGTTCATGTTGCATAATATTTATTTGAATACCACACATTAATTGGGGGCATAATTCTTTCTTCTTGACAATTGACCACTTGGTAGGCTCCTCTAGAGTACGTCTTTTCAATAACGTACGAGCCTTCCCATGTTGGTTCAAAATTTTCACCTAATTTTCGGTGAGTAAGGCAGGTCTTTGGAGGACTAAAACAAAATCACTAGATTGAAATATTTTTGGACGGACCAACTTATCGTGGGCTCGTATCATTTTTAGTTGATAAAGTTCTAATTTTTTTTGAGCTTGTAAGCATTTATTGTCCAAAATATCAAATTCTTCAAGTTGTAGCATTGTATTTTATTCCTCAGTCATTTTGTTGGCACTTGTTATTCTGAGAGAGGGGAGTTGAACATCGAGCGGAAGAACGACTTAGGGCCTGTATACTAGAGTAAATGATGTTAACCATGTCAGTGTTTGATACATGTTAGGATATGCTTACAAGGCTTCTAACAATTGTTCAAGCCAATACTTGTACTACCAGTTAATGTCTTTTTCAAGATTTAAGCCAAGGTCTTGTTGAAAGCTTCAGCTAAACCGTTAGCCTTGGGGTAAAAGATTGTCGAATGTTTCCAATCTATTCCATGTCTTCAAACAAAATTATTTATTTTTGTAATTTTGATTGCTTTCCCGTTGTCTGAGATCGTCCTTTTATGCGCTTCGAATCTGTGGATGCGTCTTGAAGAATTGGAGTACTTGATTTGCTTTGACTACTTTGAGAGGTAATGCCTCTGCCCATTTAGAGAAGTAATCTATGGCGACCAGAATAAATTGGTGGCCTCTATATGATGGAGGGTCTATAGGACCCCCTAATCTGTGACCCAACACACAAATGACCATGAAGCAATTGTCGGGTTTAGCATGTTTGGAGGTTGGTGTAAGACCACCTCATGCATTTGACACTAGTGACCCTTCTTGGCAACTTCTACGCAATCTGTTATTATTGTTAGCAAATGGTACATCAGTCTTTTTTTTTTCATTTTCTTTTTGGGCCTTGATTTGTTTGCACTGCAAATGCCTGAATGAAGATATTTAACCAGGCTTCAGATTTGCTCTAACATTGTAGCCAAATCTGATCAAAAGATATATGGTAAAGAACGTTGTTTACTAAGGAGTAAGATAATGGTCCTTGTTTGATTTGGTTTGCAATGGAATTTTCTTCTAGTAATTATCCAGTCTACAAATATTCAATGATTAGTTGTCACCGATATTCTCTTTCCTCTTTTTTGGCAGCTGCTACTGTCGCGTCGACACCAATTTTGTATAGATTGTCTATATCTACTTGAGAAAGAATTTGTCTTCCTTATACTCAAATTGGAACATGATCCTCTTTCAGACAAGAATACCCTTTTAAAAGCTTTGCTAAAGCATTTATCTCGCCTAAGGACTAGGAAAAATGTCACATTCGAGATTTTTTCAAACAATTTCAAAGAATTGTAGGAGATTGTTGAAGCCTAGGCTTCAGGGCCTTGTACTTTCAAGCAATCTGGTCGATGATAAGTTGGGAATCTCCATAGATGTTGATGTCATTAATTTCCATGAAGATTCTAAATTCCAGACCAGTTATGAGTGCCTCATATTCAACTTCATTATTTGTGCCTGACTCTATCAAATGGTAATTGAATGGGATCATTGCTCATTCTGGAGTGATGAGAACTAATCCTATCCCTGCCTAAATGTCCTTGTCCTTATGAGTAGATGAGGCTCCATCAAACGATAGCATCCACCATGAAGCATTTAAATTTTTTAAATCTAATATCTATTCATCTGGCATGTCATCATTAAGAGAGGACTCTGCCGGTGTTGGGTGTTCTGGTAGAAAATCTGCCAGTATCAGTTCTTAATGGCGTGTAGAGGCACGAAAGTTATGTCAAATTGATGTAGAATCATTTCCCACCTGGCTAATCTTCTAAATAGTGCTGGTCGAGTCATTAAGTACTATAGAGAGCAGACTCTCAAGCTGAGAGTCACTTTGTGAGATATTATGTAATGTCTTAGCTTTTGATTTGCGAAGATTAAGGTTAAGAAAAGCTTCCCAATTGCATGATACCTTATTTCGGTAGGAATTAAACAATGAATTAGGTAATATAATGCATTTTTCTCACCATCATCATTAATTTGGGCAAGCAAGGCTATGAAGGAGTCATTTAAAGCAGCAATGTAGAGAATTAGAGGCCTTCCCAAAATAGGGGCCGTTAAAATAGGAGGTGTTGATAGATATTGTTTAATGTTTTCCAATGCGTGTTGACATTTATAATCCCACATAAATTTGACATCTTTCTAGTTAAGGCAGTGAGTGGTTCACACCTATTTGACCAATTAGAAATATATGCCAACTTGTCTCGAAAAGACCATAGTTGGGTCAAATTCCTCTAAGGAGGCATAGTTAAGATCAACTCAATTTTAAGAGGGTCAATTTTGATCCCACAATGATGAACAAGAAATCCTAAGAACTTCCCTGAGTTGACAACAAATACACACTTAAATGATTCATTTTAAGGTTAACTATCTTAATCGCACACATGGTCATTTTTTATTTGCTCTTAATGACTAAGTCATCCACATAACACTCAACCTAGTTGTGGATGAGTTCATAAAAGATCCTTATCATAATCTGCTGGTTTGCTGCACCAGCAATATTAAGTTCAAAGGGCATTACCTTATAAAAGGAAATCCCGATGGGTGTTCGAAAGACAGTCTTTGGTTCATCTTCTGGAGAAATTTTGATTTGGTTGTATCCTGATGATCCATCCATCAATGAGAAAATTGTGTGTGCTGACGTAATATCTATAATTAATTCTGGAATCAGTAAAGTGAAATTAACTTTTAGGCAAGCATTATTTAAGTTCCCAAAGTAGACGCAAACCCGTAATTGACCATTTTTCTTTTTCACAACACGATATTGGCTAGCCAAGTTAGGTATTTAGTTTCTCAGATTGAAACCAGTATCGATTAATTTTTTAATCTTGGCCACGACCTGTTGTTTAATTTCCATACGCATCCTTTATGGAACTTGTTTTAAAACTGACATAAAAATCAAAGCCCACCTTAAAATGCAATCGACTTAAAATTCACTTTAAATATACTTAAACTTGAATCTTAAAAATACAACTTGGTTTGAGGAGGTATCATGGAGGAGGTAACCTATAGTTGCTAATAGGATATTTTCCAGTCATTTGTGGCTAATCAAATTGAAAACTTAATGAACCTGGACGATAGAACCATGGGATCCTGATCGGGTCATTCCAAAAAAAAAACAACTAAATGATAAAACTAATTCAGTTAATAAATCATAATCAAGCTAAATCTTTCAAATTATAAAATCTAAAAAATACATTAAAACTTAAATAAAACCCTAATGAACAAATATCACCGAATGTAACTTGAACCCTAGTGTTCAAGTCTACGAAGATCTCTTAGACGGCGCAATCTGTGGTTGCTGACAAGAATCTTCCAGTCCTGATTTAAATACCTTTTGGACTAAGTAGATCTGAATACCTTGACGACCCCAGGATGATAGAGCCATAGGCATCTTGATCAGGTTGTCTAAAATTAAAAATTTTAACCAATTAAATCAAAAAAAGGTTTAAGATGTAATTTTTTGCTAACATTGTTTTGCAAGTTTGCTAAAGACACAAGGGAAGTTCCATTTTAGATTTACTTTACATATTATTAGGATGTGCTAGCTCTGTTTTGCAGGGATGACAATCTGAGTCTAGAACAGTGAATCACAATACACAACAAAAGAAAACAACAAAAACAAAATGACAACAATGACAAAAAAAAATAAAATCAAACTTGTAGGGTATTATATGACACTTAGAAACTTATTACCCTTACTGAATTGATGTTTCTTCGAGGGTAAATGTTAACCGTAATTGGGAGTTTTCTTAAGTAGCTTTAACTACTTAACATGTAATTAACTATAGGTGCTTATGCCTATAGAAGAATGAAGAATTTAGAATAGGTAACACACCTAAATCTCTAATTATGGGACACTGAAGTGGATTTCCTTGTATGAGTTTCTTAGGAGTTAAACACTCTAGAGTCTTTTCTGCAATGTTCATCACAATGAATCCTACACATACTTTTCTTTTATCTATTTTTTTCATTCTCATCTGCCCTTTTTCTTTCTCCTCTAAGTTTCTTGATATCTTAAGATCATTCACATAATATGAGAGAAGAAGTTACTTGGAGACTAGGGTAATGTAATGGATAAATAAAGTGGTGACTACTCGATAACAAATGACCATCGACAATAATGACAGGGAATTCGTGGCGACTGCTACGACTGAGTTCGGTGGTGACATGAACTTATAGTGTTGTAAAGGTATTCGTAGTTGATTACGTTTCCTCTTCTAAACCTCATTAAATAACCTTAAATAATCCCTAGTTTACTTCTAGGCTCTTAAGTTTTATGGATATATTTACTTCTAGGCTCTTAAGTTTTATGGATATATTCATAATTAAAAAAAAAGAATGTTGAATTAAATGGATTTATTTCTTATCGAAAGATTATACTTTATTGCTCAATCCATGATTAGGGGATAAAATTAGTGAGTTATTATCTTACTAACCAAAGCCCCTTTAGGATCTCCCAATTAGATCAAATTCCAAACCATGATAATTTAGGAAATTACAGTTTTACCCTTTTTGTGAAGAGGTGATGAGTTGATTTCTACCTTTTATCCTCTTATGTTTCAATCATCTTAGAGAATTCATTATAATCAACATTGCCCATTTAACCATTTAGTTTAACTTAAAATTTCAATTAGAGCTCTGAATTCCATAATTACCATTTTCCCCTAGGTTTCTCCACTTCAAAATTTTTTAAATTTAACTCAAATGACCCTCTAACTTTATTATTACCCAACTCATGGGTCAATCAAAATCTTAGAGTAGGATTTATAATTTTTTCTGATTTTATTTAATTTTTAATAATTATTTTAACTAAAAAATGGATATTTTTAATGTTATTTAATTTTGTTGACCACAACAAATCTTTTGTCTTTAAGAAAATTAGTGGAGGTTCATCATAGTAAGCAGACCTCTAAAATTACTTTTTGTGATTTTTTGAATTATTTTTTAATTTTTATAATTTTTAATTGATTTTAAGGGGTGTAAATAAAAAATAAATTTTTATTTCAAAATTTTATTTTTATACTTTTCATAAATCCCTCTAACTTTTAAAAAAACCCAGAGAAACTCACTTTGTATTTTTCTGTTTTTATTTTAGTTATTATTATTATTTTATTCAAAAATAAGGAAAAATACATTTAAATGCTTTAAAATATATTTTTTAGATTTTAAGAATTTAGAAAGGCATTTTTAAGTGATTATCTTTGATTAGAATAACTTTTATGACAATTTCAAGTATTTTCATATTTTTGTGATTTTTAATTATTTTTAAATTGACAATTAGCTCAAAAATAAACTTTTTATTTTAACTTCAATTTTATTTTTTTATGTTCCTCACACCAAACTACTTTTTATAATTTTATGTTTTTTATTTTAAATTATATAATTATTTTAAGCTAAAAAATTCATTTTTACTTAGAAAATTCTATTTTTACATCAAACAAAAAAATTTTATAGCCTTCAAATTTTTATAGGAGCCACCTGGTTAGACTCAATTTGGCCCAAATTGATAATTTTAGATTATTTTACATTTTTCTTATTTTAAATTACTTTTACTGATTTTTAATTAAGAAAATACATTTTGATCTTTACAAATTTTACTTTTATTTTTCTTAGAGTCTTCTGACTATAGAAGACCAAAAAAAGATTTAATACCTTTTTTATAATTTTTTAAATTAAAAAATATCAAATATTCCAAAAATTGTGGATTCTGATTATAGAGGTGTCTTATGAACCGGGAATAATTAGCGGAAACTTAAGAGATCATTAGGAAGAAGCCCACAAAATTTTATTTAATTTAGATAAACATTTAATTACTTATTAAATAAATATTATTTATTTGTAGTTTATAATATTCTTCTCTATTCACTGAGCACAGTGGTACTTTTATTTTTTTTATCATTTTTCTACACCAAGTTCTGAAGTTTTAAAATTTTGAATAAATTTAAACAAAAATACCCTAATTTTCTACTTATTTATGTCAGCACTCGTTGTATCCTCTTATCCGTCGAAGACCACACCTTGCACCATGATTTACTGCCGCCATCTGAGTCAGCGCCTTTTCAGCCTGCGTTTCACGAACCGCTCGCTACGTCCAACACGATCATGTTTGTCCGTTCGATACACGCACAAATCTGGTTCGTCCTTTCGATACACGCACTATCCAACGGCTTCTAGTCATTATCCCCAGTCTCTGCAAACCTGAGAACCACACATTTTCTAACCCTAAGATCTCACTTGATCCTTAACCAAATATGATGGGGTTTGTTCATACACCTTCATCTTGGTGAGACGAACCTATCTATATATTTACATGTGTAAGAAATACAAGTTCACTTCACAAAGGCTCAAACTGAGAGTAAAATGGGAAAAACTATGCCATAACTTCGACCAAGAGTTTTAGTGTCAACTGGATTGGTTCCTAAGCTTTGCCTTGGTCTTGCGAACATCCCCCAAACTTTAATTTGATCTCTGGTAGGAGTTCAACCAAAGGGTGGCATGGGCTATGTGGAAGTCTATGTTGAGGAGCTCAGAAAGGGCCAATTTTGATGGGAAGTTCTTCTTTGGCTCTGGGGAAGCTTCTAAGCTGATCAATTTAGAGTTTAGTGGAGTTTGAGGAGATGAAGAGAAAATTCCTTAGTTTTGGGTGATGAAATTGAGCTTGGGCAGTGGAAATGAGGGGCTGAGAACAGTGGGATTCCACTTAGGAAGGGTGTAGGAGGCTCTGGAAACAATTTGGCAGATTTTCTCTAAGGATTTGGTATCTCTTATATTTTGGCTATTGAGGGGGCTATTTATAATTCTGGTCAAAGGGGAGGCCTCAGGCTGTCATTGGCTGGGTCCATTAAGCTTAGGTGGGGGGCTGAGTGGTGTAATTGACCAATGGGTGAATAAGACATGGGATGGGTTCAATTTAGGGTTCAAACCATGGGTGAACTCTTTCGATTTTAGATTTTCCTGCCACTAGGTTAGTGGGCCAGGCCAGGGGAGGTGGCTAGCTTGCTCAAGAAGTTAAGGAGGCTTAATGGTGATTAACTCTGGGCTTTTAAAGGCTGGTTGTATAAGTTAGAGAGTTAACCAATTTTAGAGGATGAGTTCCCCGTTTTGCGGGAGCCATGATCCATGGCATCAAATTGGGGTCCTTGGGTGATTTGATTAGTATCTTAGGAGGCTTAGGAATTACAAAGATGATTAAGGTTGGTTAATTCAAGAGGGTTTAGACTAATTTGGATTTTAGGCTTAAAATTAGCTTTTGGGCTAAAAATTGAGTTTGGGCTTGGTTTATAAATCAATTGAGGGGCCAAATTGGTCAAGAAGAATTCCATGAAAAGTTTAAGAAGAGAATTTGGTGGAATTGAATTGGTTACATAGATTAATTTGATGAAATTTAGATTGGGTCAATTTTGGGGTATTTGATTTGGGCTTGGGATGGGGTTCAATTTAATTTACATTTGGTTTCAATTGGGCTTATACATGATAAATTTTGATGTGGATTTGAAATTTGAGGAATTTGAAATCAATTTGGTGAAAATTGGGGTAATTTGGTGACTTTGGGCAATTTGGGAATTTTGGCCAATTTTGGTGAATTTTGGTGCAATTGGGATCATTGGGTGGTTAGGATTTATTTTGGGGTGTTTGGAGTGAATTTGGAGGTTTTGGGAATATTTGGTACATGAAAATTATTTTTGTAATTTTGAGAACTTTGGGGGTATTTTAGGAATTTTGAAGAAATTGGGCTAGTTTTGGAAATTTGAACATTTTGGAGTGGTTCAATATGATTTTTGAGTGAGAATTGACAATTTGGAAAATTTTGAGAAATTTATGGTTTCAACGGTATATTGGTATTTGTGTCAAAGTTTTAGGGGAGGAAGGCTAAAATTGGATGTTTTAGTAGAGTTGTAGTTCATTGGAGATGCTAATCATAATGCTACCTTTTTTGGCGCCATGAGACCAATGGGAACCCATTTTGGATGTGTTGGTCATAGCCATCCTAGCCAAAGGTTAGGGGCTTAAGATCACTCTCATGAGTTTCCAAAAGAGTGGGGAACCAGGCTAAGAAAAATTAGTTTAAGGGTTTTTAAAGAGTGTGATAGTGATGGGTTGTGGTATGTGTGTGAGTGAGACCATTCCCGAGCCACCTAGGGCCAACCTTAAGGCCTGAAAATCCTATGGGGACTTCCCTTGAGTTTCCTGATGTTAGCCCCAACCTTCTAAGTGCTAGAGGCTAGAGCTATACATGTGAAACTCCAAGAAAGTAAAGAAGTGTTTGAGAATTTTTAGAAGGGTAGGGTTCCATTACTAGTCCTTTAGGATAGTGTAATCAGAAAAGTCCTATGGCAAAACCCTAGGCTCTAAGGAAAAAAAAAACTAGACCTCAACAAAAGTGAGGTCAGCACATCTAAGCACCAGAGATGGGCGCCTAGGAACCAGTAAGCATTGGACTACAAATCAGATGTCTCTTTTCTTGCAATTTCATGTGTGTAAGCTTAAAACGATGTAATACAAAGAGTGAAGGGTCTCTTCAGTTACGTGGATGATATGCTTATTGTGGGTTCATATATGGAGAATATTGGGGACTTAAAGAATCAATTTTCAAGGAGTATAAAATGAAAGATTTTGGCCAAACAAAAAAAAAATTATCATTATGAGAATTAGTAGGGACACTAATGTTAGAATGAAGTTGTCTTAAGCATAACATATTTAGAATGTTCTACAGAGAGACAATATGAGTGAGGTAAAATCAGTTTGCACTCCCTTAGCTAATCATTTTAATTATTTAAGGAAAATCACATAAGTTTGAAGAAAAGTAAACACATATGAGAAGAACCCATTATGCTTCAGCATTTGAAAGTTTGATGTATGCAACGGTCAGTTAGTACATTAGTAATCCAAATGAATATCGTTGAGAGTCGTTGAGGTAGAATCTTAAATACTAGAGAGGAATAGTCAAGAAAGCACTATTCTTTGAAAATTTAGGGATTAATTTATGTGGATATGTAGATTTAGATCTTACAGAATTTATTGATGGTAGAAGAAGTATAATATGTTATATCTTCTCTTTGAGAAACACAACATTGAGTTTTGCTTTTCTGTTTACAGAGGATTGTTACTTTATCAACTATAAAAGCTGAGAAAATTTTTACCATTGAGGCTAGCAAATAAAAAATTTAGATGTAGAGCACTATGGTAGAACTTTGCAATGAGTAAGGGAATATAAAGCCTCACAATAATATTATTAGTGTCATTCATCTAACAGTGCCGCATTACCACATCGTGATGCTCAAGCGCTTGTAACCGAACAAATTACTGTCTGATAAAGTTTCTTTTTTCTTGATTAGAAGTTATGTGATTTTGATTTCTCGTGTTAAGAAGAGGATAGCATCTTGAAGTGTTTCAAAGTTTGGAGAGGTTCAAGTGTGGTGTAATTTGTATAATTCTCTTCGTCTTCTTCATAGTGTATTTTTGGTGTGGTGTGGCTCCATGATTTTTTCCCATTCTAGGATCGTTCCATATAAATCTTGTAATATTTGTGTTCTCTATGGTTTTCAATTTTTGTGTGCTTCAATTCAAAGTTTTGCTTCAACTCTCCCGAATGAGTTTATGAGGATTTCTACATTTCTCCAAATATGCATCACCTTCAACATTGACCACATGATCTCCTTGATGTTATGCAGATCAATGTCTTCGATAACACTCTTTTGATATTTATGATGTCGATGGATACCAAGTTTTGTAATCATAATGACCTTCAAAGATACATATGCAACTTTTCCTGTCCTTCCGTCCGAATGTCTGGGTCAAACTTATGTTAGCTTGCATTGCCTCAATATTTTCAGATTTTATTTGCCATATATCATTCCTACATAAAATACTAAATGAGGCATACATTAACGTTTCTAATTCCATTAAGTAGTAAACTAACTAAAAAATGATAATAATAAAAAAAAATCAGTGTTTATATTTATATAATCATCTGTCAAATGACTTGTATCATCTAAAAGACAATACAGGCATACTCTACCATTAATTTTATCTACTATAGCCTATAAAAGATTATCAAAGTTTATTAAATCATGATTATAGATGAAGGTGAAAGAAGTACTAGTACATTTTTTGGGGGGACTGGTGAGCCATTTTTGTCATAGCTCGAACGCGTTGGTGGGCACTGGGCAGGCCTTTGTCAACCGAGCTCCGCTGTCCAGCTTGAAGTACAAGCGGGTCAATAAGACATTGTACTCTATTTTACACCATCCCTCGTGATTTACTAAAAGAAATATGTCTGTTATTCTCACCACGCACCGTATCTATTGTTAGTAAACTCGATTAAGATATCTTTTAGTTCAATAAAGACAGATTGAGTGAGATTAATAGGAATATATTACTTAGAGCGCCACATTAATAAAGATATTATCTGTACAACACCTAAACTAAGCTAATTAAGCAACGTGTAAGGCGTTGGGTGGGTTGGCAAACACAACAACAACAGAACAACAAAACTATCTACTAAGTGGGGTCGCCTACATGAATCCTTTTTCTCCATTGCATCCTACTTAGTGTCATATTTTCATTTAGTTCCAATAAATTAAGATAAGTTATTATACAATAAGCCCAAGTTTTCCTAGGTCTACCTCTGCCTTTCCTAAAAAAAGTCGAATATAAAACATTTACTCTCCTAACCGGATCATCAGATTGTCGATGTTTAATGTGACCAAATCATCTAAGACGACTCTTTCTAATTTTGTCCGTCACTCAAGCTGCACCTTTTGAACAATCACAAATATAATCATTTCTCATTTTGTCTCTATGTGTAAAGCCACTCATCCACCTAATCATTCTCATATGAGCAACACTTAACTTGGTAATACGCTTCTCTTTTAAAGGCTAACATTCAATGCCATAGAGCATTGTATCACCATCATCGTATAAAATTTTCCTTTCAATCTAAGCAGTACATTTCTATCACCATTAAATTAAGCGAGGCAATATATAACTAAATTAATAATTGAAACACATTGAAAATATAAATTAAAATTAAAATAAATTAATTCAAATCCTTATAATGATTCAGTAGATTGTACAGGTGGGCTGGCGTGGGGTAAGAAGCTATTTCTATTTTTTTTACCGCTTTCATGAAAGTTATTAGTGATTTCAATGAATCTTAATACAAAGACTTTGATTGATTAATTTATTTTACTTTCGCCCTTTTCCATACTATTAAAAATCCTATTCTCAACAGGTGACTATACTTATTTCTTCTTTAGATATTACTGTTTATAAGAGAAAATAATTTGAATTAACATGATATGTAAATAAATAAGAATTGAGTGGTATGCTTGTAAATGCCCCAAATTAGTACCAGAAGTGGTAAAAAACTAGTCATCATGGCCTTTGAAAGTTTATTATGTTTTTTTTCTAATTGAAATTGAAGAATCAACCACGAAGTATTTGAAACCTTAGCTTTGTTAAAGTTCAATAATGCAGTTCACTATTCTCAGCAGAATAATGAAATCATCCGCTACAGTAGTCCATGTAGATTAGTCTCATTGATATATGCTCGCGAACTTGTCTTCATATGATAATTCTGAGAGGAATAATAACACATTTAAAATTTGAATCGGACAAAATGTAGTCCAAGATATCTTAAAATCATCTAATATGTCTCAAGTAGATTTCGTTCAGTTGTTGCAAAATAAGAATCAATTATTGAGTTATATAAGACAGGAATGAAAAGTTTGGGGAATCTTAATTAATCATTTTGCTAGTATATAAATTTCTAGTTATGTTAGTGTCAATTGGCAGATTTCTAAATACGTAACATAATTCAAATGCTTTTTCATATCAATACATAAACTTTAATAATTACATTTATACCTTTTGATGTATGCATGAAATTTTGTAATTCACTTTTTGTAAGTTAGTTTTATGTTTTTTTGATGTGACATGAAAAACCGTTATAAAAATAAAAATTAAAGTTCGAGTATTTAAAATAAAAAATTGTGAAAATTGTGTGGTATGTTTGTAAATGCCCCAAACTTAATAGAAAAAAAATATTAGAGTGTGGGGTCAGGGTGCATTATATCGAGGGATGGTCCATCTTTTGTTAAGATTAAGTACAGATCGTACATGGTTGCTGGTATTTTAGACTACCATGTTAAATAAACTATCTTATATGACAACACAAAAAATGGTATGTGATATTAAAGAGTGGCGTGTAATTCAAAATTTTACTAATTGATGTGTGTCAAATGTGCTTTTCATTTAAATGTGATTTTTTTTTTAATAAAAGAGCACAATGACTCAATTTTATTGCTCACAAAAAAGAAAGTACAAAACCGGGAAGAAGGTCCCAACGCACACACCCTACATAAAACACGAAAAAAAAAAAATTTGGGTCCTTCCAAAAAAAGAAAAAAAAATACAACACACACACCCGACTTAGACCGACACACACCGCAATAAGAATCCAACAAAAACTAAAAGATTCAAAGAAACACAGAGTTTAAAAACGTAGTGACAAATGCAGAGACAATAGGCTTCAATAGATTTGCACAAAGCTCTCAAGCAATCCAATCAAGAACAAAGTTCCCTTCACGTCGAGTATGATTCCAAATCACATTCAATCCTACTCGAAAGAGCCTTAATCTTTTTAATCCGTAATAAAACACTCCAATGACATGATTATGTTTAAAGAATAAATATCAAACATAGCTTAAAGAATCGCTTCGAGAATAATATTCACCCACTTCTTATGCTTAGCAATTAAAAGTCCAAAAATAATAGCCTCAACTTCAAGAATTAAAGGCGTCGAAGTAACAATAAGAGCGAACAAACCAAGCTAAAATCGATCCATTCCAATCACGGCAAACCCCACCAATACCAGCCTTTAGTAACATTCCAAGAAGCATCCGTATTAATTTTCAAAAAAGGCACAAAAGGTTTATTCCAATGAATACAAGATCCAGCCGCATTAACAAGATTTATAGGCAGCCGTAGATTAGAAATCAAAGCACCAATATATCTGTTATTATTTGATTTAAAATCCACTATAGAAACACATTTAGAAATGTAAGAAATAATTTGCCTAACAACTTTAAAGGAAGTAGCAGTATTCCCTTCATATTTACAACTATTACGGTTCATCCAGATGAACCAAACAGTAATAGAAGGAATACTACTAAAAAACATATGCCCCAAACAATTCCAATCCTAAAACATCTCAATAATGGAATTATAACCATGAAAAGAAACAGTTCAACTGCACAAAGTAAAAATTCTCCTCCAAATATCAGCACCAAAACCACAATTAATAAAAGTATGTAAAATAGATTTCTCATCATTCTTACAAAAACAACATTTAGAAACAATCCTTAAACCTTTGAGCTTAAGTAAGTCATCGATAGGGATGCAATTATGTAAAAGTCTCCAAGTAAAAAAAGATATAGAAGGCTTCAACCATTTATTCCAAAGCCAAGATAGCATCATAGCCAAGCAAGTGAAAGAACTAATAGTAGCAAAGGTTTTAATAACGAATCCCCAATTCTAGTCTTCGACCTTAGGAATATCCCTTCCGAATTATCCAAAGGGATGTTAGCAATGAAATAGACATCCCTATACTCAATCACAGAGCCTAATTTAGCAAGATTCCAATGAGTATTATCCTGAAATCATTAACAAGAATATTAATATGCCGAGGGCCAAGATAGCAACTAGCAAGGGGCCCAAAAGAAGTCCAATCATCATACCGTAAAGACAACTTACCAATACCAACATCCCAACGAAATAAATTTCTCCACCAAATGAGAAACCTTAAGCATTTCTTTCCAAATGTAAGAGTCATTAGAAGTAGCAGTAATAGATAAAGGGTGATGATTAAGCACAATACTTAGAGAAAAGAAGATTAGCCCAAATAGAGTTATTATCTCAAAAGTGAACCCAAAGTCTCATATAATTATATTTAATAGAGTCGAAATACTTCTAAAACCCAGTGCCCCCATTAGAAATGGGCTTGCACTAACTTCTCCCAACACTTCCAAAGTGTAACCCTTTTTTCCCGCAACCATCCCATAAAAAACTATTAAATAAGACTTCAATCTTTCTTATAATAGCCTTGGGGACATTCATCACTTGAATAATATAAAGAGGCATGGATGTAAGTATACTCTTCAAAAGAGTAATACGCCCCCAAAGGAAAGAAATTTGTTCTCCCAAGAATGAATTTTCATTCTAATTCTATCAACCAGCATTATTAAACAAAGCAATTCTCTTAGTGGTTCTTGTCTAAAACAAAACCAAGATAGTTAATGGGTAAAACAACCAAATGACAAGTAGTATACTCAAGCAATCCACTATAACTTCATATTGCCGATATGCTTAGAACCATAAAAGGAGCATTTAGCAAGCATTAAAAAACATACCGGAAGAATTCCGTAAATGATTAATGAGCCTCCAAATCTTCTTAATAGATCTCTTATTAGAATTAGTAAAAATAATAAGATCATCTCGCATAAGCATAGATGAGAAATGCCGATACAACCTTTATGCACAAAATTAAGAGAAGGATTGTCTCCATATAATTTATTAATGCACTTGGAGAAATAATCCATAGCAAGTATAAACAAATAGGGAGAAAGAGGGTCACCTTGCTTGATTCCTTTGGAAGACATGAAATGTCCGGCAGAATTACCATTAATGATAACATAATAATAATTATTACTAAGAATTCTGTAAATTAAATTACGTAAATTCCGATTGAACCCATGAGCATTTAACACATGGATATTAAACTCCCATCTAATTGAATCTAATGCTTTTTGAATATCCATCTTAAAAATAATGTTCCCATCTCTTTTACTCCTATTAAGGTCAAAAAGCAACTCTTGAACAGTAAGAGCATGATCAATAATAGATCTTCCTTTAATAAAGGCAGTCTGATTTAAAGAAATTAACTTACCTAAGACATCCTGAATTCTATTCACAACAATCTTAGAGATAAGCTTAGATATAACAGTATTAATACTAATAGGTCTAAAAGACTTCCAAGTATTAATATTATGCTCTTTAGGAATTAGAACAATATTGGAACATTTAAAAAATTTTGGTAAATCAATACCTTTAAAAAAATCCTGAATAGCACCAATAACATCATTTTTAATAATATCCCAACAATGTTTATAAAACTCAACAAGAAAAGCCATCAGGTCCAAAGCAGCCTTACCATTATACATACTGTCCAAAGTGAATTTAATTTCGTAAGGGTCGTGAATATAAGTAAAATTAACATTCTTAACATTACCATCGTAGGAAAAACATCACAGCTTAATCATCTTAAGAGCACTATTATCAGAAGAGAATAAGTGAGTAAAAAAACCAATGCCATCATTAAAAATATCATCTTGATTAGTAAGAACATATCCATTGTCATTCTTAATAGAAGATATAAAATTCATATTTCTTCTATTCTTAATGCAAGCATGAAAATAAGAGGTATTCCTATCCCCATTAATAAAATTAGACTTGCAAGCTTTTTGAGCATAAAAGCTTTCTTCAATATTAATGGCATAAGTAAGGTCCTTTTGAGCTTGAGTAAAAAGATCAAAAGAGATAACATTGTGCTGAAACAAGATTTCTAAATCATGGACTCTAGTTTCAGCCTCATCAACCAACTTGTTAATATTGCCAAAAACATTCCAATTCTAACCTCTTAACTGTTTAGTAAGATGTTTATGAAGATACCATAACTTCTGGTCATGATTAAGATGAGTGTAATTATAAACAGAGTTATTACAAGTCCAGTTAGACTTAATAAACTCCAAAAAATTAGGATGATTAACCCAAGCATTCAAAAAATTAAAGTGAAAATAGCTTTTTTTATGAGTATTATTAAAAACTTTAATTAAGATAGGAGTGTGGTCAGAAGCATTAAAGGCTAAATGCAAAATCTCAAAACTCCTAAACTTATTATACCAACTAGCATTATCCAAGAATCTATCAAGCCTCTCAAAAACATTACCTCTGTGCCAAGTAAAAGCTTTACCCGTATACCCTAAGTCAAAAAGCTCAGCATCAAGGATAACGTAATCAAGTTAGAAATAAGATTAACATTAGGATAAACACCACCTCTTTTCTCATCAACGAAGAAATCATATTAAAGTCACCCCCAACAAGCCAAGGGTCCGACATAGGACTAATGACCTAATAAGATTCCATAAACAGATTCTCGTCTTGCTTAGTGCAACCAGCATAAACAATAGAAAAGTGAAAAGAAATGCCAGGATAAGAGATAAAAACATGCAGTAACTGAGCATGATTAATAATCACATCAACAGTGATAAAATCTCTCCACAAGAACCAAATCTTGTTATTAATATTGGTCATAAACTGAAAATTACCAATTTTTTGAACATATTTAGAATTATTTATAGGATTAACTAAGGGTTCAAGAATACCAAAAAAATTCAAATGATTTTTCCTGATAAGACTCCTTAAGCCTATTAGAGGCATCACTTTTAGCAACACCTCTAATATTCCATATCATAGTGCTATAATTCATCATCAGTGTCTTTTCTACTCCTAGTTACCCTAGAAGTAGAAGTTACCTCATTGGAATCAGTCTTACCATTCATGTGCTCCTGCATAGCATCAGGATTTATGTAACTTAGCTCTCGGCTACCCTTGAATTTTCTCCTCCTTGAGGATTTCTGGATCATCCATTCATCTTCAGGTTCAGGCCTGTTAAAAACATTAAGTTCTGCATTCATATTATCAGTAATAATATTCCCAATGGATTCTTTCTCCACAAGGTTAGTATGCATCTGCATATTATCTATAGCCTGTCCAACAATAGGATCAACAAATAATATAGATTGAGTGCTGATAGTATGACCATCTATGATTACATTAATATCATTTAAAACAACAGATTCCTGGATAATATCTTTGTTCACATCATCAGGAGATGAATCTTTAAAAGTGGAAACTAAAATATTGTCATCTTGTGGTAAATCTTTACCAAACGATTGACCTACAGCATCCATGTTATCAAGAATTATAACATTAGATTCTTCAAAATTCCTAACAGAGATGTTATTCAATTCCAGATCAAGAGTAGGTTGCAGATTTCTTTCCTTATGAGAACTTTCTGCATTATTAATAGGATTTTTTGAAATTTTGTTTTTCAAATGGGGATGGGCAATATAGCAATTATTAAAAGTGTGTCCAAACATACAACATTTATTACCGTAGGGTGGAATGTATTCCATCTCTACTCGTTTGCCAATAACTCGAACTGAATCTTCTAACCAAACAGAATCGCGTAAAGGAGCAACTACATCTCTCTCAATAAGAATTCTAGCAATTGAAGGCCTATTATAATTAACAGAAGCCAAGTCTACCTTCATAGGAGTACCAAAAATCTTGCCAAGAGAGTAAAGAACTTTCTTATTAAAGAACTGCAATTTTAACCCCGGAAAATGAAACCATATAGGAACAATAGGTGGCTCTTCTTTGGGGTTAAAATCCACCGTCCATTTAAGAATCTTCATATACACCTTTTCTATTTGAATAACTTTTTTAGAAAATAGTTGTGTATAATCCGATTCATTCTCCAGTTTAATCATTAAATTCCTACCATCGATAAGCCCAACATTCCATTTACCTAATAACTTGAGATCAGCAAAATACCATCTTATAATCTCCATTCTGGGATGCGCATAAGTAAACTTACTAATTAAAGTATATTTAAGAGGCTCTGCGAGTATTACAGTGTCCTCCTCATTAAAGATTAAAGCCAGTTTTCCGTTTTTCTTTGTAGCTTTCTTTAACAAACCATCATATCCTTCGTCACCAAACTGGTCTCTGAAGGTTAAAGGAAACAATCAAAGATTAGGGGAAGAAGATGTGTTTGGGTCAAGATTACCCTTAAGAGCTTCAGCAAAAGAAGGTCGATTAAGAAGATCGGCCATCAGGGAAACATAAGACTTCAGATCTGAAGAAGATCAGACGAAAAAGAAAGAAGATCAACAGAGAAAATCCAGATCAACAGCACCGACAGGCGAAATTCCATATCAACAGAGAAAATCCAGATCAACAGAGAAAATCCATATCATTTAAATGTGATTTTTTTTATAATATATTTGTGCCATTTTTATACTACTTATTAGCAAATTTTTGGTCATTTATGTAGGCTACATGTAATTTAAAATTTGTGGAGCTAAGTAGTAATTGGAGCAAATGATCAGTTTGGATAGTAAGGAGCAAAATAAACTTTCTGGGTACTTAGGCGCCCCTATTATCCAGATGCCACAAGGAGCCCTGGTGATTGAATCCAGACCACCAGATGCCTCAACACCACCAACGAGGCGCACAAACATTCGTATGTGCAAGATTCATTTTGTTAGGCCATTTGAAGGCAAGAAGGTTGAAAAGGAATGAAGGAAGAAGTTAGAGAGGGATCTATCGGGTTTATAGGGACTTAGTTAAGAATTTTCCCTTTTTCTCGTTGTCTTCGATTGCCATCTCTGGTGTCCTAATTGTGTGAAGTAGTGAGAGATATTGGTGTGATTGTGTAAGAAGAGTCATGTGGTGCTGTGATTTAGTGAACGTGGTTTGCTCTTGAAGAGAAAAAAGAAAGAACAGGTGGGAAAAGTTCACTTTATTGGTTCCCTTGGTCTCATGGCTTAGAAAAGGTAATTTTATGATTACTTAATTGATCCCAATTTTACCAATAGAGCCAACTTTGGCTTTTTATCCCCAAATTTTTCCAAAACTATTAAAATGCCTTTGAAACCATAATTTTCTCAAAATTGCCCAAATTCTTAAATTCCCTTAAAAAATCATATCAAATCGCTCCAAACCACTTAAATTGCCCAAAATACCCCATTTTCTCTCAAAATTGCTAAGATAGCACCAAATTTTCTTAAATTACCAAAATACCCCTTACGTCCCAAAAATCCCCAAAATCTTCAAATTCACTCTAAATGTCCCCAAAATCAATTTGAACTATCAATTGACCTCAATTGTGCCCAAATCCACCAAAGTTAGCCAAAATTCCCCAATTGCCCATAAGTGCATAAATTCCCCAAATCTCCTCAATTTCCACCAAATTGATTTCAAACTCTCCCAATTTCAAATCCAAATCAAATTCCATCATGTCCAAACCCAATTGAACTAAATGCAAGTCCAATTGACTAATCCTCCAAACCCTTATTTCAATTTTGAGCCAAAATCCCCAATTTGACCATACCCTTAAATTTCATTAAATTGAACTCCATATCTAACCCAATTTCCCCAATTTTGAATCCTAAACTCTTCATAATTCTCCTCTGTGCCAATTTGAATCCCTTAATTAGTCTAAAAAAAACTCAAACCTAGCCTAAATCCAACCCAAACCAAACCCCTAATTTTCCCCAAAATCCAAATTTCACCAAATTGAACTTCATGATACTCCCTCTTACCACCCAATTGGTATCTAAAATACTCATGACACTTCTCCAAACTATTTGGACTTCCAATTTATCTAAATACAAACCCTAACCAAGCCCATACCCATGTCCAAGTCCAAACCTTGTTCTTGAACCCAAACTGCAAACTCACCCCAAACCACTTGGTCTAGCTTAACCTTGGCCAGCACAGCCACCTTTTTAACTCTAAGACTGAACATAAATCCACCTAGCCCATCCAAGTTTAGCCGTGGACCAAGTTTCCCTTGATTTGGGGGATTTCTTCCAAAAAATGGCTAATCCAAGAGGGAAACTTTCCATCAGCCTTCCTAAGACCCCAAACCATCACCATTAAGCTCTCTTGACCTTCTTGACCTAGCTAGCCACCAAACAAACCTTGGTCGGTCGGTCTAGTCACTGAAAAACCCAAAACTAAAAAGACCTCACCATGGAACCAACCCAAATTGCACTCATCTAATGTGACTAGCCCCCATTAGTCAATTGTGCTACACAAACTGCTACCTAAGCAGACTCTTCTACCCACTGAGTTGCCAATTGAGCCCTATTCCATGACTATAAATACACCACCCCCTCACGACCAAATATAGAGAGCATTCAATTCCTTGGAGAAACTCTGCCAAAATCTCTCTAGAGCCTCTCCAAACCTTTCTGAGATCAGCTTCTAGTCACCCATTCCCACTGTCCAAGCTCAATTTCTCCAACAAAAAAAAAGAAATTTTTTGGCCACCTCCAAAAAATCCTCCAAAAAATCCACACACCTCCAAAAAATCTACCAAACTCCAAATTGAACTGCACTTAAGCTTCCTTAGACCTCAGGAGTAAGTTTCCCATAAAATTCCCTCTCTCTTAAGCCCTCTCTACAAGACTTTCACGTTGGTCGCACCACCCTCAGGTAGAACTCTTACACAGCTACAACCTCTGCTTGAACCAACGCTTGGAAGAAGTTCGTTGACTCACAACGAAGCTTCAGAAAACACCCAATCGAGGCCTCACCACTTGGGCTAAGGTATACATCATTTCCTCCAAATCCAAGCTAGGTTCAGGTCATTGTAAAAAAAAAGTTTAATTTGATGTATGATCAACCATAAAGATAGGTTCTTCTTGACTAGATGAAGGTATAGGATTAAATCCCATGCGAATTGGTTGGGTATTGAGTGAGATCTTAGGGTTTTATTGTTGACAGTTCTTGGTTCACACCAGTTGGGGAAAAAGATCCGGAGCAATTGGATCACGCGTGTGTCGACCGAGTGGCTGGGTTCACGGCGGGCAAGGAGATGGAGCTTTAAAAGAGGGATGCATGGTAGCTGACGTGTATGACAACATCAAATCGAAGTGAGCCACGTGTAATTTAGCAGCCGCCTAGTTTGACGTGGATAAGTAGGATGTTAAGGGTTTTTCCCGATTTAATAAATTATAGAAACTTTAAAAAATTATAACTTGGTGTAGAAAAATCATAAAAATAAAATAGAAATACCCCTATGCTCAGTGAACATAGAAGAAAAATATTAATTAAAAAAATATTTACTTATATTTATTTTTAAATTTATTAAATACTCTGAAACTTGTTTAAATCATAAATTATTAAATATTAATCACCATAATGTGAGATTTTGGGGTTTGTTCTCTCTGTGGTTGGGAGTGTTCTCTTAGTTATCCAAAGTCAAAAAAACCCCTAAAATGTTAAACCCTAATTTTCAAGGTAAATCACTTTTATTTGCTTAAAATAATTATAAGAATTAAAATATAAATCAAAAAATTATAAGTGTGACTTTGGTAGGTTCACCGTGGTCAGAGAAACTTATGAAAAAAAAAATCAATTTTAAAACTTTAAAATCTATTTTTATTATTTAAAAATAAGAAAAATACCAAAATTCAAAAAATTATAGAATTATTTAAATAATCACCAAATTGGGCCAAAATGATGCTTGTCATCTCAAGAGGGTTCTGTAAAAATTCGAATGCCATTAAAATTATTTTTAACATAGAAATGAATTTTATAAGAAAATATGAATTTTTTCTTGAAATAATTATATAAATGAAAACAAAAAAAAGATAATTAAGGAAAGGGATTTGGAATGATCCTTATAACCTGAGGTAGCCAAAAAAAAATAAAATCACATTTTAAATAATAAGTTCATTTTTCACCATTTTCTTAATTTCCAAATAATAAAAAAATGAAAAAATCATATAAATACAAAAACAGACTAAAATGTCACAAATTATTCCTTGATAACTGATCCATGAAAAAAATACCTATTTTTATGCCTTGATTTTTATCAATTTCTAAGGATATTATGCTTTAATGAGAGGTATTTTTGTGTTTTTGGATGTAGGTGATGTAAAAAGGTCTAAAAAAGGAAAAAGGGTGAAAAAGGAGCAAAAAGGAGCAAAAATGGAGCAAAATACAAGAATTATAAAAAATTATGGCCTGGCGCCTAGGCGCCAGAAGTTGGCGTCTACGCGCCAGACTCGATACAGAAACTGTCAAGTTTTCGACAACGTTTGGACGGTTATTTTGACGGAGTGAGCGGTTATTGGACATTCTAGAAGACTGGCAGTTGTTCCTTGATAATAGGATATGTGATACATTGTATTTGGAGGCTCCAACAAGTGAAGAGGTGCGAAGAACTAGACGCAGTGTCCGACACCTAGGCGCCAGACATACCATCTAGAAGATTCATTGAATGTGGACATGTTTTGAAGAGGTGCCTCAAGACAACCCATGAAGCCTATAAATAGTAGTCCACTCCTTCAGAAAAACGTGCCCCACATTGTAACCCCTATCTCTTAGCCACTTTAGGATCTCTCATCCTTAGAGAGAGAAATAGAGAGAGAAATTTAGGGCCACTTTTATTTAGTTTAGTGAGTTTATTTTCAAGTTGTTGCATCTGGACTTCATTACACTATGGAGTCAATAGGAATCAGAAGATCTGTAGAAGGAATATTTGAGATAAGTATTTTATTTTTGATTCAAAGTTTAATTATTATGTTTTGCTATTTATATTCAATGTGTTCTGAGTAGTTAGTTTACTTTCTTCCTTCAATTATGAATAGATAAATAAGATAATATAAAATTCGATGGAGAATTGAAAATCAAAATATTTTCAAAACATTGTGATGTTATTAATAGCTGATCTTAATTTACTTTTTAAATTGCCCATTTAATTTGTTAAACCATGTTGAAGAGTTTTGAGACCTAGAAGGAGAAGAACTCTTAACTTATAGATGTCACATGAATCCTTGGGTAGTTGAAGGCCATGTGCGGGCTATTCAAGGTGAAGTGCAAATAAATAGGAAGTTAAGATTTAAAGGGCATAGAATTGATAATTTTTTAGAGTGACAGACTAAATTCTTATAATTTGATTTATAGATAAGGAAAGGGTCACTAGTAGGGCCGACCATAGCCACCCTTGGACATCTAGTAATGTGAGCCTAGATAAACCCATTCTACTAACAATACATCCGGACCTGATCTGTAGATTAGCCAATGTTCTTTGCACCTGGATCAAAGGGTAAATAATAGGAATACTTTTATTTGGTACAATACCATAAAATAAATTCTCCAACGAATATTAAATTATCTTAAAAATCTTGGATTAATTGTAAGGAAGAAAGTTATTTGATTTATATTGTTTTCACAAAATCATTTTTATTATTATTTTCTTTATCTTCATCTAGTATATTAAAAGTAATTTATAGTTAGATTAAAATACAAAAATATTTTGAAATACAATATTTAAAAATTTATTACCATATTTTTTCCCCGTGGGATCGATACTGGGGTCTTTGTTTCAAAGCACTATATTACTTGAAACGATACATATACTTGCATAGTACCTAAAAAGTATAAAAAATATTTTCATTTATAATTATATTTTGGTATATATGCTATTGCCGTAGATTTAAATTTGGTACACATCTATATAGTAAGTTATTCCGGGTCAAGTGTTTTGCGCCTTTGCCAGAAATTAAATTTTATAGCAGTGGTAACAAATTCTTGTATTTGGAAATACAAAAATCGGGTCAAGTTTTTGGCGCCGTTGCCGGGGATCGAAAGAGGTATAATTTTTAAATATTATATTTCCAAAAACATAAAATAAATTATAAAATAAAATTCATTAAAAAAAATTTTATTCCTTGCTTTATTTTTTTATGCGTAGTTTTGGTTCTGAAGGATTAATACCTTTAGATTATGAACTAGAAAGAACAATTAGAAAAATTAAAAAGGAAAAACAAATTCAAAAATTTCAAGAAATGGCTACTTTACAAAATCCAATTGAACTTAATGATCAAAATGTTTATAAACCATTAAGGGATTATGCTAACCCTACAGTTGATGAACTTCATAGTAGTATTCAAATACCTACGGTAGATGCTAATTCTTTTGAACTTAAACCGTCTATTATTCAAATGGTGCAAAACAATCAATTTGGTGGAACACCAAATGAGGATCCAAATTTACACCTTGTTAGTTTTTTAGAACTTTGTGCTACCTTTAAATATAACAATGTTTCTGATGATGCTATTAGACTTAGACTCTTTCATTTTTTCTTAAGAGATAAAGCAAAGATGTGGTTAAACACATTAGCAACCGGTTCTATTAAAACATGGGCTGAAATGGCACAAAAATTCCTTGCTAAATATTTTCCTCCTTCTAAAACTGCTAAATTAAGAAATGATATTACTTTGTTTAATCAATTTGACGGGGAGACAATATCTGAAACTTGGGAAAGATTTAAAGAACTATTAAGAAAATGTCCTCATCATGCTTTACGTGATTGGTTAATTATTCAAACATTTTACAATGGATTAATTGAATCTTTAAAATCAATTATTGATGTCGTTCTCTGGAGGTTCTTTAATGTCTAAATCATTTGAAGAAGCTTACACTTTAATTGAAGAAATGGCTAATAACAATTTTCAATGGCCTTCCGAAAGGATTAATCCTAAAAAGATGGAAAGTATTCATGATAATGAAGCCTTTTCTATCCTAGCTTCACAAGTAGCAGCAATGTCTAGAAAATTAGATAATTTTGCAATTAATATTTCACATAATAACTCTGCTAATATTGAAGATTCTCAAACTATTGAAACTTTGCAAGCTATTGCAAGTAAAAATAATCCTTATACAAATTATTATAATCCTGGGTGGAAAAATCATCCTAATTTTAACTGGAATATTTCACAACAACAATGGGGTAATAATCAATCTCATCCCACTGGAAATTGGAATAATCAAGTTAATCAAAATTATAAACCTCCTGGATTTAAGAATCAACAAAAAAAGTTATCAATAGAAGAATTAATTTTACAAATGAATAATCAATTACAAAATCAAAATACTCGCTATTCATAATATTGAAAATCAAATGGGGCAAATTGCTACTTTAATTAATAACGGACTCGTAGGAACACTTCCTAGTAATGTTGAAATTAATCCAAAGGAAACTAGAAAAGAACATGAACATGTTAAGAGTCGTGCAACTTAGAAGTGGAATGGAATTAAAAGAAAGAATGCAGAATGAAATTGAAAAAGAGATTGAGGTTGAAGAGATTGAAAAACCTAAAGAAACTCTTTCTCCTAGTTAAGATCAGACTGTTATACCTATTAATGTGGAAGTTGAAAAACCACCACCACCTTTTCCTTAAAGAATTAAACAGCAGAAACTTGATCATCAATTTTCTAGGTTTTTTGAAATTTTTAAGAAACTTACTATTAACATACCTTTTGCTGAAGCTTTGGAACAAATGCTAACTTATGCAAAATTTATGAAGGATATTTTAAGCAAGAAATGAAAATTTGAAGCTTTTGAAACTGTTGCATTAAGTGAAGAATTGAGTGCCACAATTCAAAAGAAATTACCTGAAAATCTTAAGGATCCTAGAAGTTTCACTATACCCCGTGCTATGGGAGAAAAAATTTGTGGAAAAGCTTTATGTGATTTAGGAGTAAGTATTAATCTCATGCCATTTTCTATCTTTCGAAGATTGGATTTAGAAGAGATTACTCCCACCACTGTAACCCTTCAGTTAGTTGATAGATCCATCACTTATCCTAAAGGAGTTATAGAAGATGTCCTTGTTAAAGTGGATAAATTTATCTTCCCTGTAGATTTCATCGTACTTGATATGGAAGAAGATAAAGAGATACCTATTATTTTAGGGAGACCTTTTCTAGCTATCGGACGAGCTATGATTGATGTGCAAAAGGGAGAATTAACCATGAGAGTTAATGATCAAGAAATTAAATTCAATGTTCTTAAATCAATGAAGTACCTTGATAAAGAGAAATGTTATCGAATGGATATAATTTATTATTTAATTGAGAAACAATATCAAGAAAAATGTAAAGTCATTTCCGAAGAAAAATTTGAATTTTCGATCGATGAAAATGAAGAAGTAGAAGAAGAAGAGACTTATTTTATTAAAGATAACTCGGGAAACTTTAGACATAACTCAAAATGATATACTTTTATCATCAATTAAAAAAGCCCCTGAATTGGAATTAAAAATGTTACCTTCACATTTAAAATATGCATTTCTTGAAAATTCATTAACTTTACCTGTTATTATTTCTTCTGAACTGAGTAAAGATCAAGAAGAAAAATTACTAGGTGTGTTAAAGAATTATAAGAAAGCCTTTGGTTGGACTATTGCTGATATAAGAGGAATAATCCCTTCCATTTGTATGCATAGAATTTTAATGGAAGAAAATTTTAAACCTACTATTGAACCGCAAAGAAGATTAAATCCTATCAGGAAAGAGGTTATTATAAAAGAAATTGTTAAGTGGTTAGATGGTGGTATTATTTATCCTATTTTGGATAGTCAATGGGTAAGTCTTATTCATTGTGTTCCGAAGAAAGGGGGTGTAACTGTCATTTTTAATGATAAAAATGAACTAATTCCTACAAGACAAGTTACTGGATGGCGAATTTGTATTGATTATAGGAAATTAAATAACACCACTAGAAAGGATCATTTTCCTTTACCTTTTTTGGATCAAATGCTCGATAAATTAGCTGGACACCCATATTTTTGTTTTCTGGATGGATATTTTGGTTATCATCAATTACTTGTTACTCCTGAGGACCAAGAGATAACAACATTGGAACCTTTACTTTTAGAAGAATGCCTTTTGGTTTATGTAATGCACCTGCAACTTTTCAAAGATGTATGCTGTCAATATTTTGTGATTTGATTGACAAAGGAATTGAAATATTCATGTACGATTTTTCAGTTTTTGGAACTTCTTTTGAATCTTGTTTGGAAAACATTTCCATAGTTCTGAAAAGATGTGAAGAAACAAACTTAGTTCTTAACTGGGAAAAATGTCAATTCTTAGTCACAGAAGGCATTGTACTTGGTCACAAAGTTTTACAAAAAGGGATGGAAGTAGATCAAGTGAAAGTGAAAATTATTGCTGAATTACAACCACCTACTACTGTTACTGATGTGAGAAGTTTTCTAGGTCATGCTGGATTTTATAGAAGATACATAAAGAAATTTTCTAAAATTGCTAAACCTCTTTGTCATTTATTGGAAAAAGATGTGAAATTTGAATTTAACAAAGAATGTATTAATGCTTTTAATATTCTAAAAGAAAAACTAATAACTGCTCCTATCATTGTTGCACCTAATTGGAATAAATCTTTTGAATTAATATGTGATGCAAGTGATTTTGCAATTGGAGCTGTATTAGGACAAAAATATGAGAAAGTTTTCAAAGATATATTATGCTAGTAAAACTCTCACTGAAACACAAAGAAATTACACTACCACTGAGAAGGAGCTTCGAGCTATATTATATGCCTTTGATAAATTTAGACCTTATCTTCTTGGTACTAAATGCATAGTTCATACTGGTCATTCTCGCTATTAAATATCTAATATCTAAGAAGGATTCTAAACCTAGACTCGATAAGATGGGTTTTACTTCTACAAGAATTTGATTTTCAAATAGTAGACGTAAAAGGAACTCGAAAACCAAATTGCCGATCATTTGTCTAGAATTAAAAATGATATTATTTCGGAAGAAAATATAAATGAGAAATTTCCTGATGAATCTTTATATGTTATTTAAGGATGCAAAACACCTTGGTTTGCTGATTTTGTAAACTATTTAGTTAGCAATATTTTACCTTATGAATTGGATAACAAATTTATTAAGAAATTTAAATAGGATGCTAAATCTTATATTTGGGAAGATCCTCATTTATTTAAAATTAGAAGAGATTTTATAATTTGAAGATGTGTACCTTATGAGGAAACTTTTGTTATTATTAAAAAATGTCATGATTCTGATTTTGGAGGACACTTTGGCATAGATAAAACTGCATTTAAAATTTTAAATTCTGGATTTTATTGGCCTACCTTATTTAAAGATGCGAGACATTATGTGAAAACATGTGATTGATGTCAAAGGATGGGAAATATATCTAGAAAGGATGAAATGCCTTTAAACTATATATTGGAAGTTGAAATTTTTGATATATGTGGTTTAGACTTTATGGGACTATTTGTTCCATCATCTAGGAAAATTAATATTTTATTAGCAGTTGATTATGTTTCAAAGTGGATTAAAGCTGTTGCTTTACCAAACTGTGATTCCAAAAGTGTTTCTAAATTCTTAAAGAAAATGATATTTTCAAGATTTGGAATGCCTAAGGTAATTATCACTGATGGTGGAAGTCATTTCAGGAATGTAAGAATTGAATCATTACTATAAAAATTTGGAATCAAACATAGAATTGCAACTGCTTATCACCCACAAACAAGTGGAATGGCTGAAGTATCAAACAGAGAAATTAAAAGAATTTTAGAGAAGACAGTTAATCCTAAAAGAACTGATTGGGTTGATAGACTTGATTCTGCATTATGGGCTTATAGAACAGCTTATAAGACACCAATCAGAATGTCACCTTACCGGTTAATTTATGGCAAACATTGTCACTTACCTGTTGAACTTGAACATAAAGCTTATTGGACGATAAAGGAGTTTAATTTTAATTTGAATGAAGCAGGAGAAAATCGATTATTGCAATTGAATGAGTTGGAAGAGATAAGAAATGAATCATATGAAAATGCAAGGATTTATAAAGAGAAAATGAAAATGTTACATGATAAGAAAATTTCAAGAAAAATATTTAAGCCTGGACAAGAAGTATTACTGTTTAATTCTCGTTTAAAACCTTTTCCTGGAAAATTAAGATCTAAATGGATTGGACCCTATATAATTGAGAAAATATACCATTATGGAGCTGTGGATATTAAAGGCCCCAAAACAGGAAAATTTTTTAAAGTAAATGGATTAAGATTGAAGCCTTATTTGGGAGATATTAAAATGATTTATAAAGAGACTTATGAATTGAGTCAACCCGATTAAAGATTTACTTAAGTCGAGTCGACGACGTTAAACCAAGCGCTTTGTGGGAGGCAACCCATAATTATCTTTTATTTTGAGTGTTTTCATGTTTTTAATGTAAGGTTATGCCTCGATCTTGACTAATTTTATATTACTTTAGAAAAATTTGATGCTTATAAGTCTTTGTTAACTTAGGCTGAAGATTATTTTGAAGTATGTAAGATTTAGAAATTGGATCACTCTATTCTAAATATGAGTAAAAAGGAGATCAAGTTAACCTTCATTATGATTGCTTACAATTTGTGTTATTGAGTCTAGATTACTCTTACCAGTATAATTTACCTATCTTGGAGAACAAAACTTTGAAATTTGACGATTAGGCGAAACGGAGTTGAACATAGTTCCGGCGCCTAGGCCCCAAGATTTGGCCCCTAAGCGCCACGGTTACTGGGTCATGTAAAAACAAAAAATTTTCAGTTTTTAACACGATTTTCACCTTTAAATCAACCCATCTTCATCCCTAACCATCAAGCAATCAAAGTTACGTCCATTTGTCGGCATATTTTTTTAGGTTGTGTTTTATTTTGAAGAGGGGTCGCCTAACAGAAATCTGTCGGCGAGTTTTTTTTTTAATTTAATTAAAATAAATAATTTGAAAAGTAGTATTTGATTTTAAAAATAATTTCAAATTTGAAGGTTTTAAGATATGAGACTAAACCGATCTCACATCCCAAATAGTTTATATAAACGAGCACCGCACCACAAACCGTGTATCTATCCCTGAGGATAGACACACTGCTTGACGGTGGGGCTCGATTAAATAAACTAGAAGATTTGATGACATCCGTTCGGTCCGCGAACCAATTTTATAAGCCGACAAAATTCCCCCGCTTAATATTAAAACATTAAACATGGTTTATATTACCCGGGTTCTTCAAAATTCCCTATAAGGGCAAGCCCCTATAGTTAATTACATCTTAAGTGACGGAATCACCTAAGAAAACTCTCGATAATAATCAATAATTCTCGCTCTCAAGAATTTCAAAGTTTAAGTTTTCAAGGGATTGAATTTTGGAATTTCAATAGGGAATGGATCAAATTTGGAACATTTTGTTTTGTGAATCCAAAGGAAGAAAAGTAGGAGAAATCACAGATTCGAAGTGAACTTCGTAATTTCCCGACTATCCTATTGTTTGGCTTGGATTTAGGGAAGTCCTAATATTTATTTAAATGTTTTGATCTTGCCAATTTTAGTTAATTAGGACTTATATTTATATGATAGAATCATACAAATAACTCTAGAAGATGTGAGGGTTTATGTCGTATCGAACGACTACCTCGGAATCCTAAAGCTGCGTTAGGGCTTAATTTACATGACCCGATCATGCAAATGCCTAACAAAGGTCGAGGGTTTATGTTGCGCTAAGCAAACTACCTCGAAGTCCTATGGCTTTGTTGTTTAATTCTAAGAAAGTTTTGCCGATGTAGATTCAAGTTTTGCCGATGACGATGGCCGTGCCGCCCACCATGCTCCAAGCTCCTTGTTGTTGCAGAGGTTTAGTTTTAGAAGTCATAAATCGTGGGATGAGAAAAGTGTTTTGGTTTAGAGAAAATCTTAATTTCCAAGTGTTTCTTATGTTTTAATTAAAACAAATCTTAAAGTTGATTATAACGACACCGGTTAAGATCCCACGGTTCCATCCTTCCGGCATCATTATTTTTATCGGATTCACTTAGTCCGTATGAATTTGCTAAACTCAACCGAATGAGTTCCACACTTTCATTTAGACCGTGGGAAATCCCGTTAGCAACACGTAGGTTACATCATCCGAGGTATTCCCGATCATCCAACAGGACATTTTAATTTAGTTATAATCGTAGTTTTGTGTTCGTTTGTGATTAAATTTTGAGTTGTTTTATATTTTGAAATGTTGTGGCGGTGAATTTTATCTTGCAATGGCTTTTAATTTAGTTTTGGTTTCAGCTTTAGGGACTATCCTAAAGGTGTGGGTTTTCATGCAACAGCTTGTTTTATCATGCAAGAAAAGTAAGTGCATCGCAATTAATAAATTGCAATAATGTAAATTGCAAGAAAGTAAATCGCAATAAAATAAAAGCGTACCTTGAGGGTCTTCCCGTCATCCCAAGCCGCACTTAAAACACAATTAGAATATTTAAGCAAGTTCCTAGGTAAAGCTAAGGTAAGGGTTATGGTTTTCTACCAAATTCCTAATCCTATAGCTAGTCATCTCCTATGACGTCTAGGTTCTTTGTGTTTTTGTTTGAAGATGATTTTCTTCATCAAAGAACAATTAAGTCCAATTGTTCTTATAAACATCCTATCATATTGAGGAAGTGCTTAAGAATAATCTTAAACATCTTTTCAATATTTCTAGGATTGTTTTAAGTCCAAATGAATTTAATTATACAAATGAATTAATCGTCCGAGAATTCAAGTTTTGTTGTTATCTTGCTCAATGAACTAGGACATTTGAATATCCTATAAGTGAAGTAACATTTCATTTAATGTTCTGTTTAGGAGTTATGATAACTAAAACTTTCAAGGGTAAATTGGTATTCAAATGGTTTGATTTAAGTTAAGGGTTTAAATTTGGAATAGTTGTTCAAGTTCGATTTATATTTAATTTCTTTCTGTTTTAAGTGATGTTATATTTAATTCAATTTAATTCAATTCAATTGAGTTTTAATTTAATTTAATTCAATTGAAGTTTGATTTGATGTTAAATTAATTTAATTTGATTTGATTTAATTTTAATTTAATTTGTTTTAATTTAATTTAATATAATTTAATTTGATTTAATTATTTAATTTAATTTAATTTGATTTAGTTTAATCTAATTTAATTTAATTTGATTTAATTTGATTTAATTTAATTTAACTTGATTTAATATAATTTAATTTAATTTTTAATTTAATTTTTAGTTTTAATTGAAATTTTTAAAAGAGTTTAATAATTTAATTTTAGTTTAATGATTAAGTCTTTTAGTATTTTAAATTTGAGTTATCATTTTAATTAAGAATTGAATATTAATGAGATAATTAATTTAGGGATTTTTAAATTAAAGAATAAATCTCTTCCTAATAATATCCCTATTTTAATAATTCCAATTTTATTATTCTTCCAAATTTAATCCATTATTTAATTAAAGTTTAATCATTTTAAAATTGTTTAATGGGTTTCTACCCTTTAATTATTTAAATTTCAATCATCCAAATCAGATTAGGATCAAATATTTTACTTGTTAATTTTTTATTAAACCTAAAGTTTTAATTAAGGATTAAAAAATTTTAATTACCATTTTACCCTTTAAGCTTAATAATTTCATAACTCACTAAATTGAACTCAAATAAACTTGAAATTTTTATGTGACTTCACTCATATGTCAATAAAGACATAAGAGGAGAAAATGTGATTTTTCTGTATTTAATTTATTTATATAATTATTTTTGGTAGAAAATAGAGATTTTCAAGAAAAATTTGATAACATGACCAAGGGAAAGTTTCTGTCCTTAAGAAAATTAGGGGACATTCCTAATGACCAGAGGACCTCTTGGTCTAATTTTGATAATTTTTTGAATTATATTATTTTTATTATAATTATTTTAAGTTTTGGAGTGTTAATTAATTTAAAAATAAAATAAATGTTGAAAAATGAATTTTATATTTTTCAAAAATCTCTCTGATATCAAGGAAACCAGAGAAGCAAATTTTGCAATTTTCTGATTTTTCTATGATTTATTATAATTATTTTAGTGAAAATGCTAGAAAATACATTTTTTTAATTTTAAAATTACCCTAGTGGCTTTAAAATTTAATATCTCACTAAATAGACCTAAGAAAAATGTGGGATTTGTTCCTAAGTGATTAAAATTCAAAATGTGACATTTTGGTGAATTTTATTATTTTTGTGATTTTTATTATTTTTAATTATTAAAAATATTAAAATATTATTAAAAATCAACTTTTTTAGAAAATTGAAATTTTAATTTTCTTAGATTCCCCTGATATCAGAGAGGCTCCAAAACCAATTTGGTGAATTTTTGAAAGGTATTTTAAAAGTTATGAATTTTTAAAGTTTAAAATGGCTAAGTGGCTTAATCAACCCAATTAGTGGGGCTAACCAAGTCCAATTGACCTCAAATTTTTATGGTGGATTCCTCTGATCCTAAAGGTCAGTGGAGAATTGATTTCAAGTCAATTTGATGCATGGTTAATTCTAATTAATTAAAGACCTATTTTGGGTGTTTAAGCCAATTAGGGTTGTTTTAAATGAACTAAGTCAAAACCTATTTTTCCTAGGGTTCTCTGGTCATAAGCAACATCACCAAATTTTCCTAGAATTTATTTCACAACATGCTATTTATTGGAATTAAAATACTCAAAATAACAACATGAATTTGAAAAATCAATAACTTTTTATAGGGATGGCCTCTGACTTTGGAAAATTCAGGGAATGTTCCCAAATTCATAGGCTTCAAAAGCCCTATGGTCTCATGCCATGGTGAATTGTATACATGCATGGAGAATTAAAAGTATGCAGAGAGTAAATAAATTATAAAAAATAAAATACTTGATGAAATTAAATGATTTCTTTTCCACATTATTCTCCTCTCGTTCACTCGAGCAAGAGGGTATTTTTATTTTATTTTTCTGATTTTTCTACAAAGAGATATGAATTTTTGAAGTTTAGGGAATTAAATAAATAGAAAAATACCCTAATTTTCTATTTATCCACGCGGCGCCGCGTCAACCTCGACAGCTCCGAAAGGCCACGCGGCTCGCTCCCATTCGACGCCGCCATCCGAGTCGCCAGCCCCGGGCCCCGCGGTTCTCGCACCGTCTCCTCGGTCCGACGCCATCCGAGCCGTTCGTCCGCGCGTGTATCGAATGGACGGCATCCGTTCATCGTCCCCGAGCGTCCTCACCCGAGAGCCGTCCACACTAAATCCCTAAGATCTCACTCGATACTCAACGGATTTTTATGTTCTTATGCTCTATGGATTCATCTCGAAGAGACGAACACATCTATACTGGTTATCATGCATTGAAATTAAGGCATTTGAAATGGAGAATCTCCGAAGCTCTGGATGAAGAATTAGTTCATACCTTTGCTCAGAGAAGTGTGGCTTCAATCTGAGAGTTGTTGCACCTTCGATTGGATCCCAGCAAGCTCCAGATGAAGTCTCCTGGTCTGGTGAATTGTCTAGATGTGATTTCGACCAAGCCCGATCACAAAGCTTGGAGGCTGGAGCAACTGGGTGGCCTGGAGATGGGGCTTTTGCCGGTGGACACCTTCCTCGGGTCCGGTGAAGGTGTAGAGCCAATCAATTTGGGGATTGGCTCACCGTGGAGAAGTGTCCTCGGTTTTGGGTGGAATTTCAACTCCGAAATCGAGCTCACAGAGAAGAAATGGCAGGGGGATCTCACCTGGGATCAAGTGCTCTAAGGGTGGAGAAGGGTCCGGAACAATTTTGGCGCAGTTTTGGCAAGGTTTGTGCTCGCTCCCCTCATGGCCGAGAGGGGTGGAGTTTGAATCAGAGAGGGTAGAGGGCCTCCTGCGGGGAGTTAGGGCTTGGGATCACCATGCTCTGTGAGGAGAAGAACAACCATGGTGGCCACTAGTGCATGGGGCAGCTCAAGTAAGGGAGAATTTCAATGTCGACTCACATGCGAGCTCTCGGCCATGGTGTTTTCCTGCGGCCCGGTGGCCGGCCGACTGTGCATTGGTCACCATCTTGGTCGTGGAGGTCGTGGTCGGGCTTAGTGCAATCAATTAAGATTGGCCATGTGTAAAGGGTTCGGATTGAAATGGAATGGGGGAAGACCATTTTGGGTCGAAATTGGTCAACCCATTGGTTCGGGTTGGGTGCACCTCCCCATGGCCTCGATTTTGGGCCGAGAGGATCGGCTTGGGTCGCCTAAGGAGAGTGGTGTGGTCTCCATCCATGATGAGGTGGCTAAGCATGGTTTAGTGTGCGACATGCTTAAGGTAAAAAGGGGTTAAGGAGGATTAGGAAAGGGGCCCCTCCTTTTGCCATTAATGGCTTGATCACATGTCAAGCCTTCCATGGCTTCATGTGGCTTGTCCATGGCTTCGCATGGCTCACCTTTGGCTTGGGAAAAGGTTTGGTCAATTTCATGAAAATAGGTTTTAAGAATTTTTGGTAATTTGATGGAAATTTGTGTGAAACCTGATTTGGAATAATTTGATGGTGAATTTAGGACTTAGGTAATGGATTTAATTAAGTGGATGACAAATGGAGATGTCATGTGGGCTTTAGGGTAGATTTTGGGCCTTTGGATGCGGTGAAGTGGGCTCTTAGGAAAGTTTAAGGGAAATGGGCTTTTGATTTTAGGATGGGCATTTGGATAAAAATTTTGTGAAGAACTTTGTCAAATAAATGTCATAATTGGTTTAGGGATGTTCTATGAAGGGCTTGGAATCAATTTGATGTGATTTGGAGTTGAATTGGTTTGAATTCGGGTTTATTTGGTAAGTGGGCCTATGTAGGTCCAAGTGGGCCAAGTTGGGCTAATGTTGGGCTAGGGTTGAAATTGATATAAAATCAATGTTGAGAAATGTTTATGGGAGTGTTTCAAAGAGGTTTTGACTTTGGTTGGGCTTTGATTTTGGGGTTCGGGCTCATTTGGGTTAGGCTCTGGGTTATGGGTCCAAATCTGGGCTTTAAGGCCAAAAGTGAAATTGGACCCAAATGTCAACCAAATTGAACTTAGATTTGGTCTAGATTGGTATTGGGAATGTTGAATTGAAGTTTAGAATTGAATTGGACCAAAATTGGGGTCAATTGGGTAGGTTTGGTTCGACATCGGGTTTACTTTGGGTTAAAATGGGTCAAATTGGGGGTTTTGACAAAAGTAGGGTAAATTGACAAAATTAGCCCATGGTGTAGTTGGACAAAATGAAATTGGGAATATTTGGGATTTTCTGGAATTTTCTGGGAATTTTCTGAATTTTTTTGATTTTTGGGTCAAGAGGGGTATTTTGGGTATTTGGAGGGTATTGGGAGGTTTTCTTGGAATTTTTGGTATTTTTGGGTATGGATGATCAGTTTAAGTGATGTGGAAATGTTTGGGATTGATTTTGGAGATATTTTGGGTAATTTGGAAATTTTTGAGAAATTTTGGGTAGTTTCAAGGGTTTTGGGTAGGTTAAGCGGGTGTAGGGTCCCGGGGGTCAAAAATTGAAAAATTTGGGAAATGGAAGATTGGGTAAATTTTAGTGGAATGAAATCATTTTGGTTGAGCCATGAAGCCATTTCAAGCCCACATGAGCCATGAAGGGACTCATTTGAGGCACCCACTATGTTGTTCCTAACCCTCTTAGCCAAGGGCTTGGGGTTAAGCGACCATCCATGCGAATCACCTACATGAGTCGGAGGTTAAGATTAGGTATGGTTGTGGTTTTAGGAAGTGTGTGGAAGTGTAGTGTGTAGGTGTAGTGTGTGTGTAAGTCAGCCCCTTCACTGCACTCAGCCACCTGTAAGGCGCTCCTAAGTGCCAAAGAGTCCTATAGGAACTCATCCTTTAAACTTCCACATTCGATTTCAACCCTCTAGGTGATTAAGGGTCTACAATCAAGTTTGTGGAGTTTGCAGGAGTTAAGAAGTGGTTTGAATTTCTAGAAGGTGGGTCCCAATTCTAGTCCTCTAAGATAGTCAAAGGAAAAGCCTAAGGCTAGATCCTAAGTACTAAAGAGAAGAAGAGAAGACCTCATCAAAAATGAGGTCAACAAATGGACCTCCAATAGGTGTGGTGAGCTGACGGAGCACACCGCGCGTATTGGTGTTGACCGAAGCGATCAACAAAACCAACACAAATGTCCAAGTGACGAACTTAGGACGAAGTAGAAGAGTTTCCGCTGGGGAGTGTCAAGTATACCTCTGAAACCGGAGATTCCTGAACTCTCGCTGGGGAAAGGAAAAGGAGGTGAATCCCAAATCACATGATCTGGGGGAATTTCGATTTAGATTTTATTTTGTTTCAATTTAAGTTTTGATGTGTGAGTTTAGATTTTAGTTTGGAATTTCAATTTAGATCGGAGTTTGTCAAAATTAATTTGAAGGATTCGATTTGAAATGGAAATTGGAATTTCGAGGTTTTAGATGTAACATCTTCAACCTCGAAAGAAAATCGAATTGATTAGATTGAATCGTTGCAATGAGAAGAGATCTCGCAGTAATGCGGTATCGGATGTAAAATCCTTAACCTCAAGAGTTTGATTTTGATGTATTTCATTGCGATAGGGAAATGATCCTAAAGCAATGCGCCTCGATGTAAAATCCTTAACCCCGGAATTCGATTTGATGTATTTCAAAGGTAATAGGAAAGAATCCTAAAGCAAGCAGGTCTTGGATGTAAAATCCTCGACCCAAAAGTTTGAATTTGATGTACTTCAAAGGCAATAAGGAAAGAATCCTAAAGCAAGGCAGTCTTGGATGTAAAATCCTCGACCCAAAAGAGTTTGATTTTGATGTATTTCAAAGGCAATAGGGAAATAATCCTAAAGCAAGGCAGTCTGGATGTAAAATCCTCGACCCAAAAGTTTGAATTTGATGTATTTCAAAGGCAATGGGAAAGAATCCTAAAGCAGTGCATACTTGATGTAAAATCCTCGACCCAAAAGAGTTTGAATTTGATGTATTTCAAAGGCAACAGGGAAAGAATCCTAAAGCAAGGCAGTCTTGGATGTAAAATCCTCGTCCCAAAAGTTTGAATTTGATGTATTTCAAGGCAACAGGAAAGAATCCTAAAGCAATAGGTACTTGGATGTAAAATCCTCGACCCAAAGAGTTTGAATTTGATGTATTTCAAAGGCAATAGGGAAAGAATCCTAAAGCAAGGCAGCTTGGATGTAAAATCCTCGACCCAAAAGTTTGAATTTGATGTATTTCAAAGGCAATAGGAAAGAATCCTAAAGCAAAGGTCTTGGATGTAAAATCTTCGACCCAAAAGAGTTTGAATTTGATGTATTTCAAGTGCACAGGAAAGAATCCTAGAAAGGTAGTCTTGGATGTAAAATCCTCGACCCAAAAGTTTGAATTTGATGTATTTCAAAGTGCAACAGGAAAGAATCCTAGCAAAGGCATCTTGGATGTAAAATCCTCGACCCAAAAGGTTTGAATTTGATGTATTTCAAGGCAACAGGAAAGAATCCTAGCAAAGGTACTTGGATGTAAAATCCTCGACCCAAAAGTTTGAATTCGATGTGATTGATATTTGATTCAAGATCCGGAAGAAGTTGAACTTGAATTTGATCGAGACTCGAAATCTGGAAAGATTGAATTCGAGATTTGGAAGGATGAGTTCGAACTCGATCGAAATTTGATTTAAGATTTGATTTGAAATTTGGAAGATCAAATTTGAAACTCGATCGGGAGTGGATTTGGAATTTGATCGAGAATTCGATTTGTGATTCGAAAAGATTGAAATTTGATTCGGAATTTGGAAAGATTGAATTCGAAATTTGATTCGACATTTGGAAGGATGGAATTTGAGATTTGTGTTGATTTCGTTTATCTTTTAATGATTCAAATTTTATTTTATCGTTTATTTAATGTTCACGTGAATTTGGTGTTCGTCATTTTTCGAGATTTTTAAAGAAAGTTTTCTTTTATCCTTTTTTTTATTTCTTTTCTCGTTCTTTGTTCGAAGTTCATTTAACTTTAATGGCGTTTCCCAATCAATTTGCACAAAAGAGGTGAAGGCCAAAAATGTGACATGGTCACTTTCATTTCCAATCATATCGAAGATACATCATACAACTTGATCTGGAATATATCTCATACAATCCATGTAGACTCAAAACGGACTGTGTATGATCTTTGTCGATCCATCAAAAGAAGCATCCGTCAAAAATCCATGTCCGAATAATGGGGTACATGGTTAATAACATCACCTTCCAAGCCATCCCCGGCAAGGATGCCGACTGGATGTACGTCGGAGGTGTGATATTTCCCATGTAACTCACGACTCGTAAGGCCGGAGGTTCTCTAGCTCCGGGTCCGGTCGGAAATGGTAAGGTATCTTGCCGTCGTCCATTCTCCCGAAAGTAACCGAGATCCGCTCCACCGGCACTCCCGGTATGCAATGCTTAGCGATATCCGCTCCGTTGCCCTTCGCATCATGACGGACCCACCGAAGGTATCTTTACCGGCCCTCTGAACTCACCCGGCCTCGCTATCCGGAGGTCGGATCCGAACATGATGTCACACTCGTTCAAGAAAGAGATCGTGCGTAAAGGTCCGACGAAGTCGTGGTGATCTATATGTGGGGGTATGCAACACCCCGTTTGTAGATGTTGATAATGCAACTATCGGGTATGCAATCCGCCGGCAGCATCCTCCATGTTATCAATCTTTTTACCATTCTCTCGATGACTAATGGCATCGGATCTACTTGCCCATGACGGAGTATCCCCGTTGGGTTTCCCTTTCTATCTTCAAAGAAAGTCGTAGCAAAGATCCGCATTGTATTGTGATTCTTCCTTTCCCCGGCATCCATCTCCGGGTTCCGAGTATGTGTTTTCCTCATGCGGCCTCGCTCGGCCCATTCTCTTCAAATCCCGGATACAATCCACTATTTGCCGTTGTTCATACTCGGAGAATACGTCTGCATGTAGCTCGAGGCCCTCTAGTATGTTGATTCTTCTTCCTTTAATTCTCTCGAAGTATTCAAAGGTTTTCTTTTCAACATTTTGCATCCTCTCCAGCTCGTATTCCGGAATGATCTCGCATGGCGAGGCCTTGTGACATATTGTGGGATATATGGTTCGATCCCTTCACGTTCCCCCGCATACTCGGCTCCTCGTGGATGATGTCCGTCGGGACATCCCCCGGGTTGCTTCGCAACAAGGTTATGCATTACCGGTGGTTCTATCCGTGGCGTGGCAGCCTTCTTTCTTCCGATCTTCTCGGAGATTTCCCCGATTCTTTCGTTATCCTAGGAGCCGGCCTCCTTTCTTCGTGTTCCCGGTGAACCGGTGTCCTTGAAATGTGTGTGCCGGCATTAGCAATTGTCTCGTCGCGCCGGTCCGCAGCCTAGTTTTGTTAACATCTTACTGGATACGGCGATTCTTATTTCTTCGTTGCGTGGCCGCGAGAGTAGCTCTTCGCACTTCGAATCTCCGCGGGCGCGGCGCCGACAAGCTCGCCCTCCGCCGTAGCGACTACGGACTTCATTTTCTTATCTTCTTCGGTGTTTGCTTTTCTTTTCTTGTTGTTGGATTGGTGGCTTGGGCCACCCACTTTCATCACCGTTCGCCCGGTAGTTCTTCTCTGCTAACCGGGACCCGCCACTTTCCTCGTATCGTAGGCTCCGCTGGTGCGAAATCTGAGTCAATCTCGATTATCGCTCCATCTTTCACCCTCTTTTCATCGAGTGCAAGGCTTACGCCATTCTTAAAGTTCATGACCAACCGCCCGTTTGACATTTCCCTGCGAAAAGACAAGGAAAAGGATCAGGGGCTGTACTAAGAACAAGAACATTAAGAAAATGTTTATTAAAGATGCATTTCTTTTATATATATTTTTTTATTTTCAAATTTAACAGGAATGAAGTATGATAAGATCAGGGAATAGATTTTGATATGGAAGAGAAAACAAGGAAAACTTTATTATCATGACTTTATTTATTTTAACACATTTTATTATTTTTGGGTTCGGACCCAATCATAAGTAATTACTTCGCCCGTGTTTCTTAGGGATGAAGAATTCATTCCTTCGAAACATCAGGTAGCGTAATACTTTTTCAAGTATCGTCCATTGATCGGAAGCATATGTCGTTCTCCCCGGCAATTCACTAGCCGGTAGGAACCTCCCCGAGTATACCGCTTCAACCACAAACGGTCCTTCCCAAGTGGGTTCAAATTTTCCTCCTATCTTGCGGTGTGCAAGAATAGTCTCTTTAGAACGAGAACTAAGTCACCAACTTTCAAGGTTCTCAGCGACTCGCCTTGTCATGGGCTCGAACCATCTTAGCTTGGTATAGTTCTAAATTCTCGTTGCGCCGCAAGTCTTTTCCCTTCCAGTGCTTTCTAATTCTTCAAGTCATAATTTGGCGTTTTCTTCGTCGTGATCTTGTTTGCAACTCGCAATTCTGAGTGAAGGAAGCCGAACCTCTAAAGGTAACATCGCCTCGGACCCATACACCCGAGCGTAAGGTGTAGCTTCGAGTAGGAGTTCGAAGGTTGTCCGGTAGGGCCCATAAGGCTTCTAACAATTTCTCGTGCCAATTTCTCTTATTATCGTCCAAGGTTTTCTTTAAGATTTGAACGAGAGTTTTATTAAAAGCCTCGCCGAGACCGTTTGCTCTTGGGTAGTAAATTGATCGAGTATCGCCAGCCGATTCCGTGTCTCCCCGACAAAATTGTTGATTTGCGTGCTTCCGAATGCCGACCCATTATCCGAGATGATCTCGCGCGGCACTCCGAAACGGTAAACAACTTGGTTCTTGAAAACTCGTAGCACGTGGTGTGCTTTCACTTCTCCGAGTGGAACTCGCCTCGCCCACTCGGAAAAGTAATCCGTAGCCGCAAGAATGAAACGATGTCCTTTTGAAGATGGTGGTTCTATCGGACCCACTATATCCGTGCCCCAACATTCAAATGGCCACGACGCGATTGTCGGATGTAAGCACATTTGGAGGTTGGTGTAGAACCACTCCGTGCACTCGGCATTGGTGACGCCTCTCGCGATTTTCATGCAGTCGGTCATCATCGAGGGCCAGTAGTACCCTAGTCTTTTAATTTTCATCTTCATCTTCTGACCCGACCGGTGAGCGCCACGCAGTCCCGAATGCACCTCTTTAACAATTTCACGGGCCTCGGACCCGCTTAGGCACCTTAGCCACATTTCGATCAAAAGACCTTCCGTACAATGTGTTGTTTATTAATGCGTAGGACGAGTTCTTTTCGATCCGATGGGCTAACGACCTATCGTCCGGTAGCTTTCCCGTTTGCGGTAATCTCATCAATGGCCGTCGCCAATCTTCCGTGTTTTCTCGTCACCGCCGCAACCGATTCTTTTTCTTTTCTCGATTTGTGTATTGTGTCTATGTCGAGCCGTGATAGGACCCGACGTCCGTGAACCGACACTTCCACCGATTCATCTTGCAAATAAGCGAATTCTTTTGCGAGACGGGCTAAAGCATCTCGCTAAAGCATTTTCTTTTCTGGGAATTTTGTAGATCGTCACATTTGGAATCTGTTCCAACAACTCGTATGGCATACCGGAAGTATTGTTCGAGTCTTCGGCTTTAAAATTCCGTATTGTCCGACGATCCGTTGAATGATTAACCGCGAATCCCCGTAGATGTTGATGTCCGTTATCCCCATTCGAATAGTTAATTCCAAGTCCCGTTATGAGGGCTTCGTATTCTCGCTTCATTGTTCGTACACGGTTCCGTCAAGTGGTAGGAGTATCTTAACATCCCCCGCTCCGTGTTATAAAGATTAGCCCGATTCCCGCCTTACGGCACTATCACTTGCGATTCTTCGTCTTTGTGTGCCGAAGATGCTCCGTCGAAATACAGCTCCCAACGTCGATCATCAAGGTCTTCTAGGTTCATTATTTGTTCATCCGGCAAATCATCATCGAGAGGAGATTCTGCCGCAAAGGGTGTGCTCGCGAGGAAGTCCGCTAAGACTTGTCCCTTTACAAGCACGAAGAGGCACGAAAGTTATATCGAATTGCAATAATATCATCGACCATCCGGCAAGTCCGCTGGAAAGTGTTGGACGAGTCATCAAGTATTGCAATGGATTAAACTTCGAGATCAGTTGACCTTATGAGAAAGCATGTAGTGCCCGAGCTTTTGAGCGGCGAAGATCGTGGCCAAACAATGCTTTTCAATTGCGGGATACCTTACTTCCGTCGGAAGTAAACGACGGCTTAAGTAGTAAAGAGCATTTTCTTTACCCTCATCATCGACCCGTGCCAACAGGGCTCCGAGAGAGTCATCTAAAGCCGCGGTGTAAAGTATCACGGTCTACCCGAGACCGGGGTCGCTAAGACAGAGGTGTCATTAAATATTGTTTAATGTCCTCGAAGGCCTTCTCGGCATTTCTCTTCCCAAATAAATTTGGCGTCCTTTTTAACTAGTGCCGAGAAAGGCCGACACCTACTCGACAGTGTCTGAGATAAAGCGTCGAAGATATGCCGCCTTCCTCGAAAAGATCGTAGTTGTTTTAAGGTTTTGGGAGGCGGCATTTCTAAGATAGCTTTTAATCTTTTCCGGGTCGATTTCAATTCCACGATGTCGGACAACGAATCCTAAGAATTTCCCGGAGGTGACGCCGAAGGCGCATTTTAAGGGATTCATCTTAAGGTTAAATTGTCTTAATCGTTCGAAAACAATTCTCAAATCATACAAGTGGTTTTCCTTTACTTTGCTTTCGATGACCACATCGTCCACGTAGCATTCGACTCGATTGTGGATGAGATCATCAAAAATTCTTGTCATTGCTCTTTGGTAGGTCGCTCCCGCGTTCTTCGACTCCGAATGGCATCACCGTGTAGCAAAATACTCCGATCGGCGTTCGAATGCCGTAAGCTTTTCATCTTCCGGAGCCATTTTTATCCGGTTGTATCCCGAAGATCCATCCATGAATGAGAATATTTCATGTGTCGAAGCAATGTCGATCATTAATTCCGGGATCGGTAGAGGGAATTCATCTTTTGGACATGCCTTGTTTAAATCTCTCGAAGTCTACACAAATTCCGATCTCGACCATTCTTCTTCTCGACCGGCACCACATTGGCTAACCAAGTCGGGTATTGTTCTTCACGGACAAATTTAGCGTCTATTAGCTTTTTAACTTCGGCCATGACTTGTTGTTCGATTTCTAGACGCATTCTTCCGGGACCTTGTCCGACCGTGACGTAAGTAGGATCCACTCCTAGCTTATGGACCGCAACCTCCGGAGCTAATCCCGGCATCTCGTCATAATTCCAAGCAAAGCAGCCTTTATATTCCATTAATAATTCGATTATTTCTTCGGAGTCTTCTTTATCGAGTAAGGAGCTAACAAAGGTAGGTCTAGGCTCTTCGCTAGTACCTAAGTTAACTTCCGTTAACTCATCTATTGTAGATTTGATTTCTTCTTCGAATTCTGGTGGAGCGTCTCCAATTTGTAAATCTTCGAGTTCGTCCGTAGTTTCCATGCAGTTTTCATTGGATTCACAAGTGACAACCAAGCAAAATTCAGTATCGTCAACTGACCCTACTGTGCCGAATCCGAGACCATGCTTCGAATTGAGTGACGACCGCAGTTATTCCATAATTTTTCAAAATGTTGAGATCGACCTTTTGTCCATTGTCGAGGTAAGAAACCACGCCGAATTAAATTTTGAACACAGGGAGAGTACCACTCAAAAGGTAATTCCATTAATTCCGATGAAGTGACATCTTCGAATTGTACATTATTTTCGCTTTGGAGGAAGAAGCACCACGGTAGAATTTGATCGGCCTCGCACCGTCGTTACGTACTCTTCGACCACCATACCCTCGATCTTGTTAGAATGGATCGTGGTTAGTGTCATAGTATGTACGTAGTGGTTAATCTTCTCGTACATTGATTTGTATTCTTCGTTCTTCTCATCTTCGAGAGAGATCTTCGAATTGCGGCTTCTTCGACTTATTGTCGCTGCTTCTTGTTTGATTTCTTTTTCTTCTTCGTAACTATCTTCCCAATCAACATCGATGGTCGGTTTCTCTCGTCCAACTCGTCCTAGCGTCTCTACCACGACCTCGTCCCCGGCCTCGACCTCGGATGCGAGTTGTGGAGAAACCTTCACCATCTCGCCGAAGGGAGTGGTGAGTGATCGTTGGACTAGAATTTCGTGTTCTTCGTTGTCCCGAACTTTCTTTGCTTCATTTGTTACGGTATCTCCGGAGAAGATCGTTTTCTTCGGCGTGCATAATAAGCCGCATCTTCGTGGATTCCAATCTCATGTACGTGAGAATGGTCGTAAGTCACCTTTGATGCACTCGTTCCCCTCCATCGTAGTATTCGATGCACCGGTGCAGAGATGATGGTACCATCCCGTTTTCATGTATCCACTGGTCGGCCCAAGAGAGCGTTGAACGACGTTTCGAATCGATTATGTGAAATTTCGCGGTTGTCTTTGCTAAGTCACCGGTCTTCATCGCAGCGTTATCGACCCGAGGGCTCTTTCTCCTTTCCGGTCGAATCCTCTTAATAACATTTTGTCCGCTTCGAGCTCGCGAGCATCAATTTCCAAGTATGCTAGTGTTCGAAGACTCATTATATTGATCGATGCTCCCGGATCCACCAATACTCCGGAGAGTGTAAACTTTCCGATTGTAATCGAAATGTACAACGGTCGGCTCGTGATCCGTCGTCCCAAGTAACAGGTCATTGTCCGTGAAGGTAACACCTCGTCGTTCCTTTAACGAGCAAACCTCATCTAAGGAATCTCCGCCATTCGAGCTAAGCAAATTTCCGGATCAAGTAAGGCCTCGATCGAGCTTCTCTCATCTCCTTCGATAAGATGAGAGCATCGTAAATGCTCGCCTGGCCGGTAGTTTCCTAAGATGGGCTAAGACGTTGTAGTCCACTTTGTTCTCATGCGTCTCGCTTCTTCTCGAATGGGTATTTCTTCTCGCCTGGGTTGGTTCTTCTCGAACAACCACCGCTTTCCTTTGTCTTTGGACCCATTCTCGGAGGTAGAACTCTTCCACTTCTTAAGTCGACTTCCGTAATTTCTTCCGAATCTAGTGTCGAGCTTGCCGGTGTTTCCTCCCGAATCGGAATGACCGGCTCTTCCGGATTATCTTCAAAATCTGAAGGCTCTAACTCTATCGTAACCGGAGCTCCTCGAAACTCGTCGGATAGATCCGTTGCTTGTTGAGCTCTCGTAGCCTCCTCGATGGATGTCTTCTTCGTTATTTTGCTCGTCGAGATCGTGTATGATTCGAGAATTGTCGTTGGTATCGAAGTCGATATCCGGATTGTCGCTAGTTACGTAATCGTTAGAAACAACCAAAACGTAGCCAACGCCATCACCCTTATCATTATATGATCCCACCGAAGTGAGCAGATAATCATACAAAATCGAGGTTCGAGGGATTTCTCCCCCGAATCGGAAACAACTATCCTAGGATAAGCTGCCCCTAGCCTAGCCTTAGGAATCTCGGCCCCTCTTCTTCGTCAATTTTCTTCTTCTCTTCGATTGTCTCCCGTCGAGGTGGTTCTTCTATCGCAAGTGATAGTACCGGCTTAACAGTGTCTCGAACTCCGAATTGAAGCTCGCACCGAAGCGGTTCGGATGTCGTCTAAAATCTTCTTCGAAGACCTCGTCCGTGCGGTAGTCCATCCATCGTCGCCTGCATAGGGATCTATCTGAATGACGGGATCGGCTGAGATAACATCGATGGAACCTCCTTTCCGGGGTTCCTTCATGTACTCCTTCGGGATTGTTATATTTCCTTTCCGAAGGTTGTCGTCGAGCCAACTTTTAAAGGTAATGCAATCTTCTATCTTGTGCCCAAGCATCCGGTGGTAGGGGCAAAAGTCGGGATCACCTTTCTTGTTGACTTCCTCCGGTCTTTTAGGTTCTCGGCAACTGGAAATCTGGAGTCTTCATTAGGCTACGGAACATTTTCGGTATCGCTTCATTTTTGAACGGATATTCTCTCGCTCGAAGCTCCCTTAATGTACGTTGCGGACGAGGCGGTTGTTCATACTCGCGGAGATGACCGATAGCTGGACCGGGGTTGCCGGTAATTCCGTTGTGGTTGCCGCGGCCGTTCGGTGGTATTTGCATCGGCTGCTTGCCTTCGTCAACCGCCGCAATGATCCCGGATTTCTTTTCGAAGGTCTTCACCGCTTCTCGCTTGTCCGTCTTGTCGGCAAAACTTAATCGCTTCGCCTCTTCTTGCAAGCTTCCGCCTTGCTTAACAACTTCTCAAAAGTCTTAATAGTGAACCCTTTGAGGAGAAGTGCTATCGGGCCGTGAATGCTTTTAAGCAAGATGCCGACCGCATGTTGTTCTTGCAGTCGTGGTTCACACTTCATGCTTAAGTTTCTCCATCGAAGTATGTAATCCACCAAAGTTTCATTCGGCCTTTGTTTCTCTACCACTAAATCACCTATAGTGATGTGGTGCCGAGCTCCGCAAATCGCTCGATGAAGAGGCTCTCTAGCTCCGAGAATGTCTTCACCGAACCATCGGGTACTCCCGCATACTCGCCGAAGGCGATTCCCGACGTACCACCGACGAACCGTCTGAAGAGTAACGCATCGCTCCCGCCGCATTGCAACAACCGGCACGAAAGTGTGCAACATGCCGTCGGGGTTCCTGGCTCCGTCGAAGGTCTTGAACAGAGGTGGTACGAAGCCTTTCGGTATTGGACAGTCGTCGAATCTCTTCCGGGTAAGGTCTACCCGTCCGAATGGATGTCCCGTTCTTCGATTGTGCTAAGGCTTCTCGCACTCGTCGTTCTACCAAATTCTTGATGTCCTTTTCGTGGATCATACTTTGTGTTGTATCCTTTTTCACCGATCATCCCCATTGACGGATGTAATCTCCTTTCCTCCGTCTACAATGTGAATGACCTCTCGAGGGTGTCTCTCTATGTGGTCGCACTTCGACTCCGGAGAGTGGCCGCAGCCACGGCCATCTCTTCCATCCTTTTCGCCATTCGAGCGATCGTGTCGTCCTTTTCCCGAAGCCGTCTCCTCATCGCTCCGGCTCCTTCTTTCGCAGCCGCAGGAGCACCTTGCGAAGCCGATGAAGCTCGTGTCTCAACCATATTGATTTCTCGCGTATTCGTCGTCCATGAACTCCGATGAATCGATCTCATCTCCGAACTTTTCTTCTCTTTCTTTTGCCAACCGTCTGGATATCGGTTCTCAACTTTTCCATGGCATCTTCTAGCGGAGCTTCGTGTGTCTTTGCGGTTGTCATGCGATAGCCGCCGGTCCCTTTTTCACGAGTCCCCTTTATCGCAAGTAGCACTTTCTTCGGATTCAAGCCTCCCGGCGAGACTCTCTTCTCGGCCGTCGTTTCAATCTCAACCGCCCAAGCAGTGGGACGCCATACCATCCTTCTAGCAGCAGAAGGTCTAGGACCGCATGGTCCGTCGGCCAAATGCCGGAAGGTGGTATCCTCCCTAATCCGTAATCCCGAGACTACGACAAGCGGGCTAGCCTTCATTCTCTTACTCGGCTTTTCCGTCATGATGGCGGGCTCTACTCGGGGCCCAAGACGGGATTCGACCGGCACCCGCCCTATCCTTCGTAGAATCTCCGATACGGGCGCTTTTCCTTCCTTGCTAACTTTTCTACCAAAGTTTGCAATCGAGCAAACGGCGTAGTTCTAGTTCTTTTCGCGGCTATCGTTGTAGTATGCGGGCCGAGGTAATGCGGCAAAGCAATCTTGCGAACATTCTCCTCATCCTCTCGCGGCGGAGAGGGGATGGAACCCGCTTCCTCCCAAAAGTGGTATGTAGTCAGCGAATGGTGTATATTCTGGTAGCGGTGTATATTCAGGCAGCTCTGGAATTTCCTCCAGAAAGCAATTTCACAGCAGCTCCGGCTTCTCCGGCGATCCTTCTACTTCGTTTCTTCTTCGGTCCTCGTCGCTGACTGGAATCTTCGAACCGGACCCGATTTCGAAGACAAGGTCTTACAGAAGATCCGTACCCTCCACGGTAACAGTGTTTACCATAGTTCTGGATTTCTTTCCCTTTGATTTGGCGTAAGTCGGGGTAGGTGCGTAAACAACTAGACCAGTGGGGGTAGTAAGAATGCTCCTCCCGCGGACGACAGCACTTCTCCTAGTCTGGACCCTTCGCATGGGAGGAAACTCTCGGGTCGACCTAAGGTCGAACTCAAGCGCTGGCTCCTCGCCTTCGTATACCTTGTTCGTCGCGGCAAAGAGGGAGACGTCGGTGACCTCGACGTTCGTGTTTTCAAATCCTCGTCCAAATCGGATGATCCCATCGTCGGGCAGCTTCATCCTTATAGACAGCCGAAGTCCAGTCCGTTGGTGAAGGAGAAAATCGCTTCGGGGCTTCCATTTCGCAAGGTAGATTCCGGTTGTCGTCCCAAGTTATGCTTCTTTTCTTTAGACGAAAAGAAAGGAATTGAAAAGAGTCCGAACTCATTCTTGTTCATGTATTTATAAGAAGGAATCATTTGTTAAAAGAGTCACTTACTAGAGGGTTTGTTTATTTAGAACGGAATGTTCAAAGGTATAGAGAAGGTAAGGAATCCGATTCAGAGTTGGAAAGGAAAAGAAAGTCTTAAGCAAGACTTCTCGACTCGAAGGATCATTCCTAAACTAACACCTATCGGGGGTCCACCCCACCTCAAAAATGAGGTAAAAGGATCTCGGAACCTCTCTCGTTTAGGGGTGTCTAAACAAGGGCTCCTAAATCCGAAAGAATGTTGGCTATACTCATTCAAGATAGAAATGAACATAGTATTCCAACTGAAAGAAGGGTAGTTCGATCCACTAAGGACATGGATGCACTACCGATTTTTGAAAGCGAGACTATTCGATTAAAATGGAGAGAGGAATTTTCCTCAAATGAGTCGCCGTAAATCCTGTCGCATATTTTTTAGGTTGTGTTTTATTTTAAGAGGGGTCGCCTACGTAAATCGTTGGCGAGTTTTATTTTAATTTAATTAAAATAAATAATTTGAAAAGTAGTATTTGATTTTGAAAATAATTTCAAATTTGAAGATTTTAAGATATGAGATTAAACCGATCTCACATCCCAAATAGTTTATATAAACGAGCACCGCACCACAAACCGTGTATCTATCCCTGAGGATAGACACATCGCTCGACTCGTGGGGCTCGATTAAATAAACTAGAAGATTTCGTGACATCCGTTCGGTCCGCGAACCAATTTTATAAGCCGACAAAATTCCCTCGCTTAATATGAAAACATTAAACATGGTTTATATTATCTCGGGTTCTTTAAAATTCCCTATAAGGGCAAGCCCCTATAGTTAATTACATCTTAAGTGACGGGAATCACCTAAGAAAACTCTCGATAATAATCAATAATTATCGCTCTCAAGAATTTCAAAGTTTAAGTTTTCAAGGGATTGAATTTTGGAATTTCAATAGTGGAATGGATCAAATTTGGAACATTTTGTTTTGTGAATCCAAAGGAAGAAAAGTAGGAGAAATCACAGATTCGAAGTGAACTTCGGTAATTTCCCGACTATCCTATTGTTTGGCTTGGATTTAGGGAAGTCCTAATATTTATTTAAATGTTTTGATCTCGCCAATTTTAGTTAATTAGGACTTATATTTATATGATAGAATCATACAAATAACCTAGAAGATGTGAGGGTTTATGTCGTATCGAACGACTACCTCGGAATCCTAAAGCCTGAGTTAGGGCTTAATTTACATGACCCGATCATGCAAATGCCTAACAAAGGTCGAGGGTTTATGTTGCGCTAAGCAAACTACCTCGAAGTCCTATGGCTTTGTTGTTTAATTCTAAGAAAGTTTTGCTGATGTAGATTCAAGTTTTGCTGATGACGATGGCCGTGCTGCCCACCATGCTCCAAGCTCCTTGTTGTTGCAGAGGTTTAGTTTTAGAAGTCATAAATCAGGGGATGAGAAAAGTGTTTTGGTTTAGAGAAAATCTTAATTTCCAAGTGTTTCTTATGTTTTAATTAAAACAAATCTTAAAGTTGATTATAACGACACCGGCTAAGATCCCACGTGCTCCATCCTTCCGCATCATTATTTTTATCGGATTCACTTAGTCCATATGAATTTGCTAAACTCAACTGAATGAGTTCCACACTTTCATTTAGACCGTGGGAAATCCCGTTAGCAACACGTAGGTTACATCATCCGAGGTATTCCCGATCATCCAACATGACATTTTAATTTAGTTATAATTGTAGTTTTGTGTTCTGTTTGTGATTAAATTTTGAGTTGTTTTATATTTTGAAATGTTGTGGCGGTGAATTTTATCTTGCAATGACTTTTAATTTAGTTTTGGTTTCAGTTTTAGGGACTATCCTAAAGGTGTGGGTTTTCATGCAATAGTTGTTTTATCATGCAAGAAAAGTAAGTGCATTGCAGTCAATAAATTGCAATAATGTAAATTGCAAGAAAGTAAATCGCAATAAAATAAAAGCGTACCCGGAGGGTCTTCCCGTCATCCCAAGCTGCACTTAAAACACAATTAGAATATTTAAGCAAGTTCCTAGTAAAGCTAAGGTAAGGGTTATGGTTTTCTACCAAATTCCTAATCCTATAGCTAGTCATCTCCTATGACGTCTAGGTTCTTCGTGTTTTTGTTCGAAGACGATTTTCTTCATCAAAGAACAATTAAGTCCAATTGTTCTTATAAACATCCTATCATATCGAGGAAGTGCTTAAGAATAATCTTAAACATCTTTTCAATATTTCTAGGATTGTTTTAAGTCCAAATGAATTTAATTATACAAATGAATTAATCGTCCGAGAATTCAAGTTTTGTTGTTATCTTGCTCGATGAACTAGAACATTCGAATATCCTATAAGTGAAGTAACATTTCATTTAATGTTCTGTTTAGGAGTTATGATAACTAAAACTTTCAAGGGTAAATTAGTATTCAAATGATTTGCGATTTAGTTAGTTTCAAATGGGTTTAAATTTGAATAGTGTTCAAGTTGTTTTATATTTAATTTCTTCTGTCTTTAAGTGATGTTATATTTAATTTCAATTTAATTTAATTTAATTTAAGTTTTAATTTAAGTTTTAATTTAATTTAATTTAATTTGATGTTTAATTAATTTAATTTGATTTGATTTAATTTAATTTAATTTAATTTAATTTAATTTAATTTAATTTAATTTGATTTAATTATTTAATTTAATTTAATTTGATTTAATTTAATTTAATTTAATTTAATTTGATTTAATTTAATTTAATTTAATTTAATTTAATTTAATTTAATTTAATTTAATTTTTAATTTAATTTTTAATTTTAATTGAAATTTTTAAAAGAGTTTAATAATTTAATTTTAGTTTAATGATTAAGTCTTTTAAATATTTTAAATTTGAGTTATCATTTTAATTAAGAATTGAATATTAATGAGATAATTAATTTAGGGATTTTTAAATTAAAGAATAAATCTCTTCCTAATAATATCCCTATTTTAATAATTCCAATTTTATTATTCTTCCAAATTTAATCCATTATTTAATTAAAGTTTAATCATTTTAAAATTGTTTAATGGGTTTCTACCCTTTAATTATTTAAATTTCAATCATCCAAATCAGATTAGGATCAAATATTTTACTTGTTAATTTTTTATTAAACCTAAAGTTTTAATTAAGGATTAAAAATTTTAATTACCATTTTACCCTTTAAGCTTAATAATTTCATAACTCACTAAATTGAACTCAAATGAACTTGAAATTTTTATGTGACTTCACTCATATGTCAATAAAGACATGAGAGGAGAAAATGTGATTTTTCTGTATTTAATTTATTTATATAATTATTTTTGGTAGAAAATAGAGATTTTCAAGGAAAATTTGATAACATGACCAAGGGAAAGTTTCTGTCCTTAAGAAAATTAGGGGACATTCCTAATGACCAGAGGACCACTTGGACTAATTTTGATGATTTTTTGAATTATATTATTTTTATTATAATTATTTTAAGTTTTGGAGTGTTAATTAATTTAAAAATAAAATAAATGTTGAAAAATGAATTTTATATTTTTCAAAAATCTCTCTGATATCAAGGAAACCAGAGAAGCAAATTTTGCAATTTTCTGATTTTTCTATGATTTATTATAATTATTTTAGTGAAAATGCTAGAAAATACATTTTTTTAATTTTAAAATTACCCTAGGGCTTTAAAATTTAATATCTCACTAAATAGACCTAAGAAAAATGTGGGATTTGTTCCTATGTGATTAAAATTCAAAATGTGACATTTTGGTGAATTTTATTATTTTTGTGATTTTTATTATTTTTTAATTATTAAAAATATTAAAATATTATTAAAAATCAACTTTTTTAGAAAATTGAAATTTTAATTTTCTTAGATTCCCCTGATATCGAGAGGCTCCAAAACCAATTTGGTGAATTTTTGAAAGGTATTTTAAAAGTTATGAATTTTTAAAGTTTAAAATGGCTAAGCTGGCTTAATCAACCCAATTAGTGGGGCTAACCAAGTCCAATCGACCTCAAACTTTTATAGTGGATTCCTCTGATCCTAAAGGTCAGTGGAGAATTGATTTCAAGTCAATTTGATGCATGGTTAACTCTAATTAATTAAAGACCTATTTTGGGTGTTTAAGCCAATTAGGGTTGTTTTAAATGAACTAAGTCAAAACCTATTTTTCCTAGGGTTCTCTCGGTCATAAGCAACATCACCAAATTTTCCTAGAATTTATTTCACAACATGCTATTTATTGGAATTAAAATACTCAAAACAACAACATGAATTTGAAAAATCAATAACTCTTTATAGGGATGGCCTCCGACTTTGGAAAATTCAGTGGAATGTTCCCAAATTCGGAGGCTTCAAAAGCCCTATGGTCTCATGCCATGGTGAATTGTATACATGCATGGAGAATTAAAAGTATGCAGAGAGTAAATAAATTATAAAAAATAAAATACTTGATGAAATTAAATGATTTCTTTTCCACATTATTCTCCTCTCGTTCACCGAGCAAGAGGGTATTTTTATTTTATTTTTCTGATTTTTCTACACAGAGATATGAATTTTTGAAGTTTAGGAATTAAATAAATAGAAAAATACCCTAATTTTCTATTTATCCACGCGGCGCCGCGTCAACCTCGCAGCCTCCGAAAGGCCACGCGGCGCGCTCCCATTCGACGCCGCCATCCGAGCTCGCCAGCCCGGGCCCCGCGGTTCTCGCACCGTCTCCCGGTCCGACGCCATCCGAGCCGTTCGTCCGCGCGTGTATCGAATGGACGGCATCCGTTCATCGTCCCCGAGCGTCCTCACCCGAGAGCCGTCCACACTAAATCCCTAAGATCTCACTCGATACTCAACGGATTTTTATGTTCTTATGCTCTCATGGATTCGTCTCGAAGAGACGAACACATCTATACGGTTATCATGCATTGAAATTAAGGCATTTGAAATGGAGAATCTCCAGAAGCTCCGGATGAAGAATTAGTTCATACCTTTGCTCAGAGAAGTGTGGCTTCAATCTGAGAGTTGTTGCACCTTCGATTGGATCCCAGCAAGCTCCAGATGAAGTCTCCTGGTCTGGTGAATTGTCTAGATGTGATTTCGACCAAGCCCGATCACAAAGCTTCGGAGGCCGGAGCAACTCGGGTGGCCCGGAGATGGGGCTTTTGTCGGTGGACACCTTCCCTGGTCCGGTGAAGGTGTAGAGCCAATCAATTTGGGGATTGGCTCACCGTGGAGAAGTGTCCCGGTTTTGGGTGGAATTTCAACTCCGAAATCGAGCTCACAGAGAAGAAATGGCAGGGGGATCTCACCTGGGATCAAGTGCTCTAAGGGTGGAGAAGGGTCCGGAACAATTTTGGCGCAGTTTTGGCAAGGTTTGTGCTCGGCTCCTCTCATGGCCGAGAGGGGTGGAGTTTAAATAGAGAGGGTAGAGGGCCTCCCGAGGGGAGTTAGGGCTTGGGATCAGCCTGCTCTCGGTGAGGAGAAGAACAGCCATGGTGGCCACTAGGCACTGGGGCAGCTCAAGCAAGGGAGAATTTCAATGTCGGCTCACATGTGAGCTCTCGCCATGGTGTTTTCCGGCGGCCCGGTGGCCGGCCGGCCGTGCATTGGTCACCATCTTGGTCGTGGAGGTCGTGGCTGGGCTTAGTGCAATCAATTGAGATCGGCCATGTGTAAAGGGTTTGGATTGAAATGGAATGGGGAAGACCATTTTGGGTCAAAATTGGTCAACCCATTGGTTTGAGTTGGGTGCACCTCCCCATGGCCCGATTTTGGGCTGAGAGGATCATTGGGTCAGCCAAGGGAGAGTGGTGTGGTCTCCATCCATGATGAGGTGGCTAAGCATGGTTTAGTGTGCGACATGCTTAAGGTAAAAAGGGGTTAAGGAGGATTAGGAAAGGGGCCCCTCCTTTTGCCATTAATGGCTTGATCACATGTCAAGCCTTCCATGGCTTCATGTGGCTTGTCCATGGCTTGCATGGCTCACCTTTGGCTTCGGGAAAAGGTTCGGTCAATTTCATGAAAATGGGTTTTAAGAATTTTTGGTAATTTGATGGAAATTTGTGTGAAACTTGATTTGGAATAATTTGATGGTGAATTTAGGACTTAGGTAATGGCTTTAATTAAGTGGATGACAAATGGAGATGTCATGTGGGCTTTAGGGTAGATTTTGGGCCTTTGGATGTGGTGAAGTGGGCTCTTAGGAAAGTTTAAGGGAAATGGGCTTTTGATTTTAGGATGGGCATTTGGGTGAAGATTTTGTGAAGAACTTTGTCAAATAAATGTCATAATTGGTTTAGGGATGTTCTATGAAGGGCTTCGGAGTCAATTTGATGTGATTTGGAGTTGAATTGGTTTGAACTTGGGTTTATTTGGCAAGTGGGCCTATGTAGGTCCAAGTGGGCCAAGTTGGGCTAATGTTGGGCTAGGGTTGAAATTGATATAAAATCAATGTTGAGAAATGTTTATGGGAGTGTTTCAAAGAGGTTTTGACTTTGGTTGGGCTTTGATTTTGGGGTTTGGGCTCATTTGGGTTAGGGTTTGGGTTATGGGTCCAAATCGGGCTTTAAGGCCAAAAGTGAAATTGGACCCAAATGTCAACCAAATTGAACTTAGATTTGGTCTAGATTGGTATCGGGAATGTTGAATTGAAGTTTAGAATTGAATTGGACCAAAATTGGGGTCAATTGGGTAGGTTTGGTTTGACATCGGGTTTACTTTGGTTAAAATGGGTCAAATTGGGGTTTTGACAAAAGTAGGGTAAATTGACAAAATTGGCCCATGGTGTAGTTGGACAAAATTAAATTGGGAATATTTGGGATTTTCTAGAATTTTCTGGGAATTTTCTGAATTTTTTAGGTTTTTGGGTCAAGAGGGGTATTTTGGGTATTCGGAGGGTATTGGGAGGTTTTCTTGGAATTTTTGGTATTTTTGGGTATGGATGATCAGTTTAAGTGATGTGGAAATGTTTGGGATTGATTTTGGAGAATTTTGGGTAATTTGGAAATTTTTGAGAAATTTTGGGTAGTTTCAAGGGTTTTGGGTAGGTTAAGCGGGTGTAGGGTCCCGGGGGTCAAAAATTGAAAATTTGGGAAATGGAAGATTGGGTAAATTTGAGTGGAATGAAATCATTTTGGTTGAGCCATGAAGCCATTTCAAGCCCACATGAGCCATGAAGGGACTCATTCGAGGCACCCACTATGTTGTTCCTAACCCTCTTACCAAGGGCTTAGGGTTAAGGACCATCCATGTGAATCACCTACATGAGTCGGAGGTTAAGATTAGGTATGGTTGTGGTTTTAGGAAGTGTGTGGAAGTGTAGTGTGTAGGTGTAGTGTGTGTGTAAGTCGGCCCCTTCACCGGACCGAGCCACGGGGCGATCCTAAGGCCGACGAGTCTTATAGGAACTCATCCTTTAAACTTCCGCATTTGATTTCAACCCTCTAGGTGATTAAGGGTCTACAGTCAAGTTTGTGGAGTTTTTAGGGAGTTAAGAAGTGGTTTGAATTTCTAGAAGGTGGGTCCCAATTCTAGTCCTCTAAGACAGTCAAAGGAAAAGCCTAAGGCTAGATCCTAAGTACTAAAGAGAAGAAGAGAAGACCTCATCAAAAATGAGGTCAACACCATTGCACTTCATTCTTGAGAGATTTGAGAAATTTTTGAAGAAATGGAAGGAAGAAATCGTGGAGAGGAGGGTAGGGACAAGGTCTCAAAGGATCCTCAACCCTACTGCAATAGCTTCATCGCGGTAAGTTTAGAGAAAATTTCTAGTCGTTTGGATAAGTTTGAAACTGAGTTTAAAAGCATTGGAGATCGCCTTCATGAGATGTTTCATCAGATTGAACATCTAGAATGGCTGATGAAACTTCAATTTGATCATTTTGCGGCTTATCAAGATGCTCAAGTTGAAATGTATGCGAAGAACAAGTTGATTGACGAAAAGACGACTACTAATTTACCGAGAGCATTAGTTCTTTCCAAGCGGAATACACAATTTCCCTTGGGAAGATTAGAGTATTCTGGTAATGAGATCGTTATTATCTGGTTTGTTGAGTCTTTGTATCGATTTAGTGAATCGATTGTGTTTGTTTGTGTATTTGCTTTCATGTTCAATGTGTGTTATTTTTGCTTAAAAATTGTTGTGTTTGATTGTGTATTAGGAACTTGAATCAAGTATGATACTTATCTAGAATATATTGAGCCAATATTGAAGATTATAAATGGAATTTAGTGAAGCTTGATTTAAATTTTATGTTTGATTGGTGGATTTAATATTTAATTTTTAAAATTTTTGAAAAATATTTTGGAAGTTAGAAACTGAAGCCCTACTCTAATGTAAGTAATTGGAATTTGAATTTATAAATTTTGGAGGAAAATTAAATTTAAAAATAATTTTTTGTGAAAGACGAGTCTGGCGTCTAGGCACCAGAATTCGGCGCCTAAGCGCCGGTTCGGCCTGTACCCGAAAAATTTCCTTAAATACCCCCAAAAGCCATTATCGACGCCTAAGCCTTCTTCTTCCTCCATTTTTCGTGAAAATCAACTTTTAGAATCCATTTTGAGGACAAAACATCAAGTATTTGAGCGCGAAACCACTCGATTTTATCGTCTCAAGGTCAGATCTATCCTTTAAACCATTTATTTTCGCTTTTCACTATAGATTTCCCTAGATTTTGCTAAGAACCGAAAATTTGAAAAAAAATTTTGATTTTTAGTAATTTCATTGGATTTTTAAACTTATTTTAAGTTTTCTATACTTAAAAAGAGTTTAAATTTTTTATTCCTAAATTTGTTCTTGTTTTCCTTCACGTTTAGATGGCTCCGAAATCTAAACGCGGGAAGGCACGAGATAACTTCGATAGCAGCAAATTTTCTACTACGACTGCGCATTTTTTATTCCACGAATTTGTGACGTCGAGGAATTTCATTTCAGAACGAAGTTTCTATCATCCGGGAGAGATGATTGAAAACACTATCGTTGTGCACAACTGGCAACGATTCTGTTATTATACTACTGTTGCTGTTATCCCTATAGTTCGAGAATTTTATGCGAATTTTCTGGATTCCGAAGATTATGAAGTTTTTGTCAGAGGTTTCAGAGTAGGATTTACTCCTGAAAGAAGCAATGTATTTTATGGCCTGCCACCGACTATAGAGTGCCACTATTCTAGATTATCTCCATCTGAGGGAGATTTGGATATGATCATTGCTTAATTGATTGACGGTGCTGGATCTTGGAAGATTAGGAACGGAAAAAGGGTAAACTTCAAATCCTCCAAGTTAAATGGTATTTCTAAAGCTTGACACTATTTTATTTCTGCAAGATTGTTACCTTCCAACCACCTGAGAGAAGTGACTAGAGATCGAGCAATCCTAAACTACTGCATTCAGGAAAGGAAGCCTATTGATGTCGGCAGTATTATTTATGATTCTGTGGATTCTACTGCAAGATCCAGCACTTCTATTGGACTGGGATTCCCATCTCTGATTTATTCATTATGTATTAGCAATGGAGTCACTACAGATATTTCAGAGGAAAGGTTGAAGACTACTAAGCCGAATGGTCAGGAGAGTATTAGCATATATGATCATCTTCGAGGGAAGAAATCGACTGCTCCTTCTTCTTCTGCACCCACTCCAGGTAGACCTTCTATTTCCCAACCTTCTACTTCTACTGAGCCACCATCGAGTTTCTGGGAGTAAATGCATGATCAGTTTATAGAGCAACAGTAGAAGTTATTTCAAACTCACTGCAGGGTTGATACTATTGATAGGAAACTGGATCATTTATCTGATTATACCCAGAGGAAGAGTAGCTATGATGTTGAGTATAATGAAGCCCTTGTCAGATTTCTGAAGCGTGAGCATGATGTTAGTTTCCCTACTTTTCCTAGTTTCACACCATTTGTTGATCCTAAGGATGTTGAGTTTTCCTTAGGTGACGATGATGATGATGAGGCTACAGCCAGTGACTAGTAGTTGATATATCCCTATGTTGTGCTACTTTGTTGTTAGTTTGTTTTTTTAGGTTTGTTTGTTTAGTTTGTTGTTTGATGTATGTTGATTTGCTTAAGTACCTGTGTGGATTGATTAGTGTCAAGATTCTGTTGATAGAATATTCTTAGTATATTGTGTTTGAGACTGAGATTAGAGTTAATTTATGTTTGTTTCCGTCTACTGTTTAGTAATTAGTAATTTTGCTCTGCTTTTATTTTGTTTTAAATTTAATATAATCATAAAAATTAGCCTGTTTACTTTTTATACCTGCTTCAATTTCATCTTTATTATTAAAAAAGAAGCACGAGTAGAAGTAAATTTTTCTTTTTAAGATCATTTTTACATACTTATAAAAATTTCCTTTTTAAAATTATGATTTTCTTTCTCTCATACTTTCAAATTTTCACAGTATACCAAAACTTATGTTTGGGGGAAGGGAAAACACATTCAAATTTAAATTTTATTTGTCCTTAAAGAGCTAATATTTTCTTAAAATAAAAACTTTTTAACATAACTTAAGGAATGAAGAATCTATTTAAGATCACTTTTATCTTTGAAATTATAAAAAATTTAGTTAACTTAACCAAAATTTTAATAACTTTGATTGATTTTAAGAATATAATTATTTAACTTAAAGAAGAATAAGATTAAGGAATTTTTCTATTCATGGTAGAAATAATGGAATTTTAGAAGTATTAAGTAATAAAAAATTATCACTTGAAAAAGAAAAGATTGAAAATCTTTTTGAATTTTTATTCATGTTATAATAATTTAGTGGAAATGTATAAGTTTTGAAAATATAAGTTAAGGATATTGAAGTTTAAAATCATTAACAGGCTATCCAAATATAGTAATCCTATCTATATAAAAGAAAAAAAAAGAGATAAAAAAAAGAAGAGAAAAAAAGAAGAAAAAAAAGAGAAAAAGAGAAGAGAGGAGAAGCTTGAGGAAATGCCTAATAAAAAATTGGCTTCACTTGAATTATCTTATAGAAGAAAAACTAGTTACATATTTTAAATAATTTTTATGCATGAATCTTTATTTAGAAAAGGTTTTTCAAGAAGATCTTTTTCTTGTAAATAATCTATGAGATCTTAATATAATAAACTTCTATTATTTTCAAAATGGATGAAAAATTTGAAATCTTATGATTTGGTAGTTGAATATTCTTTAAATTCTTAAAATTAAACCTAGTTAGTGAAATTAGGTTAATAATTTACTAAAGATTTTATAAAATAAAAAATTATAAGGAATCTTAAATATTTATCTTTTATTCCAAAAGTTATACATTTTATATAGTAAAAAGGGTTACTTGAGGACAAGTAACATTAAAGTTTTGGGGATTTTGATTCAAGAAAAAAATACCTAATTTTATGCCTTGATTTTTATCAATTTCTAAGAATATTATGCTTTAATGAAAGATATTTTTGTGTTTTTGGATGTAGGTGATGTAAAAATGTCTAAAAAAGGAAAAAGGGTGAAAAAGGAGCAAAAAGGAGAAAAAATGGAGCAAAATACAATAATTATAAAAAATTATGGCCTCGCACCTAGGCGCCAGAAGATGGTGCCTAGGGGCGAGACTCGATATAGAAACTGTCAAGTTTTTGACAACGTTTGGACGGTTATTTTGACGGAGTGAGCGGTTATTGGACATTCTAGAACACTGACAGTTGTTCCTTGATAATAGAACATGTCATACATTGCATTTGGATGCTCCAAAACAGTTTTAATCGCGAAGAGGTGCGAGCCAAAGTGAAGAGGTGCGAAGAACTAGACGCGGTGTCCAGTGCCTAGGAGCCAGATAGAACTTCTAGAAGATTCATTGAATGTGGACATGTTTTGAAGAGGTGCCTCAAGCCAACCCTTGAAGCCTATAAATAGGAGTCCACTCCTTCAGAAAAACGTGCCCCTATTGTAACCCCTATCTCTTAGCCACTTTAAGATCTCTCATCCTTAGAGAGAGAAATAGAGAGAGAAATTTAGGGCCACCTTTATTTAGTTTAGTGAGTTTATTTTTAAGTTTTTGCATCTAGAGTTCATTACACTGTGGAGTCAGTAGGAATCAAAAGATCTGTAGAAGGAATATTTGAGATAAGTATTTTATTTTTGATTCAAAGTTTATTTATTATGTTTTGCTGTTTATATTCAATGTGTTCTGAGTAGTTAGTTTATTTTCTTCCTTCAATTATGAAAAGATAAATAAGATAATATAAAATTCGATGGAGAATTGAAAATCAAAATATTTTCGAAACATTGTGATGATATTAATACCTGATCTTTACTTTTTAAATTAGCCATTTAATTTGTTAAAACCTGTTGAAGAGTTTTGAGACCTAGAAGGAGAAGAACTCTTAACTTGTAGATGTCACATGAATCCTTGGGTAGTCGAAGGCCATGTGCTGGCTATTCAAGGTGAAGTGCAAATAAATAGGAAGATAAGATTTAAAGGGCGTAGAATTGATAAGTTTTCAAAGTGACAAACTAAATTCTTATAATTTGTTTATAGATAAGGAAAGGGTCACTGTAGGGCCGACCATAGCCACCCTTGGACATCTAGTAGTGTGAGCCTAGATTAACCCATTCTACTAACAATACATCCGGACACTGATCCGTAGATTAGCCAATGTTCTTTGCGCCTGGATCAAAGGGTAAAGAGTAGGAATGCTTCTATTTGGCACAATACCATAAAATAGATTCTCTAATGAATATTAAATTATTTTAAAAATCTTGGATTAATTGAATGGAAGAAAGTTTTTTGATTTATATAGTTTTCGCAAAATCATTTTTATTATTATTTTCTTTATCTGCATCTAGTAAATTAAAAGTAATTTATAGTTAGATTAAAATACAAAAATATTTTGAAATACAATATTTAAAAATTTATTACCATATTTTTTCCCCATGGGATCGATACTGGGGTCTTTGTTTCAAAGCTCTATATTACTTGAAACGATACGTATACTTGCGTAGTACCCAAAAAGTATATAAAATATTTTCATTTAAAATTATATTTTGCTATATGCTATTGCTGTAGATTTAAATTTGATACACATCTATATAGCAAGTTATTCCGGGTCAAGTGTTTCGCGCCTTTGCCAGAAATTAAATTTTCTAGCAGTGGTAACAATAACTTGGGGTAATTTAAAATATTTTTTCTAATTTTCAAAATGTATTTATGGATTTTTTAATACCTAAATAAATACTTTCCTAATTTTGTATTAAAATTATTACAATAAATAAAATAAAAATTACAAAAATATAAAATTTGTTTCTCCGAGTTCTCTGAACTCAGGGGAAATAAAAAAAATGAGAAATAGTTTTCAAAATTAAGTTATATTTCTCATTTAATCTATCCCTAAAATCAACGAACAATTATATAAATTAAAATATAATCCAAAACTCACAAAAAATATTTCTAGAGGTCCTTTAACCTTGGTGAATGACAACCCGGCTGTAAATTTAAGAATTCAGCCTCGGGGAGAGCAGGGTAGAAATTGAAGGATTTATATAATTGTTAATCTTAATAAATTTATAGATATTTTTCAGAGTAAAATAGCAATTGTACTCTCTCCCCTTTTATCAACGCAAGTATACGTATCGTTCAAGTAATAAAGGGCTCTATTGGAGTCATAGATATCAATCCCACAGGGAAGTTAGAGACTTAAAGATTAATTATAGCAAAGTCGATTACTAATATAATTTAGTATAGTTTACGAAAAAATGAAGAACGCTTATACTTAAAACTATTACTTAAGGACAGAATATTTAAGTCAACTTAGAAAAGTATGTTTCTCCTTGTTAAGAGGATTGAATGAATGAATAATTAAATAAGTTTAGAATTATATTGTGCCAAATAGGAGAATTCCTATTCTTTACCCTTTGGTCCAGGTGCAAAGAATGTTGACTAATCGTATGCTTGGTTGTTGAATCTGTGGTTAGGCTGGGAGGATACTGGCTGCCACTTCAGAGCTCCCACGTTCCCCTCACCTAAGGGCTAACATCTACACTTCAGCTCCCAAACAATAGGACTAAATTGAAGATTTTAGTCTGTCACACTAACATGTTTAATTCTTCGCCTGATAATTAACATTTCCCTATTTATTTGCACCATCCTTCCAAGGCTTTTGAATTCCCTAAATCTTGGATGTAATCTTTACTATAGTTGATAACTCAACAAATGTTAACAATTTAATTGGCCAAATTGAGAGTAAATTAAGATTTAAGTAAAAGATTATCACAATTTCTATTTAATATTGTTAGGCACAACTAATTTAATTCTTCATTTCATAAAACCTTAATAACAAGGAGAAAGACAAAGAAAACTACTCAGAATGCATGGGAAAAATAACACAGATCATGGATTTCATTTAAAGTTATAAAACAATAAACAAATATACTTATCTCAAATCTTCTCCCCAAGTAGATTCCTCAAAGTTCCTTTGACTGTTCCTTCTTGTACAACACACTTAGAAACTCACCAATACACTAAACAAACACTCAAACTCACTTAATTACTTCCAACGACTACCTAAAGAAAGACAAAGATAACACTAATTGACACTCAAAGCCATCAAAATCGTCTCTATTTATAGAAGAAGTCAGATTTCCTAAGGTTGCTTTAACACCTCTTCAAAATGCGCCCAGATTCATCATATTTGGCTTGAATCAACTGTCTCACTGTCGGCGGGCTTCTAGAAGAATGACTAACTGTTCAGGCTCGCTGTCGGTAGGCTCGATCTCGCCTTCAGTGGGATCTATTATAATATATTCAATATTTTCGGGAAAATCTCGCAGTCGGCGGCCTAAATCTCACCGTCTGCGGGATATTTCAATTTTCATCTATTTTAGTCCTTTTTGTTCCAGATTCGCGCCTTTTTGCTATTTTTGCTTTCAATACCTATAAATCTTCATTCCTGCAATAAAACAGAGAAAATACCTTTCTTTAATGTGTAATTTCATAAGAAATTGGTCTGAATTTCTTAATATATTTTATTGTGGTCAAAATCCCCCAAACTTAACTATTACTTGTCCTCAAGTAATCTGGATACTACATAAAATTAATGATTATTTGTAGTAAAGTTTTAATTCAGAATTACTATGAACTTGATTTTAAATAATTATTATAGTAAAATTTTCTAGAAATATTTTTAGATAATTAAATTATGTTTGTAGATGTAAGGTTATTTAGTTATCAAGTTTAAGATTTCTAGTTTTCCATTTATTTCAAGAATGACTATATTTTTTAATATTAAATTACTTAAGATATTTAGATGATAGGAATTTCTTGAAAGCACTACTTAGTAAAATACTAATCCATATATATAAGTTCAAAAATGTAACTGAAGTTTATCCTTTAGGTTGACTCAAATGAAGCCAATTTTTGATAATGCATCTCCTCATGCTTCTCCTCACTTATATATTTTTTTCCTTTTCTTTTCTTTCTGGATTGATTTTCAATCTTTTTTTTTTCTTTTCTTTTTCAAGTGAGGATCACTATTTTTGGTTAGCCTGTTAATAATTTTGAACTTCATTTTTCTCTTCCTAAATTTGAACTTGAAACGTTTACTTCCCTTATATGTATTTCAAAGTTTTTACTTCATTGAGTTTCAATCTTTTCTTTCTCAACTAAATACCTAAGAATTTTATATTTGGAAATATAGTTTTCCTTACTTTAAATAGTTAAGTATATTCTTATTCTCGTATACTGAATATCTTAATCTACAAAATTAGTTAATCATTAAAAGTATTTCTTTTAACTTTCTATAATAATAATTAAATAAATTAATTCCAGTTTACTAAATTAAAATTACTACAGAAAATCATTTTATAATAATTTTTGAAAATATAATTTGAGAACAATTTAATAATTAAATTTGTATTTTTCTCTCCCCCAAACTTAAATTTTTCTATCTATCTATATAGGGTGAAAAGAAAACAAACTATTAATTTAAATCATACCTTTGTTCTTTAGGTATTTCTCCTTTTGAAGTTCACGAGGTTCTATCCATTACTTAATTAACCTGTACTGTTAATAACTTTCTACACATATAATATTAAAAGAAATAGCTGGGTAAAGAAGTTTTAAAATAAGCACAAAATATTATCACAACTTATATTTAATCTAATACTAAACACACACAATTTACTATTTCAGTTTAAGGTCACTATAACAGTCTAAAATATTAAAATTTACAAACTATATAACTTTAACAACAAAATTTAAAAAGTCTAACACTACGTCACAATCAAGTTTATAATTAAGCATTAATACTGAAGTTTAAGAAAAGCATACAATCAATTACAACGTCATAATAATTAAACAACTAAACAAATTTATAACTTAAATAAACATAGAATCTAATCTTCCACATCAAAGTCCCAAACTATATCGTTGTTTCCTTGATCAACAAGTGGTGTAGGCTAGTAATGACTGTAACGGGGGCACTCAGGAATTATAACCTCAAGCTCTCCTCTCCTGTAATGATTCTCAGCATCATAATAGGCTATCTCAAACTCTGAATGTCTCTGGAGATAGTTGCTGTCATAATCATGTCTTAGCTCTAATCCTCCAATTCTCTGATCAATATGCTCTAATTTTTCTTCAATCTTTTCAAAAAATTTTCACTGCAGAGTCATTTCGTTCATCAAATCATGAAGGGTAGGAGAACTATAAGTAGGAGGATCATAACTGGTGGAGGGAATATCCCTACTAGTTGAAGGTACATAACTCCTAGTTCCAGATCTCCATCCCGTGGGATTCATAAGTTTTTATATTAGCCTGGGTAATGGGTTTCATAGGCTCCACCCATTCCTCATCATCTCTTCCTTCTACTCTAGATAACTGGCAGAGTGCATAAATTAGACCAGGATGTGCTAGTCCTCCTCCACTTTCACTTCTTGCAGTGGCTAATACATTCTTGTAAATAATATTTCCCACATTAATACTTCTCTGGTTCTGAATACAGAAATTGAGAACTGCTCTATCTCTTATTACTTCACTATGGTGATAGGTAGGTAACAAGGTAGAACAAATAAAATAGTGCCAAGCTTTAGATTTTGCATTCATCATAGAAAGAGGGAAATTTACCCGTTCATGCTGCTTGATTTTCCAAACCCTTTTCCCATCAGTGAGAAAGTTGATTACTTCTTTCAGCAGTCCTTCCATTGTTCCAAAAGTATCGTACTTGCTGGTATGCAGGTCGCTTACTTCGTAGAAAGAATTGATTCTTGCAGCATTGAAATCGACTAAAATTCCACTAACCTTTATTGGTGCATCTTCTATTTCAGTTAGGTTGGCATAAAATTCCTTCACTACTTCCACTGCAGCTCTATTCGTTGTATAACAAAAATTTTCCCACTTTCTCTCTTTTATTGTTTGTTCCACTTCTCCTCCTGGATTCTTAAAGACTCGATCCTGTATGCACTTCCTAACTTAGATATTGTGGTATTGTCTTGATTGTGCTTGAGCACTTACAAATCATGTTTCGTCATAATCCATTCGCCTCTTTTATCGTGGAGCCATTTTTCGATCTATCAAATTTACAACAATCTCAACTAATCTCCAAAATATTACTAAAATGGCTTCCAAAGATGACTAAAATCACTCTAAATCAAGTTCCATGAACTTCTTCCAAATCTTTTGTCCACATTTTAATTTTTTTCCAAAATTCCTCAATGTGGAAGAAATTCATGGTGAAAATTAACAATTTTTACATAGGAGGGAAGCTTTTACCAAGGGAAGACGAAATCTGGTGTCAAAATGTGTTGAAATTGCTCCAAATCCACGATCTATCAAGCCCTAGGTCGGTTTTTCGAAGTTTTGAGGAAGGGGATGATGAATAGTGATGGTTGACCGGTCAAAATATAGTGTTTTTTGGAATCTCGCTGTCGGCGAGCTAATTAATTAAATAGATTAAAAGTTTCTGGAAAATCTCGCCGTCGGCGGGATCAATCTCGCCGTCGGCGGGATCAATCTCGCCGTCGGCAGGGTTTTCGAATTTTTAATATTTTCAATTCATATTAAGCCTTGTTTAATGTCCGGACACTTTATTAAATATACTTTATCATGATTAGATACTATTTTAACACATAAATTTTCATAACACAAACATTATAACTTTATATATGAAATCCAGGTGATTACAAATTTCACACATTACATTACTAACAAATTGCCTTAAAAATCTTAGCACACACACAATTCAGCGTTGCAATCCACACTACAGTACTCAGAATGCTGAAAACTAAACAAATAACACATAATCTTCTCTAGACTGAGATTAACTATATATAAAGTGCAAATTACATTATAAACTAAATTTAAACTAACACACACAAATAGGTACGAATGAATATCTTCTATTCATCAAGATCAGAACTAAATTCTTCTCTGATATTTCTGATAGAACGTAAGTGCATGAACAGATTATAGAAAGGACTGAAAAGGAATTTTTCGATAGAATCTTCTTCAATCCATCCTTTCCTTCTAAGAAGCCTTATAAAACTAGCCTCCAGATGTCCTGAATGATCAAGGTGCTCTTTCATTCTCCAGTCAATGTGATCAAACAAATCAGAGATATTGTTAATGGAATTCATCACATTTTGTATTTTATTCTCTAATCCTTTAAGTTTTTGTAAGATCATGTTAGTTCTATCAGTCAAGGGCCTGATTGAAGGATTGTTTTGAGATGCTTGATCCGTAATAATGGCTGTCTCATTATCGTTATACAAAGTAGGAAACATATCAGTTGGATCTAATGGTTTCCAAGGCAATAGTACCTTTTCCCAAGCTTTGTAGGAAACTTGGTATTGAATACAAAATGCGAAAATTGTTGAAAGATGTCCGAGCCCGTGAATCGATCCTTGCATAGTTAGGCCTAAGGCTGACTTCACAATAATAGTTCCAACGTCGATGGGTAATCCCATTTGTATACAATAATTAAAAATTGCACTTTCTTAGAGACTTTATTTACCCTCATAGTGGGTAATAAATTTGAGGAAATAAAGAAGTGCTAGTGCTTAGAGACAGGGTTAAGAAGTGATGCTGAAAAACTAACATACCCATCTTCTCATATTTCCCAATCTTCTAGTTCATCAGTCAAATATTGGTAGATCTCATTCATATTATATCTTGTAGGGATGAAATTTGATTAGTGGCAAACATGTGTATTCTTAATTGAATACAACTCATTAATTCTTGAAAGAGTGAAAGTTACCCATCTGCCTTGTACATATACGCTTCCATTGTTGATTCCATGAAGATTGGAGTAGAATTCTTTGACTACGTGGATAACTACTGCAGAAGTTGTATAGCATAATACCTCCCAACGTTGTCGAATAATCGTCTCCTCAATAGATGTTGTTAAGTTCTCCGCTCCTCTATTAACGAATCCTTTTTCTTTAATCAATCTCTTTTTCATCATAACCTTGTTGAATATCCGTTGTGCCTCATAACTGACAAACTTCCTCCGATTGAACACTTGGGATTTAGTGATTTCAAGTGGGTTGGATGCCATAATTCTATGTTTTTGTGGAGTTTCTATTCGTTTCTAGGAAGTAAAAGTAAAGATTTTAAGTTCTAGGTGTCTTATAAAGAGAAAACTACTTAGAATCGCCAGAAACCACCAAAATAACTCCCTAAAACCGCTCTTGTACCAGTCTCACCGTCGGCGGGATAGTTAATATTTTAAACTGAATTAAGGCGCACAGATTCATTTAATCTTAATGTTGTGATGATTATAAAAACTAATATGAGTAGTAGAATTCATTTATACTATAATTATCAATAATTCAAGTAAATAAACTATAATTTAAGACTACTAGGGGTTGCCTCCCATAAAGCACTTGGTTTAACGTCGTTAGCCCGACCTATTTTGGTTGTTAATCAGGTTGACTGAATATTAAAACCTCTTTAAAATTTGGTCTTCTTCCTTCAAAATATGGTTTTAATCTATGTCCATTTACTTTAAATTTTTGTCCAGTCTTTGGATCTTCAATTTCTATAGTTCTGTAAGTACATATTTGAGTTATCGTGAAAAGTCCTAACCATCGAGATTTCAATTTTCCAGGAAATAATTTTAATCTTGTATTATAATTCAAAACTTCTTGTCCTGGTTCAAAATTTTTCTGTTTAATCTTTCGATCATGCCATAATTTCATTTTCTCTTTATAGATTATATCGTTATTATAAGATTCATTTCTTAATTATTCTAATTCATTCATTTGTAATAATCTCTTTTCTCCAGCTTCTTTTAAATTATAATTAAATTTGTTAATCATCTAATACACTTTATGCTCTAATTCAATTGATAAGTGACAAGTTTTTCCATATATAAGCCTGTAAGGAGTCATTCCAATCGGAGTTTTATAAGCAGTCCTGTATGCCCATAATGCAGTGTCTAGTCTCATAGACCAATCTAATCGATTAGGGTTTACAGTCTTTTCTAAAATTTGTTTAATTTCTCGATTAGAAACTTCAGCTAATCCACTGGTTTGTGGATGATAAGCATTAGAAATTTTATGAATAATGTTGAATTTTTCTATTAATTTGTGAATATATTTGTTCCTAAAATGGGATCCTCCGTCAGTGATAATCACTCTAGACATTCCATATCTTGTAAAAATATTTTTCATTAAAAATTTTGAAACACTCTTAGCATCACACGGAGGTAAGGCTTGTGCTTCAATCCATTTAGAAACATAATCAACAACAATTAATATATATGAATTTCCAGATGAAGGTATAAATGGTCTCATGAAATCTAATCCCCAAACATCAAAAATATCAACTTCTAATAAAAAATTTAGAGGCATTTCATTTCTTCAAGATATATTACCTACTCGTTGGTATATTTCACAAGTTTTGATATATCTATAAATATCTCTAAAAAGAGTAGGCCAATAAAATCCAGATTGTAAAACTTTATAAGTAGTTTTATCTGTTCCAAAATGTCCTCCAAATTCAGAATCGCGACATTTTTGAATGATTTGTTCAGTTTTTTCATAAGGCACACATCTTCTAATTAGTAAAGCCTTACATTGCTTATATAAATTTGGTTCATCCCAAAAATATGTTTTAGCATCACAAATGAATTTTTTCTGTTGTTGTAAAGTTAGCATGGGTGGTAAAACATCACTTACAATATAATTTACTATATCAGAATAACAAGGTATTTTCCACTCATTTATATTATGAAGTTGTTCGTCAGGAAAATGGTTTGTAATTTCATTATCAGTGTCAGATAATTCATTATATTCTAGTCTTGATAAATGATCTGCAATTTGATTATCAGTTCCCTTTTTATTAATGATTTAAAAATCAAATTCTTGCATCAATAATATCCATCTGATTAATCCTGGTTTGCTATCCTTCTTTTGCATTAAATATTTAATAGCAGAGTGATTAGTATGCACAATATATTTAGTTCCAATTAAGTAAGACCTAAATTTATCAAAAGCATAAACAATTGCTAATAATTCTTTTTCTGTAACTCTGTAGTTGATTTCAGCATTATTGAGAGTTTTACTAGCATAGTATATGACTTTAAAAATTTTTTCATATCTTTGTCCAAGAACAGCTCATATGGCATAATCACTAGCATCTCACATAAGTTCAAATGATTTCTCCCAATCAGGGGAAACTATTATAGGTGTTGTGATTAATTTATCTTTTATTAATTCAAAAGCTTTAGAGCATTCTGTTGTGAATTCAAATTTCTTGTTCTTTTCTAAAAGTTGGCATAGAGGTTTAGTAATTTTTGAAAAATCTTTTATGTAGCATCTGTAAAAACCATCATGTCCAAGAAAACTTCTTACCCCTCTTACTGTAGTGGGAGGTGGTAATTTAGCTATAACTTGAATTTTTGCAGGGTCTACTTCCATGTCATTTTTTGAAATTTTATGCCCTAATACAATTCCTCCTGCAACCATAAATTGACATTTCTCCCAATTTAGAACTAAGTTAGTTTTCTCGCATACCTCTAAGACATTTTTAAGATGAATCAAGCATACGTCAAATGATGTTCCAAATACAGGAAAATCATCTATAAATACTTTCATTCCATCATCAATTAATTTGCCAAATATAGATATCATACATCTCTGGAATGTTGCAGGTGCATTACATAATCCAAATGGCATTCTTTGAAAAGCAAATGTTCCATAAGGACTGGTAAATGTAGTTTTTTCTTGATCCTTAGGAGCAATAGGAATTTGATGATAACCGGTATATCCATCTAAAAAACAAAAATATTTATGTCCGGCTAATCTATGTAACATTTGGTCTAGAAATGGTAAAGGGAATTGATCTTTCCTAGTAGCTGCATTTAATTTTTTATAGTCAATACATATACACCATCCAGTAACTTGTCTTATAGGTATTAAATCATTATTTTCATTAGCTTTAGCAGTCACCCCTCCTTTCTTAGGAACACAGTGAATTGGGCTTACCCAAAGACTATCTGAAATAGGATATATAATACCATTATCTAACTATTTTAATATTTCTTTCCTGACTATATCTTTCATAATTGGGTTTAATCTCCTTAGGGGATCAACCCTTGGTTTATGTTCATTATCTAAAATAATTTTGTGCATACAGATTGAAGAACTAATTCCTTTAATATCTGCTAGAGTCTAGCCAAAAGTTTTCTTATATTTTTTTAATGTGTCCAAAAGTTTTTGCTTTTGTGATTCATTTAATTCTGCCGATATAATAAATGGTAAATTTGAATAGTTACCTAATTAAGCATACTTCGAATGAGTAGGTAAGATTTTTAATTCAAGTTCAGGGGGTTTAATAATTGTCGGAACTATATTATTTTCAGCATTTTCTGTATTATCCAACAATTCAAATCTTTCTTGTATATAATCTAATTCTTCATTTTTTATTTCTTCATTTAATTCAGTATTTTCTATTTCTAGTTTTTCTTCAAAGTATTCTTTAAAATGTTCATTTTGCAGATGTTCAAGAATTTCCCTTCGAAAACATTCATCATCTTTTTCTATAGCAGGATATTTCATTAATTTTGCAATGTTGAAAGTTACTTGTTGATCATTTACTCTCATAGTTAATTCTCCTTTTTAAACATCAATCATAGCTTTTCCAGTTTCTAAGAAGGGTCTTCCTAATATTATGGGTATTTCTTTATCTTCCTCCATATCTAGAATAATAAAATCTACTGGGAAGATAAATTTATCCACTTTCACTAACACATCTTCAATAACTCCCTTAGGATATGTGACTGAACGATCAGCTAACTGAAGAGTTACTGAATTAGGTGAGACTTCTCCTAATTATAATCTTTTAAAGATTGATAGAGGCATTAATTTATGTTGGCTCCTAAATCACATAATGCTTATCCATAAAATTTTTCTCCAATAGTGCAAGGTATAGTGAAACTACTAGGATCTTTTAATTTTTCAAGAAGCTTTTTCTGAATAATGACACTACACTCTTCGCTAAGTGCAACAGTTTCATTGTCTGTGAATTTTCTTTTTTTATTTAAAATATCTTTTATAAATTTCACATAATTGGTCATTTGTTCCAATGCTTCTTCAAAAGGAATGTTTACCGTAAATTTCTTCTGGATTTCAAGAAATTTAGAAAATTGCTTATCTTTTTTATGTTGCCTTAGTCACTGAGGAAATGGTGGTGGTGGTTTTTCTATAGAAATTTTCATAGGTATCAATGGATATTCTAAATTTTGATCTTTCTGATCCTTCTCTTTTTCGATTTCCACCTCCTCATTCTGACTTTCTGTTTCTTTCTACATTCTTGTTTCTAACTCTTTTTCACTTCGTAACTGTATCGCTTTAATTTGTTCTTTTCCTTGATCTTTAGGATTTATTTCCACATTACTAGGAAAAGTTCCAGGAATTCTATTATTAAGCGTAGTAGAGATATGTCCATGTTGAGTTTCAATATTTTTAATTGCTGTTCCTTGAGTTTGTAATTAGTTTCCTTGAATTTGTAACTGATTACCTTGATTCTGCAAATGTATTTAATATTAATTCTTCCATAGATAACTTCTTATCCTTAAATTGAGAGTTATTATTAAATCCAAGTGGATAAGAAGGTTTATAATTAGAATTTCCTTGGTTATATGGATTTCATACTGGGTTTACTGAGTTGTTCATCCATTGCTGATTAGCAGAATTGTTATTCCAATTAAAATTTGGATGATTTTTCCACCCAGGGTTATAATAATTTGCATAAGGATTATTGGGTCTATTATTAACAGCATTTATTGTTTCATTTGAAGATTGAGCATCTATAAGTTGTCCAAATAAATTTTCTTCTGTTATATTTGGAGAATAATTCATTCCAAAATGATCTAAATTCTTGGATATAGTAGCAATTTGAGAAGCTAACATAGATATTGCATCAGAATCTTGTATACTGGCTATTTTTTTAGGATTTAACCTTTCAAAAGGCCATTGAAAATTATTAGTAGTCATTTCTTCAATTAATGAATAAGCTTCTTCAAATGGGTTTGACATTAATGAACCTCCAGCAACAGCATCAATGAGATCCTACTAATCCATTACAAAAAATTTGTACAATTAACCAATATGGTAATGCATGATGTGGGCATTTCCTAAGAAGATCTTTAAATCTCTCCCAAGCTTCATATATTGATTCTCTGTCAAACTAACTAAAAGAAGTTATGTCATTTCTAAGCTTTGTAGTTTTGAAGGAGGAAAATATTTTGATAGAAATTTTTGTGATAATTCTCCCCAAGTTTTAATTGATCCAGGTGCCCACATCTTAGCCTTATCCCTTAAAGAAAATGAAAATAGCCTAAGTCTAACAGCGTCATTAGATACTCCGTCATTTCTAAAAGTAGCACATAGCTCTAAAAAACTCACAAGATGTAAATTAGGATCTTCATTTGGTGAACCACTAAATTGATTATTCTGTACCATTTGGATAATTGCAGGTTTAAGCTCGAATGAGTTAGCCGCTACATCAGGGTTTTTGATAGTTAAGTGAATTTCATCTAATGTAGGGTTAGCGTAATCTCTCAAAGGTCTTGGTTGGTTTATATTTTCAATTTCGGGATTATTTTCCATTTGATTTAATTTTATAATTTCTTTTTTCTATTTTCTAATGCTTTTAATAGTGCGTTCTAATTCCGAATCGTAAGGTATTAAACTTTCGTTTCCAAATTTACACATACACAACTAAAAGTAATAATAAAATAGTCCGTTACTCTTAAAAATATATTTATTTATTTATATTTTTTTATTTGAATAATTACTTTACTTCCCCGGCAACGACACCAAAAACTTAACAACCCGGCTGTAAATATAAGAATTCAGCTTTGGGGGAGAGCAGGGTAGAAATTGAAGGATGTATATAATTGTTAAGCTTAATAAAGTTATAGATATTTTTCAGAGTAAAATAGCAATTGTACTCTCTCCCCTTTTATCAACGCAAGTGTACGTATCATTCAAGTAATAAAGGGCTCTATTGGAGTCCTAGATATAGATCCCACAGGGAAGTTAGAAACTTCAAGACTAATTATAGCAAAGCCGATTACTAATCTAATTTAGTATAGTTTACGAAAAAATGAAGAACGCTTATACTTAAAACTATTACTTAAGGACAAAATATATAAGTCAATTTAGAAAAATATATATTCTCCTTGTTAAGAGGATTGAGTGAATGAATAATTAAATAAGTTTAGAATTATATTAAGCCAAATAGGAGCATTCCTATTCTTTACCATTTGGTCAAGGTGCAATGAATGTTGACTAATCCTATGCTTGGTTGTTGAATCTGCGGTTAGGCTGGGAGGATACTGGCTGCCACTTCAGAGCTCCCATGTTCCCCTCGCCTGAGGGCTAACATCTACACTTCAGCTCCCAAACAATAGGACCGAATTGAAGATTTTAATCTGTCACACTAACATGTCCAATTCTTCGCCCGATAATTAATATTTCTTTATTTATTTGCACCCTCCTTCCAAGGTATTTGAATTCCCTGAATCTTGGATGTAATCTATACTATAGTTCATAACTCAACATATGTAAACAATTCAATTGGCCAAAGTGAGAGTAAATTGAGATTTAAGTAAAAGATTATCACAATTTCTATTTAATATTGTTAGGCACAACTAATTTAATTCTTCATTTCACAAAACCTTAATAACAGGGAGAAAGATAAAGAAAACTACTTAAAATGCATGAGAAAAATAACATAGATCTTGGATTTCATTTAAAGTTATAAAATAATAAATAAATATACTTATCTCAAATCTTCTCCCCAAGCAGATTCCTCAAAGTTCGTTTGACTCTTCCTTCTTGTACAACACTCTTAGAAACTCACCAAGACACTAAACAAACACTCAAACTCACTTAATTACTTCCAACGACTCACTAAAGAAAGACAAAGAAAACACTAATGACACCCAAAGTCATCAAAATTGTCTCTATTTATAGAAGGAGTCAGATTTCCAAAGGTTGCTTAAGAACCTCTTTAAAATGCGTCCAGATTCATCATATTTGGCTTGAATCAACTGTCTCGCCGTCGGTGGGCTCGATCTCACCTTCAGCGGGCTTCTAGAAGAATGACTAACCATTCAGGCTCACCGTCGGCGGGCTCGATCTCGCCGTCGGCGGGCTCTATAATATATTCAATGTTTTCGGGAAAATCTCACCGTCGGCGGCCTAAATCTTGCCGTCTGCGGGACAGTTCAATTTTCGTCTATTTTAGTCCTTTTTATTCCAGATTCACACCTTTTTGCTCTTTTTGCTCTCAGTACCTATAAATCTTCATTCCTGCAATAAAACATAGAAAATACCTTTCTTTAAAGTTTAATTTCATATGGAATTGGTCTGAATTTCTTAATATATTTTCTTGTGGTCAGTGAACCACCAATAAATTTTGCTAAAGATAAAAGATTTGTTTTGATCAACTAAATTAATTAACATTGAATATCCATATTTTTTGGTTAAAATAATTATTAAAAATTAAAAAAAAATCAGAAATATATAATTTCTCCTCTGATTTCTTAATCGACCAATGAGTAGGGTAATAATAAAAATTTAAAGTCATTTAAATTAAATTTAAGGAATTATGAGGTGGAAAACCATAATGCATAAATGGTAATTAAGCGATTTTTTAAATCTATTTGAAAATTTAGTTTAAATTAAAAGGTAAATGGGTAATGTTCATTCCAAATAAATCTCTTGGATGATTGAAACACGGGGTTAAAAGGTAGAAACCAGATCATCACTTTTCTAAAACAAGGGCAAAATCGTAGTTTCTTGAATTAGATTTGGAGGTTAATCTGATTGGATGATTCTAGTGTGGTATGCTTAAGCTAGGAGGATAGTGATTCACTAATCTTGAGCCCCTAATCGGTGATCAAATGATAAGCATAATCTTTTAGTAGAAGTTAAATCAAAATAATTTAATACCTTCAAAAAGTACAAATTTATCCATGAGACCTTATGGGCTTAATAGTGAGCTAGGTTTAATCTAAGTTGTTTAATGATGTTTAGAAAATGAAATATAACCAGTTCTAAATACCCTTAAAATACCACATGTACAAACTTAATTGAATAAGAAAAGGCCTTAATAATTCAACTTGCCCATGAAAGCGTTCACCAACATAATCCCTAACTGGAACATCAAGTGAATGCTTAATTACCCCGCTCTTGAGTAATTAAAGTATCAAGGTTCATTGAGCACAGGTTAAAATATCCTCACTAAATCCTAATTTAACTGCGGATGAATGATTCAACAATATAGTAAGTTTAGAAGAACTCAAGTCGATTTTAAGGATTTTAAAATATGTTTGGGTCATACCGCGAACCCATTTATGATCTTTTGGATGTTTTGAATGGCAATTGAACTTATTATGCTTTGATCAATAAAATCATCCTTAAAAATTTTAGAGACCAATTAAGTAATGCCTCGGAACCCTCTAATTCACCTAAATAATAGAAATGTCTTAAACTACTTATCCTACATTTTTAAACCCAATGCTCAAGGGTTTAAGTCTTCCCTAAGGTATTTAAATCTCTATGAGCACATGGTGAAATCTGTTTGTGCCACATATGGATCTTCAAACTTGTGTAAGTCCGAGGTCTCAATGGATTGGGTGATGACGATAGCACTTATTTGTGCTACACGAGGGATACGAAGTGGGATTTTAGAATAATATCTCCTACCTTAAGAACTTTACCGAGTCTTGGTGGGATTTTTTCCCCCGATACTCTTAGGTTGCCAATAGTTCTAACTTTATTAGAGTAAATAGCCTGTGGACTATACTACTGTACAAGAATAATTAAAACAATGTTTCTTTTTCTGGTTAAAAAAACTCTGTATGAAAATTTAAATAAGTTTTGTATGAAAAATTAAAGAATTTTGATGAAAATTTGTAAAGGTCCACAGTTAGTCGCTTGGATCGGGTTATGATTATTCTTCGTAGATTATTGAGTTGGTAGCTCTTACGTAGGTTGGAAAGCACAAAGTCCAACTATGAGGCCTCACCTTCACTAAATTATTAAATTTAGTCCTAGCCTTTCATATGTGACTATGGTTCTCTTTCACTTATGTTTTAGTACCTTTCACTTTTCGATTTCGTCATATTAGGTTTTCATGCTCTTCTTTTTTGAAATTTAAATTCCCTGCAAATTATATTATACTTTATGAAGTAACCATCCAACAGTAACAAAAGCACATGTAGGCATTTTATTTTATGTACTGAAATTTTCTTTCATTTTACTTTACAATGTTTCCTTAGTTTCACTTACTTAATTTGCATGCAAAATCAAAACCAAAACCAATCTTAAACCAAAACCAAAAAAAAAAAAAACAATTTTGAAAATAATAAAACACTTTCAAAATAATAAACAAACATAATACACCCCTTTTGATTTATGCGGATTCCTCGGATGAGGTAACCTACGGTTGCTAACAAGGGTTCTTCGGTCTAAACGAACCTAAGAAAATAGTGATGGTGGAATGAGGGAACTATAGGATCCTAACCAATTTTGCTCTAATTAAATTAAAATCCCCCCAAATAAGACACTTAAAAAACCACAATAACACCAAAATATTGAGACATATATGGTAAAACCTTTTGAACCTTAAAACTTATAACTACTACTACAAAAAGGAGCTTGAAGTAAACACTGTGGGCCTCACAATAAAAGCCAATAGAAGAACATCTTCGAGAGAACAAACAATTCTACATCAGTAAACCAATCTTTAGAATTAAATAAAAAGCCATAGGACTTCGAAGTAGTCCATCTAGCACCACATAAATCCTCAACTTATCTTTAGGCTCCTGCACAGTTATGGTGATTAGTATAAGTCCTAACTCTTTTTAGACTTCAAGGTTATCGTTCAGTACAACATAACCCCTCCTATTTTCGTAGTCTATTTTCATGATTGATATCATGTAATTATAAGTCATAAATAATAAGATTGGCGGGATTAAAACATGAAGTAACATTATCTCTTCAAAGGTGAAACTAAACCATAGGATAGTTACTAATGTTTCCTTAGGATCTGTGACATCCCCTACCTTTCTTCCTTTGGGTTATGAAATAATTGTTCCAATTTGATCATTTCCCATTTAAATTTCCTTTGTCCAACCTTGAAAAGCCAAACCGTTGAAATTCATGAAGACAATATCACTAATCTAAATCGAAAGATTTCTTGGGCGACTTCGGTCATCTAAGATGTAATTAAGTATAGGGGCGTGCCCTTTAATAGGTCGCTGCTAAAAGTGTTAATTCTCAAGGTATATTTAGTTCAGTTTCACAGTAAGGTCAATTTAATAATTAAGCAGCCACTCGTATACACAAGTATACATATCATTCAAGTAATATAGAGCTCTAGTGGAGTTCTTGTTATCGATCCCACAAGGAAGGTCGGAACTACTCAAAAGATAGTCTAGGAATGAAATCCAATACTCAATTCACAATGCATGTTAGGGAATTACTAAATTTGCTAGTCTAACGATAACTAAAGGCTAAATTAACTAAAGTTAATTTCTAAGTTTTTAAACATAATTAACTAACACAAACACAAATTTGTAATGAAAGGTTTAAATATGGAAAAGGCATATTTCCCCTTACAATGATATTATGATGCATGAATGATATAGATTAATAAGATTTTTTATTATGCCAAATAAAAGTATTCAGATTCTTTATCCTCTTTAGAGTACACCGTCTTCAAAGTTATGTAAAGAACATTGGAAAATCATAGGCTTAGTCACTAAATCCATGGTTAGGCTAGAAGTATGGTGGCTCTCACTTCAGAGCTCCCACTTGCCTTCACCTGGAGGCTAACCCTAGCTTTAATTACTAAACTCTAGGACCAAATCAGGGATTTCAGCCTGTCACCCTAAAATATCCAATTAAACGCCCATCAAACCACATTTCCTATACTTAACCCCCATGAAATCCATAACTCATTCATGGACATTGAATGAATTCTCCACTTTTGTTGTAGAACACTTAGTCCTCTTAGATTGAATGTTTTACAACAAGTTTTAACAATTTAATTGGCTAGATTGAATAGTAAATGAAGTACGAAGTGAAAAATCATCACAATTTCTTAACACTTAAATGGCACATCAAATATACATCACCACTTCATCACATTTCATAGCAATGAGAAAGACAAAGTAAACTTCTCAAAACATAAGGAAGATATAACACAACATGGATTTTATATACCAAAGCAAAGTCATACAAACTACAAGAAATAAATACAACTTATCTCAATTTCTTCCCTAAGAAAATCCCTTAAAGTTCCTTTGAATCCTTTTCTCTCTTCACAACAACAATTAATTCCCTCTTTAGAATAGTAAGAAAGAAACAAACTCTAACTTTCCTCCTTCTACTACACTCTTGAGAAAGAATCCCTTATTAAAAAATACTTCCACAAACTTTAACACACTTACACACTCACTCTCCAAAATCTTAACACAATTTAGTCACACCAAAATGACTCCTCTCCCTCTCTTCTCTCTGATTCTTAGCATCCAAATCTGTCACAAATAGTTTAGAAATAAATTCCCAAAGAGTTTCCTCAAGCATCCCTTCAAAAATCGTCCAAATACATTAAATTTGACCTCCATTTATTTAGGGCGTCGTCGGCACTAGATAGGGAGTCGTCTGTGCTCCTCCTCCATAATATTTTTTTAATTCTCTAAAATTAGCTGCTGACGGCACCCATTTTGGCACCGTCTACGCCAGTAAGCTGATTTTGCCATTTTGCCTCTTTTTGCGTCCTTTTGCTCCAAATTCCTTTAATTATCATATCTGCAACAAAACATGAAAAATAACTTCCTTTAAAGTGCAATATCATAAAAGATGAGTACAATTTATATATATGAAAATCTAACATACTTTTAGTGCATCAAAATCCCCAAACTTAACCATTACTTGTCCTCAAGTAATTCATTTACTACATACTAATATAACTCATAGTGATGAACTTTCACTTAAAGAATACTATTAATTTTTATTTGAATTAATATAAGAGTAAGATTCTTAGAAAAATGTTCAGTAACTCAGGTTAAAATTACAGTTGTAAGAAAATTTAGTAGTCAAGTCTAAGAGTAATATTTTTCTATTCATTTCAAGAATAGTCATAATTTGTCACATTAAGGGTGCGTTGAAGGATTATATGAAATAGAATGGTCTTGCAACCTCTATTAGAAACTAGGCTAAAACATAAATTTTACTAGCCAACTTTAGAGTACCCCTAGTTTAAGTTTCACTTACAACATATTTTAACATAACCTATTGCAATCTAAGTTATGTCAATAAAAAAGAAGAGATATTATTCATCACACGAAAATAAAAATAATGCTACCATAAAAATAATTTTCCTAGACATGCCAATACTTCATATTAAAAGAAAATAGTAAAGGAATTACATATGAAGCATGGATAAAAACACAACAGAAAACATCATTTAAATCAAAGAAAATCCACTAGAAAGTATTTACAATAATTACAAGATAATGAAAAACACAATACTTAGCTTTTTTTATTGAAAAAAAGAAGAAAATCTCTCCACTAAAGTCTCCTGCCGATCCATGTGCCGCTTGTACATTTCTTACATATATCTCTCAAAATCCTCACCAATCTCTTCAGAAAATGTAGAAATCTACATCTCCATACTCAGACCAAACTCTACACACTCACACCCTTTGGACATTATCTAAAATGACCCCAAAAACAACTCTCCTCGACTGTAGAATTAATTTCTATTTATAGAACTACAAAAAAGACCAGGGGTTGCTTCAGACACCACTTCAAAATTCAACCACATTCAATAAATTTTCTAGAAAATAACTGTGTTATATTAGCTCTTTTCGCTTCAAAAGACACATCTCTTCATTCAAATGTGTTAGATTAAATGTATAACTCATTTAAGGCGTGAATTGTCATCTAGAGCCTTTTAGAACACCTTGGAACCACAAAAAACCGTCCAAAACCGTCCCTAAGTGTTTTTGGTTCCTAATTGCCAATTTTCGACACCTAGGTGTCATTTTCTCATCATCGATGACACCTAAGCGCCACTCTACGGGCAATTTCACTGTTTTGCTCCATTTTGCTCCGTTTCAGGTCTGTTTCACCCATTTTCAGTTGCGTTTCGTTACTAACATTTAGACCTACAAAATAAGCATGAAAACAAGCTTTCCTTAAAGTATAATTTCATTAAAAAATACGTAAGAAAGTTGAAAGAGATTAGGCATAGAAAGACAGATCAATATGTGTCAGATTAGAATGTTCTTCATTACGTATTTTGGCTCCAAATTGCACTGTTTTTGCTTCATTTTCTCCAAACGTTCTTTTCTTGCACCCGAACTCAAAAACATTTCAAATACATTCCTTTAAGGTGTAATATCATTCAAAATATGCACATAAAATGATCACGAAATGTACACGAAAATAGGTAATTTTTAGGAGGATCAATTTCTCCCAAATTTAAACGTTACTTGTCCTCAAGTGAAACTAAACATAAAATCAAACAAATAAATTATGTGAATGAGTTTCTTTATTAGTTTCCAAAATTTTGTTCTAGAAATGTAGTAGTCTAATTTAGAAAAAAAAAATAGTAATCGAGTCCAATTTAAAGTTTAGGTGAATGAAAAATATAAATTCCTATCTTATTCAAAAATACTTGTAGATTCTTCAAAATGTAGGGTTTATATATTTTATTTTCTTTAATTAAAAATATTTACTAAAATTAACAATATTAACTATATTATATTTATAAGCTTCAAGATTTTCTCAAGTCTTATACTCTAGAAAGATCAGGTGTGGAAGCAATTTTTAATTAGATTTATATATTCTCAAGCTTCTCCTTCCTTTTTGACATACTATTTTTTGCTTTTCTTTTATCTTTTTTTTTTCTTTTTTATTTTTTATTTTTTTAATAAGACAAGGATTACTATATCTGGATAGGTCTTTAATTGTTTTGAATTTCACTCTTCCTTTCCTACAACATAAGGTAGATATATAACTTTAACTTAGCAAAATAATAAATGTTTTGAAAATTATTTTCAATAAAAGAAATTTAAGTATTAAAAAAAAATAATCCTTCTATCTTTCCAAAAAGACAACTTTTCTTACTAAAGATAGTTACAAAATATTAATCATTTCTTCACTAAGAAATTTTTAACTTTTAAAATTTTCATCATTACTATAATTTTTAACTAAATTCTCTTACTCATTTCTATATTCAAAATTTTATTCCCTAAAAAAACTTTATACACCTAATTATTTTTTAATGAAAATCAATGTTACTTTTATCACATTTGAGAATAATTAAGATTTAAGTTTTCAAAAATTGTTTTTCACTCCCCCCCAAACATAAATTTTTAAATATTTTCTAATCAACTCCATAAATTATAGCAGGAAGAAAAATAAAATCTAAATTTAGCAACAACTACAACATCCTATCATATTCATATACATGCATAATTAGGATGGAATGTCTGCAGATGAACTTAAATGTGGCCAAAAACATGTTTTTAATAATATTAAACTAAAAAGGAAGTATACTAACTTTGAAATGTATATTTTTCTTCCTACCCAAAAGTTGATTTTTAACATGTATAGCATTCAATACAGAAAATATAAGCAAAAAGAAAAATAGTTCATAAATTTTATCTACCACAAGTTTCTATCAAAAACATCTACAAGTAATCATCAAGACATAACACTTTACAATAGAAAGTAAATCTACACAAAACATGCAAGAATAAAATTAAACTAAAGGAAGGTCTAAGAAGCATGACAATTGTCGATATATGAATATATATTTAAAGTTTTCTCCAAATCTTAATATTGTTGTAACAAACACAGATACACATAAGAAATGAGGCCAATTCATCCCTTAACTCTTCACATCTCACTACCTTACTTCCAATTTCTAAATGAAATTACTTTACTAAAATTTTTTTGGGTAATAATAAATGATTTTATAGAATCTAATCTAGTGGATACAATTATCCCTGATATGTTGGCTCTTGAGCACCAACATCAGGCATCAACTTATCCCTTTAAGTAAGCACCTCTAATAATTATAAGGATAGTGTAAGATCATCCACATGTTACACACCAAATAAGTACATGACTCCTACCAAATGAAAATAAGGTCAGAGAAAAGATGTAATGAAAATTAAGATTGATCCATAAGAAGTTAAGGAATCTCCTCCCTCATGGCACACAAAATGATCAAATTAACATTCACTAAGATTAATCAAACTAATAAATACATAATGACACACAAAGATCAAATCAATCTACTATGAATCCAAACATCCACTAATCATCAATCATGTTGATCAATTCATTCTAAAACACAATACAACACTAACAATCATGACTATTAAGCAAAGTAAGTTAAAGCACACTGATAACTATGGATTTCCTCCCATAAAGCGCTTGATTTAATGTGGTCAGCCCGACAAATGATTTCTCCTAGATCAAAATTCAATTTTAGTAACTTGGATCAATTACCCAATCTTTTCCAAATCCATGAACTCCTACAAAAAACCTCAAATTTTAATTTTTTCAGCTCTTCCTTTTTAGATTGATTCAGATTATTATTCTTCAAGTTTTTTCCTAGATCCGTTATTCTTCGAATGAATTTCAAAATTTTCAAATTAATATCATATGGATCAATATATGATAATCCAAGTTCTCCTAAAATTTGGATCAGATTCTCTCTAGATAATTCAAATTCTAGATCAAATACTACTTGGTTACTCTTTTGTTAAGGGTTGCCTTTCAATTCTTCACCTTGAGATATTACTATAGGATATATTGTTGGCTCAATTATCTCATTCATAAAGCTAGATATTGCATGATCCTTAAACTTAATTTTTACGTCAAGAACCTTCTTTTTAAACTTCATAATACTGGGTATTTATTCTAATGCCTTGGTAAATGGGATATTTACAATTAATTTTCTAAATTCTTCTATAAATCCTGAGAATTGTTGGTTTAATTCTTGTATCAATATTCTCTGAGGAAATGATGGAGGTGGTCTTTCTATATTTACCATTGTTAATAAAATAAGTTTTTCTATTTCCGCAGCAATTTATTCCAATGGTCTTTCAATCTTCATAACCTTAATTCTCATCTCAATGTTTATTTGAACCATATCTTCCACTTCTCTTCAACTACTTAATGAGATAACTTCACCATGTTCATCGTTCTTCTCCTTAGGGTTTGTCTCAGGTTTCACAAAGAAAAATCTCTAGAGGATAACTGTTAATTGCATTAATAATTTTCACTAATTTGTTTTCTATTTTCTTTATTGAGACCTCTTGACTTTCTAATTGACTTTGCATTTGAATCATAATCTCATCTAATACTGTCTTTTTCTCCTCATTATGTGGGTTGAAGTTAAAATTATGAGGAAAGCAAAATTCATCATTAAAATCACCCTGACTATTCCGATTACATGTTTGATTAAATTGATTATCTTCCTATGATTGGTTTTCTCCTTTAAAATTAGTATTCCCGTTAAAAGTTGGACAATTTTCCCAACCTGGGTTGTAATAAAAGGGATAAGGATTGTGTATTTCATGGCCAGTTTCCATCCATTGTACAAAAAATTTTTCCTGAATTATTGGGTTTCTTAACCTAGCAATATATTCCAATTATGAATATTCATAATATTTTTGATCTGCCATTTCTGCATTAAATTCATTGATTCTTTTCTGATTCATCATCCCCCCAAAAGTTATCTCTAAATCCGAGTCGTAAAATTCAAGGTCTGCAGCTCCTAAACTATGCTTACAAATTTAAAGACTTTAACTAATAGGACAGATCTCTAAAATATTTTTGTTATTTTTGTTTTCCTTAAATAACACAAAATAAAAAACTAATAATACTATAATTTCAAAATCTAATTCTTACAGGTGTCGGTTGTTAAAATCATTGGGATTGAAACTTTTGAAGAGTGTAAAAATGTAGTTTTATATAATAGGGTTTTGATTTAATTTAATATATATATATAGTTTTGAAAAAAACTACAATTTTAAAAATGAAATACAACTGATCCCATGTATTCTTTAGTTTAGATAATTATGCGTTTCATTACAAAACTTGTATTTATCTCAAAGAATAAAAACATTGCTTGATGATGAAGCTGGATCAAATAAACTAAAAAAATCATGACATCCATTTGGTTTTCAAACCTTTTGTGTCGACTGACAATTTCCCCTATCTAATATGAGGGAATTAGATAGGGTTTATATTAATCTGGGGTCTTTATGGTTCCTATAAGGGAAAGCCCCTATAGTTAATTACATCTTAGATGATCGAAGTTAACTAAGTAAACTCTTGATAAAGATCAAGAAATATTGTATCCATGAATTCCAAATAGTAGGTTTCTTCAAGAATGTATGGTAATAAGAAACTTAATAGGTGAATGGCTCAAATTTCAGGACATTTATTGTAAGAGTCCAAGGGGGAAGAAAGCTAGGGGAAAGGCAAGGATATGATAATATCTCAGTGTCTTCCCAAACTATCCTATTGTTTGGTTCCAATTTGAGGCATTTATTTGTTATTTCATCCTGTCGATTTTATTATTTAGGGCTTATATTCAACTGATACAGATCATGTGAATAACCTGATATATAGGAGGATTTATGTCATACTAGATGACCACCTCGAAACCTAAGACGAGTTAGGGCTTATATAGCACAAAGTGCAAAAGACTAAAAGGTTAAAGTGAGGGTTAATGCCGCACTAGACATATTACCTCGAAGTCCTATGGCATGTTGTTTAATTTCTTAGGAGTATTGCTGTTGAAGATGGTCGTGCTGCCCACTACGCAAGCTCCAAGCTCATCGTCATAACATGTTTAGTTTAAAGAATTGCTAATTGGATAGAGAAGAAAAGTGTCATGTCTTAGAATGTTGAAAATTGAGGTGGCTTAATGTTTTATTAGGGGACAATGTTTAAGTTGATTAAGAAGAATTAGTCAAGATCCCACTGTTCCTTCATCCCAACACCACAATTTTCTTCAGATTGACTCAGTCCAGATGAATTTACTAAACTCAACTTAATGAGTTCCATACTTTCATTTAGACCGTGGGAAATCTCATTAGCAGCCGTAGGTTGCATCCCCCGAGGTACTCCCAATCATCCGATATAAACATATTAATTTAGTTGTAATTATGATTTTGTTTTGTTTGTGATTAAATTTTGAGTTGTTTTATATTTTGATTGTTGTGGTGGTGAATTTTATCTTGTTTTGATTTTTTAATTTAGTTTTGGTTTTGGTTTCAGTTTTGTGGCTATCCTAAAAGTTTTAATTTTCTTACAGGGTGACATTGTTGTTTAACATGCAAGTTTGTAAGCAAGCAAAGTGAAGTAAAGGAAACACTGAAAAGAAGGTACTATAAACTTATAAAAGTATACCTGGCGAGTCTTTTCGATCTTCCACCTGAAACTTTAGTATCTTTTGCAATAAAAATTTATAATTTTCAAGAAATTAAAACCTATAGATAGGTTCATCACAAGCTTACCAAACCTTATGTCATAACATGGTGGGTCCTATTTATCCATTTAAGAAATCTCTTCATTTAATAAAAATGATAGGTCTATTTATCCTACAAGGTGTCCAAAAGATTTGTGAGAAGGGTCTATGAAATTCCCAGACATTTCACAATCCTTTTGAGCTTCCTTCAGCTCATTTTTGGACTTATCATAACTATTAAATGAGTCATTTATTTCATACCCTTATGGTTAGTGAGCTAATGTTTTAATTACCCCAAAAGGTGCGGTAAATATCACTTGATATTTAACTTAAAAATTATGTAATTGGGGTCTTCAGAGACAAACTTAATTTATGAAAGAATTTAATTAATTTTGACGGGCTTGTAGTTTTTTAAGAGTGTTTTAAGATTAGTAGTGTTTTCTTTTCTAAATCTCATTAGTAAAATTTGATTAAGCCTAGTCTCACTACTAAGCCCTTAAAATTTAGTGAATAAATTTATAATTTCTTAGGAAAGTTAAGTTGCATGAACATGATTCTTGTCAAATCAATGAGCTATTATTTAAACATCAAATAATAGGTGTTAGATTAGTGGGTTAACAACTTCCAAAATCAACCCCTAACCTTAAGGATCATTTAGTATAACTTTCCTCCAAATTATAATGATTAATTAAATCATAAGCTTTGTCTTTTAATTTGACAGAAATGGGATGGGTTTCTACTATTTATCCCTTTATATTTTAATCATTCAAAAATAATAATGAAATTCATTCATTGCCCATTTCCCACTTTAATTAAGCCTAAATATTAATTAAGGCTAAATTTTGAAAAGTTACACTTTTACCCCTAAAAGCCTTTATCACTTCATAATTCATAAGTTTACCTTAAATGAGGTTGAAATTCTTATGTTACCACACTTATGGGTCAATTAAAACATTAGAGGAGAAAATATAATTTTTCCAAGTTTAATTTTATTCACATAATTTTTTTAATACAAAAAAAAGGATTTTCAATGAAAATTCAATAACTTGATCAAAACAAAAGCTTTGGCTTTGAAATATTTATTAGAGGTAGACCTAGACCAAAGGACCACTTAGACCCTATTTCATGATTTTTTGAGCTCTAATTTAAATATTAGAATTATTTTAGTTTCTAGAGTATTATTTATTTATAAAATATTTTGGAGTTTGCAAAATGAGTTTTATATTTTTCTTAAATTTCTTTATGGCCAGGAAACCTAAAGAAATAAATTTCATATTTTTTTAATTTTTATTTTAATTTTTAGAATTATGTTGGTGGGAAGTTAAGGAAATTCATTTTTTTAACCTTTAAAAATTAATTTAAGCCTTTGAAAATTAATATTTTGACTTAGAGGCTTGAGAAAATTATTTGGATGTTCCTAAATGATTAGGAGACTAAATTTGAAAATTTAATGAATTTTGATATTTTAGTGATTTTTATCATTTTTAATTATTTTAAAATTCACTTTTGGGGTTAAAGATGAAATCCTTATTTTAATTGCCATTTTATTTTCATGAAAATCTAATGGTCATGAGGAACTCCCAAAACCATTTTTATAAATTTTTGGCTTGTATTTTGATTACTAAAAATCATTTTAGTGGTAAAAATATCTTTTAACTTAAAAAATTCAATTTGGTGGTTAAATGAATTCCAAATGACTTCAAAATTTTTAGGGGAGTCCATCTGGCCCTAAAGCACAGTGTAGAATGATTTTTGTTCAAATTAATTTCACTTTAGTTTTAGGTTAAAATGACAATTAGGTGTATTCTTAAAGATTTAACTAAATTTAAATTTTTCTTAGGGTCTTTTGCTCACAAGTAACTTACCAAATTTTATCTTTCATTTTTCTAATCAACATTTTAATTATTATAATCATTTTACCAAAACAGACACAATATTTTGAAAAATAAGGATATCCTCATAGAGATCTCCCCTAATCTTGGAAAAATCATGGAAGATCCACCTTGACAAAGAGATCAAAACCCCTAAATTTAATGCCATGGTGAAATGTCAAAGCCAATGAAGAGTTTAAATACTCCAGACTGTATTTAATTAATTCAAAATAAAATATGCATCAAATAAACTCCAAACCACTTCCACATTGTTCCCCTTTGTTTACTGAGCGCAAAGGTATTTTTCTTATTTTTATGATTTTTCTACCCCAAGTTATGGATTTATAAAGTTCAGGGAATTAAATAAATAAAAAATCTCTTAATTTTCTATTTAAGTGACGTGACGCTGTCTGTATCCTCGGCAGCTCCAAAAGAACACGCGACACTTCCTCATTTGACGCTGCCATCTGAGTCAACTTCGCGCTTTATGCATCAAGAGTTTGTTTGGCTCCATCTAGCCATTTAAGCAAAACACGCGCGATCCAACGACTGTGGGTCATTGTCCCCAATTGACCTAACCAGTAGACCGTTCACATTAAAATCTTAAGATCTCAATTTCGACTCAACCAAATCACTTGGAATTTGTTTTAGTTCTTCATCTGGCCTAGAGGAACCTATCTGTATGGCTTACCTAGCCTGAATTGCATGTATGGAGAATCAAAATAAGGTCAGGGGAAAGGTGAGGTTCAATACATTTGCCTAAGAGGGGAGGCCTCAATTAGATGCTTGTGGCAGCTTTGATTGGTCCCAACGAACCTCCAGGTGAAGCCTTTTGCTATGGTGAAATGTCTAAACCTGAATTCGACCAAGGCCAATTTCAAGTGTTGATCAAAGTCTGATGCAGAGGCTCTCTTTGATGGGGCTTTGATGAGGGATCTTCTTATTTCAGTGCTGTGAAGGTGTGGGTGCAATTACTTTAAATTTTTTGCACTGTGGAGCTATGGTGAATTGTGTCCTGGTTTTGGCTGGAATTTCAGTTGAGAAATTAGCTCTGGATAGTGGGGATCAATGGCAGAAGGTAGTGGGCTTGCACTCAGAACCTCTCAAAGGAGCTCTAGGGGCAATTTGGTGGAGTTTCCTTGAGAAAATTTAAGCACCCCCCTTTTCAATGAAAGATGACTTTTATAAACATGACCAATAGGTGGAGCTTAGTGCTTCAATTTGGGTGCTTTAGGTTGCTTATGGGGAGAGCTGAGTAGCGCCATTGATCATTGAGGGGATGCCTTACTGACAAAGCCCTATTTTGGGCTTAAAGGGGTATGAGGGCGCTCGAGCTCAGCCATTGTAGCGGTTAGGGCAGTAGGCAAGGAGAAGGAAGGTGGCAGGCATGTTGATGGGAGGTAAGAGAGGTTTAAATGATGCTTAATGGGCTGCAATGATGAGTAGTGTGCTTGGAGTAATGGTCTAGCAAAAAAGTTGAGAAACGTTGACTTACGTGAAGGACTTTTGGTACATGTCTCAATTAGCTTGGGTTTAGTGGATTTTGGTTAGTTTTTGGGGTCCTAATGTTGGCTAGTGGTCCGACTTTTTAAATTTGCAAAAATTAATGAACACACACACACACATATATATATATATATATATATATATTGATTTAAATGATAATGAGTCACACAATTAACGCAAGTATACATATCGCTCAAGTAATACAGGGCTGTAGTGGAGTCCTAAAATATTGATTCCACAGGGAGGCTTTACTTTTATGGTCTAGCACAGAAATCTCTTATCGAATCACAACACAATTGTAAGTGGTTTAATTGTTGAAGTAAAGACAAACAGGTTTAGTTACTATATCTACCAAAGCAAGTTCTAAACTCTAGAAAGTTAAACTAATGCAAGACTAAATTTATAACAAAATTCAGTTTCACGAAAGAGTCTTCCTCCTTTCCATTCATAATGTGATGACTATTGTGACACAGATCAGTGATGCAAATGTATTGCGCCAATTAGGTGCATTCCTATTCTTTACTCATATTTCAGCGTATAAAGAATATTATTTAATCCTAAGTTTAGTCCCTAAATCCGTGGTTAGGCTAAAAGGATAGTGGCTCTCACTCCATAGCACCCACTTCCCTTCACCTGAAGGCTAACTCCCGCTTCAGTTTCTAAACATTAGGACCAAATTGAGGATTTTAACATGTCACTATGAAATCTCCAATTCTACGATCATCAAAGTATATTTCCCTATTTATTTGCATTCAAACCCCATGAACTTCATTATTCATGGAATTTGAATGTGACCTTCACTTTTGTTGTGGAACACATAATCCTTTCAGAAAATATGTTTCCCAACCAGTTTTAACAATTCAATTGGCTAGATCAAAAAGTAAATGAATTTATAAGTGAAAAGGTCATCTTAAATTCTTCATAATAAATCGACACATCATTTCCATTTCACAACATCAACACATCACATGAAAATGAGAAAGACAAAGAAATCTACTCAAGACTCATGAGGAAAAGATGAAAAAACATGGATTTCATATATAAAAACAACGTCACACAAACAGAGTAAAGTAAAGACAAGTTATCTCAAACTCTTCCCCAAGTGAATCTCAAAGAATTCCTTTGACTCCTCTTATTTCTTCACAACAACACACAATTCTCTCTTTAGAATACTAAGGAAGAAGAAATCTCTCACTTTCCCTCTCCTCTCACACTCCTTAGAAGAGAAAAACAGAAACCTAACTTCCTACACAAAATGAAAGGAACTCACTCTCTAAACTCTAAACTCTTCTCTTCCTTTCTTCCCCCCTTTGAAATGTGGCTCCAAAAGTGTTTAAACTTGGCCAAAATTGAATTCCTAAGAGTTTCCTTAAGCAACCTTTCAAAATACGACCAAATATGTTGAATTTAGTTCAAAATTGGGATAAGGCACTGTCCGGCACTGGTAGGAGCATTGTTCAGCACATTATTACGCCAAAACTTTGTAACTCTCTGGAAACTTGCCCTGTCTGGCTCTAGTTCAATAAAATGTACTTTTGTCCTTTCTCGCTCCAAATTTGTTCCTTTTCGTTTCCTTTTGCTTTAAAGGCCTAAAATCATTGTACTTACATGAATTCATCTAAAATACCTTCCTTTAAAGTGCATTATCATTACAATCATGTATGAAATTAATAGTCAAAAGCTATCAAATTTTTGAGTGGATCAAGATCCCCCAAACTAAACTATTACTTGTCCTCAAGTAATTCTAGTTAATACATAAAATTATGATCCACTGCAATGAACTTTCTTTCTAGAATATCATAATTTTGATTTAGATAAGTACAATAAAAAAATTTTTTGAAAGATATTTGAATAATTCAAGTAAAGTCTGTATGTGTAAGAATATCTAGTAATCAAGTCTAAGAGTTCTAGCTTTCTAATCATTTCAAAAATGACTGTAGATTGTCCTATTAAGGCACTTAAAAGGATTACATGAAAAGAAGTTTATGAGAACACTACTAGTAAAGATGCTAATCCATACATATAAGTTCAGGATAGTAATTAAGTTCTTTTCCCTTTAGGTAGGTCCAAGTGAAGCCAATTTTTGATTAGGCATCTCCTCAAGCTTCTCCTCACTTCTCTTTTCTTTTCTTCTTCTTTTGCTTTTTGCTTTTCTTTTCTTTTCTTTTGCTTTTTTGCTTTTCTTTTACTTTTATTTTCAGTGAGGATTACTGTATCTGGAGCCTTTAATGATTTTGAAATTCACCCTTCTCACCCTAAATTTGAAACTTACCACATTCTTTTACCTTATAGGAACGTCTTTAGCTTATTAAGGATTCATCATAGAGTCTTGGTGACCTCATTTTTGATGAGGTCTTCTCTTCTCTCTTTAGTACTTAGGATCTAGCCTTAGGCTTTTCCTTTGACTATCTTAGAGGACTAGAAGTGGAACCCACCCTTTAGAATTTCAAACCACTTCTTAAACTCCCTGCAAACTCCACAAACTTGATTATAGACCCCTAATCACCTAGAGGGTTGAAATCAAATGTGGAAGTTTAAAGGATGAGTTCCTACAGGACTTTTTGGCCTTAGGACCGCTTCGGGTGGCTCTGGTCCGGTGAGGGCTGACTTACACACACATTACACTTATACACTACACTTTCACACACCTCCTAAAACCACACCCATACCCAACTTGACCTCCTGACTCATGAAGGTGATTCACATGGATGGTCTTTAACCCTTAAGCCCTTGGCTAAGAGGGTTAGGAACAACATAGTGAATGCCTCAATTGAGTCCCTTCATGGCTCATGTAGGCTTGATATGGCTTCATGGCTCAACCAAAATGATTTCATTCCACTTACATTTACCTAATCTTCAATTTTTTGAATTTTTAATTTTTGACACCCGGGACCCCAGACCCGCCTAGCCTACCCAAAACCCTTGAAATTACCCAAAATTTTCAAAATTCTCCAAAATCAACCAATCTCCTCAAAATCAATCTCAAACATTCTCCCACTACTCAAATTGACCATTTTTTACCCAAAATACTCAAAATTCCAAAAAATACCCCCAATACCCTCCAAATTACCAAAATGCCCCTCTTGATCCAAAAATCCAAAAAATCAGAAAATTCCCAAAAAATTCACCAAAATCCTAAATATTCCCAATTTCATTTTGTCGAACTACACCATGGGCCTATTTTGTCAATTTACCCCCTTTTTGTCAAAATCCCCAATTTGACCCATTTTAACCCAAAGTGAACCCAATGTCAAACCAAACCTACCCAATTCACCCAAATTCTGGTCCAATTCAATTCTAAACTTCAATTCAGCATCCACAACACCAATCTAGAACAAATCCAAGCTCAATTTGATTGGCATTTGAATCCAATTTCACTTTTGACCTTAAAGCCCAATTTGGACCCATGACCCAAACTTAGCCCAAACCAAACCAATTCAACTCCAATTGACCCCAAACCTTTTATAAACCTTCCGTAACATCCCCACAAACAAAACACTAACATAAATTGCCCAAAATTTGGACCCAAACCCCACTCAAATTCAACCCAAAACCAAAAAGCCCAATTTTGACCTAAATCCAAACCTTAACCAAATAAGCCCAAATCCCAAAACCAAAACCCAACCAAAGTTGAAACCTCTTTGAAACAATACCATAAACATTTTCCAACATTAATTTTACATCAATTTCAACCCTAGCCCAACATTGGCCCAAATTAGCCCAATTTGACCTACATTGGCTCATTAACCAAATCAACCCAAATTCAACCCAATTCAAACCCAAACCACCTCAAATTCATTTCAAATCACTCATGACATATCCCTAAACCAAACCCAACAATTATTTGACCCAAAATTCTACAAAATTGCCATCCATGAATTCATTCTTAAACCTAAAGGCTCATCCCCTTAAGCCTTCCTAAAAGCCCATCAAAAATGATTTCAAATGGCCCAAAATTCATCTCAAAGCCCACATGACAATCCTCTATCATCATCCATTTGATAAAACCATCTCCTAAGTTCTAAATCCATGATAAAATAATTCCAAATCAAGCCATATGCCAAATCCCATCAAATCACCCCTAAATTACCAAAATTGCTAAAACCCTTTTTTATGTAAATGACCAAGCCTTGTCCTAAGCCACATGGAGCCATGAGCAAGCCATTTACAAGCCATATGAAGCCATGGAAGGTTTGACTTGTGACCAAGCCATTAATGGCAAAAAGAGGGCCCCCTTTCCTAATCCTTCATTAAGCCTTTTTAACCATAACCATGTCACACACTAAACCATGCTTAGCCACCTCACCATGGATGGAGACTTCACCACCCCTTCTAAGCTGACCTAAATGATTCCCTCAGCTCAAAATCAGGTCTTGGGGAGGTGCACCAAGCCTATTTCCATGGATTGACCAAACCAAGCCCAATATACACTCTTCCCCATTCCATTCCAAGCCATCCTCTTTACACATGGCAAAGCTCAATTGCCTGCACAAACCTCCAACCCTGACCCACCTGGACCTGAGGGTGACCCATGCCTGCCGGCCAGCCTCCTGGATCGCCGGAAAACACCATGGCCGAGACCTTGGGAGGAGCTAAACTTTTCAATTGTGCCTTGCTGAGTAGTCCCAGCCCAATTGAACACCATGGCTGTTCTTCTCTTGCATGGAGCAGCTGATCCCAAGCCTTAAACCCCCCTGGGAGGCCCTCCACCCTCTCCTATTTAAACAACACCTCCTCTCGGCCATGAGAGGTGCCTGAACCAAACCTTATCGAAACCCCGCCAAAATTGCTCCGAGACCACTCTCCACACTTAGAGCAGCTTGATCCCCGGTGACAATTTGCCCTAATCCCCATCAACAGAGCCCAATTTCTCAGCCAAAATTCCACCCAAAACCAGGACATCTCCCAATTCTCCACCAAATTTAAATTAAACTCACCCACACCTGCACAAGGCCAAGAGGAGAAGTTCTCCAGTGAAAGCCCCCTCTCCAGGCCACCCTTCTGTTCCAGACTCCAAAGGTTGTGATCGGGCTTGGTCAAAATCATACCTGGGCGATTCACCAGGCCAGGAGACTTCATCTGGAGCTTGCTTGGACCCAATAGAAGGTGACACAACCCTCAGATCAAAGCCACACTTCTCTGAGCAAAGGTATGGTCTCACTCTTCTTCCCGAGCTTCTGAACATTCTCCATTTTTATTGAGTCAATTTCATGCCACATAAACCGTATGGATGTGTTCGTCTTCTAGAGACGAATCCATAGAACATAAGAATGTTTAATTTGGTCAAGTATCGAGTGAGATCTTAAGCCTAGAAGATGGACGGTTCTCGGGCTAGGAGGCTTGGGGACGATGAACGGATGCCGTTCATTCAATACACGCGCGGACGGACGGCTCAGATGGCATTAGACCAGGAGATGATACGTGAACCGCGGGCCGCGTGGTGATAAGTCGGAAGGCGGCGCCGAATCAGGAGACGACGCGTGTGCTTTCGGAGCTGCCGAGGTTGAGCTGGCGCTGCGTCACTTAAGTAGGAAAATAGGATTTTTCTTATTTATTAAATACCCAGAACTTCAAAAATCCATAATTTTGTGTAGAAAAATCATAAAAATAAAATAAAAATACCCTCTTGCTCAGTGAACAGAGGAGAATAATGTGGAAAGGAAATCATGTAATTTCATTAAGTATTTTATTTTTAATGATTTATCTACTCTCTGCATTGTTTTAATTCTCCATGCATATAGGAAATTCACCATGGCATGAGACCATAGGGCTTTTGAAGCCTCTAAACTTGGGAACATTCCCTAAATTTTTCAAGTTCAGAGGCCATCCCTATGAGAGGTTATTGATTTTTCAAATTTATGTTGCTATTTTGAGTAGTTTAATTCCAATAATTAGCATGTTGAGAAATAAATTCTAGGAAAATTTGGAGATGTTTCTTATGACCAGAGGACCCTAGAGAAAATAGGTTTTGAGTTAACTCACTTGGAATAACCCTAATTGGCTTAAACACCCAAAATGGAGCTTTAATTAATTAGAGCTAATCATACATCAAATTGACTTGAAATCAATTCTCCACTGACCTTTAGGATCAGGAGAACCCACCATAAAAGTTTGAAGTCAATTGGACTTGATTAGCCCTATCAAATGGGTTGATTAAGCCATTTAGCCAAACTTAAACTTTAAAAATTCATAATTTTCAAAATGCTTTTCAAAAATTCACCAAATTGGTTTTGGAGCCTCTCTAATATCAGGGGAATTTAAGAAAATTAAAATTGCAATTTTCCAAAAAAGTTGATTTTTTGCATTATTTTAATATTTTTAATAATTAAAAAATAATAAAAATCACAAAAATAATAAAATTCACCAAAATGTGACATTTTGAATTTTAATCATTTAGGAACAAACCCCATATTTTTCTTAAGTCTCTATGATGAGATATTAAATTTTAAAGCCCTAAGGTAATTTTAAAATTAAAAAAATGTATTTTCTAGCATTTCCACTAAAATAATTCTAATAAATCAAAGAAAAATTAGAAAATTATAAAAATTGGTTCTCTGGTTTCCTGAATATTAGAGAGATTTTTAAAAAAATTAAAATTCATTTTTCAACCTTTATTTTATTTTTAAATTAATTAATACTCCAAAACTCAAAATAATTATAATAAAAATAATATAATTCAAAAATCACTAAAATTGGTCCAAGTGGTCCTCTGGTCATTAGGAATGTCTCATAATTTTCTTAAGGACAGAAACTTTCCCTTGGTCATATTATTAAATTTTCCTTGAAAATTCCTATTTTCCACCAAAAATAATTACATAAATAAATTAAATATAGAAAAATCGCATTTCTCCTCTAATGTCTTGATTGACATATGAGTGAAGTAACATAAAAATTTCAAATTCATTTAAGCTCAATTTAGTGAGTTATGGAATTAGTAATTTTAAAGGGCAAAATGGTAATTAAAATTTTAACCTATAATTAAAAATTTTAGGTTTAATTAAAAGGGTGGGTAAAATATTTGATACTAAGTTGATTTTGGATGTTTGAAACTTAGGTAGTTAAAGGGTAGAAACCTACCAAACAATTTGAAAATAATTAAAATAAACCTTAATTAAATAATTAATTAAACTTGGAAGAATAATAAAAAATTGGAATTATTAAAATAGGGATACTCTTAGGAGGAGATTTGTTCTTTAATTTAAGAATCCCTAAATTAATCACATCAATAATATTTAATTCCTAATTAAAATGATAATCCAAATTTAAGATTTAAAAGACTTAATCATTAAATTAAATTGAAGTTAAAACATTTAAATTAAATCCTTCCAAAATTTCAATTAAATTAATATTTTAACAATTAAAATTAAATCATCCTTAAAGCATAAAAAATAAATAATATAATATTAAATTAAAATTAAAAATAGAATTAAAATTAAAAATATAATTAAATTAAAATTAAAATTAAATTAAATTAAATTAAATAAAATTAAAATTAAAATTTAAATTAAATTAAATTAAATTAAACTAAATTCAATTAAATTAAGTTTAAACATATTAAATTAAATTAAATTAAATAAAAAATAAAATCAAGTTAAAATAAAATTAAAATTAAATTAAAAAAATAAAATAAAATTAAAATTAAAACTAAACCCAATTAAATTAAATTAAAATTAAATTAAATTAAATTGAATTAAATATAACATCACCTAAGACATAAAGAATTCAAAATAAATCTAAAACAACTTGAACACTATTCCAAACTTAAACCTATGAACTGAAATTAAATTAAATCACAAATCACTTGAACATCAGTTTGCCCTCAAAAGCTCTTGTTGTCTTAACTCCTAAACGGATTATTAAGTGAAGTGTTACTTCACTCATAGGATATTCAAATGTCCTAGTTCACTGAGCAAGTTAACAAAACTTGAACTCCTGGATGATTAATTCATTTGTATAATTAAATTCTCTTGGACTTAAAACAATCCTAGAGGAATTGAAAAGATGTTTAAGATTCATCTTAAGCACTTCCTTAATATGATAGGATATTTATAAGAACAATTGAATTTAATTGTTCTTTGATGAAGAAAATCGTCCTCAAACCAAAACACAAGAACCTAGACGTCATAGGTGGTGACTAGCTACAGGATTAGGAACTTGGTAGAAAAGCAAAACCTTTCCCTTAGCTTTACTTAGGTACTAGTTGGAATACTTAAATGCTCTGATATGTGTTTTAAGTGCAGCTTGGGATGACGGGAAAACCCTCCAGGTATGCTTTTATTTTATTGCAATTTATTTTATTGCAATTTATTTAATAGCATCACACTTACTTTTCTTGCATTATAAACAATTGTTGCATGAAAACCCACACCTTTAGGATAGTCCCTAAAACTGAAACCAAAACTAAATTAAAAATTATTACAAGATAAAATTCACCGCCACAACATTTCAAAATATAAAACAACTTAAAATTTAATCACCAACAAAACAAAACTACAACTACAACTAAATTAAAACGTCTTGTTGGATGATCGGGAATACCTCGGATGATGTAACCTACGTGTTGCTAACGGGATTTCCCACGGTCTAAATGAAAGTGTGGAACTCATTTAGTTGAGTTTAGCAAATTCATCTGGACTAAGTGAGTCCGATAAAAATAACGATGCCGGAATGATGGAACAGTGGGATCTTAACCGGTGTTGTTATAATCAACTTTAAGATTTGTTTTAACTAAAACACTAAAAAACACTTGGATTTTAAGACTTCTCTAAACCAAAACATTTTTCTCATCTCTTGATTTTCACCTTCTATAACTAAACCCTCCGCAACAACAAGGAGCTCGGAGCATGGTGGGCAGCATGGCCATCGTCATCAGCAAAACCTGAGTCTACTTCAACAAAACTTTCTTAGAATTAAATAACCAAGCCATAGGACTTCGAGGTAGTTTGTTTAGTGCAACATAAATCCTCAACCTTTTGTTAGGCATTTGCATTGCAAATTAAGCCCTAACCGGTCTTAGGATTCTGAGTTAGTCGTCCGATACGACATAAACCCTCACATCTTTGAGGCTATTTGTGTGATCACATCATACAAACATAAGTCCTAATTAATTAAAAATTGGCAAGATCAAAACATTAAATAAACATTAGGACTTTCCTAAATTCAAGCCAAACAATAGGATAGTCGGGAAATTACCGAAGTTCACTTCGAATTTGTAATTTCTCCTACCTTTCTTCTTTTGAATTCCCAAAATAAAATGTTCCAAATTTGATTCATTCCCTGTTGAAATTCCAAAATTCAATTCTTTGAAAACTTAAACTTTGAAATTCTTGAGAGCAGAATTACTGATTATTATCGAGAGTTTTCTTAAGTGATTCCCATCATTTAAGATGTAATTAACTATAGGAGCTTTCCCTTATAGGGAACTTTAAGAACCCAGGTAATATAAACCCTGCTTAATTCCTTTGTATTAAGCAGAGGAACTTGTCGGCTTATAAAATTGGTTCGCAGACCAAACGGATGTCACACATCTTCTAGTTTATTTAATCGAGCCCCATCATCAAGTAGTGTGTCTATTCTTTGGGATAGATACACGACTTGTGATGTGGCGCTCATTTATATAAACTATTTGGGATGTGAGATCGGCTTGATTTCATATCTTAAAATTTTCAAATTCAAAATTATTTTCAAAATCAAATGCTACTTTCAAGTAATATATATATATATATTTAAATTAAATTTAAAATCTAAAAAATTCGCAGACAATTTCTGTAGGCTACCTCTTTTCAAAAATACAACACACTAACCTAAAAAAATATGCCAACAAGTCTCAATCCTTTCCTATCACATAAAATTTTAAGATTCTTAATATTTCAAACATACAGTTTTTTTTCTTTGAATAGTTGACTATAGTCTTATACTTTTATAACAAATATCTTACATTACAAAATTACTTTTCATTACCAAACACTTTCATTCAATTTTATAGAATACTTAAATAAAATAAAGATATAGTTATATGAAATTGAGCTTTACTATAGGAAATCATGTTACAAATTCTTGAAAATAATTTTAAATGAGAACAATTAACTGTTAATTCTTTCCTTTCAACCAAAATTCGATTTTTGAATATAATTAACATGGATGAAAGAAAAGATCTAAATATAACTCATGCCTCAATATGTTGGCTTTTCATACCTTGACTTTCAGCAGCTTTTTCTTCGTAAAGTAGAACAATAGACCTGAAATAATTAAGAAGCATTTCTATACACAAATATGGGTTAGAAGTTTATAAAGAAGTAATTTAAACACATTAAACAGTGTACATGACATTAACATCCAACTGTTACTTGTACAAATTAAACTAACAAAACAAACTAATAAAAACTTTACTATCACATCACATACATCATAAATCAACCACAAAGTCTACTACAAGTACATCCAACACACATATAATATCTCAAATACAAATCATAAGGAGTCTCAGGTACATCACAAATACAAAACACAAATACATCACAAAGTTAAATGAAAAATAAAAATAAAAATACACAAACTACTAATGTTCATCTTCTACAGGAGCTCCACCATTATCAGGTTCCTCAGGCTGGTATGGAGTATACTCAGGGTAAGTAGGAAAAACAACATTAGTGTCTCCCCTGAAAAATCTCATCTGTGTGTCATGATAAGCTATCTCATATTCTTTCCATCGCACTTGATAATCATCATTAATTTTGTTCCTTGATTCTAGTCCCTTTACTCTGGTATTTAACCTTTCCAATTGATCCATAACATCATGTACAGTAGGCTCCCTAGATATAGACGGTCTATCTCGACTAGAAGAAGGTTCACCAGCTCTGTTACTCTATTTCCATTCTACATGGGCTTCATAAGTTTTCAGATTTAATTTACTAATAAGCTTCAGGGGGTGGACTACCTCATCATTATCTTCAATCACTACACCTGCTTGGATACATAAACCATGAATCAGACTGGGTGTCCTAGTCCTCCTGTAGTCTCTCCTTTTGAGCTTGTCAAAATAATTTTATTAATAATAGTCCCAATAATTATATTCTTCATGTTCTGAATACAGTAATTTAGAACAGCTCTACTAACAATAACATCACTGTGATGGTTGGTAGGTAATAGTCTTGTAGAAATGAAATAATGTCAGGCTTTATATACAGGACTCAAAGTAGAAAGGGTAAATATAACTTTCATTCTCTACTTAGACTTCCATTCCCCTTTTCCAGAGTCAAAAAGTTTATAATCTCATCCAATGCTTGATTCATGATAGAAAAACTTTCATATTCACAACTGTAGGGTGCTCTTAACTGATAAAATGCATTTATGCTAGCAGGGGTGAATTCAACCATTTGACCTTTAACTAGAATAAATTCACTCTTAGAATAATACATATTAGCATAAAATTCTCAAACAATACCCAACAACGCATTTGGAGTGAAATAACAAAAAATCTCCCATTGACGATTAACAATCAGTTCTTCAAGCATTCCTCCAGGATTTCCAAAGGCTCTTTCTTGAATACATTTCTTATTGGTAAGAAATGTACTAAAACATGAATAGGCTTTGAAATTCACAAATTTACTTTCATCATATTCAAATTTCCTCTTCCCCTTAGCCAATCTTGGAGCTATTTATCTAAAAATATCAAAATTTTCCAAATCAATTTAAAAATTTCAGTGCAATTGACTCAAAGGCAAATTTAAATAGATAAGAACTCAAAATCCATGAAAAATCTCCAATGTTTCTCAAAAACATCAAAATTCCAAATATTCCTAATGTAGGAGATTTCCACAGTCAAAATCGAAAAATTCTAGGTTAAAGTGTAGCTCTTACCAAGAGAAGATGAAATCCAAACTTTTCCGGCCATGAAATCGCTTTAAATCTAAATGCTAGTAAGCCCTAGGCATGAAAATTTTCCTTGGCTAGAGGTTGAAGACAAAGATTTGGACAAAAATAGCTGGTCCCAGAGTTAAATCAGAAAAATTTGGAGTTTCGGGCATTTTTCACGTCAAACGATGTCCGGCGCTGGAAGTAGCACTTTTCCCTGCATTATTCTTCTGACATGGCCAAACACTCTGACTTTTGGCACTGTCCGGTGCTGGTGACAGCACCGTTCGGTGCCAGTTCAAAAACTGGGCTTCCGACTTTCTTTTGCAACTTTGATCATTTCAAGCCCGCTCCGATGTCTATTTAGTCTAATTAAGCATTGAATAACTTCCTAAAGCATTGTCAAATGATATTTTTTTAACACAAACAACACATAACATTACTTTCATATATAAAATCCATGAGTCATACACATACACACAACACTAAACATTACATATTTTTAAGCCATTTAATCTTAAATTCAGTGTCGCACACAACCACAAAACAATAACACTGAGAACTAAAAAAAATCATGCCAAAATATAACATTCAAACCAAATAAAGTAAAGCAAAGCAAAGCAATCCAATATACAAACACATAAATAAACTAATCAAGTTTTCATTCTTCCTCGAAACTATCATCAATTCTAAGATCTCCCATCGATTAAGCATGGAAAAATAAGTTATAGAAAGGACAAAACGAGAATTCCTCAGCAGAATCCTCATAAATCCAACCTTTTCTTCGCATCAATCATGTCAAACTTCCTTCAAGATATCCAGAATGATCAAAATGCTCCTTCATTCTCCAATCCAGATGATCAAAGAAATAAAAAAGATTGTTGATTGCATTCATCAGATGTTGTACTTCCTTCTCCAATTTCTTGATTTTCTTCAGGATAATCTATGAACTTTCAGGAAAATAAGGAGGGATAGGTTCTGACTTTTGAGATGGCTGATCTTCAATAATGCTCATATCATTCATATTACAAATTGTCTGGTTAATATATGCATCTGCTGGGTCTATAGGCTTCCAAGGTAGAAGTACTCTTTCCAAGTTCTCATATGACACTTGTGATTGACTACAAAGGAGAAATATGGTGGAAGGATTTCCAAGCCCATACTTTGATCCATGAATGATTAATCCCAAAAAAAAGTTAACAATTACCGAACCAATATCAATAGGCATTCCTATTTGAATACAATAATTTAGAATAACACATTCCTTAGTTACCTTTCTGATTTTCATTGTTGGAAGAAATTTTGCACAAATGAAGTAATGTAAGTGTTTAAATGCAGGATTTAACAGTGTGGTCGAGAAAATTACATACCTACTATCTCTTACCTTCCATTCATCACTTTTATCCGTCAGATATCTGAATATGTCATTCATATTGTCCTTTGTCGGGCAAAATTCGAATAGTAGCAGATTGGCACATTCTCTATCATGTATAAATCATTAATCTTTGTAGAAGTACATGTGACAAAACTACCTCACAGATTCCATGAAGATTTGCATAAAACTCCTTCACAATCGAAACAACTACAGCGATAGTAGTATAACACAATACTTCCCAATGTCTCTGAATAATAAATTCATTAATTCTATTTGTAGGAGAATTCGTACCTCAGTTTACAAAGCCTCACTCCTTAATCAATATCATTTTCGAGATATTTTAGTTGAAAAGTTGCTGCGCTTCAAAACTTACGAACTTTCTACGGTTGAACATTTGAAATCTTTGAATTTCCATCGAGTCGGAATCCATTTGAACCATAATTTGGGTCTTCCTCTTCATTCCTTTGGAAGTTTGATAACACGACCTGACTTTTATTTATGTAAGAATTTATGAATTTATATTTAAATATTTATAATAATTATTGTAAAATTCACAATTTTAAACTCAAGTATACGTATTGTTTCAAATAATATAGGGCTCTATTGGAGTCCTAGTTATCTATCCCACAGGGAAGATTATGAGAAAATTAAGAAATATTTTAGAATTTTCAAATTAAAAGTAATTATTTTTTTTATTTCTTTTCAAAATTCAGATTTTGAATTTAATTAAATTTTTACTAAATGTAAGTAAGCAGTAATTAAATAAAGATTAATGCAACTATAAATAAAACAACTTTCTCCTTTTCAACTAATCCAAGATTTTTAGAATAATTATCATTTGTTGAGAACATATATTATGGTATTGTGCTAAATAGAAGCATTACTATTCTTTACCTTCGCTCGATAATATAAAGAACATTGGCTAATCTATAGATCTGTTCAAAATGTATTATTAGTAGAAATGGGTTAATCTAGGCTCACACTACTAGATGTCTAAGGGTGACTATTGTCGGCCCTACCAGTGACCCGTTCCCTTTAAATAGATAAAATTATTAGAATTTAGTCTGTCACTCTAAAAACTAATTAATTCTATACCTAATAAATATTATCTTCCTATTTATTGGCACTTCACCTTGAATAACCCGCATAAATACTTCGATTACCCAAGGATTCATATGATATCTACTAGTTATGAACTCATCTCCAGATAGGTCTCAGAATTCTTCAACAGTTTTTAACAATATAAATGACCAGTTTAAAAAGTAAATTAAGATAAGTTATTAATATCATCACAACTTTTATAAATATTTTAAGTTAAATGCTCCTACAAAATTCAATTATCTTATTATCTTTTCATAGTTGAAAGGAGAAAGAAAACTAACTACTCAGTACACGTTGAATTCACACAAAAAAATATATTTATAAAACTTTGAACCAAGTTACAAATACTTATCTGGAATGTTCCTTCAAGTGATCCACTGACTCCTACTGACTCCAATGCAAGGTACAAAACTTCAACAACAACAATACTTGAAAACTCACACTTACTACTCATGGAATTGAGTAGTAATACTCAAAATAAGCTCACTAAATGCAAAAGAAAGTGGCTCCCTAAATTGATTGGATGCTAGAGGGGGGTATATGGTGATAAAATGGCTATAGGGTGCTAAAAGGGGCACTTTTCTCTGTAGAATTGACTCCTATTTATAGAGCTCCGAATTTGAACAGGGATTGATAAGGCAACTCTTCAAAATTTGTCAAAATACAATGTATCTTCTAGAAGGTAATTGTTGCGCCTAGGCGCCGGGATCTGGCGTCTAGGCACCGGAGTCAGTGACCAGGTCTTCGCACCTCTTCACTTTGGATCAAACCTCTTCGAGATTAAAACTGTTTTCCTGTGTCCAGATGCATTGTATCACATTTCCTATATATTAGGAGTAACTTCCAGTCTTCTAGAAGGTCTGATAACCGCTTAACACTGTCAAAATAATTGTCCAAAGTCATCAAAAATATTATATGTTTCTGTATCAAACTGGAGCTTAGGCGCTGCATTCTGGCGCCTAGGCACCAGGCCAAAATTTTGGGCAACTTTGCTCTTTAAGTTCTATTTTTGCTCTTTTTTCTTTCTTGAACTCTTTTATTATCACCTACATCCAAAAACATAAAAATACCTTTCATTAAAGCATAATATCCTTAAGAATGTCGGCACTATTTTTAGGTTGTGTGATATTTTGAAAAGGGGTCGCCTAACAGAAGTTGTCGGCGAATTTTAAATTTAGTTTAGATAAATAATTTGAAAAAGTAGTATTTGATTTTGAAAATAATTTTAAATATGAGATTAAACTGATCTCACATCCCAAATAGTTTATATAAACGAGCACCGCACCACAAACCGTGTATCTGTCCCTAAGGATAGACACATCGCTCGATGGTGGGGCTCGATCAAATAAACTAGAAGTTTTGTGACATCCGTTTGGTCCGCGAACCAATTTTATAAGCCGACAAATTCCCCGCTTAATATGAAAGTATTAAACGGGGTTTATATTACACAGGTTCTTTAAAATTCCCTATAAGGGCAAGCCCCTATAGTTAATTACATCTTAAGTGACGGGAATCACCTAAGAAAACTCTCGATAATAATCAATAATTCTGCTCTCAAGAATTTCAAAGTTTAAGGTTTTTCAAGGGATTGAAATTTGGAATTTCAATAGGGAATGGATCAAATTTGGAACATTTTGTTTTGTGAATCCAAAGGAAGAAAGGTAGGAGAAATTACATATTCGAAGCGAACTTCGGTAATTTCCCGACTATCCTATTGTTTGGCTTGGATTTAGGAAAGTCCTATTGTTTGTTTAAATGTTTTGATCTTGCCAATTTTAATTAATTAGGGCTTATATTTGTATGATAAAATCAAACAAATAGCCTCGAAGATGTGAGGGTTTATTGTCGTACCGGACGACTACCTCGGAATCCTAAGACCGGTTAGGGCTTAATTTGCAATGCAAGTGCCTAACGAAGAGTTGAGGATTTATGTTGCGCTAAGCAAACTACCTCGAAGTCCTATGGCTTTGTTGTTTAATTCTAAGAAAGCTTTGTTGATGACGATGGCCGTGCTGCCCACATGCTCCGAGCTCCTTATTGTTGCAGAGGTTTAGTTTTAGAAGTCATAAATCAGGGGATGAGAAAAGTGTTTTGGTTTAGAGAAGTCTTAATTTCCAAGTGTTTCTTATGTTTTAATTAAAACAAATCTTAAAGTTGATTATAACGACACCGGTTAAGATCCCACGGTTCCATCCTTCCGGCATCATTATTTTTATCGGATTCACTTAGTCCGGATGAATTTGCTAAACTCAACCGAATGAGTTCCACACTTTCATTTAGACCGTGGAAATCCCGTTAGCAACACGTAGGTTACATCATCCGAGGTATTCCCGATCATCCAACAGGACGTTTTAATTTAGTTGCAATTGTAGTTTTGTGTTCTGTTTGTGATTAAATTTTGAGTTGTTTTATATTTTGAAATGTTGTGGCGGTGAATTTTAAATTGCAATGACTTTTAATTTAGTTTTGGTTTCAGTTTTAGGGACTATCCTAAAGGTGTGGGTTTTCATGCAACAGTTGTTTACCATGCAAGAAAAGTAAGTGCATTGCGAGTTAAATAAATTGCAATAATGTAAATTGCAAGAAAGTAAATTGCAATAAAATAAAAGCGTACCTGGAGGGTCTTCCTGTCATCCCAAGCTGCACTTAAAACACAATTAGAATATTTAAGCAAGTTCCTAGGTAAAGCTAAGGGAAGGGTTATGGTTTTCTACCAAATTCCTAATCCTATAGCTAGTCATCTCCTATGACGTCTAGGTCTTTGTATTTTGGTTTGAGGACGATTTTCTTCATCAAAGAACGATTAAGTCCAATTGTTCTTATAAATGTCCTATCATATTGAGGAAGTGCTTAAGAGGAATCTTAAACATCTTTTCAATATTTCTAGGATTGTTTTAAGTCCAAATGGATTCAATTACACAAATGAATTAATCGTCCAAGAGTCTCAAGTTTTGTTGTTATCTTGCTCAGTGAACTAGGACATTTAAATATCCTATGAGTGAAGTAACATTTTATTTAATGTTCCATTTAGGAGTTATAATAATCAAAGCTTTCAAGGGTAAATTAGTATTCAAATGACCTGATTTAAATTAAAGGGTTTAAATTTGGAATAGTGTTCAAGTTGCTTTACATTTAGTTTCTTTCTGTTTTAGGTGTTGTTATTTAATTCAACTTAATTTAATTGAGTTTTAATTTAATATAGTTCAATTTAATTTGATTTGATGTTATATTAATTTGATTTAATTTAATTTTAATTTAATTTGATTTAATTTAATTTAATTTAATTTTATTATTTAATTTAATTTAATTTATTTAATTTAATTTAATTTAATTTGATTTGATTTAATTTTCAATTTAATTTAATTTAATTTTTAATTTAATTTAATTTTTAATTTAATTTAATTTGATTTAATTTAATTTAATTTAATTTTTTAATTTAATTTAATTTTTAATTTAATTTAATTTAATTTAATTATTTAATTTAATTTAATTTTATTTTATTTTATTTTATTTTAATTTTAATTGAATTTTTTTTTTAAAAAGAGTTTAATAATTTAATTTTAGTTTAATGATTAAGTCTTTTAATATTTTAAATTTGAGTTATCATTTTAATTAAGAATTGAGTATTAATGAGATAATTAGTTTAGGGATTTTTAAATTAAAGAATAAATCTCTTCCTAATAAATATCCCTTATTTTAATAATTCCAATTTTATTATTCTTCCAAATTTAATCCATTATTTAATTAAAGTTTAATCATTTTAAAATTGTTTAATGGGTTTCTACCCTTTAATTATTTAAATTTCAATCATCCAAATCAGATTAGGATCAAATATTTTACTTGTTAATTTTTTGTTAAACCTAAAGTTTTAATTAAGGGTTAAAAGTTTAATTACCATTTTACCCCTCAAGCTTAATAATTTCATAACCCACTAAATTGAACTCAAATAAACTTGAAATTTTTATGTGACTTCACTCATATGTCAATAAAGACATGAGAGGAGAAAATGTGATTTTTCTGTATTTAATTTATTTATATAATTATTTTTTTGTGGAAAATAGAGATTTTCAAGGAAAATTTGATAACATGACCAAAGGATAGTTTCTGTCCTTAAGAAAATTAGGGGACATTCCTAATGACAAGAGAAGCACTTGGAACAATTTTGGTGATTTTTTGAATTATATTATTTTTATTATAATTATTTTAAGTTTTGGAGTGTTAATTAATTTTAAAATAAAATAAATGTTGAAAAATGGATTTTATATTTTTCAAAAATCTCTCTGATATCAAGGAAATCAGAGAATCAAATTTTACAATTTTCTGATTTTTCTATGATTTATTATAATTATTTTAATGAAAATGCTAAAAAAATACATTTTTTAATTTTAAAATTACCTTAAAGCTTTAAAATTCAATATCTCACTAAAGAGACTTAAGAAAAATGTGGGGTTTGTTCCTAAGTGATTAAAATTCAAAATGTGACATTTTGGTGAATTTTATTATTTTGTGATTTTTATTATTTTTTAATTATTAAAAATATTAAAATATTATTAAAAATCAACTTTTTTAGAAAATTGAAATTTTAATTTTCTTAGGTTCCCCTGATATCAGAGAGGCTCCAAAACCAATTTGGTGCATTTTTGAAAGGTATTTTAAAAGTTATGAATTTTTAAAGTTTAAAATGGCTAAGTGGCTTAATCAACCCAATTAGTGGGGCTAACCAAGTTCAATTGACCTCAAATTTTTATGGTGGATTCCTCTGATCCTAAAGGTCAGTGGAGAATTGATTTCAAGTCAATTTGATGCCTGGTTAACTCTAATTAATTAAAGACCTATTTTGGGTGTTTATGCCGATTAGGGTTGTTTTAAATGAACTAAGTCAAAACCTATTTTTCCTAGGGTTCTCTGGTCATAAGGAACATCACCAAATTTTCCTAGAATTTATTTCACAACATGCTATTTACTGGAATTAAAATACTCAAAACAGTGACATGAACTTAAAAAATCAATAACTCTTCATAGGGATGGCCTCTGACTTTGGAAAATTCAGGGAATGTTCCAAAATTCAGAGGATTCAAAAGCCCTATGGTCTCATGTCATGGTGAATTGTATGCATGCATGGAGAATTAAAATAATGCAGAGAGTAAATAAATTATAAAAAATAAAATATTTAATGAAATTAAGTGATTTCTTTTCCACATTATTCTCCTCTCGTTCACTCGAGCAAGAGGGTATTTTTATTTTATTTTTCTGATTTTTCTACACGGAGAAATGAATTTTTGAAGTTTAGGGAATTAAATAAATCGAGAAAATCCCTAATTTTCTACTTATCCGATTCGGCGCCGGCGCATCCTCGGCGGCTCCGAAAGGCCACGCGGCGCGCTCCCATTCGACGCCGCCACTTGAGTCGGCGGCCCGGGCCCCGCGGTTCTCGTACCGTCTCCCGGTCCGACGCCATCTGAGTCGTCCGTCCGTGCGTGTATTGAATGGACGGCATCCGTTCATCGTCCCCAAGTGTTCTCACCCGAGAGCCGTCCACACTAAATCCCTAAGATCTCACTCGATTCTCAATGGATTTTTACGTTCTTATACTCGATGGATTCGTCTTGAAGAGACGAACACATCTATATGGTTAACATGCATTGAAACTAAGGCATTTGAAATGGAGAATCTCCAGAAGATCGGGATGAAGAATTAGCTCATACCTTGGCTCAGAGAAGTGTGGCTTCAATCCGAGAGTTGTTGCACCTTCAATTGGATCCCGAGCAAGCTCCGGATGAAGTCTCCCGAGTGCAGTGAATTGTCTGGATATGATTTCGACCAAGCCCGATCACAAAGCTTGGAGGTCGGAGCAAGCCGGGTGGCTCGGAGATGGGGCTTTTGATGGTGGACACCTTCCCTTGGTCCAGTGAAGGTGTAGAGCCAATCGATTTGGGGATTGGCTCACCGTGGAGAAGTGTCCTGGTTTTGGGTGGAATTTCAACTCTGAAATTGAGCTTACAGAGGAGAAATGGCAGGGGGATTTCACTGGGGATCAAGTGCTCTAAGGGTGGAGGAGGGTCTGGAACAATTTTGGCAGAGTTTTGGCAAGGTTTGTGCTTCAGCTCTCTCATGGCCGAGAGGGGTGGAGTTTAAATAGAGCTGGCTGGGGGGCCTCCCAGGGGGAGTTAGGGCTTGGGATCGGTCTGCTGCAGTGAGGAGAAGATCGGCCATGGTAGCCACCGGGGATGGGGCGGCTCGGCAAGTGAGAATTTCAATGTTGGCTCACATGTGAGCTCTCGGCCATGGTGTTTTCCGGCGGCACTGGTGGCCGGCCGGCCGAGCATGGGTCACCCTCGAGGTCGGGTGGGTCGGGGGCTGGAGGTTTGTGCAATCAATTGGCCATGGACATGTGTAAAGGCTTTGATCCAAAGTGGAATGGGGCATGGCTAGATTTGGACCTAAATGGGTCAACCCACCCATTTGGGCTAGGTGCACCACCCAAGGCCTGGTTTAGGCTGAGGAGAAAGTGATTTGGATCAGCTTGATTAGTGGGGTCAAGTCACAATCCAAGTACAATTAGGCTTAAGCATGGTTTAGTGGAGTCATGGAAGTGGTTAATCACCTTTAGGAATTAAGGAAAGAGCCTCCTCCTTTTGCCCAAAATGGCATGGTGACATGTAAAGAGGCTCTCATGGCTTGCATATGGCTTGTGCATGGCTCCATGGCTCCATTTGGCTTGGGAAAAGTGAAGTCGATTTCATGGAAATGGATTTAAGGAAAATTTTGGTATTTAGGGGTGATTTGGCATGAGGCTTGATTTGGAATTATTTGATGATGAATTTAGGACTTAGGTGATGGCTTTAATTAAGTGAATGGTAAATGGAGATGTCATGTGGGCTTTAGGGTGGATTTTGGGCTTTTTGAAAGGGTTTTAGATGGGCTTTTAAAATGGATTAGGAAAGTGGGCTTTTGAATTTTAAAATGGATTTTGGGATGAAATTTTGTAAAGAGGTTGGGCCAAATAATTGTTGGGTTTAGCTCATGGATGTGTCATGGGTGACTTGAAGCAAATTTGGGGTAGTTTGGGCTTGAATTGGGTTGGATTTGGATTCTTTTAGTGAATGGGCCAATATAGGTCCAAGTGGGCCAAGTTGGGCCAATGTTGAGCTAGGGTTGAAATTGATGTAAAATTAATGTTGAGAAATGTTTATGGGAGTGTATCAAAGAGGTTTTGACTTTGGTTGGGTTTTGATTTTGGGGTTTGGGTTCATTTGGGTTAGGTTTGGGTTTAGGTCAAAAATGGGCCTTTTAACCTTGGGTTGAATTTGAGTGGTATTTGGGTCTAAATTTTGGGCAAATCATGTTAGTGTTTTGTTTGTGGGAATGTTAAGGAAGATTTAGAAAAGATTTGGGGTTAATTGGAGTTGAATTGGGTGAGTTTAGGTTAAGTTTGGGTCATGGGTCCAAATTAGGCTTTAAGGCCAAAAGTGAAATTGGATCCAAATGTCAATCAAATTGGACTTGGATTTGGTCTAGGTTGGTATTGGGGATGTTGAATTGAAGTTTAGAATTGAATTGGACCAAAATTGGGGTCAATTGGGTAGGTTTGGTTTGACATTGGGTTCACTTTGGGTTAAAATGGGTCAAATTGGGGGTTTTGACAAAATTAGGATAAATTGACAAAATTGGCCCATGGTGTAGTTGGACAAAATGAAATTGGGAATATTTGGGATTTTCTGGAATTTTCTGGGAATTTTCTGAATTTTTGGATTTTTAGGCCAAGAAGGGTATTTTGGGTATTTGGAGGGTATTGGGAGGTATTTTTGGAATTTTTGGTATTTTTGGGTATGGATGATCAATTTGAGTGATGTGGGGATGTTTGGGATTGATTTTGTAAAATTTTGGGTAATTTGGAAATTTTTGAGAAATTTGGGTAATTTTAAGGGTTTTGGGTAGAATTTGGCAGGTGTAAGGTCCGGGGGTCAAAATTGAAAATTTGGGAAATTGAGGATTGGGTGAATCTAGGTGGAAAGAAATTATTTTGGTTGAGCCATGAAGCCATATCAAGCCCATATGAGCCATGAAAGGATTCATTTGAGGCATTCAGCTATGTTGTTCCTAACCCTCTTGCGCGAGGGCTTAGGGGTTAAGGACCATCCATGTGAATCACCTACATGAGTCAGGAGGTCAAGTTGGGTATGGGTGTGGTTTTAGGAAGTGTGTGGAAATGTAGTGTGTAAGTGTAGTGTGTGTGTAAGTCAGCCCCTTCACCAGACCAGACCACCCAGGGCAGTCCTAAGGCCAAAGAGTCCTATAGGAACTCATCCTTTAAACTTCCACATTTGATTTCAACCCTCTAGGTGATTAGGGGTCTATAGTCAAGTTTGTGGAGTTTGCAGGGAGTTAAGAAGTGGTTTGAAATTTCTAAGTGGTGGGTCCCATCTCTAGTCCTCTAAGATGGTCAAAGGAAAAGCCTAAGGCTAGATCCTAAGTACTAAAGAGAGAAGAGAAGACCTCATCAAAAATGAGGTCAATAAAGAATTGAATCATAAAAAAGGAATAAAAATAGGTATTTTTTTAGGTGGATCAAATTCCCCCAAACTTAAACGTTACTTGTCCTTAAGTAACCCTTTTAATTACATAAAATGTATAACATTTGGAATGAAGTTTAAATATTTAAGATTTCTTTTAATTTTTGGTTTTGTAAAAGCTTTAGCAAGTCATCTACTAAATTTCACTAATTAAGTTTAATTTTAAGAATTTAAAGAATATTTAACTACCAAATCATAAGACTTCCAATTTTTCATTTATTTCAAGGATAATTGTAATTTATCATATTAAGGTCACATAGAATATTTAAAAGAAAGAGATTTTCATGAAACATTTTCCTAGTAAAATAATTGTACATAAAAATTAAGTTAAAAATGTAATTAGTTTTCTATCTATAAGATAATTCAAGTGATGCCAATTTTTGATTAGGCATTTCCTCAAGCTTCTTTTTTTCTGCTTTTTTCTTTTCTTTTCTCTTCTTTTTTTAAGGATATTTTTCAATCCTCCATTTTTTTTATTTGTGAGGATTACTATTTGGATAGCCTGTTAATGGTTTTGTACTTCACTATCCTTTACTTATATTTAAAAATTTATACATTTTTTTACTTAATAAATATGACATTCTTAATAAGTATTTTTCAAAAATTATTTCAATCTTTTTCTTTTTCAAGTAATAATCTAGATTCCTTAGTATTTCTAAAATACAATTCTCTTTAATATAAATAGAAAAATTCTTAATCTTATTATTCTTTAAGTTAAATAATTCTATTCTTAAAATCAATCAAAATTATTAAAATTTTAGTTAAGTTAACTAAATTATTTATAAATTCAAAAGTTTAAGTAATCTTAATTAGATTTTTCATTCCTTATGTTATGTTAATATTTTTAAAGAAAATAATAGTTCATTAAGGACAAATAATATTTAAATTTGAAAAATGTTTTCCCTTCCCCCAAACTTCAACTTTAGTATAAAAATGAATCATAAAATTTTCTAAAGCATGAGAGAAAGAAATAAATAGGAATTTATCTAGGTACAATGATGATGTAGTAAGAAAAAACTCATTTCTACTTCTAGACATGCTTTAATATGTATATAACAGAAATGATTAAGCATATATAGAAAAGTTTGCAAAGCAGGAGTTAATTTCTACAAATTTTTTTTTATTTTTATTATAAATATTACAATTTTTCTCTCTTTTTTTATTCTTTTATTTTAAAACATACAAAATTACTAACTATTCATGAATACTAAACAGTAGGCTGAAACAGAAATATACATTTATCATAGAAAATAAAAATTCATCCATATTTCAGTCTTTAATACATAACACATAAGATGATCTAAAACAGTCTCAACATCAAAAGTCCATACAAAGTTAATTAAACAAATCGACACTAACAAACAATAATAAAATCAGACTCATCAGTACTGACAAACTTGAAATAAACTAAAAACACATCTCAAGAGGTAAATCAAGCTACTAATCACTATCTGTAGCCTTGTCATCGTCGTCACCAAAAGAAAATTCTACATCCTTCGGATCAACATAGGGTGAAAATCAAGGACAGGTAGGGAACTGAACATCATGATCACCCTTCAGGAATCTAAAATGAGACTCAGAACACTCAGCATCACAATCACTCTTCCTTTGGGTGTACTCAGAAAGATGATCAATCTTCTTATCGATAGTATATACTCTACAATGAGTTAGAAATAACTCATTCTGTTGCTCAATAAACTTATCATGCATGGATTCCAAAAAAGTAGATGGTGGATCAACAGTAGAAGTAGGAGGTCCAGAAGTAGAAGCTCTACCAGAAGTAGGTAATGAACTAGAAGGTGCAGTAGAACTCTTACCTCGTAGTCGATCATAGATGCTGACACTTTCTCTTCCTATGGGCTTTGTAGACTTGAGCTTTTCCTCAGAAAGCTCAGCAACTAATCCAGCACTTTCACACAGAGAATATATCAAAGATAGAAATCTAAGTCTAACAGAAGTGCTAGAACGAGCAGTGGCCTCTAAAGAATCATAAATGATACTCCATACATCAATCGTCTTCCTCTCTTGTATGCAATAGTTGAGGATGGCTCTGTCCTTGGTAACCTCACTCAAATGATTGGATGGAAGGAGGCGAGTAGAAATAAAGTATGCCATGTCTTTGAAACACCATTAAGCTTAGAAGATGAATAATTTTCCCATTTTCCATTCCGGATCTTCCAAACTCTAGTACCATCTGTCAGGTAAGCAATAATCCTCTCTAAATATTCCTCAAATGGAGATAATCTGGAGTAATAACACTCGATGTTCTACGGTAGGTCATAGAAAATGTTGATACGCTCTGGAGTGAATCCTACTCCAACACCTTTCACAAAAATCTCATACTCTTCAGCATCCACGAAATTTGTATAAAATTCCCTGACGACAGGGATAACAACAACAATAGTAAATTAACAGTTGCTAGTTGAGTGCAACTATCGTATCTTCAATCCTTCCTCCCGGATTGTTAAAACTTCATTCCAAGATAAACTTCCTGGTCGTAGCAAAATCGTTGTAGCGAAAATGTGCTACAGCAGTGACAAACTTGCTACGATCAAAACTTTCTCGTTCCTTTCCTCGCTTAGATTTGGGTGTCATCTAAACGTGAAATAAAAAGATAAATAAATTGATAGGATCAAAGGAAATAAACTAATTTAAGCTTTTCAAAATCTAAAGAGCTTAAAAATCTATGGTTTTAACTCTACAAATAATTGTTTTCCTCAAAATTTTAGTTTTCTTCAAAGAGCAAAATGCATGGTTAAAATCAAAATAATTGGTTTAGAATGTAGATCAGACTTTAGGATGAAGAAATCGAGTGATTTCAAGCTCAAAAATTTGAAAATCCGGCCTCAAATGGGATCTCTAGGGTCGATTTTCAAGAAAACAGGAGGAAAGGGAAGCTTAGGTGTCAAAAATGGCATGGGGGTGGTTTAAGAAGATGAAGTTTTTGGGTTCAGGCCAAACCGGCGCCTAGGCGCTTACTCGCCTTTCCAAAAATTTGATTTAAATAATATATTTTCCACATAAACTTATCAAATTCGACTCCTAATTACTCATATGAGAGTATTCATCCAATTTATATCCTCAAAACATTTCCAAAATCAATTTAAAATGATAACTTAGATCCACATTTAAAACACAAAATATAACCAAACTCTTTAATTCCAATTCATAAGTTTCATTCCAAACTCCAAAAATTCCAGAACAAGACTATAACAAGGTTCATCCTTCTATAAACAACACAAACAACATAAATTCAAAGAAAATTCTCTATCCAATAACACACATTGAACAATTAAGCAAACACACAAACTCGATATTCAACACACTAGAACTTGACTCAATCACACCTAGAACACATAAAAGATCTATCCAACATCGATGTTCAATTTTCATCTCATTCGCAATGAAGTTCTCTAGGACCGCCGAGATAGAAAATCAATGCCCTTGGAAATTCCAAAGCCGTCTTTTAATCAATCCACCCATTCTTCGCATACATTACTACTTGAGCGTCTTGATAGGCCGCCATATGATCAAATTGAAGTTTCGTTTACCATTCCAAATGTTCAATTTGATGATACATCTCATGCAAACGATTCCCAATGCTTTGAAGTTCCGCTTCAATCTTTTCCAAACGACTAAATAACTCTGTCCATAATAATCGCGAGTAAAACCATTAAAATAAGGTTGAGGATCTTTGGGGGATTTGTCTCTTACCTCATTTCCATGATTTCCTCTATCCATTGCTTCCAAACTTCTCTTAACTCCTCCAAAATGGATTTCTCTGGTCGAAATTAGGGTTTCTTAGTGATTGGGGACGATGGTAGGGAATTATATAAAGAAATTTCATGTGAAAAACTAAAGTTTTTCAGTTTTTCCATGATTAGTAACTGTGGCGCTTTGGCACTAGAATCTGGCGCTTAGGCACCGGACTATCGATACGGACAGATTATTCTGGTGCCTAGGCGCTGGAACCACGATCGACTCCATTTCGCCTATCGTCAAATTTTATAAAGTTTCGGTCTTAAAAATATGTCTAATAAAAGGATGTGATCAACATACAAAAAATGATTAAGATAAATTCAAATTACAAACAATCACAATGATAATAAATGGGTTGCCTCTCATAAAGCGCTTTGTTTAACGTCATCAGCCTGACCTAATCAATTGAATTAATCGAGTAGACTCACTTTGTAAGCCTCTTTGTAATTTGGTTTCATTTCTACCATATAAGGCTTCAGTCTTAGTCCGTTAACTTTAAATACTTTTTCAGTTTTGGGATTTTTAATATCTTCATCTCACTAAGGGTATACTTTCTCAATTATAAATGGTCCCATCCATTTAGATCTTAATTTTCCAGGAAAAAGTTTTAAACGAGCATTAAATAATAACACATCTTATCCAGGCTTAAATATTTTCCTTGAAATCTTTTTGTCATGCAATTTCTTCATTCTTTCCTTATAAATCTTTGCATTTTCATAGGACTCATCTCTTATCTCTTCCATTTCATTCAGTTGTAATAATCGTTTCTCTCCTGCAGTATTCAAATCATAATTGAACTTCTTTATCGCCCAGTACGCTTTATGTTCAAGTTCAACAGGTAAATGAAAATGTTTACCATAGACTAACTGATAATGTGACATTCCGATAGGTGTCTTAGAAGCTGTGCTATAAGCCCATAATGCAGAATCAAGTCTATCAACCCAGTCAGTTCTTTTTGGATTAACAGTCTTCTCTAATATTCTTTTAATTTCTCTGTTTGAAACTTCAGCATTACACTTATTTGCGGGTGATAAGCAGCTGCAATTCTATGTTTAATTCTGAATTTTTTCAGTAATGATTGAATTCTTACATTTCTAAAATGACTTCCCCCATCTGTGATAATTACCCTGGGCATTCTAAATCTTGTAAAAATCATCTTCTTTAAAAATTTCGAAACACTTTTGGAATCACAGTTAGGTAAAGCTACAGCTTCGATCCACTTTGAAACATAATCAACTACTAATAAAATATAAATCTTTCCAGATGATGGTACGAAAGGTCCCATAAAGTCTAAACCCCATACATCAAAAATTTCAATTTCTAATATATAGTTTAAAAGCATTTCATCTTTTTTGGATATATTTCCCATTCTTTGACATCAATCACAAGTTTTCACATAATGTCCAACATCTTCAAAAAATATAGGACAATATAATCCATAATTTAAAAATTTAAATGCAGTTTTATCCACTCCAAAGTGTCCAAATTCAGAATCGTAACATTTTTGAATAATTGTAAAAGTTTCTTCATAGGGTACATATCATCGAATCACAGAATCTCTTCCTATTTTAAATAAATGAGGATCTTCCCAAATATATGATTTACAATCATTCTTGAATTTCTTAATATATTTCTTATTCAACCCATACGGTAAAATATTGCTAACCAAATAGTTAACTATATCAACATATAAAGACATTTGTAATCCTTGAATAACATATAACTGTTAATCAGGGAATTTCTCATTTATATTTTCTTCATAAACCTTTTCTCTATTATTTTTTATTCTTGATAAATGATCAGAAATTTGGTTGTCAGTTCCTTTTCTATCCACTATTTGAAAATCAAATTCTTGTAAAAGTAAAACCCACCTAATCAATCTAGGTTTAGCATCCTTTTAGATATTAAATACTTAATAGTAGAATGATCAGTATGTACAAAACATTTCGTCCCAAGAGGATATGGTCTAAATTTATCAAAGGGATATACTATTGCTAAAAGCTCTTTTTCGGTAGTAGTTGATCCCCGATAAATATATGTGCGCCAAAAACTTGGTCGGCCGTTAAATATATGTGCTGATGATTTAGCTATGAAAATTATTATTTTATAATATGGGATACTACACTAGTATATGTATCGTTTATCACGTAATATAGGACATTCTAATTAAGCCTTGAGATATCGAACCCACAGGGAAAGTGATATATCTTTAAAGAAATAAGAAAATTATCTTTTTTACTTTTTTAATTGGCTTTTGAAAGTATGTTTTGATTTTGAAAAGTTTGATAGTTGATTTTGCTCTTTAAATTTTCTTATAAAAGTCAAACAAGAAATTAAAATGATAATAACTGTAAACACGATATGAAAAATACTATTAACTAGAATTGGTATGAAAAACATTATTAATTAGAATATATTTTTCTTTCTTTCATAAAGTAGTAATAATTATGAAAGTATTATTGTGGAAGTATTTAAATTTGTTGTGAAAAATAGAAGCAAATGTATTCCCTTACTTGGTTCTATAAAGAACATTGGTTAATTTGAAATTTTATCATTTTGAACATGGTTAGGCAGGGAAGATACCAGCTCTCACTCTAGAGTTCCCTCGATTCCCTCCACCTGGGGGCTAACTTCTCATAACAAAATTCAAAACTTCAAACCAAATTAGGGGCTTTTAGTCTGTCACACTAAAAATCCTCTAATTTTACTCCCTTTTTTAAAACATCTAATATATTACATTCAATTATATAAACTACAATTTTCACTCATATAATTACATGTGATTCTTAATAAATTTTATGAGACAATACCGCATTGGATCTTACATAATCTCACCACAAATTTTACATCTTAACAGGCTAAATTAAGAAGTAAATAAAGTTTATAGAATCAATTTTCATAAATTCTTCCAACTTTAAACACATATACTTTCCACAACAATTCTTCATGAATTACTTCTTCATTTAAGAAAGAAAAAGATAAAGTAAACTGCTCAGAATGCATTGAGAAAACACAAAAACACATTGATTTGAAATTAAAAACCATAACAAAAACAACAAAAAAACAAGTATTAATTAAAAAAATAAATGTAAGAATAAAAGTAAACACTTATATGAAAATCCTCTTCACATGACTCAGGAAGTTCCTCTGAAACTTTGACTCTTACTAAACTACTCGTCAGAGCAAGTCTCCAAACTCCAATGACTTAGAATACAGACTTCAGACTTTAATAAAAACTAAACTAAACTAAAGGAAAGAAAAGTAGGGCAAAGAAGAAGGCTTCAATCCTACCCTTTTCGCTTTTCTACTCTCTACTCCTACTCCTAATTAAAACTAAAATAAAAACTCTATAAAAATGCAATGGAAGAACCCTTCAAAAAGCAAAGGAAGAGCTCCTCAAAAAGCAAAGGAAGAGCCCCTTTTCTACTATATACTCCTACTCCTAATTAAAACTTTCTTCAAAATACAAATGAAGAGCTCCTCAAAATGCAAAGGAAGAGCCCCTTTTTTACTCTCTACTCCTACTCCTAATTAAAACTCTCTTTAAATATTAGACTAAAAGGTGCCTTGGTGTCTCTTCAAACTGTGTCTAGATTCGATGTATCCACCAAAGAATGAACCCCTTCATTCAAACTTGCCGCCCAAAGGAAGTTATGGAAGTTACCACCAAGAGTTGCATCTCATCCCCTTTGAAAATGGCGCCAAATTTAAATTAAACTCGATTTTTAACTGTGGCGGCTAAGCGCTTCTGGGCCGGCACTTAGCCGCCAGTGCCTAAATTTTCATTTTTCATTTTTTTGCTCCAAATTTGATCCAATCTTGCTCCTTTCATTATAATCACTCATTTTCATCATACCTGCAAGGAAAACACAAAATACCTTCCATTAAAGTGCAATATCATTAAAAATAAGTATAAAAATGTGCATAAAAAATATTATATATTTTAGATGTATCAAAATCCCCCAAACTTAAAATGTTACTTGTCCTCAAGTGGGAGTTAATCTCATAGAAAAATGTTAACATGCAAATTATGTAATGATTTTCTTAGGAAGATAACAAAATTTTGTTCTAGAAATGGAATAATTCAATTTAGAAAAAATTTCAGTAATTAAGACCAACTTAAAGTTAAGAAAGTTCTTAAGAAAGTTATAAATGACAAATATAAATCTCTACCGAATTCAGAAATATTTGTAGATTCTTCAAAATATAGGATTCAAACATCTTATTTTTCTCACTTAAAAATCTTTATTTGAAAATAATTTACTTATTGTATTATAACCTTAAGCTTTAGATTTTTTCTGAACTTATATGTTAAACTTTAGGTATGGAACCAATTTTTGATTAGGCCCTTAAATCCTCAAGCTTCTCCTCCCTTTTTACATACTATTTTTCACTGTTTCATTTTCATTTTCTTTTTCTTTTCTTTTTTTATTTTTCTCTTTTTTTTTTCTTTTTCTAAGCCAAGGATTACTATATCTGGATAGGCCTTTAATGATTATGAATTCCAACCTTCCATTTAAAATAATGGTTAGATATATATATTTCACTTAAAAATCATAATAATAGTATTTGAAAATTACTCTTCAATAAATGAAATTTAAGCTTTGAAGAATAAAAGTCAAATGTTCTATTTATCCAAAAATATCAAATTTCTTACTAAAGATAGATAACTATATTTAATATCTCTTCACTAAAAAAAGTTTAACTTTATGTTTTTCTTGATTACTATAAATTTTCAACTAAATTCTTTTATTCGTTTATATATTCAAAATTTTTGTTCCCCTAATATAACTTCATATACATAATTGTTCTCAATCAAGAAATAAGATTTATTTTAAGTATTATTGAGAAGAAATAAAATTTTAGATTTTTGAAAAATATTTTTTAATTTTTAAAATTCCCCCCAAACTTTAATTTTTAGCTAGGATAAAACATTTAGGTATAAGAAATGATAAATGGGTGAGAATTAAAGACTAACATAACATGCTTGCAGGAATTTAAACATCTTAAATATGCAAGTATAATAATTTTAACAATAGAAGTAAAATGAAATCAAATTCAGTTTTTTTTTAAAACATTTTCTTTTTATAACAAGAAAAGTAAAAATTTCAAAAGATTTCTACAGTAGTGGAGGTTTTCAAAGCAAATACACACCAACTGAAATCACACTGATACTAGATAGCAAATGGTAGTGGTAGATTTTTGTAAAGTTGTTAAGCATGCATTTGGTTCCTAAATAGTAGTTTCTATAGTGTTCTCTAATCTCCTAATAGTTTTAGAGTTAAAGTACACCCTAAAAAAAACTCTAGTACAACATACAGATTAAAACATTTACTACCACACACACTACACTCAAAGCAACATATAAAACATCAATCCAACAACAATACATCTGAATATGCATAACAGATAAATAGTACAACTACAATCTGCATACTATTAGAGTTCACATCACAACACAATCATCAAATAAAATATTAGACAAAGTACACAATAACACAGCACAACAACATAAAAACTAAAACAAACAACATACATCTACTCTTCATACTCATCATCGTCATCCTGCTCGTTCCAATCCCTGGATGGCACATAAAGTATGTAGAATGGATGAGGGGGCATCTCAGCACTCTGATCACCTTTAATCAGTCTATCCAAATAATGCTGATAATTCTCCTCATACTCATCATGTTTAACAATATATCTCTCCACATTATCCATCTTACCATCCATATCTTTCAGATGCTCTCGAGTAAGACTCACTTTCTTCAAAATTTTTCTTAATAAACTAGTCTGTGAATCAGTAGATGATGAAGCACGTGAAGTAGTAGCACGAGAAGTAGATGCATCAGAAGCAGAAGCAGTAGTAGCCCTACCAAATCCTCCTCTCCAGCCAAATTCTGAATGTACAGTGTAAGCTCCTATGTTTACACTGAAGATAGGTTTCAAAGGCTGAAGTACCTCTTCCCTGGTTTCATACTTCACTTCAGACCGTTCACATATTGAATGATTCAGGGAAAGAAATCCCATACCTGCAGTAGTGGTAGATCTGTCACAATTCACAATATAATCATAAATGATCACTCCAATATCTATAGGCTTCCCTTGCTGAATGCAATGGTTCAAAATAGCTCTTTCCCTCGTCACTTCACTAGTATGACTTAAAGACAATAGTTTAGAAGAGATAAAATAATGTCATGCCTTAGAAGTGGCATTTAATTTGGAATCTGGAAAATTCACTCTTCTATCATTTGTTATTTTCCATAATCCTCTTCCATCTGTCAAAAATCCCATTATCTCATCTAACTATCCCTTTGTACGATGAAAATTAGAATAAAACGAAACATCGCAGGAGGCAGTTGATAGAAAGTGTTAATTACCCAAGAAGAAAAGTTCACATTTTGCCCCCATCCATCACTAAATTCTCTTCTGATGCAGGCAAATTCACATAGAATTCTCTAACAACAGAAGCAACAACAATAGCGAAGAAGCAACAGTAGTTCTCCCAGTTCCTTCAGCAATCATATCTTCAATCACTTCTCCTGACTTACTAAACACTCTTTTAGGAATCAATTTACATGACTGCAACGCATCAATGTATAGTTCCTCAGCCTTCGTACTAACAAATTTGTTGGAATCAAACATCGTCTTTCGTCTCGCGTGCTTTGAATTTGGAGCCATCTCTAAAAATTCACGAAATATTTACCATAAATTCAAAAATCAAACTAAACTTCCTAAATTATCTTCCAAAAGATGTTTCCACTAAATCCAAACAATTTCTTAAGTTTGTCCTCAAACTTTCACCACGAATAGTGATTTTATAATTATCCAAAATGTACTCAAAATACATGGTGAACATCAAAAAATTTTACTTAGAAGTAGTGCTCTTACCTCAATGAATCCAAATCTACAAATTTTTGTTGAGATCGGCTCTTAAATGGTCCAAATTAAGGATGCCCTAGACTTTCTCTAGCGTGAAAAAGACGGGTTGAAGATGAACAGGGAGCTAAAAATGGCGATTCATAGTTTTTTAACTGGTGGGAACCCATTTTCGCGAACAGGAACCTAAGCGTGAACCCTTCGATGCTTAGCCACGAAATCTGGCGCTTAAGCGCCGGCACTCTGGCGCTTAGCCATCAATACACAGATTTTTACTATTACATTATATGCTTTAAACCACTTCGTTAATCACCCTTAATCTCTTCAAAATAATTATCTCTTCCTCATAAATCTTCCAGTATTCCAATTCAAATGTTAAATATTCATCGATTCCAAAAACATTTCACACAAACACAAAGTTATATTCATTAAAACAAACATTACACTTAATACAATCCTAGAATTTCTATCTACATACATAAGATGAAATTCTCTAAATACAAGAGACTTAATCTCAAACTGATAAGTTTAAATCTCTAGGATGTAACTATCACATCATAGGACGTAATTAAAAACTTAAACATAAACACTAAATACACCATACAAAACACATAAGAACACAAAACATATTGAACAAAACATATAAGAACACTAAACATATAAAAACAAAGCTTCCTTAATTCCACTCTCCATTAGGTGGATTATATCCAGGACCACTATTATTCTCATTGGACCATTCTGGAATATAAATCTGATAGAACGAGCAATAATTATTCATTCTTACATCTTCTTATTCAATTAATTTGTTCTTCAAAAACATCGCCTTATCCGCTTCTTCCACATATCTTGAATGACTGAATTGCGTCTTGAGTTGCCATCCCATGTGCTCCAACTGTAAGTTAGTTTCATTGATCTTTGCTTCCATTGAAGTCACTCAGGCTTCAATTTTTGCAATCATTTATGCAATTCCTTGAATACTAATAGTGAGAAATCAATTGAATAACTCTTTAGCACTATCACTAATGAACTTACTCTTATCGGAATCTTGCTTCTTCTTAATCTCATTCTCTCAGGAAGACATGATGCACTCAAAATACTCTTCATAAGACTCAGGAATGAAAATAGGACTTCGTGTAAGTGTTTCTCTTAAATAAGGTTCTTTTTATAAACTTGGGAAGTGCTAAAACTATCCCAAGACGTTTTAAAACTCCAAAATAACTTCCACAACTTCTTCCCCACAATCTAGGCTTCTAGAATATCATTTTTCATGCTTTTTGTAACTTCGACGCCTAAGCACCAACTAGGCAGCGCTTAGCCGCCAGTGCTCAATTTAGCACAGGTCTGCCAAATGTCCAAATTTTCATTCGGACTCCTCTAATTCATCAAATATGGTCAAATTATCTCCTTTTAGTTTAAATACTCCAAGTTACTACCACTAAAAACATGAAAACAAACCAAATAAAGTAAACAAAACACACAAAACAAACATAAAGCAAAGCACACTGATAATTATAGGTTGCCTCCCACAAAGCGCTTGGTTTAATGTCTTCAGCTTGACAAACCCAGAACTCGTTCTGAGTGACTCAACATCAGATTCTGATTAGACTTAGATTGCTCAACTGAAAAATATGGTTTAAGCCTATTTCCATTAACTTTAAATATTTTTTTAGTCTTAGGATCTTGAATATCCATAGCTCCATAGGAAAAAATTTTCATCACAATGAAAGGACCCATCCACCTGGACTTAAGTTTTCCAGAAAAAATTCTCAATCTGGCATTATACAGCTGTCCTGGCACAAGATTTTTAGTAATAATTTTCTGATCATGCCATAACTTCATCTTTTCGTTATAAATATTAGCACTTTCATAAGATTCATTCCTTATCTCTTCAAGCTCATTTAGTTGCAATAATCTCTTCTCAGCAGCATCTTTGAAATTATAATTTTACTCTTTAATAGCCCAAAATGCTTTATGCTCAAGTTCAATAGGTAAATGACAAGCTTTTCCAAAAATCAGCTTATATGGGGACATTCCTATAGGGTTTCTGTAGGCAGTCCTATAGGCCCACGAAGCATAATCCAGTTTGATTGACCAATCATTTCTATTTGGATTAACAGTCTTTTCCAATATTCTTTTAATTTCATGATTGGATAGTTCAACTAAACCACTTTTCTGCGGATGATAAGCAGTAGCAATGTGATGATTAATATGATATTTTTTTGCTAACTTTCCAATAATTGCATTTCTAAAATGACTTCCCCCATCAGTTATGATTACTCTTGGTATTCCAAATCTGCAAAATAAATTCTTCATAAAAAAATTTGCAACACTTTGAGCATCACATCGAGGTAAAGCAATAACTTCAATCCATTTGGAAACATAGTCTACTGCCATCAAAATATAAACATTTCCAAAAGATGGTGTAAATGGTCCCATAAAATCTAAACCCCAAACATCAAATATTTCAACTTCCAATATTTAATTGAGGGGCATCACATTTCTCCTAGAAATATGGCCTACTCACTGACATCTATCGCAATTTTTAATATAAGCATTCACATCCTTAAAAATTGTAGGATAATAAAATCCAGATTGTAAGATTTTATATGTAGTTTTATCATTTCCAAAATGTCCCCCATGGTCATAATCATGATATTTTTGAATAATTTCATAAGTCTCTTCCAAAAATACACATCTTCAAATTATAAGATCCTTTCCTTGTTTATATAAAAATGGGTTATCCCAAAAATAAGTCTTATCATTAGACATAAATTTCTTCTTTTCCTGATATGTCAAACCACAGGGTATAATATCACTGACAATAAAATTTACTATGTCTACATACCACGGAATACGCCACTCATTAACAGTGAAAAATTTTTTCATCAGGAAAATGTTCATTAATTTTTTCAACATCACAGAGAGATTTTTCAATTTCAAGCCTGGACAAATGATCAGCAATTTGATTTTTAGAACCCTTTCTATATACTATCTCAAAGTCAAATTCTTGCAAAAGAAGAATCCATCTTATCAGTCTCGGTTTTGCATCTTTTTTCTTCTTTAAGTATTTGATAGCAGAATAATCAGCAAACACAACACATTTAGTTCCAATTAAATATGATCAAAATTTATTAAAGGTAAATACTATAACTATTAACTCTTTCTCAGTAGTGATATAATTAATTTGAGTATCATTAAGAGTTTTACTAGCATAATAAATAACTTTGAAAATCTTATCATATTTCTGACTCAAAACAACACTAATAGCATAATCATTAGCATCACACATTAATTCAAAAGGTTTTTCCCAATTGGTGATATTATTAGAGCTGCAGTGATTAATTTTTCTTTTAATGTTTCAAAGGCTTTGAGGCAATCATCATCAAAATTAAAAATTGCATCATTTTCCATTAAACGACATAAAGGTTTTGTAATCTTTGAAAAGTCTTTGATGTAACACCTGTAGAATCCAACATGTCCTAAAAAACTTCTAATTCCCCTTACACTGGTTGGGTAGGGTAAATTTGATATAACTTGAATTTTGCAGGATCTACCTCCAAACCTTTTTCTGAAATTCGATTTCCCAAAACTAGTCCTTCTGCTACCATAAATTGGCAATTTTCCCAGTTAAGGACCAAACTAGTTTCTTCACGGCATATTAGAACCTTATATAAATGTTCTAAACATGATTCAAATGAAATTCCAAACACTAAAATGTCATCCATAAAAACTTCAATCCCTTATTCAATTAAATCACAAAAAATAGCCATCATACATCTCTGAAATGTAGCAGGGGCATTACATAAACCAAAGGGCATTCTTCTAAAAGCAAACGTATCATAAGGACTGGTAAACATAGTTTTCCCTTGATCCTCAGAAGAAATTTGAATTTGGTGGTAACCAGTATATCCATCCAGAAAACAAAAGTATTTATGCCCAGCCAGTCTATCCAACATTTGATCCAGAAATGGGAGTGGAAAGTGATCTTTCCTTGTGGCAAGATTTAATTTTCTATAATTAATGCATATTCACTACCTTGTAACTTATCTTGTGGGTAGTGCTTCATTCTTTTCATTAATAATCACAGTCACTCCCCCTTTCTTAGGAACACAGTGAATAGGACTAACCCATGCACTATCTGAAATAGGGTAGATAATTCCAGCATCCAACCATTTTAAAATTTCTTTCTTAACAACGTCTTTCATGATAGTATTTAATCTCCTTTGGGGATCAGACCGCGGTTTACAATTATCTTCTATAAGAATTTTGTGCATACAAATTGAAGGACGGATTCCTTTAATATCAGTAATTGTCCATCCAAAGGCTTTCTTGTGCTTCGTCAAAATTTGAAGCAAACTCTCTTCTTCTTTTTTAGTTAATTGAGAGGAAATTATAATTAGCAAGGTTGAGGATTAACCTAGAAAAACATACTTCAAAATATCAGGAAGCATTTTTAACTCAAGTTTAGGAGGTTTTTCAATTGATGGACCATAAGATTCATCTTTTTCAATCAAATCCAACAATTCAAAAATTTCACGAACATACTTTAAATCTTCCTCTTGAAAATCTTCAGAATCAAGTAGCTCCTCTTCTTGCTTATGTTCCAATTATTCTCTTTCTGGTTTCTCTTCATAAGCTGACTTGAAATGACATTCACTTAAATATTTGATAATATCCATCCTATAACATTCATCTACTTTACCTCTAGCAGGTTATTTCATTGATTTTGAAATATTAAATGTAATTGTATGATCATTAACCCTCATTGTTAATTCCCCTTTTTGTACATCTATCATGGCTCGACCTATAGCTAGGAAAGGTCTTCCCAAAATTATAGGTATCTCTTTATCTTCCTCCATATCTAACACAATGAAATCAATATGAAAAATAAATTAATCCACTTTAACCAAAACATCTTCTATAACTCCTTTAGGATATGTGATCGAATGATCTCCTGATTGCAGAGTTACAGTAGTTGGGATTATTTCTCCTAGTCTCAGTTTTTTGAATATTTATAGAGGCATAAGATTAATGCTTGCATCCAAATCACATAAAGCTTTTCCATAGAATCTGTCTCCGATTGCACATGGAATTTTGAAACTACCAAGATCTTTAATCTTTTTATGAAATTTTTTCTGAATTATTACACTGCACTCCTCACTAAGTGCAATAATCTCGTTATCTTTAAACTTCCTTTTCTTGTTAAGAATATTCTTCATAAATTTCACATAGCTTGGCATTTGTTCTAAGGCTTCAGTAAATGGAATATTAATAGTAAGCATCTTAAATATCTCTAAGAATTTTGAAAATTTCTTACCCAACTTTTTTTAACGAAGTCTTTGAGGAAATGGAGGTGGTGGTTTTTCTAAATCAACCTTAGGTGGAGAAACAGGTCTTTCCAAACCTTTTGGAGCGTCCTCTTTTGGTTCTTCAATCTCTTCTTTCTCTACTTCAGTTTCTTTTTGAACTCTATCTTCCAATTCTCTTCCACTTCTTAGTTAAACTGCTTTTACTTGTTCTTTATTCTTTTCTCTTGGATTTACTTCAGTATTACTTGGAAGCATTCCTTGGGATCTATTACTTAAGGCATTTGTAATTTGTCTCAATTGATTTTCAATATTTTTGATGGTTGCTCCTTGAATTTGTAATTGATTTCCCATATTTGACACCACTTCTTCAATAGACAACTTCTTCTCCTTTAATTGTAAAACATTATTATAACTTGAAGGATAAGTTAATCTATTATTATTATTATTTCCTTGGTTGTTCCAATTCCCCAATGGGTTTACTTGGTGGTTGCCCCATTGTTGATTGACACCATCCTGATTATTGGTATTCCAGTTAAAATTTAGATGATTCACCTGGGTTATAATAATTGGAATATGGGTTGTTAGGCTCAATTATAACATTCACAGTTTCTGGTGAAGAATAAGAATCAACCATTTGGCCTAATGAATTTTCTTCAGTCATGGAATGTGGCTGAGAAAAATTCATCCCAAATTTGTCTATCTTCCTTAAAATAGCAGCAACTTGATTTGCTAACATTGTAAAAGCATCATTTTCAAAAACGCTGGTTATCTTATCAGGATTTAACCTTTTAGAGGGCCATTGAAAATTATTAGTAGCCATTTCTTCAATTAAAGCATAAGCATCAGAAAATGGTTTAGACATTAATGATCCACCAGCAGCAGCATCGATGATCGATCTAAGAGATCCAACTAATCCATTATAAAATGTTTGAATTATTAACCAATCTAGTATCAAATGATGTTCACATTTCATGAGGAGTTCTTTAAATCTTTCCCATGCTTCATATATTGATTCCCCTTCAAACCGGAAAAAAGATGTAATATCATTTCTCAACTTAGCAGTCTTAGATGGTGTAAAATATTTTACAAGAAATTTTTGTGATAGTTCACCCCAAGTTCTAATTGATCCAGGTGCTAATGAATGTAACCATATTTTAGCTTTATCCCTTAGTGAGAAAGGAAAAAGTCTAAGTCTAATAACATCATCTGAAACACCATCATATTTAAAAGTAGCACACAACTCTAAAAAATTAACAATAAGTAAATTAGGATCTTCAGTTGTTGCTCCCCCAAACTGATTATTAGACACCATTTGGATAATAGCAGGTTTAAGCTCAAAAGAATTAGCAGCTACAACAGGGTATTGAATACTACAAATGAAGTTCATCCACTATAGGTTAACATAATATCTTAAAGGTCTTAATTCTTGATGGATGCCAACATTTTGATCTTGATGATTTGCTATTTCTTAAAAAATTTTATCCTTTTCTGTATTTTTAATTTTTTTTATTTTTGTGGTAGTTCTTTCTAATTCAGAACCTGAACTACGCATACAATAATAAAACAAAACAAAACACAACACATTAAAAAAAACAAACAAATGTAAAAATTTAAAATTTCTTAATTTTCTTTAATATGTAATTTCAATTAATTTCTTTCCCCGACAACGGTGCCAGAAACTTGATCTTCGAAAAATATATGTTCGCTAAAAACTTGGTCGGCCGTTAAATATATGTGATGATGATTTAGATATGAAAATTATTATTTTATAATATGGGATACTACGTAAGTATACATATCGTTTATCAAGTAATATAGGACTTTCTGATTAAGCCCTGAGATATCGACCCCACAAGGAAAGTGATATATCATTAAAGAAATAAGAAAATTATCTTTTTACTTTTTAATTGGCTTTTGAAAGTATGTTTTGATTTTTAAATGTTTACTAGTTGATTTCGCTCTTTAAATTTTCTTATAAAAGTCAAACAAGAAATTAAAATGATAATAACTGTAAACACGGTATGAAAAACACTATTAACTAGAATTGGTATGAAAAACATTATTAACTAGAATATCTTTTTCTTTTATTTTTATAAAGTAGTAATAATTATGAAAGTATTGTTGTGGAAGTATTTAAATTAGTTGAAAAATAGATACAAATGTATTCTTTACCCTTACTTGGTTCTATAAAGAACATTTGTTAATTTGAAATTTTATCATTTTGAACATGGTTAGGCAGGGAAGTTACCAGCTATCACTCTAGAGTTCCCTCGATTCCCTCCACCTGGGGGCCAACTTCTCATAACAAAATTCAAAACTTCAAACCAAATTAGGGGCTTTTAGCCTGACACACTAAAAATCCTCTAATTTTACTCCCCTTTTTAAAACAACTTCTAATATATTACATTCAATTATATGAACTATAATTTTTACCCATATAATTGCATGTGATTCTTACTAACTTTTAAGAGACAATACCACATTGGATCTTACATAATCTCACCACAAATTTTAAATCTTAACAAGCCAAATTAAGAAGTAAATAAAGTTTATAGAATCAATTTTCACAAATTCTTCAAACTTTAAACACATATACTTTCCACAACAATTCTTCATGAATTACTTACTTCTTCATTTAAGAAAGAAAAAAGATAAAGTAACTACTGAGAATGCATTGAGAAAATAAAAAAACACATTGATTTGAAATTAAAAACCATAAGAAAAACAACAAACAAAAATAAGTATTAATTAAAAACTAAATGTAAGAATAAAAGTAAACACTTATCTGAAAATTATCTTCACGAGACTCAGGAAGTTCCTCTAAAACCTTGACCCTTCACTAAACTTCTCCTCAGAGTAAGTATGTAAACTTCGATGACTCAGAATACAGACTTCAGACTTTAATAAAAAGTAAACTAAACTAAAGGAAAGAAAAGTAGTGGAAAGAAGAAGGCTTCAATCTTACCCTTTTCTCTTTTCTACTCTCTACTCCTACTCCTAATTAAAACTAAAATAAAAACTCTATAAATATGCAATGGAAGAACCCTTCAAAATGCAAAGGAAGAGCCCCTTTTCTACTCTCTACTCCTACTCCTAATTAAAACTCTCTTCAAAATGTAAAGGAAGAGCTCCTCAAAATGCGAAGGAAGAGCCCCTTTTCTACTTTCTACTCCTACTCCTAATTAAAACTCTCTTTAAATATTAAACCAAAAGGTGCCTTGGTGTCTCTTCAAAATGTGTGCAGATTTGATGTATCCACCAAAGAATGCACCCCTTCATTCAAACTTGCCGGCGCCAAATTTAAATTAAACTAAATTTTTAACTGTGGCGGCTAAGCGCTAGTCCAGCGGCGCTTAGCCGCTAGTGATCAAATTTTCATTTTCCATTTTTTTGCTCCAAATTTGATCCAATCTTACTCCTTTCATCATAATCACTCATTTTAATCATACATGCAAGAAAAACACAAAATACCTTCCATTAAAGTACAATATCATCAAAAATAGGTATAAAAATGTGCTTAAAAAGTTCTATATACTTTAGGTGTATCAGTAATGTAATTTATTTGAGTTTCATTTAGAGTTTTGCTAGCATAATATATAACTTTGAAAATTTTCTCATATTTTTGTCCCAATACAACTTCAATTGCATAATCACTTGCATCACACAATAAGTCAAATGGTTTACTCCAATCAGGTGCAACAATAACATGTGCAGTGGTTAATTTTTCTTTTAAAATATTGAAGGCATTCAAACAATCTTGATTAAATTTGAATTTAGCTTCTTTTTTTAATAAATGACAAAGAGGTTTATCAATTTTAGAAAAATCCTTTACATATCTCCTATAAAATCCAGCATGACCCGGAAAACTTCTCAAATCAGTAACGGTAGTAGGTGGTTGAAGTTCAACAATAATTTTCACTTTTGCCTGATTAACTTCCATACTTATTTGTGAATTTTTATGTCCAAGTACAATTCCTTCTATGAACATAAATTGACATTTTTACCAGTTTAGAAGTAAATTTGTTTCTTCACATTTTTTCAAAACTTTTGTTGTACTCAAAAGAAGTTCCAAAAACTGAAAAATTATCCATAAATACTTTAATTCCTTTATCAATTAAATCATAGAATATTGACATCATACATCTTTGAAAAGTTGCAGGTGCATTAAATAAACCGAAAGGCATTCTTCTAAAGACAAATGTTCCATAAGGACTTATAAATGTTGTTTTCTCTTAGTCCTCAGGAGCAATGGGTAATTGATAATAACCAAAATATCCATCCACAAAACAGAAATATGAGTGTCCAGCTAATTTATCTAACATATGATCCAAGAAAGGTAAAGGAAAATGATCATTTCTAGTGGCGTTGTTTAATCTTTGATAGTCAATGCAAATTCTCCATCCAGTAACTTGTCTGGTAGGAATTAATTCCTTTTTTTATTAACAATGACAGTTACTCCTCCTTTCGTCGGAACACAATGAATAGAACTTACCCATTGACTATCCGAAATAAGGTAAATAATTCCAGCATCTAACCATTTCAAAATCTCTTTTTTTACAACCTCTTTCATAATTGGGTTCAATCTTCTTTGAGGTTCAATAGTGGGTTTACAATTTTTTTTAATTCGAATCTTATGCATACAGATTGAAGGACTTATTCCTTTTATATCAGCAATAGTCCAACCAAAAGCTTTCTTATAGTTCTTCAGAACTTCTATTAATTTTCTTCTTGATCTTTGCTTAGTTATGAAGATATAATTACAGGTAAGTTAGTGAATTTCTAAGAAATGCATACTTTAAATGTGCAGGTAACATTTTTAATTCCAGTTCAGGGGCTTTTCAGTTGAAGGTAAAAGTATATCATTTTTAGTTGTGTCTAAAATTTCCCAATTTTCATGAATATAATGAGTTTTTTTCAGATAAATTTTCTTCATTTACTTCTTCAATTTCTTCAGTTATTGACTCATTATATATTACAGATTCATCATCTTTTTCTTTAGAAATGACCTTAAATATTTCTTGATAATGATTTTCAATTATATAATAAAAAATATCAATCTGATAGCATTTTTCTTTATCAGGACACTTCATTATTTTCAGAACATTAAATGTTATCTCTTGATCATTAACTCTCATCATTAATTCTCCTTTTTGCACGTCAATCATAGCACGTCTGGTAGCTAGAAAAGGTCTCCCTAAAATAATAGGTATTTCTTTATTTTCTTCCACAACTAGTACATTGAAATCCACAGGAAAGATAAATTTATCTACCTTAACAAGAACATCCTCTATAACTCCTTTAGGATAAGTGATAAATCGTTCAACTAATTGAAGGGTTACAGTGGTGGGAGAAATCTCTCCTAAATCAAACCTTCAAAAGATTGAAAATGGCATGATATTAATATTTTCTCATAAATCACATAAGGCTTTTCCACAAAATTTTTCTCCAATAACACATGGTATAGTGAAACTTCTAGGATCTTTAAGTTTCTGAGGTAATTTCTTCTGAATTATTGCACTACATTCTTCACTTAATGCAATAGTTTCATAAACTTCAAATTTCTTTTTCTTGCTTAAAATATCCTTCATAAATTTTGCATAGCTTGGCATTTATTCCAAAGCTTCAGCAAAAGGAATGTTGATGGTAAGTTTCTTAAAAATCTCAAAAAACTTAGAAAATTAATGGTCAAGCTTCTGTTATTTTAGTCTTTGAGGAAAAGGTGGTGGTGGTCTTTGAACTTCCACTTCAATAGGAATTACAGTCTGATTTTTACTGGGAGAAAGAGTACCTTTAGGTTTTTTAATCTCTTCTACCTCTCTCTCTCTTCTTCAATTTCATTCTGAATTTTTTCTTTTAATTCCTTTCCACTTCTAAGTTATATAGCTTTTGCTTGTTCATGATCTTTCCCAGTTTCTGTCGGCATATTTTTAGGTCGTGTGTTTTATTTTGAAAAGGGGGTCGCCTAACAGAAGTTGTCGGCGAATTTTTAATTTAATTTAAATAAATAATTTTGAAAAGTAATATTTGACTTTAAAAATAATTTTAAATTTTGAAGGTTTTAAGATATGAGATTAAACCGATCTCACATCCCAAATAGTTTATATAAACGAGCACCGCACCACAAACCGTATATCTATCCCTAAGGATAGACACATCGCTTAATGGTGGGGCTCGATTAAATAAACTAGAAGATTTGTGACATCCGTTTGGTCTGCGAACCAATTTTATAAGCCGAAAAATTCCCCTATTTAATATAAAAGCATTAAACAGGGTTTATATTACCTGGGTTCTTTTAAAATTCCCTATAAGGGCAAGCCCCTATAGTTAATTACATCTTAAGTGATGAGAATCACCTAAGAAAACTCTCGATAATAATCAATAATTCTGCTTTCAAGGATTTCAAAGTTTAACTTTTCAAGGGATTGAATTTTGGGATTTCAATAGGGAATGGATCAAATTTGGAACATTTTGTTTTGGGAATCCAAAGGAAGAAAAGTAGGAGAAATCACAGATTCGAAGCGAACTTCGGTAATTTCCCAACTATCCTATTGTTTGGCTTGAGTTTAGGAAAGTCCTAATATTTATTTAAATGTTTTGATCTTCGCCAATTTTAATTAATTAGGGCTTATATTTGTATGATAAAATCAAACAAATAAGTCTCGAAGATGTGAGGGTTTATTGTCGTACGGACGACTACCTCGGAATCCTAAGACCGGTTAGGGCTTAATTTGCAATGCAAGTGCCTAACAAAGAGTTGAGGATTTATGTCGCACTAGTGCAAACTACTTCGAAGTCCTATGGCTTTGTTTTTTAATTCTAGGAAAGTTTTGCTGAAGTAGACTCGAGTTTCATCGATGACGATGGCCGTGCCGCACACCATGCTCCGAGCTCCTTGTTGTTGCAGAGGTTCAATTTTAGAAGTCATAAATCGGTGGATGAGAAAAGTGTTTTGGTTTAGAGAAAATCTTAATTTCCAAGTGTTTTCAATATTTTAATTAAAACAAATCTTAAAGTTGATTATAACGACACCGGTTAAGATCCCACTGGCTCCATCCTTCCGCATCATTATTTTTATCGGATTCACTTAGTCCGGATGAATTTGCTAAACTCAACTAAATGAGTTCCACACTTTCATTTAGACCGTGGGAAATCCCGTTAGCAACACGTAGGTTACATCATCCGAGGTATTCCCGATCATCCAACAGGACGTTTTAATTTAGTTGTAATTGTAGTTTTGTGTTCTGTTTGTGATTAAATTTTGAGTTGTTTTATATTTTGAAATGTTGTGGCGGTGAATTTTATCTCGCAATGACTTTTAACTTAGTTTTGGTTTCAGCTTTTAGTGGACTATCCTAAAGGTGTGGGTTTTCATGCAACGGTTGTTTATCATGCAAGAAAAGTAAGTGCAATGCAGCTTAAATAAATTGCAATAATGTAAATTGCAAGAAAGTAAATTGCAATAAAATAAAAGCGTACCTGGAGGGTCTTCCCGTCATCCCAAGCCGCACTTAAAACACAATTAGAATATTTAAGCAAGTCCCTAGTAAAGCTAAGGTAAGGGTTATGGTTTTCTACCAAATTCCTAATCCTATGGCTAGTCATTTCCTATGACGTCTAGGTCTTTGTGTTTTGGTTTGAAGACGATTTTCTTCATCAAAGAACAATTAAGTTCAATTGTTCTTATAAACATCCTATCATATCGAGGAAGTGCTTAAGACAAATCTTAAACATCTTTTCAATATTTCTAGGATTGTTTTAAGTCCAAATGAATTTAATTATATAAATGAATTAATCGTCCGGGGATTCAAGTTTTGTTAACTTGCTCAGTGAACTAGGACATTTGAATATCCTATAGGTGAAGTAACATTTCATTTAATATTCTGTTTAGGAGTTATGATAACTAAAGCTTTTGAGGGTAAATTGATGTTCAAATGGTTTATGATTTAGTTTAACTTCAATTAAAGGGTTTAAATTTAGAATAGTGTTCAAGTTGCTTTATATTTAATTTCTTTATGTCTTAGGTGATGTTATATTTAATTCAATTTAATTTAGCTTTAATTTAATTTAATTGAGTTTTAATTTAATTTAATTCAATTTAATTCAATTTAGTTTGATTTGATGTTACATTAAATTAATTTGATATGATTTAATTTTAATTTAATTTGATTTAATTTAATTCAATTTAATTTAATTTGATTTAATTTAATTCAATTTAATTTAATTTTTAATTTGGTTTAACTTAATTTAATTTGGTTTTATTTATTTAATTTAATTTAAATTAATTCATTTAATTTAATTTAATTTGTTTATTTAATTTAATTTAATTTAATTTAATTTAATTCAACTTTTAATTTTAATTTAATCCAATTTAATTTACTTAATTTAATTTAATTTTTAATTTAATTTTATTTTTTAATTTTAATTGAAATTTTTAAAAGAGTTTAATAATTTAATTTTAGTTTAATGATTAAGTCTTTTAATGTTTTGAATTTGAGTTATCATTTTAATTAAGAATTGAATATTAATGAGATAACTAATTTAGGGATTTTTAAATTAAAGAATAAATCTCTTCCTAATAATATCCCTATTTTAATAATTCCAATTTTATTATTCTTCCAAATTTAATCAATTATTTAATTAAGGTTTAATCATTTTAAATTGCTTAATGGGTTTCTACCCTTTAATTATTTAAATTTCAATCATCAAAATCAGATTAGGATCAAATATTTTACTTGTTAATTTTTTATTAAACCTAAAGTTTTAATTAAGGATTAAAAATTTTAATTACCATTTTACCTTTTAAGCTTAATAATATCATAACTCACAAAATTGAACTCAAATGAACTTGAAATTTTTATGTGACTTCACTCATATGTCAATAAAGACATGAGCGGAGAAAAGGTGATTTTTCTGTATTTAATTTATTTATATAATTATTTTTGGTAGAAAATAGAGATTTCCAAGGAAAATTTAATAACATGACCAAGGGAAAGTTTGTGTCCTTAAGAAAATTAGGGGATATTCCTAATGAGTAAAGGACCACTTGAACCAATTTTGGTGATTTTTTGAATTATATTATTTTTATTATAATTATTTTAAGTTTTGGAGTGTTAATTAATTTAAAAATAAAATAAATGTTGAAAAATGAATTTTATATTTTTTAAAAATCTCTCTGATATCAAGGAAATCAGAGAATCAAATTGTACAATTTTCTGATTTTTCTATGATTTATTATAATTATTTTAGTGAAAATGCTAGAAAATACATTTTTTTAATTTTAAAATTACCCTAGAGCTTCAAAATTTAATATCTCACTAAATATACCTAAGAAAAATATGGGGTTTGTTCCTAAGTGATTAAAATTCAAAACGTGACATTTTGGTGTATTTTATTATTTTTGTGATTTTTATTATTTTTTAATTATTAAAATATTAAAATAATATTAAAAAATCAACTTTTTTAGAAAATTGAAATTTTAATTTTCTTAAATTCCCCTTATATCAGAGAGGCTCCAAAACCAATTTGGTGAATTTTTAAAAAGTATTTTAAAAGTTTTGAATTTTTAAAGTTTAAAATGACTAAATGGCTTAATCAACCCAATTAGTAGGGCTAACCAAGTCCAATTGACCTCAAATTTTTATGGTGGGTTCCTCTGATCCTAAAAGTCAGTGGAGAATTGATTTCAAGTCAATTTGATGTATGGTTAGCTCTAATTAATTAGAGATCCATTTTGGGTGTTTAAGCCAATTAGGGTTGTTTTAAATGAACTAACTCAAAACCTATTTTTCCTAGGGTCCTCTGGTCATAAGGAACATCACCAAATTTTCCTAGAATTTATTTCACAACATGCTATTTATTGGAATTAAAATACTCAAAACAGTAACATGAATTTCAAAAATCAATAACTTCTCATAGGGATGGCCTCTGACTTTGAAAAATTCAGGGAATGTTCCCAAATTCAGAGGCTTCAAAAGCCCTATGGTCTCATGCCATGGTGAATTTCCTATATGCATGGAGAATTAAAATAATGCAGAAGGGAAATAAATCATTAAAAATAAAATACTTGATGAAATTAAATGATTTCTTTTCCACATTATTCTCCTCTGTTCACTGAGCAAGATGGTATTTTTATTTTATTTTTCTGATTTTTCTACACAAAGTTATGAATTTTTGAAGTTTAGGGAATTAAATAAATAGAAAATACCCTATTTTTCTATTTATCCACGCGACGCCGCGTCATCCTCGGCAGCTCCGGAACGCCGCGTGGCGCGCTCCCATTCGACGCCGCCATCTGACTTAGCAGCCCGGGCCCCGCGGTTCTCGTACCGTCTCCTGGTCCGACGCCATTTGAGCCGTCCGTCCGCTCGTGTATTAAATGAACGACATCCGTTCATCGTCCCCAAGTGTCCTCACCCGAGAGCCGTCCACACTAAATCCCTAAGATCTCACTCGATACTCAATAGATTTTTGTGTTCTTATACTCTATGGATTCGTATTGAATAGACGAATACATCTATACGATGATCATGCATCGAAATTAAAGCATTTGAAATGGAGAATCTCCAGAAGCTCGGGATGAAGAATTAGCTCATACCTTTGCTCAGAGAAGTGTGGCTTCAATCTGAGGGTTGTTGCACCTTCGATTGGATTCCAGCAAGCTCCAGATGAAGTCTCCTGGTCTGGTGAATTGTCTAGGTGTGATTTCGACCAAGCCCGATCACAAAGCTTGGAGGCTGGAGCAACCGGGTGGCTCGGAGATGGGGATTTTGTCGGTGGACACCTTCCCTTGGTCTGGTGAAGGTGTAGAACCAATAAATTTGGGGATTGGCTCACTGTGGAGAAGTGCCCTGGTTTTGGGCCTAGATTTCAACTCTGAAATTGAGCTCACAGAGAAGAAATGGCAGGGGGATTTCAGTGGGGATCAAGTGCTCTGTGTATGGGGAGGAGTCTGGAACAATTTTGGCAGAGTTTCCTTAAGGTTTGTTTCAGCACCTCTCATGGCCGAGAGGGGTGGTGTTTAAATAGGAGAGGGTGGAGGGCCTCCTGGGAGAGTTAGGGCTTGGAATCAGCCTACTCTCGGTAAGAGAAGAACAGCCTACAATGGCCACTCGGGGATGGGGCAGCTCAGCAAGGAGAATTCCAAAGTCGGCTCACATGTGAGCTCTCGGCCATGGTGTTTTCCGGCGACCGTGGTGGCTGGCCGGCCAGGCATTGGTCACCATCTTGGTCAGGGAGGTCAGGGCTGGGGCTTAGTGCAATCAATTGACATTGGCCATGTGTAAAGGGTTTGATTTAGATGGAATGGGGGAGGGGTTAATTTTTGGTCCAAATGGGTCCAAGTCATGGATTTAGGTTTGGTTCACCCTCCAAGGCCCGATTTTTGGCTGAGGGAATCGGGTAAGTCAGCTAGCTTAGTGGGGAGAAGTCACCATCTAAGTACATTTATGTTTAATCAAGGTTTAGAAGAGTCATGAAAAGGCTTAATCACCCTTAAGGGAATCATTAAAGGACTCCTCCCTTTGCTAAAAATGACATGGTGATGTGTAAAGTGGTCGCCATGGCTTGCATATGGCTTGTGCATGGCTTCATGGCTCCATTTGGCTTGGGAAAAGATTGGGTCAATTTCATAAAAATGGATTTTAGGAATTTTTGGTAATTTGATGGAAATTTGTATGAGACTTGATTTGGAATGATTTGATGATGAATTTAGGTCTTAGGGAATGGCTTTAATTAAGTGGATAGCAAATGGAGATGTCATGTGGGCTTTAGGGTGGATTTTGGGCTTTTTGAAAGGGTTTTAGATGGGCTTTTAAGATGGTTTAGGAAAGTGGGCTTTTGAATTTTAAAATGGATTTTGGGATGAAATTTTGTAAAGAGGTTGGGCCAAATAATTGTTGGGTTTAGCTCATGGATATGTCATGAGTGACTTGGAGCAAATTGGGAGTGATTTGGGTTTGAATTGGGTTGAATTTGGGCTTCTTTTGGTGAATGGGCCAACATAGGTCCAAGTGGGCCAAGTTGGGCCAATGTTGGGCTAGGGTTGAAATTGATGTAAAATTAATGTTGAGAAATGTTTATGGGAGTGTTTCAAAGATGTTTTGACTTTGGTTGGGCTTTGGTTTTGGGGTTTGGGCTCATTTGGGTTAGGTTTGGGTTTAGGTCAAAATTGGGCCTTTTAGCTTTGGGTTGAATTTGAGTGGGGTTTGGGTCTAAATTTTGGGCAAATCATGTTAGTATTTTGCTTGTGGGGATGCTAAGGAAGATTTAGAAAAGATTTGGGGTTAATTGGAGTTGAATTGGGTGAGTTTGGGTTAAGTTTGGGTCATGGGTCCAAATTGGGCTTTAATGCCAAAAGTGAAATTGGATTCAAATGTCAATCAAATTGGACTTGGATTTGGTCTAGATTGGTATTGGGAATGTTGAATTGAAGTTTAGAATTGAATTGGACCAGAATTTTGGTCAATCGGGTAGGTTCGGCTTGACATCGGGTTCACTTTGGGTTAAAATGGGTCAAATTGGGGTTTTGACAAAAGTAGGGTAAATTGACAAAATTGGCCCATGGTGTAGTTGGAAAAAATGAAATTGGGAATATTTGGGATTTTCTAGAATTTTCTGGGAATTTTCTGAATTTTTGGATTTTTGGGTCAAGGGGGGTATTTTGGGTATTTGGAGGGTATTGGGAGGTATATTTGGAATTTTTGATATTTTTGAGTATGGATGATCAATTTGAGTGATGTGGAAATGTTTGGGATTGATTTTGGGGAATCTTGGATAATTTAGGTGATTTTGAAAATTTTGGGTAATTTTAAGGGTTTTGGGTAGGCTAAGCGGGTGTAGGGTCCCGGGGGTCAAAAATTGAAAATTTGGAAAATTGAAGATTTGGAAAATTGAAGATTTGGAAAATTGAAGATTTGGAAAATTGAAGATTTGGAAAATTGAAGATTGGGTAAATTTGAGTGGGATGAAATCATTTTGGTTGAGCCATGAAGCCACAACAAGCCCACATGAGCCATGAAGGGACCCATTTGAGGCATCCACTATGTTGTTCCTAACCCTCTTAGCCAAGGGCTTAGGGGTTAGGGACCATCCATGTGAATCACCTACATGAGTCAGGAGGTCGAGTTAGGCATAGGTGTGTGAAAGTGTAGTGTATAGGTGTAGTGTGTGTGTAAGTCGCCCCTTCACCGGACCAGTGCCACCTGTGAGGCGCTCTAAGGCCAAAGAGTCCTATAGGAACTCATCCTTTAAACTTCCACATTTGATTTCAACCATCTAGGTGATTAGGGGCCTACAATCAAGTTTGTGGAGTTTGCGAGGAGTTAAGAAGTGGTTGAGTTTCTAAAGGGGTAGGTTCCATCTCTAGTCCTCTAAGATAGTCAAAGGAAAAGCCTAAGGCTAGATCTTAAGTACTAAAGGGAAGAAGAGAAGACCTCATCAAAAATGAGGTCAACAGTTTCTTTAGGATTAATTTTGACATTGCTAGGTAGTGTTCCTTGAGGTATGTAATTAATAAAATTAGCAATTTGACCCATCTCTCAATATTACGAATAGTAGTGTTTTGACTTTGTAGCTAATTACCTAGATGCAAGATCAATTCTTCTATAGATAACTTTTTGTGCTGATTGTTAAAATTAGAAGGATAAGTTGTTCTAAAGTTTGAATTTCCTTGATTGTTCCAATTTCCAGTTGGATTAACTTGATTATTACTCCATTATTGATGTCCATTATTCCAATTAAAATTAGGATAATTTTTCCAACCGGGATTATAATAATTAGAATAAGGGTTATTAGTTTTACTAGCAATAGCTTGCAAAGTTTCTATTGTTTGAGAACCATCAGTATTTACATGTGATATGTTAATAGCAAAATTATCTAATTTCTTAGATATCACAGCCGCTTGTGAAGCTAAAATAGAAAAGGCTTCATTATCTTGAATACTTGTCATTCTTTTATGGTTAACTCTTTCATAAGGCCATTAAAAATTATTATTAGTCATTTGTTCAATTAAAGTATAAGCTTCTTCAAATGTCTTAGCCATTAAAGAACCACCACCACCAGCATCTATAATAGATCTAAGTGATCCAATAAGTCCATTATATAATGTTTGAACAATTAACCAATCTGGTAAAGCATGATGAGGACAATTTCTTAAAAGTTCTTTAAATCTTTCCCATACTTCATAAATTGTTTCTCCATCAAATTGCATAAATGAAGTAATATCATTTCTTTATTTAGCAGTTTTAGGAGGAAAATATTTAGCAAGGAATTTTTGTGCCATATCTGGCCAAGTTTTAATAGAACAAGTTGCTAATGAATTAAGCCACATCTTTGCTTTATATTTTATGGAAAAAGGAAAGAGTCTAAGCCTAATAGCATCATCAGAAACATTATTATATTTAAAGGTAGCACAAAGTTCTAAGAACCATTTGAATAATAGAAAGGTTTAAGCTCAAAAGAATTAGCATCTACAACTGGCATTCGAATACTAATATGAAGTTCATCAGTTGTAGGGTTTGCATAATCCCTTAATGGTTTATGAACATTTTGTTCATTGATTTTTATTGGATTTTGATTATTGTTATGTAAGTTATCCATTTCTTGATATTTTTAACTTTGTTTTCCTTTTCTTATTCTTTTAACTATTCTTTCTAATTCAGAATCAAAAGATAATAATCCTTCAGATCCAGAACTACACATAAAAATAAATTAAAATCTTTTTGGTATTTTTGTTTTTATATTTTTATTTTTTATTTTCTATTTTTATTTTATTATTATTTTTTTAAAGAAATAAAAGTGTGTAGATTATATTTAATTTGAGAAATGTAAAAATTGTCTTTTTATCTTTCTACCTTATCTTCCCTGGTAATGGCGCCAAAAACTTGATAGCACGACCCGACTTTTACTTATGTAAGAATTTATGAATTTATATTTAAATATTTATAATAATTATTGTAAAAGTCACAATTTCAAACGCAAGTATGCGTATCATTTCAACTAATACATGGCTCTATTGGAGTCCTGGTTATCGATCCTACAGGGAAGATTATGAGAAAATTAAGAAATATTTTAGAATTTTCAAATTAAAAGTAATTATTATTTTTATTTCTTTTCAAAATTCAGATTTTAAATTTAATAAATTTTTTACTAAATGTAAGTAAGCAGAAATTAAATAAAGATTAATGCATCTATAAATAAAATAACTTTCTCCTTTTCAACTAATCCAAGATTTTTAGAATAGTTATCATTTGCTGAGAACTTAGATTATGGTATTGTACCAAACAAAAGCATTCCTATTCTTTACCTTCGCTCGATATTATAAAGAACATTGGCTAATCTATAGATCAATTCAGGATCTTTTATTAGTAGAATGGATTAATCTAGGTTCACACTACTAGATGTTCAAGGGTGGCTATGGTCGCCCTACCAGTGACCCGTTCCCTTTCTATAGACCAAATTATTAGAATTTTGTCTGTCACTCTAAAAACTAATTAATTCTACACCCAATAAATAATATCTTCCTATTTATTTGCACTTCACCTTGAATAACCCGCATAAAGCCTTCGATTACCCAAGGATTCATGTGATATCTACTAGCTAAGAACTCATCTCCGGGTAGGTCTCATAATTCTTCAACAGGTTTTAACAAGTTAAATGCCTAGTTTAAAAAGTAAATTAAGATCAGGTATTAATATCATCACAATTTTTATAAATATTTTAAGTTAAATTCTCCTACAAAATTCAATTATCTTATTATCTTTTCATACTTGAAAGGAGAAAGAAAACTAACTACTCAGAACACATTGAATTCACACAACAAAACATATCTATAAAACTTTAAACAAAGTTACAAATACTTATCTGAAATGTTCCTTGAAGTGATCCGTTGACTCCTACTGAATCTAATGCAAGGTACACAACTTCAACAACAACAATACTTGAAACTCACACTTACTACTCAAGGATTTGAGTAGTAATACTCAAAATAAACTCACTAAATGCAAAAAGAAAGTGGCTCCCTAAAATGATTGGATGCTAGAGGGGGGTATATGGTGATAGAATGGCTATAGGGTGCTAAAACGGGCACTTTTCTCTGTAGAATTGACTCCTATTTATAGAGCTCTGAATTTCACCAGAGGTAGCCTAAGGGACCTCTTCAAAATTCATCCAAATACAATGTATCTTCTAGAATGTAACTGTAGCACCTAGGCGCTGGGATCTGGAGCCTAGTCGCCGGAGTCCGTGACCAGGTCTTCGCACCTCTTTACTTTGGATCAAACCTCTTCATGATTAAAACTGTTTTCATGTATCCAGATGTATTGTATCACATGTCCTATTGTCGGCATATTTTTGGGTTTGTGTTGTACTTTAGAAAAAGGGGTCGCCTAACAGAAATTATCGGAGAATTTTAGATTTTAAATTTGATTTAAATATATATATAATTTTAAAGTAGCATTTAATTTTAAAAATAATTTTAAGTTTGAAAATTTTAAGATATGAAATTAAACAGATCTCACATCCCAAATAGTTTATATAAACAAGCACCACACCACAAACCGTGTATCTATCTCGAAGAACATACTCACTGCTTGATGATGAGACTCGGTTAAATAAACTAGAAGATTTGTGACATCCGTTTAGTCTGCAAACCAATTTTATAAGCTGACAAGTTCCCCTGCTTATTATAAATGAATTAAGCAGGGTTTATATTACCCGGGTTCTTAAAGTTCCCTATAAGGACAAGCCCCTATATTTAATTACATCTTAAATGACGAGAATAATTTAAGAAAACTCTCGATAATGATCAGTGGTTTTGCTCTCAAGGATTTCAAAGTTTAAGGTTTCAAAGGATTAAATTTTGGAAATTTCAATAAGGATTAGCTCAAATTCAGAACAGTTTATTTTAAGAATCCAAAGAAAGAGAAGTTGGAGAAGCTGAGGATCCAAGAAGAAATCTTGACAACTTCCCAAACTATCCTATTGTTTGGTTTAGATTTGGAAGTTTATTTAATGTTGCAATCCTGCCAATTTTATTTATTTAGGTCTTATATTTGTATGATATAATCACACAAATAGCCTCGAAGATGTGAGGGTTTATGTCGTACCAAACGACCACCTCGGAGTCCTAAGACCGGTTAGGGCTTAATTTACATGACATGATCATGCAAATGCCTAAAAAAGAGTTGAGGATTTGTGTTACACTAGGTAAACTACCTTGAAGTCCTATGGCTTGGTTATTTAATTCTAAGAAAGGTTTAACTGGTGTCGATCCGAGTTTTGCTGATGACGATGGCCATGCTGCCCACCATGCTCCGAGCTCCTTGTTGTTGTAGAGGTTTAGTTGTAGAAGGTGAAACTCAGGAGATGAGAAAAGTGTTTTGGTTTAGAAATCTTAAAGTCCAAATATTTTTAATATTTTAATTAAAACAAATCTTAAAGTTGATTAAACAGAACCGATTAAGATCCCATGGTTTCGTCATCCCGGCACCGTTATTTTCATCGGATTCACTTAGTCCAGATGAATTTGCTAAACTAAACTGAATGAGTTCCACACTTTCATTTAGACCATGGGAAATCCCGTTAGCAACATGTGGGTTACATCATCCGAGGTATTCCCGATCATCCAATGAGACGTTTTAGTTTAGTTGTAGTTGTAGTTTTGTTGTTCTGTTTGTGATTAAACTTTGAGTTTTTTTATATTTTGATTATTGTGGCGGTGAATTTTATCTTGTTAAGACTTTTAATTTAGTTTTGGGTTTCAGTTTTGTGGCTATCCTAAAGGTTTCAGTTTTCATGCAGGGTGTCAATCTTGTTTAACATGCAAGAAAAGTAAAGTGCAGTGCAGGTAAGTAAATTGCAATAAAGTAAATTGCAATAAAATAAAAGAGTACCTGGAGGGTCTTCCCATCATCCCATGCTGCACTTCAAACACATATTAAGGCATTTAAATATTTATAACATGTACCTAGGTAAAGCTAAAGGACAGGTTTTAGTTGTCTACCAAGATCCTAGTCATATTGCTAGTCATCTCCTATGACGTCTAGGTTCTTGTATTTTATGGATGATTTTCTTCATCAAAGAAAAATTAAATTCAATTGTTCCTCTAAAACATCCCGTCATATTGAGGAAGTGCTTAGGACGAGTCTTAAACATCTTTTCAATACTTCCGAGATTATTTTGAGTCCAAGTAAATTTAGTTGCATAGGTGAATTAATCAACCAGGAGTTTAGTTAAACTTTGTCTCTTCCTCAGTGAACTTGGATATTTGATTACCTGATGAATGAAGTGACATCTCACTTAATACTCTATTTAAGAGTTATAATAATTAAAGCCTTTAAGGGCAAGTTGGTCTATTGAGAATTTTAATCATTCTTAATTTAAAGTTTGAGTTAATGGTTTAAAGTGATTTAGTTTAATTATGAGGTTTTAATTAATAATTTTAAGTTTGGAATTATGTTCAAATTATTTTTGGTTTAAATCTTTATACTTTAGGTGATATTAATATTTTAAGTTTGTTTTACTTTTATTATTGAATGATGTTAACTTAATTTAATTTAAATTTGATTTAATTTAATTTAATTTAATTTAAATTAAATATTATTTTTTTTCATTTAGCTTAACATAATTCTTAAAATGTTAATTTAATTTAATTTTAATTTTAATTTAATTTTTACTTAATTTAATTTAATATAATTTAATTTAATTATTTTTATTAAACTATTTAATATTTTGAACTTTTTCTTTAATTTAAGGGTTATTCATTTTTTTTAATTTTTAATTTAATTAGTTTGGATTATCATTTCAATCTTAATTAAAAGTTAAATATTATTTAAGTGATTTATTTAGGGATTTTTTTATCAAAGGATTAATATCCTCTCAAATTATATTCCTATTTTTAATAATTCAAATTTTCATTAATCTTCCAAAATTTAAATTGTTTAAATAATTAAAGTTTCATTTTTGGATTATTAAAAGTGATTAATGGGTTCCTATCCTTTTAATTTCCCAAAGTTTCAATCATCCAAGAAAGATAAAATCAAATATTTTACTCTCCATTTTAATTAAACCTAAAATTTATTTAATTACCTTTATGCCCTTTTAGGCTTATTTATTTCATAATTCACTAAGTTGAGCTCAAATGAATTTCAAATTTTTATGTCATTTCACTCACATGTCAATTAAGACATTAGAGGAGAAAATATGATTTTTCTAAATTTAATTTATTTATATAATTATTTTTAATGAAAAAATAGGGATTTTCTGGGAAAATTCAACAACATGAACAAGCAAAGGTTTCTATCCTTAAAAAAATTATGGGATGTTCCTAATGACCAGAGGACCACATGGATCAATTTTGGTGATTTTTTGAATTATATTTTATTTATTATAATTATTTTGAATTTTGGAGTATTAATTAATTATAAAATAAAATTGTAGTTGAAAAATGGATTTTATATTTTTATTAAAACTCTCTAACCTCAAGGAGTTCATAGAAACAAATTTTACAATTTTCTAATTTTTTTTTGATTTATTGGAATTAATTTAGTGAAAAGGTTGGAAAATACATTTTTTAATATTAAAAGTTATTTTAAGCATTTGAAATTAAATATCTTTACTTTGAGACTTGGGAAAAATATTTGGTTTGTTTCTAAGTGATTAGGAGTAAAAATATGACATTTTTATAATTTTTAATATTTTTATGACTTTTATTACTTTTTAATTATTTAAAATATTAAAATATGAATAAAAATAAAAAATTTTAGAAAATTCTAATTTTAATTTTTATATACTTCTCTGATATCAAAGAGCCCATAAAACCAATTTGGTTAATTTTTTAAATGTATTTTTGGAGTTATGAATTTTTACATTTTAATTTTGGTTATGTGATTTAATTAATTCATTTAGTGGTGCTAAACATTTCCAATTGATATCAAATTTTCATATGAGGTTCCTCTGATTCTAAAGTTCAGTGGAGAATTATTTTCAAGTTATTTTGATGTGTGGTTAATCTTAATTAAGTAAAATTTCATTTTAAGGTTTTGGCCAAATTAGAGTTTGTTTGATTGAAATAAATCATGAGATAATTTTCTAATGTTTCTCTAGTCAAAGGGAACATACTCTAATTTTTCTAGATTTTTCTAAGTAACATGGTAATTTTTATAATTATTGTAGGAAAACTGAAGCATAATATTGAAAAATAGATATCTCATCATGAAAATCTTTGTTGACTTTGGAAAAATCAGGAAAGATCAACTATTATGCATAGAATAACATGTAAAAATTTCAAGTTATGGTGAAGCTCCTACATGCATTAAGAATTAAAATATTGAAAAAACTATTTAATTAATTAAAAATAAAATATGCATTAAATAAAAATAAAATTACTTTCACATTATTCTCCTCATTTTCATGAGCAAGAGGGTATTTTTATTTTATTTTTTTAGAGTTTTCTAAGCAAAGTTATGATTTTTTGAAGTTTTGTGTAAAAAATAAATCCAAAAAATATATTTCCCGCTCAATCCACGTGTCGCTCTCCTATTGGCCAGTGTGGTTCTCTATGGCACCTATTCACGGATGAAGATCCGTCCGTCAGATACACGCCTGATCGGACGGCTGCTGCTCCTCTCTCTTAGTGTTATTCACCCAAAACCGTCCACCTTCAAACCTGGATATCTCACTCGTTTCTCAGCGAAATTGAATGAATTTTTTTTTTAAATGATCATCTAATCGAGTAGCACACATCTATATGGTAATGATATACTTAAAGTATGTGAATATTTACATAAATTTAAAATAAGCTCGGTTGGAGGAGAAAAAGTTTGATACCTTCGTCCAAGAGGTGAGGCCTCAATTGGAAATGGTTTGATTGAACTTAGAAATGTTTGGAGAAGCTTTGGGAACAATTTGGTATGGTCTCCCCAAGGTAAATCTTGCATCTCCTCCTCTTAGCCATGGAGGTGGGGTTTAAATAAGGAAGGTTATGGTGGGGCTTTGGGTAGCCATGGGGGTTGATTAGTGGGTTCAAAATATGTGTTTAGGTGGAGGGGAGGTCAGAGTTTGATTTTGGTGCAATCAATTTGGGATTGCCATGTGTAAAGTCAAGGATTTAAATGGCATGGGTGTAAGGAGCATTTTTGGTCCAATTTGGGTCAATTCATGGTTTTAGTTTGGTTCACTCACCAAGGCTCGATTTGGGCTGATGTGATATCATTTGAGTCAGCCTCACATGTGTGGTGAAGTCTCCATCCAAGGTGAGGTGGCCAATTTTGGTTAAAGTGTATTATTGATGGGGTTAAAAAAGGTTTAGTGAAGGCTTAGGAAAGGCTCCCCTCTTATTGCCATAAGTGGCATGGTGAGGTGGAAAGGGCTCCCCATGGCTTGCATATGGCTTATGCATGGCTCCATGGCTTCATTTAGCTTGCTCATGGCTTGGGAAAAGGTTGTCTCACTTGCATGGAAAAGGGTTATTTGGAATTTTGAAAACTTTGGATTCCTTTGATGGGATTTGTCATGATGCTACAAATGGGTTGATTTCATGTTGGTTTAAGAATTTGGTCAAATAGGATTATCAAAGGAATGATGAAGAAAAGGTTTCATGTGGGCATGGGGATGAATTTTGGCCTTTTGAATTTGATGGAAAGTGGGCTTTTAAAGGCTTTATGGAAGTGGGTTTTTAAGTTTGAAAACAAATTGGTGGATGGAGATTTTGTGAAATATTGGGCTAAACAAATGTTTGGTTTCATTTAGGAGTGTGGCATGAGTGATTTGGAGAAGGTTTGGTGTCATTTGGAATCGAAATAGGTTTAATTTGGGCCTTTTTGGCAATGAGGAACAAAATGGGTCAAATTGGGCTAACTTTGGCTATCTTGGGTTAATGTTAGTTTAATGTTGGATTTGATGTAAAATTAATGTTGAGAAATATTTAGGGGAGTGTTATAAAGAGTTTTCAACTTTGGTTAGGCTTTGATTTTGGGATTTGGGCCTATTTGGGTTAGGCTTGGGTTTAGGCTAATTTAGGGGATTTAAGCTTCAAATTGAAATTGGATCCAAATGTCAATCAAATTGGGCTTAGATTTAGTCTAAATTGAAATTGGGAATATTGAATTAAAGTTTAGAATTGAATTGGACCAAAATTGAGGTCAATTGGGTTGGTTTAGTGGGACATTGGGTCTACCTGGGTTAAGAATGGGTCAAATTGGGGGTTTTGGTAAAAGCTGGTTAAATTGGCAAAATTGGCCCCTGTTGTAGGTAAATTTGGAATAATTTGGATTTTTTGGAATTTTTTGGGAATTTTTGGAATTTATGGAATTTTTGGCTAAGAAGGTCATTTTGGGTATTTGGAGGGTATTGGGGGGCATTTTTGGAAATTTTGGTATATTTGGCTATGGATGATCAATTTGAGTGGGGGAAAATGTTTAGGATTTATTTGGAGGAATTTTAGGTAATTTAGGTGATTTTGCAAATTTTAGGTAGTTTCAAGGGCATTTGGTAGGTTTAGTGGGTGTAGGGCCCCGGGGGTCAAAAATTGAAATTTTAGAAAAATGAAGATTGGTCAAATTTTAGTTGAATGGAATCACTTTGGTTGAGCCATTAAGCCATATCAAGCCCATTATAGCCATGAGATGACTCATTTGAGGCATTCACTATGTTGTTCCTAACCCTCTTAGCCAAGTGCCTAGGGGTTAAGGTCCATTCATATGAATTACCTACATGAGTTAGGAAGTCAAGCTAGGCATGAATACTTTTAGGATTTGGAATGTGTGTGAAAGTGTAATGTGTGCAAGTCAACCCTCACCAGACCAGGCCATCCAGGGTAGTTCTAAGGCCAAAGAGTCCTATAGGGAACTCATCCTTTAAACCTCCACATTTGATCTTAACCCTCCAAGTGAATTAGGGGTTTACAATCAGGCATGTGGGGTTTGCAGGGAGTTAAGAGGTGTCTTAATTTCTAAATTGTGTGTGCCATCTCTAATCTTCTAGGATAGTCAAGGGGAAAGCCTAAGGCTAGATCCTAAGTACTAAGGAGAGAAAAGACCTCTCCAAAAATGCGGTCAACAAATGGACCCCCAATAGGTGTGGTGTGCTGAAGGAGCACACTGCCCGTATTGGCGTTGACCGAAGAGATCAACTGAACCAACACATACGTCAAAAACAACTCTCTCAGAATAAACGGAGGGACGAAGAAAGTTTCCGCTGGGGAGTATCTGGTGGATTTTCACTATGGAAGAATATTAGACTCTCGCTGGGGATGAAATGTGAAATCCTTCAACATGAAGCAAAAGAATTTAAAAATCCACATTACAAAGGGGGACACAATCGGATTTGATTTAGAGCTTAAGATTGAAAATATCAAGATTTGAGTTGAAGATTTGGAGTTTGAAATTTGAAGTTTGAAATTTTGTTTTGAATTTGAAGTTTGGAATTTTAGTTTAGTTTATGTGTGATTTCATTTAAGTTGAAAATGTTGATTTTCAATCTGAATTTGAGGTTTTCAAATAATTCCATTCTGTGAAAGTTCGCGAGAAATGTTTCAATTTGGTAAGAAGAATTGATCGAATTTGAATGAGAGATGGAAGCTCGGCTCCAGCCTTCGAATTGAAATGAGAACTGGAAGTTCAGCTCCAGCCTCGGGAATTGATGTTCTACGATGAGAACTTTGACTTAAACCATTGCGATATTAAAGGATCTTAAAGCAATGCAGTGTCGGATGCTGTGATCCTCAACCTCTAAAATTTAACAGGAACCATTGCAAAGCAATACGGTATCAGATGTTGGGATCTTCAACCTCTGAAATTTGAAAATTTGAATTTGAACCATTGCGATAGGGAAATAACCTAAAGCAAAGCGGTATCGGATGTAAAATCCTCAACCTCTAAAATTTGATATTTGATTTCAACCATTGCAATAGGGAAAGAACCTAAAGCAATGCGTTATCGGATGTAAAATCCTCAACCTCTAAAATTTGATTTTAATTTGAACCATTGTGATATGGAGAGAACCTAAAGCAATGAGGTATCGGATGTAAAATCTGCAACCTCTAAAATTTGATTTTTGATTTGAACCATTGCGATAGGGAAAGATCCTAAAGCAATGCGGTATCGAATGTAAAATCTTCAACCTCTAAAATTTGATTTTTGATTTGAACCATTGCGATAGGGAAAGATCCTAAAGCAATGCGGTATCAGATGTAAAATCCTTAACCTCTAAAATTTGATTTTTGATTTGAACCATTGCGATAGGGAAAGGACCTAAAGCAATGCAGTATCGGATGTAAAATTCTCAACCTCTAAAATTTGATTTTGATTTGAACCATTGCAATAGGGAAAGATCATAAAGCAGTGCGGTATCGGATGTAAAATCCTCAACCTCTAAAGTTTGATTTTTAATTTGAACCATTGCAATAAGGAAAGATCCTAAAGCAATGCGATATCAGATGTAAAATCCTCAACCTCTAAAGTTTGATTTTCTATTTTGCGATTGATTTGCAAAGATTGGTAGTGTTAATTTGCGAAGTGTAGAATTTTGGTGTTTGAGAATTTCATGAAAATTGTAAAAGATTTTTGTGGAAAGAAACAAATTAGGAGGGAATATGAGGATGTCACATATCCCATTCAAAAGAGTTGATCGAGAAGTTACTGGTTTGGATTGGATACGATTCCTCGCCATCAGAACCAAATCGAAAACCTCGTGGCTCCGTGTCAATGGAATCGACTGCTCCTATCTCAAACAAGGAAGAGAATTGAAGGGATTGGATTTTAGATTTGGAAGTTTCAATTTGAATTTGATTGGGATTTAATTTGAGATTCAAATTGAGGTTGGATTTGAAAGTACAGATTGGAGATTCAGATTTGAGGTTTATTTTTAATATTGAGATTCTTCTTTTTTTGTTTCGATGATTTAAGTTTGTTTTGATTTAGATTTCAATTTGATTTTGGATTTCATTTTGATTTAAAGTTTCGTTTTGACTTAAGGTTTGTTTCGTTATCTTATTCTATTTCTTTTAAAGAAAAGTTTTCATTTTTCATTTTTTATTTATTTGTTGTCATTCGTTAAGGGATTTATTGTTGATTTCTTTTTGAAGTTTTATTTTATTCATTTATGTTTCATAAATTTTTATTTTTTTATTTTTATTTTTTTTAGTTAAGGTTCGGACCCAGTCATAAGCAAGTGTGACATCTGTGCTTCGTAGAACGCGGCTGTCTTTGAAACATCACGATGCTCAGACTTCTTGAGGTATCGTCCAATGAACGAAGATGTTTGTAGAAAATGACCTATTCTTCGAGGTACTATTGAAATTATATCCTTTCACGTATCTAAAAAGATGTGTTATTTCTATAGACACCACAGCTGAAGGGACAGGAACTTCGTAGCTTTGTCTGTAATAGTCATCACTCTTTACCGTTGATTTAGGAGGATTGTTTAGGTTGTCTTTGCGAAGTTGCCCTGAAGCCCTTTGAATTGATGTTGGAGTTGTATCTGCTAGGTACAGTTGATGCTCTTTGATCTGACATTGGATAAGTATTTGTCGGGCACTGATGACACGACTTCAGGTTCGAATTTCTATTAATTTTTAATAACTGGGCCCTTTTACTTCAATTCTTTCTTTCTGGGCCTAAGTAGATTCAAAATTTATGCTCATATGATAGAAATATTTTTCATTGGTCAAAGATATTTCTGAGTCAATTAATGACCGACCAAAAGACATAAAATCACTTGACTCTTTTTAAAGCATAATATCAGAGGAAACTTCTTAAGGTAGTCTTTCAAGTTTCATTAATCGAGGGAGGATTAAGACACCAATTTTTTATTATATGCTTGCCTCAAGCTTCTTCTCAGGGAGCCTTTTTTATTTCCTTTTCTTTTTTTAAGCTTCTTTCTTTTTTTCTCTTTTTTTTTTCTTTTTTTCTATTCAGGATTACTATATCTAGTGGAGCACATGTTAAAGATTTTGAATGTCTAGATTGTGACACCAATTTTTGATTTTTTGCTCACCTCAAGCTTCTCCTCAGGAATACTTCTCTTTTTTTTCGCTCCTTTTGTTTTATGAGAATTATTGTATCTGGTAAGACATATTTCTGTTAAAGATTTTGAATGTCGAATCTCCCCGAATAAATAAATCTGAAATGTTTCTTAACATGAATCCTAGGATATAATAACTCATCCAAAAGTTTGGACCCAGTCACATGGCAGAAAATTAAAAGACCCTTGATATCCCGGATAAATTACTCGTATTTCAACCACACTGCTTCATTCCAAAATCTACTTAGGACCCAGTCTGAATTCCTTAAAGTTAAGGACCCAGTAATTAGGACATTAATTTCATTCTCCCATGAAGTCATATTCTTATTAAAATGTTGAAGTTTCATCGTGTATCACCCCCTTCTTGATTGTCTTTCTGCTAAACATTGAACGTCCTTGAGCATATTATTATCATTTTTTTTTGCTGTGGTGGGAGGGTTGGGACCCACGATTCATCATCAAGTTGTTCTCTTTTAACTGTTTTGTGGTGGGAGGGTCGGGACCCATTATCATTCACATATCCATTTTGATTGTCAATCCATAGCATTTGAACTTGTTAGCAGCTTCGTCGCGGGACGGTCCTTTGATGGATGTATAGATCGTCTTTTGAAGAACATTCAGAAGTCAATGACGCCCTTTGCCTTGTAATTTCAGCGGTAATACTCAAGTTAACGCACTTGTCTTGTAAACTGGGCAGTCTTTAAAATTTATTCATGTGAATTTTTTTTATTTCAAAATTCTGCATTTTTTTATTATTGTTTATTCGATGGGTTTTGAGAATTTTATTGTGAATTAAAATTTTAACAAAATTTATTTTGTTTAGAGTTTATTGGAAGGTTATAAGAGTGAAGTTTCAGTTTGACCAACAAGTCAAACACAAAGAGAAGTGAAGTATCGAACCCAGTCCAAGATTTAGAGGAGGCTGAATTCACATCGAACTCACTTCGATAGAGCACCCTAGTCTAACACACCTATTAGGGGTCTACTCACCTCTTTGGGGAGGTGGGAGGATTCCGGAACCTCTCAGTTTAGAGATGTCTAAACAGTGGCTCCAAAATCCAAAAAGGAGTTGGCTACACTCGCTCAAGACAGAAATGAGCGAGGTATGCCAAGGGAAGAATGGTGGCTTGGTCCACTAGAGACATAGACTCGCTACCGATTTATGAAAGAAAAACCATCTGATCAAAATGGAGAGAGGAACTAGTCCCCAGCGGACTCGCCAAAAATTGTTGGCATATCTTTAGGTTTGTGTTGTACTTTAGAAAAAGGGGTCACCTAATAGAAAATGTCGTCGAATTTTAGATTTTAAATTTGATTTAAATATATATATATATATATATATATATATATATATAATTTGAAAGTAGCATTTAATTTTAAAAATAATTTTAAGTTTGAAAATTTTAAGATATGAAATTAAACCGATCTCACATCCCAAATAGTTTATATAAACAAGCACCACACCACAAACAACCGTGTATCTATCCCGAAGAATAGACTCACTGCTTGATGATGAGACTCGGTTAAATAAACTAGAAGATTTGTGACAACCGTTTAGTCTGAAACCAATTTTATAAGCTGACAAGTTCCCTTACTTAATATAAATGAATTAAGCAGGGTTTATATTACCCGGGTTCTTAAAGTTTCCTATAAGGGCAAGCCCCTATAGTTAATTACATCTTAAATGACGGGAATCATTTAAGAAAACTCTCGATAATTATCAGTGGTTTTACTCTCAAGAATTTCAAAGTTTAAGGTTTCAAAGGATTGAATTTTGGAAATTTGAATATGGATTAGCTCAAATTCGGAACAGTTTATTTTAAGAATCCAAAGAAAGAGAAGTAGGAGAAGCTGAGGATGCAAGAAGAATCTTGACAACTTCCCGAACTTTCCTATTATTTGGTTTAGATTTGGGAGTTTATTTAATGTTGCAATCCTGCCAATTTCATTTATTTAGGTCTTATATTTGTATGATATAATCACACAAATAGCCTCGAAGATGTGAGGGTTTATGTTGTACCAAAAGTCTACCTCGGAGTCCTAAGACCGGTTAGGGCTTAATTTACATGACATGATCATGCAAATGCCTAACAAAGAGTTGAGGATTTGTGTTGCACAAGGCAAACTACCTCGAAGTCCTATAGCTTGGTTATTTAATTCTAAGAAAGGTTTAGCTGGTGTAGATCCAAGTTTTGCTGATGACGATGGCCGTGCTGCCCTCCATGCTCCGAGCTCCTTGTTGTTGTAGAGGTTTAGTTGTAGAAGGTGAAAATCAAGAGATGAGAAAAGTGTTTTGGTTTATAAATCTTAAAGTGTAAATATTTTTAATATTTTAATTAAAACAAATCTTAGAGTTGATTAAACAGAACCGATTAAGATCCCATGGTTCCTTCATCCCGGCACCGTTATTTTCATCGGATTCAATTAGTCCAGATGAATTTGCTAAACTCAACTGAATGAGTTCCACACTTTCATTTAGACCATGGGAAATCCCATTAGCAACTCGTGGGTTACATCATCTGAGGTATTCCCGATCATCCAACGAGACGTTTTAGTTTAGTTGTAGTTGTAGTTTTGTTATTCTGTTTGTGATTAAATTTTGAGTTGTTTTATATTTTGAATGTTGTGGCGGTGAATTTTATCTTGTTATGACTTTTAATTTAGTTTTGGATTTCAGTTTAGTGGCTATCCTAAAGGTTTTAGTTTTCATGCAGGGTGTCAATCTTGTTTAACATGCAAGAAAAGTAAAGTGCAGTGCATGTAAGTAAATTGCAATAAAGTAAGTTGCAATAAAATAAACGTGTACCTGGAGGGTCTTCCCGTCATCCTAAGCTGCACTTAAAACACATATTAAGTCATTTAAATATTTATAACAAGTAACTAGGTAAAGCTAAGGGATAGGTTTTGGTTGTCTACCAAGATCCTAGTCCTATTGCTAGTCATCTCCTATGACGTCTAGGTTCTTGTATTTTATGGATGATTTTCTTCATCAAAGAATAATTAAATTCAATTGTTCTTCTAAAACATCCCGTCATATTGAGGAAGTGCTTAGGACAAGTCCTAAACATCTTTTCAATACTTCCGAGATTATTTTGAGTCCAAGTAAATTTAGTTGCACAGGTGAATTAATCATCCAGGAGTTTAGTTAAACTTTGTCTCTTGCTCGGTGAACTTGGGTATTTGATTACCCGATGAATGAAGTGACATCTCACTTAATGCTCTATTTAAGAGTTATAATAATTAAAGCCTTTAAGGGCAAGTTGGTTTATTGAGAACTTTAATCATTCTTAATTTGAAGTTTGAGTTAATGGTTTAAAGTGATTTAGTTTAATTATGAGGTTTTAATTAATAATTTTAAGTTTGGAATAGTGTTCAAATTATTTTTGGTTTAAATCTCTATACTTTAGGTGATCTTAATAGTTTAAATTTGTTTTACTTTTTTTATTGAATGATGTTAACTTAATTTAATTTAAATTTCATTTAATTTAATTTAATTTAATTTAATTTAATTTAATTTAAATATTTTTTTTAATTTAGCTTAAATTAATTGTTAAAATGTTACTTTAATTTAATTTTTATTTTTATTTAATTTTTACTTAATTTAATTTAATTTAATTTAATATAATTATTTTTATTAAACTATTTAATATTTTGAACTTTTTCTTTAATTTAAGGGTTATTCATTTTCTTTAATTTTTAATTTACTTAGTTTGGATTATCTTTTCAATCTTAATTAAGAGTTAAATACTGTTGAAGTGATTAATTTAGGGATTTTTTTATTAAAGGATTAATATCCTCTCAAATTATATCCCTATTTTAAAGTTTCATTTTTGGTTTATTAAAACTGATTAATGGGTTCCTATCCTTTTAATTTCCCAAAGTTTCAATCATCCAAGAAAGATAAAATCAAATATTTTACTCTCCATTTTAATTAAACCTAAAATTTTAGTAAAGGGGTTTAAATTCTTTAATTACCTTTATGCCCTTTTAGGCTTATTTATTTCTTAACTCACTAAGTTGAGCTCAAATGAATTTCAAATTTTTATGTCACTTCACTCACATGTCAGTTAAGACATTAGAGGAGAAAATGTGATTTTTTTTAATTTAATTTTTTTATATAATTATTTTTAATGAAAAAATAGGGATTTTCAAGGAAAATTTAACAACATGACCAAGCAAAGGTTTCTGTCCTTAAAAAAATTATGAGATGTTGCTAATGACCAGAGGACCACTTGGACCAATTTTGGTGATTTTTTGAATTATATTTTATTTATTATAATTATTTTGAATTTTAGAGTATTAGTTAATTATAAAATAAAATTGAAGTTGAAAAATGGATTTTATATTTTTCATAAAACACTCTAACCTCAAGGAGTTCAGAGAAATAAATTTTACAATTTTCTAATTTTTCGTTGATTTATTGGAATTAATTTAGTGAAAAGGTTGGAAAATACATTTTTTAATATTAAAAGTTGTTTTAAGCATTTGAAATTCAATATCTTTAATTTGAGACTTGAGAAAAATATTTGGTTTGTTCCTAAGTGATTAGGAGTCAAAATATGATATTTTTATGATTTTTAATATTTTTATGATTTTTATTATTTTTTAATTATTTAAAATATTAAAATATCATTAAAAATAAAAAATTTTAGAAAATTCTAATTTTAATTTTTATAGACTTCTCTGATATCAGAGAGCCCACAAAACCAATTTGGTCAATTTTTGAAATGTATTTTTGGGGTTATGAATTTTTAAAGTTTAATTTTGGTTATGTGACTTAATTAATTCATTTAGTGGGGCTAAACATTTCCAATTGATATCAAATTTTTATATGAGGTTCCTCTGATCCTAAAGTTTAGTAGAGAATTATTTTCAAGTTATTTTGATGTGTGGTTAATCCTAATTAATTAAAATTATATTTTAAGGTTTTGGCCAAATTAGAGTTTGTTTGATTGAAATAAATCATGAGATAATTTTCTAATGTTTCTCTGGTCAAAGGGAACATAGTTTAATTTTTCTATATTTTTCTAAGTAAAATAGTAATTTTTATAATTATTATAGGAAAACTGAAGCATAATATTGAAAAATAGATATCTCATCATGGAAATCTTTTCTGACTTTGGAAAAATCAAGAAAGATCAACCAATATGCATAGAATAACATATAAAAATTTCAAGTTATGGTGAAGCTCCTACATGCATGAAGAATTAAAATATTGAAAATACTATTTAATTAATTAAAAATAAAATATGCATTAAATAAAAATAAAATTACTTTCACATTATTTTCCTCATTTTCATAAGCAAGAGGGTATTTTTATTTTATTTTTTAGAGTTTTATAGGCAAAGTTATGGTTTTTTGAAGTTTTGTGTCAAAAATAAATCCAAAAAATCCATTTCCCACTCAATCCACGTGTCGCTCTCCTATTGGCCAGCGTTGTTCTGTATGGCGCCTGTTCATGGATAAAGATCTGTCTGACTGCATCAGGGCCGTCCATCAGATACACGCCTGATCGGACAACTGTTGCTCCTCTCTTCCAGTGTTATTCACCCAAAACCGTCCACCTTCAAACCTTGATACCTCACTCGTTTCTCAACGAAATTGAATGAATTTTTTTTAAAAATGATCATCTAATCAAGTAGCACACATCTATATGGTAATGATATACTTAAAGCATGTGAATATTTATAGAAATTTAAAATAAGCTCGGTTGGAGGAGAAAAAATTGATACCTTTGTCTAAGAGGTGAGGCCTCAATTGGAAATGGTTTGATTGGACTTAGAAATGCTTGGAGAAGCTTTGGGAACAATTTGGTATGGTCTCCCCAAGGTAAATCTTGCATCTCCTCCTCTTGGCCATGGATGTGAGGTTTAAATAAGGAAGGTTAAGGTGGAACGTTGGGTGGCCATGGGGGTTGATTAGTGGGTTCAAAACATGTGTTTAGGTGGAGGGGAGGTCAGAGTTTGATTTTGGTGCAATCAATTTGGGATTGACATGTGTAAAGTCAAGGATTTAAATGACATGTGTGTAAGGAGCATTTTTGTTCCAGTTTGGGTCAATTCATGGTTTTGGCTTGGTTCACTCACCAAGGCTTGATTTAGGCTAATGTAAGATCATTTGGGTCAGCCTCACATGTGTGGTGAAGTCCCCATCCATGGTGAGGTGGCCAATTTTGGTTAAAGTGTATCATTGATGGGGTTAAAAAAGGTTTAGTGAAGGCTTAGGAAAGGCTCCCCTCTTCTTTCCATAAGTGGCATGGTGAGGTGGAAAGGGCTCCCCATGGCTTGCATATGGCTTATGCATGGCTCCATGGCTTCATTTAGCTTGCTCATGGCTTGGGAAAAGGTTGTCTCACTTGCATGGAAAAGGGTTATTTGGAATTTTGAAAACTTTGGATTCCTTTGATGGGATTTGTCATGATGCTACAAATGGGTTGATTTCATGTTGGTTTAAGAATTTGGTCAAATAGGATTATCAAAGGAATGATGAAGAAAAGGTTTCATGTGGGCATGGGGATGAATTTTGGCCTTTTGAATTTGATGGAAAGTGGGCTTTTAAAGGCTTTATGGAAGTGGGTTTTTAAGTTTGAAAACAAATTGGTGGATGGAGATTTTGTGAAATATTGGGCTAAACAAATGTTTGGTTTCATTTAGGAGTGTGGCATGAGTGATTTGGAGAAGGTTTGGTGTCATTTGGAATTGAAATAGGTTTAATTTGGGCCTTTTTGGCAATGAGGAACAAAATGGGTCAAATTGGGCTAACTTTGGCTATCTTGGGTTAATGTTAGTTTAATGTTGGATTTGATGTAAAATTAATGTTGAGAAATATTTATGGGAGTGTTACAAAGAGTTTTGAATTTTGGTTGGGCTTTGATTTTGGGATTTGGGCCCATTTGGGTTAGGTTTGGGTTTAGGCCAATTTAGGGGATTTTGACTTTAAATTGAAATTGGATCCAAATGTCAATCAAATTGGGCTTGGATTTAGTCTAAATTGATATTGGGGATATTGAATTAAAGTTTAGAAATGTATTGGACCAAAATTGAGGTCAATTGGGTTGGTTTAGTGGGACATTGGGTCTACTTGGGTTAAGAATGGGTCAAATTGTGGGTTTTGGTAAAAGTGAGTAAAATTGACAAACTTGGCCTGTAGTGTATTTGAACAAAATGAAATTGGGAATATTTGAGATTTTTCTGAAATTTTTTGGGAATTTTCAGAATTTATGGAATTTTTTGCTAAGAAGGGCATTTTGGGTATTTTGAGGGTGTTGGGGGTATTTTTGGAAATTTTGGTATATTTGGCTATGGATGATCAATTTGAGTGGGGGGAAATGTTTAGGGTTGATTTTGAGGAATTTTGGGTAATTTCAGTGATTTTGCTAATTTTGGGTAGTTTCAAGGGCATTTGGTAGGTTTAGTGGGTGTAGGGCCCCGGGGGTCAAAAATTGAAATTTTGGAAAAATGAAGATTGATCAAATTTGAGTAGAATGGAATCACTTTGGTTGAGCCATGATGCCATATCAAGCCCATAAGAGCCATGAGAGGACTCATTTGAGGCATTCACTATATTGTTCCTAACCCTCTGCGCGAGGGCACAGGGGTTAAGGTCCATCCATATGAATTACCTACATGAGTTAGGAAGTCAAGCTAGGCATGAATAGTTTTAGGATTTGGAATGTGTGTGAAAGTGTAATGTGTGCAAGTCAACCCTCACCAGACCAAGCCACCCAGGGTAGTCCTAAGGCCAAAGAGTCCTATAGGGAACTCATCCTTTAAACCTCCACATTTGATCTTAACCCTCCAAGTGAATTAGGGGTTTACAATCAGGCATGTGGTGTTTGTAGGGAGTTAAGAGGTGTTTAAATTTATAAATGGTGGGTGCCATCTCTAATCCTCTAGGATAGTCAAAGGGAAAGCCTAAGGCTAGATCCTAAGTACTAAGGAGAGAAAATACCTCACCAAAAATGAGGTCAACACCTATATATTAGGAGCAACTTCCAGTCTTCTAGAAGGTCTGATAACCACTTAACATTGTCAAAAGAACGGCCCAAAGTCGTCAAAAATATTATCTGTTTCTGTATCAAACTGGCGCTTAGGCGCCAGATTCTCGTGCCTAGGCGCTAGACCTAAGACTTGGGCAACTTTGCTCTTTAAGCTTTATTTTTGCTCCTTTTGCTCCTTTTTCTTTCTTGAACTCTTTTTTTATCACCTACATCCAAAAACATAAAAATACATTTCATAAAAGCCTAATATCTTTAAAAATTGAATCATAAATAAGGCATAAAAATAGGTTTTTTTTTTTAAAAGTAGATCAAAGTTCCAACGTCTAGGGGCGGTTTTTGGAAGTTATATTGGAGGAGTTACCACCTAGAAAAGCCAAGACGCAGATTTTATAGATGAGAAATGATTTTTTGAACAGCAGCGCTATCCGGCGCTAATAGCGCACAGTTCATCGCTAGTTTAAATTCGCCAAACTTCACCTCGTTCAAATTTTTTCTAAACTTTAATTTAATTTATTTTTTAAATATTATTAATCATAATTAAGGAAAAATAAGACTTAATTAAGCAACAAAAAAACACAAAAAACACATCAAACAAAGCGAACACTCAATAATTGTGGGTTGCCTCCCACAAAGCGCTTGGTTTAACATCGTCAGCCTGACATAACTTTCAGTTATTCAAGTTGATCCAACATGAAAACCTCTTTAAAATTAAGTTTATTGCCTTCAAAATATGGTTTTAATCTTTGGCCATTAACTTTGAATATTCTTCCAGATTTAGGGTTGTCGATAATCACAGCTCCAAACTAATACATTTTTGTGACAATGAAAGGTCCTGTCCATCTAGATTTCAGTTCTCCAGGAATTAATTTCAATTATATTGTATAATAAAACATTTTTTCCTAGTTCAAATTCCTTTTTGATAATCTTCCGATCATGCCATATTTTTCTTCTTTCCTTATATATTCTATCATTATCATATGATTCATTTCTGATTTCTTCTAATTCATTCATTTGCAACAGTCACTTCTCACCAGCATCTTTCATATTAAAATTCAATTTTTTTATCTCCCAAAATGCTTTATATTCTAATTCAACTGGCAAGTGACAGGTTTTTCCAAAGATTAATCTGTAAGAGGACATTCCTATAGGAGTTTTATAAGAAGTTTTGTATGCCCATAAAGCAGTATCTAATCTAGCAGACCAATCCATTTTCTCAGGATTAATGACTTTCTCCATAATTCATTTAATTTCTCGATTAGATACCTCTGTTAGAGCATTAGTTTAGGGATGATAAGTTGTCGAGTATCTATGCATAATATTATATTTTTCTACCAATATCTGAATCAAATTATTCTTAAAATGGGATCCTCCATCAGTGATGATTACTCTAGGCATTCCATATCTTGTGAAAATATTTTTCATTAAAAACCTAGAAAGACTTTTAGCATCACACCTAGGTAAAGCTATTGCCTCAATCCATTTTGATACATAATCGATAACAATCAGTATATATATATTTTCAAATGAAGGTCTAAATGGTCCCATAAAATCTAATCCCCATGCATAAAAAATTTCAACTTCGAGAGTAGAATTAAAAGGCATTTAATTTCTTCCAGATATATTGCATATTCTCTGACATCGATCACAAGTTTTGTTAAATTTATAAACATCTCTTAAAATATTAGGCCAATAAAATCCAGATTACAAAATCCTATGTTAAGTTCTATCAATTCCAAAATGTCCTCCAAATTCAGAATCATGTCATTCTCGAATAATTTTTTCAGTTTCTTTATAAGGCACAAAACTCCTAATAATAAGATCTTTACATTGCTTGTACAGATAAGGATCATCCTAGAGCATCATGCTTCAATTTTTTCTGCTATTGAATTGTTAAATCAGGTGGTAAAATTTTACTAATAATATAGTTCACAATATCAACATACCATGGTAAGTTTCCTTCAATAATATTATATAATTGCTCATCAGGAAAAATTTCAGTAATTTCCTTTTCAAAATCATCCAAATTAGGTTGTTTAAGTCTAGATAAAAGATCGAATATTTGATTATCGACCCCTTGTCGGCATTTTTTTTTTTAGGTCGTGTGTTTTATTTTGAAAAGGGGGTCGGCTAACGAAGTGCGTCGGCGAATTTTTAATTTAATTAAAATAAATAATTTGAAAAGTAGTATTTGATTTTGAAAATAATTTTAAATTTGAAGGTTTTAAGATATGAGATTAAACCGATCTCACATCCCAAATAGTTTATATAAACGAGCACCGCACCACAAGCCGTGTATCTATCCCTAAGGATAGACACACGCATCGATGGTGGGGCTCGATTAAATAAACTAGAAGATTTGTGACATCCGTTTGGTACTGCGAACCAATTTTATAAGCCGACAAGTTTCCCCCGCTTAATATGAAAACATTAAACGGGGTTTATATTACCAGGTTCTTTAGAATTCCCTATAAGGGCAAGCCCACTATAGTTAATTACATCTTAAGTGATGGGAATCACCTAAGAAAACTCTCGATAATAATCGATAATTCTGCTCTCGGGGATTTCAAAGTTTAAGTTTTCGAGGGATTGAATTTTGGAATTTCAATAGGGAACGGATCGAGTTTGGAACATTTTGTTTTGGGAATCCAAAGGAAGAAAAGTAGGAGAAATCACAGATTCGAAGAGAACTTCGGTAATTTCCCGACTATCCTATTGTTTGGCTTGAGTTTAGGAAAGTCCTAATATTTATCTAAATGTTTTGATCTTGCCGATTTTAATTAATTAGGGCTTATTTTTGTATGATAAAATCAAACAAATAGCCTCAAAGATGTGAGGGTTTATTGTCGTACCGGACGACTACCTCGGAATCCTAAGACCGGTTAGGGCTTAATTTGCAATGCAAGTGCCTAACGAAAAGTTGAGGATTTATGTTGCACTAGGCAAACTACCTCGAAGTCCTGTGGCTTTGTTATTTAATTCTAGGAAAGTTTTGCTTGATGTAGATTCAAGTTTTGCCGACGACGATGGCCGTCTTTGCCCACCACGCTCCGAGCTCCTTGTTGTTGCGGAGGTTTTAGTTTTAGAAATCATAAATCAGGAGATGAGAAAAGTGTTTTGGTTTAGAGAAGTCTTAATTTCCAAGTGTTTCTTATGTTTTAATTAAAACAAATCTTAAAGTTGATTATAACGACACCGGTTAAGATCCCACGGTTTCATCCTTCCGGCATCATTATTTTTTATCGGATTCACTTAGTCCAGATGAATTTGCTAAACTCAACTGAATGAGTTCCACACTTTCATTTAGACGTGGGAAATCACGTTAGCAACACGTAGGTTACATCATCCGAGGTATTCCCGATCATCCAACGAGGACATTTTAATTTAGTTGCAATTGTAGTTTTGTGTTACGTTTGTGATTAAATCTTGAGTTGTTTTATATTTTGAAATGTTGTGGCGGTGAATTTTATCTTGCAATGACTTTTAACTTAGTTTTGGTTTCGGTTTTAGGGGCTATCCTAAAGGTGTGAGTTTTCATGCAACAATTGTTTATCATGCAAGAAAATTAAGTGCAATGCGAGTTTAATAAATTGCAAGAAGGTAAATTGCAAGAAAGTAGATTGCAATAAAATAAAAGCGTACACGGAGGGTCTTCCCGTCATCCCAAGTTGCACTTAAAACACAATTAGAATATTTAAGCAAGTTCCTAGGTAAAGCTAAGGTAAGGGTTATGGTTTTCTACCAAATTCCTAATCCTATAGCTAGTCATTTCCTATGACGTCTAGGTTCTTTGTGTTTTTGTTTGAAGACGATCTTCTTCATCAAAAGAACAATTAAATTCGATTGTTCTTATAAATGTCCTATCATATTGAGTAAGTGCTTAAGAAGAATCTTAAACATCTTTTCAATATTTCTAGGATTGTTTTAAGTCCAAATGAATTTAATTATATAAATGAATTAATCGTCCGGGGATTCAAGTTTTGTTGTTATCTTGCTCAGTGAACTAGGACATTTGAACATCCTATGAGGGAAGTAACATTTCATTTAATGTTCTATTTAGGAGTTATAATAACCAAAGCTTTCAAGGGTAAATTAGTATTCAAATGATTTGTGATTTAGTTTAATTTCCATTAATGGGTTTAAATTTGGAATAGTGTTCAAGTTATTTTAGATTTATTTTGAATTCTTTATGTCTTTGGTAATGTTATATTTAATTCAACTTAATTTAATTTAATTTAATTTAATTGAGTTTTAATTTAATTTAATTTAATTTAATTTAATTTAATTTAATTTAATTTAATTTGATTTGATGTTTAATCAATTTGATATGATTTAACTTTAATTTGATTTAATTTAATTTAATTTAATTATTTAATTTAATTTAATTTGATTTAATTTAATTTAATTTAATTTAATTATTTAATTTAATTTAATTTGATTTAATTTAATTATTTAATTTAATTTAATTTAATTTTAATTTAATTTAATTTAATTTTAATTTAATTTAATTTAATTTAATTTAATTTATTTAATTTAATTTAATTTTAATTTAATTTTATTTTTAATTTTAATTGAAATTTTTAAAAGAGTTTAATAATTAAGTCTTTTAATATTTTAAATTTGAGTTATCATTTTAATTAAGAATTGAATATTAATGAGATAATTAATTTAGGGATTTTTTAAATTAAAGAATAAATCTCTCCCTAATAAATATCCCTATTTTAATAATTCCAATTTTGTTATTCTTCCAAATTTAATCAATTATTTAATTAAAGTTTAATCATTTTAAAATTGTTTAATGGGTTTCTACCCTTTAATTATTTAAATTTCAATCATCCAAATCAGATTAGGATCAAATATTTTACTTGTTAATTTTTTATTAAACCTAAAGTTTTAATTAAGGATTAAAATTTAATTACCATTTTACCCTTTAAGCTTAATAATTTTATAACTCACTAAATTGAGCTCAAATGAACTTGAAATTTTTATGTGACTTCACTCATGTGTCAATAAAGACATGAAAGGAGAAAATGTGATTTTTCTGTATTTAATTTATTTATATAATTATTTTTGGTAGAAAATAGAAATTTTCAAGAAAAATTTAATAACATGACCAAGGGAAAGTTTCTGTCCTTAAGAAAATTAGGGGACATTCCAAATGACCAGAGGACCACTTGGATCAATTTTGGTGATTTTTTGAATTATATTATTTTTATTATAATTATTTTAAGTTTTGGAGTGTTAATTAATTTAAAAATAAAATAAATGTTGAAAAATGAATTTTATATTTTTTAAAATTCTCTCTAATATCAAGGAAACCAGAGAAGCAAATTTTGCAATTTTTTGATTTTTCTATGATTTATTATAATTATTTTAGTGAAAATGCTAGAAAATACATTTTTTAATTTTAAAAATATCCTAAAGCTTTAAAATTTAATATCTCACCAAATAGACCTAGGAAAAATATAGGGTTTGTTCCTATGTGATTAAAGTTCAAAATGTGACATTTTGGTGAATTTTATTATTTTTGTGATTTTTATTATTTTTTAATTATTAAAAATATTAAAATATCATTAAAAATCAACTTTTTAGAAAATTGAAATTTTAATTTTCTTAGGTTCCCCTGATATCAGAGAGGCTCTAAAACTAATTTGGTGAATTTTTGAAAGGTATTTTAAAAGTTATGAATTTTTAAAGTTTAAAATGGCTTAGTGGCTTAATCAACCCAATTAGTGGAGCTAACCAAGTCCAATTGACCTCAAATTGTTTTGGTGGATTCCTCTGATCCTAAAGGTCAGTGGAGAATTGATTTCAAGTCAATTTGATGCATGGTTAACTCTAATTAATTAAAGACCTATTTTGGGTGTTTAAGCCAGATTAGGGTTGTTTTAAATGAACTAAGTCAAAACCTATTTTTCCTAGGGTTCTCTGGTCATAAGCAACATCACCAAATTTTTCTAGAATTTATTTCACAACATGCTATTTATTGGAATTAAAATATTCAAAACTGTAACTCTGAACTTGAAAAATCAATAACTTTTTATACGGATGGCCTCGACTTTGGAAAATTCGGGGAATGTTCCCAAATTCGGAGGCTTCAAAAGCCTCTATGGTCTCATGCCATGGTGAATTGTATGCATGCATGGAGAATTGAAATAATGCAGAGAGTAAATAAATTATAAAAAATAAAATACTTGATGAAATTAAATGATTTCTTTTCCACATTATTCTCCTCCGTTCACTGAGCGAGAGGGTATTTTTATTTTATTTTTATGATTTTCCTACACGGAGATATGAATTTTTGAAGTTTAGGGAATTAAATAAATAAGAAAATACCCTAATTTTCTATTTATCCACGCGGCGCCGGCGCATCCTCGGCGACTCCGAAAGGCCACGCGGCGCGCTCCCATTCGACGCCGCCACTTGAGTCGGCAGCCGGGCCCGCGGTTCTCGCACCGTTTCTCGGTCCGACGCCATCCGAGCCGTTCTTCCGCGCGTGTATTGAATGGACGGCATCCGTTCATCGTCCCCGAGTGTTCTCACCCGAGAGCCGTCTACACTAAATCCCTAAGATCTCACTCGATTCTCGATGGATTTTTATGTTCTTATACTCTATGGATTCGTCTTGAAAAGACGAACACATCTATACGGTTAACATGCATTGAAACTAAGGCATTTGAAATAGAGATTCTCCAGAAGCTCGGGATGAAGAATTAGCTCATACCTTGGCTCAGAGAAGTGTGGCTTCAATCTGAGAGTTGTTGCACCTTCGATTGGATCCCAGCAAGCTCCAGATGAAGTCTCCTGGTCTGGTGAATTGTTTGGATATGATTTCGACCAAGCCCGATCACAAAGCTTGGAGGCTGGAGCAACTGGGTGGCCTGGAGATGGGGCTTTTGATGGTGGACACCTTCCCTTGGTACGGTGAAGGTGTAGAGCCAATCAATTTGGGGATTGGCTCACTGTGGAGAAGTGTCCTAGTTTTGGGTGGAATTTCAACTCTGAAATTGAGCTTACAGAGGAGAAATGGCAGGGGGATTTCACTGGGGATCAAGTGCTCTAAGGGTGGAGAAGGATCTGGAACAATTTTGGCAGAGTTTTGGCAAGGTTTGTGCTTAACTCCTCTAATGGCCGAGAGGGGTGGAGTTTAAATAGGAGAGGGTGGAAGGCCTCCCAGGGGGAGTTAGGGCTTGGGATCAGCTGCTCTGGTGAGGAGAAGATCGGCCATGGTGACCACTAGGCATGGGGCGGCTCGGCAAGTGAGAATTTCAATGTTGGCTCACATGTGAGCTCTCGGCCATGGTGTTTTCCGGCGGCCTGGTGGCCGGCCGGCCAGGCAATGGTCACCATCTTGGTCAGGTGGGTCAGGGCTGGGGTTTAGTGTAGGCAATTGACAAATGCCATGTGTAAAGGCTTTGATTCAAAGTGGAATGGGGGCATGGATAAATTTGAACCTAAATGGGTCAACCCACCCATTTGGGCTAGGTGCACCACCCAAGGCCTAGTTTTGGCTGAGGGAAAAGTGATTTGGCTCAGCATAATCAGTAGGGTCAAGTCACCATCCAAGCACAATTAGGCTTAAGCATGGTTTAGTGGAATCATGGAAGTGGTTAATCACCTTTAGGAATTAAGGAAAGAGCCTCCTCCTTTTGCCCAAAATGGCATGGTGACATGTAAAGAGGCTCTCATGGCTTGCATATGGCTTGTGCATGGCTCCATTTGGCTTGGGAAAAGGTTTGGTCAATTTCATAAAAAAGGATTTTAAGGATTTTGAATAATTTGGTGGAAATTTGGATGAAGCTTCATTTAGAATTATTTGATGATTGGTTTAGGACTTAGGGATGATTTTAATTGAAAATATGATGAGGGGAAATGTCATATGGGCTTTGGAAGAATTTTTTGGGGTTTTGGATTTGGTGGAAGTGGGCTTTTAAAATGGTTTAAGGAATGGGCCTTTTAAGTTTTGAAAATGAATTTATGGATGGGAATTTTGTAAAAAGGTTGGGCCAAATAATTGTTGGGTTTAGCTCATGGATGTGTCATGAGTGACTTGAAGCAAATTGGGGTGATTTGGTTTTGAATTGGGTTGAATTTGAACTCTTTTGGTGAATGGGCCAATATAGGTCCAAGTGGGCCAAGTTGGGCCAATGTTGGGCTAGAGTTGAAATTGATATAAAATCAATGTTGAGAAATGTTTATGGGAGTGTTTCAAAGAGGTTTTAACTTTGGTTGGGCTTTGATTTTGGGGTTTGAGCTCATTTGGGTTAGGTTTGGGTTTATGTCAAAAATGGGCCTTTTAGCTTTGGGTTGAATTTGAGTGGGGTTTGGGTCTAAATTTTGGGCAAATCATGTTAGTGTTTTGTTTGTGGGAATGTTAAGGAAGATTTAGAAAAGATTTGGGGTTAATTGGAGTTGAATTGGGTGAATTTGGGTTAAGTTTAGGTCATGGGTCCAAATTGGGCTTTAAGGCCAAAAGTGAGATTGGATCCAAATGTCAATCAAATTGTGCTTGGATTTAGTCTAGATTGGTATTGGGGATGTTGAATTGAAGTTTAGAATTGATTGGACCAAAATTGGGGTCAATTGGGTAGGTTTGGTTTGACATTGGGTTCACTTAGGGTTAAAATGGGTCAAATTGGGGGTTTTGACAAAAGTAGGGTAAATTGACAAAATTGGTCCATGGTGTAGTTGGATAAAATGAAATTGGGAATAGTTGGGATTTTCTGGAATTTTCTGGGAATTTTCTGAATTTTTGGATTTTTGGGTCAAGAGGGGTATTTTGGGTATTTAGAGGGTACTGGGAGGTTTTCTTGGAATTTTTGGTATTTTTGGGTATGGATGATCAATTTAAGTGATGTGGAGATGTTTGGTGTTGATTTTGGAAAATTTTGGGTAATTTGGAAATCTTTGAGAAATTTGGGTAATTTCGAGAGTTTTGGGTAGGCTTAGCGGGTGTAGGGTCCGGGGGTCAAAATTGAAAATTTGGGAAATTGAAGATTGGGTGAATTTAAGTGGAATGAAATCATTTTGGTTGAGACATGAAGCCATATCAAGCCTACATGAGCCATGAAGGGACTCATTTGAGGCATTCAACTATGTTGTTCCTAACCTCTTGCTCGAGGGCTTAGGGGTTAAGGACCATCCATGTGAATCACCTACAAGAGTCGGGAGGTCAAGTTGGGTATGGGTGTGGTTTTAGGAGGTATGTGGAAGTGTAGTGTGTAGGTGTAGTGTATAAATGTAGTGTGTGTGTAAGCCGGCCCCTTCACTGGACCGAGCCACCGAGGCGATCCTAAGGCCAAAGAGTCCTATAGGAACTTATCCTTTAAACTTCCACATTTGATTTCAACCCTCTAGGTGATTAGGGGTCTACGGTCAAGTTTGTAGAGTTTGCAGGGAGTTAAGAAGTGGTTTGAATTTCTAAAAGGTGGGTCCCAATTCTAGTCCTCTAAGATAGTCAACGGAAAAGCCTAAGGCTAGATCCTAAGCACTAAAAGAAGAAGAGAAGACCTCATCAAAAATGAGGTCAACACCCCTTTTCTATTAACAATCTCAAAATCAAATTCTTGCATTAAAAGTATCCATCAAATCAGTCTTGGTTTTACATAATTCTTTTGCATTAAGTATTTAATAACAAAATGATCAGTATGCACTATGCATTTAGCTTTGATTAAGTAAGATCTAAATTTCTTAAAAGCATATACAATTGCTAATAACTCTCTCTCAGTAGTAGTGTAATTAATTTAAGTAGAAGTAAGAGTCTTACTCGAATAGTACATAACTTTAAACATTTTATTATGTCTTTGCCCTAAAACAACTCCGATAGCGTAATCGCTAGCATCACACATTAGTTCAAATGGTTTCTCCCAATCAGGTGAAACTATTATAGGTGCAGTAATTAATTTTTTCTTCAATAGATCTAAAGCTTTTAAGCATTCATCGTTAAAATCAAATTTTCTCTCTTCTTTCAAAAGTTGGCATTGGGCTTAGAAATTTTTGAAAAGTCATTAAGATATCACAGTTGTTGGAGGTATTAATTTGTCTATAACATGAATTTTCACAGGATCTACTTCCATGCCATATTCAGATATTTTATGCCCAAGTACAATTCCTCCTACAACCATAAATTGACACTTTTCCCAGTTTAGGACTAAATTTTTTCTTTCGCATACCTCTAAAACTTTTTCTAAGTTACATAGACATGCATCAAATGAATCTCCAAATACTGAGAAATCATCCATAAACACTTCTATTCCATAATCAATTAAATTGCTAAACATGGATGTTATACATCTTTGAAATGTTGCAGGTGCATTACATAATCTAAAGGGCATTCTTCTAAAAGCAAAAGTTCCATAAGGGCTAGTAGATGTAGTTTTCTCTTGATCCTTTGGAGCAATAGGTATTTGGTGATAACCGGTATATCCATATAGAAAGTAATAGTACTTGTGTCCAGCAAGTCTGTCTAGCATTTGGTCTAAAAAGGGTAAAGGAAAGCAATCTTTTCTGGTGGCGACATTTAATTTTCTATAATTAATACATATTCGCCAACCAGTGACTTGTCTTGTCGGTATAATTTTATCTCGATCATTTATATCAACAGTCACTCCTCATTTCTTTGGAACACAATGAATTGGGCTCACCCAGACACTATCAGAAATAACATATATAATTCCAACATCTAACCACTTTAATATCTCTTTTTTAACCACTTCTTTCATTATTGGGTTTAGTCTCCTTTGTGGATCAACTCTTGGTTTGTGTTGTTCATCCAATAAAATTCTTTGCATACAGATCAAAGGACTAATTCCTTTAATATCAGCTATGAACCAACTAAAAGCTTTGTTTGTACCCTTTTAAGGTTTCTATTAATTTTTGTTCTTGATATTCATTTAAATCCAAAGATACAATGACTGGTAAGGTAGATGATTCTCCTAAAAAAATGTACTTTAAATGATTAGGAAGAATTTTTAGCTCAAGTTCAGGGGGTTTAACGATAGATGAAATCAAACTTTTATCTCTAATTTCCATAATATCCAATCTTTCAAAATTTTCTTAATAAAGTCTAACTTTTCATTCTTCATATCATCCAAATCATCTTCATCTTCACTTTCATTTTTATCCTCACATTCCCAATTTTCTTCAAATACTTCTTTAAAGTAAAATTCTCTCAAATAATCGCAGACTTCCATTCAATAGGACTCATCATCTTTTTCAGTTGAAGGGTACTTCATAGATTTCAGAATATTGAATGTTATCTCTTGGTCACTAACTCTCATAGTTATTTCTTCTTTGTAGACATCAATTATAGATCTCGTAGTAGCAAGGAATGGTCTTCCCAAAATAATTGGAGTTTCTTTATTTTCCTTCATATCTAATACAATAAAGTCCACAAGAAAGATAAATTTATCCACTTTCACTAATACATCTTCCACAACTCCTTTAGGATAAGTGATAGAACGATCAGCCAGTTGAAGAGTCATAGATGCAGGTGAAATTTCCCTTATTCTCGATCTTTTGAAAGTTGATAAAGGCATAAAATTAATACTAGCTCGAAGATCACATAAAGCTCTTTCGAAAAAATTTTCACCTACAGCTCACGGGATAGTGAAACTACCTGGGTCTTTTAGTTTTTCAAGAAGCTTTTTCTAGATAATTGCACTACATTCACCGCTAAGTGCAACAGTCTCATGGTCTTTGAACTTTCTCTTCCTTTTAAGAATATCCTTCATAAACTTTGCATAATCATACATCTGCTCTAATGCTTTAACAAAGGGAATATTAATCATTAATTTCTTAAGAATTTCTAAAAATTTTGCAAATCTGTTACCCCTGCTCTGTTTCATCAGTCTTTAAGGAAAAGGAGGAGGTGGTGTTTCAACATTTATCTTCATTGGTTTTATCAGATATTCGTTTGGATATATCTTGTTATAACCTTTCTCAATGTTCACTTTCTTTCTTTCAACCTTGAATTCTTTTTGAACTCTTGATTCCAATTCTTTTCCACTCCTTAATTGAATAGCTGATCCCTGAATATTTATGCTTACAATTTAGATAGGAAATTTATGATTTATGATATGAGATACTACGCAAGTATAGGTATCATTTATCAAGTAATATAGGAATTTCTGATTAAGCCCCAAGATATCGAAACCACAGAGAAATGTCTAAAACTTTAAAGAAATATGAAAAATAATTTTTTTCTTTTTTAATTGATTTTTGTAAGTATGTTTTAAGGTATTAATTTTGAAAAGTTGTTTTTGATAAAAAGTTAAGCAGGAAATAAAAATTATCAATACTCTAAACATGATATAAAAGTTATAAGAATCAAATATCTTTTTCCTTCTCCAATGAATCAGTAATAATTATGGATATTTATGTTGTGGAAGTATTTAAATGTATTGTGCTAAATAGGAGCAATTATATTCTTTACCCTTATTTGGTTCTATAAAAAAAATTGGTTAATTTGAAATTTTAAAATTTTGTAGATGGGTTAAGCAGGGAAGATACCAGCTCTCACTCTAGAGTTCCCTCTATTCCCTCCACCCGGGAGCTAAGATCTCATAAAAAAATTTTAAATAACAAACCAAATTCTGGGGCTTTAGCCTGTCACTCTAATGTCCTCTAATTTTACTCCCCAATAAAGCATATCTCCCTACATATTTGCATTCAATCATATGGACTACAATTCTCACTCATATAATTGCATATAATTCTTTCCAATTGTTGTTTGAAGCAATACCACATTGGATCTTACATAATCTCACAATAAATTTTAACATCTTATTTGGCCAAATCAAGAAGTAAATTAAGTACAAGGAATTAAATCATCACAATTTATTCTAGCATTAAACACTCATACTTTCCCCAACGTACTTCCATAATTTAATAACTTCATCATCTAAGAAAGAAAAAGATAAGGTAAACTACTCAGATTTCATGAAGAAAACACAAACACAACTTGATTTGAAAGCATAAACCATAATGAAAACACAACAATCTTACTTACAAAAAAAAGTGTAAAAATAAAGATAAATACTTAACTGAAAATCCTCTCCACAAGATTCTAGAAGTTCCTTTGGAATTTTTCTTTCCACAATACAACTCTATAGAGGTTGGCAGCCAACTCTGATGAATTTAATATAAACTTTAAACTTCAATAAAAACTAGATACAAGGATGAAAGAAAATTTGTGAGAAGAAGGCTTAACACAAACCCTTTTTCCTTTCTTACTCTCTACTCTCTCCTAACAACTATAGAAAAGAAGAACTCTAAAACACACTTTCAAAATACTAATGAAAACTATTATCTTCAACAAACACACAATAACAACACACACACAATAACAACACACACCTGCAAATTATGAGGCTTCATTTTTATATTTTTCCAAAATGCGCCTTGGTGTCTCTTCAAATCATGTCCAAATTCAATGTATCCACCAAAAGATTCATCTCTTCAATCACATTTGCTGCCCAAAAGAAGTTAAGGAAGTCACCACCAAAAGGGGCTTCAAACATCCCTTGAAAATGGTGTCAAATTTGATTAAAATTTGATTTTTAAGTGTGGCTCTTAAGCACCAGCACTTTAGCGCTTAGGCGCTAGAGGCCAAATTTCTTAAACTTCATAATTTTACTCTAAATTTGATCCTTTTTCTTGGCTTTCATCATTATTAATCATTTTCATCGTACCTTCAATAAAAATAAAAAATACCTTCCATTAAAGTGCAATATCATCAAAAATAGGTATAAAAACGTTCATAAAAACACTATATATTTTAGGTGTATCAATAGCCTTAATTTGCTCTTTGTTTGATCTTTTGGGTTGATCTTAACTTTGCTAGGAAGATTCCCAGAAGGTCTATTATTAAACGCAGTAAAGATACATCCCAATTGATTTTCAATGTTCTTCATCACAGCGTTTTGAGCTTTAATTCGATTACCCATATTCAGAATCATTTCTTCAGTATACAACTTCTTTTCCTTAAATTGTTGATTACTATTAAAACTAGTTGGATAAGATGATCTAAAATTGGTAGTTCCTTGGTTGTTCAGATTTCTAACTGGATTCATAGGATTGTTTCCCATTGCGGGTTAACGACAGCATTGGTGTTATTCTAGTTAAAATTCGGATGATTCCTCCAACTAGGATTATAATAATTAGAATAAAGTTTATTGACTTTATTATGTATATCATTCAAGGTTTTATAAGATATTTTAGAGTCTATCATCTGTCCTGATGAATTTTCTTCTAACACTGGGGGTGTTGGAGAGTAATTCATTATATATTGATCTATTTTCTTAGAAAGTGTAGCAATTTGAGAGACTATCATAGTTATCGCATCAGAATCATGAATACTGGCTACTCTCTTAGGATTTACCTGCTTAGAGGGCCATTGAAAATTATTAGTAGCCATCTCTTCAATTAACGAATATGCTTTATTGAAGGGTTTTGACATTAATGATCCAGCAGCAGCAGCATCGATAATCGATCTCAATGATCCTACTAATCCATTATAGAAGGTTTGAATTATTAACCAGCCTGGTAAAGCATGGTGTGGACATTTCCTCTGGAGATCTTCAAATCTTTTCTAAGATTCATATATGGATTCGCCATAAAACTGACTAAAAGATGTGATATCATTTCTTAACTTAGCATTTTTGGAAGGAGGAATACATTTTGACAGAAACTTTTGTGAAAGCTCTCCTCAAGTTCTTATAGATCCAGGTGCTAATGAATTTAACCACACCTTAGCCTTATCCCTAAGTGAAAAAGGAAAAAGTCTAAGTCTAACAGCATCATTCAAAACTCCATCATATTTAAAAGTAGCACATAGTTCCAGAAAACTAGCGAGATGTAAGTTAGGATCTTCATTAGGTGTTCCTCCAAATTGATTATTCTATACCATTTTGGATAATAGCAGGTTTAAGAGCAAATGAATTAGCAGCAACATCAGGATTTTGAATAGTTAAGTGAATTTCATTTGTTGTTGGATTAGCATAATCTCTTAAAGGTCATGGTATATTTTCATTTTGATTATTTAAATTGTTCGCAATTTTGTGAGGATTTGTAGATTGTTTTTGTTGTTTTCAAATTTTTCTAATAGTAAGCTCTAATTCAGAATTGTAAGGCACTAAACCTATAGATCTGATACAAAGCATACACATAATAATCACACATTAACAATAAACAGACACACACAACTATGACTTGCAATTCAAATATATGATTTCAAATACTACAAAAAAAAATTTTAACAGTTACTTTTTCTTTTACCATGCCTCCCCGACAACTGTGCCAAAAACTTGGTGTAACTTTTTAAATTTACAAAAATTAATGAACTCAGATTTAGATATATATTGTAATTTAAATGATAATGAGTCACAGAATTAACACAAGTATACATATCACTCAAGTAATACAGGGCTCTAGTGGAGTCCTGGAATATCGATCCCACAGGGAGGCTATACTTCTATGGTGTGGCACAAAAATCTCTTATAGATTCACAACACAATTGCAAGTGGTTTAATTCTTGAAGTAAAGACAAACAGGTTCAGTTACTATATCTACTAAAGCACGTTCTAAACTCTAGCAAGTTAAACTAATGCAAGACTAAATTTATAACAAAGTTCAGTTGCAAGAAAGAGTATTCCTCCTTTCCATTCATAATGTGATGATTGTGACACAAATCACTGATGCAAATGTATTGTGCCAAATAGGAGCATTCTTATTTCCAAACCATATTCCAGCGTATAAAGAACTTTAGCTAATCCTAAATTTAGTTCCCAAATATGTAGTTAGGCTTGGAGGATACTGACTCTCATTCCAGAGCTCCCACATCCCTTCACCTGAAGGCTAACTCTTCCTTCAGTTTCTAAACATTAGGACCAAATTGAGGATTTCAGTCTGTCACTCTGAAATCTCCAATTCTACGCCCATATAAATATATTTCCCTATTTATTTGCATTCAACCCCCATGAACTTCACCATTCATGAAATTTGAATGTAATCTTCACTTTTGTTGTGGAAGTCATAATCCTTTCAGATTATATGTTTCACAACAATTTTTAAAAATTCAATTGGCCAGATCAAAAAGAAAATGAAGTTCTAAGTGGAAAGGTCATCACAAATTCTTCATAATAAATCGACACATCATTTCCATTTCACAACATTAACCCATCACATGAAAAGTAGAAAGACAAAGAAATCTACTCAAGACTCATGAGGAAAAGATGAAAAAACATTGATTTCATAAATAAATTCAACGTCATACAAACATAGTAAAGTAAAGACAACTTATCTAAAACTCTTCCCCAAGAAAATCTCAAGAAATTCCTTTGACTCCTCTTCTTTCTTCACAACAACACACAATTCTCTCTTTAGAATATTAAGGAAGAAGAAATATCTCACTTTCCCTCTCCTCACACTCCTTAGAAGAAAAAAACACAATCCTAATTTCCTACACAAAATGGAAAGAACTCACTCTCTAAACTCTAAACACTTCTCTTCCTTTCCTCCCCCCTTTGAAATGTGGCTCCAAAAGTGTTTTAATTTTGCCAAAATTGAATTCCCAAGAGTTTCTTCAAGCAACCTTTCAAAATCTGGCCAAATACATTGAATGTAGTTCAAAATTGGGATAAGGCACTGTCCGGCGCTGGTATGAGTGCTGTTCGGTGCATTATTCCACCAAAACGTTGTAACTCTCTGGAAACTGGAGCTGTCTGGTGCTTGTGATAGTGCCATTCAATGCTAGTTCAATAAAATGCACTTTTGGCCTTTTTCACTCCAAATTTGCTCCTTTTAGTTTCCTTTTGCTCCAAAGGCCTAAAATCATTGTACCTGCATGAAATCATCAAAAATACCTTCCTTTAAAGTGCAATATCATCAAAAATAGGTATGAAATGAATAGTAAAAAGCTATCAAATTTTTATTGGATCAGCGTCCATGGAGTTAATATGGTCCATTTATTTTAATTTAGGTGACAATGGGTCATATGGTCAGTTTTGGTCACTTGGGTTGAAGGTTGGGCTAGCTCTAGTTTGAGCTTGGGTTGAGTCTAATTAATTAAGCAAGTTTATGTATATGATTGTTAAAAAGTGTTTGAAAGGGGATTGGAGTGGTTCTGAATTGGTTTGGGGCTTCAATTTGGCTTAATTTGGATTTTGGTCAATTTGGGGCAAGTTGGGCTAGCTTGAGTCTAGGTTGGGCTAGAGTGGGGTTTAGACCCAATTTATTGTTTAAAAGGGTCTATGGTGATGTGGTAAAGAGTTCCCAACATTAATTGGGTGGAATTTTTGGGATTGGGGCATTCAATTTGCTGTGATTTGGTCATGTGTCCAATTTGGGGAAAAATTAAGGATTTTGGATTTTGGTTTATTTGGGTGAGACTTGAGCTCAAATTGGAGACAAATGAATGTTGAATTTGGCCTAGGGGAGTATCATGAGAAGTTTAGAATTTAAATTGAGGGGAAATTGATTGACATTAGGTTTAATTTGGCTGAAATGGGTCACTTGGTCAAAATTAGGGATTTTAGAATTCAAGTGAAATTGACCTCAGATGTGGGTCAAATTGGGATTGTATTTGCTTTAGATTAAGGCTATATATGTTTACTTAAAGTTTAGAATTGAAATTGGGTAAGATTGGGGTCAATTGGGTGGACATTGGGTTTAATTTGGGCATTTTTTGGGTTAAATAAGTCAAATTGGGGCTTTTGGTTAGATTCAGCCAAATGGATCAAATTGGTTCATGTGGTAGTTTGGGAAAATGAAATTGGGAATATTTAGGAGGTTTTAAGAATTTATTGGAATTTTTGGAATATTTAGATTTTTTGGCTAGGAGGGGTATTTTAGTAATTTTGCAAAATTTAGGGCGATGTTGGAAATTTTAGTAAATTTTGGCCAAATTGGTCAGTTTGATTGGTGGGGAGTACTTTGAAGTAATTTTTGAGAAAAATAGGTAATTTGGGTTATTTTGGAAATTTTGGGGGATTTTAGGGTTTGTGGGTATTTTGGGTAAATTTAGGGGCAAGGGGTCCAAAATTGAAATTTTGGAAAATTGAGGTTGGTTGGAGATGAGTAAGCCTCGACTAAAAGTTAGGTGAATAATAAATTTAACTAAAATTCTCCTAAAATTTTTACCAAAGCTTCCCTAACAATGGTGCCAAAAGCTTGACCCGACCCGCAATTACGGAGTAATTTAAGTTCCTTAAGGATTGCAAAAAACTTGATCCAATTTATAAATTGCAGCCATCATGTAAAATTGAAATGTTGTAAAATTTAGAAAATTATTTACACACTAGGGGTACTATGCAAGTATACATTTTATTTCAAGTAATATTGGGCTTTCTTTTAAAACCCCAGTATTGATCCCACAGAGAGCGAGGTAAGAAATCCTCTAGGCTAATTCAAGTCTAATACTAATAGTCCTTAGTTTGGAATATCAATAAAAGTGTTTATTTGAATAACTATTCTTAAATGAAAAACTTAAATAGAAATATAATTTATCTGGATAAATTGGTATGGAGAATTTTGAGATACTAAAGATTAGCCTTCTCGTGCAATGACCTAGATAATGCATAGGAATAAGATTCTTAGAATTTAATGTAGTAGTGACTAATAAGAGCATACCTTTCATTAATTTTTGGTCCAGGCATAAGGAACGTTGGCTAATCTAAAGGTTGGTGTAGGAGTTTTATTAGTAGTGTTGGGTAGGTTCTAGTCTCTCACTTCGAGACCAAATTGATGAATCTAGTTTGTCAATCTAGAGACATCAACTCTACACCCATCAAATCTTATCTCTTTATCTATTTTCACTCCCCCGAAGATCGCAACTGTTATTTGCAAAGTGAATTGTGGTACTCACTAGTTAAGAAATCTTACCCCACGGTCAGATCTATAAGTTTTCTCCACAATTTTTAACAATAAAAGTGATTAGTTTACAAAGTAAATTAAGATCCGGTTAAAATATCATCACATTAATAAAATAAGAAAATATCTAAGCAAATCTAGACTCTTAAACATGTATCCATTTCATTGAAGAAGAAAAGTAAAATGAAGATAATGACATAAGAAGTAAAAGAATTGATATTTTTATGTAATAAGTGCCAATTGGAACATATGTCTTTAGTATTCGGTTAGTTTATGCAACTATCTGTCACCTAAAAGCATCTAATAGAAACAAATTATTAAATTATATTTTCTCAAAAGTTGCATTGCTGCCTAACTATTTTACAAGCTAATAGGTCAACGTGAGTGCACTCAAGTTGCGAGATCACCACTCTTCCAATTCTTAGTTTCACTTACAACATATTTTAACATAACCTATTTCCACCTAAGTTATGTCGATAAAACAAAAGAGATATTACTCATCACATGAAAATAAAAATAATTGTATCATTAAAATAATTTTCCTACATAAACCACTGCTTCATATTAAAAGAAAAGACTAAAAGAAATTATTTATGATGCATGGATAAAATGCAAAAGAAAACTTCATTTAAATCAAGGAAAATCTACTAGAAAGTGTTTACAACAATTACATAATAATAAAAAACCCAATACTTAGCTCTTGCAGATCCATGCGCCCAAAGTCTCTCCACCAAAGTCTCTTGTAGAACCATGCATTGCTCGTCCATTCCTTACATAAATCTCTCAAAATCCCTCACCAATCTCTCTAAAAAATGTAGAAATCTACATCTCGAAACTCACACTAAACTCTACACACTTGCACCCTTTGGACACTATCTAAAATGACCCCAAAACAACTCTCTTCAGTTGTAGAATTAATCCTTATTTATAGAGCTTCGAAAAAGATCGTTGGTTGCTTCAGGCACCTCTTCAAAATTTGGCCACATTCAACTAATCTTCTAGAAAATAACTGTGGCCCCTAGGCACCAGCCTGTTTGTTTTATTTAGCACTTTTTGCTTCAAAAGACACATCTCTTCATTCAAATGTGTTTAGATTCAATGTATAACTCATCTAAGGTGTGTATTGTCATCTAAAGCCTTCTAGAACACCTTGGAACCACAAGAAATCATCCAAAACCATCTCAATAGTTTCTAGCACCTAGGTGTCATTTTTTGGTGCCTAGGCGCCATTTTGTCATCATCGATGGCGCTTAGGCGCCAGTTTGGGTGCCTAGGCACCACCTTGCAGGCAGCTTCACTGTTTTGTTGTATTTGGCTCCGTTTCAGCTCTGTTTCACCCCTTTCAGTTGTGTTTTTCTCCTAACATTTAGACTTACAAAATAAGCACGAAAAAAATCCTTTCTTTAAAGTATAATATCATTCAAAAACAAGTGAGAAATTTAAAAGTGATTAAGCATAGAAAGACATATTGATATGGCTCAGATTAGAATTTTCTTCCTTGCTTATTTTGGTTTCAAATTGCACTGTTTTTGCTTCATCTTCTCCAAAAGTTCTTTTCTTGCACCTGAAATAAAAAACATGCAAAATACCTTCGTTAAAGTGTAATATCATTAAAAATATTCACATAAAATAATCACAAAAATTTGCACTAAAAATAGATAATATATAGGTTGATCAATATGTAATGCATAAGAATAATTTTCTTTTTTTGTGGAATGTGGAATTTGGGTGTTAGATATGTAATGCATAAGAATAGGGTGATTTTTATATAAAAATAAAGATTATGTCTTTCTGTGTAATGCATAAGAATTAAGTGTTTTTAGTGTTTAGTGTAAAATTTAGGTGTTACGTATGTATTACATAGGAATTGGGTGATTTTAATGTGCAAAATAAAGCTTAGGTATTAGCTATGTAAAGTTTATAAATAATATGCATGAGTGACTTTACACTTAGGTGGATGTGTGACTTTAAGCATATTGACAAAATGCGTAATGAATATATTCATCAAAGGACTACTGAGATGATTTTTCTTAGATGGATGAGTTACTTTAAGCTTAAATACGACATGTGAAAAGAATATACCATGAAATGGTTAGAGTTGCACGAGTTGTAGAATAAAATAGAGAGAATCATCTTGGATATTTTTGTCACATTAAACATCATTAGATGATCATGTTATATGTGAATATTTTTTTATATATCTCCAGTGTATTGTTCAACATCATTTTGATACAGTTAAGGATGTTACTTATTAGTAGATTTAAAGTTGGATGGTTGAAGTTGTGGAATACATCAAGTCTCTTGTGTGAAAGAGAAGTATCACTTAGAATTAAAAGAAATTTAAATACGATGGGGGTAAGTATTGCAATACTCAAAAAGACCTAGTCATATTATATCAATAATGATCTTAATTTATGGAATTAAATGAAAAATATGACACTCAATATGACATAATGGAGAAAAGAGATTCATGTTGCTAACCCACTTGGCAGATTTATATGTATGCAAGACATGTGATTTGTTTGATTTGTACGACTGCTGTCTTAATGTGTAACTCTACATAATTGACACAAATAGATACTCAAAACATGAAATCATGGATTGAGAACAGGTTGTATTTAGGATTAAAAGGACTCACTGACTAATTCTTAAATGGTATTAAATGATTTATATAGGTGGCATCACATCAGCTCATTACCTTTCAAAAGGTAAGTTCTGATGCCCCCGTGCGAACCACAAGTATCAAGTGTACTCGATGCCTGAAGAAGTGAATTTTGATCTATATATTAGAGGATTTAAACCTAATTATTAGTATTATAAATCACATGTGATTTTGAACTGGATGTTTAGTACGGTCATGCTGACACCTCATTAAGTTATGGTACTTCAACAGAAGATGATTCTGATATATATGAGAAAATGATTATTGATGCCCGTAGGGCTTATTTTGTTGGTTGTATATGCATATAAGGAATCGAACAATAAAACAAAAATATTCTATAATTTATTAGGTTGAGTATTGTTACACAATAATCTTTTTAGGAAGAATGCACTACGCATACAAAGTTATCATTGGCATTAAGTTTATTGAGAATAAAATATAGTTTCTAAAGAATGCTTTAATCAAGTAGCAATATTATTAAAGGAGACAAAACCTATAGAGAAATTTAGTTCCAGATAGAATTTACAAAAACAAAATATTTGTCATCAATGCTATGGTTATTATCTAAAAAAAATTAAACCTAACTCGTCTAGCATGACATAAATCCTCACCTTTTCTTTTTTGTCTTTGTACAACCATGTTGTGCAATATAAGCCCTAACTCATCTTTGAAATCTGAGGTCATTGTTCGGTATGGCATAAATCCTCTTATCTTCCAGGCTATTTATATGATCAATATCATGCAAATGTAAGCCTTAAATAATAAAGTTTATAAGATGGAAAATCTAGTGATCTTTCCTAAATTGAAGCAAGACTATAGGATAGTTTGGGAAGTCACCGAGGTTCTCCTCAGGATCCATGATATCTCCTAATTTTCCTCCATTCAAAATTTGAAAATAATTGTTTCTACATGATCAATTACCACTTGATATTCCCAAGTTCATCCTTGAAAACTTTAATCTTTAAAGTTCTTGAAAGAAAATTCACTGATCTTTATCGAAAGTTTTCTTAAGTGATTTCAAACATTTATGATGTAATTAACTATAAGGGCTTGTCTCTATAGGGAACTTTAGAACCTAGTTTAATATAAACTCTATCTAATCCTTTATATTAGAGAGGAGAAATTGTCGGTCAACAAAAAAATATTGCAAACCAATCGAATGTCATAAATTTTATTTTATATTTAATCGAACCTCATGAAACGCCTAAAAATTGCTTGATTTTAAATATACATTTTTTGCTTAATATTAATGATATTTCACTTTAAAGGAAGATATTTTTTTATGTTTTTTGTGTTAGGTACATGACTATTGGAGAAAAAGAAGCAAAAACGGTGCAATTTGGAGCAAAAATAAGCAAGAAAACAAATTTTGGTTTGACACATTTTGATAAGTCTTTCTATGTTTAATCTCTTTTACACTTCTTGCATATTTTTGAATGAGATTACATTTTAAAGGAAGTTATTTTTTCATGCTTATTTTTAAGGATATCTATTAGAAATGTAACTTTACTAAAACAGGGGGGAGGCGAAACGGAGCTAAAACGGAGACAAACGGAGTAAAATAGTGGAGTTGAGTAGAATGGGCACCGCCGGTGCTAGAAACCTGAGAACCATGAAAATATGGCATCGACAGTGCCCAAAATGACGTTAATGGTATCCGAGACAATTTGGACGCTATTTTGGGGGGTTATTGGCGAGATTCAATAATTCTAGACGCTTTTTCGTAGGTTACTTGAAGCACCTCTTGGGAAATTAATCCCTACACTATTTTAAAGTGAATTTGAAGCAAAAAAAAGGTACGTGTGAGTGGAAAAATATGGAGATTGATTAGAAATCTTATAATAGGAGTAGAAATGTAGATTTCTACCTTTAAGGAGATATTGGAGAGGGGAATTTGAGAGAATTTGTACGGGAATCTACTAGCTTTGCATGGATTAGCGTGGGACTTTGTGGGAGAGCTCTTCATCTTTTTTTCAAGGAGAAGAAACTAAGCATTGTGTTATTCATTATCTTAAGATTTTGTAAACACTTATCTAGTGAATTTGCTTTGATGTAATGAAGTTTCCGTTGTGTTTTCTTCGTGCTTTATGATGTGTTTCTCTTACTATTTCTTCTTGTTTGGAAATAGTGGCATAAGAAGATTATGTCATTGTTTTCATTCTACTTTTCTTTTGCAACGAGTAAGATTCATGTTTAGGATATTGGGATGCATCCTAAAATAAGTTTTAATTATAAATGTGATGTTTTTTACTTGCACTTCATTTACATTCCTAAAAGAGCTTCTTGTAGTGTTAAAATTTATTGTAATTGCACTATGATCTGAGAGGGCAGTGCAATTCTCAACAAAGTGAAATCACATTTAAATTCCATGGATGGTGAAGTTCATGGGGGTTGAGTGCAAATAAATAGGGAAATATACTTTGATGGGCGTAGAATTGGAGATTTTAAGGTGACAGACTAAAATGCCCACTTCGGTCCTAGTGTTTGGAAACTAAAGCGAGAGTTAACCTTTAGTCGAAAGGAAGTGGGAGCTTTGTAGTGAGAGCCAATATCCTCCCAGCCTCACCATGAATTTAGGGACGAAACCTCGGATTACGCACTTGGAAAAGGGTAAAAAATAGGATTGCTTTTATTTCGCACATACAATTTTAATGCATCCCATTCTTTTACATTATCCAATTCACTACAAAAGATTAATATATTTTATTATCTAAAAATTAACCAAACCAATTCATCCAGAAATATTATCTTCATAATTAATATTTTCCTTTAGGTGTAGTTATTAGTTATCGTAAACATAAGATGTACCTTTAGCAGTAATTGTCAGAAAAACCACTTATATTGACCTTCCAAACTAAGGTTTGATAATAGTATACTAGAATTTGACTAAGGACCTCTTACCTTGTTTCCCTGTGGGATCAAAAAATGTGACTCCACTAGAGCCCTATATTACTTAAATGATATGTATACTTGCGTAGAACCTCTAGTGTGCGCACATACATACAAGCATAAAACAGGTAGAATAATAGCACACGCTGGGGCGCATCAAGTTTTTTGTGTCGTTGCCGAGGAAGCATTGGTAAGAATTTTAGGAGAATTATAGTTGAAGTAATTAGGCTTAGAATTGGAAAAATTTAGTGTCATAAAATTATTTTTGTGAGAAAAGTGTTTTCTTTGTATGAAAACATGTTGTGAAAAAACTGTTTGTGTGAAAAACAACGTGTTTGTGAAAATGCTTTGTTGTGTTGAATATATTTTTTGTTTTATTTGTTTTATTGTTAAAGTATAGTTTGTTGTGTTACGTATGTAAAATAAAGGATCTGTAGGACTTGTGCCTTATGGTCCGGAGTTAGAAAAATGGAAAAATATCAAAAAATAGAAAGAACTTGAAAAACTAGAAATGAAAATGGAAAACATTCAAAATCATAACTTTGAAAATCATCATAAATTATTTAGAGATTAAGTAAATCCTACGACAGTTGAAATTCACTCAAGTATACGAAACCCTGTCGTAGAAGCTGACTCGTTTGAACTAAATCTAGTGATTATCCAACTAGTGTAAAACAATGAGTTTAGGGAACTCCTTCGGACGATCCCTAGTTACACTTATCTAGTTTTCTTGAACTTTATGCTACATTTCATTATAAAGGCATGTCAGACGATGCTTTTAGGTTAAGGCTTTTTCCTTTCTCACTAAGGGATAAGGCTAAAATGTGGTTATACTCATTAGCACCTGACTCTATTAAAAATTGGGAGGAGTTAACTCAGAAATTCCTAGCCAAGTAGTTTCCATCTTCAAGGACTACTAAACATAGAAACCATATTATATCATTTTGTCAGTATGAAGGGGAACCCATATTCGAAGTATGGGAAAGATTTAAGGAACTTCTAAGAAAGTGTCCACATCATGCTCTTCCAGATAGGTTAATCATTCAAACATTTTATAATGGTTAGTAGGATCCCTTAGGTCCATTATTGATGCTGCTGCTGGTGGTTCATTAAGGTGAAAACCATTTTATGAAGCCTATGTATTAATTGAAGAAATGGCTACAAATGAATTTTAATGGAAATCCTAAAAGGGTAGCTAGTGTTCATGATACGGATGTGATTCCAATTCTTACATCTGAGGTTGTTGCAATATCAAGGAAGTTGGACTAATTTGGAATGAACCAGCCTCAATTTACTCTTATAAGTGAGGAAAGTTCATAAGAGCATATGATTAATTCCAAGTTATTATATGAGAATTTAAATACTATAAACAACCTGTATTCTAACTTTTACAACCCAGGCTGGAAGATTCTTAATTTTAATTGAAATCATATTACTGGGGTTGAAAACCAATAATGGGAAAATAATCATGCAAATCCTAAGGGAGGTTGGAATAATTAGGGTCACACAATTTATAAACCTTCATAAAAACTAGAGTTTAATAAAGACCAAAAATTTAAGGATAAAAGGATGTCTATAGATGAAGTGGTATTGAAAATGGGAAACTAATTGCAAAGTCAAAATGTTGTAATTATAAACATGGAGAATCGACTGGGACAAATTGCTATTTCACTTAGAAATAGACCCCAAGGAACAGTTCCTAGCAACACTGAGATCAATCCTAAAGAGAAAAATAATGAACAAGAAGAAGTTGTCTAATTAAAAGTGGTAGAGAGATAGAGGATGTTGTTAGAAAAGAGAAATAAGTTGTGTGAGAAACAAAGGAAACAAAAAGACTTGAAAAACATGATTCTAAGGATCTAGGAAAATTAATATATCTAACGAAAATCAATTTGGAAAGACCACCACCTACATTTCCTTAAAGACTTAGACATCTTAAGTTTGATAAACATTTTTCAAAGTTCATGAAAGTACTTCAGAAGTTAACTATAAATATTCATTTCGGAAGAGCTTTAGAACTGATGCCAAGTTATGCAAATTTTATTATGGAGATATTAAACAAGAAAAAGAAATTTAGGGATTACGAGACAGTTGCACTAAGTGATTAGTGCAGCGCTACACTTCAGAATATGTTTCTATAAAAACATAATGACCTTATAGCTTTACAATTCCTTGTGCAATTGGAGAAAGATTATGTGGGAAAGCTTTATGTTATTTAGGAGAGAGCATTAATGTGATGTCTGTATCTATATTTAGATGGTTAGGTTTAGCCGATATTTCTCCCACTACTATAACGCTTCAGTTAGCTGATCGATCTATCATTTATCCAAAAGGAGTTATATAAGAAATGCTTCTTAAAGTGGATAAATTAATCTTTCCTATGGACTTTATTGTATTAGATATGGAGGAAGATAAAAAAAAATCAATTATTTTGGGGAGACATTTCCTTTTTACTGGACAAGCTATGATAGATGTGCCAAAAGGAGAGTTGAGCATGAATATTAATGATCAGGAAGTCACTTTTGATGTGTTAAAGACTATGAAATATCAAGCTGAGAAAAGATGATGATTGTTTTTGGATAGATAAAATTGATTATCTAAGTAAACACCATTTCCAAAAAAAAATTGAAAGTAAGTTAACGGATGAGATCGGAAAAGACTTTCGTGATGAGTTTCAAATGTTGTCTAAAGAATACTATATGTATGTTTAGGAGAGGTGTGAAATGATTGACACTACAAAAAATAGTGAACATTTAATTCCATTTGTTGAAAAATCTCATGAACTGAAGATGGATGTACCACATAAATTTAAAAGCATACCTATTTATGGAATTCATCTACACCACCAGTCTTTATATCTTCAAATTCAACTCTATCACAAGGAAAAGCTAAATTGAATGATGAACAAGATAAAGTTATTGAACTAAGACTTGGAAGTGAATTTGAGGCTATATTTCAAAAGAACTTTGAGTTGAGAAAAGAGGATAAGGATATTGAATGACTAATTGAAGAAATTCCTATGGAATTAGAAAAACTTATTTCCTCAACTAAGATAGATATAGAATGTGTGCTTGTGTTTTCTCCATGAGATCTGTGTAGTTTTCTTTATCTTTTTCTTTCTTAAATGAAGAAGTAATTAAATTATGTAGGATTGTTGTGGAATGTACACGTGTTTAAAGTTGGAATAAGTTGGGAAGATTTTATTCCATGAACTTAATTTACTTCTTAATTTGGCCAGTTAAGATGTTAAAATTTGTTGTGAGATTATGTAAGATCTAATGCGGTATTGTCTCAAACAACAATTGGTATAAAATCACATGCAATTATATGGGTGAGAATTGTATTACATATAATTGAATGGAAATATATTAGGAGATATGTTTTTAATGGGGAGTAAAATTAGAGGTCTTTAGAGTGAAAGGATAAAGCCCTTAAATTTTGTTTGATATTTTAAATTTTTTATGAGAAGTTAGCCCTCAGGTGGAGGGAATCGAGGGAACTCTAGAGTGATAGCCGGTATCTTTCCTGCCTAAGCATGTTCAAAATTTTAAGATTTCAAATTAACCAATGTTCTTTATAGATCCAAGTAAGGGTAAAGAATAAATTTTCTCTTATTTGTCACAACACATTTAAATACTTCTACAATAATACTTTCATAATTATTATTGTTTTATAAGAGAAAGAAAAAGATATATTATTTCCTAGTGTTTTATATCGTGTTTTAAAGTTCTGATAATTTTCATTTCCGACATAGCTTTATATAAAAAATACCAAAAACAATTTTCAAACTTTACAAATCAAAACATACTATCAAAAGTAATAAAAAGTAAAAATATAATTTTCTTATTTCTTTAAAAAGATTTTACATTTCCCTGTGGGTTCGATATCTCGGGGCTTAATCAGAAAGTACTATATTACTTAATAAACGATACGTATACTTGCCTAGTATCCCATATTATAAAATCATAATTTTCATATCTAAATCATAAGCACATATATTAGCACACCTATATTCATAGGGGATCAAGTTTTTGGCACCGTTGCTGGAGAGATTAAATAAAACAGCATTTTTAAAGAAAATTAAGAAAAAATTAAATTTTTACTTTTCTTTGTTTTTGTTAGTATGTTGTGTTTTTTTTTTATTTTATTGTTGTATGCGTAGTTCAGATTCTGAGGGACTTGTGCTTTACGATTATGAATTAGAAAGAACTATCAGAAAAATAAAAAAAAATTAAAATTCTGAAAAAGATAAAAATATTCAAGAAATGGAAAATAATCAAAATCAAAATGGTTGCATCCATCAAGAATTCAGACCTTTAATAGATTATGCTAACCCTACAGTGGATGAACTTCATGGTAGTATTCAACACCCTGCTGTAGCTGCTAATTCTTTTGAGATTAAATCTGCCATTATCCAAATGGTGTCTAATAATCAGTTTCGGGGAGCAATAAATGAAGATCCTAATTTGCATCTTGCCAATTTTCTAGGCTTGTGTGCTACTTTTAAATATGATGGTATTTCAGATGATGTTATTAGACTCAGACTTTTTCCATTCTCATTAAGGGATAAAGCTAAGATATGGTGAAATTCGTTAACATCTGGATCTATCAGAACTTGGGGTGATTTAGCACAAAAATTACTTGCTAAATATTTTCCATCATCGAAGACTACAAAGTTGAGAAATGATATTACATCTTTTTGTCGGTTTGAAGGTGAATCAATATATGAAGCATGAGAAAGATTTAAAGATCTCCTCAGGAAATGTCCACATCATTCGTTTCCAGATTGGTTAATAATTCAAACCTCTTATAATGGATTAGTTGGATCTCTTAGATCAATTATCGAGGCTGCTGCTGGTGGATCATTAATGTCTAAACAGTTTTCTGATGCTCATGTTTTGATTGAAGAAAAGGCTACTAATAATTTTCAATGGCTTTCTGAAAGGTTAAATACTAAAAAGCTAGCCAGTGTTCCTGAAAATGATGCTTTTGCAATGTTAGCAAATCAAGTTGCTGTAATTTCTAGGAAGATAGACCCATTTGGGATGCATTTTTCTTAGCCAAATTACATGATTGAAGAAAATTCATTAGGCCAAATGGTTGATTCTTATTCTTCACCAGAATCTTTGAATGTTATAAGTAAGCATAATAACTCATATTCCAATTATTGTAACCCAGGTTGACATTGATAACATCATTGTGAAATTAGTTATGGGATTAATTGTGCATGGATCTAAATATCGGCTTGGACACTCGTCCACCATATTTCTGTTATGTAGTGTCGGCATATTTTTAGGTTATGTATTTTGAAAAGGGGTCGCCTACAGAAGTTATCGGTGAATTTTCAGATTTTAAATTTTGTTTAAATATATATAATTTGGAAAGTAGCGTTTGATTTTTTTAAAATAATTTTTAAGTTTGAAAATTTTAAGATATGAAATCAAACCGATCTCACATCCGAGTTTATATAAACGAGCACCACATCATAAACCCCGTATCTATCCAGAAGAATAGACACACTGCTTGATGATGGGGCTCGATTAAATAAACTAAAAGATTTTTTACATCCGTTTGGTCTGCGAACCAATTTTATAAGCCAAAGAGTTCCCATGTTTAATATAAAGGAATTAAACATGTTTATATTACCTGGGTTCTTAAAGTTCCCTATAAGGGCAAGCCCTTATAGTTAATTATATCTTAAATAACGGGAATCATTTAAGAAAACTCTCGATAATGATCAGTGGTTTTGCTCTCAAGAATTTTAAAGTTTAAGGTTTCAAACAAATTGGATTTTGGAAATTTCAATAGGGAATAGCTCAAATTTGGAACAGTTTATTTTTAAGAGTCCAAAGGAAGAGAAGTAGGGGATGTCACAGACCCGAAGTGAACTTTGGTGACTTCCCGACTATCCTATGATTTGGCTTCAATTTGAGAGTTTATTTAATGTTGTAATCCAACCAATTTTAGTTAATTAGGACTTATATTTATATGACATAATCATACAAATAGCCTCGAAAATGTTAGGGTTTATGTGGTACCAAACGACTACCTTGGAGTCCTAAGACCGGTTAGGGCTTAATTTACATAAAATCATTATGCAAATGCCTAATGAATAGTTGAGGATTTATGCTGCACAAAGCAAACTACCTCGAAATCCTATGCTTTGTTATTTAATTCTAAGAAAGGTTTTGTTGATGTAGATTCCAGTTTTGCTGACGACGATGGCTGTGCTGCCCACTATGCTCCAAGCTCCGTATTGTTGCAGAGGTTTAGTTTTAGAAAGTGAAAATCAGGAGATGAGAGAAGTGTTTTGGTTTAGAAAAGTCTTAAAGTCCAAATATTTTTAATGTTTTAATTAAAACAAATCTTAAAGTTGGTTAAACATGACTGATTAAGATCCCACGGTTCCGTCATCCCGACACTGTTATTTTCATCATATTCACTTAGTCCAAATGAATTTGCTAAACTCAACTAAATGAGTACCACACTTTCATTTAGACCGTGGAAAATCCCGTTAGCAACATCTGGGTTACATCATCCGACGTATTCCCGATCATCCAAAATAGAAGTTTTAATTTAGTTGTAGTTTTAGTTTTGTTGTTCTGTTTGTGATTAAATTTTGAGTTATTTTATATTTTTAAATGTTGTTCCAGTGAATTTTATCTTATTGTGACTTTTAATTTAGTTTTGGGTTTCAGTTTTGTGGCTATCCTAAAGGTTTCTGTTTTCAAGCAGGGTGACATTCTTGTTTAACATGCAAGAGAAGTAAAGTACAGTGCAGGTAAATAAATTGTAATGAAATAAAAGCGTACCTAGTAAGCATTCCTATTTATTTTCTCCTGCACTTAAAACATAGGTTAAAGCATTTATATTTTCGCAAGAAAACACCTAGGTAAAGCTAAGGAAAGGTTTCGGTTGTCTACCGAAATCCGAATCCTATATCTAGTTAATTCCTATGACGTCTAAGTTGTTATGTTTTTGTTAAGGTTGATTTTCTTCACCAAAGAACAATTAAGTTCAGTTTTTCTTCTAAAACAACCCATCTTATTGAGAAAGTGCTTAGGCCGACTCCTAAACATCTTTTCAATACTTCTGAGATTATTTTGAGTCCAAATGAATTTCATTGTACAAGTGAATTAATCATTCAAGGGATTTAGTTATGTTTTGCTTCTTACTCAGTGAACCAGGATGTTTAATTATCCTATGAGTGAAGTGACATTTCACTTAATGCTTTATTTAAGAGTTATGATAATGAAAGCCTTTAGGGGCAAATTAATTTCTTCAAGGTTTTAACAATTCTTAATTAAAAAATTGGAATTGATGATTTGAAATGATTTGGTTTAGTTATAAAATTTTAATTAATAATTTTAAGTTTGGAATAGTGTTCAAGTTGTTTCAATTCAATTAAATCTTTATATTTTAATGATCTTAATATTTTAGATTAATTTTACCATTTTAAATTTGCTTAGGTTGGAAGAGGTGTTTAAATTTTTTATTTTTATTAAATTTTAATGACTTTATTTGGATTAATTGTAATATTTTAGTTTGATTTTAATTAGTTTAGTTTTTTTATTCATTTTTATTATAAATTGTTTTGATATTGATTTATTATGTTTCAAATTTGTTTTAGGTTTGTTTTCAAATGATAAATTAATTTTACTGTTCTCAATTTAATTTAATTAAGTTATTAAATCACTTAATGTTTTAAACTTTAATTTAATTAAGGGTTATTTTCATTTAAATCATTAATTTCAATTATCGTTTTAAGTTTAATTGAGAATTGAAATGTTATTAAAGTAATTTATTTAGGGATCTTAAATTAAAGGGTTTGTATCTTCCTAAGTCACATCCATAACAATCCAAAATTTTAATTATCCTCCCAAAATTTAAATGATTTAATTAATTAAAGTTCCATTTTGATATTTTCAAAGTGATCAATGGGTTTCTACCCCTTTACTCTCTAAGTTTCAATCACCCAAGAGGAAATTAAGATCAGATATTTTACCCTCCCTTTTGATTAACCTAAAGTATTAATTAGGGTTAAAATCCTTTAATTACCTTTCTGCCCCTTTAGGCTTATTTATTTCATAACTCATCAAATTAAGCTCAAATTAATTTAAAATTTTTATGTCATTTCACTCATATGTCAATTAAGATACTAGAGGAGAAAATGTGATTTTTTTGAATTTAATTTAATTTGTATATTTATTATTGTGAGAAAATGAGGGTTTTCAATGAAAATTCAACAACATGACCAAGGTGAGATTTCTATCCTTAGGAAAATTGTGAGATGTCCTACAGACCAGAGGACCACCTTGACCAATTTTGGTGATTTTTGAGTTATATTTTATTTATTATAATTATTTTGAGTTTTATGGTATTAATTAATTATAAAATAAAATTAAAGTTGAAAATTAAGTTTTATATCTTCTTAAATCCTTCTGACCTCGAGGAGTCTAGAGAAGCAAATTTTATATTTTTCTGATTTTTCCTTTGATTTATTAGAATTAATTTAGTGAAAATGTGGGGAAATTCATTTTTTAATATTAAAAATTGTCCTAAGCCTTTAAAATTTAATTTCTTAACCTATAGACTTCAAAAAAATATTTGGTTTGTTCCTAAGTGATTAGGAGGCAAAATGTGACATTTTTATGCTTTTTATTATTTTTTTTATTTTTATTATTTTTTAATTATTAAAATATTAGAAATATGGCTAAAAATGAAAAATTTTAGAAAATTCTAATTTAAATTTTCTTAGACTGCTCTAATATCAGAGAGCCCTCAAAATCATTTTGGTGAATTTTTAAAGTGTATTTTAGGTTTTATGAATTTTTAATTTTAAAAGTGGTCATACAACTTAAATAATTCATTTAATGGATTAAATTATTTCCAATTGACTTCAATTTTTTATGTGAGGTTCTCTGCCACCTAAGTGACAATGGAGAATTATTTTCATGTAATTTTGATGTGTGCTTAATCCTAATTAATTAAAACTCAGTATTGGGTGTTTAGGCCAGTTAGGGTTATTCTTAAGGAATTAAACCAAACCATAATTTTCCTAGGGTCCTCTAGTCATAAGACACCTCTCCTAATTTTCTTAGAATTTTCTAAGCAACAGGCTAATTACTGGAATTAAAACATCCAAATAGACACATAAAATTGAAAAATCAATATCTTGCCACAGAGATGGCCTATGGCCTTGGAAAAACCAGGGAATGTTCCCAAGAACAGAGGATACAAAAGCTCTATGGTCTCATGCCATGGTGAATTGTATAAATGCATAGAGAATTAAAATACTAAAATCAGTAAATAATTAATTAATAATAATATTCTCATCAAAATAACTTAATTCTTTTTCCACATTGTTCTCCTCTGTTCACTGAGCAAGAGCATATTTTTATTTTATTTTTGTAATTTTTCTACACAAAGATATGAATTTTTGAAGTTTCTGGTACTTTAATAAATAAAAAATACCCTATTTTCTATTTAAACCAGTCAGCGCCACGTCAACCACGGCAGCTCCGAAGCTCCACATGGTGCATTCCCATTCAGTGCCGCCATCTGACTCTGCGCCATGTAGCCAGCGGTTTCTGCCCCGTTTCCTAGTTCGATGCGATCTGGGCCGTCCATTTGATACACGCGCGAATGGACGTCATCCGCTCATCGTCCCCAAGCGCCCTAACCCGAGAGCCGTCCACCTTCTAGGCTTAATATCTCACTCGATACTTAACCAAATTAAACATTCTTATGCTCTATGAACTCGTCTTGACGAGATGAACATATCTATAAGACTAACATGTTATGAAATTGAGCCAAACAAAATGGAGAATTCACCAAAGCTCGGGAGGAAGAACAGATCCATACCTTTGCTCTGAGAAGTGGATCTTCATTCAGAGAGTTGTGGGACCTTCGATTGAACCCAATGAAGCTCCAGATGAAGTCTCTGGCTCTGGTGAATTGCCTAGATTCGATTTCCACCAAGCCCAATTTCAAAGCTTGGCCGATAGAAGAAATGGCTGGCTTGGAGAGGGGGCTTTTGCTGGGGAACTTCTTCTCTTGGTCTGGTGAAGGTGTAGAGTCAATTAATTTGAGGATTGGCTCACTGTGGTGAAGTGCCCTGGTTTTAGGCTTGAAATTGAACTCAGAAATTGAGCTCACAGAGAGGAAATTAAGGCTTGATTTCAGTGGGGATCAAGTGTTTTATGTTTGGAGAAGGGTCTGGAATGATTTCGGTAGAGTTTTGTTAAGGTTTGGTTCAACACCTTGTTTGGCTGAGAGGGTGTGGTGTTTAAATAGGGCTGGCTAGAGGGCTTCCCAAGGGGGTTTGAAGGCTTGGATCAACTGCTCAGGGCAAGGGAAGAACAGCTCTATTGGTCATTGAGCATGGGCCAGCTCAGCAAGTGTGTTTGCAATTTTTGAAGCCAAGTAAGGTGCTCGGCCATGGTGTATTCCGGCGGTTGGGGTGGCTGGCTGGTAGGGTCAGGTCACCGTCAGGGTCAGGGAGGTCAGGGCTTGATGTTTATGAGTTCAATTGGCTTTGGCCATGTGTAAAGTGGTTTGATTAAAATTTAAAGGGAGAGGGGCTATTTTGAGTCCAAATGGGTTAAGCAATGGTTTTGGGCTTGGTGCACCATCTAAGGCTTGACTTTGGGCTGAAAGGAATCATTTGGGTTAGCTGAATTGGAGTGGTGAAGTCTCCATCCATGGTGATGTGGCTAAACTTGGTTTATAGTGTAGCATAAATGGGGTTAAAAAGTGATAATGAAGGGTTAAGAAAGAACCCCCTCTTCTTGTCATTAATGGCTTAGTGAAGTGTCCAAGGCTTTCATGGCTTCCATGTGGCTTGTGCATGGCATCTTGGCTCACATTTGGCTTGGGAAATGGCTTGGTCAATTTCATGGAAGAGGGTTATTTGGAATTTTGAAAACTTTGGATTTTTTGATGGGATTTATCATGATGTCATTTTGGTTTAATCAAAATGATAGATTTTGGACTTAGGGTATAGTTTTAATTAAATGGGCATGATGAGATAATATCACATGGGCTTCGGAATAAGTCTTAGGCCTTTGAAGTTATTTTTGGATGGGCTTTTAAATGCTTTAGGGAAGTGGGCTTTTATGTTTTAAAATAAACTTTTGGATAAAAATTTTCTAAAAGATTGTGCCAAATAAATGTTGGGTTTAGTTTTGGGATGTGCCATGAGTAATTTGGAACAAGTTTGGGGTGATTTTGAGTTGAATTGGATTTAATTTGGGTCTTTTTGGTAATGGGGCTAAAGTAGATCAAATTGGGCTAACTTGGGTTAAGGTTGGGCCAATGTTGGTTTTGATGTAAAATTACTATTGAAAAATGTTTATGGGAGTTTAACAAAAAGTTTTCAATTTTGGTTGGGCTTTGATTTTGGGATTTGGGCCTATTTGGGTTCATGATTGGTTTAGGCCTAATTGGGGTTTTTTTATTTGGGTTAGGCTTGGCTGAAGTGTGGGTTCAAATTTTGGGCAAACTAAGTTAGTTTTTTGTTTGTGGGGATGTTAGGATGTTTTTTAGAAAGGATTTGGGGCTAATTGGAGTTGAGTTGGGTTGGTTTGGGCTAAGTTTAGGTCTTGGGCCAAAATTGGGCTTTAAGCTTCAAATTAAAATTGGATCCACATGTTGGTCAAATTGGTCTTGGATGTAGTCTACGTTGATATTGGGCATATTAAATTGAAGCTTAGGATTGAATTGGATCAAAATTGAGCTCAATTGGAGTGGTTTGGTTGGAAATTGGGCTTTCTTAGGTTAAAAATAGGTCAAATTGGGGTTTTTAGTAAAAGTGGGCTAAATTGACAAAATTAGCTTATGGTATAGTTGAACAAAATGAAATTCAGAATATTTGGGATTTTTTGGATTTTTTTGGGAAATTTCTGAATTTTTGGAATTTTGGGTTAAAAAGGGTATTTTGGGTATTTGCAGGGTATTGGGAGATATTTTGAAAATTTTGGTATATTTTACCAAGGATGATCAATTTGAGTGGTGGGAAATGTTTAGGACTGATTTTGAGGAATTTTGGGTAATTTAGGCAATTTTGCAAATTTTGGGCAATTTCAAGGGCATTTGGTAGGTTTGGTGGGTTTAGGGTCCCGGGGGGCAAAAATTGAAATTTTGGAAAAATGAAGGTTGATCAAGTATAAGTGAAATGAAATCATTTTGGTTGAGCCATGAAGCCATGTTAAGCTCACAAGAGCTATGAGAGGACTCATTTTAGACATTCACTATGTTGTTTCTAACCCTCTTAGTGAATTGGGTAAGAGTGATTTTAGGGTTGGAATGTGTGTGGGAGTGTAGCGTGTGTGCAAGTCAACCCTCACCAAACCAGACCATCCAGGGTAGTCCTAAGGCCATAGAGTCCTTTATGAAACTCATCCTCTAAACCTCCACATATTAATTTTAACCCTCCAAGTGGTTTAGGGGTTTACAATCAAACATGTGGGGTTTGAAGGAAGTTAAGAAAAAGTTTCAATTTCTAAGTGGTGGGTCCCATTTCTAGTCCTCTAGGATAGTCAAAGGGAAAACCTATGGCTAGATCTTAAGTACTAAGGAGAGAAGAAAAGACCTCACCAAAAATGAGGTCAACATGTAGTCAATCGTAAGTTCCTTATGAAAGTTGGGAAAAGGTTCTTCTTCCATGGAGGCCTATTGATCCAACTAATCCTTATGAGTACCAGACAGTGGGAGATGAAGATGACATGAATTTACTTGCTGATCAACCAACACAGACTTCACAACCGATTAAACCCTATTTTCCTGAAGGTTCCAGAATAATATTGAGGAGGATCCAACAGTCGGAGAAATAGGTACAGAACATTATGAGTGCAATCAATAATATATCTAATTTATTTGATCATATAGATTGGAGAATGAAGGAACAATTCGATCACACTGGTCTGATTGAGATGGGATTGATTAACTTGATGAAGAAGAACGCGGTGATTGCTGAGGAATCATCTGACGAATTTCTATTTCATCCATTTTATAATTTGTTCGTGCATTAGCAATCGATTGGAGACATTAGAAGAGAGGATAGTTCTGAAACTGATGTAGAGTAATTGATGGATTCTACTTGTGCTTGTTGTGTGTTTAGTTTACATTACTATGCTTAGTGTGTGTAGTTTTTGTTTTGCTTAGTAATTTGAATTTGGATTTAGATATGCTTACTTTCATTGTGTACTTAGATTTTAGTGTTGCCTATCATAGAGTAATTGCAACACTAAAACATCTAAATGTTGGTTTGGTTTGAATGAACATATTTGGTGTTTATGTTGAAACTTAGATTATATATATATAAGTTTGTTGTGTATTGTTTGTGTTAAGAATTGTGTTAATTATTACTTATGAGATGATGTAAATGCCTATTAAAGTGTCAAACATCATTGTGGATGTCGAAATGATCAAAATCACTAAAATTTTTCGGACCCAGAAAAAAGTTTGGATTGGCGTCGTCGGTGCCCAAATCCAGAGAGTTTAGCATTTATTTTAAATAGAGCACCGCCGGCGCCCTATCGAGCGTCGTCGGAGCTTGAACCCCGTAAAAGGCCAAAATCCCTCATTTTCGCAATTTTTACCCTAGGACCCGTAAATGTTTCCATTTCCTTCATCTTCCTCCTCCATGAGATTTTGAAGATCTTAGGATTGCAAGATCTCGGATTCAAGGTGATTTCATAGCTTTTCGACACTGGATCCACACTTCTCTTGGTAAGACCTTCACTTTAAGTTAAAAATTTTTTATTTTCACCATGGAAATCTCCCACATTTCTTAGGTTGGATTTTTGGAGTTTTAATGAGATTTTGAGATTTCCATGACGAAATTTGCTCTAACTTATTTAGAATAGTATTTGGAGTTTGTTACATTGTGAATTTGGGATTTGTTAGAATTTTCTTGCAAATTTTAGAAATTCACATGGCTCAAAGGATGAGTAAAGGGTAGATAAAATTTGATTTTGATGAGGAGAAGTTCGTTAATATCAAAGTCCTATTTCGGTTTAACTCTTACCTTTACAACAAGAAGTGTATCCAGGATTGAGCTTTTAATAGACCTGGTGGATCCGTAGAACAATTAATTGCAGAGCGAAACTGGGAGGGATTTTGTCTTGTTACTCCGAATGCTGTTATGGGAGTTTTTAGAAAATTCTATTCAAATGTACCCTGGACTAAGACTGAGTATGTGTTTGTTAGAGGAAAAATAGTTGAGTTTACTCCTCAGCATATCATTGCTTTCTATTAGACTTGGGAACCATTTTCTTGTGAATACGAAAACTTTGACACTCGATGGGAGAGTATGAGAGAAGTTATTGCTTTTCTGACTAACGAAAGAGGGGAATGGAAAGTAAGTAAAAAATAGTTGATTAATTTCCCCTCTTCCACATTGAATGTTGCATCAAAGGTTTGGCATTATTTCATCTTTGTGAGACTATTACCATCTTATCACTACAGCGAGGTTACAAGGGATAGAGATTCTGAACTATTGCATTCAGAAGATGAAAAATATTGATATTGGATCTATTGTTTACAAGAACATTCAGACTATTGCTAGAGGCAAAATTACTGGAGGATTAGGACATCCTGCCTTAGTTTATGCCCTACGTGTTCAGTCTGGAGTGGAGTTCAGTAGTTCTGAAGAAGTGTCTATACCTCTGAGACCAATTACAAAGACTATTATCTGTACTTATGAGTCTCATGTGGGAGCCCGAGTTGAGCGTTGGAGTACTGATATTCCTACTATTAGTTATGTGTTCCATCTACATCTGCGCCACCTTCCCTATCTAATATTATGGAGCAACTGAGATTACAGAGTGCTAGTGTGGATAGACTCTATGGTAGGATGGATGTGTTTGAGGTGAGGAGTGATGTGAATGAAGATTATCTATAAAGGAAAGTTGAGTCCGATATTGCTTATTATGAAGCTGAGGTTAGATTTATGAGGGGGAGTCTGATGTGATATTTCCTACTTGCCCCAGTTATACACCATATAGACCTGACCCTGCTGACGACCCATCTGATGACCCTGCTGATCCTGGTGATGGAGATTGGTAGATTGTTTTTTTCTATTTCTGTTGTTCTTATTGTGTTGTGTTGTACTGTTATGATGTAGTAGATATTTATTTTCTATTTGATGTGTAACCCTGTTGTTGTACTGTTGTAATGTAGTAGTTATTTATTTTCTTATGTTGTGTAACCTTGTTGGTGTATTGTTATGTTGTACTAAAATATTAAAATTGTTAGCTAGACTGTGTAGTATTGTGATAGTTTGTTTTATGTTATAGTGTTTTGTTGGATGTTTTAATGTTTAAAGTTAATTTCTCTTTACACATGCAAATATTTAAAATTTTTATATCACTGCTACTAATTGTTTCATGCCTACTAGTTGTAAATTTTGACTAATACCAGATAGCTATTGAAGATTTCAAGATCCCAGCATAGAAAGGTTATTTTTCTTCTACTCTCTACTGTTTCAAATTTGCTAAAAAATTTAAGTTTGGGGGAGGGTAGAGAAATATTAACTTTTATTAGTTCTCAATTATTAAATTTTCAAAAATTATTAGCATAACTTCTGGCAATTGAACCTCATTGTAAGTAACTAAAACTTTTTATTTCAGTTGAATATTATGGAAGGATAGGATGAAAATTTTTAGTAATAAAGGTTAATTTTATAGAAGTAAGATATTTGGTATTAAAAAATTTAATTATAGTCAACTATTTAAAGTAAATAAAATTGTATTTTTTAAATGTTAAGGGATTGTGTGTCAAGAAGAGATTGTAACTTTATTATGAATAATAAAAATTGTACTTAACTATAAAGTAAGGAGATGTCTCAAGTTTGAAATTTAGAAAGAGGAGAGTTAAGTTCAAAATCATTAAAGGCTATCCAGATATCGTAATCCTCATTTAAAAAAAAGAGAAAAAGAAAATAAAAGAAGGATTGAAAAACAATCCCAAATAGAAAGAAGAAAAAAAGAAAAGAAAAGAAGAAAAAAGAAAAATATATATGAGGAGAAGCTTGAGGAGATGCTTAATAAAAAATTGGCTTCATTTGAGTCACCTTAAAGGGAGAACTTGATTTCATGTATGAATTTATGTTTAAAGTATTGGCTTACATTCTAATAAAGTTTGCATGAACTCCTTTTTCACATAGTCTTTTAAGGCACTCTTAATGTGACAAATTATGGTTCATCTTGAAATAAATAGAAGACTAGTACCCTTAGACTTGATTGCTGAATATTCTTATACCTGTAGTATTGACCTAAGTTACTAAATTTCTTTCTGAAAATCTAACTGATATATTGTTTTGAATGAAAAATTTTAGTGGCTTACAGTTGAAAAGTACATTGCCTAGAGTTATAATTTTATGTAGTAAAAGGATTACTTGAGGACAAGTAATAGTTAAAGTTTGGGGGATTTTGATGCACCAAAAAAATATACAGTTTTTGCTATATAATTTTACCGATTTTTGGTGATATTGCACTTTAAAGAAAGGTATTTTTGATGATTTCTTGCAGGTATGATGATTTTAAGTGATTGGAGTGAAAAGAAGCGAAAAGGAAAGAATTCTGAGCAAAAAAAAAGAAAAAAGGAGCAAAATGGTGGAAAACATGTTCTGGCGCCACCGGCACCAAAATGAGCTCTGCCGATGCCATTTTCTAAAGACTTCAAAATTTAATGATAGGATAGAGCGCCGCCGGCACCCGAAGTCGGTGGAATTCAAATTTGAAGAGTTTTGGTAACTTTTTGAAAGGATGCTTATGGAAACTCTTGGGATTTTGTCCCTAACTTATAAGTAACTGTTTTTTGGATGAAAAGAGGGGGGCTCTCTTAGTTTCTTTTGCTCTCTCTTAATAGTTTTAGTGTGTGTTAAGTGTTAGGGTTCAGGAGAAGAGTGTGTAGAAGTGAGGATTTGAGAAGAATTCTTCTCTAAGGATTGAAGGAGAAGGCTTAAAGTGAGAGATTGCTTCTTCCTTTCCATTCTAAAGAGAGAATCAAGTGTTGTAAAGAAGAGAGAAAATGATTCAAAGGAACTTTAAGGGAATTGCATTGGGGAAGAGAAAGAGATAAGTTGTATTTTCTTTTATGGTTTGTATGAATTTTCTTTTATATATAAAATCCAAGCTTTATTGTATCTTCTTCATGAATTCTGAGTAATCTCATTTGTCTTTCTTCTTGCATAGAGATGTGGTGATGGATTGATGTGGATTTGATGTGCTTTTAATTTATTGAAGAAATTGTGATGGTTTTTCATTTTGAACTTAATTTACTTGTTGATTTGGTCAATTTAAATGTTAAAATTTGTTCTTGAACATTAACTCTGAAAGGATTTAATGTCCTACAACAATAATGAAAGATCTATTCAATTTCCATGGATGAATAACGTAATTCATGGGAATTGAGTGCAAATAAATAGGGAAATGTGTTTTGATGGACTTCAATGTGGAGATTTCAGGGTGACGGACTGAAATCCCCAAATTGGTTCTATGATTAGTAACTAAATATCAAAGGTTAGCTTTCGGGTGAAAGGTGAGTGGGAGCTTCGAATTTAGAGCCGGTATCCTCCCAGCCTAGCCTTAGGTTTAGTGACTAAACTTAGGATATGTCAATGTTCTTTTAATCCTTAGAAGAGGGGGTACTCTTTTAAGGGTAAAGTATCATCATGCTCCTATTTGACACAATAACATAAATAATTGCTCCATATCAATCCACACATCATAGTCTCATTGCAAGAGGAAAAATACTTTTCTCATATATAAAAAACCTTTCAAATACATAGTTTAGTGTGTTTGCTAGTTAATTCTTTTTTCAAAGTTGTTAGAAGTAATTTTAGTTTGATTTAATATTATTGTTTTCTACATACTGGTAGTAGAAGTAAGTAGTAAACTTTAAGTGCAATTTAAGTATCGGATTTCCGTGCTATATTATATATATTGTGAAACACTTTCTTATACTTCGAACTTCCCTACGGGATCGATAACCAGGACTCCATTAGAGCCCTGTATTACTTGATACGATATGTATACTTGCATTGAGTGTTCGGACTTTAAAAAATCATTATAAACATATATAAATTCGAGTTCATACATTCTTGCATATATAAGTCCGTCGCATCATGGCGCCAGATGGCTGTTTTCTCCATTTTGCCTCTTTTTTCTCCAAATTTGTTTTTTTTGTGTCCTTTTGCTCTAATCACCTAAAATCATCATACCTACAGTAAAACATGAAGAATACCTTTCTTTAAAGTGTAATGTCGCTAAAAATGAGTACAAATTGTATAGCAGAAACCTATTATATTATTGGTACATCAAAATCTCTCAAACTTAACTATTACTTGTTCTTAAGTAATCTTTTTACTACATAAAAATATAACTCAAAGTAGTGAACTTTTCACTTATAAAATACTATAATTTTTTATTCAAATGAATATAGTAGTAAGATTCTTAGAAAGAAGTTCAGTAACCCAGGTTAAATCTACATGTATAAGAACATTCAATAGTCAAGTCTAAGAGTTCTAGTTTTCTATTCATTTTAAGATGAACCATAATTTGTCACATTAAGGGTGCCTTGAAAGACTATATGAAAAAGAAGTTCATGCAAACTCTATTAGAAAGTAGGCAAATACTTTAAATATAAATTCAGAAATGTAACAAAGTTTACCCTTTAGGTTGATTTAAGTAAAACCAATTTTTGATTAAGCATCTCCTCAAGCTTCTCTTCACATATATTTTCTTATATTTTTCTCTTTTTTGTTTCTTTCTTTTTGTTTCTCTTCCTTTTTTATTGTGAAGATTATTATATCTGAACAAGCTTTAATAGTTTTGAACTTCACTATCCTCTTTTTAAAGTTGAAACTTGAAACACCTCCTTACTTTATCAATATATATCAACTTTATAATTCATCATAAAGTCACAATCTTTTCTTCACACATACTTCTTTAAGTCTCTTAACACTTCAAACATACAGTTTTCTTTACTTTAAATAGTCAACTATAGTCCAATCCTTTCATACTAATTATCTTAACCTTATAAAATTAACCTTTATTACTAAAAATTTTCATTCAAATCTACCATAATATTTAAATGAAATAAAAAATTTAGTTATCTAATGTTAGGTTCAACTACCAAAAGTCATGCTAACAATTTTTTTAAATTATATTAATTGAGAAGAAATAAGAGTTAAAATTTTACCCTCCTTAAAACTTAAGGTTTTCATTGCATTTAATCTGCAAAGGTAGAGAGTAAAAGAAAACTAACATTTTTGTGCTAGGATTTTGAAATCTTTTGAAGCTATGCTGGTATTCATCAAAAAAATTAAGCTAGAAAGCACGAAACAATTAGAAACAGTGTTATATATAACATTAAAAATTTTGCAAGGGTGAAGAAATATTAAACACTTAAACATTAAACATACAACATAACATCACAATCTCAATCTAAATCACTAAACAAACTAAAACAGAGTTCATTACAATTTCATTTTTCAACATAGATACATCAACAAACTAAACTAATCACAGAAAAACAAATAATAAACACATTAAAGTACTACAACACATAAAGAAAAATAGAAATCACAAATCTACCATCATCATCACCAGTTCCTCAGCCTCTTCTTCATGATCAGGTCGGTAAGGAACATAACTAGGGCAGGTAGGAAATATCACTCCAGTGTCTCCCCTCATGAATCTGACATGAGCATCATGGTAGGTAATATCATACTCAACTCTCCTCCTCATATAATCTTTATTCAGATCACTTCAAGCCTTAAAGTTATCCATCCTACGATGGATTCTATCTATACTGACACTCTGAATCCTCAACCACATCATAACATCAGATAATGTTGGTGGCTCAGAAGTAGATGGAATATCCTGGCTGGTAGTAGGAATATCAGTACTCCTACTTTCTCCTCTCCCTACTACATGAGTCTCATAAGTATGAATAATGATCTTGGAAATAGGCCTTAGTGAATGGACCAACTCCTCGGAACTATCAAACTCAACTCTAGATTGTGCACATAATGCATGAATTAGGGCAGGATATCCTAATTCACCAGTGGTTTCTCCTCTAGCAATAGTCTGGATATTCTTGAAGATAATCGAACCAATATTAATCAGTTTCATAGTCTGAATACAATAATTGAGAATTGCTTTATCTCTAGTAACTTCACTGTGGTTATAAGAAAGTAGTAATCTTGTAGAGATGAAAAAGTACCATGCTTTAGAAGCTACTTTTAACTTAGAAGCAGGGAAATTAATCATATGTTTTTGCTTTACTTGCATTCCCCTCTTCCATCAGTAAGAAACGCAATCACTTCTTTCATATTAGGTTCCCTCATGTTAAGGATTTCATATTCACAAAATCTTATCCCCCTTAACTGATAAAAAGCATTAATACGTTGAGGGGTAAATTCTACCATTTTTCCTCGAACAAGCACATATTTCGTTTCGGTCCAAGGCAGATTTGTATAAAATTCTCTAACAATATCCATAATAGCATTAGTAGAAAAATAACAGAAGTTTTCAAAATTTCAATCAGAAATCAGCTGCTCTACAGATCCGCCGGGATTTTTAAAAGCCTGGTCTTGAATACACTTCTTGTTGTATAGGAACGAATTGAAACGATATTGTGTGTTCACATTAACAAATCTTTCTTCATCAAATTCCAACTTTCTCTTGCCTTTAACTTTTTTAGGAGCCCTGTGAAATATTTTAAAAATTTACAAAAAAAATCCAATAAACTTCAAAATCACATTTTAGGAGACTCCTAATTAAATCACTAAGTAAAATCTCAAAACTTCATAAAAAATTCCAAATTTTCAGATCTAAATAATGTGAGAAATTTTCATGGTGAAAATAAAAAATTTTTAGTTTAGCGTGAAGATCTTATCAAGAGAATAAAAGATCCACACTTTTTAAGCCTTGAAATCAACTTAAATCCATGATATACCAAGCCCAAGATCTCAAATATGCATTAAATGGAGGTTGAAGGCAATGGAATTGGCACAAATGGCAACTCTCAGGGTAAAAATCTCAAAATAAATAGGGTTATAGACCTTTTTTGTTTTCGAGAGTGGGCAATGTTTTATTGGGCGCAGGCGGCGCAGTAATGGGTGTGGGATGCACTATATTTAATTAAATTACCCAAAGTCTTTGTATTCAGGCGTTGGTGGTGTTTGTTCAATTTCTGAGTCTGTAAAGTTTTTTCAATATTGATCATTTCGATGTTACGCTATCACAAAAGTATCCTCTTTAAGCATCTATTTGATTAATTAAGCAACTAACTAACAAAAAATCTACACAAATAATACAAATCAACATATTAATATATAAAATCCACATTTCAAACATAGACACTTAAGCATTAACATATAAGTCCATATAAATTCAGCGTTGCAAACACACTATGATACTCTAATGCTGAAAACTAAATCGAAACACAAAATCAAAGCTTAATAAATCCAAATACACACTGCATAGTTAATCAAAACAACATTAATCTAATAAAAGTACCAAATACTAAATGTAAAGCAGAGTCACTACTCATCGTCAGTCTCAGTACTTTCTTCTCCTCTGATATCTCCAATATATTGACAATGCACAAACAGATTGTTGGAAGGACAATACGGGAATTCATTAGTCAAATCGTCACAATCACAACATTCCTTTTCATCACATTCACCAAACTATCTTCAATTTCCTCAGTATGGTCAAGTTGTTCTTTCATCCTCTGATCCAAGTGATCAAATAAATCGGAGAAATTATTAATAGCATTGGAATGATTATATACCTCTTTCTCTAACTTCTTGATCTTCTTCAAAATCACTTGGGAACTTTCAGGAAAGTATGGCTGAATAAGTCGGGGACTCTGAGATCATAAAGCATGATGTGGACACTTTCTCGGAAGATCTTTATGGGTACTATTTAAAATCATTATACCTGCATGAAATCATGAAAAATACCTTGCTTTAAAGTGCAATATCATCAAAAACAAGTATGAAATGGATAGTAAAAAGCTATCAAATTTTCAGAGGATCATAAAGCATGATGTGGACACTTTCTCAAAAGATTTTTAAAGTTTTCCTAAGCCCTATATGGATTCTCAACCAAACTGACTAAAAGATGTGATATCATTCCTCAACTTAGCAGTTTCTAAAGGAGTGAAATATTTTGACAGAAATTTTTGTGAAAGTTCTCCCCAAGTTCTGATAGATCTTGGTGCCAACGAATTTAACCACTCCTTAGCGTTATCCCTTAATGAAAAATGAAAAAGTCTAAGCCTAATAGCATCGTTCGACACTCCATCATATTTAACATATGATTCCCTACAAGTTTTAACAATTCAATTGGTTAGATCAAAAAGTAAATGAAGTTCGAAGTGAAATGGTCAACACAAATTCTCCATAATAAGTCAGCACATCATTTCTATATCATAACATCAACACATCACATGAAAAGGAGGAAGACAAAGAAATCTACTCAAGACTCATGAGGAAAGGATGACAAAACATGGATTTTATATACAAACAACATCATACAAACAGAGTAAAGAAAAAAACAACTTATCTCAAACTCTTTCCCAAGAGAATCTCAACTAATTCCTTTAACTCCTTTTATTTCTTCACAGTAACACACAATTCTCTCTTTAGAAAGTAAGGAAGAAGAAATCTCTCACTTTCCCTCTCCTCTTAAACTCATTAGAAGAGAACACACAAAACCTAGATTTCCTAAACAAACTGAAAAGACACACTCACTCTTCACTCCCTTACACTCTAAAACTCTCTTCTCCTTACTAAATCTTCCCCTAAAATAGTTTAAATCTGGCCATAACTGATTTCCTAGATTTTCTTCAAGCATCCCTTCAAAATTTGGCTAAATACTTTGAATCTAGTTTGAAATCGGGATAGGGCACGGTCCGACGTAGGATAGGGCGCCGTCTAGCGCTACTCTTCACCTTTTGGTTTAAAGTCTCTTTAAATTTGCGAGGTCCGGCGCTGCTGATAGCGTCATTCAGTGCTAGTTCAATAAATGCACTATTGCTCCTTTTTGCTTCTTTTCGCTTCCTTTTGCTCCAAAGGCCTAAAATCATTATACCTGCATGAAATCATGAAAAATAACTTTCTTTAAAGTGCAATATCATCAAAAACATATATGAAATGGACAGTAAAAAGCTATCAATTTTTTAGTGGATCACTATGTCGACCATCAATTCTGGAATTAGTAAAGGAACATCATCCTTCAGACAGGCTTTATTTAAATCTCTAAAGTCTACATAGACCCTAATTTTGACATTTTTCTTTTTAACCGGCACTGCATTAGCCATCCGTGTCGGATAATTTTCTTCTCTTATAAAACCATCCTCACTTAATTTCTTAATTTTGAAAATGACTTATTATTCTATTTCGACATGCATCCTTCTTGGAGCTTCTTAAACAGGGATTGTAATTTGAATTATCCCAAGTTTGTGGATTGCAACTTCTTGAGCTAGCCCGGGCATTTCTTCGTAAGTCCAGGTAAAACAGTCTGTGTATTCCTTTAATAGTTGAATTATTTCTTTTACTTTCATGACTTTAAGGAATGAGCTACTGAAATTTGGTTTTCGGTTTTCATTAGTCCCTAAATTTATTTCTTTTAATTCATAAGCTATCAATTTAATTTATTCTTCAAGTTATGGGGGAGCATATTCGATTGGTGAATCAAATATTTGTTCAGGATTAAGTTCTTTGGTGATGACCAGTTGTCGGCATTATTTTTAGGTTATGTGTTTTATTTTAAAAAGGGGGTCGCCTAACAGAAGTATGTCGGTGAATTCTTAATTTAGTTTAAATAAATAATTTTGAAAAGTAGTATTTGATTTTGAAAATAATTTTAAATTTGAAGGTTTTAGATTAAACCGATCTCACATCCCAAATAGTTTATATAAACGAGCACCGCACCACGAACCGTGTATCTATCCCTAAGGATATACACACTGCTTGATGGTGGGGCTCGATTAAATAAACTAGAAGATTTGTGACATTCGTTTGGTCTGCAAACCAATTTTATAAGCCGACAAGTTCCCCTGCTTAATATGAAAGTATTAAACAGGGTTTATATTACCTGGGTTCTTTAAAATTCTCTATAAGGGCAAGCCCCTATAGTTAATTACATCTTAAGTGACGGGAATCACCTAAGAAAACTCTCGATAATAATCAATAACTCTGCTCTCAAGAATTTCAAAGTTTAAGTTTTCAAAGGATTGAATTTTGGAATTTCAATAAGGGAATGGATCAAGTTTAGAACATTTTGTTTTGAGAATTCAAAGGAAGAAAGGTAGGAGAAATCACAGATTCGAAGTGAACTTCGGTAATTTCCCGACTATCCTATTGTTTGGCTTAGATTTAGGAAAGTCCTAATGTTTATTTAGTTTTTTAATCTTGCCAATTTTAATTAATTAGGGCTTATATTTATATGACAGAATCATACAAATAGCCTCGAAGATATGAGGGTTTATGTCGTATCAGACGACTACCTCGGAATCCTAAGACCGATTAGGGCTTAATTTACAAGGTAAATGCCTAACGAAGAGTTGAGGATTTATGTTGCACTAGCAAACTACCTCGAAGTCTTATGGCTTTGTTATTTAATTCTAGGAAAGTTTTGTTGAAGTAGACTCGGGTTTTGCTTGATGACGATGGCCGTGCTGCCCACCATGCTCCGAGCTCCTTGTTGTTGCAGAGGTTTAGTTTTAGAAGTCATAAATCAGGGGATGAGAAAAGTGTTTTGGTTTAGACAAAATCTTAATTTCCAAGTGTTTTCAATATTTTAATTAAAACAAATTTTAAAGTTGATTATAACGACACCGGTTAAGATCTCACGGTTCCATCCTTCCGGCATCATTATTTTTATCGGATTCACTTAGTCCGGATGAATTTGCTTAATCTCAACTCGAATGAGTTCCACACTTTCATTTGGACCGTGGGAAATCCCGTTAGCAACACGTAGGTTACATCATCCGAGGTATTCCCGATCATCCAACAGGACGTTTTAATTTAATTGTAATTGTAGTTTTGTGTTCGGGTTGTGATTAAATTTTGAGTTGTTTTATATTTTAAAATGTTGTGGCGGTGAATTTTATCTTGCAATGACTTTTAACTTAGTTTTGGTTTCAGTTTTAGGGACTATCCTAAAGGTGTGGGTTTTCATGCAACCGTTGTTTATCATGCAAGAAAAGTAAGTGCAATGCAGTTAAATAAATTGCAATAATGTAAATTGCAAGAAAATATTGCAATAAAACAAAAGCGTACCTGGAGGGTCTTCCCGTCATCCCGAGCTGCACTTAAAACACAATTAGAATATTTAAGCAAGTTCCTAGGTAAAGCTAAGGTAAGGGTTATGGTTTTCTACCAAGTTCCTAATCCTATAGCTAGTCATTTCCTATAACGTCTAGGTTCTTGTATTTTGGTTTGAGGACGATTTTCTTCATCAAAGAATAATTAAGTTCAATTGTTCTTATAAACATCCTATCATATTGAGAAAGTGTTTAAGAATAATCATAAACATCTTTTCAATATTTCTAGGATTCTTTTAAGTCCAAATGAATTAAATTACACAAATGAATTAATCGTCCGAGGTTTAGTTAAGTTTTGTTATTATCTTACTCAAAGTAATTAGGATGTTTGAATGTCCTATAAGTGAAGTAACATTTCATTTAATATTCTGTTTAGGAGTTATGATAACTAAAGCTTTCGAGGGTAAATTGATGTTCAAATGGTTTGTGATTTAGTTTGATTTGAATTAATGGGTTTAAATTTAGAATAGTGTTCAAGTTATTTTAGATTTATTTTGAATTCTTTGTCTTTGGTGATGCTATATTTAATTCAATTTAATTTAATTTAATTTAATTTAATTTTAATTCTATTCAATTTAGTTTGGTTTAACTTAATTTAGTTTGATTTGATTTAATTTTAATTTAATTTGATTTAATTTAATTTAATTTAATTTAATTTAATTTAATTTAATTTAATTTAATTTAATTTAATTTAATTTATTCATTTAATTTAATCTTTAATTTGATTTAACTTAATTTAATTTTAATTTTATTTACTTAATTTAATTTAATTTAATTTATTCAATTTAATTTAATCTTTAATTTAATTCAATTTAATTTACTTAATTTAATTTAATTTTTAATTTAATTTTATTTTTAATTTTAATTGACACTTTAAAAGAGTTTAATAATTTAACTTTAGTTTAATGATTAAGTCTTTTAATATTTTAAATTTGAGTTGTCATTTTAATTAAGAATTAAATATTAATGAGATAATTAATTTAGGGATTTTTAAATTAAAGAATAAATCTCCTCCTAATAATATCCCTATTTTAATAATTCCAATTTTATTATTCTTCCAAATTTAATCAATTATTTAATTAAGGTTTAATTATTTTGAATTGCTTAATGGATTTCTATCCTTTAATTATTTAAATTTCAATCATCCAAATCAGATTAGGATCAAATGTTTTACTTGTTAATTTTTTTTATTAAACCTAAAGTTTTAATTAAGGATTAAAATTTTAATTATCACTTTACCCTTTAAGCTTAATAATTTCATAACTCATTAAATTGAACTCAAATGAACTTGAAATTTTTATGTGACTTCACTCATATGTCAATAAAGACATGAGAGGAGAAAATGTGATTTTTCTATATTTAATTTATTTATATAATTATTTTTGGTAGAAAATAGAGATTTCCAAGGAAAATTTAACAACATGACCAAGGGAAAGTTTCTGTCCTTAAGAAAATTAGGGGACATTCCTAATGACCAGAGGACCACTTGGACTAATTTTGGTGATTTTTTGAATTATATTATTTTTATTATAATTATTTTAAGTTTTGGAGTGTTAATTAATTTAAAAATAAAATAAATGTTGAAAAATGAATTTTATATTTTTCAAAAATCTCTCTGATATCAAGGAAATCAAAAAATCAATTTTTGCAATTTTCTGATTTTTCTATGATTTATTATAATTATTTTAGTGAAAATGCTAGAAAATACATTTTTTAATTTTAAAATTACCCTAGGGCTTTAAAATTTAATATCTCATTAAATAAACCTAAGAAAAATATGGGGTTTGTTCCTAAGTGATTAAAATTCAAAATGTGACATTTTGGTGAATTTTATTATTTTTGTGATTTTTATTATTTTTTAATTATTAAAAATATTAAAATAACATTAAAAATCTACTTTTTTAGAAAATTAAAATTTTAATTTTATTAAATTCCCCTAATATCAGAGAGGCTCCAAAACCAATTTGGTGAATTTTTGAAAGATATTTTGAAAGTTATGAATTTTTAAAGTTCAAATTGACTAAATGGCTTAATCAACCCATTTAATAGGTCTAACCAAGTCCAATTGACCTCAAATTTTTATGGTGGGTTCCTCTAATCCTAAAGGTTAGTGGAGAATTGATTTTAAGTCAATTTGATGTATGGTTAGCTCTAATTAATTAGAGATCCATTTTGGGTGTTTAAGCCAATTAGGGTTGTTTTAAATGAACAAACTCAAAACCTATTTTTCCTAGGGTCCTCTGGTCATAAGGAACATCACCAAATTTTCCTAGAATTTATTTCACAACATGCTATTTATTGGAATTAAAATACTCAAAACAAGTAACATGAATTTGAAAAATCAATAACTTTTCATAGGGATGGCCTCCGACTTTGGAAAATTCAGGAATGTTCCCAAATTCGTAGGCTTCAAAAGCCCTATGGTCTCATGCCATGGTGAATTGTATACATTCATGGAGAATTAAAAATATGCAGAAAGTAAATAAATTATTAAAAATAAAATACTTGATGAAATTAAATAATTTCTTTTCCACATTATTCTCCTCTGTTCACTGAGCAAGAGGGTATTTTTATTTTATTTTTCTGATTTTTCTACACAAAGTTATGAATTTTCTAAGTTTAGGGAATTAAATAAATAGAAAATATCCCTAATTTTCTATTTATCCGAGTCGGCGCCGCGTCATCCTCGACATCTCCGAACGCACACGCGTCGCGCTCTCATTTGACGTCGCTGCTTGAGTCAGCAGTCCGGGCCCCGCGGTTCACGTACCGTCTCCTGGTCCGACGCCATCTGAGCCATCCGTCCGCGCGTGTATTGAATGGACGGCATCCGTTCATCGTCCCCGAGCGTCCTCACCCGAGAGCCGTCCACACTAAATCCCTAAGATCTCACTCGATACTCAATGGATTTTCATGTTCTTATGCTCTATGGATTCGTCTTGAGAAGACGAACACATCCATACGGTTTATGTGGGATGAAATTTACGCAATAGAAATGGAGAATGTTCAGAAGCTCGGGAAGAAGAGTGAGGCCATACCTTTGCTCGCAGAAGTGTGGCTTCGATCTGAGGGTTGTTGCACCTTCGATTGGATCCCGCAAGCTCCGGATGAAGTCTCCCGGTCCAGTGAATTGCCTAGGTAGGATTTCGACCACGGCCCGATCACAAAGCTTGGAGGCCGGAGAAACCGGGTGGCTCGGAGATGGGGCTTTTGCTGGTCGACATCTTCCCTTAGTCTGGTGAAGGTGTAGAACCAATCAATTTGGGGATTGTCTCACTGTGGAGAAGTGTCCTGGTTTTGGGCTTGGATTTCAACTCTGAAATTTAGCTCACAGAGAAGAAATGGCAGGGGGATTTTAGTGGGGATCAAGTGCTCTGTGTATGGGGAGTAGTCTGGAACAATTTTGGCAGAGTTTCCTTAAGGTTTGTCTCAGCCCCTCTAATGGCCGAGAGGGGTGGTGTTTAAATAGGAGAGGGTGGAGGGCCTCCCAAGGAGAGTTAGGGCTTGGGATCAGCTGCTCTTGGCAAGAGAAGAACAACTACAATGGCCACTGGGGATGGGGCAGCTCAGCAAGGGAGAATTTCAAGGTTGGCTCACATGTGAGCTCTCGGCCATGGTGTTTTCCGGCGGCCTGGTGGCTGGCCGGCCAGGCATGGGTCACCCTCAAGGTCAGGTGGGTCGTGGCTGGGACTTGGTGCAAGCAATTGGCAAATGCCATGTGTAAAGAGCTTGGATTGAAATGGAATGGGGGAAGACCATTTTGGGTTCAAATGAGTCAACCCATGGTTTTGGGCTAGGTTCACCACCCAAGGCCTGGTCTTGGGCTGAAAAGGATCACTTGGGTCAGCCAAGAGAGAATGGTGTGGTCTCCATCCATGATGAGGTGGCTAAGCATGGTTTAGTGTGTGACATGCTTAAGGTAAAAAAGGGTTTAAGAAGGATTAGGAAAGGGGCCACTCCTTTTGCCATTAATGGCTTGATCACATGTCAAGCTTTCCATGGCTTCATGTGGCTTGTCCATGGCTTGCATGACTCACCTTTGGCTTGGGAAAAGTGGAGTCAATTTCATGGAAATAGATTTTAGGAATTTTTGGTAATTTGATGGAAATTTGTATGAAACTTGATTTGGAATGATTTGATGATGAATTTAGGACTTAGGGAATGGCTTTTATTAAGTGGATGGCAAGTGGAGATGTCATGTGGGCTTTAGGGTAGATTTTGGGCTTTTTGAAATGGTTTTAGATGGGCTTTTAAAATGGTTTAAGGAAAGTGGGCTTTTGAATTTTAAAATGGATTTTGGGATGAAATTTTGGTAAAGGCTTGGGCCAAATAATTGTTGGGTTTAGCTCATGGATGTGTCATGAGTGACTTGAAGCAAATTTGGGGTGATTTGGGTTTGAATTGGGTTGAATTTGGGTTCTTTTGGTGAATGGGCCAATATAGGTCCAAGTGGGCCAAGTTGGGCCAATGTTGGGCTAGGGTTGAAATTGATGTAAAATTAATGTTGAGAAATATTTATGGGAGTGTTTCAAAGAGGTTTTGACTTTGATTGGGCTTTGATTTTGGGGTTTGGGCTCATTTGGGTTAGGTTTGGATTTAGGTCAAAATTGGGCCTTTTAGCTTTGGGTTGAATTTGTGTGGGGTTTGGGTCTAAATTTTGGGCAAATCATGTTAGTGTTTTGCTTGTGCGGATGCTAAGGAAGATTTAGAAAAGATTTGGGGTTAATTGGAGTTGAATTGGGTGAGTTTGGGTTAGGTTTGGGTCATGGGTCCAAATTGGGCTTTAAGGCCAAAACTGAAATTGGATCCAAATGTCAATCAAATTGGACTTGGATTTGGTCTAGATTGATGTTGGGAAAGTTGAATTGAAGTTTAGAATTGAATTGGACTAGAATTTGGGTCAATTGGATAGGTTTGATTTGACATTGGGTTCACTTTGGGTTAAAATGGGTCAAATTGGGGGTTTTGACAAAAGCAGGGTAACTTGACAAAATTGGCCCATGGTGTAGTTGGACAAAATGAAATTGGGAATATTTGGGATTTTCTGGAATTTTCTGGGAATTTTCTGAATTTTTAAATTTTTTGGGTCAAGAGGGGTATTTTGGGTATTTGGAGGGTATTGGGAGGTATTTTTGGTACTTTTGGGTATGGATGATCAATTTGAGTGATGTGGAAATGTTTGGGATTGATTTTGGGGAATTTTGGGTGATTTGGAAATTTTGAAAAGTTTGGGTAATTTTAATGGCATTGGGTAAGTTAGGCGGGTGTAGGGTCCCGGGGGTCAAAAATTAAAAATTTGGAAAATTGAAGATTGGGTGAATATAACTGGAATAAAATCATTTTGGTTGAGCCATGAAGCCATATCAAGCCCACATGAGCCATGAAGGGACTCATTTGAGGCATTCACTATGTTGTTCCCAACCCTCTTAGCCAAGGGCTTAGGGGTTAAGGACCATCCATGTGAATCACCTACATGAGTCAGGAGGTCAAGTTAGGTATGGGTGTGGTTTTAGGAGGTGTGTGCAAGTGTAGTGTATGAGTGTAGTGTGTGTGTAAGTCAGCCCCTTCACCAGACCAGGCCACCCAGGGCAGTCCTAAGGCCAAAGAGTCCTATAGGAACCCATCCTTTAAACTTCCACATTTGATTTCAACCCTCTAGGTGATTAGGGGTCTATAGTCAAGTTTGTAGAGTTTGCAGGGAGTTAAGAAGTGGTTTGAAATTCTAGGAAGTGGATCCCAATTCTAGTCTTCTAAGATAGTCAAAGAAAAAGCCTAAGGCTAGATCCTAAGTGCTAAAAAGAAGAAGAGAAGACCTCATCAAAAATGAGGTCAACACCAAGCAATATTTTGTATCATCTAGGGGTTTTGAAGTACCAAATCCAATACTCTCTATAGAGTTATGATTTTTTTTATTGTTATCCCACATTTTTTCAATAAAGTGTAGTTATTTTAAAGACCATTGTTTGAGCATTAAACTATTTTGAATAAATTTTTTTGCCCAAGGAGAATACAACTTAAAGAGGATTTTCTTTAATTTTGCAAGATGTTTTTTTCTAATTTTTTATCGATTTTTGTACTAGAAGAAGTAGATCCAAGTCTAAACTTAGTTGGCTTTTTATCATCACCATATACTTCTTTGACCACTAAATCTTCAACCTTAGAAGTAGAGTTTGGAGTTGGGGTCACAGCGTGTATATGATGCTTAATTTTCTCATACATAAACTCAAATTATTTTTCTTTATCTTCTTCTTCAAGAGGTATTTTGAACCAAGGTTGTTTTAGAATCACTGATTTTGTCTCTTCTTTTGCATCTTCTTCAGAGTCCAAATGAATTTTGAACTTTAATGATTTCTTCATTTTGATAATTGGCTTTTCTTTCCCTCGTCCTTGTCCCCGGCCTCGATCTTGGGTGCGAGTTTGATGAGAATTATCATCCTTCACTTGTGTTGAAGAAGAATAGTCTTTTTCATTTATTTTCTTTTTATTATCTTTTCTTTTGTTTTCATCACTGCTTCTCAATAAAATATTATTTGTTTTATTGGAGAATAATATGCAGCGTCTTAATGTACTCCCATTTCATGGACAGAAAATGGTTGTAGATCTCCTATGATAAAACATTCTTATCATTTTTGTAAATATTTTATGCATTGATGTAGTGATGAATGAACCATTTTATGCTCATGAAGCCATGGTCTGCCAATTAAAGCATTAAAAGAGGTATTAGAGTCGATGATATGGAATTTTGTCGTTGTCACCAAATCGTCTATCCTCAAGAGCAATGTTATTGACCCTAGTGCTCATTCTCCTTGTTTGTTTAATCCTCATAACATCATTGTATTCCTTGATTGTTGGGATGCATCAATATCCAAATACAAAGAGGTCACCTGGATCAATAAGCACCATCGAAAGTGTTGTATCATTTATATTTACTGTGATGTATAGGGGATGATTGTGTTCAATCGTTCCAAGTAACAAGTTATTATCATAAAAGATAATCTTTGTCTGTTCTTCTAATGGACAAGCTTCACTCTGGGTGATACTAGCAAGTTGAGCTAAGAAAATGTTCGAGTCTAAAAAGGCTTTTATCAATGACTCTCTCATTTGTTTGGAAAGCATAAGGGCGTCATAAATGCTCAACTTTCCTGGTATATTCATCAGATGAGCTAATACATTATAATCCACTTTGTTGTTAGGACCATCATCATTTCTTTCAAATAATTGTGGGTGTAACGGAAGAACGATCTTTTTGGATATGACTACCTGTTATTCTTCTTCTTGGGGAGCCATTCTAGGAGGCAGAACTTTTCCATTTCACAAATTAATTTCAACTATTTCTTCTAATTTACAGTCTGACACTTGTCTCTGTGTCTGAAGGTTCCAATTCTATAGAAATTTGTTTTCCTTGTAGTTGGAGTGTGACTGTGTCATTTTTGTCTTTGTCGTTATCAAAGTTGTCGCTAATGTTATTGTCTTTTTTATTATCATTAGACTGTTCGAGATTGTGTGTGATTTTAGAATTGTAATGAGCAATTTTACCTTTGTCTTTCTTAACAGGTATAGGAAAAAGTTTATCAATGAAAATAATTTTTATTGAACCTTTTTAGGTTCATTCAGATACACTTCCAAGACTACTAAGTTCCCTTCTTTGAAGTTGGGCTCTAACCAATCTTTAAAGACAAAACAATCTTCAATTCTGGTATCTTCAATAGGCTTTGGAATATTTTGCCAACAACTTCTGTCTTGAATGGACATTCCTTATTTATTCATTCAATCATCATTCTCTCGTCTGTCGGTACTAGAATTGATTGTTGAAATTGTAATTGAGAAGATGTCTGTTGTGGAGGTTGATTCTTGTTGACCTCATTTTTGATGAGGTCTTTTCTCTTCTCTCTCTCTAGTACTTAGGATCTAGCCTTAGGCTTTCCCTTTGAGTATCTTAGAGGACTAGAAATTGAACCCACCACTTAGAAATTCAAACACCTCTTAACTCCCTGAAAACTCCATAAGTTTGATTGTAAACCCCTAAGTCACTTGGAGGGTTAAGATCAAATGTGGAGGTTTAAAGGATGAGTTCCATATAGGACTCTTTGGCCTTAGGAATACCCTGTGTGGCCTGGTCTGGTGAGGGTTGACCTGCACACATTACACTTTCACACAAATTCCAAATCCTAAAACCATTCATACCTAGCTTGACTTCCTGACACATGTAGGTAATTCATATGGATGGACCTTAACCCTCAGTGCCCTGGCTAAGAGGGTTAGGAACAACATAGTGAATGCCTCAAATGATTCCTCTCATGGCTCTTATGAGCTTGATATGGCTTCATGGCTCAACCAAAGTGATTCCATTTTACTCAAACTTGATCAATCTTCTTTTTTCCAAAATTTCAATTTTTGACCCCCGAGGCCCTACACCCACCAAACCTACCAAATGTCCTTGAAGCTACCCAAAATTTGCAAAAATTACCTAAATTACCCAAAATTTATCAAAACCAATCCTAAACATTTCCCACCATTTAAATTGATCATCCTTAGCCAAATATACCAAAATTTCAAAAAATAACCCCCAATACCCTCCAAATACCCAAAATGCCCTTTTTAACCAAAAAATCCATAAATTCCTAAAATTACCAAAAAATTCCTGAAAATAACCAAATATTCCCAATTTCATTTTGTTCAACTACACCATAGTCTAATTTTGTCAATTTAACCCACTTTTACCAAAACCCCCAATTTGGCTCATTTTTAACCAAAGTAAGCCCAATGTCATACCAAATCAACCCAATTGACCTCAATGTTGATCCAATCCAATTCTAAACTTCAATTCAATATCCCAAATAGTAATTTAGACCAAATCCAAGCCCAATTTGATTAGCATTTGGATCCAATTCCAATTTGAAGCTTAAAGCCCAATTTTGGCCCAAGACCTAAACTTAGCCCAAACTTACCCAACTCAACTCCAATTAACCCCAAATCTTTTCCTAAACCTTCATAATATCCCCACAAACAAAACACTAACAAGATTTGCAAAAAATTTGAACCAAAACTCCACCCAAACCTAACCCAAAACTAAAATCCCCATTTTTGGCCTAAACCCACCATAAACCCAAATGGGCCCAAATCTCAAAATCAATGCCCAACCAAAGTTGAAACTCCCATAAACATTTCTCAACATTAATTTTACATCAAATCTAACATTATCCCAACCTTAGCCCAAGTTAGCCGAATTTGACTCACTTTGTCCCCTTTACCAAAAAGTCCCAAATCAAACCCAATTCAACTCGAAATCACCTCAAATTTGTTTCAAATCACTCATGACACATCCCTAAACTAAACTCAACATTTATTTGGCATGGTCCTTCACAAAATTTCCATCCACCAATTTGTTTTCAAACCTAAAGGCCCACTTTCTTAAACCATTCTAAAAGCCCATCCAAAATGATTTCAAAAAGCCCAAATTTGGCTCTAAAGCCCACATGACAAATTCTCCTCACCATACCTTCAATTGAAATCATCCCTAAGTCCTAAACTAATGATAAAATAATTCGAAATAAAGCTTCATCCAAATTTCAACCAAAATGCCAAAAATCCCTAAAACCTACTTCCATGAAATTACTAAGCTTGGCCCCAAGCCAAATTGAGCCATTGAGCCATGCATAAGCCATATGCAAGCCATGAGGAGCCCTTTCCACCTCACCATGCCATTAATGGCAAGAAGGGGGGATCTTTCTTAAAACTTTATTAAGCATTTTAACCTCATTTATGAAACACTCTAAACCAAGCTTAGCCACCTCACCATGGATGGAGACCATACCACCTCCTCTAAGCTGACTCACCTGACCTCCCTCAGACCAAAATCAAAGCTTTGGATGGTGCACCAAGCCCTAAACCATGGCTAAACCAAAATGAGCCTAAAATGACCCTTCCCCCTTACCACTTAAATCAAAGATCTTTACACTTAGCATTAGCCAATTGAACCCACAAACTTCAAGCCCTGAACCTCCCGATCAGGATGGTGAATTGACCCTGGCCGGAAAACGCCATGGCCGAGGAGCTTGGAATGAGCCAAATTTCAAATTCTCACCTGCTGTATTGTCCCATGCCCAATGGCCACCACAACTCTTCATCTCCTCCCCTAGGCAGCTGATCCCAGCCATCAATTGCCCCTGGGAAGCTCTGGCCATGGCTATTTAAACAAGCCACCCCCTCTCGGCCAAAAGGTTGGCTGAAATCGACCTTCACAGAATCCCTCCAAACTCCTCACAGAGCTTCCCCTAGCCAAGAGCAATTCATCCCCACTGTTCTCCTGCCCTAAACCCCATTGATTGAGCTCAATTTTGGAGCTCAATTCTCAGCCCAGAACAGGACATCCCTGGAACCTCCACCAAAATCAAATTAAACTCACCCACACCTGCACAGGACCAAGAGAAGAAGTTCCCCAGTGAAAGCCCCCTCACCAGGCTAGCCATCCTCTCTATCAGCCAAGCTTTGAAATCGGCCTTGGTCACTTTCATACCTAGGCAATTCCCTAGAGCCAGAGACATCATCTGGAGCTTCCTTGGGTACAATCGAAGGTGCCACAACTCTCTGATTGAAGCTTCACTTCTCAAGGCTAAGGTATGGACCCCTTCTTCCTCCCGAGCTTCTAGCAATTCTCTATTTTTCTTGGCTTAATTTCATAGCACATAAACTGTATGGATGTGTTCGTCTCCTCAAGACAAATCCATAGAGCATAAGAACATGAAAATCCATTGAGAAATGAGAGAGATCTTAGGGTTTGAGTGTGGACGGCTCTCGGGACACACCAGACGGAGATGATGATCGGCCGTTGTTGGATTGAGAGTGTATCGAATGGACGGTGCAGATCGCTTCGGACGAGTGAACGGGACATGAACCGTGGGTCCCCGGAGCGCTGAGTAGGATGGCGACGTCGAATAAGGAGGCGACGCGTGGGCTTTCGGAGCTGCCGAGGATGAGTCAGCGCCGCATGGATAAGTAGATAATTAAGGGTTTTTTTGATTTATTTAAATACCCAGAACTTAGAAAATCCATATCATTGTGTAGAAAAATCACAAAAATAAAATAAAAATGCCCACTTACTCAGTGAACAGAGGAGAATAATGTGAAAAAAAATTGAGTTAATTTGATGAGTTTTTTATTTTTAATTAATTATTTACTCATTTGAGTATTTTAATTCTCCATTTTCATAGACAATTCACCATGGCATGAGGCCATAGGGCTTTTGAAGCCTCTGATCTTGGAACATTTCCTGAATTTTTCAAGGTCAGAGGTTATCTCTATCGCAAGTTATGTATTTTTAAAGTTTATGTCACTGTTTTTGGTATTTTAATTCCATTAATTAGCATATTGCTTAGAAAATTCTAGGAAAATTTGGGGAGGTTTCTTAGGACCAGAGGACCTTAGGATAATTATGTTTTGAGTTAATTCATTAAGAATAACCCTAATTGGCCTAATTACTCAAAACTGAACATTAATTAATTAGGGTTAACCACACATCAAAAGAACTTGAAATAATTTTCCATTGATCTTTAGGATCAGAGGGGCCTCACATAAAAATTTGGAATCAATTGGAAATGTTTAACCCCACTAAATAGATTAATTAGGTTACATGAGTAAAATTAAACATTAAAAATTCATAACTCCAAAAATACCTTTTAAAAATTCACAAAATTGGTTTTGTGGGCTCTCTGATATCAGAGGAGTCTAAAAAAATTAAAATTGTAATTTTTCAAAAATCCTCATTTTTTCACCATATTTTAATATTTTAAATAATTAAAAAATAATAAAAATAACAAAAATAATAAAAATCACAAAAATGTCATATTTTGACTCCTCATCACTTAGGGATAAACCAAATATTTTTCCCAAGTCTCAAAGTAAAGATATTGAATTTTAAATGCTTAAGGCAATTTTTAATATTAAAAATGGATTTTTCAACCTTTTCACTAAATTAATTCTAATAAATCAACAAAAAATTAGAAAAAAAAATTAGTTTCTCTGAGCTTCTTGAGGTCAGAGAGATTTATGAAAAATATAAAACTTAATTTTCAACCTTTATTTTATGTTATAATTTATTAACACTCTAAAACTCAAAAAAATTATAATAAATAAAATATAATTCAAAAAATCACCAAAATTGGTCCAAGTGGTCCCTTGGTTAGTAGGAACGCCCCATAATTTTTTTAAGGACAGAAACCATACCTTGATCCTGTTGTTGAATTTTCATTGAAAACCCTTATTTTTTTTACAAAAATAATTATATAAATTAAATTAAATTCAAAAAAATTACATATTCTCCTCTAATGTCTTAATTGACAAAGGAGTGAAGTGACATAAAAATTTCAAGTTCATTTGAGTTTAATTTGATGAGTTATAAAATAAATAAGCCTAAAGGGGAATAAAGGTAATTAAAGGATTTTAACCCTAATTATCATTTAGGTCTAATCAAAATAAGGGGGTGAAATATCTGATTTTAAAATATTCATTAGAAGATTGAAACCTAGAGAATTAAAGGGTAGAAACCCATTAATCAGCTTGAAAATATTTAAAGTAAATTTTAATTAATTAAACAATTTGAATTTTGGAAGAATAAGTTAAATTTTGGATTATTAAAATGGGGATATAATTTAGAGAGACTATAATAATTTAAACTAAAATTCCTAAATGATTACTTTAATAATATTTAACTTTTAATTAAATTTAAAGTGATAATTGAAATTAATAATTAAATAATTAAAAGGAAAGTGAACCTTAATTAAATTAAAACTTAAAACATTAAATAACTTGACAATTAAATTGAATAAAAAATAAAAATTAATTTAAAAAATCACTTGAAAGCAAATTTAAAGCAAACTTGAAACATCAAAATTAATTTAAAAAAAAATGATTCTTAATTAAAAATCAAACCAATTAAAAGTTAATCTAGAATATTGCAATTAAATCATTAAAGTCTAAATTAAAAAAAATTTTAAACTCCTCTTTCAATTCAAATGGTTTAAAACATTTAAGAATGAAACAATTTGAACACTATTCCAAACATAAAATTATTAAAATTTCATAACTAAATAAAATCACTTTAAATCACCAATTCCAATTTCAAATCATTAAATTCTTTAACAAACTCATTTGCCCCCTAAAGGTTTTCTTTATTATAACTCTTAAGTAAAGCATCAAGTGAAATGTCACTTTACTTATAAGATAATCAAACATCCTAATTCACTGAGCAAGAAACAAACTAAACTAAATTTTAGGATGATTAATTCACCTGTGCAATAAAACTCATTTAGACTCAAAAATAACCCCCAAAATATTGAAAAGATGTTTAGGACTTGTCCTAAACACTTCCTTAATATGATGGGATGTTGTAGAAGAGCAATTGAATTTAATTATTCTTTGTTGAAGAAAATCATCCTTAACAAAATACCAGAACCTTCCCTTAGTTTTACCAATGTACTTGTTATAAATATTTAAATGCCTTAACATGTGTTTTACGTGCATCTTGGAAAGACGAGAAGACTCTCCAGGTATGCTTTTATTTTATTGCAATTTACTTTATTGCAATTTGTTTATATGAGCTACACTTTACTCATCTTGCATGTTAAACAAGATTGTTGCATGAAAACTGAAACTTTTAGGATAGCCACAAAACTGAAACAAAAACTAAATTAAAAGTCACAACAAGATAATATTCACCACCACAACATTCAAAAGATAAAACAACTCAAAGTTTAATCACAAACAGAACAACAAAACTACAATTGCAATTAAATTAAAACATCTCGTTGATGATCGGGAATACCTCGGATGATGTAACCTACGTGTTGCTAACGGGATTTCTCACAGTCTAAATGAATGTGTGGAACTCATTCAGTTGAGTTTAGCAAATTCATCTGGACTAAGTGAATCCGATAAAAATAATGGTGCTGGAATGATGGAACCGTGTGATCTTAACCGGTGTTGTTATAATCAACTTTAAGATTCCCCTAATAAAACATTAAAGACATTTGAACCTTAAGACTTTTCTAAACCAAAACACTTTTCTCATCTCCTGATTTTCACCTTATAAAACTAAACCTCTGCAACAATAAGGAGCTCGGAGCACGGTGGGCAGCACGGCCATCGTCATCAACAAAACATTAGTCTACTTCAGCAAAACTTTCCTTAGAATTAAATAACCAAGCCATAGGATTTCGAGGTAGTTTGCTTAGTGCAACATAAATCCTCAACTTTTCGTTAGGTATTTGCATAATAATATTATACAAATTAGGCCCTAACCGGTCTTAGGACTCCGAGGTAGTCGTTCGGTACGACATAAACCCTCACATCTTCGAGGCTATTTTTATGATTATGTCAAACAAATATAAGTACTAGTTAATTAAAATTGGCAAGATTGAAATATTAAATAAATTCCCAAATTGAAGCCAAGCAATAGGATAGTTCGGGAAGTTGCCAAGATTCTTCTTGGATCCTCAGCTTCTCCTACTTCTCTTCCTTTGGACTCTTAAAATAAACTGTTCCAAATTTGAGCTAATCCCTTTTGAAATTTCCAAAATCCAATCCTTTGAAAACCTTAAACTTTGAAATTCTTGAGAGAAAAACCACTTATCAAGAGTTTTCTTAAGTGATTCTCGTCACTTAATATGTAATAAACTATAGGGGCTTGCCCTTATAGGGAACTTTAAGAACCCAGGTAATATAAACCCTGCTTAATTCATTTATATTATGCAGGGGAACTTGTCAGCTTATAAAATTGGTTCGTAGACCAAACAGACGTCACAAATCTTCTAGTTTATTTAATAGAGCCCCATCATCAAGCTGTGTGTCTATTCTTCGAGATAGATACACGGTTTGTGGTGTGGTGCTCGTTTATATAAACTATTTGGGATGTGAGATCGGTTTAATTTCATATCTTAAAATTTTCAACTTAAAATTAATTTAAAAAATAAATGCTACTTTCAAATTATATATATATATTTAAATTAAATTTAAAATCCAAAATTCGCCGACATGTTCTGTAGGCGACCTCCTTTTTTCAAAACACATAACCTAAAAATATGCTGACAATTCTGTCACTGCTTCTTTTGTTTGGGTTGAACTTGCATCGCTTGTTCACCCTTTTCTACAAAGTTTCCTGGTTTCTTCGCATATGTTTTGACAAACTTTGTCTTATCTGTCTCTCCGCTACATTCATCTACTTAGCTTCTTCCTGAAGCTTGGCAGCTTTACTGAGCAGTTTTTCAAATGTCATTATTGTGAATCCTTTAAGCATGAATGCTATAGAACCATGGATATTCTTAAGAAGGATTTTGATAGCATGCTCTTTCTAAAGTTGTGGTTCACATTTCATGCTAATATTTTTCCATTGTAAAATGTAATCTACCAGATTCTCTCTTGGTTTTAGTTTTTCTACCACCAAATCACCAACTGCTTTATGGTGTTGTGCTCTAGCGAGCCTTTGAATGAAGAGGCTTTCAAGTTCTACAAAAGTTTTAACGGAACTGTAAGGAAGTTTCACATACCAATCAAAGCAAACTCTTGTGAGACTATTAACAAATTGACGGAACAAAGGGGCGTCACTTCCTCTCACGTTACAGCAACTCGCTCTGAAGTGTGCAAGTTTCTGACAAGGATCACCAGTTCTATCAAAAATTTTGAAGAGAGGAGGAACAAAATCTTTAGGTTATTGAACATAATACAAATTCCTCTGAAGAAGGTCTACCCTTTGGAATTAATGATCCAGCCTTTACCTGAGCCATTGTTTCTTTTATCTTTTATTCTACCAATTGTGTGATTTCTTTTTCTTGAATTCCACTTTGAGAGGAATCCTTTCCCTTTTGAGTTCTTTCTTTAGTTTCTATTGGCTCTCTTCTGTCCTCTAGAATGTATATTGCCTCTGGGCTAATAATGGCACGTAATGGATTAATTGGTGGATTTTGTAATGCTGCCGCTAATTCTTCCATTTTTTATTTGAGAGGATTGATTTGTTCATCCCATTTTCGGATTACTGCTTGTAACTCTTCTGTTGTATCTTCTTCATTTAATTCTCGTGTTAAGGAGGTAGATCGTGTTTCTACTACGTTTATTTCAGCGACCTCCTCATTTAGAAAATTTGAAGAATCTTTCTTTCTCCATATCGAGAATTGTTTAATATCATTTTTCAACTTTTTTAATCTTTCCTCGAATGACTTTATATTACCCTCTTCGCAAGTTCTTTCTTGAGAATTGTCTACAAGGATACTCACAATGTCTAAGATTCCTCACAATAATTCTTGTTTTCGTATACTATTTTTAAGTATAGGCCGAGATATACCGGGAAGTATATCATTGTGTTGTGAATATGAACGATCTATGCTTTGTAACATTTGGACCATAGCCGTCATTTTAGTAGATGTGTCATTTGCTTCTGATATTATTTTTTTATGTTTGGTCTTATATTTTGTGACAGTTACATCTTTCACTCTTGGCCCTAGACGGAATTTCATTAGTACTCGAGGATACTAACTATCTAAAAGGAATTGTTGATCCATTCCTTGATAAGTAGGATTGTTGACCTCATTTTTGATGAGGTCTTCCCTTCTTCTCTCTAGTATTTAGGATCTAGCCTTAGGCTTTTCCTTTGACTATCTTAGAGGACTAGAATTGGGACCCACCTTTTAGAAATTCAAACCACTTCTAAACTCCCTGCAAACTCCACAAACTTGACTATAGACCCCTAATCACCTGTAGGGTTGAAATCAAATGTGGAAGTTTAAAGGATGAGTTCCTATGGGACTCTTTGGCCTTAGACTACCCCCGGTGACCCGGTCCAGTGAAGGGGCTGACTTACACTACACTTACACACTACACTCCCACACACCTCCTAAAACTACACCCATACCCAACTTGACCTCCCGACTCATGTAGGTGATTCACATGGATGGTCCTTAACCCCCGAGCCCTCGGCAAGAGGGTTAGGAACAACATAGCTGAATGCCTCAAATGAGTCCTCTCATGGCTCATATGGGCTTGATATGGCTTCATGGCTCAACCAAAATGATTTCTTTCCACCTAAATCCACCCAATCTTCAATTTCCCAAATTTTCAATTTTTGACCCCCGGGGCCCTACACCTACTAAGCCTACCCAAAACCTCGAAACCCAAATTTTCGCAAAATTTCCAAGTTACCTAAAATTCTTCAAAATTATTCCCAAACATTTCTACACCACTCAAATTGACCATCTATATCCAAAAATACCAAAAATTCCAAGAAAACCTCCCAATACCCTCCAAATACCCAAAATACCCTTCTCGACCCAAAAATCCAAAAATTCAGAAAATTCCCAGAAAATTCCAAAAATCCCAAATATTCCCAATTTCATTTTGTCCAACTACACCATGGGCCAATTTTGTCAATTTACCCTACTTTTGTCAAAACTCCCAATTTGACCCATTTTAACCCAAAGTGAACTCAATGTCAAACCAAACCTACCCAATTGACCCCAATTTTGGTCCAATTCAATTTTAAACTTTAATTCAACATCCCCAATACCAATCTAGACCAAATCCAAGTCCAATTTGATTGACATTTGGATCCAATTTCACTTTGGGCCTTAAAGCCCAAATTTGGACCCATGACCCAAACTTAGCCCAAACTAACCCAATTCAACTCCAATTAACCCCAAATCTTTTCTAAACCTTCCTTAACATCCCCATAAACAAAACACTAACATGATTTGCCCAAGATTTTGACCCAAACCCCACTCAAATTCAACCCAAAATCAAAAAGCCCAATTTCGACCTAAACCCAAACCTAACCCAAATAGGCCCAAACCTCAAAATCAAAACCCAACCAAAGCCAAAACCTCTTTGAAACACTCCCATAAACATTCCTCAACATTTATTTTACATCAATTTCAACCCTAGCCCAACATTGGCCCAAGTTAGCCCAACTTGACCTACATTGGCCCATTTACCAAATAAACCCAAATTCAACCCAATTCAAACCCAAACCACCTTAAATCTATTTCAAATTATTCATGAAACATCCCTAAACCAAAACCAACAACTATTTGGCCCAAACTTCTACAAAAATTCCCATCCATAAACACATCCTTAAACTTAAAAGCCCACTTCCCTTAAACCTTCTTAAAAGCCCATCTTCATTAAATTTTAAAAGCCCAAATCATCCTAAAGCCCACATGACACTTCCCCTCATCATCCATTTGATCAAAATCACCCCTAAGTTTCAAAATCATCATTTAAACCATTCCAAATCAAGCCACATGTCAAATTACCCCCTAAATGTCAAATATTTCTAAAACCCTTTTCATGAAACAAATCAACCTTTTCCCAAGCCAAATGAAGCCATGAACAAGCCATTCTCAAGCCACATGAAGCCATGAGGGCTTTGACTTGTCATTAGTCCATTTATGGCAAGAAGAGGGGTTCTTTCTTAAACCTCCTTTAACCCTTTTTACCTTAATCATGTCACACACTAAACCATGTTTAGCCACCTCATCATGGATGGAGACTTCACCACTCCTTCTAAGCCGACCTAAATGATTCCCTCACTCAAAATCGAGCTTGGAAGGGTGCACCAAGCCCAAAATGGTGGGTTGACCCAAACCAAGCCAAAGTGAGCCTTCTCCCATTCCATTTAAATCAAACTCCTTTACACATGTCAAACCTCAATCGATCGCACAAGCCTCCGCACCCGACCCACCCGAGCTTCGAGGGTGACCTAACCCTGGCCGGCCGGCCACCCGCCGCCGGAAAACACCATGCCCGAAACCTCGGGAGGAGCCAAATTTTGGAATTCCACCTTGCTGAGCTGCCTCACTCCAAATGGCCATTGCAGCTGTTCTTCTCCTCACCAGAGCAGCTGATCCCAACCATTAAACTCCCCTGGAGAGCCTCCAGCCATGCCTATTTAAACCCCTCACCCTCTCGGCCAAAGGAGGTGCAAAAACGAAACCTTAAGGAAACTCTGCCAAAATCACTCCAGATCACTCTCCACACATAGAGCACCTGATCCCCACTGAATTCCAGCCCCGATTCCCTCTAGCTGAGCCCAATTTTGAGCTCAAACTTTAGCCCAAAAACCAGGACACTTCTTCACAGCTGAGCCAATTCCCAAATCGATCGGTCCTACACCTTCACTGGACCAAGAGGAGAAGTTCCCCACCGAAAGCCCTATCTCTAGGCCACCCAGCTTGCTCCAGCCCTCCAAGCTTTGTGATCGGCCGTGGTCGAAGTCCAACCTGGACAATTCACCGGACCGGAGACTTCATCCGGAGCTTACTCAGATCCAATCGAAGGTGTAACAACTCTCGCATCGAAGCTTCACTTCTCCGAGCAAAGGTATGGACTCCCTCTTCTTCCCGAGCTTCCAGAGATTCTCATTTTAATTTGAGTCAATTTAAATGCATGTTTACAAGTATGGATGTGTTCGTCTCTTCAAGACGAATCCATAGAAGCATAAGAACACGAAAATCCGTCGAGAATCGAGCGAGAAATTAGGGTTAGAAGGTCGACGGTCACGGTGCACACCGGCCGTAGACGATGACCGAGAGCCGTTGGATCGCGCGTGTATCGAGCGGATGGTTCGGATTGCGCCGGACCAGTGGAATGTTACGTGAACCGCGGGGCCCGGGACGGATGACTCGGATGGCGGCGCCCAATCACGGCGCGACACGTACCCCTTCGGAGCCGCCGATGTTTCGCCGGCGCCGCGTGGATAAGTAGATAAATAGGGTATTTAATGTATTTATTAAATATCGAAACTTTAAAAATCCATATCTTTGTGTAGAAAAATCACAAAAATAAAATAAAAATACCCTCTTGCTCAATGAACAGAGGAGAATAATGTGGAAAAGAAATCATTTAATTTCATCAAGTATTTTATTTTTTATAATTTATTTACTCTCTGCATACATTTAATCCTCCATGCATGTATACAATTCACCATGGCATGAGACCATAGGGCTTTGAAGCCTCCGAACTCGGGAACATTCCCTGAATTTTCCAAGGTCGAGGCCATCTCTGTGAAAAGTTATTTATTTTTCAAATGCATGTTGTCTGTTTTGAGTATTTTAATTCCAAAAATTAGCATGTTGTGAAATAAATTCTAGAAAAATTTGGTGATGTTCCTTATGACCAGAGAACTCTAGAAAAATGGGACTCGAGTTAATTCACTCGTAACAACTCTAATTGGCTTAAACACCCAAAATAGGTCTTTAATTAATTAGAGTTAACCAAGCATCAAATTGACTTGAAATCAATTCTCCACTGACCTTTAGGATCAGAGGAATCCACCAAAAAAATTTGAGGTCAATTGGACTTGGTTAGCCCCACTAATCGGGTTAATTAAGCCACTTAGCCATTTTAAACTTTAAAAATTCATAACTTTTAAAATACTTTTCAAAAATTCACCAAATTGGTTTTGGAGCCTCTCTGATATCAGGGAATCTAAGAAAATTAAAATTTCAATTTTCTGAAAAAGTTGATTTTTAATAATATTTTAATATTTTTAATAATTAAAAAATAATAAAAATCACAAAAATAATAAAATTCACCAAAATGTCACATTTTGAATTTTAATCACTTAGGAACAAATCCCACATTTTTCCTAGGTCTATTTAGTGAGATATTGAATTTTAAAGTTTTAAGGTAATTTTAAAATTAAAAAATGTATTTTCTAGCATTTTCACTAAAATAATTATAATAAATCATAGAAAAATCAGAAAATTGCAAAATTTGTTTCTCTGGTTTCCTTGATATTAGAGAGATTTTTGAAAAATATAAAATCCATTTTTCAACATTTATTTTATTTTTAAATTAATTAACACTCCAAAACTCAAAATAATTATAATAAAAATAATATAATTCAAAAAATCACCAAAATTGGTCCAAGTGCTTCTCTGGTCATTAGGAATGTCCCCTAATTTTCTTAAGGACAGAAACTTTCCTTTGGTCATGTTGTCAAATTTTCCTTGAAAATCTCTATTTTCCACCAAAAATAATTATATAAATAAATTAAATACAGAAAAATCACATTTTCTCCTCTCATGTCTTTATTGACATATGAGTGAAGTCACATAAAAATTTCAAATTCATTTAAGTTCAATTTAGTGAGTTATGAAATTATTAAGCTTAAGGGGTAAAATGGTAATTAAACTTTTAACCCTTAATTAAAACTTTAGGTTTAATAAAAAATCAACAAGTAAAATATTTGATCTTAATCTGGTTTGGATGATTGAAATTTAAATAATTAAAGGGTAGAAACCCATTAAATAATTTTAAAATGATTAAACTTTAATTAAATAATAGATTAAATTTGGAGGAATAATAAATCGGAATTATTAAAATAAGGGATATTTATTAGGAAGAGATTTATTCTTTAATTTAAAAATCCCTAAACTAATTATATCATTAACATTTAACTCTTAATTAAAATGATAACTCAAATTTAAAATATTAAAAGACTTAATTAAATCATTAAACTCTTTTAAAATTTCAATTAAAATTAAAAATAAAGTAAATTAAAATTAAATTAAAATTAAATCAAATTAAACTAAATTAAAATTAAATTAAATTAAATTAAATTAAAATTAAATTAAATAATTAAATTAAATTAAATTAAACAATTAAATTAAATTAAATTAAATTAAATAATTAAATTAAATTAAATTAAATTAAATTAAATTAAATAATTAAATTAAATTAAATCAAATCAAATTAATTAAACATCAAATCAAATTAAATTAAATTAAATTAAAACTCAATTAAATTAAATTGAATTAAATATAACATCACCTAAGACATAAAAGAAATTAAATATAAAGCAACTTGAACACTATTCCAAATTTAAACCCTTTAACTTAAATCAAATCATTTGAATACTAATTTACCCTTGAAAGCTTTGATTATTATAACTCCTAAATGAAACATTAAATGAAGTGCTACTTCACTCATAAGATATTCAAATGTCTTAGTTCACTGAGCAAGATAACAACAAAACTTGAAAACCTCAGACGATTAATTCATTTATATAATTAAATCCATTTGGACTTAAAACAATCCTAGAAATATTGAAAAGATGTTTAAGATTCTTCTTAAGCACTTCCTCAATATGATAGGATATTTACAAGAACAATTGGATTTAATTGTTCTTTGATGAAGAAAATCGTCCTCAAACAAAAACACAAAGAACCTAGACGTCATAGAAATGACTAGCTATAGGATTAGGAATTTGGTGAAAACCATAACCTTTCCCTTAGCTTTACCTAGGAACTTGCTTAAATATTCTAATTGTATTTTAAGTGTAGCTTGGGATGACGGGAAGACCCTCCAGTACGCTTTTATTTTATTGCAATCTACTTTCTTGCAATTTACTTCCTCGCAATTTACTTTATCGCGGATGCACTTTACTTTTCTTGCATGATAAAACAACTCGTTGCATGAAAACCCACACCTTTAGGATAGTCCCTAAAACTCGAAACCAAAACTAAATTAAAAGTCATTGCAAGATAAAATTCACCGCCACAACATTTCAAAATATAAAACAACTCAAAATTTAATCACAAACGGAACACAAAACTACAATCGCAACTAAATTAAAACGTCCCGTCGGATGATCGGGAATACCTCGGATGATGTAACCTACGTGTTGCTAACTGGATTTCCCACGGTCTAAATGAAAGTGTGGAACTCATTCAGTTGAGTTTAGCAAATTCATCTGGACTAAGTGAATCCGATAAAAATAATGATGCCGGAAGGATGGAACCGTGGGATCTTAACCGGTGTCGTTATAATCAACTTTAAGATTTGTTTTTATCAAAATACAAAACACTTGAAAATTAAGACTTCTCTGAACCAAAACACTTTTCTCATCCCCTGATTTATGATTTCTAAAACTAAACCTCTGCAACAACAAGGAGCTTGGAGCATGGTGGGCAAGCACGGCCATCGTCGTCGACAAAACTTGAACCTACTTCAACAAAACCTTCTTAGAATTAAACAACAAAGCCATAGGACTTCGAGGTAGCTTGCCTAATGCAACATAAATCCTCAACCTCTTTGTTAGGCATTTGCATTGCAAATTAAGCCCTAACCGGTCTTAGGATTCCGAGGTAGTCGTCCGATACGACAATAAACCCTCACATCTTCTAAAGCTATTTGTTTGATTTTATCATACAAATATAAGCCCTAATTAATTAAAATCGGCAAGATCGAAATACTAAATAAACATTAGGACTTTCCTAAATTCAAGCCAAACAATAGGATAGTCGGGAAATTACCGAAGTTCACTTCGAATCAGTTGATTCCCCCTACCTTTCTTCCTTCGGATTCACAAAACAAAAATGTTCCAAATTTGATCCATTCCCTATTGAAATTCCAAAATTCAATCTTTGAAAACCTTAAATTTTGAAATTCTTGAGAGCAGAATTATTGGTTATTATCGAGAGTTTTCTTAGGTGATTCCCGTCACTTAAGATGTAATTAACTATAGTGGGCTTGCCCTTATAGGAATTTTAAAGAACCTGTGTAATATAAACCCTGTTTAATACCTTCATATTAAGCAGGGGAATTTGTCGGCTTATAAAATTGGTTCGCAGACCAAACGGATGTCACAAAACTTCTAGTTTATTTGATCGAACCCCACCGTCAAGCAAGGTGTCTATCCTTAGGGATAGATACACGGCTTAGTGGTGTGGTGCTCGTTTATATAAACTATTCGGGATGTGAAATCGGTCTCAATCTCAAATTTAAAATTATTTTCAAAATCAAATACTACTTTCTAAATTATATATATATTTAAATTAAATTTAAAATTTAAATTCGCCGACAATTTCTGTTAGGCGATCCCTTTTAAAATACAACACAACCTAAAAATATGCCGACAGACTTCTGGCGACTCCGTTGGGGAAAGATTCCTCTCTCCATTATAATCAAATAATTCTGCTTTCAAAAATCGGTAGTGTATCCATGTCCCTAATGGATCAAACTACCCTTCTTTCCGTTGGAATACTATGTTCATTTCTATCTTGAACAAGTATAGCCAACATTCTCTCGGATTTAGGAGCCACTCGCTTAGACACCCCTAAACGAGAGGTTCCGAGATCCTTTTACCTCATTTCCGAGGTGGGGTGGACCCCGATAGGTGTTAGTTTAGGAGTGATCCTTCGAGTCGGGAAGTCTTGCTTAAGACTTTCTTTTCCTTTCCGAATCGGATTCCTTACCTTCTCTACACCTTTGAACATTCCGTTCTAAATAAACAAACCCTCTAATAAGTGATTCTTTTAAACAAATGATTCTTTTTTATAAATACATGAACAAAGAATGAGTTCGGACTCTTTTCAATTCCTTTCTTTTCGTCCTGAAGAAAAGAAGCATAACTTCGGACCGACAACCAGAATCTACCTTGCAGAAATGGAAGCCCCGAAACCGATTTTCTCCTTCACCAACGGACTCGGACTTCGCCGTCTATAAGGATGAGCCGCCCGACAATGGGGTCATCCGATTCGGACAGGGATTCGAAAACACGAACGTCAAAGTCACCGACGTCTCCCTCTTCGCACCGACGAACAAGGTATCCGAAGCCGAGGAACCACCGCTCGAGTTCAACCTTAGGTCGACCCAAGAGTTTCCTCCCCGCAAAGGGTCCCGACTAGGAGGAGTACTCGCCGTCCGCAGGAGGACCGTTCTTACTACCCCCACCGGTCTAGTTGTTTCCGCACCTACCCCGACTCTCGCCAAATCAAAGGGGAAAGAAATCCAGAACTATGATAAACCTGTTACCGTGGAGGGTACGGATCTTCCTGTAAGACCTTCTGTCTTCGAAATCGGGTCCAGTTCGAAGATTCCGTCGCTGACAAAGACCCAAAGAAGAAATAGAAATAGAAGGATCGCCAGGGAAGCCATAGCCGCCGAGATTGCCTTCCCGAGGAAATTCCGTAGTCGCCGTAATATACACCGTTACCAGAATATACACCACTGCCTAGCTACATACCACTTTTGGGAGGAAGCAGGTTCCATCCCCTCTCCGCCGCAGAGGATGAGGAGAATGTTCGAAAGATTGCTGCCACATTACCACAGCCCGCATACTACAACGATAGCCGCAAGAAAAGAACTAGAACTACGCCGTTTGCTCGACTGCAAACTTTGGTAGAAAAGCTCGCAAGGAAGGAAAACTGCCCCGTGTCGGAAATTCTACGAAGGATAGGACGGGTGCCAGTCAAATCCCGTCTTGGGCCCCGAGTAGAACCCGCCGTCATGATAGAAAAGCCAAGCAAGAGAATGAAGGCTAGCCCTCCTGTCGTAGTATCAGGATTACAGATTAGGGAGGACACCACCTTCCAGCATTTGGCCGATAGACCATCTGGTCATAGACCTTCTGCTGCTAGAAGGATGGTGTGGCGTCCCACTACGGGGCAGTTGAGACTGAAACAGCAGCCCGAGAGAGAAAGTCTCGCCAGGAGGCTGGAATCTGAAGAAAGTGCTACTGCGATGAAGGGGACTCGTGAAAAAAGGACCCGGCCACCATCGCATGACAACCGCAAAGATACACAGAAAGCTCCGCTAGAAGATGCCATGGAAAAGCCGAGAACCGACATCCGACGGTTGGCGAAAGAAAGAGAAGAAAAGTTCGGAGATGAGATCGACTCATCGGAATTCATGGACAACGAATATGCGTAAATCAACATGGTCGAGACACGAGCTTCATCAGCCTTCACAAGGTGCTCCCGCAACTGCGAGAAGAGAGGAGCCGAACCGATGAAGAGACAGCCTTCGGAAAAGGACGACACGATCGCTCAAATGGCGAAGAGGATGGAAGAGATGGCCATAGCTCCGGCCACTCTCCGCAGTCAAGTACAACCACATGAGAGACACCCCCGTAAGTCATTCACATCGTAGACGGAGGAAACGAGATTACATCCGTCAATGGGGAAGACCAAATCGAAAAGGATACAAGACAAAGTATGATCCCCGAAAAGGATATCAAGAACTTCGTAGCAAAGAAAGTGCGAGAAGCCTTAGCACAATCGAAGAACGGGACATCCATTCGGACGGGTAGACCTTACCCGTAAGAATTCGACGCCGTCCAATACCCGAAAGGCTTCGTACCACCTCTCGTTTAAGACCTTCGATGGAACCGGGAACCCCCGACAAGATGTTGCACACTTTCGTGCCGCTTGTTGCAATGCCGGCGGGAGCGATGCGTTACTCTTCCGACGAGCTCGTCGCCAGTCCGTCGGAATCGCCTTCGACCGGTATGCGTAGTTACCCAATGGTTCCGTGAAGACATTCTCGCAGCTAGAGAGCCTCTTCATTAAGCGATTTGTCGGAGCTCAGCACCACATCACTATAGGTGATTTAGTGGTAGAGAAACAAAGGCCGAATGAAACTCTAGTGGATTACATACTTCGATGGAGAAATTTAAGCATGAAGTGTGAACCACAACCGCAAGAACAACATGCAGCCGGCATCTTGCTTAAAAGCATTCACGGCCCGATAGCACTTCTCCTCAAGGGATTCACTATTAAGACTTTCGAGAAGTTGTTAAGCAAGGCCGGAAGCTTGCAAGAAGAGGCGAAGCAATTAAGTTTTGCACGATAAGATGGACAAGCGTAAGCCGGTGAAGACCTTCGAGAAGAAATCCGGATCGTTGCAGCGAGCTCGACAAAGGCAAACAACCGATACAAATACCACTGTAACGGCCGCGAAGAACCACAACAAAATTACCAAGAACCCCGATCCAAGCTTATCGCCGTCTCCGCAAGCATGAACAACCGTCCCGTCCGCAACGTACATCGAGGGAGCTTCGAGCGAGAATACCCGTTCAAAAATGAAGCGGTATCGAAGATGTTCCGCAGCCTTAATGAAAACTCCAGATTTCCAACCGCCGAGCCCAAAAGACCGGAGGAAGTCAACAAGAAAGGTGATCCCAACTTTTGCCCCTACCATCGGATGCTCTGGGTACAAGATAGAAGACCGCATTACCTTCAAAAGTCGGCTCAATGACAACCTTCGGAAAGGAAACATAACAATCCCGAAGGAGTACATGAAGGAACCCCGTAAAGGAGGTTCCGTCAATGTTATCTCAACCGATCCCGTCATTCCGATAGATCCCTATGCAACCAACGATGGATGGACTACCGCCTCGGACAAGGTCTTCGAAGAAGATTTTAGACAACATCCGAACCGCTTCGGTGCGAGCTTCAATTCGTAGTTCGAGACCCGTTAAACCGGTACTATCACTTGCGATAGAAGAACCACCTCGACAGAGACAATCGAAGAAAAGAAGAAAATTGACGAAGAAGAGGGGACCGAGATTCCTAAGGCTAGACTAGGGTCGCTTATCCTAGGATAGTTGCTTCCGATCTCGGGGAGAAATCCTCGAACCTCCGATTTTGTATGATTATCTCGCTCACTTCGGTGGGATCATATAATGATAAGGGTGATGGCGTTGGCTACGTTTTGACCGTTTCTAACGATTACGTAACTAGCGACAATCCGGCGTCGATTTCGATACCAACAACAATTCTCAAATCATACAAGATCTCGACGATCAAAATGACGAAGAAGGCATCCATCAAGGAGGCTACGAGAGTTCAACAAGCAACGAATCTATCCGTGAGTTTCGAGGAGCTCCAAGCTACGATAGAGTTAGAGCCTTCGCATTTGGAAGATAATCCGGAAGAGCCAACCATTCCGATTCGTGAGGAGACACCGACGAACTCAACACTAGATTCGAAGAAATTACGAAGTCAACTTTAAGAAGTGGAAGAGTTCTACCTCCAAGAATGGGTCCAAAAGACAAAGGAAAGCGTGTGGTTGTTCAAGAAGAACCAACCCCGCCAGAAGAAATACCCATTCGAGAAGAAGCCGAGACGCATGGAAACAAAGTGGACTACAACGTGCTAGCCCATCTTAGGAAACTACCGGCCAAACCGAGCATTTACGATGCTCTCATCTTATCAAAGGAGATGAGGGAAGCTCTGATCAAGGCCTTACTTGATCCGGAAATTTGCTTAGCTCAAATGGCCGGAGATTCCTTAGATGAGGTTTGCTCGTTAAAAGAACAACGAGGTGTTACCTTCACGGACAATGACCTACTACTTGGGACAGCAGATCACAACCGACCGTTGTACATTTCAGCTTACAATCGGGAAGTTTACGCTCCCGCAGTATTGGTGGATCCAGGAGCATCAATCAATATAATGAGTCTTCGAACACTAGCATACTTGGAAATTGATGCTCGCGAGCTCGAGGCCGACAAAATGTTATTAAGAGGATTCAACCGTAAAGGAGAAAGAGCCCTCGGTCAATAACGCTACCGATGAAAACCGGTGACTTAGCAAAGACAACCGCAAAATTTCATATAATCGATTCGAAACGTCGTTCAACGCTCTACTGGGCCGACCATGGATACATGAAAACAGGATGGTACCATCATCTCTGCACCAGTGCATCAAATACTACGATGGAGGAGAACAGTGCATCAAAGGAGACTTACAACCATTCTCCGTACATGAAATTGGAATCCATGAAGATGTAGCTTATTATGCACCGCCAAAGAAAACGATCTTCTCCAGAGATACTGTAACAAGTGAAGCAAAGAAAGTTCGAGACAACGAAGAACCCGAAGTTCTAGTCCAACAGCTCACTCACCACTCCCTTCCGGCGAGATGGTGAAGGTTTCTCCACAACTCGCATCCGAGGTCGAGGCCGGGGACGAGGCCGTGGTAGAGACACTAGGACAATTGGGATGAGGAAACCAGCCATCAAAGTTGATTGGGAAGATAGTTCCGAAGAAGAAAAAGAAATCAAGCAAGAAGCAGCGACAATAAGTCGAAAGAAGCCGCAATACAAGATCTCCCTCGAAGATGAAAAGAACGAAGAATATAAATCAATGTACGAGAAGATTAACCACTACGTACATACTATGACCCTAACTCCGATCCATTCTAATAAGATCGAAGGTATGGTGGTCAAAGAGGTACATAGTGACGGTGCAAAGCCGATCAAATTCTACCGTCGTGCTTCTTCCTCCAAAACCGAAAATAATGTACAATTCGAAGATGTCACTTCATCGAATTAATGGAATTACCTTTTGAGTGGTACTCTCCCCGTGTTCAAAATTTAATTCAACGTGGTTTCTTACCTCGACAATGGACAAAAGGCCAATCACAACATTTTGAAAAGTTATGGAATAACTCCGGTCGTCCTCCCAATTCAAAGCATGGACTCGGATTCGGCACGTAGGTCAGCTGACGATACCGAATTTTGCTTGGTTGTCACTCGCAAGTCCAATGAAAATTGCATGGAAACTACGGACGAACTCGAAGATTTACAAATTGGAGACGCTCCACCAGAATTCGAAGAAGAAATTAAATCCACAATAGATGAGTTAACGGAAGTTAACTTAGGTACTAGCGAAGAGCCTAGACCTACCTTTGTTAGCTCCTTACTCAACAAAGAAGACTCCGAAGAAATAATCAAGTTATTAATGGAATTTAAAGACCGTTTTGCTTCGGAGCTACGATGAGATGCCGTGATTAGCTCCGCAGGTTGCAGTCCATAAGCTAGGAGTGGATCCTACTTCGTTCCAGCCGACAAGGTCCCGAAGAATGCGTCTAGAAATCGAACAACAAGTCATAGCCGAAGTTAAAAAGCTAATAGACGCTAAATTTGTCCGTGAAGAACAATACCCGACTTGGTTAGCCAATGTGGTGCCACCGTAAAGAAGAATGGTCGAATCGAATTTGTGTAGACTTCGTAGATTTAAACAAGGCATGTCCAAAAGATGAGTTCCCTCTACCTATCCCGAACTAATGATCGATATTGCTTCAACACATGAAATATTCTCGTTCATGGATGGATCTTCAGGATACAACCAGATAAAAATGGCTCCGTAAGATGAAAAGCTTACAAGCATTCGTAACGCCGATCGGAGTATTTTGCTACACAAAGGATGCCATTCGGATCGAAGAACGCAGGAGCAACCTACCAAAGAGCAATGACAAGAATTTTTGACGATCTCATCCACAATCAAGTCGAATGCTACGTGGACGATGTGGTCATCAAAAGCAAAGTAAAGGAAAACCACCTGTATGATTTGAGAATTGTTTTCGAACGATTAAGACAATTTAACCTTAAGATGAATCCCTTAAAATGCGCCTTCGGCGTCACCTCCGGAAATTCTTAGGATTCGTTGTCCGACATCGTGGAATTGAAATCGACCCGGAGAAGATTAAAGCCATCTTAGAAATGCCGCCTCCCAAAACCTTAAAACAACTACGATCTTTTCAAGGGAAGCCGGCATATCTTCGACGCTTTATCTCAAACCCGTCAGTAGGTGTCACCTTTCTCAGCACTAGTTAAAAAGGACGCCAAATTTATTCGGGAAGAGAAATGCCGTAAGGCCTTCGAAGACATTAAACAATATTTAATGACACCTCCCGTCTTAGCAGCCCTGAGCCTCAGTAGACCGCCGATACTTTACACCGCGGCATTAGACGACTCTCTCGGAGCCCCGTTAGCCTGTGTCAATGATGAGGGTAAAGAAAATGCTCTTTACTACTTAAGCCGTCGTTTACTTCCGACGGAAGTAAGGTATCCCGCAATCGAAAAGCATTGTTTCGTCCCCGATCTTCGCCGCTCAAAAGCTCGAGCACTACATGCTTTCTCATAAGGTCAACTCGATCTCGAAGTTTAATCCATTGCAATACTCGATGACTCGTCCAACACTTTCCGGCAAACTTGCCGATGGTCAATGATATTATCGCAATTCGATATAACTTTCGTGCCTCCGCGTGCCGTAAAGGGACAAGTCTTAGCAGTACTTCCTCGCAAAGACACCCTTTGCCGGCCGAATCTCCTCTCAATGACGATTCGCCGCATGAACAAATAATGAACCTAGAAGACCTCGATGATCGACGTTGGGAATTATATTTCGACGGAGCATCTTCAAGCACACAAAGACGAAGAATCGCAAGTGATAGTGCCCGATAAGGCAGAATCGAGCTAATCTTTATAACACCGGAGCGGGGGATGTTAATATACTCCTACCACTCGACGAACCGTGTACAAACAACGAAGCGTAATACGAAGCCCTCATAACGGGATTGGAATTAGCTATTCAAATGGGGATAACAGACATCAACATCTACTGGGATTCACAGCTAATCATTCAACAGTATCACGGACAATACAGTAATTTTAAAGCCAAGACTCGAACAATACTTCCAAGATGCCATACAAACTTGTTGGAACAGATTCCAAATGTGACAATCTACAAAATTCCTAGAAAAGAGAATGCTTTAAGCAGATGCTTTAGCCCGTCTCGCAAAAGAATTTGCCTGTTTGCAAGATGAATCGATGGAAGTGTCAGCTCACTGACGTCAGTCCTATCACAACTCGACATGATGACACAATACACAAATTAGAAAAAGAAAAAGAATCAGCTCCAAGAAGGATGATGAAAACACGAAGATCAGGCGACACCTATCGATGTACTACCCGCAAACAGGAAAGCTACCAGACGATAGGTCGCCGGCCCATCGATCAAGAAAAGAACTCGTCTTACGCATTAATAAACAACACATTATACGTAAGGTCTTTTGATCAAATGCGGCTAAGGTGCCTAAGCGGGTCCGAGGCCCGTGAAATTGTTAAAGAGGTGCATTCAGGACTCGTGGCGCTCACCGCCGGTCCAAAAATGAAGATGAAAATTAAAAGACTAGGGTACTACCGGCCCTCAATGATGACCGACCGCATGAAAATCGCCAAGAGCCGTCACCAATGCCAAGTGCACGGAGTGGTTCTACACCAACCTCCAAATGTGCTACACCCGACAATTGCGTCGCGGCCATTCGAATGTCGGGGCACGTATATAGTGGGTCCAATAGAACCACCATCTTCAAAAGGACATCGCTTCATTCTTGCGGCTACAGATTACTTTTCCAAGTGGGCGTAGCGGCCCACTTAAGAGAAGTGAAAGCACACCACGTGCCGTACGCTTTTCAAGAACCAAGTTTTCTTCCGTTTCGGAGTGCCGCGCGAGATCATCTCGTATAATGGGTCGCATTCGAAGCACGCAAATCAACAATTTTGTCGTGAGACACGGAATCGACCGGCGATACTCAACAATTTACTACCCAAGAGCAAACGGCCTCGCCGAGGCTTTTAATAAAACTCTCATTCAAATCTTAAAGAAAACCTCGGACGATAATAAGAGAAATTGGCACGAGAAATTGTTAGAAGCCTTACTGGCCTACCGGACAACCTTCGTAACTCCTACTCAAGCCACACCTTACGCTCCGGTGTATGGGTCCGAGGCAGTTGTTACCTTTAGAGGTTCAGCTTCCTTCACTCGGAATTGCAGCTTGCAAACAAGATCACGACGAAGAGAATGCCAAATTACGACTCGAAGAATTAGAAGGCTTGGAAGGGAAAAGACTTGCAACGCAACAAAATTTAGAACTATACCAAGCTAAGATGGTTCAAGCCCATGACAAACTGGTCCGCCCAAGAACCTTCAAAGTTGGTGACTTAGTTCTCGTTCTCAAGAGACCTATTCTCGCACACCGCAAGATAGGAGGAAAATTCGAACCCACTCGGGAAGGACCGTTTCGTGGTCGAAGCAAGATACTCGTGGAGGTTCCTACCAGCCTAGTGAATTGCCGTGGAGAACGACATATGCTTCCGATCAACTGGACGATACTTGAAAAAGTATTACGCTACCTGATGTTTCGAAGGAATGAATCCTTCATCCCTAAGAAACACAGGCAAAGTAATTACTTATGATTGGGTCCGAACCCAAAAAAAAAATAAAATAAAATAAAATGTGCTAAGATAAATAAAATCATGATAATTAAGTTTTTCTTGTTTTCTTTTTCAAATCAAAATCTCTTCCCTCATCTTATCCTACTTCATTCCTGTTAAATTTCAAAATATAAGAATAATAAAAATGTATCTTTAATAAACATTTTCTTAATGTTCTTGTTCTTAGTACAGCCCTTGATCCTTTTCCTTGTCTTTTCGCCGGGAAATGTCGAACGGCGGTTGGTCTTGAACTTTAAGAATGGCGTAAGCCTCGCACTCGATGAAAAGAGGGTGAAAGATGGAGCGATAATCGAGATTGACTCAGCATTTCGCACCAGCAGGCCTACAAGACGAGGAAAGTGACTGGTCCCAGCTAACCGAGAAGAACTACCCGGCGACAAGTGATGAAAGTGGGTGGCCCAAGCCACCAATCCAACAACAAGAAAAGAAAGGCAAATACCGAAGAAGACAAGAAAATGAAGTCCGTAATCACTACAGACAGAGGGCGAGCTTGTCGCCGCCGCGCCCGCGGAGATTCAAGAAGTTCGGAGGGCTACTCTCACGCCCACGCAACGAAGAAATAAGAATCGCCGTATCCGTAAAATGTTAACAAAACTAGCCGCGGACCAACGCGACGAGACAATCGCTAATGCCAAGCACCTACATTTCAAGGACACCGGTTCACCAGAACCCGAAGAAAGGAGGCCACCTCCTAGAATAACAGAAAGAACTGTGGAAATCTCCGAAGATCGAAGAAAGAAGGCTACCACGCCACCGGATAGAACCACCAAGCAGTGCATGACCTTGTTGCAGAAGCAACCCCGGGGATGTCCCGACATGCATCATCCCCGAGGAGCCGAGGTATGCAGGGGAACGTGAAGGGATCGAACCATATATCCCACAATATGTCACAAGGCCTCGCCATCCGCAGATCATTCCGGAATACGAGCCGGAGAGGATGCAAAATGTTGAAAAGAAAACTTTCGAATACTTCGAGAGAATTAAAGGAAGAAGAATCAACATACTAGAAGGCCTCGAGCTACACACCGACGTATTCTCGCAGTATGAACAACAAGAAATCGTGGACTCGTATCCGGGATCCGAAAAGATTGGGCCGAGCAGCCGCCCGAGGGAAAACACATACTCGGAACCCCGGAGATGGATGCCGTGGAAAGGAAGAATCACAATACAATGCGGATGCTGCTACAACTTTGCTGAAGACGAAAGGGAAACCCACCGGGATACTCCGTCATGGGCAAGTAGATCCGATGCCATCGCTTATCAAGAGAATGGTAAAAAGATTGATAACATGGAGGGTACCGCGCGCAGATTGCATACCCAATAGCCGCATTATCAACATCTACAAACAGGTGACCGCATACCCCCACATATTGATCACCACGACTTCGTCGACCTTTCGCACTGGTCTCTTTCTGAATGAGTGTAACATCATGTTCGGATCCGACCTCCGGATAGCAGTGCCCGGTGAGTTCCGGGGCCGTAAAGATACCTTTACCGCTGGGTTCCGTCATGATACCGCAGGTAACGGAGCGTATATCGCAAAGCATTGCATACCGTGAGTGCCAGTGGAGCGAATCTCGCTACCTTCGTGAGAATGGAAGACAGTAAAATACCTTACCATTTCCAACCGCACCCGTAGCTGGAGAACCTCCGGCCTTACGAGCCGTGAGTTACATGGGAGATATCACACCTCCAACGTACATCCACTCGGCATCCTTGCCAAGGATGGCTTGGAAGGTGATGTTATTGACCATGTACCTCACTATTCGTACATGGATTTTTGACAGATGATTCTTTTGATGGATCAACAAAGATCATACACGATCCGTTTTGAGTCTACATGGATTGTATGAAATATATTCCGCATCAAGTCGTACGACGTATTTTCAACATGATTGGAATGAAAGTGACAATGTCACGTTTTCGGCCTTCACCTCTTTTGTGCAAATTGATTGGGAAACGCCATTAAAGTTAAATGAACTTCGAACAAAGAACAGAAAAGAAATAAAACAAAAAAAGGAGAATAAAAGAAAACTTTCTAAAAAAAAAAATCTCTAAAAATGACAAACACCAAGTTCACATGAACATTAAATAAACAATAAAATAAAATTTGAACCATTAAAAGATAAACGAAATCAACACAAATCTCAAATTCAATCTTTCCAGATTCTAAATCTCTATCAAATCTCAAATCCGATCTTCTAGATCTCAAATCAAATCCTCAATCAAATTTCATCTTTACAAATTCCAAATCAAATCCTCAATCAAATTTCAAATCCAATCTCGATCAAGTTTCAAACTTGATCTTCCAAATTTCAAATCAAATCTTAAATCAAATTTCAATCGAGTTCAAACTCATCCTTCCAAATTTCAAATTCAATCTTTCCAGATCTCGAATCAAATATCCATCAAATTCAAATCAAACTCTTTTTGGGTCGAGGATTTTACATCCAAGACTGCACTGCTTTAGGATTCTTTTCCTATCGCACCGAAATACATCAAAAATCAAACTCTTTTGGGTCGAGGATTTTACATCCAAGATCGCACTCGCTTTAAGATTCTTTTCCTATCGCACCGAAATGCATCAAAATTCAAACCTTTTGGGTCGAGGATTTTACATCCAAGACCGCACCGCTTTAGGATTCTTTTCCTATTGCACCGAAATACATCAAAATTCAAACCTTTTGGGTCGAGGATTTTACATCCAAGACCGCACTCGCTTTAGGATTCTTTTCCTATCGCACCGAAATACATCAAAATTCAAACCTTTTGGGTCGAGGATTTTACATCCAAGACCGCACCGCTTTAGGATTCTTTCCCTATCGCACCGAAATACATCAAAATTCAAACCTTTTGGGTCGAGGATTTTACATCCAAGATCGCACTCGCTTTAGGATTCATTTCCTATTGCACTCGAAATACATCAAAATTCAAACCTTTTGGGTCGAGGATTTTACATCCAAGACCGCACCGCTTTAGGATTCTTTTCCTATTGCACCGAAATACATCAAAATTCAAACTTTTGGGTCGAGGATTTTACATCCAAGATCGCACTCGCTTTAGGATTCTTTTCCTATTGCACCGAAATACATCAAAATTCAAACCTTTTGGGTCGAGGATTCTACATCCAAGACTGCACTGCTTTAGGATTCTTTTCCTATTGCACTGAAATACATCAATTCAAACCTTTTGGGTCAAGGATTCTACATCCAAGACTGCACTGCTTTAGGATTCTTTCCCTATTGCACTGAAATACATCAAAACTCAAACCTTTTGGGTCGAGGATTTTACATCCAAGACTGCACTGCTTTAGGATTCTTTCCTATCGCACTCGAAATACATCAAATTCAAACCTTTTGGGTCAAGGATTCTACATCCAAGACTGCACTGCTTTGGGATTCTTTCCCTATTGCACTGAAATACATCAAAATTCAAACTTTTGGGTCAAGGATTTACATCCAAGACTGCACTGCTTTAGGATTCTTTCCCTATTGCACTGAAATACATCAAAATTCAAACCTTTTGGGTCGAGGATTTTACATCCAAGACTCGCACTCGCTTTAGGATTCTTTCCCTATCGCACCGAAATACATCAAAATTCAACCTTTCGGGTCGAGGATTTTACATCCGAGACTGCATTGCTTTAGGATCTTTTCCCTATCGCAATGAAATACATCAAATCAAATTCAAACTCTTGAGGTTAAGGATTTTACATCCAACACCGCATTGCTCTGAGATCTCTTCTCATTGCAACGATTCAATCTAATCAATTCAGTTTTCTTTCGAGGTTGAAGATGTTACATCTAAAACCTCAGAATTCCAATTCTCATTTCAAATCAAATCCTTCAAATTAATTTTGACAAACTTAAATCTAAATTGAAACTCCAAACTAAAATTTAAACTCACACATCAAAGCTTAAATTGAAACAAAATAAAATCTAAGTCGAAATTCCCCGAGATCATGTGATTTGGGATTCACCTCCTTTTCCTTTCCCTGCCGAGAGTTCAAGAATCTCCGGTTCCGAAATATACTTGACACTCCCCGACAGAAACTCTTCTACTTCGTCCTAAGTTCGTCACTGGACATCCGTGTTGGTTTTGTTGATCGCTTCGGTCAACACCAATACGCGCGGTGTGCTCCGTCACTCACCACACCTATTGGGGTCCATTTGTTGACCTCATTTTCGATGAGGTCTTCCCTTCTTCTCTCTAGTATTTAGGATCTAGCCTTAGGCTTTTCCTTTGACTATCTTAGAGGACTAGAATTGGGATCCACCCCCTTTTAGAAATTAAAACCACTTCTTAACTCCCCGCAAACTCCACAAACTTGACTATAGACCGCTAATCACCTAGAGGGTTGAAATCAAATGTGGAAGTTTAAAGGATGAGTTCCTATAGGACTCTTTGGCCTTAGGACTACCCTGGGTGACCTGGTCTGGTGAAGGGGCTGACTTACACTACACTTACACACTACACTCCCACACACCTCCTAAAACTACACCCATACCCAACTTGACCTCCTGACTCATGTAGGTGATTCACATGGATGGTCCTTAACCCCTGAGCCCTCGGCTAAGAGGGTTAGGAACAACATAGTGAATGCCTCAAATGAGTCCTCTCATGGCTCATATGGGCTTGATATGGCTTCATGGCTCAACCAAAATGATTTCTTTCCACCTAAATCCACCCAATCTTCAATTTCCCAAATTTTCAATTTTTGACCCCCGGGGCCCTACACCTACTAAGCCTACCCAAAACCCTTGAAACCCAAATTTTTGCAAAATTTCCAAGTTACCTAAAATTCTTCAAAATTATTCCCAAACATTTCTACACCACTCAAATTGACCATCTATATCCAAAAATACCAAAAATTCCAAGAAAACCTCCCAATACCCTCCAAATACCCAAAATACCCTTTCGACCCAAAAATCCAAAATTTCAGAAAATTCCCAGAAAATTCCAAAAAATCCCAAATATTCCCAATTTCATTTTGTCCAACTACACCATGGGCCAATTTTGTCAATTTACCCTACTTTTGTCAAAACCCCCAATTTGACCCATTTTAACCCAAAGTGAACTCAATGTCAAACCAAACCTACCCAATTGACCCCAATTTTGGTCCAATTCAATTTTAAACTTTAATTCAACATCCCCAATACCAATCTAGACCAAATCCAAGTCCAATTTGATTGACATTTGGATCCAATTTCACTTTGGGCCTTAAAGCCCAAATTTGGACCCATGACCCAAACTTAGCCCAAACTAACCCAATTCAACTCCAATTAACCCCAAATCTTTTCTAAACCTTCCTTAACATCCCCATAAACAAAACACTAACATGATTTGCCCAAGATTTTGACCCAAACCCCACTCAAATTCAACCCAAAATCAAAAAGCCCAATTTTGACCTAAACCCAAACCTAACCCAAATAGGCCCAAACCTCAAAATCAAAACCCAACCAAAGCCAAAACCTCTTTGAAACACTCCCATAAACATTCCTCAACATTTATTTTACATAAATTTCAACCCTAGCCCAACATTGGCCCAAGTTAGCCCAATTTGACCTACATTGGCCCATTTACCAAATAAACCCAAATTCAACCCAATTCAAACCCAAACCACCTTAAATCTATTTCAAATTATTCATGAAACATCCCTAAACCAAAACCAACAACTATTTGGCCCAAACTTCTACAAAAATTCCCATCCATGAACACATCCTTAAACTTAAAAGCCCACTTCCCTTAAACCTTCTTAAAAGCCCATCTTCATTAAATTTTAAAAGCCCAAATCATCCTAAAGCCCACATGACACTTCCCCTCATCATCCATTTGATCAAAATCACCCCTAAGTTTCAAAATCATCATTTAAACCATTCCAAATCAAGCCACATGTCAAATTACCCCCTAAATGTCAAATATTTCTAAAACCCTTTTCATGAAACAAATCAACCTTTTCCCAAGCCAAATGAAGCCATGAACAAGCCATTCTCAAGCCACATGAAGCCATGAGGGCTTTGACTTGTCATTAGTCCATTTATGGCAAGAAGAGGGGGTTCTTTCTTAAACCTCCTTTAACCCTTTTTTACATTAATCATGTCACACACTAAACCATGTTTAGCCACCTCATCATGGATGGAGACTTCACCACTCCTTCTAAGCCGACCTAAATGATTCCCTCAACTCAAAATCGAGCTTGGAAGGGTGCACCAAGCCCAAAATGGTGGGTTGACCCAAACCAAGCCAAAGTGAGCCTTCTCCCATTCCATTTAAATCAAACTCCTTTACACATGTCAAACCTCAATTGACCGCACAAGCCTCCGACCCGACCCACCCGAGCTTGAGGGTGACCCGACCCGGCCGCCGGCCACCCAGCCGCCGGAAAACACCATGCCCGAAACCTCGGGAGGAGCCAAATTTTGGAATTCCACCTTGCCGAGCCGCCTCACTCCAAATGGCCATTGCAACTGTTCTTCTCCTCACCAGTAGCAGCTGATCCCAACCATTAAACTCCCCCGGAGAGCCTCCGATCATGCCTATTTAAACCCCTCACCCTCTCGGCCAAAGGAGGTGCAAAAACGAAACCTTAAGGAAACTCCGCCAAAATCACTCCGGATCACTCTCCACACATAGAGCACCTGATCCCCACTGAATTCCATCCCCAATTCCCTCTAGTCGAGCCCAATTTTGAGCTCAAACTTTAGCCCAAAAACCAGGACACTTCTTCACAGTGAGCCAATTCCCAAATTGATTGGTCCTACACCTTCACTGGACCAAGAGGAGAAGTTCCCCACTGAAAGCCCCATCTCTAGGCCACCCAGTTGCTCCAGCCTCCAAGCTTTGTGATCGGCCGTGGTCGAAGTCCAACCTAGACAATTCACTGCACCAGGAGACTTCATCTGGAGCTTACTAGGATCCAATCGAAGGTGTAACAACTCTCAGATCGAAGCTTCACTTCTCTGAGCAAAGGTATGGACTCCCTCTTCTTCCCGAGCTTCCAGAGATTCTCATTTTAATTTGAGTCAATTTAAATGCATGTTTACCATATGGATGTGTTCGTCTCTTCAAAACGAATCCATAGAGCATAAGAACACGAAAATCCGTTGAGAATCGAGTGAGAAATTAGGGTTAGAAGGTCGACGGTCACGGGTGCACACCGGCCGTAGACGATGACCAGGAGCCGTTGGATCGCGCGTGTATCGAGCGGACGGTTCAGATTGCGCCGGACCAGGGAATGTTACGTGAACCGCGGGGCCCGGGACGGATGACTCAGATGGCGGCGCCCAATCACAGCGCGACACGTACCCCTTCGGAGTCGCCGATGTTTCGCCGGCGCCGCGTGGATAAGTAGATAAATAGGGTATTTAATGTATTTATTAAATATCGAAACTTTAAAAATCCATATCTTTGTGTAGAAAAATCACAAAAATAAAATAAAAATACCCTCTTGCTCAGTGAACAGAGGAGAATAATGTTGAAAAGAAATCATTTAATTTCATCAAGTATTTTATTTTTTATAATTTATTTACTCTCTGCATACATTTAATCCTCCATGCATGTATACAATTCACCATGGCATGAGACCATAGGGCTTTTGAAGCCTCTGAACTTGGGAACATTCCCTGAATTTTCCAAGGTCGAGGCCATCTCTGTGAAAAGTTAATTATTTTTCAAATGCATGTTGCTGTTTTGAGTATTTTAATTCCAAAAATTAGCATGTTGTGAAATAAATTCTAGAAAAATTTGGTGATGTTCCTTATGACCAGAGAACTCTAGGAAAAATGGGACTTGAGTTAATTCACTCGGAACAACTCTAATTGGCTTAAACACCCAAAATAGGTCTTTAATTAATTAGAGTTAACCAAGCATCAAATTGACTTGAAATCAATTCTCCACTGACCTTTAGGATCAGAGGAATCCACCATAAAAATTTAAGGTCAATTGGACTTGGTTAGCCCCACTAATTGGGTTAATTAAGCCACTTAGCCATTTTAAACTTTAAAAATTCATAACTTTTAAAATACTTTTCAAAAATTCACCAAATTGGTTTTGGAGCCTCTCTGATATCATGGGAATCTAAGAAAATTAAAATTTCAATTTTCTGAAAAAGTTGATTTTTAATAATATTTTAATATTTTTAATAATTAAAAAATAATAAAAATCACAAAAATAATAAAATTCACCAAAATGTCACATTTTGAATTTTAATCACTTAGGAACAAATCCCACATTTTTCCTAGGTCTATTTAGTGAGATATTGAATTTTAAAGTTTTAAGGTAATTTTAAAATTAAAAAATGTATTTTCTAGCATTTTCACTAAAATAATTATAATAAATCATAGAAAAATCAGAAAATTGCAAAATTTGTTTCTCTGGTTTCCTTGATATCAGAGAGATTTTTGAAAAATATAAAATCCATTTTTCAACATTTATTTTATTTTTAAATTAATTAACACTCCAAAACTCAAAATAATTATAATAAAAATAATATAATTCAAAAAATCACCAAAATTGGTCCAAGTGCTTCTCTGGTCATTAGAAATGTCCCCTAATTTTCTTAAGGACAGAAACTTTCCTTTGGTCATGTTGTCAAATTTTCCTTGAAAATCTCTATTTTCCACCAAAAATAATTATATAAATAAATTAAATACAGAAAAATCACATTTTCTCCTCTCATGTCTTTATTGACATATGAGTGAAGTCACATAAAAATTTCAAATTCATTTAAGTTCAATTTAGTGAGTTATGAAATTATTAAGCTTAAGGGGTAAAATGGTAATTAAACTTTTAACCCTTAATTAAAACTTTAGGTTTAATAAAAAATCAACAAGTAAAATATTTGATCTTAATCTGGTTTGGATGATTGAAATTTAAATAATTAAAGGGTAGAAACCCATTAAATAATTTTAAAATGATTAAACTTTAATTAAATAATAGATTAAATTTGGAGGAATAATAAATTGGAATTATTAAAATAAGGGATATTTATTAGGAAGAGATTTATTCATTAATTTAAAAATCCCTAAACTAATTATATCATTAACATTTAACTCTTAATTAAAATGATAACTCAAATTTAAAATATTAAAAGACTTAATTAAATCATTAAACTCTTTTAAAATTTCAATTAAAATTAAAAATAAAGTAAATTAAAATTAAATTAAAATTAAATCAAATTAAACTAAATTAAAATTAAATTAAATTAAATTAAATTAAAATTAAATTAAATAATTAAATTAAATTAAATTAAACAATTAAATTAAATTAAATTAAATTAAATAATTAAATTAAATTAAATTAAATTAAATTAAATTAAATAATTAAATTAAATTAAATCAAATCAAATTAATTAAACATCAAATCAAATTAAATTAAATTAAATTAAAACTCAATTAAATTAAATTGAATTAAATATAACATCACCTAAGACATAAAAGAAATTAAATATAAAGCAACTTGAACACTATTCCAAATTTAAACCCTTTAACTTAAATCAAATCATTTGAATACTAATTTACCCTTGAAAGCTTTGATTATTATAACTCCTAAATGAAACATTAAATGAAGTGCTACTTCACTCATAAGATATTCAAATGTCTTAGTTCATTGAGCAAGATAACAACAAAACTTGAAAACCTCGGACGATTAATTCATTTATATAATTAAATCCATTTGGACTTAAAACAATCCTAGAAATATTGAAAAGATGTTTAAGATTCTTCTTAAGCACTTCCTCAATATGATAGGATATTTACAAGAACAATTGGATTTAATTGTTCTTTGATGAAGAAAATCGTCCTCAAACAAAAACACAAAGAACCTAGACGTCATAGGAAATGACTAGCTATAGGATTAGGAATTTGGTAGAAAACCATAACCTTTCCCTTAGCTTTACCTAGGAACTTGCTTAAATATTCTAATTGTATTTTAAGTGTAGCTTGGGATGACGGGAAGACCCTCCGAGTACGCTTTTATTTTATTGCAATCTACTTTCTTGCAATTTACTTCCCCGCAATTTACTTTATTGCGGATGCACTTTACTTTTCTTGCATGATAAAACAATCGTTGCATGAAAACCCACACCTTTAGGATAGTCCCTAAAACTGAAACCAAAACTAAATTAAAAGTCATTGCAAGATAAAATTCACCGCCACAACATTTCAAAATATAAAACAACTCAAAATTTAATCACAAACGAACACAAAACTACAATTGCAACTAAATTAAAACGTCCTGTTGGATGATCGGGAATACCTCGGATGATGTAACCTACGTGTTGCTAACGGGATTTCCCACGGTCTAAATGAAAGTGTGGAACTCATTCAGTTGAGTTTAGCAAATTCATCTGGACTAAGTGAATCCGATAAAAATAATGATGCCGGAAGGATGGAACAGTGGGATCTTAACCGGTGTCGTTATAATCAACTTTAAGATTTGTTTTTATCAAAATACAAAACACTTGAAAATTAAGACTTCTCTGAACCAAAACACTTTTCTCATCCCCTGATTTATGATTTCTAAAACTAAACCTCTGCAACAACAAGGAGCTTGGAGCATGGTGGGCAGCACGGCCATCGTCGTCAGCAAAACTTGAACCTACTTCAGCAAAACCTTCTTAGAATTAAACAACAAAGCCATAGGACTTCGAGGTAGCTTGCCTAATGCAACATAAATCCTCAACCTCTTTGTTAGGCATTTGCATTGCAAATTAAGCCCTAACCGGTCTTAGGATTCCGAGGTAGTCGTCCGATACGACAATAAACCCTCACATCTTCTAGAGCTATTTGTTTGATTTTATCATACAAATATAAGCCCTAATTAATTAAAATTGGCAAGATTGAAATACTAAATAAACATTAGGACTTTCCTAAATTCAAGCCAAACAATAGGATAGTCGGGAAATTACCGAAGTTCACTTCGAATCAGTGATTCCCCCTACCTTTCTTCCTTCGGATTCACAAAACAAAAATGTTCCAAATTTGATCCATTCCCTATTGAAATTCCAAAATTCAATCTTTGAAAACCTTAAATTTTGAAATTCTTGAGAGCAGAATTATTTGTTATTATCGAGAGTTTTCTTAGGTGATTCCCGTCACTTAAGATGTAATTAACTATAGGGGCTTGCCTTATAGGGAATTTTAAAGAACCCAGGTAATATAAACCCTGTTTAATACCTTCATATTAAGCAGGGGAATTTGTCGGCTTATAAAATTGGTTCGCGGACCAAACGGATGTCACAAAACTTCTAGTTTATTTGATCGAGCCCCACCCTCAAGCAGTGTGTCTATCCTTAGGGATAGATACATGGTTTGTGGTGCGGTGCTCGTTTATATAAACTATTCGGGATGTGAAATCGGTTCAATCTCAAATTTAAAATTATTTTCAAAATCAAATACTACTTTCTAAATTATATATATATTTAAATTAAATTTAAAATTTAAATTCGCCGACAATTTCTGTTAGGCGATCCCTTTTAAAATACAACACAACCTAAAAATATGCCGACAAGGATCTTCAATTACAAGAATTCATCTTTCATTGTCGTAGAGACTGCACATCCTATTTTATCTAACAGTCCTGAAATTGAGCATTTATCTTTCAGTGCTAATCTTCTAAATACATAATATATGGTGTAAATTGATGGATAATTTTTGGGTTGGAAAGTATTATCTTCATATTCAATAGGTATTGGAAAATCTTTGTTTTCTTTTGAATAAGAAGGGTTCCTAAAACCCTTTTTTCAAATTCAGATGTCTCAAAATCATCATTTTCGTTCCATTTTTTCTTTCTTTTAAGAGAATGAGTTTTATTCCTCCATTGGGAATGAGTTTTTGAAGTATTTTGGAACAAGATCCAACTTCATATATGGATGGTTGCAGAAAATCTCTTGCTTATTATATAGAATTTTCTTTCCTTTTCTATCAAATTGTTCTTCCATTTCCTCAAAAGTGTATTGTTCTATGGGAATGTCTTGTGGTTAGTCTTTTGTAAAGTGAAGAAAATCTTCATAAGATTTCAGATTGAATTCCTTAAAGGATTACATGTGAGTTTGATATGGATTATTTAATGCAAATTTAGTTTCATCAAACAATCCAGTCATTCTAGTAAAAGTAAGCATCTTCATCAATTGGTGTATTGAGATCTTGAAAGTAAGAAAAGACTGAATCCGGGGATTCAATTGCAAATTTTCTAAAAATTTAAGGAGAATAAAATGTTATGGACTTATTTATAAACTGGGAATTTATCCTTTTTATTTTTTGTTATCTTGTCGTTATGAAATGTCAAGAATAACTCTTCAATGAGTTTTTTAAAAGATGTGTTCCTATCTGTCAAAGGACTAAACATTTTTTAAAACAAATAATCTAACGAGAGATAAGAAGAAAGATATTCCCCAACAGAGTTACCGATAAAATCTCATGGTGGCATTCCAAGTTGTGGGATGTCGGTTTGTCGCCGCCAAGGCTCTCTCGTATCAATGTGAGATGTATAATGTCAATGTCATTATTTGAAGGAGTCACCAACTCTATTTATCTAAAATATCAAGCTAGTCTTCAAAAAATCTTATTTCTTAGGATCATGTAAAAGGTCCTTAGATATTAAGAATTTTAATAAAATAAGGGCTAATGAGATAGAAAATAGTAGAGTAAGAAAGTTCAATGGTAATCCTTACAAAAGGGGATTATAGAATGCCTTATTCTATAAATTTTTATAAGGAGAATCACGTGTAACCAAAGATTTCTAGGCGTGATACCTATTCTGAGTTCTTAAATCTCCTATAGGATCAAGCGCCTATAGGTAATTACATCTTAGACAATTAGGATTGTCTAAGAATACTTTTGATTAATGTTAACACTTTTTTCTAAAAAATTTAAGAACAAGGAAAGAAAGGTCAATGTCCAATCCTTGGGGTAATATGATACTAAGTGTCACATACTACCCTGAAGGTTTGATTTAGTCAATGTCATTTGTTGTGTCGATTTTATTTTTGTTTTGTTATTTGTCATTTTGTTGTTGTTTTATCATGTAGTTTGTTTTTTGTTTGATGGCTATCATAAAATTATAGGTATTGTTACTATCATAAAATTTTAGGTGTTGTTTCGTTATTTTTCATTTTTTATTTTATTTTTCAATGTTATTTTGTTAATGTTGTTTTGTTTTTTTTTTGTCAATGTCATTATTTTGATGTATTTTTGGTTTTGTTTTGTTTTATTGTCGTTTGTCCCGTTTTCAGAATGTCACCCTGCAAAATAGAGCTAGCACACTCTAATAACATGCAAAGTAAATCTAAAATGGAACTTTTCTTCAACCAACAAGAAAATAATGTCAAAGTAATGTCAATTTTATTTGTTAAATTGATAATTTAGTTTATTATGTTTTAGTTTTTGGACAACCAGGTCAAGATTTCCATGGCTCCATTGTCCCAGGGTCGTTGGATGCCTTGATCTACTTAGTCCGAAAGGTGTTTAAAGCGAGGACCGGAAGACTCTTGTCAACAACCAGGATTGCATCGTGCAAGAAATTTTTGTAGATCAAGAACACAGGGATTCAAGTTGCATTTGGTGATCTTTATTCATTAAAGTTTCATTTATGTTTCAATGTCTTCTTGGATTTTAGGTTGGAACTTTTTAGGTTGTTTACAATTTATTAAAGTTTTTCATGTGTCATTTTGTTTGATTTTTTGTATGTTAGTTTTGATTTGTTTGTTTAATTCTAATGTAATTTAGACCTAAAGAAAGGATTCAATTTTATTTAGATCTAATGTTTGTAAGATCTAATTAAACTTGAGAATTTTAGATTCAGTGTCATTTAAATCTAATAATTTCAAGTTAAATTTATTATGAATTAGATTTAGGGATTTAGATTCAATGTCTTTTAAATCTAAAGGTTTTGAATTAAATCTAATGTAAATAAGACTTGGGAATTTAGATTCAGTGTCGTTTGAATCTAATTTTTTGAGTTAAATATAATATGAATTAGATTTAGAAATTTAGATTCATTGTCTTTTAAATCTAAAAGATTTAAGAAATTGGACTAAGTCTACATGTAAATTAGACCTAACATTTAAGTACTAATGTTGGTTGGACCTAAAGAAATTTGGTTAACTTTAAACTTGGAGTTTTAGTTCCTGATGTTAGTTGGGCCTAAATATTTGGTTAAGTTTGATTCAATTTGGATTGAATGTTGAATCTAAGTTCAATGTAAGTTGAACTTTAGGTTGATCCTAGGTTCAATGTGGTTTGAATCTTAAGTTAAGGATTTTGACTTAAGTTCAACTTTGAGTTGATCTCAAGTAAAAAGTTCGGCTTAAGTTCATTGTGATTTGAACTTAAGGTTAAAGATTTTGACGTAAGTTCAAGTTTGTGTTGGTCTTCAGCTAAAGGTTTGGTTTTGGTTCAATGTGGTTTGAACCTAATTTAAGTGTTTTGACTTAAGTTCAATTTGGGTTAAAAATAAGTTAATGGTTTAGTTTAGGTTTAATGTGGCTTGAACCTAAGTTAAGGGTTTTGACTTAAGTTTAAGTTGGGTTAAACTTAAGTTTGACTTGAGTTAGGTTCAATGTGGATTGAACTTAAGTAAAATGTAAGTTGAACCTGAGTTAAGTTTAGGTTAGGGTCATGTTAGATTGATCCATAATTTTAGATTGAACCTAAGATTAGGAAAGATTCAAAATGATTGAACCTAAAAGATTTAAGTATAGGTTAAGGTTAGGTTTAATGTTTGTTGAAACTAAAAGTTTTATATTTGACTTAGATTCAAGTTAGATTGAACCTAAGTATAGGTTAGGGTTAGGTTTAATGTATGTTGAATCTAGAAGGTTTAAGTTCGACTTAGATTCAAGTGGGATTGAACCTAAGTATAGGTTAAGGTTAAGTTCAATGTATGTTGAACCTAAAAGGTTTAACTTTAACTTATATTTAATTTAGGTTGAACCTAACTATAGTTTAAGGTTAGGTTAATTGTTTGTTGAAGCTAAAAGGTTTAAGTTTGACTTAGATTCAAGTTGGGTTGAAGCTATGTATAGGTTAAGGTTAGGTTCAACATATGTTGAACCTAAAAGGTTTAAGTTTGACTTAGATTCAAGTAGGGTTGAACCCAAGTATAGGTTAAGTTTAGGTTCAAAGTATGTTGAACCTAAAGATTTATGTTTGACTTCGATTCAAGTTGGTTAAAACTAAGTATATGTTAAGGTTAGTTAAACCTAATTTGGATAAGGTTTAATTAATTAATTAGACTTAATGTGGTTAAGTCTAATTAGATTAAAGTTAATTAAACTAATGGTGGCGGATTGTCGCGGCTCGTCACCATCAATTCGTGTATCGTGTCGATTATCAAGGAGTCGCCACTCTCTCTATTTATTACCCTATTTATATTCTCCCAAGACTTTAATGTCAAAAATCTCGGGTGAATGTGAAAAAAAGGGGTTTAATCATAATAGAGATTGAGAAAAATAAGATGAGAAACTCATCTGACAATTTTAACTAACCAGAGTTCCAAGTTCTTTGGTTTCCTATAAGGGCAAGTCCCTATAGTTAATTACATCTTAGATAACTATCTAAGAATGCTTCTGATTAATGTTAAGTTACTTGTTTCGTAGAGGGTTTTCTATGAATGAGGGATAAAATATCAATATTCAATCCTGGAAGATGTTTTGTTTTGTCAATGTCAATGTCATTTGTCAATGACATTATTTTGATGTTATGTCAACACCAATGTCGTATCAATAATTATCAATGTCAGTATTTTTTCTGTTTAATGTCGGTGTTTTTGTTGATTTTTGTCTTTTATTTGTCATGTCACTGTTTCATGGTTATCGATTTCATATTCGTTTGTTAATATCATATCGATGTTTAGTTTTCTAGTCAAACTTGTTTTCTGATTTTACGACTATCCTAATAGTCTAGTTGTCTTTATTGTCATGTCATATTTTCTTTTGTTTGTTCGTTGAAAGTTCAAGTTTTGTGGCTAACCTAAAAGTTCGGATTTCTTTTTGTTGTCAATTTATGTCATTGAAGCCTTGCAAAACAGAGTTAGCACACCCTACAACATGCAAAGAAAATCTAAAAGAAATTTCATGTCTTCATCCTGTAAGGAAAACAAAATGAGAAGCAATTTCATATAAAAATATTTAGATTACCTGGTCAAAGTGTTGTTGTTTCAGAGTTATCGGATGTCCAGGTTTTATTAAAATATCGATTTATGTTTAGCTTTTGATTTGTCTTGAATGTTCATTTGGGTTGAATTTTAGATTTTATGTTGATTTATGTGATTTAGATTTTATTTTAGGTTTTTGGTTGATTTATGTTTTATTTTATCGAATTGGGTCGAAAATGTTAGTTTGTGTTGATTTATGTCAAAAATGTCGGTCTATGTCAAATTATGTCAAAAAGGGTCTGTTTATGTAAAATCATGTCGATTAATGTCGAATTACATTGAGTTAAGTTTGAAATGTTAATTAATGTCGAATTATGTTGAGTTTGGTTTAAAATGTCGATTAATGTAATTTAATATCTACGTTTGTTGAATTTGGTTTGAAATGTCGATTAATGTCAAATTATGTTTGAAATGTCTATTAATGTCGAATTATGTTTGATTATGTTTGGAATGTTGATTAATGTCGAATTAATATCGAATTATGTTGTGTTTCGTTTGAAATGCCAAATTTGTTGAGTTTCATTTGGAATGTCGGATTTGTGTCGGATTTGTGTCGGATTTGTGTCGGATTATGTTGAGTTTCATTTGAAATGTTGGATTTATGTTGATTTATGTTTGAAATGTCAGATTTATGTCGATTTATGTTTGAAATATCAAATTTATGTCGGTTATGCCGATTTAGGTATGAAATGTCAAATTTATGTCGCTTATGTTGATTTATGTTTGAAATGTCAAATTTATGTCGCTTATAAATGTCAAATTTGTGTCGATTATGTTGATTTAAGTTCAATTTTGTCGATTTAGGTTCAATTTGGGTTAAACCTAAGATTTATGTCGATTTAGGTTCAATTTAGGTTGAACTTAAGGTTTATGTCTTAGTTTAGGTTAAACTTTGGTTCGTGTCAGGTTGAACCTAAGTATGATTTGACTTAAGTCGAATATGAGTTATACTAAAGTCAATATTTAGGTTAGACTTAGGTTCATGTCAGGTTGAACCTAAGTATAGTTTGACTTAAGTCTTATATGGGTTAGACTTAAGTTAGGTTTAAGTTAGACTTAGGTTCATGTCTAGTTGAACCTAAGTATGGTTTGACAAGTCTAATATGGGTTAGACTTAAGTTAGGTTTAGGTTAGACTTAGGTTCATATCAGGTTGAACCTAAGTATGGTTTGACTTAAGTCTAATATGGGTAGACTTAAGTTAGGTTTAGGTTAGACTTAGGTTCATATCAGGTTGAACCTAAGTATAGTTTGACTTAAGTCTAAAATGGGTTAGACTCAAGTTAGATTTGGGTTAGGATTAGGTTCATGTCGGGTTGAAACTAAGTATGGTTTGACTTAAGTCTAATATGGGTTAGACTTAAGTTAGGTTTTGGTTAGACTTAGGTTCATGTCATGTTGAACCTAAGTATGGTTTAACTTAAGTCTAATATGGGTTAGACTTAAGTTAGTTTTGGGTTAGACTTAGGTTTATGTTGAGTTGAACCTAAGTTTGTTTGACTTAAGTCTACTATGGGTTAGACTTAAGTTAGGTTTAAGTTAGATTTAGGTTCATGTCATGTTGAACCTAAGTATTGTTTGACTTAAGTCTAATATGAACTTAAGTTAGGTTTAAGTTAGACTTAGGTTCATGTCAGGTTGAAGCTAAGTATAGTTTGACTAAAGTCTAATATAGGTTAGACTTAAGTTAGGTCTAGGTTAGATTAAACCTAGACTTAAGGTAGATATAAGTTCAATGTGGGTTGAACTCAAGTTTGATTTTAAGGAGTTATTTTAAGATTGATTATTCTTTAATTAGGATTAGTTTATAGTTAATTAAACCTAATTTGGATAAGGTTTAATTAATTAATTAGACTCAATTTGGGTTAAATCCAATTGGTTTAAGGTTAACTAAACCTAATTTAGGTAAGGTTTAATTGATTAATTAGACTTATTATGGGTTCAGTCTAATTGGTTTAAGGTTAACTAAACCTAATTTGGGTAAGGTTTAATTGATTAATTAGACTTATTATGGGTTAAGTCTAATTAGGGTTTATGGTTTAATTGAACCTTGTTTTGAAAGGTTTAATTAGATTAATTAGACTTAATTGGGGTTAAATCTAATAAGGGTTTATTGTTTAATTAAATCTTGTTACGTAAGGTTTAATTAGATTATTTAGACTTAATTAGGGTTAAGTCCAATTGAGGTTTTGAGTTTAATTATGTTTAATATGTCTTCAATAGAATTTGATCAAGTCTAAACCCAATGTAATTATGATTTAAGTGGTTAATTAAGTCTTAATTTGTCTTTTAAACTTAATTAAGGGTTATTTATGTCTTAAACCTAATGTGATTAGGGTTTAGATGGTTAATTATGTCTAATTTATCTTTTAAACATAATTAAGGGTTGTTTATGTCTTAAACTTAATGTAATTAGGGTTTAAGTGATTAATTAAGTCTAATTTGTCTTTTAAACTTAATTAAGGATGGTTTATGCCTTAAATCCAATGTAATTAGGATTTAGGTGATTAATTAAGTCTAATTTGTCTTTTAAAATAAATTAAGAGTTGTTTATGTCTTAAATCCAATGTAATTAGGATTTAGGTGATTAATTAAGTCAAATTTGTCTTTTAAACTTAATTAAGGATGGTTTATGTTTTAAAACCAATGTAATTAGGATTTAAGTGATTAATTAAGTCTAATTTCTCATTTAAACTTAATTAAGAGTTGTTTATTTCTTAAACCCAATGTGATAACTGTTTAAATGGTTAATTTATTCTAATTTTGTCTTTATACTTAATTAAGGGTTGAATTTTATATTAAACCTTAATGTCTTAGGGTTTAATTTATTAATTAAGTCTAATAAAGTCTAATTTTGTGTTTTAGATCTGATTAGAGTTTGTCTTATGTCTATTCTAAGTTAGATTCAATTTTAGTTCTACTCCATTAAGGGATTGGACCTAGTTGGGTGAAGAGGAGATTTTTAAGGGTTTAAATTATTAATTTCTATTGAATTTTAACCCTTAATTTAAAATGTCATTTAAAATTATTTAATGGTTTAGTAAATTTCATTTTAGGGTTAATGTCAGTCACCCTAAATTCACTAACCATTTTCAATTTTATTTTCTTTAATTTTTAATTTTTATAATCATTATTTGAAATAATTACAAAATATCTTGAAAATTAAGAAAAGTAGTCTTAAAATAGTTTTCTGTCCAAGGAAAAATCATGTAAGGTCCCTAAAGGCCTAAAGATCAATCCCTCAAAGTTTCAGATTTTTCTGAATTATAAATATTTTTTAATAATTAAAACACTCCAGAGAGTATTTATTTATCTAAAAATTAAATACAAATGATAAAATTATGATTTTAATTTCATAATTTTCTTCTCTTCAAGGGCTTTCCAGAGGTATTTTTATTTTATTTTTAGGAGGTCTGTGCAAAAAGATATGAATTTTTGATTATTTAAGGTTGTTTGGAATTAAATGGCTCCAGAAAATCCAGAGGCCGCCACGTGTCCTTGTACCGTCGAACGGGGGGAAGATCCGCTGCGCAGATCTGGACAGTAAACAGCTCGTGGTTTGATCTGGGTCGTCCATTCCAAAACACGGGATCGAGCTGCCATGGGTTAATCTAGATAATTCAGAAAATTCTTGAACCTTCTAACTTCTAGGATCAATATCTCACTCATTTCTCCTTGGAATTGAGTGATTTTTTATCCTATGGAATCATCTGGAGATGTAGATCACATCTATATGGTGATCATAATTTTTTGGACTAGTTTAGTCCATGATTTTCCAACTATATGAATTACTTTGTAATAAAAAATCCATATCTTGGCCACAGTGAGTTTAAGCTTAATACAACTTGTTGGTCAACCTTTAGTGGTCCCAGAAAAATCCTTTGTCACTCCAATTTGGACTTATAACAAGTCTTGGTGGCTAATTTTGACAAGGTGGATTGATTTGGGTACACTTTGGGTTTTAGCCAAATTGGTTTGATTGGGCTAATTCTATGGCTCGATTTTGGCTGGAATGGATTGCTAAGATCCCTAGCAAGGTTTCATATGTTGAAAGCTAGAGGATTTGGCCAGCCTATAGGTTTCTAGGGATTTTTTTTTCTCTTCATGGTTTCAGGTAAGGGCCTTTCATAGCCATGATAATGGCTATGGACGGGTTTAAGCTGGTTAGAATCACTTGGGGAGTTGTTATCTGTCTCATTAATGTTTTGGGGGAAGATTTAGGCTATGAAAATGATGAATTGTCAATTTCTAATCTTTTGCATCATAGGGTTAACCATGATGAAGGTTTTGAGTTTGGATCTTGTCTTTCCCTCATTGGATCCTTTGTGAGGTGGCTTGGGCTTGTTGAATCTTGCTGAATCTTGTTGAATTCACCTCCCCTAGGTAATTTCCGAATTTATTTGTTTCATTTGAAGGAATGGTGACACCTTAGCCACTTAGTCATTCCATGCATGCCTTAGCCAAAACGGCTTTTAACCATGCTGTGGAATGAGTTACACTCTTGTTACCCCTACATTGGGTGGTCTATGAGGTGAATGGTGAGTCAAGAAGGCAAGCTCTAATCCTTCCAACATGTCATTTATATTTCTAATGAGGGGATGAAACATAATTCCTATTTTAATTAATTTTTAAAAATTTGAATTTATGAGCTCATCTTATGAGGTATGGATGATCCAAGCTTCTCCTTCTTCTATTGGCTAGGGTTAGAGATGATTGATGAATCATCAAATGTTCTCTCAAGGTTGGATGAGGAGATGAAACCTCATTTTTTCTTAATGATGAAGGCATAAAATGTGTTTTAACCATGGTTAGACATGGCATGTCATGAGTTATCCAATGAGTTATTTTATTTTTAATGGGTTATATGGGTTGTGTCTAACATATTTGATGTCACCGATGATGTCATAAAGGGCTTAGAATTTTTTAAAACTAATTATTATGTCATAATTGGTTTTATGGATTAAATGTCCTTTTTATGGCTTTTTGATTTAATTTCCTTTTTAATTAATTATATCATTAATTAAAAATGTTGGATATTATTTTATTAATCAAATTATAATTCAAATAATTTTGGATTTAATTATTTGATTAATTTTATGTTATTTTGATTCAAAATTGGATTTTTATCTTATTTCATGACTTTTTAATTTAATTTTTAATTTATTTAATCATGTCATTAATTAAAATATAAAAATTAAATTATTAGTCAATTAATTAATAAAAAATAATTTTGGAATTATTTATTTGATTAATTCCATTATTTTTAATCAAATTGTGCATTTTATCATTTTTATGTCTTTTAATTTAATTTTTCATTTTAATTAATTATGTCATTAATTAAAATTTTAAAAATTAAATTATTATTCAATTAATTAATTATAAATAATTTTGAAATTAATTATTTAAGTAATTTTGTCATTTTTCTTTCATTTTGGTGTATTTTGTCATTTTATGACTTCTAATTTATTTTTATTTTAATTAATTATGTCATTAATTAAAATATTGAAAATTAAATTATAAGTCAATTTAATTAATCAAAATAATTTTGAAATTAATTATTTGATTAATTTTTTCATTTTTAATTCATTTTTATAATTTTTGTCATTTTTTATCATTTTTTTATCATTTTTTGTTCAAAATTGTGAGTTTTGACAAAAATTTATAAATGTTGACCATGGTTGACCAATGTTAACCTAGGTGGACCCAAGTTAACCTAAATTGGTCAATTTTAGTTTCAAGATGTCTAATGTGACTTTTTCAACCTTGTCATGGTCGATTTGATCACATTATTTGTGATTTTATCATTTTGGAGTCTAAATAGGTCATGTTGACCCAATTTAGGGTTTAGACTAATTCAAAGGTCAATGTGGTGACTTTTGAATTAAAATTTTGTTGATTTTGATCAATGTCAATTTGATCATGTCAACATTTGTCTTTAAGGTCAATTTTGTGGTCAAGAAGATTTTGTCAAGGTTTTACTCTAAGTCTTAGGGTTTATTGTTTTTAGGAGGTCAATGTAGGTAGACTTCCTTTCTCAAGGTGTTTGGTGAATGATTCTCACAAAAGTGAGGTCAACATAAACCTAATTTGAATAAGGTTTAATTAATTAATTAAACCTTATAAGGTTAAGTCTAATTGGTTTATGATTAAGTAAACATAATTTAACTACGGTTTAATTGATTAATTAGACTTAGTTAGGTTAAGTCTAATTGGGTTATGGTTAATTAAACCTATTTTAGGTAAGGTTTAGTTGAATAATTAGACTTAATTGTAGTGAAGCCTAATTTTGTTATGGTTAATTAAACCTAATTTAGGTAAGGTTTAATTGATTAATTAGACTTAATACTGGTAAAGTCTAATTGGGTTAAGGTTAATTAAAATTAATTTAGGTAAGGTTTAATTGATTTAATTAGACCTAATTAAGGTTAGATCTAATTAGGGCATAGGATTAATTAAACCTAATTTAAACAAGGTTTAATTGATTTAATTAGAGCTAATTAGGTTTAGGTCTAATTAGGGTTTAATTTGTCTTAAAGGTAATGTAATAAAGGTTTAAGATAAGTAATTATGTCTAATGAGGCGTCAGACCTAATTAGGGTTTGATTTGTTTTAAACCTAATGTAATTAAGGTTTAAGATAATTAATCGAGTCTAATGAGGTGTTAGACCTAGTTAGGGTTTGATTTGTCTTTAACCTAATGTAATTTAGCTTTAAGGTAATTAATCAGGTCTAAAGAGGGGTTAGACCTAGTTAGGGTTCGATGCGAGTCTATTTGGTGTTAGACTCATAATTGACTTAGTCAATGTGGAATGGGCTAAGTATGGTGAATATTTGATTTTTAAAGGAGTTTAGGATTTTAAATATTAATTCATAATTAATAATTTTAACCCTAAAACAAAAATGTCATTTTAAATTTTCAAAGGCTAAGATTTTGTCATTTTAGGGTTTGAATCTATCACTCTAAAGTTCTTAACCAATTTCCAATTTAATTTTTTAATTTCTGTTTTTTTATAATTATTATTTAAAATAATTACAAAGTTTAACATAAATTAAGAAATCCTATTCTAGGGAATTTTCCTAGCCTTAGAAAAATCATGGGATGTTCAAAAGGACTTAAAGGTTGATCTCTAAATTTTTTATATTTTCTAATTTATAAATAATTTTTAAAAAGTTAACTTACTTCAAAGCTTATTTAACTAACTAAAATTAAATATAACTCCTCAATTCATAATTTCATTTTCACATTATTCCTCTCATTGTCATGAGTTCAGGGATATTTTATTATATTTTTGTCATTTTTATTTATCAAGATATGAATTTTTGACTAATTTAAGGTTAATCTAGATTTAATTAAATTCTTATTAACCCAAAATTATCAAAGGAGGTCGGGTGTCCTCGGATTTGTAGAAACGCGACTGATCAGCTGTGGGATAAAATAACGGACCAACTGGGATTAAATCAGAGCAGTCTATTTCCAAAACACGGAAATGGATGACATTCATTCATCTCCTTCCTCTAGTCTAAACCTGCAAGTCGTCCATCTTTTAGGGACAAAATCTCACTCGATTCTTGATGGATTGAGTGATGTTTGTTTCTATAGCTCATCTGAAGAGGACGAACACATCCATAGAGTGATGTTAGGAGTTGTGAATTGGTTTTTTTCAAAAAGTGTCAAAATCAGTCTCAACTCGAGTCCAAAGATACATACCTTAGCCTAAGTTGATGAAACTTCAGTTGAATTGTTTCTACAGCTTTGCCTTGACCTCACAGAACTTGTCCCCAACGCAATTTGAGGTGAAACTATGGCTAGATATGACTTTGATGAAATGGTGTCACGGCTTGGAAAATAAAAGTGGAACGATGGGTTAAAACTTGTGTGAAGGGTCAATTTCGATTTGGCTTGTCTTTGTAAGGCTCTAGAATGCTTTTTGAGGAGTTAATTTGAATTTTTTAGAAGATTCATTTCAAAACCGAAAATTGTCCTATTTCGGGTAGAGAAGTTAGGGCAAACCAGTGGGTTTAAAGATCTAATTCTATGAGGGATCAGTAGTTTAGGTCCTAGGGAAGAACTTTGATGTTCAAAGCTTTTAATATTTGACAGTGTAAATGGGATTTCTCTCTTGGGTGAAGCTCTTGGGTTTAGCCTTATTTATAGCCATGAAGGCCATGGTTGAGCTTAGGCTGGCTTGGGTTCACTTGGGGAAGGTTCTATCATGCTAATAATGTCTGTAGATAAGTCTCTTGGCTGAGAATTATCATATTTGGGCATCCCCAAGCATATCTATGTCAAGTTTACACATGGTGGAATTTTAACCTAAGGCTTTGGCTTCCTCCCATTAGATGCTCTATCAGGTGTTTTGGTCTCTCTTGGTTGAGCTGAACCAACCAGCCTCATGTGTATTCACAATGCCATTCAATAGGGTGAAGAAAGAATGCAACATAGGCTCCCCCTGTGTTGTTTTCGTGAGTAGCTATGATGAGCTCTCCATTTAATGAAATGGATTTGGTTCATGTTCTTGGGTGGGGAAGAGGTGTACGGTGACTCACAATTAAGTTAGTTAACCTTCATCCACATAAATTAACACATCATCCATGGCTTGGTGAAAGAATGACACATAAACCTCTTTTTACTTTAATTTTCATAATGTTTATGAGATCATCTTTTGATGTTGGGATGATTTAAACAATGCTTTTCCTCCATTGGGTGGCTTGTAAGGTGAGTAATGACTCATCCATATCTTCCTAAAACAATTCATAAAGGGATGGCGCCTCTTTTATCCCTTCATGATGGTGTCATGATTAGCTTTAACCTAGGTTAACCAAGGTGTCTGATACATCTAAAATATATAGTGTTTTAAGTACATTTTTATACCTATTTTTGATGATATTGCACTTTAATGGAATGTATTTTTGTGTTTTTCTTGCAGGTGTGATTAAAATGAGTGACTATGATGAAAGGAGCAATAAAAGATCAAATTTGGAGCAAAAATTGAAAGGTGTGAAAAATTGGCATTTGGCGCCTAAGCGTCGGACCATTGGCGCATAGGTGCTACAGTTTAAGTGAAAAATTTATTTAATATTGGCATGAATTTGAAAGGAATTTTGAAGCATCCTTTGGTTTAAACATCACAAACTTCCCATCAGCTCCAAAACTCATTTAAAATTTGAATGGATGGATGCATTCTTCATGGATACATTGAATCTAGACATATTTTGAAGAGACACCAACGCACCTTTTGGAAAATTTTAAAAAGAAGTCATAAAGATTAGAAAAAGTTGTTGTTGTTGGAGGGTGTAATTAGTGTCAAGAGTCTAGTTAATGTTAGTATGTTGTTAAGAGTACACCTTTCCACTTCACCACATTTATTATTACTTGTATCTAGTTTTTATTAAGAGTAGAATAGAGATTTGGTGTCAACAAAGTTGGGCGCCAACCTCTCTTGTGTCTTGTAAGGGGAAAGCAAAGTTTCAAAAGAACTTCAAGAGTGTTGTGGAGAGGATTTTCAGATAAGTGTCTAACTTTGTTTTATATTTGGTTTTAAAGTAAAACTTGTGTTTTCACTATGATTTCTATTTTCAAATCAAATTGTGTTTGTGTTTTCTCCATGGATTCTAAGTAGTTTTCTTTATCTTTTTCCTTTTAAATGATGAAGTAATTAAATTATGGAAGGAAGTTGTGTGAAGTAGGATTTCAATGTTGGAAGAAGTTGTGATGATTCACTACCTTGCACTTATTTACTTCTTGATTTGACCAATTAAGATGTTAAAATTTATTGGGAGATTATGTAAGATCCATTGTGGTATTGTCTCAATCAACAATTGGGAAGACTCACATGCAATTGTATGGATGAGAACAGTATACCATATAATTAGATGCAAATAAATAGGAAAATATGCTTATAATGGGGAGTAAAATTAGAGGACTTTAGTGTGACAGGCTAAAGCCCCTAATTTGGTTTGATGTGAAAATTTTTGTTATGAGATGTTAGCCCTCAGGTGGAGGGAATTAAGGGAATTCTAGAGTGAGAGCAAGTATCTTCCCTGCCCAACCCATCTACTAGATTTCAAATCATTAGATCAACCAATGTTCTTTATAGAACCATGTAAGGGTAAAGAGTATAATTGCTTCTATTTGGCACAACACATTTTAAATACTTCCACAATGAAATTCCATAATTACTTTAGTTGTTTGCTTTACTTTTTATTTAGAAAATACCAAAAAAAAATTTGAAAACTTTATGTTTTAATGCATACTATACAAAATCATTTTAAAAAGTAAAAGGTTATATTTCATATTTCTTTAATATTTTAGACATTTCACTGTGGGTTCGATATCTTAGGGCTTAATCAAAAAGTCCTATCTTACTTGATAAACAATACGTATACTTGCATAGTATCTCATATTATAAATTAAATTAAAATATATTCCTCATTTGCTCCAGAGTCGAGTTTTTGGCATCCGTTGTAAAGAAAGAGAAAATATCATTGGGAAGAAATATAAAGTAAAAATTGTAAGCATAAATATTCGAGGATCGAGTTTTTGGCGGCGTTGCCGAGGAAATTAATTAAAATATTATTTAAAGAAAATTTTAAAAAAAATAAGTTTTTACTTTTCATTATTTTTGTTAGTGTGTTTTATTTCTTTTTTTTAATTTTTTATGTGTAATTCAGGTTCTGAAGCACTTACGCCTTACGATTATGAATTAAAGAGAACTATTAGAAAAATCAAAAAAATTAAAAATTTTGAAAAAGATTAAAATATTCAAGAAATGACAACTCAAGATCATTGAAATCAAGAATTTAGACCTTTAGGAGATTATGCTAACCCTATAGTGGATGAACTTCATGGTAGTATTCAACACCCTACTGTAGCTGTTAATTCATTTGAACTTAAACCTGCTATTATTCAAATGGTATCTAAAATTTAGTTTGGGGGAGCACCAACTAAAGATCCTAATTTACATCTTGCCAATTTTTTAGAATTGTGCGCAACTTTTAAATATGATGGTGTTTCAGACGATGCTATTAGACTTACAATTTCACCTTTTTCACTGAGATAAAGCTAAAATTTGGTTAAATTCGTTAGCACCTGGATCTATTAGAATTTGGAGTGATTTAGCACAAAAATTCTTTGCTAAATATTTTCAACTATCGAAAATTTCGAAGCTTAGAAATGATATCATATCTTTTTGTCAGTCTGAAGGGAAATCTATATGTGAAGCATGGGAACGTTTTAAAGATCTCCTAACAAAGTGTCCACATCATTCGATACCAGATTGGTTAATAATTCAGACATTTTACAATGGATTAGTTGGATCTCTTAGTTCTATTATCGATGCCGCTACTGGTGGTTCATTGATGTCTAAATAGTTTGCTGATGCTTATGCTTTAATAGAAGAAATGGCTAGTAATAATTTTCAATGGCCTTCTGAAAGGTTAAATCCTAAAAAGGTTTCCAACATTCATGAAAATGAAGTTTTTGCAATGCTAGCAAATCAAGTTGCCGCAATTTCAAGGAAGATATACCAATTTGGGATGAATTTTTCTCAGCCAATATTCATGATTGAAGAAAATTCATTAGGCCAAATGGTTGATTCTCAAACTTTACCACAAACTTTGAATGCCATAAGTGACCCGATATAAATATATGCGTAGTAAAATCATCTTCCCCGGCAATTACGCCAAAAACTTTACCCAAAGTCCTCTGAAGATCAACATACTAATTAATGCTTTCAGAAATATATGTTATAAATAATAATAGCGGCTACTGTATATAAATATAATTTTATGAAAAATATTTTACACACTAGGGGTACTACGTAGGTATACGTATCGTATCAAGTAATATAGGGCTTTGAAATAAAGACCCCAGTATCGTTCCCACGAGGAGAGAGTTATAGAACTTTAAATATTTTTATTTTAAAGTATTTCTTTTATAGTCAAAAATAAAATATCTTTAATTTACTAGATGCAATAATAAAGCAAAAATAAAATGATTGATGTAAATAGCAATAAGAAAGCAACTTTCTCCCTTTCAATTAATCCAAGATTTTCTAAGATAATAATAATATTCGTGGAGAATGTAAATTTATGGTATTGTGTCAAATAGAAGCATTCCTATTCTTTATCTTCGCTCGATAAGTATAAAGAACATTGGCTAGCCTATAGATCAGGTCCGGATGTATTGTTAGTAGAATGGGTTAATCTAGGCTCACACTACTAGATGTCCAAGGGTGGCTATGGTCGGCCCTACTAGTGACCCTTTCCTTTTCTATAAACCAAATAATAAGAATTTAGTCTGTGACTCTAAAAACCTATCAATTCTATGCCCAATATATGATATCTTCCTATTTATTTGCACTTCACCTTGAATAACCCGCACAAGGCCTTCGACTACCCAAGGAATCATGTGATATCTACAAGTTAAAAATTCATCTCCTTCTAGGTCTCAAAACTCTTCAACAGGTTTTAACAATTTAAATGACTAATTTAAATAGTAAATTAAAAACCAGTATTAATATCATCACAATGTTTTAAAAATATATGATTTTTAATTCTCCGATGAATTTTGTATTATCTTATTTATCTTTTCATAATTGAAAGGAGAAAGTAAAGTAATTACTCAGAACACATTGAAATTAAATAACAAAACATAATAAATAAACTTTGAATCAAAATAAAAATACTTATCTTAGATGTTTCTCCTACTGAACTTCGATTCCTCCCGACTCCACAGCCGTAATGAACTCCGCATGCACCAACTCTTTCAAACTCTAAATACAAACTCTAAAATAAACTCACTAATTTATGAAGGAAAGTAAAAAGGTGGCCCTAATATTATCTCTTTAATTCTCTCTCTAGGTTGGGCATTTTTCTCTGAAGGAGTACCCTCCTATTTATAGTTTTCAAGGGTTGCCTCAAGGCACCTCTTCAAAATGTGTCAAAATTCAATGAATCTTCTAGAAGGTGTGTCTGGCACTGGAATCTGGCGCCTAGGGGCCAGACACCGCGTCCAGTTCTTCGCACCTCTTCACTTTGGATCGCACCTCTTCACGATTAAAACCATTTTGAAGCGTCCAAATACATTGTATCACATGTCCTATAAACCAGGAACCACTGTCAGTCTTCTAGAAGGTACAATAACCGCTCACACCGTCAAAATAACTGCCCAAAAGTTGTAAAAAACTTAACATTTTTTTGTATCGAGCTGGCGCTTAGGTGACGGACTCTGGCGCCTAGGCGCCAGGCCAATAATTTTGACATTTTTGCATTTTGGCTCTATTTTTGCTCCTTTTTGCTCCTTTTTGCTCCTTTTTCATATTTTTCTCCTTCTTGAACATTTTTGCATCACCTAAATCCAAAAACACAAAAATACCTTTCATTAAAGCATAATATCCTTAAAATTTTATAAAAATCAAGGAATAAAAATAGGTATTTTTTTCTTGGATCAAAATCCCCCAAACTTAAACGTTACTTGTCCTCAAGTAACCCTTTTTACTATAAATAATGTATAACATTTGGAATAAAGGTAAATATTTAAGATTCCTTATGATTTTTGATTTTATAAAGGCTTTAGTAAATCATTAACCAAATTTCACTAACTAAGTTTAATTTTAAGAATTTAAAGAATATTTTAACTACCAAATCATAAGACTTCAAAAATTTTTCATTCACTTCGAAAATAATTGTAGTTTATTATATTAAGATCACATAAATTATTCACAAGAAAAAGATCTTCATGAAATTCTTTTCTAATAAAAATACATGCATAAAAATTAAGTAATATATGTAATCAGTTTTCCTTTTATAAGTTAATTCAAGTGAAGCCAATTTTTGATTAGGCATTTCCTCAAGCTTCTCCTCTCTTTTTCTCTTTTCTATCTTTTCTTTTTTTTTTCTTTTTTTTAAAAGAGAGAGGATTATTATATCTGGATAGCCTGTTAATGGTTTTGAACTTCACTATCCTTAACTTATATTTTCAAACTTATACATTTTCACTTAATTATTATAACATAAATAGATTTCAAAAAGAATTTCAATCTATTCTTTTTCAAGTTATAATTTATTGTTTCTTAATACTTCTAAAATTCAATTATCTTTACTATGAATAGAAAAATTTCTTAATCTTATTCTTCCTTAAGTTGAATAATTCTATTCTTAAAATCAATCAAAGTTATTAAAATTTTTGGTTAAGTCCACTAAATTATTTATAATTTAAAAAATTTAAGTGATCTTAAATAGATTCTTCATTCCTCATGTTATGTTAAAATTTTTATTTTAAGAAAATTTTAGTTTTTTATGGACAAATAAAATTTAAATTTGAATGTATTTTCCCTTTCCCCCAAACTTATGTTTTGGTCTATCATGAAAATTTTTTTAAAGTATGAGAGAAAGAAAAACATAATTTTAAAAAGGAATTTTTATATGTATGTAAAAAAAATTCTAGAAAGAAAAATTTACTTCTAAACATGCTTTTATGAATAATACTGAAATAATGAAGCAGGTATAAAAGTAAGCAGGCTCATTAGTAATTAAATTAAATGACTATACTACAGAAATAGAACAACAATATTAACTACTAAATAGTAGGCTGAAACAGAAATAAACATAAATTCATCCAAATTTCAATCTTAAACACAATACATTAAAAATACTCTAACAACAGTCTCAACACCAAAAAATCCACACAAAGTACATAAACAAATCTAAACTAGCAAACAACAAACAACAATCAATACTAGCAAACAAACTAAACTAACAACAGACTTAGCACATCTCAGAGGTAAATCAGGCCTCATCATCGTTATCATCACCAAAAGAAAACTCAACATCCTTAGGATCAACATATGGTGAGAATCTAGGAAAGGTAGGAAACTGAACATCATGCTCTCCCTTCAGGAATCTAACGAGAGCTTCATCATACTCAGCATCGTAACTACTCTTTCTCTGCGTATACTCAGATAAATGATCAATTTTCTTATCAATAGAATCAACTCTGCAGCGAGTTTGAAATAACTCATGTTGCTGCTCTATAAACTGATCATGCATTGATTCCCAAAAACTAGATTGTGGCTCAGCAGTAGAAGTAAATGGTCGAGAAGTAGAAGGTCTACCTGAAGTGGGTGCAGAAGTAGAAGGAGCGGTCGATCTCTCCCCTCGAAGACGATCATATATGCTAACACTCTATTGCCCAATTGGGTTGGTAGTTTTCAGCTTCTCCTCAGAAATATCAACAGTAACTCCATTGCTAACACATAAAGAATAGATCAAAGATGGGAATCCCAATCCCACAGAAGTGCTGGATCTAGCAGTAGACTCCACAGAATCATAAATGATACTGCCAACATCTATAAGCTTCCTCTCCTGAATGCAATAGTTTAAGATAGCACGATCTCAAGTGACTTCGCTCAGGTGGTGGGAAGGTAGAAGTCTAGCATATTTAAAGTAATGCCATGCCTTGGAAATACCATTTAACATAGAAGATTTGAAATTTACCTCTTTTTCATTCCAGATCTTCCAGGCTTCAGTGCCATCAGTTAAATAAGCAATGATCATCTCAAGATCTCCCTCAGATGGAGATAATCCAGAATAGTGGCACTCAATGGTAGGTGGCAGTCCATAAAACACATTGATCCTCTCCGGAGTAAATCCAACTCAGACACCTCTAACGAAGACTTCGTAGTCTTCCGCATCTAAAAAGTTAGCATAAAATTTGCGAATGACTGGAATAATAGCAACAACAGTGAAATAACAGAATCGTTGCCAGTTGTGCGCAACGATTGTGTTCTCGATCATTTCACCCGGATTGTAAAACCTTCACTCTAAGATAAACTTTCTCGACGTTGAAAATTCGTGATATCAAAAATACGCTGCCGCAGTCGCGAACTTGCTACTGTCAAAATTTTCTCATCCCTTCCCTTGCTTAGATTTCGGTGCCATCTAAACGTGAAATAAAATAAGAACAAACTTAGGAATCAAATATTTAAACTCCTTTTAAGTTTAAGAAATTTAAAATAAGTTTAAAAATCCAAATAGAATACCTAAAAATCAAAATTTTTCTCAAAATTTTGGTTTTTAGCAGAACTTAGGAAAAACTATGGTGAAAATTGAAAATAAATGGATTAGAGTGTAGATCTGACCTCGAGACGAAGAAATCAAGTGATTTCGTGCCCAAATACTTGATGTTTTGACCTCAAAATGAATCTAAGAGGTGTATTTTCTCGAAAATGGGGAAAGAAATGAAGCTTAGGCGTCATCCATGGCTAATGGGGTTTATATCTTAATTTTTGTTTAAGTAGGCCGAACCGGCGCTTAGGCGCCGAATTCTGGTGCCTAGGCGCCAGACTCGCCTTTCACAAAAATCACCTTAAAAATTTTATTTTCCACCAAAATTCATAAATTCAACTTCCAATTACTCATATTAGAGTAGGGCTTCAGTTTCTAACTTCCAAAACATTTTCCAAAAATTTTAAAAATTAAATATTAAATCCACCAATCAAACACAAGGTTTAAATCAAACTCCTCTAATTTCCATTTATAATCTTCAATATTGGCTCAGTACACTTCAGATAAGTATAATATAATGATTCAAGTCCTAACAGACAATCAAACAACACAATTTGAAAACAAATATAGCACACATTGAACATGAAAGCAAATACACAAACAAACACAATCAATTCACTAAATCGATACAACGACTCACTAGATAAATCACAATCTCACCAAATCACTATCTAAATTCCATTATCTTGGCAAGGAAAACTATTCAGCCCACTTAGGATGAACACTAATGCTCTCAAAAAATCCGTTGTCGTCTTCTCGTCAATCCATATGTTCTTCACATACATTTCAACTTGAGCATCTTGATAAGCCGCTAGATGACCTAATTGGAGTTTTGCATGCCATTCCAGATGTTCAATCTGATGATACACCTCATGAAGGCGATCTCCAATACTCATGAAATCCGCTTCAAATTTATCAAGACGACTAGAAATTTTCTCCAAACTTACAACGATGAAACCATTGAAGTAGGGTTGAGGATCTTTTGGATCTTTGTCTCTAGCCTCTTCTCCAAGATTTCTCCTCTCCATTTCTTCAAAATCCTCTCTAATCTCTCAAGAATGAAGTGTAAGGGTCGAAATATTGATTGCTTAGGGATTGGGGACGAAGATGGGTTAATTTAAAGGTGAAAATCATGTGAAAAACTGAAAATTTTCAGTTTTTACACGACCCTGTAACCGTGGCGCTTAGGCACCAAATCTGGAGCCTAGGCGCCAAATCTAGTGCCTAGGCGCCGGACCCATCGACACACAGCTTATTCTTGCGCTTAGGCACCAAATTATGGCGCCTAGGCGCCGGAACCATGTTCGACTCTGTTTCACCTAACGTCAAATTTAAAAGTTTCGTTCTCTAAAAATAGGTAAATTATAATGGTAAGATCAATATAGACTCAGTAACAGAATTATACATAATCTCAATGAAGGTTAACTTGATCTCCGTTTTACTCACATATGAAATAGAGTGATCCAAAGTCTAAACTTTATATACTTCAAGATAATTTTTAATTTTCTAAAGTTATATAAAATTATCAAGACCGAGGCATAACCTTACATTAAAAATGTAAAAACACACTAAAAATAAAATCTATGGGTTGCCTCCATTAAAGCGCTTGGTTTAACGTCGTCAGCCCGACCTAAGTAATTCTTTAATCAGGTTGACTCAATTCATAAGCCTCTTTATAAATCTTTTTAACGTCTCCCAAATAAGGCTTCAATCTTAATCCATTAACTTTAAAAGTTTTCCCCATTTTGGGGTCTTTAATATCCACAGCTCCATATTGGTAGACTTTTTCAATTATATATGGTCCCATCCATTTTGATCTCAATTTTCCAGGAAAAAGTCTTAAACGAGTATTAAATAGTAATACTTCTTGTCCAGGCTCAAATATTTTTCCTGAAATATTTTTATCATGTAATACCTTCATTTTCTCTTTATAAATTTTTTGCATTAACATATGATTCATTTCTTATTTCATCCATCTCATTTAATTGCAATAATCATTTTTCTCCTACAACATTCAAATCAGAATTAAACTTCTTTATCGCCCAATAAGCTTTATGTTCAAGTTCAACAGGTAAGTGACAGTGTTTACCAAAAACTAACCGGTAAGGTGACATTCCGATTGGTGTCTTATAAGCTGTTCTATAAGCCCATAATGCAGAATCAAGTCTATCAAACCAATCAGTTCTTTTAGGATTAACGGTCTTCTCTAAAATTCTTTTAATTTCTCTGTTTGATAATTCAGCCATTCCACTTGTTTGTGGATGATAAGCGTTACAATTTTATGTTTGATTCCAAATTTTAGCAGTAATGATTGAATTCTTATATTTCTAAAATGACTTCCACCATCTGTGATAATTACCTTAGGCATTCCAAATCTTGAAAAAATCATCTTCTTTAAAAATTTTGATACACTTTTGTAGTCACAATTAGGTAAAGCTACAGCTAGATAAAATATAAATTTTTCCAAATGATGGTACAAATGGTCCCATAAAGTCTAAACCCCATATATCAAAAAATTAAACTTCCAATATATAGTTTAAAGTCATTTCATCTTTCTTGGATATATTTCCCATCCTTTGACATCGATCACATGTTTTAACATAATTTCTCACATATCTGAATAAGGTAGGCCAATAAAATCCTAAATTTAAAATTTTAAATGTAGTTTTATCTACTCCAAAGTGTCCTCCAAAATCGGAATCATGACATTTTTTAATAATAGCAAAAGTTTCTTCATAAGGTACGCATCTTCGAATTATAGAATGTCTTCCTAATTTAAATAAATGAGGATCTTCCCAAATATAATATTTAGCATCATTTTTAAATTTCTTAGTAAATTTTTCATCCAATCCATAAGGTAGAATATTGCTAACTAAATAGTTAACTATATCCGTATACCAAGGTATTTGGCATCCTTGAATAACATATAAGTGTTCATCAGGAAATTTCTCATTTATGTTTTCTTCAGTAATAACATCATTCTTAATTCTAGACAAATGATCAGCAATTTGGTTTTCAGTTCCTTTTCTATCCACTATTTGAAAATCAAATACTTGTAGAAGTAAAAAACCATCTTATTAATCTAGGTTTAGCATCCTTTTTTTACATTAGATATTTAATAGCGGAATGATCAGTATGGACAATGCATTTAGTACCAAGAAGATAAGGTCTAAATTTATCAAAGGCATATACTATAGCTAGAAGCTCTTTCTCAGTAGTAGCGTAGTTTCTTTGTGTTTCAGTGAGAGTTTTACTAGCATAATATATAACTTTGAAAATTTTCTCATATTTTTGTCCTAATACAGCTTCAATTGCAAAATCATTTGCATCGCACATTAATTCAAAAGATTTATTCCAATTAGGTGCAACAATGATAGGTGTAATTATTAATTTTTCTTTTAAAATATTAAAAGCATTAACACAGTCTTTGTCAAATTCAAATTTAGCATCTTTTTCCAATAAATGACAAAGAGGTTTAGCAATTTTAGAAAAATCCTTTATATATCTTCTATAAAATCCAGAATGACCTAGAAAACTTCTCACATCAGTAACAGTAGTAGGTGGTTGTAATTCAGCAATAATTTTCACTTTTGCGCTATCTACTTCCATCCCTTTTTGTGAAATCTTGTGACCAAGTACAATGCATTCTGTGACCATGAATTGACATTTTTTTCAGTTAAGAACTAAGTTTGTTTCTTCACATCTTTTCAGAATTTTGGAAATATTTTCCAAACAAGATTCAAAAGAAGTTCCAAAAACTAAAAAATCGTCCATGAATATTTCAATTCCTTTGTCAATCAAATCACAAAATATTGACATCATACATCTTTGAAAAATTGCAGGTGCATTACATAAACCAAAAGGCATTCTTCTAAAGGTAAATGTTCCATAAGGAATTGTAAATGTTGTTTTCTATTGGTCCTCAGGAGCGACAGGTAATTGATGATAACCAGAATATCCATCCATAAAACAGAAATATGAGTGTCCAGCTAATTTATCAAGCATTTGTCTAAGAAAGGTAAAGGAAAATGGTCCTTTCTAGTGGCGTCAGTAACTTGTCTTGTAGGAAATAGTTCATTTTTATCATTGACAATGATAGTTACTCCTCCTTTCTTGGAACACAATGAATAGGACTTACCCATTAGCTATCCGAAATAGGATAAATAATACCAACATCTAACCATTTAACAATTTCTTTTTAACAACCTCTTTCATGATAGGATTTAATCTTCTTTGCGGTTCAATAGTAGGTTTAAAATTTTCTTCCATTAAAATTCTATGCATAAAAATGGATGGGCTTATTCCTCTTATGTCAGCAATTATCCACCCAAATGCTTTCTTATAATTTTTTAACACTCCTATCAATTTTTCTTTTTTATCTTTACTTACCTCAGAATAAATAATAACAGGTAAAGTTAATGAATTTCCCAGAAATGCATACTTTAAATGTGAACGTAACATTTTTAATTCCAGTTCATAAGCTTTTTAATTGAGGGTAAAAGTATATCATTTTGAGTTATGTCCAAAGTTTCCCAATTATCTTTAATATAATGAGTTTCTTCTTCTTTTAGTTCTTCATCTTCATCGGTTAATAATTCAATTTTTTCTTCAGAAATGACTTTACATTTTTCTTGATAATGTTTCTTAATTAAATAATCAATTATATCCATTCGATAACATTTTTCTTTGTTAGGGTACTTCATTGATTTAAGGACATTAAATTTAATCTCTTGATCATTAACTCTCATGGTTAATTCTCCTTTTTGCACATCAATCAAAGCTCGTCTGGTCACTAGAAAAGGTCTCCCTAAAATAATAGGTATTTCTTTATCTTCTTCCATATCGAGTACAATGAAATCTACAGGGAAGATAAATTTATCTACTTTAACAAGAACATCCTCTATAACTCCTTTAGAGTAAGTGATAGATCTATCAGCTAACTGAAGGGTTACAGTGGTGGGAGTAATCTCTCCTAAATTTAAACTTGGAAAAATAGAAAATGGCATGAGATTAATACTTGCTCCTAAATCACATAAAGCTTTGCCACAAAACTTTTCTCCAATAGCACAAGGTATAGTAAAACTTCCAGGATCTTTAAGTTTTTGAGGTAATTTCTTTTGAATTATTGCACTACATTCTTCACTTAATGCAACAGTTCAAAAGCTTCAAATCTTCGTTTCTTACTTAAAATATCCTTCATAAATTTTTCATAAGTTGGCATCTATTCCAAAGCATCAGCAAAAGGTATGTTTATAGTAAGTTTCTTAAAAATTTCAAAGAACTTAGAAAATTGATGATCAACCCTCTGCTGTTTAAGTCTTTGAGGAAAGGAGGTGGTGGTTTTTCAACTTCCATATTAATAGACATATCAGTTTGATCTTTATTAGGAGAAGGAGTTTCTTTAGATTTTTCAATCTCTTCAACCTCAATCACTTTTTCAATTTCATTCTACAATCTTTCTCTTAATTCCTTTCCACTTCTAAGTTGTACAGCTTTAACATGTTCATGTTCTTTTCCAGTTTCTTTTGGATTGATTTCAACTTTACTAGGAAGTGTTCCTGGAGGTCTATAATTAATTAAATTAGTGATTGGTCCCATTTGATTCTCAATATTACGAATAGCAGTGTTTTGATTTTGTAATTGATTACTTAGTTGTAAAATTAATACTTCTATTGATAACTTTTTTTGTTGATTGTTAAATCCAGGTGGTTTATAGTTTAAATTAACTTGATTATTCCAATTTCTAGTGGAATGAGATTGATTATTACCCCATTGCTGTGAATTATTCCAGTTAAAATTAGGAAGATTTTTCCATCTAGGATTATAATAATTTGAATAAGGATTATTTTTACTAGCAATAGCTTGTAAAGTTTCAATAGTTTGAGAATCTTCAATATTAACAGAGTTATTATGTGATATATTAATAACAAAACTATCTAATTTCTTAGACAATGCTTCTACTTGTGAAGCTAAAATAGAAAATGTTTCATTATCATGAATACTTGCCATTCTTTTAGGATTAATCCTTTCAGAAGGCCATTGAAAATTATTGTTAGTCATTTCTTTAATTAAAGTGTAAGCTTCTTCAAATGATTTAGACATTAAAGAATCTCCAGCAGCAGCATCAATAATTGATTTTAAAGATCCAATTAATCCATTATAAAATGTTTGAATAATTAACCAATATGGTAAAGCAAGATGAGGACATTTTCTTAATAGTTCTTTAAATCTTTCCCAAGTTCCATAAATTGTCTCCCCATCAAATTGACTAAATTAAGTAATATCATTTATTAATTTAGCAGTTTTAGAAGGAGAAAATCATTTAGCAAGGAATTTTTGTGCCATCTCAGCCCATGTTTTAATAGAACTTGTTGTTAATGAGTTCAGCCACATCTTTGCTTTATCTCTTAAAGTAAAAGGAAAGAGTCTAAGCCTAATAACATCATCAGAAACATTGTTATATTTAAAGGTAGCACAAAGTTCTAAAAAACTAGCAAGGTGTAAATTTGGATCCTCATTTGGTGTTCCACCAAATTGATTGTTTCGAACCATTTGAATAATAGACGGTTTAACCTCAAAAGAATTAGCATCTACAGTGGGTATTTGAATACTACTACGAAGTTCATCAATTTTAGGGTTAGCGTAATCCCTTAATGGTTTATAAACATTTTGATCTTTAATTTCAATTGGATTTTGTAAATTGTTATGTAAATTAGTCATTTCTTGAAATTTTTGAATTTGTTTTACTTTTTTAATTCTTCTAACAGTTCTTTCTAATTTAGATTCTAAAGGTAATAATCCTTCAGGTCCAAAACTATGCATAAAAAGTAAATTAGCAAGAATTAAAATAAATATTCTTATTATTTTTATTATATATATGTTTTTTATATTATATATATTTATTTTTTATATAAATTTTTTACAATAAAGAAAAATGAATAAAATAAATATACATAAAATCTAAAAATTTGCCTCTGCTCTCCCTGACAACGGCGCCAAAAACTTGACCCGATATAAATATATGCGTACTAAAATCTTCTTCCCCTGCAACTGCACCAAAAACTTCACCTGAAGTCTTCTGAAGATCAACGTACTAATTAATGCTTTCAAAAATATATGTTATAAATAATAATAGCGGCTAGTGGATATAAATATAATTTTATGGAAAATATTTTACACACTTGGGGTACTACACAAGTATACATATCATATCAAGTAATACAGGGCTTTGAAACAAAGACCCCAGTACCGTTCCCACGAGGAGAGAGTTATAGATCTTTAAATATTTTTTTTTAAAGTATTTCTTTTATAGTCAAAAATAAAATATCTTTAATTTACTAGATGCATCAATAAAGCAGAAATAAAATGATTGGTGTAAATAGCAATAAGAAAGCAACTTTTTCCCTTTCAATTAATCCAAGATTTTCTAAGATAATAATAATATTCGTGGAGAATATAAATTTATGGTATTGTACCAAATGGAAGCATTCCTATTCTTTATCTTTGCTCGATAATACAAAAAACATTGGCTAGCCTATAGATCAGGTCCGGTTGTATTGTTAGTAGAATGGGTTAATGTAGGCTCACACTACTAGATGTCCAAGGGTGGCTATGGTCGGCTCTACTAGTGACCCTTTCCTTTTCTATAAACAAAATCATAAGAATTTAGTCTGTCACACTAAAAACTTATCAATTCTACGCCCAATATATAATATATTCCTATTTATTTGCACTTCACCTTGAATAACCCGCACAAGGCCTTCGACTACCCAAGGATTCATGTGATATCTACAAGTTAAGAATTCATCTCCTTCCAGGTCTCAAAACTCTTCAACAGGTTTTAATAATTTAAATGGCCAATTTAAATAGTAAATTAAGAACCGGTATTAATATCATCACAATGTTTTGAAAATATATGATTTTTAATTCTCCGATGAATTTTGTATTATCTTATTTATCTTTTCATAATTGAAAGGAGAAAGTAAAGTAACTACTCAGAACACATTGAAATTAAATAACAAAACATAATAAATAAACTTTGAATCAAAATAAAAATACTTATCTTAGATGTTTCTCCTACTGAACTTCTGATTCCTCCTGACTTCACAGCGTAATGAACTCCAGAAGCACCTACTCTTTCAAACTCTAAATACAAACTCTAAAATAAACTCACTAATTTATGAAGGAAAGTAAAAAGGTGTCCCTAATATTATCTCTCTAATTCTCTCTCTAGGTTCGGCGTTTTTCTCTAAAGGAGTACCCTCCTATTTATAGTTTTCAAGGGTTGCCTCAAGGCACCTCTTTAAAATGTGTCCAAATTCAATGAATCTTCTAGAAGGTGTGTCTGGCGCCTAAGCGCTGGACACCGCATCCAGTTCTTCGCACTCTTCACTTTGGATCGCACCTCTTCGCGATTAAAACCATTTTGATGTGTCCAAATACATTGTATAACATGTCCTATAAACCAGGAACAACTGCTAGTCTTCTAGAAGGTCCAATAACCGCTCACACCGTCAAAATAACCTCCCAAAAGTCATCAAAAACTTAACAGTTTTCTGTATCGAGCTGGAGCTTAGGCGCCGGACTCTGGAGCCTAGGCGCCAGGCCAGTAATTTCGACAATTTTGCATTTAAGCTCTATTTTTGCTCCTTTTTTCTCCTTTTTCATATTGTTCTCCTTCTTGAACATTTGTGCATCACCTACATCCAAACACACAAAAATACCTTTCATTAAAGCATAATATCCTTAAAATTTAATAAAAATCAAGGCATAAAAATAGGTACTTTTTTCTTGGATCAATAAGTAAGTCTAGTAATCCATATTCAAATTATTATAACCCAAGTTGGAAAAGCCATCCAAATTTTAACTGGAATACCAATAATCAGGGTGGTAGTAATCAAAAATGGGGGAACAGCCAAGTTATCTAGTGAAGAAGTGGTGTTACAAATGGAAAATCAATTGCAAAGTTACGAGCTACAATTAGAAATATTGAGAATCAATTGGGATAGATTGCTAATTCATTAAGTAATAAATCCTAAGGAATGCTTCCTAGCAATACCGAAGTAAATCAAAGAGACAAGACTAAAGAGGAAGTATAAGTTATTCAGTTGAGAAGTGGAAGAGAGTTGGAAGGTAGAGTTCAAAAAGAGACTGAAGTAGAGAAAGAAGAAATTGAAAAACCAAATGTGGACGCTCTGAAAGGTTTGGAAAATACTATTTTTCCACCTAAGGTTAAATTATAAAAGCCACTAGCTTCATTTCCTCAGAGACTTTGACAACAAAAATTGGATAAGCAATTTTCAAAATTCTTGAAGATATTTAAGAAACTTACAATTAATATTCCATTAGTTGAAACCTTAGAACAAATGCCAAGATATGTGAAATTTATGAAGGATATTCTCAACGAAAAGAGGAAGTTTGAAGATAATGAGACTATTGTCCTTAGTGAAAAGTGCAGTGCAATAATTCGAGAAAAGCTTCCTGAAAAGCTTAAAGATCCTGGAATTTTCACAATTCCAGGTGTAATTGGAGACAGATTTTTTGGAAAAGCTTTATGTGATTTGGGTGCAAGTATTAACCTTATGTCATTATCAATATTCAAAAGACTGGGATTAGGAGAAATAACCCCTACTACTGTAACTCTGCAATTAGTTGATCATTCGATCACATAACCTAAAGGAGTTATAGAAGATGTTTAGGTGAAAATGGATCAATTTATTTTTCCTGTTGATTTTATTGTGTTGGATATGGAGGAAGATAAAGAGATAACAATAAATTTTAAGAGACCATTCCTAGCCACAGGCAGAGCAATGATAGATGTGTAGAAAGGGAAATTAACGATGCGAGTTAATGATCAAACTGTTACATTCAATACTTCAAAGTCAATGAAATATCCTGTAAGAGGTAAAGATGATGAATGTTATAGGATTGATGTTATCAAATATTTAAATGAATGTCATTTCAAGTTAACTTATGAAGAAAAATCTGAAAGTAAAGAATTGGAAGACAAGCACGAAAAGGAATTACAATATTATGAAGATTTTCATGAGGAAGATTTAAATTATGTTTATGAAAAAATTGAAATTTTGGACATGACTGAAAAAGATAAATCTTTTGTTCCATCAATTGAAAAACCTCCTGAACTTGATTTAAAGATGCTTCCTAATCATTTAATGTAAGTCTTTCTAGGTGATTCCTCAACTTTTCCAATAATAATTTCCTCTCAATTAACTGAATGAGAAGAAGAGAGTTTGCTTAAAATTTTAAAGAAATATAAAAAGTCTTTTGATGGATAATAGCTAATATTAAAGGAAACAATCCTTCAATTTGTATGCATAAAATCCTTATGGAGGATAAATGCAAACCTTGGGTTGATCTTTAAAGGAGATTAAATCCAATTATGAAAGAAGTTGTTCAGAAAGAAATTTTAAAGTGGTTGGATGCTCGAATTATTAACCCTATTTCAGATAATGCATGGGTTAGTCCTATTCACTGTGTACCTAAGAAAGGAGGAGATATTGTGACTATTGATCCACTTAAAAGTACCTATTTTTATGCCTTATTGATGATTCAATTTTTGAGGATATTATGCTTTAATGAAAGGTATTTTTATGTTTTTGGATATAGGTGATGAAAAAAGAGTTCAAGAAGGAAAAAGGAGGAAAAGGAGCAAAAATAGAGCTAAAAAGCAATGTTACCAAAATTATAGATCCGGTGCCTAAGCGACAGAATCCGGCGCTTAGGTGCCATTTTGATACTGAAGCTGTTAAGATTTTTGATAACTTTGGGCAGTTGTTTAGATGGTGTTAAGAGGTTATCAGACCTTCTAGAAGACTGGATGTTACTCTTGATACATAGGACATGTGATACAATGCATCTGGACACAAGAAAATGATTTTAATCGCGAAGAGGTGCGATCCAAAGTGAAAGGGTGCAAAGATTTGCTCACGGAGTCCGCCGCCTAAGTGCCAAATCCTGGCGCTTAGGCGCTATAGTTACTTTCTAGAAGATTCCGTGATTTTGGACGAATTTTGAAGAGGTGTCTTAAGCAACCCCTAGTCATTTTTGAAGTTCTATAAATAGGAGACATTTCTACAGAAAAGAGAGCTCTCCCAAGCTCAGAAATAGTTCTAGAGAGCCACCAAATACTTTTCTTAAATACTTAGTTAGTTTATTTTAGTTTATTATAGTTACTTTGAGTTTTACTACTCAATTCCCTGAGTAGTAAGTTAGAGTTTATAAGAGTTGGTGTTGTTGAAGTCTTGTACTTTGCATTGGAGTCTGTAGGAGTCAAAGGATCACTTGAAGGAACATTTCAGATAAGTATTTGTAACTTGGATCAATGTTTTAGAAATATGTTTTGTTGTGTGAATTCAATGTGTTCTGAGTAGTTACTTTTTTTTCTCCTTTCAACCATGAAAAGATAATAAAGATAATTTGATTTCGTTGGAGAACTTAAACTTAATTTTAAAAAATTATTGTGATGATATTCATACCTGATCTTAATTTACTTTTTAAACTGGTCATTTGAATTGTTAAAATCTTTTGAAGAATTTTGAGACCTATCCGGAGATGAGTTCTTAACAAGTAGATATCACATGAATCCTTGGGTAATCGAAGGCCATGTGGGGGTTATTCAAGGTGAAGTGCAAATAAATAGGAATATATTATTTATTGAGTGTAGAATTAATTAATTTTTAGAGTGACAGACTAAATTCTATTAATTTGGTTTATAGAAAAGGAACGGGTCGCTAGTAGGGCCGACCATAGCCACCCATGGTCATCTAAAAGTGTGAGTTCAGATTAACCCATTCTACTAATAATACATCCTGAGCCAATCTATAGATTAGCCAATGTTCTTTATACTATCAAGCGAATGTAAAGAATAGGAATGTTCATATTTGGCGCAATACCATAATTTCAAGTTCTCCACGAATGATAGTTTTTCTGAAAAATCTTGGATAAGTTGAAAAGAAGAAAGTTGTTTTATTTATACTTGCATCAACCTTTACATTATTGATACTTTAATTACATCTAGTAGAAATTTCATAAAACTTAAAATCTAATTTTTAAAAATCAAAATAATTACTTTTAATTTGAAAATCTATTAATTTCTAAAATCAATCTTCCTTGTGGGATCGATAACCAGGACTCCAATAGAGCCCTGTATTAATGGATACGATACGTATACTTGCGTAGTCCCTCTGGTGTGCAAAATAATTTCTAAAATTATATATTTATTTTTGCATACTACCCATTGAAATATAAATTAAAGGATAAATTGTAGGCATAGTTACGGGTCGAGGTCATCAACTGTTAATAAAAAGAATGAAATAATACCAGTAAGACAAGTTACAGGATGGTGAATATGCATTGATTATAGAAAATTAAATCTTGCCACCAGGAAAGATCATTTTCTACTTCCTTTTCTAGATCAGGTGTTGGATAAACTGGCTGGGTATAAATACTTTTGTTTTCTGGATGGAAATACTGGTTAGCACTAAATTTAAATTGCTCCTAAGGATTAAGAGAAAACAATGTTTACAAGTCCTTATGGTACATTTTCTTTTAAAAGAATGTCCTTTGGTTTATGTAATGCCCATGTTACATTTCAAAGATGTATGATGGAAATTTTCTGTGATTTAATCAAAAAAGGAATTGAAGTTAATATGGATGACTTTTCAGTGTTTGGAATTTCATTTGAATCATGTTTAGAACATCTATCTAAACTTATAAAACTCTGTGAAGAAACTAATTTGGTTCTTAACTGGTACAAATGCTAATTTATGGTAGCAGGAGGAATAGTTTTGTGACATCATATATTAGAAAATGGTATAGAAGTAGATCCTGCAAAAATTCAAGTGATTTCTAATTTACCTTGCCCGACTAATGTAAGGGGAATTAGAAATTTCTTGGACATGCTAGATTTTACAGGTGTTATATTAAAAACTTTTCACAAATTTTGAAGCCTTTATGTCGTTTACTGGAAAAAGATGCAAATTTTAATTTTGATGTTGAATGTCTAAATGCTTAAGAAATTTTAAAAGAAAAATTTAATCACTGTACCTGTCATAATTTTAGCTAATTGGGAAAAACATTTTGAATTAATGTGTGATGCTAGTGATTATGCTATTGGAGCTATTTTAGGTCAGAAATATGATAAAATTTTTAAAGTGATTTACTATGCTAGTAAAACTCTTAATGAATCTCACATTAATTATACCACTACCGAGAAAGAGTTACTAGCTATAGTAATTGCATTTGATAAATTCAGATCATATTTAATAAGGACTAAGTGTGTGGTGCATACTGATCATTCTGCTATTAAGTATTTAATGAAGAAGAAGGATGCTAAACCAATGCTGATTAGATGGATTCTTCTTTTGTAAGAATTTGATTTTGAGATAGTAGATAAGCAGGGTGCTGATAATCAAATTGCTAATCATCTGTCCAGGCTTGAAACTAAAAAATCTCTCTGTGATGCTGAATAAGATAATGAAAATTTTCCTGATGAAAAATTGTTCGTTGTTAATGAGTGGTGTGTTTCCTGGTATGCAGACATTGTAAAGTTTATTGTCAATGATATTTTATCCTACGGTTTGACATACCAGGAGAGGAAGAAATTTATATCTGAAGCTAAGACTTGTTTTTGGGATGACCCGTTTTTATATAAACAAGGAAAGGATTTGATCATTTGAAGATGTGTGCCTTTAGAAAAAACTTATGAAATTATTCAAAAATGTCATAATTCTGATTGTGGGGAACATTTTTGAGTTAATTAAACTTCATATAAAATCTTACAATCTGGATTTTATTGGCCTATAATTTTTAAGGATGTTAATGTTTATATTAAAAATTGTGATCAATATAATGTGTAGGCAATATTTCTAGAAGAAATGACATACCCTCATATATATGTTGGATTTTGAAATATTTGACATTTCGGGATTAGATTTCATGGGACCATTTATACCATCTTTTGGAAATACATACATTTTGATAGCAGTAGACTATCTATCTAAATGGATAGAAGCTGTTGCTTTACCTCGATGTGATGCTCAAAGTGTTGCAATGTTTTTAAATAAGAATATATTTTGCAGATTTGAAATACCAAGAGTAATCATAACTGATCGGGGAAGTCATTTTAAGAATGTGATTATGGAAAAGTTAGTAAAGAAATATCATATTAACCATCACATTGCTATTGCTTATCATTTGCAGACAAGTGATTTTGTTAAATTATCAAATCTTGAAATTAAAAGAATATTGGAAAAAACTGTTAATCCAAATAGGAAAGATTGTTCAATCAAATTGGATTTTGCTTTTTAGGCCTATAAGACTGCCTATAGAACTCCTATAGGAATGTCCCCATATAGGCTAATTTTTGGAAAAGCTTGTCATTTACCAGTTGAACTTGAGCGTAAAGCATATTGGTCTATTAAAGAGTTCAATTATAATTTGAAAGATGCTAGAGAAAAAATATTGTTCAATTAAATGAGCTTGAAGAGATAAGGAATGAATCTTATGAATATCCTAAGATTTATAAAGAAAAGATGAAGTTATGGCATGATCAAAAGATTCTTACTAAAAATCTTAAGCCAGAGCAAAAAGTTTTGTTATATAATGCTAGATTGAGAATTTTTGCTGGAAAACTTAAGTCCATGTGGACAGGCCCATTTATTGTGATGAAATTTTATTCACGTGGATCTGTGGATATTCAAGATCCTAAGACTGGAAAAATGTTTAAAGTTAATGGGCATAGACCTAAACCTTTCTTTTTAGTCGATCAATTTAAACCTGATTAGAATCTGATGTTGGTTCACTCAGAATAAGCTCTAGGTATGTCAGGCTGATGACATTAAACTAAGAACTTTGTGGGAGACAACCCATATTTATCGATGTGCTTTGCTTTATGTTTGCTTTGTGTACTTTTATTTGGTTTGATTTAAGAATTGTGGTAGCATTTTGGAGTTTTTAATAGTATAGTAGTGTTTATTTGACCTTATTTCATGACTTAAAGGAATCAGAATGAAGATTTTGACGTTTAGTAGAACTGTGCAAAAATGTACACTGGCGGCTATGTGCCAGTTGTTGGCGCATAGGCGCCACAGTTATAAAAAAAGTGAAAAATGAGATTCTAGAAGCCTAACTCGCGGGTGAGTAGTTTTTGGATTTATTAAGGACTTGTAAATTGTGTAGGGTCGGTTTTGTGCCTTCCCAAGTCTATAAAAAGGCCCTGAACTTATGAAATACTTGCCCTAGTTCTAATTTTCATTCCCCAGTCTTTTGAAAGAGTATTTTGAGTGCAAAAATGTCTCCCTAGGTGAGTGAAATTAAGAAGAAAGAGGAAGCCATCAAGAAGAAGTTTTTTCGCAATAGTGCATAAGAGTTATATAATGGATTTCTGGTTGTGAGTATCCAAGGAATAGCAGAAAGGATTATGAAGATCGATGCCGATGTGGAGTTTATTGATGCAAAGGTAAATGAAATTAATGCTCATTTAGTACGAAGTGGATAGAAACTCAAAATGCAATTCAGTCATACATGTTATGTGGAAGAAGCAAATAGAGCGATGTTTTGGAAGTACAAATGGTTAGAAGAAGATGATGTAAAAGCTTTTGACCATCGTCCGTTTTATCATATTTACATTCCATATGGTTCAAATAGAACTAATGGTGGTTTTAGATATATTCCAGCAAATGGAGAATGGAATTAAATTATGTGTGGTCTTGTTATCTTTGTTATGTGTTTAATGTTTTAAGTATATTTTTTCTTTAATATTTATGTTTGTTGCACTTTACGTGTGTTTTCGACATCTTAATGATGTAAGTTTGTATTTAATTACAAGTCTTTGAACATATGTATTTGGGAATTTCATTCAAAGTATTTTGGATAGAGATTTATAGTTTGTATTAAGTGTAGTTTTTTAATAATATAAGTTTGTGTTTATGTGAAATTTGTGTAGAATCATTGAAATTTAAGAGTACTTTTGGAGCATTAGAAGAGTTTATGGGGAGAAATAATTATTTGAAGTGATTAAGGGGTATTAATTAAGTGTTTTAGTGCAACTAAATTATTTGTCAAAATTTGGGCACTGGCACCTAAGTGCCAAACCAACGTCGCATAAGCACCAGATTTTTTGGCTAAGCGCCATAAGTCTTACGGATAGGCGCCAAATCGCGAAAACCGATTTTCAGCAGTTAAAAACCTGAAATTTGCCTTTTTAACACCCCTATCACCTTCAACCTCTCAGCTTCATGAAATAGGATCCTAGGGCATCAATATTTAGATCATTTTAGAGCCGATTTCACCGAAATTTGTTGGATTAGAGTTCTTTAAGGTATGATCCCTACTCCGAAGTAAAATTTTTTTTATTTTCACCATGTATTTTAAGTACATTTTGGAAAGATCTTAAAATCACTATTTGTGGTAAAAATTTGATAAAAGCATGAGAAATTGCTTGGATTTATTGGAATTTGTCATTGGAAGTAGCAAGTTTAGTTAAAATTTGGAATTTAGGGTGAATTTTTTTGTGAATTTTTAGAGATGGCTCCAAATTCAAAATGCTCAAAAGAAAAAGCGAAATTTAATTCTGACATATTTGTCAGTTCTAGAGTGGAGAATCGCTAAGTTGATGCACTCGCATCACAAAAATTGATTCCAGAAAGTGTGTTTAGTAAGTCAGGAGTAAAAATTGAAGAAATGATTATTAGAAGAATTTTGGAATGATACTGTTGTTTGACCCGACTGCAATTACGTAAGTAAAATAGCATATAAAATTATGGTCGAACTTGACCCCAAATCTGATTAAGCGGCTAATGTACAATAATTTAAGATTAATTTTTTATAAATAAATATAAATCATACACTAGGGGTATTACGCAAGTATACTTTTCATGTAATATAGAGTTTTCTTTTTAAAACCTCAGATATCGATCCCACGAGGACTAATAAAATTAAAATAAAGAAAACTATTAATTAAAATCTTTTAATTTAAAACTTATTAAAATATGCAGAATACAAAAATTGGCAAGTGATAAACACAATAAACAAAGATTCTTTCCCCATAAGAAATATTCCATGATTAATAAATAGTTAAAATTAGTTTAGAGCTTTAAAAATGTGGTATTGTGACAAATATGAGCATATATATCCTTTACACTTTTGTCCAGGTCATAAAAAACTTTAGCTAGTTTTTAAAGATTGGATTAGGATGTATTATTAGTAGAAAGGTATGAATTTTCTGACTCTCACTTCTAGGTTCCCCCCCAAAGGTTGCCTATTGTCTGGCTTACTAGTGATCCGTCACGTCTTTTGTAAAACCAAATTGATTGAATTTAGCCAGACACATTAAAAAAAATAAATTTTCTGTCCATTAAAGATTATCTCCTTATTAATTTGCACGTCCCTTTCAAATAGAAATGTGATACATACAAGTTAAGAATTCTTAGCCCACGGTCAGATCATAAAAATTCTCCACAGTTTTTAACAATACAAGAGGCCAATTTGTAAAGTAAAGTAAGATTACGTATAGTATCATCACATTTTTTTAGAAAAGAAATTAAGTTCTCAAATCTGATTTAAATCTCATGTTAAATCATTTCTTATTCGTAGGGAGAAAGGAAAGAGGACTACTCAGAAAGCGTAGAAATTATACCACAAAACATATTCATATAACTGAAATCCAAAGCACTAAACTTAAGAAACAAGATATAAATACTTATCTGGAATGTAATCCAAGCAATCCTTTGAAGTTTCTCAGACTCCACAGACTCTAATAGGACTTTGACTCCCGAATTCACACTGAACTCTCACTAAAATAAAGAAGAAGAAAAGAAGAAGAAACTTTACTTAACAACTCTTAATAAATTATTTGCTAGTTAATTCTCCCTCCCCCCTTGCTGTAGAAATGGTCCTCTATTTATAGATCTCCAGAATTGACCAGAAGTTGCTTAAGACACCTCTTCAAAATTCGTTCACATTCAATGAATGTTCTAGAAAATAACTATGGCACCTAGGCTCCAGTTTTGGCGCCTAAGCGCCAGGATTTCTGCGCGAATGGACGCATCCCTTCACATTTAGGCCACGCCTCTTTGTTTAATAACTGCTCTCCCGTGTCTATATTCATTGCATCTTGTTTATAACATGTGGGAATTTGTCCAGAGGCTTCTAGATTGGTTCGGAGGCATCAATAACCATCTAATAACCGTCCAAGAAATCTCTAGAATATATTTGTTGTGTCTAGCGCTTAGGCGCCAAAATTAGCCTCTTTGCATTTTTACTGCTTTTGGCTCATTTTTGTTCCTTTTTAACTCTTTTTCTTCATAAACTCATTTTGTTGTACCTGCAACCAAAACAAAATAAATACCTTTCATTAAAGCATAATATCCTTAAAATATTAATAAAAATTTGATATAAAATTCTAAGTATTTTTAAGGCGGATCAATTCCCCCAAACATAAACGTTACTTGTCCTAAGTAACCTTTTACTACTAAAAATATAATCTATGGAGAAAAATTTCTTTAAGACTTCTATAACTTTTTAATAATATAATGAAACTTAGAAAGCATTTTAAATAACTTAGGCTAAAACCAAAATATGTAAAATATTTAATCTGCAAGTGTTAATAACTTTCTTCTCCTGTCTAATTTAAAAAATAATTGCAATTTGTCATATTAAGAACATGTAGATAATTTACAAGAAAACGATTTTCATGATAACACTACTAGAAAGGATGCTTTTACATAAGACTTTAAGTAAAAATTTGCATTAGGTCTCTTCCTATAAGATAATTCAGGTGAAGCCAATTTTAGATTTAGGCTTTTCCTGAAGCTTCTCCTCACTTTTCTTTTTCTTTTTGTTTTCATATTTGGATTGTTTTCCAATCCTATATATTTTCCTTTTCTTTTCAGGGATTGTTTACAATCCTTTTTCTTTCTCATTTTCTTTTTATTAAACTTAAGTGAGGATTACTACGTCTGGATAGCCTGTTAATGATTTTGAATTTCACCATCCTTAACTTATATTTAATGACTTCATACCTTTTCACTTAATGAATATGTGTTTAGCAAAAAATATTTTCATAGAGTTTCAATTCTATCTTCTCAAGTAAACATCTAGATTCCTTAATACTTTCAAAAATACAACATTTTTAATTTAAATATTTGAATCAAAATTCTAACACCTTTTTATTAAATAATTACAATTTTTAGAATTATCCCTTGTTATTTAAAAATACTTTTATAAGTTTATTATAACATTCATGAAAACAATACTATATTTATCTTAAATTAACTTTTCTTCAATTGGTTATGTTATTAATTTTGAAAATATTGTTCACTAAGGACAAGTAAAGTTTAAATTTAAGTTAATTTCCCTACCCTAAACTTAGTTAATTAAATTAGGTTTAAATATTTTTGCAATATGAAATTTAAACTAAGCAGGAAGAATGAAGTATAATGTTTAAAAGTAATTAAATCAGTGGTGGTATAAACAGGAATAGATATATAAAAGAGTAGCTAAATAAGTAACACATGAAAAGAATTTAATATTTAAAAACAAATGTGCTAAAATAAAAAACAATAAGAGCATGAAAAGGACTAATCCAAGAAATCCAACAACAGAAAACATAAAATAGAGTTACGATCTCAATACAATAGTTCAGAAAGATATAAACATACACTAAAAATAACAAACACTCAACTAAATCATCACAGAAATATATCTAATCATTATTAGTTTCTTCATCATCCTCAAAAGAAGCATCTGGATTTGGCTCTTTGGATTTTCCCCAAGGTATGAACTTCGGACAGGTGGGAAATCCAACATTTGTATCACCCTTCAGAAATTTTACTAAAGCCTCGTTATACTCTCCATCATAATCACTCTTCTTCTGTATATAGTCTGATACATGATCAAATTTGCTATCCATATCATCCATTCTACACTGCATCATGAACAGTTCACTCTGATGCTCTAAATACCTCTCACAAACAGTGTTCCACATATCAGGAGAGGCTCAGATGTAGAAGTAGATGGCCTAAAAGCAAAAGTAGAAGGCACAGAAGAAGGATATGCTCAAGTACTTTTACTCTTACTCTTTCCATAAATATCAACATGAGATTTCTCTATCAGCTTTAGTGGCTTAAGATGCTCTTTAGAATTACAATAAAAAACACCAGCATTCTTGCAAATTGATAAAATGAGAGCCAGAAAGCCTAAACCAGAAATAACACTTCCTCTAGAAGAAGTGTCAATCGCATCATAGATAATGGCTCCCATGTCTATTGGCTTCATTTCTTGAATATAGTAGTTCAGATTAGCTCTCTCTTTCGTCACCTCACTGAAGTGGTTTGACGGAAGGAGATGAGCAGAAATAAAATAATGCCACACTTTAGAAGTAGCGTTAAGCATCGAAGAGGAGAAATTTACCCATTTATTATTTCTTATTTTCTAGGCTCCTCTTCCATCAGTCAAATAAGCCAGAATCTCATCAAGTTCTCCCTTAAGAGTAAAAATATCATAAAAATAGTCTCTCACTGGAGGCGGGCCATAAAACATGTTGATCACTTCCGGAGTGAATTCAACTATTGTCCCCCTCACATAAACTTCAAAATCGGTTGTTTTGGGAAAATTTGCATAGAACTCCCGAACTAAAGAAATAACCGCAACCGCAGAAAAATAGCAGAACTGCTACCACTGTATAACAACAATAATACGCTCGATCGATTCACCAGGATGATAAAAACTTCTTTCCACTATGAACTTGCGAACAATAGCAAACTCATTGTAATGAACTTGTGCACTCGCACTAGCAAACTAAGTTTTATCAAGTTCACTATGCTCCTTACCCCGCTTTGATTTAGGAGCCATTCCTGAAGTTTGTAAATAATCATAAATAAAATTCAAGATATATAAAATCACACTAAATAAAAGCTCACCTCACAAAATCAAACTTAAATCCAATGATTTTCCTCTCAAAAATCAAAATTTTTTTCTTCCAAAATATCGACACTATTCATAAAAAGAAAAATCCATGGTGAAAATAAAATTAAAACGTAGATCTAACCTCTAGAAGTTGAAATCCAAAGTTAATACGCGTCGAAATCCTTCAAATCTTGCTCAAAATGGAACCCTAGATCTGATTTTTGCAAAAATGGAGGAAGAAGAAGCTTAGGCATGAAAATGGAGTTGATTCGGTTTTAAAGGCCGAAATTCGGTCCAGGTGAACCGGCACCTAGGTGCTAGATCTGGCTTCTTGGCGCCAGAATCACCAAACATTCCGATATATATATATATATATATATTTTGGCAAAATATATATATTTTTATTGAATAATGGAGGTCTTAAAACATCTGACATGAGGAATGGCCAATAAGTCCCCATGTAAAAGAGTTCTAAAAAAAGAAAAAGAAGAAGACAAAAATTCGAAGAAGAGCTTGAGTTGCAAATTGTTTCCTTCCTAGAAGAAGCTCTCTTGGCCAACCAATTTGCGGGTTGGTTCCCCTCTCTATTAATATGACTCCATATAACAACTAGCTTGGAGGATAACTTGAAGATCATATTAACCCAAGTAAGAATGTGCCATGGAACGGCAACTTCATTCAACAACATCTTTACTAAAAGCAATGAATCCATCTCCATATGAATATAATTATGCTTATTAATAAAGGCGGCTTTGAGACCCCAATAAGCGAGCAATAACTTCGGTTTCAAGATCGTTATCTGCCATCACGGGAGCGAGAGAGAAACCAATTACAATTACCAATATGATCCCTGCAAATAGCCCCAATTCCAGCACCAATTGAAGAAAAACTCCCATCGGAATTGATTTTAACCCAAGGAGCCTTAGGTAATCTCCAAATAACAAGCTTGACCTTGTTAATAACGAGAATTTCTTTGAGGAATTAATTATTTGTCTAGCCTTATGAACATAAATTAAACAATTCCGATAATATGTTGGATAGAGCAATCCTTGTTGTTGAAAATAGCATCATTCCTTCCCATCCATATAAACCAGAAGATAATAAGAGGAATGTAATAATCGGTAGAATCCTTCCAATCATGCCAACATAACTCAATACTAAGCCATGAAAAAAATTTGGAAGAAAGCCCAAGATTATCCAAAACAGATTTCCATACCTCTTGAACAACAAGGCACCTTATAAATATGTGAGGAATGGATTCTTCATCAGCATGACAAAATTGACAAATTGAAGGTCCACGAATTCCCTTAAGTTTTAGAATGTCATCTGTTGGAAGAAACTTCCTGAAAAGTCTCCAATAGAAAAAAGATATGGAAGGTGTTAAGAATTTATTCCATAGCTTCTTCCCCCAATCATTAGTAGAACAGGTACCTCTAAATAGAAAATTAGACAAGCTTTGATTAGGTGGAATCTTTGTAACCAATTTATCTCTTTTTGCTGATTGAATAGGAATATTCAAAATCTTTTTTTGGTTGCGGAATCAATACGACTACTAAGCTTAGCGAGTATCCCATTACGAATTGGTCCGAGCAATCGGCTACTTTCCGAATGGGATGATGAATGGAATGATGAATATTAAGATCAATCGGAGGCTCATTAAAAATCCACTTATCCCTCCAAAAATGAATTTGCCCATCCCCAAGCTCCCATACAAAAAGTTGTTCGATTGCTTCTCTAACTTTCAGTAATTGCTTCCAGTGATTTGAATCCCCATTCTTCAATTGTACTTGAGTAGGATGAATATTAGAACAGTACTTCCCATGCAAAAACTTAGACCATAAGGAGTTCTTGGCTCTAAAGATAATCCATTGCTTGCAATAAAAGGAAAAGCTGATTTCTCTGAAAACTCTTAAAACCCAACCCACCACTAGCAATAGGTTTACAAACTTTATCCCAATTGGTCCAATGCATTTGTCTATGATGACCTTCCCAAAGAAACTTATTAAATATAATGGACGGTAATTTTTGTGTGCTTTTCTTCATCTTGATCATTTGAAGAATATAGAGAGGATAAGTAGTTAAAATACTCTTGAGAAGAGTGATTCTACTACCATTTGATAGAAATGAATTTGTCCAACATTGAATTTGAGCAGAAATTTTAGATACCACATCATCATAGTGGGAATGTCTAAGTTTACCTTTGATTAAAGGAAAACCCAAATACTTAAGAGGATATTTAGCCTCCACTAAATCCGGTGAAATCTGCTATCCACTTTTTAGTATTAACATTGAATTTAGAACTGAACAAAAAATGACACTTAGACTTGTTAAAAGTCATACCGGAGACCTCTTCAAAATCACCCAAAACCTTCATTAAACTTCTTATGGAGTTCTTACTACCATTCCGAGAAAACTATGACATCATCAGCAAATGCGAGGTGGGAAATCGAGTTGAGTGGATACGTATTGAAGCTCGGGTATAAGGGTGAGTGATCCGAACATTATTAAGAAGCTTGGAAAGGTAATCAAAAGCCAATATGAAGATATAAGGAGAAAGGGGGTCTCCTTGTTTAATGCCTCTACACCTTGAAAAAACCCATTGCTCTCACCATTAATGAGAACACTATAATAATTATTGCTTAACCATCTTGAAATGAGTCCACGAGCGACTGAAGCTGAAACCTTTAGCATAAAGTACTTTAAGAATAAAGGACCAACTTATAGTATCAAAAGCCTTAGAAAGATCCAATTTAAAAATCGGATTAGAACCCCTACGAGGCTTATCAATATCGGTAAGCATTTCTTGAGCTAACAATATATTTTCACTAATACTTCTTCCTTTAACAAATGCTGATTGATTTTCGGAGATTAAAGTATCCATAAAAGGCTGAATTCTAGCCACAAGAAGCTTGCTGATGATTTTGAAAAGGTTGAAGTGATGCTAATAGGTCTAAAGTCTTGCCAACAATCCTTCTTTTTATCCTTTGGTATGAGAATAATTGAAGAGGATACAAAATACTTAGGGAGATCCATGCCCCGAAAGAAAAGCTTAATAGCCTCAACAATATCCATCCCGATAATGCGCGAATTTCTTGTAGAAATCGGGAGTAAACCCATCTGGACCAATTTGTCTTGTTACTTGTCCAAAGAATTGATGGAAGATAAAATTTCATCCTCATTAGGTAATCTGGATAGATTTAATTCCCTAGCTAACTGCAAATCGGCTTGCATGAGTTTATTAGAAAAGATATCGAGTTGGTATCTTGATAAGAGAAAAGGTTTTGAAAATATTGAACAACATCATCCCCAATTTCCGAGAAGTAGAAAGCCGACAATTATTAGAAGATTTAATTCTTTGAATTGTATTAATGGATCTTCTATGCTTAATAATAGCATGAAAAAATTTTGAATTCCTATCTCCATGAAGTAAATGGTTAATCTGCCGCTTCTGTTTAAGAAAGAGCTCTTCCTGTAGCAATGCGGATTGCATAAGAAACATTAGCATCCAACGAGATCTTTATCGGTTTTCCTCCCAGACTTCCACTTCAATTTCAACTCGGGCCACCAAATTTTACGCTTTTTGAATATTATATGTAAGGTTCCCAAATTCGAGTCAATTCCAATTAATTAAAGCCTTAGCAATCGACTTATGGAGTTGCCATAACTTCAATAAAGGATTAGCGGTAGAATAATTAGATGGAAGAATCCAATTATGCTTAACAACTTGATAACAAGTAGGGTGAGTAGACCATACATTTAAGTATACTGAAAGCATGATGTTTAGTATTAATAAAATGAGAGAATTGAACAAGCAAGGGAGCATGATCCGAACCAAGTCTAGCTAAGTGCTTAACTTTGGAAAGACTAAACATATCAATCCAGAGTTGATTAGTAAAGATTCTATCCAACCTTTCATAAAGAGAACCACTTCTCCAAGTGAATGGAGAACCTTCAAACCCAATATCAAATAGATTAGCAGCACTAACTTGGTTAGTAAAATTTAGCATATCATGAAGATTAGGATTCCTTCCTCCTTTCTTTTCACTAGGGTGCAAAATGCAGTTAAAATCACCCCCCACTATCCAGCCTTCAACCATATTCGACCAATATCCTTTAAATGAGACCAAAGTTCAGATCTACCAGCAATAGTAGAAGAAGCATAAACAAAAGTAGCAAATCCTTTGAGCCGATCAAGCTCAAAATGTAGGTGTAAGAATTGAGGATTATCAATAAGAATATCAACTCTCAACTCCTTCCTACTAAAAGCCGGATCTTATTAGTAGAATTGTAGGCAAAAGAAAAACCGGAAAACCTCCTTAAAAATCTATCAAAATTCTTTTTCACCAAAGGTTCAAGAAGAACAATGACCCAAAATTTATGAACCTTGTTGAGACTTAAAATTCTTCTAAGGGAGCCAGGGTTGGCCACTCCCCTAACATTCCAACATAAAAAATTAATCATGAGTAGATCTACTTCCTCTAGTAAGCCTAGAGAAAGTAGCAGTATTAGAGGGGATAATATTAGATGCGATAATTGCTTTAATTCCTTCTTCTTCTTTGAATTTTGCACCATCCAATCTTCTTTCAAATCGTATTGACAACATTCGGTTGATCGGAAGAATTAGAATCCAAGTTACGTGAAGAATTCTGAAATATAGGATAGTTAATAATAGCGAGTGAAACCTCCTTAGCTTCAGTAAGAAGATAATTCCGCTCCGATAACAACTTCATTCCCAATCCCATCAACGAGTAATTGAACTTTCAGAATTTAAATTACCGGATACTTCATTAACGACAACAACATTACCGAATAAAGATTATTAGCAGACAATAGCGAGTTCCGGGAATAGCTAAATCCAAATCCTTATCTAATACATCAATAGCATTTGTAATGATAGAATCGAATTGAGTGTACAATCAATAAGAGGATTCTCGGCAGAAATATTAGGATCGAAACATCAACGTAAGCTTGGATCGGCTAGGTTGTTGTTGTTCGAGGTAGAACAATTGTTTTTAGCGAGTTGCATTAGTCGAAGTTTCAACGGGTTCAATAGCGGCGAGAGAAATCTTGAATCACATTTGGAGTTATCCGAACCACAACGAGAGTCCCCTTAACAATATCGGGATTAAGGGTGACGGAATCAAGATTCGCCCTCTTTGTGTATCGACAACGGTTCCGGCCTTATATTTAGATGGCATAAGATTAGGATGAATTCTATAACAACCTTCCTTAGTATGACCAAACATTTTACAATGATTGCAATAAAAAGGTCTATGTTCCATTACAATAGATTGCCGATATCCATTATGTGGAGACCCCAGCCAAATTTCATCAACATCTTGAAGTGTAATATCTCTTTCAACAAGGATTCTTGCCGAGGAAGGTGCGGGACAGATTAAAGGTAGGCGAGATCTAATTTAAGTGGTTTTCCCAAGCGGTACCAATTGCATAAAGGACTTGATGATTAAAGAAGCTGCAATTTGAGATTAGGAATCTTAAAACATACTTGGAATAATAGGTGCTTCTCGATTAGAATCAAATTCGGGAGACCATTTCAAGATTTTCATGTAAATACCCTCCACGATAATAAACTTCTTGGAAAATAAATTTGCATAATCCTCTTCATTGGAAAGTTTAATCATGATATGCCTACCATCAAAAAGACCCACTTTCCAAATACCGGTAAGCTTCAAATCTTCAAAGCATTTTCTAATTCTTTCCAATTTAGGATGTCCATATTGGAATTTCCCAACAAGTGTAAACTTATGCGCATCGACCGGGGAAGCCGATTCGGTTTCGGAGAAAATCAAAGCGGGTTTTCCACCTTTCTTGATAATTGGCTTAATTAAAGAACATCCATTTTTACCTGAAACAGCATCATGGTAGAGTTGGGGAAAGACAAGCTTATCAGAATCAACCAAATTCGAGCCCACCACATCCACAAAGGAAGCCTTTCCAGCAGAATTCTGTATAGCCATCCGAAACAAAACAAGAACAGATCCAAGGAATTCAAAGGAATTGAATTCACCCAAATCGAATTTAAAAGAACAAGCTCAGGAAACAAAAATTGGAAAAGATCCAATTCAGAAGCCAGGGAACACCAGCAAAACATCCAATTCAGGGAACAAGAACAATCCAAAGCCTGAAGAACTTGAAGAAATCGAAGCAAACTTCAAGAATCCCTCCTAAAAAAAGATAGAGAATAAAAAAAAGAAATCCTATATATATATTGCAAAAGACTTGCCTAATAGGAAAGTGATATATTAATGTCCATAATCAGTACATCTATCTTCTTACAAAAGGAAGCCCTAATTTATCCCCATGCACCAAAACATCCAGGGGAGGGGGAGGTGCAGTATCCACCAAAATTTCACCATTACAGTATTCCTGAGAGGCTAGCCAATGTGCAGGAGCATTGCCTTCCCTAGGTATATAAGAAAATTTTACATTTTTACTCTCAACCAATCCCTTCATTCTGTTCAGCCATCTCTGAATGTACCATGGAGCAATTTCAGTACCCTGCAGGAAGCTGATGCAAATGTAAGAGTCAGATTCCACAATAAGGAGCTTCACTTCACAGATCTTGGCAATTTTAAGGGCCTGATAGATGGCAATCATTTCGCCTCAAGAGCATCACATGCATCAGTGGGGGAATAATAGAACAACAGACATTGCCCCAACCCATTTCTGAAAATACCACCAATCCCAGCTTGTTGATTTTTAAAGCTTCCATCAATGTTTACCTTGATCCACTTAGTAAGGGGAGGGGACCAACCAACCACCAGAGAGGATGAGGAAGAAGTCCCAGAACCTACTTGGCAAATATCTCTAAATTTGTGGTATTTAGTGAGTTTTTGAAAATAGGTTAAGCAGTGAGCAGCAACAAGGGAAATTGGGACAGAACACCCTTCAAACCTTACTATATTTACGCACATCCGGATAAACCAGAGCCACGACACAAGGAACCACCGGGAGATTCACCTTATTCCAGTCCACCCAGCACATCAAAAGATCTAGCCAACTTAAATTCAATGTTTCCACCTGAATTCTGCTAATGATATGGGTCCAAACCTCTTGAGAGAAAGAGCACCTGAAGAATAAATGAGCCCCAGATTCCTCCTCCTGCATACATAACTGACAGCAAGAAGGCCCTCTAAGAACCTTTAATTTAAGGATATCATCAGTGGGCAACAGCAAATGCCTAGCTCTCCAGCAAAAGAAAGACATGGATGGTGACGGTAGATTGTTCCACGGCTCGGGCCCCACCTAATTTGATCTCGTTGACCTCATTTTTGATGAGGTCTTCCTTTCTTCTTTTTAGTGCTTAGGATCTAGCCTTAGGCTTTTCCTTTGACTATCTTAGAGGACTAGAATTGGGACCCGCCTTTTAGAAATTCAAACCACTTCTAAACTCCCTGCAAACTCCACAAGCTTGACTATAGACCCCTAATCACCTAGAGGGTTGAAATCAAATGTGGAAATTTAAAGGATGAGTTCCTATAGGACTCTTTGGCCTTAGGACTGCCTACGAGTGGCTCAGGTGAAGGGGCTGACTTACACATACACTTACATACACACTACACTAACACACTACATTTCCACACACTTCCTAAAACCACACCCATACCCAACTTAACCTCCAGACTCATGTAGGTGATTCACATGGATGGTCCTTAACCCCTAAGCCCTTGGCTAAGAGGGTTAGGAACAACATAGTGAATGCCTCAAATGAGTCCTTTCATGGCTCATATGGGATTGAAATGGTTTCATGGCTCAACCAAAATGATTTCTTTCCACCTAAATTCACCCAATCTTCAATTTCCCAAATTTTCAATTTTTGACCCCGAGACCCTACACCTACTAAACCTACCCAAAACCTCGAAATTACCCGAATTTTTGCAAAATTTCCAAATTACCCAAAATTTTCCAAAATCAATCCCAAACATCTCCAAATCACTCAAATTGATCATCTATATCCAAAAATACCAAAAATTCCAAAAATACCCCCCAATACCCTCCAAATACCCAAAATACCCTTCTTGGCCTAAAAATCCAAAAATTCAGAAAATTCCCAGAAAATTCCAGAAAATCCCAAATATTCCCAATTTCATTTTATCCAACTACACCATGGGCCAATTTTATCAATTTACCCTACTTTTGTCAAAACCCCCAAATTGACCCATTTTAACCCAAAGTGAACCCGATGTTAAACCAAACCTATCCAATTGACCCAAATTCTGGTCCAATTCAATTCTAAACTTCAATTCAACATTCCCAATACCAATTTAGACCAAATCCAAGTCCAATTTGATTGACATTTGGATCCAATTTCACTTTGGGCCTTAAAGCCCAAATTTGGACCCATGACCCAAACTTAGCCCAAACTAACCCAATTCAACTCCAATTAACCCCAAATCTTTTCTAAACCTTCCTTAACATCCTCATAAACAAAACACTAACATGATTTGCCCAAGATTTTGACCCAAACCCCACTCAAATTCAACCCAAAATCAAAAAGCCCAATTTTGACCTAAACCCAAATCTAACCCAAATAGGCCCAAACCTCAAAATTAAAACCCAACCAAAGCCAAAACCTCTTTGAAACACTCCCATAAACATTTCTTAACATTTATTTTACATCAATTTCAACCCTAGCCCAACATTGGCCCAAGTTAGCCTAATTTGACCTACATTGGCCCATTTACCAAATAAACCCAAATTCAACCCAATTCAAACCCAAAGCACCTTAAATCTATTTCAAATTATTCATGAAACATCCTTAAACCAAAACCAACAACTATTTGGCCCAAACTTCTACAAAAATTCCCATCCATGAACACATCCTTAAACTTAAAAGCCCACTTCCCTTAAACCTTCTTAAAAGCCCATTTCCTTCAAAATTCAAAAGCCCAAATCTACCCTAAAACCCACATGACATCTCCATTTGTCATCCATTTAATTAAATCCATTACCTAAGTCCTAAAATCATCATTGAATTATCCCAAATGAAGCTTCATCCAAATTCCCATCAAATTACCAAAAAATTTCTTAAAACCCTTTTCATGAAACAAATCAACCTTTTCCCAAGCCAAATGAAGCCATGAACAAGCCATTCTCGAAGCCACATGAAGCCATGAGGGCTTTGACTTGTCATTAGTCCATTTATGGCAAGAAGAGGGGGTTCTTTCTTAAACCTCCTTTAACCCTTTTTACCTTAATCATGTCACACACTAAACCATGTTTAGCCACCTCATCATGGATGGAGACTTCACCACTCCTTCTAAGCTGACCTAAATGATTCCCTCGGCTCAAAATCGGAGCTTGGAAGGGTGCACCAAGCCCAAAATGGTGGGTTGACCCAAACCAAGCCAAAGTGAGCCTTCTCCCATTCCATTTAAATCAAACTCCTTTACACATGTCAAACCTCGATTGCCTACACTAAACCCCGACCCCGACCCACCGACCAAGATGGTGACCATTGCACAGCCGGCCGGCCACCAGAGCCGCGGAAAACACCATGGCCGAGAGCTCGCATGTGAGCCAACATTGAAATTCTCACTTGCTGAGCTGCCCCATGCCTAGTGGTCACCATGGCTGATCTTCTCCTCACCGCAGCAGCTCGATCCCAAGCCCTAACTCCCTACGAGAGGCCTTCCGCCCTCTCTATTTAAACTCCACCCCTCTCGGCCATGAGTGTGCTGAAACAAAAACCTTAAGGAAACTCGCCAAAATCACTCCGGATCACTCTCTACACATAGAGCACCCGATCCCAGCTGAATTCCGGCCCCAATTCCTTCTGGCGAGCCCGATTTTGAGCTCGAGCTTTAGCCTGAAAACCGGGACACTTCTCCACGGTGAGCCAATTCCCAAATTGATTGGCTCTACACCTTCACCGGACCGAGGAAGGTGTCCACCACCAAAAGCCCCATCTCCGAGGCCACCCGGTTGCTCCAGCCTCCAAGCTTTGTGATCGGGCTTGGTCGAAATCATATCCGGACAATTCACCGGACCGGGAGACTTCATCTGGAGCTTGCTAGGACCCAATCGAAGGTGCAACAACTCTCAGATTGAAGCCACACTTCTCTGAGCCAAGGTATGAGCTAACTCTTCATCCCGAGCTTTTGAAGATTCTCTATTTCAAATGCCTTAGTTCCAATGCATGTTAGCCGTATAGATGTGTTCGTCTCTTGAAGACGAATCCATAGAGCATAAGAACATAAAAATCCATTGAGTATCGAGTGAGATATTAGGGATTTAGTGTGGACGGCTATCGGGTGAGGACACTTGGGGACGATGAACGGATGCGGTCCATTCAATACACGCGCGGACGAACGACTCGGATGGCGTCGGACCGGGAAACGGTGCGAGAACCGCGGGGCCGGGCTGGCGACTCAAGTGGCGGCGTCGAATGGGAGCGCGCCGCGTGGCCTTTCGGAGGCTGCCGAGGATGCGGCGGCGCCGCGTGGATAAATAGAAAATTAGGGTATTTTCTTATTTATTTAATTCCCTAAACTTCAAAAATCCATATCTTTGTGTAGAAAAATCACAAAAATAAAATAAAAATACCCTCTTGCTCGGTGAACGGAGGAGAATAATGTGGAAAAGAAATCATTTAATTTCATTAAGTATTTTATTTTTTATAATTTATTTACTCTCTGCATACATTTAATTCTCCATGCATGTATACAATTCACCATGGCATGAGACCATAGGAGCTTTTGAAGCCTCGAACTTGGGAACATTCCCTGAATTTTCCAAGGTCGAGGGCCATCTCTGTGAAAAGTTATTTATTTTTCAAATGCATGTTGCTGTTTTGAGTATTTTAATTCCAAAAATTAGCATATTGTGAAATAAATTCTAGAAATATTTGGTGATGTTCCTTATGACCAGAGAACTCTAGGAAAAATAGGACTTGAGTTAATTCACTCAGATTAACCCTAATTGGCTTAAACACCCAAAATAGGTCTTTAATTAATTAGAGTTAACCAGGCATCAAATTGACTTGAAATCAATTCTCCACTGACCTTTAGGATCAGAGGAATCCACCATAAAAATTTGAGGTCAATTGGACTTGGTTAACCCCACTAATTGGGTTAATTAAGCCACTTAGCCATTCTAAACTTTAAAAATTCATAACTTTTAAAATACTTTTTAAAAATTCACCAAATTGGTTTTGGAGCCTCTCTGATATCAGGGGAACCTAAGAAAATTAAAATTTCAATTTTCTAAAAAAGTTGATTTTTAATAATATTTTAATATTTTTAATAATTAAAAAATAATAAAAATCACAAAAATAATAAAATTCACCAAAATGTCACATTTTGAATTTTAATCACTTAGGAGCAAATCCCACATTTTTCCTAGGTCTATTTAGTGAGATATTGAATTTTAAAGCCCTAAGGTAATTTTAAAAATTAAAAAATGTATTTTCTAGCATTTTCACTAAAATAATTACAATAAATCATAGAAAAATCAGAAAATTACAAAATTTGCTTCTCTGGTTTCCTTGATATCAGAGAGATTTTTGAAAAATATAAAATTCATTTTTCAACATTTATTTTATTTTTAAATTAATTAACACTCCAAAACTCAAAATAATTATAATAAAAATAATATAATTCAAAAAATCACCAAAATTGGTCCAAGTGCTTCTCTGGTCATTAGGAATGTCCCCTAATTTTCTTAAGGACAGAAACTTTCTTTTGGTCATGTTATCAAATTTTCCTTGAAAATCTCTATTTTCTACCAAAAATAATTATATAAATAAATTAAATACAGAAAAATCACTTTTTCTCCTCTCATGTCTTTATTGACATATGAGTGAAGTCACATAAAAATTTCAAGTTCATTTGAATTCAATTTAGTGAGTTATGAAATTATTAAGCTTAAAGGGTAAAATGGTAATTAGATTTTAATCCTTAATTAAAACTTTAGGTTTAATAAAAATTTAACAAGTAAAATATTTGATCCTAATCTGATTTGGATGATTGAAATTTAAATAATTAAAGGGTAGAAACCCATTAAACAATTTCAAAATGATTAAACTTTAATTAAATAATGGATTAAATTTGGAAGAATAATAAAATTGGAATCATTAAAATAAGGGATATTTATTAGGAAGAGATTTATTCTTTAATTTAAAAATCCCTAAATTAATCATCTCATTAATATTCAACTCTTAATTAAAATGATAATTCAAATTCAAAATATTAAAAGACTTAATCATTAAACTAAAGTCAAATTATTAAACTCTTTCAAAAATTTCAATTAAAATTAAAAATAAAGTAAATTAAAGATAAATTAAATTAAAATTAAATTAAATTTAATAATTAAATTAAATTAAGACAAATTAAATTAAATTAAATTAAATTAAAATTAAATTAAGTTAAATTAAACAATCAAATTAAATTAAATTAAATTAAATTAAAATTAAATTAAGTTAAATTAAACAATTAAATTAAATTAAATTAAATTAAATTAAAATTAAATTAAATTAAATTAAACAATTAAATTAAAATTAAATTAAATCAATTAAATTAAATTAAATTAAATTAAATTAAATTAAACAATTAAATTAAATTAAATTAAATAATTAAATTAGATTAAATCAAATCAAATTAATTAAATACCAAATCAAATTAAATTGAACTATGTTAAATTAAATCAAACTCAATTAAATTAAATTAAATTAAATATAAAACAACTTGAACACTATTCCAAATTTAAACCTTTTAACTTAAATCAAATCATTTGAATACCAATTTACCCTTGAAAGTTTTAGTTATCATAACTCCTAAACAGAACATTAAATGAAATGTTACTTCACTTATAGGATATTCAAATGTCCTAGTTCATCGAGCAAGATAACAATAAAACTTGAAATTCTTGGACGATTAATTCATTTGTATAATTAAATTCATTTGGACTTAAAACAATCCTAGAAATATTGAAAAGATGTTTAAGATTCCTCTTAAGCACTTCCTCAATATGATAGGACATTTATAAGAACAATTGGGGTTAACTATTCTTTGATGAAGAAAATCGTCTTCAAACAAAAACATAAAGAACCTAGACGTCATAGGAGATGACTAGGCATAGGATTAGGAATTTGGTAGAAAACCATAACCTTTCCCTTAGCTTTACCTAGGAACTTGCTTAAATATTCTAATTGAGTTTTAAGTGCGGCTTGGAATGACGGGAAGACCCTCCGAGTACGCTTTTATTTTATTGCAATTTACTTTCTTGCAATTTACTTTATCGTGAAATGCATTTATTTTTCTTGCATGATAAACAACTGTTGCATGAAAACCCACACCTTTAGGATAGACCCTAAAACTCGAAACCAAAATTAAGTTAAAAGTCATTGCAAGATAAAATTCACCGCCACAACATTTCAAAATATAAAACAACTCAAAATTTAATCACAAACAGAACACAAAACTACAATTACAACTAAATTAAAACGTCCTGTTGGATGATCGGGAATACCTCGGATGATGTAACCTACGTGTTGCTAACGGGATTTCCCGCGGTCTAAATGAAAGTGTGGAAATCATTCGGTTGAGTTTAGCAAATTCATCCGGACTAAGTGAATCCGATAAAAATAATGATGCCGGAAGGATGGAACCGTGGGATCTTAACCGGTGTCGTTATAATCAACTTTAAGATTTGTTTTAAATAAAACATAAAAAACACCTGGAAATTAAGATTTTCTCTAAACCAAAACACTTTTCTCAACTCCTGATTTATGATTTCTAAAACTAAACCTCTGCAACAACAAGGAGCTCGGAGCACGGTGGGCGGCACGACCATCGTCATCGACGAAACTCGAGTCTACTTCGACAAAACTTTCATAGAATTAAACAACCAAGCCATAGGACTTCGAGGTAGCTTGCCTAGTGCAACATAAATCCTCAACTCTTCGTTAGGCATTTGCATTGCAAATTAAGCCCTAACCAGGTCTTAGGATTCCGAGGTAGTCGTCCGATACGACAATAAACCCTCACATCTTCTAGAGTTATTTGTTTGATTTTATCATACAAATATAAGCCCTAATTAATTGAAATTGGCGAGATTGAAATATCAAATAAACATTAGGACTTTCCTAAATTCAAGACAAACAATAGGATAGTCGGGAAATTATCGAAGTTCACTTCGAATCGGTGATTTCTCCTACCTCTCTTCCTTTGGATTCACAAAACAAAATGTTCCAAAATTTGATCCATTCCTATTGAAATTCCAAAATTCAATCTTTGAAAAACTTAAACTTTGAAATCCTTGAGAGCGAAATTATTGGTTATTATCGAGAGTTTTCTTAGGTGATTCCCGTCACTTAAGATGTAATTAACTATAGGGGCTTGCCCTTATAGGGAATTTTAAAGAACCCGAGTAATATAAACCCTGTTTAATGTTTTCATATTAAGCGGGGAAACTTGTCGGCTTATAAAATTGGTTCGCATACCAAACGGATGTCACTAATCTTCTAGTTTATTTAATCGAGCCCCACCATCAAGCGGTGTGTCTATCCTTAGGGATAGATACACGGTTTGTGGTGCGGTGCTCGTTTATATAAACTATTTGGGATGTGAGATCGGTTTAATCTCATATCTTAAAACCTTCAAATTTAAAATTATTTTCAAAATCAAATACTACTTTTCAAATTATTTATTTTAATTAAATTAAAAATTCGCCGACAGATTTCTGTTAGGCGACCCCTCTTCAAAATAAAACACGACCTAAAAATATGCCGACAGATCCCAGGAATAGAATTTCTAAAAAATAAAGGACCCCAGCTTTTGTGAGTGTTGTTGTTTAGTGATAAGCTTATCTCTTTTATCAGGATGGAAGGGAGTCAAGAGAACCTGTTGTAGCTGATCAGAAGTTAAAATGTTCCTTAGAATTCTGCAATTCCATTGATTCTCAGACCAATAAGTATTAAAATAACATTTAGGAATAGAGAGGCCATCCACATTGTGAGGAAAAGAGAGTTTTTCCCCTCCCCATGCCCAATTATCAAGCCAAAAGTTAACTTGGCCCTCTCCCAGCTCCCAAATAAAAGTCTGTTCAGCCTTATCTTTGACCTTAAGCAATGCTTTCCATAGTCTAGAATCCCCCGGTTTGGGCACCACCAAAGAAGGATGATCCTTTTGCAGTACTTTCCATGCATGTAGTGTGACCAAATGGTGTCATTAGCTACGAATCTAATCCACGGTTTACATAAATTGATGAAGCTAAGTCGTTCAAATTTTTAAACCCCAGCTCTAACTCTGTAGGGGTTTACATAGCTATTTCCAAGATAACCAATGGATCTGCCTATGTTGACCAGCCCACAGAAATTTATTAAACATTCTTCCAATGCTTGTTTGTGTGCTCTTTTTCATTATAAACATTTGTAGAGCATATGATGTGAGGGCAGTTAATATGCTCTTCAATAATGTTAGCCTCCCCCCATTTGATAGAAAGGAATTAGACCACCCAAAAATTTGAGTTTTGATTTTTTCTGTAATTTCTTGAAATTGAGTTTGTTTAGATCTTCCATTAATCAAATGAACACCCATGTAACAGATAGGCAAATTGGCAGAATGAAATCCAGTATAATCAGCAATCCAGGTTCTCATCATAAGGCTAACATTAGAGCTAGGGTAGAAATGGCATTTCTGTAGATTAAGTTCCAAGCTAGAAACCTCTTTGAAGTGTGCTATTGTTTTAATTACAGTTTTAATAGCAACCTTAGAAGCTTTAGAAAAGATAATAATATCATCTGCATAAGATAAATGGTGACAATAAAATTGGACTGTGATGGTAGGCTAAGATTTGGGTGTTTGTGTAAAAACAAAATCCAATGTTCGGATAAATAATCAAATGCTAGGATAAAAATTGTAGGGGAGAGAGGGTCCCCTTGTTTGATACCTCTAGATGCACTTAAAGAACCCATGGCTTCTACCATTCACCATAACGAGAATGAGCATTATTACCTAGCCACCTTTAGATGAGTTTGAACAAAACTTGGTGAAAACCTCTAGCACATAGGGTTTGAGTGATGAATCCCCAGCTGATGGTATCATATGCTTTTCTTATATCAAGTTTAAAGATGACATTGTTGCCTCTGCATTTCTTATCTAAATCCAATACCATCTCTTGGGCCAGCAAAATATTGTCAGAGATTGATCTACCTTTCATAAATGCGGCTTTGTTGGAGCTAATGAGGATATTCGAATGTGGTACGCGATCTTGTCATAATGATTTTACTAATAATTTTGGACATTACAGATGTAAGGCTAATAGGTCTATAGTCTCCCCAAGATTTTCTCAGCTTATTTTTGGGTATTAACACAATAGTGGAGGCAGAAAAATACTTTGGAATATCAATACACTGGAAGAAGTCTTGTACAGCTTGAATTACTTCCTTCCCAACTACTGTCCATCCAGCTTTATAAAAATTGGAAGAGAAGCCTTCAGGTCCTGCAGCTTTAGCACCATCAATGGAGTTCAATGCATTCTTGATTTCATCTTCCCCAGGGATGTCAATTAAATGAAGATTTTGTACATACGGGAGCTGATCCTGGAGCAAACTATCATAAATGGGGGTAGAACATCTATTATGCTGAGTTAAGATTTGAGTAAAGTGATTAACAGCATCCAATGCAATATCCTCAGCATTATGGAGCATAGTTCCAGCCTCATCAGTGATGGAAAGGATCATATTACACTTCCTCTTGTACTTAATGTATGCATGATAGTAATTAGTGTTTTTGTCCCCTTGATAAATTTGGCGGCAATATTGCTTTACGTTTATAAAAATCTTCACGATACTTGACTCGAGCTAGCGGTGATCATGAGCACTTGTAAAGAGCGACTTCACTACACTCCCCATTAAGAAAACCGGCTTGACTGCAGCCACATCATCTTCGACCTTCTTAAGATTTTCATGTATGTTCCCAAACACTGTCCAATTCCACCTCCTGAAATGCTTAGCAGTGATTTTATGTAATTCCCAGAGATTACCCCAAGAGGAGCCTTCCTTGGGAGAAACCCAAACCTTCTTAAGTTCAGCCAAGAAATTTGGGTGCTTAGTCCACATATTTTGAAATTTGAACATGCCACATGTAGTATTATCAGTGTTGTTAATAGAGATGAGCAATGGTCTGTGATCTGAACCTGCCATGGATAGGTGAGTAACAATAGTATAGGGAAATTCGTTGAAGCCAAGAAGTGTTCCCCGAGCATTCTATCAAGCCTCTCCCGGATTATACCCCTTCTCCAGGGTGAATGATGGACCATTGAAGCCCGAATCGAAAAGAGCGACATCGAGCGAGGAATTGGTTAAACCTATTCATGGAAGCCAAGCTAGGTGAAGCACCACCTTTCTTTTCTGTAGCAGAAGAAAGGCAGTTAAAGTCCCCCTCCAAGAAGCCAAAAGGAGTTAATACTGGGGGCAATGTTAACCAAGGTATTCCAAAGGTTCTGCTGGTGAACAGGAGAAGAGCTAGCATAAATAAATGTGACAAAACCAAAAAGGACTCCAATAGAAACCTGAATGTGCATAAACTGTTGATGATCCACCATAATAGAACATTGTAGCTCCTTTCTAGAAAATACCCATATCTTATTACTCGGATTAATCCAACGAGTGGAAATTGGGAAACTTTTTAATAATGCTTGTGAGTATTTTTATTAACCATGGGTTCAAGCAAAGCAAAACACCATAGCTTGTAATATTTAACAAAGTATTTAATTCTTCGATAGAGGAGGGATGAGCGGCCCCTCTTATATTCCAACACATAAAGTTAATCATAATAAGAGGTTTTTCCCTTTTCCCCAGTCACAGGAGCGAGAAGAGGGGCTATCGGGAGGATCACTTGAGGGCTTGGATTCCAGCAAACTTTGTATCTCTGATTTGCTTTTCCTTCTTTTACTGTTTTTCTGGATTTGCCATACAGACTTCAATTCATCATTCACCACTTGAATCTTCCCCCCAGATAAATCCATCCTATTTTCAACTTCACTGATTTCCCCTGGAAGAGGGGCAATGTCCATTTCATTAATGACTTGGGTAGTGACAGCACCCTCAACAGCACCTTCCTGCTCCTCCAGCACATCCTCAGTCTCCCCCACTCTGCCATCCCTAGGAGGGTCAAGATTAACAACCTCCCTAGAATCAGTTTCTGCATTCAGATTTTCCTGCTCTTCTCTTGGAATATTGGCTGGGGCCGGGTTTACATTCTTCTGCTGACCAACAGATTTCTTTCTGTTAGGAGGATGAAGCCTGTAGCAATTCTCCATCTCATGGCCAAACATTCTACAATGCTTGCAGTAAAAAGGTTTAAATTCTACTTCCACCTCCTACCAGAAACCTTCTTCTGGTATATCCTCATCAGTTCTCACCCACACTTTATGAATATTTGGGAGTGTAATGTCCCTTTCCACCAACACTCTTCCTGCAGCTGGTCTTGCCAAATCAAATGTGTGTGTATCTGTTTTTAATGGGGTTCCCAGGGCTTGACTTATGTTAAAAGAGCATAATGATCATAAAGCTGTATAGTTAGATTTGGGAATTTATACCAAATGGGAATAATAGGTGGCTCCTTTAGTGGATCAAATTCAGGGGTCCATTTTAATAACTTCATGTATGTACCAGCAATTAGGATAGATTTCTTGCCAAAGACTTTGGCATAGTCTTCCTCATTAGAGAGTCTAATGAGCAAGTGCCTACCTTCCAGCAACCCAAGCTTCCAGCTGCCAGCAAGATTTAACTCCTCAAAACTTTTCCTTACATATTCCATTTTTGGGTGTCCCATCCGAAATTTCCCGATCAAGCGGTACTTAATGGCATCATTAAGACTCCTCATATCTTTTTGGAGAACAATACGGCGAGCAAGCCGTCCTTGTTTCCAAGCTGGATTAATAAAAGGAGCATTCCCCCTACCGGCGACGGTGTCATGCGAGTGCACGGGAAAGACAAGGTGGTCGAAAGGTTTTGTGGGCGAGAATTCCCCATACCCGCAACCCATGCATAAGAGGCTTTAGCCCACATAGCGATTGGTTCTTTGCATCGATAGGATATGGCCGAGCGAGAATTAGCCATAAACCCAGAACCTTATAAAACCAGCCTCCAGGTGCAAACACAAGAGGAGAGCCCAGAGGAAACCAAACAAGAGGAATCCAACAGAAGAAAGCCACAGCAAAAGAGAACCAAGCCAACAAGCAAAACCAAGTCAATGTAACAGTAAAAATTTGAAAACTTCCCGGCCGGGAAGCCGAACCACGACCGAACGACCAAAGAACCAAGGGGAAGCCAAGCCGAGATGCGGAAGCTAGGAGAAAGACCTACCGGCTCCGGCCATAACTCCGGCGGCCAAGAGCGAGCCCTAGCGAGCACCTCCCTCCAAACCGATCGCGATTTGAATATATATATATATATATATATATATATATATATATATATATATATATATATATATATATATATATACATATATTAGATTTTTATTTTATGTAATTTAGGTGAATTTAACATTTTTAAGCCTAAAATCAACAATTAATCTTCATCAAACATCTTCCCAAAAATAAAATTAAAAAGAAATCCAAAAGGTTCCAAACGTAAAGATAAAATTCTGAATATCTAATAAATAACAATCCAAACTTTACTTCATTTCATTTCATTCCAGATCTGCAAGATAAGGCCAAACAAAAATACGAAAAATATACATCAACATTTTCTCACATCTCACAAACACATAAAACACTGTTGACCTCATTTTTGATGAGGTCTTCTCTTCTTCTCTTTAGTACTTAGGATCTAGCCATAGACTTTTCCTTTGACTATCTTAGAGGACTAGAATTGGGACCCACATTTTAGAAATTCAAACCACTTCTTAACTCCCTACAAACTCTACAAACTTGACTGTAGACCCCTAATCACCTAGAGGGTTGAAATCAAATGTGGAAGTTTAAAGGATGAGTTCCTATAAGACTCTTTGGCCTTAGGGCTGCCTGCAGGTGGCACTGGTGCAGTAAAGAGGCTGACTTACACACACACTACACTTATACACTACACCTATACACTACACTTTCACACACCCATACCTAACTCGACCTCTCGACTCATGTAGGTGATTCACGTGGATGGTCCTTAACCCACTAAGCCCTTAGCTAAGAGGGTTAGGAACAACATAGTGAATGCCTCAAATGAGTCCCTTCATGGCTTCATATGGGCTTGATATGGCTTCATGGCTCAACCAAAATGACTTCTTTCCACTTACATCCACCCAATCTTCAATTTTCCAAATTTTCAATTTTTGACCCCGGGACCCTACACACGCTCAGCCTACCAAAACTCGAAATTACCCAAATTTCTCAAAATTTCCAAATTATCCAAAATTCTCCAAAATCATTCCCAAACATTTCCACATCACTTAAATTGATCATCCATACCCAAAAATACCAAAAATTCCAAGAAAACCTCCCGATACCCTCCAAATACCCAAAATACCCCTCTTGACCTAAAAATCCAAAAATTCAGAAAATTCCCAAAAAATTCCAGAAAATCCCAAATATTCCCAATTTCATTTTGTCCAACTACACCATGGGCCAATTTTGTCAATTTACCCTACTTTTGTCAAAACCCCCAATTTGAGCCATTTTAACCCTAAGTGAACCCGATGTCAAGCCAAACCTACCCAATTGACCCCAATTTTGGTCCAATTCAATTCTAAACTTCAATTCAATATCCCCAATACCAATCTAGACCAAATCCAAGTCCAATTTGATTGACATTTGGATCCAATCTCACTTTTGGCCTTAAAACCCAGATTTGGACCCATGACCCGAAACCTAACCCAAACTCACCCAATTCAATTCCAATTAACCCCAAATCTTTTCTAAATCTTCCTTAACATTCCCACAAACAAAATACTAACATGATTTGCCCAAAATTTGGACCAAAACCCCACTCAAACTCAACCCAAAGTTAAAAGGCCCTATTTTGACCTAAACCCAAACCTAACCCAAAAGAGCCCGAACCCCAAAATCAAAGCCCAACCAAAGTCAAAACCTCTTTGAAACACTCCCATAAACATTTCTCAACATTGATTTTATATCAATTTCAACCCTAGCCCAACATTAGCCCAAGTTAGCCCAATTTGACCTACATAGGCCCACTTACCAAATAAATCCAAATTCAAACCAATTCAACTCCAAATCACACCAAATTGATTCCAAGCTCTTCATAGAACATCCCTAAACTAATTATGACATTTATTTGACAAAGTTATTCACAAAATCTTTACCCAAATGCCCATCCTAAAATCCTAAAAGCCCATTTCCCTTAAACTTTCCTAAAAGCCCACTTCACCACATCCAAAGGCCCAAAATCTACCCTAAAGCCCACATGACATTTCCATTTGTCATCCACTTAATTAAAGCCATTACCTAAGTCCTAAATTCACCATCAAATTATTCCAAATCAAGTTTCATACAAATTTCCATCAAAATATCCAAAATTCTTAAAACCGATTTCCATGAAATTAACCTGAAGCTTTTCCCGAGCCAAATGGAGCCAAGGATGAGCCATTCACGAAGCCATATGAAGCCATGAAAGTTTGGCATGTGACCATGCCATTAATGGCAAAAGGAGGAGGTCCTTTAACCATCCCCTAAAAGTCATTAGCCTTAATCATGTCTCCCCTTAACCAAGATTTAATCCAAATATTCTTGGATAAGGACATCACCACCTCTTGACCAGCTAGCCTAACTGATCTTCTCAGCCCAAGACTAGCCATGGGGAGGTGAACCCAACCCAAACCAATGGGTTGACCAATTTCAAGCCAAAGTGGCCTCTCCCCCATTCCATTTTAATCCAAACACTTTACACATGTCCAAGCCCAATTGACTTCACCATTGCCGAAGCCCCGACCTCCTCGGTCGAGATGGTGACCCATGCACTGCAGGCCGGCCGCTCGGATCGCCGGAAAACACCACACCCGAGAGCTCACAAGTGAGCCGACTTTGAAATTCCACCTTGCTTGAGCTGCCCCATGCCCAATGGCCACCATGGTTGTTCTTCCCATGACCGAGCAGCTGATCCCAACCCTTGGCCATCCCTGGGAGGCTCTCCAGCCACCTCTATTTAAACCCCTCACCCTCACGGCCATGGAGGAGAGTTGCACAAACCTTGCCGAAACTCTGCCGAAATTGTTCCAAACCCTTCTCCACCCTTAGAGCAGTTGATCCCCAGTGTCAATTTGCCACTAATTCCCAGTCGATAAAATCCGATTTCCCAGTCGAAATTCCACCAAAACCGGGACACTTCTCCATAGTGAGCCAATCCCCAAATTGATTGGTTCTACACCTTCACCGAGACCAAGGGAAGGTGTCCACCGACAAAAGCCCCATCTCCGAGCCACCCGGTTGCTCCAGCCTCCAAGCTTTGTGATCGGGCTTGGTCGAAATCACATCTAGAAAATTCACTGAGACCGGGAGACTTCATGCGGAGCTTCGCTGGGATCCAATCGAAGGTGCAACAACTCTCGGATCGAAGCCACACTTCTGCGAGCAAAGGTATGAGCTAATTCTTCATCCCGAGCTTCGGAGTTTCTCCATTTCAAATGCCTTAATTTCGATGCATGATAGCCGTATAGATGTGTTCGTCTCTTCGAAGACGAATCCATAGAAGCATAAGAACATGAAAATCCATTGAGTATCGAGTGAGATCTTAGGGATTTAGTGTAGACGGCTCTCGGGTGAGGACGCTCGGGGACGATGAACGGATGCGCGTCCATTCGATACACGCGCGGACGAACGGCTCGGATGGCGTCGGACCGGGAGACGGTACGAGAACCGCGAGGCCCGGGCTGTTGACTCAAGCGGCGGCGTCGAATGGGAGCGCGCCACGCGGCGTTTCGGAGTTGCCGAGGTTGACGCGGCGCCGCGTGGATAAATAGAAAATTAGGGATTTTTTGATTTATTTAATTCCCTAAACTTCAAAAATTCATATCTCCGTGTAGGAAAATCGGAAAAATAAAATAAAAATACCCTCTTGCTTAGTGAACGAGAGGAGAATAATGTGGAAAAGAAATCATTTAATTTCATCAAGTATTTTATTTTTTATAATTTATTTACTCTCTGCATACTTTTAATTCTCCATGCATGTATACAATTCACCATGGCATGAGACCATAGGGCTTTTGAAGCCTCGAATTTGGGAACATTCACTGAATTTTCCAAAGTCGAGAGGCCATCCTATAAAAAGTTATTGATTTTTCAAATTCATGTTGCTGTTTTGAGTATTTTAATTTCAAAAATAGCATGTTGTGAAATAAATTCTAGGAAAATTTGGTGATGTTTCTTATGACCAGATAACCTTAGGAAAAATAGGTTTTGACTTAGTTCATCTAAAACAACCCTAATTGGCTCAAACACCCAAAATAGGTCTCTAATTAATTAGAGTTAACCATGCATCAAATTGACTTGAAATCAATTCTCCACTGACCTTTAGGATCAGAGGAACCCACCATAAAAATTTGAGGTCAATTGGACTTGGTTAGCCCCACTAATTGGGTTGATTAAGCCACTTAGCCATTTTAAACTTTAAAAATTCATAACTTTTAAAATGCCTTTCAAAAATTCACTAAATTGGTTTTAGAGCCTCTCTGATATCAGGGGAACCTAAGAAAATTAAAATTTCAATTTTCTAAAAAAGTTGATTTTTAATAATATTTTAATATTTTTAATAATTAAAAAATCATAAAAATCACAAAAATAATAAAATTCACCAAAATGTCATATTTTGAATTTTAATCACATAGGGACAAATTCCACAATTTTCTTAGGTCTATTTATTGAGATATTAAATTTTAAAGCTTTAAGGTAATTTTAAAATTAAAAAAAATGTATTTTCTAGCATTTTCACTAAAATAATTATGATAAATCATGGAAAAATAAGAAAATTGCAAAATTTGATTCTTTGATTTCCTTGATATCAGAGAGATTTTTGAAAAATATAAAATTTATTTTTCAACATTTATTTTATTTTTAAATTAATTAACACTCCAAAACTTAAAATAATTATAATAAAAATAAAATAATTCAAAAAATCACCAAAATTGGTCCAAGTGATCCTCCGGTCATTAGGAATGTCCCCTAATTTTCTTAAGGACAGAAACTTTCCCTTGGTCATGTTATTAAATTTTCCTTGAAAATCTCCATTTTCTACCAAAAGTAATTATATAAATAAATTAAATACAGAAAAATCACATTTTCTCCTCTCATGTCTTTATTGACATATGAGTGAAGTTACATAAAAATTTCAAGTTCATTTGAGTTCAATTTAGTGAGTTATGAAATTATTAAGCTTAAAGGGTAAAGTGGTAATTAATTTTTTTTTAATCCTTAATTAAAACTTTAGGTTTAATAAAAAAATTAACAAGTAAAATATTTGATCCTAATCTGATTTGGATGATTGAAATTTAAATGATTAAAGGGTAGAAACCCATTAAGCAATTTAAAATGATTAAACTTTAATTAAATAATTGATTAAATTTGGAAGAATAATAAAATTGGAATTATTAAAATAGGGATATTATTAGGAAGAAATTTATTCTTTAATTTAAAAATCCCTAAATTAATTATCTCATTAATATTCAATTCTTAATTAAAATGATAACTCAAATTTAAAATATTAAAAGACTTAATCATTAAACTAAAATTAAATTATTAAACTCTTTAAAAAAAAAATTTCAATTAAAATTAAAAATAAAATTAAATTAAAATTAAATTAAATTAAATAAATTAAATTAAATTAAATTAAATTAAATTAAGATTAAAAAAAAATTAAATTAAACTAAAGATTAAATTAAATTAAATTAAATTAAATCAAATTAAATTAAATTAAATAAATTAAATTAAATTAAATCAAATTAAATTAAATTAAATAATTAAACTAAATTAAATTAAATTAAATTAAATTAAATTAAATTAAATTAAATTAAATTAAATTAAGTAAATTAAATTAAATTAAATCAAATTAAATCAAATTAAATTAAATTAAATAATTAAATTAAATTAAATTAAATAATTAAATTAAATTAAATTAAATTAAATTAAATTAAATTAAATCAAATTAAATTAAAATTAAATTAAATCAAATTAATTAAACATCAAATCAAATTGAACTATATTGAATTAAATTAAATTAAAACTCAATTAAATTAAATTAAATTAAATTAAATAACAACACCTAAAACAAAAAGAAATTAAATATAAAACAACTTGAACACTATTCCAAATTTAAACCCTTTAACTTAAATCAAATCATTTGAATACCAATTTACCCTCGAAAGTTTTAGTTATCATAACTCCTAAACAGAACATTAAATGAAATGTTACTTCACTTATAGGATATTCAAATGTCCTAGTTCATTGAGCAAGATGACAATAAAACTTGAATTCTCGGACGATTAATTCATTTATATAATTAAATTCATTTGGACTTAAAACAATCCTAGAAATATTGAAAAGATGTTTAAGATTCTTCTTAAGCACTTCCTCAATATGATAGGACATTTATAGAACGATTGAATTTAATTATTCTTTGATGAAGAAAATCGTATTCAAACAAAAACACAAAGAACCTAGACGTCATAGGAAATGACTAGCTATAGGATTAGGAATTTGGTAGAAAACCATAACCCTTACCTTACCTTTACCTAGGAACTTGCTTAAATATTCTAATTGTGTTTTAAGTGCAGCTTGGGATGACGGGAAGACCCTCCAGGTACGCTTTTATTTTATTGCAATTTACTTTCTTGCAATTTACATTATTGCAATTTATTTAACCGCATTGCACTTACTTTTCTTGCATGATAAACAAGCTCGTTGCATGAAAATCCACACCTTTAGGATAGTCCCTAAAACTGAAACCAAAACTAAGTTAAAAGTCATTGCAAGATAAAATTCACCGCCACAACATTTCAAAATATAAAACAACTCAAAATTTAATCACAAACGAACACAAAACTACAATTACAACTAAATTAAAATGTCTCGTTAGATGATCGGGAATACCTCGGATGATGTAACCTACGTGTTGCTTAACGGGATTTCCACGGTCTAAATGAAAGTGTGGAACTCATTCGGTTGAGTTTAGCAAATTCATCCGGACTAAGTGAATCCGATAAAAATAATGATGCGGAAGGATGGAACCGTGGGATCTTAACCGGTGTCGTTATAATCAACTTTAAGATTTGTTTTAATAAAACATAAAAAACACCTGGAAATTAAGATTTTCTCTAAACCAAAACACTTTTCTCATCCCCTGATTTATGATTTCTAAAACTAAACCTCTGCAACAACAAGGAGCTCGGAGCATGGTGGGCAGCACGGCCATCGTCGTCAGCAAAACTTGAATCTACATCGACAAAACTTTCCTAGAACTAAACAACAAAGCCATAGGACTTCGAGGTAGTTTGCCTAGTGCAACATAAATCCTAAACTCTTCGTTAGGCATTTGCATTGCAAATTAAGCCCTAACCGGTCTTAGGATTCCGAGGTAGTCGTCTGATACGACATAAACCCTCACGTCTTCGAGGCTATTTGTATGATTCTATCATATAAATATAAGTCCTAATTAACAAAAATTGGCAAAATCAAAACATTTAAATAAATATTAGGACTTCCCTAAATCCAAGCCAAACAATAGGATAGTCAGGAAATTACCGAAGTTCACTTTGAATCTGTGATTTCTCCTACTTTTCTTCCTTTGGATTCACAAAACAAAATGTTCCGAACTTGATCCATTCCCTATTGAAATTCCAAAATTCAATCCCTTGAAAATCTTAAAATTTGAAATCCTTGAGAGCAGAATTATTGATTATTATCGAGAGTTTTCTTAGGTGATTCCCATCACTTAAGATGTAATAAACTATAGGGGCTTGCCCTTATAGGGAATTTTAAAGAACCTGGAGTAATATAAAACTCGTTTAATGTTTTCATATTAAGCGGGAATTTTGTCGGCTTATAAAATTGGTTCGCGGACCAAACGGATGTCACAAATCTTCTAGTTTATTTAATCGAGCCCCACCGTCAAGCAGTGTGTCTATCCTTAGGGATAGATACACGGTTTGTGGTGCGGTGCTTGTTTATATAAACTATTTGGGATGTGAGATCGGTTTAATCTCATATCTTAAAACCTTCAAATCTAAAATTATTTTCAAAATCAAATACTATTTTTCAAATTATTTATTTTAATTAAATTAAAAAATTCGCCGACAGCTTCTGTTAGGCGACCCCTTTTTCAAAATAAAACACACAACCTAAAAATATGCCGACAAACACTCATAAACATCTCCACATAAAACAATTTCAAATCACAACACACTTAACATTCACATTTAATCTCTCCACCTATTTCTCCTTAATTACATAGATTCACTTCAGAACCTTCATTAGTTTCACAAGGTAATTCACTACGAATAAAGGAATGGAAGAAAGGGACTCGAGGAAATTCCAAGGCCGTCTTTTCATTAATCCAATTATTATTAGCGTACATTGTTACCTGATAATCTTTAAAACATGCCAAATGATCTTATTGAACTTTCTTTTACCATTCAATGTGCTCAATTTGGTGGAACATCTCATGTAATCTCCCTGTTGACCTCATTTCTGATGAGGTCTTCTCCTCTTCTTTCTAGTACTTAGGATCTAGCCTTAGGCTTTTCCTTTGACTGTCTTAGAGGATTAGAATTGGGACCCACCACCTAGAATTTCAAACCACTTCGTAACTCCCTGCAAACTCCACAAATTTGACTGTAGAACCCTACTCACCTAGAGGGTTGAAATCAAATGTGAAAGTTTAAAGGATGAGTTCCTATAGGACTCTTTGGCCTTAGGACCGCCTACAGGTGGCACTGGTGCGGTGAGGGCTGACTTACACACAGACTACACTTATACACTGCACTTTCACACACCTCCTGAAACCACACCGATACCCAACTTGACCTCCTGACTCATGAAGGTGATTCACATGGATGGTCCTTAACCCCTAAGCCCTTGGCTAAGAGGGTTAGGAACAACATAGTGAATGCCTCAAATGAGTCCCTTCATGGCTCATGTGGGCTTGATATGGCTTCATGGCTCAACAAAAATGATTTCATTCCACATACATTTACCCAATCTTCAATTTTGCAAATTTTCAATTTTTGACCCCCAGGGCTCATGACCCGCCTAGCCTACCCGAAACCCTTGAAATTACCCAAATTTTTGAAAATTTCCAAATCACCCAAAATTCCCCAAAATTAACCTTGAATATTTCCCCTCCACTCAAATTGATCATTCATAGCCAAAAATACCAAGAGTTCCAAAAATACCCCCCCAATACCCTCCAAATACCCATAATGCCCCTCTTGACCCAAAAATCCAAAAATTCAGAAAATTTCCAGAAAATTCCAGAAAATCCCAAATATTCCCAATTTTATTTTGTCCAACTACACCATGGGCCAATTGTGTCAATTTACCCCACGTTTGTCAAAATCCCCAATTTGACCCATTTTAACCTAAAGTGAACCCAATGTCAAACCAAACCTACCCAATTGACCCAAATTCTTGTCCAATTCAATTCTAAACTTCAATTGAACATCCACAACACCAATATAGACCAAATCCAAGTCCAATTTGATTGGCATTTGAATCCAATTTCACTTTTGACCTTAAAGCCCAATTTGGACCCATGACCCAAACTTAGCCCAAACCAAACCAATTTAACTCCAATTAACCCCAAATCATTTCTAAATCTTCCCTAACATCCCTACAAACAAAATACTAACATGATTTGCCCAAAATTTGGATCCAAACACCACTCAAATTCAACCCAAAACCAAAAGGCCCAATTTTGACCTAAATCTAACCCTAACCCAAATAAGCCCAAATCCCAAAATCAAAATCCAACCAAAGTTGAAACCTCTTTTAAACACTCCCATAAAAATTTCCCAACATCAATTTCACGTCAATTTCAACCCTAGCCCAACATTGGCCCAAATTAGCCCAATTTGACCTACATTAACCCCTTTACCAAATGAACCCAAATCCAACCCAATTCAAACCCAAACCACTCCAAACTTGTTTCAAATCAATCATGACACATCCCTAAGCCAAACTCAACATTTATTTGGCATGGCCCATTGCAAACTTTCCTCTTCAAAAGCCCATTTGCTAACCCAAAAGCCCACTTCCCTAAACCATTTTAAAAGCCCATCTTCACTAAATTTCAAAGGCCCAAAATTCATCCTCAAGCCCACAGTAAAATCTCATCCCATCATCACTCAATTAATATCATCCCTTAAGTCCTAAATCAATCATCAAATGGTTCCAAATCAAGCCATATGCCAAATCACCCCTAAATACCAAAATTCACAAAATCCTTCTCCATGAAAGTTGACTTAACTTTTCCCAAGCCACATGGAGCCATGGAGCCATGAAGCCATGCATGAGCCCCATAGGAGCCATGAGAGACATGGAATCTACTTTCCACCTCACCAAACCATTAATGGCAAGAGAGGGGATCTCTTTCTTAATCCTTTTTTAAACCCTTTTTACCTTAAACATGATACACTCTAAACCATACTTTGACACATAATCCTTGATGTGGACTTCACTACCTTTAGTAGGTTGACTCACATGATCCTCCCAGCCCAAAACCAGAACTTGGAAGGGTGCACCAAACCCAAAATGGTGGGTTGACCCACTTGGAACCAAAGTGACCTCTCCCCTATACCATTTTAATCCAAGCCCTTTACACATGTTCATGGCCAATTGACTTCAACATTGCCAAGCTCTGACCTCCCTGGTCAAGATGATGACCCTTGCCTACCGGCCAGCCACCTGGGCCGCCGGAAAACACTACACCCGAGAGCATCATGTGAGCCCAAGCTTGGAATTCTCACCTGCTGAGTTGCCCCATGCCCAATGGCCTTCATGGCTGTTCTTCTCCTCACCAGAGCAGCTGATTCCAACCCCTAACTCCCCCTGGGAAAGCTTCTAGCCAGCTCTATTTAAACCCCACTCCTCTCGACCATGGGAGAGGTACTGAACAAACCTTAAGGAAACTCTGTCAAAATCATTCCAGACTCTCCCCACACCTAGAGCACTTGATCCCCAATGTCATCCTGCCCTAATCCCCACTAATTGAGCTCAATTTGGGAACTCAATTCTCAGGCCAGAACAGGACATTCCCAAATCCTTCACCAAAGTCAAATTAAACTCACCTACACCTGCACAAGATCAAGAAGAGAAGTTCCCCAGTGAAAGCCCCCTCTCTAGGCCACCCATCTGTTCCAGACTCCAAAGGTTGAAATCGGGCTTGGTCAAAATCGTACCTGGATAATTCACTATTCCAGAAGACTTCATCTGGAGCTTGCTTAGACCCAATCGAAGGTGACACAACCCTTAGATCGAAGCCACACTTCTCTGAGCAAAGGTATGGTCTCACTCTTCTTCCCGAGCTTCTGAACATTTTCTATTTCTATTGAATCAATTTCATGCTACATAAACCATATGGATGTGCTCGTCTCTTCGAGACGAATCCATAGAGCACAAGAACACGAAAATCTGTTGAGAAATGAGTGAGTTCTTAGGGTTTTATTGTGGACGGTTCTCGGGCGAGGAGGCTTGGGGATGATGAACGGATGCCGTTCATTCAATACACACGAGGACAGACGGCTCAGATGGCGTCGGACCAGGAGATGATACGTGAACCGAGGGCCGCGTGGCGCTGAGTCGAATGGCGGTGTCGAACCAGAAAGTGTCGCGTGGCTGTTCGGGGATGCTAAGGTTGACGCGGCGCCGATTCGAATAATTAGAAAAGTAGGGATTTTTTATTTATTTAATTCCCTAAACTTCAAAAATGCATAACTTTGTGTAGAAAAATCCTATAAATAAAATAAAAATACCCTCTTGCTCAGTGAACAGAGGAGAATAATGTGGAAAAGAAATCATTTCATTTCATTAAGTATTTTATTTTTTATGATTTATTTAATCTCTGCATTGTTTTAATTCTCCATGCATATAGGAAATTCACCATGGCATGAGACCATAGGGCTTTTGAAGCCTCTGAATTTGGGAACATTCCCTGAATTGTCCAATGTCAGAGGCCACCCCTATGAAGAGTTATTGATTTTTCAATTCTAGGTCTCTATTCTGAATATTTTAATTCCAATAATTAGCATGTTGTGATAAATTCTAGGAAAATTTGGTGATGTTTCTTGTGACCAGAGAACTCTAGGAAAAATAGGTTTTAAATTAATCCACTTGGAATAACCCTAATTAGCTTAAACACCCAAAATAGTTCCTTAATTAATTAGAGCTAATCATACATCAAATTGACTTAAAATCAATTCTCCACTGACTTTTAGGATCAGAGGAACTCACCATAAAAATTTGAAGTCAATTGGACTTGGTTAGCCCTACTAAATGGGTTGATTAAGCCACTTAGCCAATTTAAACTTTAAAAATTCATAACTGTCAAAATACTTTTCAAAAATTCACCAAACTGGGTTTGGAGCCTCTCTGATATCAGGGGAATCTAAGAAAATTAAAATTGCAATTTTCTAAAAAAGTTGATTTTTTGCATTATTTTAATATTTTTAATAATTAAAAAATAATAAAAATTACAAAAATAATAAAATTCACCAAAATGTTATATTTTAAATTTTAATCACTTAGGAACAAACCCCATATTTTTCTCAGGTCCCTATGATGAGATATTAAATTTTGAAGCCTTAAGGTAATTTTAAAATTAAAAAAAATGTATTTTCTAGAAATTCCACTAAAATAATTCTAATAAATCAAAAAAGAATCAAAAAATTATAAAAATTGGTTCTCTAGTTTCCTTGATATCAGAGAGATTTTTGAAAAATATAAAATTCATTTTTCAATCTTTATTTTATTTTTAAATTAATTAATACTCTAAAAATCAAAATAATTATAATAAAAATAATATAATTCAAAAAATCACCAAAATTGGTCCAAGTGGTCCTCTAGTCATTAGGAATGTCCCATAATGTTCTTAAGGACAGAAACTTTCCCTTGGTCATGTTATTAAGTTTTCCTTGAAAATTCTTATTTTCCACAAAAAAATAATTATATAAATAATTTAAATACAGAAAAATCACATTTTCTCCTCTAATGTCTTGATTGACATATGAATGAAGCCACATAAAAATTTCAAATTCATTTAAGCTCAATTTAGTGAGTTATGAAATTAATAAGCATAAAGGGCAAAATGGTAATTAAAATTTTAACCTATAATTAAAAATTTTAGGTTTAATTAAAAGGGTGGGTAAAATATTTGATATTAAATTGATTTTGGATGTTTGAAACTTAGGTATTTAAAGGGTAGAAACCTACCAAACAATTTGAAAATAATTAAAATAAACCTTAATTAAATAATTGTTTGAACTTGGAAGAATAAAAAAATTGGAATTATTAAAATAGGGATATTATTAGGAAGAAATTTATTCTTTAATCTAAGAATCCCTAAATTGATCACCTCAATAATATTCAATTCCTAATTAAAACGATAATCAAAATTCAAAACTTAAAATGCTTAATCATTAAATTAAATTAAAAATTAAAACATTTAAATTAAGCCCTTTTAAAATTTCAATTAAATTAATACTTTATCAATTAAAATTTAAATCATCCCTAAAGCATAATAAAAAAAATAAAAAAATAAAATAATAATAAAATATTAAATTAAAATGAAAAAGAAAATAAAATTAAATTAAATTAAAATTTAAATTTAAATTAAAAATAAAACCAAATTAAAATTTAAATTAAATTAAATTAAATTAAATTAAATTAAATCACATTAAATTAAATTAAATTAAAACATAATAAGTTAAATTAAATTAAATAAAATAATAAATAATAAATAAAATCAAGTTAAAATAAAATTAAAATTAAATTAAATAAATAAAATTAAATTAAAATTAAAACTAAACCAAATTAAATTAAATTAAAATTAAATTGAATTAAATTGAATTAAATATAACATTATTTAAGACATAAAGAATTTAAAAGTAAATCTAAAACAATTTGAACACTATTCCAAACTTAAAACCATTAATTGAAATCAAATTAAAATCACAAATCACTCGAACATCGATTTGCCCTCAAGAACTCTTATTGTCATAACTCCTAAATGGAGCATTAAGTGAAGTATTACTCCACTCATAGGATATTCAAATGTCCTAGTTCATCGAGCAAGAGGATAAAACTTAATTAAACCTCGGATGATTACTTCACCTGATTAATTAAATTCATTTGGACTTAAAACAATTCTAGCAATATTGAAAAGATGTTTAAGATTCGTCTTAAGCACTTCCTCAATATGATAGGATGTTCATAAGAAAAATTGAACTTAATTGTTCTTTGATGAAGAAAATCATCCTCAAACCAAAACACAAGAACCTAGACATCATAGGAGATGACTAGCTATAGGATTAGGAACTTGGTAGAAAACCATAACCCTTCCCTTAGCTTTACCTAGAAACTTGCTTAAATATTATAAATTGTGTTTAAGTGCAGCTTGGGATGACGGGAAGACCCTCCAGGTATGCTTTTATTTTGTTGCAATTTACTTTCTTGTAATTTACCTTATTGCAAATGCACTTTACTTTTCTTGCATGATAAACAACTGTTGCATGAAAACTTACACCTTTAGGGTAGCCCCTAAAACTGAAACCAAAACTAAATTAAAAGTCATTACAAGATAAAATTCACCGCCACAATATTTCAAAATATAAAACAACTCAAAATTTAATCACAAACAGAATACAAAACTACAATTACAACTAAATTAAAACGACTTGTTGGATGATTGGGAATACCTCAGATGATGTAACCTACGTGTTGCTAACTGGATTTCCCACGGTCTAAATGAAAGTGTGGAACTCATTTAGTTGAGTTTAGGAAATTCATCTGGATTAAGTGAATCTGATAAAAATAACGATGCCGGAAGGATGGGACCGTGGGATCTTAACCGGTGTTGTTATAATCAACTTTAAGATTTGTTTTAATTAAAACATAAAAGAAACTTGGACTTTAAGATTTCTAAAACCAAACTCCTCTCTTCTCTTTTGATTACAATTTTCTAAAACTAAACCCTCTGCAACAACAAGGAGCTCGGAGCATGGTGGACAGCACGGCCATCGTCATCAGCAAAACTCGAGTCTACTTCGACAAAACTTTCTTAGAATTAAATAACCGAGCCATAGGATTTCGAGGTAGTTTGCCTAGCGCAACATAAATCCTCAACCTTTTGTTAGGCATTTGCATTGCAAATTAAGCCCTAACCAGTCTTAGGATTCTGAGGTTGTCGTTTGATACGACATAAACCCTCACATCTTCGAGGCTATTTGTATGATCATGTCATACGAACATAAGTCCTAATTAATTAAATTGGCAAGATCAAAACATTAAATAAACATTAGGACTTTCCTAAATCCAAGCCAAACAATAGGATAGTCGAGAAATTACCGAAGTTCGTTTCGAATCTGTAATTTCTCCTACTTTTCTTCCTTTGAATTCCCAAAACAAAATGTTCCAAATTTGATCCATTCCCTATTGAAATTCCAAAATTCAATCCCTTGAAAACTTAAACTTTGAAATTATTGAGAGCAGAATTACTGATTATTATCGAGAGTTTTCTTAAGTGATTCCTGTCACTTAAGATGTAATTAACTATAGGGGCTTGCCCTTATAGGGAATTTCAAGAACCCAGGTAATATAAACCCTCTCTAATTCATTTATATTAAGTAGGGGAATTTGTCGGCTTATAAAATTGGTTCGTAGACCAAATGGATGTCACAAATCTTTTAGTTTATTTAATCGAGCCCCACCATCAAGCAGTGTGTCTATCCTTAGGGATAGATACACGGTTTTTAGTGTGGTGCTCGTTTATATAAACTATTTGGGATGTGATATTAGTTTGATTTCATATCTTAAAATTTTCAAACTTAAAATTATTTTCAAAATCAAATGCTACTTTCTAAATTATATATATATATATATATATATATATATATAAATCAAATTTAAAATCTAAAATTCGCCGACAATTTACTGTTGGCGACCTCTTTTCAAAAATACAACACTCGACCTAAAAATAAGCCGTACTCTCCCTCCAACTAGAATTAACTCTTCTTCAATCTTCTCAAGTCGATTGCATAATTTCTCCAAAGTCATGGCTAGATAGACATTAAAATAAGTTTATGAATCCTTGTGCACAAACTTCTCTTTCCCATTAATTCCAATGTTTAATCTTTCCATGGAAGCAATCAAAACTCTTTCTTTTCTCTGAAGGAATGTTTCAGTCAAAATTTTTTATAGCATGAAGGTTTGGGATGAAGGTATGGTGGTTTAAATGGATTAGAATGTGCAAAAACTGCTTTGGGTTGGTTTTTCCATGATCCAGAAACTGTGGCGCTTAGGCGCCAATTTGGGAGCTTAGGCGCCAGGATCACAGGTATCTAGCGTTATGGTACTTAGGCGCACTTTCATAAGAATCATTTCCCATCTCATCTAGTTCATTTAATTTTAATAATCTTTTATCTCCAACATCTCTTAAATTATAATTAAACTCTTTAATTGCCCAATAAGCTTTATGTTCCAATTCAACAAATAAATGACAAGGTTTTCCATAAATGAGCATATAAGGTGACATTCCAATAGGAGTTTTATAAGCAGTCCTATAAGCCCATAAAGCATCATTAAGTTTATCAGCCCAATTAGTTCGCTTTGTATTAACAATTTTTTCTAAAATTATTTTAATCTCCTAATTTGATATTTCCACTAATCTGCAAGTTTAGGGATGATAAGCTATTGAAATTTTATGCTTGATTCCAAATCTGCTCAATAATCTCTGAATCAAAAAATTCTTAAAGTGACTTCCCCTATCCGTGATGATTATCTATGGCATTCCAAATCTAGTGAAAATATTTGTAGTTAAAAATTTTTCCACACTTTTAGCATCACATTGAGGTAAAGTAGTTGCTTCAATCCATTTAAAAACATAATCAATACATAATAAAATATACATTTTTTTTAAGAAGGCACAAACGGTCCCATGAAATCTAAACCCCATACATCAAAAATTTCAACTTCCAGTGTGAAATTTAGTGGCATTTCGTCTCTTCTTGAAATCTTGCCTATGCGTTGACATCAATCATAGGATTTAACACAATTTTTAACATCACTGAATAATGTAGGCCAATAAAATCCAGATTATAAAATTTTGAAAGCAGTTTTATCAATTCCAAAATGTCCACCAAATTCAGAATTGTGCCATTTTTGAATAATCTCATAAGTTTCTTCATAAGGAACACATATTCATTTAATTGAATCCTTCATTGTTTAAAAAGATAGGAACTATCCCAAAAATAAAATTTAACATCAGGTAAGAATTTCTTTTTCTGATTCTGATCTAATCCATATGCCATAATGCTACAAGCTAAATAATTAACTTTATCAGCATACCATGGGATTAATCCAGTAGAAACAGTATAAAGTTGTTCATCGGGAAAACATTCGTTTATTTCTCCCTTATCATTCATTTCATTATTTTCAATTCTAGATAAATGATCGGCGATTTGATTATCAGACCCTTTTCTATCGACTATTTGAAAGTCAAATTCTTGCAACAGAAGAATCTATCTAATCAATCTTGGTTTATTTTTTCTTTTAGTCATTAGATATTTAATAGCAAAGTGATCTGTATGCACTATACATTAATTCCCTAAGTAAATATGATCAAAATTTGTCAAAAGCATATACTATGGTCAATAGCTCTTTCTCAGTAGTAAGGTAATTAATTTGAGCTTATTAAGAGTTTTACTAGCGTAATATATAACTTTAAATATCTTATCATACTGTTGTCCTAGAGCAGTCCCAATAGCATAATCACTTGCATCACACATTAATTCAAATGGTTTTTCCCAATTAGGTACAATAATGATTGGTGTAGTAATTAATTTTTCTTTTAACAAAATAAAGGATTTTAAGCAAATTTCATCAAATTCGAATTTAGTATCTTTTTCTAAAAGATGGCATAGAGTTTTTGTAATCTTGGAAAAGTCTTCAATATATCTCCTATAAAATCCAGCAAGTCCAAGAAAACTTCTTATACCAGTTGATCTATAAAAAAATACCTATTTCTTTATGTCTTAATTCTTATCAATTAAGGATATTATGCTTTAAAGAAAGGTTTTTTTTCCGTGTTTTTGTATGTAGGTGATGTAAAAAGGTCCAAAAAGGAAAAAGGAGCAAAAAGGAGCAAAAATGGAGCAAAATACAAAAAGTATAGACAAATTATGGCCTGATGCCTAGGCGCCAGAATCTGGCGCCTATGCGCCAGACTCGATACAAAAACTGTCAAGTTTTTGACAATGTTTGATCAGTTATTTTGACGGAGTGAGCGATTATTGGACATTCTAGAAGACTGGCAGTTGTTCCTTGATAATAGGACATGTGATACATTGCATTTGGATGCTCTAAAACGGTTTTAAACTCGAAGAGGTGCTAAGAACTAGACGCGGTGTCCGGCGCCTAGGCGCCAGACCGACCTTCTAGAAGATTCATTGAATGTGGACATGTTTTGAAGAGGTGCCTCAAGACAACCCTTGAAGCCTATAAATAGGGGTCCATTTCTTTAGAAAACGTGCCCCTCCCATTGTAACCCTTTCTCTTATCCACTTTAGGACCTCTCATCCTTAGAGAGAGAAATAGAGAGAGAAATTTAGGGCCAACTTTTGTTTAGTTTAGTGAGTTTATTTTCAAGTTGTTGCATTTCGAATTCATTACAATGTGGAGTCAGTAGGAATCAGAAGATCTGTAGAAGGAATATTTGAGATAAGTATTTTACATTTGATTCAAAATTTATTTATTATGTTTTGTTGTTTATTTTCAATGTGTTCTGAGTAGTTAGTTTATTTTCTTCCTTCAATTATGAAAAGATAGATAAGATAATATAAAGATTCGATGGAGAATTGAAATTAAAAATATTTTCAAAACATTGTGATGACATTAATACCTGATCTTACTTTACTTTTTAAATTGGCCATTTAAATTGTTAAAACTGTTGAAGAGTTTTGAGACCTTGAAGGAGAAGAACTCTTAACTTGTAAATGTCACATGAATCCTTGGGTAGTCGAAGGCCATGTGCGGGACTATTCGAGGTGAAGTGAAAATAAATAGGAAGATAAGATTTAAAGGGCGTAGAATTGATAAGTTTTTAGAGTGACGAGACTAAATTCTTATAATTTGATTTATAGATTAGGAAAGGTTCACTAGTAGGGCTGACCATAGCCACCCTTGGACATCTAGAAGTGTGAGCCTAGATTAACCCATTCTACTAACAATACATCCATACCTATTCTGTAAATTAGCCAATGTTTTTTGCGCCTGGATCAAAGGATAAAGAATAGGAATGCTTCTATTTGGCACAATACCATAAGGAAATTCTCAAACGAATATTAAATTATCTTAAAAATCTTAGATTAATTGAAGGAAAGAAAGTTGTTTATTTTATAGTTTTCATAAGTCATTTTATTATTGTTTTCTTTATTTGCATCTAGTAAATTAATAGTAAATTATAGTTAATTTAGAGGATAAAAAGATATTTTAGAAATATAATACTTAGAAAATTTGTTACTATAATTTTTCCCCGTGGGATCAATTCTGGGGTTATTAAAGAAAAACCTATATTACTTGAAAAGATACGTATACTTGCGTAGTACCCCTAGTGTGTAAAAATATTTTTTAAAAATTTACATTATTTTGATTTTATACACTAGCCGCTATTTATAAAATTGGGTCAAGCTTTTTGTCATCTTTTGGAAGTGAATATTACTGTATTATTTGGGGTCTGGTCAAGTTTTTGGTGCCGTTGCCGGGGAAAGAAAGAAAATAGTTATAAATTTTTGTAAAAAAAAAATATATTTCTAAAAATATAAAAATATAAAAAATTGAAAAAAATAGTAAAAATAAAAAAAATAGAGAATGATATATATTTTTATTTCTTGTTTTATACAAAGATTTGGTTCTGAAGGATTAATACCTTTAGATTCTGAATTAGAAAGAACAATTAGAAAAATTAAAAAGGAAAAACAAATTCAAAAATTTCAAGAAATGGATAAATTACAAAATCCAATTGAACTTAATGATCAAAATGTTTATAAACCATTAAGGGATTATGCTAACCCTACAGTTGATGAACTTCATAGTAGTATTCAAATACCCACCGTAGATGCTAATTCTTTTGAACTTAAACCGTCTATTATTCAAATGGTGAAAAACAATCAATTTGGTGGATCATCAAATGAGGATCCAAATTTACATCTTGTTAGTTTTTTAGAAATTTGTGCTACCTTTAAATATAACAATGTTTCTGATGATGCTATTAGACTTAGACTCTTTCATTTTTTCTTTAAGAGATAAAGCAAAAATGTGGTTAAACTCATTAGCGACTGTTTCTATTAAAACATGGGCTGAAATGGCACAAAAATTCCTTGCTAAATATTTTCCTCCTTCTAAAGCTCGCTAAATTAAGAAATGATATTACTTCATTTAGTCAATTTGACGGGGAGACAATATATGAAACTTGGGAAAAATTTAAAGAACTATTAAGAAAATGTCCTCATCATGCTTTACCTGATTGGTTGATTATTCAAACATTTTATAATGGATTACTTGGATCTTTAAAATCTGTTATTGATGCAGCTGCTGGAGGTTCTTTAATGTCAAAATCATTTGAAGAAGCTTACACTTTAATTGAAGAAATGACTAATAACAATATTCAATGGCCTTCTGAAAGGATTAATCCTAAAAAGGTGGCCATTATTCACGATAATAAAGCCTTTTCTATTTTAGCTTCACAAGTTGCAGCAATGTCTAAGAAATTAGATAATTTTGCAATTAATATTTCACATAATAACTCTGCTAATATTGAAGATTCTCAAACTATTGAAACTTTACAAGCTATTGCAAGTAAAAATAATCCCTATTCAAATTATTATAATCCTGGGTGGAAAACTCATCCTAATTTTAACTGGAATAATTCACAACAACAATGGGGTAATAATCGATCTCATCCCATTGGAAATTGGAATAATCGAAGTTAATTCAAATTATAAACCTCCTAGATTTAATAATCAACAGTAAAAGTTATCAATACAAGAATTAATTATGCAAATGAATAATCAATTACAAAATCAAAATACTGTTATTCGTAATATTGAAAATCAAATGGGGCAAATTGCTACTTTAATTAATAACAGACCTGTAGGAACACTTCCTAGTAATGTTGAAATTAATCCAAAGGAAACTGGAAAAGAACATGAACAAGCTAAAGCTGTGCAACTTAGAAGTGGAAAGGACTTAAAATAAAGAAAGCAGAATGAAATTGAAAAAGAGATTGAGGTTGAAGAAATTGAAAAACCTAAAGAAACTCTCTCTCCTAGTCAAGATCAAACTGTTCTACCTGTTAATGTGGAAGTTGAAAAACCACCACCACCTTTTCCTCAAAGTCGAAACGACAGAAACTCGATCATCAATTTTCTAAATTCTTTGACATTTATAAGAAACTTACTATTAACATACCTTTTGCTAAAGCTTTGGAACAAATGCCAACTTACGCAAAATTTATGAAGGATATTTTAAGCAAAAAACAAAAATTTGAAGCTTTTGAAACTGTTGCATTAAGTTAAGAATGCAGTACAATAATTCAAAAGAAATTAGCAGAAAAGCTTAAGGATCCTGGAAGTTTCACTATACCCTGTGCTATTGGAGAAAAATTTTGTGGAAAAGCTTTATGTGATTTAGGAGCAAGTATTAATCTCATGCCATTTTCTATCTTTCGAAGATTAGATTTAGGAGCTATTACTACCACCACTGTAACTCTTCAGTTAGCTGATTGATCTATCACTTGTCCTAAAGGAGTTATAGAGGATGTCCTTGTTAAAATGGATAAATTTATCTTCCCTGTAGATTTCATAGTACTTGATATGGAAGAAGATAAAGAGAAACCTATTATTTTAGGAAGACCTTTTCTAGCTACCGGACGAGCTATGACTGATGTGCAAAAAGGAGAATTAACCATGAGAGTTAACGATCAAGAAATTAAATTCAATGTTCTTAAATCAATGAAGTACCACGATAAAGAGAAATGTTATCGAATGGATATAATTGATTATTTAATTGAAAAACATTATCAAGAAAAATGTAAAGTCATTTCTGAAGAAAAATTTGAATTTTTAACTGATGAAAATGAAGAAGTAGAAGAAGAAGAGACTCATTTTATTAAAGATAATTGGGAAACATTAGACATAACTCAAAATGATATACTTTTACCCTCAATTAAAAGAACCCTTGAACTGGAATTAAAATTGTTACCTTCCCATTTATAATATGCATTTCTTGGAAATTCATTAACTTTACCTGTTATTATTTCTTCTGAACTGAGTAAAGATCGAAAAGAAAAATTACTATGTGTGTTAAAGAATTATAAGAAAGCTTTTGGTTGGACGATTGTTGATATAAGAGGAATAAGCCATTCCATTTGCATGCATAGAATCTTAATGGAAGAAAATTTTAAACCTACTATAGAATCGCAAAGAAGATTAAATCCTATTATGAAAGAGGTTGTTAAAAAAGAAATTATTAAGTGGTTAGATGCTGATATTATTTATCCTATTTTGGATAGTCAATGGGTAAGTCCTATTCTTTGTGTTCCGTCATTGTTAATGATAAAAATGAACTAATTCCTACAAGACAAGTTACTGGATGGTGAATTTGTATTGACTATAGGAAATTAAATAAACCCACTAGAAAGGATCATTTTCCTTTACCTTTCTTAGATCAAATGCTCGATAAATTAGCTGGACACTCATATTTCTATTTTTTGGATGGATATCCTAGTTATCATCAATTACTTATTGCTCCTGAGGACCAAGAAAAGACAACATTTACAAGTCCTTATGGAACATTTGCTTTTAGAAGAATGCCTTTTGGTTTATGTAATGCACCTGCAACTTTTCAAAGATGTATGATGTCATTATTTTGTGATTTGATTGACAAAGGAATTGAAATATTCTTGGAGGATTTTTCAGTCTTTGGAACTACTTTTGAATCTTGTTTGGAAAACATAGCAAAAGTTCTGAAAAGATGTGAAAAAACAAATTTAGTTCTTAACTGGGAAAAATGTCAATTCAAGGTCACAGAAGGCATTGTACTTGGTCACAAAGTATCACAAAAAGGGATGGAAGTAGATCAAGCAAAAGTGAAAACTATTGTCGAATTGCAACCACCTACTACCGTTATCGATGTGAGAAGTTTTATAGGTCATGCTTGGGTTTTATAGAAGATACATAAAGGATTTTTCTAAAATTGCTAAACCTCTTTGTCATTTATTAGAAAAAGATGCAAAATTTGAATTTAATAAAGAATGTATTAATGCTTTTAATATTCTAAAAGAAAAATTCATAACTGCACCTATCATTGTTGCACCCGATTGGAATAAATCTTTTGAATTAATGTGTGATGCAAGTGATTTTGCAATTGGAGCTATATTAGGACAAAAATATGAGAAAGTTTTCAAAGTTGTATATTATGCTAGTAAAACTCTCACTGAAACACAAAGAAATTACACTACCATTGAGAAAGAGCTTCTAGCTATAGTATATGCCTTTGATAAATTTAGACCTTATCTTCTTGGTACTAAATGCATAGTTCATACCGATCATTACTGCTATTAAATATCTATTATATAAGAAGGATTCTAAACCTAAACTTATAAGATGGGTTTTACTTCTACAAGAATTTGATTTTCAAATAGTAGATAGAAAAGGAACTCGAAAACCAAATTGTCGATCATTTGTACTAGAATTAAAAATGATATTATTTCGGAAGAACATATAAATGAGAAATTCCCTGATGAATCTTTATATGTTATTCAAAGATGCAAAACACCTTGGTATGCTAATATTGATAATTATTTAGTTAGCAAAATTTTGCCTTATGACTTGGATAACAAATTATTAAGAAATTTAAATATGATGCTAAATCATATATTTGGGAAGAACCTCATTTATTTAAAATTGGAAGAGATTCTATGATTCGAAGATGTGTACCGTATGAGGAAACTTTTGCTATTATTCAAAAATGTCATGATTCCGATTTTGGAGGACACTTTGGCATAGATAAAACTGCATTTAAAATTTAAAATTCTGGATTTTATTGGCCTACCTTATTTAAAGATGTGAGATAATATGTGAAAACATGTGATCGATGTCAAAGGATGGGAAATATATCTAGGAAAGATGAAATGTCTTTAAACTATATATTGGAAGTTGAAATTTTTGATATATGGGGTTTAGACTTTATGGGACCATTTGTTCCATCATCTGAAAAAAATTATATTTTATTAGCAGTTGATTATGTTTAAAAGTGGATTGAAGCTGTTGCTTTACCAAACTGTGATTCCAAAAGTGTTTCAAAATTTTTAAAGAAAATGATATTTTCAAGATTTGGAATGCCTAAGGTAATTATCACCGATGGTGGAAGTCATTTCAGGAATATAAGAATTCAATCATTATTACAAAAATTTGGAATCAAACATAGAATTGCAACTGCTTATCACCCACAAACTAGTGGAATGGTTGAAGTATCAAACAGAGAAATTAAAAGAATTTTAGAGAAGATTGTTAATCCTAAAAGAACTGATTGGGTTGATAGACTTGATTCTGCAATATGGGCCAATAGAACAGCTTATAAAACACCAATCGGAATGTCACCTTACCGGTTAATTTATGGTAAACATTGTCACTTACCTGAAGAACTTGAATATAAAGCTTATTGGGCGATAAAGGAGTTTAATTTTAATTTGAATAAAGCAGGAGAAAAATGATTATTGCAATTAAATGAGATGGAAGAAATAAGAAACGAATCATATGAAAATGCGATGTTTATAAAGAGAAAATGAAGATGTTGCATGATAAGAAAATTTCAGGAAAAATTTTTGAACCTGGACAAAAAGTATTATTGTTTAACTCTCGTTTAAGACTTTTTCCTGGAAAATTAAGATCTAAATGGATTGGACCCTATTTAGTTGAGAAAGTATACCATTATGGAGCTGTGGATATTAAAGATCCCAATACAGGAAAAAATTTTAAAGTAAATGGAGTAAGATTGAAGCCTTATTTGGGAGATATTAAGAAGATTTATAAAGAAGCTTATGAATTGAGTCAACCTGATTAAAGATTTACTTAAGTCAGGTTGACGACGTTAAACCAAGCGCTTTGTGGGAGGCAACCCATAATTATCTTGTGTTTTGAGTGTTTTTATGTTTTAATGTAAGGTTATGCCTCGATCTTGATTAATTTTATATTACTTTAAAAAAATTTGATGCTCATAAGACTTTTTTGACTTAGGCTAAAAATTATTTTGAAGTGTGTAAGATTTAAGAATTGGATCACTCTATTCTAAATATGAGTAAAAAGAAGATCAAGTTAACCTTCATTATGATAGTTTAAAATGTGATTTATCGAGTCTAAATTACTCTTACCAGTATAATTTACCTATCTTGGAGAATGAAATTTTGAAATTTGACGATTAGATGAAACGGAGTTGAACATAGTTCCGACGCCTAGGCGCCAGAATTTAGTGCCTAAGCGCCAGAAACATGCTATGTATAAATAGGTCCGGCGCCTAGGCGCCAGATTCGGCGCCTAAGCACCGCGGTTACTGGGTCGTGCAAAAACAAAAACTTTTTAGTTTTTCACACGATTTTCCCCTTTAAATCAACCTATCTTCTTCCCTAACCATCAAGCAATCAGAATTATGTCCCTTGCACTTCATTCTTGAGAGATTTGAGAAATTTTGAAGAAATGGAAAGAAGAAATCATGGAGAAGAGGCTAGGGACAAGGTCTGAAGGGATCCTCAACCCTACTTCAATGGTTTCATTGTTGTAAGTTTGGAAAAAATTTCTAGTCGTTTGGATAAGTTTGAAACTGATTTTAAAAGCATTGGAGATCACCTTCATGAGATGTTTCATCAAGTTGAACATCTAGAATGGTGAATGAAACTTCAATTTGATTATTTTGCGGCTTATCAAGATACTCAAGTTGAAATGTATGCGAAGAACAAGTGGATTGACGAAACGACGGCTACGGATTACGCGAGAGCGTTAGTGTTCTTTCCAAGTGGAATACAAAATTTCCCTTGTGAAGATTAGAATATTCTGGTAATGAGATAGTTATTATGGTTTGTTGAGTCAATGTATCGATTTAGAGAATCGATTGTGTTTGTGTATTTGCATTCATGCTCAATGTGTGTTGTTTTTGCTTGGAAATTGTTACGTTTAAGTGTGTATTAGGAACTTGAATCAAATATAGTACTTATATGGAATGTATTGAGTCAATATTGAAGGTTTTAAATGGAAATTAGTGAGTTTGATTGAAACCTTATGTTTGATTGGTGGATTTAATATTTAAATTTTATAAATTTTTTAAAAATGATGTGGAAGTTAGAAATTGACGCCCTACTCTAATATGAGTAATTGGAAGTTGAATTTATGAATTTTGGTGGAAAATTAAATGCGATTCTGGCACCTAGACGCCAGAATTCGGCGCCTAAGCGCCAGTTCGGCCTGTACCCGAGAATTTACTTAAATAACCCCCAAAAGCCATTTTTGATGCCTAAGCTTCATCTTCTTCCCAATTTTTACGAAAATACATCCTCTAGATCCATTTTGAGATCAGATCATCAAGGATTTAAGCGTGAAACCACTCGATTTCTTCGTCTCAAGGTCAGATATACACTTTAAACCATTTATTTTAGATTTTCACAATAGATTTTCCTAGTTTTGCTAAGAACTGAAATTTTGAAAGAATTTTTTTTAATTCTTAGTAATTTCTTTGGATTTTCAAACTTATTTTATGTTTTATAAACTTAAAAAGAGTTTAAATCTTTGATTCCTAAATTTGTTCTTGTTTTCTTTCATGTTTAGATGGCTCCAAAATCTAAATGTGGGAAGGCACGAGATAACTTTGATAGCAGCAAATTTTCTACTGCGGCTGCTCATTTTCGCTTCCATGAATTTGCAACGTCCAGAAAGTTCATTTCTGAACGAAGTTTCTATCATCCTGGAGAATTGATCGAAAACACTATCGTTGTACACAATTGCCAACGATTATGTTATTTCACTGTTGTTGCTGTTATCCCGATTGTTCGAGAATTTTACGCAAATTTTCTGGATGCTGAAGATTATGAAGTCTTTGTTAGAGGAATCAGAGAAGAATTTAGTCCAGAAAGAATCAACATATTTTATGGCCTGCCACCGACTATTGAGTGCTATTATTCTGGATTATCACCATCTGAGGGAGATTTGGATATGATTATTGCTTATTTGACTGACGGTACTAGATCTTGGAAGATCAGGAACGAAAATAGGGTAAACTTCAAATCCTCCAAATTAAATGGTATATCTAAAGCATGGCACTACTTTATTTCTGCAAGATTGTTACCTTCCAACCACCTGAGTGAAGTGACTAGAGATCGAGCGATCTTAAACTACTGCATTCAGGAGAGGAAGCCTATTGATGTCGGGAGCATTATTTATGATTCTGTTGATTCTACTGTGAGATCCAGTACTTCTGTTGGATTGGGATTTCCATCTGATATATTCACTGTGTGTTAATAATGGAGTTACTGCTGATATTTCTGAGGAGAAGTTAAAATCTACCAAGCCAATTGGGCAGGAGAGTGTTAGTATCTATGATCGTCTTCGAAGGAAGAGATCGACCGCTCCTTCTACTTCTGCACATACTTCTGGTAGACCTTCTACTTCTAGACCCTCTACTTCTGCTGAGCCACCATCAGATTTCTGGGAATCAATGCATGATCAGTTTTTAGTGCAGCAGCACGAGTTACTTCAAACTCACTGCAGGATTGATACTATTGACAGGAAACTAGATCATTTATCTGATTATACCCAGAGGAACAAGTAGTTATGATGCTGAGTATGATGAAGCCCTAGTCAGATTTCTGAAGGGTAAATGAGATTTTAGTTTTCCGACTTTTCCTAGTTTCACACCATTTGTTGATCCTAAGGACGTAGAATTTTCCTTTGGTGACGACGATGATGATGATGAGGCTACAGCTAGTGACTAGTAGTTATATATCTTTATGTTGTTTTACTCTGTTAGTTTGTTTTGTTTGGATTGTTTGTTTAGTTTTGTGTTTGATGTATGTTGGCTGATTAGTGATAGGATTCTATTGTGTTAAGACTGAAGTTAGAGTTAATTTATATGTTTGTTTTAGTCTACTGTTTAGTACTTAGCAATTTTGCTCTGTTTTAATTATGTTTCAAATTTAGTATCATCGTGAAATTAGCCTGCTTACTTTTTATACATGCCTAAATTTTATTTTTAATTATTCATAAAAGCATGAGTAGAAGTAATTTTTCTTTTTAAGATTGTTTTTACATACTTACAAAAATTCTTATGATTTTCTGTCTCTCATACTTTCAAATTATCATAGAATACCAAAACTTAAGTTTGGGGGAAGGGAAATCCATTCAAAATTAAATTTTATTTGTCCTTAAAAAAATTAGTATTTTCATAAAAAAAAAATTAACATAACTTAAGGAATGAAGAATTTATTTGAGATCACTTTTATTTTTGAAATTATAAACAATTTAGTGAAAATTAACCAAAATTTTACTAACTTTGATTGATTTTAAGAATAGAATTATGTAACTTAAAGAAGAATAAGATAAAGAATTTTTCTATTCATGATAGAAATAATAGATTTTAGAAATATTAAGTAATAAAAAATTATCACTTGAAAAAGAAAAGATTGGAAATCTTTTTAAATTCTTATTTATGTTATAATAATTAAGTGGAAATGTATAAGTTTTGAAAATATAAGTTAAGGATAGTGAAGTTCAAAACCATTAACAAGCTATCCAGATATAGTAATCCTCTCTAAATATATATTAAAAAAATAAAAAAAAAGAAAAGAAAAAAGAAAAAAATAAGAGAGGAGAAGCTTAAAGAAATGCCTAATAAAAAATTGGCTTCACTTGAATTATATCTTATAGGGAGAAAACTAGTTACATACTTTACTTAATTTTATACATAAATATTTATTTAGAAAAGATTTTTCAAGAAGATCTTTTTCTTTTAAATAATCTATGAAAGCTTAATATAATAGATTTCTATTATTTTCAAAATGAATGGAAAGTTTGAAATCTTATGATTTGGTAGTTAAATATTCTTTAAATTCTTAAAATTAAACCTAGTTAGTGAAATTGGGTTAATAATTTACAAAATTATAAGGAATCTCAAATATTTATCTTTTATTCCAAAGGTTATATATTTTTTTTAGTAGAAAGAGTTACTTGAGGACAAGTAACATTTAAGTTTGGGGGATTTTGATCTATAAAAAAATACATATTTCTTTATGTCTTAATTCTTATCAATTAAAGATATTATGCTTTAATGAAAGGTATTTTTTTCTATGTTTTTGGATGTAGGTGATGTAAAAAGGTCCAAAAAGGAAAAAGGAGCAAAAAGAAGCAAAAATAGAGCAAAATGCAAAAAGTATAAAAAAATTATGGCCTGGCGCCTAAACGTCAGACTTGATACAAAAACTGTCAAGTTTTTGACAACATTTGATCAGCTATTTTGACGGAGTGAGTGGTTATTGGACATTCTAGAAGACTAGCAGTTGTTCCTTGATAATAGGACATGTGATACATTGCATTTACACGCTCCAAAACGGTTTTAAACGCGAAGTGGTGTGAGCTAAAGTGAAGAGGTGCGAAGAACTGGACGCGGTGTCCGGCGCCTAGGCGCCAGATTCCGGTGCCTAGGCGCCAGATTACGGCGCCTAGGCGCAAGACCGACCTTCTAGAAGATTCATTGAATGTGGACATGTTTTGAAGAGGTGCCTCAAGGCAACCCTTGAAGCCTATAAATAGGGGTTCATTTCTTCAGAAAACGTGTCACTCCCATTGTAACCCTTTCTCTTATCCACTTTAGGACCTCTCATCCTTAGAGAGAGAAATAGAGAGAGAAATTTAGAGCCAACTTTTGTTTAGTTTAGTGAGTTTATTTTCAAGTTGCTAAATCTGGAGTTCATTACACTGTGGAGTCAGTAGGAATCAGAAGATCTGTAGAAGGAATATTTGAGATAAGTATTTTACATTTGATTCAAAGTTTATTTATTATGTTTTGCTGTTTATTTTCAATGTGTTCTGAGTAGTTAGTTTACTTTCTTCCTTCAATTATGAAGAGATAGATAAGATAATATAAAGATTCGATGGAGAATTGAAATTCAAAATATTTTGAAAACATTGTGATGACATTAATACCAGATCTTACTTTACTTTTTAAATTGGCCATTTAAATTGTTAAAACCTGTTGAAGAGTTTTGAGACCTTGAAGGAGAAGAACTCATAACTTGTAAATGTCACATGAATCCTTAGATAGTCGAAGGCCATGTGCGGGCTATTCAAGGTGAAGTGCAAATAAACAGGAAGATAAGATTTAAAGGGCGTATAATTGATAAATTTTTAGAGTGACAAACTAAGTTCTTATAATTTGATTTATAGATTAGGAAAGGGTCACTAGTAGGGCCAACCATAGCCACCCTTGGACATCTAGAAGTGTGAGCCTAGATTAACCCATTCTACTAACAATACATCCAGACATATTCTGTAAATTAGCCAATGTTCTTTGCGCCTGGCTCAAAGGGTAAAGAGTAGAAATGCTTCTATTTGGCACAATACCATAAGCAAATTCTCAAACGAATATTAAATTATCTTAAAAATCCTAGATTAATTGAAGGAAAGAAAGTTGTTTATTTTATAGTTTTCATAAATCGTTTTATTATTGCTTTCTTTATTTGCATCTAGTAAATTAATAGTAATTTATAGTTAATTTAGAGGATAAAAAGAGATTTTAGAAATATAATACTTAGAAAATTTATTACTATAATTTTTCCCCGTGGGATCGATACTGGGGTTATTAAAGAAAACCCTATATTACTTGAAACGATACGTATAATTGCATAGAACCCTTAGTGTCTAAAAATATTTTCTAAAAATTTACATTATTTTGATTTTATACACTAGCTGCTATTTATAAAATTTGGTCAAGCTTTTGGCCATCTTTTGGAAGCGAATATTACTACATTATTTTCGGTTGGGTCACCAGTAACATAAGTTGGGGTTGTAATCCAGCAATAACTTGAATTTTTTCTTTATTAACTTCCATACCATTTTTAGAAACCTTATGACTTTGTACAATTCCTTCTGTGACCATAAATTGGCACTTCTCCTAGTTCAGAACTAAATTTGTTTCTTAACAGTGTTACAACACCTTTAAAAAATTGTATATGCAAGAGTCAAAAGAAGTTCCAAATACTGAGAAATCATCCATAAAAATTTCAATTCCATTTTTAATTAAGTTGCAAAAATAGCCATCATACACCTTTGAAAGGTAGCAAGTGCATTGCATAACCCAAAAGTTATTCTTCGAAAAGCAAAAGTTTCATATGGGCTTGTAAATGTATTCTTTTCTGGATCTTCAAGAGTAATAGGTATTTGATGATACCCAGAATATCCATCCAGAAAACAAAAATAAGAATGTCCAGCTAATATATCCAGCATTTGATCTAAGAATGGAAGAGGAAAATGATCTTTCCTGGTGGCATCATTTAGTTTTCTATAATCAATACAAATCTGCTAACCAGTTACTTGTCTAATAGATATTAATTCATTATTCTCATTTTTAACAACAGTTACTCCTCCTTTCTTTGGAACACAGTGATTAGGACTCACCCAAGGGCTGTCTGATATTGGATATATAATACTAGTATCCAACCATTTAAGCATTTCCTTCCTAACCACTTCTTTCATAACTGGATTTAATCTTCTTCGAGGATCAACTATGGGTTTACTGTCATCTTCTAGTAATATTATGTGCATACAAATTGAAGGATTGATTCCTTTAATGTCTGTTATAGTCCACCCAACAACTCTTTTATATTCTCATAATACTTCAAGCAGTTTTACTTCTTATCAGTAGTCAATTTAGAAGCTATAATAACAGGTAAAGTTAATAAATTCCCTAAAAAGACATATTTCAAATTAGTGGGTAATTCTTTTAATTCCAATTCAGGAGCCTTTTCAATAGATAGTTTGAATTCATTACTTTCAGTTGTATCTAATATCTCCAAATTTTCATTGATGTAATGAACTTCTCTTACTTCTATTTCTTCAGAATCACTATCATCACTTAAATTTTCAGGGTCTATCAATTCTTCTTCTTTAAAATGAATCTGACATTTTTCTTGAAAATGGTGTTCAATAATGTAATTCAAAATGTCCATTCTATAACACTTTTCCTTTTTAGGATATCTCTTTGACTTAAGAGCATTAAATGTAACTTCTTGATCATTATCTCTCATGGTTAACTCCCCTTTTTGCACATTAATCATAGCACGTCTGGTAGCAAGAAAAGGTCTTCTTAGGATAATAGGAATCTCTTTATCTTCTTCCATATCCAGAATTATAAAGTCAACAGGGAAAATAAATTTAACCATATTTACCAAAACATCTTCTATTACTCCTCTAGGGTGAGTAATATATCAGTCTGCTAATTGTAAGGTTACAGTTGTAGGAGAAATTTCTCCTAGATCCAATCTCTTATAGATGGATAAAAGCATGAGATTAATACTTGCTCCTAAATCACATAAGGCTTTTCCTTGAAATCTTTCTCCTATTGCATAAGGTATTGTAAAACTTCTAGGATCTTTTAGTTTTTGTGGAAGTTCTTTCTAAATAACTACACTGCATTCTTCACTTAGTGTTATAGTTTCAAAAGCTTCAAATTTTCTTTTCTTGTTAAGAATGTCATTCATAAACTTTGCATACTTAGGCATTTGTTCTAGAGCTTCAGTGAATGGGATATTAATAGTAAGCTTTTTGAATACCTCGAAAAATTTAGAAAATTGTTGATCTGGTTTTTGCTGCTTAAGTCGTTGTGGAAATGGAGGTGGAAAATTTTCATGTTCATCTTGAGATGGCAGTTGTTTCTCAGTTTTAGGTAGTTTTTCCTTAGGTTTCTCAACTTCTACTACTTCAGTTTCTTTCTGAATCTTACTCTCTTTTCCATCCCATAGTTCTTTTCCACTTCTAAGTAACACAGCTTTAATTTACTCAGGATCTTTTCTATTTCTCTTGCATTTAATTCAACACTTCTAGGTAGTGTTCCTTGTGGTCTACCATTTATAGCATTTTCCCCATTTAATTTTTAATATTTCTTATTGCACCATTTTGACTTTACAATTGACTCCCCATTTGTAACATTAATTTTTCTATCGACAATTTCTTTTCCTTAAATTGTTGATTATTAAAGCCAAGAGGATAAGAAGGTCGATAATTAGAATTACTTTGATTATTCCAATTTCCAGTTGTGATAGGTTGGTTGTTACCCCATTGAGGATTTGCATTATTCCAATTAAAATTATGGTGATTCTTCCAACCTGGATTATAATAATAAGAATATGGATTATTAGTTTTGCTAGCAATAGCTTGCAATGTTTCTAAGGTTTGATATTCATCAGTATTTCGTGAATTATCATTTAAGTGTGATAAATGAGACAATTAATCCAATTTATTTGATATAGCAGCCACTTAAGAAACTTAAATCGAAAAGGCTTCATTTTCTTGAATACTAGCCACTCTTTTAGGATTGATCCTATCAGAAGGCCATTGGAAATTATTAGTTGCCATTTATTCAATTAAAGAATAAGCTTCATCAAATGATTTAGACATTAAAGAACCACCAGCAGCAGCATCAATAATAGATTTAAGAGAACCTATTAATCCATTATAAAATGTTTGTATAATTAACCAGTCTGGTAAAGAGTGATCTGGGCATTTTCTAAGAAGTTCATTGAATCGTTCTCATGCTTCATAAATAGTTTCCCAATCAAATTGAGTAAATGAAGTTATATCATGTCTAAGTTTTGCAGTTTTCGATGGCGGAAAATATTTAGCTAAAAATTTTTGAGCCATTTCTCCCCACGTCTTACTAGATCTTGTTGCTAACGAATTTAACCAAATTTTAGCCTTATCCCTTAAAGAAAAAGGAAAAAGCCTAAGTCTAATATCATCATCAGAAACACGATCACATTTAAAGGTGGCACAAAGTTCTAGAAAAATAGCTCGGTGTAAATTAGGATTTTCAGTAGGAGACCCTCCAAACTGATTATTTTGAACCATTTGTATAATTGCAGGTTTTAATTCAAAAGAATTTGCACCTACAGCAGGTAATTGAATGCTTAGATGAATTTTATCAACTGTAGGGTTAGTATATTCTCCTAAAGGTCTTTGGTGATTTTGATTTTGATTTTCAATATTTTGATCAATATTATTTTGAGGTATATTATCCAATTATTGTAAATTACGAAATCTATTCTCCTTTCTAATTTTTCTTATATTAGGCTCTAATTCATAATTATAAGGTATTAATCCTTCAATTCCTGAACTTCACATAAAAATATGAGAAAGATATTTAATTTCTTTAAATATATTTTTTTGTTTGTTTTTTTGTTTATGTATATATATATATATATATATATATATATATATATATATATATATATAATTTGCTTTCTTTTAATTAATTGTAATCCCCGGCAACGGCGCCAAAAACTTGACCCGACCGCAATTACATAAGTAAAATAGCTTATAAAATTATGGCCAAACTTGACCCCAAATTTGATTAAGCGGCTAATGTACGATAATTAAAGATTAAAGTTTTTATAAATAAATATAAATCGTACAGTAGGAGTACTACGCAAGTATACGTATCGTTTCAAGTAATACAGAGCTTTCTATTTAAAACCCTAAATATCGATCCCACGAGGACTAATAAAATTAAAAGAAAGAAAATTATTAATGAAAATCTTTTAATTTAAAACTAACTAAAATATGCATAGTATGAAAATCGGCAAGTGATAAACACAATAAACAAAGATTCTTTCCCCAAACGAAATATTCCATGATTAAGAAACAGTTAAAATTAATTGAGAACTTTAAAATTATGGTATTGTGACAAATAGGAGCATATATATCATTTACCCTTTGGTCCAGGTCATAAAGAACATTAGCTAGTTTTTAAAGATTGGATTAGTATGTATTATTAGTAGAAAGGGATGAATTTATAGACTCTCACTTCAAGGTTCCCCCCCAAAGGTTGCATATGGTCTGGCCTACTAGTGACCCGTCACCTCTTTTGTAAAACCAAATTGATTGAATTTAGTCTGTCACACTAAAAACAAAAATCAATTCTACGCCCATTAAAGATTATCTCCCTATTTATTTGCACTTCCCTTTCAAAGAGAATGTGATAAATAAAAGTTAATAATTCTTTGCCTACTGTCAGATCTTAAAAATTCTTCATAGTTTTTAACAATACAAGAGGCTAATTTGTAAAGTAAATTAAGATTAGGTTCAGTATCATCACAAATTTTTAGAAAAGAAATTAAGTTCTCAAATCTATTTTAAATCTCATATTAAATCATTTCATATTTGTAGGGAGAAAGAAAAGAAGATTACTCAGAAAGCATAGAAATTACACCACAAATCATATTCATATAACTCAAATCCAAAGCAATAAACTTAAGAAACAATATATAAATACTTATCTCAAATTTAATCCAAGCAAACCTTTGAAGTTTCTCTGACGCCACAGACTCTAACAGGACTTTGACTCCCGATTCACACTCAACTCTCACTAAAATAAAGAAGAAGACACTTTACTTAACAACTCTTAATTAATGATTTGCTAATTAATTCTCCCTCCCCCCTTGATGTAGAAATGGTCCTATATTTATAGATCTATAGAAATGACCAGGAGTTACTTAAGACACCTCTTCAAAATTCGTCCACATTCAATGAATGTTCTAGAGAATAACTACGCCTACGAGCTACATCTGGCACCTAGGCGCTAGGTTTTCTGTGCGAATGGACGCATCTCTTCACATTTAGGTCACACCTATTCATTTAATAACTGCTATCCAGTGTCTATATTAATTGTATATTGTTTATAACATGTGGAAATTTGTCCAGAGGCTTTTAGATTGGTTCCGAAGCGTCAATAATTATCCAATAACCGTCCAAGAAATCTCTAAAATCAATCTGCTGTGTCTGGCGCCTAGGCAACAAAATCAGCCTCTTTGCATTTTTACTCCTTTTGGCTCATTTTTGTTCCATTTTAACTCTTTTTTTCATAAACTCATTTTGTTGTACCTACAACCAAAACATAAGAAATATCTTTCAATAAAGCGTAATATTATTAAAATATTAGTAAAAAAATTGATATAAAATTCTAAGTAATTTGAAGGCGGATCATTGTTTCTCTGAAGTAGCAGTAGTTTCTATGGTGAGAGAGTTTTATGCAAACTTGCCTGCAAAAGAAGACAATTTGGTGATGGTTAGGGGGCAATAAGTGGATATTTCATCTGCGTTAATAAATACGTTTTACCGATTACCTCTTGCAATGTTTATTTTTATGCAAATTTTCATTTTTCTGAGGGAGAGTTAGATGAGATTATGGCCTTTCTTACGAATGGAAGAGGTTTGTGGAAGATAACAAATAATAGAAGAGTGAATTTTTCAGCCTTTTATTTGAATGCCACCTCAAAGGCATGGCATTACTTTATCTCATCTAAACTCCTACCTTCAAGTCATGTCAGTGAAGTTACAAGGGAGAGAGATGTTTAAAACCATTGTATTCAACAAGGAAAGCCTTTAAATATTGGAGCTATTATATTTAGTTATAATATGAATTGTGTCATAGCTACTACTACTGCAGGTATGGGATTTTCATCTCTGATTTATTCACTTTATGAGTAGTTTGGAGTGAAGTCTAATACATGGGAAGAAGTCCTTTAGCCTCTTAGACCTATTACTAGTGTAAATGTAAACACTTACACTGTACATTCAACATTTGGTTGGAAAGGAGGGTCTGTTAGAGCTTCCAGTGGTTCTGCTTCAGTTGCTTCTACTTTACATGCTTCTATTGCACATGCATCATCCTCCAGAGATTCACAGACTAGTTTATTACAGAAGATTTTGAAGAAGGTGAGTCTTACTAGAGAGCATATTAGAGATATGGATAGAAAGATTGAAAATTATAAAGTATATTGTAAAACATGATGAATGTGAGGAGAATTATCAGCAGTACATGGACAGAGTGATTAGAGGAGATCGCAGTGCTGAGATGCCCCCTCATCCTTTTCATATACCTTATGTGCAATCAAGAGACTGGAATGAAGATGATGATGATGATGAAGATGATGATGACGATTTTTATGTTTGTGATGTTGTGTTGTGATGTTTTTATTTTTGATATTTTTATATGTGATGTAATGTATTTTGGTGTGAACTCTGATATTGTGTAGATTTTAGTTGGACTATTTTAATTATGCACATTTAGATGTTTTATGATGAAATTTGTAGTGTGTTTTTGGTAGTAAATGTTTTTATGTGTTTTTAGTGTTTAAGTTTTTAGTAGTGTCTAATTTAATTCCTATAAATATTAGAAAAATTTAGAACACTATTAGAAATCACTATTTATATAGCATGTTTAAACTTTTTAAAATTTGCAACCATTTATTTTCTAGTATGTTCTGATTTGTGTTGGTGTGTATTTTCTTTGAAAACCTCCACTGTTGTAGAAGTCTTTTGAAATTTTAAATTTTCTATTTTATGAAAAACTGAATTTGATTTCTTTTTACTCCTTACTTTTAAACTTATACTTGCATATTTAGTATATAAAAATTCCTACAAGCATGTTATTCTAGTTTTTTTTATTCTTACCCATTATCATTTGTATGATTAAATGTTTTATCCTAATTAAAAATTAAAGTTTGGGGTAATTTAAAAACAAATTATCAAAAAACTTAAATTTTATTTTTTCTCAAGAATAGTTAAATAAAATTTGATTTTTGATTGAAAATAATTATGTATATGAAGTTATATTAGGGAAGCAAAATTTTGAATATAGAAATGAGTAAGTGAATTTAGTTAAAATTTATAGTAATGATGAAAAATTTAAAGTTAAAACTTAGTAAAGAAATTCTAAAAATAGTTAAATTACCTTTAGTAAAAAATGTTGTATTTTTGGATAAATAGAAGATTTGACTTTTATTTTTCAAAGCTTAAGTTTCTTTTATTGAGAAATAATTTTCAACACTATTATTATGATTTTTAAGTGAATGATATATATCAGACCATTGTTGTAAATGAAAGGCTGGAATTCAAAATCATTAAAAGCTTATCCAGATATAATAATCCTTGTCATATAAAGAAAATAAAAAGAAAAGAAAAAGAAAAAAGAAAAAGAAAAGAAAAAGAAAAAAAAGAAAAAGAAAAATAAAGAAAAATAGTATATAAAAAGGAAGGAGAAACTTGAGGATTTAAACGCTTAATAAAAAATTAGTTCCATACCTAAAGTTTAAAATATATGTTTTATGAAAATCTAAAGCCTAAGGTTATAATATAGTAAGTAAAATTATTTCCAAATAAAAATTTTTTAAGTGAGGAAGATAAAATGTTTGAATCCTATATTTTGAAAAATCTACAAGTATTTTTGTATTAGATATGAACTAATATTTTTCATTATCCTTTACTTAAGAACTTTCTAAACTTTAAATTGGTCACATTTCTAAAGTTTTTTTCTAAATTGGACTATTTCATTTCTAGAACAAAATTTTGAAACCTTCCTAAAGAAACTCATTTACATAATATTCATGTTAAAATTTTCTATGTGATTAAGCGTCACTTGAAAACAAGTAACATTTTATGTTTGGGGGATTTTGATACATCTAAAATATATAGTAATTTTAATTACATTTTTATACCTACTTTTGATGATATTGCACTTTAATGGAAGGTATTTTTGTGTTTTTCTTGCAGGTATGATTAAAATGAGTGACTTTGGTGAAAGGAACAATAAATGTTCAAACTTGAAGCAAAAGTTGAAAGGTGTGAAAAATTAGCTTCTAGCGCCTAAGCGTCGGACAATTGGCGCATAGGCGCTACAGTTAAAGTGACAAATTTATTTAATTTTGGCACGAATTTGAAGGGGATTTTGAAGCATCCTTTATTTTAAAGTTCACTAACTTTCTAACAACACTAAAACTCATTTAAAATTTGAACGGATGGATGCATTCTTCATGGATACATTGAATTTGGACATATTTTGAAGAGACAATAAGGCACCTTTTGGAAAATTTTAAATAGAAGACTTGAAGATCAGAAAAAGTTATTGTTGTTGGAGGGTTTAATTAGTGTCAACAGTCTAGTTTATGTTAGTAAGTTGTTAAGAGTACACATTTCCACTTCACCACCTTTATTATCGCTTGTATCTAGTTTTTATTAAGAGTGGAATAAAGATTTAGAGTCAACAGAGTTGGGTGCCAACCTCTATTGTGTCTTGTACGGGGAAAGAAAAGTTTCGAAGGAACTTCAAGATTGTTGTGGAGAGAATTTTCAAATAAGTGTTTAAATTTGTTTTATATTTAGTTTTAAAGTAAAACTTATTGTGTGTTCACTATGATTTCTACTTTCCAATCAAGTTGTGATTGTGTTTTCTCCATGGATTCTGAGTAGTTTTCTTTATCTTTTTCTTCTAAATGATGAAGTAATTAAATTATGGAAGGAAGTTGTGTGAAGTATAAGATTTCAATGTTGGAAAAAGTTATGATGAGTAACTACCTTGCACTTAATTTACTTATAGATTTGGCCAATTAAGATGTTAAAATTTGTTGGGAGATTATATAATATCCATTGCGGTATTGTCTCAATCAATAATTGGAAAGAATCACATGCAATTATATGGATGAGAATTGTAGTCCATATAATTGGGTGCAAATAAATAGAAAGTTATGCTTATAATGGGGAGTAAAATTAGAGAACTTTAGTGTGACAAGCTAAAGCCTCCTAATTTGGTTTGATGTGAAAATTTTTGTTATGAGATGTCAGTCCCCAGGTGGAGAGAACCTAGGGAACTCTAGAGTGAGAGCTAGTATCTTCCCTTTCTAACCCATCTACAAGATTTCAAATCATCAAATTAACCAATGTTCTTTATAGAACCAAGTAAGGGTAAAGAATATAATTGCTTCTATTTGGCACAACACATTTTAAATACTTCCACAAGGAAATTCTATAATTATTACTGATTCATTGAAAGAGGAAAAAGATATTTTATTCTCATTTGCTTTCGTACTAGTTTACAATTGTGTTAACTTTAGTTGTTTACTTTACTTTTTATTCTGAAAATACCATAAACGAATTTTAAAACTTTATATTTTAAAGCATACTTTACAAAATCATTTTAAAAAGTAAAAAGTTATTTTTCTTATTTCTTTAATATTTTGGACAGTTCCCTGTGGGTTCGATATCTCGGGGCTTAATAAAAAAGTCCTGTATTAGTTGATAAACGATACATATAGTTGCGTAGTATCTCATATTATAAATAAAGTTAAAATATATTTCTTATTTGCTTCAGAGTAAATTAGTTGGCATTCGTTGCAAAGAAAGAGATAATATCATTGGAAAGAAATATAAAGTGAAAATCGTAAGCATAAATATTCGGGGATCAGTGACTCAAAGGTTTTCTTATGGGTTGTGGCATGTTAGGAGAGGTCTTATGGGTCATGGATGACCCATTAGTGATTTCTCATGTATTTAATTCAGGATTTAGACTTAAAATATGATTTTAGTATTTTCATGAATTTGTCTTGCCATGAACTTAAACCATACTTTTTAAATTTAAATCTTAGGTCTTATGGTTCTTAATTTTACTCTTCTTTAATTAATTAAATAAATAATTAATTAATAGAATAAAATATTTTGATGAAAATATAAAATTTTAATTAAAATGATGAATTTGACAAAATTTGACCAAGGTTGACTTGGTGGACTATGTTTGACCAATATTGATCACTGTAGGTTATGACTAATCATGGTTGACATATCTATGTCTAATGTTGACTTAGGTGATTTAGTTAAGCATGTCATGGTTAATTTAATTATAAGGTCATTAACTTCGGCAGTGGGAACTAGGTTTCACTAGGGTTAACCAAATGACCAAGTTTGATTATCAAATGAGTCAGATTTGACTAATTTAGTTTTTAGGATGACTTGGTGGTCAATGAGGTTGGCATTGGGTCAATGTGATGGTCATTAGGTCGTTAATTGACCATTTAGGTCAAGGGTTGACCAGTTCGGTCAATGCGAAGGTCATTGGGTCATAGACTGACCATTTTGACCTAATTTGACTATTTGGGTCAAGGGTTGACTAGTTTGGACAATGGGGTGGTCATTGGGTCATGAATTGACCATTTTAATCTAATTTGACCATTTGGGTCAAGGGTTGACATGTTTGGTCAATGGGGTGGTAATTGGGTCATGGATTAATCATTTTGATCTAATTTGTCCATTTGGGTCAAGGGTTGACCAGTTAGGTCAATAGTTGATCAGACTAGGGGTTGTCATTGCTGATTTGATCATTTTATGATGTCATTAAGGTTTCGGTTAAAAAAGCTTCATTAGTGTTTAGTGACCGTTGGTAAGATTTAGGAGGTCAATAATTGTAGACTTCCTTTCTCAAGATGAATTATAAATGATCCTCACAAAAGTGAGGTTAACACACGAAGGCAACTTATTTTTCCTCCTTCGCTTCGTCCGATATATCGCGTCCGTTGTTCGGATATAGCTTTGCGGCCGGACTAGGAACGCAATATTTTTTTCTCCAATTAGACCAAGTACCAACAAAGCAAAGCTCTTGGTAACGTGTGTTAGGAGGGAAGCCTAATAGGCCATCTAGCTCTATAAAATTTACAGAAAAGCCAAGATATTTTTATGGTGAACTTCTTGGACCTTTTCTTTTCTAAATTTGTGAATATATTATATATTCTTCTTACGGTGAATATAAGTCATAAGATTGAAATACTGAAATATTTTTTCGATTTTTTTTTTCATTAATGTCTATTTATTTGCCTTCTTATAGGGTATTCTAACTATAGATTTTTTGTTAATTATAATGTATTAAATCTAGGATAGTGATCTACTCTCGTGTCAGCAGAAATCAAATTTAGATCATTCATAAGTGAATCAACACCACATAACATATTTTAAATTCATCGCTTACATAAAGAGCATCTTATTTGTCACAATTTTGTTCGTCGTAAACGAGAATGAGATAATCATACATGTAAGAGTTTAATATTTTTAACTAGTGTGAGAAAGTAAGATTTAAAATCATAATCTATATTATAAATTAATTAAAATAAATGCTCAATTTGTCGCCAATTCAATTAGAAGAATGTCGCAATGAACTAATAAAATACAGTTTCTAGTGACCCACTAAAAATGATTTTTTCGCTCAGTCCTCCAGCGGCAGCCTTTCGTACACCGCATTAACAAACGATACCGCCGTCACAACGACTTTACCGGAAGCTCTCAACTCCCCCACAACGCTTCCGCCCACCAACTCGCCTTGTCCGCCGGCAAGATACACCGTGACTCCAGCCGCCACTGGGGGAACCGGTGGCGCATAGAAAAACGAACCGGACATAGAGAGAATCTCAAAGCACCCTTGAAGATTGACGGAAATATCACTGTGACCAGGCTGACGGATGGTGACGTCGGCGACGGCGCCGCTACCGCTCAGTATACAGAAACTGCGCTGGCGGCGTGCAGCGAAGTCGGCGACGCTATTAGCAACGTCGCAGCCGTCGGGGATCTCCAACATGTGATACTGTAATGAGTTAAAGGTGTTGAGAGTACTGATGATTGGCTGCTTCGACTTGTCATTGGACGTAGCTTGAACTTGTGGGGAATTATGGTCTCGCTTGGTAGCGGTGAGGTCGGGCTCGGATTTGGGTCGGAGATTAATGAGTGGATACCGTGGTCGGAGGTGTGGCGCCGGAGCGTGAAGGATGGGGTGGAAGGGGAAGCGAAAGTTGCGGCGGTGGAACGGTGGAGGATGGCGGTGGCTATGCGCTGTCGATGTTGTTACCGGATCCATCTTTACTAGGTATCTATTTACTTGGACTGCTGCAACTTGAAAGAATTAGGAAGAAAATATTAGGGATGGAGGGAATTGATTGATCCTTTTACCTGCTTGCGAAAAGGTGCTTGCTTTAGCAAGCAAAGATAAGAGTTCGCTGAGGAATCTATGCAGGTAGCTGAGCTCGGACTTCCACGCCTCTTCTCCTTCTTCTTCCTCTCCAATTTGCCTTTTGGGATCTCTTGCCCTTGCGCGCTTTGAGTGAATGCAGAGAAGTATTTGGGCTTAGGGTTTTGTCTAAGGACGAAGTGAGCTATGCATAGATCGTCGGTATGTGGTAAAACGCAAATAAGAATATTTTATTAGCGATGAATTTTTAAGGAAGGAATATACAATTAATTTTAACTCAAAATTAATATTATGATAAATTTACGAACATATCACACAATTTTTAAACTCGATGTTTGATATTAAAATTTTCAACACATCGGTGTCAAAAATTATGCATAAATGAGGTGTATTTTATTTTTAGAAAGATAATGATTATAATATTGTTGATATGTTGTTAGAGAAATGGATGTTAAGAATATAATAATAAGAGTTTATAGGTGTAGGATATGTAAATACGCCGGAATTGTGTGTTATGTATGGAAATGCACCTATTATATATTATTTTGATAAATTTAAGAAGGACTTAGTAACTAACACGAGGGGTGACTTGTTCCAGACCGCAAGGCTTTTGTTGGCCAAAGTTTTAAATTTGAATATTGTAAGGAAATTCTTCTTCCTAAAAAAAATCTAATTTGTTAAAATTGGTATTTTGTATTTTATGTTAAATAGGAAATAAATTTTTAATTACTTGATTTTTCATAAAAATATTTTTGAGGAATCCATTGTCATCATCTTGATTTAAAAGTGCCAATTTTTATTTAGATATGAAAAAAAAAATTAAAAAAACAACCAGATGCATCTTCGTGATATATCAAATCTCAACATAGCATTGAACTAAGATAAGTATATAAAGTATATCTGCATGAATCTAGAGACAGATGAACAACTCGGATGAAAGGTACGGACGATCGAACGAGGCTTTAGAGGATCGTTTAGGTTGGAAACTGGCGAAGGATGTGTCTAGTTCTTGTGATCGGAGGAACGTACCAGGGAATTATGTGCAAGGTAGCAAACGGTCCTCAGAACGATCAATAAGAAAAAACCTTTACTAATCGATTGTCGGCAGACTCAAGCCACATCGAATGATCGAAGAGCTTCCTATTGACCTCATCAATCATCCCGTCTTATTACATGTGGGAGGTTTTTTTTTAAATACCAAAAGATCCCTCTAAAAGGATAATGATGATGGGACTGAAATGTAATTTTATAAAACCTGAGTCGATAGCAATAAATAGGGGGTCATGAATAAAGATTGCATATTTATTGTTGTTCTTCTTATCTCTCTCTCTATCTATCTCTAGAGTTCTATACTTTGGGCGTGTTTCCCAGACAGTTTCAAATTCGACATCCGTTAAGGTGCGGTGAGTCTGGAAACATGTCGTTAATGAGAAGAGGAGCCCAACAAGAATAACAAGGAGAATCTAGTCAAAGGAAGTTGATGGAAGTAAAATGCACTAGGGAGTCCATGGAAGAATTCGTCCAACAAGGCCTGCAAGAGAACTTAGATCACCAACCAGATGTCAGAACAATTTACAGAGATACATAGAGTCGTGGCTGCTTTAGGAGCCGTCTCAGTCCCAAAAGGAGAACCGACCTAGCAAGGAGCACCTAATCCCCCTCAAGGAGAACCAATAGAAAACAATTGAGGAAATGTGATCCACCTACAGAAGATGCCCAAGGACAAGTTAAATCAAGACAGTGCTAGATGATCCATATGGAGGTGACGAAACGACTAGTGCGGACTAAGGTACAGAGGCATCCGAAGAATGCTTTCTCCATATAGGTCATTGGAGCTGAATCCACGGAGAAGTTCAAGATGCCCGTCTTAGAATCATATAAAGGATGGTAAGATCTCAACGAACACCTCGCGTCATTTGAACCATTCATATGCCCGTTGAAATTTTCTTATGCCCTCAAATGTAAGTTATTTATTTTACAATGTTGAGATATACAACATTAACTTGGTTGAACGGGTTGCTCACGAGGTTATGTTTTACATAGTATAGGAGACTTTTCCTAGCACAGTTTGCTAGTGCTTTGAGGCCTATGAAGATCTCCCAATCCTTATGACAGCTGAAGCAGGGAGCCAACAAGAGCTTGTGATCATTTATCGCACATTTCCAGATTGAAACGTTGAATGTCAAGGATCTGAAACCCGACATGGCCTAAGCTTCACTTACATAAGAAGTGAGGTCAGAGGGATTCTGTTTCGACCTCAAACATGCAGAGCCACATAGGTTGGTCTAGCTATTAGGGATGGCCAACAAGTATGTCATCGTCTATGAAAATGACTTGAAACATATTGAATAGAGACAGTAGAAATGACTGCCACAAGCCAACATAATGTAACCTAAACAAAATACACTACTGACCGTCCGCTCATGTTAAATGAGATTCACCTTGTTAGCATCCACACCCAACATCACGAGGATCAGAGGAGACAAATCATGGTCCAAAACCACCGATCATCCTATCATCATGAGCACCCCCGATACAAAAATAGAGCCCCCTACGAAACCCCACTAAGAGCGTTCATGGCAAAAATTAGTGAATACTATTAAGGATAAAAAATTTTTCATGATGGCAGCAGTGATGAGAACTAGACCTTTCCCTCAAGATAAAAGAAAATATTACAAGTATCATCATGACCACTGGCATGACACGAAAGAATATAGACATTTGCCACTCCTAAAGCCGTGATCAAAAGGTTGGGCGAAGCTCTCATGGGAGTAATAACCAATGGACCTATAAACACCAATGCCATTCATATTGCACGATATGTTCCCACAATTATTGGAGAAAGTCAACCACCCATTAGAGTAAGTCAGAAGAGGTGATAGGTGGGTAGACGCTTTACAGCAGCCTTTGCTCTGAAGCTTTAGAGGCCATTTACCTATTTACTATATCGATGAATATCTTTGCCCAAAAGGAAATCCACAAAATGATTCTATTGGAATAACAAAAATAAGCAAAATTTTTCAAGTTGGAAGCATCCTCATTGATATAAGAAGCTCTGTGAATGAATTATTGACGCAGGTGTTTAAAAAGCTGAGCCTCGTTTCTAATAGAATGTCTATAACAACCGGACCACAATATGAATTTTTAGATGAAAGGAACAAAGTGATGGGAGTGGTTGGCTCCCAGTAAGTTGGGGAATAATGAGAAGCATTTTATGGTAATTGAACCACCCTGCGCTTTTAATCCAACTCTAATTTACTTTAGTAACAATTAAATATTTTAATCTTTTAATCATAGAGTTACTTTCAAACACAAGTATACGTATCGTTCAAGTAATACAGGGCTCTAATGGAGTCTTGGATATCGATCCCACAAGGAAAGTATTAAAGCCTACGGACTTAGGATTATAAAAATCAATTCAAAATTACAACTAAATCGAAATGCTTATATGTCACTAATATGCAATCGATAATAATAATACTAAACTTATATTTAAAAATAGATTTACTAACAACTTACTAATACTACTAGAGTTAAGTTCAAATATAGATAATAGGAAGAATCTTTCTCCTTAGTTAAGATATTTAAGTGAAATGATAATTATAATTAGTTTTTAATGTGCTGTGTCAAATAGGAGCTTACCTATTCTTTACCCATTGGTCTAGGCATAAAGAACATTGACTAATCCTATGCTTGAGTTACAAATTATGCTGTTAGGCTGGGAGGATACCACCTCTCACTTCAGAGCTCCCACGTTCCCCTCACCTGAGGGCTAACATCTACACATCAGCACCCAAATGATAGGCCGAATTGAGGATTTTAGCCTGTCACTCTAAAATCTCCAATTCTACGCTCGATTATATTATTTCCCTATTTATTTGCACTTCTCATTTCAAATATTTACTCACTCTACCTTTCAAGAGAATTGTGATACATATAAGTTAAAAATATTTATCCCAAGGTCAGGTCGTAAGAATTTTGCACGGATTTTAACAATACAAATGGCCAATTCGTATAGTAAATTAAGTTTAGGCATATTACCATCACAGCTTCTTTTATAGTTTATTTAATATATTAATTATATAATCATTTCACAAAAACATGGAAACCAGGAGAAAGATAAAACAACTACTGAGAATTCATGAAGAGGATGCAATAAAACTTAGATTTCATATAATAAAATAACATTCTACATACTAAAAACAAATAAACACTACTTATCTCAAATTCCTCCCTAAGAAAATTCCTTGAAGTTCCTCTGGATCTTTTCCTTAGAATTCTCCTTCGAAACGTCAATGTGGAAGAGTACTCTCACTTCCCTTCCACTCTTGCAATTCCTCGAAGTATTCCTTACAAATTCTCTATTTGAACTCACAACTCACTAAATTATACTCACTAAATGACTCTCTTTACACTAATGACTCCCTTACAATCACTTTAGAAACCAGAAGAAGAGCCCTTTTTTGGCCAAAATTCATTCCTTTTAAAGTTGTAGAAGAGTCTTCAAGGGTTACGAAGGCACCCCATCAAAAATCGTCCACATTCGACGTATTTCTGGAACAAACAGCCATTCCCACCGTCGGTGGCCTTCTAGAAACCATGCCTTTGAACTGATCCCGCCGTCGGCGGCCTCGATCCGCACCGTCGGCGGCCTCCCTTGTGAATATTTCTAAACTCTCGGGAAAATCATGCTGTCGACGGCTTCGAGCGCGCCGTCGGTGGCCTTGAGCGGGCCGTCGGCGGCCTAGGTCAAATTTGCATAATTTTGTCCTTTTTGCTCCAAATCCGCTCATTTTTGCATATTTTTATTCCTTTGTCTTTAATTTTTTATACCTGCATAAAAAAATCAAAAATACCTTTCTTTAAAGTGCAATATCATCAAAATTAGTGAAATAGAAGCATGAAAATCTTGACCTTTTTCTTTTGGGTCAAAATTCCCCAAACTTTAACCATTACTTGTCCTCAAGTAATCTTTAATACTACATAAAAATTATGATTTATTGTGATAAAGATTTAATTCAAAAATACTATAATTTTGATTTAAATAAATATTATAATAATAATTCTCAGAAAAATTTTCAAATAATTAGATTAATTCTGCAGATATAAGGCTATCTAGTAATCAAGTTTAAGAGTTCTAGTTTTCTATTCATTTCAAGAATGACTATATATTGCAATATCAATTCAGTTAGAGTATTTAGAAGATAGGAAATTCATGAAGAAATTATAAGTAAGAAACCAATCATAAATATAAGTTCAGAAATATTTTTAGTTTTCCCTTTAGGTTAATCTAAGTGAAGCCAATTTTTGATAAGGGCTATCCTCAAGCTTCGCCTCACTTATTTTCTTTTCCTTTTCTTTTCTTTTATTTTCATGGATTGTTTTTCAATGCTTTTTCTTTTTCTTTTTCTTTTTCAAGTGAGGATCATATTTTTGGGCAGCGTGTTAATAATTTTGAACTTCACTTTTCTTTTCCTAAATTTGAAACTTTCAATATTCTTTACCTTATATGTATTTCATAGTTTTTACTTAATTGAATCTCAATCTTTTCTTTCTCAACTAAATTCCTATGATTCTTAATTTTTCAAAATATAGTTTTCCTTACTTTAAACAGTTAACTATAGTCTTATCCTCTTATACTAAATATCTTAATCTACAAAATTAATTTTCTTCATCAAAAATATTTCTTTGAATCTTTTACAATATTTAGATAAAATCTAATCATCGTATTTAGAATTAAATTTTTATCTCATAAATCATATTAATAATTTTTGAAAATATGTTAATTGAGAACATATAATAATGAAGATTTTTCTTCCCTCCCTTAAACTTAAAATTTTCTATAATAGAAATAGTATATGGGTGAAAGAAAAATGCTAAACATAAAATTCATACATTTGTACTTTAAGCAATTTTGTCTTTCTGAAATTTGCAGGTTCTACTTTTTAAAAAAAAAAAAATTATAACTTAGTAATCTCGTAATATTAAAAATCCTTTCTACACACATACAGTTTATAAAATTTGCTGGGGTAATGAAATTTTAAAATAAGTAGATAAAACTAAACATTAAACAAAAAACAATTAACTACACTACACAGGACATATGCATTTCACAAATAGAACAAACAGTTTATAAATTTAAACTAAATAGTTTACAATTACACTAACTATTACAGATATCACAAACATCCAGAAATAAAAATACAAACTATCAACTGAACATACATCACAGAAAATAATGCATAGTCCACAACACAATACAATTCAAATCAAAGTTCAAATAAAAGTTCATCCAACACGACTAAAATCAAACAAATAAACAAATAAATCACATCACATTAAATCAGATCAGATATTAAAATCCCATGCAATGTCTTCATCACCCTGCTCATCAGAAGAATTAGGTTGATACTGAGTATATCTGGGGCACTCTGGAAAAGTTACATCTGGCTCTCCTCTGTAATATCTCGCCTGAGCATCATAATAAGCCATCTCAAAATTTGAATGCCTCTAAAGATAATCACTATCATGATCATGTCTTCTTTCTTGTCCTTCAATCCTATGATCAATCCTTTCAAATCTTTCATCTAATTTCTAAAAACTTTTTCTCTGCAGGGTCATGGCATTCATCAAGTCATACAAGGTAGGTGAACTGGAGGCAGGAGGGTCATAGCTAGTAGAAGGGATATCTCTAATAGTAGATGGTTCTTTACTCCTACTCCCTGATCTCCATTCCTCATGGGATGTATAAGTCTGTATATTTCCTTTAGTAATGGGTTTCATAGGATAAATCCATTCCTCATTATCTCTAGCTTGAACACCAGACAGTTAACACAATGCATAAATAAGGCCAGAATGCCCTAAAGATCCACTTGTCTCACTCTTTGTAGTAGCCATAATATTCATATAGATTATCTTCCCCACATTAATTCTATTATTATTCTGAATATAAAAATTCAGAATGGCTCTCTCTCTTGAGACTTCACTATGATGGTATGTAGGTAGCAGAGTTGAACAGATGAAATAATGCCATGCCTTAGCGGTGGCATTCATCATCGACAATGGAAAGTTGATCCGTTCACGATTTTTAATTTTCTAGAATCCTTTCCCATCAGTAAGAAAGTCAATAACATCATCCAACAAACCTTCCATTGTTCCAAAAGTTCCAAAATCCCCAGTATAATAGTCTTGAAGCTCGTAAAAATTATTAATTCTATTAGCACTAAATTCGACAGAGAAACCCCTTACTTGGACAGGCTCGTTCTCAATTTGAGTCAGATTCAAGTAAAATTCTCTAACAACTTTGATAGCAGCTTTATTGGTTGTATAAATCCCATCCTCTCTCCTTAATTACTCGTTCCACCTCTCCTCCAGGATTCTAAAAAACTTTATCTTGAATACACTTCTTACTTTGGAAAAGTAAAGTGTACCTTGATTGGACTTTTGCGTTAACAAATCTAGTTTCGTCAAATTTAAGTCTTCTCTTTTGTCTTAGAGCCATCGTTCGATCTATCAAATCACAAAAAATTCCAACTAATCTCTAAAATAATACCACAATGGCTTATAAAGGGGGTTTAAAACAATCTAAATTAATTTCCATGAATTCCTTCCAAGTCTTTTCTCCACATTTTTAAATTTTCCAAAAATTCTCAATGTGGAAGTAATTCTTGGTGAAAATAAAAAATTTTTACATATGAGTGAAGCACTTACCAAGGGAAGATGAAATTCAGTGTTGAAATTGGTTGAAAACGTTCGAAATCCAAGATCTCTCAACCCCTAGGTCGTAAAAAGGGGAAGAAGATGATGAATAATGATGGCTTTTGATTGGTCCAAATCACGATTAATAGGTGTTTCTTCGCGATCGTGCCAACGGCGGGCTAGTTCGCACTTTCGGAGGGCTCTATTGGGTTAATATTCAGTTTTTTAGGGAAAATGCGCCGTCGGCGGCCTCGATGGCGCTGTTGGCGAGATCCCTTAAAATTGAATATTTTACGATTTTTCTCAATGTTAAGCCTCGCCATCTTCCGTTCGATCCTTTTTATCATATATTTTAATTAATTTAGTGATGTATTAACACAAATAAACGTACAAACAACAAACTTCACATTTATATATATGAAATCCAAGTTTTTTGCAATACAATACATAACACACATAAGAAGGTATTCTTTCAACCTCAATTCCTCAATCAGCGTCGCAATCCAAGCCACAACACTCAAAATGCTGAAAACAATCATTTCAAACCTAATCTCATCTATACTGAGATTAAAAGCAAACTAATCAAACACACAAGATACAAACATTGATTAAATCAAACACAATATACTGAAATAAACTAATTAAGTCTACTACCCTTCTGAACTAGTATTGGTTTCTCCTTTGATATCTCCCATCATTTGAATATGAACAAATAAGTTGTAAAAAGGTCATAATGGGAATTCCTTAGTGGAATCTTCATCGATCAGTCCCATCCTTTTCATCAATCGAACCAAACTTGCTTCAAATTGTCCAGTATGGTCAAAATGCTCTTTCATTCTCCAATCGATGTGATCGAAGAAATCAAACATATTGTTAACTGTGCTTGTTAAGTTCTGTACCTGATTTTCGAGACTTTTGATTTTATGCATGAGTATTGGTGTCTTTTCTGCTACTAATGGTTGAACTGGAACAGAATTATGCGAACCTTGATCCAGGATCAAACCTACATCACTCACTCCATCTGAGGCAGATCTAAGGGTTTCTAAGGTAGCAATATCTTCTCCCAAATCTCATATGAAACTTGAAACAAATTGTAAATAGAGAAAATTGTGGAAGGATGTACAAGCTTTTGGGATGATCCTTAAACGATCAGGCCATAAACAGATTTCACAATAATTGATCCAATATAACCGTGCCATCCCCTCTAAATGCAACAGTTTAAGATTGCACTTTCTTGCGTAACCTTGCCAATTTTCATCATCGACAATAATTTCACAGAGATGAAAAAGTATGTTTTGAAATAGGATTTAAGAGAGTAGCAGAAAAACTAACATACCCGTTCTCTCTAACTTCCCATTCATCGGTTTCATCCGTTAAAAATTGATATATCTTGTTCATCTTTTCCTTCGTCGGCACGAAATTTGAAAAGTAACAGACTGGAACATTCTCAAGCATATATAACTCATTAATTCTCCCAGAATTAAATGTAATCCACCTACCTCACACATAAACACTTCCTTGTTGATTCCATGTAAATTTGCGTAGAATTCTTTAACCACTGGAACGACTACTATGGAAGTAGTGTAGCAGAACACTTCCCATCTTCTTCACACAATCATTTCTTCAATCAGTGACAAAGAATCACATTGTCCTCTATTGACAAATCCTCTTTCTTTAATCAATCTTTTCTTCGAGATTACCTTGTTGAAGAGTCGTTGTGCTTTCACACTAACGAACTTTCTCCAATTTTAAACACAAAATCTTGGGTTGTCAATCGAATTCAAAACCATTTAAGAAGAATTGAAAAGTGAATCCATTCGTTTTAGGGAGTTTGGAATGTTTAGGAACAGTCCATAGCAGTTTATAAAGGACAAATTCATTAAAAACCGTCAAAAACCGTCAAAAACCGTCATTTTGAACACGAAAAACTATCTACTCACCGATCTCGCTGTCGGCGGCCTTGAAGGTGCTGGCGGTGAGCCTTATGAAATTAAATACCAGAGCTCTCAGGAAAACCCCGCCATCAGCGCCGTCGACGCCCTAGGCAATAATTTGCATAAAAAATTCCGTGGTCCAATACGTTCCAAATTTTTCTCTACGGATTGAAATTCTATGATAATCAAAGGGTAAATATAAGTAGTAGGACTTAATATTGCTACAAATTAACAATACTTTCAAACAAACACACAACTATTTAAAGATAACTATGGGTTGCCTTCCATAAAGCTCTTGGCTTAACGTCGTCAGCCCGACCTATTCAGTGGTTATTTAGGTTGAACGAGCATTAAAACCTCTTCATAATTTGGTCTTTTACCATCAAAATATAGTTTTAATCTATGTCCATTTACTTTAAATCTATTCTCAGTCTTCGAATCTTCAATTTCAACAGCTCCATAAGTAAAAACCTAAGTCACAGTAAAGGGTCCTAACCAACGAAACTTCAATTTCCCAGGAAATAATTTTAGCCTTGTATTGTAAAGCAAAAATTCTTGTCCTGGTTCAAAGTTCATTACGTGAATCTTCTGATCATGTCTTAACTTCAGTTTTTTCTTATAAATTCTATTTTTATTGTAAGATTTATTTCTTAACTTTTCTAATTCATTTAATTGCAGCTTTCTCTTCTCACCAACATTTTTCAAATTGTAATTGAATTCTTTAATCGCCCAAAAAGCTTTATGCTCCAATTCTACTGGTAAGTGACAAGTTTTTTCATATATAAGCCTGTAAGGAGTCATACCAATAGGAGTTTTATAAGCGAGTCCCGTATGCTCATAATACAAGTATTCAGTCTCTGCAGCACTCAATCCACTTATTAGTGGTTTATAGTCTTTTTTAAAATTTGTTTAATCTCTCTATTAGAAACTTCAGCTAAACCACTTGTTTGAGAATGATAGGTAGTAGAGAATTTATAAACAATACTAAACTTTTCTGCCAATCTTTGAATGTATTTATTCCTAAAATGGGATCCTCCATCAGTGATAATCACTCTTGGCATACCAAATCTTGTGAAAATATTTTTCATTAAGAATCTAGAAACACTTTTAGCATCACACTGAGGTAAAGCTTGTGCTTCTATCCACTTTGATACATAATCAACAGTAATTAAAATATATAAGTTCCCAAATGAAGGAATAAATTGTCCTATGAACTCTAATACCCAAACATCAAAAATCTCAACTTATAATGTGAAATTTGGAGGCATTTCATTTCTCCTAGATACATTACCTACTCGTTGGCTTCTATCACAAGTTTTGATATATCTATAAACATCTTTAAAAAGCGTAGGCCAATAAAATCCAGCTAGTAAAATTTTAAATGCAGTTTTATCAATTCCAAAATGTTCTCCAAAATCAGAATCATGAAATTTTTGAATAATCTGTTCAGTTTCTTCATAAGGCACACATCTCCTAATAATAAGATCATTACATTGCTTATATAAATATGGTTCATCCAAAAAATATGATTTTGAATCATGAACAAATTTTTTCTATTGCTGCAATGTTAACATAGGTGGCAAAATATCACTTACTAAATAATTTACTATATCTACATACCAAGGTATTTTCCACTCATTAATATTATATAGTTTTTCATCAGGGAAACTATCTATTATTTCTTTGTCAGTGTCAGATAATACATTATATTCTAGTCTCGACAAATGATCAGCAATTTGATTTTTAGTTCCTTTTCTATCAATCACCACAAAATCAAATTCTTGCATTAAAAGTACCCATCTAATTAATCTTGGTTTAGTATCCTTCTTTTGCATCAGATATTTAATAGCAGAATGATCAGCATGCACAATACATTTTGTTTTAATTAAATATGATCTAAATTTATCGAAAACATATACAATAGCCAGTAACTCTTTTTCAGTAACAGTATAGTTAATTTGAGCATCATTAAGAGTTCTACTAGCGTAGTATTTAACCTTAAAAATTTTATCATATCTTTGACCAAGGACAGCTCCAATAACATAATCACTAGCATCACATATTAGTTTGAACAGTTTCTCCCAGTCAGGTGAAACTATTATAGGTGTTGTAATTAGTTTTCCTTTAATAATTCAAAGGCATTCAAGCAGTCTTAAGTAAATTCAAATTTCTTATCTTTTTCTAAAAGTTGGCATAGAGGCTTTGTAATTTTTGAAAAATCATTTATATAATGCCTGTAGAACCAGCATGTCCAAGAAAACTTCTTACCCCTCTCACTGTAGTAGGAGGTGGTAAGTTAGCTATTACTTAAATTTTTGCAGGGTCTACTTCCATACCATTTTCTGAAATTTTATGCCCTAACTTAATTCCTCCTGTAACCATAAATTGATATTTCTCCCAATTTAGAACTAAGTTAGATTTTTCACATAACTCCAAAAATTTTCAAGATGATTTAAGCACGCGTCAAAAGATGTTCCAAACACAAAGAAATCATCCATAAATACTTCAATTCCATTTTCTATTAATTTACTAAACATAGATATCATACATTGTTGACCTCATTTTTGATGAGGTCTTCTCTTCCCTCTTTAGTGCTTAGGATCTAGCCTTAGGCTTTTCCTTTGACTATCTTAGAGGACTAGAATTGGGACCCATCCTTTAGAAATTTAAACCACTTCTTGTCTCCCCGCAAACCCCACAAGCTTCGATCGTAGACCCCTAATCACCTGTGAGGGTTGAGATCAAAAGTTCGGAGTTTAAAGGATGAGTTTCCTATAGGACTCTTTAGCCTTAGGACCACCCTGGGTGGCTTGGTCTGATGAGGGTTGACTTACACACTCACTACACTCATACTCTACACTCTCACACACACAATCCAAATCCTAAAACCACACCCATATGTCGGCATATTTTTTAGATTTATAAATTTAATTTAAATATATATATATATATATATAATTTAGAAAGTAGCATTTGATTTTGAAAATAATTTTGAATTTGAAAATTTTAATATATGAAATCAAATCGATCTCACATCCCAAATAGTTTATATAAATGAGCGCCACATCACAAGTCGTGTATCTATCCCGAGAATATACACACTACTTGATGATGGGGCTCGATTAAATAAACTAGAAAATTTGTAACATCCGTTTTGTCTGCGAACCAATTTTATAAGCCGACAAGTTCCCCTGTTTAATACAAAGAAATTAAGCTGGGTTTATATTACCTGGGTTCTTAAAATTCCCTATAAGGGCAAGCCCCTATAGTTAATTACATCTTAAATGACGGGAATCACTTAAGAAAACTCTCAATAATAATCAGTAATTCTGCTCTCAAGAATTTCAAAGTTTAAGTTTTCAAGGGATTGAATTTTGGAATTTCAATAGGGAATGGATCAAGTTTGGAACATTTTATTTTGGGAATTCAAAGGGAGAAAGGTAGGAGAAATCACAGATTCGAAGCGAACTTCGGTAATTTCCCTACTATCCTATTGTTTGGCTTGAATTTAGGAAGGCCCTAATGTTTATTTAATGTTTTGATCTTGCCAATTTTAATTAATTAGGACTTATATTTGTATGAAGCAGTCATGCAAAACAGCCTCTAAGATGTGAGGGTTTATGTCGTACCGAACGATCACCTCGGAGTCCTAAGACCGGTTAGGGCTTAATTTGCAATGCAAATGCCTAACAAAAGGTTGAGGATTTATGTTGCACTAGGAAAACTACCTCGAGGTTCTATGGCTCGGTTATTTAATTCTAAGAAAGTTTTGCTGAAGTAGACTCGGGTTTTGCTGATGACGATGGCCGTGCTGCCCACCATGCTCCGAGCTCCTTATTGTTGCAGAGGGTTTAGTTATAGAAGGTGAAAATCAAGAGATGAGAACAAAAATGCTCTGGTTTAGAGAAGTCTTAAAATCCAAGTGTTTTTTAGTGTTTTAGTTAAAACAAATCTTAAAGTTGATTATAACAACACCGGTTAAGATCCCACTGGCTCCATCCTTCCGGCATCGTTATTTTAATCGGATTCACTTAAGCCGTATGAATTTGCTAAACTCAACTAAATGAGTTCCACACTTTCATTTAGACCGTGGGAAATCGCGTTAGCAACACGTAGGTTACATCATCCGAGGTATTCCCGATCATCCAACAAGACGTTTTTATTTAGTTGTAGTTCGTAGTTTTGTTGTTCGTTTCGTGATTAAATTTTGAGTTGTTTTATATTTCGAAATGTTGTGACGCGTGAATTTTATCTTGTAATGACTTTTAATTTTGTTTTGGTTTCAGCTTTAGTGGACTATCCTAGAGGTGCGGGTTTTCATGCAACAGATTGTTTATCATGCAAGAAAAGTAAAGTGCATTCGCAATAAAGTAAATTGCAAGGAGGTAAATTGCAATAAAACAAAAGCGTACCTGGAGGGTCTTCCCGTCATCCCAAGCTGCACTTAAACACAATTTAGAATATTTAAGCATTTAAAGCAAGTTCCTAGGTAAAGCTAAGGGAAGGATTATGGTTTTCTACCAAGGTCCTACTCCTATAGCTAGTCATCTCCTATGACGTCTAGGTCCTTGTGTTTTGGTTTGAGGACGATTTTCTTCATCAAAGAACAATTAAGTTCAATTGTTCTTATAAATATCCTATCATATTGAGGAAGTTCTTAAGACGAATCTTAAATATCTTTTCAATACCCCTAGGATTGTTTTAAGTCCAAGAGAATTTAATTATACAAATGAATTAATCATCCAGGAGTTCAAGTTTTGTTATCTTCGCTCAGCTGAATTAGACATTTGAATATCCTATGAGTGAAGTAATACTTCACTTAACACTCCGTTTAGGAGTTATGACAACAAGAGCTTTCGAGGGCAAATTAATGTTCAAGTGATTTGTGCATTTAATTTAATTTCAATTAATGGGTTTAAGTTTGGAATAGTGTTCAAGTTATTTTAGATTTATTTTGAATTCTTTATGTCTTTGGTGATGTTATATTTAATTCAATTTAATTTAATTTAATTTTAGTTTAATTTAATTTGCTTTAGTTTTACTTTCAATTTAATTTAATTTTAATTTTACTTTAACTTGATTTTATTATTATTTTTTTTAATCTAATATGTTTTAATTTAATTTTATTTTATTTAATTTAATATGTTTTAATTTAATTTAATTTAATTTAATATGTTTTAATTTAATTTAATTTAAATTTAATTTAAATTTAATTTAATTTAAATTTAATTTAATTTAAATTTTTAATTTTAATTTAATATTTTATTTTTTATGTTTTAAAGATGATTTAATTTAATTGTTAAAGTATTAATTTAATTGAAATTTTTGAAGGATTTATTTTAAATGTTTTAACTTTAATTTAATTTAATGATTAAGTCTTTTAACATTTTAAATCTTGTGTTTGGATCATCATTTTAATTAGGAATTTAATATTATTGAGGTGATTAATTTAGGGATTTTTAAATTAAAGAATAAATCTTTTCCTAATAATGTCCCTATTTAATAATCCCATTTTTTTATTATTCTTCCAAATTTAATTAATTATTTAATTAAGGTATATTTTAATTATTTTCAAATTGTTAGGTAGGTTTCCACCCTTTAATTGCCTAAGTTTCAAACATCCAAAATCAAAGTAGTATCAAATATTTTACCCACCCTTTTAATTAAACCTAAAATTTTTAATTATAGGTTAAAATTTTAATTACCATTTTTCCCTTTAAATTTACTAATTTCATAACTCACTAAATTGAGCTTAAATAAATGTGAAATTTTTATGTGACTTCACTCATATGTCAATTAGAGGAGAAAATGTGATTTTTCTGTATTTAATTTATTTATGTAATTATTTTTGGTGGAAAATAGGGATTTTCAAGGAAAATTTTATAATATGACCAAGGGAAAGTTTCTGACCTTAATAAAATTATGAGACATTCCTAATGACCAGAGGACCACTTAGACCAATTTTGGTGCTTTTTTGAATTATATTATCTTTATTATAAATATTTTGAATTTTGGAGTATTAATTAATTTAAAAATAAAATAAAGGTTGAAAAATGAATTTTATATTTTTCAAAAATCTCTCTAATATTAAGGAAACCAGAGAACCAATTTTTATAATTTTCTGATTTTTCTGTGATTTAGTAGAATTATTTTAGTGGAAATGTTAAAAAAATACATTTTTTTATTTTAAAATTACCTTAGGGCTTTAAAATTTGATATCTCATCATAGAGACTTAAGAAAAATATGGGGTTTGTTCCTAAGTGATTAAAATTCAAAATGTGACATTTTGGTGAATTTTATTATTTTTGTGATTTTTATTATTTTTTAATTATTAAAAATATTAAAATAATGCAAAAAATCAACTTTTTGGAAAATTACAATTTTAATTTTCTTAAATTCCCCTGATATCAGAGAGGCTCCAAAACCAATTTGGTGAATGTTTGAGAAATATTTTGAAAGTTATGAATTTTTGAAGTTTAGTTTTGGCTAAATGGCTTAATCAACCCATTTGATAGGGCTAACCAAGCCCAATTGACTTCAAACTTTTATGGTGCGTTCCTCCGATCCTAAAGGTCAGTGGAGAATTGATTTCAAGTCAATTTGATATATGATTAGCTCTAATCAATTAAAGCTCTATTTTGGGTGTTTAAGCGATTAGGGTTATTATGAGTGAGTCGACTCGAAACCTATTTTCCCTAGGGTCCTCTGGTCATAAGAAACATCACCAAATTTTTCTAGAATTTATTTCACAACATGCTAATTATTGGAATTAAAATACTCAGAATAGTAACCTAGAATTGAAAAATCAATAACTCTTCATAGGGATGGCCTCTGACTTTGGAAAATTCTGGGAATGTCCCCAAATTCAGAGGTTTCAAAAGCCCTATGGTCTCATGCCATGGTGAATTGTATACATGAATGAAGAATTGAAAATGTGCAGAGAGTAAATAAATCATTAAAAATCAAATATTCAATGAAATTAAATGATTTCTTTTCCACATTATTCTCCTACGATTCATCTGAGCAAGAGGGTATTTTTATTTTATTTTTAGGATTTTCCTACACAAAGTTATGAATTTTCTAAGTTACGGTAATTAAATAAATAGGAAATAGCCCTAATTTCCTACTTATCCACGCGGCGCCACGCCATCCTCGGCGACTCCGAAAGGCCACTCGTCGTCTCCCGATTCGGCGCCGCCATCCGACTCGGTGCTCCGGGGACCCGCGGTTCATGTACCATCGCGGCTGTCCGGCTCGATCCGGACCGTCGCGCTCGATACACGCTCGATCCGACGGCTCCCGGTCTTAGTCTACGGCGGGTGTGCACCCGTGATTGTCAACCTTCTAACCCTAATTTCTCACTCGATTCTCAACGGATTTTGTGCTCTTATGCTCTATGGATTCGTCTTGAGGAGACGAACACATCCATATGGTAAACATGCATTGAAATTGATTCAAATTAAATGGAGAATCTCTGTAAGCTCGGGAAGAAGAGTGAGTCCATACCTTTGCTCATAGAAGTGAAGATTCGATCTCAGAGTTGTGTCACCTTTGATTGGGTCCAAGCAAGCTCCAGATGAAGTCCCTTGGCCTGGTGAAGGTGAAGGACCAATCAATTTGGGGATTGGCTCACTGTGGAGAAGTGTCCTAGTTTTGGGCTTGGATTTCAACTCTGAAATTGAGCTCACAGAGAGGAAATGGCAGGGGGATTTCAGTGGGGATCAAGTTCTCTATGTGAGGAGAGTAGTCCGGAACAATTTTGGCAGAGTTTCCTCAAGGTTTGTTTCAGCACCTTCTTTGGCCGAGAGGTGATGGTGTTTAAATAGGCATGGCTGGAGGCTCTCCCAGGGGGAGTTAGGGCTTGGGATCGATTCGCTTAGGTCAAGGGAAGAACGGCCATGACGGCACGATCTGGACTTGGGGTAGCTCAGCAAGGAGGAATTTCAATGTTGGCTCACATGTGAGCTCTCGGGTGTGGTGTTTTCCAGCGATCCAGGAGGCTGGCCGTCAGGCATGGGTCACCCTCAGGTTCAGGTGGGTCAGGGCTTGATGTTTGTGAAGTCAATTGGTGGCTGCCATGTGTAAAGGGTTTGAATCAAAGTGGAATGGGGTAAGGGTGTATTTTGGCTAAGTTTGGTCAAATGCATGGATTGGGCTAGGTGCACCTCCCCATGGATAGTTTGGGCTGAAGAGAAAGTGGTTTAAGTCAGCTTGATTAGTGGGGAAAGGTCACCATCCAAGTACAATTAAGTTTAAGCAAGGTTTAGGGGAGACATGGGAGTGGTTAATCACTCTTAAGGGGATCATTAAAGGGTCTCCTCTTCTTGCCATTTTGGGTATGGTGAGGTGTCCAAGGCTCTCATGGCTTCCATGTGGCTCATGCATGACTTCATGGCTCATCTTTGGCTTGGGAAAAGTCAAGTCAACTATCATGGAAAAGGATTTATGAAATTTTGAAATTTTTTGGGTTATTTGATGGGATTTGACATAATACCATCTTGGTTTGATTTTCATGATGGATTTAGCACTTAGGGATTGATATTAATTGATTGAAGATAAGATGAAATTGTAGTGTGGGCTTTAGATTGATTTGGGCTTTTAAAATTTGGTAAAGGTGAGCTTTTAGCATGGTTTAAGAAAATGGGCTTTTTAAGCTTGGAAATAAATTGGTGGATGGGAAATTTGTAAAAGTTTGGGCCAAATAATCGTTGGGTTTGGTTTAGGAATGTGCCATGAGTAATTTGAAACAAATTTTAGGTGGTTTTGGTTTGAATTGGGTTGAATTTGGGCTTTTTTGTAAAGTGGCCAATGGTAGGCCAAATTGGGTTGAATTTCAGTGGGGTTTGGGTCCAAATTTTGGGCCAATTATGTTAGTGTTTTATTTGTGGCGATGTTAGGGAAGGTTTAGAAAAGATTTGGGGTTAATTGGAGTTGAATTGGGTTAGTTTGGGCTAAGTTTGGGTCATGGGTACAAATTAGGCTTTAAGGTCAAAAGTTAAATTGGATTCAAATGTCAATCAAATTGGGCTTAGATTTGATCTAGATTGGTGTTGGGGATGTTGAATTGAAGTTTAGAGTTGAATTGAACCAGAATTTGGGTCAATTGGGTAGGTTTGGTTTGACATTGGGTTCACTTTGGGTTAAAATGGGTTAAATTGGGGATTTTGACAAAAGTGGGGTAAATTGACAAAATTGGCCCATGGTATAGTTGGATAAAATGAAATTAGGAATATTTCGAATTTTCTGGAATTTTTTGGGAATTTTCTGAATTTTTGGATTTTTGGGTCAAGAGGGGCATTTTGGTAATTTGGAGGGTATTGGGGGTATTTTTTTGAAATTTTGAGTATTTTGGGTGAAAATGGTCAATTTGAGTGGTGGGAGAATGTTTGAGATTGATTTTGAAGAATTTGGGTGTTTTTGAAGAATTTTGAAAATTTTGGGTAATTTCAAGGGTTTTGGGTAAGCTAGGCGGGTCTGGGGTCCCGGGGTCAAAAATTGAAAATTTAGAAAATTGAAGATTGGGTAAATGTAAGTGGAATGAAATCATTTTGGTTGAGCCATGAAGCCATATCAAGCCCACATGAGACATGAAGGGACTCATTCGAGGCATTCACTATGTTGTTCCTAACCCTCTTAACCAAGGGCTTAGGGGTTAAGGACCATCCATGTGAATCACCTTCATGAGTCGAGAGGTCAAGTTGGGTATAGGTGTGGTTTTAGGAGGCGTGTGAAAGTGTAGTGTATAAGTGTAGTGTGTGTGTAAGTCGGCCCTCACTGCACTGTGCTACCTGAGGGCGAGTCCTAAGGCCAAAGAATCCTATAGAACTCATCCTTTAAACTTCCACATTTGATTTCAACCCTCTAGGTGATTAGGGGTCTACAATCAAGTTTGTGGAGTTTGCAGGGAGTTTAAGAAGTGGTTTGAATTTCTAGGTGGTGGGTCCCAATTCTAATCCTCTAGTATAGTCAAAGGAAAAGCCTAAGGCTAGATCCTAAGTACTGAAAAGAAGAAGAGAAGACCTCATTTTGAAAAGAAGAAGAGAAGACCTCATCAAAAATGAGGTCAACACCATACCCAACTTGACTCCTTGACTCCTTGACTCATGTAGGTAATTCATATGGATGGACCTTAACCCCTAAGCCCCTGGCTAAGAGGGTTAGGAACAACATAGTGAATGCCTCAAATGAGTCCTCTCGTGGCTCATATAGGCTTAACATGGCTTCATGAAACAATCAAAGTGATTCTATTTCACTCATATTTGATCAATCTTCATTCTTCCAAAATTTCAATTTTTGACCCCGGGGACCCTACACTTATCAAACCTACCAAAAGCCCTTAAAATTGCCCAAATCCTCCAAAATTTCCAAATCATCCAAAATTCCCCAAAATTAACCTTTAACATTTCCTCACCAATCAAATTGATCATCCATAGCCAAAAATACCAAAAATTCCAAAAATACCCCCCAATACCCTCCAAATACCCAAAATGCCCCTCTTAGCCAAAAAAATCCAAAAATTCAGAAACTTCCCAGAAAATTCCAGAAAATCCCAAATATTCCCAATTTCATTTTGTCCAACTACACCATGGGACAATTTTGTCAATTTACCCCACTTTTACCAAAACACCCAATTTAGCCCATTCTTAACCCAAGTGAACCCAATGTCAAATCAAATCTACCCAATTGACCCCAATTTTTGTCCAATTCAATTATAAACCCCAAATTGATATCCACAATATCAATCTAGACCAAATCCAAGTCCAATTTGATTAACATTTGAATCCAATTTCACTTTTGACCTTAAAGCCTAATTTGGACTCATGACCCAAACTTAGCCTAAACCAAACCAATTCAACTCCAATTGACCCCAAACCTTTTCTAAACCTTCCCTAAAATCTCCACAAACAAAACACTAACATAATTTGTCCAAAATTTGGGTCCAAACCCCACTCAAATTCAACCCAAAACCAAAAAGACTAATTTTGACCTAAACCCAAACCTAACCCAAATAAGCCCAAGTCCCAAAACCAAAACCCAACCAAAGTTAAAACCTCTTTGAAACACTCTCATAAACATTTCCCAACATTAATTTTACACCAATTTCAACTCTAGCCCAACATTGGCCCAAATTATCCTAATTTGACCTACATTGGCCCATTTACCAAATTAACCCAAATTCAACCCAATTCAATTCCAAACTACCTCAAATTTGCTTCAAATCATTCAAGACACATCCTTAAACTAAACTCAACATTTATTTGGCATGGCCCTTTGCAAAATTTTTCATCTAAAAGCCCATTTCTAAACATAAAGGCCCACTCCATTAAACCTTCCTAAAAGCCCACTCCTACCAAATTCATAAGCCCAAACCCATCCTAAAGCCCACTTTACAATCACATCTTATCCTCACTTAATTGATATCATTCCCTAAGTGCTAAACCCATCATGAAAATCAAACCAAAAATGGTATTATGCCAAATCCCATCAAATAACCCCAAAATTTCCAAAAATTCCTAAAGCCCTTTTCATGAAAGTTGACCAAGCTCTTGCCAAGCCATATGTGAGCCAAAGACAAGCCATGTACAAGCCATATGAAGCCATGGGATGTTTGACATGTGAACATACCCAAAGTAGCAAAAGGAAGGTCCCCTTCTTTAAACCTTCATTAAGCTTTTTAACCCCTTCCATGTTACACACTAAACCAAGATTAGCCACATCACTTTAGATGGGGACTTCACCACCCCTTTCTAGCTGATGCAAATGATCCTCCCTCAGCCCAAACCAGCCATAAGAAGGTGAACCTAACCCAAAACCATGGCTTGGACCAAATCAAGCCAAAATGGCCTCTCCCCCATGCCATTTTAATCCAAGCTCTTTACACATGGCATTGGCCACTGCTTACACAAACCTCCAGCCTCGACTCACCCGAACCCGAGGGTGACCCATGCCTCGCCGCCACCCGCTCGGATCGCCGGAAAACACCATGGTCGAGACCTTGGAAGGAGCCAAATTTGGAATTCCACCTCGCCGAGCCGCCTCATTCCAAATGGCCATTGCAACTGTTCTTCTCCTCACCGCAGCAGACTCGATTCCAAACCTTAAACCCCCGGGAGGCACTCCGACCTCTCCTATTTAAACACCACCTCCTCTCGCCTAGAGGGGTGCCGAACCAAACCTTACCGAAACCCTACCAAAATCATCCCGCACCACTCTCTACACATAAAGAACTTGATCCCCACCGAAATCCCCTGCCATTTCCTTTCGCGAGCTCAATTTCGTAGTCGAAATCCAAGCCCAAAACTAGGACACTTCACCACGCTGAGTCAATCCTTAAACCGATCGACTCTACACCTTCACCGTACCAAGAGGAGAAGTTTACCAAGCAAAAGCCCCCTCACCAGGCCATTCATTGCTTCCAGCCTCCAAGCTTTGTGATCAGCTGTGGTCACTTTTGTACCTAGGCAATTCACCAGGCCAAGGGACTTCATCTCGAGCTTGCTTGGACTCAATCGAACGTGACACAACCCTCAGATTGAAGCTTCACTTCTCTGAGCAAAGGTATGGATTCACTCTTCTTCCCGAGCTTACAGATATTCTCCATCTAGTTTGAGTTAATTTCAATGCATGTTTACCGTATGGATGTGTTCGTCTCTTCAAGACGAATCCATAGAGCATAAGAACACATAAATCCATTGAGAATCGAGTGAGAAATTTGGGTTAGAAGGTCTACGGTCACGGGTTCACACTAGTCGTAGACGATGACTGGGAGCCGTTGGATCGCGCGTGTATCGGATGGACGGCTCGGATCGCGTCAGACCAGAAGATGTTATGTGAAAGGCTGGTCCCGGGACGGCTGAGTCCGATGGCGGAGCCGAATCATGAGACGACGCATGGAGCTTCAGAGACATCGAGGTTGAGTCAGCGCCGCGTGGATAAGTAGGAAAATAGGCTATTTTTCTATTTATTTAATTACCAGAACTTCAAAAATTCATAACTTTGTGTAGAAAAATCCTAAAAATAAAATAAAATACTCTCTTGCTCAGTGAACAGAGAAGAATAATGTGGAAAAAAATCAAGTAATTTCATTAGGTATTTTATTTTTAATGATTTATTTACTCTCTGCATTGTTTTAATTCTCCATTTACATAGGCAATTCATCATGGCATGAGACCATAGTGGCTTTTGAAGCCTCTCGAACTTGGGAACATTCCCTGAATTTTCCAAGGTCAGAGGCCATCCCTATGAGAAGTTATTGATTTTTCAAGTTCATGTTACTGTTTTGAGTATTTTAATTTCAATAATTAGCATGTTGAGAAATAAATTCTAGGAAAATTTGGTGATGTTTCTTGTGACCAGAGGGACCTCAGAAAAATAAGTTTTGAGTTAATTCACTTTGAACAACCCTAACTAGCCTAAATACCCAAAATTGAACTTTAATTAATTAGGGTTAACCATCCATCAAATTAACTTAAAAACAATTCTCCACTGTCCTTTAGGGATAGGAGAACACTACATAAAAATTTGAAACCAATCGGACTTCGATTAACCCCACCAAATGGGTTGATTAAGCCTCTTAAGCAAAAATGGGTAAAATTAAACTTTAAAAATTCATAACTCACAAAATACTTTTCATAAATTCACAAAAATGGTTTTGGAGCTTCTCTGATATCAGAGGGATTTAAGAAAATTAAAATTGCAATTTTCTAAAAAAGTTGATTTTTAAGCTTATTTTAGTATTTTTAATAATTAAAAAATAATAAAAATCACAAAAAAATTAAAAATTACCAAAATGTCACATTTTGAATTCTAATCATTTAGGAACAAACCAAATATTTATCTTAAGTCCCTAGGGTAAGATATTGAATTTCAAAGGCTTAATGTAATTTTCTAATATTAAAAAATGTATTTTCCAACCTTTTCACTAAAATAATTCTAAAAAATCAAAGAAAAATCAGAAAAATATAAAATTCATTTCTCTGAAATCCTTGAGGTCAGGGAGATTTAAGAAAAATAAAAAATCCATTTTTCAAATTTAATTTTATTTTAAAATTAATTAATGCTCCAAAACTCAAAATAATTCTAATAAATAAAATATAATTCAAACAATCACCAAAATTGGCCCAAATGTTCCTCTGGTCATTAGGAATATCCCATAATTTTCTTAAGGACAGAAATTTTTCCTTGGTCATGTTATTAAATTTTCCTTGAAAATCTCTATTTTCCATTAAAAATAATTACATAAATAAATTAAATACAGACAAATCACATTTTCTCCTCTAATGTTTTAATTGACATGTAAGTGAGGTCACATAAACATTTCAAGTTCATTTGAGCTTAATTTAGTGAGTTATAGAATTATTAAGCTTGAAGGGCAAAATGGTAATTAAAATTTTCAACCTTTAATTAAAATTTTAGGATTAATCCAAAAAGGGAGGGTAAAATATTTGATTTAAGCTGATTTTGGATGATTGAAACTTAAATGGTTAAGAGTAGAAACCCACCAATCATTTTAAGATTAATTAAAGTAAACCTTAATCAATTAGTTAATTAAATTTGGAAGATTAATAAAAAATTGAAGTTATTAAAATAAGGATATTATTAAGAAGACATTTATTCTTTAATTTAAGAGTCCCTAAATTAATCACTTTAATAATATTTAATTCCCAAATAAAATGATAATCCAAACTCAAGATTTAAAATACTAAGAGACTTAATCATTAAATTAAATTAAAATTAAAACATTTAAACTAAATTAAATCAAAATTTCAATTAAATTAATACTTTAACAATTAAATTAAATCATCTTTAAAAACATTAAAATAAAAAAAAACTTAAAATTCAATCACAATTAAATCAAAGTAAATTCAAGTTAAATTAAATTAAATTAAAACATATTAAATTAAATTAAAAATAAAATCAAATTAAAAGAAAATTAAAATTAAATTAAATTAAATTAAAATTAAACTAAACCAAATTAAATTAAATTAAATTAAATTAAATTAAATTAAATTGAATTAAATATAACATAACTTAAGACAAAGAATTCAAAATAAATCTAAAACAACTTGAACACTATTCCAAAGTTAAACCCATTAATTAAAATTAAATTAAATCACAGATCACTAAAACATCAATTTGCCCTTAAAAGCTCTTGTTATCATAACTCCTAACTGGAGTATTTAGTAAAGTTTTATCTCACTTATAGGATATTCAAATGTCCTAGTTCACTGAGCAAAAGAACAAAACTTAAACTCCCGGATAATTAATTCACTTGTATAATTAAATTCTCTTGGACCTAAAACAATCCTAGAGATATTGAAAAGATGTTCATCTTAAGCACTTCCTCAATATGATAGGATGTTTATAAGAACAATTGAACTTAATTATTCTTTGATGAAGAAAATCGTCCTTAAACCAAAATACAAGAACCTAGACATCATAGGAGATGACTAGCTATAAGATTAGGACTTCGATGGACAACCAAAACCTTTCCTTTAGCTTTACTCTAGGTACTTGTTGGAATATTTAAATGCCTTAACATGTGTTTTAAGTGCAACTTGGGATGACTGGAAGACCCTCCAGGTACGCTTTTATTTTATTGCAATTTACTTTATCGCAAATGCACTTTACTTTTCTTGCATGATAAACAATTGTTGCATGAAAACCAAAACCTTTAGGATAGTCCCTGAACTGAAACCAAAACTAAATTAAAAGTCATACAAGATAAAAATCACCGCCATAACATTTCAAAATATAGAACAACTCAAAATTTAATCACAAACAGAACACAAAACTACAATTGCAACTAAATTAAAACGTCTAGTTGAATGATCGGGAATACCTCAGATGATGTAACCCACGTGTTGCTAACGAGATTTCCCACGGTCTAAATGAAGGTGTGGAACTCATTCAGCTGAGTTTAGCAAATTCATCTGGACTAAGTGAATTCGATGAAAATAACGGTGCCGGGATGACGGAACTGTGGGATCTTAATCGGTTCTGTTTAAACAACTTTAAGATTTGTTTTAATTAAAATATTAAAAACACTCGGATTTTAATATTTTCTCTAAACCAAAACACTTCTCTCATCTCCTGATTTATAACTTCTAAAACTAAACCTCTGCAACAACAAGGAGCTCTGAGCATGGTGGGCAGCACGGCCATCGTCATCAGCAAAACTCGGATCTACATCAAGTAAACTTTCCTAGAATTTAAACAACCAAGCCATAAGACTTCGAGGTGGTTTGCCGAGTGTAACATAAATCCTCAACTCTTCGTTAGGCATTCGCATGATCATGTCATGTAAATTAAGCCCTAACCGGTCTAAGGATTCCGAGGTAGTCCTTCGGTACGACATAAACCCTCACATTTTCTAGGCTGATTGTATGATTATGTCATACGAATATAAGTCCTAATTTATTAAAATTGGCAAAATTAAAATATCAAATAATATTAGGATTTTCTCAAAACCGAGCTAAACAATAGGATAGTTTGGGAAGTTGCCAAGATTCTTCTTGGATCCTCAGCTTCTCCTACTTTTCTTCCAATGGACTCCTGAAAATAACTGTTCCAAATTTGAGTCATTCCCTTTAGATTTTCCAAAATCCAATCCTTTGAAAACCTCAAACTTTGAAATTCTTGAGAGCAAAACCACTGATCATTATCGAGAGTTTTCTTAAATGATTCCCGTCATTTAAGATGTAATTAACTATAGGGGCTCGCCTTTATAGGGAACTTTAAGAACCTGTGTAATATAAACCCTCGCTTAATTCATTTATATTAAGCAGGGAATTTGTCTGGATTATAAAATTAGTTCGTGACCAAACGGATGTCACAAATCTCCTATTTTATTTAACCGAGCCCCATTATCAAGCAAGAGGTGTCTATTCTTCGGGATAGATACACTGGTTCGTGGTGCGGTGCTCGTTTATATAAACTATTCGGGATGTGAGATCGGTTCGATTTCATATCTTAAAACTTTTAAACTTAAAATTACTTTCAAAATCAAATGTTATCTTTTAAACTATATATATATTTAAATTAAATTTAAAATATTAAAATTCGTCGACAATTTCTTTAGGCGACCCCCTTTTCAAAACACATAACTTAAAAATATGCCGACATACTTCTCGCGACTCCACTGGGGAATAGTTCCTCTCTATTTTGATCAGATGGCTTTGCTTTCATAAATTGGTAGTGAGCCCATGCCCCTAGTGGACCAAACTACCATTCTTTCGTTGGAATACCCCGTTCATTTCTGTCTTGAACGAGTATAACCAACTCCTCTCGCATTTAGGAGCCACCGTTTAGACACCCCTAAACGGAGAGGTTCCGAGATCCTTTTACCGCTTTTCTGAGGTGGGGTGGACCCCCAATAGGTGTTAGTTTAGGTGTAATCCTTCGAGTCGAGAAGTCTTGCATAAGACTTTCTCTTCCTTTCCAATTCTGAATCGGATTCCTTACCTTCTCTACACATTTGAACATTTTGTTCCTAATAAACAAGCCCTCTAATGAATGACTCTTTTAATAAATAACTCCTTTTTATAAATACATGAACAAAAATGTGTTCAGACTCTTTTCGATTCCTTTTCTTTTCGTCCTGATGAGAATAAGCATAACTTGGGATCGACAATCGAATCTACCTCGCAGAAAATGTCCGCCCCAAAGCCGATTTTCTCCTTCACCAATGGATCGGACTTCGCTGTTTACAAGGATGAGCTGCCCGACAATGGGATTATCTGTTTCGGGCAAGGATTCGAGAACACAAATGTCAAGATCACTGATGTTACCCTTTTCACACTTACAGACAAAGTGCCTGAAACTGAAAGACCTTTGATCGAGTTCAACCTCAAGTCAATTCAAGAGTTCCCTCCCTTGCAAAGGGTTCCAACTGAGAGGAATACTACTGTCCATAGGAGGACTATTATCTCTACCCCCACCGGTCTAGTCATCTCTGCACCTGCCCCGGCTTCCGCCAAACTAAAGGGGAAGGAAATTCAGATTTGTAACGAGCATGTTACCGCGGAGGGTACGCATCTCCGTGCGAGACCTTCTATTTTTGAAATTGGGTCCAGCTCAAGGGTTCCACCCCTAACACGTGACTCGCATAAGAAACGAGGTAGAAAGATTTCCGTAAAGGCCGTAGCCGCCGAAGTTGCTTTCTGGAAGAAATCCCTGAGTACACACCACTACCTGAGTACATACCATTGCCTGAGTATACACCGATTTTGGAAGGAAGTAGATTCAATCCCCTCTCTGCCGCAGCTGACGAAGAAAATGTCCGCAAGATTACTTCTACATTACCTCAACCCGCATACTATAGCGACAGCCGAAAGAAAAGGGCTAGGATTACACCATTCGCCCGACTACAGACTGTGATATAGAAGTTAGCAAAGAAAGAGAAATGTCCTGTATCACAGATTTTAAGAAGAATAGGGCGGGTGCCAGCCAAGTCCCGTCTTGGGTCGCGAGTAGAACCCGTTAGCACCACAGAAAAGCCGAATAGGAAGATGAAGGCTAGTCCACCCGTTGTTGTTTCGGCTTGACGTATCGTGAGGATACCACCTTCCAAGCATTCAGCTCGACGGACCCTCCGGTCCTAGTGCCTTCGCCGCTGAAGGATGGTACTGGCGTCCTACTACTGGCCAATTAAGACCGAAACAACGACCAGAAAAGGAAAGTTTCATCAGGAGACTCGAGTCCAAAGAAAGCGCCACTGCAATGAAGGGGACTCCCAAGAAGGAAACCCAATGGTCATCGCATGATGACTGCGAAACCGCACAAAAAAGACCATTGGAAGACTCTATGGAAAAGCTAAGAACCGACATTCAACAATTAGCAAGAGAAAGAGAAGAAAAGTTTGGAGATGAAGTTGACTCGTTGGAGTTCATGGATAATGAATATGTGGAGATCAACATGGTCGAGACACGAGCATCGTCGCCTTCGCAAGGTGCCCCGACAACTGCAGGAGAGATGAACCGGAAGCATTAAGAGCACAAATTCGAGAAAAAGATGATACAATCTCTCAAATGGCAAAAAGGATGGAAGAGATGGCTGCAGCCCTAGCCACTCTTCAGAGTCAGGTTCAACCCCCAAGAGAAACGCCTCTAGAAGTTATTCATATTACAGACGGAGGAAAAGAGATCACATCCGTTAACGGAGACGATCAGCCAAAGAAAGATTCTACCCAGAATATGATTCCGGAGAAGGACATTAAGAACATGGTGAAACAAAGAGGTGCTAGAAGCCTTAGCACAGCTCTAAGAGCGGAGCATCTATTCGACGGGTAGACCGTACCCCGAGGAATTTAATGCAAGACAATACCCAAAAGGCTTCGTACCACCTCTCGTTCAAGACTTTTGATGGTACTCGGAAACCCTCGACGACATGTTGAACATTTTCGCGCTAGTTGTTGCAACGCCTAGTGGAAGTGACGCCTTACTCTTCCGACAATCCGTCGACAGCTCGTCGTGGATCACCTTCGATTGGTATGCGCAGTTACCGAACGGTTCGGTAAAGACATTTTCGAATTGGAAAACCTCTTCGTGAAATGATTTGCCGGAGCTCAAGCACCATATCACCATCGGTGACTTAGTGGTGGAGAAACGAAACCGAATCGAAACTTTAGTGGACTACATACTTCGATGGAGAAATCTAAGCATGAAGTGTGAGCCACAGCCTACAAGAGCAAAGATGCAGTCGGTATCTTGCTTAAAAGCATTCACGGCCCGATAAAGACTTCTCCTTAAGGGATTTACGATCAAGACTTTCGAGAAGTTGTTAAGCAAGGCCGAAGCTTGCAAGAGGAAGCGAAGCAACAAAGTTTCGTCGACAAAACAGACAAACGAAGCCCGCGAAGACATTTGAAAAGAAATTTGGGATCATCACGGCAGTCGATAAGGGCAAGCAACCAATGCAAATACAACTGGAACAGCATGCAACTTCAACCTATCAACAACCTCAAGCAGAACTACCAACAACCTCAACCCAGTTATCATCCAACCCAACAATACGAGCAACCGCCTCGCCTACGCCGCATGTTAAAGGAGCTTATAAATAGAGAATATCCGTTCAAGAATGAAGCAGTGCCAAAGATGTTCTGCAGTTTGATGAAGACTTCGGATTTTCGACTGCCAAAACCCAAGAAGTCGGAGGAAGTCAACAAGAAAGACCATCCCAACTACTGCCCTTACCACCAGATACTTGAACATAAGATGTAGGATCGCATCACCTTCAAAAGTTGGCTTGACAATAATCTCCGAAAAGGGAACATAACAATCCCAAAGGAATACATGAAAGAACCACAGAAAGGAGGTTCTGTCAATGTTATTTCAACAGATCACATTTTTCCGATAGACCCTTACACGACCGATGATGGATGGAGTACCGCTTGGACGAAGTCATCGAAGAAAATTTTGAATCGCATCCAAACCGCTTCGGCGCGTGCTTCAACTCAGAGTTTGAAACCTGTCAAGCCGGCGCTATCGCTTGCAATTAAAGAACCGCCCCACGAAGAAAAGATCATAGAAAAGAATGAGATCGTAGAAGAAGAAAGGACCGAGGCTCCTAAGGCTAGACTAGGGGCTGCTTATCCTAGGATGGTGTTTCCGATTCGGGCGAAAAATTCCTCGAACCTCTGACTCTGTATGATTATTTGCTCGCTCCGGCGGGATCTTATAATGATAAGAGTTATGGCGTTGGCTACGTTTTGACTGTTTCTAACGATTACGTAACTAACGACAACCAATTTAATCCACATCCCGATTTCGATACCAATAACAATTCTCAAATCATACACAACCTCGACAATCACGATGACAAAGAAGACATTCATCAAGAAGGCTATGAAAGTTCAACAAGCAATGAATCTATTTGTGAATTCCAAGGAACTCCAATCACCATAGAGTTAGAGCTTTCAGATTTCGAAGCGATTCGAGAAGAACCTGTCATGCCAATTCAAAGGAGACACCTGTAAACTCAATACCAGATTCAGAAGAAATCACAGAAGTCAATATAAGGAGCGGAAGGGTTCTACCTCCGAGAATGGGTCCAAAAGACAAAGGAAAGAAGGTGGTTGTTCAGGAAGAATCAACCCCAGCAGAAGAATTACCCGTTCGGGAAGAAACTGAGACACATAGTAACAAAGTGGACTATAACGTGCTAGCCCATCTTAGGAAACTACCAGCCAAATTGAGCATCTACGACGCTCTTATCTTATCAAAAGAGATGAGGGACGCTCTAATCAAGGCCTTACTTGATCTAGAGATTTGTTTAGCTCAGATGGCCGGAGATTCCTTAGACGAGGTTTGCTCGTTAAAGGAACAGCGAGGTCTTACCTTCACGAACAATGATCTACTACTTGGGACAGTCGATCACAACCGACCATTGTACATTTCAGTTACAATCGGAAAATTTACGCTCTCGCAGTATTGGTAGATCCAGGAGCATCGATCAACATAATGAATCTTCGGACGCTAAGCATACTTGGAAATTGATGCTCGCGAGCTTGAAGCGTACAAGATGTTACTAAGAGGATTCAACCGTAAAAGAGAAAGAGCCCTCGGATCAATAACACCGTTGATGAAGACCGGTGACTTAGCAAAGACAACCGCAAAATTCCACATAATTGACTCTGAGACATCATTCAACGCTCTACTGGGCCGGCCGTGGATCCATGAAAACCGGATGGTACCATCGTCTCTGCATCAGTGCATAAAATACTACGAAGGAGAACAATGCATTAAAGGTGATTTGCAACCTTTCTCCGTACATGAGATTGGAATCCATGAAGATGCAGCTTATCACGCACCTCCGAAGAAAACAATCTTCTCCAGAAACACCGTGCCAAATGAAGCAAAAGAAATTCGAAACAATGAAGAACCTGAAGTTCTAGTCCAACAGTCACTCACCACTCCCTTACGGCGAGATGGTGAAGGTTTCTCCAGAACTCGCATCCGAGGTCGAGGCCGGGGACGAGGTCGTGGAATAGAAACTGGGAAAGTTGGAAAGAAAAAGCCGATGATCAACGTTGATTGGGAGAACAGCTCTGAGGAAGAAGAGGAAGTCAAGAAAGAAGCAGCTACAATAAACCGAAAGAAACCACAATTCAAGATTTCTCTCAAAGATGAGAAGAACGAAGAATACAAATCGATGTACGAGAAGATTAACCACTATGTACACACTATGACCCTGACCCCGATCCAGTCTAATAAGATCGAGGGTATGGTGGTCAAAGAAGTACATAGCAGCGGTGCAAAGCCAATCAAATTTTACCGTGGCACTTCTTCTTCCAATACTGAAAATGATGTACAATTTGAAGATGTCACTTCTTCCGAATTAATGGAATTACCTTTCGAGTGGTACTCTCCCTATGTTCAAAATTTAATTCAAGCGTGGTGTCTTACCTCTACAATGGACAAAAGGCCGATCACAACACTTCGAAAAATTATGGAATAATGCCGGTCGGCCTCCCAATTCAAAACATGGTCTCGGATTCGACACAGTAGGCTCAGTTGACGATACAGAATTTTGTTTGGTTGTCACTTGCGAATCGAATGAAGACTTCTTGGAAGCTTCAGAGGACCTCGAGGATCTACCAATCAGAGACGCTCCACCAGAATTCGAAGAAGAAATCAAATCTACAATAGATGAGTTAATGGAAGTTAACTTAGGTACTAGCGAAAAGCCTAGACCAACCTTTGTTAGCTCCTTACTCAATAAAGAAGATTCCGAGGAAATGATCAAGCTATTAATGGATTTCAAGGATCGTTTTGCTTGGAGTTACGACGAAATGCCGGATTAGCTTCGAAGTCGCAGTCACAGTGTTAGGAGTAGATCCTACTTCCGTTCCAATCGACAAGCTTCCGAGAGGATGCGTTCGGAAATCGAACAATAAGTAATAACTGAAGTTAAGAAGCTAATCGACGCTAAATTTGTCCGTGAAGAACAATACCCTACTTGGCTAGCCAATGTGGTTCCAACAGAAGAAGAATGGTCAGATCAGAATCTGTGTGGATTTCAGAGACTTGAACAAAGCATGTCCGATGGATGAATTTCCACTACCAATTCTAGAGTTAATGATCGACATCGCTTTGACACATGAAATATTCTCTTTCATGGATGGATGTTTAGGATACAACCAGATAAAGATTGCACCAGAAGACAAAAAACTCACGGCATTCAGAACACCAATCGGAGTGTATTGCTACACAGTAATGCCATTCAGACTTAAGAACACAGGAGCAACATATCAAAGAGCAATGACAAAGATTTTTGATGATCTCATTCACAACCAAGTCGAGTGCTACGTGGACGATGTGGTCATCAAAAGCAACCGAAGGAAGATCACCCGTATGATTTGAGAATTGTCTTCGAGCGACTAAGGCAATACAACCTTAAGATGAGTCCCTTAAAATGTGCCTTCGGCGTCACCTCCGGGAAATTCTTAGGATTTGTTGTCCGACATCGCGGGATTGAAATTGATCCGGAAAAGATTAAAGCTATCTTAGAAATGCCACCTCCCAAAACCTTAAAACAGCCTACGATCCTTTCAAGGGAAGTCGGCATATCTTCGACGCTTTATTTCGAACTTGTCGTGTAGGTGTCGACCCTTCTCGTATTAGTTAAAAAGGACACCAAATTCGTTTGGGAAGAGAAATGCCAACGGGCCTTCGAGGACATTAAACAGTACTTAATGACACCTCCTGTCTTGGCAGCCCCAGTCTCAGGTAGACCGTTGATACTTTATACCACGGCTCTAGACGAATCCCTTGGAGCCTTGCTAGCCCAGGTCAATGATGAGGGAAAAGAAAATGGTCTCTACTACTTAAGTCGTCGTTCGATTCCGATGGAAGTAAAGTATCCTCCAATCGAGAAGAATTGTTTCGGCCCCGATCTTCGCCGCACGTAAACTCGTGCATTACATGTTCTCTCATAAGGTCAATCTTATCTCGAAAGTTAATCCGTTGCAATATTTGATGACCCGTCCAACACTGTTTGGCTGACTTGCCAGGTGGTCGATGATACTATTACAATTCGAGCCTAGAAGACACTGATGATCGATGTTGGGAACTATACTTCGACGGAGCATCCTCAGCATAGAAAGACAAAGAATTGTAAACGATAGTGCCCAGTAAGGCAGGAATCAGACTAATCTTTATAACACCGGAGCGGGGATGTTAAGATACTCCTACCATTTAACAGGGCTGTGCACAAACAACGAGGCAGAATACGAGGCCCTCATAACAGGACTAGAACTGACCATTCAAATGGGAATAACAGATATCAACATCTATGGAGATTCTCAGTTGACCATTCAACAGGTCGCAGGACAATACAGAATCTTAAAGCCAAGACTCGAGCAATACTTTCAGTATGCCATGAAACTGTTGGAACAAATTCCTAATGTAACAATCTACAAGATCCCCAAAAGAGAAAATGCTCTTGCGGATGCGCTAGCTCGCCTTGCAAAAGAATTTGCCTGCTTACAAGATGAGTCAGTTGAAGTGTCAATTCAAGGATGACAGGTCCTATCACAGCTCGACATGGATATGATACAAGAATCAGAAAAAGCAGAGGAATCAGCTGCAGCAGGTGACGGAAAACACGTAAGATCGGCGTCAACCGCTACGTGACTACCCGCAAACAGTGTGAATTACCGGACGATAAGTCATTAGCCCATCAAATCAAGAAAAGAACTTTGTCTTACGCATTAATAAACAATACATTATACAGAAGGTCTTTTGATCAGATGTGGTTAAGATGCTTGAGCTGGTCCGAGGCTCGTGAAATTGTCAAAGAAGTGCATTTAGGACTTTGTGGTGCTCATCAGTCGGGTCCGAAAATGAAAATGAAAATTAAGAGACTAGGGTACTACTGGCCCTCAATGATGACCGATTGTATGAAAGTCACCAAGAGCTGTCACCAATGCCAAGTGCACGGAGTGGTTCTACACCAACCTCCAAATATGCTACATCCGACAATTGCGTCGTGGCCATTTGAGTGTTGGGGCACAGATATAGTGGGTCCTATAGAACCGCCTTCTTCAAGAGGACATCGCTTCATCCTTGCAGCATACAGTACTACTTTTCTAAATGGGCGTGCAGTTCCACTCGTAGAAGTAATGACACACCACGTGCTACAGTTTTTCAAAAATCAAGTTATCTACCGTTTCAGAGTACCGCGCAAAATCATTTCAGATAATGGGTCCGCATTCAGAAGCACAAAAATCAACAATTTTGTTAGAAGACATGGAATCGATTGGCAATACTCAACAATCTACTACCCAAGAGCAAACGGCTTGGCCTAGGCTTTTAATAAAACTCTCGTTCAGATTTTAAAGAAAACTTTGGACAATAACAAGAGAAATTGGCACAAAAAGTTGTTAGAAGCCTTATGGGCATACAGGATGACTTTCAGGACTCCTACTTAGTCTACACCTTACACTTTAGTGTACAGGTCCGAGGCAGTTTTACCTTTGGAGGTTCAGCTTCCATCACTCAGGATTGCAGTTGCAAATAAAATTACTACAGAAAAAAATGCCAGATTAAGACTGGAAGAACTGGAAAACTTCGAAGGGAAAAGACTTGCAGCGCAACAAAATTTGGAACTATACGAAGCTAAGATGATCCAGGCCCATGATAAACTGGTCCGCCCAAGAACTTTCAAAGTTGGTGACTTAGTTCTTGTTCTCAGAAGACCTATTCTTGCACATCGCAAGATAGAAGGCAAATTTGAACCGACTTGGGAAGGGCCGTTTGTAGTTGAGGCAGTCTACTCAGGAGGCTCCTACCAACTTGTGAATTGCCAAGGAGAACGACAAATGCTTCCAATCAATAGATGATATTTGAAGAAGTATTACACAACCTGATGTTTCGAAGGGTGGCCTCTAAAATAGAGTCTTATCCCTAGAAACACGGGTGAGGCAATCACTTCGTGACTGGGTCCGAACCCAAAAACATAAAAATGGATAAAATAAAAAAAAATGTACTAAAAATAAAATATGTGAAAATCATAATAATAAAGTTTTATCCTTCCTTTCAAATCAAATCTTTTTCCTGATCTTTCTTTATCTTTTTTTGCTTTCCTTTAAAAATTAAAATTGGAATAGGTAAATAAGAATCTTCAATGATAAATACTTTCTTAATGTTCTTGTTCTTAGTACAGCCCCTGATCCTTTCCTTGTTTTATTCGCAGGGAAATGTCGAATGGGCAGTTGGTCCTAAACATTAAAAATGGCGTGAGTCTCGCACTCGATGAAAAGAGGGTGAAGGATGGAGCAGTGATAGAAATTGATTCTGACTTCACACCAGCCAGCCTACAGTATGAAGAAAATGATTGGGTCCCAGTGGACCGAGAGGAGCTTCATAGCCAGACAGTAATGAAAATGGGTGGCCCAAGCCGTCAATCCAGCAACAAGAAAAGAAAGACAAACACTGAGGAAAGCAAGAAAATCAAGTCAGTAATTGCCACGGCAGAGGGCAGGCTTGTCAGCGCCGCGCCCGCAGAAATTCAAGAAGTGAGGAGAGCTACGCTCACTGCTACTCAAAGAAGGAATAAGAATCGCCGTATCCGTAAGATGTTGACTAAACTAGCAGCAGATCAACACGAGGAAACAGCCACCTTCGCAGACACACACATTTCAAAGATACCTGTTCATCAGGAACCTGAAAAGAGAGAACAAATTCCAAGAACAACAGAAAGGATACGGGAAACTCTGAGAAGATCTGAGGCAGAGAGATTACCTCGACGCTGGACAGAGATACCATATCTGAAGAACCTTGTTGTGGAAGCAACCCCAGAGGATGTCCCGACAGAGACAATCCCCGAGGAGCCAAGGTTTGCAGGAGAACGTGATGAGATTGAGCCATACATCCCACAATACGTTACTAGGCCTCGTCACTTGCAGATCATCCCAGAATATGAACTAGAAAGAATGCAAAATGTTGAGAAGAAGACTTTCGAATACTTTGAAAGGATTAGAGGCAGAAGAATCAACATTTTGGAAGGCCTCGAGTTACACACAGCTGTATTCTCAGAATACGAGCAACAGCAGATTGTGGATTGCATTCTAGAACTTTAGAAGATGGGTCGAGTAGGCCGTCTGAGAGAAAAGACTTATTCAGAACCCCAGAAATGGATGCCAGGGAAAGGAAGAGTCACAATACAATGCGGATGTTGCTATAACTTCGCAGAGGACAGAAAAGGAAATCCACCAAGGATACTCCATCACGGTGAGGTGGATCTAATGCCAAGAATAATTAAAAGAATGGTGAAAAGAATGATAATGTGGAGGGTACTGCCAGCAGACTGCATACCCAACAGTAGCATCATCAACATTTATCAGAAGGGCGACTGCATACCTCCACACATAGACCACCACGACTTTGTCAGACCTTTCTGCACAGTTTCGTTCGTCAACCAATGCAATATCATGTTCGGATCTGACCTCCGGATAGCAGACCCGGGTAAGTTCCGAGGGCCGGTGGAGATACCACTTCCGGTAGGTTCCGTCATGATATTACAAGGAAATGGAGCCGAGATCGCAAAACATTGTATACCGGGAGTACCAGTGGAGCGGATCTCCGTCACTTTTCGAAGGATGGACGACAGAAAGCCACCAAACCACTTCCAGCCAGATCCAGAATTGGAGAGTCTCCGGCCCTACGAGCTGTGAGTTACACAGGAAATATCACACCTCCAATGCACATTCATGCGGCATTCCTGTCAAGGATGGCTTGGATGGTGATGTTGTTGACCGTGTATCTCATTATTCAGACATGGATTTAACAGATACTTTTTGGATCGATCAACAAGAATCATACATAGTCCATTTTGAGTCATGGATTGTATGAGAAATATTTCAGATCGAGTTGTATGATGTATCTTTAACGAGATTGGAATGAAAGTGACCATGTCACATTTTGCCTTCACCTCTTTTTGTGCAAATTGACTGGGAAACGCCATTAAAGTTAAATGAACTTCGAACAAAGAACATAAAAGAAAAGGAAAATAAATAAGAACTCTCTCCATAAAAATCCAAACATTAAAAAGAATTTCAAATCTACATGAACACCAAATAAACAATAAAAAATGGGATAGTTAAAGAACAAACAAAACAAATCTAAAGCTCAAATTGAATTCCAGTTTAAGTCCATCTTTTCAAATCCTCCAATCCTTCTTCAAATCAAGATCTATTCCGGACTTCCTTTGAAACCCTCTCTCTGGATGATTTCAGAATCACGAAGAATTTTCAATTTTATTCGGATGGCATGGGTTCGTACCCTTCGCCAAGTAATCAGACTTTGATTGATTCCCATGGGATATGGAACACTTTCATATCTCATTTCAATCTCAGCATTCGGGATAGGCTTCCTCCGTACTCCCATCTCAGCAAATCTCAACATTCGGGATAGGCTTCCGCCCTACTCCCATCTCAGCAATCTCAGCATTCGGGATAGGCTTCCGCCCGACTCCCATCTCGAGAGGCTTCCGCCCTACTCCCATCTCAGCAAATCTCAGCATTCGGGATAGGCTTCCGCCCTACTCCCATCTCAGCAATTCTCAGCACTCGGGATAGGCTTCCACCCTACTCCCTTCTCAAGAATTCTCAAAGCACTCTGGATAGGCACGATCCTACTCCTTTCTCAAGATTCTCAAAATTTGACCCTCTAAGCAAGAAATTGAAATTAAAGCACTCTGCATTTCGGATAGGGTTTGTCCTATTCTTCCTTAGCATTTGGGATAGGCTCAGTCCTAATCCTTCTTAGCATACACAATTGGAATAAGTTCAGTCCTGCTTCCTTCTCAGCATACAAATGCATTCGGGTGGGCCTTAGCCCTACTCTTTTCTCCTCATAAAATCAAAATTGAAACTCAAATTGAAATTCAAACTCAAAGTTAAAACTTGAGACAGAAAATGAAGTGAATCTAAGATCCAATCTCTTGAAATCTTGTGATATGAAATTCACCTCCTTTTTCCCCAGCGAGAGTTCTGGAATCTTCAGTCTTGGTGATTTGCCTGATACTCCCCAGTGGGAATTTCTTACACTTCGTCCTAAGTTTGTCACTTGGACATCTGTTTTGGTTCTGTTGATCTCTTTGGTCAATGCCAATACGCGCGGTGTGCTTGGTTAGCACACCACATCTATTTGGGGTCCATTTGTTGACCTTATTTTTAATGAGGTCTTCTCTTCCCTCTTTAGTGCTTAGGATCTAGCCTTAGGCTTTTCCTTGACTATCTTAGAGGACTAGAATTGGGACCCATCCTTTAGAAATTTAAACCACTTCTTGTCTCCCCGCAAACCCCACAAGCTTGATTGTAGACCCCTAATCACCTGGAGGGTCGAGATCAAAAGTTCGGGTTTAAAGGATGAGTTCCCTATGGACTCTTTGGCCTTGGGACCACCCCAGGTGGCTTGGTCTGGTGAGGGTTGACTTACACACTCACTACACCCATACTCTACACTCTCACACACACAATCCAAATCCTAAAACCACACCCATACCCAACTTGACTCCTTGACTCATGTAGGTAATTCATATGAATGGACCTTAACCCTTAAGCCCCTGGCTAAGAGGGTTAGGAACAACATAGTGAATGCCTCAAATGAGTCCTCTCATGGCTCATATAGGCTTAACATGGCTTCATGGCTAAATTAAAGTGATTCCATTTCACTCATATTTGATCAATCTTCATTCTTCCAAAATTTCAATTTTTGACCCCGGGGACCCTACACCTATCAAACCTACCAAAAGCCCTTAAAATTGCCCAAATCCTCCAAAATTTTCAAATCACCCAAAATTCCCCAAAATTAACCTTGAACATTTCCTCACCAATCAAATTGATCATCCATAGCCAAAAATACCAAAAATTCCAAAAATACCCCCCAATACCCTCCAAATACTCAAAATGCCCCTCTTAGCCAAAAAAATCCCAAAATTCAGAAAATTCCCAGAAAATTCCAAAAAATCCCAAATATTCCCAATTTCATTTTGTCCAACTACACCATGGGCCAATTTTGTTAATTTATCTCACTTTTACCAAAACCCCCAATTTAGCCCATTCTTAACCCAAGTGAACCCAATGTCAAACCAAATCTACCCAATTGACCCCAATTTTGGTCCAATTCAATTCTAAACTCCAAATTGATATCCACAATATCAATCTAGACCAAATCCAAGTCTAATTTGATGAACATTTGAATCCAATTTCACTTTTGACCTTAAAGCCCAATTTTGACTCATGACCCAAACTTAGCCCAAATCAAACCAATTCAACTCCAATTGACCCCAAACCTTTTCTAAACCTTCACTAACATCTCCACAAACAAAACACGAACATAATTTGTCCAAAATTTGGCCCAAACCCCACTCAAATTCAACCCAAAAACAAAAAGACCAATTTTGACCTAAACCCAAACCTAACCCAAATAAGCCCAAGTCCCAAAACCAAAACCCAACAAAAGTTAAAATCTCTTTGAAACACTCCCATAAATATTTCCCAACATTAATTTTACATCAATTTCAACTCTAGCCCAACATTGGCCCAAATTAGCCCAATTTGAACTACATTGGCCCATTTACCAAATGAACCCAAATTCAACCCAATTCAATTCCAAACTACCTCAAATTTTCTTCAAATCATTCAAGACACATCCTTAAATTAAACTCAACATTTATTTGGCATGTCCCTTTGCAAAATTTTTCATCTAAAAGCCCATTGCTAAACATAAAGGCCCACTCCATTAAACCTTCCTAAAAGCCCACTCCTACCAAATTCGTAAGCCCAAACCCATCTTAAAGCCCACATTACAATCACATCTCATCCTCACTTAATTTATATCATTCCCTAAGTGCTAAACCCATCATGAAAATCAAACCAAAAAAGGTATTATGCCAAATCCCATCAAATAACCCCAAAATTTCCAAAAATTCCTAAAGCCCTTTCCATGAAAGTTGACCAAGCTCTTGCCAAGCCATATGTGAGCCAAAGACAAGCCATGTACAAGCCATATGAAGCCATGGGATGTTTGACATGTGACCATACCCAAAGTACCAAAAGGAGGGCCCCCTTTCTTAAACCTTCATTAAGCTTTTTAACCCCTTCCATGTTACACACTAAACCAAGATTAACCACATCACTTTAGATGGGGACTTCACCACCCCTTTGTAGCTGATGCAAATGATCCTCCCTCAGCCCAAATCAGCCATGGGGAGGTGAACCTAACCCAAAACCATGGCTTGGACCAAATCAAGCCAAAATGGCCTCTCCCCCATGCCATTTTAATCCAAGCTCTTTACACATGGCATTGGCCAATTGCTTCACACAAACCTCCAGCCCCGACTCACCCGAACCTGAGGGTGACCCATGCCTGCCGACCAGCCGCCTGGATCGCCGGAAAACACCATGGCCGAGACTTTGGGAGGATCCAAATTTTGGAATTCCACCCTGCTGAGCTGCCTCACTCCAAATGGCCATTACAGCTATTCTTCTCCTCACCAGAGCAACTGATCCCAATCCTTAAACCCCCCTGGGAGGCCCTCCAGCCTCTCCTATTTAAACACCACCTCCTCTCGGCCAAGAGGGGTTCTGAACCAAACCTTACTGAAACCCTGCCAAAATCATCCCAGACCACTCTCTACACATAGAGAACTTGATCCCCACTGAAATCCCCCAGCCATTTCCTCTCTGTGAGCTCAATTTCAGAGTTGTAATCCAAGCCAAAATCCAGGACACTTCACCATAGTGAGTCAATCCTTAAATTGATTGACTCTACACCTTCACCAGACCAAGAGGAGAAGTTTCCCGAAGAAAGCCCCCTCACCGAGCCAACCATTGCTTCCAGCCTCCAAGCTTTGTTATCGGCTGTGGTCACTTTTGTACCTAGGTAATTCACCAGGCCAAGGGACTTCATCTGGAGCTAGCTTGGACCCAATCGAACGTGACACAACCCTCAGTTTGAAGCTTCACTTCTCTAAGCAAAGGTATGGATTCACTCTTCTTCCCGAGCTTACAGAGATTCTCCATCTAGTTTGAGTTAATTTCAATGCATGTTTACCGTATGGATGTGTTCGTCTCTTCAAGACGAATCCATAGAGCATAATAACACATAAATCTATTGAGAATCGAGTGAGAAATTAGGGTTAGAAGGTCTACGGTCACGGGTTCACACCAGTCGTAGACGATGACTGGGAGCCATTGGATCGCATGTATCAGATGGACGGCTCGGATCGCATCGGACCAGAAGATGTTACATGAAAGGTGGGTCCTGGGACGGCTGAGTCAGATGGCAGTGCCGAATCAGGAGACTACTCGTGGAGCTTCGGAGACGCCGAGGATGAGTCAGCGCCGCGTGGATAAGTAGGAAAATAGGCTTTTTTTCTATTTATTTAATTACCATAACTTCAAAAATTCATAACTTTGTGTAGAAAAATCCTACAAATAAAATAAAAATACCCTCTTGCTTAGTGAACAGAGGAGATTAATGTGGAAAAGAAATCAAGTAATTTCATTAGGTATTTTATTTTTAATAATTTATTTACGCTCTGCATAATTTTAATTCTCGATTTGCATAGGCAATTCATCATGACATGAGACCATAGGGCTTTTGAAGCCTCTGAACTTGGGAACATTCTCTGAATTTTCCAAGGTCAGAGGCCATCCCTATAAGAAGTTATTGATTTTTCAAGTTCATGTTACTGTTTTGAGCATTTTAATTACAATAATTAGCATGTTCAGAAATAAATTCTAGGAAATTTTGGTCATGTTTCTTGTGACCAGAGGGACCTAGGAAAAATAACTTTTGAGTTAATTCACTTTGAACAACCCTAACTGGCCTAAATACCCAAAATTGAACTTTAATTAATTAGGGTTACCCATCCATCAAATTAACTTAAAAATAATTCTCCACTGTCCTCTAGGGATAGGAGAACACTACATAAAAATTTGAAACCAATTGGACTCGATTAACCCCACCAAATGGGTTGATTAAGCCTCTTAAGCAAAAATGGGTAAAATTAAACTTTAAAAATTCATAACTCACAAAATACTTTTCAAAAATTCACAAAAATAGTTTTGGAGCTTCTCTGATATTAGAGGGATTTAAGAAAATTAAAATTGTAATTTTCTTAAAAAGTTGATTTTTAAGCTTATTTTAGTATTTTTAATAATTAAAAAATAATAAAAATCACAAAAAAATTAAAAATTACCAAAATGTCACATTTTGAATTCTAATCATTTAGGAATAAACCAAATATTTTTCTTAAGTCCCTAGGGTAAGATATTGAATTTTAAAGGCTTAATGTAATTTTTTAATATTAAAAAATGTATTTTCCAACCTTTTCACTAAAATAATTCTAAAAAATCAAAGAAAAATTAGAAAAATATAAAATTTATTTCTCTAAACTCCTTGAGGTTAGAGAGATTTAAGAAAAATATAAAATCCATTTTTCAACTTTAATTTTATTTTAAAATTAATTAATGCTCCAAAAATCAAAATAATTCTAATAAATAAAATATAATTCAAAAAATCACCAAAATTGGTCTAAATGGTCCTCTAGTCATTAGGAATATCCCATAATTTTCTTAAGGATAGAAACATTTCCTTGGTCATGTTATTGAATTTTTCTTAAAAATCCCTATTTTCCATTAAAAATAATTACATAAATAAATTAAATACAGAAAAATCACATTTTCTTGTCTAATGTCTTAATTGACATGTAAGTGAGGTCACATAAATATTTCAAGTTCATTTGAGCTTAATTTAGTGAGTTATAGAATTATTAAGCTTGAAGGGCAAAATGGTAATTAAAATTTTCAACCTTTAATTAAAATTTTAGGATTAATCAAAAAAGGGAGGCTAAAATAGTTGATTTAAACTAATTTTGGATGATTGAAACTTAAATGGTTAAGGGTAGAAACCCACCAATCATTTTAAGATTAATTAAAGTAAACCTTAATCAATTAGTTAATTAAATTTGGAAGATTAATAAAAAAATTGAAATTATTAAAATAATGATATTATTAAGAAGACATTTATTCTTTAATTTAAGAGTCCCTAAATTAATCACTTCAATAATATTTAATTCCCAATTAAAATGATAATCCAAACTCAAGATTTAAAATACTAAGAGACTTAATCATTAAATTAAATTAAAATTAAAACATTTAAACTAAATTAAATCAAAATTTCAATTAAATTAATACTTTAACAATTAAATTAAATCATCTTTAAAAACATTAAAATAAAAAAAAATTAAAATTAAATCAAATTAAAATTAAATTAAATCACAATTAAATCAATGTAAATTCAAGTTAAATTAAATTAAATTTAAATATATTAAATTAAATTAAATTAAATTAAAAATAAAATCAAATTAAAATAAAATTAAAATAAAATTAAAATTAAATTAAATTAAATTAAAATTAAACTAAACTAAATTAAATTAAATTAAATTAAATTAAATTGAATTGAATTAAATATAACATAACTTGAGACATAAAGAATTCAAAATAAATCTAAAACAACTTGAACACTATTCCAAAGTTAAACCCATTAATTAAAATTAAATTAAATCACAAATCACTAAAACATCAATTTTCCCTTAAAAGCTCTTGTTATCATAACTCCTAAGTGGAGTATTTAGTAAAGTGTTATCTCACTTATAGGATATTCAAATGTCCTAGTTCACTGAGCAAAAGAACAAAACTTAAACTCCCAGATGATTAATTCACTTGTATAATTAAATTCTCTTGGACCTAAAACAATCCTAGTAGGTATTGAAAAGATGTTTAAGACTCGTCTTAAGCACTTCCTCAATATGATAGGATGTTTATAAGAACAATTGAACTTAATTATTCTTTTATGAAGAAAATCGTCCTTAAACTAAAATACAAGAACCTGAGACGTCATAGGAGATGACTAGCTATAGGATTAGTGACTTCGATAGACAACCAAAACCTTTCCTTTAGCTTTACCTAGGTACTTGTTGGAATATTTAAATGCCTTAACATGTGTTTTAAGTGCAGCTTGGGATGACGGGAAGACCCTCCAGGTACGCTTTTATTTTATTGCAATTTACTTTATTGCAAATGTACTTTACTTTTCTTGCATGATAAACAACTGTTGCATGAAAACCAAAACCTTTAGGATTGTCCCTGAACTAAAACCAAAACTAAATTAAAAGTCATTACAAGATAAAAATCACCGCCACAACATTTCAAAATATAAAACAACTCAAAATTTAATCACAAACAAAACACAAAACTATAATTGTAACTAAATTAAAACGTCTCGTTGAATGATCGGGAATACCTCAGATGATGTAACCCACGTGTTGCTAACGGGATTTCCCACGGTCTAAATGAAGGTGTGGAATTCATTCAGTTGAGTTTAGCAAATTCATCTGGACTAAGTGAATTCGATGAAAATAATGGTGCCGGGATGACGGAACCGTGGGATCTTAATCGGTTCTGTTTAAACAACTTTAACATTTGTTTTAATTAAAATATTAAAAACACTCAGACTTTAAGATTTTCTCTAAACCAAAACACTTCTTTCATCTCCTAATTTATGACTTCTAAAACTAAACCTCTGCAACAACAAGGAGCTCTGAGCATGGTGGGCAGCATGGCCATCGTCATCAGCAAAACTCAGATCTACATCAACTAAACTTTCCTAAAATTTAAGCAACCAAGCTATAGGACTTCGAGGTGGTTTGCCGAGTGCAACAGAAATCCTCAACTCTTCATTAGGCATTCGCATGATTATGTTGTGTAAATTAAGCCCTAACTGGTCTTAGGACTCCGAGGTAGTCGTTTGGTACAACATAAACCCTCACATTTTCTAGGGTGATTGTATGATTATGTCATACAAATATAAGTCCTAATTAATTAAAATTGGAAAAATTGAAATATCAAATAATATTAGGATTTTCTTAAAGTTGAGCCAAACAATAGGATAGTTTAGGAAGTTGCTAAGATTCTTCTTGGATCCTCAACTTCTCCTACTTTTCTTCCATTGGACTCAAGAAAATAACTGTTCCAAATTTGAGTCATTCCCTTTTGAATTTCCAAAATCCAATCCTTTAAAAACCTCAAACTTTGAAATTCTTGAGAGCAAAACCACTGATCATTATCGAGAGTTTTCTTAAATGATTCCCATCATTTAAGATGTAGTTAACTATAGGGGCTTGCCCTTATAGGGAACTTTAAGAACCTGAGTAATATAAACCCCGCTTAATTCATTTATATTAAGCAGGGGAATTTGTCGGCTTATAAAATTGGTTCGCAGACCAAACGGATGTCACAAATCTCCTAGTTTATTTAATCGAGCCCCATCATCAAGCAGTATGTCTATTCTTCGGGATAGATACACGGTTTGTGGTGCGGTGCTCGTTTATATAAACTATTTAGGATGTGAGATCAGTTTGATTTCATATCATAAAACTTTTAAACTTAAAAATACTTTCAAAATCAAATGTTATCTTTTAAACTATATATATATTTAAATTAAATTTAAAATATGAAAATTCGCCGACAATTTCTGTAGGCGACCCCCTTTTCAAAACACTTAGCTTAAAAATATGCCGATATACATCTCTAGAATATTGCAGGTGCATTACATAGTCCAAAAGGCATCCTTCTGAAAGCAAAAGTTCTGTAAGGACTAGTAAAGGTTGTTTTCTCTTGATCCTCAGGAGCAATGAGTATCTGATGGTAACCAGTATATCCATCCAGAAAACAATAGTACTTATATCCAGGAAGTCTGTCCAACATTTGGTCTAAGGAAGGAAGAGGAAAATGATCTTTTCGGGTGGCTGCATTTAATTTCTGATAATCTATACAAATACGCCATCCAGAAACTTGTCTGATAGGTATTAATTGTTTATTTTCATTTTCATCAACAGTTATTCCTCTTTTCTTGGGAACACAATGAATTGGACTTACCCAAGTACTACTCGAAATATGATATATAGTTCCAGCATCTAACCATTTAAAAATTTCTTTTTTAACTATTTCTTTCATTATAGGGTTTAATCTCCTTTGAGGGACAATTCTTGGTTTATGTTTTTCATCTAATAAAATTTTGTGCATACAAATCGAAGGACTAATTCCTTTAATATCAGCTAAAGTCCAACCAAAAGCTCTTTTGTATTTTTTTAATGTATCCATTAATTTTTGTTCTTGAATTTTATTTAACTCCGAGGATACAATTACTGGTAATGTTGAAAACTCTTCTAAAATATATACTTCAAATGATTTAGAAGATTCTTTAATTCAAGTTTAGGGGATTCTACAATAGATGGAATTAATAATTGATTTTCTGGTGATGTTAAATCTAGCTTTTCATATTTTTCTTGAATATAGTAAGCATCTTCAATTTTTATTTCTTCATAACTATCTTCTTCTATATATTCTTTTTCTTCATAAATTTCTTGGAAAAATTCTCTTATATCCATTCTAAAACATTCATTATCTTTTTCTATTGATGGATATTTCATTGACTTTGAGATGTTAAAAGTTACTTCTCGATCATTTACTCTCATAGATAATTCTCCTTTTTGAACGTCTAACATAGCTCTTCCTGCAGCTAGGAATGGTGTTCCTAAAATGATTGGAATTTCTTTATCTTCTTCCACATCTAACATGATAAAGTCTACAGGAAAAATAAACTTATCAACCTTGACCAAAACATCTTCTACAATTCCCTTAGGATGTGTAATAGATCGATCAGCTAACTGTAAAGTTATAGATGTTGGTGCAATCTCTCCATTTCTAACCTTTTAAAAGTTGATAGAGGCATCAAATTTATGCTAGCTCCCAAATCACATATCTCGCCCATAAAATTTTTCACAAATAACACACGGAATAGTGAAACTACCAGGATCTTTACATTTTTCAAGAAGTTTTCTTTGAATTATAGCACTACACTCTTCACTGAGTGCAATAGTCTCATGATCTAATAACTTCATCTTTTTGTTGAGTATATCCTTCATAAATTTAACATAATCAGGCATTTGTTCTAAAGCTTCAACAAAAGGAATATTTACTGATAATTTTGTTAAAATATCTAAAAATTTAGCAAATCTTTTTCCTTTATCTTGTTGCTTTGGTCTTTAAAAAAATGGTGGAGGTGGTTTTTCAATAGAAATTTTCATAGGTTTCAGAGGAAAATCAAGATATAAACTTTCATTTTCTCCTTCAGTTTCTTCTTTTCCTTTTCAATTACAGTTTCTTTTTGAACTCTTGTTTCCAACTCTTTTTGACTTCTTAATTGAATAGCTTTAATTTATTCTTTTCCTTAATCTTTAGGATTTACTTCAACATTGCTAGGTAAAGTTCCAATAGGTCTATTGCTTAATGCAGAAGCAATTTTCCCTAATTGGTTTTCTATGTTTTTAATAGCATTTCCTTGATATTGTAATTGATTACCCATATTCAAAACTATTTCTTCCATAGACAACTTCTCTGCTTGAATTGTGAATTATCATAAAAACCTGGTGGATTAGAAGGTCTATAATTAGAATTACCAGGATTATTTATATTTCCTAATGGGTTTACAGGATTGTTCCCCCATTGAGGATTATGTCGGCATATTTTTAGGTCGTGTTTTGAAAGGGGGTCGCCTACAGAAATTGTCGGCGAATTTTTAATTTAATTTAAATAAATAATTTGAAAAGTAGTATTTGATTTTTGAAAATGATTTTAAGTTTAAAAATTTTAAGATATGAAATTAAACCGATCTCACATCCCAAATAGTTTATATAAACGAGCACCGCATCACAAACCGTGTATCTATCCCGAAGAATAGACGCACTGCTTGGTGATGGGGCTCGATTAAATAAACTAGAAGATTTTTGACATCCATTTGGTCTGCGAACTAATTTTATAAGCCGACAAGTTCCCCTGTTTAATATAAAGAAATTAAACTGGGTTTATATTACCTGGGTTCTTAAAGTTCCCTATAAGGGCAAGCCCCAATAGTTAATTACATCTTAAATGACGGGAATCATTTAAGAAAACTCTCGATAATGATTAGTGGTTTTGCTCTCAAGAATTTCAAAGTTTAAGGTTTTCAAAGGATTGAGTTTTGGAAATTTCAATAGGGAATGGATCAAGTTTGGAACAAGCTATTTCGTGAGTCCAAAGCAAGAAAAGTAGGAGAAGTCGAGGATCCAAGTAGAATCTTGGCAACTTCCCAAACTATCCTATTGTTTGGCTTCAATTTGGGAGTTCATTTAATGTTTCATCTTGCCTGTTTTAATTAATTAAGGCTTATATTTGTATGACATGATCATACAAATAACCTGGAAGATATGAGGGTTTATGTCGTATCGAACGACTACCTCGGAGTCCTAAGACCGGTTAGGGCTAAATTTGCATAACATGATTATGCAAATGCCTAACGAAGAGTTGAGGATTTAGGTTGCACTAGGCAAACTACCTTGAAGTCCTATGACTTGGTTATTTAAACTAAAGAATTGTTTAGCTGATGTAGACACAAGTTTTGTTGACGAAGATGACCGTGCTGCCCACCGTGCTCCGAGCTCCTTGTTGTTGTAGAGGTTTAGTTTTAGAAAGTGAAAATCAGGAGATGAGAGAAGTATTTTGGTTTAGAGAAAATCTTAAAATCTAAGTAATTTTTTTTTTTACTATTTTAATTAAAACAAATCTTAAAGTTGTTTAAACAGAACCGATTAAGATCCCACGGTTCCGTCATCCCGGCATCGTTATTTTCATTGAATTTACTTAGTCCAGATGAATTTGTTAAACTCAACTAAATGAGTTCCACACTTTCATTTAGACCGTGGGAAATCCCATTAGCAACACGTGGGTTACATTATCTGAGGTATTCCCGATCATTCAACGAGACGTTTTAATTTAGTTAAAGTTGTGGTTTTTCTTTTTGTTCTATTTGTGATTAAATTTTGAGTTGTTTTATATTTTGGAATGTTGTGGCGGTGAATTTTATCTTGCAATGACTTTTAATTTAGTTTTGGTTTCAGCTCAGGGACTATCCTAAAGGTTTTGGTTTTCATGCAACAGTCTTATTTAACATGCAAGAAAAGTAAGTGCATGTAAGTAAATTGCAATAAAGTAAATTGCAATGAAATAAAAGCGTACCTGGAGGGTCTTCCCGTCATCCCAAGCTGCACTTTAAACACATGTTAAGGCATTTAAATATTTCAACAGATACCTAGGTAAAGCTAAGGGAAGGGTTTTGGTTGTCTACCAAATTCCTAATCCTATAACTAGTCATTTCCTATGACATCTAGGTTGTTGGTTTGGTTTAAGGATGATTTTCTTCGTCAAAGAACAATTAAATTCAGTTGTTCTTCTTAAAACATCCCGTCATATTGAGGAAGTGCTTCCTAAATATCTTTTCAATACTTCTGGGATTTTTTTGAGTCCAAGTAAATTTAGTTGCGCATATGAATTAATCATCCAGGATTTTAGTTAAACTTTGTCTCTTACCTAGTGAACTTGGGTATTTGATTACCTGATGAATGAAGTGACATTTCACCTATTACTCTATTTAAGAGTTATAATAATTAAAGCCTTCAAGGGCAATTTGGATTATCAAGAATTTTAATCATCCTTAATTTAAAGTTTGAGTTGATGATTTAAAGTGTTTTAATTTAATTATGAGGTTTTAATTAATAATTTTAAGTTTTTAATAGTGTTCAAATTATTTTAGATTTAATTTAAATCTTTATATTTTTAATTATCTTGGTATTTCAAATTGATGTTCATGTTTTAAATTTACTTAGATAGAAAGAGGTGTCGAAATTATTGATATGTTTTGATTTAACTCTTAATGATTTCATTTAGATTTGTTGTTAAAGGATTTTAATTTAATTTAATTCAATTTGATTTTAATTTAATTTAAATTTAATTTTATTTAATTTTAATTGTAGTTTAACTTTAATTTTAATTTAATTTAATTTAATTTTAGTTTTACTTTTAGTTTCAATATTTTAAATTTAATTTTAATTTAATTTTAGTTTTAATTGGTAATTTTGATTATTATTTTTATTTTTAATTAAGAATTAAATATTATTAATGTGACCTATTTAGAGATTTTTAAATTAAAGAATAAATATCATCTTAATAATATCCCTATTTTAATAATCCAAATTTTAAATATATTCTTTCCAAAATTTAAATTATTTTATTAATTAAAGTTTCATTTTTATATTTTTAATGTGTTTAATGGGTTTCTACCCCTTAATTTCCCTATGTTTCAATCATCCAAGAGAAAGTTAAAATCAAATATTTTACGCCCCATTTTTATTAAACCTAAAGTTTTAATTAAGGGTTAAAAAATTTTAATGACCTTTATGCCCTTTTAAGCTTATTTATTTCATAACTCACTAAATTGAGCTCAAATGATTTTGAAATTTTTATGTCACCTCACTCACATGTCAATTAAGACATTAGAGGAGAAAATGTGATTTTTATGAAATTAATTTATTTATATAATTATTTTTAGTAGAAAATAAGGGTTTTCAAAGAAAATTCAACAACATGACCAAGGAAAGGTTTCTATCCTTAAGAAAATTATGGGATGTTCCTAATAACCAGAGGACCACTTGATCCAAATTTTGTGATTTTTTGAATTATAATTTATTTATTATAATTATTTTTATTTTTAGAGTATTAATTAATTTCAAAATAAAATAAAAGTTGAAAAATATATTTTATATTTTTCTCAAATTTCTTTGACCTCAGGGAGTCCAAATAAATAAATTTTATAATTTTCTAATTTTTCTTTGATTTATTAGAATTATTTTAGTGAAAGAGGTTGAAAATTCATTTTTTAATATTAAAAATTACATTAAGCCTTTAAAATTCAATATCTTATCCTAGGGACTTAGGAAAAATATTTGTTTTGTTCCTAAATGATTAGGAGTCAAAATGTGACATTTTTATTATTTTTAATATTTTTATAATTTTTATTATTTTTTAATTATTAAAATATTAAAATATTGTGAAAAAATTAACTTTTTTAGAAAATTCCAATTTTAATTTTCCTGAACTCCCCTAATATCAGAGAAGCTCCAAAACCATTTTTGTGAATTTTTGAAAAATATTTTTAGAGTTATGAATTTTTAAAGTTCCATTTTGCTTATGAGGCTTAATCAATCCATTTGGTGGGGCTAATCAAGTCCAATTGATTTCAAAATTTTATGTAAGGTTCCTCTGACCCTAAAGAGTAATGAAAAATTATTTTCAAGTCAATTTGATGTGTGGTTAACTCTAATTAATTTAAATTCAATTTTAGGGGTTTAGGCCAATTATGGTTATTATGAATGAATTAACTCAAAATATATTTTTCATAGGGTCCCCTGGTCCTAAGAAACATCACCAACTTTTCCTAGAATTTATTTTACAACATGAAAATTATTGGAATTAAAATACCTAAAACAGTCACATGAACTTGAAAAATCAATAACTTTTCACAGAGATGGCCTCTGACCCTGAAAAATTCAGGGAATGTTCCCAAGATCAGAGGCTTCAAAAGCCCTATGGTCTCATGCCATGGTGAATTATCTATGCAAATGGAGAATCAAAACATTGAAAATAGTAAATATATTATTAAAAATAATGTGCTCATCCAATTAACTTGATTTCTCTTCCACATTATTCTCCTTTGTTCACTAAGCAAGTGGGTATTTTTATTTTATTTTTGTGATTTTTCTATGCAAATATATGAATATTTGAAGTTCTGATATTTAAATAATTCAAAAAATACCTTAATTTTCTACTTATCCACGCGGCGCCGCGTCAACCTCGGCAGCTCCGAAAGCCCACGCGTCACGCTGTGACTCGGCGCCGCCATCTGACTCAGCTCTCCAGGGGCCCGCAGTTCACGTACCATTGCGCTGTCTGGCTTGATCTTGACCGTCTGCTCGATGCACGCGTGATCCAACGGCTCATGGTCATCATCTACAACTGGTGTGAACCCGTGACCGTCCACACTCAAAACCTAATATCTCTCTCGATTCTTAATGGATTTTCGAGTTCTTATACTCTATCGATTCGTCTTGAAGAGACGAACACATCCATACGGTTTATAGGCTATGAAATTAACCCAAACAAAATGGAGAATTGCTGGAAGCTCGGGAGGAACAATGAGTTCATACCTTTGCTCAGAGAAGTGAAGCTTCGAAGTGAAGCTTCGATCTGAGAATTGTGTCACATTCGATTGAGTCCAGGCAAGCTCCAGATGAAGTCTCTGGCTCTGGGGAATTGTTTAAGTATGAAAGTGACCAAGGCCGATCACAAAGCTTGGAGGCTGGAAGCAATTGCTGGCCTGGTGAGGGGGCTATTGCTGGGGAACTTCTCCTCTTGGTCTGGTGAAGGTGTAGGGTCAATCAATTTGAAGATTGGCTCACTGTGGTGAAGTGTCCTGTTTCTCGGGTGGATTTTCAACTCAGAAATTGAGCTCACAGAGAGGGTTTTAGGGCTGGATTTCAGTGGGGATCAACTTCTCTATGTCTAGAGAGGGATCTGGAGTGATTTTGGCAGAGTTTTGGTAAGGTTTGGTTCAACACCTTCTTTTGGCCGAGAGGTGGTGGCGTTTAAATAGAGGTGGCTAGAGGGCTTCCCAGGGGCAATTGGAGTCTGAGATCAGTTGCTCAGGGGAGGAGAAGAATAGCCAAGGTGTCCATTTGGGTTGGGACAGCTCATCCAGTGGGTTTGAATTTTTAGAAGCCAAATAAGGCTCTCGGCCTGGTGTTTTCTGATGGCTGTGGTGGCTGGCCGGCCAGGCATGGGTCACGATCTGACTAAGAGGGGTCAGGGCTGGAAGTTGGTGCAATCAATTAGGGTTTGACATGTGTAAAGGGTTTGATTTAAATGGCATGGGGGGAAGATCATTTTGGGCTTGGTTTGGTCAACTCATGGTTTAGGCTAGGTGCACCTCCCCAAGGTTGGTTTGGGCTGAAGAGAAAGTTACTTGGGTCAGCATGATTAGTGGGGTCAAGTCACAATCCAAGTACAATTAGGCTTAATCAAGATTAGGGGATACATGGGAGCGTTTAATCACTCCTAAGGGAATCATTAAAGGGTTTCCTCTTTTTTACATGTAGGGAGTGGAGATAAGTCAAATCTCTCATGGCTTTCATGTGGCTTGTGCATGGCTCCAAGGACTCCATTTGGCTTAGGGATGGCTTAGCTAATTTACATGGAAATGGATTTTGGGATTTTTGATGAATTTAGGGGAAATTAGCATGAGGCTTAATTTAGGATAATTTGATGATGAGTTTGAAACTTAGGGAATGATTTAAATCAAAGGGATGATGAGAGGAAATCTCATGTGAGCTTTGGAATGGATTTTGGGCTTTTTGAATTTTGGTGAAAATGGGCTTTTAAAGGCTTTATGGAAGTGGGCTTTTAGATTTTAAAATGGGCTTTTGGATGAAAGTTTTGTGAAGGACCATGCCAAATAAATGTTGGGTTTAGTTTAGTGATGTGTCATGAGTGATTTGGAACAAATTTGAAGTAATTTTGAATTGTATTGGGTTAATGTGGGTCTTTTAGTAAAGGGGCCAAAGTGGGTCAAATTGGGCTAACTTGGTTTAAGGTTGGGCTAAAGTTGGATTTGTTGTAAAATTAATGTTGATAAATGTTTATGGGAGTGTCACAAAGAGTTTTCAACTTTGTTTGGGCTTTAATTTTTGGATTTGGGCCCATTTGGGTTAAGTTTGGGCTTAGGTCAATTTAAGGGATTTAGGTTTTGGGTTAGGTTTGGGTGGGGTTTAGGTTAAAATTTTGGGCAAATCAAGTTATTTTTTTGTTTATGGGGATGTTAGGAAGGCTTTAGAAAAGATTTGGGGCCAAGTGGGGTTGAATTGGGTTGGTTTGAGCTAGGTTTAGGTCATGGGCCAAAATTGGGCCTTAGGCTTCAAATTGAAATTAGGCTCAAATGTCAATCAAATTGGAGTTGGATTTGGTCTAAATTGATATTTATGATATTGAATTGAAGTTTAGAATTGAAGTTTAGAATTGAATTGGACCAGAATTGAGGTCAATTGGGGTGGTTTGGTTTGACATTGGGTTCACTTAAGTTAAAAATGAGTCAAATGGGGTTTTGGTAAAAGTGGGATAAATTGGCAAAATTTGCCAATGGTGTAGTTGCACAAAATGAAATTAGGAATATTTAGGATTTTCTGGAATTTTTTGGGAATTTTCTGAATTTTTGGATTTTTGGGGTAAAAGGGTATTTTGGTAATTTTGGGGGGTTTAGGGGTATTTTTGGAAATTTTAGTATTTTTGGCCAAATATGGTCAATTTGAATGGTGGGAAGTGTTTAGGATTGATTTTGAGGGATTTTGGGTAATTTAGGCAATTTTGCATATTTTGGGTTATTTTAAGGGTATTCGGTAGGTTTGGTGGGTCCATCCCGGGGGTCAAAAATTGAAATTTTGAAAAAAGGAAGATTGATCAAGTGTGAGTGAAATGAAATCACTTTGGTTGAGCCATGAAGCCATATCAATCCCATATGAGCCATGAGAGGACTCATTTGAGGCATTCACTATGTTGTTCCTAACCCTCTTAGCTAGGGGCTTAGGGGTTAAGGACCATCTATATGAATTACCTATATGAGTCAGGAGGTCAAGTTGGGTGAGTGTGTGGTTTTAGGATTTGGAATGTGTGTGAGAGTGTAGTGTATGTGCAAGTCAACCCTCACTAGACCAGGCCACCCAGGGTATTCCTAAGGCCAAAAAGTCCTATAGGGAACTCATCCTTTAAACCTCCACATTTGATTTCAACCCTCTAGGTGATTAGGGGTCTACAATCAAGCTTGTGGGGTTTGCAGGGAGTTAAGAAATAGTTTGAATTTCTAAATGGTGGGTTCCATTTTTAGTCTTCTAAGACTAGTCAAAGGAAAAGCCTAAGGCTAGATCCTAAGTACTAAAGAGAGAAGCAAAAGACCTCATCAAAAATGAGGTCAACAAATGGACCCCCAATAAGTGTGGTGTGCTAACCAAGCACACCGCGTGTATTGGTGTTGACCGAAGAGATCAACAAAACCAACAAAGATGTCCAAGTGACAAACTTAGGACGGAGTGGAAGATTTTCCGCTGGGGAGTATCAGGTATATTTCCAAGACCGGAGATTCCTGAACTCTCGCTGGGGAATTGAAAAGTAGGTGAACTCCAAATCACAAGATCTGGGGAATTCTTATTTAGATTTCAGTTTACTTTTAAATTTCAAGTTTCAATGTGTGAGTTTGGATTTCGATTTGTTCTGAGTTTCAATTTTGATTGAATTTTCATTTAAAATCGATTTTAAGGAAATTTTGAATTTGAAATTCGGATTTGAAATGAGAATTGAAACCTGGGTTTCAACCTCAGGATTGCGAATAGAACTGGAATTTAGGTACCAGCCTCGGAGTGAGAATCTGAGTTTATGTATCGACAGAAAAAAAGGATGAGAATCAGAATTTAGGTACTGATCTCGAGAGAGTGAGATTTAAAAATTTAAGTATCAAACCTGAAAGAGAATCGAAAGTATCGATCTTGGATGAGAGTCAGAATTTAGGTACCGACCTCAAAGGAAGAGAACTGGAATTTAGGTACCAATCTCAGAAATTAGAATTGAAATTTAAGTATCAATTCGAAAGAGACTCGAAATTTAAGTATCGATCTCAAGTGAGAGTCGAAATTTAGGTACCGACCTCGAAGGAAGAGAACTGGAATTTAAGTACCAGTCTCGAAAATTTAGAATTGAAATTTAGGTATCAATTCGAAAGAGAATCGAAATTTATGTATCGATCTCGAATGAGAGTCGGAATTTAGGAACCGACCTTGAAGAAAGAGAACTGGAATTTAGGTACCGGCCTCGGAATTTAGAATTGAAATTTAGGTATCAATTCAAAAGAGAATCGAAATTTAAGTATCGATCTTAAATGAGAGTCGAAATTTAGGTACCAACCTCGAAGGAAGAGAACTGGAATTTAGGTACCAGTCTCGGAACTTTAGAATTGAAATTTAGATATCAATTCGAAAGAGAATCGAAATTTAAGTATCGATCTCGAATGAGTGTCAGAATTTAGGTACCGACCTCGAAGGAAGAGAACTAGAATTTAGGTACCAGTCTCAGAAATTTAGAATTGAAATTTAGGTATCGATTCGAAAGAGCATCAAAATTTAAGTATCGATCTCGAATGAGAGTCGGAATTTAGGTAATGACCACGAAAGAAAGAGAACTGAAATTTAGGTACCAGTCTCGGAATTTAGAATTGAAATTTAGGTATCAATTCGAAAGAGAATCGAAATTTAAGTATCGATCTCAAATGAGAGTCGGAATTTAGGTACCGACCTCGAAGGAAGAGAACTAGAATTTAGGTACCAGTCTCGGAATTTAGAATTGAAATTTAGGTATCAATTCGAAAGAGAATCAAAATTTAGGTATCGATCTCGAATTAGAGTCGGAATTTAGGTACCGACTTCGAAGGAAGAGAACTGGAATTTAGGTACAAGTCTTGGAATTTAGAATTGAAATTTAGGTATCAATTCGAAAGAGAATCGAAATTTAAGTATCGATCTCGAATGGGAGTCGGAATTTAGGTACCGACCTCAAAGGAAGAGAACTCGGACTTTAGGTACCGGCCTTCGGAATTTAATGAGAAATGGAAACTGGTTCCAATCTCGAAGATTTATCTGTATGAAGAGGGACCCAATCCCATGCCATCAGAACCAAGTCGAACAAAGTTCGTGGCTCCGTGTCAATAGAACTAGTTGATTCTCTAAAACACAGCAGTAAGACAATTGAAAGGAGTTGGTAAGTGTACCAAGCTGAAAAGACTTGACTTAGCAAAAAGTTGAGGAAAATATTCAAATTTCAAAAGAGTTTCAAACAGATTTCAATTGAGGAAAGAACTAAAAGGTTCGAATCAGTGGATTCAGATAGAAATTCAATTTGAGATTTATATTTGTTTTGTTTGTCCTTTAACGATCCCATTTTATTTTATTTTATTTTTTTGTTGTTTATTTAATGTTCATGTGAATTTGAAGTTCATTTTAATATTCAGATTTTTAGGAAAAATTCTCATTTATTCTTTCTTTCTTGTGTTTTTCGTTCAAAGTTCATTTAACTCTAATGGCGTTTCCAAGTCAATTTGCACAAAAAGAGGTGAAGGCAAAATATGACGTAGTCGTTTTCATTCCAACTTGCTGAAAGTACATCATACAACTTGATCTAGTCATGATGACATTTTCCTCAGAAATTTAATGTCTCATACAATCCATGTAAATCCAAAATGGATTGTGTAGGATTCTTATTGATCCATCTAAAATTGTCTGTCAAAAATCCATGTCTGAATAGTAAGAAACATAGACAATAACATCACCTTCCAAGCCACCCTTGGCAGGAATGCCGCATGGATGTGCATTGGAGGTGTGTTATTCCCATGTAACTCATAGCTCGTAGGGCCGGAGACTCTCCAATTCTTGATATGGCTGAAAGTGGTAAGGCATTTTTCTGTCGTCCATTCGTCTAAAAGTAACTGAGATCTGCTCCACAGGCACTCCTGGAATGCAATGCTTCGCAACGTCTGATCTGTTTCCTTTTAACACCAGGACGGAACCTACCGGTAATGTTATCTCCACCGAAACTCGGAACTCACCGGGGCCTGCAATCCGGAGGTTAGATCCAAACATGATGTTGCACTGGTTGACGAACGACACTGTGCAGAAGGGTCTAACAAAGTCATGATGGTCTATAAGTGGAGGTATGCAATCGCCTTCCTTGTAGATGTTAATAATGCAGCTGTTGGGTATGAAATCCGCAGGAAATACCCTCCATGTTATCATCCTTTTCACCATTCTCTTGATGATTCTTGGCATCAGATCCACCTCACTGCGACGGAGTATCCCTGGTGGATTTCCTTTTTTGTCTGTGGCAAAATTGTAGCAACATCCACATTGGATTATAACTCTTCCCTTTCCTGGCATCCATCTTTGGATTTCTGTGTATGTCTTTTCTCTCAGGCGGCTAGCTCGACCCATTTTCTGCAATTCAATGATGCAATCTACAATTTGTTGTTGCTCATAATTTGAGAAAACATCTGTATGCAGCTCGAGACCTTCCAAGATGTTGACCCTCTTGTTTCCAATTCTTTCAAAGTATTCAAAGGTTTTCTTCTCAACTAATTGCATTTTCTCCAGTCTCGTATTCCGGGATTATCTCGAAGTCCTCGATGTCCAGGAACATACCGCGGGATGTATGGCTCAACCCCAGCACGTTCTTCTGTATGTCTTGGCTCCTCGAGGATAGTCTCCGTAGGGACATCCTCCGGGGTTGCTTTTGCAACAAGACTATTTGGATCTGGTACATATGCTCGGCGTCGAGGTGCCGACTCTATTCCTGCTTTTCTTGGTATTTCTTTCATCTGTTCTGACCTTCTTGGAATTGACTTTTTTCTTTCTGGTTTCTGACGAACCGGTCTCCTTGGAGCATTTGCACTAACAGTATCCACTATCTATTTATATTGATCTTCTGCTAACTTGGTCAACATTTTGCGAATGCGACGATTCTTATTTCTTCGCTGGGTAGCAGTGAGAGTAGCTCTCCTTACCCCTTGAATTTCTGCTGGTGAGGCGCTGAAAAGCCTACCCTCTGCTGTGGCAACAACGGACTTATATTTCTTATCTTCTCCGGTTGCATGCGCGGCGTTTGCTTTTTTTTTCTTGTTGCTGGATTGGTGGCTCGGGCCACCCATTTTCATCATTGTCTAGCTGTGAAGTTCTTCTCGATCAACTGGGATCCAATCATTTTCTTCGTATTATAAGCCTCGTCGGTGTGAAGTCCGAGTCAATCTCTATCACTCGCTCCATCCCTCACCCTCTTTTCATCAAGTGCTAGACTCACGCCATTTCTAAAGTTTAGAACCAACCGCCCGTTCGATATTTCCCTGCGAAAAAATAAGGAAAGGATCAGGGGTTGTACTAAGAACAAGAATAATAAGAAAAAACACTTAAAAATTCTTATTCGCTTCTTTTAAATTTAAAGGAAGTAGGAAGAGATGAGAAAATATCAGGAATGAATGGATTTAAAAGGAAAGATTGACATTTTATTATTATGATTTCCTATATTTTCTTTTTAACATTTTCGTTGATGAGATTTTTTTTTTATCATCCATTTTATTTTGTTTTGGGCTCGGACTCGACCACAAAGTGATTACTTCACCCGTGTTTCTAGGGATAAGATTCTACTTTAGAGGCCACCCTTCGAAACATCAGGTCGAGTAATACTTCTTTAAATACCGTCCATTGATTGGAAGCATGGGTCATTCTCCATGGCAATTCACAAGCTGATAGGAACCTCCTGAGTAAACTGTCTCAACCACAAACGACCCTTCCCATGTTGGTTTAAATTTACCACCTATCTTGCGATGTGCAAGAATAGGTCTTCTGAGAACCAAAACTAAGTCACCGACTTTGAAAGTTCTTGGGCGGACCAGTTTATCATGGGCCTGGATCATCTTGGCTTCGATACAGCTCCAAATTCCGCCGTGCAGAAAGTCTTTTCCCTTCCAAGCTTTCCAATTCTTCCAGCCGTAGTCCGGCATTTTCCTCTCGTAGTGATCTTTTCTACAACTCGCAATTCGGAGTGACGGAAGCCGAACTTCTAGGGGCAAGACGGCCTCGGACACGTACACTAAAGCGTAAGGCGTAGACTGAGTAGGAGTCCTAAAAGTCGTCCTGTAGGCCCACAAGGCTTCTAACAACTTCTCGTGCCAATTTCTCTTGTTGTCGTCCAAAGTTTTCTTTAAAATTTGGACGAGAGTTTTATTAAAAGCCTAGACCAAGCCGTTTACTCTTGGGTAGTAGATCGTTGAGTATCGCCAATCGATCCTGTGTCTTCTGAAAAATTTGATGATCTTTGTACTTTTCAATGCAGACCCATTATCTGAAATGATCCTGCGCGGTACCCCAAAAAGGTAGACGACTCGATTCTCGAAAACCGTAAGCACGTGGTGTGCCTTCACTTCTCTAAGTGGTATAGCTTCAGCCCATTTAGAAAAGCAGTCTGTAGCTGTAAGAATGAAGCGATGTCCTCTTGAAGAAAGCGGTTCTATCAGACCCACTATATCTGTGCCCCAACACTCAAATGGTCATGACGCAATTGTCGGATGTAGCACATTTGGGGGTTGGTGTAGAACCACTCCGTGCACTTGGCACTGGTGACAACTTTTGGCAACTTTTATACAGTCGGTCATCATTGAAGGCCAGTAGTACCCTAGACTTTTAATCTTCATTTTCATTTTCGGACCCAACTGATGAGCGCCACAAAGTCCTGAATGTACTTCTTTAACGACTTCACGAGCCTCAGACCCGCTCAGGCAACTTAGCCACATCTGATCAAAAGATCTTCTTTATAATGTATTGTTTATTAATGCGTAAGACAAAGTTCTTTTCTTGATTTGATGGACTATCGACTTATCGTCCGATAGGTTTCCTGTCCGTAAGTAGTCTATTAATGGCTGCCGCCAATCTTCTGTATTTTCCGTCACCGTCGCAATTGTTTCTTCCGCTCTTTCGATTTGTGTATCGTATCCATGTCGAGCCGTGATAGGACCTCGTCTTCCTCGAATCGACACTTCAACCGACTCATCCTACAAGCGTGCAAATTCCTTTGCAAGGTGGGCTAACACATCGGCGAGAGCATTTTCTTTTCTGGGAATCTTGTAGATTGTTACGTTTGAAATTTGTTCCAACAATTTCATGGCGTACTGAAAGTACTGCTCGAGTCTTGGCTTTAAAGTTTTGTACTCTCTGGCAACCTGTTGAATGATCAACTGAGAATCTCTGTAGATGTTGATGTCCGTTATTCCCATCTGAATGGTTAATTCCAATCTGGTTATAAGGGCTTCGTATTTTGCCTTGTTGTTTGTACAGGGTTCTGTTTAGTGGTAGGAATATCTTAACATCCCCTGTACCGTTGTTAAAAAGATTAGTCCGATCCCTGCCTTACCGGGCACTATCATTTGCAATTCTTTGTTCTTCTGTGCTGAGGACGCACCGTCGAAGTACAGTTCCCAACGTCGATCATCAGGGTCTTCTAGGCTCATTATCTGCTCGTCAGGCAAATCGTCGTCGAGAGGCAAATTTGCTGGCAAAGGGTGTGCTGCGAGGAAGTCTGCTAGGACTTGTCCCTTCACGGCGTGAAGATGAACGAAAGTTATGTCGAATTGCAATAGTATCATCGACCACCTGGCAAGTCTGCCAGAAAGCGTCGGTCGGGTCATCAAGTATTGCAACAGATTAGCTCTCGAAATAAGTTTGACCTTATGAGAAAGCATGTAATGCCTGAGCTTTTGAGCGGCGAAGATCAGAGGGCCAAACAATGCTTCTCAATCGGGGGATACTTTACTTCCGTCGGAATTAGATGACGACTTAAGTAGTAGAGAGCGTTTTCTTTCCCCTCGTCATTGACCTGGGCTAGCAGGGCTCCAAGGGAATCGTCTAAAGCCGTGGTATTGAAGTATCAATAGTCTACCTGAGACTGGGGCTGCTAAGACAGGAGGTGTCATTAAATATTGCTTAACGTCCTTGAAAGCCTACTGGCATTTCTCATCCCAAACGAATTTGGCATCCTTTTTAACTAATGCCGAGAAGGGCTGACACCTACCTGACAAGTTCGAGATAAAGCGTCGAAGATATGTCAACTTCCCTTGAAAGGATCGTAGTTGTTTCAAAGTTTTGGGAGGAGGCATTTCTAAAATAGCTTTAATGTTCTACGGATCGATTTCAATCCCGCGATGTCAGACAACAAATCCTAAGAATTTCCCGGAGGTGACACCGAAGGCGCATTTTAAGGGATTCATCTTAAGGTTGTATTATCTTAGTCACTCGAAAACAATTCTCAAATCATACAGGTGATCTTCCTTCAGTTTGCTTTTGATGACCACATCATCAACGTAGCACTCGACTTGGTTGTGAATGAGATGATCAAAAATCTTTGTCATCCCTCTTTGGTATGTTGCTCCTGTGTTCTTTTGTCCGGATGGCATTACTGTGTAGCAATACACTCCGATCGGTGTTCTGAATACCCTAAGCTTTTCGTCTTCTGGTGCCATCTTTATCTGGTTGTATCCTGATGATCCATCCATGAAAGAGAAGATTTCATGTGTTGAAGCAATGTCGATCATCAGTTCTGGGATTGGTAGTGGAAATTCATCCTTTGGACATGCTTTATTCAAATCTCTGAAATCCACGCAGATTCTGATCTAACCATTTTTCTTTCTGACTGGTACCACGTTGGCTAACCAAGTAGGGTATTGTTTATCACGGACAAATTTAGCGTCTATTAGCTTCTTAACTTCGGCTATTGCTTGTTGCTCAATTTCTATACTCATTCTTCTGGGAGCTTGTCTGACTGGAACAGAAGTAGGATCTACTCCTAACTTGTGAACTGCGACTTCTGGAGCTAATCCTGGCATTTCGTCGTAACTCCAAGCAAAACAGTCCTTGAATTCCATTAATAGCTTGATTATGTCTTCAGAGTCATTTTTATTGAGTAAGGAGCTAACAAAGGTAGGACTAGGCTCTTCTCTAGTACCTAAGTTAACTTCTGTTAACTCGTATATTGTAGATTTGATTTCTTCCTCAAATTCTGGTGGAGAATTTCCGATTGGTAGATCTTCGAGGTCTTCTGAAGCTTCCAAGTAGTCATTATTAGGTTCGCAAGTGGCAACCAAGAAAAATCCCGTATCATCAACTGATCCTACTGTACCGAATCCGAGACCATGTTTTGAATTGGGAGGCCGACTGGCATTATTCCATAATTTTTCAAAATGTTGTGATTGACCTTTTGTCCATTGTCGAGGTAAGACACCACGTTGAATTAAATTTTGAACACAGGGAGAGTAACATCTTCAAATTGTACATCTTTTTCAGTATTGGAAGAAGAAGCACCACGGTAAAACTTGATTGGTTTAATACCACCACCATGCACTTCCTTGACCACCATACCCTCGATCTTATTAGAATGGATCGGGGTCGTGGTCATAATATGTACATAATGGTTAATCTTCTCGTACATTGATTTGTATTCTTCATTCCTTTCATCTTCGAGAGAGATCTTGAACTGGGGTTTCTTTTGACTTACTGTCGCTGCTTCTTTCTCAATTTCTTCTTCTTCTTTGGAACTGTTCTCCCAATTAACATCGATGACTGGTTTCTTCTGTCCAACTGTTTCAACGTCTCTTCCACGATCTCGTCCCCGGCCTCGACCTTGGGTGCGAGTTCTGGAGAAACCTTCACCATCTCGCTGTAAGGGAGTGGTGAGTAACTGTTGGACTAGAACTTCAGGTTCTTCATCGTCTCAAATTTCTTTTGCTTCATTTGGTATAGTATTTCTGGAAAAGATTTTTTCTTCGGAGGCACGTAGTAGGCCGCATCTTCATGAATTCCAATCTTGTGTACGGAGAATGGTTGCAAGTCACCTTTGATACACTGTTATCCTCCTTCGTAATATTTTATGCACTGGTGCAGAGACGTGTTGACCTCATTTTTGAAGAGGTCTTCTCTTCTTCTTTTTAGTACTTAGGATCTAGCCTTAGGCTTTTCCTTTGACTATCATAGAGGACTAGAATTGGGATCCACCATCTAGAATTTCAAACCACTTCTTAACTCCCCGCAAACTCCACAAACTCGACCGTAGACCCCTAATCACCTAGAGGGTCGAAATCAAATGCGGAAGTTTAAAGGATGAGTTCCTATAGGACTCTTCGGCCTTAGACTACCCCAGGTGGCCCGGTCCAGGTGAGGGCCGACTTACACACACACACTACACTTATACACTACACTTTCACACACCTCCTAAAACCACACCCATACCTAACTTGACCTCCTGACTCATGTAGGTGATTCACATGGATGGTCCTCAACCCCTAAGCCCTTGGCTAAGAGGGTTAGGAACAACATAGTGAATGCCTCAAATGAGTCCTTTCATGGCTCATGTGGGCTTGATGTGGCTTCATGGCTCAACCAAAATGATTTCATTCCACTTATATTCACCCAATCTTCAATTTTCCAAATTTTTAATTTTTGACCCCCGGGACCCTACACCCGCCTAACCTACCCAAAACCCTTGAAATCCTCCAAAAATTTCAAATCACCCAAAAATTCCCCAAACTCAATCCCAAACATTTCCAAATTACTCAAATTGATCATTCATACCAAAAAATACCAAAAATTCCAAAAATACCTCCCAATACCCTCCAAATACCCAAAATACCCCTCTTGACCCAAAAATCCAGAAATTCCGAAAATTACCAGAAAATTCCAGAAAATCCCAAATATTCCCAATTTCATTTTGTTCAACTACACCATGGGCCAATTTTGTCAATTTGCCCTACTTTTGTCAAAACCCCCAATTTGACCCATTTTAACCCTAAGTGAACCCAATGTCAAACCAAACCTACCCAATTGACCCCAATTCTGGTCCAATTCAATTATAAACTTCAATTCAACATTCCCAACATCAATCTAGACCAAATCCAAGTCCAATTTGATTGACATTTGGATCCAATTTCACTTTTGGCCTTAAAGCCCAATTTGGACCCATGACCCAAACCTAACCCAAACTCACCCAATTCAACTCCAATTAACCCCAAATCTTTTCTAAATCTTCCTTAGCATCCCCACAAGCAAAACACTAACATGATTTGCCCAAAATTTAGACCCAAACCCCACTCAAATTCAACCTAAAGCTAAAAGGCCCATTTTTGACCTAAACCTAAACCTAACCCAAATGAGCCCAAACCCCAAAATCAAAGCCCAACCAAAGTCAAATCCTCTTTGAAACACTCCCATAAACATTTCTCAACAATAATTTTACATCAATTTCAACCCTAGCCCAACATTGGCCCAACTTGGCCCACTTGGACCTATATTGGCCCATTCACCAAAAGAACCCAAATCACTCCCAATTTGCTTCAAGTCACTCATGATACATCCATGAGCTAAACCCAACAATTATTTGGCCCAACCTCTTTACAAAATTTCATCCCAAAATCCATTTTAAAATTTAAAAGGCCCATTCCTTAAACCATTTTAAAAGCCCATCCTTCACCACATCCAAAGGCCCAAAATTGGTCCCAAAGCCCACATGATATTTCTCTACATCATCCATTCAATTAAAATCATCCCTAAGTCATAAACCAATGATCAAATAATTATAAATGAAGCTTCATCCAAATTTTCACCAAAATATCCAAAATTCTTAAAACCCATTTTTATGAAATTGACCAAACTTTTTCCAAGCCAAATGTGAGCCATTGAGCCATGTACAAGCCACATGGAAGCCATGGAGACCACTTTCCACCTCACCAAGCCATTAATGGCAAGAAGAGGGGATTCTTTCCTAATCCTTCATTAAGCCCTTTTAACCATATTCATGTCACACTCTAAACCATGCTTAGCCACCTCACCATGGATGGAGACTTCACCACTCCAATCAAGCTGAACCAAATAACTTTCTCTCAGCCCACACCAGGTCATGGGAGGGGGAACCAAACCCATTTGCATGAGTTGACCAAAATGAGCTCAAAATACACTCTCCCCCATTCCATTTTAATCAAGTTTTTTTACACATGTCAAACTCCAATCGACTTCACCAAATTCAACCCCCGACCCACCCGACCTCGAGGGTGACCCATGCCCGGCCGGCCACCCACTAGGCCGCCGGAAAACACCATGGCCGAGAGCTCACATGTGAGCCAACCTAGGAATTCTCCCTTGCCGAGCTGCCCCATCCCCAGTGGCCATTGGAGCCGTTCTTCTCTGCCAAGAGCAACTGATCCCAAGCCCTAACTCTCCCCGGGAGGCCCTCCACCCTCTCCTATTTAAAGACCACCCCTCTCGGCCATGAGAGGTGCTGAAACAATCCTTAAGGAAACTCTGCCAAAATTGTTCCAGACTCCTCCCCATACACAGAGCACTTGATCCCAACTGAGATCCCCCTGCCATTTCTTCTCTGTGAGCTCAATTTCGTAGTCGAAATCTAGGCCCAAAACTAGGACACTTCTCCACAGTGGAGCCAATCCCCAAATCGATTGGTTCTACACCTTCACCGCACCAAGGAAGGTGTCCACCAAAGAAAGCCCCATCTCCAGAGCCACCCAATTGCTCCAGCCTCCAAGCTTTGTGATCGGGCTTGGTCGAAATCACACCTGAGACAATTCACTGCACTCGAGAGACTTCATCCGGAGCTTGTCGGGATCCAATCGAAGTTGCAACAACTCTCGCATCGAAGCCACACTTCTCCGAGCAAAGGTATGGCCTCACTCTTCTTCCCGAGCTTCGAACATTCTCCATTTTTATTGCGTAAATTTCATCCCACATAAACCGTATAGATGTGTTCGTCTTCTCAAGACGAATCCATGGAGCATAAGAACATGAACATCCATCGAGTATCGAGTGAGATCTTAGTGGATTTAATGTGGACGGCTCTCGAGCGAGGACGCTCGGGGACGATGAACGGATGCCGTCCATTCAATACACGCGAGGACGGACGGCCGAGATCGCGTCGGATCGGGAGACGGAATGATACAGCCGGGCCCCGAGCGCTGAGTCAGATGGCGGTGTCGAATGGGAGCGCGCCATGCGGCGTTTCGGAGCTGCCGAGGTTGACGCGGCGCCGCGTGGATAAATAGAAAATTAGGGATTTTTCTAATTTATTTAATTCCAAAAACTTCAAAAATTCATAACTTTGTGTAGAAAAATCATAAAAATAAAATAAAAATACCCTCTTGCTCAGTGAAGAGAGGAGAATAATGTGGAAAAGAAATTATTTAATTTCATCAAGTATTTTATTTTTAATAATTTATTTATTCTCTCGCATATTTTTAATTCTCCATGCATGTATACAATTCACCATGGCATGAGACCATGGGCTTTTGAAGCCTCCGAATTTGGGAACATTCCCTGAATTTTCCAAAGTCGAGGCCATCCCTATGAAGAGTTATTGATTTTTCAAATTCATGTTATTATTTTGAGTATTTTAATTCCAATAAATAGCATGTTGTGAAATAAATTCTAGGAAAATTTGGTGATGTTCCTTATGACCAGCAGGACCCTAGGAAAAATAGGTTTTGAGTTAGTTCATTTAAAACAACCCTAATCGGCTTAAACACCCAAAATGGATCTCTAATTAATTAGAGCTAACCATACATCAAATTAACTTGAAATCAATTCTCCACTGACCTTTAGGATCAGAGAAACCCACCATAAAAATTTGAGGTCAATTGGACTTGGTTAGCCCTACTAATTGGGTTGATTAAGCCATTTAGTCATTTTAAACTTTAAAAATTCATAACTTTCAAAATATTTTTTTAAAAATTCACCAAATTGGTTTTGGAGCCTCTCTAATATCAGGGTAATTTAAGAAAATTAAAATTTCAATTTTCTAAAAAAATTAATTTTTTAATATTATTTTAATATTTTAATAATTAAAAATAATAAAAATCACAAAAATAATAAAATTCACCAAAATGTCACATTTTGAATTTTAATCACTTAGGAACAGACCCCATATTTTTGTTAGGTCTATTTAGTGAGATATTAAATTTTAAAGCTCTAGGGTAATTTTAAAATTAAAAAAAAAGTATTTTCTAGCATTTTCACTAAAATAATTATAATAAATCATAGAAAAATCAGAAAATTGCAAAATTTGATTCTCTGATTTCCTTGATATCGGAGAGATTTTTGAAAAATATAAAATTCATTTTTCAACATTTATTTTATTTTTAAATTAATTAATATTCCAAAACTTAAAATAATTATAATAAAAATAATATAATTTAAAAAAATCACCAAAATTAGTCCAAGTGGTCCTCTGGTCATTAGGAATGTCCCCTAATTTTCTTAAGGACAGAAAATTTCCCTTGGTCATGTTATTAAATTTTCCTTGGAAATCTCTATTTTCTACCAAAAATAATTATATAAATAAATTAAATACAGAAAAATCACATTTTCTCCTCTCATGTCTTTATTGACATATGAGTGAAGTCACATAAAAATTTCAAGTTCATTTGAGTTCAATTTAGTGAGTTATGAAATTATTAAGCTTAAAGGGTAAAGTGGTAATTAAAATTTTTAATCCTTAATTAAAACTTTAGGTTTAAAAAAAAATTAACAAGTAAAATATTTGATCTTAATCTGATTTGGATGATTGAAATTTAAATAATTAAAGGGTAGAAACCCATTAAGCAATTTAAAATGATTAAACCTTAATTAAATAATTGATTAAACTTGGAAGAATAATAAAATTGAAATTATTAAAATAGGGATATTATTAGGAAGAGATTTATTCTTTAATTTAAAAATCCCTAAATTAATTATCTCATTAATATTCAATTCTTAATTAAAATGATAACTCAAATTCAAAACATTAAAAGACTTAATTATTAAACTAAAATTAAATTATTAAACCCTTTTAAAAATTTCAATTAAAATTAAAAAATAAAATTAAATTCAAAATTAAATTTAATTAAGTAAATTAAATTGGATTAAATTAAATTAAAATTAAAAGTTGAATTAAATTAAAGATTAAATTAAATTAAATTAAATAAACAAATTAAATTAAATTAAATGAATTAAATTAAATTAAATTAAATAAATAAAACCAAATTAAATTAAGTTAAACCAAATTAAAAATTAAATTAAATGAATTAAAATTAAATTAAATTAAATCAAATTAAATTAAAATTAAATCAAATCAAATTAATTTAATGTAACATCAAATCAAACTAAATTGAATTAAATTAAATTAAAACTCAATTAAATTAAATTAAATTAAATTAAGTTGAATTAAATATAACATCACCAAAGACAAAGAATTCAAAATAAATCTAAAATAACTTGAACACTATTCAAAATTTAAACCCATTAATGGAAATTAAACTAAATCACAAACCATTTGAACACCAATTCGCCCTCAAAAGCTTTAGTTATCATAACTCCTAAACGTAATATTAAATGAAATGTTACTTCACCTATAGGATATTCAAATGTCCTAGTTCACCGAGCAAAATAACAAAACTTCGAATTCCTGGACGATTAATTCATTTGTGTAATTAAATTCATTTGATCGAAAACAATCCTATCGATATTGAAAAGATGTTTAAGATTCTTTTTAAGCACTTCCTCAATATGATAGGACACTTATAAGAACAATTGAACTTAACTGCTCTTTGATGAAGAAAATCGTCTTCAAACAAAAACACGAAGAACCTAGACGTCATAGGAAATGACTAGCTATAGGATTAAAAATTTGGTAGAAAACCATAACCCTTCCCTTAGCTTTACCTAGAACTTGCTTAAATATTCTAATTGTGTTTTAAGTGCAACTTGGGATGACGGGAAGACCCTCCGGTACGCTTTTATTTTATCGCAATTTACTTTCTTGCAATTTACATTATTGCAATTTATTTAATCGCATCGCACTTACTTTTCTTGCATGATAAACAACTCGTTGCATGAAAACCCACACCTTTAGGATAGTCCTAAAACCGAAACCAAAACTAATTTAAAAGTCATTACAAGATAAAATTCACTCGTCACAACATTTCAAAATATAAAACAACTCAAAATTTAATCACAAACAGAACACAAAACTACAATTACAATTAAATTAAAATGTCCCGTCGGATGATCGGGAATACCTCGGATGATGTAACCTACGTGTTCCTAACGGATTTCCCACGGTCTAAATGAAAGTGTGGAACTCATTCAGTTGAGTTTAGCAAATTCATTTGGACTAAGTGAATCCGATAAAAATAACGATGCCGAAGGATGGAACCGTGGGATCTTAACCGGTGTTGTTATAATCAACTTTAAGATTTGTTTTAAATAAAACATAAAAAATACTTGGAAATTAAGATTTTCTCTAAACCAAAACACTTTTCTCATCCCCTGATTTATGACTTCTAAAACCAAACCTCTGCAACAACAAGGAGCTTGGAGCATGGTGGGCAAAGACAACCATCGTCATCAAGAAACCCGAGTCCACTTCAACGAAACTCGTCCTAGAATTAAATAACAAAGCCATAGGACTTCGAGGTAGTTTGCCTAGTGCAACATAAATCCTCAACTCTTCGTTAGGCACTTGCATTGCAAATTAAGCCCTAACCGGTCTTAGGATTCCGAGGTTGTCGTCCGGTACGACAATAAACCCTCACATCTTCGAGGCTATTTGTTTTATTTTATCATACAAATATAAGCCCTAATTAATTAAAATTGGCAAGATCAAAACATTTAAATAAATATTAGGATTTTCCTAAACTCAAGCCAAACAATAGGATAGTCTGGAAATTACCGAAGTTCGCTTCGAATCTGTGATTTCTCCTACTTTTCTTCCTTTGGATTCCCAAAACAAAATGTTCCAAATTTGATCCATTCCCTATTGAAATTCCAAAATTCAATCCCTTGAAAACTTAAACTTTGAAATCCTTGAGAGCAGAATTATTGATTATTATCGAGAGTTTTCTTAGGTGATTCCTATCACTTAAGATGTAATTAACTATAAGGGCTTGCCCTTATAGGGAATTTTAAAAGAACCTGTGTAATATAAACCCCGTTTAATGCTTTCATATTAAGCGTGGAATTTGTCAGCTTATAAAATTGGTTCGCAGCACCAAACGGATGTCACAAATCTTCTAGTTTATTTAATCGAGCCCCATCGTCAAGCGAGGTGTCTATCCTTAGGGATGATACACGGCTCGTGGTGCGGTGCTCGTTTATATAAACTATTTGGGATGTGAGATGTTTAATCTCATATCTTAAAACCTTCAAATTTAAAATTATTTTCAAAATCAAATACTACTTTTCAAAATTATTTATTTAAATTAAATTAAAATTCGCCGACAACTTCTGTTAGGCGACCCCCTTTTTAAAATAAAACACACAACCTAAAAATATGCCGACAACTTTTGGCGACTCCGCTGGGGAGAATTCCTCTCTCCATTATAATCAGGTAATTCTTCTTTCAAAAATCGGTAGTGTATCCATGTCCTTAATGGGTCAAACTACCCTTCTTTCTGTTGGAATACTATGTTCATTTCTACCTTGGACAAGTATAGCCAACATTCTCTTGGATTTTGGAGCCACTGTTTAGTCACCCCTAAACAGAGAGGTTCCGAGATCCTTTTACCTCATTTCTGAGGTGGGGCGGACCCCCAATAGGTGTTAGTTTAGGAGTGATCCTTCGAGTCGAGAAGTCTTGCATAAGACTTTCTTTTCCTTTCCAACTCCGAATCAGATCCCTTACCTCCTCTACACCTCTGAACATTCCGTTCTAAATAAACAAACCCTTTTATAAATGATTCTTTTAACAAATGATTCCTTCTCATAAATACATGAACAAGAATGTGTTCGAACTCTTTTCAATTCCTGTCTTTTCATCCTAAAGAAAAGAAGCATAACTTGGGACTGACAACCAGAATCTACCCTGCAGAGATGGAAGCCCCAAAGCTGATTTTCTCCTTCATCAATGGACTCGACTTCGCTGTCTACAAGGATGAGCTACCCGACAATGAGATCATCCTATTTTGACAAGGATTTGAAAACACAAATGTTAAGATCACCGACGTTTCCCTCTTTGCACTGACGAACAAGGTATCTAAAGCTGAGAAGCCGCTGCTTGAGTTCAACCTTAGGTCGACTCGAGAGTTACCTCCCCTGCAAAGGATCCCGACCGAGAGGAGTACCGCCGTCCGGCAGGAGGACTGTTCTTACTACCCCCACTGGTCTAGTTGTTTCTGCACCTACCCCGACTTCTGCCGAATTAAAGGGGAAAGAAATCCAGAATTATGGTGAACCTGTTACCGTGGAGGGTATAGATCTTCCTGTAAGATCTTCTATTTTCAAAATCGGGTCCAGTTCAAAGATTCCATCACTGACAAGGACCCAAAGAAGAAACAGAAGTAGAAGGATCGCTAGAGAAGCCAGAGCTGCTGAAATTGCTTTCCTGGAGGAAATCCCAGAACTGCCTGAATATACACCGCTGCCAGAATATACACCGCTACCTGAATACATACCACTTTTGGGAGGAAGCAGGTTCCATCCCCTCTCCGCCGCAGAGGACGAGGAAAATGTTTGCAAGATTGCTGCCGCATTACGTCAGCCCGCATATTACAACGATAGCCGCAAGAAAAGGACTAGAACTACGCCGTTTGCTCGACTGCAAACTTTGGTAGAAAAGTTAGCAAAGAAGGAAAACTGCCCTGTATCGGAGATTCTACGAAGGATAGGGCGGGTGCCAGTCAAATCCCGTGTTGGGCCCAGAGTAGAACCCGCCGTCATGACAAGTAAAAGAATGAAAGCTAGTCCGCCTGTCGTCGTCTCAGGATTACAGATTAGGGAGGATACCACCTTCCAGCATTTGGCCGACTGCACCATCCGGTCCTAGACCTTCCGCCGCTAGAAGGATGGTATGGCGTCCCACTACCGGGCAAGCTGAGATCGAAACAATAGCCCAAGAAAGAAAGTCTCGCCAGAGACTCGAATCCGAAGAAAGTGCTACCGCGATAAAGGGGACTCGTGAAAAGGGGACCCGGCAGCCTATCGCACGACAACCGCGAGGACACACAAAAAGCCCCGCTAGAAGATGCCATGGAAAAGTCGAGAACCGATATCCGACGATTAGCAAAAGAAAGAGAAGAAAAGTTCGGAGACGAGATTGATTCATCGAATTCATGGACGACGAATATGCGAAATCAACATGGTCGAAACAAGAGCTTCATCGCCTTCGCAAGGTGCTCCCGCAACCGCAGAAAGAGAGGAGCCGTAACCGATGAGAAGGCAGCTTCGGGAGAAAGACGACACGATCGCTCAAATGGCAAAAGGATGGAAGAGATGGCCGTAGCTCCGGCCACTCTCCGCAGTCAAATGCAACCACAAAGAGAGACACCCCTGGAGGTCATTCACATCGTAGACGGAGGAAAGGAGATTACATCCGTCAACAGGGATGATCGACCGAAAAGGATACAACACAAAGTATGATCCCCGAAAAGGATATCAAGAACTTGGTGGAACAAAGCAAGTGCGAGAAGCCTTAGCACAATCGAAGAGCGGGACATCCATTCGGACGGGCAGACCTTACCCGAAGAATTCGACGCCGTCCAATACCCAAAAGGCTTCGTATCACCTCTCGTTCAAGACATTTGATGGAATCGGGAACCCCCGACAAGATGTTGCACACTTTCGTGCCGCTTGTTGCAATGCCGGCGGGAGCGATGCATTACTCTTCCGACAGCTTCGTCAAGACACTTGTCGGAATCGCCTTCGACCGGTATGAAGAATTACCAAATGGATCGGTGAAGACATTCTCGTAACTAGAGAACCTCTTCATCAAGCGATTCGCCGGAGCTCAACGACTCACATCACTATAGGTGATTTAGTGGTAGAGAAACAAAGGCCGAACGAAACTTTGGTGGATTACATACTTCGATGGAGGAACTTAAGCATGAAGTGTGAACCACAACTACAAGAACAACATGCAATCAGATCTTACTTAAAAGCAATCACGGCCCGATAAGCACTTCTCCTCAAAGGATTCACTATTAAGACTTTCGAGAAGTTGTTAAGCAAGGCCGAAAGCTTGCAAGAAGAGGCGAAGCAATTAAGTTTCGCCGACAAGACGGACAAGCAAAAGCCCGTGAAGACTTTCGAAAAGAAATCCGGGATCGTTACAGAGAATGACAAAGGCAAGCAACCGATGCAAATACCACTGTGAACGGCCGCAAAGAACTACAACAGAATTACCAAGCAACCCCGACCCAGACTATCACTATCTCCACAAGATGAACAACCGCCTCGTCCGCAACGTACATTAAGGGAGCTTCGAGCAGAGAATATCCATTCAAGAATGAAGCAAGGCCGAAAATGTTCCGTAGTCCGATGAAGACTCCGCATTTCCACCGCTGTAGCCTAAAAGACCAAAGGAAGTCAACAAGAAAGGTAATCCCAACTTTTGCCCCTACCACCGGATGCTTCGGGCACAAGATAGTAAGATTGCATTACCTTCGAAAGTTGGCTCAACGACAACCTTCTGGAAAGGGAATATAACAATCCCGAAGGAGTACATGAAGGAACCTCGTAAAGGAGGTTCGATCAATGTTGTCTCAACTCGATCTCATTGTTCCGATAGATCCCTATGCAACCGATGATGGATGGACTACCGCTTGGACGAGGTCTTCAAAAAGATTTTAGACAAGCATCCAAACCGCCTCGTGCGAGCTTCAATTCGTAGTTCGAGACCCGTTAAGCCGGTACTATCACTTACGATAGAAGAACCACCTCAACAGGAGACGATTGAAGAGAAGAAGAAAATCGATGAAGAAGAGAGGACCGAGACTCCTAAGGCTGGACTAGGGGCCGCTTATCCTAGGATAGTTGCTTTCGATTCGGGGAGAAATCCCTCGAACCTCTAATTTTGTATGATTATCTGCTCACTTCGGTGGGATCATATAATGATAAGGGTGATGGCGTTGGCTACGTTTTGACTGTTTCTAATGATTACGTAACTAGAGACAATCCGGATATCGATTTCGACATCAACGACAATTCTCAAATCATACACAATCTCGACGATCAAAATAACGAAGAAGGCATCCATCAAGGAGGCTACGAGAGTTCAACAAGCAACGAATCTATCTGCGAGTTTCGAGGAGCTCCAGCTACGATAGAGTTAGAGCTTTCGCATTCTGAAGATAATCCGGAAGAGCCTCGTCATTCCGATTCGAGAGGAGACACCGACAAGCTCAACACTAGATTCAGAAGAAATTACATAAGTCAACTTAAGAAGTGGAAGAGTTCTACCTCCGAGAACGGGTCCAAAGGACAAAGGAAAGCAGGTGGTTGTTCAAGAAGAACCAACCCCGGCAGAAGAAATACCCATTCGGGAAGAAGCCGAGACGCATGAAAATAAAGTGGACTACAACGTACTAGCCCATCTTAGGAAACTACCGCCAAACCGAGCATCTACGACGCCCTCATCTTATCAAAAGAGATGAGAGAAGCTCTGATCAAGGCCTTACTTGATCCAGAAATTTGCTTAGCTCAAATGGCCGGAGATTCCTTAGATGAGGTTTGCTCGTTAAAGGAATAGCGAGGTGTTACCTTCACGGACAATGACCTACTACTTGGGATGCAGATCACAACCGACCGTTGTACATTTCAGCTACAATCGGGAAGTTTACGCTCTCCGCAGTATTGGTAGATCCAGGAGCATCAATCAATATAATGAGTCTTCGAACACTAAGCATACTTGGAAATTCATGCTCGTGAGCTCGAGGCCGACAAAATATTATTAAGAGGATTCAACCAGAAAGGAGAAAGAGCCCTCGGGTCAATAACGCTGCTAATGAAGACCGGTGACTTAGCAAAGATAACCGCAAAATTTCACATAATTGATTCAGAAACGTCGTTCAACGCTCTATCGGGCCGACCATGGATACATGAAAACAGGATGGTACCATCATCTCTACACCAGTGCATCAAATACTACGATGGAGGGGAACAGTGCATCAAAGGTGACTTACAACCATTCTCCGTACATGAAATTGGAATCCATGAAGATGCAGCTTATTATGCGCCTCCGAAGAAAACAATTTTCTCCAGAGATATCATAACAAATGAAGCAAAGAAAGTTCAGGACAACGAAGAACCTGAAGTTCTAGTCCAACAGTCACTCACCACTCCCTTCCGGCGAGATGGTGAAGGTTTCTCCACAACTCGCATCCGAGGTCGAGGCCGGGACGAGGTCGTGGTAGAGACGTTAGGACAGCTTGGACGAGGAAACCAGCCATCAATGTTGATCGGGAAGATAGTTCCAAGAAGAAAAAGAAATCAAACAAGAAGCAGCGACAATAAGTCAGAAGAAGCCGCAATTCAAGATCTCTCTCGAAGATGAGAAGAACGAAGAATACAAATCAATGTACAAAATGATTAACCACTACGTACATACTATGACCCTAACCCCGATCCAACCTAGCAAGATCGAGGGTATGGTGGTCAAAGAGGTACGTAGCGACTCGTACAAAGCCAATCAAATTCTACCGTGGTGCTTCTTCCTCCAAAACTCGAAAATAATGTACAATTCGAAGATGTCACTTCATCGAATTAATGGAATTACCTTTGAGTGGTACTCTCCCCGTGTTCAAAATTTAATTCAATGTGGTTTCTTACCTCGACAATGGACAAAAGGTCAATCACAACATTTTGAAAAATTATGGAATAACTCCGGTCGTCCACCCAACTCAAAGCATGGTCTCGGATTCGGCACGCAGAGATCGGCTGACGATACCGAATTTTGCTTGGTTGTCACTTGCGAGTCCAATGAAAACCGCATGGAAACTACGTACGAACTCGAAGATTTACAAATCGAGATGCTCCACCGTAATTCGAAGAAGAAATTAAATCTACAATAGATGAGTTAACTGAAGTTAACTTAGGTACTAGTGAAGAACCTAGACCTACCTTTGTTAGCTCCTTACTCAATAAAGAAGACTCCGAAGAAATAATCAAGTTATTAATGAAATTTAAAGACTGTTTTGCTTGGAACTATGACGAGATGCCAGGATTAGCTCTAGAGGTTGCAGTCTATAAGCTATGACTGGATCCTACTTCTGTCCCAGTCAGATAAGGTCCAAGAAGAATACGTCTAGAAATCGAACAACAAGTCATAGCTGAAGTTAAAAAGCTACTAGACGCTAAATTTGTCCGTGAAGAACAATACCCGACTTGGTTAGCCAATGTGGTGCCGCCGTAAAGAAGAATGGTCGATCGAATTTGTGTGGACTTCATAGATTTAAACAAGGCATGTCCAAAAGATGAATTCCCTCTACCGATCCCAGAATTAATGATCGACATTGCTTCGACACATGAAATATTCTCATTCATGGATGGATCTTCAGGATACAACCAGATAAAATGGCTCCAGAAGATGAAAAGCTTACAGCATTCAGAATGCCGATCGGAGTATTTTGCTACACAGTGATGTCATTCGGACTGAAGAACGCAGGAGCAACCTACCAAAGAGCAATGACAAGAATTTTTGATGATCCCATCCACAATCAAGTCGAATGCTACGTGGACGATGTGGTCATCAAAAGCAAAGTAATGGAAAACCACCTGTATGATTTCGAGAATTGTTTTCGAACGATTAAGACAATTTAACCTTAAGATGAATCCCTTAAAATGCGCCTTCGGCGTCACCTCCGGAAATTCTTAGGATTCGTTGTCCGACATCGTGGAATTGAAATCGACCCGAAAAGATTAAAGCTATCTTAGAAATGCCGCCTCCCAAAATCTTAAAACAACTACGATCCTTTCAAGGGAAGCCGGCATATCTTCGACGCTTTATCTCAAACTTGTCGTAGGTGTCAGCCTTTCTCGCACTAGTAGAAAAGGACGCCAAATTTATTCGGGAAGAGAAGTGCCGAAGGCCTTCGAGGACATTAAACAATATTTAATGACACCTCCCGTTTTAGCAGCCCCTGGCCTCGTGTAGATCATCGATACTTTACACCGCGGCTTTAGACGACTCTCTCGGAGCCCTATTAGCCCAGGTCAATGATGAGGGTAAAGAGAATGCTCTTTAATATTTAAGCCGTCGTTTACTTCCGACGGAAATAAGGTATCCCGCAATTGAAAAGCATTGTTTGGCCCTGATCTTCGCCAATCAAAAGCTCAGGCACTACATGCTTTCTCATAAGGTCAACCCGATCTCGAAATTTAATCCATCGCAATACTCGATGACTCGTCCGACCCTTTCCTGCAGACTTGCCGATGGTCAATGATATTATTACAATTCGATATAACTTTCGTGCCTCCGCATGCCGTAAAGGGACAAGTCTTAGCAGTACTTTCTCGCAAAGACACCCTTTGCACGGCAGAATCTCCCTCAATGACGATTTTCCGGATGAACAAATAATGAATCTAGAAGACCCCGATGATCGACGTTGGGAATTATATTTCGACGGAGCATCTTCAAGCACACAAAGACAAAGAATCGCAAGTGATAGTGCCCGGTAAGGCAGGAATCGAGCTAATCTTTATAACACCGGAGCGGGGGATGCTAAGATACTCCTACCACTCGACGTAACCGTGTACAAACAATGAAGCGTAATATGAAGCCCTCATAACGGGACTCGAAATTAACTATTCAAATGGGGATAACAGACATCAACATCTACGGGGATTCACAATTAATCATTCAACGTATCACGGACAAGACAGAATTCTAAAGCCAAGACTCGAGCAATACTTCCAAGATGCCATACAAATTGTTGGAACAAATTCCAAATGTGACAATCTACAAAATTCCTGAAAAGAAAATGCTTTAGCGAGATGCTTTAGCCCGTCTCGCAAAAGAATTTGCTTGTTTGCAAGATGAATCAGCAGAAGTGTCGGCTCACGTGACGTCGAGTCCTATCACAACTCGACATGTACACAATACACAAATCGAAAAAGAAAAAGAATCAGCATGCAGCAAGGATGTAAAAACACGTAAGATCGGCGACAACCATTAATGGACTCACTCGCAAATAGGAAACCTACCGGACGATAGGTCGCTAGCTCCATCGATTAAGAAAAGAACTCTTTCTTACGCATTAATAAACAACACATCTGTACGTAAGGTCTTTTCGATCAAATGTGGCTAAGGTGCCTAAGCGGGTCCGAGGCCCGTGAAATTGTTAAGGAGGTGCATTCGTGACTCGTGGCGCTCACCAAGCAGGGTCCGAAGATGAAAATGAAAATTAAAAGACTAGGGTACTACCGGCCTTCGATGATGACCGATCGCATGAAAATCGCCAAGAGCCGTCACCAATGCCAAGTGCATGGAGTGGTTCTACACCAACCTGCAGATGTGCTACATCCGACTATTGCATCGTGGCCATTTGAATGTTGGGGCACAGATAGAGTGGGTCCAATAGAACCACCATCTTCAAAAGGACATCACTTCATTCTTGAGGCTACAGATTACATTTCCAAGTGGGTAGAGGCAGTTCCACTTAGAGAAGTGAAAGCACACCACGTGCTACGCTTTTCAAGAACCAAGTTGTCTACCGTTTCGGAGTGCCGCGCAGATCATCTCGTATAATGGGTCCGCATTCGAAGCACGCAAATCAACAATTTTGTCGAGAGACACGGAATCGACTGGCGATACTCAACAATTTACTACCCAAGAGCAAACGGCCTCGCTGAGGCTTTTAATAAAACTCTCATTCAAATCTTAAAGAAAACCTTGGACGATAATAAGAGAAATTGGCACGAGAAGTTGTTAGAAGCCTTATGGCCTACAGGACAACCTTCGTAACTCCTACTCAAGCTACACCTTACGCTCCGGTGTATGGGTCCGAGGCAATGTTACCTTTAGAGGTTCAAACCTTCCTTCACTCGTAATTGCAGCTTGCAAACAAGATCACGACAGAAGAGAACGCCAAGTTACGACTAGAAGAATTAGAAAGCCCGGAAGGGAAAAGACTTGCAGCCGCAACAAAATTTAGAACTATACCAAGCTAAGATGGTTCAAGCCCATGACAAACCGGTCTCGCCCAAGAACCTTCAAAGTTGGTGACTTAGTTCTCGTTCTCAAGAGACCTATTCTCGCACACCGCAAGATAGGAGGAAAATTCGAACCCACTCGGGAAGGACCGTTTCGTGGTCGAAGCAAGATACTCGTGAGGTTCCTACCGCCTAGTGAATCGCCGAGGAGAACGACATATGCTTCCGATCAACGGACGATACTTGAAAAAGTATTACGCTACCTGATGTTTCGAAGGAATGAATTCTTCATCCCTAAGAAACACGGGCGAAGTAATTACTCATGATTGGGTCCGAACACAAAAATAATAAAATGTGGTAAAAATAAATAAAATCATGATAATAAAGTTTTCCTTGTTTTCTTTTCCAAATCAAAATCTCTTCCCTGATCTTATCCTACTTCATTCCTGTTAAATTTAAAAATATAAAAAAAATAAAAAAATATGTCTTTAATAAACATTTTCTTAATGTTCTTGTTCTTAGATGACCCCCGATCCTTTTCCTTGTCTTTTCGCAGGGAAATGTCGAATGTGCGGTTGGTCTCGAACTTTAGAAATGGCGTAAGCCTTTCACTCGATGAAAAGAGGGTGAAAGATGGAGCGACAATCGAGATCGACTCGGATTTCGCACCGACAGCCTACGAGATGAGGAAAGTGACCGGGTCCCGCTGATCGAGAAGAACCGCCCGGCAGACAAGTGATGAAAGTGGGTGGCCCAAGCCACTAATCCAACAAAGAAGAAAAGAAAAGCAAACGCTGAAGAAGACAAGAAAATGAAGTCTGTAGTCTCTACAGCAGAGGGCAGGCTTGTCAGCGTCGCGCCCACAGAAACTCAGGAAGTTCGAAGAGCTACTCTCACACCAACGCAAAGAAGAAATAAGAATCGCCGTATCCGTAAGATGTTAACAAAACTAGCTGCGGACCAGCGCGACGAGACAGTTGCTAATGCCAGAACATACACTTCAAGGACACCGGTTCACCAGAACTCCGAAGAAAGGAGGCCACCTCCTAGGATAACAGAATGAACTGTGGAAATCTCACAAAGACCAGAAGAAAGAAGGCTACCATGCCACCGAATAGAACCACCAGTAATGCATGACCTTGTTGCAGAAGCAACCCCGGGGGATTTCCCGACGGACATCATCCCCGAGGAGCCGAGGTATGCAGGAGAACGTGAAGGGATTGAACCATATATCCCACAATATGTCACTGTGCCTCGCCATCCGCGATCATTCCGGAATACGAGCCGGAGAGAATGCGTAATGTTGAAAAGAAAACCTTCGAATACTTCGAGAGAATTAGAGTGCGTAAGAATCAATATACTAGAGGGCCTCGAGCTACATATGACGTATTCTCGCAGTATGAACAACAAAGAAATAGTGGATTGCATCCGGGATTTGAAAAGAATGGGCCGAGCAGGCCGCCTAAGGGAAAACACATACTCGTAACCCCGGAGATGGATGCCGTGGAAGGGAAGAATCACAATACAATGTGGATGTCATTACAACTTTGCGGAGGACAGAAGGGAAACCCACCGGAATACTCCGTCACGGGCAAGTGGATCCGATGCCATTAGTCATCAAGAGAATGGTAAAGAGATTGATAATATGGAGGGTACGCGCCAGTATCGCATACTCAATAGCCGCATTATCAACATCTACAAGCGGTGGTGATTGCATACCCCCACACATAGATCACCACGACTTTGTCGACCTTTCCGCACAGCCTCTTTCCCGAACGAGTGTAACATCATGTTCGGATCCGACCTCCGGATAACGAAGCCAAGGTGAGTTCCGAGGGCCGTTGAAGATACCTTTACCGGTAGGTTCCGTCATGATACCGAAGGGCAACGGAGCAGATATCGCTAAGCATTGCATACCAGGAGTACCAAGTGAAGCGCATCTCAGCCACTTTCGAAGGATGGACGACAGGAAGACACCGTACCATTTCCAGCCAGACCCGGAGCTAGAGAGCCTCCGGCCTTACGAGCTATGAGTTACATGGAAAATATCACACCTCCAACGTACATCTAGCCGACATCCTTGCCAAGGATGGCTTGGAAGGTGATGTTATTAACCATGTACCCCACTGTTCAGACATGGATTTTTGACAGATGCTTCTTTTGATGGATCGACGAAGATCATACATACCCGTTTTGAGTCTACATGGATTGTATGAAATATATGCCGCATCAAGTTGTATGATGTATCTTCGACATGATTGGAATGAAAGTGACCATGTCACATTTTTGGCCTTCACCTCTTTTGTGCAAATTGATCGGGAAACGCCATTAAAGTTAAATGAACTTCGAACAAAGAACGTAAAGGAAATAAAAAAAGAATAAAAGAAAACTTTCCTTAAAAATCTAAAAATGACGAACACCAAATTCACATGAACATTAAACAAACGATAAAATAAAATTTGAATCATTAAAAGACAAACGAAATGAACATAAATTTCAAATCAAATCAAATCTAAATCAAATCTCAAATTCAATCTTTCCAGATTTCAAATCTCAATCAAATTTCGAATTCGATCTTCCAAATCTCAAATCAAATCTCAATCAAATTCAAACTTTTGGGTCGAGGATTTTACATCCAAGACTGCATTGCTTTAGGATCATTTCCCTATCGCAATGAAGTACATCAAATTCAAACTTTTGGGTCGAGGATTTTACATCAAAGACTGCATTGCTTTAGGATCATTTCCCTATCGCAATGATATACATCAAATTCAAACTTTTGGAGTTGAGGATTTTACATCCGAGACTGCATTGCTTGAGGAGCCTTTCCCTATCGCAATGAAATACATCAAATTCAATTTTTTGGAGTTGAGGATTTTACATCCGAAACTGCATTGCTTTAGGATCCTTTTCCCTATCGCAATGAAATACATCAAATTCAAACTTTTGGGTTGAGGATTTTACATCCGAGGCTGCATTGCTTTAGGATTCTTTCCCTATCGCAATGAAATACATCATATTCAAATTTTTGGAGTTGAGGATTTTACATCCGAAACTGCATTGCTTTAGGATCCTTTTCCCTATCGCAATGAAATACATCAAATTCAAACTTTTGGGTTGAGGATTTTACATCCGAGGCTGCATTGCTTTAGGATTCTTTCCCTATTGCAATGAAATACATCAAAAAATCAAACTTTTGGAGTTGAAGATTTTACATCCGAGACTGCATTGCTTTAGGATCATTTCCCTATCGCAATGAAATACATCAAATTCAAACTTTTGGGTCGAGGATTTTACATCCAAGACTGCATTGCTCTAGGATCATTTCCCTATCGCAATGAAGTACATCAAATTCAAACTTTTGGGTCGAGGATTTTACATCCAAGACTGCATTGCTCTAAGATCATTTCCCTATCGCAATGAAGTACATCAAATTCAAACTTTTGGGTCGAGGATTTTACATCCAAGACCGCATCGCTTTAGGATCATTTCCCTATCGCAATGAAGTACATCAAATACAAACTTTTGGGTCGTGGATTTTACATCCAAGATCGCATCGCTTTAGGATCATTTCCCTATCGCAATGAAGTACATCAAATTCAAACATTTGGGTCGAGGATTTTACATCCAAGACCGCATCGCTTTAGGATCATTTCCCTATCGCAATGAAGTACATCAAATTCAAACTTTTGGGTCGAGGATTTTACATCCAAGACTACATTGCTTTAGGATCATTTCCCTATCGCAATGAAGTACATCAAAATTCAAATCTTTTGGGGTTGAGGATTTTACATCCAAGACTGCATTGCTTTAGGATTCTTTCCCTATTGCAATGAAATACATCCAAATCAATCTTTTGGGTCGAGGATTTTACATCCGAGACTGCATTGCTTTAGGATTCTTTCCCTATCGCAATGAAATACATCAAAATCAAACTCTTAAGGTTAAGGATTTTACATCCAATACCGCATTACTCTGAGATCTCTCCTCTTTGTAATGATCCAATCCAATCGATTCAATTTTCTTTTGGGGTTGAAGATGTTACATCTAAAACCACGAAATTCCAATTTTCATTTCAAATCAAATCCCTTCAAATTAATTTTAACAAAACTTCAATCTAAATTGAAACTCCAAATTGAAATCTAAACTCATACATCGAAACTTAAATTGAAACAAAATAAAATCTAAATTGAATTTCCCCCAGATCATGTGATTTGGAATTCACCTCCTTTTCCTTTCCCCGCCGAGAGTTCAGTGGATCTCCAGGCCTCGCAGATATACTCGACACTCCCTGCCAGTAAACTCTTCTACTTCGTCCTAAGTTTGTCACTCGGGCATCCGTGTTGGTTTTGTTGATCGCTTCAGCCAACACCAATACGCGCGTGTGCTCCGTCACTCACCACACCTATCGGGGGTCCATTTGTCGACCTCATTTTTGATGAGGTCTTCTCTTCTTCTTTTTAGTACTTAGGATCTAGCCTTCAGCTTTTCCTTTCGACTATCTTAGAGGACTAGAATCGGGATCCACCATCTAGAATTTCAAACCACTTCTTAACTCTCTCGCAAACTCCACAAACTCGACCGTAGACCCCTAATCACCTGTGAGGGTCGAAATCAAATGCGGAAGTTTAAAGGATGAGTTCCTATAGACTCTTCGGGCCTTAGGACTACCCCGGGCGGCCCGGTCTAGTGAGGGCCGACTTACACACACACTACACTTATACACTACACTTTCACACACCTCCTAAAACCACACCCATACCTAACTCGGCCTCCCGACTCATGTAGGTGATTCACATGGATGGTCCTTAACCCCTAAGCCCTCGGCCAAGCAGGGTTAGTGAACAACATAGTGAATGCCTCAAATGAGTCTCTTCATGGCTCATATGGGATTGATGTGGCTTCATGGCTCAACCAAAATGATTTCATTCCACTTATATTCACCCAATCTTCAATTTTCCAAATTTTTAATTTTTGACCCCCGGGACCCTACACCCGCCTAACCTACCCAAAACCCTTGAAATCCTCCAAAATTTCCAAATCACCCAAAAATTCCACAAAATCAATCCCAAACATTTCCACATTACTCAAATTGATCATTCATACCAAAAAATACCAAAAAATCCAAAAATACCTCCCAATACCCTAAAAATACCCAAAATACCCCTCTTGACCCAAAAATCCAGAAATTCAGAAAATTCCCAGAAAATTCCAGAAAATCCCAAATATTCCTAATTTCATTTTGTTCAACTACACCATGGGCCAATTTTGTTAATTTACCCTACTTTTGTCAAAACCCCCACTTCGACCCATTTCGACCCTAAGTGAACCCAATGTCAAAGCAAACATACCCAATTGACCCCAATTCTGGTCCAATTCAATTCTAAACTTCAATTCAACATTCCCAACATCAATCTAGACCAAATCCAAGTCCAATTTGATTGACATTTGGATCCAATTTCACTTTTGGCCTTAAAGCCCAATTTGGACCCATGACCCAAACCTAACCCAAACTCACCCAATTCAACTCCAATTAACCCCAAATCATTTCTAAATCATCCTTAGCATCCCCACAAGCAAAAAACTAACATGATTTTCACAAAATTTAGACCCAAACCCCACTCAAATTCAACCCAAAGCTAAAAGGCCCATTTTTGACCTAAACCCGAACCTAACCCAAATGAGCCCAATCCCCAAAATCAAAGCCCAACCAAAGTCAAAACCTCTTTGAAACACTCCCATAAACATTTCTCAACAATAATTTTACATCAATTTCAACCCTAGCCCAACATTGACCCAACTTGGCCCACTTGGACCTATATTGGCCCATTCACCAAAAGAACCCAAATTCAACCAATTCAAACCCAAATCACTCCCAATTTGCTTCAAGTCACTAATGATACATCCATGAGCTAAACCCAACAATTATTTGGCCCAACCTCTTTACAAAATTTCATCCCAAAATCCATTTTAAAATTTAAAAGGCCATTCCTTAAACCATTTTAAAAGCCCATCCTTCACCACATCCAAAGGCCCAAAATTTGTCCCAAAGCCCACATGATATTTCTCTACATCATCCATTCAATTAAAATCATCCCTAAGTCATAAACCAATGATCAAATAATTATAAATGAAGCTTCATCCAAATTTTCACCAAAATATCCAAAATTCTTAAAACCCATTTTTATGAAATCGACCAAACTTTTTCCAAGCCAAATGTGAGCCATCGAGCCATGTACAAGCCACATGGAAGCCATGGAGACCACTTTCCACCTCACCAAGCAATTAATGGCAAGAAGAGGGGATTCTTTCCTAATCCTTCATTAAGCCCTTTTAACCATATTCATGTCACACTCTAAACCATGCTTAGCCACCTCACCATGGATGGAGACTTCACCACTCCAATCAAGCCGAACCAAATGACTTTCTCTCACCCCACACTAGTGTCATGGGAGGGTGAACCAAACCCATTTGCATGAGTTGACCAAAATGAGCTCAAAATACACTCTCCCCCATTCCATTTTAATCAAGTTTTTTTACACATGTCAAACTCCAACCGACTTCACCAAATTCAACCCCCGACCCACTCCGACCTCGAGGGTGACCCATGCCCGGCCGCCAGCCACCAGTGCCGCCGGAAAACACCATGGCCGAGAGCTCACATGTGAGCCAACCTAGGAATTCTCCTCGCCGAGCCGCCCCATCCCCAGCCGGCCATCGGAGCCGTTCTTCTCTTGCCAAGAGCACTCGATCCCAAGCCCTAACTCTCCCCGGGAGGCCCTCCACCCTCTCCTATTTAAACACCACCCCTCTCGGCCATGAGAGGTGCCGAAACAATCCTTAAGGAAACTCGCCAAAATTGTTCCGTACTCCTCCCCATACACAGTAGCACTTGATCCCCACCGAGATCCCCCCGCCATTTCTTCTCTCGCGAGCTCAATTTCGTAGTTGAAATCTAGGCCCAAATCCAGGACACTTCTCCACAAGCTGAGCCAATCCCCAAATCGATTGGTTCTAAACCTTCACCGTACCAAGGGAAGGTGTCCACCAAGCAAAAGCCCCATCTCCAGCCACCCAATTGCTCCAGCCCTCCAAGCTTTGTAATCGGGCTTGGTCGAAATCACACCTAGACAATTCACTGCGACTCAGAGACTTCATCCGGAGCTTGCCGGGATCCAATCAAAGGTGCAACAACTCTCGCATCGAAGCCACACTTCTCTCGAGCAAAGGTATGGCCTCACTCTTCTTCCCGAGCTTCCGAACATTCTCCATTTTTATTGCGTAAATTTCATCCCACATAAACCGTATAGATGTGTTCGTCTTCTCAAGACGAATCCATAGAGCATAAGAACATGAAAATCCATTGAGTATCGAGAGAGATCTTAGGGATTTAGTGTGGATGGCTCTCGGGTGAGGACGCTCAGGGACGATGAACGGATGCCGTCCATTCAATACACGCGCGGACGGACGACCAGGATCGCGTCGGATCAGGAGACGGAACGATACAGCGGGCCCTCGAGCGCCGAGTCGATGGCGGCGTTGAATCGGGAGCGCGCCACGCAACCGCTTCGGAGTCGCCAAGGCCGACGCGGCGCCGCGTGGATAAATAGAAAATTAGGGATTTTTCTGATTTCTTTAATTCCCTAAACTTCAAAAGTTCATAACTTTGTGTAGAAAAATCATAAAAATAAAATAAAAATACCCTCTCGCTCGCAGGAACAGAGGAGAATAATGTGGAAAAGAAATTATTTAATTTCATCAAGTATTTTATTTCTAATAATTTATTTATTCTCTCGCATATTTTTAATTCTCCATGCATGTATACAATTCACCATGGCATGAGACCATGTAGCTTTGAAGCCTCCGACTTGGGAACATTCCCCGAATTTTCCAAAGTCGAGGCCATCCCTATGAAGAGTTATTGATTTTTCAAATTCATGTTCTTGTTTTGAGTATTTTAATTCCAATAAATAAGCATGTTGTGAAATAAATTCTAGGAAAATTTGGTAATGTTCCTTACGACCAGTAGGACCCAAGGAAAAATAGGTTTTGAGTTAGTTCATTTAAAACAACCCTAATCGGCTTAAACACCCAAAATGGATCTCTAATTAATTAGAGCTAACCATACATCAAATTGACTTGAAATCAATTCTCCACTAACCTTTAGGATCAGAGGAACCCACCATAAAAATTTGAGGTCAATTGGACTTGGTTAGCCTTACTAATTGGGTTGATTAAGCCATTTAGTCATTTTAAACTTTAAAAATTCATAACTTTCAAAATATTTTTTTAAAAATTCAACAAATTGGTTTTGGAGCCTCTCTGTTATCAGGGGAATTTAAGAAAATTAAAATTTCAATTTTCTAAAAAAGTTGATTTTTTAATATTATTTTAATATTTTAATAATTAAAAATAATAAAAATCACAAAAATAATAAAATTCACCAAAATGTCACATTTTGAATTTTAATCACTTAGGAACAGTACCCCATATTTTTGTTAGGTCTATTTAGTGAGATATTAAATTTTAAAGCTCTAGGGTAATTTTAAAATTAAAAAAAATGTATTTTCTAGCATTTTCACTAAAATAATTATAATAAATCATAGAAAAATCAGAAAATTACAAAATTTGATTCTCTGATTTCCTTGATATCGGAGAGATTTTTGAAAAATATAAAATTCATTTTTCAACATTTATTTTGTTTTTAAATTAATTAATATTCCAAAACTTAAAATAATTATAATAAAAATAATATAATTCAAAAAAATCACCAAAATTAGTCCAAGTGGTCCTCTAGTCATTAGGAATGTCCCCTAATTTTCTTAAGGACAGAAACTTTCCCTTGGTCATGTTATTAAATTTTCCTTGGAAATCTCTATTTTCTACCAAAAATAATTATATAAATAAATTAAATACAGTAAAAATCACATTTTCTCCTCTCATGTCTTTATTGACATATGAGTGAAGTCACATAAAAATTTCAAGTTCATTTGAGTTCAATTTAGTGAGTTATGAAATTATTAAGCTTAAAGGGTAAAGTGGTAATTAAAATTTCTAATCCTTAATTAAAACTTTAGGTTTAATAAAAAAATTAACAAGTAAAATATTTGATCTTAATCTGATTTGGATGATTGAAATTTAAATAATTAAAGGGTAGAAACCCATTAAGCAATTTAAAATGATTAAACCTTAATTGAATAATTGATTAAACTTGGAAGAATAATAAAATTGGAATTATTAAAATAGGGATATTATTAGGAAGAGATTTATTCTTTAATTTAAAAATCCCTAAATTAATTATCTCATTAATATTCAATTCTTAATTAAAATGATAACTCAAATTCAAAACATTAAAAGACTTAATCATTAAACTAAAATTAAATTATTAAACTCTTTTAAAAATTTCAATTAAAATTAAAAAATAAAATTAAATTAAAAATTAAATTAAATTAAGTAAATTAAATTGGATTAAATTAAATTAAATTAAATTAAAATTAAAAGTTGAATTAAATTAAAGATTAAATTAAATTAAATTAAATAAACAAATTAAATTAAATTAAATGAATTAAATTAAATTAAATTAAATAAATAAAACCAAATTAAATTAAGTTAAACCAAATTAAAAATTAAATTAAATGAATTAAAATTAAATTAAATTAAATTAAATTAAATTAAATTAAATTAAATTAAAATTAAATCAAATCAAATTAATTTAATGTAACATCAAATCAAACTAAATTGAATTAAATTAAATTAAAACTCAATTAAATTAAATTAAATTAAATTAAGTTGAATTAAATATAACATCACCAAAGACATAAAGAATTCAAAATAAATCTAAAATAACTTGAACACTATTCCAAATTTAAACCCATTAATGGAAATTAAACTAAATCACAAACCATTCGAACACCAATTTGCCCTCAAAAGCTTTAGTTATCATAACTCCTAAACGAGATATTAAATGAAATGTTACTTCACCTATGGATATTCAAATGTCCTAGTTCATCGAGCAAAATAACAAAACTCGAATTCCTGACGATTAATTCATTCGTGTAATTAAATTCATTTCGATCGAAAACAATCCTATCAAGTATTGAAAAGATGTTTAAGATTCTTCTTAAGCACTTCCTCAATATGATAGGACACTTATAAGAACAATTGAACTTAACTGCTCTTTGATGAAGAAAATCGTCTTCAAACAAAAACACGAAGAACCTAGACGTCATAGGAAATGACTAGCTATAAGATTAGGAATTTGGTAGAAAACCATAACCCTTCCCTTAGCTTTACCTAGGAACTTGCTTAAATATTCTAATTGTGTTTTAAGTGCAAATTGGGATGACTGGAAGACCCTCCGTGTACGCTTTTATTTTATTGCAATTTACTTTCTCGCAATTTACATTATCGCAATTTATTTAATCGCATCGCACTTACTTTTCTCGCATGATAAACAACCGTTGCATGAAAACCCACACCTTTAGGATAGTCCCTAAAACTGAAACCAAAACTAAGTTAAAAGTCATTGCAAGATAAAATTCACCGTCACAACATTTCAAAATATAAAACAACTCAAAATTTAATCACAAACATGTACGGCTTATTTTTTAGGTCGTGTGTTTTATTTTTTAAAAGGGGGTAGCCTAACAGAAGTTGTCGGCGAATTTTTAATTTAATTTAAATAAATAATTTTGAAAAGTAGTATTTGATTTTGAAAATAATTTTAAATTTGGAGGTTTTAAGATATGAAATCAAACTGATCTCACATCCCGAATAGTTTATCTAAACGAGCACCGCACCACAAACCATGTATCTATCCCTAAGGATAGACACACCGCTCGACGGTGGGGCTCGATTAAACAAACTAAAAGATTTGTGACATCCGTTTGGTCCGCGAACCGATTTTATAAGCCGACAAATTTCACTCGCTTAATATGAAAGCATTAAACAGTGGTTTATATTACCTCGGGTTCTTTAAAATTCTCTATAAGGGCAAGCCCCTATAGTTAATTACATCTTAAGTGACGGGAATCACCTAAGAAAACTCTCGATAATAATCAATAATTCCGCTCTCAAGAATTTCAAAGTTTAAGTTCTCAAAGGATTGAATTTTGAATTTCAATAGGAATGGATCAAGTTTAGAACATTTTGTTTTGGGAATCCAAAGGAAGAAAAGTAGGAGGAATCACGTATTCGAAGTGAACTTCGGTAATTTCCCGACTATCCTATTGTTTGGCTTGGATTTAGGAAAGTCCTAATATTTATTTAAATGTTTTGATCTCGCCAATTTTAATTAATTAGGGCTTATGTTTGTATGATAAAATCAAACAAATAAATTTCGAAGATGTGAGGGTTTATTGTCGTACCCGACGACTACCTCGGAATCCTAAGACCGGCTAGGGCTTAATTTGCAATGCAAGCGCCTAACGAAGAGTCGAGGATTTATGTCGCACTAGTGCAAGCTACCTCGAAGTCCTATGGCTTTGTTATTTAATTCTAGAAAGTTTTGTCGAAGTAGACTCAGTGTTTCGTCGATGACGATGGCCGTGCCGCCCACCATGCTCCGAGCTCCTTGTTGTTGCAGAGGTTTTAGTTTTAGAAGTCATAAATCGTGGGATGAGAAAAGTGTTTTGGTTTAGAGAAAATCTTAATTTCCAAGTGTTTTCAATATTTTAATTAAAACAAATCTTAAAGTTGATTATAACGACACCTGCTAAGATCCCACGGTTCCATCCTTCCGCATCATTATTTTTATCGGATTCACTTAGTTCGTATGAATTTGCTAAACTCAACCGAATGAGTTCCACACTTTCATTTAGACCGCTGGGAAATCCCGTTAGCAACACGTAGGTTACATCATCCGAGGTATTCCCGATCATCCAACAGACGTTTTAATTTAATTGTAATTGTAGTTTTGTGTTCTGTTTCGTGATTAAATTTCGAGTTGTTTTATATTTTGAAATGTCGTGGCGGTGAATTTTATCTTGCAATGACTTTTAACTTAGTTTTGGTTTCAGCTTTAGGGACTATCCTAAAGGTGTGGGTTTTCATGCAACAGCTTGTTTATCATGCAAGAAAAGTAAGTGCGATGCGATTAATGAAATTGCAATAATGTAAATTGCAAGAAAATAAATTGCAATAAAATAAAAGCGTACCTGGAGGGTCTTCCCGTCATCCCAAGCTACACTTAAAACACAATTAGAATATTTAAGCATGTTCCTAGGTAAAGCTAAGGGAAGGGTTATGGTTTTCTACCAAATTCCTAATCCTATAGCTAGTCATTTCCTATGACGTCTAGGTTCCTTCTATTTTGGTTTGAAGACGATTTTCTTCATTAAAGAACAATTAAATTCAATTGTTCTTAGAAACATCCTATCATATTGAGAAAGTGTTTAAGAAGAATCTTAAACATCTTTTCAATATTGCTAGAATTGTTTTAAGTCCAAATGAATTTAATTATATAAATGAATTAATCGTCCGGGGATTCAAGTTTTGTTTACTTGCTCAGTGAACTAGGACATTTGAATATCCTATGAGTGAAGTAACATTTCATTTAATGTTCTATTTAGGAGTTATGATAACCAAAACTTTCGAGGGTAAATTGGTATTCAAATGATTTAATTTAAGTTAATGGGTTTAAATTTGAATAGTTGTTCAAGTTATTTTTAGATTTATTTCGGATTCTTTATGTCTTTGGTGATGTTATATTTAATTCAACTTAATTTAATTTAATTTAATTTAATTTAATTTAATCTTTAATTTAATTTAATTCAATTTAATTCAATTTAGTTTGATTTGATGTTAAATTAAATTAATTTGATTTGATTTAATTTTAATTTAATTTGATTTGATTTAATTTAATTTAATTTAATTTAATTTATTTTAATTTTTTCATTTAATTTAATTTAATTTAATTTAATTTATTCATTCAATTTAATTTAATTTGTTTATTTAATTTAATTTAATTTAATCTTTAATTTAATTCAACTTTTAATTTTAATTTAATTTAATTTAATTTAATTTAATTTAATTTACTTAATTTAATTTAATTTTTAATTTAATTTTATTTTTAAATTTTAATTCAAATTTTAAAAGAGTTTAATAATTTAATTTTAGTTTAATGATTAAGTCTTTTAATATTTTGAATTTGAGTTATGATTTTAATTAAGAATTGAATATTAATGAGATAATTAATTTAGGGATTTTTAAATTAAAGAATAAATCTCTTCCTAATAATATCCCTATTTTAATAATTCCAATTTCATTATTCTTCCAAATTTAATCAATTATTTAATTAAGGTTTAATCATTTTAAATTTCTTAATGGGTTTCTAGCCTTTAATTATTTAAATTTCAATCATCCAAATCAGATTAAAATCAAATATTTTACTTGTTAATTTTTTATTAAACCTAAAGTTTTAATTAAGGGTTAAAATTTTAATTACCACTTTACCCTTTAAGCTTAATAATTTCATAACTCACTAAATTGAACTCAAATGAACTTGAAATTTTTATGTGACTTCACTCATATGTCAATAAAGACATGAGAGGAGAAAATGTGATTTTCTGTATTTAATTTATTTATATAATTATTTTTGGTAGAAAATAGAGATTTCCAAGGAAAATTTAATAACATGACCAAGAGAAAGTTTCTATCCTTAATAAAATTAGGGGACATTCCTAATGACTAGAGGACCACTTGGACCAATTTTGGTGATTTTTTGAATTATATTATTTTTATTATAATTATTTTAAGTTTTGGAGTGTTAATTAATTTAAAAATAAAATAAACGTTGAAAAATGAATTTTATATTTTTCAAAAATCTCTCTATTATCAAGGAAATCAGAGAAGCAAATTTTGTAATTTTCTGATTTTTCTATGATTTATTATAATTATTTTAGTGAAAAAGCTAGAAAACATATTTTTTTAATTTTAAAATTGCCCTAGAGCTTTAAAATTTAATATCTCACTTAATAGACCTAAGAAAAATATGGGGTTTGTTCCTAAGTGATTAAAATTCAAAATGTGACATTTTGGTGAATTTTATTATTTTTGTGATTTTTATTATTTTTTAATTATTAAAATATTAAAATAATATTAAAAAATCAACTTTTTTAGAAAATTGAAATTTTAATTTTCTTAAATTCCCCTGATATCAGAGAGGCTCCAAAACTAATTTGGTGAATTTTTAAAAAGTATTTTGAATGTTATGAATTTTTGAAGTTTAAAATGACTAAATGGCTTAATCAACTCAATTAGTAGAGCTAACCAAGTCCAATTGATCTCAAATTTTTATGGTGGGTTCCTCTGATCCTAAAGGTCAGTGGAGAATTGATTTCAAGTCAATTTGTTGTATGGTTAGCTCTAATTAATTAGAGATCCACTTTGGGTCCTCTGGTCATAAGGAACATCACCAAATTTTTCTAGAATTTATTTCACAACATGCTAATTATTGGAATTAAAATACTCAAAACAGTAACATGAATTTGAAAAATCAATAACTCTTCATAGGGATGGCCTCTGACTTTGGAAAATTCAGTGAATGTTCCCAAATTTAGAGGCTTCAAAAGCCCTATGGTCTCATGCCATGGTGAATTGTATACATGCATGGAGAATTAGAAATATGCAGAGAGTAAATAAATTATTAAAAATAAAATACTTGATGAAATTAAATGATTTTTTTTGCACATTATTCTCCTCTGTTCACTGAGCAAGAGGGTATTTTTATTTTATTTTTCTCGATTTTTCTACACAAAGTTATGAATTTTTGAAGTTTAGTGAATTAAATAAATCGAAAAATCACTAATTTTCTATTTATCCACGCGGCGCCGCGTCAACCTCGCAGCCTCCGAAATGCCGCGTGTCGCGCTCCCATTCGACGCCGCCATCTGACTCAGTGCTCCCGGGGCCCGCTGTATCGTTCCGTCTTCTGATCCGACGCGATCCTGGCCGTCCGTCCGCGTGTGTATTGAATGGACGGAATCCGTTCATCGTCCCCGAGCGTCCTCACCCGAGAGCCGTCCACACTAAATCCCTAATATCTCACTCGATACTCAATGGATTTTCATGTTCTTATGCTTCTATGGATTCGTCTCGAAGAGACGAACACATCTATACTAGGCTATCATGCATTAAAATTAAAGCATTCGAAATGGAGAATCTCCGTAACTCGGGATGAAGAATTAGCTCATACCTTTGCTCGCAGAAGTGTGGCTTCGATCCGAGGGTTGTTGCACCTTCGATCGGATCCCAGCAAGCTCCGCATGAAGTCTCCCGGTCTCGGTGAATTGTCTAGGTATGATTTCGACCACATCCGATCACAAAGCTTGGAGGCCGGAGCAACCGGGTGGCCTCGGAGATGGGCTTTTGTCGCGTGGACACCTTCCCTCGGTCCGGTGAAGGTGTAGAACCAATCAATTTGGGGATTGGCTCACCGTGGAGAAGTGTCCCGGTTTTGGGTGGAATTTCACCGAGAAATTGGATTTTGTCACTGGGATTAGTGGCAAATCGACACCTGGGATCAACTCGCTCTAAGGGTGCGAGAAGGGTTTGGAACAATTTTGGTAGAGTTTCGGCAAGGTTTGTGCAACTCTCTTCTCATGGCCGCGAGGGGGTCAGGTTTAAATAGAGGTGGCCGGAGAGCCTCACGTGGATGGCCAAGGGTCGGGATCAGCTGCTCCGGTCATGGGAAGAACAACCATGGTGGCCATCGGGCACTGGGGCAGCTCAACAAGGTGGAATTCCAAAGTTCGGCTCCTCCTAAGGTCTCGGCCATGGTTTTTTCCGACGACCTGAGCGGCCGGCCTAGCAGCATGGGTCACCCTCGTGTCCAGTGGGTCGTGGCCGGAGGTTTAGTGCACCAATCGGCAATTGCCATGTGTATAGGCTTTGAATTAAAATGGAATGTGGAAGGGGTCATTTTGGCTTCAATTTGGTCAACCCATTGGTTTGGGTTGGGTGCACCTCCCCATGGCCTCGATTTTGGGCCGAGAGGATCACTGGGTCGCCCAAGAGAGAATGGTATGGTCTCTATCCATGATGAGGCGGCTAAACATGGTTTAGTGTGTGTCATGAATAAGGTTAAAAGGCTTAATGAAAGATTAGGAAAGGAGCCCCTCCTCTTGCCATTAATGGCATGGTCACATGCCAAACTTTCATGGCTTCATATGGCTTATGAATGGCTCATTCATGGCTCCATTCGTCTTGGAAAAGTTTAGTCAACTTCATAAAAATGGATTTTAAGGATTTTGGACATTTTGAGTGGAAAGTTGGATGAAGCTTTATTTAGAATTATTTGATCATTGGATTAGGACTTAGGGATGATTTTAATTGAATGCATGATGAAGAGAATTTGTCATATGGGCCTTAGATTGATTTTGCCCTTTGGATTTTGGTGGAGATTGGCTTTAGGAAGGTTTAAGAAAGTGGGCTTTTGGTTTGGAAATAAATTTATGGATGGGGAATTTGTGAAGGATTGGGCCAAACAAATGTTGTTTTTAGCTCATGGATGAGTCATGAGTGACTTGAAGCAAATCGGGAGTGATTTGGGTTCGAATTGGGTCGAATTCTGGGTTCTTTTGTGAATGGGCTAACATAGGCCCAAGTGGGCCAAGTTGGGCCAATGTTGGGCTAGGGTTGAAATTGATGTAAAATAAATGTTGGTAAATGTTTATGAGAGTGTTTCAAAGAGGTTTTGACTTTGGTTGGGCTTTGATTTTGGGGTTTGGGCTCATTTGGGTTAGGTTTGGTTTTAGGTCAAAATAGGGCCTTTTAGCTTTGAGTTGAAGTTGAGTGGGGTTTGGGTCTAAATGTTTGGCAAATCATGTTAGTGTTTTGTTTATGGGAATGTTAAGGAAGATTTGGAAAAGATTTGGGGTTAATTGGAGTTGAATTGAGTGAGTTTGGGTCAAATTTGGGTCATGGGTCTAAATTGGGCTTAAAGGCCAAAAGTGAAATTGGATCCAAATGTCAATCAAATTGAACTTGGATTTGGTCTAGATTGGTATTGGGAATGTTGAATTGAAGTTTAGAATTGAATTGGACCAGAATTTGGGTCAATTGGGTAGGTTTGGTTCGACATCGGGTTCACTTTGGGTTAAAATGGGTCAAATTGGGGGTTTTGACAAAAGTAGGGTAAATTGACAAAATTGGCCCATGGTGTAGTTGGACAAAATGAAATTGGGAATATTTGGGATTTTTTGGAATTTTCTGGGAATTTTCTGAATTTTTGGATTTTTGGGTCAAGAGGGGTATTTTGGGTATTTGGAGGGTATTGGGAGGTTTTCTTGGAATTTTTGGTATTTTTGGGTATGGATGATCAATTTGAGTGGTGTGGAAATATTTGGGATTGATTTTGAGAAATTTTGGGTAATTTAGGTGATTTTGAAAAGTCAGGTAATTTCAGCGGCTTTGTAAAGCTGACGGTGTAGGGTCCCTGGGTCAAAAATCGAAAATTTGGAAAATCGAAGATTAGGTAATTGTAAGTGGAATGAAATCATTTTCGTTGAGCCATGAAGCCATATCAAGCCCACATGAGCCATGAAGGGACTCATTTCGAGGCATCCACTATGTTGTTCCTAACCCTCTTAGCCAAGGGCTTAGTGGGTTAAGGACCATCCATGTGAATCACCTACATGAGTCGGAGGTCAAGTCGGGTATGGGTGTGGTTTTAGGAGGTGTGTGAAAGTGTAGTGTATAAGTCTAGTGTGTGTGTAAGTCAGCCCCTTCACTGCACTGTGCCACCTGTGGCGACTCCTAAGGCCAAAGAGTCCCATAGAACTCATCCTTTAAACTTCCACATTCGATTTCAACCCTCTAGGTGATTAGGGGTCTACAATCAAGTTTGTGGAGTTTGCGGGAGTTAAGAAGTGGTTTGAATTTCTAAAAGGTGGGTCCCAATTCTAGTCCCCTAAGATAGTCAAAGGAAAAGCCTAAGGCTAGATCCTAAGTACTAAAGGGAAGAAGAGAAGACCTCATCAAAAATGAGGTCAACAAATGGACCCCCAATAGGTGTGGTGAGCTGACGGAGCACACCGCGCTTATTGGTGTTGACCGAAGCGATCGGCAAAACCAACACAGATGTCCAAGTGACAAACTTAGGACGAAGTAGAAGGGTTTCCGCTGGGGAGTGTCAAGTATATCTCTGAAACTGGAGATTCCTGAACTCTCGCTGGGGAAAGGAAAAGGAGGTAAATTCCAAATCACATGATCCTGGGGAATTTCAATTTAGATTTCATTTTGTTTTAGTTTAAGTTTTGATGTGTGAGTTTAGATTTCAATTTGGAGTTTCGATTTAGATTGAAGTTTATCAAAATTAATTTGAAGGGATTTGATTTGAAATGAAAAAAAAAGAATTTTGTGGTTTTAAATGTAACATCTTCAACCTCAAAAGAAAATTGAAATGATTGGATTGAATCATTGCAATGAGAAGAGATCTCAGAGCAATGCAGTGTTGGATGTAAAATCCTTAACCTCAAGAGTTTGATTTTGATGTATTTCATTGCTGTAGGGAAAGAATCCTAAAACAAAGGCAAGCTTCGGATGTAAAATCCTTAACCCTGTGAATTTGATTTGATGTATTTCATTGCGATAGGGAAAGGATCCTAAAGCAATGCAGTCTTGGATGTAAAATCTTTGACCCAAAAGTTTGAATTTAGATGTATTTCATTGCGATAGGGAAAGAATCCTAAAGAAATGCAGTCTCAGATGTAAAATCCTCAACCCCAAAAGTTTGAATTTTGATGTACTTCATTGCGATAGGGAAAAGATCCTAAAGCAATGCAGCCTCGAATGTAAAATCCTCAACCCAAAAAGTTTGATTTTGATGTATTTCAAAGGCAATAGGGAAAAATCCTAAAGCAAAGGCAAGATCTGATGTAAAATCCTCAACCTCAAGAATTTGATATCGATGTATTTCAAAGGCAATAGTGGAAAGAATCCTAAAGCAAAGGCAAGATTTGATGTAAAATCCTCAACCCAAAAAGTTTGATTTTGATGTATTTCAATGCAATAGGGAAAGAATCCTAAAGCAAAGGCAAGATCGGATGTAAAATCCTCAACCCAAAAAATTTGATTTCGATGTATTTCAAAGGCAATAGGAAAGAATCCTAAAGCAGTAAGCAAGATCGGATGTAAAATCCTCAACCCAAAAAGTTTGATTTTGATGTATTTCAAAGGCAACAGTGGAAAGAATCCTAAAGCAACAGGCAAGATCGATGTAAAATCCTCAACCTCAAGAATTTGATATCGATGTATTTCAAAGGCAACAGGGAAAGAATCCTAAAGCAAGGCAAAGATTGGATGTAAAATCCTCAACCCAAAAAGTTTGAATTTGATGTACTTTAGTGCAATATGGAAAGAATCCTAAAGCAAGCAAAGATCGGATGTAAAATCCTCAACCCAAAAAATTTGATTTTGATGTATTTCAAAGGCAATAGGAAAGAATCCTAAAGCAAAGCAAGATCGGATGTAAAATCCTCAACCCAAAAAGTTTGATTTTGATGTATTTCAAAGGCAATAGGAAAGAATCCTAAAGCAAATGCAAGATTGGATGTAAAATCCTCAACCCAAAAAGTTTGATTTTGATGTATTTCATTGCGATAGGGAAAGGATCCTAAAGCAATGCGCCTTGATGTGAAATCCTCGACCCAAAAGTTCGAATTCGATCGAGATTCGAGATCCGGAAAGATTGAATTCGAAATTTGGAAGTATGTGTTTGAACTCTACCGAGATTCGATTTAAGATCGATTTGAATTGGACGATCAAATTTGAAATTCGATCGAGATCGGATTTGAAATTTGATTGAGAATTTGATTCGAGATTCGATTTAACATTTATGTTGATTTTGTTTATCCTTTAATGATTCAAATTTTATTTTATCGTCTATTTAATGTTCATGTGAATTTGGTGTTTGTCATTTTTTAGATTTTTAAGGAAAGTTTTCTTTTACTCTCTTTTTTATTTCTTTTCTGTTCTTTGTTCGAAGTTCATTTAACTTTAATGGAGTTTCCCAATCAATTTGCACAAAAGAGGTGAAGGCCAAAAATGTGACATGGTCACTTTCATTCCAATCATGTCGAAGATACATCATACAACTCGATCTGGAATACATCTCATACAATCCATGTAGACTCAAAACGGACTATGTATGATCTTTGTTGATCCATCCAAAGAAGCATCCGTCAAAAATTCATGTCCGATATAAGGTACATGGTCAATAACATCACCTTCCAAGCCATCCTCGGCAAAGATACCGTATGGATGTACATCGGAGGTGTGATATTTTCCATGTAACTCACAAGCTCGTAAGGCCGGAGGCTCTCTAGCTCGTGTCCGCCGGAAATTGTAAGGTGTCTTCCGTCGTCCATCCTTCCGAAAGTAACCGAGATCCGCTTCACCGGTACTCCCGGTATGCAATGCTTAGCGATATCCGCTCCGTTGCCCTTCGCATCATGACGGAACCTACCGGCAAAGGTATCTTCACCGGCCCTCGAACTCACCTCGGGCTCGCTATCCGGAGGTCGCATCCAAACATGATGTTACACTCGTTCGGAAAGAGATCGTGCAGTAAAGGTCCGACAAAGTCGTGTGGTCTATATGCGGGGTATGCAATACCCCGTTTCGTAGATGTCGATAATGCAACTATCGGGTATGTAATCCGCCGGCGTACTCTCCATGTTATCAATCTCTTTACCATTCTCTCGATGACTAATGGCATCGGATCCACTCGCCCATGACGCGAGTATTCCCGTGGGTTTCCTTTCCCGTCTTCAAGAAAGTTGTAGCAAGCATCCGCATCAGTATCGTGATTCTTCCCTTCCCCGGCATCCATCTCCGGGTTCCGAGTATGTGTTTTCCTCGGCGGCCTCGCTCGGCCCATTCTTTTCAAATTTAGGATGCAATCCATGATTTGCCGTTGTTCATACTCCGAGAATACGTCCGTATGTAGCTCGAGGCCCTCTAAGTATATCGATTCTTCCGCCTTTAATTCTCTCGAAGTATTCAAAGGTTTTCTTTTCAACATTCCGCATTCTCTCAAGCTCGTATTCCGGAATGATCCGCAGATGGCGAGGCCTCGGTGACATATTGTGGGACATATGGTTCAATCCCTTCACGTTCTCCCGCATACCTCGGCTCCTCGTGATGATGCCTCGTCGGGACATCCCCCGGGCCGCTTCCGCAACAAGGTCATGCATCACCGGTGGTTCTATCCGGTGGCGTGGTAACCTTCTTTCTTCTGATCTCCTGGGGATTTCCCTGGTCCTTTCTTTTTTCCTAGGAGCTGGCATGCTTTATTCAGGTTCCTGATGAACCGGTGTCCTCGAAGTGTATGTACCGGCATTAGCAATCGTCTCGTCGCGCCTGGTCCGCAGCCTAGTTTTGTTAACATCTTACGTGATACGACGATTCTTATTTCTTCGTTGCGTTGCCGCGAGAGTAGCTCTCCGAACTTCGAATCTCTCGCGGGCGCGGCGCCGACAAGCTCGCCCTCTCGCCGTAGTGACTACGTACTTCATTTTCTTATCTTCTTCGTTGTTTGCCTTTCTTTTCTTGCATCGGATTGGTGGCTCGGGCCACCCACTTTCATCACCGTCTCGCCCGGGTAGTTCTTCTCGGCCAACCGGGACCCGACTACTTTCCTCGTATCGTAGGTCCGTCGGTGCGAAATCCGAGTCAATCTCGATTATCGCTCCATCTTTCACCCTCTTTCATCGAGTGCAAGGCTTACGCCATTCTTAAAGTTTAGGACCAACCGCCCGTTCGACATTTCCCGCGAAAAGACAAGGAAAAGGATCGTGGGTCGTACTAAGAACAAGAACATTAAGAAAATGTTTATTAAAGACATATTTTTTATTTCTTTTTATTTTTAAATTTTTAAATTTAATGAGAATGAAGTAGGATAAGATCGTGGAAGAGATTTTGATTTGGAAAAGAAAACAAGGAAAACTTTATTATCATGATTTTATTTATTTTAAGCATATTTTATTATTTTTGGGTTCGACCCAATCATAAGTAATTACTTCGCCCGTGTTTCTTAGGGATGAAGAATTCATTCCTTCGAAGCATCAGTAGCGTAATACTTTTTCAAGTATCGTCCGTTGATCGGAAGCATATGTCGTTCTCCCCGACAATTCACTAGCCGGTAGAACCTCCCGAGTATACCGCTTCAACCACAAACGGTCCTTCCCAAGTGGGTTCAAATTTTCCTCCTATCTCGCGGTGTGCAAGAATAGTCTCTCGAGAACGAGAACTAAGTCACCAACTTCAAGGTTCTTGGGCGGACCAGCCTTGTCATAGGCTCGAACCATCTTAGCTTGGTATAGTTCTAAATTCGTTGCGCACGCAAGTCTTTTCCTTCCAAGCTTTCTAATTCTTCGAGTCGTAATTTGGCGTTCTCTTCCGTTGTGATTTTGTTTGCAACTCGCAATTCATAGTGAAGGAAGCCGAACCTCTAAATGTAACATCGCCTCGGACCCATACACCGCAGCGTAAGGTGCAGCTCGAGTAGGAGTTCGAAGGTTGTCCGTAGGCCCATAAGGCTTCTAACAACTTCTCGTGCCAATTTCTCTTATTATCGTCCAAGGTTTTCTTTAAGATTTGAACGAGAGTTTTATTAAAAGCCTCGCCGAGGCCGTTTGCTCTTGGGTAGTAAATTGTCGAGTATCGCCACCGATTCCGTGTCCTCCGACAAAATTATTGATTTGCGTGCTTCGAATGCCGACCCATTATCCGAGATGATCCCGCGAGGCACTCCGAAATGGTAGACAACTTGGTTCTCGAAAACTCGTAAGCACGTGGTGTGCTTTCACTTCTCTAAGTGGAACTACCTGCCCACTCGGAAAAGTAATCCGTAGCCGCAAGAATGAAGCGAAGTCCTTTTGAAGATGGTGGTTCTATCGGACCCACTATATCCGTGCCCCAACATTCAAATGGCCACGACGCAATTGTCGGATGTAGCACATTCGGAGGTTGGTGTAGAACCACTCCGTGCACTCGGCATTGGTGACGCTCTCGGCGATTTTCATGCGCTCGGCCATCATCGAGGGCCAAGTAGTACCCTAGTCTTTTAATTTTCATTTTCATCTTTGGACCCGACTGGTGAGCGCCACAAAGTCCTGAATGCACCTCTTTAACAATTTCATGGGCTTCGGATCCGCTTAGGCACCTTAGCCACATTTGATCAAAAGACCTTCTGTACAATGTGTTGTTTATTAATGCGTAGGACAGAGTTCTTTTCGATCCGATGGCTAGCGACCTCATCGTCCGGTAGCTTTCCCGTTTGCGTGTAGTTCATTAATGGCCGTCGCCAATCTTCCGTGTTTTCTATCATCGCTACAACCGATCCTTTTTCCTTTCTCGATTTATGTATTGTGTCTATGTCGAGCCGTGATAGGACCCGACGTCCGTGAACCGACACTTCTATCGATTCATCTTGCAAACAGTGCAAATTCTTTTGCGAGACGGGCTAAAGCATCCGCTAAAGCATTTTCTTTCGGGAATTTTGTAGATCGTCACATTTGGAATCCGTTCCAACAACCGTATGGCATACCGGAAGTATTGCTCGAGTCTTCGCTTTAAAATTCCGTACCGTCCGGCGATCCGTCGAATGATTAACCGTGAATCCCCGTAGATGTTGATGTCCGTTATCCCCATTCGAATGGTTAATTCCGACTCCGTTATGAGGGCTTCGTATTCTCGCTTCATTGTTCGTACATGGTTCTCGTCAAGTGGTAGGAGTATTTTAACATCCCCCGCTCCGTGTTATAAAGATTAGCCCGATTCCCGCCTTATCGGGCACTATCACTTGCGATTCTTCGTCTTGTGTGCCGAAGATGCTCCGTCGAAATATAATTCCCAACGTCGATCATCAAGGTCTTCTAGATTCATTATTTGTTCATCGGCAGATCGTCATCGAGAGGAGATTCTGCCGGCAAAGGGTGTGCCGCGAGGAAGTCCGCTAAGGCTTGTCCCTTTACGGCACGAAGAGGCACGAAAGTTATATCAAATTGCAATAATATCATCGACCATCCGGCAAGTCCGCCGGAAAGTGCTCGACGAGTCATCAAGTATCGCAATGGATTAAATTTCGAAATCAAGTCGACCATACGAGAAAGCATGTAGTGCCCGAGTTTTCGAGCGGCGAAGATCGTGGCCAAACAATGCTTTTCAATTGTGGGATACCTTACTTCCGTCTGAAGTAAACGACGGCTTAAGTAGTAAAGGGCATTTTCTTTACCCTCATCATCGACCTCGGCTAACAGTGGCTCCGAGAGAGTCGTCTAAAGCCGCGGTGTAAAGTATCACGGTCTACTCCGAGACCGGGGTCGCTAAGACAGGAGGTGTCATTAAATATTGTTTAATGTCCTCGAAGGCCTTCGGCATTTCTCTTCCCAAATAAATTTGGCGTCCTTTTTAACTAGTGCCGAGAAAGGCCGACACCTACTCGACAAGTTCGAGATAAAGCGTCGAAGATATGTCGCCTTCCTCGAAAAGATCGTAATTGTTTTAAGGTTTTGGGAGGCGGCATTTCTAAGATAAGCTTTAATCTTTTCCGGTCGATTTCAATTCCACGATGTCGACAACGAATCCTAAGAATTTCCCGAGGTGACTCCGAAGGCGCATTTTAAGGGATTCATCTTAAGGTTAAATTGTCTTAATCGTTCGAAAACAATTCTCAAATCATACGAGTGGTTTTCCTTTACTTTGCTTTTGATGACCACATCGTCCACGTAGCATTCGACTTGATTGTGGATGAGATCATCAAAAATTCTTGTCATTGCTCTCCGGTAGGTCGCTCCCGCGTTCTTCGATCCGAATGGCATCACCGTGTAGCAAAATACTCGATCGGCGTTCCGAATGCCGTAAACTTTTCATCTTCTCGGAGCCATTTTTATCCGGTTGTATCCCGAGGATCCATCCATGAATGAAAATATTTCATGTGTCGAAGCAATGTCGATCATTAATCTCGGGATCGGTAGAGGGAATTCATCTTTTGGACATGCCTTGTTTAAATCTCTCGAAATCCACACATATCCCGATCCGACCATTCTTCTTTCGATCGGTACCACATTGGCTAGCCATGTCGGGTATTATTCTTCACGGACAAATTTAGCGTCTATTAGCTTTTTAACTTCAGACTATGACTTGTTGTTCAATTTCTGTACGCATTCTTCTAGGACCTCGTCCGACCGGGACGTAGTAGGATCCTCTCCTAGCTTATGGACTCGCAACCTCCGGAGCTAATCCCGGCATCTCGTCATAATTCCAAGCAAAACAGCCTTTAAATTCCATTAATAATTTGATTATTTCTTCTGAGTCTTCTTTATCGAGTAAGGAGCTAACAAAGGTAGGTCCGGGTTCTTCGCTAGTACCTAAGTTAACTTCCGTTAACTCATCTATCGTAGATTTGATTTCTTCTTCGAATCTCGGTGGAGCATCTCCAATTTGTAAATCTTCGAGTTCGTCTATAGTTTCCATGCAGCTTTCATTGGATTCGCAAGTGACAACTACAAAATTCAGCATCGTCAACCGACCCTACCGTGCCGAATCCGAGACCATGCTTTGAATCGGGTGGACGACCGAATTATTCCATAATTTTTCAAAATGTTGTGATCGGCCTTTTGTCCATTGTCGAGGTAAGCAACCACGTTGAATTAAATTTTGAACACAGGGAGAGTACCACTCAAAAGGTAATTCCATTAATTCTGATGAAGTGACATCTTCGAATTGTACATGATTTTCAATTTTGGAGGAAGAAGCACCACGGTAGAATTTGATTGGTTTTGTACCGTCGCTACGTATCTCTTTGACCACCATACCCTCGATCTTGTTAGAATGGATCGGGGTTAGGGTCATAGTATGTACGTAGTGGTTAATCTTTTTGTACATTGATTTGTATTCTTCGTTCTTCTCATCTTCGAGAGAGATCTTCGAATTGCGGCTTCTTCGACTTATTGTCGCCGCTTCTTGTTTGATTTCTTTTTCTTCTTCGTAACTATCTTCCCAATCAACATTGATGGCCGGTTTCCTCCGTCCAACTCGTCCTAACGTCTCTACCACGACCTCGTCCCCGCCTCGACCTCGGATGCGAGTCGTGGAGAAATCTTCACCATCTCGCCGGAAGGGAGTGGTGAGCGATCGTTGGACTAGAACTTCAGTGTTCTTCGTTGTCCCGAACTTTCTTTGCTTCATTTGTTACGGTATCTCCGGAGAAGATTGTTTTCTTTGGCGGTGCATAATAAGCCGCGTCTTCATGGATTCCAATCTCATGTACGGAGAATGGTTGTAAGTCACCTTCGATGCACCGTTCCCCTCCATCGTAGTATTTGATCCACCGATGTAGAGATGATGGTACCATCCCGTTTTCATGTATCCATGGTCGGCCCAAGAGAGCGTCGAACGACGTTTCGAATCAATTATGTGAAATTTCGCGGTTGTCTTCGCTAAGTCACCGATCTTCATCGTAGCGTTATCGACCCGAGGGCTCTCTCTCCTTTTCGGTCGAATCCTCTTAATAACATTTTGTCGGCCTCGAGCTCACGAGCATCAATTTCCAAGTATGCTAGTGTTCGAAGACTCATTATATCGATTGATGCTCCCGGATCCACCAATACTCCGGAGAGTGTAAATTTTCCGATTAGTAACCGAGATGTACAATGGTCGGTTGTGATCTCGCCGTCCCAAGTAAGTAGGTCATTGTCCGTGAAGGTAACACCTCGTCGTTCCTTTAACGAGCAAACCTCATCTAAGGAATCTCCGGCCATTCGAGCTAAGCAAATTTCTCGGATCAAGTAAGGCTTCGATCGAGCTTCTCTCATCTCTTTCGATAAGATGAGGGCGTCGTAGATGCTCGCCTGGCCGATAGTATCCTAAGATGGGCTAGCACGTTGTAGTCCACTTTATTTCCATGTGTCTCGCTTCTTCTCGAATGGGTATTTCTTCTGCTGGGGTTGGTTCTTCCTGAACAACCAACTGCTTTCCTTTGTCTTTTGGACCCATTCTCGGAGGTAGAACTTTTCCACTTCTTAAGTTGACTTCTGTAATTTCTTCTGAATTTAGTATTGAGCTTATCGGTGTCTCCTCCTGAATCGGAATGACAGGCCCTTCCGGATTATCTTCAGAATCTGAAGGCTCTAACTCTATCGTGACCGGAGCTCCTCGAAACTCGCGATAGATCCGTTGCTTCGTTGAACTCTCGTAGCCTCCTCGATGGATGTCTTCTTTGTTATTTTGCTCGTCGAGATCGTGTATGATTTGAGAATTGTCGTTGGTATCGAAATCGATATCCGGATTGTCGCTAGTTACGTAATCGTTAGAAACAAACTAAAACATAGCCAACGCCATCACCCTTATCATTATATGATCCCACCGAAGTGAGCAGATAATCATACAAAATCGAGGTTCGAGGGATTTCTCCCCCGAATCGGAAACAACTATCCTAGATAAGCTGCCCCTAGTCTAGCCTTAGGGGTCTCGGGCTCTCTCTTCTTCGTCGATTTTCTTCTTCTCTTCAATCGTCTCCGTCGAGGGGGTTCTTCTATCGCAAGTGATAAGTACCGGCTTAACGTGTCTCGAACTCGAATTGAAGCTTGCACCAAGGCGGTCCGGATGCCGTCTAAAATCTTTTTCGAAGACCTCGTCCGTGCGGTAGTCCATCCATCGTCGGCCGTATAGGGATCTATCGGAATGATGGGATCAGCTGAGATAACATCGACGGAACCTCCTTTCCGGGGTTCCTTCATGTACTCCTTCGTGATCGTTATATTCCCTTTCGAAGGTTATCGTCGAGCCAACTTTTCGAAGGTAATGCAATCTTCTATCTTGTGCCCAAGCATCCGTGGTAGGGGCAAAAGTCGGGATCACCTTTCTTGTTGACTTCCCGTGGTCGTTTAGGCTCGGCAACTGGAAATATTGAGTCTTCATCGACTACGGAACATTTTCGGCACTCGCTTCATTCTTGAACGAATATTCTCTCGCTCGAAGCTCCCTTAATGTACGTTGCGGACGAGGCGGTTGTTCATACCGTGGAGATGACCGATAGCCGGGCCGGGGTTGCCGGTAACTCGTTGTGGTTGTTGCGGCCGTTCCGGTGGTATTTGCAGACGGTTGCTTGCCTTTGTCAACTCGCCGCAACGATCCCGGATTTCTTTTCAAAAGTCTTCACGTGCTTTTGCTTGTCCGTCTTGCTCGGCGAAACTTAATTGCTTCGCCTCTTGTTGCAAGCTTCCGGCCTTGCTTAACAACTTCTCGAAAGTCATAATAGTGAATCCTTTGAGGAGAAGTGCTATCGGGCCGTGAATGCTTTTAAGTAAAATGCCGACTGCATGTTATTCTTGCAGTTGTGGTTCACATTTCATGCTTAAGTTCCTCCATCGGAGTATGTAATCCACCAAAGTTTCATTCGGCTTTTGCTTCTCTACCACTAAATCACCTAGAATGATGTGGTGCTGAGCTCCGGTGAATCGCTTGATGAAGAGGTTCTCTAGTTCTGAGAACGTCTTCACCGAACCATTTGGCAATTCCGCATACCCGCCGAAGGCGATTCCCGACAGTGCCGCCGACGAACCGTCGGAAGAGCAATGCATCGCTCCCGCCGCATTGCAACAACCGGCACGAAAGTGTGCAACATGCTATCGGGGGTTCCCTGGCTCCGTTGAAGGTCTCGAACAGAGGTGGTACGAAGCCTTTCGGTATCGGACAGCGTCGAATTCTTCCGGTAAGGTCTACCCGTCCGAATGGATGTCCCGCTCTTCGATTGTGCTAAGGCTTCTGCACTCCGCTCGTTCCACCAAGTTCTTGATATCCTTTTCGTGGATCATACTTTGTGTTGTATCCTTTTTCGCCTGATCATCCCCGTTGACGGATGTAATCTCCTTTCCTCCGTCTACAATGTGAATGACCTCTGGGGGTGTCTCTCTTTATGGTTGCATTTGACTCTGGAGAGTGGCTAGAGCTACAGCCATCTCTTCCATCCTTTTTGCCATTTGAGCAATCGTGTCATCTTTCTCTTGAAGCTGCCTTCTCATCGCCTCGGCTCCTCTCTTCGCGGCCGTAGGAGCACCTTGCGAAGCCGATGAAGCTCGTGTTTCGACCATGTTGATTTCTGCATATTCGTCATCCATGAACTCCGATGAATCAATCTCGTCTCCAAACTTTTCTTCTCTTTCTTTTGCCAATCGTCGGATATCGGTTCTTAACTTTTCCATGGCATCTTCTAGCGGGGCTTTCTGTGCGTCCTCGTGGTTGTCGTGTGATAGCTGCCGGGTCCCCTTTATCGCAGTAGCGCTTTCTTCAGATTCAAGTCTCCTGGCGAGACTTTCTTTCTCGGGCTGTTGTCTCAATCTCAACTGCCCAGTAGTGGGACGCCATACCATCCTTCTAGCGACAGAAGGTCCAGGACCGGATGGTCCGTCGGCCAAATGCCGGAAGGTGGTATCCTCCCTAATCTGTAATCCCGAGACGACGACGAGCGGACTAGCCTTCATTCTTTTACTCGGCTTTTCCGTCATGATGGCGGGTTCTACTCGGGGCCCTAGACGGGATTCGACCGGCACCCGCCCTATCCTTCGTAGAATCTCCGATACGGGCGCTTTTCCTTCTTTGCTAACTTTTCTACCAAAGTTTGCAGTCGAGCAAACGGCGTAGTTCTAGTCCTTTTCTTGCGGCTATCGTTGTAGTATGCGGGCGGAGGCAATGCGGCGGCAATCTTGCGAACATTTTCCTCGTCCTCTGCGGCGGAGAGGGGATGGAACCTGCTTCCTCCCAAAGGTGGTATGTAGTCGAGCAACGATGTATATTCCGGTAGCGTGTATATTCGAGTGCTTCCGGATTTCCTCCAGGAAAGCAATTTCAGCAGCTCTGGCTTCTTTGGCGATCCATCTACTTCTGTTTCTTCTTTGGGTCCTTGTTAGTGATGGAATTTTTGAACTGGACCCGATTTCGAAAACTGAAGGTCTTACATGAAGATCTGTACCCTCCACGGTAACAGGTTTACCATAATTCTGGATATCTTTCCCCTTTAATTTGGCAGAAGTCGGGGTAGGTGCGAAACAACTAGACTCAATGGGGGTAGTAAGAACAGTCCTCCCGCGGACAGCAAGCATTCCTCTCACGGGATCCTTTGCAGGGAGGAAACTCTTGGGTCGACCTAAGGTCGAACTCGAGCGACGGCTTCTCGACTCGGATACCTTGTTCATCAGTGCAAAGAGGGAGACGTCGGTGATCTTGACATTCGTGTTTTCAAATCCTTGTCCAAATCGGATGATCCCATTGTCGGGCAGCTCATCCCTATAGACGGCGAAGTCCAGTCCGTTGGTGATGGAGAAAATCAGCTTTGGGGCTTCCATTTCTGCAGGTAGATTCCGGTTGTCGGTCCTAAGTTATGCTTCTTTTCTTTAGGACGAAAAGAAAGGAATTGAAAAGAGTCCGAACACATTCTTGTTCATGTATTTATAAGAAGGAATCATTTGTTAAAAGAATCATTTATTAGAGGGTTCGTTTATTTAGAACGTAATGTTCAAAGATGTAGAGAAGGTAAGGAATCCGAATCGGAATTGGAAAGGAAAAGAAAGTCTTATGCAAGACTTCTCGACTCGAAGGATCATTCCTAAACTAACACCTATTGGGGGTCCACCCCACCTCAAAAATGAGGTAAAAGGATCTCGGAACCTCTCTGTTTAGGGGTGTCTAAACAGTGGCTCCTAAATCCGAGAGAATGTTGGCTATACTTGTTCACGGTAGAAATGAACATAGTATTCCAACGGAAAGAATGGTAGTTTGATCCATTAAGGACATGGATGCACTACCAATTTTTGAAAGCAGAATTATCCGATTATAATGGAGAGAGGAATTGTCCCCAGCGGAGTCGCCAGAAATTGTACGGCTTATTTTTTTAGGTCGTGTGTTTTATTTTTTAAAAGGGGGCCGCCTAACAGAAGTTGTCGGCGAATTTTTAATTTAATTTAAATAAATAATTTTGAAAAGTAGTATTTGATTTTGAAAATAATTTTAAATTTGGAGGTTTTAAGATATGAAATCAAACTGATCTCACATCCCGAATAGTTTATCTAAACGAGCACCGCACCACAAATCATGTATCTATCCCTAAGGATAGACACACCGCTCGACGGTGGGGCTCGATTAAACAAACTAAAAGATTTGTGACATCCGTTTGGTCCGCGAACCGATTTTATAAGCCGACAAATTCCCCGCTTAATATGAAAGCATTAAACAGGGTTTATATTACTCAGGTTCTTTAAAATTCCCTATAAGGGCAAGCCCCTATAGTTAATTACATCTTAAGTGACGGGAATCACCTAAGAAAACTCTCGATAATAATCAATAATTCTGCTCTCAAGAATTTCAAAGTTTAAGTTCTCAAAGGATTGAATTTTGGAATTTCAATAGGGAATGGATCAAGTTTAGAACATTTTGTTTTGGGAATCCAAAGGAAGAAAAGTAGGAGGAATCACAGATTCGAAGTGAACTTCGGTAATTTCCCTACTATCCTATTGTTTGGCTTGGATTTAGGAAAGTCCTAATATTTATTTAAATGTTTTGATCTTGCCAATTTTAATTAATTAGGGCTTATGTTTGTATGATAAAATCAAACAAATAGCCTCGAAGATGTGAGTGTTTATTGTTGTACCGGACGACTACCTCGGAATCCTAAGACCGGTTAGGGCTTAATTTGCAATGCAAGTGCCTAACAAAGAGTTGAGGATTTATGTTGCACTAGGCAAGCTACCTCGAAGTCCTATGGCTTTGTTATTTAATTCTAGGAAAGTTTTGCTGAAGTAGACTCAGGTTTTGCTGATGACGATGGCCGTGTTGCCCACCATGCTCCGAGCTCCTTGTTGTTGCAGAGGTTTTAGTTTTAGAAGTCATAAATCAGGGGATGAGAAAAGTGTTTTGGTTTAGAGAAAATCTTAATTTCCAAGTGTTTTCAATATTTTAATTAAAACAAATCTTAAAGTTGATTATAACGACACCGGTTAAGATCCCACGGTTCCATCCTTCCAAAGCATCATTATTTTTATCGGATTCACTTAGTCCGGATGAATTTGCTAAACTCAACCGAATGAGTTCCACACTTTCATTTAGACCGTGGGAAATCCCGTTAGCAACACGTAGGTTACATCATCCGAGGTATTCCCGATCATCCAACAGGACGTTTTAATTTAATTGTAATTGTAGTTTTGTGTTCTGTTTGTGATTAAATTTTGAGTTGTTTTATATTTTGAAATGTTGTGGCGGTGAATTTTATCTTGCAATGACTTTTAACTTAGTTTTGGTTTCAGTTTTTGGGACTATCCTAAAGGTGTGGGTTTTCATGCAACAGTTGTTTATCATGCAAGAAAAGTAAGTGTGATGCGATTAATGAAATTGCAATAATGTAAATTGCAAGAAAATAAATTGCAATAAAAAAAAAGCCTACCTGGAGGGTCTTCCCGTCATCCCAAGCTGCACTTAAAACACAATTAGAATATTTAAGCAAGTTCCTAGGTAAAGCTAAGGGAAGGGTTATGGTTTTCTACCAAATTCCTAATCCTATAGCTAGTCATTTCCTATGATGTCTAGGTTCCTTGTGTTTTGGTTTAAAGACGATTTTCTTCATCAAAGAACAATTAAATTCAATTGTTCTTACAAACATCCTATCATATTGAGAAAGTGTTTAAGAAGAATCTTAAACATCTTTTCAATATTGCTAGAATTGTTTTAAGTCCAAATGAATTTAATTATATAAATGAATTAATCGTCCGGGGATTCAAGTTTTGTTAACTTGCTCAGTGAACTAGGACATTTGAATATCCTATGAGTGAAGTAACATTTCATTTAATGTTCTGTTTAGGAGTTATGATAACCAAAACTTTTGAGGGTAAATTGGTATTCAAATGATTTAATTTAAGTTAATGGGTTTAAATTTGGAATAGTGTTCAAGTTATATTTAGATTTATTTCGGATTCTTTATGTCTTTGGTGATGTTATATTTAATTCAACTTAATTTAATTTAATTTAATTTAATCTTTAATTTAATTTAATTCAATTTAATTCAATTTAGTTTGATTTGATGTTAAATTAAATTAATTTGATTTTGATTTAATTTTAATTTAATTTGATTTGATTTAATTTAATTTAATTTAATTTAATTTAATTTAATTTAATTTAATTTAATTTAATTTAATTTAATATAATTTGTTCAATTAATTTAATTTAATTTAATTTAATTTATTCATTCAATTTAATTTAATTTGTTTATTTAATTTAATTTAATTTAATCTTTAATTTAATTCAACTTTTAATTTTAATTTAATTTAATATAATTTAATTTAATTTAATTTACTTAATTTAATTTTATTTTTAATTTTAATTGAAATTTTAAAAGAGTTTAATAATTTAATTTTAGTTTAATGATTAAGTCTTTTAATATTTTGAATTTGAGTTATGATTTTAATTAAGAATTGAATATTAATGAGATAATTAATTTAGGGATTTTTAAATTAAAGAATAAATCTCTTCCTAATAATATCCCTATTTTAATAATTCCAATTTCATTATTCTTCCAAATTTAATCAATTATTTAATTAAGGTTTAATCATTTTAAATTGCTTAATGGGTTTCTAGCCTTTAATTATTTAAATTTCAATCATCCAAATCAGATTAAGATCAAATATTTTACTTGTTAATTTTTTATTAAACCTAAAGTTTTAATTAAGGGTTAAAATTTTAATTACCACTTTACCCTTTAAGATTAATAATTTCATAACTCACTAAATTGAACTCAAATGAACTTGAAATTTTTATGTGACTTCACTCATATGTCAATAAAGACATGAGAGGAGAAAATGTGATTTTTCTGTATTTAATTTATTTATATAATTATTTTTGGTAGAAAATAGAGATTTCCAAGGAAAATGTAATAACATGAACAAGGGAAAGTTTCTGTCATTAAGAAAATTAGGGGACATTCCTAATGACTAAAGGACCACTTGGACCAATTTTGGTGATTTTTTGAATTATATTATTTTTATTATAATTATTTTAAATTTTGGAGTGTTAATTAATTTAAAAATAAAATAAATGCTGAAAAATGAATTTTATATTTTTCAAAAATCTCTCTGATATCAAGGAAATCAGAGAAGCAAATTTTGTAATTTTCTGATTTTTCTATGATTTATTATAATTATTTTAGTGAAAATGCTAGAAAACATATTTTTTTAATTTTAAAATTTCCCTAGAGCTTTAAAATTTAATATCTCACTAAATAGACCTAAGAAAAATATGGGGTTTGTTCCTAAGTGATTAAAATTCAAAATTTGACATTTTGATGAATTTTATTATTTTTGTGATTTTTATTATTTTTTAATTATTAAAATATTAAAATAATATTAAAAAATCAACTTTTTTAGAAAATTGAAATTTTAATTTTCTTAAATTCCCCTGATATCAGAGAGGCTCCAAAACCAATTTGGTGAATTTTTAAAAAGTATTTTGAAAGTTATGAATTTTTGAAGTTTAAAATGACTAAATGGCTTAATCAACCCAATTAGTAGGACTAACCAAGTCCAATTGACCTCAAATTTTTATGGTGGGTTCCTCTGATCGTAAAGGTCAGTGGAGAATTGATTTCAAGTAAATTTGATGTATGGTTAGCTCTAATTAATTAGAGATCCATTTTGGGTGTTTAAGCCAATTAGGGTTATTTTAAATGAACTAACTCAAAACCTATTTTTCCTAGGGTCCTCTAGTCATAAGGAACATCACCAAATTTTCCTAGAATTTATTTCACAACATGCTAATTATTGGAATTAAAATACTCAAAATAGTAACATGAATTTGAAAAATCAATAACTCTTCATAGGGATGGCCTCTGACTTTGGAAAATTCAGGGAATGTTCCCAAGTTCAGAGGCTTCAAAAGCCCTATGGTCTCATGCCATGGTGAATTGTATACATGCATGGAGAATTAAAAATATGCAGAGAGTAAATAAATTATTAAAAATAAAATACTTGATAAAATTAAATGATTTCTTTTTCACATTATTCTCCTCTCGTTCACCGAGCAAGAGGGTATTTTTATTTTATTTTTCTGATTTTTCTACACAAAGTTATGAATTTTTGAAGTTTAGGGAATTAAATAAATCAGAAAAATCCCTAATTTTCTATTTATCCACGCGGCGCCACGTCAACCTCAGCAGCTCTGAAACGCCGCGTGTCGCGCTCCCATTCGACGCCGCCATCCGACTCGCCGCTCCCGGGCCCGCCGTATCGTTCCGTCTTCCGATCCGACGCGATCCCGGCCGTCCGTCCGCGCGTGTATCGAATGGACGCGCATCCGTTCATCGTCCCCGAGCGTCCTCACCCGAGAGCCGTCCACACTAAATCCCTAATATCTCAATCGATACTCAATGGATTTTCATGTTCTTATGCTCTATGGATTCGTCTCAAGAGACGAACACATCTATACGGTTATCATGCATCGAAATTAAAGCATTTGAAATGGAGAATCTCCGGAAGCTCTGGATGAAGAATTAGCTCATACCTTTGCTCGCAGAAGTTCGGCTTCGATCCGAGGGTTGTTGCACCTTCGATTGGATCCCAGCAAGCTCCAGCATGAAGTCTCCCGGTCCAGTGAATCGTCTAGGTATGATTTCGACCACAGCCCGATCACAAAGCTTGGAGGCCGGAGCAACCGGGTGGCCCGGAGATGGGGCTTTTGTTGGTGGACACCTTCCCTCGGTCCAGTGAAGGTGTAGAACCAATCAATTTGGGGATTGGCTCACCGCGGAGAAGTGTCCCGGTTTTGGGTGGAATTTCACCGAGAAATCGGATTTTGTCGATGGGGATTAGGGCAAATTGACACCTGGGATCAACTCGCTCTAAGGGTGGAGAAGGGTTTGGAACAATTTTGGCAGCAGTTTCGGCAAGGTTTGTGCAACTCTCTTCTCATGGCCGCGAGGGGGTCAGGTTTAAATAGAGGTGGCTCGGAGAGCCTCACAGGGATGGCCAAGGGTCGGGATCAGCCGCTCTGGTCATGGGAAAAACAACCATGGTGGCCATTGGGCATGGGGCAGCTCAGCAAGGTGGAATTCCAAAGTTCGGCTCCTCCCAAGGTCTCGGCCATGGTGTTTTCCGGCGACCTGTGCGGCCGGCCGAGCAGCATGGGTCACCCTCGTGTCCAGTGGGTCGTGGCTGGAGGTTTGTGCAATCAATCTGGCAGTTGCCATGTGTAAAGGCTTTGAATTAAAATGGAATTGGGAAGGGGTCATTTTGGCTTCAATTTGGTCAACCTATTGGTTCGGGTTGGGTGCACCTCCCCATGGCCTCGATTTTGGGCCGAGAGGATCAGCTGGGTCGCCCAAGAGAGAATGGTATGGTGTCTATCCATGATGAGGTGGCTAAACATGGTTTAGTGTGTGTCATGAATAAGGTTAAAAAGGCTTAATGAAAGATTAGGAAAGGAGCCCCTCCTCTTGCCATTAATGGCATGGTCACATGCCAAACTTTCGTGGCTTCATATGGCTTGTGAATGGCTCATTCATGGCTCCATTTGGCTCAGGAAAAGTTTAGTCAACTTCATAAAAATGGATTTTAAGGATTTTGGACATTTTGGTGGAAAGTTGGATGAAGCTTTATTTAGAATTATTTGATCATTGGATTAGGACTTAGGGATGATTTTAATTGAATGCATGATGAAGAGAATTTGTCATATGGGCCTTAGATTGATTTTGCCCCTTTGGATTTTGGTGGAGATCGGCTTTAGGAAGGTTTAAGAAAGTGGGCTTTTGGTTTGGAAATAAATTTATGGATGGGGAATTTGTGAAGGATTGGGCCAAACAAATGTTGTTTTTAGCTCATGGATGAGTCATGAGTGACTTGAAGCAAATTGGGAGTGATTTGGGTTTGAATTGGGTTGAATTTGGGTTCTTTTGGTGAATAGGCCAACATAGGCCCAAGTCGGCCAAGTTGGGCCAATGTTGGGCTAGGGTTGAAATTAATGTAAAATAAATGTTGGGAAATGTTTATGAGAGTGTTTCAAAGAGGTTTTGACTTTGGTTGGGCTTTGATTTTGGGGTTTGGGCTCATTTGGGTTAGGTTTGGTTTTAGGTCAAAATAGGGCCTTTTAGCTTTGAGTTGAAGTTGAGTGGGGTTTGGGTCTAAATGTTCGACAAATCATGTTAGTGTTTTGTTTGTGGGAATGTTAAGGAAGATTTGGAAAAGATTTGGGGTTAATTGGAGTTGAATTGAGTGAGTTTGGGTCAAGTTTGGGTCATGGGTCCAAATTGGGCTTTAAGGCCAAAAGTGAAATTGGATCCAAATGTCAATCAAATTGAACTTGGATTTGGTCTAGATTGGTATTGGGAATGTTGAATTGAAGTTTAGAATTGAATTGGACCAGAATTTGGGTCAATTGGGTAAGTTTGGTTTGACATCGGGTTCACTTTTGGGTTAAAATGGGTCAAATTGGGGGTTTTGACAAAAGTAGGGTAAATTGAAAAAATTGGCCCATGGTGTAGTTGGACAAAATGAAATTGGGAATATTTGGGATTTTCTGGAATTTTCTGGGAATTTTCTGAATTTTTGGATTTTTGGGTCAAGAGGGGTATTTTGGGTATTTGGAGGGTATTGGGAGGTTTTCTTGGAATTTTTGGTATTTTTGGGTATGGATGATCAATTTGAGTGGTGTGAAAATATTTGGGATTGATTTTGAGAAATTTTGGGTAATTTAGGTGATTTTGAAAAAGTTGGGTAATTTCAAGGGCTTTGGGTAGGCTAGACGGGTGTAGGGTCCCGGGGGTCAAAAATTGAAAATTTGGAAAATTGAAGATTAGGTAATTGTAAGTGGAATGAAATCATTTTTGTTGAGCCATGAAGCCATATCAAGCCCACATGAGCCATGAAGAGACTCATTTGAGGCATCCACTATGTTGTTCCTAACCCTCTTAGCCCAAGGGCTTAGGGTTAAGCGACCATCCATGTGAATCACCTACATGAGTCGGAGGTCAAGTTGGGTATGGGTGTGGTTTTAGGAGGTGTGTGAAAGTGTAGTGTATAAGTCTAGTGTGTGTGTAAGTCAGCCCCTTCACTGCACTGAGCCACTGTAGGCGGTCCTAAGGCCAAAGAGTCCTATAGGAACTCATCCTTTAAACTTCCACATTTGATTTCAACCCTCAGGTGATTAGGGGTCTACAGTCAAGTTTTGGAGTTTGCAGGGAGTTAGGAAGTGGTTTGAATTTCTAAAAGGTGGGTCCCAATTCTAGTCCCCTAAGATAGTCAAAGGAAAAGCCTAAGGCTAGATCCTAAGTACTAAAGGGAAGAAGAGAAGACCTCATCAAAAATGAGGTCAACAAAACAGAACACAAAACTACAATTAAAATTAAATTAAAACGTCCTGTTGGATGATCGGGAATACCTCGGATGATGTAACCTACGTGTTGCTAACGGGATTTCCCACGGTCTAAATGAAAGTGTGGAACTCATTCAGTTGAGTTTAGCAAATTCATTTGGACAAAGTGAATCCGATAAAAATAACGATGCCGGAAGGATGGAACCGTGGGATCTTAACCGGTGTTGTTATAATCAACTTTAAGATTTGTTTTAAATAAAACATAAAAAATACTTGGAAATTAAGATTTTCTCTAAACCAAAAAACTTTTCTCATCCCCTGATTTATGACTTCTAAAACCAAACCTCTCGCAACAACAATGAGCTCTGAGCATGGCGGGCAAAGACGGCCATCGTCATCAAGAAACCCGAGTCCACTTCAGCAAAAATTTCCTAGAATTAAATAACAAAGCCATAGGACTTCGAGGTAGTTTTCCTAGTGTAACATAAATCCTCAACTCTTCGTTAGGCACTTGCATTGCAAATTAAGCCCTAACCGGTCTTAGGATTCCGAGGTAGTCGTCCGGTACGACAATAAACCCTCACATCTTCGAGGCTATTTGTTTGATTTTATCACACTAATATAAGCCCTAATTAATTAAAATTGGCAAGATCAAAACATTTAAATAAATATTAGGATTTTCCTAAACTCAAGCCAAACAATAGGATAGTCGGGAAATTACCAAAGTTCGCTTCGAATCTGTGATTTCACCGACTTTTCTTCCTTTGGATTCCCAAATTAAAATGATCCAAATTTGATCCATTCCCTATTGAAATTCCAAAATTCAATCCCTTGAAAACTTAAACTTTGAAATCCTTGAGAGCAGAATTATTGATTATTATCGAGAGTTTTCTTAGGTAATTCCCATCACTTAAGATGTAATTAACTATAGGGGCTTGCCCTTATAGGGAATTTTAAAAGAACCCGTGTAATATAAACCTCGTTTAATGCTTTCATATTAAGCAGGGGAATTTGTCGGCTTATAAAATTGGTTCGCGGACCAAACGGATGTCACAAATCTTCTAGTTTATTTAATCGAGCCCCACCGTCAAGCGGTGTGTCTATCCTTAGGGATAGATACACGGCTCATGGTGCGGTGCTCGTTTATATAAACTATTTGGGATGTGAGATCGGTTTAATCTCATATCTTAAAACCTTCAAATTTAAAATTATTTTCAAAATCAAATACTACTTTTCAAAATTATTTATTTAAATTAAATTAAAAATTCGCCGACAACTTCTGTTAGGCGACCCCCTTTTTAAAATAAAACATACAACCTAAAAAATATACCGACAAGACGATGGTACCATCCGATTTTGATGGATCCATGGCCGACCCAGTAGAGCGTTGAACGATGTCTCAGAATCAATTATGTGGAATTTTGCGGTTTTCTTTGCTAAATCACCAGTCTTCATTAGTAGTGTGATCGATCCAAGAGCTCTTTCTCCTTTTTGATTGAAGCCTCTTAATAGCATCTTGTTCGCTAAAAGCTCGCGAGCATTAATTTCCAAATACGCTAGCGTCCGAAGATTCATTATGTTGATTGATGCTCCCAGATCAACCAACACTGAGGAGAGCGTAAACTTTCCAATAGTGACTGAAATGTATAACGGTCGATTGTGATCAGCTGTTCCCAGTAATAGTTCATTGTCCGTGAAGGTAACACCTCGCTATTCTCTTAATGAGCAAACCTCGTCGAAGGAATTACCGACCATTTGGGCTAAACAAATCTCTGGATAAAGTAAAGCCTTGATCAGAGCCTCCCTCATCTCCTTTGACAGGATCAGAGCGTCGTATATGCTTAGTTTGGCTGGTAGCTTCCTAAGATGGGCTAGCACGTTATAGTTTACTTTATTACCATGTTCCTCGATTTCTTCCCGAATGGGCAGTTCTTCTGCTGGGGTTGGATCATCCTTAGCAACCCCCTGCTTTCCTCTATCCTTTGGACCCATTCTCGGGGGTAAAATTTTTCCTCTTCTTAGATTGACCTCTATTATCTCTTCTGAATTTATCAGTGTCTCCTCTTGAATCGGAACAACTGGCTCTTCTGAAGTTGCTTCAGTGTCTGATAGTTCTAATTCTATCGCGATTGGAGCTCCTCAAAATTTACAAATGGACTCGTTGCTTGTCGAGCTTTCGTAGCCTCCTTTATGAACATCTTCTTCGTAGTGGGCATCGAGGTTGTGTATGATTTGAGAATCGTTATTTGTATTGGAATCAAGATCCGGATTAAGCCGGTTGTCGTTAGTTACGTAATCGTTAGAAACAGTCAAAATGTAGCCAATGCCATAACCCTTATCATTATAAGATCCCATCGGAGCTAGCAGATAATCATACAGAGTCAGGAGTTCGAGCGATTTCTCCCCCAAATAGGAATCAACCATCCTAGGATAAGCTGCCCCTAGTCTACCCTTCTAAGCCTCGATCTTCTGTTCTTCCACGATCTTCTCCTCCTTCTAGGGCGGTTCTTCAATCATAAGTTATAGTGCTGGTTCGACAGGTTTCAAGCTCCGAGTTGAAGCGCGTATCGAAGCGGTCTGGATGTGATCCAAAATTTTCTTTGAAGACTTTGTCCAGACGGTACTCCATCCATCATCGATCGTGTACGGATCTATCGAAATAATGGGATCCGTTGAAATAACATTGACGGAACCTCCTTTCTGGGGTTCCTTCATGTATTCCTTTTGGATTGTTATGTTCCCTCTCCGGAGATTGTCATCCAGCCAAATCTTGAAAGTGATGCAATCCTCTATCTTGTGTCCGAGCATCTGGTGGTAAGGGTAATAGTTCGGATGATCTTTCTTATTGACTTCCTCTGGCTTCTTGGGCTCTGACAACTGAAAATCCGGTGTCTTCATTAAGTTGTGGAAAATCTTCGCTACTGCTTCAGTTTTGAATGGATATTCTCTATTTAAAAGTTCTCTTAAGGTACGCGATGAACGAGGCGGTTGTTCATATTGCTGATGTGACTGATAGCTTGGATGAGGTTGCTGATAGCCCTGCTGAGGTTGCTGATAGCCCTGCTGAGGTTGCTGATAAGTCCGTTGCGGTGGTTGATAACTAGATTGTGTCCACTCTGACTGTATCTGAACCAGATTTCTTTTCGAATGTTTTTACGGGCTTCTGCTTATCGTTCTTGTCCACGAAACTTAGCTGCATTGCCTCTTCTTGTAAGCTCCCGGCCTTGCTAAGCAACTTCTCAGAAGTCTTGATTGTAAATCCTTTAAGGAAAAGTGCTATCGGGCCATGGATACTTTTAAGTAGGATGCCAACTGCATGTTGTTCTTGAAGCTGTGGTTCACACTTCATGCTTAAGTTTCTCCATCGAAGTATGTAATCCACTAAAGTCTCATTCGGCTTCTGTTGCTCCACCACTAGATCACCGATAGTGATGTGGTGCTGAGCCCCGGCAAATCGTTTAACGAAGAGATTCTCTAGTTCTGAAAAGGTCTTTACTGAACCGTTCGACAATTCTGTGTACCAGTAGAAGGAAATCCCTGACAAACTGCTAACAAACTGTCGGAAGAGTAAAGCGTCACTCCCATCGGCATTGCAGCAACTAGCACGAAAATGTGCGATATGCTGCCGAGGGTTTCTCGTCCCATCAAAAGTCTTAAACAGAGGTGGTACGAAGCCTTTCGGGTATTGGGCTGCATCAAACTCTTCAAAGCAAGGTTTATTCATCTGAATAGATGCTCCACTCTTGGATTGTGCTAGGGCCTCTCGCACCTGCTGTTCTACCATGCTCTTAATGTCCTTTTCTGGAATCATGCTTTATGCAGGATCTTTCTTTGGTTGTTCGTCTCCGTTGAAGGATGTGATCTCTTTCCTCCATCTGCAATATGGATAATTTATGGGGGAGTCTCTTTCTAAGGTTTTACCTGACTCTGGAGAGTGGCTAAGGCAGCAGCCATCTCTTCCATCCTCTTTGCCATCTGGGAAATTGTGTCATCTCTTTCCCGAAGCTGTGCCCTCATTACTTCCGATTCATCTCTCTCCGCAGCTGCTGGAGCACCTTGTGAAGCGGATGATGCTCGTGTTTCAACCATGTTGATCTAGGCATACTTCTCATCCATGAACTCTGATGAGTCAATTTCATCCTCTAGTTTTTCTTCTCTTTCTTTTGATAACCGTCGGATGCCGGTCCTTAACTTGTCATGGCATCCTCTAGTGGCCTTTTCCGCATGGTCTCGCAGTTGTCTCGTGACGGTTGTTGAACTTCTTTTTCGGGATTCCCCTTTATTGTAGTAGTACTTTCTTCTGATTCAAGTCTCCTGACAAGACTTTTCTTCTTAGGACATTGTTTTGGTCTTAGCTCGCCAGTCGTAGGTCGCCATACCATCCTACTTGCAGCCGGAAGCCTAGGACCGGATGATCTGTCGGCTATATGCTGGAAGGTGGTATCCTCCCTAATTTGTAGACCCGATACAACAATGGGTGAACTGGCTTTTATCTTCTTCTTTGGATTCTCTATGGCAGTAACAGGCTCTATTCACGGTCCGAGGCGGGATTTAGCTGGCACCCATCCTATCCTTCTTATGATTTCTGACACAGGGCATCTTTCTTTCTTTGCCAATCTTTCTATCATAGCTTGCAGTCGAGCCAATGGCTTAGTCTTATCTGTTTTCCTCTTGTAATTGCTGTAGTATGCAGGTCGGGGTAATGCAGTGGCGATCCTACATATATCATCTTCTTTTGATGCGGCAGAGAGAGGGTGAAACCTGCTCCCTTCCAACAGTGGTATATACTCGGGCAATTCTTCTCTTTCCTCGGGAATTTCTTCTAGAAAAGTAACTTCAACAGCTTTGGCTTTCTCGATCTTGGCTATCTTTTTGTTTCTATTTCTTCTTTGAGTCTGAGTTAGGGGTGCAATTCTTGAACTGGACCCAATCTCAAAAATGGATGGTATTGTAACAAAATCTTTACCCTCCACGGTGACAGGCTCATCACAGACTTGGATTTCCTTCCCCTTTAGTTTTGCAGAAGTCGGGGTAGGTGTAGAGATGACTACACATGTAGGGGTAGAGACAACAGTCCTTCTACGAACAGTAGTACTCCTTTCAGCTAGAACCCTTTGCAGGGGAGAGAATTCTTGAGTCGATTTCAGGTTGAACTCAATCACGGGTTCTTTAGTTTCTAACACTTTGTCCATTAGTATGAAGAGAGTGACATCAGCGAACTTAACATCTCTGTTGCTGAATCCTTGTCCGAAACAGATGATTCCATTATCGGGCAGCTCATCCTTGTAAACAGCGAAGTCCATTCCATTGGTGAAGGAGAAGATTAACTTTGGGGCAGTCATTTTCTGCAGGGCAGATTCCGAATGTCAGTCCCGAATTATGCTTCTTTTAGTCGTAAAGTTTAGGACGAAAAAAAAAGAAAGAGTCCGAACACACTTTCGTTTATCTTAGAGTATTTGTGATTTTTAAAAGAGATTGTTTATTAGGAGGTTCGTTTGTTAGAAACAAAACGATTAAGGGAAAAGGGTTATAGAAAAGGTAAAGGGCCCGATTTAGAATTGGAAAGGAAGAGAAATTCTTATGCAAGACTTCTCAACTCGAAGGACCGCTCCAAAACTAACACCTATTGGGGGTCCACACCACCTCAGAAAAGAGGTAAAAGGATCTTGGAACCTCTCCGTTTAGGGGTGTCTAAACAGTGGCTCCTAAATCCGAGAGGAGTTGGCTATACTTGTTAAAGACAGAAATGAATTGGGTATCCCAACGGAAGAATGGTAGTTTTTGTCCACTAGGGATATGGACTCACTATCGATTTATGAAAGCAAAACCATCTAATCAAAAATGGAGAGAGGAACTAGTCCCCAGCGGAGTCGCCAGAAATTGTCGGCATATTTTTAGGCCGTGTTTTGAAAAGGGGGTCGCTTACAGAAATTGTAGGCAAATTTTTAATTTAATTTAAATAAATAATTTTAAAAGTAGTATTTGATTTTTGAAAATAATGTTAAGTTTGAAAATTTTAAGGTACGAAATTAAACCGATCTCACATCCCAAATGGTTTATATAAATGAGCACCGCATCACAAACCGTGTATCTATCCCGAAGAATAGATGCACTGCTTGATGATGGAGCTCGATTAAATAAACTAGAAGATTTGTGATATCCTTTGGTCTGCAAACCAATTTTATAAGCCGACAAGTTCCCTTGTTTAATATAAAGAAATCAAACAGGGTTTATATTACCTCGGTTCTTAAATTTTCCTATAAGGGCAAACCCCTATAGTTAATTACATCTTAAATGATGAGATTCATTTAAGAAAACTCTCGATAATGATTAGTGGTTTTGCTCTCAAGAATTTCAAAGGATTGAGTTTCGTAAATTTCAATAGGGAACGGATCAAGTTTGGAACAGTTAATTTCAGGAGTCCAAAGGAAGAAAAGTAGGAGAAGTTGAGGATCCAAGTAGAATCTTGGCAACTTCCCAAACTACCCTATTGTTTGGCTTCAATTTGGGAGTTCATTTAATGTTTCATCTTGCATGTTTTAATTAATTAGGTCTTATATTTGTATGACATGATCATACAAGTAGCTCGGAAGATATGAGAGTTTATGTCGTACCGAACGACTACCTCGGAGTCCTAAGACTGGTTAGGGCGTAATTTGCATAACATGATTATGAAAATGTCTAACGAAGAGTTGAGGATTTATGTTGCACTAGGTAAACTACCTCGAAGTCCTATGACTTGGTTATTTAAACTAAAAAATAGTTTAGCTGATGTAAACACAAGTTTTGCTGACGAAGATGGCCGTGCTGCCCACCGTACTCTGAGCTCCTTGTTGTTGCAGAGGTTTAGTTTTAGAAAGTGAAAATCAGGAGATGAGAGAAGTGTTTTGGTTTAGAGAAAATCTTAAAATCCAAGTGTTTTTTTTAATATTTTAATTAAAACAAATCTTAAAGTTGTTTAAACAGAACCGATTAAGATCCCATGGTTCCGTCATCCCGGCACCGTTATTTTCATTGAATTCACTTAGTCCAGATGAATTTGCTAAACTCAACTGAATGAGTTCCACACTTTCATTTAGACCGTGGGAAATCCTGTTAGCAACACGTGGGTTACATCATCCGAGGTATTCCCGATCATTCAACGAGATATTTTAATTTTGTTAAAGTTGTGGTTTTTCTTTTTGTTCTATTTGTGATTAAATTTTGAGTTGTTTTATATTTTGGAATGTTGTGGCGGTGAATTTTACCTTGCAATGACTTTTAATTTAGTTTTGGTTTCAGTTCAGGGACTATCCTAAAGGTTTTGGTTTTCATGCAACAGTCTTATTTAACATGCAAGAAAGGTAAACTACAGTGCGTGAAAGTAAATTGCAATAAAGTAAATTGCAATGAAATAAAAGCGTACCCGGAGGGTCTTCCCATCATCCCAAGCTGCACTTAAAACACATGTTAAGGCATTTAAATATTTCAACAGATACCTAGGTAAAGCTAAGGGAAGGGTTTTGGTTGTCTACAAAATTCCTAATCCTATAACTAGTCATTTCCTATGACGTCTAGGTTGTTGGTTTCGTTTAAGGATGATTTTCTTCATCAAAGAATAATTAGATTCAGTTGTTCTTCTTAAAACATCCCTTCATATTGAGGAAGTGCTTAGGACGAGTCCTAAACATCTTTTCAATACTTTTGGGATTATTTTGAGTCCAAGTAAATTTAGTTGCACATATGAATTAATCATCCAGGAGTTTAGTTAAACTTTGTCTCTTGCTCAGTGAACTTGCGTATTTGATTACCTGATGAATGAAGTGATATTTCACTTAATACTCTATTTAAGAGTTATAATAATTAAGGCCTTTAAGGGCAATTTGGATTATCGAGAATTTAAATCATTCTTAATTTAAAGTTTGAGTTGATGATTTAAAGTGTTTTAATTTAATTATGAGGTTTTAATTAATAATTTTAAATTTGGAATAATGTTCAAATTATTTTAGATCTAATTTAAATCTTTATATTTTTAATTATCTTGGTATTTCAAATTGATGTTCTTGTTTTAAATTTACTTAGATAAAAAGAGGTGTTGAAATTATTGATATGTTTTGATTTAACTCTTAATGATTTCATTTAGATTTGTTGTTAAATGATTTTAATTTAATTTAATTCAATTTTATTTTAATTTAATTTAATTTAATTTAATTTTAATTTAATTTTAATTGTAGTTTAACTTTAATTTTAATTTAATTTAATTTAATTTTAGTTTCAATATTTTAAATTTAATTTTAATTTAATTTTAGTTTTAATTGTTAATTTGGATTATTATTTTAATTTTTAATTAAGAATTAAATATTGTTAAAGTTACCTATTTAGGGATTTTTAAATTAAAGAATAAATATCCTCTTAATAATATCCCTATTTTAATAATCCAAATTTTAAATATATTCTTTCCAAAATTTAAATTATTTAATTAATTAAAGTTTCATTTTGATATTTTCAAAGTGTTTAATGGGTCTCTACCCCTTAATTTCCCTAAGTTTCAATCATCCAAGAGAAAGTTAAAATCAAATATTTTACCCCCCATTTTGATTAAACCTAAAGTTTTAATTAAGGGTTAAAAAATTTTAATTACCTTTATGCCCTTTTAAGCTTCTTTATTTCATAACACACTAAATTGAGCTCAAATGAATTTGAAATTTTTATGTCACCTCACTAACATGTCAATTAAGGCATTAGAGGAGAAAATGTGATTTTTCTGAATTTAGTTTATTTATAATTATTTTTAGTAGAAAATAAGGGTTTTCAAAGAAAATTCAACAACATTACCAAGGAAAGGTTTCTGTCCTTAAGAAAATTATGGGATGTTCCTAATGACCAGAGGACCACTTGGACCAAATTTTGTGATTTTTTGAATTATATTTTATTTATTATAATTATTTTGAGTTTTAGAGTATTAATTAATTTTAAAATAAAATAAAAGTTGAAAAATAGATTTTATATTTTTCTTAAATTTCTTTAACCTTAAGGAGTCCAGCAAAATAAATTTTATAATTTTTTGATTTGTCTTTGATTTATTAGAATTATTTTAGTGAAAGAGGTTGAAAATTCATTTTTTAATATTAAAAATTACATTAAGCCTTTAAAATTCAATATCTTATCCTAGGGACTTAGGAAAAATATTTGGTTTGTTCCTCAATGATTAGGAGTCAAAATGTGACATTTTTATGATTTTTAATATTTTTATGATTTTTTTTATTTTTTAATTATTAAAATATTAAGATATTGTGAAAAAATCAACTTTTTTAGCAAATTCCAATTTTAATTTTCCTGAACTCCCCTAATATCAGAGAAGCTCCAAAACTATTTTTGTGAATTTTTAAAAAGTATTTTTAGAGTTATGAATTTTTAAATTTCCATTTTGCTTATGAGGCTTAATCAATCCATTTGGTGGGGTTAATCAAGTCCAATTGATTTCAAAATTTTATGTAAGGTTCCTCTGACCCTAAAGAGTAATGAAGAATTGTTTTCAAGTCAATTTGATTTGTGGTTAACCCTAATTAATTCAAATTTAATTTTAGGGGTTTAGGCCAATTAAGGTTATTATGAATGAATTAACTCAAAATATATTTTTCATAGGGTCCCCTGGTCCTAAGAAACATCTCCAAATTTTCCTAGAATTTATTTTACAACATGCTAATTATTGGAATTAAATTACCTAAAACATTGACATGAACTTGAAAAATCAATAACTTTTCACAGAGGTGGTCTCTGACCTTGAAAGATTTAGGGAATGTTCCCAAGATCAGAGGCTTCAAAAGCCCTATGGTCTCATGCCATGGTGTATTATCTATGCAAATGGAGAATCAAAACATTGAAAACAGTAAATAAATTATTAAAAATAAAATACTCATCTAATTAACTTGATTTCTTTTCCACATTATTGTCCTCTGTTCACTGAGCAAGTGGGTATTTTTATTTTATTTTTGTAATTTTTCTATGCAAAGATATGAATTTTTGAAGTTTTGGTATTTAAATAATTCAAAAAATACCCTAATTTTCTACTTATCCATGTGGCGCCGTGTCAACCTCGGCAGTTCAGAAAGCCCACGTGCCGCGCTGTGATTCGACGCTGCCATCTGACTCAGCTCTCTAGGGGCCCGCGGTTCACGTACCAATGCGCTGTCCGGCTTGATCTCGACCGTCCGTTCGATACACGCGCGATCCAACGGCTCCTGGTCATCGTCTATGACTGGTGTGCACCCGTGACCGTCCACACTCAAACCCTAATATATCTCTCGATTCTTAATGGATTTTCGAGTTCTTATACTATATCGATTCATCTTGAAGAGACGAACACATCCATATGGTTTATAGGCTATGAAATTAACCCAAATAAAATGGAGAATTGCTGGAAGCTCGGGAGAAAGAATGAGTTCATACCTTTGCTCAGAGAAGTGAAGCTTCGATCTGAGAGTTCTGTCACCTTCGATTGAGTCCAGACAAGCTCCAGATGAAGTCTCTGGCTCTGGGGAATTGTCTAAGTATGAAAGTGACCAAGGACGATCACAAAGCTTGGAGGCTGGAAGCAATGGCTGGCCTGGTGAGGGGGATTTTGCTGGGGAACTTCTCCTCTTGGTCTGGTGAAGGTGTAGGATCAATCAATTTGAAGATTGGCTCACTGTGGTGAAGTATCTTATTTTTCTGGTGGATTTTCAACTCAGAAATTGAGCTCACAGAGAGGGTTTTAGGGCAGGATTTCAATGGGGATCAAGTTATCTATGTCTGGAGAGGGATCTCGAGTGATTTTGGCAGAGTTTTGGTAAGGTTTGGTTCAACACCTTCTTTTGGCCGAGAGGTGGTGGTGTTTAAATAGAGGTGGTTGGAGGGCTTTCCAGGAGCAATTGGAGGCTGGGATCAGCTGCTCAGGGGAGGAGAAGAACAGCCATGGTGTCCATTTGGGTGGGGACAGTTCAGCTAGTGGGTTTGAATTTTTTGAAGCCAAATAAGGCTCTCGGCCTGGAGTTTTCCGACGTCTGTGGTGGCTGGCCAGCTAGGCATGGGTCACCATCTGACTCAGTGGGGTCAGGGCTGGAAGTTGGTGCAATCAATTGGGGTTAGACATGTGTAAAGGGTTTAATTTAAATGGCATGGGGGGAAGCTCATTTTGGGCTTGGTTTGGTCAACTCATGGTTTAGGCTAGGTGCACCTCCCCAAGGCTGGTTTGGGCTGAAGAGAAAGTCACTTGGGTCAGCTTGATTAGTGGGGTCAAGTCACAATCCAAGTACAATTAGGCTTAAGCAAGATTAGGGGATACATGGGAGTGTTTAATCACTCCTAAGGGAATCATTAAAGGGTTTCCTCTTTTTTCCATTTAGGGAGTGGTGATAAGTCAAAGCTCTCATGGCTTTCACGTGGCTTATGCATGGCTCCAAGGACTCCATTTAGCTTAGGGATGGCTTGACTCATTTACATGGAAATGGATTTTGGGATTTTTGATGAATTTAGGGGAAATTGGCATGAGGCTTAATTTAGGATAATTTGATGATGCATTTGAAACATAGGGAATGATTTAATTCAAAGGGATGATGAGAGGAAATCTCATGTGGGCTTTGGAATGGATTTTGGGCTTTTTGAATTTTGGTGAAAATGGGCTTTTAAAGGCTTTATGGAAGTGGGCTTTTAGATTTTAAAATGGGATTTTGGATGAACGTTTTGTGAAGGACAATGCCAAATAAATGTTGGGTTTAGTTTAGGGATGTGTCATGAGTGATTTGGAACAAATTTGAAGTAATTTTGAATTGTATTGGGTTTAATGTGGGTCTTTTAGTAAAGGGGTCAAAGTGTGTCAAATTGGGCTAACTTGTTTTAAGGTTGGGCTAAAGTTGGATTTGTTGTAAAATTAATGTTGGGAAATATTTATGGGAGAGTCACAAAGAGTTTTCAACTTTGGTTGGGCTTCGATTTTGGGATTTGGGCCCATTTGGGTTAAGTTTGGGCTTAGGTCAATTTAAGGGATTTTGGTTTTGGGTTAGGTTTGGGTGGGGTTTAGGTTCAATTTTTTGGCAAATCAAGTTAGTTTTTTGTTTATGGGGATGTTAGGAAGGCTTTAGAAAAGATTTGGGGCCAATTGGGGTTGAATTGGGTTGGTTTGAGCTAGGTTTAGGTCATGGACCAAAATTAGGCCTTAGGCTTCAAATTGAAATTGGTCTCAAATGTCAATCAAATTGGAGTTGGATTTGGTCTAAATCGATATTTGGGATATTGAATTGAAGTTTAGAATTGAATTGGACCAGAAATGAGGTCAATTGGGGTGGTTTGGTTTGACTTTGGGTTCACTTGGGTTAAAAATGGGTCAAATTTGGGGTTTTGGTAAAAGTGGGGTAAATTGAAAAAATTGGCCCATGGTGTAGTTGAATAAAATGAAATTGGGAATATTTGGGATTTTATAGAATTTTTGGGGAATTTTCTGAATTTTTGGATTTTTGGGTAAAAGGGTATTTTGGTAATTTTTTGGGTTTTAGGGGTATTTTTGGAAATTTTGGTATTTTTGGCCAAAGATGGTCAATTTGAATGGTGGGAAGTGTTTAGGATTGATTTTGAGGGATCTTGCATAATTTAGGAAATTTTGCAAATTTCGGGTCATTTCAAGGGTATTCGGTAGGTTTGGTGGGTCCGGGGCCCCGGGGGTCAAAAATTGAAATTTTGAAAAAAAGAAGATTGATCAAGTGTGAGTGAAATGGAATCACATTGGTTGATCCATGAAGCCATATCAAGCCCATATGAGCCATGAGAGGACTCATTTGAGGCATTCACTGTGTTGTTCATAACCCTCTTAGCTAGGGGCTTAGGGGTTAAGGACCATCCATATGAATTACCTACATGAGTCAGGAGGTCAAGTTGGGTGAGAGTGTGGTTTTAGGACCTGGAATGTGTGTGAGAGTGTAGTGTATGTGCAAGTCAACCCTCACTGCACTGTGCCACCTGTGGTATTCATAAGGCCAAAAAGTCCTATAGGGAACTCATCCTTTAAACCTCCACATTTGATTTCAACCCTCTAGGTGATTAGGGGTCTACAATCAAGCTTGTGGGGTTTGTAGGGAGTTAAGAAATATTTTGAATTTCTAAATGGTGGGTTCCATTTCTAGTCCTCTAAGATTAGTCAAAGGAAAAGCCTAAGGCTAGATTCTAAGTACTAAAGAGAGAAGCAAAAGACCTCATAAAAAATGAGGTCAATAGATTATTATTATTATTTTGGTTAATCTAATTAAAATTTGGATGATTCTTCCAACCTGGATTATAATAGTTTGAATAAGGATTATTTTGTCTATTATTTATTGCATCTATAGTTTCATATGAAGATTGAGCATCTATGATTTGTCCTAATGAATTTTCTTCTAACACTTGAGATGTTTGAGAACGATTCATTCTATATTGATCTATTTTATTTGAAAAAGCAGCAATCTGAGAAACTATCATGGTTAAAGCATCAGAATCATGAATAATGGCTACTTTCTTAGGATTTACCCTTTCAGCAGGCCATTGAAAATTATTAGTAGCCATTTCTTCTATTAATGCATAAGCTTCTTCAAAAGGTTTAGGCATTAGTGATGCACTAGCAACAACATCTATTATAGATCTAAGAGATCCTACTAATTCATTATAAAATGTTTGAATAATTAACCAATCTGGTAAAGCATGATGTGGACATTTCCTAAGAAGTTCCTTAAATCTTTCCCAAGATTCATATATCGATCTCCCTCATACTGATTGAAAGATGTGATATCGTTTCTAAGCTTAGCAGTCTTAGATGGTGGAAAATATTTCGATAAGAATTTTTGTGAAAGTTCTCCCCAAGTTCTTATAGATCCAGGTGCTAACGAATTTAACCAGTCCTTAGCCTTATCCCTTAATGAAAAAGGAAAAAGCCTATGTCTGACAGCATCATCAGACACTCTGTCGTACTTAATAGTAGCACAAAGTTCTAAGAAACCTGCAAGATGTAAATTAGGATCTTCATTTGAAGTTCCACCAAATTGATTGTTTTGTACCATTTAAATAATTTTAGGTTTAAGCTCAAATGAATTAGCAAATACATCAGGGTTTTAAATAGTTAAGTGAATTTCATCTAATGTAGGGTTAGCATAATCTCTTAATAGTCTAGTTTGTTGTTATTTTCTACTCTTTGATTGTTTACGTTAATTTCCATTGTTTCGAAATTTTTAGGCTCTTATCTCAGTTTTCTAATTCTCCTAACAGTGCGTTCTAATTCCGAATCGTATGTTATAAGATTTTCATAACAAAATTTTCGCATAGATTCAAAATCAGTACACAGCAAAAACAGTTAACTAAATAAGTGAAATTCTAAAAAGGTTTTCTAATAGTCATAAATTGTTGTCCGTTACTCTAATTATGTTATATTTCTATAACAAATCTATCTCTCTCCGGCAACGGCGCCAAAAACTTGAACCACGCAACGCTTTTAATCCAATTCTAATTTACTTTAGTAACAATTAAATATTTCAATCTTTTAATCACAGAGTTACTTTCAAACGCCAGTATACGTATCGTTCAAGTAATACAGGGCTCTAATGAAGTCCTGGATATCGATCCCACATGGAAAGTATTAAAGCCTACAGACTTAGGATTATAAAAATCAATTCAGAATTACAACTAAATGAAAATGCTTATCTGTCACTAATATGCAATCGATAATAATAATACTAAACTTATATTAAAAACTAGATTTACTAACAACTTACTTATACTACTAGAGTTAAGTTCAAATATAGATAATAGCAAGAATCTTTCACCTTAGTTAAAATATTTAAGTGAAATGATAATTATGATTAGTTTTTAATGTGATGTGCCAAATACGAGCATACATATTCTTTATCCTTTGGTCCAGGCATAAAGAACATTGATTAATCCTATGCTTGGCTTACTAATTCTGTGGCTAGGCTGGGAGGATATCGGCTTTCACTTCGGAGCTCCTACGTTCCCCTCACCTGAGAGCTGACATCTACACATTAGCACCCAAATGATAAGACCGAATTGAGGATTTTAGCCTGTCACTCTAAAATCTCTAATTCTACGCCCGATAATATTATTTTCCTTTTTATTTGCACTTCTCCTTTCAAGGATTTACTCACTCTACCTTTCAAGAGAATTGTGATACATGAAAGTTCAAAATGCTTAGCCCACGGTCAGGTGGTAAGAATTCTTCACGGATTTTAACAATACAAATGGCCAATTTGTATAGTAAATTAAGTTTAGGTATAGTACCATCACAACTTCTTTAATAATTTATTTAATATACTAATTATATAATCATTTCACAAAATAATCAAAACCATGAGAAAGATAGAACAAATACTCAGAATTCATGAAGAGGATGCAATAAAACTTAGATTTCATATAATAAAATAATGTTCTACACACTAAAAACAAATAAACACTACCTATCTCAAATTCCTCCCCAAGCAAACTCCTCAAAGTTCCTCTGGATCTTTTCCTTGGAATTCTCCTTTGAAACGTCAATGTAGAAGAGTACTCTCACTTCCCTTCCACTCTTGCAATTCCTCGAAGTATTCCTTACAAATTCTCTATTTGAACTCACAACTCACTAAATTATACTCACTAAATGACTCTCTTTACACTAATGAATCCCATACAATCACTTTAGAAACCAGAAGAAGAGCCCTTTTTCGACCAAAATTCGATCCTTTTAAAGTTGTAGAAGAGTCTTCAAGGGTTACGAAGGAACCCCTTCAAATATCATCCACATTCGACGTATTCTGGAACAAACTGTCATTCCAGCCATCTGTAGCCTCGAGGCACCGTCGGCGGCCTCGATTCACACCGTCGGCGGCCTCCCTTATGAATATTTCTGAACTCCAGGGAAAATCACGCCGTCGGAGGCCTCGAGCGCGCCGTCGGCAGCCTAGGTCAAATTTGCATAATTTTGTCCTTTTTGCTCCAAATCCGATCATTTTTGCATATTTTTGTTCCATTGTGTTTAATTCTTGGTACGTGCATAAAAACACCAAAAATACCTTTCTTTAAAGTGCAATATCATCAAAATCAGTGAAATATAAGCATGAAAATCATGATTTTTTTGCTCTTGGGTCAGTAATGGAGGATTTCTTTGTGATGGATTCCCTAACTTATGACGCTATATTCAGGAGAACACTGATGAATGATTTCAGGGCGGTGGTTTACACTTATCATGTTGCTATCAAATTTATTGGAGGTAGAGAAATCATCACGTTCAGGGGTGACCTGAAGCAATCCTGAGTTTAGTATCTGTGTTCCATAAGCAATGTGGAACATGACCCACTATACATGTATAATGCAAGGGATGGTAACCTTGAGACCAATGTGAACACCCATGAAGTTTTGACTATTTAAGGAGAGCTAGGAAGAAGTTTTCTGATAAGTGAAGCTTTTGATACCAGACACATGGAGCTACTGGTTCAAACCCTCTAATAAAATTGAGACATATTTTCATGGACGGTTATTAAAATTCCAGCGTGTTGATTGATGCTGACTGCCACAGACTGAATGTCAATCAATTAACTTAACCCATGAAGCAGAAGATTAAAAGATCGACCATGAAATTAATGGGATTTTTTTGTGAGGAAATATGAAATCGAGAAAAAATAGGGTACATTCAGGAGATACAGTACCTTATCTGGGTCTCCAATGTAGTTATGATTGATATGCCTTAAAATGCTCTAATTTTATGTATACATTTTTACTGATTTTTAAGGAAATCACGTTTTCATGAAAAGTATTTTTTTCTGGTTTTTATTGTAGGTACAAGATAGAGTTTAAAGAGCAGAAGGAGCAAAATTAGAGCAAAAAGAGGTCAAATGGAGCAAAAAATAAATATGGCATCTAGGCATCATCATCTGGCACCTAAGCTCCAAGTAGTTACCAGGGACTTCCAAATGGTTGGGACCTACGTGCCCATCCAGCGCTAGAATCCATTTTAACTTTTATGCATTAAATTTGGATGAATTTTAAAGAGATGCCTGAAGTAACTCTTGATTATTTTCAAAGCTTTATTTACTATGGCTATTTATTGGCCAAAAGGAGAGGGAGTCGAGAGTCTAGAGAGTCTAATTTGTTAGAGTGAGTGTCTTGTGTGTGTGAGAGTCTTATTGTGTCTATTTTTTGTGTTTATTGGAGGAAGAAGATAGCAAAAAAACTCCAAATGATTTACTTTGAGAGAATTTGTTTAATTTTTGTTTTATTTTATAAACTTGGGTTTCAATATATATCATATTTTGTTGTGTTATCCCCATGACTTATGAGTACTTTTCTTCATATTTCTCCTTGTAATAAAACTTAATTATGTGTGAGATTAGAAAAGTTTGAAGATTTTTTTTATCCAATGTTGTGATGGTATTTTCACCAACTCTTAATTTAATTTGCATACTATCATTTGTAATGTTAAAATCTATTGTGACACATAATGATCTGAGAGGGCTATGATTTCACCCAACTAGTGAATACCACACTAATTTTAGGATAGAGGGGGAGTAAGTTATAAAGTGGGTGCAAATAGATAAGGATATGAGTTTTGATGGGCGTAGAATTGGTGTTTTTAGGGTGAAAAGCTAGATCCCTAACCAATTTGGTCTAGAGCGTAGAACTTGAGGCCTGGTTAGTCTTAAAGAATAGGCCCAGCAGGTCATCTGGATGTGAGAGGCTAGAACCTACCCAGCATAATCACATAAATAGGGAACTTACTTTAGATTAGCTAGTATTCTTTATGCACTCAGGAGAGGGTAAGAAACATATACGCTCCTATTTGTCATATTATAACACTTAATTCTTGAACTTTTTGAGTCTTACACTAATCATGATCTCTTTGCAAGGTGAAAGATCTAATTCTATAAACATAATTAGTTTGAAAATCTGCATTTACATTTTGCTTAAAATTAGACTTAGCAAATATTTAGTTTTAACATTTTACAAACATTTTGACACAATTCTCCTAAAATTGTGTTTGCATTTTTTGTAGAATTTTTCTAAATTGTTATAGAAAATCCATCCTTCTATCCTTAGTAAAGAAGTGTTAAATGAAGTTAAACTATGAAGTTTTGTATTTTTGGATAAATAGAAGATTTGACTTTTATTCTTCAAAACTTAAATTTATTTTATTGAAGAGTAATTTTCAAATACTATTATTATGATTTTTAAGTGAAAGATGTATATTTGATCTTTATTTTAAATGGACGGATGGAATTCAAAATCATTAAAAAGGCCTATCCAGATATAGTAATCCTTACCTTAAAAAAAAATATATATGAAAAGGAAGGAGAAGCTTGAGGATTTAAGGGCCTAATCAAAAATTAGTTTCATACCTAAAGTTTAAGACATAAGATCAGAGAAAATCTAAATCTTAAGGTTATAATATAGTAAGTAAAATTATTTTTCAGATAAAAATTTTTAAGTGAGAAAAATAAATGTTTGAATCCTATATTTTGAAAAATCTACAAATATTTCAAAAACAGATAGAGACTTTTATTTATCATTTTCCTTTATTTAAGAACTTTCTAAACTTTAAGTTGGTTTTAATTATTGAAATCTTTTCTAAATTGGACTATTCCATTTTTAGAACAAAATTTTGTTATCATCCTAAGAAACTCATTACATAATTTGCATGCTAAAATGTTATATGAGATTAACTGTCACTTGAGGACAAGTAACATTTTATGTTTGGGGAATTTTGATACACCAAAAATCTATAGTATTTTTATGCACATTTTTATACCTATATTTAATGATATTGCACTTTAAGGGAAGGTATTTTGTGTTTTTCTTGCAGGTATGATGAAAATGGATGGTCATGATGAAAGGAGCAAAATTGGATAAAATTTGGAGCAAAAAGATCAAAAATAAAAAATTTGGCACCGGCGGCTAAGCGTCGCTGGGCCGGCCCTTAGCCACCACGGTTATAAATCAAACTTTAATTAGATTTGGCGCCAAATTCAAAAGGGAATGGATGCAACTCTTGGTGGTAACGTCCAAAACTTCCTTTGGGCGGCAAATTTGAATGAAGGGGTGCGTTCCCTGGTAGATACATCGAATCTGGACACATTTTGAAGAGACACCAAGGCACCTTTTGGTTCACTATTTAAAGAGAGACTTTGAAGTGAAGAAGTGAAGAATTGAAGAGGCTCTTCACTGTATTTCGAAGAGAGGAATTTAGGAGATTCTTCCACTACAATTTAAGTTTTTATTTAGAGTAGGAGTAGAGAGTAGAAAGGAGAAAAGGGTCGGAGTTAAGAGTTCTTCTCCCACCACTTTTCTTTCTTTTAATTTAGTTTTTATTGAAGTCTTAAGTTTGTATTCTGAGTCATCGGAGTTTGGAGACTTGCTCTGAGGAGTAGTTTAGCGAAAAGTCAAAGTTTCAGAGGAACTTCCTTAGTCTTGTGGAAAGGATTTTCAGATAAGTATTTACTTTTATTTAGTTTATCAATACTTTGTTTCGTTTATTATTTTCTTATTGTTTTTACTTTCAAATCAATGTGTTTTTATATTTTCTCAATGCATTCTGAGTAGTTTATTTTATCTTTTTATTTCTTAAAATGGAGAAATAACTAATTTAAAGAGAATTGTTGTGGAAAGTATCAGTGTTTAAAAGTTGGAAGAAGTTGTGAAGATTGATTCTAAGAACTTTGTTTAATTCTTAATTTAGCCTGTTAAGTTGTAAAATTTCTTGAGATTATGTACGATCCAATGTGGTATTATCTCATTAAAGTTAGTAGGAATCACATGCAATTATATGGGTGAGAACTGTAGTCCATATAAGTGAATGTAATATTAGAAGATATTTTTATAGAAGGGAGTAAAATTAGAGGATTTTAGAGTGATAGGCTAAAACCCCCTAATTTGGTTTGAAGTTTTGAGTTTTTTTATGAGAAGTTAGCCCCCAGGAGGTGGGAATCGAGGGAACTCTAGAGTGAGATACTGGTATCTTCCCTGCCTAACCATGTTTAAAATAATATAAATTTCAAATTAACCTATGTTCTTTATAGAACCAAGTAAGGGTAAAGAACACATTTGCCTCTATCTGTCACAAGAAAATTTAAATACTTCCACAACAACGCTTTAAGAATTATTACTAATTCATGAAAGGAAAGAAAAAGATATTTTTGTTAATAGTATTTTTACATCCAGTGTTATTAGTTATTGAAACCTTTACTTTCATTGCTTAGCATTTTATTAAGAAAATTTCAAAAGACAAATCAAATTTCTAAAACTTTTCAAAATCAAGGCATACTATTTCAAAAACAATTAAAGAAAGTAAAAAGATAATTTTCTAAATTCCTTTAAAGATTTTCAACTTTTCCTTGTGGCTTCGATATCTCAGGGCTTAATTAGAAAGTCCTATATTACTTGATAAACGATACATATACTTGCGTAGTATCCCATATTATAAAATCATAATTTTCATATCTAAAATCATCAGCGCATTTGTCCAACAGAGTAAAGTTTTTGGTTCTGTTGCATTTACCGGACGGTACCAAGTTTCTGGCATCCGTTGCATTTATCAGGGATCAAGTTTGCTGATTACCTTTAAAGTACACACTTATATTCCTCGTGTCCCATGTTTTTGGCACTGTTGCTGGGGAAAATTAATTAAATTGCATTTTAAGGAGAATTAAGAAATTTAAAATTTTTACTTTTCTTTGTTTTTGTTAGTGTGTTGTGTTTTGTTTTGTTTTATTATTGTATGCGTAGTTCAGATTCTGAAGGACTTGTGCCTTACGATTTTGAATTAGAAAGAACTATTAGAAAAATAAAAAAAATTAAAAATACGGAAAGAAAAAAAAATATTCAAGAAATGGAAAATCATTAAAATCAAAACGTTGGCATCTAACAAGAATTAAGACCTTTAAGAGATTATATTAACCCTACAGTAGATGAACTTTGTGCTAGTATTCAAAACCCTGTTGTAGCTGCTAATTATTTTGAGCTTAAACCTGCTAATATCCATATGGTGTCAAATAATCAGTTTGGGGGAGCAACAGCTGAAGATCCTAATTTGCATCTTGCTAATTTTCTAGAGTTGTGTGCTACTTTTAAATATGATGGTGTTTCAAATGATGCTATTAGACTTAGACTTTTTCCTTTCTCACTAAGGGATAAAGCTAAAATGTGGTTACATTCGTTAGCACCTGGATCAATTAGAACTTGGGGTGAACTGTCACAAAAATTCCTTGCTAAATATTTTCCACCATCTAAGACTGCTAAGTTGAGAAATGATATAACATCTTTTTGTCAGTTTGAAGGAGAATCAACATATGAAGCATAAGAAAGATTTAAAGGTCTCAAAAAATGTCCACATCATGCGATACTAGATTGGTTAATAATTCAAAATTTTTATAATGAATTAATTGGATCTCTTAGATCAATCATCGACGCTCCTACTGGTGGATCATTAATGTTTAAACCATTTATTGATGCGTATGCTTTAATTGAAGAAAGGGCTACTAATAATTTTCAATGGCCCTCTGAAAGGTTAAATCCTAAAAAGGTAGCCAGTGTTTATGAAAATGATGCTTTTACAATGTTAGCAAATCAAGTTGTTGTATCAAGGAAAATAGACCAAATTGGGATGAATTTTTCTCAGCTAAATCTCATGATTGAAGAAAATTCATTAGGCCAAATGGTTGATTCTTATTCTTCACTAGAAACTGTGAATGCTATAATTAAACCTAACAACCCATATTCCAATTATTATAAACCAGGTTGGAAGAATCATGTAAGTTTTAACTGGAATAACAATAATCAGGGTGGTGTTAATCAACAATAGGGGAACACCCAAGTAAACCCATTGGGGAATTGGAACAAAAAAGGTAATAATATTAATAGATTAACTTATCCTTCAGGTTATAACAATGCTTTACAATTTAAGGAGAGGAAGTTGTCTATGGAAAAAGTAGTATCACATATGGGAAATCAATTACAAATTCTAGGAGCAACCATCAAAAATATTGAAAATCAATTGGGACAAATTACAAATGCCTTAAGTAATAGATACCAAGGAATGCTTCCAAGTAATACTGTAGTGAATCCAAGAGAAAAGAATAAAGAACAAGTGAAAGCAATTCAATTGAGAAGTGGAAAAGAATTGGAAGGTAGAGTTCAAAAGGAGACTGAAGTAGAGAAAGAAGAGATTGAAAGACCTAAAGAGGAAGCTCCAAAAGGTTTTAAAAGACTTATTTCTCCACCTAAGGTTGATTTTGAAAAACCACCTGAGCTTGAAGAAATATGGAAAGAATCTTATGAAAATGCTAAGATTTATAAGGAAAAGATGAAGTTATGGCATGATCAGAAGATTCTTACCAAAAATCTTGTACCAGGACAACAAGTTTTGTTGTATAATTCTAGATTGAGAATATTTTATGGAAAACTTAAGTCCAGGTGGATGGGTCCATGTTGACCTCAATTTTGGTGAGGTCTTTGGCTTGTCTCTTTAGTACTTTGGATCTAGCCTTAGGCTTTTCCTTTGACTAATCTTAGAGGACTAGAAAAGGAACCCACCACTTAGAAATTCAAACACCTCTTAACTCCCTGCAAACCCCAAAAGCTTGATTGTAGACCCTTAATCACCTAGAGGGTTGAAGTCAAATGTGAAGGTTTAAAGGATGAGTTCCCTGTAGGACTTTTTGGCCTTAGGAATACCCCAGGCGGCCTCGGTCCGGTGAGGGCTGACTTGCACATACACTACACTCTCACACACATTCCAAGTCCTAAAATGACACTCTCACCCAACTTGACTTCCTGACTCATGTAGGTAATTCATATGGATGGTCCTTAACCCCTAAGCCCCTGGCTAAGAGGGTTAGGAACAACATAATGAATGCCTCAAATGAGTCCTCTCATGGCTCATATGGGCTTAATATGGCTTCATGGCTCAACCAAAATGATTCTATTTCACTCACATTTGATCAATCTTCTTTTTTTTAAAATTTCAATTTTTGACCCCCGGGGCCCCGGACCCACCAAACCTACCAAATACCCTTGAAATGACCCAAAATTTGCAAAATTACCTAAATTACCCAAGATCCCTCAAAATAAATCGTAAACACTTCCTACCATTCAAATTGACCATCTTTGCCCAAAAAATACCAAACTTTCCAAAAATACCCCTAAACCCCCCAAAATTACCAAAATACCCTTTTACCCCAAAACATCCAAAAATTCAGAAAATTCTCAAAAATTCCAGAAAATTCCAAATATTCCCAATTTCATTTTGTTCAACTACACCATGGACCAATTTTTCCAATTTACCCCACTTTTACGAAAACCCCCAATTTGACCCAATTTTAACCCAAGTGAACCCAATATCAAACCAAACCAACCTAATTGACCTCAATTCTGGTCCAGTTCAATTCTAAATTTCAATTCAATATCCTCAACATTAATTTAGACCAAATCCAAGTCCAATTTGATTGTCATTTGAGCCCAATTTCAATTTGAAGCCTGTTGACCTCATTTTTGATGAGGTCTTCTCTTCTTCTTTTTAGTACTTAGGATCTAGCCTCAGCTTTTCCTTCGATCGTCTTAGAGGACTAGAATTGGGACCCACCACTTAGAAATTCAAACCACTTCTTAACTCCCCGTAAACTCCACAAACTCGATCGTAGACCCCTAATCACCTGCAGGGTTGAAATCAAATGTGCAAGTTTAAAGGATGAGTTCCTATAGGACTCTTCGGCCTTAGGACAACCCCAGGTGGCTCGGTCTCGGTGAAGGGGTTGACTTACACACACACTACATTTATACACTACACTTTCACACACCTCCTAAAACCACACCCATACCCAACTCGACCTCCCGACTCATGTAGGTGATTCACATGGATGGTCCTTAACCCCTAAGCCCTCGCGCAAGAGGGTTAGGAACAACATAGTGGATGCCTCAAATGAGTCCCTTCATGGCTCATGCGGTCTTGATATGGCTTCATGGCTCAACCAAAATGATTTTATTCCACTTATATTCACCCAATCTTCAATTTTCCAAATTTTCAATTTTCCAAATTAACAATTTTTGACCCCGGGACCCTACACCCGCTTAACTTACCCAAAACCCTCGAAACTACCCAAATTTCGCAAAAATTTCCAAATCACCCAAAATTCTCCAAAATCATTCCTAAACATTTCTCTCCACTCAAATTGACCATCCATACCCAAAAATACCTCCCAATACCCTCCAAATACCTAAAATACCCCTCTCGACCCAAAAATCCAAAAATTCGTAAAATTCCCGTAAAATTCCAGAAAATCCCAAATATTCCCAATTTCATTTTGTTCAACCATACCATGGGCCAATTTTATCAATTTACCCTACTTTTGTCATAACCCTCAATTTTGACCTAAACCCAAACCTAACCCAAATAAGCCCAAACCCCAAAATCAAAGCCCAACCAAAGTCAAAACCTCTTTGAAACGCTCCCATAAATATTTCCCAACATTAATTTTACATCAATTTCAACCCTAGCCCAACATTGGCCCAAGTTAGCCCAATTTGACCTATATTGGCCCATTCACTAAAGAAGCCCAAATTCAACCCAATTCAAACCCAAATCACTCCCAATTTGCTCCAAGTCACTCATGACACATCTATGAGCTAAACCCAACAATTATTCGGCCCAAGCCTTTACCAAAATTTCATCCCAAAATCCATTTTAAAATTCAAAAGCCCACTTCCCTTAAACTTTCCCAAAAGCCCACTTCCTTCAAATTCAAAAGCCCAAATTCATCCAAAGCCCACATGACACTTCCCCTCATCATCCATTTAATCAAAATCACCCCTAAGTTTCAAAATCATCAATTAAACAATTCCAAATCAAGCCCCATAACAATTTCCATTAAAATGCCAAAATCCACAAAATCCCTTTTTATGAAATCGACCCAATCTTTTCCCAAGCCACATGGAGCCATGAAGCCACATGAAAGCCATCGGCAAGCCATGAGGATCTCTAAGTTGTCAACTCTCCTTAAATGGCAAAAGAAGGAGGTCCTTTAAGCACCTCCTAAAAGTCATTAACCTTAAGCATGTTTCACCTTAACCCAAATTTAATCCAAATATATTTGGATAAGGACTTCTCCATGCCAAGCCAGCTGATCCTTTCGACTCCCCACAACACCCAAAGCCACCTCAAGGGTGAACCAAGCCCAAAATGATGGGTTGATCCAAACCAAGCCAAAATGGCCTCTTCCCTATTCCATTCCAAGCCATCCCCTTTACACATGGCAAGGCCCAACTGATCGCACTAAGCCCCAGCCCCCGACCCACTCGGACCCGAGGGTGACCCATGCCTGCCGGCCACCCGCCCGGGTCGCCGGAAAACTCCATGGTCGAGACATGGGGAGGAGCCAAACTTTAGAATTCCACCTCGCCGAGCCGCCCCATGCCCAATGGCCACCATGGTCGTTCGCCCTCGACCTAAGCACCGATCCCAACCCTCGGCCATCCCCGTGAGGCCCTCCACCCTCTCCTATTTAAACACCACCCCCTCTCGGCCATGAGAGGTGCCGAAACAAACCTTAAGGAAACTCGCCAAAATTGCTCCGCATCACTCTCCATACTTAGAGCAATTGATCCCCGGTGCCAATTTACCCTAATCCCCACCAACGAACTCAATTTCTCACTCAAAATTCCACCCAAAACCGTGACACTTCTCCACAGCTGAGCCAATCCTCAAATTGACCGGTCCTACACCTTCACCGGACCAAGAGGAGAAGTCCACCAACGAATGCCCCCTCTCCAAAGCCACCAAGTTGCTCCAGTCCTCCATGCTTTGTGATCGGCTGTGGTCGAAATCATACCTAGAGCGATTCACTGCACTCAGGAGACTTCATCTGGAGCTTGTTGGGATCCAATCGAAGGTGACACAACCCTCAGATTGAAGCGACACTTCTCTGAGCAAAGGTATGAGCTAATTCTTCATCCCAAGCTTCTGGAGATTCTCCATTTCAAATTCTTTAATTTCAATGCATGATCACCGTATAGATGTGTTCGTCTCTTCATGACGAATCCATAGAGCACAAGAACACGAAAATCCGTTAAGTATTGAGTGAGTTCTTAGGGTTTTAGTGTGGACGGCTCTCGGGCGAGGATGCTCGGGGATGATGAATGGATGCCGTCCATTTAATACACGCGCGGACGGACGGCTCGGATTAGGTCGGATCAACGGATGATACGCGAAGGCGGGACCCGGGCCGCCGACTCGAGTGGCGGCGTCGAATGGGAGCGCGCCACGCGGTACTTCGGAGATGTTAAGGTCGACGCGGCGCCGACTCGGATAAATAGAAAATTAGGGATTTTCTCGATTTATTTAATTCCCTAAACTTCAAAAATGCATAACTTTGTGTAGAAAAATCGGAAAAATATAATAAAAATACTTTCTCGCTCAAAGGAATGAGGAGAATAATGTGGAAAAGAAATCATTTAATTTCATCAAGTATTTTATTTTTAATGATTTATTTCCTTCGCATTGTTTTAATTCTCCATGCATATAGGAAATTCACCATGGCATGAGACCATAGGGCTTTTGAAGCCTCTCGAATTTGGGAACATTCCCCGAATTTTCCAAAGTCGAGGCCATCCCTACGAGAAGTTATTGATTTTTCAAATTCATGTTATCGTTTTGAGTATTTTAATTCCAATAATTAGCATGTTTGGAAATAAATTCTAGGAAAATTTGGTGAGTCTCTTATGACCGCGAGGACCCTAGGAAAAATAGGTTTTGAGTTAACTCATTTAAAATAACCCTAATCGGCTTAAACACCCAAAATAGATCCCTAATTAATTAGAGCTAACCATACATCAAATTGACTTGAAATCAATTCTCCACTCGACCTTTAGGATCGGAGGAACCCACCATAAAAATTTGAAGTCAATTGGACTCGTTAGCCCTACTAAATGGGTCGATTAAGCCATTTAACCATCTTAAACTTCAAAAATTCATAACTTTCAAAATACCTTTCAAAAATTCACCAGATTGGTTTTGGAGACTCTCCGATATTAGGGAATTTAAGAAAATTAAAATTTCAATTTTGTAAAAAAGTTGATTTTTTGTATTATTTTTATATTTTAATGATTAAAAAATAATAAAAATCATAAAAATAATAAAAATCACCAAAATGTCACATTTTGAATTTTAATCACTTAGGAACAAACCCCATATTTTTCTTAGGTCTATTTAATGAGATATTAAATTTTAAAGCCCTAAGGTAATTTAAAAATTAAAAAATACAATTTTTGGCATTTCCACTAAAATAATTATAATAAATCAAAGAAAAAATCAAAAAATTGCAAAAATTGATTCTCTAATTTCCTTGATATCAGAGAGATTTTTGAAAAATATAAATTTCATTTTTCAACCTTTATTTTATTTTTAAATTAATTAATACTCCAAAACTTAAAATAATTATAATAAAAATAATATAATTCAAAAAATCACCAAAATTGGTCCAAGTGGTCCTCTGGTCATTAGGAATGTCCCATAACTTTCTTAAGGACAGAAACTTTCCCTTGGTCATATTATTAAATTTTCCTTGGAAAATCCTATTTTCCACTAAAAATAATTATATAAATAAATTAAATATAGAAAAATCACATTTTTTCCTCTCATGTCTTTATTGACATATGAGTGAAGTCACATAAAAATTTCAAATTCATTTGAGCTCAATTTAGTGAGCTATGGAATTATTAAGCTTGAAGGGCAAAATGGTAAATAAATTTTTTAACCCTTAATTAAAACTTTGGGTTTAATAAAATTAACAAATAAAATATTTGATCTTAATCTGATTTGGATGATTGGAATTTAAATAAATAAAGGGTAGAAACCTATTAAAGAATTTAAAAATAATTAAAATAAACCTTAATTAAATAATCGATTAAATTTGGAAGAATAATAAAATTGGAATTATTAAAATAGGGATATTATTAGGAAGAGATTTATTCTTTAATTTAAAAAAATCCCTAAATTAGTCATCTCAATAATAGTTAATTCCTAATTAAAAATGTTAATTCAAATTTAAGTTTTAAAATGTTAAAGGACTTAATCATTAAATTAAATTAAAAAAAAAGAGTTAAATTATTAAACTTTTTTTTTAATTTAAAAATAAAATTAAATTAAAGATTAAATTAAATTAAACCAAACGAATTAAATTAATCTAAATTAAATTAAATTGAACAAATTAAATTAAATTTAATTAAAATTAAATTAAATTAAATAAATAAAATTAAATTAAAACATATTAGATTAAATTAATTAACATCAAATTAAATTAAAATTAAATTAAAATCAAATTAAATTAAATTGAATTAAGTTAAATTAAATCAAATTAAATTAATTTATATCAAATCAAACTAAATTGAATTAAATTAAATTAAATTAAATTAAATTAAATTAAATTAAAATTAAATTAAATAACATCACCTAAGACATAAAGAAATTAAATATAAAGCAACTTGAACACTATTCCAAATTTAAACCCTTTAACTGAAGTTAAACTAAATCACAAATCATTGGAGCACCAATTTTCCCTCGAAAACCTTTATTATCATAACTCCTAAATAGAACATTAAATGAAATGTTACTTCACTCATAGGATATTCAAATGTCCTAGTTCACTGTGCAAGATGACAAAGCTTGAATCCCCGGACGATTAATTCATTTGTATAATTAAATTCATTTGGACTTAAAACAATCCTAGAAATATTGAAAAGATGTTTAAGATTTGTCTTAAGCACTTCCTCCATATGATAGGATGTTTATAAGAACAACTGAACTTAATTATTCTTTGATGAAGAAAATCGTCCTTAAACCAAAATACAAGAACCTAGACGTCATAGGAAATGACTAAGCATAGGATTAGGAACTTGGTAGTAAAACCATAACCCTTCCCTTAGCTTTACCTAGGAACTTGCTTAAATATTCTAATTGTGTTTTAAGTGCAGCTTGGGATGACGGGAAGACCCTCCAGCTACGCTTTTATTTTATTACAATTTACCTTATTGCAATTTATTTAATCGCATCGCACTTACTTTTCTTGCATGATAAACAACTCGTTGCATGAAAACCCACACCTTTAGGATAGTCCCTAAAACTCGAAACCAAAACTAAGTTAAAAGTCATTGCAAGATAAAATTCACCGCCACAACATTTCAAAATATAAAACAACTCAAAATTTAATCACAAACAGTAACACAAAACTACAATTACGACTAAATTAAAATGTCCTGTTGGATGATCGGGAATACCTCGGATGATGTAACCTACGTGTTGCTAACGGGATTTCCCACAGCCTAAATGAAAGTGTGGAACTCATTCAGTCGAGTTTAGCAAATTCATCCGGACTAAGTGAATCCGATAAAAATAACGATGCCGAAGGATGGAACCGCGGGATCTTAACCGGTGTCGTTATAATCAACTTTAAGATTTGTTTTAATTAAAACACAAAAACACTTGGAAATTAAGACCTCTCTAAACCAAAACACTTTTCTCATCTCCCGATTCATGACTTCTATAACTAAACCTCTCGCAACAACAAGGAGCTCGGAGCATGGTGGGCAGAGACGACCATCGTCATCAAGAAAACTTGAATCTACATCGCAAAACTTTCCTAGAATTAAACAACAAAGCCATAGGATTTCGAGGTAGTTCGCTCTAGTGCAACATAAATCGTCAACCTCTTCGTTAGGCATTTGCATTGCAAATTAGGCCTTAACCGGACTTAGGATTCCGAGGTAGTCGTTTGGTACGACATAAACCCTCACATCTTCAAGGCTATTTGTATGATTCTAAGCATATAAATATAAGTCCTAATTAACTAAAATTGGCAAGATCAAAACATTAAATAAATATTAGGACTTTCCTAAATTCAAGCCAAACAATAGGATAGCCGGGAAATTACCGAAGTTTGCTTCGAATCTGTAATTTCTCCTACCTTTCCTCCTTTGAAATCGCAAAACAAAATGTTCCAAACTTGATCCATTCCCTATTGAAATTCCAAAATTCAATCCTTTGAAAACTTAAACTTTGAAATTATTGAGAGCAGAATTATTGATTATTATCGAGAGTTTTCTTAGGTGATTCCCGTCACTTAAGATGTAATTAACTATAGGGGCTTGCCCTTATAGGGAATTTTAAAGAACCCAGGTAATATAAACCCTGTTTAATTCTTTCATATTAAGCAGGGAAATTTGTCGGCTTATAAAATTGTTTTGCAGACCAAACGGATGTCACAAATCTTCTAGTTTGTTTAATCGAGCCCTATCATTAAGTAGTGTGTCTATTCTCCAGGGTAGATACACGGTTTGTGATGCGGTGCTCGTTTATATAAACAATTTGGGATGTGAGATCAGTTTGATTTCATATCTTAAATTTTCAAATTTAAAATTATTTACAAAATCAAATACAACTTTTCAAATTATTTATTTAAATTAAATTTAAAAAAAATTTGCCGACAATTTCTGTTAGGCGACCCCTTTTCTAAATACAACACAACCTAAAAATAATGCCGACAATTTCTGGCGACTCCGCTGGGGATGATTCCTCTCTCCATTTTTAATCAAATAATTCTGCTTGCAAAAATCGGTAGTGTATCCATACCCCTTGTGGATCAAGCTACGCTTCTTTCCGTTGGAACACTATGTTCATTTCTACCTTGAACAAGTGTAGCCAACATTCTCTCGGATTTAGGAGCCACTGTTTAGACACCCCTAAACAGAGAGGTTCCGAGATCCTTTTACCTCATTTCTGAAGTGGGGTGAACCCCCAATAGGTGTTAGTTTAGGAGTAATCTTTCGAGTCGAGAAGTCTTGCATAAGACTTTCTCTTCCTTTCCAAGTCTGAATCGGACTCCTTATCTTCTCTACACCTTTGAACATTCCGTTCTAAATAAATAAACCCTTTAATGAATGACTCTTTTAACAAATAACTCCTTCTTATAAATACATGAACAAGAATGTGTTCAGACTCTTTCCAATTCCTTTCTTTTCGTCCTGATGAGAAGAAGCATAACTTGGGACCGACAATCGGGATCTACCCCGCAAAATGGAAGCCCCAAAGCCGATTTTCTCCTTCACCAATGGATCGGACTTCGCCGTTTTCAAGGATGAGCCGCCCGACAATGGGATCATCCGATTTGGACAAGGATTCGAGAACACAAATGTCAAGATCACCGACGTTTCCCTTTTTGCGCTGACAAACAAAGTATCTGAAGCTATGAAGCCACTGATCGAGTTCAACCTTAGGTCAACCCAAGAGTTTCCTCCCCTGCAAAAGATCCCGACTGAGAGGAGTACTGCTGTCCACAGGACCGTTGTTGCTACCACCACCTGGTCTAGTCGTCTCCGCACCTACCCCGGCTTCGCCGCATTAAAGGGGAAGGAAATCCGTAACTATGGTGAACCCGCTACCGTGGAGGGTACGGACTTTCCCGCGAGACCCTCTCGTTTTGAAATCGGGTCCAGCTCAAGAATTCCATCACTAACACGGACCCAAAGATGGAACGAAGCGTGAAGATCGCCGTGAAGCGCCGTAGCCGCCGAAGTCGCTTTCCTAGAGGAAATCTCGTAAATCCCCGAGTACACACCACTACCTAAATACATACCATTGCCTCGAAGATACACCCTTTTGGAAGGAAGTAGATTCCATCCCCTTTTCGCCGCAGCTGACAAGGAAAATGTCCGCAGGATTGTTTCTACATTACCTCGACCAGCATACTACGACGACAGTAGAAAGAAAAGGGCTAGGATTACACCATTGGCCCGACTACAGACTGTGATGGAGAAGCTAGCAAAGAAAGAGAAATGCCCCGTATCAGAGATTCTAAGAAGGATAGGGCGGGTGCCGCCAAATCCCGTCTTGGGCCCCGAGTAGAACCCGCCATCGTTATAGAAAAGCCAAATAAAAGGATGAAGGCTAGTCCGCCATCGTTGTTTCGTGGTTGCGGATTAGGGAGGATACCACCTTCCAAGCATTTGGCCGACGTGCACCATCCGGTCCTAGACCTTCGCCGCTAGAAGGATGGTATGGTGTCCCACTACCGGACGCTAAGGTTGAAACGAGCAGCCTCGAGAAGGAAAGTCTCGTCGGAAGACTCGAATCCGAAGAAAGTGCCACCGCAAGTAAAGGGACTCGTGAGAAGGGAACCCGGCAGCCTATCGCATGACAACCGCGAGGATGCACGGAAAAGACCGCTAGAGGACGCTATGGAAAAGTCGAGGACTCGATATTCGACGACTAGCAAAAGAAAGAGAAGAGAAATTTGGAGATGAGATTGATTCATCGAATTTATGGATGATGAGTATGCGGAAATCAACATGGTCGAAACGCGAGCTTCGTCGACTCACAAGGTGCTCTCGCAACGCGTAAAGAGAGGAGCCGAAGTGATGAGAAGACAGCTTCAAGAGAAAGACGATACGATCGCCCAAATGGCAAAAAGAATGGAAGAGATGGCTGTAGCCCTAGCCACTCTCCAGAGTCAAGTGCAACCCCAAGGAGAGACGCCCCCAGAAGTCATTCACATTATGGACGGAGGAAAGGATATTACATCCGTCAATGGGGACGATCAGCTAAAGAAAGATACAACACAAAGCATGATTCCAGAAAAAGATATCAAGAGCTTGGTGGAACAGCAGGTGCGAGAAGCCTTAGCACAATCAAAGAACGAGACATCCATTCGGACGGGTAGACCTTACCCGAATTCAACGCTGTCCAGTACCCAAAAGGCTTCGTACCACCTCTGTTCAAAACCTTCGATGGAACCGGAACCCCGACAAGCATGTCGCACACTTTCGTGCCGGTTGTTACAATGCCGGCGGGAGCGATGCATTACTCTTCCGACAATTCGTCGGCGACTCGTCGTGGATCGCCTTTAATTAGTATGCAGAATTACCAAATGGTTCAGTGAAGACATTCTCAGAACTAGAAAACCTCTTCATCAAGCGATTCGCCGGAGCTCAGCACCACATCACTATAGGTGATTTAGTGGTAGAGAAGTAAAAGCCGAACGAAACTTTGGTGGATTACATACTTCGATGGAGGAACTTAAGCATGAAGTGTGAACCAAAACTACAAGAACAACATGCAATCGACATCTTACTTAAAAGCATTCACGGCCCGATAGCACTTCTCCTCAAAGGATTCACTATTAAGACTTTCGAGAAGTTGTTAAGCAAGGCCGGAGCTCGCAAGAGGAGGCGAAGCAATTAAGTTTCGCCGACAAGACGTACAAGAAAAAGCCCGTGAAGACTTTTGAAAAGAAATCCGGATCGTTGCAGCGAATCGACAAAGGCAAGCAATCGATACAAATATCGTCCGAACGACCACAAGCAACCTCAACGGAATTACCAAGCAACTCCGACCCAGCTATCAATCATCTCCACAAGATGAACAACCGCCTCGTCCGCAACGTACATTAAGGGAGCTTCGAGCAGGGAATATCCATTCAAGAATGAAGCAAAGGCCGAAAATGTTCCGTAGTCCGATGAAGACTCCAGATTTCTAGCTGCCAGAGCCTAAGAGACCAGAAGAAGTCAACAAGAAAGGTGATCCCAACTTTTACCCTTACCACCGGATGGTTGAACACAAGATAGAAGATTGCATTACCTTCAAAAGTTAGCTCAACGACAACCTTCGGAAAGGAAATATAACAATCCCGAAGGAGTACATGAAGGAACCCCAGAAAGGAGGTTCCGTCAATGTTGTCTCGACTGATCTCATCGTTCCAATAGATCCCTATGCAACTGACGATGGATGGACTACCGCTTGGACGAGGTCTTCGAAAACGATTTTAGACAGCATCCAAACCGCTTCGGTGCGAGCTTCAATTCAGAGTTCGAAACCTGTCAAGTCGGCACTATCACTTGTGATAGAAGAACCACCTCAACAGGAGATGATTGAAGAGAAGAAGAAAATCGACGAAGAAGAGAGGACCGAGGCTCCTAAGGCTAGACTAGGGGCTTCTTATCCTAGGATAGTTGTTTCGGATTCGGGGGAGAAATCCCTCGAACCTCTGACTCTGTATGATTATCTGTTCACTTCGGTGGGATCTTATAATGATAAGGGTGATGGCGTTGGCTACGTTTTGACTATTTCTAACGATTACGTAACTGGCGACAATCCGGACATCGATTTCGATACCAATGACAATTCTCAAATCATACACAATCTTGACGATCACGATGACGAAGAAGACATCCATCAAGGAGGTTACGAGAGTTCAACAAGCAATGAATCTATCTGCGAGTTTCGAGGAGCTCCAAATACAATAGAATTAGAGCCTTCGATGCTCCGAAACTAATCCGGAAGAACTCCGTTATTCCGATTCGGGAAGAAACACCAAGCAAGCTCAACACTAGATTCGAAGAAATTACGAAGTTAACTTAAGAAGTGGAAGAGTTCTACCTCCGAGAATGGGTCTAAAGGACAAAGGAAAGCAGGTGGTTGTTCAAGAAGAATCAACCCTGGCAGAAGAAATACCCATTCGAGAAGAAGCCGAAACACATGAAAATAAAGTGGACTACAACGTGCTAGCCCATCTTAGGAAACTACCAGCCAAACTGAGCATCTACGACGCTCTCATCTTATCAAAGGAGATGAGAGAAGCTCTGATCAAGGCCTAACTCGATCCGGAAATTCGCTTAGCTCAAATGGCCGGAGATTCCTTAGATGAGGTTTGTTCGTTAAAGGAACATCGAGGTGTTACCTTCACTGGACAATGACCTATTGCTCGGGATGACAGACCACAACCGACCGTTGTACATTTCGGCTACAATCGGGAAGTTTACGCTCTCCGCAGTATTGGTGGATCCAAAAGCCTCAATTAATATAATGAGTCTTCGAACACTAGCATACTTGGAAATTGATGCCCGCGAGCTCGAAGCCGACAAAATGTTATTAAGGGGATTCAACCAGAAAGGAGAAAGAGCCCTTGGATCAATAACGCTACTAATGAAGACCAGTGACTTAGCAAAGACAACCGCAAAATTTCACATAATTGATTTAGAAACATCGTTCAACGCTCTACTGGGCCGACCATGGATACATGAAAACAGGATGGTACCATCATCTCTACATCAGTGCATCAAATACTACGATGGAGGGGAACAGTGCATCAAAGGTGACTTAATACCATTCTCCGTACATGAGATTGGAATCCATGAAGACGCAGCTTATTATGCACCACCGAAGAAAACAATCTTCTCTAGAGATACCATAACAAATGAAGTAAAGAAAGTTCGGGACAATGAAGAACCTGAAGTTCTAGTCCAACAGTCACTCACCACTCCCTTACGGCGAGATGGTGAAGGTTTCTCCATAACTCGCATCCGAGGTCGAGGACGGGGACGAGGTCGTGGCAGAGACATTAGGACAGTTGGACAGAGGAAACCAGCCATCAATGTCGATTGGGAAGACAGTTCTGAAGAAGATAAAGAGATCAAACAAGAAGCAGCGACAATAAGTCGGAAGAAGCCGCAATTCAAGATCTCTCTCGAAGATGAGAAGAATGAAGAATATAAATCAATGTACGAGAAGATTAACCACTATGTACATACTATGACCCTGACCCCGATCCATTTTAATAAGATCGAGGGTATGGTGGTCAAAGAGGTACGTAGCGGCGGTGCAAAGCCAATCAAATTCTACCGTGGTGCTACTTCCTCCAAAACTGAGAATAATGTACAATTTGAAGATGTCACTTCATCAGAATTAATGGAATTACCTTTTGAGAGGTACTCTCCCTGTGTTCAAAATTTAATTCAGCGTGGCTTCTTACCTCGACAATGGACAAAAGGTCAATCACAACATTTTGAAAAATTATGGAATAACTCCGTTCGTCCACCCTATTCAAAGCATGGTCTCGGATTCGGCATAGTAGGATCAGTTGACGATACTGAATTTTGCTTGGTTGTCACTTGCAAGACCAATGAAAACTGCATAGAAACTACAGAAGAATTTGAAGATTTACAAATTGGAGACGCTCCACCAGAATTCGAAGAAGAGATTAAATCTACAATAGATGAGTTAACGGGAGTTAACTTAGGTACTAGCGAAGAGCCTAGACCTACCTTTTTTAGCTCCTTACTCAATAAAGAAGACTCCGAAGAAATAATCAAGTTATTAATGGAATTTAAAGACTATTTTGCTTGGAACTACGATGAGATGCCAGGATTAGCTCCGCAGGTCGCAGTCCATAAGCTAGGAGTGGATCCTACTTCTGTCCCAGTCAGACAAGGTCCCAGAAGAATGCGTCTAGAAATCGAACAACAAGTCATAGCCGAAGTTAAAATGTTAATAGACGCCAAATTTGTCCGTGAAGAACAATACCCGACTTGGTTAGCCAATGTGGTGCCGCCGTAGAAGAAGAATGGTCGGATCGAATTTGTGTGGACTTCGGAGATTTAAACAAGGCATGTCCAAAAGATGAATTCCCTCTACCGATCCCGTAATTAATGATCGACATCGCTTCAACACATGAAATATTCTCATTCATGGATGGATCTTCGTGATACAACCGGATAAAAATGGCTCTAGAAGATGAAAAGCTTACAGCATTCAGAACGCCGATCGGAGTATATTGCTACACAGTGATGCCATTCGGACTGAAGAACGCAGGAGCAACATAACAGAGAGCGATGACAAGAATTTTTGATGATTTCATCCACAATCAAGTAGAATGCTACGTGGACAATGTGGTCATTAAAAGCAAAGTGAAGGAAAACCACTTGTATGATTTGAGAATTCTTTTCAAACGATTAAGACAATTTAACCTTAAGATGAATCCCTTAAAATGCGCCTTCGGCGTCACCTCCGGGAAATTCTTAGGATTCGTTGTCCGACATCGTGGAATTGAAATCGACCCGTAAAAGATTAAAGCTATCTTAGAAATGCCGCCTCCCAAAACCCGAAAATAACTACGATCCTTTCAAGGGAAGCCGGCATATCTTCGACGCTTTATCTCAAACTTGTCGGTAGGTGTCGACCTTTCTCGGCACTAGTTAAAAAGGACGCCAAATTTATTTGGAAGAGAAATGCCCGAAGGCCTTCGAGGACATTAAGCAATATTTAATGACACCTCCCGTCTTAGTAGCCCCGCTCTCGTGTAGACCACGATACTTTATACCGCGGCTCTAGACGACTTCTCTCTGAGCCCCGTTAGCCGAGACAATGATGAGGGTAACGAAAATGCTCTTTACTACTTAAGCCGTCGTTTACTTCCGACGGAAATAAGGTATCCCGCAATTGAAAAGCATTGTTTGGCCCCGATCTTCGCCGCTCAAAAGCTCGGGCACTACATGCTTTCTCATAAGGTCAACCTCGATCTCGAAATTTAATCCATTGCAATACTCGATGACCCGTCCAACACTTTCCGGCAGACTTGCCAGATGGTCAATGATATTATTGCAATTCGATATAACTTTCGTGCCTCTTCGTGCCGTAAAGGGACAAGTCCTAGCAGACTTCCTCGCAGCACACCCTTTATCTGCAGAATCTCCTCTCAATGACGATCTGCCAGATGAACAAATAATGAGCCTAGAAGACCCTGATGATCGACGTTGGGAATTATATTTCGACGGAGCATCTTCAGCACACAAAGATGAAGAATCGCAAGTGATAGTGCCCGGTAAGGCAGGGATCAGATTAATCTTTATAATGCCGGAGCGGGGGATGTTAAGATACTCCTACCACATGACAGAGCCGTGTACAAACAACGAAGCAGAATACGAAGCCCTTATAACAGGACTAGAATTAACTATTCAAATGGGGATAACAGACATCAACATCTACGGGGATTCACAATTAATCATTCAACAGATCGCCGGACAGAATAGAATTTTAAAGCCAAGACTCGAGCAATACTTCCAGTATGCCATACAGCTGTTGGAACAAATTCCGAATGTGACAATCTACAAAATTCCCAGAAAAGAAAATGCCTTAGAAGATGCATTAGCTCGCCTCGCAAAAGAATTTGCCTGTTTGCAAGATAAGTCAGTAGAAGTGTCAGTTCACGGACGTCAGGTCCTATCGCAGCTCGACATAGACACAATACACAAATCAGAAAAAGAAGAAAAATCAGTTGCAATAGTGACAAAAAACACGTAAGATCGGCGACGACCATTACATAGACTACTCCGCAAACAGAAAGCTACCGCACGATAGGTCGCTAGCCCATTAGATCAAGAAAAGAACTCGTCCTACACATTAATAAACAACACGTTATACGTAAGGTCTTTCGATTAAATGTGGGTAAGGTGCTCAGCCGGGTCCGAGGCCCGTGAAATTGTTAAAGAGGTGCATTCGGGACTCTATGGCGCTCACCGCTAGGGTCCGAAGATGAAGATGAAAATTAAAAGACTAGGGTACTACTGGCCCTCGATGATGACCGACTGCATGAAAATCGCCAAGAGCTATCACCAATGCCAAGTGCACGGAGTGGTTCTACACCAACCTCCAAATGTGCTACATCCGACAATTGCGTCGTGGCCATTTGAATGTTGGGGCACATATATAGTGGGTCCAATAGAACCACCATCTTCAAAAGGACATCGCTTCATTCTTGCAGCTTACGGATTACTTTTCCAAGTGGGCAGAGGCAGCTCCACTTAGAGAAGTGAAAGCACACCACGTGCTACGGCTTTCAAGAACCAAGTTGTCTACCGTATCGGAGTGCCGCGCAGATCATCTCGTATAATGGGTCAGCATTCGAAGCACGCAAATCAACAATTTTGTCGGAGACACCAAATCGACCGGAGATATTCAACAATTTACTACCCAAGAGCAAACGGCCCGGTCGAGGCTTTTAATAAAACTCTCGTTCAAATCTTAAAGAAAACCTTGGACGATAATAAGAGAAATTGGCACGAGAAGTTATTAGAAGCCTTATGGGCCTACCGGACAACCTTCGTAACTCCTACTCAAGCTACACCTTACGCTCCGGTGTATGGGTCCGAGGCGTTGTTACCTTTAGAGGTTCGGCCTTCCTTCACTCGTAATTGCGCTACAAATTAGATCACGACAGAAGAGAATGCCAAATTACGACTAGAGGAATTAGAAAGCCCGGAAGGTAAAAGACTTGCAGCAGCAGCAGAAATTAGAACTATACCAAGCTAAGATGGTTCAAGCCCATGACAAACCGGTCCGCCCAAGAACCTTCAAAGTTGGTGACTTAGTTCTCGTTCTCAAAAGACCTATCCTCGCACACCGCAAGATAGGAGGAAAATTTGAACCCACTCGGGAAGGGCCGTTCGTGGTCGAAGCAAGTATACTCGTGGAGGTTCCTACCGCCTAGTGAATTGCCGAGGAGAACGACATATGCTTCCGATCAACGGACGATACTTGAAAAAGTATTACGCTACTTCGATGTTTCGAAGGAATGAATTCTTCATCCCTAGAAGCACGGGCGAAGTAGCTACTTATGATCGGGTCCGAACCCAAAAATAAAAAAATGTGCTAAAATAAATAAAATCATGATAATAAAGTTTTCCTTGTTTTCTCCTCCATATCAAGATCTCTTTCCCGATCTCATCCCATTTCATTCCTCGTTAAAAAAATAAATAAATTAATAAATAAATAATAATATAATAAAAAAATGTCTTTAATAAACATTTTCTTAATGTTCTTGTTCTTAAGATGACTCCTGATCCTTTTCCTTGTCTTTTCGCAGGGAAATGTCGAACGGGCGGTTGGTCCTGAACTTTAAAAATGGCGTAAGCCTTGCACTCGATGAAAAGAGGGTGAAAAATGGAGCGATAATCGAGATTGACTCGGACTTCGCATCGACAGTGCCTACAAGTACGAGGAAAATGACCGGGTTCCAGCTGATCGAGAAGAACCGCCCGAGCAGACAAGTGATGAAAGTGGGTGGCCCAAGCCACCAATCCAAAGAAGCAAGAAAAGAAAGGAAAACACCGAAGAAGATAAGAAAATGAAGTCCGTAGTCGCTACGACAGAGGGCGAGCTTGTCGCCGCCGCGCCCACAGAGATTCAAGAAGTTCGAAGAGCTACTCTCACAAAGCAACGCAACGAAGAAATAAAAATCGCCGTATCCGCAAGATGTTAACCAAACTAGCCGCGGACCGCCGCAACGAGGCAGCTTGCTACGCGCGACATACACTTCAAGGACACCGGTTCACCGAGAACCCGAAAAAGGAGGCCACTCCTAGGATAACGTAAAGGACTGTGGAAATCTTACGAAGATCGAAGAAAGAAGGCTACCACGCTACCAGCATAGAACCACCGCAATGCATGACGTTGTTGCGGAGCAATCCCGGGGATGTCCCGACGGACATCATCCCCGAGGAGCCGAGGTATGCAGGAGAACGTGAAGGGATCGAGCCATATATCCCACAAAACGTCACTGTGCCTCGCCATTTGCAGATTATTCCGGAATACGAGCCGGAAAGAATGCGTAATGTCGAAAAGAAAACCTTTGAATATTTCGAGAGAATCAGAGGCAGAAGGATCAATATACTAGAAGGCCTCGAGCTACATACAGACGTATTCTCAGAATATGAACAACAACAAATCGTGGATTGCATCCGGGATTTGAAAAGAATGGGCCGAGTAGGCCGCCTAAGGGAAAACACCTACTCGAAACCCCGGAGATGGATGCCAGGGAAAGGAAGAATTACAATACAATGTGGATGCTGTTACAACTTTGCGGAAGACAGGAGGGAAACCCACCGGAATACTTCGTCATGGCCAAGTGGATCCAATGCCATTAGTCATCAAGAGAATGGTAAAGAGATTGATAACATGGAGGGTACCGCCAGCAGATCGCATACCCAATAGCCGCATTATTAACATCTACAAGCAGGGTGACCGCATACCCCCGCACATAGATCACCACGACTTTGTCGACCTTCGCACGCTCTCTTTCCCGAACGAGTGTAACATCATGTTCGGATCCGACCTCCGGATAGCAGGCCCAGTGTGAGTTCCGAGGGCCGTTGAAGATACCATTACCGGTAGGTTCCGTCATGATACCGAAGGGCAACGGAGCGTATGTCGCTAAACATTGCATACTAAGAGTACCAATGAAGCGGATCTCGCTTACTTTCGAAGGATGGACGACAGGAAGACAGCCTTACCATTTCCAACTGGATCAGAGCTAGAGAGCCTCCAGCCTTACGAGCCGCGAGCTACATAGAAAATATCACACCTCCAATGTACATCCATACGGCATCCTTGCCAAGGATGGCTTGGAAGGTGATGTTATTGACCATGTACCCCACTATTCAGACATGGAATTTTGACAGATGCTTCTTTGGATGGATCGACAAAGATTATACATAGTCCGTTTTGAGTCTACATGGATTGTATGAGATGTATTCTAGATCGAGTTGTATGATATATCTTCGACATGATTGGAATGAAAGTGACCATGTCACATTTTTGGCCTTCACCTCTTTTGTGCAAATTGACTGGGAAACGCCATTAAAGTTAAATGAACTTCAAACAAAGAACAGAAAAGAAATAAAAAAAAAGAATAAAAGAAAACTTTCCTTAAAAATCTGAAAATGATAAACACCAAATTCACATGAACATTAAATTCACGATAAAATAAAATTTGAATCGTTAAAGGACAAACAAAATGAACATAGATTTCAAATCAAATCTAAATCAAGTTCAAATTCAATCTTTCCAGATTCCAAATCTCAATCAAATCTCAAATTCGATCTTCCAGATCTCAAATCAAATCTCAATCGAAAATTCAAATTCAATCTCCCAAATCTGAAATCCAATCCGTTCTACCCTCTCCTCGTCCGGGATGGAAGCGGTTGATTCCATTGACACGGATCGAATCTGATGGCGAGGGATTATATCCAATCCAAACCAGTGACTTCCGATCAACTCTTTTGAACGGGGTACGTAACATCTACATATTCCCTCCTAATCTATTTCCTTCTATGAAAGTCTTTTACAACTTTCATGAAATTTTCGAAACACCAAAATTCCACACTTTTCAAATCAACACTACAAATCTTTGCAAAGCCAATGACTATTCAAAATCAAACTTTTGGAGTTGAGGATTTTACAACCAAGACTGCATTGCTTTAGGATCCTTTCCCTATCGCAATGAAATACATCAAATCAAACTTTTGGAGTCGAGGATTTTACATCCGAGACCGCATTGCTTTAGGATCATTTCCCTATCGCAATGAAATACATCAAAATCAAATTCTCGGGGTCGAGGATTTTACATCCGAGACCGCATTGCTTTAGGATTCTTTCCCTATCGCAATGAAATACATCAAATTCAAACTTTTGGAGTCGAAGATTTTACATCCAAGACCGCATCGCTTTAGGATCCTTTCCCTATCGCAATGAAATACATCAAAAATCAAATTCTTGGGGTCGAGGATTTTACATCCGAAACCGCATCGCTTTAGGATTCTTTCCCTATCGCAATGAAATACATCAAAATTCAAACTTTTGGAGCCGAGGATTTTACATCCGATACCGCATCGCTTTAGGATCATTTCCCTATCGCAATGAAATACATCAAAATTCAAACTTTTGGAGTCGAGGATTTTACATCCGAGACCGCATCGCTTTAGGATTCTTTCCCTATCGCAATGAAATACATCAAAATTCAAACTTTTGGAGTCGAGGATTTTACATCCAAGACCGCATCGCTTTAGGATTCTTTCCCTATCGCAATGAAATACATCAAATTCAAACTTTTGGAGTCGAGGATTTTACATCCAAGATCGTATCGCTTTAGGATTCTTTCCCTATCGCAATGAAATACATCAAATTCAAACTTTTGGAGTCGAGGATTTTACATCCAAGATCGCATCGCTTTAGGATTCTTGCCCTATCGCAATGAAATACATCAAATTCAAACTTTCGGAGTCGAGGATTTTACATCCGAAACTCGCATTGCTTTAGGATTCTTTCCCTATCGCAATGAAATACATCAAAATTCAAACTTTTGGAGTTCGAGGATTTTACATCCGATACCGCATTGCTTTAGGTTCTTTCCCTATTGCGATGAAATACATCAAAATCAAACTCTCGAGGTTAAGGATTTTACATCCAATACCGCATTGCTCGAGATCTCTCCTCATTGTAATGATTCAATCCAATCGATTCAATTTTCTTTTCGAGGTCGAAGATGTTACATCTAAAACCACAAAATTCCAATTTTCATTTCAAATCAAATCCCTTCATATTAATCTTAACAAAACTTCAATCTAAATTAAAACTTCAAACTAAAATCTAAGCTCACACATCAAAACTTAAACTAAAACAAAATGAAATCGAATCGAAATTCCCCGCATCATGTGATTCGAAAGTCACCTTCTTTTCCTTTCCCGACGAGAGTTCGTGAATCTCCAGCTTCGCAGATATACTCGACACTCCCCAGCGGAAACTCTTCTACTTCGTCCTAAGTTTGTCACTTGGACATCCGTGTTGGTTTTGTTGATCGCTTCGGTCAACACCAATACGCGCGGTGTGCTCCGTCGACTCAACACACCTATCGGGGGTCCCTTTGTCGACCTCATTTTTTATGAGGTCTTCTCTTCTTCTTTTTAGTACATAGGATCTAGCCTTAGGCTTTTCCTTCGACTGTCTTAGAGGACTAGAATCGGGACCCACCACTTAGAAATTTAAACCACTTCTTAACTCCCCGCAAACTCCACAAACTCGACCGTAGACCCCTAATCACCTAGAGGGTTGAAATCAAATGTGCAAGTTTAAAGGATGAGTTCCTATAGGACTCTTTCGGCCTTAGGACTACCCCGGGCGGCCCTGGTCCGGTGAAAGGGCCGACTTACACACACACTACATTTATACACTACACTTTCACACACCTCCTAAAACCACACCCATACCCAACTCGACCTCCCGACTCATGTAGGTGATTCATATGGATGGTCCTTAACCCCTAAGCCCTCAGCTAAGAGGGTTAGGAACAACATAGTGGATGCCTCAAATGAGTCCCTTCATGGCTCATGCGGCTTGATATGGCTTCATGGCTCAACCAAAATGATTTTATTCCACTTATATTCACCCAATCTTCAATTTTCCAAATTTTCAATTTTCCAATTTTTCAATTTTTCAATTTTTCAATTTTTGACCCCCGGGACCCTACACCTGCTTAGCCTACCCAAAACCCTTGAAACTACCCAAATTTCTCAAAAATTTCCAAATCACCCAAAATTCTCTAAAATCATTCCTAAACATTTCTCGCCACTCAAATTGACCATCCATACCCAAAAATACCAAAAATTCCAAAAATACCTCCCAATACCCTCCAAATACCCAAAATACCCCTCTTGACCCAAAAATCCAAAAATTCAGAAAATTCCCAGAAAATTCCAGAAAATCCCAAATATTCCCAATTTTATTTTGTTCAACTACACCATGGGCCAATTTTATCAATTTACCCTACTTTTGTCAAAACTCCCAATTTTGACCTAAACCCAAACCTAACCCAAATAAGCCCAAACCCCAAAATCAAAGCCCAACAAAAGTCAAAACCTCTTTGAAACACTCCCATAAACATTTCCCAACATTAATTTTACATCAGTTTCATCCCTAGCCCAACATTGGCCCAAGTTAGACCAATTTGACCTATATTGGCCCATTCACCAAAGAAGCCCAAATTCAACCCAATACAAACCCAAATCACTCCCAATTTGCTCCAAGTCACTCCTGACACATCTATGAGCTAAACCCAATAATTATTTGGCCCAAGCCTTTACCAAAATTTCATCCTAAAATCCATTTTAAAATTCAAAAAGCCCACTTCCCTTAAACCTTCCTAAAAGCCCACTTCTTTCAAATTCAAAAGCCCAAATTCATCCAAAGCCCACATGACACTTCCCCTCATCATCCATTTAATCAAAATCACCCCTAAGTTTCAAAATCATCAATTAAACAATTCCAAATCAAGCCCCATAACAATTTCCATTAAAATGCCAAAATCCACAAAATCCCTTTTTATGAAATTGACCCAATCTTTTCCTAAGCCACATGGAGCCATGAAGCCACATGCAAGCCATTGGCAAGCCATGAGGATCTCTAAGTTGTCAACTCTCCTTAAATGGAAAAAGAAGGAGGTCCTTTAAGCACCTCCTAAAAGTCATTAACCTTAAGCATGTTTCACCTTAACCCAAATTTAATCCAAATATATTCGGATAAGGACTTCTCCATGCCAAGCCACCGATCCTTTTGACTCCCCACAACACCCAAAGCCACCTTGAAGGGTGAACCAAGCCCAAAATGATGGGTTGACCCAAACCAAGCCAAATGGCCTCTTCCTCATTCCATTCCAAGCCATCCCCTTTACACATGGCAAGACCCAATTGACTTCACTAAACCCCAGCCCTGACCTACCTGGACCTGAGGGTGACCCATGCCTGCCGGCCAGCCGCCTGGGTCGCCGGAAAACTCCATGGCCGAGACATGGGGAGGAGCCATACTTTAGAATTCCACCTTGTTGAGCTGCCCCATGCCCAATGGCCACCATGGTCGTTCCGCCCTCGACCTAAGCAACCGATCCCAACCCTCGTCATCCCCGCGAGGCCCTCCACCCTCTCCTATTTAAACACCACCCCCTCTCGGCCATGAGAGGTGCCGAAACAAACCTTAAGGAAACTCGCCAAAATTACTCCGCATCACTCTCCATACTTAGAGCAATTGATCCCCGGTGCCAATTTGCCCTAATCCCCACCAACGTAACTCAATTTCTCACCAAAATTCCACCCAAAACCAGGACACTTCTCCACGATGAGCCAATCCTCAAATCGACTAGTCTTACACCTTCACCGGACCAAGAGGAGAAGTCCACCAACAAAAGCCCCCTCTCCAAAGCCACCCAGCTTGCTCCAGCCTCCAAGCTTTGTGATCGACTGTGGTCGAAATCATACCTAGGAGATTCACCGCACTGAGAGACTTCATCCGGAGCTTGTTGGGATCCAATCGAAGGTGACACAACCCTCGGATCGAAGCCACACTTCTCCGAGCAAAGGTATGAGCTAATTCTTCATCCCGAGCTTCGGAGATTCTCCATTTCAAATGCTTTAATTTCAATGCATGATCACCATATAGATGTGTTCGTCTCTTCAAGATGAATCCATAGAGCACAAGAACACAAAAATCTGTTAAGTATTGAGTGAGTTCTTAGGGTTTTAGTGTGGACGGCTCTTTGGTGAGGATGCTTGGGGACGATGAACGGATGCCGTCCATTTAATACACACGCGGACGGACGACTCAGATTAGGTCGGATCAACGGATGATACGCGGAAGGCGGGACCCGGGCTGCTGACTCAAGTGGCGGCGTCGAATGGAAGCGCGCCACGCGGCACTTCGCAGATGTTAAGGTCGACGCGGCGCCGACTCTGATAAATAGAAAATTAGGGATTTTCTCGATTTATTTAATTCCCTAAATTTCAAAAATGCATAACTTTGTGTAGAAAAATCGAAAAATAAAATAAAAATACCCTCTTGCTCGAGTGAACGTAGGAGAATAATGTGGAAAAGAAATCATTTAATTTCATCAAGTATTTTATTTTTAATGATTTATTTCCCTTCTGCATTGTTTTAATTCTCCATGCATATAGGAAATTCACCATGGCATGAGACCATAGGGTTTTTGAAGCCTCTGAATTTGGCAACATTCCCTGAATTTTTCAAAGTCAGAGGCCATCCCTATGAGAAGTTATTGATTTTTCAAATTCATGTTACTGTTTTGAGTATTTTAATTCCAATAATTAGCATGTTGTGAAATAAATTCTAGGAAAATTTGGTGATGTCTCTTATGACCAGCAGGACCCTAGGAAAAATAGGTTTTCGCTAACTCATTTAAAATAACCCTAATTCGCTTAAACACCCAAAATAGATCCCTAATTAATTAGAGCTAACCATACATCAAATTGAATTGAAATCAATTCTCCACTGACCTTTAGGATCAGAGGAACCCACCATAAAAATTTGAAGTCAATTGGACTTGGTTAGCCCTACTAAATGGGTTGATTAAGTCATTTAACCATCTTAAACTTCAAAAATTCATAACTTTCAAAATACCTTTCAAAAATTCACCAAATTGGTTTTGGAGACTCTCTGATATTTGGGAATTTTAAGAAAATTAAAATTTTAATTTTCTAAAAAAAGTTGATTTTTTGTATTATTTTAATATTTTAATGATTAAAAAATAATAAAAATCATAAAAATAATAAAAATCACCAAAATGTCACATTTTGAATTTTAATCACTTAGGAACAAACCCCATATTTTTCTTAGGTCTATTTAATGAGATATTAAATTTTAAAGCCCTAAGGTAAATTAAAAATTAAAAAATACAATTTTTGGCATTTCCACTAAAATAATTATAATAAATCAAAGAAAAAATCAGAAAATTGTAAAAACTGATTCTCTGATTTCCTTGATATCCGAGAGATTTTTGAAAAATATAAATTTCATTTTTCAACCTTTATTTTATTTTTAAATTAATTAATACTCCAAAACTTAAAATAATTATAATAAAAATAATATAATTCAAAAAATCACCAAAATTGGTCCAAGTGGTCCTCTGGTCATTAGAAATGTCCCATAATTTTCTTAAGGACAGAAACTTTCCCTTGGTCATATTATTAAATTTTCCTTGGAAATTCCTATTTCCACTAAAAATAATTATATAAATAAATTAAATACAGAAAAATCACATTTTTTCCTCTTATGTCTTTATTGACATATGAGTGAAGTCACATAAAAATTTCAAATTCATTTGAGCTCAATTTAGTGAGTTATGGAATTATTAAGCTTGAAGAGCAAAATGGTAATTAAATTTTTTAACCCTTAATTAAAACTTTAGGTTTAATAAAATTAACAAATAAAATATTTGATCTTAATCTGATTTGGATGATTGAAATTTACATAATTAAAGGGTAGAATCCTATTAAATAATTTGAAGATAATTAAAATAAACCTTAATTAAATAATTGATTAAATTTGGAAGAATAATAAAATTGGAATTATTAAAATAAGGATATTATTAGGAAGAGATTTATTCTTTAATTTAAAAATCCCTAAATTAATCATCTCAATAATAGTTAATTCCTAATTAAAAATGATAATTCAAATTTAAGTTTTAAAATGTTAAAGGACTTAATCATTAAATTAAATTAAAAAAAAGAGTTAAATTATTAAACTTTTTTTTTAAATTTAAAAATAAAATTAAATTAAAGATTAAATTAAATTAAACCAAACAAATTAAATTAATCTAAATTAAATTAAATTGAACAAATTAAATTAAATTGAATTAAATTGAATTAAATTTAATTAAAATTAAATTAAATTAATTAAATAAAATTAAATTAAAACATATTAGATTAAATTTATTAACATCAAATTAAATTAAAATTAAATTAAAATCAAATTAAGTTAAATTAAATTAAGTTAAATTAAATCAAATTAAATTAATTTATATCATATCAAACTAAATTGAATTAAATTAAATTAAAATAAATTAAATTAAATTAAATTAAATTAAAATTAAATTAAATAACATCACCTAAGACATAAAGAAATTAAATATAAAGCAACTTCAACACTATTCCAAATTTAAACCCTTTAACTCGAAGTTAAACTAAATCACAAATCATCGGAGCACCAATTTGCCCTCGAAAACCTTTATTATCATAACTCCTAAATAGAACATTAAATGAAATGTTACTTCACTCATAGGATATTCAAATGTCCTAGTTCACCGAGCAAGATGACAAAGCTCGAATCCCCGTACGATTAATTCATTTGTATAATTAAATTCATTTGTACTTAAAACAATCCCGTAAATATTGAAAAGATGTTTAAGATTTGTCTTAAGCACTTCCTCGATATGATAGGATGTTTATAAGAACAACTCGAACTTAATTATTCTTCGATGAAGAAAGTCGTCCTTAAACCAAAATACAAGAACCTAGACGTCATAGGAAATGACTAGCTATAGGATTAGGAACTTGGTAGAAAACCATAACCCTTCCCTTAGCTTTACCTAGGAACTTGCTTAAATATTCTAATTGTGTTTTAAGTGCACTTGGGATGACTGGAAGACCCTCCAGTACGCTTTTATTTTATTGCAATTTACCTTATCGCAATTTATTTAATCGCATCGCACTTACTTTTCTTGCATGATAAACAACTCGTTGCATGAAAACCCACACCTTTAGGATAGTCCCTAAAACCGAAACCTAAACTAAGTAAAAAGTCATTGCAAGATAAAATTCACCGCCACAACATTTCAAAATATAAAACAACTCAAAATTTAATCACAAACAAGTAACACAAAACTACAATTACAACTAAATTAAAACGTCTTGTTGGATGATCGGAATACCTCTGATGATGTAACCTACGTGTTGCTAACAAGATTTCCCACGGTCTAAATGAAAGTGTGGAACTCATTCAACTGAGTTTAGCAAATTCATCCGGACTAAGTGAATCCGATAAAAATAACGATGCCGAAGGATGGAACCGCGGGATCTTAACCGGTGTCGTTATAATCAACTTTAAGATTTGTTTTAATTAAAACACAAAAACACTTGGAAATTAAGACTCTCTAAACCAAAACACTTTTCTCATCTCCTGATTCATGACTTCTATCACTAAACCTCTGCAACAATAAGGAGCTCGGAGCATGGTGGGCAGCACGACCATCGTCATCAGCAAAACTTGAATCTACATCAGTAAAGCTTTCCTAGAATTAAACAACAAAGCCATAGGATTTCGAGGTAGTTTGCCTAGTGCAACATAAATCCTCAACCTCTTCGTTAGGCATTTGCATTGCAAATTAGGCCCTAACCGAACTTAGGATTCCGAGGTAGTCGTTTGGTACGACATAAACCCTCACATCTTCAAGGCTATTTGTATGATTCTAGCATATAAATATAAGTCCTAATTAACTAAAATTGGCAAGATCAAAACATTAAATAAATATTAGGACTTTCCTAAATTCAAGCCAAACAATAGGATAGCCGAGAAATTACCGAAGTTTGCTTCGAATCTGTAATTTCTCCTACCTTTCCTCTTTTGAAATCCCAAAAAAAAATGTTCCAAACTTGATCCATTCCCTATTGAAATTCCAAAATTCAATCCTTTGAAAACTTAAACTTTGAAATTCTTGAGAGCAGAATTATTGATTATTATCGAGAGTTTTCTTAGGTGATTCCCGTCACTTAAGATGTAATTAACTATAGGGGCTTGCCCTTATAGAGAAATTTTAAAGAACCTGTGTAATATAAACCCCGTTTAATGCTTTCATATTAAGCAGTGGAATTTGTTCAGCTTATAAAATTGGTTCGCGTACCAAACGGATGTCACAAATCTTCTAGTTTATTTAATAGAGCCCTATCATTAAGTAGCGTGTCTATTCTCCGGGTAGATACACGGCTTATGATGCGGTGCTCTTTTATATAAACTATTTGGGATGTGAGATCAGCTTGATTTCATAACTTAAATTTTCAAATTTAAAATTATTTTCAAAATCAAATACAACTTTTCAAATTATTTATTTAAATTAAATTAAAAAAAAATTCGCCGACAATTTCTGTTAGGCGACCCCTTTTCTAAATACAACACAACCTAAAAATAATGCCGACAAAGCCTAAGGCCCCATTTTGGCCCATGACCTAAAACTAGCTCAAACCAACCCAATTCAACTCCAATTGGCCCCAAATCTTTTCTAAGGCCTTCCTAACACCTCCCATAAACAAAACACTAACTTGATTTGCCCAAATTTTGAACCTAAACTCCATCCAAACCTAACCCAAAACCAAAATCCCTTAAATTGACCTAAGCCCAAACCTAACCCAAATGGGCCCAAATCCCAAAATCAAAGCCCAACCAAAGTTGAAAACTCTTTGTGACACTCCCATAAACATTTCTCAACATTAATTTCACATCAAATCCAACTTTATCCCAACCTTAATTCAAGTTAGCCCAATTTAACCCACTTTGGCCCCTTTACTAAAAGACCCACATTAAACCCAATTCAATTCAAAATCACTTTAAATTTATTCCAAATCACTCATGACACATCCCTAAACTAAACCCAACATTTATTTGGCATGGTCCTTAACAAAAATTTCATCCAAAAGTCCATTTTAAAATATAAAAGCCCACTTCCATAAAGCCTTTAAAAGCCCATTTTCACCAAAATTCAAAAAGCCCAAAATCCATTCCAAAGCCCACATGAGATTTCCTCTCATCATCCCTTTAATTTATATCATTCCATAAGTTTCAAACTAAACATCAAATTATCCTAAATTAAGCCTCATGCCAATTTCCCTAAATTCATTAAAAATCCCAAAATCCATTTCCATGTAAATGAGCCAAGCCATCCCTAAGCCAAATGGAATCCTTGGAGCCATGCACAAGCTACATGAAAGCCATGAGAGCTTTGACTTATCACCACTCCCTAAATGGAAAAAGGAGGAAACCCTTTAATGATTCCCTTAGGAGTGATTAAACACTCCCATGTATCCCCTAATCTTGCTTAAGCCTATTTGTACTTGGATTGTGACTTGACCCCACTAATCAAGCTGACCCAAGTGACTTTCTCTTCAACCCAAACTAGCCTTGGGGAGGTGCACCTAGCCTAAACCATGACTTGACCAAATTTAATCCAAAATGACCTCTCCCCCATACCATTTAAATCAAACCCTTTACACATGTCAAACCCCAATTGAATGCACCAAATTCCAGCCCTGACCCTGATGGCGATGAAATTATATATTTGGAGTCGCATGTCGTCACCGTCAATTCCTGTATCATGTCATTGTCAAGGATTTGCACTCTCTTTCTCTATCCATCACCCTAATTCTTATCTTACCTAGACTTTTTGTCAGAAGTCTTTGGAGAAATTGAATAAGGATTAATCATGATAGAGATTGAGAGAAAAAGAGATCGAATGATTATCTCATAGAATAAACCTTCAGATTGTGTGATTACAGAAGTTTTTCGTATAAGAAAATCACATGAAGATCTTAGGTAACCAGAGAGATCTTATAGGTGAAATACCTATCCTGAGTTCTTTAATCTCCTATAGAAGCAAGCTCCTATAGTTAATTACATCCCGAGCAATTAATATTGCCTAGGAAAACTCCCGATTAAGTAAACATTTATCCTCGAAAAAGTGTGAGTGTTGTCGTGGCAGTGTTTTTTGTCTTGTAATGACATTTTTGTCATTTTGTATATTATGTCATATGTCATGTCGGGATGTCGTAGTTTTTATGTCGTGTTATGTCATAATGTGATGTCGTAATTTCATGTCATTTTATGTCATGTCTTAATGTGAATCATAATTTCATGTCATTTTATGTGATGCCGTAATTTCATAAGATGTCGTGATTAATATCTCGATTTTTCATGAGATATTTTATCTCCTATGTCGTTATTATGTCATGAGATACCTTCAATAATGTCAAGAAGATATCATTATTTATTTATTTTTGTTATCTTGTTTATGATTTCCTTTTGTTTTAAGTTTTGGTTTTGTCATGCATTTTGTCATGTCATTATATCATTTATTTTGTTTTGGTTTAGTGTTATGTCATCATTTTGTTGTGGTATAGAAATGTCGTTGTATGTTGATGTCATGTTGATGTCAATGTTAATGATTTTGTCGTTTTATTTCAGGTTTTGTGGCTAACCTAAAAGTTTAGTTGTTTTTGTTGTTATGTCATTTTTTTATTTTGTCGTTTGTAGAAAGTTTAGGTTTTATGACAATCCTAAAAGTCCTCGCTTTGTTGTCAATGTTCCGTTGTCGACGTCCTGCAAATCAGAGTTAGCACACCCTATAACATGCAAAGAAAATCTAAACAAAACTTCATGTCTTCATCCTGCAAGGAAAACAAAGTTAGAAATAATGTCATATCAAGATATTTGGATTACCTGGTCAAAGTGTCTATTGATCCAGAGTTGTCTGATGTCCAAAAGTGGTTGAGATGTCAGTTTAGATTTATGTCGATTTATGTTTAAATTTTGATTTGTCTTGAATATTGATTTGGGTTGGATTTTAGATTTTATGTCAATTTCAATTTAATTTTATGTCGAGTTAAGTTCAACGTGGGTCGAACTTTAAGAATTATGATGTCATATGTTAAGTTAAATTCGATACAGGTCGAACTTAAGAACTATGTCAGTTCATGTCGTGTTATGTTCGATCATATCTATTTATGTCGAATTATATCAATTTATGTTGAGTTCTATTGAGTTTGGTTCAAAATGTCGGTTAATGTCATTTAATGTCGGTGTTTATTGAATTTGGTTTGAAATGTCATTTAATGTTGAATTTGATTTGAAATGTCGATTAATGTCATTTAATGTCGGTAATTGTTTATTTTGGTTTGAATTGTTAGATTTATGTCGGTTATGTCGATTTTGGTTTGAAATGTCAAATTTATGTCGATTATGTCGATATTCGATTGAAATGTCGAATTTATGTCGGTTATGTCGATTTTCATTTGAAATGTTAAATTTATGTCGATTTTGTCAATTAAACGTTTGGAATGACAAATTTATGTCGGTTTTGTCGATTAAATGTTCGGTTTTGTCGATTAATTGTTTAGAATGTCAAATTTATGTTGATTATGTCGATTTTGGTTTAGAATGTCGATTTTACTGACGCTTATGTTTATTTTTGTTTGGAATGTCAAATTTATGTTGATCAAGTTAATTTATGTTTGAAATGTCAAATTTATGTTGATTATGTCGATTAATTGTTTAAAATATTGAATTTATGTCGATTTGGTTTAAAATGTCGATTTTATGTCAGTTATGTTCGAAATGTCGAATTTATGTCGATTATGTCGATTAATTGTTTGGAATGTCAAATTTATATCGATTATGTCGATTTTGGTTTAGAATGTCGATTTTATGTCAGTTATGTTTGAAATGTCGAATTTATGTCGATTATGTCAAAATGTCAAATTTATGTTGATCATGTCGATTTATGTTTGAAATGTCAAATTTATGTTGATTATGTCGATTTGAGTTCAATTTTGTCAATTTAAGTTCAATTTGGGTTGAACCTAAGATTTATGTCGATTTAGATTCAATTTGGATTGAATCTAAGGTTTATGTCGATTTAGGTTCAATTTGGGTTGAATCTAAGGTTTATGTCGATTTAGATTCAATTTCGGTTGAACCTAAAGTTTATGTCGATTTAGATCCAATTTGGGTTGAATATAACGTTTATGTCGATTTAAGTTCAATTTGGGTTGAACCTAAGGTTTATGTCGGTTTAGATTCAATTTGGGTTGAGCCTAAAGTTTATGTTCGCGTTTAGTAGAGTTAGGTTCATTGTTAGTTGAACCTAAGGTTTAGATTTGGATTTAAGTTCAATGTAGGTTGAACATAAGTTAGGTTATGTTTAGGTTAGGTTCAATGTGGGTTGACCCTAAGGTTTAGGTTAACTTGAGTTCAAGTTAGATTGGACTCAAGTTAGGTTAGGTTAGACTTAGGTTCATGTCATGTTAAACCTAAGTATGATTTGACTTAAGTCTAATATGGATTAGACTTAAGTTAGGTTAAGATTAAACTTAGGTTCATGTCAGGTTAAACCTATGTATGGTTTGACTTAAGTCTAATATGGGCTAGACTTGAGTTGGTTTAGGTTAGACTTAGGTTCATGTCGGGTCGAACCTAATTATGGTTCGACTTAAGTCTAATACGGGTTAGACTTAAGTTAGGTTAAAGTTAGACTTAGGTTTATGTCGAGTCGAACCTAAGTATGGTTTAAGTCTAATACGGGCAAGACTTAAGTCGGTTTAGAGTTAGACTTAGGTTCATGTCAGGTTAAACCTAAGGTTTGATGTTCGACTTAAGTTCAAGTTAGGGTCGAATCTAAACTTAAGGTCGACTTAAGTTCAATATGGGTCGAACTTAAGTTAAGTTTTGAGTTTAAGCTAAGTTAGGTTCAAGTCGGTCGATCCCAGACTTAAGGTCGATTTAAGTTCAATATGGGTTGAACTCTAAGTTAAGGTTTGACATGGATTAAATTAGGTTCTAGTTGGATTGAACTCAAGTTTAGTTCAGTTTAGGTTAGGTTCAATATAGGTTGAACCTAAGGTTTCAAGTTAAGTTAGGTTCGATGTGGGTTTAACCTAAGATTTAGGTTAACTTGAGTTCAAGTTAGATTGGACTCAAGTTAGGTTTAAGTTAGGTTCAATGTGGGTTGGACCTAAGGTTAAGGTTAACTTGAGTTCAAGTTAGGTTGGACTCAAGTTAGGTTATGTTTAGGATAGGTTCTATGTGAGTTGAACCTAAGGTTTTGGTTAACTTGAGTTCAAGTTAGGTTGGACTCAAGTTAGGTTATGTTTAAGTTAGGTTCAATGTGGTCGAACCTAAGGTTTATGTTAACTCGAGTTCAAGTTAGGTCGGACTCCGGTTAGGTCAGGTTTAGGTAGGTTCAATGTGATCGAACCTGAGGTTTATGTTAACTCGAGTCTGCTAGGTTGGACTCAAGTTAGGTTAGGTTTAGGTTAGGTTCAATGTGGGTCGAACCTAAGGTTTTGGTTAACTCGAGTTCAAGTTTAGGTCGGACTCAAGTTAGGTTAGGTTTAGGTTAGGTTCAATGTGGGTCGAACCTAAGATTTGAGTTAACTCGAGTTCAAGCTAGATCGGACTCAAGTTTAAGCTAGGTTCAATGTGGGTCGAACCTAGGTTTAGGTTAACTTAAGTTCAAGTTAGGTCGGACTCAAGTTAGGTTAAGCTTAGATCAGGTTCACGTGGGTTGAACCTAAGGTATAGGTTTACTTCGAGTTCAAGTTAAGTCGACTAAAGTTAGGTTAGATTTAGGTTAGGTTCAATGTGGGTCGAACCTAAGGTTTAGGTTAACTCGAGTTCGAGTTAGGTTAGACTCAGTTAGGTTAGGTTTGTGTTAGGTTCAATGTGGTCGAACCTAAGGTTTTTGTTAACTCGAGTTCGAGTTAGGTCGGACTCAAGTTAAAGTTAGGTTAGACTTTAGGTTCATGTCATGTTAAACCTAAGTATGATTTGACTTAAGTCTAGTTTGGGTTAGACTTAAGTTAGGTTAAGATTAAACTTAGGTTCATGTCAGAATGAACCTATGTATGGTTTGACTTAAGTCTAATATGGGTAAGACTTAAGTTAGGTTTAAGTTAGACTTAGGTTCATGTCAGGTTGAACCTAAGTATTGTTTGACTTAAGTCTAATATGGGTTAGACTTAAGTTAGGTTAAGATTAAACTTAGGTTCATGTCAGGTTGAGCCTAGGTTTGGTTTAGGTTTGAGTTTAACTTAGGTTCATGTTAGGTTGAACCTATGTATGGTTTGACTTAAGTTTAATATGGGTTAGACTTAAGTTAAGTTTAAGTTAGACTTAGGTTCATATCAGGTTGAACCTAAGTATGGTTTGACTTAAGTCTAATATAGGTTAGACTTAAGTTAGGTTTTAGTTAGACTTAGGTTCATGTCAGGTTGAGCCAAAGTTTGGTTTGAATTAAGTCTAATGTGGGTTAGACTTAAATTTTGTTTAGGTTTGTTTGATTAATTCTTATTTAATTAAGACTTAATAGTTTAATTAAGTCTAATAAATTAGACTTAATCGAGTTTTATGTTGATTAAACCTTAGTTAGTTAAAATTTAATAGTTTAATTAGTTCAAGTGTTGGACCTAATTAGTAGTTTAATTTCGATTAAACCTTAGTTAGTTAAGGCTTCATGGTTTAATTAGTCTCAAGTGGTTAACTAATTAGTGGTTTAGGTTCGATTAAACCTTATTTAGTTAAGGCTTAATGGTTTAATTAGGTCCAGGGTTAGACTCAATTAGTGGTTTAGGCTCGATTAAACCTTAGTTAGTTAAGGCTTAATTGGTTTAATTAGGTCTAAGTGTTAGTACTCAATTGGAGTTTAGGTTCGATTAAACCTTAATTAGTTAAGGCTTTATGGTTTAATTAGATCTAAGGGTTAGACCGAATTAGGGTTTAGGCTCGATTAAACCTTAGTTAGTTAAGGCTTAATGGTTTAATTAGGTCTAAGTGGTTAGACTCTAATTAGTGGTTTAGGCTCGATTAAACCTTAGTTAGTTAAGGCTTAATGGTTTAATTAGTGTCTAAGGGTTAGACCTCAAATGGGTTTAGGTTTGATTAAACCTTAATTAGTTAAGGCTTAATGGTTTAATTAAGTCTAGTGGTTAGACTAATTAGGGTTTAGGTTCGATTAAACCTTAGTTAGTTAAGGCTTAATGGTTTAATTAGTTCAAGGGTTAGACTCTAATTAGTGGTTTAGGCTCGATTAAACCTTAATTAGTTACGGCTTAATGGTTTAATTAGGTCTAAGGGTTAGACCTAATTAGTGGTTTAGGCTCGATTAAACCTTAGTTAGCTAAGGCTTTATGGTTTAATTAGGTCTAAGGGTTAGACCTAATTAGGGTTTAGGTTTAATTAAACCTTATGTTAAGGAGGTTATTTAAGTTTAGTATGTCTTTAAACCTAATTAAGGGAATTTAGTTTTGATTAATTAAGTTTAATATGTCTTTAAACCTAATTAAGGGGTGTTTGGTTTTGTGTTAATTAAGTTTAATATGTCCTTAAACTTAATTAAAAAGAGTTTAAGTTTTATTAAACCTAATTTAGGTAAGGTCTAATAGGTTAATTATGTTTCATGTGTCCTTAAACTTAATTAAAAAAAGTTTGATTTTTTTATTAAACTTAATTTAGGTAAGGTTTAATTTGTTAATTAAGTTTAGTGTGTCTTTAAACCTAATTTAAGTATGGTTTAATGGGCTAATTAAGTTTAGTGTGTCCTTAAACTTAATTAAAAAGGTTTTTTTTTTATTAAACCTAATTTAGGTAAGGTTTAATTGATTAATTAAGTTTAGTATATCCTTAAACTTAATTAAAGAAGTTTAATTTTTATTATACCTAATTTAGGTAAGGTTTAATGGGTTAATTAAGTTTATTATGTCTTTAAACTTAATTAAAGAATTTTAATTTTTATTAAACCTAATTTAGGTAAGGTTTAATGGGTTTAAATGTCATTTTAAGCCTTAATTGAATCTAATCTTCTGATTTTAGACTCAAGTGAGTTTTATTATTAGCCTTTCATAGGCTAGAACCATTTTCAAACTTAGATTGTTGATGAAAATAGTTCAATTTTACAAAGGGTTTTAGGAATCAAAATTATTTAATTAATAAATGATTTTAACCCTAAATTTCCAAATGTCATTCAAGATTGTTTTTATGACTTAGAAATATTTTTCCTAGGGTCATTGTCTGTTGCCCTATCATTCCTAGTCATTTGTATTTTTATTTTCTTAATTTTCAAATTTTTATAATTATTATTTGAAATAATTACAAAGAAACTTGAAAATTCAAGAAAAGTATCGTAGGCATGTTTTCTGTCCTTAGAAAAATTATGGAAGGTCCCTAAGAACATAAAGATAAATGCCTTAAAGTTTCATAATTTTTTGATTTGTAAATAATTTTTAGTAATTAAAATACTCCAGAGAGTATTTAATTAATTAAAAATTAAATACTTAGAAAAAAATTATGATTTTGGTCTCATAATTTTCTCCTTTTAAGGAGCTTTCCAGAGGTATTTTTATTTTATTTTTATGACCTCTGGTTAAAAAGATATGAATTTTTGACGTTTGAAGGGTTAAAAAAATTTTTTTCTTTTTTTTGATTTGGCGCCTCCAAAGCTTCCTGCCGTCGACACGTGTCCTCAGACGCATCGAATGGGAGGGAAGATCCCGTGCAACGGGCGGACAGTGGGCACCATACGGCGGGATCTGGGCCGTTGATCCGCGAAGCGCGGGATCGGACGTCTGAGGAAATTCGGATTTAATTCCAGAAAATTCCATGGCCCTTAAACTTCAAATGTTAATATCTCACTCATTTCTTGACGAAATTGAGTGATTTTTTTTTAAATTCTCATCTGGATGAGAGGTATCTATCCATAAGGTGATGATACACTTTTGAACCAGTAGGGCACATGATTTATCAAAAATACGATTTAATTTGCAAAGATAAATTCCATACCTCGCCACAAGCAAATCAAGCTAGATCGTACTTTATGGTTGCCTTCTAGGACCCCAATAGAAGATATTTGCTTCAGCAATTTGTTCCAGAAGTCAGGCTTAGGGAGGAATTTGGAAAAACTGGCTAATTTGGGCTGTTTTTGAAAATTGGTCAAATTGGCTCAAATGGGCTGAAACTATGGCTTGGCATTGATCCTAAAAAATTATGGAAGCTCTTAGGAAGAAGTTTTGTTTTGGGAGGAAGAGGGTTTGAGCAACCTATGGACCTCCCTAAATATTTTTCTCCTCTTTTGCTAGTTTCGGCCATGGGGTCTTTTTATAGCAAGGGGATGGTGTTGGCTTGGCTTAGGCTATTCTAGGGGATTACTTACCTCCTCTATCAGCTCATTGGGTGATCAATTGGCCGAAGATAGGCTTTGATTCTTCTCCTTAAGTTTGCCTTGATGAGATTCATCTCTTTGGCTCTTGTCCATTGGCTATTGTGGGAGGTGAATGGTGAGCTGCTTATACCACTCTTAAGAAGCTTACACCTCACTCCTTAGGCTTGGAAAATGGTGACACATATACCTAGCCTTCATCATTACCTTTAACCATGGTGAGGGGGGGTTTCATGTGTGGTTTTCCTCCCATCGGGTGGCTTGGGAGGTGGAGAAGATGGCCTTGTGTTGGCTGCCACTTCATGGAGAGATGATGCTTAGGGTGAAGGAGGTGGTGACACCTCACCCCATGCAACATTATGAGTGTTAACCCATGGGTAAGTGATCTTAAGATGGGCTTAATTAAGTGTTAAATAAGCCTTTAAGATGGTTTAGCCTAATTAATTATGAAGAGGCTAAAAATTATTTCATTTCTTCTTTGATTCCCATTTTAATTAATTATTTTATTAACTAAAATTGGTGGAAATTATTTTATTTATCAATTTATTAATTAAAAATAATTTTAAATTAATTAATTGATTATTTTTGTCATTTTTGTTATTTTATGATTTTAATTTAATTTTCATTTTAATTAATTATGTCATTTAATTAAAATTTTGAAAATTAAATCATTATCATTTTAATAAATCAAAATAATTTTGAAATTAATTATTTGATTAATTTTGATATTTTTATTTCATTTTTATCTATTTTAATTAAAATAGATAGTGTTGACTCAGTTTTGACTTGGGTCGACCCAAGTCAGCCCAAATCGATCAAATTGATTTTAAGATGTCCAATTCTTGTGATTTTGTCATCGTGGTGTTTTAAATGTGTTAATGGGTTAAAAGGTCGAATTATGGGTCAACAAGATCTGGTCATTCGGTCTAGTTCGACCAATTCGACCAAGGTCGACTTTTAGGTCAAAAGATCGACCTATGGGGTAAATAAGGTAGGTCATTAGGTCTAGTTTGACCAATTTGACCAAAGTTGACTTTTTAGGTCAAAAGGTTAACCTATGAGGTCAACACTGTAGGTCACTAGGTCTGATTTAACCAATTTGACCAAAGTTGACTTTTTAGGTCAAAAGGTTGACTTTTGGGGTTAACAATGTAGGTCATTAGGTCTGGTTTGACCAATTTGACCAAAGTTGACTTTTTGGGTCAAAAGGTTGACCTATGGGGTCAACTGGGTAGGTCATTAGGTCTGGTTTGACCAATTTGACCAAAGTTGACTTTTTAGGTCAAAAGTTTGACCTATGGGATAACCAAGGTAGGTCACTAGTGTCCGTTCGACTCGCTTGACCAAAGTTGACTTTTATGTCAAAAGGGTGACCTATGAGGTCAACAGTGTAGGTCATTAGGTCTGATTTGACCAATTTGACCAAAGTTGACATTTTAGGTCAAAAGGGTGATCTATGGGGTCAACAGGGTTGGTCAGTAGGTCTGGTTTTACCAATTTGACTAAAGTTGACTTTTTAGGTCAAAAGGTTGACCTATGGGGTCAACAATGTAGGTCAATATGTCTGGTTTAACCAGTTTGACCAAAGTTGACTTTTTAGGTCAAAAGGGTGACCTATGGGGTCAACAGTGTAGGTCATTAGGTCTGGTTTAACCATTTTGACCAATGTTGACTTTTTAGGTCATAAGGTTGACCTATGGGGTCATCAGGGTAGGTCATTAGGTCTGGTTGGACCAATTTGACCAAAGTTGACTTTTTAGATCATAGGATTGACATATGGGGTCAATTGTGTAGGTCATTAGGTCTGGTTTGACCAATTTGTCCAAAGTTGGCTTTTTAGGTCAAAAGGGTGACCTATGGGTTCAACAGGGTAGGTTATTAGATCTGGTTTGACCAATTTGACCAAAGTCGACTTTTTACGTCAAAAGGTCGACCTATGGGGTCAAGCAGGCAGGTCATTAGGTCCGATTTGACCAATTTGACCAAAGTTGACTTTTTAGGTCATAGGGTCGACCTATGGGGTCAACGAGTGTAGGTCATTAGGTCCGGTTTGACCAAAGTTGACTTTTTAGGTCAAAAGGTCGACTCATAGGGTTAACGATGTAGTCATTCGGTCCGATTTCGACCAATTCGACCAAAGTTAACTTTTTAGGTCAAAAGGTCGACTCGTGGGGTCAACGATGTAGTCTTTAGTGTCCGGTTCGACCAATTTGACCGAAGTTGACTTTTTAGGTCAAAAGGGTGACCTATGGGGTCAATGCAGGTAGTCATCAGTCCGGTTCGACCAATTCGACCAAAGATGACTTTTTAGGTCATAGGGTTGACCTTGGGGTCAGTAGTGTAGGTCATTAGGTCTGGTTTGACCAATTTGACCAAAGTTGACTTTTTAGGTCAAAAGGGTGACCTATGGGGTCAACATGGTAGGTCATTAGGTCTGTTTTGACCAATTTGACCAAAGTTGACTTTTTATGTCAAAAGGGTGATCTATGGGGTCAACAGTGTATGTCATCTGGTCTGATTTGACCAATTTGACCAAAGTTGACTTTTTAGGTCATATGGTTGACCTATGGGGTCAATAGTGTTGGTCATTAGGTCTGGTTTGACCAATTTGTCCAAAGTTGACTTTTTAGGTCAAAAGGGTGACCTATGGGGTCAACAGAGTAGGTCATTAGGTCTGGTTTGACCAATTTGACCAAAGTTGACTTTTTAGGTCAAAAGGGTGACCTATGGGGTTAATAGGGTTGGTCATTAGGTCTGGTTTGACCAATTTAACCAAAGTTGACTTTTTAGGTCAAAAGGTTGACCTATGGGATCAACAGTGTAGGTCATTAGGTCTGGTTTGACCAATTTGAGCAAAGTTGACTTTTAGGTCATAAGGTATTGACCCATTGTAAAATGAGGTCAACAAAAGGGCCCCCAATATGTGTAGGTACTATATAAGTATTCTGCACATATTGGCGTTAACCGAAGTGGTCTAAGAGATGTCTCATAATAGTCAGGGAAAGAGGGGATGTCATATCGCTCCCAGAGGATATCAGATGTCTTTTATGTCGGTTCTAAGAAGAGATTTTCTTCTTGTATTTGAAAAGAGATTTACTGGAAGGAAAAATGGATGTCATATTTTATTTTTCAAAATGTCGATGTCGATATTTTGCTAAAGGAATGCCGTGATTTCCGTGTTAGGAAAGGACGTATACCCTATAACAGGAGGGAGAAACTTGAGTCATTTTCCATTTCTCAAAATGTCAATGTTGATATTTGGTTAGAGGAAACTTATGACTTCCGTGTCAGGAAGGGACTTATATCCAATAACCGAAAAGAGAAAATAGATGTCATTTTCTATTTTCCAGAATGTCAATGTTAAAATTTGGTTAAAGGAAAGCCGTGATTTCCACATCAGGAAATGACTTATATCCAATAACCGAAGAGAGAGAATAGATGTCATTTTCTATTTCTCAGAATGTCGATGTCAAGATTTGGTTAGAGGAAAGCCGTGATTTCCACATCAGGAAAGAACTTATATCCAATAACCAAAGAGAGAAAATAGATGTCATTTTCTATTTTCCTCAAAATGTCGATGTCAAGATTTGGTTAAAGGAATTTTGTAATTTCCGTATCAGGAAAGGACTTATATCCAATGACCGAAGAGAGAAAATAGATGTCATTTTCTATTTTCCTCAAAATGTCAATGCCAATATTTGGTTAGAGGAAAGCCGTGCTTTCCATACCAGGAAAGGACTTATATCCAATAACCGAAGAGAGAAAATAGATGTAATTTTCTATTTTCCTCAAAAATGTCAATGTCAATATTTGGTTAGAGGAAAGCCGTAATTTCCTTATCAGGAAAGGACTTATATCCAATAACAGGATAGAGAGAATAGATGTCATTTTCTATTTCTCAGAATGTCGATGTCAAGATTTGGTTAAAGGAAAGTCGTAATTTCCGTATCAGGAAGGACTTATATCCAATAACCGAAGAGAGAAAATAGATGTCATTTTCTATTTTCCTCAAAATGTCAATGTCAATATTTGGTTAGAGGAAAGCCGTGATTTTCGTACCAGGAAAGGACTTAAATCCAATAACCGAAGAGAGAAAATAGATGTCGTTTTCTATTTTCCTCAAAAATGTCAAAGTCAATATTTGGTTAGAGGAAAGCCGTAATTTCCTTATCAGGAAAGGACTTATATCCAATAACCGGATAGAGAGAATAGATGTCATTTACTATTTCTCAGAATGTCGATGTCAATATTTGGTTAGAGGAAAGTCATAATTTCTGTATCAGGAAAGGACTTATATCCAATAACCGAAGAGAGAAAATAGATGTCATTTTCTATTTTCCTCAAAATGTCAATGTCAATATTTGGTAAGAGGAAAGCCGTGATTTCCGTATCAGGAAAGGACTTATATCCAATAACCGAAGAGAGAAAATAGATGTCATTTTCTATTTTCCTCAAAATATCAATGTCAATATTTGGTTAGAGGAAAGCCGTGATTTCCATATCAGGAAAGGACTTATATCCAATAACTGAAGAGAGAAAATAGATGTCATTTTCTATTTTCCTCAAAATGTCAATGTCAAGATTTTGTTAGAGGAAAGTCATGATTTCCTTATCAGGAAAGGACTTATATCCAATAACCGGATAGAGTGGCGCACTCATTAATATTTTTGTGGGAATATCCGCTGGGGTTTTGAAATGTACAGGTCGAAAGATATTAATCATCACAAGTTGTTTGTCATTTTTATTTCAAAATCCTTGTTTTAGCATTTTTGGAACTGTCGATGTATTGTACACAATTGAGGAAAGAGAACAAATGTCATATTCAATTTTCTCTAAAAAAGTTTCAATGTCAAAACATCGATTTTGGAATATGAATGCGTTTGAGATTTATATCCTATCCAAAGAAAGGTTGTTAAAGGAAAGCCAATGTCTGATGGTCTTACATCCAATAGCGAGAAAGAGAGTAGATGTCATCTTCCATATAACGTGGTCTTACACGATCTCTTAGAAACGTCAATGTGGATATGTCGGTTTTGGAATAGGAATCCATATAAGACTTATATCATATCCAAAGAAAGGTTGCTAAAGGAAAGCCGATATCCGTTGGTCTTACATCCAATAGCGAGAAGAGTACATGCCATCTTCCATTTAAGGAGGTCTTACACTATCTCTTAGAAATGTCAATGTCAAAATGTCGATTTTGGAATAGGAATGCGTATGAGACTTATATCCTATCCAAAGAAAGATTGCTAAAGGAAAGCCAATGTAATGATGGTCTTATATCCAATAGCGAGAAAGAGAGTAGATGCCATCTTCTATATAAGGAGGTCTTACACTATCTCTTAGAAATGTCAATGTCAATTTGTCGGTTTTGGTTATTTGTTTCCCAGTTTACAAAACTAGTCATTCATTTTTGTTTATGTCGCATCTTTTTTCAAATACTACCCATTGATTGGGTATATTATGTCTTCTTGGTAGTCTGTCAACTAACAGGATTTCCCCAAATGTGTCTTCTTAATAAGCATATGGGCCCTCCCATGAGGATAGGTGTTTGAAGTCTTAAATCCAAATCCCTTATCTGAGTGTCCTAGGGTGAACCAATTTATCATGGGCCCATACAATGCTTGCTAGTCTTCAAAGCTTCCAAGTTCTCCGAGCTGTAATTTCATATTTTTTTGTTATTTCGTCTGCGAATGTCATTTATAGGTAAGATCATTGTACTTCAAGTGGAAGCACAACTTAGGGCCCGTTCTTTAGAGCAAATGATGTTGTTCATGTAGGTTCATAAAGCTTCCATTAATCACCAATTCTATAAAGATCATTCGGATTGTCCTTCAAAAATCACTTTAACATTTCCAAATCGGGATTGGGGTTGGATCTTCGGAAAATTATGACTTCGGAGTATAATTTCTATTAATCGCCAATAAGCAAAGCCATTTACCTTAGTTCTTTCTTTCTCGGGTCTTAGGAATTTTTCGAAAATGTGATCAAAATATCTTTTATCTTCTAACGATATGTCTGAATCAATTAATAGTCAACCAAAAGACGAGATCACTTAATTCTTTCCTGAATATAATATTGGAAGAATTTTCTTAAGACATTATTCAAGATTTATCAATTAGGGAAGAATTTGAACACCAATTTTTGATTTTATGCTCACCTCAAGCTTCTTCACAGGGAATTACTATATCTGGTGGAGCATGTTAAAGATTTTGAATGTTTGAATTGAGACACCAATTTTTGATTTTGTGCCCACCTCAAGCGTCTTCTCAGAAACATCTTTTTCTTTTTTTTTTCTTCTCTTTTTTTGTTTTGTTTTGTTTTGTTTTGTTTTGTTTATTTTGGTTGGGCACACTTAATGATTTTGAATGCCTGAACTCAAACGCCAATTTTTTATTTGCTACTCACCTCAAGCTTCTTCTCAGAGAATTACTATATCTGGTAGAGCATGTTTTAAGGGTTTTGAATGTCAAAACTCCCCTAATTAATAATTCTCAAATATTTCTTAAGACGAATTCTGAGATATTATAAGTCATTCAGAAGTCAGGACCCAATCACATAGCGGAAGATTAAGAAGCTCAGGACATCTTTAGTTAATTACTTGTATTTTGATAACAATATTTTATTTTTTTCATTTAGGACCCAGTCTGAAGATTTAAGATAAAGGGCCCAATTATTAGGGTATTAATTTCATTTTCCCATTGAAATCATAATTTTCTTGTCAAAATGTCAGAATTTTTGTCTTGAATTCTTCCTTTCTGAGTTGTCTTTTGTCAATAGGTGAATGATAAGAATATTTCCAAATATATTAAATCCAAAGATTTCAAATTTCATCCCTTGTTACAGATCAATTTTCATTTCTCCACAAAAGACATGCTAGTTGACTAGTCCTAGAACTAGACTAAACATAGATCAGATTTTCACTCGAGTTGATTTCTTTCTTTCTGCAAAGCTGTCCTAAGGGAAACCCTCGATGGAATTCATCAAAAAGTGATGAGTCTTCCCAAAATTTGACTAATGATTTTGATTTTTAGAGTCTTCGGGTAGATTGACAAATCAGAACCTTGAGGGTAAGAAAAAGATCAACCAGATGAGTGGTTCAGAGGCTGTGAAAAGTATAACCTATGAAGAATAGGTTCATAGGCCATAAAGAGCATAACCTAGGGGAGTGATTCAAAGGCTGTACAAAGCATAACCATGAAGAATAGGTTCAGAGGCCATAAGGGCATAACCTAAGTGAATGGTTTAGAGGCTGTTAAAAGCATAACCACGAAGAATAGGTTCAGAGGCCATAAAGGCATTGTTGACCTCATTTTTAATGAGGTCTTCTCTTACCTCTTTAGTGTTTAGGATCTAGCCTTAGGCTTTTCCTTTGACTATTTTAGAGGACTAGAATTGGGACCCACCACTTAGAAATTCAAACAACTTCTAAACTCCCTGCAAACTCCACAAACTTGATCGTAGACCCCTAATCACCTGCAGGGTCGAAATCAAATGCGGAAGTTTAAAGGATAAGTTCCCGTAGGACTCCTCGGCCTTAGGACCGCCCGGCGGCCCGTTCGGTGAGGGCTGACTTACACACACACTACACTTATACACTACACTTTCACGCACCTCCTAAAACCACACCCATACCTAACTTGATCTCTTTGACTCATGTAGGTAATTCATATGGATGGACCTTAACCCCTAAGCCCTTGGCTAAGAGGGTTAGAAACAACATAGTGAATGCCTCAAATGAGTCCTCTCATGACTCATATAGGCTTAACATGGCTTCATGGCTCAACCAAAATGATTTCATTCCACTTACATTTACCAAATCTTCAATTTTCTAAATTTTCAAATTTTGACCCCCGGGACCCTACACCCGCCAAACTTACCCAAAACCCTTGAAATTACCCAAATTTTTCAAAAAAATCTCCAAATACCCAAATTCCTCAAAACCAATCCCAAACATTCCCACATTACTCAAATTGATCATTCATAGCCAAAAATACCAAAAATTCCAAAAATACCTCCCAATACCCTCCAAATACCCAAAATGCCCCTCTTAGCCAGAAAATCCAAAAATTCAAACAATTCCCAGAAAATTCCAAAAAATCCCAAATATTTCCAATTTCATTTTGTTCAACTACACCATGGGCCAATTTTGTCAATTTACCCCACTTTTGTCAAAATCCCTAATTTGACCCATTTTAACCCAAAATGAACCCAATGTCAAATCAAACCTACCCAATTGACCCAAATTTTGGTCCAATTCAATTCTAAACTTCAATTAAACATCCCCAACACGAATCCATAGAGCATAAGAACACAAAAATCTGTTGAGAATCGAGTGAGAAATTAGTAGGTTAGAGCTCGACTGGCCACGGTGCACACCAGCAGCAGACGATGATCGGGAGCCGTCGGATCAAGCGTGTATCGAGCGGACGGTCCGGATCGAGCCGAACAGCGGCGATGGTACGTGAACCGCGGGTCCCGGAGCGCCGAGTCGATGGCGGCGCCGAATCGAAGACGACACGCGGCGCTTCGAGATGCCTCAGCTGAGCCGGCGCCGCGCGGATAAGTAGAAATTAGTGGTATTTTTTGATTTATTTAATTCCCTAAACTTCAAAAATGCATAACTTTGTGTAGGAAAATCGAAAAATAAAATAAAAATACTCGCTCGCTCAGTGAATAGAGGAGAATAATGTGGAAAAGAAATCATTTAATTTCATCGAGTATTCGATTTTTAATAATTTATCGACTCTCTCGCACATTTTCAATTCTCCATGCATGTATACAATTCACCATGGCATGAGACCATAGTAAGTAGAAGCCTCCGAATTCGGGAACATTCCCCGAATATTCCAAAGTCGAGGCCACCCCTACGAAGAGTTATTGATTTTTCAATTCTAGGTTACTATTATGAGTATTTTAATTCTAATAATTAGCATGTTGTGAAATAAATTCTAAGAAAATTTGGTGATGTTTCTTATGACCAGAGGTCCCTAGGAAAAATGGTGCACCTAAACCAAGCATTGGGTGGTGCACCTAGCCCAAAGGAATGGGTTGACCCATTTGGAACCAAAATGGCCTTTCCCCCATACCATTTTAGTCCAAGCCTTTTACACATGGCATTTGCCAATTGCCTACACTAAACCCCATCCCCGACCCACTCGAACAAGATGGTGACCAAGGCTCGGCCGGCCACCACTGTGCCACCGAAAACACCACACTCGCAGAGCTCACATGTGAGCCAACATCGAAATTCTCCTCGTCGAGCCGCCCCATGCCCAGCGGCCACCATGGTCGTTCTTCTCCTCACCGTAGCAAACTCGATCCCAAGCCCTAACTCCTCCCGGGAGAGCCTCCACCAACTCTATTTAAACACCCCCTCTCTCGCCTATGGGAGAGGTGCCGAACCAACCTTAAAGAAACTCCGTCAAAATCACTCCGCACCACTCTCTACACATAGAGCACTTGATCCCTACCGGATTCCACCTAATTCCTCTAGCCGAGCTCAATTTCGAGTTCAAATTTCAAGACAAAAACCAGGACACTTCTTCACAGCGGACCAATCCTCAAATCGATTGGTGCTACACCTTCGCCGCACCAAGGGAAGAAGTCCACCAACAAAAGCCCCTCTCCGATGCCACCCATCCGTTCCGTACTCCAAGCTTTGTGATCCGGCTTGGTCGAAATCATACCTAGGACAATTCACTGTGCCAAGGGACTTCATCCGGAGCTTGCTCGGACTCCAATCGAAGGTGACACAACCCTCAAATCGAAGCCACACTTCTCCGAGCAAAGGTATGAGCTAACTCTTTATCCCGAGCTTCCGGAGATTCTCCATTTCAAATGACTTAATTTCAATGCATGATCACCGTATAGATGTATTCGTCTCTTCAAGACGAATCCATAGAGCACAAGAACACGAAAATCCGTTAAGTATCGAGTGAGATATTAGTGGATTTAGTGTGGACGGCTCTCGGTTAAGAGGCTTTGGGGATGATGAACTGATGCCGTTCATTTAATACACGCGCGGACGGACCGCCGTGATTGTGCCGGATGAGAAGACGGAACGATACAGCCGGCCCCCGGAGCGCCGAGTCTGGATGGCGGCGTCGAATCGAAAGCGCCACGCGGCGCTTCGGAGATGCAAAGGCTCGACGCGGCGCCGATTAGGATAAATAGAAAAATAGGATTTTCTTATTTATTTAATTCCCTAAACTTCAAAAATGCATAACTTTGTGTAGGAAAATTAGAAAAATAAAATAAAAATACCTTCGTTCGCCAATGAACGTAGGAGAATAATGTGGAAAAGAAATAATTTAATTTCATCAAGTATTTTATTTTTAATAATTTATTTAATCTCTCGCACATTTTCAATTCTCCATGCATGTATACAATTCACCATGACATGAGACCATGTGGCTTTTCAAGCCTCCGAATTCGGGAACATTCCCCGAATTTTTCAAAGTCGAGGCCATCCCAATGATGAAGTTATTGATTTTTCAAATTCATGTTGTCGTTTTGAGTATTTTAATTCCAATAATTAGCATATTGTGAAATAAATTCTAGGAAAATTTGGTGATGTTTATTATGACCGCAGGAACCTCAGAAAAATAAATTTTCAATTAATCCACTCGAATAACCCTAATCGGCTTAAACACCCAAAATAAGTCTTTAATTAATTAGAGCTATTCATACATCAAATTGACTTGAAATCAATTCTCCACCGACCTTTAGGATCGGAGGAACCCACCATAAAAATTTGAAGTCAATTGAACTTCAGTTAGTCTCTACTAAATGTGCCGATTAAGCCATTTAGCCAATTTAAACTTTAAAAATTCATAACTTTCAAAATACTTTTCAAAAATTCACTAAATTGGTTTTGGAACATCTCTGATATCAGGGGAATTTAAGAAAAAGAAAATTGCAATTTTCTAAAAAAGTTGATTTTTTGCATTATTTTAATATTTTTAATAATTAAAAAATAATAAAAATTACAAAAATAATAAAATTCACCAAAATGTCACATTTTTAATTTTAATCAATTAGAAACAAACCCCATATTTTTCTTAAGTCTATATGATGAGATATTAAATTTTATAGCCCTAAGATAATTTTAAAATTTAAAAAATGTATTTTTTAGCATTTCCACTAAAATAATTCCAATAAATCAAAGAAAAATTAGAAAATTGTAAAAATTGATTCTCTGATTTCCTTGATATCAGAGAGATTTTTGAAAAATATAAAATTCATTTTCATCCTTTATTTTATTTTTAAATTAATTAATACTCCAAAACTCAAAATAATTATAATAAAAAGAATATAATTCAAAAAATCACCAAAATTGGTCCAAGTGGTCCTCTAGTTATTAGAAATTTCCCATAATTTTCTTAAGAACAGAAACTTTCCCTTGGTCATATTATTAAATTTTCTTTGGAAATCCCTATTTTCCACCAAAAATAATTACATAAATAAATTAAATATAGAAAAATCACATTTTCTCCTCTCATGCCTTTATTGACATATGAGTGAAGTCACATAAAAATTTCAAGTTCATTTAAGCTCAATTTAGTGAGTTATGAAATTATTAAGCTTGAAGGGCAAAATGGTAATTAAAATTTTAACCTTTAATTAAAAATTTAGGCTTAATAAAATGAAAGAGTAAAATATATGATCCTAATCTGATTTGGATGATTGAAATTTAAATAATTAAAGGGTAGAAACCTACTAAACAATTTAAAAATAATTAAAATAAACCTTAATCAAATAATTAATTATATTTCGAAGAATAATAAAATTGTAATTATTAAAATAGGAATATTATTAGAGGAGATTTGTTCTTTAATTTAAGAATCCCTAAATTAATCATCTCAATAATATTTAATTCCTAATTAAAATGATAATTCGAACTTAAGATTTAAAATGCTAAAAGACTTGATCATTAAATTAAATTAAAGTTAAATTATTTAAATTAAACCCTTTTAAAATTTCAATTAAATTAATACTTTAACAATTACAATTAAATCATCTTTAAAACATAAAAAATAAAATATTAAATTAAAATTAAAAATAAAATTAAATTAAAATTTAAATTAAATTAAATTAAATTAAAATAAATTAAATCAAGTTAAATTAAATTAAAAATTAAATTAAATTAAATTAAATTAAATTAAATTAAATTAAATTAAATTAAAATAAATTAAATTAAATCAAATTAAATTAAATTAAATCAAATTAAATTAAATTAAATTAAATTATATCAAATCAAATTAAATTGAATTAAATTAAATTATATTAAATAATGAATCAAGTTAAAATTAAATCAAATCAAATTAAATTAAAATTAAAACTAAACCAAATTAAATTAAATTAAAGTTAAATTAAATTGAATTAAAAATAACATCACCTAAGACATAAAGAATTCAAAAATAAATATAAAGCAATTTGAACACTATTCCAAATTTAAACCCGTTAACCGAAATTAAATTAAATCATAAACCATTTCAACATCAATTCGCCCTCAAAAGCTTTTGTTGTCATAACTCCTAAACAGAACGTTAAATGAAATGTTACTTCCCTCATAGGATATTCAAATGTCCTAGTTCACTGAGTAAGATAATACCAAAACTTGAATTCCCGGACGATTAATTCATTTGTAAGATAACAATATTGAAAAGATGTTTAAGATTCTTCTTAAACACTTTCTCAATATGACAGGATATTTATAAGAACAACTGAACTTAATTATTCTTTGATGAAGAAAATCGTCCTCAAACCAAAACAAAAGAACCTAGACGTCATAAGAGACGACTAGCTATAGGATTATGAACTCGTGTAAAAACCATAACCCTTCCCTTAGACTTTCGCTGTGGACTCGCTTTAAATGCTTAAATATCCTAATCGTGTTTTAAGTGCAGCTCAGGATGACGGGAAGACCCTCCAGTACGCTTTTATTTTGTTGCAATTTACTTTATCGCAATTTACTTAATCGCATCGCACTTACTTTTCTCGCATGATAAAAAATTGTTGCATGAAAACCCACACTTTTAGGATAGATCCCTAAAACCGAAACCAAAACTAAATTAAAAGTCATTGCAAGATAAAATTCACCACCACAACATTTCAAAATATAAAACAACTCAAAATTTAATCACAAACGTAACACAAAACCGCAATTACAACTAAATTAAAACGTCTTGTTGGATGATCTGGAATACCTCTGATGATGTAACCTACGTGTTGCTAACTGGATTTCCCACGGCCTAAATGAATGTGTGGACCTCATTCAAGCCGAGTTTAGCAAATTCATCCTGACTAAGTGAATCCGATAAAAATAACGATGCCGAAGGATGGAACCGTGGATCTTAACCGTGTTGTTATAATCAACTTTAAAATATTAAAAAACACCCGGATTTTAAGATTTTCTCTAAACCAAAACACTTCTCTCATCTCCCGATTTATGACTTCTAAAACTAAACCTCTCGCAACAATACGGAACTCGGAGCACAGTGGCAAAGACGGCCATCTTCGTCACAGAAACAACTCTACATCACCTAAACATTCCTAGAATTAAACAACAAAGCCATAGGATTTCGAGGTAGTTCGCCTAGTGCAACATAAATCCTCAACTCTTCGTTAGGCATTTGTATGATCATGTCATGTAAATTAAGCCCTAACCTGTCTTAGGACTCCGAGGTAGTCGTTTGGTACGACATAAACCCTCACATCTTCAAGGCTATTTCGTGTGATTTTACCATACAAATATAAGTCCAAATTAATTAAAATCGGCAAGATCAAAACATTAAACAAACATTAGGACTTTCCTAAATCCAAGCCAAACAATAGGATAGTCGGGAAATTACCGAAGTTCGCTTCGAATCCGTGATTTCTCCTACCTTTCTTCTTTCGAATTCCCAAAACAAAATGTTCCAAATTCGATCCATTCCCTATCGAAATTCCAAAATTCAATCCTCGAAAACTTAAACTTCGAGATTCTTGAGAGCGAATTATCGATTATTATCGAGAGTTTTCTTAGGTGATTCCCGTCACTTAAGATGTAATTAACTATGTGGGCTTGTCCTTATAGGAATTTTAAGAACCTGTGTAATATAAACCTCGCTTAATTCATTTATATTAAGCAGTGGAACTTGTCGGCTTATAAAATTGGTTCGTAGACCAAACGAATGTCACAAATCTTCTTGTTTATTTAACCGAGCCCCATCATCAAGCAAAGGTGTCTATTCTCCGGGATAGATATACAGCTCATGGTGCGTGCTCGTTTATATAAACTATTCTGGATGTGAGATCGCTTGATTTCATATCTTAAAATTTTCAAATTTAAAATTATTTTCAAAATAAAATACTACTTTTCAAATTATTTATTTAAATTAAATTAAAAAATTCGCCGACAATTTCTGTTAGGCGACCCCTCTTTTTAAAATACAACACACTTAACCTAAAAATATGCCGACAATTTCTGACGACTCCACTGGGGAATAGTTCCTCTCTCCATTTTTTTTAATCAGATAGTTCTACTTTCAAAAATCGGTAGTGTATCCATGTCCCTTGTGGATCAAACTACCCTTCTTTCCAATGGAATACTATGTTCATTTCTACCTTGAACGAGTATAGCCAACATTCTCTCGGATTTAGAGCCACTCGTTTAGACACCCCTAAATAGAGTGGTTCCGAGATCCTTTTACTTCATTTTGGAGGTGGGGCGGACCCCCAATAGGTATTAGTTTATGAGCGGTCTTGCGGGTCGAGAAGTTTCTGCAAGACTTTCTCTTCCTTTTCCAGTTCCTAATTAATTCCTTTTACCCTTCCTACAACTCTCCTTCTTTTAATAATTCTCCTTCTTAACGAACAAATCTTTCCGAAAAAAAAATAATTTTCTTTTAATACCACAAATACACTAAGATAAACAGAAATGTGTTCGAACTCTTTCTTTTTCGTCATAAGTTTTACGACAAGAAGAAGCACGATTCGAGACTAACACTTGAATTCGCCTCCGTAAATGGAAGCCCTAAGACTGATCTTCTCCTTCGTCAACGGACTTGACCTGGCCGTGTTCAAGGACGAACTTCCTGTTAATGGAATTATTCGATTCGGACAAGGATTCGGGGACATCAAAATCCCCGACGTCACTCTCTTTTCACTCACAAGCAAAGTACCGTAAACCGAGAAGCCGTTGATCGAGTTTAACCTCAAGTCAACTCATGAATTCCCTCCTCTCGCAAAAGATTCCAACCGAGAGAAGTACCGTTGTTCGCGAAGGACCGTTGTTGCTACCCCCACTAGCCTAGTTGTCTCCGCACCTACCCCAGCTTTCGCCGGACTAAAGGGAAAGGAAATTCGTAAATATGATGAACTCCGTTACCGCGGAGGGTACAGCACCTTCCCGCGAGACCTTCTATTTTCGAAATCGGGTCCAAGCCTCGAGAATTCCATCACCGACACGGACTCGCAGGAGGAATAAGCAGAAGGATTACTAGAGAGGCCGTAGCAATGAAGTCATTTTTCCGGAGGAAATCCCGTAAATGCCCGAGTATACACCGCCGCTCGAACATCGTTGACCTCATTTTCGATGAGGTCTTCCCTTCTTCTTTTTAGTGCTTAGGATCTAGCCTCAGGCTTTTCCTTCGACTATCTTAGAGGACTAGAATCGGGACCCACATTTTAGAAATTTAAACCACTTCTAAACTCCCCGCAAACTCCACAAACTTTACTATAGACCCCTAATCACCTAGAGGGTCGAAATCAAATGTAGAAGTTTAAAGGATGAGTTCCTATGTGACTCTTCGGCCTTAGGATCGCTCCGGCGGCTCGGTCTCGTGAAGGGGCCGACTTACACATACACTTACATACACACTACACTTACACACTACATTTCCACACACTTCCTAAAACCACACCCATACCCAACTTAACCTCCTCGACTCATGTAGGTGATTCACATGGATGGTCCTTAACCCCTAAGCCCTCGGCTAAGAGGTTGGGAACAACATAAATGAATGCCTCAAACGAGTCCTTTCATGGCTCATATGGGCTTGAAATGGCTTCATGGCTCAACCAAAATGATTTCTTTCCACCTAGATTCACCCAATATTTAATTTCCCAAATTTTCAATTTTCGACCCCCGGACCCTACACCTACTAAACCTACCCAAAACCCTCGAATTACCTCAAATTTTTGCAAAATTTTCAAATTACCCAAAATTTTCCAAAATCACTCTCAAACATCTCCACATCACTCAAATTGATCATCCATACCCAAAAATACCAAAAATTCCAAAAAATACCTCCCAATACCCTCCAAATACCCAAAATACCCTTCTGCCTAAAAATCCAAAAATTCAGAAAATTCCCAGAAAATTCCAGAAAATCCCAAATATTCCCAATTTCATTTTGTCCAACTACACCATGGGCCAATTTTGTCTATTTACCTTACTTTTGTCAAAACCCCCAATTTCACCCATTTTAACCCAAAGTGAACCCAATGTCAAACCAAACCTATCCAATTGACCCAAATTCTGGTCCAATTCAATTCTAAACTTCAATTCAACATTCCCAATACCAATCTAGACCAAATCCAAGTCCAATTTGATTGACATTTGGATCCAATCTCACTTTTGGCCTTAAAGCCCAATTTGGACCCATGACCCAAACTTAACCCAAACTCACCCAATTCAACTCCAATTAACCTCAAATCTTTTCTAAATCTTCCTTAACATTCCCACAAACAAAACCCTAACATGATTTGCCCAAAATTTGAACCCAAACCCCACTCAAACTCAACCCAAGGTTAAAAGGCCCATTTTCGACCTAAACCCAAACATAACCCAAATTCAACCCAATTCAAATCCAAATCACCCCCAATTTGTTTCAAATCACTCATGACACATCCATGAGCTAAACCCAACAATTATTTGGCCCAACCTCTTTACAAAATTCCCATCCATAAATTCATTTTTAAACTTAAGGGCCCATTCCTTAAACCATTTTAAAAGCCCACTTCCACCAAATCCAAAACCCCAAAAATTCTTCCAAAGCCCATATGACATTTCCCCTCATCATACTTTCAATTAAAATCATCCCTAAGTCCTAAACCAATGATCAAATATTTCTAAATGAAGCTTCATCCAAATTTCCACCAAATTATCCAAAATCCTTAAAATCCTTTTTTATGAAATCGACCAAACTTTTGCCAAGCCAAAGGTGAGCCATGAAGCCATGCATGAGCCACATGTGAGCCATGAGAGCTTTGGACACTCCACCATGCCATATCGGGTAAGAAGAGGGGGGCTTTCCTTAATCCCTAAAGCTCATTAACCTTTAATCATGTTTCACCTAAACTTAAATTTAATCCAAATATATTTGATGGAGACTTCTCCATGCCAAACCAACTCGATCCCTTCGATCCCCCACAAGATCCAAAGCCACCTCAAGGGTGCACCAAGCCCAAATGGGTGGATTGACCCATTTAGACTCAAAACTAGCCATGCCCCATTCTACTTCGATTCAACCACTTTACACATGGCATTTGCCAATCGCCTACACTAAACCCCGCCCCGACCCACCCGACCAAGATGGTGACCATCGCTCGACCGCCGGCCACCGTGCCGCCGGAAAACACCATGGCCGAGAGCTCACATGTGAGCCAACATCGAAATTTTCACTCGCCGAGCCGCCCCATGCCTAGTGGTCACCATGGTCGTTCTTCTCCTCACCGCAGCAGCTCGATCCCAAGCCCTAACTCCCCCGGAGGCCCCCCACCAGCTCTATTTAAACTCTACCCCTCTCGGCCATGAAGGGAGAGAAGCATAAACCTCGCCAAAACTCGCCAAAATTGTTCCGTACCCTCCTCCACCCTTAGAGCACTTGATCCCCGATGAAATCCCCCCGCCATTTCTCCTCTCGTAAGCTCAATTTCGTAGTCGAAATTCCACCCAAAACCGAGACACTTCTCCACAAGGAGCCAATTCCCAAATCGATTGGCTCTACACCTTCACTGCACCAAGGGAAGGTGTCCACCATCAAAAGCCCCATCTCCAAAGCCACCCAGCTGCTCCAGCCTCCAAGCTTTGTGATCGAGCTTGGTCGAAATCATATCCGGACAATCCACTGCACCGAGAGACTTCATCCGGAGCTCGCTCGGACCCAATCGAAGGTGCAACAGCTTCTCGTATCGAAGCCACACTTCTCCGAGCCAAGGTACGAGCTAACTCTTCATCCCGAGCTTCCGGAGATTCTCCATTTCAAATGCTTCAGCTTCAATGCATGTTAACCGTATAGATGTGTTCCTCTCTTCAAGACGAATCCATGGACTATAAGAACATAAAAATCCATCGAGAATCGAGCGAGATCTTAGGGATTTAGTGTGGACGGCTCTCGTGCGAGAACACTCGGGGACGATGAACGGATGTCGTCCATTCAATACACGCGCGGACGGACGGCTCAGATGGCGTCGTACCGAGAGACGGTACGAGAACCGCGGGCTCGGCCGCCGACTCAAGTGGCGCGCGTCGAATGCGGAGCGCGACACGCGGCGCTTCGAGATGCCGAGGATGAGTCGGCGCCGCGCGGATAAATAGAAAATTAGGGATTTTTTTGATTTATTTATTTCCCTAAACTTCAAAAATTCATATCTCTCGTGTAGAAAAATCGAAAAAGTAAAATAAAAATACCCACTCGCTCGATGAAGAGAGGAGAATAATATGGAAAAGAAATCACTTAATTTCATCAAATATTTTATTTTTTATAATTTATTTACTCTCTGCATTGTTTTAATTCTCCATGCATGCATACAATTCACCATGGCATGAGACCATAGGGCTTTCAAGCCTCCGAATTTGGGAACATTCCCCGAATTTTCCAAAGTCGTAGGCCATCCCTATGAAGAGTTCTCGATTTTTCAAGTTCGTGTCACCGTTTTGAGTATTTTAATTCTAGTAAATAGCATGTTGTGAAATAAATTCTAGGAAAATTTGGTGATGTTCCTTATGACCAGAGAACCCTAGGAAAAATAGATTTTGGCTTAGTTCATTCAAAACAGCCCTAATTGGCTTAAACACCCAAAATAGGTCTTTAATTAATTAGAGTTAACCAGGCATCAAATTGACTTGAAATCAATTCTCCACTGACCTTTAGGATCAGAGGAATCCACCATAAAAATTTGAGGTCAATTGGACTTGGTTAGCCCCACTAATTGGGTTGATTAAGTCACTTAGCCATTTTAAACTTTAAAAATTCATAACTTTTAAAATACTTTTCAAAAATTCACCAAATTGGTTTTGGAGCCTCTCTGATATCAGGGGAACCTAAGAAAATTAAAATTTCAATTTTCTAAAAAAGTTGATTTTTAATAATATTTTAATATTTTTAATAATTAAAAAATAATAAAAATCACAAAAATAATAAAATTCACCAAAATGTCACATTTTGAATTTTAATCACTTAGGAACAAATCCCACATTTTTCTTAGGTCTATTTAGTGAGATATTGAATTTTAAAGCCCTAGGGTAATTTTAAAATTTAAAAAAAAATGTATTTTCTAGTATTTTCACTAAAATAATTATAATAAATCATAGAAAAATCAGAAAATTGCAAAATTTGCTTCTCTGGTTTCCTTGATATCAGAGAGATTTTTGAAAAATATAAAACCCATTTTTCAACATTTATTTTATTTTTAAATTAATTAACACTCCAAAACTCAAAATAATTATAATAAAAATAATATAATTCAAAAAATCACCAAAATTGGTCCAAGTGCTTCTCTGGTCATTAGGAATGTCCCCTAATTTTCTTAAGGACAGAAACTTTCCCTTGGTCATGTTATTAAATTTTCCTTGGAAATCTCTATTTTCCACCAAAAATAATTATATAAATAAATTAAATACAGAAAAATCACATTTTCTTCTCTCATGTCTTTATTGATATATGAGTGAAGTCACATAAAAATTTCAAGTTCATTTAAGCCCAATTTAGTGAGTTATGAAATTATTAAGCTTCAAGGGCAAAATGATAATTAAAATTTTAACCCTTAATTAAAACTTTAGGTTTAATAAAATTAACAAGTAAAATATTTGATCTTAATCTGATTTGGATGATTGAAATTTAAATAATTAAAGGGTAGAAACTCATTAAACAATTTTTAAAATGATTAAACTTTAATTAAATAATAGCATTAAATTTGGAAGAATAATAAAATCGAATTATTAAAATAAGGGATATTTATTAGGAAGAGATTTATTCTTTAATTTAAAAAATCCCTAAACTAATTATATCATTAACACTTAACTCTTAATTAAAATGATAACTCAAATTTAAAATATTAAAAGACTTAATTAAATCATTAAACTCTTTTAAAATTTCAATTAAAATTATAAATTAAATTAAATTAAAATTAAATTAAATAAAAGTAAATTAAATTAAACTAAATTAAAATTAAATAAAATTAAATTAAATTAAATTAAATTAAATAATTAAATTAAATTAAATCAAATCAAATTAATTAAACATCAAATCAAATTAAATTAAATTAAATTAAATTAAAACTCAATTAAATTAAATCGAATTAAATATAACATCACCTAAGACATAAAAGAAATTAAATATAAAGCAACTTCGAACACTATTCCAAATTTAAACCCTTTAACTTAAATCAAATCATTTCAATACTAATTTACCCTCGAAAGCTTTGATTATTATAACTCCTAAATGAAACATTAAATGAAGTGCTACTTCACTCATAAGATATTCAAATGTCTTAATTCACTGTGCAAGTTAACAAAACTTGAAAACCTCTGGACGATTGATTCATTTATATAATTAAATTCATTTCGACTTAAAACAATCCTAGAAATATCAAAAGATGTTTAAGATTCTTCTTAAGCACTTCCTCAATATGATAGGATATTTATAAGAACAATCGATTTAATTGTTCTTCGATGAAGAAAATCGTCCTCAAACAAAAACACAAAGAACCTAGACGTCATAGGAGATGACTAACTATAGGATTAGGAATTTGGTAGAAAACCATAACCTTTCCCTTAGCTTTACCTAGAACTCGCTTAAATATTCTAATCGTGTTTTAAGTGCAGCTTGGGATGACGGGAAGACCCTCCGTGTACGCTTTTATTTTATCGCAATTTACTTTATCGCAATTTACTTTCTGCAATTTACTTTATCGCAGATGCACTTTACTTTTCTTGCATGATAAAACAACCGTTGCATGAAAACCCACACCTTTAGGATAGTCCCTAAAACCGAAACCAAAACTAAGTTAAAAGTCATCGCAAGATAAAATTCACCGCCACAACACTTCAAAATATAAAACAACTCAAAATTTAATCACAAACAGTAACACAAAACTACAATTGCAACTAAATTAAAACGTCCCGTTGGATGATCTGGAATACCTCTGATGATGTAACCTACGTGTTGCTAACGAGATTTCCCACGGCCTAAATGAAAGTGTGGAACTCATTCAACTGAGCTTAGCAAATTCATCCGGACTAAGTGAATCCGATAAAAATAATGATGCCTAAGGATGGAACCGTGGATCTTAACCGGTGTCGTTATAATCAACTTTAAGATTTGTTTTAATCAAAATACAAAAACACTTGGAAATTAAGATCTTCTCTAAACCAAAACACTTTTCTCATCCCCGATTTATGATTTCTAAAACTAAACCTCTCGCAACAACAAGGAGCTTGAGCATGGTGGGCAAGACTGCCATCGTCGTCACAGAAACTCGAACCTACTTCAAAGAAACCTTCTTAGAATTAAACAACAAAGCCATAGGACTTCGAGGTAGCTCGCCTAGTGCAACATAAATCCTCAACTCTTCGTTAGGCATTTCGTATTGCAAATTAAGCCCTAACCGATCTTAGGATTCCAAGGTAGTCGTCCGATACGACAATAAACCCTCACATCTTCTAGAGCTATTTGTTTGATTTTATCATACAAATATAAGCCCTAATTAATTAAAATCGGCAAGATCGAAATACTAAATAAACATTAGGACTTTCCTAAATTCAAGCCAAACAATAGATAGCTGGAAATTACCGAAGTTCACTTCGAATCGCTGATTTCTCCTACCTTTCTTCCTTTGGATTCACAAAACAAAATGTTCCAAATTTGATCCATTCCCTATCGAAATTCCAAAATTCAATCTTCGAAAACCTTAAACTTTCAAATTCTCGAGAGCAGAATTATCAAGTTATTATCGAGAGTTTTCTTAGTGATTCCCGTCACTTAAGATGTAATTAACTATAGTGGCTTGTCCTTATGAGGAATTTTAAAGAACACAGTAATATAAACCCCGTTTAATACTTTCATATTAAGCAGTGGAATTTGTCGGCTTATAAAATTGGTTCGCGTACCAAACGGATGTCACAAAACTTCTAGTTTATTTGATCGAGCCCCACCGTCAAGTGCTGTGTCTATCCTCAGTGATAGATACACGGCTTGTGGTGCGGTGCTCGTTTATATAAACTATTCGGGATGTGAGATCGGTTTAATCTCATATTTAAAATTATTTTCAAAATCAAATACTACTTTCTAAATTATATATATATATTTAAATTAAATTTAAAATTTAAATTCGCCGACAACTTCGTTAGCGACCCCTTTTCAAAATATCACACAACCTAAAAATAGTGCCGACAAATACATACCACTTTTGGGAGGAAGCAGGTTCCATCCCCTCTCCACCGCAGAAGATGAAGAAAATGTTCGCAATATTGCTGCCACATTGCCCCAGCCCGTATATTACAATGATAGCCATAAGAAAAGGGCTAGAGTTACGCCATTTGCTCGACAGCAAACCTTGATAGAGAAGTTAGTGAAGAAAGAAAAATGCCCTGTATCAGAAATTTTAAGAAGGATAAGGCGGGTGCCGCCTAAGTCCCGTCTCGGCCATGAGTGTAACCTCGCTATCGCCGCAAAAACCGAATAAGAGAATGAATGCTAGTCCGCCTATCGTTGTTTCAAGACTACAAATTAGTGAGGATACCACCTTCCAAAGCATTTGGTCGACAGCACCATCCGGTCCCGTACCTTCGTCGCTAGGAGGATGGTATGGTGTCCCACAACCGGACAATTAAGATTAAAACAACAACCTGAGAAAGAAAGTCTCGTCAGGAGACTTGAGTCTAATTAAAGTGCTACCGCAGTAAAGGGGACTCATGAGAAGGAAACCCAACAGTTATCACATGAGAACTGCAAGGATGTATAGAAAAGACCACTAGAAGATGCTATGGAAAAGCTAAGAACCGATATTCGGCGATTAGCAAGGGAAAGAGAAGAGAAATTTGGAGATGAAGTCGACTCGTCGCAGTTCATGGATGATGAATATGCGTAAATTAACATGGTTGAAACAAGAGCTTCGTCATCTTCACAAGGTGCCTCGGCACCTGCAGAAGGAGAGGAGCCTGAAGTAATGAGGAGGCAACTTCAAGAGAAAGATGATACGATCGCCCAAATGGCAAAAAGGATGGAAGAGATGGCCGTAGCCCTAGCCACTCTCCGCAGTCGGTTCAACCCCGCAGAGAAACACCCCGTAAGTCATTCACATCAGAGACGGAGGAAAGGAGATTACGTCCTTCAACTGGGATGATCAGCTTAAAGAAAGATGCAACACAAAGCATGATTCCGTAAAAGGATATTAAGAGCATGGTGGAACAACGAGTGTGAGAAGCCTCGGCACAATCAAAGAGCGGGACATCCATTCGGACAGTAGACCTTACCCCGAAGAATTCGACGCCGTCCAATATCCGAAAGGCTTCGTACCACCTCTCGTTCAAGACCTTCGATGAACCGTAAACCCTCAAGCACCATGTTGCACATTTTCGTGCCGCTTGTTGCAATGCCGGCGGAAGTGATGCTTTACTCTTCCGACAATTTGTCGCAGACTCGTCGTGGATCGCCTTGATCGGTATGCGAATTACCGAACCGGTTCGGTGAAGACATTTTCGTAACTAGAGAACCTCTTCATCAAGCGATTTACCAGAGCTCAGCACCACATCACTATAGGTGATTTAGTGGTAGAGAAGCAGAAACCCAACGAAATCTTGGTGGATTACATACTTCGATGGAGAAATCTAAGTATGAAGTGTGAGCCACAACTACAAGAACAGCATGCAGTCGCCATTTTACTTAAGAGCATTCATGGCCCAATAACACTTCTCCTCAAGGGATTTACTATTAAGACTTTTGAGAAGTTGTTAAGCAAGGCCGAAAGCTTGCAAGAGAAGGCGAAGCAATTAAGTTTCACCGACAAAACAGACAAACAGAAGCCTGTGAAAACTTTTGAAAAGAAATCTGGGATCATCGCAACTGCCGATAAAGGCAAGCAACCGATACAAATATCGTCGAACGGCCGCAAAGAACCTCAACGTAATTACTAGCAACCCCGACCCAAACTATCACTCATCTCAACAAGATGAACAACCGCCTCGTCCGCAACGTACATTAAGGGAGCTTCGAGCAGTGGAGTATCCGTTCAAGAATGAGGCAAAGGCCGAAAATGTTCCGTAGTCTAATGAAGATTCCGCATTTCCAACTGCCGTAACCTAAGAGACCGAAGAAGTCGACAAGAAAGGTGATCACAACTTTTGCCCTTACCACCGGATGCTCGGGCATAAGATAGTAAGATTGTATTACCTTCAAAAGTCGGCTCAACGACAATCTTCGAAAGGGAATATAACGATCCCGAAGGAGTACATGAAGGAACCCCAGAAAGGAGGTTCCGTCAATGTTATCTCGATGGATCTCATTGTTCCAATAGATCCCTATGCGACTAATGATGGATGGACTACAACTTGGACAAAGTCTTCAAAGAAGATTTTGGATCACATCCAAACCGCTTCGGTGCGAGCCTCAATTCAGAGTTCGAAACCTCTCAAGTCGGCACTATCACTTGCGATAGAAGAACCACCTCAACAGGAGACGATTGAAGAGAAGAAGAAAATCGACAAAGAAGAGAAGATCGAGGCTCTTAAGGCTAAACTAGGGGCCGCTTATCCTAGGATAGTTGCTTCCGGTTCGGGGAGAAATCTCTCGAACCTCCGACTCGTATGATTATCTCGCTCACTCCGGTGGGATCTTATAATGATAAGGGTTATGGCGTTGGCTACGTTTTGACTATTTCTAACGATTACGTAACAAGCGACAATCCGGACATCGATTCCGATACAAATGACAATTCTCAAATCATACACAATCTCGACGGTCACAATGACAAAGAAGACATCCACCAAGGAGGCTACGAGAGTTCAACAAGCAATGAATCTATTTGCGAGTTTCGAGGAGCTCCAATCACAATAGAGTTAGAGCCTTCAGACTCCGAAGCTAATCCGAAGAACCCGTCATTCCGATTCAAGAGGAGACACTCGCAAACTCAATACTAGATTCGAAGAAATTACGAAGTCAACTCGAGAAGTGGAAGAGTTCTACCTCCGAGAATGGGTCCAAAGGACAAAGGAAAGCGTGTGGTCGTTCAAGAAGAACCAACCCCTGAGAAGAAATACCCATTCGGGAAGAAATCGAGACACATGAAAATAAAGTGGACTACAACGTGCTAGCCCATCTTAGGAAACTACCGGCCAAACTGAGCATCTACGACGCTCTCATCTTATCAAAGGAGATGAGAGAAGCTCTGATCAAGGTCTTACTTGATTCGGAAATTTGCTTAGCTCAAATTGCCGGAGATTCCTTAGATGAGGTTTGTTCTTTAAAGGAACAGCGAGGTGTCACCTTCACGGACAATGACCTACTACTTGGGACAGCAGACCACAACCGACCGTTATACATTTCAGTTACAATAGGGAAGTTTACACTCTCCAGAGTATTGGTGGATCCAGGAGCATCAATCAACATAATGAATCTTCGAATGCTAGCATATTTGGAAATTGATGTTCGCGACAAAATGTTATTAAGAGGATTCAACCAGAAAGGAGAAAAAGCCCTCGGATCAATAACACTGCTAATGAAAACCGGTGACTTGGCAAAGACAACCACGAAATTTCACATAATTGATTCAGAAACGTCATTCAACGCTCTACCTGGCCGACCATGGATACATGAAAACAGGATGGTACCATCATCCCTACACCAAGTGCATCAAATACTACGATGGAGGGAACAAGCCGCATCAAAGGTGACTTACAACCATTCTCTGTACATGAAATTGGAATCCATGAAGATGCAGCTTATTATGCACCTCCGAAGAAAACAATTTTCTCCAAAGATACCATAACGAATGAAGCAAAGGAAATTCGGGATGACGAAGAACCTGAAGTTCTAGTCCAACAGTCACTCACCACTCCCTTACGACGAGATGGTGAAGGTTTCTCCACAACTCGCATCCGAGGTCGAGGCCGGGGACGAGGTCGTGGCGGAGACGTTAGGACAGCTGGACGCAGGAAACCAGCCATCAATGTCGATCGGGAAGATAGCTTCCGAAGAAGAAGAAGAAATCAAGCAAGAAGCAGCGACAATAAGCTCGGAAGAAGCCGCAATTCAGGATCCCGCTCGAAGATGAAAAGAATGAAGAATATAAATCGATGTACAAGAAGATTAACCACTATGTACATACTATGACCCTGACCCCGATCCATTCTAATAAGATCGAGGGTATGGTGGTCAAAGAGGTACGTAGCGGCGTGCAAAGCCCATCAAATTCTACCGTGGTGCTCCCTCCTCCAAAACCGAAAATAATGTACAATTCAAGATGTCATTTTATCGAATTAATGGAATTACCTTTTCGAGTGGTACTCTCCCCGTGTTCAAAATTTAATTCGACGTGGTTTCTTACCTCGGCAATGGACAAAAGGTCAATCACAACATTTTGAAAAATTATGGAATAACTCCGGTCGTCCACCCAATTCAAAGCATGGTCTCGGATTCGGCACGTAGGATCGACTGACGATACCGAATTTTGCTTGGTTGTCACTTGCGAGTCTAATGAAAACCGCATGGAAACTACATAAGAATTCGAAGATTTACAAATTGGAGACGCTCCACCGTAATTCGAAGAAGAGATTAAATCTACAATAGATGAGTTAACTGAAGTTAACTTAGGTACTAGCGAAGAGCCTAGACCTACCTTTGTTAGCTCCTTACTCAATAAAGAAGACTCCGAAGAAATAATCAAGTTATTAATGGAATTTAAAGACTGCTTTGCTTGGAGCTACGATGAGATGCCATGTTTAGCTCAAGAGGTCGCAGTCCATAAGCTAGGAGTGGATCCTACTTCTGTCCCAGTCAGATAGGGTCCCAGAAGAATGCGTCTAGAAATCGAACAAGTCATAGCTGAAGTTAAAATGCTAATAGACGCTAAATTTGTCCGCGAAGAACAATACCCGACTTAGTTAGCCAATGTGGTACCAGTTAGAAAGAAGAATGGTCAGATCAGAATCTGTGTAGATTTCAGAGACTTGAACAAAGCATGTCCGAAGGATGAATTTTCACTACCAATCCCAGAATTGATGATCGACATCGCTTCGACACACGAAATATTCTCATTCATGGATGGATCTTCAGGATACAACCAGATAAAAATGGCTCCGGAAGATGAAAAACTTACAGCATTCGTAACACCGATTGGAGTATATTGCTACACAGTGATGCCATTCGGACTGAAGAACGCAGGAACAACATACCAGAGAGCGATGACAAGAATTTTTGATGATCTCATCCACAATCAAGTCGGATGCTACATGGACGATGTGGTCATTAAAAGCAAAGTAAAGGACAACCACCTATATGATTTGAGAATTGTTTTCGAACGATCAAGACAATTTAACCTTAAGATGAATCCCTTAAAATGCGCCTTCGGCGTCACCTCCGGGAAATTCTTAGGATTCGTTGTCCGACATCGTGGAATCAAAATCGACCCGGAAAAGATTAAAGCTATCTTAGAAATGCCGCCTCCCAAAACCTTAAAACAACTTCGATCTTTTCAAGGGAAGCTAGCATATCTTCGACGCTTTATCTCGAACTTGTCAGGTAGGTGTCAGCCTTTCTCGACATTAGTTAAAAAGGACGCCAAATTTATTTAGGAAGAGAAATGCCAGAAGGCCTTTGAGGACATTAAGCAATATTTAATGACACCTCCCGTCTTAGCAGACCCTGGTCTCGTGTAGACCGTCGATACTTTATATCGCGGCTTTAGACGACTTTCTCTGAGCTCCCGTTAGCCTGTGTCAATGATGAGGGTAAAGAAAATGCTCTTTACTACCTAAGCCGTTGTTTACTTCCGACAGAAATAAGGTATCCCGCAATTGAAAAGCATTGTTTGGCCCTGATCTTCGCCGCTCAAAAGCTCAGGAACTACATGCTTTCTCATAAGGTCAACTCGATCTCGAAATTTAATCCATTGCAATACTTGATGACCCGTCCAACGCCTTCTGGCAGACTTGCCAGGTGGTCAATGATATTATTGCAATTTGACATAACTTTCGTGCCTCTTCGTGTCGTAAAGGGACAAGTCTTAGCAGACTTCCTCGCAGCACACCCTTTGCCGGCAGAATCTCCTCTCAATGTCGATTTGCCAGACGACCAAATAATGAGCTTAGGAGACCCCGATGATCGACGTTGGGAATTATATTTCGACGGAGCATCTTCAGCACACAAAGATGAAGAATCGCAAGTGATAGTGCCCGGTAAGGCAGGGATCGAATTAATCTTTATAACACCGGAGCGGGGAATGTTAAGATACTCCTACCACTTGACAGAGCCGCATACAAACAACGAAGCAGAATACGAAGCCCTCATAACAGGACTGGAATTAACTATTTAAATGGGGATAACAGACATCAACATCTACGGGGATTCACGGTTAATCATTCAACGGATCGCTGGACAAGACATAATTTTAAAGCCAAGACTCGAGCAATACTTCCAAGATGCCATACAGCTTGTTGGAACACATTCCGAATGTGACGATCTACAAAATTCCCGTAAAAGAAAATGCTTTAAGCAGATGCGTTAGCTCGCCTCGCAAAAGAATTTGCTCGCTTGTAAGATGAATCGATGGAAGTGTCGGATCACGACGTCGAGTCCTATCACAAACTCGACATAGACACAATACACAAATCGAAAAAGAAGAAGAATCAGCTGCAATAGTGATGTAAAACACGCAAGATCGGCGACAACCATTAATAGACTACCCGCAAACAGGAAAACTACCGGACGACAGTCGCTAGCCCATCGATCAAGAAAAAACTCGTCCTACGCATTAACAAACAACACGTTATACGAAGGTCTTTCGATCAAATGCGGCTAAGGTGCCTAAGCGGGTCCGAGGCCCGTGAAATTGTTAAAGAGGTCCATTCAGACTCGTGGCGCTCACTCGACGGGTCCGAAGATGAAAATCAAAATTAAAAGACTAGGGTACTACTGGCCCTCGATGATGACCGACTGCATGAAAATCGCCAAGAGCTGTCACCAATGCCAGGTGCACGGAGTGGTTCTACACCAACCTCCAAATGTGCTACATCCGACAATTGCGTCGTGGCCATTTGAATGTTGGGGCACAGATATAGTGGGTCCAATAGAACCACCGTCTTCAAAAGGACATCGCTTCATTCTTGCGGCTACAGATTACTTCTCCAAGTGGGCAGAGGCAGTTCCACTCAAAGAAGTGAAAGCACACCACGTGCTACAATTTTTCAAGAACCAAGTTGTCTACCGTTTCGGAGTGCCGCGCAGATCATCTCGTATAATGGGTCAGCATTCGAAGCACACAAATCAAAAATTTTGTCGTGAGACACGGAATCGACCGGCGATATTCAACAATTTACTACCCAAGAGCAAACGGCTCTGTCGAGGCTTTTAATAAAACTCTCGTTCAAATCTTAAAGAAAACTTTGGACGATAATAAGAGAAATTGGCATGAGAAGTTATTAGAAGCCTTATGGGCCTACCGGACAACCTTCAGAACTCCTTCTCAAGCTACACCTTACGCTCTAGTGTATGGGTCCGAGGCAGTGTTACCTTTAGAGGTTCAGCCTTCCTTCACTCGGAATCGCAGTTGCAAACAAAATCACGACGAAGGGAATGCCAAATTACGACTAGAAGAATTGGAAAGCCTGGAAGGGAAAAGACTTGCAGCGCAGCATAATTTAGAACTATATTAAGTTAAGATGGTTCAAGCCCATGACAGACTGGTCCGCCCAAGAACCTTTAAAGTTGGTGACTTAGTTCTCGTTCTCCTATTCTTGCACTCCGCAAGATAGGAGGAAAATTTGAACCCACTTGGAAAGGGCCGTTTGTGGTTGAGGCTGTCTACTCAGGAGACTCCTACCAGCTAGTGAATTGCCAAGGAGAACGACATATGCTTCCGATCAACGGACGATACTTGAAGAAGTATTACGCTACCTAATGTTTCGAAGGAATGAATTCTTCATCCCTAGAAGCATGGGCAAAGTAGTTACTTATGACTGGGTCCGAACCCAAAAAATAATAAAAATGTGCTAAAATAAATGAAATCATGATAATAATGTTTTCCTTGTTTTCTCTTCCATATCAAAATCTCTTTCCTGATCTTATCCCACTTCATTCCTGTTGAATTTAAAATATAAAAGGAATAATAAAAAAAAAGAACTGTCTTTAATAAACATTTTCTTAATTTTCTTGTTCTTAGTACAGCCCCTGATCCTTTTCCTTATCTTTTCGCAGGGAAATGTCGAACGGACGGTTGGTCCTGAACTTTAGAAATGGCGTAAGCCTTGCACTCTACGAAAAGAGGGTGAAAGATGGAGCGATAATAGAGATTGACTCAGACTTCGCACCAATAGGCCTGCAATACGAGGATGGTGACTGGGTCCCAATTGACCGAGAGGAACTGCCCAGTCAGACAGTAATGAAAGTGGGTGGCCTAAGCCACCAATCCAGCAACAAGAAAAGGAAAACAAACACTGAAGAAGACAAGAGAATCAAGTCTGTAGTCGCTACAGCAGAACGCAGGCTTGTCAGCGCCGCGCCCACAAAGATTTAGGAAGTACGAAGAGCTAATCTCACAGCAACCCAGCGAAGAAATAAAAATTGTCGTATCCACAAGATGTTAACTAAACTAGCGACGGACAGTCAGCGACGAGGCGAGCTGCTATCGCCGGTGCATATACTTCAAGGACGCCGGTTCACCGGATACTCGAAGGAAGGAGGCCAGCTCCGAGGATAACGGAAGAGACCAGGGAAATCTTAAGAAGAACAGAAGAAGGAAGGCTACAACGCCACCACATAAAGCCACCAGTACTGCATAACCTTGTTGCAAAAGCAACCCTGGAGGATGTCCCGACGGACACCATCCCCGAGGAGCCGAGGTATGCAGGAGAATGTGAAGGGATTGAGCCATATATCCCATAATACGTCACCAGGCCTCACCATTTGCAGATTATTCCAGAATATGAGCTAGAAAGAATGCAGAATGTCAAGAAGAAAACTTTTGAATACTTCGAGAGAATCAGAGGCAGGAGGATCAATATACTAGAAGGCCTCGAGCTACATACAGACGTGTTCTCAGAATACGAACAACAACAAATAGTGGACTGCATCCGGGATTTGAAAAGAATGGGCCGAGCGGGCCGCCTAAGAGAAAACACTTACTCGGAACCCTGGAGATGGATGTCAGGGAAAGGTAGAATTACAACACAATGTGGATGCTGCTAAAACTTCGCAGAAGACAGGAAGGGAAACCCACCAGGGATACTCCATCATGGCTAGGTGGATCCAATGCAATTAGTCATCAAAAGGATGGTAAAAGGAATGATAGCATGGAGGGTACTGCCAGAAGATTGCATACCTAACAGTTGCATCATGAACATTTACAAGAAGGGTGACTGCATATCCCCGCACATAGATCACCAAGACTTTGTCAGACCTTTTTGCAAAGTTTCTTTTCTGAACGAATGTAATATCATGTTCGGATCTGACCTCCGGATAGCAGGCCCAGGTGAGTTCCGAGGGCCAGTAAAGATACCATTACCGGTAGGTTCCGTCATGATACCGAAGGGCAACGGAGCGGATGTCGCTAAACATTGCATACCGGGAGTACCAATGAAGCGGATCTCGATTACTTTCGAAGGATGGATGACGGGAAAGCACCTTACCACTTCCGACCGGACCGGAGCTAGAGAGCCTCCGGCCTACGAGCTGTGAGTTGCATGGAAAATATCACACCTCCAACGTACATCCATACGGCATCCTTGCCAAGGATGGCTTGGAAGGTGATGTTATTGACCATGTACCTCACTATTCAGACATGGATTTCTGATAGATACCCTTTTTGGATGGATCGACAAAGATCATACATAGTCCGTTTTGAGTCTATATGGATTGTATGAGATGTATTCCAGATCGAGTTGTATGATGTATCTTCAACATGATTGGAATGAAAGTGACCGTGTCACATTTTTGGCCTTCACCTCTTTTGTGCAAGTTGACTTGAGAAACGCCATTAAAGTTAAATGAACTTCGAACAAAGAACAAAAAGGATACAAAAAAAAAGAATAAAAGAAAACTTTCCTCAAAAATCTAAAAAATGATGAACACCAAATTCACATGAACATTAAATCTCAATCAAATTCAATTTCAATCTTCCAGATCTCAAATCAAATTTCAATCAAATTCAAACCTAATCTTACAAATCTGAAATCCAATCCGTTCTACTCTCTCCCTTGTCTGGGATGGAAGCGGTCGATTCCACTGACACGTAGCCATGAGGTTTCCGATTAGGATCTGATGGGGAGGAATTGTATCCAATCCAAACCAGCAACTTTCGATCAACTCTTTTTGAGTGGGATATGTAACATCTAAATATTCCCTCCTAATCTGTTTCTTTCCACAAGAATCTTTTACAACTCTCATGAAATTCTCGAAACACCAAAATTCCACACTTTTCAAATCAACATTACAAACTTTGCAAAATCAATTACCATTCAAAATCAAACTTTTGGGGTTGAGGATTTTACATCCAAGACTGCATTGCTTTAGGATTCTTTCCCTATTGCGATGAAATACATCAAAATCAAACTCTTGGGGTTGAGGATTTTTACATCCGAGACTGCATTGCTTTAGGATTCTTTCCCTATCGCAATGAAATACATCAAAATTAAATTCTTGGGGTTGAGGATTTTACATCCGAGACTGCATTGCTTTAGGATTCTTTCCCTATCGCAATGAAATACATCAAAATCAAATTCTTGGGGTTGAGGTTTTTACATCCGAGACTGCATTGCTTTAGGATTCTTTCCCTATCACAATGAACTTTTGGGGTTGAGGATTTTACATCCGAGACTGCATTGCTTTAGGATTCTTTCCTTATTGCGATGAAATACATCAAAATCAAACTCTTGAGGTTAAGGATTTTACATCTGAGACTGCATTACTTTAGGATTCTTTCTCTATTGCAATGAAATACATCAAAATCAAATTCTTGGGGTTGAGGATTTTACATCCGAGACTGCATTGCTTTAGGATTCTTTCCCTGTCGCGATGAAATACATCAAAATCAAATTCTTGGGGTTGAGGATTTTACATTCGAGACTCCATTGCTTTAGGATTCTTTCCCTATCGCAATGAAATACATCAAAATCAAATTCTTGGGGTTTAGGATTTTACATCCGAGACTGCATTGCCTTAGGATTCTTTCCCTATCGCAATGAAATACATCAAATTTAAACTTTTGGGGTTGAGGATTTTACATCTGAGACTGCATTGCTTTAGAATTATTTCCCTATTGCAATGAAATACATCAAAATTAAATTCCTGGGGTTGAGGATTTTACATCCGAGACTGCATTGCTTTAGGATTCTTTCCCTATTGCAGTGAAATACATCAAAATCAAACTCTTGAGGTTAAGGATCTTACATCCAATACCGCATTGCTCTGAGATCTCTCCTCGTTGCAATGATTCAATCCGATCAATTCAATTTTGTTTTGAGATTGAAGATGTTACATCTAAAACCACAAAATTCCAATTCTCATTTCAAGTTTAAATCCTTTCAAATTAATTTTGACAAAACTTCAATTTAAATTAAAACTCAAGCTAAAATCTAAACTTACACATCAAAACTTAAACTGAAACAAAATAAAATCTAAATTGAAATTCCCCCAGGTCATGTGATTTGGATTCACCTCCTTTTCATTTCCCCAGCGAGAGTTCAGGAATCTCCAGTGTCAGAGATATGCTTGACACTCCCCAGCGGAAATTCTTCTACTTCGTCCTAAGTTTGTTACTTGGACATCTGTGTTGGTATTGTTGATCTTTTCGGTCAACGCCAATACGCGCTGTGTGCTTAGTTAGCACACCACACCTCTTGGGGGTCCATTTGTTGACCTCATTTTTGATGAGGTCTTCTCTTCTTCTCTTTAGTACTTAGGATCTAGCGTTAGGCTTTTCCTTTGACTATCTTAGAGGATTAGAATTGGGACCCACCACTTAGAAATTCAAACCACTTCTTAACTCCCTGCAAACTCCACAAACTCGACTCGTAGACCCCTAATCACCTGTAGGGTTGAAATAAAATGTGGAAGTTTAAAGGATGAGTTCCTATAGGACTCTTTGGCCTTAGGACTGCCCTGGGTGGCCTGGTCTGGTGAAGGGTTGACCCACACACACACTACACTTATACACTACACTTTCACACACCTCCTAGAAACACACCCATACCTAACTTGACCTCCTGACTCATGAAGGTGATTCACATGGATGGTCCTTAACCCCTAAGCCCTCGCTAAGAGGGTTAGGAACAACATAGTGGATGCCTCAAATGAGTCCCTTCATGGCTCATGTGGGCTTGATATGGCTTCATGGCTCAACCAAAATGATTTCATTCCACTTACAATTACCCAATCTTCAATTTTGCAAATTTTCAATTTTTGACCCCCAGGACCCTACACCCGCCTAGCCTACCCAAACCCCTTGAAATTACCCAAAATTTTTAAAATTTACAAATCACCCAAAATTCCCCAAAATTGACCTTGAACATTTCCTCACCAATAAAGTTGATCACCCATAACCAAAAATACCAAAAATTCCAAAAATACCTCCCAATACCCTCCAAATACCCAAAATACCCCTCTTGACCCAAAAATCCAAAAATTTAGAAAATTCCTAGAAAATTTCAGAAAATCTCAAATATTCCCAATTTCATTTTGTTCAAATACACCATGGATCAATTTTGTCAATTTACCCCACTTTTGTCAAAACCCCCAATTTGACCCATTTTAACCCTGAGTGAACCCAATGTCAAGCCAAACCTACCCAATTGACCCAAATTCTGGTCCAATTCAATTCTAAACTTCAATTTATCATTCCCAACACTAATATAGACCAAATCCAAGTCCAATTTGATTGACATTTGAATCCAATTTCACTTTTGGCCTTAAAGCCCAATTTGGACCCACGACCCAAACCTAACCCAAACTAACCCAACTCAACTCCAATTAACCCAAAACCTTTTCTAAACCTTCCCTAACATCCCCACAAACAAAATACAAACATTATTTGCCCAAAATTTAGACCCAAACCCCACTCAAATTCAACCCAAAGCCAAAAAGCCCAATTTTGACCTAAACCCAAACCTAACCCAAATAAGCCCAAACCCCAAAATCAAAACCCAACCAAAGTCAAAACCTCTTTGAAACATTCCCATAAACATTTCCCAACATCAATCTTACATCAATTTCAACCCTAGCCGAACATTGGCCCAAGTTAGCCCAATTTGACCTACATAGGCCCTTTTACCAAATGAACCCAAATTCAACTCCATTCAAACCTAAATCACTCCAAACTTATTTCAAATCATTCATGACATACCCCTAAACCAAACCCAACAATTATTTGGCCCAAGACTTTACCAAACTTTCATCCTAAAATCCATTTTAAAATCCAAAAGCCCACTTCCCTAAACCATTTTAAAAGCCCATCTTCACTAAATTTCAAAGGCCCAAAATTCATCCAAAGTCCATATGACACTCTTCTTCATCATGCATTCAATTAAAATCATCCCTTAAGTCCTAAATCAATCATCAAATGGTTCTAAATCAAGCCATATGCCAAATCCCATCAAATCACCCCTAAATTACCAAAATTTCTAAAATCCATTTTCATGAAATTGACAAAGCTTTTTCCCAAGCCAAATGCAAGCCATGAAGCCACTCTTAAGCCACATGCAAGCCATGTGAGTTGCTCACATGTGACCTTACCACATTGGGCAAAAGGAGGAGATCCTTTCCACATTCCCTTAAGGTGATTAACCACTCCTATGATTCCCTTAACCATGCTTATGCCTAATTGTGCTTGGATGGTGACTTGACCCTACTGATTATGCTGGACCAAATCACTTTCCCTTCAGCCTAAACCAAGCATTGGGTGGTGCACCTAGCCCAAAGGGATGGGTTGACCCATTTGGAACCAAAATGGCCTTTCCCCCATACCATTTTAGTCCAAGCCTTTTACACATGGCATTTGCCAATTGCCTACACAAAACCCCATCCCTGACCCACCTGAACAAGATGGTGACCAGTGCTTGGTCGGCCAGCCACCAGGCCGCCGGAAAACACCACACCTAAGAGATCACATGTGAGCCAACAATGAAATTCTCCCTTGCTGAGCCGCCCCATGCCCGGTGGCCACCATGGTCGTTCTTCTCCTCACCGAGCAAGGCTGATCCCAAGCCCTAACTCCCCCGGGAGAGCCTCCGACCGACTCTATTTAAACACCCCCTCTCTCAGCCATGGGAGAGGTGCCGAACCAACCTTAAAGAAACTCGCCAAAATCACTCCGGACCACTCTCTACACATAGAGCACTTGATCCCCACCGGATTCCAACCCCGATTCCTCTAGTCGAGCTCAATTTCGAGTTCAAATTTCAACACAAAAACCAGGACACTTCTTCACGGTGGACCAATCCTCAAATTGATTGGTCCTACACCTTCGCCGGACCAAGGGAAGAAGTCCACCGAGCAAAAGCCCCTCTCCAGGGCCACCCATCCGTTCCGGACTCCAAGCTTTGTGATCCGGCTTGGTCGAAATCATACCTGGACAATTCACCGTGCCAAGGGACTTCATCCGGAGCTTGCTTGGACCCAATCGAAGGTGACACAACCCTCAGATTGAAGCCACACTTCTCTGAGCAAAGGTATGAGCTAACTCTTTATCCCGAGCTTTTGGAGATTCTCCATTTCAAATGCCTTAATTTCAATGCATGATCACCATATAGATGTATTTGTCTCTTCAAGATGAATCCATAGAGCACAAGAACACGAAAATCCGTTAAGTATTGAGTGAGATATTAGGGATTTAGTGTGGACGGTTCTCGGGTTAAGAGGCTTGGGGACGATGAACGGATGCCGTTCATTTAATACACGCGCGTACGGACGGCCAGGATCGCACCGGATGAGGAGACGGAACGATACAGCGGGCCCCTAGAGCGCTGAGTTGGATGGCGGCGTCGAATCTGAAAGCGCCACGCAGCGCTTCGGAGATGCTAAGGTTGACACGGCGCCGATTCGGATAAATAGAAAAATAGGGATTTTCTTATTTATTTAATTCCCTAAACTTCAAAAATGCATAACTTTGTGTAGGAAAATCAGAAAAATAAAATAAAAATATCCTCTTGCTCAGCGAACAGAGGAGAATAATGTGGAAAAGAAATCATTTAATTTCATGAAGTATTTTATTTTTAAAAATTTATTTACTCTCTACACATTGTCAATTCTCCATGCATGTATACAATTCACCATGGCATGAGACCATAGGGCTTTTGAAGCCTCTGAATTTGGGAACATTCCCTGAATTTTCCAAAGTCAGAGGCCATCCCTATGAAGAAGTTATTGATTTTTCAAATTCATGTTGCTGTTTTGAGTATTTTAATTCCAATAATTAGCATATTGTGAAATAAATTCTAGGAAAATTTGGTGATGTTTATTATGACCAGAGGAACCTAGGAAAAATAGCTTTTGAATTAATCCACTTGGAATAACCCTAATTGGCTTAAACACCCAAAATAGGTCTTTAATTAATTAGAGCTATTCATACATCAAATTGACTTGAAATCAATTCTCCACTGACCTTTAGGATCAGAGGAACCCACCATAATAATTTGAAGTCAATTGGACTTGGTTAGCCCTACTAAATGGGTTGATTAAGCCATTTAGCCAATTTAAACTTTAAAAATTCATAACTTTCAAAATACTTTTCAAAAATTCACTAGATTGGTTTTGGAGCCTCTCTAATATCAGGGGAATTTAAGAAAAAGAAAATTGCAATTTTCTAAAAAAGTTGATTTTTTACATTATTTTAATATTTTTAATAATTAAAAAATAATAAAAATCACAAAAATAATAAAATTCACCAAAATGTCACATTTTTAATTTTAATCACTTAGGAACAAACCCCATATTTTTCTTAAGTCTATATGATGAGATATCAAATTTTAAAGCCCTAAGGTAATTTTAAAATTTAAAAAATGTATTTTTTAGCATTTCCACTAAAATAATTCCAATAAATCAAAGAAAAATCAAAAAATTGCAAAAATTGATTCTTTGATTTCCTTGATATTAGAGAGATTTTTGAAAAATATAAAATTCATTTTTCAACCTTTATTTTATTTTTAAATTAATTAATACTCCAAAACTCAAAATAATTATAATAAAAAGAATATAATTCAAAAAATCACCAAAATTGGTCCAAGTGGTCCTCTGGTCATTAGGAATGTCCCATAATTTTCTTAAGGATAGAAACTTTCCCTTGGTCATATTATTAAATTTTTCTTGGAAATCCCTATTTTCCACCAAAAAATAATTACATAAATAAATTAAATATAGAAAAATCACATTTTCTCCTCTCATGCCTTTATTGACATATGAGTGAAGTCAAATTCATTTAAGCTCAATTTAGTGAGTTATGAAATTATTAAGCTTGAAGGGCAAAATGGTAATTAAAATTTTAACCTTTAATTAAAACTTTAGGCTTAATAAAATTAAAGAGTAAAATATTTGATCCTAATCTAATTTGGATGATTGAAATTTAAATAATTAAAGGGTAGAAACCTACTAAACAATTTAAAAATAATTTAAATAAACCTTAATCAAATAATTAATTAAATTTGGAAGAATAATAAAATTGGAATTATTAAAATAGGGATATTAATAGGAAGAGATTTGTTCTTTAATTTAAGAATACCTAAATTAATCATCTCAATAATATTTAATTCCTAATTAAAATGATAATTCGAACTTAAGATTTAAAATGTTAAAAGACTTGATCATTAAATTAAATTAAAGTTAAATTATTTAAATTAAACCCTTTTAAAATTTCAATTAAATTAATACTTTAACAATTACAATTAAATCATCTTTAAAACATAAAAAATAAAATATTAAATTAAAATTAAAAATAAAATTAAATTAAAATTTAAATTAAATTAAATTAAATTAAAATAAATTAAATCAAATTAAATTAAATTAAAATTTAAATTAAATTAAATTAAAATAAAATAAATTAAATTAAATTAAATTAAATCAAATTAAATTAAATTAAATCAAATTAAATTAAATTAAATTAAATCATATCAAATCAAATTAAATTGAATTAAATTAAATTAAATTAAATAATAGAATCAAGTTAAAATTAAATCAAATTAAATTAAATTAAAATTAAAATTAAACCAAATTAAATTAAATTAAAGTTAAATTAAATTGAATTAAAAATAACATCACCTAAGACATAAAGAATTCAAAAATAAATATAAAGCAATTTGAATACTATTCCAAATTTAAACCCGTTAATTGAAATTAAATTAAATCATAAACCATTTGAACATCAATTTGCCCTCAAAAGCTTTTGTTGTCATAACTCCTAAACGAACGTTAAATGAAATGTTACTTCCCTCATAGGATATTCAAATGTCCTAGTTCATTCGAGTAAGATAATACCAAAACTTGAATTCCGGACGATTAATTCATTTGTATGATTAAATTCATTTGGACTTAAAACAATTCTAGCAATATTGAATAGATGTTTAAGATTCTTCTTAAACACTTTCTCAATATGACAGGATGTTTATAAGAACAACTGAACTTAATTGTTCTTTGATGAAGAAAATCGTCCTCAAACCAAAACAAAAGAACCTAGACGTCATAGGAGATGACTACCTATAGGATTAGGAACTTGGTAGAAAACCATAACCCTTCCCATAGCTTTACCTAGGGACTTGCTTTAAATGCTTAAATATCCTAATTGTGTTTTAAGTGCAACTTGGGATGACGGGAAGACCCTCCAGGTACGCTTTTATTTTGTTGCAATTTACTTTATTGCAATTTACTTAATCGCATCGCACTTACTTTTCTTGCATGATAAACAATTGTTGAATGAAAACCCACACTTTTAGGATAGTCCCTAAAACTGAAACCAAAACTAAATTAAAAGTCATTGCAAGATAAAATTCACCGCCACAACATTTCAAAATATAAAACAACTCAAAATTTAATCACAAACGAACACAAAGCCGCAATTACAACTAAATTAAAACGTCTTGTTGGATGATCGGGAATACCTCGGATGATGTAACCTACGTGTTGCTAACGGGATTTCTCACGGTCTAAATTAAAGTGTGGAACTCATTCAGTTGAGTTTAGCAAATTCATCTGGACTAAGGGAATCCGATAAAAATAACGATGCCGGAAGGATGGAACCGTGGGATCATAACCGGTGTTGTTATAATCAACTTTAAGATTTGTTTAATTAAAATATTAAAAAACACCTGGATTTTAAGATTTTATCTAAACCAAAACACTTCTCTCATCTCCTCATTTATGACTTCTAAAACTAAACCTCTGCAACAATAAGGAGCTGGGAGCACGGTGGGCAGCACGGCCATCTTCGTCAGCAAAACAACTCTACATCAGCTAAACATTCCTAGAATTAAACAACAAAGCCATAGGATTTTGAGGTAGTTTGCCTAGTGCAACATAAATCCTCAACTCTTCGTTAGGCATTTGCATGATCATGTCATGTAAATTAAGCCCTAACCGGTCTTAGGACTCCAAGGTAGTCATTTGGTACGACATAAACCCTCACATCTTCAAGGCCATTTATGTGATTTTACCATACAAATATAAGTGCAAATTAATTAAAATTGGCAAGATCAAAACATTAAACAAACATTAGGACTTTCCTAAATCCAAGCCAAACAATAGGATAGTCGGGAAATTACCGAAGTTCGCTTCGAATCTGTGATTTCTCCTACCTTTCTTCTTTTGAATTCCCAAAACAAAATGTTCCAAATTTGATCCATTCCCTATTGAAATTCCAAAATTCAATCCCTTGAAAACTTAAGCTTTTAGATTCTTGAGAGCAGAATTATTGATTATTATCGAGAGTTTTCTTAGGTGATTCCCGTCACTTAAGATGTAATTAACTATAGGGGCTTGCCCTTATAAGGAATTTTAAGAACCCAGGTAATATAAACCTTGCTTAATTCATTTATATTAAGCAGGGAAACTTGTCGGCTTATAAAATTGGTCCGTAGACTAAACGGATGTCACAAATCTTCTAGTTTATTTAACCGAGCCCCATCGTCAAGCAGTGTGTCTATTCTCCGGGATAGATATACAGTTTGTGGTGCGGTGCTCGTTTATATAAACTATTCGGGATGTGAGATCAGTTTGATTTCATATCTTCAAATTTTCAAATTTAAAATTATTTTCAAAATAAAATACTACTTTTCAAATTATTTATTTAAATTAAATTAAAAAATTCACTGACAATTTCGGTTAGGCGACCCCTCTTTTTAAAATACAACACACTTAACCTAAAAATATGCTGACATCCACCAGAGTTCGAAGAAGAGATCAAATCTACAATAGATGAGTTAACTGAAGTTAGCTTAAGTATTAGTGAAGAGCCTAGATCTACTTTTGTTAGCTCCTTACTCAACGAAGAAGACTCCGAAGAAATAATCAAGTTATTAATGGAATTTAAAGACTGTTTTGCTTGGAACTACGATGAGATGCCAGGATTAGCTCCAGAGGTCGCAGTCCATAAGCTAGGAGTGGATCCTACTTCTATTCCAGTCAGACAAGGTCCCAGAAGCATGCGTCTAGAAATCGAACAACAAGTCATAGCTGAAGTTAAAAAGCTAACAGACGCTAAATTTGTCCGTGAAGAACAATACCCGACTTGGTTATCCAATGTGGTGCCAGTCAGGAAGAAGAATGGCCAGATCAGAATTTGTGTGGATTTTACAGATTTAAACAAGGCATGTCCAAAAGATGAATTCCCTCTACCGATCCAAGAATTAATGATCGACATTGCTTCAACACATGAAATATTCTCATTCATGAATGGATCTTCAGGATACAACTAGATAAAAATGGCTCCAGAAGATGAAAAACTTACAGCATTCAGAACGTCGATCGGAGTATATTGCTACACGAGTGATGCCATTCGGATCGAAGAACGCGGGAGCAACATACTAGAGAGCGATGACAAGAATTTTTGATGATCTCATTCACAATCAAGTCGAATGCTACGTGGATGATGTGGTCATCAAAAGCAAAGTAAAGGAAAACCACCTGTATGACTTGAGAATTATTTTCAAACGATTAAGACAATTTAACCTTAAGATAAATTCCTTAAAATGCGCCTTCGGCGTCACCTCCAGGAACTTCTTAGGATTCGTTGTCCGACATCGTGGAATTGAAATCGACCCGGAAAAGATTAAAGCTATCTTAGAAATGCCACCTCCTAGAACCTTAAAATAACTACGATCTTTTCAAGGAAGCTAGCATATCTTCGACGCTTTATCTCGAAACTTGTCGGGTAGGTGTCGGCCTTTCTCGACATTAGTTAAAAAGGACGCCAAATTTATTTGGGAAGAGAAATGCCAAAAGGCCTTTGAGGACATTAAACAATATTTAATGCCACCTCTCGTCTTAGCGACCCCGGTCTCGAGTAGACCGGCGATGCTTTATACCGCGGCTTTGGACGACTCTCTCGGAGCCACTGTTAGCTGGTCGATGATGAGGGTAAAGAAAATGCTCTTTACTACCTAAGCCATCTTTTACTTCCGACGAAAATAAAGTATCCCACAATTGAAAAGCACTGTTTGGCCCTGATCTTCGCCGCTCAAAAGCTCAGGCACTACATGCTTTCTCATAAGGTCAACCTGATCTCAAAATTTAATCCATTGCAATACTTGATGACCCGTCCAACGCTTTCTGGCAGACTTGCCAGGTGGTCAATGATACTATTGCAATTCGATATAACTTTCGGGCTTCTTCGTGGCGTAAAGGGACAAGTCCTAGCAGACTTCCTCGCAGCACACCTTTTGCCGGCAGAATCTCCTCTCAATGATGACTTGCCAGACAAACAAATAATGAGCTTAGAAGACCCTGATGATTGACGTTGGGAATTATATTTTGAAGGAGCATCTTCAGCACACAAAGATGAAGAATCGCAAGTGATAGTGCCCGGTAAGGCTGGAATAGGACTAATCTTTATAACACCGGAGCGGGGGATGTTAAGATACTCCTACCACTTGACAGAGCCGTGTACGAACAACGAAGCGAATACGAAGCTCTCGTAACGGAATCTGGAATTAACTATTCAAATGGGGATAACAAACAACAACATCTACGGGGATTCGCAGTTAATCATTCAACAGATCGCCGGACAGTACAGAATTTTAAAGCCAAGACTCGAGCAATACTTCCAGTAAGCCATACAGTTGGTGGAACAGATTCCGAATGTGACGATCTACAAAATTCCCAGAAAAGAAAACGCTTTAGTAGATGCTTTAGCCCGCCTCGCAAAAGAATTTGCCTGCTTGCAAGATGAATCGGTGGAAGTGTCGGTTCATGGATGTCGGGTCCTATCACGGCTCGACATAGACACAATACACAAATCGAGAAAAAGAAAAAGAATCGAGTTGTAGCGGTGATAGAAAACACGAGAAGATTGGCGACAACCATTAATGGACTACACCGCAAACGGGAAAACTACCAGACGATAGGTCGTTAGCCCATCAGATCAAGAAAAGAACTCTATCCTACGCATTAATAAACAACACATTATACAGAAGGTCTCGATCAAATGTCGCTAAGGTGCCTAAGCGGGTCCAAGGCCCATGAAATTGTTAAAGAGGTGCACTCAGGACTCTATGGCGCTCACCAGTCAGGTCCGAAGATGAAAATGAAAATTAAAAGACTAGGGTACTACTGGCCATCGATGATGACCGACTGCAGGAAAATCGCCAAGAGCTGTCACCAATGCCAAGTGCACGGAGTGGTTCTACACCAACATCCAAATGTGCTACATCCAGACAATTGCGTCGTGGCCATTTGAATGTTGGGGCACGGATATAGTGGGTCCAATAGAACCACCGTCTTCAAAAGGACATCGCTTCATTCTTGCGGCTACGGATTACTTTTCCAAGTGGGCGGGCGGTTCCACTCGGAGAAGTGAAAGCACACTACGTGCTACGGTTTTCAAGAACCAAGTTGTCCATCATTTCGGAGTGCCGCACGGGATCATCTCGGATAATGGGTCGGCATTCGAAGCACGCAAATCAACAATATTGTCGGGAGACACGGAATCGGCCGGCGGTATTCAACAATTTACTATCCAAGAGCAAACGGCACGATTGAGGCTTTTAATAAAACTCTCGTTCAAATTTTAAAGAAAACTTTGGACGATAATAAGAGAAATTAGCACGAGAAGTTATTAGAAGCCTTATGGGCTTACCGGACAACCTTCGAACTCCTACTCATGCTACACCTTACGCTCTACAGTGTATGGGTCCGAGGCGAGTGTTACCCTTAGAGGTCCGGCTTCCTTCACTCGAGAATTGCAGTTGCAAACAAAATCACGACGGAAGAGAATGCCAAATTACGACTAGAGGAATTAGAAAGCCTGGTAGGGAAAAGACTTGCATAGCGACGAGGACTTAGAACTATACCAACCTAAGATGGTTCAAGCCCATGACAGGTCGGGTCCGCCCAAGAACCTTCAAAGTTGGTGACTTAGTTCTTGTTCTCAAGAGACCTATTCTTGCACATCGCAAGATAGGAGGAAAATTTGAACCCACTTGGGAAGGACCATTTGTGGTTGAAGCAGTATACTCAGGAGGCTCCTACCAGCTAGTGAATTGCCAAGGAGAACGACATATGCTTTCGATCAACAGACGATACTTGAAGAAGTATTACGCTACCTGATGTTTTAAAGAAATGAATTCTTCATCCGTAGAAGCACGGGCGAAGTAATTACTTATGACTGGGTCCGAACCCAAAAATAATAAAAAATGTGCTAAAATAAATAAAATCATGATGATAAAATTTTCTTTGTTCTCTCTTCCAAATCAAAATCTTTTTTTCGATATTTTCCCACTTCATCCCTATTGAATTTTAAAAAAATATACAAAAGAAAACTCTGTCTCGAATAAACTTTTTCTTAATGTTCTTGTTCTTAGTACAACCCCTGATCCTTTTCCTTGTCTTTTCGCAGGGTAATGTCGAGCGGGCGGTTGGTCCTGAACTTTAGAAATGGCGTAAGCCTTACACTCAACGAAAAGAGGGTGAAATATGGAGCGATAATAGAGATTGACTCAGACTTTGCACCAGCAGGCCTGCAATACGGGGAAGGTGACTGGGTCCTAGTTGACCGAGAGGAACTTCCCAGTAAGACAGTAATGAAAGTGGGTGGCCCAAGCCACCAACCCAACAACAAGAAAAGGAAAACAAACACTGAGGAGGACAAGAGAATCAAGTTTGTGGTCGCTACAGCGAGAGGGCGAGCTTGTCGGCGCCGCGCCCACGAGAGATTCGGGAAGTACGAAGAGCTACTCTCACAGCAACTCGGCGAAGAAATAAAAATCGCCGTATCCGCAAGATGTTAACTAAACTAGCAGCAGACCAGCGCGACGAGGCAGTCGCTACTACCAGTGCATATATTTCAAGGATACCGGTTCACTAGGGACCTAAAGAAAGGAGGCCAGCTCCGAGGATAACAGAAGAGGTCAGGGAAATCTCAAGAAGATTAGAAGAAGAAAGGTTACCACGCCACCAGATAAAGCCACCAGTAATGCATGACCTTGTTGCAGAAGCAACCCCGGAGGATGTCCCGACGGAGACCATCCCCGAGGAGAGAACACGAAGGGATTGAGCCATATATCCCACGATGACGTCACCGAGACCTCGCCATTTGCGGATTATTCCGGAATACAAGCTAGAAAGAATACAGAATGTCGAGAAGCAAACTTTTGAATACTTTGAGAGAATTAGAGGCAGGAGGATCAACATACTAGAAGGCCTTGAGCTACATACAAACGTGTTCTTAGAATACGAACAACAACAAATCGTGGACTGCATCCGGGATTTGAAAAGAATGGGTCGAGCAGGCCGCCTAAGAGAAAACAATTACTCGGAACCCCGGAGATGGATGCCAGGGAAAGGAATAATTACCATACAATGTGGATGCTGCTACAACTTCACAGAAGACAGGAAGGGAAACCCACCAGGAATACTCCGTCATGGCAAGGTAGATCCAATGCCATTGGTCATCAAAAGGATCGTAAAGAGAATGATAACATGGAGGGTACTGCCAGCGGATGCATACCCAACGGTTGCATCATTAACATTTACAAGGAGGGTGATCGCATACCCTCGCACATAGATCACCATGACTTTGTCGGACCTTCTGCACAGTTTCTTTTACGAACGAATGTAATATCATGTTCGAGACCGACCTCTAGATAGCGGGCCCGAGTGTGAGTTACGAGGGCCGATAGAAGCTACCATTACTCGGTAGGTTCCGTCATGATACTAAAGGGCAACGAAGTAGATGTCGCTAAACATTGCATACGGGAGTACCAATGAAGCGGATCTCGGTTACTTTCGAAGGATGGATGACGGAAAGCACCTTACCACTTCCGGCCAGGACCCGGAGCTAGAGAGCCTCCGGCCTTACGAGCTGTGAGTTGCATAGAAAATATCACACCTCCAACGTACATCCATACGGCATCCTTGCCAAGGATGGCTTGGAAGGTGATGTTATTGACCATGTACCCCACTATTCAGACATGGATTTTTGACAGATGCCTTTTTGGATGGATCGACAAAGATCATACATAGTCCTTTTTGAGTCTATATGGATTGTATGAGATGTATTCTAGATCGAGTTGTATGATGTATCTTCGACATGATTGGAATGAAAGTGACCATGTCACATTTTGGCCTTCACCTCTTTTGTGCAAATTGACTGGGAAACGCCATTAAAGTTAAATGTACTTCGAACAAATAACAGAAAAGAAACAAAAAGAATAAAAGCAAACTTTCCTTAAAAATCTAAAAAAAAATGATGAACGCCAAATTCACATGAAACATTAAATGAACGATAAGGCAAATTTGAACTTTTAAAAGACAAACAAAACGAGCACGAATTTTAAATCAAATTTCAAATTCAACCTTCCAGATCTCAAATTAAATCTCAATCAAATTTCAAATTCAACCTTCCAGATCTCAAATCAAATCTCAATCAAATTCAAATTCAACCTTCCAGATCTCAAATCAAATCTCAATCAAATTCAAATTCAACCTTCCAGATCTCAAATCAAATCTCAATCAAATTCAAACTCAATCTTCTAAATCTAAAATCCAATCCGTTCTACTCTCTCCCTTGTCTGGGATGGAAGCGGTTGATTCCATTGACAAGGAGCCATGAGGTTTTCGATTTGAATCTGATGGCGAAGAATTGTATCCATTCCAAACCTACAACTTTCGATCAACTCTTTTGAATGGGATATGTAACATCTACATATTCACTCCTAATCTGTTTCTTTCCACAATAAATCTTTTACAACTTTCATGAAATTCTTGAAACACCAAAATTCCACACTTTTCAAATCAACATTACAAATCTTTGCAAAATCAGTTACCATTCAAAATCGAACTTTTGGGGTTGAGGATTTTACATCCGAGACTGCATTGCTTTAGGATTCTTCCCCTATCACAATGAAATACATCAAAATCAAATTCTTGGGGTCGAGGATTTTACATCCGAGACTGCATTGCTTTAGGATTCTTTCCCTATCGCAATGAAATACATCAAAATCAAACTTTTGGGATTGAGGATTTTACATCCGAGACTGCATTGCTTTAGGTTCTTTCCCTATCGCAATGAAATACATCAAAATCAAATTCTTGGGGTCGAGGATTTTACATCCGAGACTGCATTGCTTTAGAATTCTTTCCCTATCGCAATGAAATACATCAAAATCAAATTTTTGGGGTTGAGGATTTTACATCCGAGACTGCATTGCTTTAGGATTGTTTCCCTATCGCAATGAAATACATCGAACTCAAACTTTAGGGGTTGAGGATTTTACATCCGAGACTCCATTGCTTTAGGATTCTTTCCCTATCACAATGAAATGCATCAAAGTCAAACTTTTGGAGTTGAGGATTTTACATCCGAGACTGCATTGCTTTAGGATTCTTTCCCTATCGCAACAAAATACATCAAAACTCAAATTCTTGGGGTTGAGGATTTTACAGCCGAGACTGCATTGCTTTAAAATTCTTTCCCTATCGCAATGAAATACATCGAACTCAAACTTTTGGGGTCGAGGATTTTACATCCGAGACTGCATTGCTTTAGGATTCTTTCCCTATCACAATGAAATACATCAAAATCAAACTTTTGGGGTCGAGGATTTTACATCCGAGACTGCATTGCTTTAGGATTCTTTCCCTATCGTAATGAAATGCATCAAAACTCAAATTCTTGGGGTTGAGGATTTTACATCTGAGACTGCATTGCTTTAGAATTCTTTCCCTATCTTTAGGATTCTTGCCTTATCGCAATGAAATACATTAAAACTCAAATTCTTGGGGTTGAGGATTTTACATCCGAGACTGTATTGCTTTAGGATTCTTTTCCTATCACAATGAAATACATCAAAATCAAACATTTGGGTTGAGGATTTTACATCCGAGACTGCATTGCTTTAGGATTCTTTCTTTATCGCAATGAAATACATTAAAGTCAAACTTTTGGGGTTGAGGATTTTACATCTGAGACTGCATCGCTTTAGGATTCTTTCCCTTCTGCAATGAAATACATCAAAATCAAACTCTTGAGGTTAAGGATTTTACATCCAATACCGCATTGCTCTGAGATCTCTCCTCATTGCAATGATTCAATCCGATCAATTCAATTTTCTTTTGAGGTTGAAGATGTCACATCTAAAACCACAAAATTCCAATTTTCATTTCAAGTTTAAATTCCTTCGAATTAATTTTAACAAAACTTCAATCTAAATTGAAACTCAAACTAAAATCTGAGCTCACACATCAAAACTTAAAAAGAAACAAAATGAAATCTAAATCGAAATTCCCCCAGATCATGTGATTTGGGATTCACCTCCTTTTCCTTTCCCCAGCGAGAGTTCAGGAATCTCCAGTCTCAGAGATATACTTGACACTCCCCAGCGGAAACTCTTCTACTCTGTCCCAAGTTTGTCACTTAGACATCTGTGTTGGTTTTGTTGATCTCTTCGGTCAACACCAATACGTGCGGTGTGCTTGGTTAGCACACCACACCTATTGGGGGTCAATTTGTTGACCTCATTTTTGATGAGGTCTTCTCTTCCCTCTTTAGTGTTTAGGATCTAGCCTTAGGCTTTTCCTTTAACTATCTTAGAGGACTAGAATTGGGACGCACCACTTAGAAATTCAAACCACTTTTAAACTCCCTGCAAACTCTACAAACTTGATTGTAGACCCCTAATCACCTAGAGGGTTGAAATCAAATGTGGAAGTTTAAAGGATAAGTTCTTATAGGACTCTTTGGCCTTAGGACTGCCCTGGGTGGCCTGTTCTGGTGAGGGCTGACTTACACACACACTAAACTTATACACTACACTTTCAGGCACCTCCTAAAACCACACCCATACCCAACTTGATCTCCTTGACTCATGTAGGTAATGCATATGGATGGACCTTAACCCCTAAGCCCTTGGCTAAGAGGGTTAGGAACAACAAAGTGAATGCCTCAAATGAGTCCTCTCATGGCTCATATAGGCTTAACATGGCTTCATGGCTCAACCAAAATGATTTCATTCCACATACATTTACCCAATCTTCAATTTTCTAAATTTCCAATTTTTGACCCCTGGGGCCCTACACCCGCCTAGCCTACCCAAAACCCTTGAAATTACCCAAATTTTTCAAAAAAATCTCCAAATACCCAAAATTCCTAAAAACTAATCCAAAACATTCCCACATTACTCAAATTGATCATTCATATCCAAAAATACCAAAAATTCCAAAAATACCTCCCAATGCCCTCAAAATACCCAAAATGCCCCTCTTAGCCAGAAAATCCAAAAATTCTGAAAATTCCCAGAAAATTCCAAAAAATCCCAAATATTCCCAATTTCATTTTGTTCAACTACACCATCGGCCAATTTTGTCAATTTACCCCACTTTTGTCAAAATCCCTAATTTAACCCATTTTAACCCAAAATGAACCCAATGTCAAATGAAACCTACCCAATTGACCCAAATTCTGGTCCAATTCAATTATAAACTTAAATTAAACATCCCCAACACCAATCTAGACCAAATCCATGTCCAATTTGATTGTCATTTCAACCCAATTTCATTTTGGACCTTAAAGCCCAATTTGGACCCATGACCTAAACTTAGCCCGAACTAACCCAATTCAACTCCAATTAACCCCAAACCTTTTCTAAACCTTCCTTAACATCCCCACAAACAAAACACTAACATGATTTACCCAAAATTTGGACCCAAACCCCACTCAAATTCAACCCAAAACCAAATAAGCCCAAACCCCAAAATCAAAACCCAACCAAAGTCAAAACCTCTTTGAAACACTCCCATAAACATTTCCCAACATTAATTTTACATCTTTTTCAACCCTAGCCCAACATTGGCCCAAATTAGCCCAATTTGACTTACATTGGCCCATGTACCAAATGAACCCAAATCCAACCCAATTCAAGCCCAAACCACCTCAAATTTATTCCAAATCACTCATGAAACATCCCTAAACCAAACCCAACAATTATTTGGCCCAAGCCTTTACCAAACTTTCATCCTAAAGTCCATTTTAAAATCCAAAAGCCCACTTCCCTAAACCATTTTAAAAGCCCATCTTCACTAAATTTTAAAGGCCCAAAATTCATACAAAGCCTATATGACACTCTTCTTCATCATGACTTCAATTAAAACAATCCCTAAAGTTCCAATCAAATATAAATTTATTCTAAATCAAGCTTCATGTTAACCTCTCATACATTTATAAAAAAATCCAAAATCCATTTTCATACAAGTAAGCCAAGCAATGTGCAAGCCATAGGCAAGCCATGAAGCCATGCATGAGCCACATGGAAGCCATGAAAGCCGCTTTACATGTCACCATGCTATCTTGGGCAAATGGAGGAGGTCCTTTCCATATTCCCTTAAGGTGATTAACCATTTCCATGTCTCCCCTAAACCATGTTTAATCCTAATTGTACTTGGATTGTGACTTGACCCCACTAATCAAGCTGAGCCAAATCACTTTCTCTTCAGCCTAAACCAAGTCTTGGGTGGTGCACCTAGCCCAATTACATGAGTTGACCAAAATCAACCCAAAATGAGCCTCTCCCCCATACCATTTTAATCCAAGCCCTTTACACATGTCCATGGCCAATTGACTGCACAAACCTCCAGCCCTGACCCACCTGGACCTGAGGGTGACCCATGCCTGCCGGCCAGCCGCCTGGATCGCCGGAAAACACCACACCCGAGAGCTCACATGTGAGCCAACATTGAAATTCTCCCTTGCTGAGCTGCCCCAAGTCCAGTGGCTGCCATGGCTGTTCTTCCCTTGACCTAAGCATCTGATCCCAAGCCCTAACTCCCCCTGGGAGGCCCTCCAGCCTCTCTTATTTAAACCCCACCTCTCTCGGCCATGATAGTGGTGCTGAACCAACCTTAAGGAAACTCTGCCAAAATCATTCCAGACCACTCTCCACACATAGAGCATTTGATTCCCACTGGATTCCAGCCCCAATTCCCTCCACCTGAGCTCAATTTTACATTCAAATTTCAGCATAAAAACCAGGACACTTCTTCACAGTGAGTCAATCCCCAAATTGGTTGGTCCTACACCTTCACCGGACCAAGAGAAGAAGTTTACCGACAAAAAGCCCCCTCACCAGGCCAGCCATTGCTTCCAGCCTCCAAGCTTTGTGATCTGACTTGGTCGAAATCATACCTAGACAATTAACCAGGCCAAGGGACTTCATCTGGAGCTTGCTTGGACCCAATTGAAGGTGACACGACTCTCAGATTGAAGCTTAACTTCTCTGAGCAAAGGTATGGACTCACTCTTCTTCCCGAGCTTACAGAGATTCTCTATTTAATTTGAGTCAATTTTAATATATGTTTATCGTATGGATGTGTTCGTGTCCTCAAGAGGAATCCATAGAGCATAAGAACACAAAAATCCGTTAAGAATCGAGTGAGAAATTAGGGTTAGAAGGTTGACGGTCACGGGTGCACACCAGTCGTAGACGATGACTGGGAGACGTCGGATCAAGCGTGTATCAAGCGGACAGTCTGGATTGAGTCGGACAGCGCGATGGTACGTGAACCGTGGGGCCCTGGAGCGCTAGTCGGATGGCGGCGCCGAATCGGAAGACGACACGTGGCGCTTCAGAGATGCCTAGGTTGAGCTGGCGCCGCGTGGATAAATAGGAAATTAGGGTTTTTTTTATTTATTTAATTCCCTAAACTTCAAAAATGCATAACTTTGTGTAGGAAAATCAGAAAAATAAAATAAAAATACCCTCTTGCTCAGTGAACAGAGGAAAATAATGTGGAAAAGAAATCATTTAATTTCATTGAGTATTTGATTTTTAATAATTTATTTACTCTCTGCACATTTTCAACATTCCATGCATGTATACAATTCACCATGGAATGAGACCATAGGGCTTTTGAAGCCTCTGAATTTGGGAACATTCCCTGAATTTTGCAAAGTCAGAGGCCACCCCTATGAAGAGTTATTAATTTTTCAATTTTAGGTTACTATTCTGAGTATTTTAATTCTAATAATTAGCATGTTGTGAAATAAATTCTAAGAAAATTTGGTGATGTTTCTTATGACTAGAGGACCCTAGGAAAAATGGTTTTTGAGTTAACTCACTTATAGTAACCCTAATTAGCTTAAATACCCAAAATGGAGCTTTAATTAATTAGAGCTAATCATACATCAAATTGACTTGAAATCAATTCTCCACTGACCTTTAGGATCAGAGGAACCCACCATAAAAGTTTGAAGTCAATTAGACTTGGTTAGCCCTATCAAATGGGTTGATTAAGCCATTTAGCCAAATTTAAACTTTAAAAATTCATAACTTTCAAAATCCTTTTCAAAAATTTAGGGGAATTTAAGAAAATTAAAATTGCAATTTTCCAAAAAAGTTGATTTTTTGCATTATTTTAATATTTTTAATAATTAAAAAATAATAAAAATCACAAAAATAATAAAATTCACCAAAATGTCACATTTTGAATTTTAATCACTTAGGAACAAACGCCATATTTTTCTTAAGTCTCTATGATGAGATATTAAATTTTAAAGCCCTAAGGTAATTTTAAAATTAAAAAAAATGTATTTTCTAGCATTTTCACTAAAATAATTCTAATAAATCAAAGAAAAATCAGAAAATTATAACAAATTGGTTCTCTGGTTTCCTTGGTATCAGAGAGATTTTTAAAAAATAAAAAATTCATTTTTTAACCTTTATTTTATTTTTAAATTAATTAATACTCCAAAATTCAAAATAATTATAATAAAAATAATATAATTCAAAAAATCACTAAAATTGGTCCAAGTGGTCCTCTGGTCATTAGGAATGTCCCATAATTTTCTTAAGGATAGAAACTTTCCCTTGGTCATGTTATTAAATTTTCCTTGAAAATTCTTATTTTCCACCAAAAATAATTACATAAATAAATTAAATACAGAAAAATCAGATTTTCTCCTCTAATGTCTTGATTGAATATGAGTGAAGTTACATAAAAATTTCAAATTCATTTAAGCTCAATTTAGTGAGTTATGGAATTAGTAAGCATAAAGGGCAAAATGGTAATAAAAATTTTAACCTATAATTAAAAATTTTAGGTTTAATTAAAAGGATGGGTAAAATATTTGATATTAAGTTGTTTTTGGATGTTTGAAACTTAGGTATTTAAAAGGTAGAAACCTACCAAGTAATTTGAAAGTAATCAAAATAAACCTTAATTAAATAATTAATTAAATTTGGAAGAATAATAAAAAATTAGAATTATTAAAATAGGGATATTATTAGGAAGAAATTTATTCTTTAATCTAAGAATCCCTAAATTAATCACCTCAATAATATTCAATTCCTAATAAAAATGATAATCCAAATTCAAAACTTAAAATGCTTAATCCTTAAATTAAATTAAAATTAAAACATTTAAATTGAATCCTTTTGAAATTTCAATTAAATTAATACTTTAACAATTAAAATTAAATCATCCCTAAAGCATAAAAAATAAAATATTAGATTAAAATTAAAAGAAAAATAATAAAATTAAATTAAAATTAAAATTAAATTAAAATTAAAAAAATAAAAATAAATTAATATTTAAATTAAAATTTAAATTAAATTAAATTAAATTAAATCACATTAAATTAAATTAAATTAAAACATATTAAATTAAATTAAATTTAAAAAAAATAAAATCAAGTTAAAATAAAAATAAAATTAAATAAATTAAATTAAATTAAAATTAAAACCAAACCAAATTAAATTAAATTAAATTAAATTAAATTGAATATAACATCACTTAAGACATAAAGAATTCAAAAATAAATCTAAAACAACTTGAACACTATTCCAAACTTAAACCCATTAATTGAAATTAAATTGAATCACAAATCACTTAAACATCGATTTGCCCTCAAAAGCTCTTGTTGTCATAACTCCTAAATGGAGTGTCAAGTGAAGTATTACTTCACTCATAGGATATTCAAATGTCCTAGTTCACTGAGCAAGATAACAAAACTTGAACTCATGGATAATTGATTCATTATATATTTAAATTCTCTTGGACTTAAAATAATCCTAAAAGTATTGAAAAGATGTTTAAGATTCGTCTTAAGCACTTCCTCAGTACGATAGGATGTTTATAAAAACAACTGAACTTAATTGTTCTTTGATGAAGAAACTCGTCCTCAAACCAAAACACAAGAACCTAGACGTCATAGGAGATGACTAGCTATAGGATTAGGAACTTGGTAGAAAACCATAACCCTTTCCTTAGCTTTTCCTAGGAACTTGCTTTAAATGCTTAAATATTCTAAATTGTGTTTAAGTGTAGCCTGGGATGACGGGAAGACCCTCCAGGTATGCTTTTATTTTATTGCAATTTACCTTCTTGCAATTTACTTTATTGCAAATGCACTTACTTTTCTTGCATGATAAGAAACTGTTGCATGAAAACCTACACCTTTAGGATAGTCCCTAAAACTGAAACCAAAACTAAATTAAAAGTCATTACAAGATGAAATTCACCGCCACAACATTTCAAAATATAAAACAACTCAAAAATTAATCACAAACAGAATACAAACTACAATTATAACTAAATTAAAACGTCTTGTTGGATGATCAGGAATACCTCGGATGATGTAACTTACGTGTTGCTAACGGGATTTCCCACGATCTAAATGAAAGTGTGGAACTCATTTAGTTGAGTTTAGCAAATTCATCTAGACTAAGTGAATCCGATAAAAATAACGATGCCGGAAGGATGGAACCGTGGGATCTTAACCGGTGTTGTTATAATCATCTTTAAGATTTGTTTTAATTAAAATATAAAAAACACTTAGAATTTAAGGTTTCTAAAACCAAACTTCTCTCTTCTCTTTTAATTACAATCTTCTAAAACTAAACCTCTGCAACAACAAGAAGCTCAGAGCATGGTGGGCAGCACGGCCATCGTCATCAGCAAAACCTAAGTCTACTTCAGCAAAACTTTCTTAGAATTAAATAACCAAGCCATATGATTTTGAGGTAGTTTGCCTAGTGCAACATAAATCCTCAACCTTTTGTTAGGCATTTGCATTGCAAATTAAGCCCTAACCGGTCTTAGGACTCCGAGGTAGTTGTTCCATACAACATAAACCCTCACATCTTCGAGGCTAGTTGTATGATCATGTCATGCGAACATAAGTCCTGATCAATTAAAATTGGCAAGATCAAAACATTAAATAAACATTAAGACTTTCCTAAATTCAAGCCAAACAATAGGATAGTCGGGAAATTACCGAAGTTCGCTTCGAATCTGTAATTTCTCCTACCTTTCTTCCTTTGAATTCCCAAAACAAAATATTCCAAACTTGATCCATTCCTTATTGAAATTCCAAAATTCAATCCCTTGAAAACTTAAACTTTGAGATTCTTGAGAGCAGAATTACTGATTATTATCGAGAGTTTTCTTAAGTGATTCCCGTCACTTAAGATGTAATTAACTATAGGAGCTTGCCCTTATAGGGAATTTTAAGAACCTAGGTAATATAAACCTTGCTTAATTCATTTATATTAAGCAGGGGAATTTGTCGGCTTATAAAATTGGTTCACAGACCAAACGGATGTCACAAATCTTCCAGTTTATTTAATCGAGCCCCATCACCAAACAGTGTGTCTATTCTTCGGGATAGATACAAGGTTTGTGATGCGGTGCTCGTTTATACAAATTATCTGGGATGTGAGGTCGGTTTGATTTCATATCTTAAAATTATTTTCAAAAATCAAATACTACTTTTCAAATTATTTATTTAAATTAAATTAAAAATCCGCCGACAACTTCTGTTAGGCGACACCCTTTTTTAAAATAATACACATAACACAAAAATAAGCCGTACAGGCATAACCTAGGGAAATGGTTCAGAGGCTATAAAAAGCATAACCACCAAGCCAGATAAACTAAACATGTTTGGTTGAGAAAGTATTTGCCTGAACTTATTCAAAACGACAATATCGGTCTGTCTGACAACAAAATCGATGAACACTCCGTACCTGGGTGGAAGGGAGGGAACACATGTTGTTTTTGTATGTCTTTTATGTCATTTTGGTCTGTTGATTATGGAAATGTAAGACTCTAGGATTTGTTTGTCCTAAACAAATCTTTGAATCGAAGAGGTATTAGTTCTATTTTACTCGAGATTGAGTAAGATGTAGAACTAAAGAAAGGATTATTTAGTATTTCAAAAGACAAATTGTTATAGTCATGAGAAAAAATTGATTAACCAAAGATGGGGAGAGAGAATGTCCCCAGCGGAGTCGCCACTCTTTGATGGCGATGAAATTATATATTTTGAGTCGCATGTCGTCGCCGTTAATTCCTGTATCATGTCAATGTCAAGGAGTCGCCACTCTCTTTCTCTATCCATCACCCTAATTCTTATCTTACCTAGAATTTTTGTCAGAAGTCTTTGGAGAAATTGAATAAGGATTAATCATGATAGAGATTGAGAGAAAAAGAGATCAAATGATAATCTCATAGAATAAACCTTCAGATTGTGTGATTACTGAAGTTTTTCGTATAAGAAAATCACATGAAGATCTTGGGTAACCAGAGAGATCTTATAGGTGAAATACCTATCCTGAGTTCTTTAATCTCCTATAGAAGCAAGCTCCTATAGTTAATTACATCCCGAGCAATTAATATTGCCTAGGAGAACTCCCAATTAAGGTTAACATTTATCCTCGAAAAAGTGTGAGTGATGTCGTGGCAGTGTGTTTTGTCTTGTAATGTCATTTTTGTCATTTTGTATATTATGTCATATGTCATGTCGGGATGTCGTAGTTTTTATGTCGTGTTATGTCATAATGTGATGTCGTAATTTCATGTCATTTTATGTCGTGTCTTAATGTGAATCATAATTTCATGTCATTTTATGTGATGTCGTAATTTCATAAGATGTCGTGATTAATATCTCGATTTGTCATGAGATATTTTATCTCCTATGTCGTTATTATGTCATGAGATACCTTCAATGATGTCAAGAAGATATCATTATTTATTTATTTTTGTTATCTTGTTTATGATTTCCTTTTGTTTTAAGTTTTGATTTTGTCATGCATTTTGTCATGTCATTATATCATTTATTTTATTTTGGTTTAGTGTTATGTCATCATTTTGTTCTGGAATAGAAATGTCGTTGTATGTTGATGTCAAGTTGATGTCAATGTTAATGATTTTGTCATTTTATTTCAGGTTTTGTGGCTAACCTAAAAGTTCCGTTGTTTTTGTTGTTATGTCATTTTTTTATTTTGTTGTTTGTAGAAAGTTTAGGTTTTATGACAATCCTAAAAGTCCTGGTTTTGTTGTCAATGTTCTGTTGTCGACGTCCGACAAAACAGAGTTAGCACACCCTATAACATGCAAAGAAAATCTAAATGAAACTTCATGTCTTCATCCTGCAAGGAAAATAAAGTTAGAAACAATGTCATATCAAGATATTTAGATTACCTGGTCAAAGTCTGTTGATCCAGAGTTGTCTGATGTCCAAAAGTGGTTGAGATGTCGGTTTAGATTTATGTCGATTTATGTTTAAATTTTGATTTGTCTTGAATATTGATTTGGGTTGGATTTTAGATTTTATGTTATTTTCAGTTTAATTTTATGTCGAGTTAAGTTCAAAGTGGGTCGAACTTTAAGAATTATGATGTCATATGTTAAGTTAAATTTGATACAGGTCGAACTTAAGAACTATGTCAGTTCATGTGGTGTTAAGTTCGATCATATCTATTTATGTCGACTTATATTAATTTATGTTGAGTTCTATTGAGTTTGGTTCAAAATGTCGGTTAATGTCATTTATGTCGGTGTTTATTGAATTTGGTTTGAAATGTCATTTCATGTTGAATTTGATTTGAAATGTCGATTAATGTCATTTAATGTCGGTAATTGTTTAATTTGGTTTGAAATGTTAGATTTATGTCGGTTATGTCTATTTTGGTTTGAAATGTCGAATTTATGTCGATTATGTTGATATTCGTTTGAAATGTCGAATTTCTGTCGGTTATGTCGATTTTGGTTTGAAATGTCAAATTTATGTCGATTTTGTCAATTAAACATTTGGAATGACAAATTTATGTCGGTTTTGTCGATTAAATGTTCGGTTTTGTCGATTAATTTTTTAGAATGTCAAATTTATGTTGATTATGTCAATTTTGGTTTAGAATGTCGATTTTATGACGGTTATGTTTATTTTTGTTTGGAATGTCAAATTTATGTTGATCAAGTTAATTTATGTTTGAAATGTCAAATTTATGTTGATTACATCGATTAATTGTTTAAAATATAGAATTTATGTCGATTTGGTTTAAAATGTCGATTTTATGTCAGTTATGTTTGAAATGTCGAATTTATGTCGATTATGTCGATTAATTGTTTGGAATGTCAAATTTATGTCGATTATGTTGATTTTGGTTTAGAATGTCGATTTTATGTCAGTTATGTTTGAAATGTCGAATTTATGTCGATTATGTCGAAATGTCAAATTTATGTTGATCATGTCAATTTATGTTTGAAATGTCCAATTTATGTTAATTATGTCGATTTGAGTTCAATTTTGTCGATTTAAGTTCAATTTGGGTTGAACCTAAGATTTATGTCGATTTAGATTCAATTTGAATTGAATCTAAGGTTTATGTCGATTTAGATTCAATTTGGATTGAATCTAAGGTTTATGTCGATTTAGCTTCAATTTGGGTTGAACCTAAGGTTTATGTCGATTTAGATTCAATTTAGGTTGAACCTAAAGTTTATGTCAATTTAGATTCAATTTAGGTTGAATCTAAGGTTTATGTCGATTTAAGTTTAATTTGGGTTGAACCTAAGGTTTATATCGGTTTAGATTCAATTCGGGTTGAACCTAAAGTTTATGTTCAGTTTAGTAGAGTTAGGTTCATTGTTAGTTGAACCTAAGGTTTAGATTTGGATTTAAGTTCAATGTAGGTTGAACATAAGTTAGGTTATGTTTAGGTTAGGTTTAATGTGGGTTGAACCTAAGGTTTAGGTTAAATTGAGTTCAAGTTAGATTGGACTCAAGTTAGGTTAGGTTAGACTTAGGTTCATGTCATGTTAAACCTAAGTATGATTTGACTTAAGTCTAATATTGATTAGACTTAAGTTAGGTTAAGATTAAACTTAGGTTCATGTCAGGTTGAACCTATGTATGGTTTGACTTAAGTCTAATATGGGCTAGACTTGAGTTGGTTTAGGTTAGACTTAGGTTCATGTCAGGTTGAACCTAATTATGGTTTGACTTAAGTCTAATATGGGTTAGACTTAAGTTAGGTTAAAGTTAGACTTAGGTTTATGTCAGGTTGAACCTAAGTATGGTTTAAGTCTAATATGGGCTAGACTTAAGTTGGTTTAGGTTAGACTTAGGTTCATGTCAGGTTGAACCTAAGGTTTGATGTTTGACTTAAGTTCAAGTTAGGGTTGAATCTAAACTTAAGGTCGACTTAAGTTACAGATGGGTTGAACTTAAGTTAAGTTTTGAGTTTAGGTTAAGTTAGGTTCAAGTCAGGTTGATCCTAAACTTAAGGTCGATTAAAGTTCAATATGGGTTGAACCTAAGTTAAGGTTTGACATAGATTAAATAAGGTTCTAGTTGGATTGAACTCAAGTTTAGTTCAGTTTAGGTTAGGTTCAATATAGGTTGAACCTAAGGTTTCAAGTTAAGTTAGGTTCGATGTGGGTTGAACCTAAGGCTTAGGTTAACTTGAGTTCAAGTTAGATTGGACTCAAGTTATGTTAGGTTTAAGTTAGGTTCAATGTGGGTTGGACCTAAGGTTAAGGTTAACTTGAGTTTAAGTTAGGTTGGACTCAAGTTAGGTTTGGTTTAGGTTAGGTTCAATGTGGGTTGAACCTAAGGTTTTGGTTAACTTGAGTTCAAGTTAGGTTGAACTCAAGTTAGGTTCGGTTTAAGTTAGGTTCAATGTGGGTTGAACCTAAGGTTTAGCTTAACTTGAGTTCAAGTTAGGTTGGACTCAAGTTAGGTCAGGTTTAGGTTAGTTCAATGTGGATTGAACCTAAGGTTTAGGTTAACTTGAGTTCAAGTTAGGTTGGACTCAAGTTAGGTTAGGTTAGGTTCAATGTGGGTTGAACCTAAGGTTTTGGTTAACTTGAGTTCAAGTTTAGGTTGGACTCAAGTTAGGTTAGGTTTAGGTTAGGTTTAGGTTAGGTTCAATGTGGGTTGAACCTAAGGTTTAGGTTAACTTGAGTTCAAGTTAGATTGGACTCATGTTTAAGATAGGTTCAATGTGGGTTGAACCTAAGGTTTAGGTTAACTTAAGTTCAAGTTAGGTTGGACTCAAGTTTGGTTAGGTTTAGATTAGGTTCAATGTGCGTTGAACCTAAGGTATAGGTTAACTTGAGTTCAAGTTAGGTTGGACTCAAGTTAGGTTAGGTTTAGGTTAGGTTCAATGTGGATTGAACCTAAGGTTTAGGTTAACTTGAGTTCAAGTTAGGTTGGACTCAAGTTAGGTTAGGTTTAGGTTAGGTTCAATGTGGGTTGAACCTAAGGTTTTAGTTAACTTGAGTTCGAGTTAGGTTGGACTCAAGTTAGGTTAGGTTTAGGTTAGGTTCAATGTGGGTTGAACCTAAGGTTTTGGTTAACTTGAGTTCAAGTTAGGTTGGACTCAAGTTCGGTTAGGTTAGACTTAGGTTCATGTCATGTTAAACCTAAGTATGGTTTGACTTAAGTCTAATATGGGTTAAACTTAAGTTAGGTTAAGATTAAACTTAGGTTCATGTCAGGTTGAACCTATGTATGGTTTGACTTAAGTCTAATATGGGTTAGACTTAAGTTAGGTTTAAGTTAGACTTAGGTTCATGTCAGGTTGAACCTAAGTATGGTTTGACTTAAGTCTAATATGGGTGAGACTTAAGTTAGGTTAAGATTAAACTTAGGTTCATGTCAGGTTGAGCCTAAGTTTAGTTTAGGTTTGAGTTTAACTTAGATTCATGTCAGCTTGAACCTATGTATGGTTTGACATAAGTCTAATATGGGTTAGACTTAAGTTAGGTTTATGTTAGACATAGGTTCATGTCAGGTTGAACCTAGGTATGGTTTGACTTAAGTCTAATATAGGTTAGACTTAAGTTAGGTTTATGTTAGACTTAGGTTCATGTCAGGTTAAGCCTAAGTTTGGTTTGAATTAAGTCTAATGTGGGTTAGAAATAAGTTTGGTTTAGGTTTGTTTGATTAAGACTTATTTAATTAAGACTTAATAGTTTAATTAGGTCTAATAAATTAGACTTAATCGAGGTTTATGTTGATTAAACCTTAGTTAGTTAAAGTTTAATATTTTAATTAGGTCTAAGGGTTAGAGCTAATTAGGGTTTAAGTTTGATTAAACCTTAGTTAGTTAAGGCTTAATGGTTTAATTGCGTCTAAGGGTTAGACCTAATTAGGGTTTAGGTTTGATTAAACCTTATTTAGTTAAGGCTTAATGGTTTAATTAGGTCTAAGGGTTAGACCTAAATTGGGTTTAGGTTTGATTAAACCTTAGTTAGTTAAGGCTTAATGGTTTAATTAGGTCTAAGGGTTAGACCTAATTAGAGTTTAGGTTTGATTAATCCTTAGTTAGTTAAGTCTTAATTGTTTAATTAGGTCTAAATGGTTAGACCTAATTAGGGTTTAGGTTTGATTAAACCTTAGTTAGTTAAGTCTTAATGGTTTAATTAGGTCTAAGGGTTAGACCTAATTAGGGTTTAGGTTTGATTAAACCTTAGTTAGTTAAGGCTTAATGGTTTAATTAGGTCTAAGGGTTAGACCTAATTAGGGTTTAGGTTTGATTAAACCTTAGTTAGTTAAGGCTTAATGGTTTGATTAGGTCTAAGGGTTAGACCTAATTAGGGTTTAGGTTTGATTAAACCTTAGTTAAGGCTTAATGGTTTAATTAGGTCAAGGGTTAGACCTCAATTAGGGTTTAGGTTTGATTAAACCTTAGTTAGTTAAGGCTTAATGGTTTAATTAGGTCTAAGGGTTAGACCTAATTAGGGTTTAGGTTTGATTAAACCTTAATTAGTTAAGGCTTAATGGTTTAATTAGGTCTAAGGGTTAGACCTAATTAGGGTTTCGGTTTGATTAAACCTTAGTTAGTTATGGCTTAATCGTTTAATTAGGTCTAAGGGTTAGACCTAATTAGGGTTTAGGTTTGATTAAACCTTATTTAGTTAAGGCTTAATGGTTTAATTAGGTCTAAGAGTTAGACCTAATTAGGGTTTAGGTTTGATTAAACCTTAGTTAGTTAAGGCTTAATGGTTTAATTAGGTCTATGGGTTAGACCTAATTAGGGTTTAGGTTTGATTAAACCTTATGTTTAAGGAGGTTAATTAAGTTTAGTATGTCTTTAAACCTAATTAAGGGAATTTGTTTTGATTTATTAAGTTTAATATGTCTTTAAACCTAATTAAAGGTTGTTTGGTTTTGTGTTAATTAAGTTTAATATGTCCTTAAACTTAATTAAAAAGAGTTTAATTTTTATTAAACCTAATTTAAGTAAGGTCTAATAGGTTAATTAAGTTTAATGTGTCCTTAAACTTAATTAAAAAAAGTTTGATTTTTTTATTAAACCTAATTTAGGTAAGGTTTAATGGGTTAATTAAGTTTAGTGTGTCTTTAAACCTAATTTAAGTAAGGTTTAATGGGTTAATTAAGTTTAGTGTGTCCTTAAACTTAATTAAAAAGGTTTGATTTTTATTAAACCTAATTTAGGTAAGGTTTAAATGATTAATTAAGTTTAGTATATCCTTAAACTTAATTAAAGAAGTTTAATTTTTATTAAACCTAATTTGGGTAAGGTTTAATTGATTAATTAAGTTTATTATGTCTTTAAACTTAATTAAAGAAGTTTAATTTTTATTAAACCTAATTTAGGTAAGGTTTAATGGGTTTAAATGTCATTTTAAGCCTTAATTGAACCTAATCTTCTCATTTTAGACTCAAGTGAGTTTTATTATTAGCCTATCATAGGCTAGAACCATTTTCAAACTTAGATTGTTGATGAAAATAGTTCATTTTATGATCAAAATTATTTTATTAATAAATTATTTTAACCCTAAATTTCCAAATGTCATTCAAGATTGTTTTTATGACTTAGAAATATTTTTCCTAGGGTCTTTGTCTGTTTCCCTGTCATTCCTAGTCATTTGTATTTTTATTTTTTTAATTTTCAAATTTTTATAATTATTATTTGAAATAATTACAAAGAAACTTGAGAATTCATGAAAAGTATCCTAGGCATGTTTTCTGTCTTTAGAAAAATTATGGAAGGTCCCTAAGAACATAAAGATAAATGCCTCAAAGTTTCATAATTTTTTGATTTGTAAATAATTTTTAATAATTAAAATACTCCAGAGAGTATTTAATTAATTAAAAATTAAATACTGAGAATAAAATTATGATTTTGGTCTCATAATTTTCTCCTCTTCAAGAGCTTTCTAGAGGTATTTTTATTTTATTTTTATGTCCTTTGGTTAAAAAGATATGAATTTTTGAAGTTTGAAGGGTTAAAAAAAATTTTTTCTTTTTTTTATTTGGCACCGCCAAAGCTTCCCGCCGTCGACACGTGTCCTCGGAAGCGTCGAACGGGCGGGAAGATCCCGTGCGACGGACGGACAGCGGGCACCATACGGCGGGATCTGGGTCGTTGATCCGCGAAGCGCGGGATCGGACGGCTGAGGAAATTCGGATTTAATTCCAGAAAATTCCATGGCCCTTAAACTTCAAATGTTAATATCTCACTCGTTTCTTGACTAAATCGAGTGATTTTTTTTAAATGCTCATCTGGATGAGAGGTATCTATCTATATGGTGATGATACACTTTTGAACCAGTTTGGCACATGATTTATCAAAAATACGATTTATTTTGCAAAGATAAATTCCATACCTTGGCCACAAGCAAATCAAGCAAGATCAAAATTTATGGTTGCCTTCTAGGACCCCAATAGAAGATAATTGCTGCATCAATTTGTTCCAAAAGTCAGGCTTAAGGAGGAATTTGGAAAAAGTGCTTAATTTGGGTTGTTTTTGAAAATTGGTCAAATTGGCTCAAATGGGCTAAAACTATGGCTTGGGATTGATCCTAAAAGATTATGGAAGCTCTTAGGAAGAAGTTTTGTGTTGGGAACAAGAGGGTTTGAGCATCCTATGGACCTCCCTAAATATTTTTTTCCTCTTTTGCTAGTTTCGGCCATGGGGTCTTTTTATAGCAAGGGGATGGTGTTGGCTTGGCTTAGGCTGTTCTAGGGTATTACTTACCTCCTCTATCAGCTCATTCGGTGATTAATTGGCTGAAGATAGGCTTTGATGCTTCTCCCTAAGTTTTCCATGATGAGTTTAATCTCTTTGGCTCTTGTCCATTGGCTATTGTGGGAGGTGAATGGTGAGCTGCCTATACCTCTCTTAAGAAGCTTACACCTCACTCCTTAGGTTTGACAAATGGTGACACATATGCCTAGCCTTCATCATTACCTTTAACCATGGTGAGGGGGGTTTCATGTGTGGTTTTCCTCCCATTGGGTGGCTTGGGAGGTGGAGAAGATGGCCTTGTGTTGGCCGGCCACTTCATGGAGAGATGATGCTTAGGGTGAAAGAGGTTGTGACACCTCACCCCATGCATCATTATGGGTGTTAACCCATGGGTTAGTGATCTTAAGATGGGCTTAATTAAGTGTTAAATAAGCTTTTAAGATGGTTTAGCCTAATTAATTATGAAGAGGCTAAAAATTATTTCATTTCTTCTTTAATTCACATTTTAATTAATTATTTTATTAACTAAAATTGGTGGAAACTATTTTGTTAATCAATTTATTAATTGAAAATAATTTCAAATTAATTAATTGATTATTTTTGTCATTTTTGTTATTTTATGTTTTTAATTTAATTTTTATTTTAATTAATTATGTCATTTAATTAAAATTTTGAAAATTAAATCATTAATCATTTTAATTAATCAAATTAATTTTGAAATTAATTATTTGATTAATTTTGTTATTTTTATTTCATTTTTATCTATTTAAACAAAATAGATAGGTGTTGACCAATTTTGACTTGGGTTGACTCAAGTCACCTAAATTGATCAAATTGATTTTAAGATGTCCGATTCTTGTGATTTTGTCATTGTGGTGTTTTAAATGTGTTAGTGGGTGAAAAGGTTGATTTATGGGTCAACGAGATCGGTCATTAGTCGCAGTCCGACCAATTTGACTAAAGTTAACTTTTTAGGTCAAAAGGTTGACCTATGGGGTCAACAGTGTAGGTCATTAGGTCTGGTTTGACTAATTTGACAAAAGTTGACTTTTTAGGTCAAAAGGTTAACCTATGGGGTCAACAATGTAGGTCACTAGGTCTGGTTTGACCAATTTGACCAAAGTTGACTTTTTAGGTCCAAAGGTTGACTGATGGGGTCAACAATGTTGGTCATTAGGTCTGGTTTGACCAATTTGACCAAAGTTGACTTTTTGGGTAAAAAGGTTGACCTATGGGGTCAACAGGGTAGGTCATTAGGTCTGGTTTGACCAATTTGACCAAAGTTGACTTTTTAGGTCAAAAGGTTGACCTACGGGGTCAACAGTGTAGGTCACTAGGTCTGGTTTGACCAGTTTAACCAAAGTTGACTTTTTAGGTGAAAAGGGTGACCTATGGGGTCAACAGTGTAGATCATTAGGTCTGATTTGACCAATTTGACCAAAGTTGACTTTTTAGGTCAAAATGGTGATTTATGGGGTCAACAGGGTTGGTCATTAGGTCTGGTTTGACCAATTTGACCAAAGTTGACTTTTTAGGTTAAAATGTTGACATATGGGGTCAACAGTGTAGGTCACTAAGTCTGGTTTGACCAGTTTAACCAAAGTTGACTTTTTAGGTCAAAAGGGTGACCTATGGGGTCAACAGCGTAGGTCATTAGGTCTGGTTTGACCATTTTGACAAATGTTGACTTTTTAGGTCATAAGGTTGACCTATGGGGTCAACAGGGTAGGTCATTAGGTCTGGTTTGACCAATTTGACCAAAGTTGACTTTTTAGGTCATAGGGTTGACCTATAGGGTCAATAGTGTAGGTCATTAGGTCTGGTTTGACCAATTTGACCAAAGTTGACTTTTTAGGTCAAAAGGGTGACCTATGGGGTCAACAGGGTAGGTCAATAGGTCTGGTTTGACCAATTTGACCAAAGTTGACTTTTTAGGTTAAAAGGTTGACCTATGGGGTCAACAGTGTAGGTCATTAGGTCTGATTTGTTGAATTTGACCAAAGTTGACTTTTTAGGTCATAACGTTGACCTATGGGGTCAATAGTGTAGGTCATTAGGTCTGGTTTGGCCAATTTAACTAAAGTTGACTTTTTAGGTCAAAAGGTTGACCTATGGGGTCAACAGTGTAGGTCATTAGGTCTGATTTGACCAATTTGACCAACGTTAACTTTTTAGGTCACAAGGTTGACCTATGGGTCAACAGTGTAGGTCTTTAGGTCTGATTTGACCAATTTGACCAAAGTTAACTTTTCAGGTCAAAAGGTTGACCTAAGGAGTCAACAGTGTAGGTCTTTAGGTCTGGTTTGACCAATTTGACCAAAGTTGACTTTTTAGGTCAAAAGGGTGACCTATGGGGTCAACAGGGTAGGTCATTAAGTCTGGTTTGACTAATTTGATCAAAGTTGACTTTTTAGGTCATAGGGTTGACCTATGGGGTCAATAGTGTAGGTCATTAGGTCTGGTTTGACCAATTTGACCAAAGTTGACTTTTTAGGTTAAAATGGTGACCTATGGGGTCAACAGGGTAGGTCATTAGGTCTGGTTTGACCAATTTGACCAAAGTTGACTTTTTAGGTCAAAAGGGTGACATATGGGGTCAACAGTGTAGGTCATTAGGTCTGATTTGACCAATTGGACCAAAGTTGACTTTTTAGGTCATAGAGTTGACCTATGGGGTCAATAGTGTGGATCATTAGGTCCGGTTTGACCAATTTGACCAAAGTTGACTTTTTAGGTCAAAAGGGTGACCTATAGGGTCAACAGGGTAGGTCATTAGGTCTGGTTTGACCAATTTGACCAAAGTTGACTTCTAGGTCAAAAGGTTGACCTATGGGGTCAACAGGGTAGGTAATTAGGTCTGGTTTGACCAATTTGACCAAAGTTGACTTTTTAGGTCAAAAGGTTGACCTATGGGGTCAACAGTGTAGGACACTAGGTCTGGTTTGACCAATTTGACCAAAGTTGACTTTTTAGGTCATAAGGTATTGACCCATTGTAAAATGAGGTCAACAGACCCCACTGAGTCAGATGGTGACCCATGCCTGGCCGGCCAGCCACCACAGACGCCGGAAAACACCAGGCCGAGAGCCTTATTTGGCTTCAAAAAATTCAAACCCACTGGCTGAGCTGTCCCAACCCAAATGGACACCATGGCTATTCTTCTCCTCCCATGAGCAGTTGATCCCAGCCTCCAATTACCCCTAGGAAGCCCTCCAGCCACCTCTATTTAAACACCACCACCTTTCGGCCAAAAGAGGTGTTGAACAAAACCTTACCAAAACTCTGCCAAAATCACTCCAGATCCCTCTCCATACATAGAGAACTTGATCCCCACTGAAATCCAGCCCTAAAACCCTCTCTTTGTGCTCAATTTCTGAGTTGAAAATCAACCCAAAAAAATAGGACACTTCACCACAGAGAGCCAATCTTCAAATTGATTGACCCTACACCTTCACCGACCGAGAGAACAAGTTCCCCAACAAAAGCCCCCTCACCAGGCCAGCCATTGCATCCAGCCTCCAGGCTTTGTGATCAGCCCTGGTTGCTTTCATACTTAGACAATTCCCCAGAGCCAGAGACTTCATTTGGAGCTTTCCTGGACTCAATCGAAGGTGACACAACCCTCAGATCGAAGCTTCACTTCTCTGAGCAAAGGTATGGACTCAATCTTCCTCCCAGCTTCCAGCAATTCTCCATTTTATTTAGGTTAATTTCATAGCTTATAAACTGTATGGATGTGTTCGTCTCTTCAAGACGAATCGATAGAGTATAAGAACTCAAAAATCCATTGAGAATCGAGAGAGATATTAGGGTTTGAGTGTGGACTGTCACTGGTGCACACCAGTCGTAGACTATGACCGAGAGCCGTTGGATCGAGCGTGTATCGAGCGGACGGTCGAGATCAAGCCGAACAGCGCAATGGTACATGATCTGTGGGCCCCTGGAGAGTTGAGTCAGATGGCGACGCCGAATCACAGTGCGACGAGTGGGCTTTCGGAGCTGCCGAGGTTGACGTAAAAATGCCCTGAACTTCAAAAATTCATATCTTTGCATAAAAAAATCACAAAAATAAAATAAAAGTACCCTCTTGCTCGGTGAACAGAGGAGAATAATGTGGAAAAGAAATCAAGTTAATTGGATGAGTATTTTATTTTTAATAATTTATTTACTATTTTTAATGTTTTGATTCTCCATTTGCATAGATAATTTACCATGGCATGAGACCATAGGGCTTTTGAAGCCTCTGATCTTGGGAACATTCCCTGAATTTTTCAAGATCAAAGGCCATCTCTGTGAAAAGTTATTGATTTTTCAAGTTCATGTCACTGTTTTAGGTATTTTAATTCTAATAATTAGCATATTGTAAAATAAATTCTAGGAAAATTGGGTGATGTTTCTTAGGACCATGGGACCCTATGAAAAATATATTTTGAGTTAATTCAATCATAATAACCTTAATTGGCATAAACTCCTAAAATTGAACTTGAATTAATTAGGTTTAACCACACTTCAAACTAACTTGAAAACATTTCTCCATTGTTCTTTAGGGTCAGTGGAACCTTACATAAAATTTTGAAATTAATTGGACTTGATTAACCCCACCAAATGGTTTTATTAAGCTTCATAAGCAAAATGAAACTTTAAAAATTCATAACTCCAAAAATACTTTTCAAAAATTCACAAAAATGGTTTTGGGGCTTCTCCGATATCGGGGAGTTCGGGAAAATTAAAATTGGAATTTTCTAAAAAAGTTGATTTTTGACAATATTTTAATATTTTAATAATTAAAAAATTTAAAAAATCACAAAAATATTAAAAATCATAAAAATGTCACATTTTGACTCCTAATCATTTAGGAATAAACCAAATATTTTTCCTAAGTCCCTAGGATAAGATATTGAATTTTAAAGGCTTAATATAATTTTTAATATTAAAAAAATGAATTTTCAACCTTTTTCACTAAAATAATTCTAATAAATCAAAGAAAAATCAGAAAATTATAAAATTTACTTCTCTAGACTCCTTAAGGTTGGAGAAATTTAATAAAAATATAAAATCTAATTTTGAACTTTTATTTTCTTTTAAAATTAATAATACTCTAAAAATCAAAATAATTATAATAAATAAAATATAATTAAAAAAATCACAAAATTTGGTTCAAGAGGTCCTCTAGTCATTACGAACATTCCATGATTTTCTTAAGGAAAGAAACCATTCCGTGGTCATGTTGTTGAAATTTCTTTGAAAACCCTTATTTTCTACTAAAAATAATTATATAAATAAATTAAATTCAGAAAAATCACATTTTCTCCTCTAATGTCTTAATTGACATGTGAGTGAGGTGACATAAAAATTTCAAATTCATTTGAGCTCAATTTAGTGAGTTATGAAATAAATAAGCTTAAAAGGGCATAAAGGTAATTAAAAATTTTAACCCTTAATTAAAACTTTAGGTTTAATCAAAATGGGGGGTAAAATATTTGATTTTAACTTTCTCTTAGATAATTAAAACATAGGGAAATTAAGGGGTAGAATCCCATTAAACACTTTGAAAATATCAAACTGAAACTTTAATTAATTAAATAATTTAAATTTTGGAAATAATATATTTAAAATTAGGATTATTAAAATAGGGATATTATTAAGAGGATATTTATTTTTTAATTTAAAAATCCCTAAATAAGTCACTTTAACAATATTTAGTTCTTAATTAAAAAATTAAAATAATAATCCAAATTAACAATTAAAACTAAAATTAAATTAAATTAAATTTAAAATATTGAAACTTAAATGAAAACTAAAATTAAATTAAATTAAATTAAAATTAAATTAATTAAAGTTAAACTAAAATTAAATTAAATTAAATTAAATTAATTAAATTAAAATCAAATTGAATTAAACTAAATTAAAATCATTTAACAACAAACCCAAATGAAATCATTAAGAGTTAAATAAAAATATATCAATAATTTAAATACCTCTTTCTACCTCACTAAATTTAAACCTCAACATCAATGTGAAATACTAAGATAATTGAAAGTGTAAAGATTTAAATTAAATCTAAAAATAATTTGAACACTATTTCATTCTTAAAATTATTAATTAAGACCTCATAATTAAATTTAATCACTTTAAATCATTAACTCAAAGTTTAAATTAAGAATGATTAAAATTCTCAATAAACCAACTTGCCCTTAAAGGCTTTAATTATTATAACTCTTAAATAGAGTAATAAGTGAGATGTCACTTCATTCATCAGGTAATCAAATACCCAAGTTCACTGAGCAAGAGACAAAGTTTAACTAAACTTCTGGATGATTAATTCATATGTGCAACTAAATTTACTTGGACTCAAAATAATCCCAGAAGTATTGAAAAGATATTTAGGACTCGTCCTAAGCACTTCCTCAATATGATAGGATGTTTTAGAAGAACAACTGAATTAATTGTTCTTTGATGAAGAAAATCATCCTTAAACCAAACCAAGAACCTAGACGTCATAGGAGATGACTAGTTATACGATTAGGAATTTGGTAGACAACCAAAACCCTTCCCTTAGCTTTACCTAGGTATCTGTCGAAATATTTAAATTCTTTAACATGTGTTTTAAGTGCAGCTTGGGATGACGGAAAGACCCTCCAGGTACGCTTTTATTTTATTGCAATTTACTTACATGCACTGTACTTTACTTTTCTTGCATGTTAAATAAGACTGTTGCATGAAAACCAAAACCTTTAGGATAGTCCCTGAACTGAAACCAAAACTAAATTAAAAGTCATTGCAAGATAAAATCCACCGCCACAACATTCCAAAATATAAAACAAATCAAAATTTAATCACAAACAAAACAACAAAACTACAATTATAACTAAATTAAAATGTCTCGTTGAATGATCGGGAATTCCTCGGATGATTTAACACACGTGTTGCTAACGGGATTTCCCACGGTCTAAATGAAAGTGTGGAACTCATTCAGTTGAGTTTAGCAAATTCATCTGGACTAAGTGAATTCAATGAAAATAACGGTGCTGGGATGACAGAATCGTGGGATCTTAATCGGTTCTGTTTAAACAACTTTAAGATTTGTTTTAATTAAAATATTAACAAACACTTGGATTTTAAGATTTTTTCTAAACTAAAACACTTCTCTCATCTCCCGATTTATGACTTCTAAAACTAAACCTCTGTAACAACAAGGAACTCGGAGCATGGTGGGCAGCTCGGCCATCATCATCAGCAAAACTCGGATCTACATTAGCAAAACTTTCCTAGAATCAAATAATAAAGCCATAGGACTTCGAGGTAGTTTGCATAGTGCAACATAAATCCTCAACTCTTCGTTAGGCATTTGCATGATCATGTCATGTAAATTAAGCCCTAACTGCTCTTAGAATTCCGAGGTAGTTGTCTGGTACTACATAAACCCTCATATCTTCGAGGCTATTTGTATGATCATATTATACAAATATAAGTCCTAATTAAATAAAATTGGCAAGATTGCAATATTAAATAAACTCCCAAATTGATGCCAAACAATAGGATAGTTTGGGAAGTTGCCAAGATTCTTCTTGGATCCTCAGCTTCTCCTACTTTTCTTCCCTTCAACTCCTGAAAATTAACTGTTCCAAATTTGATCCATTCCCTATTGAGATTGTGAAATTCAATCCTTTGAAAACCTTAAACTTTGAAATTCTTGAGAGCAAAACCACAAATCATTTTCGAGAGTTTTCTTAAATGATTCCCGTCATTTAATATGTAATTAACTATAGGGGCTTGCCCTTATAGGGAACTTTAAGAACCCAGGTAATATAAACCTTGCTTAATTCATTTATATTAAGCAGGGGAACTTGTCGGCTTATAAAATTGGTTCGCAGACCAAACGGATGTCACAAATCTTCTAGTTTATTCAACCGAGCCCCATCATCAAGCAGTGTGTCTATTCTTCAGAATAGATATATGGTTTGTGATGCGGTGCTCGTTTATATAAACTATTTGGGATGTGAGATCGGTTCGATTTCATATCTTAAAATTTTCAAACTTAAAATTATTTTAAAAAAATCAAATACTACTTTTCAAATTATATATTTAAATTATATTTAAAATTCACCGACAATTTCTGTAGGCGACCCCTCTTTTAAAATCCAACACATAACCTAAAAATATGCCGACAATTTCTGGTGACTCCGCTGGGGACTAGTTCCTCTCTCCATTTTGATTAGATGGTTTTTGCTTTCATAAATCAGTAGTGTATCCGTGTCCTTAGTGGAGCAAACTACCATTCTTCCGTTGGGATACCCCGTTCATTTCTGTCTTGAACGAGTATAGCCAACTCCTCTCAGATTTAGGTGCCACTGTTTAGACACCCCTACACGGAGAGGTTCCGAGATCCTTTTACCTCTTTTCTGAGGTGGGATGGACCCCCAATAGGTGTTAGTTTAGGAGTTGTCCTTCGAGTTGAGAAGTCTTGCATAAGACTTTCTCTTCCTTTCCAATTCTAAATCGGACCCATTACCTTTTCTGTAACCTTTTTCCCTTAATTGTTTTGTTTCTAACAAACGAACCTCCTAATTAACAATCTCTTTTAAAATTTACAAATACACTAAGATAAATGAAAATGTGTTCCGATTCTTTCTTTTTTTCGTCCTAAACTTTACGACGAAAAGAAGCATAATTCGGAACTGACATTCGGAATCTGCCCTGCAGAAAATGACTGCCCCAAAGTTAATCTTCTCCTTCACCAATGGAATGGACTTCGCCGTTTACAAGGATGAGCTGCCCGACAATGGAATCATCTATTTTGGACAAGGATTCGGCAACACAGATGTCAAGTTCGCTGATGTCACTCTCTTCACACTAATGGACAAAGTGTCAAAAACTGAAGAGCCCGTGATTGAGTTCAACCTGAAATTGACTCAAGAATTCCCTCCCCTGCAAAGGATTTCAGCTGAAAGGAGTACTACTGTTCGTAGGAGGACTGTTGTCTCTACCCCCACCGGTCTTGTCATCTCTGCACCTACCCCGACTTCTGCCAAACTAAAGGGGAAAGAAATCTAAGTCTGTGATGAGCCTGTCACCGTGGAGGGTACAAATTTTGCTACAATACCATCTATTTTTGAAATTGGGTCTAGTTTGAGAATTGCTCCCCTAACTCGGACTCAAAGAAGAAATAGAAAAAGAAAGATCGCCAAGATCGAGAAAGCCAGAGCTGCTGAAGTTGCTTTTCTAAAAGAAATTCCTGAGGAAAGAGAAGAATTGCCTGAGTATATACCTCGGTTGGAAGGGAGCAGGTTTCACCGTCTCTCTGCCTCATCAGATGAAGAGGATATCCATAGGATCGCTGTTGCATTACCCCGACCTGCGTACTACAACAATTACAAGAGGAAAACGGATAAGACTACGCCCTTGGCTCGACTGCAAGCTGTTATAGAAAGATTGGCAAAGAAAGAAAGATGCCCTGTGTCAGAAATCTTAAGAAGGATAGGACGGGTGCCAGCTAAATCCCACCTCGGACAACTAATAGAGCCTGTTGCTGCCACAGAGAAACCAAAGAAGAAGATAAAAGCCAGTTCACCCGTTGTTGTATCGGGTCTACAAATTAGGGAGGATACCACCTTCCAGCATATAGCCGACAGATCATCCGGTCCTAGGCTTCTGGCTGCAAGAAGGATGGTATGGCGACCTACTACTGGCGAGCTAAGACCAAGACAATATCTTGAGAAGAAAAATCTCGTCAGGAGACTTAAATCAGAAGAAAGTGCTACTGCAATAAAGGGGACTCCCGGAAAATTAGTTCAACAATCGTCAAGAGACAACTACGAGACCATGCGGAAAAGGCCACTAGAGGATGCCATAGACAAATTAAGGACCGACATCCGACGATTAGCAAAAGAAAGAGAATGAGAACTAGAAGATGAAGTTGACTCATCACAGTTCATGGATGAGGAGTATGCCGAGATCAACATGGTTGAAACACAAGCATCATCCACTTCACAAGGTGCTCCAGCAGCTGCAGAAAGAGATGAACCGGAAGTGATGAGGGCACAGCTTCGGGAAAGAGATGACACAATTTCCCAGATGGCAAAGAGGATGGAAGAGATGGCTTCTGCCTTAGCCACTCTCCAGAGTCAGGTACAACCTCAGAAAGAGACACCCCCAGAAATTGTCCCTATTGCAGATGGAGGAAAAGAGATCACATCCGTCAATAGAGACGAACAATCAAAGAAAGATCTTGCACAAAGAATGATTCCATAAAAGGACATTAAGAGCATGGTAGAACAGCAGGTGCAAGAGGCCCTAGCACAATCTAAGAGTGGAGCATCTATTCAGACGGCTAGACCTTACTACGAAGAGTCTGTTTAAGACTTTTGATGGGACAGGAAACCCTCGGCAGCATGTCGCAAATTTTCGTGCTAGTTGTTGCAATGCCGGTGGAAGTGACGCTCTACTCTTTTGCCAGTTCGTCAGTAATTTATCAGGGATTGCCTTCGACTGGTACGCAGAATTGCCGAATGGTTCAGTAAAGACCTTTGCAGAACTAGAGAATCTATTTGTTAAACGATTTGTCGGGGCTCAGCACCACATCACTATCGGAGATCTAGTAGTGGAGCAACAGAAGCCGAACGAGACTTTAGTAGATTACATACTTCGATGGAGAAACTTAAGCATGAAGTGTGAACCACAACTTCAAGAACAACATGCAGTCGGCATCCTACTTAAAAGTATCCATGGCCCGATAGCACTTCTCCTTAAAGGATTTACAATCAAGACTTTCGAGAAGTTGCTTAGCAAGGCCGGGAACTTGTAAGAAGAGGCAAGGCAGTTAAGTTTCGTGGACAAGAACGATAAGCAGAAGCCCGTGAAAACATTCAAAAAGAAATCTGGAATCATCGCGGCAGTAGATAAGTGCAAGCAGCTGGTTCAGATACAGTCAGAGCGGCCACAGTCCAGTTACCAACCACCGCAACGGACATACCAACAACCTAAGCAGGGCTATCAGCTACCTCAGCAGAGCTATCAACAACCTCATCCAAGCTATCAATCGCCTCAGCATTATGAACAACCACCTCGTTCATCACATACCTTAAGAGAACTTCTAAATAAAGAATATCCATTCAAAACTGAAGCAGTAGCGAAGATGTTCCGCAGCTTAATGAAGACGCCGGATTTTCAGATGCCAGAGCCCAAGAAGCCAGAGGAAGTCAATAAGAAAGATCATCTGAACTATTGCCCTTACCACCAGATGCTTGGACACAAGATAGAAGATTGCATCTCTTTCAAGAGTTGGCTTGATGACAATCTCCGGAGAGGGAACATAACGATCCCAAAGGAATACATGAAGGAACCCCAGAAAGGAGGTTCCGTCAACGTTATTTCAACGGATCCCATTGTTCCGATAAACCCGTACACGACTAATGATGGATGGAGTACTGTCTAGACAAGATCATCGAAGAAAATTTTGGATCACATCCAGACCACTTCGGTACGCGCTTCAACTTGGAGTTTGAAACCTGTCGAGCCAGCACTATCACTTACGATTGAAGAACCGTCCTGGAAGGAGGAGAAGATCGTGGAAGAAAAGAAGACCGAGGCTCCAAAGGGTAGACTAGGGGCTGCTTATCTTAGGATGGTTATTTCCGATTCGGGGGAGAAATCCCTCAAACTCCTGACTCTGTATGATTATCTGCTCGCTCCGGCGGGGTCTTATAATGATAAGGGTTATGGCGTTGGCTATGTTTTGACTGTTTCTAACGATTACATAACTAACGACAACTAGCTTAATCCCGATCTCGATTCCAATAAAAATAATGATTCTCAAATAATACATAACCTCGACAACCACGATGAAGAAGATGTTCACAAAGGAGGCTACGAAAGCTCGACAAGCAACGAGTCCATTTATGAATTTTAAGGAGCTCCAATCGTGATAGAATTAGAGTTATCAGATTCCGAAGCAACGCCAGAAGAGCCAGACATTCCAATTCAAGAGGATACACCGGCAGATTCAACACCAAATTAAACTGAAATAACTGAAGTAAATTTAAAATGTGGAAAAGTTCTACCACCGAGAATGGGTCCAAAAGATAAAGGAAAGCAGGTGGTTGCTCATGAAGAGCCAACCCCAGTAGAAGGATTGCCCACTCGGGAAGAAACCGAGGAACATGGTAATAAAGTGGACTACAAAGTGCTAGCCCATCTTAGGAAGCTTCCAGCCAAACTAAGCATATACGATGCTCTGATCCTGTCAAAGGAGATGAGGGAGGCTATGATCAAGGCTTTACTTGATCCAGAGATTTGTTTAGCCCAAATGGCCGGTAATTCCTTCGACGAGGTTTGCTCGTTAAGAGAACAGCGAGGTGTTACCTTCACGGACAATGATATATTACTGAGAACAACTGATCACAACCGACAGTTATACATTTCAGTGACTATTGGAAAGTTTACGCTCTCCAGAGTGTTGGTTGATCCGGGAGCATCAATCAACATAATGAATTTTCGAACGCCAGCATATTTGGAAATTGATGCTCACGAGATTGAAGCAGACAAGATGCTATTAAGAGGCTTCAATCAAAAAGGAGAAAGAGCTCTTGGATCGATAACACTACTAATGAAGATCGGTGATTTAACAAAGATAACCGCAAAATTCCACATAATTGATTCCGAGACATCGTTCAACGCTCTACTGGGTCATCCCTGGATCCATGAAAACCGGATGGTACTGTCATCTCTGCACCAGCGCATAAAGTATTACGAAAGAGGGGAATAATGCATCAAAGGTTATTTGCAACCATTCTCTGTCCACAAAATTGGAAATCATGAAGATGTGGCCTACTACGCGCCCCCGAAGAAAACAATATTTTCCAGGAATACCATACCAAATGAAGCAAAAGAAATTCGAGATGATGAAGAACCTAAATTTCTAGTCCAACAGTTACTCACCACTCCCTTACAGCGAGATGGTGAAGATTTCTCCAGAACTCGCACCTGAGGTCGAGGCCGGGGACGAGGACGTGGAAGAAATGTTGGAACAGTTGGACAGAAGAAATCGGTCATCAATGTTGATTGGGAGAACAGTTCTGAAGTAGAAGAAGAAATTGAGAAAGAAGCAGCGACAATAAGTTAAAAGAAACCCCGGTTCAAGATCTCTCTTGAAGATGAAAAGAAGGAAGAATATAAATCAATGTACGAGAAGATTAACCATTAGATACATACTATGACCCTTACCCCAATCCCTTCTAATAAGATCGATGGTATGGTGGTCAAGGAAGTACATGGTGGCAAAATTAAACCAATCAAGTTTTACCGTGGTGCCTCTTCTTCCAATATTGAAAAAGATGTATAATTTGAAGAAGTTACCTCTTCTGAATTAATGGAATTACCTTTTGAGTGGTACTCTCCCTGTGTTCAAAATTTAATTCAACGTGGTGTCTTACCTTGACAATGGACAAAAGGCCTATCACAACACTTTGAAAAATTATGGAATAATGCAGGTCAGCCTCCCAATTTAAAATATGGTCTCAGATTCGGCACAGTAGGATCAGTTGATGATACGGGATTTTGCTTGGTTGTCACTTGCAAACCTAATAAAGAGTGCTTGGAAGCTTCAGAAGATCTTGAGGATCTACCAATCGGCGACGCTCCACCAGAATTCGAGGAAGAAATCAAATCTACAATAGACGAGTTAACGGAAGTTAACTTAAGTACTAGTGAAGAGCCTAGGCCTACCTTTGTTAGCTCCTTACTCAATAAAGAAGACACCGAGGAAATAATCAAGCTACTAATGGAATTCAAGGACTGTTTTGCTTGGTGTTAGGATGAAATGCTAGGATTAGCTCCAGAAGTCGCAGTTCACAAGTTAGGAGTAGATCCTACTTCTGTTCCAGTCTCACAAGCTCACAGAATGATGCGTGTAGAAATTGAGCAACAAGTAATAGCCGAAGTTAAGAAGCTAATAGACTCTAAATTTGTCCGTGAAGAAAAATACCTTACTTGGTTAGCCAACGTGGTACCAGTCAGAAAGAAGAATGGTCAGATCAGAATTTGCGTGGATTTCAAAGATTTGAATAAAGCATGTCCAAAGGATGAATTTCCACTACCAATCCTAGAACTGATGATCGACATCGCTTCGACGCATGAAGTCTTCTCATTTATGGATGGATCGTCAGGATACAACCAAATAAAGATGGCACCAGAAGACGAAAAGCCCATGGCATTCAGAACGCCGATCGGAGTGTATTGCTACACAGTAATGCCATTCGGACTAAAGAACGAAGGAGAAACATACCAAAGAGCGATGACGAAGATTTTTGATTAGCTCATTCACAACCAAGTAGAGTGCTACGTGGATGATGTGGTCATCAAAAGTAAACTGAAGGAAGATCACCTGTATGATTTGAGAATTTTTTCGAGCGACTAAGACAATTTAACCTTAAGATGAATCCCTTAAAATGCACCTTTGTCGTCACCTCCGGGAAATTCTTAGGATTTTTTGTCCGACATTGCGGGATTGAAATCGATCCGGAAAAGATTAAAGCTAGTTTAGAAATGGCTCCTCCCAAAACTTTGAAACAACTACGATCCTTTCAAGGGAAGTTGGCATATCTTCGACGCTTTATCTCGAACTTGTCAGGTAGGTGTCAGCCCTTCTCGGCATTAGTTAAAAAGGACACCAAATTCGTATGGGATGAGAAATGCCAACGGGCTTTCAAGGACATTAAGCAATATTTTGATGACACCTCTTGTCTTAGCAGCCCCTGTCTTAGGTAGACCGTTGATACTTTATACCGCGGCTTTAGACGACTCCCTTGGAGCCCTGCTAGTCCAGGTCAATGATGAGGGAAAAGAAAATGCTCTCTACTACTTAAGCCGTCGTTTAATTCCGACGGAAGTAAAGTATCCTCCTTTTGAGAAGCACTGCTTCGCCCTGATCTTCGCCGCATAGAAACTCAGGCATTACATGCTTTCTCATAAGGTCAACCTTATTTTGAGAGTTAATCCGTTGCAATACTTGATGACCCAACCGACGCTTTCTGGCAGACTTGCCAGGTGGTCGATGATACTATTGCAATTTGACATAACTTTCACTCCTCTTTGCGCCGTAAAGGAACAAGTCCTAGCAGACTTCCTCGCAGCACACCTTTTACCAGTGGATTCACCTCTCGACGATGATTTGCCTGACGAGCAGATAATGAACCTAAAAGACCCTGATGATCAACATTGGGAACTATACTTCGAAGGTGCGTCCTTAGCACAGAAGAACAAAGAATTGCAAACGATAGTGCCCGTTAAGACAGGAATCAGACTAATCTTTATAATACCAGAGCGGGGATGTTAAGATACTCCTACCACTTAACAGAACTGTGTACAAACAACGAAGCATAATACAAACCCCTTATAACCGGATTGGAATTAACCATTCAGATGGGAATAACAGACATCAACATCTACGGAGATTATCAGTTGATCATTCAACAGGTCGCCGGAGAGTACAGAATTCTAAAGCCAAGACTCGAGTAGTACTTTCAGTACGCTATGAAATTGTTGGAACAAATTCCAAACGTAACAATCTACAAGATTCCCAAAAGAGAAAATGCTCTCGCCGATGCGCTAGCCCGACTTGCAAAGGAATTTGCCTGCTTGCAAAATGAGTCAGTTAAAGTGTCAGTTCAGGGATGACAGGTCCTATCACAGCTCGACATAGATACAATACACAAATCAGAAAGAAAAACAGAAGAAATAATTGCAGCAGTGACAGTAAATAATGAAGATTGGCGGCAACCATTAATAGACTACTTACAGACAGGAAACCTGCCTGACGATAAGTCGATAGCCCATCAAATCAAGAAAAGAACTCTGTCTTACGCATTAATAAAAAATACATTATACAGAATGTCTTTTGATCAGATGTGGCTAAGATACCTGAGCAGGTTCGAGGCTCGTGAAATCGTTAAAGAAGTACATTTAGGACTTTGTGGTGATCATCAGTCAGGTCCAAAAATGAAAATGAAGATCAAAAGACTAGGGTACTACTGGCCCTCAATGATGACCGTCTGTATGAAAGTTCCCAAAAGTTGTCACCAGTGCCAAGTGCACGGAGTGGTTCTACACCAACCCCCAAATGTGCTACATCCGATAATTGCGTCATGGCCATTTGAGTGTTGGGGCACATATATAGTGGGTCCGATACAACCACCTTCTTCAAGAGGACATCGCTTCATTCTTACAGCTACAAACTACTTTTCTAAATGAGCAGAAGCTATACCACTCAGAGAAGTGAAGGCACACCACGTGCTACAGTTTTTTAAGAACCTAGTCGTCTACCATTTTGGGGTGCCGCGCAGGATCATTTCAGATAATGGATCTGCATTCAAGAGTACAAAGATCAACAATTTTGTCAGAAGACACGGGATCAATTGGCGATACTCAACGATCTATTACCCAAGAGCAAACGGCTTGGCCGAGGCTTTTAATAAAACTCTCATCCAAATTTTAAAGAAAACTTTGGACGACAACAAGAGAAATTGGCATGAGAAGTTGTTAGAAGCTTTATGGGCCTACAGGACGATTTTTAGGACTTCTACTTAGTCTACACCTTACGCTTTGGTGTACGGGTCCGAACCCGTCTTGCCCCTGGAAGTTCAGCTTCCGTCACTCTGAATTGCAGTTGCAGAAAAGATCACTACAGAAGAAAATGCCAGACTATGACTGGAAGAATTGGAAAGCTTGGAAGGGAAAAGACTTTCCGCACAGCAGAATTTGGAACTGTATCAAGCCAAGATGATCCAGGTCCATGATAAACTGGTCCGCCCAAGAACTTTCAAAGTCGGTGACTTGGTTTTGGTTCTCAGAAGACCTATTTTTGCACATCGCAAGATAGGTGGTAACTTTGAACCAACATGGGAAGGGCCATTCATGGTCGAGACAGTCTACTCACGAGGTTCCTACCAGCTTGTGAATTACCGTGGAGAATGACCCATGCTTCCAATCAATGGACAGTATTTAAAGAAGTATTACGCAACCTGATGTTTTGAAGGGTGGCTTCTAAAATAGAATCTTATCCCTAGAAACACGGGTGAAGTAATCACTTTGTGACTGGGTCCGAACCCAAAACAAAATAAAATGGATGATAAAAAAAGTCTCATCAACGAAATTATTAAAAAGAAAACATGGGAAATCATAATAATAAAATGTCAATCTTTCCTCTTAAATCCATTCATTCTTGATATTTTCTCATCTCTTCCTACTTCCTTTAAATTTAAAAGAAGTGAATAAGATTTTTTAAGTGTTTTTTCTTATTGTTCTTGTTCTTAGTACAGCCCCTGATACTTTCCTTGTTTTTTTGCAGGGAAATGTCGAACGGGCAGTTGGTTCTAAACTTTAGAAATGGCGTGAGTCTAGCACTTGATGAAAAGAGGGTGAGGGATGGAGTAGTGATAGAGATTGACTCAGACTTCACACCACGTAGACTTACAATATGAAGAAAATGATTGGATCCCAGTTGATCGAGAAGAACTTCACAGCCAGACAGTGATGAAAATGGGTGGCCCGAACCACCAATCCAGCACAAGAAAAGAAAAGCAAATGCCGCACATGTAACCGAAGAAGATAGGAAAATTAAGTCCGTGGTTGCCACAGCAGAGGGTAGGCTTGTCAGTGCCGCGTGGATTAGTAGAAAATTATAGTATTTTTGAATTATTTAAACGCCCTAAACTTCAAAAATTCATATCTTTGCATTGAAAAATCAAAAAAAAAAATAAAATAAAAATACCTTCTTGCTCAGTGAACAGAGGAGAATAATGTGGAAATGAAATCAAGTTAATTGGATGAGTATTTTCTTGTTAATAATTTATTTAATGTTTTCAAAGTTTTGATTCTCCATTTGCATAGATAATTCACCATGACATGAGACCATAGGGCTTTTGAAGCCTCTGATCTTGGGAACATTCCCTGAATGTTTCAAGATCAGAGGCCATCTCTGTGAAAAGTTATTGATTTTTAAAGTTCATGTCACAGTTTTAGGTATTTTAATTCTAATAAATAGCATGTTGTAAAATAAATTCTAGGAAAATTTGGTGATGTTTCTTAGGAACAGAGGACGCTATGAAAAATATATTTTGAGTTAATTCAATCATAATAACCTTAATTGGCCTAAACCCCAAAAATTAAATTTGAATTAATTAGGGTTAACCACATATTAAATTGACTTGAAAACAATTCTCCATTGTTCTTTAGGGTCAGAGGAACCTTACATAAAATTTTGAAATCAATTGGACTTGATTAACCCCACCAAATGGATTAATTAAGCTTCATAAGCAAAATGGAACTTTAAAAATTCATAACTCCAAAAATACTTTCAAAAATTCACAAAAATAGTTTTGGGGCTTCTCTGATATCAGGGGAGTTCAGGAAAATTAAAATTAGAATTTTCTAAAAAAAGTTGATTTTTCACAATATTTTAATATTTTAATAATTTAAAAATAATAAAAATTACAAAAATATTAAAAATCCTAAAAATGTCACATTTTGACTTCTAATCATTTAGAAACAAACCAAATATTTTTCCTAAGTCCCTAGGATAAGATATTGAATTTTAAAGGCTTAATGTAATTTTTAATATTAAAAAAATGAATTTTCAACCTTTTTCACTAAAATAATTCTTATAAATCAAAGAAAAATCAGAAAATTGTAAAATTGGTTTGTCTAGACTCCTTGAGGTTAGAGAAATTTAAGAAAAATATAAAATCTATTTTTCAACTTTTATTTTATTTTTAAAATTAATTAATACTACAAAAATCAAAATAATTATAATAAATAATATATAATTCAAAAAATCACAAAATTTGGTCCAAAAGGTCTTCTAGTCATGAGGAACATCCCATAATTTTATTAAGGAAAGAAACCTTTCCTTGGTCATGTTGTTGAATTTTCTTTGAAAACCCTTATTTTTTACTAAAAATAATTATATAAATAAATTAAATTCAGAAAAATCACATTTTATTCTCTAATGTCTTAATTGACATGTGAGTGAGGTGAAATAAAAATTTCAAATTCATTTGAGCTAAATTTAGTGAGTTATAAAAGAAATAAGCTAAAAAGGTCATAAATGTAATTAAAAATTTTAACCCTTAATTAAAATTTTAGATTTAATCAAAATGGGGGATAAGATATTTGATTTTAACTTTCTCTTGGATGATTGAAACTTAAGGAAATTAAGGGGTAGAAACTCATTAAACACTTTGAAAATATCAAAATGAAACTTTAATTAATTAAATAATTTAAATTTTGGAAAGAATATATTTAAAATTAGGATTATTAAAATAGGGATATTATTAAGAGGATATTTATTCTTTAATTTAAAAATCCCTAAATAAGTCACTTTAACAATATTTAGTTCTTAATTAAAAATTAAAATAATAATCCAAATTAACAATTAAAACTAAAATTAAATTAATTTAAATTTAAAATATTGAAACTTAAATTAAAACTAAAAATAAATTAAATTAAATTAAAATTAAATTAAAATTAAAGTTAAACTAAAATTAAAATTAAATTAAAATTAAATTAAATTAAATTTAATTAAACTAAATTAAATTAAAATTAAATTGAATTAAATTGAATTAAATTAAATTAAAATAATTTAACAACAAACCTAAATGAAATCATTAAGAGTTAAATCAAAATATATCAATAATTTCAATACCTCTTTCTACCTAAGTAAATTTAAAGATGAACATCAATCTGAAATACTAAGATAATTGAAAGTGTAAAGATTTAAATTAAATCTAAAAATAATTTGAACACTATTTCAAACTTAAAATTATTAATTAAGACCTCATAATTAAATTAAATCACTTTAAATCATTAACTCAAACATTAAATTAAGAATGATTAAAATTCTCAATAAACCAACTTGCCCTTAAAGGCTTTAATTATTATAACTCTTAAATAGAGTATTAAGTGAGATGTCACTTCATTCATCAGGTAATCAAATACCCAAGTTCACTGAGCAAGAGACAAAGTTTAACTAAACTCCTGGATGATTAATTCATATGTGCAACTAAATTTACTTAGACTCAAAATAATCCCAGAAGTATTAAAAAGATGTTTAGGACTCGTCCTAAGCACTTCCTCAATATGATGGGATTTTTTAGAAGAACAACTGAATTTAACTGTTCTTTGATGAAGAAAATCATCCTTAAACCAAACCAAGAACCTAGACGTCATAGGAGATGACTGGTTATAGGATTAAGAATTTGGTAGACAACCAAAACCCTTCCCTTAGGTTTACCTAGGTATCTGTCGAAATATTTAAATGCTTTAACATGTGTTTTAAGTGTAGCTTGGGATGACGGGAAGACCCTCCAGGTACGCTTTTATTTTATTGCAATTTACTTACATGCACTGTACTTTACTTTTCTTGCATGTTAAATAAGACTGTTGCATGAAAATCAAAACCTTTAGGATAGTCCCTGAACTGAAACCAAAACTAAATTAAAAGTCATTACAAGATAAAATCCACCGCCAAAACATTCCAAAATATAAAACAACTCAAAATTTAATCACAAAGAAAACAACAAAACTACAATTATAACTAAATTAAAACGTCTCGTTGAATGATCGGGAATACCTCGGATGATGTAACCCACGTGTTGCTAACGGGATTTCCCACGGTCTAAATGAAAGTGTGGAACTCATTCAGTTGAGTTTAGAAAATTCATCTGGACTAAGTGAATTCAATGAAAATAACAGTGTCGGGATGACGAAACCGTGAGATCTTAATCGGTTCTATTTAAACAACTTTAAGATTTGTTTTAATTAAAATATTAAAAAAACACTTGGATTTTAAGATTTTCTCCAAACCAAAACACTTCTCTCATCTCCCGATTTATGACTTCTAAAACTAAACCTCTGCAACAACAAGGAACTCGGAGCATGGTGGGCAGCTCGGCCATCATCATCAGCAAAACTCGGATCTACTTTAGCAAAACTTTCTTAGAATTAAATAATAAAGCCATAGGACTTCGAGGTAGTTTGCATAGTGCAACATAAATCCTCAACTCTTCGTTAGGCATTTGCATGATCATGTCATGTAAATTAAGCCCTAACTGCTCTTAGAATTCTGAGGTAGTTGTCTGGTACGACATAAACCCTCACATCTTCGAGGCTATTTGTATGATCATATTATACAAATATAAGTCCTAATTAACTAAAATTGGCAAGATTCCAATATTAAATAAACTCCCAAATTGAAGCCAAACAATAGGATAGTTTGGGAAGTTGCCAAGATTCTTCTTGGATCCTCAGCTTCTCCTACTTTTCTTCCTTTGAACTCCTAAAAATTAACTGTTCCAAATTTGATCCATTCCCTATTGAGATTTCGAAATTCAATCCTTTGAAAACCTTAAACTTTGAAATTCTTGAGAGCAAAACCACAAATATTTTTTGAGAGTTTTCTTAAATGATTCCCGTCATTTAAGATGTAATTAACTATAGGGGCTTGCCCTTATAGGGAACTTTAAGAACCCAGGTAATATAAACCTTGCTTCATTCATTTTTATTAAGCAGGGGAACTTGTCGGCTTATAAAATTGGTTCGCAGACCAAACGAATTTCACAAATCTTCTAGTTTATTTAACTGAGCCCATCATCAAGCAGTGTGCCTATTCTTCAGAATAGATATATGGTTTGTGATGCGGTGCTCGTTTATATAAACTATTTGGGATGTGAGATCGGTTCGATTTCATATCTTAAAATTTTTAAACTTAAAATTATTTTCAAAAAATCAAATACTACTTTTCAAATTATATATTTAAATTATATTTAAAATTCATCGACAATTTCTGTAGGTGACCCCTTTTTTAAAATCCAACACATAACCTAAAAATATGTTGACAGTCCATTCATTGTGATAAAAGTTTATTCTTATGGAGCTGTAGATATTCAAGATCCTAAGACTGGAAAAATATTTAAAGTTAGCGGACATAGACTTAAAACATATTTTCATTCAATATATCTAAATCTAATGAGAATTTAATGTTGGGTCACTCAGAATGAGTTCTGGGTATGTCAGGCTGAAGATGTTAAAACAAGAGCTTTGTGGGAGGCAACCCATATTTATCGGTGGGCTTTGCTTTATGTTTGTTTTGGGTGTTTTGTTTGCTTTGTTTGGTTTGTTTTTATATTTTTAATGGTAGTAATTTGGAGTTTCTAAACTTAAGTAGAGTTTATTCAACCTTAATTGATGATTAAGAGAAGTCAAAATGAAAATTTGGACACTTAGCGGACCTGTGCTAAATTATGCACTGGCGGCTAAGCGACGACTAGTTGGCGCTTAGGCGCCACAGTTATAAAAAAACATGAAAATGTGTATTTGAAGACTGGATCGTGTGGGAAGAGTTATGGAAGTTTTTTAGAAGATTCTAAACGTCTAGGGGAATATTCTAGCATCTCCCAAGTCTATAAAAAGGACTAGACTTGATAAAAACACTTGCCCCAAGTCCTAATTTCATTTCTGAAGACCAAGAAGAAAATTTTGTAGAGCACCATGTCCTCCTGGGAGAATAAGATGAAGAAGAAGCAAGATTCTGATAAAAATAAGTTCATTAGTAATAGTGCTAAGGAGTTATTTAATGGATATCTAGCTATTAGCATTCAAGATATAGCAGAGATGATTGCAAAAATCAATGATATTACCTTACATCTGGATCACATGGGATGACAACCTAAGATGCAATTCAATCATTCAAGGTATGTGGAAGAAATAGATAAAGCGATGTTTGTGAAAAATAAATGGATTGAAGAAGATATAAGAATGAACAATGATCGCCCGTTCTATCAAATCCACATTCCTGAAGGGTCAAATGAGAATAATAGTGGTCCTGGTTATATTCCGCCTAATGGAGAGTGTAATTAAATTTGTTTTGTTTGTATTTGTTTAGTGTCTTAATGTGTTATGTTAGTGTTCTTGTGTGTTATGTTTGGTGTGTTTAGTGTTTTTATATATGCCTGATGATGCGATGGGTACATCTTAGAGATGTATACTTATCAGTTTAATATAATAGTGCCTTGTATTTTGAGAATTTTATCCTTCACATTTGGATATAAATTCTAGTGTTGTTTTAAATGTTCTGTTTATTTGAATATAAGTTTGTGTTTTTGTGAATTTAGTTATTAAACTTTAATTTGGAGTATTAGAAGACTTATGTGGGAGAATTAATTATTGAGGACTAACTAAGGGTAATTAACAAAGTGATTTAGTGCATATACCTTAATCATAAAAATTTGGGTACTGGCGGTTAAGCGCCAGATTGCCGGCACTTAAGCACCAGATTTCACGCCTAAGCGCCGAATGTTCGTGCTTAAGCGCCAGTTCACAAAAATTTGTTTCCCGTGAGTTAAAAACCTGAAATTTGCCATTTTCAACCTCCCCGTCGTCTTCAACCTATGTTTTGTCGCGAAAGAGGAGCGTAGGGTTACATATTGTGGATCATTTAAGAGCCAATCTCAACAAAAATTGTTAGATTTGGATTCCTTGAGGTAAGAGAACTACTCCTAAGTAAAATTTTTTTATTTTCACCATGTATTTTGAGTACATTATGGAAAATCTTAAAATCACTATTCATGGTGAAAATTTGAGGAAAATCTTGATAAATTGATTGGATTTAGTGAAAATATCATTTGGAAGATAATTTAGCTAGTTTATTTGATTTTAAAATTTATGGTGAATTTTTCGTGAATTTTTAGAGATGGCTCCAAAGTCAAAGCGCACTCGAGATAAGATGAAATTTGATTCTGACAAATTTGTTAGTTTGAGGGCTGAGGAACGCTACATCGATGCATTGCAATCACATAAGTTGATTCCTGAGCGAGTGTTTAGTAAACCAGGAGAGGTGATTGAAGGTATGATTGCAAGAAGAAACTGGTAGAATTACTGTTGCTTCTCTGTTGTTGCTATTGTTTCTGTTGTAAGAGAATTTTATGCAAATTTGTCTGCAGCAGAGGAAAATCAAGTGATGGTTAGAAGACATGAAGTCAATTTTTCTTTAGGTGAAATCAATACCTTTTATGGACTACCTCCTGATATGTTTTGTTTTTATTCTAACTATCTTTCTTCGGAAGGAGAATTAAATGAGATTATGGAGTTTCTGACTGATGGAAGAGGATTATGGAAAATTACAAATGATAGGAGAGTGAATTTTCCTGCTTCCAAATTGAATGTCATTTCTAAGGCATGGCATTATTTTATCTCATCTATGTTGTTACCTTCGAGCCATACTAGTGAAGTGACGAGAGAAAGAGCTGTGTTGAACCATTGTATTCAGAATTTGAAGCCTATTAATATTGAAGGGATAATTTATGATTATGTTTTGAACTGTGCTAGATCAACCACGACTGCAGGTATGAGATTTCCTTCTTTGATTCATTCACTTTGTGAAAAATTTGGAGTGAGATTTGAAACCTGGGAAGAGGTACTTCAGCCATTGAGACCAATTACTAGTGTAAACATTGGTGCTTACACTGTGCATTCAGAGTTTGGTTGGAGAGGAGGATTTGGTAGGGCTTCTACTACTTCTGCTTCTGCTGCTTCTACTTCTCGTGCTTCTACTTCACGTGCTTCATCATCTATTGATTCACAGACTGGTTTATTAAGAAAGATTTTGAAAAAAGTGAGTCTTACTCGAGAGCATGTGAGAGATATGGATGGTAAGCTGGATAATGTTGAGAGATATTAAGAAAGATTTTGAAAAAAGTGAGTCTTACTCGAGAGCATGTGAGAGATATGGATGGTAAGCTGGATAATGTTGAGAGATATATTGTAAAACATGATGAATATGAGGAGAATTATCAGCAATACTTGGATAGAGCGATTAGAGGAGATCGTAGTGTTCGAGATGCCACCTCATCCATTCTATATACGTTATGTGCCATCCAGAGATTGGAACGAGCAAGATGATGATGATGATGAGGATGAAGAGTAGTTGTATGTGTGTTTGTTTTAGTTATTGTGTTGTGTTTTTGTATGCTTCATCTAGTATTTTATTTGATGATTGAATTATGATGTGAACCTTGATAGTATGCAGATTGTAGTTGTACTATTTATCTGTTATGCATATTCAGGTATTGTTGTTGTTTTATTATGGATTTATATGTTGCTTTGTGATGGTGTGTAATTGTAAATGTTTTTATGTGTATGTTATGTCAGAGTTTTTAGTAGTGTGTACTTTAAATTCCAAAAACTGTTAGGAGATTATAAACCACTATTAGTAACTTCTACTTAGAAGAACTACATGTTTAAAATTCTTCAAATGCCACTATCATCTGTTATTTGTATCAGTGTGTTATTTGAGTTGGTGTGAATTTGCTTTGAAAAGCTCCACCACTGTAGAAGTCTTCTGAAATTTTTAATTTTCTTATTATTATTAAAAAAAAGAAAAAAGTTTTAAAAAACTAAATTTGATTTCATATTACTCCTGTTATTTAAATTGTTATACTTGCATATTAAGATATTAAAAATTCCTCTAAGCATGATATGTTAGTTTTTATTTCTCACCCATGTATCATTTCTTATGCTTAAATGTTTTATCCTAATTAAAAATTTAAAGTTTGGGGGGGATCTTAAAAACAAAGATTTTCAAAAACCTAAAATATTATTTGATTCTCAAGAATACTTAAAAATAAATCTTATTTTTGATTGAGAACAATTACGTACAAGAAGTTATATTAGGGGAACAAAAATTTGAATATAGAAATGAATAAAAGAATTTAGTTAAAATTTATAGTAATCATGAAAAACTTAAAGTTAAAATTTTCTTAATAAAGAAGTGTTAAATGAAGTTAAACTATCTTTAGTAAGAAGTTTTGTATTTTTGGATAAATAGAAGATTTGACTATTATTCTTCAAAACTTAAATTTATTTTATTGATGAGTAATTTTCAAATACTATTATTATGATTTTTAAGTGAAAGATGTATATTTGATCTTTATTTTAAATGGACAGATGGAATTCAAAATCATTAAAAAGGTCTATCCAGATATAGTAATCCTTACCTTAAAAAAAAGTATATGAAAAGGAAGGAGAAGCTTAAGGATTTAAGGGCCTAATCAAAAATTGGTTTCATACCTAAAGTTTAAGATATAAAATCAGAGAAAATCTAAAGCTTAAGGTTATAATATAGTAAGTAAAATTATTTTTCAGATAAAAATTTTTAAGTGAGAAAAATAAATGTTTGAATCCTATATTTTAAAAAATCCACAAATATTTCTGAAACAGATACCGACTTTTATTTATCATTTTCCTTTATTTAAGAACTTTCTAAACTTTAAGTTGGTTTTAATTACTGAAATTTTTTCTAAATTGGACTATTCCATTTCTAGAACAAAATTTTGTTATGTTCTTAAGCAACTCAGTACATAATTTGCATGCTAAAATGTTATATTAGATTAACTGTCACTTGAGGACAAGTAACATTTTATGTTTGGGGGATTTTGATACACCTAAAATATATAGTACTTTTATGCACATTTATATACCTATTTTAATGATATTGCACTTTAAAGGAAGTTATTTTGTTTTTTTCTTGCAGGTATGACGAAAATGGATGGTCATGACGAAAGGAGAAAAATTGGATCAAATTTGGAGCAAAAAGATGAAAAATTAAAAATTTGGCAGCGCGACTAAGCGCCGCTGGGCCGGCGCTTAGCCACCACAGTTATAAATCAAACTTTAATTAGATTTGGTGCCAAATTCGAAAGGGAATGGATGCAACACTTGGTGGTAACGTCCATAACTTCCTTTGGGCTGTAAATTTGAATGAAGGGGTGCGTTCCTTGGTAGATACATCGAATCTGGACACATCTTGAAGAGACACCAAGGCACCTTTTGGTTCACTATTTAAAGAGAGTTTTAGAAGTGAAGAAGTGAAGAATTGAAGAGGCTCTTCATTGTATTTCGAAGAGAGAAATTTAGGAGATTCTTCCACTGCATTTTAAGTTTTTATTTTGAGTAGGAGTAGAGAGTAGAACGGAGAAAAGGGTCGGAGTTAAGAGTTCTTCTCCCACTTCTTTTCTTTCTTTTAGTTTAGTTTTTATTGAAGTATGAGGTCTTTATTCTGAGTCATCAGAGTTTGGAGACTTGCTCTGAGGGGTAGTTTAGCGATGAATCAAAGTTTCAGAGGAACTTCCTTAGTCTTGTGGAAAGGATTTTTAGATAAGTGTTTACTTTTATTTAGTTTATCAATACTTGCTTTCATTTATTATTTTCTTATTATTTTTAATTTCAAATCAATGTATTTTTATATTTTCTCAATGCATTCTGAGTAGTTTGCTTTATCTTTTTATTTCTTAAAATGGAGAAGTAACTAATTTAAAGAGAATTGTTGTGGAAATATCAGTGTTTAAAAGTTGGAAGAAGTTGTGAAGATTGATTCTAAGAATTTTGTTTACTTCTTAATTTGGCCTGTTAAGTTGTAAAATTTCTTGAGATTATGTAAAATCCAATGCGGTATTATGTCATTAAAGTTAGTAGGAATCACATGCTATTATATGGGTGAGAACTGTAGTCCATATAAGTGAATGTAAAATTAGAAGATATTTTTATAGAAGGGAGTAAAATTAGAGGATTTTAGAGTGACAGGCTAAAACCCCCTAATTTGGTTTGAATTTTTTAGTTTTGTTATGAGAAGTTAGCCCCTACGTGGTGGGAATCGAGGGAACTCTAGAGTGAGAGACTAGTATCTTCCCTGCCTAACCATGTTCAAAATAATATAAATTTCAAATTAACCTATGTTCTTTATATAACCAAGTAAGGGTAAAGAATACATTTGCTTCTGTCTGTCACAACAAAATTTAAAAACTTCCACAACAATACTTTAAGAATTATTACTACTCATGAAGGGAAAGAAAAAGATATTTTAGTTACTAGTATTTTTACATCCAGTGTTATTAGTTATTGAAATCTTTACTTTCATTGATTAACATTTTATTAGAAAATTTCAAAAGGAAAATCAACTTTCTAAAACTTTTCAAAATCAAGACATATTATTTCAAAAACAATTAAAGAAAGTAAAAAGATAATTTTCTAAATTCCTTTAAAGATTTTCAACTTTTCCCTGTGGGTTCGATATCTCGGTGCTTAATCAGAAAAATCCTATATTACTTGTTAAATGATATGTATACCTGCGTAGTATCCCAAATTATAAAATCATAATTTTCATATCTAAAATCATCAGCGCATTTATCCAGCGGAGTCAAGTTTTTGGTGCAGTTGCATTTACCGGACGGTACCAAGTTTTTGGCATCCGTTGCATTTATCGGGGATCAAGAATTCATTAGGACAAATATTAGATCCTTAATCATCTTATGAGACTTTGAATGCTATAAATAATAGACCCAATAATCCTTATTCAAATTATTGCAAACCTTGTTGGAAAAAACCGTCCAAACTTAATTTGGAATAATAAATTTACTACTGTTAATCTGCATTGGAGGAATAATTTAGTGAACCCATCAGGAAGTTTGAATAACCAAGGAAAAACTAACTCTAGAGCTTGTTATCCTCCTGGTTTTAATAGTAACCCACAATTTAACTAAAAGAAATTGACTATGGAAGATTTAATATTAAACATGGGTAATCAATTACAAAGTCAAGGAAACCAATTACAAAGTCAGGGAACTAAAATTAGAAATATTGAAAATCAATTAGAGCATATTGCTACTGCACTCAGTAATAGACCTTCAGGAACTCTCCCTAGTAAAGTTGAAGTTAACTCGAAGGATCAAAGTAAAGAATAAATTAAGGCTATACAATTAAGAAGTGAAAAAGAATTGGAAACAAGAGTGCTAAAAGAAGCTGAAGTTGAGAAAGAGAAGGTGGAAATTGAAAAATGTAACGATAACATATATCCATATTTAGAATATACTCTTAAACCAATAAAAATTACTGTAGAAAGACCACCAGCTCTGTTTCATCAAAGAATAGGATAAATTTCCCCTACTTCTATAACTCTTCAGTTTACTGATCGATCTATTACTTATTTTAAAGGAATTGTAGAAGATGTATTAGTAAATGTTGATAAATTTATCTTTCCTGTGGATTTTATTATTTTATATCTAAAGGAAGATATGGAAATTCCTACTATATTGAGAAGACCATTCCTTGCAACTGGAAGAGCTATGATAGATGTTCAAAAAGGAGAATTAACTATGAGAATTGATGATCAAGAGGTGACATTAAATATATCAAAAGCTATGAAGTATCCAGAAACATAAAGAGATAATGAATGATGCAGAATGAAAGTTTGTGATTATCTGAAAAATGAGCATTTTAAGGAGAAATATGAAGAGAAACTTGAGCAAGAAATTTTAAAATGTGAGGATGAAAATGAAATGGAAGATCAAAATGATGAGATATATAATAAAGAACTGGATTATGTTCAGGAAAGATTTGAGATATTGGAAACTACAGAAAATGATAATAAAAATCTAATTCCATTTATAATAAAATCTCCTAAACTTGAAAAGAAAATACTTTTTGACCATTTAAAGTATGTGTTTTTGGGAGTATTATCTACATCACCATATCCCCAGATCTAATTGATTTACAAGAACAAAAATTATTAGATACATTAAAAAGATACAAAAGAGCTTTTGGTTGAACTTTAACTGATATTAATGGAATCAATCCTTCGAGGTGCATGCATAGACTTTTATTAAATGAAGAGCATAAACCTAAAGTTGATCCACAAAGGAGGCTAAATCTAATGATGAGGGAAGTAGTAAAGAAAGAAATTTTGAAGTGGTTGGATGCTGGATATTTAAAGACTCTTCAAAAATTACTAAGCCTCTATGAGCACTATTTGAAAAAGATAAGATTTTTGATTATAATGAAGAATGTTTAAATGCCTTTGAATTATGAAAGAAAAATTAATCAATGCTCCTATAATAGTTTCACCTGATTGGGAGAAACCATTTGAACTAATGTGTGATGTCAGTGACTATACGATTGGAGCTATTTTAGAGGTATGATAAATTTTTCTAAGTGATATACTATGCTAGTAAAATAGTTAATGATGCTTGTTGACCTCACTTTTGGTTGAGGCCTAGTCTATCATTGTACGGCTTATTTTCAGGTTGTGTTGTATTATTTTAAAAGGGGGGTCGCCTAACAAAAGTTGTCGGTGAATTTTTAATTTAATTTAAATAAGTAATTTGAAAAGTAGTATTTGATTTTGAAAATAATTTTAAATTTGAAAATTTTAAGATATGGAATCGAAGCCGATCTCACATCCCGAATAGTTTATATAAACGAGCACCGCACCACAAACCGTGTACCTATCCCTAAGGATAGACACATCTGCTTGACGGTGGGGCTCGATTAAATAAACTAGAAAATTTGTGACATCCGTTTGGTACTGCGAACCAATTTTATAAGCCGACAAATTCCACCTGCTTAATATGAAAGCATTAAACGGGGTTTATATTACACAGGTTCTTTAAAATTCCCTATAAGGGCAAGCCCCTATAGTTAATTACATCTTAAGTGATGGGAATCACCTAAGAAAACTCTCGATAATAATCGATAATTCGCTCTCGAGGATTTCAAAGTTTAAGTTTTCGAGGGATTGAATTTTGGAATTTCGATAGGGAATGGATCAAATTTGGAACATTTTGTTTTGGGAATCCAAAGGAAGAAAAGTAGGAGAAATCACGGATTCGAAGCGAACTTCGGTAATTTCCGACTATCCTATTGTTTGGCTTGAGTTTAGGAGAGTCCTAATATTTATTTAAATGTTTTGATCTTGCCAATTTTAATTAATTAGGGCTTATATTTGTATGATAAAATCAAACAAATAGCCTCGAAGATGTGAGGGTTTATTGTCGTACCGGACGACTACCTCGGAATCCTAAGACCGGTTAGGGCTTAATTTGCAATGCAAATGCCTAACGAAGAGTTGAGGATTTATGTTGCACTAGAGCAAACTACCTCGAAGTCCTATGGCTTTGTTATTTAATTCTAGGAAAGTTTTGCTTGATGTAGATTCAAGTTTTGTCGACGACGATGGCCGTGCTTGCCCACCATGCTCCGAGCTCCTTTTTGTTGCAGAGGTTTAGTTTTAGAAGTCATAAATCAGGGGATGAGAAAAGTGTTTTGGTTCAGAGAAAATCTTAATTTCCAGATGGTTTTTATGTTTTAATTAAAACAAATCTTAAAGTTGATTATAACGACACCGGTTAAGATCCCACGGTTCCATCCTTCCGGCATCATTATTTTTATCGGATTCACTTAGTCCGGATGAATTTGCTAAACTCAGCTGAATGAATTCCACACTTTCATTTAGACCGTGGGAAATCCCGTTAGCAACACGTAGGTTACATCATCCGAGGTATTCCCTATCATCCAACGGGACGTTTTAATTTAATTGTAATTGTAGTTTTGTGTTACGTTTTGTGATTAAATTTTAAGTTGTTTTATATTTTGAAATGTTGTGGCGGTGAATTTTATCTTGCAATGACTTTTAACATAGTTTTGGTTTCAGTTTTAGGGACTATCCTAAAGGTGTGGGTTTTCATGCAACAGTTATTTATCATGCAAGAAAAGTAAGTGCATTTGCAATAAAGTAAATTGCAAGAAAGTAAATTGCGGGAAAGTAAATTGCAATAAAATAAAAGCGTACACGGAGGGTCTTCCCGTCATCCCAAGCTGCACTTAAAACACAATTAGAATGTTTAAGCAAGTTCCTAGGTAGAGCTAAGGTAAAGGTTATGGTTTTCTACCAAATTCCTAATCCTATAGCTAGTCATTTCCTATGACGTCTAGGTTCCTTGTGTTTTTTGTTTGAAGACGATTTTCTTCATCAAAAAAATAATTAAATTCAATTGTTATTATGAACATCCTATCATATTGAGAAAGTGTTTAAGAAGAATCTTAAACATCTTTTCAATATTGCTAGAATTGTTTTAAGTCCAAATGAATTTAATTATACAAATGAATTAATCGTCCAAGAATCTCAAGTTTTGTTATCTTGCTCAATGAACTAGGATATTTGAATGTCCTATAAGTGAAGTAACATTTCATTTAATATTCTGTTTAGGAGTTATGATAACTAAAGCTTTTGAGGGTAAATTGGTGTTCAAATGGTTTGTGATTTAGTTTAATTTCCATTAATGGGTTTAAATTTGGGATAGTGTTGAAGTTATTTTAGATTTATTTTGAATTCTTTATGTCTTTGGTGATGTTATATTTAATTCAACTTAATTTAATTTAATTTAATTTAATTGAGTTTTAATTTAATTTAATTTAATTTAATTTAATTTATTTAATTTGATTTTATTTATTTAATTTAATTTGATTTAGTTTTAATTTAATTTGATTTAATTTAATTTAATTTGATTTAATTTAATTTAATTTAATTTAATTATTTAATTTAATTTAATTTGATTTAATTTAATTTAATTTGTTTAATTTAATTTAATTTAATTTAATTTAATTTTAATTTAATTTGATTTAATTTAATTTAATTTTTATTTTTAATTGAAAATTTTTTTAAAAGAGTTTAATAATTTAATTTTAGTTTAATGATTAGGTCTTTTAATATTTTAAATTTGAGTTATCATTTTAATTAAGAATTGAATATTAATGAGATAATTAATTTAGGGATTTTTAAATTAAAGAATAAATCTCTTCCTAATAATATCCCTATTTTAATAATTCCAATTTTATTATTCTTCCAAATTTAATCCATTATTTAATTAAAGTTTAATCATTTTAAAATTGCTTAATGGGTTTCTACCCTTTAATTATTTAAATTTCATTCATCCAAATCAGATTATGATCAAATATTTTACTTATTAATTTTTTATTAAACCTAAAGTTTTAATTAAGGGTTAAAAGAAAATTTAATTACCACTTTACCCTTTAAGCTTAATAATTTCATAACTCACAAAACTGAACTCAAATGAACTTGAAATTTTTTATATGACTTCACTCATATGTCAATAAAGACATGAGAGGAGAAAATGTGATTTTTCTGTATTTAATTTATTTATATAATTATTTTTGATAAAAAATAAAGATTTCCAAGGAAAATTTAATAACATGACCAAGGGAAAGTTTCTGCCCATAAGAAAATTAGGGGACATTCTTAATGACCAGAGGACCACTTGGACCAATTTTGGTGATTTTTTGAATTATGTTATTTTTATTATAATTATTTTAAGTTTTGGAGTGTTAATTAATTTAAAAATAAAATAAATGTTGAAAAATGAATTTTATATTTTTCAAAAATCTCTCTGATATCAAGGAAATCAGAGAATCAAATCTTATAATTTTCTAATTTTTCTATGATTTATTATAATTATTTTAGTGAAAATGCTAGAAAATACATTTTTTTTTAATCTTAAAATTACCCTAGAGCTTTAAAATTTAATATCTCACTAAATAGACCTAGGAAAAATATGGGGTTAGTTCCTAAGTGATTAAAATTCAAAATGTGACATTTTGGTGAATTTTATTATTTTTGTGATTTTTATTATTTTTTAATTATTAAAAATATTAAAATATTATTAAAAATCAACTTTTTTAGAAAATTGAAATTTTAATTTTCTTAGATTCCCCTGATATCAGAGAGGCTCCAAAACCAATTTGGTGGATTTTTGAAAGGTATTTTAAAAGTTATGAATTTTTAAACTTTAAAATGGCTAAGTGGCTTAATCAACCCAATTAGTGGGGCTAACCAAGTCGAATTGACCTCGAAACTTTTATGGTGGATTCCTCTGATCCTAAAGGTCGGTGGAGAATTGATTTCAATTCAATTTGATGCATGGTTAACTCTAATTAATTAATGACCTATTTTGGGTGTTTAAGCCGATTAGGGTTGTTTTAAATGAACTAAGTCAAAACCTATTTTTCCTAGGGTTCTCTGGTCATAAGGAACATCACCAAATTTTCCTAGAATTTATTTCACAACAAGCTATTTATTGGAATTAAAATACTCAAAATAGTAGCCTGAATTTGAAAAATCAATAACTTTTTATAGGGATGTCCTCTGACTTTGAAAAATTCAGGGAATATTCCCAAATTCAGAGGCTTCAAAAACCCTATGGTCTCATGCTATGGTGAATTGTATACATGCATGGAGAATTAAATGTATGCAAAGAGTAAATAAATTATAAAAAATAAAATACTTGATGAAATTAAATGATTTCTTTTCCACATTATTCTCCTCTGTTCACTGAGCAAGAGGGTATTTTTATTTTATTTTTCTGATTTTCCTACACAAAGTTATGAATTTTTGAAGTTTAGGGAATTAAATAAATCAAAAAATACCCTAATTTTCTATTTATCCACGCGGCGCCGCATCAACCTCGGCAGCTCCGAAATGCCGCGTGGCGCGCTCCCATTCGACGCCGCCACCCGAGTCGGCGGCCGGGCCCCGCGGTTCTCGTACCGTCTCCCGGTCCGACGCCGTCCGAGCCGTCCGTCCGTGCGTGTATTGAATGGACGACATCCGTTCATCGTCCCCGAGCGTCCTCGCCGAGAGCCGTCCACACTAAATCCCTAAGATCTCACTCGATACTCAATGGATTTTTATGTTCTTATGCTCTATGGATTCCTCTTGAAGAGACGAACACATCTATACGGTTATCATGCATTGAAATTAAGGCATTTGAAATGGAGAATCTCCAGAAGCTCGGGATGAAGATTTAGTTCATACCTTTGCTCAGAGAAGTGTGGCTTCAATCTGAGAGTTGTTGCACCTTCGATTGGATCTTAGCAAGCTCCAGATGAAGTCTCCTGGTCTGGTGAATTGTCTAGATGTGATTTCGACCAAGCCCGATCACAAAGCTTGGAGGCTGGAGCAAGCTGGGTGGCACTGGTGATGGGGCTTTTGGCGATGGACACCTTCCCTTGGTCCGGTGAAGGTGTAGAACCAATCAATTTGGGAATTGGCTCACTGTGGAGAAGTGTCCTGGTTTTGGGTGGAATTTCGGTTGGGAAATTGGATTTTATCGAGTGGGGATTAGGGCAAATTGACACTGGGGATCAACTGCTCTAAGGGTGGAGAAGGGTCTGGAACAATTTTGGCAGAGTTTCGGCAAGGTTTGTACTCAGCTTCTTTCATGGCCGAGAGGGGTGGAGTTTAAATAGGAGAGGGTGGAGGGCCTCCCAGGAGGAGTTGAGGCATGGGATCAGCTGCTCTGGTGAGGAGAAGAACAGCCATGGTGGCCATTGGGCATGGGGCAACTCCGCAGGTGAGAATTCCAAGCTTGGGCTCACATGATGCTCTCGGGTGTGGTGTTTTCCGGCGATCCGGGCGGGCGGCCGGCAGGCATGGGTCACCATCTTGACCGGGGAGGTCGAGCTTGGCAATGGTGAAGTCGATTGGGCTTGGACATGTGTAAAGTTTTTGAATTAAAATGGAATGGAGAGGGGTCATTTTGGCCTTAATTTGGTCAACCCATTGATTTGGGTTGGGTGCACCTCCCATGGCCTGATTTTGGGCTGAGAGGATCGGTTGGGTCGACCGAGGGAGAGTGGTGTGGTCTCCATCCATGATGAGGTGGCTAAGCATGGTTTAGTGTGTGACATGCTTAAGGTAAAAAGGGGTTAAGGAGGATTAGGAAAGGGGCCCCTCCTTTTGCCATTAATGGCTTGATCACATGTCAAGCCTTCCATGGCTTCATGTGGCTTGTCCATGGCTTGCATGGCTCACCTTTGGCTTGGGAAAAGGTTTGGTCAATTTCATGAAAATGGTTTTTAAGAATTTTTGGTAATTTGATGGAAATTTGTGTGAAACTTGATTTGGAATAATTTGATGGTGAATTTAGGACTTAGGTAATGGCTTTAATTAAGTGGATGACAAATGGAGATGTCATGTGGGCTTTAGGGTAGATTTTGGGCCTTTGGATGTGGTGAAGTGGGCTTTTAGGAAAGTTTAAGGGAAATGGGCTTCTGATTTTAGGATGGGCATTTGGATAAAAATTTTGTGAAGAACTTTGTCAAATAAATGTCATAATTGGTTTAGGGATGTTCTATGAAGGGCTTGGAATCAATTTGATGTGATTTGGAGTTGAATTGGTTTGAATTTGGGTTTATTTGGTAAGTGGGCCTATGTAGGTCCAAGTGGGCTAACTTGGGATAATGTTGGGCTAGGGTTGAAATTGATATAAAATCAAAGTTGAGAAATGTTTATGGGAGTGTTTCAAAGAGGTTTTGATTTTGGTTGGGCTTTGATTTTGGGGTTTGGGCCCATTTGGGTTAGGTTTGGGTTTAGGTCAAAATTGGGCCTTTTAGCTTTGGGTTGAATTTGATTGGGGTTTGGGTCTAAATGTTGGGCAAATCATGTTAGTGTTTTATTTGTGGGAATGTTAAAGAAGGTTTAGAAAAGATTTGGGGTTAATTGGAGTTGAATTGGGTGAGTTTGGGTTAGGTTTGGGTCATGGGTCCAAATTGGGCTTTAAGGCCAAAAGTGAAATTGGATCCAAATGTCAATCAAATTGGACTTGGATTTGGTTTAGATTGGTGTTGGGAATTTTTAATTGAAGTTTAGAACTGAATTGGACCAAAATTGGGGTCAATTGGGTAGGTTTGGTTTGACATTGGGTTCACTTTGGGTTAAAATGGGTCAAATTGGGGGTTTTGACAAAAGTAGGGTAAATTGACAAAATTGGTCCATGGTGTATTTGAACAAAATTAAATTGGGAATATTTGGGATTTTCTGGAATTTTCTGGGAATTTTCTGAATTTTTGGATTTTTGGGTCAAGAGGGGTATTTTGGGTATTTGGAGGGTATTGGGAGGTTTTCTTGGAATTTTTGGTATTTTTGGGTATGGATGATCAATTTAAGTGATGTGGAAATGTTTGGGATTGATTTTGGAGAATTTTGGGTAATTTGGAAATTTTTAAGAAATTTGGGTAATCTCAAGGGTTTTGGGTAGAGTTAAGCGGGTGTAGGGTCCGGGGTCAAAAATTGAAAATTTGGGAAATTGAAGATTGGGTGAATTTAAGTGGAAAGAAATCATTTTGGTTGAGCCATGAAACCATATCAAGCCCACATGAGCCATGAAGGGACTCATTTGAGGCATTCACTATGTTGTTCCTAACCCTCTTGCGCGAGGGCTTATGGGTTAAGGACCATCCATGTGAACCATCTACATGAGTCGGGAGGTTAAGTTAGGTATGGTTGTGGTTTTAGGAAGTATGTGGAAGTGTAGTGTGTAGGTGTAGTGTATAAGTGTAGTGTGTGTAAGTCGGCCCCTTCACCGAGACCAGGGCCACCCGGGCGGTCACGAGGCCGAAGAGTCCTATAGGAACTCATCCTTTAAACTTCCACATTTGATTTCAAACCTCTAGGTGATTAGGGGTCTACGGTCAAGTTTGTGGAGTTTGCAGGGAGTTAAGAAGTGGTTTGAATTTCTAAAAGGTGGGTCCCAATTCTAGTCCTCTAAGATAGTCAAAGGAAAAGCCTAAGGCTAGATCCTAAGTACTAAAACGAAGAAGAGAAGACCTCATCAAAAATGAGGTCAACAATCATTAGAATAGCTATGGTCTAGCCATAGAACTCTCCTCGTAACTTTCAATGGCCCCGTCATTTAAACACCTCTTCGGCCATGAGAAAGGTGGCCGAAAGGTGTCGAAATTTTTCTCAACAAGTCCTCCAAACTATTCCCGCAGCTCCTCCTAGCCAAGAGAAGCTCATCCCCACTATTCTCCCGCCCCGAATCCCCCGCCCGAGCGCCCAATTTCTCACTCGTAAGTTAGGCCGAAAATGTATTCTTTAAACTTCACCAAATCCAAATTAACTCTTCCACACCTTCACCGGAGGTAGAAGGAGTTCCCCAAGTTGAAAGCCCCTCTCTAGACTAACGCTATTCCAAATTTCTCCAAGCTTTGTGTGATCGGGCCCGGGGAAGTCAAGCCGTACATTTCACCACAGCCTCCGTGCTTCATCCCTGGAATTTCCCGGGACTCCAATGAACGTGCTGAGCCTCTCCGATAGAAGCTTTCCTCGCAGCCAAGGTATCAGCCTCTCTTCTTCCTCCCGAGCTTCCAGCCGATTCTTCATTTTATTTAAGTCAATTTCAATGCCTCGTTTACCGTACGGATATGTTCGTATTCTCAAGTCAATCCATGGCATAAGAACTCAAAAAATCTATAGAGAACTCAGGAGACATTAGGGTTAGAAGGTCGACGGTTACGGTGCACACCCGCCGTGAGACGATAATCGGCCACCATCGGATCGCACGTGTATCGAACGAACGACTCGACGGCATCGACGAGGAGATGCAGCGTGAACCGCTGCCCGTGGCAAACTCGACTGTGTGGCGGCGTCGAATGGGAGCGCGACACATAGAGCCCGCAGCTGCCGAGGCCGACACGGCGCTGGATCGGTTTATGTAGGAAAATCCGATTTTTATTATTTATTTAAATACCAGAAACTTTAAAAATTGATATCTTTGCATAGAAAAATCATAAAAATAAAAGAAAAATACTTTCGTCATGTAATTATATAACAATGTCGAAAAAGAATTGATCTAATTTTGTCGAGTATTTTATTTTTAATTAATTTAATATTATTTTTGAAAGATTTTGACTTCTATATGTATACATTTTACCATGGTACGAGACCACAGGGCTTTTCAGGAAATTTCCCGATCTTTTGAACATTCCCTGAATTTTTCAAGGTCGTAGGCCATCCCTGCAGTATGTTATGTATTTTTCAAGTTTATGTCATTGTTTTTGACATTTTAATTCAAAAATGATGGTGTCGTCAGAAATCTTAAAATTTGTAGTCTCAGAATGTAGGATTCCAGATAATTATGGTTTCGAGTCAATTCATTAAAAATAATCCTAATTTCACTAATCACTCTAAATTGAAATTTAATTAATTAAAGTTAATCACACATTAAAATGACTTGAAAATGACTCTCCACTGATCTTTAGGATCGTGAACCTTACATAAAAATTTAAAGTCAATTGGAAATGGTAAACCCTATTAAATACATTAATTAAGCGCATAAGTAAAATTAAACTTTAAAAATTCATAACTTTAAAAATACATTTAAAAATTTCACTAAATTGATTTTGGGACTTTCCGATATCATAGAAGTCTATGAAAAATAAAATTAGAATTTTCTAAAAATTTTCATTTTGCTATTGATTATTAGTTTTTATTAATAAAAATAATTAAAATCACAAAAAATAATAAAATCATAAAAATGTCATACTTGGTCCCCTAATTACTTATAGGAACCAATCAAATATTTTTCCTAAGTCTCTAGGTTAAGATATTTAATTTCAAAAAGCCTTAAAGCAAATTTTAAATTAAAAAATGTATTTTCTAGCCTTCCCCACCAAATTAATTCTAATAACCAAAAGAAAAATCATAAGAATGTAAAATTTGTTTCTCTAACTTTCTGAAGTCAGAGAGATTTTTGAAAAATATAAAATTCATTTTTCAACTTTTATTTTATTTTATAATTAATTAACACTCCAGAAATTAAAAAAATTATAATAAATAAAAAATAATTAAAAAAATCACCAAAATTGGTTTAAGTGGTCCTCTCGTCATTAGAATGTTCCATAATTTTCTTAAGGACAGAAACTTATCTTGGTCATGTTGGTGAATTTTCTTTGAAAATCCCTATTTTCCATTAAAAATAATTATATAAATAAATTAAATTCAGAAAAATCACATTTTCTCCTCTAATGTCTTAATTGACATGTGAGTGAAGGCATAAATTTTTTTAAGTTCATTTAAGCTTAATTTAATGATTTATAAAATAAATAAGCTTAAAAGGGCATAAAGGTAATAAAAAAATTTTAACCCCTAATTAAATGGGTAAAATATCTGATTTTAATCTTCTGATGATTGAAACTTTCGAAATCAAGGGTATGCAAACCCATTAATCACTTTAATAAAAGAAAAAATGAAACCTTAATTAATTAAACTATTCAAATTTTGGAAGATTAACTAAAATCGATTATTAAAATCGATATAAATTAAGAGGACAAGTGAAATTAATAATTAAATAATTCTTAACTAAACCTACATCATTAAAAAATTTAACAATTGATTAAAACCTAAAATGTTAAATAACATAAAAAGTAAATTAAAATATATGAAATTAATCTAAAATCATTCCAAAACAAACTTAAATCAAAATTACAAATTTTAAATAATCGTTAAACAACTTATCTTAAAACATGATTAATTAATCCAAATTAAATCATCAAAATTTAATAAATGATTTGAACACCTCTTTTGACCTAAGTTAATCTGTAGAGTTAAATTAACATAAAAAATTGATATCATTTATAAAAGGTTTAACTTAAATGAATCAAACATCATCCCAAACTCAAAATCATTGATTAAAATTTTATAATCAAATCACATTAAAGTAAATCATCAATTTTAACTTCAAATCATTACAAATCTTTAACAAATTAACTTGCCCCCCGAAAGCATTAAATTATTATAACTAGTAAATGAAGCTGCTAAGTGAAATGTCACCTCACCATGTGATAATCAAACATCCTAGTCAGCCGAGTAAGGGAAAAAAACTTAACTAAACCTGGATGATCAATTCACTAGTACAAAAAATTCATTTGGACTCAAAATAATCTCGTAAGTACCAAAAGATGTTGTGAATTCGTCACACTTCCTCAATACGGTGAGATGATTTAAAGAACAATCGAACATAATTGTTCTTTGATGAAGAAAATCATCCTTAACCAAAATCAAGAACTCGTATCGCCAGGAAATGACTAGCTATAGGATTGAAAGCGGTGATTCAGTATAACCAAAACCCTTCCTTTATTCTTTACCTATGTACTTGTTAAAATACTTAAATGCTTTAATATGTGTTTTAAACTCGTAGTTTCCTGAATAACGCGAGGGACCCCTCCGTGCATGTTTTTATGTTATTGCAATCTACTCTATTGCATTTCTGCACTGCACTTTACTCTTCTTGCATGTTAAACAAGATTGTTGCATGAAAACCATAACCTTTAGGATAGTCACAAAAATTGAAAACCAAAACTAAATTAAAAGTCACCAGTAAGATAAAATTCACCTCCACAACATTCCAAAATATAAAACAACTCAAAATTTAATCACAAACAAAACAATAAAACCGTAATTACAACTAAAATTAAAACGTCTCGTTGGATGATCGGAATCCTCAGATGATGTAACCCACATGTTGCTAATGAGATTTCCTACGGTCTAAATGAAAGTTTGGAACCTCATTCCGTCGAGTTTAGGCAGAAATTCATTCGACTGCTTAACTGGATGAAAATAACGGTGTCGGGATGACGGAACCGTGGGATCTTAATCGCCCTGTTTAAACAACTTTAAGATTTATTTTAATTAAAACACTAAAGACTGGGCTTTAAGATTTCTCTAAACCAAGAAAATTTTCTCATCTCCTGATTTTCACTTTCCAAAACCAAACTTCCAACAACAAAGAGCTTGGAGCATAGTGGGCAGCACGACCCATCTTCGTCAAAGAAACTTGTGTCTACTTCGCAAAACATTTCTTAGCATTAAATAACAAAGTCATAGGATCTCGACATAGTTTCGTATAGTGCAACATAACTTCTCAATTGTTAGCATTCGCATAATCATGTTACGCAAATTAAGCCCCAACTGCTGAGATTTGAGGTAATGTCGCACGACATAAGCCCTCACATTTGCGTCATTTGCATGATTATGTCATACAAATATAAGTCCTATTCAACCAAAATCGTAGGATTACAACATTAAATAAACTCTCATATCAGTCAAATAATAGATAGTTGGGAAATCACAAGATTCTTCTTGGATCCTCAACTTCTCCTACTTCTCTTCCTTTGGACTCCTGAAATAAATCGTTCCAAAATTGAGCTAATCTCTTTGAAATTCCAAAATTCAATCCTTTGAAACCTTAAACTTTGAAATTTCGAGAGTAAAATCACTGATCATTATCGAGAGTTTTCTTAAATGTATCTCACATACATGTAATTAACTATAGGGGCTTGCCCTTATAGGGAACTTTAAGAACCTGTGTAATATAAACTCCCATGAATTCCTTTATATTGCTGTCGGTTTATAAAATTGGTTCGTTAATTAAACGGATGTCACAAATCTTCTAGTTTATTTAACCAAGCCCCATTATCAAGTAGTGTCTATTCTTCAGAATAGATATACGGTTTGTGATGCGGTGCTCGTTTATATAAACTATTCTAGATGTGAGATCGATTTGATTTCATATCTTAAAATTTTCAAAATTAAAATTATTTTCAAAAATCAAATACTACTTTTCAAATTATATATTTAAATTAAATTAAAAATTCTCCGACAACTTCTATAGGCGACCCCCTTTTTAAAACACAACACACAAACTTAAAAATAAGCCGCATAATTTCTGGCGATCTATTTCTAGGACTAGTTCCTCTCTCCATTTCTGACGAAGGTTTTGCTTTCATAAATCGGTAAAGTGAGTCCATGCCCCACTCGATCAAACTACCATTCTTCCGTTGACATATCTAGTTCATTTCTGTCTTGAACAAATGTGATCAACTCTTCTTGGATTTGGTAGCCATCGCTAAAACACTCCAAACGTAGAGAGGTTCTCAAATCCTCCTTCGATACCTCTCCCAAGAGGTGAGGCAGACCCAATAAAAGAAGCCAGAGCGGTCATTCGAGCCGAGGAAATCCCATGAGATTTTGTTTTCCCTTCCTTTCCGAGCTCCGAATCGGGTCCTTTAACCTCTCCAATCTCCTCTCATTTTTTTTATTTTTAACGAGTAAACTAACCGCCGAACAAACAAACTCTTTTCTAAATCGTAAATGCATAAATAAAACTTAAATAAATCTCCGTGTTCGACTTTTCAATTTCTCTTTTCTTCCCAACGAAGGAAGCACCAGATCGATAAGAGGAACTCGCCTTGGCGTAAGATGCTCGCTTCGGCTGACCTTCTCTTCACCAACGGACTTAATTTCAATTGCCTACCAAGATGAACTCGCCTAGCCGATACAATCATCCTCTTCGACAAGGGTTCGACAATACGGATGTTAAGTTTGCCGATGTTACTCTTTTGCACCGATGAACAAAGTGCCCGAGACCGAAGAGCCTATGATTGAAGTTTAACCCGAAGTCAACTCAAGAATTCCCTCCCCCGCAGAGGCCCCACGAGAGGAACACCGTTATTCACAGGAAGCCGACCGGCTACCTCCCGTAACCGTCGTCTCTACCCCCACCCGTTCGGCCGTCATCGCACCTACCCCGGTTCCCGCCAAACTAAAAGGAAAGGAGGTACAAATCAGCTATGAGCCCGTCGACCACGAGGGTTCGACTTCGTCGCGATACCGTCTATTTTTGAGATAGGTCCGGGCTCGGGCATGTGGCCCTTAACCCGGACACAAGAGGAATAAAAATAGGAAGTTTGATAAGATCAAGAAGGTCGGGGTTGAAGCTGAAGCCGCCCGTCTCAAGAAATCCGCGAAGAGAAAGAGGAAGAACCGCCGTAATACTCACCACCGGTTAAGGAAAGGATTCCACCTTCTCTCCGTCGCATCTAATGAAGTAGATGCCCGAAAGATCATCGCTGCGTTACCCCGACCCGCATACACAGCTGACAAGAAGAAGAAGAGCAGGGCTACACCGCTCACCACATTACATGCGTAGTCGAGAAATTAGCCGAAAAGAAGGATGTCCCGTATCGCAGATTCCCGAGAAGAATGGATGCGCGCTTAAGTCTCACCCCGTCCACGAGTGCAGCCTGCCATTTGCTCCTGAAAGACCAAAGAAAAAGGTGCGAGCTAGGAGGAAGGCTCACTCCGTTGTGGTATCAGTTCCATATTAGGGAGGACACCACCTACTTACGCACCGCCCACGTACCGCCCGGTCCTAAGCCTTCTCGCTACAAGAAGGATGGTGTGGCGACCTATTATTGCTGAACCAATACAAACACAATGTTTTGGAAAGAGAAATCTCAATCGAAGATCCCATATCTTAAGAAAGTACCGCAAAGAAAGGAAACTCCTAAAAGAGAGGTTCAATGGGGGCCGTTCCTCGACAACCATGAGATCGTTCGTAAAAGGCCACTTCGAGGATGTCAAGGTGGAGAGGAGAAGAATTGCGGGACGAAGTGGATTCGTCGAATTTATGGATGAAGAGCATGTCGAGATCAACATGGTCAAAACACTAGCACTGCCGCCTTCAGGAGTTTCGTCAACTTTAAAGAGATGAGCTGCACTTAATGAAAGCATAGCCTTCAAGAAAAAGATGATACGATTTCGCGTATGGCGAAAAGGATGGAAGATGGCTGCCGTCTTAGCCACTTCCGCAGTCGGCCCACCCTTAGAAAGAAATACCCCCGGGAGGTCATCCATATTACATATGGAGGAAAAGAGATTACATCTCTGTTAACAACCGATGATCACCGAAGAAAGATTCCGCATAGAACATGATTCCCGAAAAGGATATTAAGAGGATGGTAGAAATCGCAGGTGCGAGAAGCCTTAGCTCTCACTCCAAGAATGAAACATCCGTTCGCACGGGTAGACCTTACCATGAAGAATTCCGATGTAGTCCAATACCCGAAGGGCTTCGTACCACCTCTCCGTTTAAGACTTTTCGATGGAACGAGAAACCCCCGGGTAACATCGTACATTTTCGTGCCATTTGCTGCAATGCCGGTGGGAGCGATGCTTCGCTCTTTCGTCGCCTTCATTTTCAAGAATGGTCTCGGACGGCTTCTCTCAACTCGGATACGGAACTTCCAAATGGTTCAGCTAAGACCTTTTCGTAATTGGAAAATCTCTCATTAAGCGGTTCGTCGGGAGCTCGACACCACATCACCATCGGTGATCTGGCGGGTGGGAGCGACGTAAAACCGAATGAAACTTTTATGGATTACATACTCGGGCGTTGGAGGAACCTGAGCATGAAGTGTGAACCACAACCTTCAAGAATAAGATGCAATGGCAGATCTTGCATAAGAGTATCCATGGCCCGATAAAGACTTCTCCTTAAGGGATTCACCATTAAGACTTTCAAAACTTACAGTTTAGCAAGGCCGGAGCTCGCAAGAGGAAATGCTCACCGATAAGACCGATATGCGTGCTCGCAAAAGCATTCGAGAAGAAACTGGGACCTGTCATAAAGAGTGGACAAAGGCAAGCAACAGCAAATACAAACTGCAGCAACCGCAACAAGTTTATCAACACCCTCAACAAGACTGATTTCACTGGGCTAGAAGCCACCCCCCCGACCGAGTTATCGCCGCGCATTTATCACCACTGCCTCGTCCGAAGCCCGTCCTCCTCGGCTGAACCGTTGAACAAAGAATACCCCTTCAAGACTGAGGCATAAGATGTTTCATGTATTGATGAAGATGCCCAACTTTCAACCGCCGCAGCCTAGAAGCTCGAAGAAGTCGACAAGAAGGATCATCCGAACTACCGTCCCTACCACCGAATGATCGCACATAAGATCGAAGATCGCTTCACCTTCAAGAACTGCTGGAAGATAATCTTTCAAGAGGAAACATAATGATCCCAAAGGAATACATGAAGGAACCTTAAAAGGGAGGTTCCGTCAATGTTATCTCGATGAAGCCTATTGTTCCAATCGACCCATACACGACTAGTGATGATGGAAAGTACCGTCCGGACAAATTCTTCAAAGAAATTTTGGATCACATCCAGCATCGCTTCGTGCGCGCTTCAACTCGCAGTTTGAACCGTTGCGCCCGCACTATCGCTCGTGATCGAAGAACCACTCCGGTATGAGGAGAAGATAGTAAGAAAAGAAGACCGATGCTCGGGGCGTCGTACCAGTCGCTATCCTAAAGATGGCCGTTTCCGATTCGGGGGAGAAATCCCTCAAACCTCTCGACTCTATATGATTATTTGCTCACTCCGGCAGAATCTTATAATGATAAGTGTTTTCGTGTCGCTACGTTTTCGATCGTTTCAAATGATTACGTAACTAACGACAACCAACCTAATCTATATCTCGATTTCGATACGAACAACGCATTCTCAAGTCATACAAAACCTAGATAACCACGACGAAGAGGAGGACATTCACAAGGATGGCTACAAAAGTTCGGCAAATGACCTAGTCTATTTGTGAATTCCGAGGAGCTTCAATCACGATAGAAAGTTAAAACTATAAGACGCCGAGGAAACTTCAAGAGCCGCAGCTCCGATTTAAGAGGAGACACCGGTAGATTCGTATGAAATTACCGAAGTCAATCTAAGAAGCGGAAAGGTCCTAACTCTCAGGGATCGGGTCCAAAGGACAAAGGAAAGCGTATTGTTCACAGGAAGAGCCAACCCTAAGCAGAAGAATTGCCCGTTCGGGAAGAAATTGAACAACATGGTAACAAAGTGACTATAATGTGCTAGCCCATCTTAGGAAGCTACTGCCAAACCGAGCATCTACGATGCTCGATCCCGTCCAAAGAGATGAGAGAATCTCCTCGGTCAAGGCCTTGCTTGATCCATAAATTTCCTTAGCTCAAATGGTCGGTAATTCCTTCGACGAGGTTTGCTCATTGAAAGGAGCCGCCGCGGTGTTACCTTCACGAACGATGATTTATTACTCTGAATGTTACATCACAACCGACCGTTGTACATTTTTTACCAAGATGGTGTCTGACTCTGTGTGGTGCTAGTCGATCCGTAGAGCGTCAATTAATATAATGAACCTTCGAACGCTAAATTTTTCATTTAGAGATTGATGCTCGTGACCTCGAGGCGGCAAGACGATGCCGAGAGGCTTCAACCCGAAAAGGAGAAAGAGCTCTTGAATCGATAACACCGGTTAATGAAGATCGGTGAATTAGCCAAGACAACCGCAAAGTTCCACATAATCGATTCCGAGCCATCATTCAACGCCCATCGGGCCGGCCATGATCCATGAGAACCGTATGGTACCGTCGTCTCCGTACCCGTTGTATAAAGTACTATGAAGGAGGACAAGAACAACCTGTATCAAAGGTGATTTGCAACCATTCTCCGTGCATGAAATCGTAATCCATGAAGATGCACACACACCTCTAAAGAAAACTATCTTCTCCAAAATTCCATACCAAATCAAGAAAGAAGCACGAGACGACGAAGAACAGAAATCCTAGTTCAGCTACTCACCACTCCCTTACGAGGAGATGGTGAAGGTTTTCCCGTAACTCGCACCCGAGGTCGAGGCCGGGGACGAGGCTTCAGGGAAGAAACAAGGAACACCGAATCGTAAGAAACCAGCCACCACCGGTTTATCGAGAATAGCTCGAAGAAGAAGAAGAAATCAAGAAAGAAGCAACAATAATAAATCGAAGAAATCACAGCTCAAGATCTCTCTCGAAGATGAAAAGAATGAAGAAAACAAATCAATGTACGAAAAGATTAACCACTATGTGCATACTATGATTCCCCGACCCCGATCCATTCTATCAGATCGAGGGTATATGGTCAAGGAAGTACATGGTGGTGGTGCTAAACCAATAAAGTTCTACCGTAGCGTTTCTTCTTCCAAACTCGAAAAGATGTACACTCCAAGATGTTACTTTTCGAATTAATGGAATCGCCGTTCGAGTGGTATTCTCCCCGTGTTCAAAATTTAATTCAACGTGGTGTCTTACCCAAGCAATGGTCAAAAGGTCAATCACAAACTCGCTTCGAAAAGTTAGAATGCCGCCGGCCTCCCAATTCAAAACATGGTCTCGCATTCAAGACAGATCGCCGATGACACGAGATTTTGTTTGGCTGTTTCTGCGAGTCTAAGAAGGATTACTCGGGAAACCTCGCATGATCTCGAAGATCTCGCCAATCGGAGACGCTCCGCCGTGGTATCTGAAGAGGAGATTAAATCTACAATAAATACGAGTTAATGGAAGTTAACTTAGGTACTAAATAAGAGCCTAGGATGACCTTTGTTACCTCCTTACCAATAAAGAAGACTCGAAGAAATGATCAAGCTATTAATGGAATTCAAGGATCGTTTTGCTTCGGGAGTTGGCGACGAAATGCCAGGATTAGCTTCGCAGGTCGTTACCATACCAGAGTGGATCCCTCTATCATTCCGCTTAGAAAAGCTCCTTAAGAATGCGTATAGAGATCAACAACAAGTAATACCGTTAAGAAGCTAATGGGGATGCTAAATTTTTCCGTGAAGAACAATACCTACTCAAGCTGGGCCAATGCGGTACCTACGTAAAGAAGAAACGGATAGATCGTAATCTACGCGGATTTCGCAGATTTAAATAAAGCATGCCCAAAAGACTAATTCTCACTACCAATTTCAGAATTGATGATCGACACCACGTTAACACATGAAGTCTTCTCTTTCATGGATGGATCGTCAGATACAATCAAATAAAGATGGCACCAGAAGATGAAAAGCTCACAAAATTTTCCTAACGCCAATCGGAATATATTTCTACAAAGAAATGCCTTTCGGATCGAAGAACGTAGGAGCACTTACCAAAGAGCAATGTCGAGGATTTTTGATAATCTCATTCACATCGAAGTCGAGTGCTACGTGGATGATGGGTCATCAAAAGCAAACTCGAAGGAAGATCACTTGCATGATTCGAGAATTATTTTCGAGCGATTAAGAAAATTTAATCTTAAGATGAATCCTTTAAAACGGGCCTTTCGTGCCGCCTATAAAAAATTCTTCAGATTCGTTGTCCGACATCGCGGAATTGAAGTCGATCCAAAAAGATTAAAGCTTATCTTAGAAATACGCTCCCAAAATCTTCAAACAACTACGATCCTTTCAAGGAAAATCGGCATATCTTCGACACTCGATTTCGATCTTGTCGTAGGTACGAACCTTCTCAAAGATTGCTAAAAAGGACGCCAAATTCGTTTGGGAAGAGAAATGCCGCCGGGCTTTCGAGGACATTAAGCAATATCTAATGACACCTCCTATCTTAGCAACCCCGGGCCTCCTGGGTAGACCGCTGATACTTTATACCACGCTTAGATGACTCCCTCGGAGCCCCGTTAGCCCAGGTCAATGACGAGGGAAAAGAAAATACACTCTACTACTTAAGTCGTCATCTAATTCTGACGAAAGCAAAGTACCCTCCTATTGAGAAGCACTTGGCCCCCGATCTTTCGCCGCTCAAAAGCTCGCATTACATGCTTTTCATGTCAACCTTATCTCGAAAGTTAATCCGTTGGCACATCTGATGACCCACCGTACACTTTCCGGCGTACTTGTTGTGTGGTCGATGATACTATTGCAATTCAATATAACATTTGTTCCTCTTCGTGCCGTAAATTGTGCAAGCCCAAGCGTACTCGCAAAGACATCCTTTCGCCGTAATCGCCTCTCAATGATGACTTGCTGGGGACGAGCAGTAATGAATTTAGAAGACCCCGATGATCGGGCCATGCCGGAACTCGTACTTGACAGAGCATCTTCAGCACAAAAAGATAAAGAATGGCAAATACAGTGCCCGTAAGGCAGAATCGACTTAACTTTATAACACTGCAGCGGGAGATGTTAAGATACTCCTACCATCTAACAACCTTGTACGAACAATGAAGCAAGTAATACGAAGCCCTCATAACAAGATTAGAAGTAACCATTCGATGGGTATAACAGATATCAACATCTACGGAGATTCGCTCGTTGATCATTCAACAAGTCGCCGAACAATACAGAATTCCGAAACCGAGACTCGAAAAATACTTTTAGTATGCCATGAAATCACGGGAGAAAATTTCAAATGTAACAATATACAAGATTCCCGGTAAAAGAAAATGCTCTCGTACGCGTTAGCCCGCCTTGCAAACGAATTTGCCCTCGCTTGGGTGATGAGCCGGGCCAAGTGTCGGGCCGTGGGCGACAAGTTCTCTCGCGGCTTCGACATGGATACAATACACATCGAAGAAGAAGAAGAAACAAGCAGGCACAAAGAACAGAAAATGCAGATCATACAATGACAATACATTATCTGCAAATAATAAACCTACCAAGATAAGTCGTTACCCATCAAATCAAGAAAGAACTCATTTTACACATTAATAAACAATATTGTATACGAAGGTCTTTTCGACTCGATGCGGCTAAGGTGCTCGAGCGGGGCCGGTGCTCGCGAAATCGTTAAAGAAGTGCACTCGTGACTTTTCGCGCTCATTAGTCAGGTCCGAAGATTTAAAACGAAGATTAAGATTACATACTACCGGCCCTCGATGATGATCGATTGCATGAAGATCGCCAAAAGTTATTACCAGCGTTGCACCGAGTGGTTCTACACGAACCTCCAAATGTGCTACATCCGACAATCGCGTCGCGGCCATTCGAATGTCATGATATTTGTGGTCCGAGAGAACCAATTTTCAAGAGACATCGCTTCATTCTTGTACTACGTAATTACTTTTCCAAGCTGCGGCATGTGCATCGCCTCAAAGAAGCGAAAGCACATCACGCGCCATGCTCTTCAAGAATCAATTCGTTTACCGTTTGGGGTACCACACAGAATTATCTCGCATAACGGTCCACATTCGAAGTACGAAGATCAACAATTTTGTCGAAGGCAGGATCGATCGGCGCTATTCGACGATCTACTACCCAAGAGCAAATGGCTCGGGCTGAAGTGACAAAACTCTCGTCCAACCAAAGAAAACTTTGGACGACAAAGAAAAGAAATCGTTCGAGAAGTCGTTAGAAGCCCATGCCTACGTATCAACTTTCAGACTCCTACTCACTACGCCCCACGCTCTAGTGCACGGGTCCGAGGTAGTTCTACCCTTGGAAGTTCACTTCCCATCACTCGGGACCAGAATTGCAAAATGGGGATCACTAGCGAAGAAAATGCCAAATTACGGCCGGAAGAATCGGGAAAACTCGAAGGGAAACGACTGGCACAAGAATGCATCCGGAACCGTATCAAGCCAAGATGATTCAGCTCCACGTACAACCTGTCCGCCCAAGGACATTCAAAGCTCCGTGACTTGGTCCTGGGCCTCTCGTAGAGGCCTATTCGTGCACCGCAAGATAGAGGTAACTCGAAACCGACTACGGAGGGGCCGTGCTCGTGGCCGAGACAAGCCTACTCGTGGGGTTCTTACTACCTTGTGAATTGGCTGTGGAGAACGATTTATGCTTCCAATCAATGGACGATATTTGAAGAAGTATTACGTAACCCGATGTTTCGAAGAATGAAATTTCATTCCTAGAAGCTAATGTAGAGTGATCACTTATAACCGGGTCCGAACCCGAAATTAAATGAATGATAAAAAATCATGAGAAAAAAAATGTTAAAGGAAAACATATGCAATTGAAACAATAATAAAATTTTAACTCTTCCTTTCGAGATGAGCTCACTCCCGATCTTTTCTCATCTTCTCTTACTCTTATAAAATTCAAAATAATTAAATAAGAATTCTTCCATTAATAAGTAAGTTTTCTTATTGTTCTTGTCCCGAGTACGTGCCCCCGATCCTTTCCTTGTTTTCTTTTCGGTGGAAATGTCGAACGTGCGGCTGTTCCCGAACTTTAAGGATGGCTTAAGTCTTGCACTTAACAAAGAAGAGCCGAAAGCCGATGCCGTGATGTAGTCGTCTCGAATTCGCACAACCGGAATTGGAATACGAGGAACCGCTCGACCGCCGTGGATCCCGAGCGCTTCCGCGGGAAGAGCGTTGATGAGACTCAATAAGAAGGCTCCCCAAGCTGCAAATAAGAAGAGGAAGATCAATATGATCGAGGAAAACAAGATGAAATTAAAGGATAACGTCCGTAGGAGGAAAGCATGTCGTTGTCGCTCCTACCGAGATTCAGGGGGAGAAGAGAGTCACCCCGATCCCAACTCGAAGAAACAAGAATCGCCTATCGCCAAGATGTGCCGAAGAAATTACCGTAAGAACATGACAAGGAAGAAACCCCGACGGCCATAGCAAGCTTGCCCCAAGGAGGCCGGGCCTCAGAGCACCATGTCGCAGGTTGTTCCCGAGGAGGTTACTACAGAGCTCACACCCGAGATAGCGACGATCCCAGGAGAGCATGATGGTGTGGAGCCATATATCCTGCCGCACGTCACTAGACCCCGACAACCGGCAGACAATTTCGCAGCACGAATCGAGATGATCCAAGGTACAGGCTGCACTCGAATACTTTGAGAATTGCAGGCAGATATGTCAACATCCCGGAAGGACTAGGAGTTACATATATATGTTTCCTCTCGCTACGAGTGTAGTGAGATTGTAGACTACGTCAATGAGATGAAGAAACAAGGTCGCAGGGACGATTACGTAGCAGACCTTACTCCGAGCCAAAGAAATGGAAAAGAGACAAAGGGAGGATTACAATCCAATTCCTTGGGATGTTGTTACAACTTCGCTATCGACAGAAAGGGAATCCAATTGGGATACTGCTACTACGAAGTGGATCCAATGCCAGCTTTAATTAAGAAAATGATAAAAGGATGGTGGCTTGGCGAGTCCTACCCGCCGATCGCATACCGAACAACTCGTATTATCAACATCTATGTATGAGGATCAGACCTCCACCTCACGTATCATCATGATTTCGTAAGGCCCTTTTGTACCATTTCGTTCATCAACCAATGCAACATTATGTTCGGGATAGAACACTGGATAAATGGCCCCAGAGAATTCCGAGGGCCGGTGGAGATACCTCTACCGTAGACTTTGTTCTCGTACTACAAGGAAATGAGGCAGATGCCGAAACACCGTATACTGTGAGTTCCATTCAAACGAATCTCCATCACTTTCTATGGATGACGAGAGTAAAATCTTGGCCTACTTCCAACGATCTCGTAACTAGAGAATTTGCAGCCCTACGAGCTGTAGGCTGGCATAGTGCAGCAGCACACCTCTAAAATACACTTACGTGGGATTCCCTCCGAAAAGTGGCTTCGGAAGGCGATGTTATTACCTATGTAGTTTACTTTTCAGACAAGGATGAATCGAACAAAATTTTATCGGAGGCGATGAGATATCAATGCAAACATTCGTGTTCGGATATATATATGAAATTTTGTAAAAGTTTGCTTTCAGAAAGATGTCATCAGAAATATTTTGATGGAATCACTCGATGTATTCGACATTTCGATGGAAATGAACTTTGTGTTTTGCCTTTATTTTCGTGCAATCACCGCAAACGCCACCAGCGTATCCGAGTTTAACCTCTCGTCTAAAAAAGAAAGTTGGATGAAGAACGATTTGAATGAAATAATAACAACAAAATAAAAATTTGAATTCAAAGTCTGAATAAAACACAAACCAAAACTCAAAATATATCAACTTAAAACTTCAAGATGTGAACCAAGTAAATCAATTGTAATCCGAATCAAAGTGAAATTTCAATCGAAAACTAAACTTAAATATCAAATCACTAAAAAGCAATGAATAATGAAAATAAATTCCCCGAATCCGATATCCCCAGCCCCCCTCCGAAGCCGTTCTCAAAACCTTTTCACTCTCGATTTCTCCCCTCTTTTCGGTAAGCGTCGTTGGTGCCCATCGACGAACCACGAGATCCTCGATTTGGTTCCGATAGCATGGATTCACTTCCTTTGCCAAACTTTCAACCTTTGATGAAATCCTTCGGGACGTGAAACACTTTCATGTCTCATTCCAATCTTCATCGCGCTTCTAATCATCGAAACCTTCACGAATCAATCGTCAACCTTTCTCGAGATCGGTACCTAAATTCCAAGCTTCTCTCCTTTCTCGAGGTCGGTACCTAAATTCGCGTCTCTTTCCGAGATCTATACCTAAATTTTGATTCTTTCGAGACTGGTACCTAAATTCTAATTCTATCCTTTCGAGGTTCGTGACGAAATTTCGAATCTCTTTCCGAGATCGATACCTAAATTTCGATTCTCTTTCGAGATCGGTACCTAAATTCGCCTTCCTTTCGAGGTCGGTACCTAAATTCCGACTCTCTTTTCGAGATTGATACCTAAATTTTGATTCTTCGAGATCGGTACCTAAATTCCAGCTTCTTCGAGGTCGGTACCTAAATTCCGACTCTCTTTCCGATATTGATACCTAAATTTTGATTCTCTTTTCGAGATCGGTACCTAAATTCCGCTCCTTTCGAGGCTCTGTACCTAAATTCCGACTCTCTTTTCGAGATCGATACCTAAATTTTGATTCTCTTTCGAGACCGGTACCTAAATTCCATTTTCTTATTTCGTGTCGGTACCTAAATTCCGACTCTCTTTCCGAGATCGATACCTAAATTTCGATTCTCTTTTCAAGACCGGTACCTAAATTCTAGTTCTCTCCTTTTCGAGGTAGTACTCTAAATTCTGACTTCTTCCGAGATCAATACCTAAATTTCGATTCTCTATCGAGATCGGTACTTAAATTTTAGCTTCGTGTCCTTTCGAGGTCGGTACCTAAATTCCAACTCACTTTCCGAGATCGATGCCTTAATTTCGATTCTCTTTCGAGACCGGTACCTGGGACTCCTGGGCTTTCCTTTCGAGGTCGGTACCTTAATTTCGACTCTCTTTCCGAGATCGATACCTAAATTTTGATTATCTTTCGAGATCGGTACCTAAATTCCAGTTCTCTCCTTTTCGAGGTTGGTACCTAAATTCCGACTCTCTTTCCGAGATCGACACCTAAATTTTCGATTCTCTTTCGAGACCGGTACCTAAATTCCGCCTTCCTTTTGAGGTCGCACTAAATTTCACTTTTCCGAGATCGATACCTATATTTCGATTCTATTTCGAGACCGGTACCTAAATCTTAGCTTCTCTCCTTTCGAGGTAGGTACCCAAATTCCGACTCTCTTCCCGAGATTGATACCTAAATTTTAATTTACTCCTTTCGAGATCAAGACGAAATTTAATTTCCATTTTCAGATTGATACCTAAATTCCGAATTCTCACTCCTTTCGAGATCGCTACAACTCCCGATTCTCATCCTTTGTGAGGTCGGTACCTAAATTTTGATTCTCTCCGAGTCGGTACTTAAATTCCTATTCTCATTCCTTTCGATCGCACCTAAATTCCGATCTTCTTTCCGAGGTCGGACCCAAAATTCTAACTCTCTTCGTCGAGACTAGAGCCTAAATTCTAGTTCTCTTCAACTTCCGAGATAGAACCCAAGTTTTCGATTCTCATTCCAAATTATGAATCTTAACGAAATCCACTCTCAAATCAATCTTAAATCGAACTTTAACTAAAATCAAAACGCAAATCAATTAAACTCGAAATTGAAACTTCAAATAAAAATGAAATGAATCTAAAATCTAATTTCTCCAAGTCTCGTGATTTGGGATTCACCTCCTTTTTCCCGAGCGAGAGTTCGGGAATCTTCTGGCTGAAATTTACCCGACATTCCCTTGCCGAATTTTTCAATGCTTTGTTCTAAGTGTGTCATCAGACGTCCGTGTCAGTTTTGTCGATCTCGGCCAACACCAATACGCACGGTGTGCTCCGTTGGGCGCACACCACACCTATCGGGGTCCATTTGTCGACCTCATTTTTGGTGAGGTCTTTTTCTTCTCCACATTCTTAGGATCTAGCCATAAGGTTTTCCCTTTACTTTGCTAGAAGACTAGAATCAGACCCACCTTTAGCAATTCAGCCTACTTCTCACTCCTCTCGGACCCCACTTTTGATGGTCGCAAACCTCTAAATCACCTGAGAAGGTTAAGACCACCATACGTGGAACCAATAGTGAGCTCCTATAAGGTTGTTCAAGCTATAGGACTACCCTTGGTGGCCTCGTCCCGGTGAGGTCCCGGCTTACACACACCGCACTCACACACACCATCCTTACCCAATTCTCCCTACCATTTCAGCACTCATGCGACTAAGTCCAAACCTCTAGCTCTTTGCCAAGAGGGTTAGGAACAACCCATGAGATGTTCAGGACGAACATTTCTTGGTCCACGGCTCACTTTAAGCTTTATCATGATCAAAATTCAACTTCTTGCCGTAACGCTCTAGCGTACGTCGGGTCCTTCAAGCCCTACCCCAAATTACCTAATCGCCCTAACTTTTCCAAAACTTCCAAAAATTACCCAAAATTCTAAAAAATCCTAAAGATTACTTTTAAACAACCCCCACCTTTTAAATTCACCAAAATACCCCCAATACCCTCCAAATAACCTCTTCTGATACCCTAAAATACCCTTTTGTCACAAAATTCAGAAAATTCCAAAAATTCCCAAAAATTCCAGAAAATCCAAAATATTCCCAATTTCATTTTATTCAACTACAACATAGCCTAATTTTGCCAAAATAACCCACTTTTATCAAAATCCCCAAATTGACCCATTTTTAACCTAAACGGACCCATGTCATTAACAAACCAAATTCCATTTGACCTCAATTTTGCCCAATTTCAATTCTAAACTTTAATTAAACATCATTACTACCAATATAAACCAAATCCATGTCCAAATTGATTTACATTTGAGTTCAATTCCATTTTGAAATCCAACACCCCCATTTTATCCAAAGTCAATCCATGCCCTAAACCTATCAAATCGATTAGCCAAACCCTAAAATTTCTTCCCAATTGATGTCAGAAACTATTCAATACATTCCCCTAGGCTATTTAAAACTTTAAATTGGGTCTAAACCCCACTCCAACCCAACTTGGACCCAAGTTGATTCAACCCCTCCCCAAATTAACCAAAATACCAAAATCCACCAAATTAACCTTCCAATCAACTCAAAACCTCCCCATGTCTTCATGAAACTTCTTCATGGAAATCATCTCTTCGATATTGCTCAAGAAATTTGGACCTAAATCGATACCTAACTCGAGTTAGCCCAACCCAAACCCAAATGAGCCTGACTCAACCCATGACCAAACCAAACCAAATCAACCAAACGTGGCTGAAACCAACCCATCCATTACCACTAAGTGAACCTGTGAACCACCCTAGATCCACCTAGCCCAAGCTAAGTGATCCATGGACCAAGGGTTCCCCATTTTAAGGGATCTCTTCCCTTATATGGACAAATCCACCTTTCGCCCTCACCCCAAATCCCCCCATACCGGTTTATCTCCACAAACCCTAATCCTCGTCGACCCGACCCACGCCGCCTCCCATGTCCTTGTCGGCCAGCCTAGCCACTTGAGGGGGTCAAAACCAAGAGCCACCACCAAGTGAAACAAACCCAAACTCACCTAATTGGCCACCTCAGCCAAATCAAACTTTGGAGCCTCTCTCGCCCTCCACCTCAGCAGGGAATCTCACCTCCAATCGAACCCAAACCCCGCCGAATGGTCCTGACCATTTGAACACCTCTTCTCTCCCATGAGAAAGGTGCTGAAAGGTGTTGAAATTTTTCTCAACAAAAGTCCTCCAAACTATTCCCGTGAGCTCCTCCTAGCCAAGAGATGCTCATCCCCACTATTCTCTCGCCCGAATCCCCTCGCCCGAGCCCAATTTCTTCACAGAATCAGGCCGAAAAATGACACTCTCTAAAACATCACCAAATCCAAATTAACTCATCCCATACATTCACCAGAGGTAGAGAAGGAGTTCCCTAGTGAAAGCCCCTCCGCACCACCCGCCTGTTCTGCATCCAAGCTTGCGGACGGGCTCGCTCGAAGTCGTGCCTGCACATTTCACCACAACAAAGCTTCATCCCTAGCCTCCTCGATTCCAACGAACATGTCGAGCCTCTCGATAGAAGCTTCACTTCTCGCAGCCAAGCTATCGCCCTCTTCTTCCTCCCGAGCTTCCACGATTCTTCATTTTATTTAAGTCAATTTCAATGCTCGTTTACCGTAGATTGATGTGTTCATCTTCTCAAGTTAAATCCATGGGGAGCATAAGAACTCGAAAATCCATCGAGAATCAAGGGAGATATTAAGGTTAGAAGGTCGATGGTCACGGTGCACACTCGCTCGGAGACGATGATCTGGCCACCGTCGTGATTGCACGCGTATCGAACGAACGACCTGGGACGCGCGTCGAACGAGGAGATAGAAAGTGAATCGCGGGCCCCATGGCAAACACCTGGGTGGCGGCGTCGAATGGGAGCGCGACACGTAGAGCTTCAGAGCTGTCGAGGCCGATGCGGCGCCGACTGGCTTAAGTAGGAAAATCTGATTTTTCTTATTTATTTAAAAACTAGAAACTTCAAAATTTGGAGCATTCGCAAGAAATATCATAAAAATAAAAGAAAAAATACTCACTTGCTCGCTGAACGGAGGAGAATAATGTGGAAAAGGAATTGATCTATTTTGTTGAGTATTTTATTTTTAATTAATTTAATACTATTTTGAGCATTTTAATTCTCTATGCATGTATGCATTTCACCATGGCACGAGACCACAGCTATAGCCTCCTCGATTCGGGGAACATTCCTCCATTCCAAGGTCGCAGGCCATCCCTGTGGTAAGTTATGTATTTTTCAAATTTATCTCACCGTTTTTGACATTTTAATTCCAAAAATTAGCATGTTGTCTGAAAATTCCAGAAAATTTGAGAAGTCCCTTGGTACCGCAGGACCCTGTGATAATTATGATTTCAGCCACCCATTAAAAATAATTATAATTGGCCTAATCACTCTACATTAAACTTTAATTAATTAAAGTTAATCACACATTAAAATGACTTGAAAATGACTCTCCACTAATCTTTAGATCAGTGTAGAACCTCTACATAAAAATTTAAAACAATTAGAAATGTTTAACACTATTAAAATGGATTAATTAAGCCACATAATCAAAATTAAACTTTAAAAATTCATAACTTTAAAATACATTTCAAAATTTCAGTAAACTGATTTCCCCTTTTTGAACTTCTCTGATATCAGAGGAGTCAAGAAAATAAATTTAGAATTTTCTAAAAATTGTCATTTTTAAGCATATTTTCGATATTTTTTATAATTAAAAAATAATTAAAATCACAAAAATAATAAAATCATAAAAATGTCATACTTGTCCCCTAATCACTTAGGAACCAATCAAATATTTTTCCTAAGTCTCCAGGTTAAGATATTTAATTTCAAAGCCTTAAAACAAATTTTAAATTAAAAAATGTATTTTCTAGCCTTCCCCACCAAATTAATTCTAATAAATCAAAGAAAAATCATAAAAATGTAAAATTTGTTTCTCTAATTTTCTTGAAGTCAGAGAGATTTTTGAAAAATATAAAATTCATTTTTCAATTTTTATTTTATTTTATAATTAATTAACACTCCAAAAATTAAAAAATTATAATAAATAAAATATAATTAAAAAAATCACCAAAATCTGCCTTCCAAGGCCTCACTATTGCACGTTCCATAATTTTCTTAAGGAAAAAAACTTTACCTTGGTCATGTTGGTGAATTTTGTTTGAAAATCCTTATTTTCCATTAAAAATAATTATATAAATAAATTAAATTCGTAAAAATCACATTTTCTCCTCTAATGTCTTAATCGATATGCGAGAGAAGGCATAAAAATTTTTTTAAGTTCATTTAAGCTTAATTTAATGAAAGTTATAAAATAAATAAGCTTAAAGGGGCTTAAAGGTAATAAAATTTTAACCCCCCTAATTAAAACTTTAGGTTTAATCAACATAGGGTAAAATATCCTCGATTTTAATCTTCTTACGATCGAAACTTTGGAACAATAAAAGAACCCATTAATCACTTTAATAAAAGAAAAAAATGAAACCTTAATTAATTAAATAATTTAAATTTCTGGAAGTTTAATTAAAATTGGATTATTAAAATTGTGGATATAATTTAATAAAGGACAAGTGAAATTAATAATTAAATCATTCTTAACTAACACCTACATCATTAAAAAATTTAACAATCAATTAAACCTAAAATGTTAAATAACTAAAAAAAAGTAAATTAAAATATTTGAAATTAATCTAAAAATCATTCCAAAACAAACTTAAATCAAAATTACAAATTTTAAATAATTGTTGAAATAACTTATCTTAAAACACATTGACTAATCCAAATTAAATTATCAAAATTTAATAAATGATTCAATCACCTCTTTGAATCTAAGTTAATCTAGAGAGTTAAATTAACAAAAAAAAAATTTATATCATTTATAAAAGGTTTAACTTAAATGAATCAAACATCATCCCAAACTCAAATCAGACAGTTTTATAATCAACTCACATTAAAGTAAATCATCAATTTTAACTTCAAATCATTACAAATTTTTAACAAATTAACTTTCCCCGAAAGCTAAAATTATTATAACTACAAATGAAGCGTTAAGTGAAATGTCACCTCACTCATAGGATAATCAAACATCCTAGTTCGTCGAGCAAGGGAACAAAACTTAACTAAACCCTCGGATGATCAATACCAATACAATAAAATTCATTCGGACTCAAAAGAATCTCGGCATTGGAAGATGTTTAGAATTCGTTCTAAGCACTTCCTCAATAGCGGTGAGATGTTTTAAAGAACAATCGAACTTAATTGTTTTTTGACGAAGAAAATTATCCTTAACCAAAAATCGTTAACCTGTACGTCATGCGTAAAACTACTTAGGCTATTATTAGGATTCTAGTAGATAACTAAAACCTTCCTTTAAATTTCCTTACCTGTGTACTTGCTCGAAATACTTAAATGCTTTAATATGTGTTTTAAAGTGTAGCTTGAATAACTAGGAGGACCCTCCAGCTACGTTTTTATGTTATTGCAATCTACCTCTTGCATTTTCTACACCGCACTTTACTCTTCGCATGTTAAACAAGATTGTTACATGAAAACTAAAAACTTTAGATAGCAAAAAAATTGAAACCAAAACTAAATTAAAAGTCACCACAAAGATAAAAAATTTACCGCCACAACATTCCAAAATATAAAACAACTCAAAATTTAATCACAAACAAAACAATAAAACCGTAATTACAACTAAAATTAAAATGTCTCATTGGATGATCGGGAATCCCCTGGATGATGCAACCCACGTGTTGCTAACGAGATTTCCCATGGCCTAAATGAATGTGTGGAACTCATTCGAGTTTAGCAAATTCATCCGATGAAAATAACGGTGTGTCGATGATTGAACCGTGGGATCTTAATCGGTTCTCGTTTAAACAACTTTAAGATTTGTTTTAATTAAAACACTAAAGACATTTCGGTTTTAAGATTTCTCTAAACCGGCATATCTTTTCTCATCCCCCGATTTTCACTTAAAACCAAACTCGCAACAACAAGGAGCGTGGAGCATAGTTGGTAACACGGCCATCTTCGTCGCAAAACTTGTGTCTACTTCAGCAAAACATTTCTTAGAATTAAATAACGGCTTACAGATCTCGAGGTAGTTCGCCTAGTGCAACATAAATCAACTTTTTCGTACATTCGCATAATCATGTTATGCAAATTAAGCCCTAACCGGTCATAGGATTCCGAGGTAGTCGTTCGTACGACATAAGCCCTCACATTCGAGGCCATTTATATGATTATGTCATACAAATATAAGTCCTAAGTAAATAAAATCGGCAAGATTACAACATTAAATAAACTCTCAAATCAAGCCAAACAATGTGGATAGCTCGTGGCTGCCAAGATTCTTCTCGATCATCAACATTCCTCATTTCTCTTCCTTTGGACTCCCGAAATAAACTCGTTCCAAATTCGAGCCAATCTTCAAATTCCAAAATTCAATCCTTTGTCGCAGGGAATCGCTTAATTCCTTTATATTAAGAAGGAACTCGTCGGCTTATAAAATTGGTTCGCGTACCAAACGGATGTCACAAATATTTTAGTGTTTATTTAACCGAGCCCCATCATCAAGCGTTGCGGTTCATTCTTCCGAATAGATATACGGGCTCAAGGGGAGGATGCTCGTTTATATAAACTATTCGGGACGCGAGATCGGTTTGATTTCATATCTTAAAATTTTCAAACTTAAATTTATTTTCAAAAATCAAATACTAATTTTCAAATTATATATTTAAATTAAATTAAAAATTCGCCAACAACTTCGTAAGCGACCCCCTTTTTAAAATACAACACACAAACCTAAAAATAAGCCGTTCATAAGCATATTAAATTCAAAGCACACCGATAACCGTGTTGCCTCCCATAAAACGCTCGTTTAACGACACCAAATTAATAAATGATTCCACTCGAATTAAAATTCCAATTAAGTAATTTTTGATCAATCGCCTAATCTTTTCCATTCAAGGATTCCTTGGCAAAATCCTTAAATTTTAATTTTTCTTTCACCTCTTCATTTTATAAAGTGATTCATACCATTATTCCTTATATTTCTTTCTATATCCAATATTAATTATTATTTTCTAATTTTCATATTAATATCTTCTTTAAAATTTATAAGAAATGGATTCGTATATGATAATTCAAGATCTCCCAAATTTCGATCGGATTCTCTCTAGATAATTCATATTTTGGATCAAATTTTTCTATGTTACCTTCTGCTTCAAGTTAACTTCCACCCTTTCCTTCGGTACCGAATAAATGACAGAGGTCTTTCAATATTTTTATATTTGTCGAGGAAATAAGTTTTTCTAATTTCTTAGGAATTTCTTCCATTGGTCCTTCAATCTCGTTATCCTCATCTCTCAACTAAAGTTCATTTGAAACATATCCTTAATTTTTCTTCTAAATATTAGTTCGATAACTTTATATTTCTCATCATTCATCCGCTAGTGGTTTATCTCCAAGGTCACTCGGTTTAAGTCATTTTTGCAACTATTATTTTCATTAATAATCATTTCCCGGCTTGGTTTTCCATATTACTTATTTCGGGTCCCTCGACCCCGTCATCAAGCTTCCCGTCTTTTCAAACAAGCCTCAAGACTTTTCTAACCGACTCTCCAATTTAATCACATCCTCCTTAAATAGTAATTGCTCTCCTCATTATGTGGGTTAAAGTTAAAACCATGAGGAAAAGAGAGTTCATCATTAAAATTACCCTTAACAATTCCAGTTAAATGTCTGATTAAATTGGTTATCTTTCTAAAATGGTTTTCTCCTCCAAAATTAGTGTTGCGCTTAAAAGTTTTAAAAATTTCCGAACCTATAATATAATAATCGGAATAAGGATTATGTATCTCATGGCTGGTATCAAAATAGTTAGCCTCAATCATTCGTCAAAATGAGTTTTTCTTAAAAATAAAAGGAGACCTCGAGAATAACTCTTTATATATCGCTCTAACTTCCTCTCAATATTTGCAAATACGAGAACTTAAAAATAGTAAGCATATCTTCGAAAAATTCTATACTCTCTTGGTTTTACTCTTTCAAGCTACTTACGCTATAATTCAAATATGAATGTTCATTATATTGTCGTATCCGCCATTTCTACATTAAATCAAGGAGTCTTTTTTAATTCATCATCCTCCCAAAAGTCTCTAAATCTAGTCTTTTTTAATTCATGGAGTCTCGAAATCTCGAGTCATAAAATTTAAGGTCTACAAATTTCGAACTAAGCATACAAAGTTAAAGACTTAACTAATAGAAAGATATCAAAAATATTTTTAGTGTATTGGATTTTCTTAAAACAAACACACACACCATATATATATATATATATATATATATATATATATATATAATATTATAAATTCCAAATCTAAGTCTTATAAAGTTTAACTAAAATTTGGCCAGCTTCTTACCAAAGCTTGTAAGGCAACAATGCCAAAAACTCGATGTACGCCCGACTAGCTATTTTTCTACTCGGTTTTCAGGTTCGTATGTATGAGCATACATTAGAGGTTCTACATAAGTATAAGTATTGTTCAAGTAATACCGGGCTCGTGCGGATTCCCATTTATCAATCCCACCGGAAGCGGTGTAAATGGTTTTTAGTCAAATTCTACTCTACTACTATCCGACCCAACATTGGAACGTCAACATGTGTTGGCTTTTCTAGCAAATACTCGTAAAGGTAAGTCTTAAATTTAAAATAACTAATAAATACTCCTAAAAGAAAATAATAATTATAAATATATCCCTTTCGGATGAAATTTGCTCGAGAATTTCGAGATAATAAAACTACTATTCTCATGAAATAAATTGGATAAAGCTTTAGAATAAATGATACATAAAATTTCGTATGTGCCAAATCGGAGCAATCCTATCATTGTCCTCTTCCAAGTGCTATAAATAACATTGGATAATCCAAGGTTTAGTCCTTAAATTCGTGGTTAAGATGGGAGGATACCGACTTCTAACTGCAGATCCCACTTCGCCGAGGGCTAACATCTCGCTTTAGTTTTCAAAAACCCTACCGTCATGGATTTTAGTCTCGTCACCCTAAAATCTCCAAATCTACACCCATCAAAGTATATTTCCACTATTTATTTTCACTCAACCCTTATGAACTTCACCATCCATGTAACTTGAATGTGGTTCCACTACTGAGAATTACACCGCCCTCTCGGCTGAAAGTGCAATTACAATGAATTTTAACAATACAACGGGTCTTATTGTAATGCAAATGAAGTGCAAGTAAAGACCATAAAATTTATAATTAAAACATCTTTTAGCATGCATCCCAATATCCTAAACATGAATCCTAATCATCAGAAAGGAAAAGTGTAATGAAAACAATGACATAATCTTCTTATGCCACTATTTTCAAACAAGAAGAAAGAGTACGAAAAAACATCACAAAGCATGAAGAAAGCACAAAAAACCTCATTTCATCAAAGCAAATCCACAAGATAAGTGTTTAAAAAGGCATAAGATAACGACGTAACACAATATTTACTTTTTCCTTCAAAGAAACATGAAAATTTCTCCCACAAAAATCTCCAAACTCGATCCATGCAATGCTAGTAGTTTCCGTACAGATTCTCTCAAAATCCTCACTTTAATATCTCTAAAATATAGAAATCTACATTTATACTTCTATTCTAAGATCTCTAAACATTCATCACAATTTCCAACTCACACACACCACATTTCCTGACGTAAACTCATTCTAATATAGTTTAGTAGATCTAATTTCCCAAGAGGTTCTTCAAGAAATCTTCCAAAAAAACCCGCATTGAATGTATATGGCCAATAACCTATTTGGCACCGTTGGTGCCATGTTTGGCACTGTTTGCATGGAAACATTTTGCTCGGGATTTCGGTGCAGGCACCATCGGTGCCCATTCTCGCGCAACACCACCATTTCGCTCGCTTAGGCTCCGTTTTAACTTCGTTTCTCCCCGTTTCGGGCTTGCGTTGCATTCCTAAAATCTTCACCTACAAGATATGCATAAAAAACCTTTCTTTAAAGTGTAATCTCAATGAAAAATATGCAAGAAGTATAAAGTATATTAAGCAAAGAAAGATATATCAAAATGTGCCAAGCCAAAATTTGCTTTCTTGCTCGTTTTTGCTACCAATTGCAATCGTTTTATTATTTTTCTCCAAAAAGTCCATTTATTATACCTAAAACCAAAAAAAACTTACAAAATACATTCCTTAAATTGTAAATGCCGCTAAACTAAGATAAAATATATATGAAAAATTAAGCATTTTTAAAGCGTGTCATGCTTATGCTTAAATCGAAAGCCTGGTGAGATGAATCCAATGAGCCTCCAATATCACTCAATTGTAACATCATTAAGGCAATCAAATGTCCATTAAATGTTGTCCAATCAGAGGATCTCTCGGTCGTAGATTCGTCACAACTCGCTACCGATTCGGTTTGAAATTATATATTTTATCGATGAAATTGTACTTTTGAGAATGATATTTTGTGTTTATTTTGCAAATAATACAGGATTCGAATAACGAGATAATAGGATGGAAATGAAAAAATGGAGCGTAAATTTATTACTAGCTCCTGTGCGCCTAGGGAGGCATCTGGGACATCGTCTTGTGCGCCTAAATAAGCACAAAAAGAAGCTTCAACCCGAGAGCATAGGACCATGGAGCCGCGATACTAGTGCTATTGTGCCACACTGGGTGCCTGTAAGCCCCACCGATAGTTCCCGCATAGAGATCCTAGCACTTAAACGATATCTCCCGGGTACCTGTGCACCTTAATCGAATTCAACTACTCTGAGAAGCTCGACCTCCGTATCAGGAGATCATGCGTAAATGAATGGTGATCGTAGAAAGTAAGAGAAGAAGAATATAAAAGAAAATGAGATGCAAGAGCCGAGGGATTGATGCTCTTTGGTTTCTTCCGGCTGGAAGTTCCATTTTACTCTCCTCGATTAAATTAAGAGAAGCAAGACACAATAGCAAAAGATAAAGGAGTTAGGGAGATTGAATGCATGTCACAAATTTTGTATTGCGAAGAAGATATGTTATGTATTTTGTTATAATTTATGTAATCTATGATCTCGTAATATCATGGTATTTTCTTCGTATTAGTAAATGTATCAGGTTTATGTTATAAGCATGTATGGTGAGAAGACTTCTTATCTCTCGTATCATTTAAGTTAGATGATCGAATCCGAGAAGGTTTAATTAAAATTAATCAATCATGATCATTAATTTTTTGAACTTCACTTAAATCTCATTTTTCCTAAGTGATATGTTAGATTTTGTTGTGAATTATAAGTCACCTGGAAGACTATAATGGAATCAACTAGTTTAATCACATTAATTAACAAAGAGTAAGAATATTTTAGGAAGATGCAAATGCTAGAGAAATACGATGTGATTGGGTTAGTAAGTGATTTATGGAAGTAAACTTTTTTTTAACCAAACATTATTATACCATCGTGTTGAAAAGAAGAATGTTGTTCCTATTTGTCACTAAGCATTTCTACTTGTTATTCATAATTTCAAGATAATTACCAAAATAATTTTCGAGGAAGAACCATAAAGTATTCGACACATTCAATTTGTTTGTAATGTTAGGATCATGAAATGTGATTTAAGCCAGAAGAAAAAATCAAAGCAAAGACTATAATTATGTGCTAGAAATTTTCCTATTTGGTCTCATCTCGTTCCATTCGGCACCAACATTCCTCGGAATTAAATACCGGCATCAACATGATACGCCTACATGCATCTCGGTGATTAGCCCATGCCTTAGCCCCTAGGCATGCTATATCTGCATCGTTGTCATAACGATGGTGAATTTTGAATCGGAAAATTTTTGTTAAACTTAGTCTTACATGAAAACGTATGTTGTTTACTATTTCCCGTTTAATTGTTTTAACTTGTCACTTATAAAAACAATATATATATATATATATATATATATATATATATATATATATATATATATATATATATATATATAAATTTCTTCGACCGTGTCATTGTTTTCGATTTAAGAATGAGCCTGAAAGCAGATTGCTTAATATTTAAGTAATTTTCATTAGTATTAGGAGCCTCTAATTCGCATATGTGTTGTTCAAGACTCCGCCGAACTTAAACCCTATGACTTCCGAGCTAGAGAGAACTCTTAAGAAAATTAGAAAACAAAAAATCACTTCGAACAAATATAGCGAGAGATAAAGAGAACAATCCTTAAATTAACGAAGAAAATCATGAACACAAGATACATCTAGACCTTTCGAGAGACTACGCTAACCCTACGATGATGAAACTGCTTAAGTATCTAAACCCCTGCCGTAGAAGTCAATACATTCTAATTGAAGCCTGCTACCATCCTAATAATGTAAAAATAAGCTGCGAATTTCCGCCTACGTTGTTATGTAATGTGCTTCGAACGAGATCCGCAGGTTAAGGCTTTTCCCTTTATCCTTAGGCGATAAAGCCAAAATGTAGTTAAACTCATTAAAACTAAGATCATAAAGTATGCAAAGTGACTTAGCCCAGAAATTCTTAACAAAATATTTTCTACCTACAAAAAATAAATAAACTTTGTGGATGATATCGCTTCATTTCGTCAAAGATGAAGGTCAATATATTTATGAGCTTCAGAATAGACTCAAGGAATTCTTAGGAAGTGCCCTGCACCATGCACTCCGGCTCGATTGGTTGATACCTCCAAACTTTTTATAATGAGTTAGTATAATCTCTTAGGTCGAACTTCGATGCCGCTTCCTATGGTTACCTTATGTCATAACCTCGATGAGGCCTATTCTTTAATTTAAGAACATGACAACTAATAACTTTTAATGGCTCCCTAGGAAGGAAATGAGTGTCCATGACACAGATTTTCTTCCACTCAACTTCTCATGTAGCTTCTATATCTTGGAAGATAGATCAGTGCGGATGAACCAAACTCGTATGGATCACAAAATATCGGGTGAAAATTCATTTAAACAATTGCTCGATAATGCTTTGCCACTTGAGAACCTAAATGTGATTAACCATAGGATGAATAGCATGTATAACAGTTTTTATAATCCTATTCGAAAGAACAAGCATAATTTTAATCGGAATAATAATCAAGGGGTATGAGATTGATCCTTGAATATTTATGCTTACGTTTTTCACTTTATATTTCTTTTCAATGATAATATCTCTTTCTTTGTAACAGATGCTAAAAACTTGACTTTGAAGTAACTATGAAATATATTTTAATTATTTTATAATATGGGATTCCACACAAGTATACATATCATTTATCAAGTAATATACGACTTTCCGATTAAACCCCAAGATATCGAACCCACATGGAAATGTCTAAAATTTAAAAAAAAAAGAAAAATATCTTTTTACTTTTAAATTGATTTTGTAAAATATGTTTTATGATAGAAAGTTTGAAATTTTTTTTTGAAATTTTCGTTTAAGAAAAATTAAAGCAAGGAACTAAAATTTAACAAGACTATAAAAACGATATGAAAGCAATTAGAAAAAAAATATCTTTTCCTCTTTCAATGAATGAGTAATAATTATAGAATTTTGTTCTGAAAGTATCTAAATGTGTTGTGACAAATAAACGAGTTATATGTGTTGACGTCATTTTTGATGTGGTGTTTTCTCTCCTCTCTCTTTAGTACTTAGGATCTAGCCTTAGGCTTTCCCTTTTTCTATCTTAGAGGACTAGAAATGTAACCCACCACTTAGAAATTCAAACAACTCTTAAACTACCTTCAAACCCTAAAAGTTTGATTGTAAACCCCCAAGTCACTTGGATGGTTAAAATCAAATGTGGAGGTTTAAAAGATGAGTTCCCTATAAGACTCTTTGGCCTTAGGACTACCCTGGGTGGCCTGGTCTGGTGAAGGTTGACATACACACACATTACACTTTCACACACATTCCAATCCTAAAACCATTCATACCTAGCTTGACTTCCCGACTCATGTAGGTAATTCATATGGATGGACCTTAACCCCTAGGCTCTTGGCTAAGAGGGTTATGAACAACATAGTGAATGCCTCAAACGAGTCCTCTCATGGCTCTTATGTGGTTGACATGGCTTCATGGCTCAACCAAAGTTATTCCATTCTACTCAAACTTGATTAATTTTCATTTTCCCAAAATTTCAATTTTTGACCCCCGGGGCCCTAAACCCACTAAACCTACCAAATACCATCAGAATTGCCCAAATTTTGCAAAATTGCCTAAATTACCCAAAATCCCTGAAAACCAATCCTAAAAATTTCCCCCAACTCAAATTAATCATCCATAGCCAAATATACAAAAATTTCCAAAAATACCCCCTAATACCCTCCAAATACCCAAATGCCCTTCTTAGCCAAAAATTGAAATAAATTCCAAAAAATCCCAGAAAATTCCAAAAAATCCCAAATATTCCCAATTACATTTTGTTCAACTACACCATAGGCCAATTTTTTCAATTTAACCCACTTTTACCAAAACCCCCAATTTGACCCATTTTTAACCTAAATGGACCCAATGTCAAACCAAACCAACCCAATTGACCTCAATTTTGGTCCAATTCAGTTCTAAACTTCAATTAAATATCCCCAATGTCAATTTAGACCAAATCCAAGCCAAATTTGATTGACCTTTGGATCCAATCTCAATTTGAAGCCTAAAGCCCAACTTTAGCCCATGACCTGAACCTAGCCCAAACCAACCCAATTCAACTCCAATTAACCCCAAATCTTTTCCTAAACCTTCCTAAGTTCCCCACAAACAAAACACTAATAATATTTTCCCAAAATTTGAACCTAAACTCCACCCAAGCCTAACCCAAAGTCAAAATCCCCATTTTTGGCCTAAACCCAAACCTAACCCAAATGGGCCAAAATCCCAAAATAAAAGCCCAACCAAAGTTGAAAACTCTTTGTGACACTCCCATAAACATTTTTAAACATTAAATTTACATCAAATCCAACCTTAGCCCAACCTTAAACCAAGTTAGCCCAATTTGGCCCACTTTGGCCTCATTACGAAAAAGCCCAAATTGAACCCATTTCAACTCCAAATGACACCAAACCTTTTCCAAATCACTCATGATACATCCCTAAACTATACCCTACATTTATTTGGCATGGTACTTCATAAAAATTTCATCCAAAATTCCATTTTAAAATCTAAAAACCCACTTTCATAAACCATTCTAAAAGCCCATTCTCACCAAATCCAAAGCCCAAAATTGGCTCTAAAGCCCACATGACAATTTCTTCTCATCATACCTTTAATTGATATCACCCCTAAGTTTCAAAATCATCATTAAACCATTCCATATCAAGCTTCATCCAAATTTCCACCAAAATGTCAAAATTCATAAATTCCACTTTCATGAAATTGACCAAATCTTTTCCCAAGCCAAATGAAGTCATGGAGCCATGCATAAGTCATATACAAGCCATGGGAATCAATTTACACCTCACCATGTCATTTATGGCAAATGGAGGGGGCCACTTTCTTAACCCTTCATTAAGCCTTTTAACCTCATTCATATGACACTTTAAACCAAGCTTAGCCACCTCACCATGGAAAGAGACCTCACCACTCTCTCTTGGCTGACCCAAATGATTCCTCCCAACCTAAAGTCAAGCCTTGGGGAGGTGCACCTAGCATAAACCATGCCTTGGACCAGAATTAACCCAAAATATACTCTCCCCCATTCCACTTAAATCAAACCTCTTTACACATGGCAACAGCCAATTGAGTCCCAAACATCAAGCCCTGACCTCCCTGACCCTGAGGGTGACCCATGCCTGGCCAGCCAGCCACCACAGTCGCCGAAAAACACCATGGCCAAGAGGTCTAAATTGATTCAAAAATTCAATTCCCCTTGCTGAGTTGTCTCAACCTAAATGGCCACCATGGCTGTTCTTCCCTTGCCCTGAGCAGTTGATCCAAGCCTTCAATTGCCCCTGGGGAGCCCTCCAGCCATGTCTATTTAAACCTTACACCCTGTTGGCCAAACAAGGTGATGAACCAGATCTAAACAAAACTCTGGCAAAATTGCTCCAGGACTTTCTCCTCACCTAGAGCACTTGATCCCCATTAGATTCCAGCCCCAATTTCCCACAACTGAGCTTAATTTTTGAGTTCAAATTTAAACCCAAAACCAGGACATTTCAAAAACCTCCACCAAATCCAAATTAAACACGCCCACACCTGCACGGGACCAAGAGAAGGAGTTCCCTAGTGAAAGCCCCCTCTCCAGGCCACCCATTTGCTCCAGCCTCCAAGCTTTGAAATTGGCTGTGGACACTTTCATCCCTAGACAATTTCCTAGAGCCAGAGACTTCATCTAAAGCTTCCTTGGGTGCAATTGAAGGTGACACAAGTCTCTGATTGAAGCTACACTTCTCAGAGCAAAGGTATGGATCATTCCTTCCTCCCGAGTTTATAGTGATTCTCCATTTAGTTTTACTTAATTTCGTAGCGTGTAAACCGTATGGATGTGCTCGTCTCTTCAAGACGAATCCATAGAGCATATGAACATGAAAATCCTTTGAGAAATGAGAGATTTCTTAGTGTTTTATTGTGGACGGTCACGGGTGCACACTAGTCGTAGACGAAGACCAGGTGCCATCCGATCGAGCGTCTATCGAGTGGACGGTCCAGATTGCGCAGGACTAGAGAACGTTACATCAACCGCGGGCCCCTGGAGTGCTGAGTCAGATGGCGATGTTGAATGGGAGCGCGACGCGTGGGCTTTCGGAGCTGCCGAGGTTGACGCGGCGCTGCGTGGATAAGTAGAAAAATAGGGATTTTTCTATTTATTTAAATACCCATAACTTAGAAAATCCATATCTATGTCTAGGAAAATCATAAAAATAAACTAAAAATACCATCTTACTCAGTGAACAGGGGAGAATAATGTGGAAAAGAAATCAAATTATTTTGATGAGTATTTTATTTTTAATTAATTATTTACTTATTTCAGTATTTTGATTCTTCATTTGCATATATAATTCACCATGGCATGAGACCATATGGTTTTTGAAACCTCTGACCTTGGGAACATTCCCTGAATTTTTCAAGGTCAGAGGCCATCTCTATGAAAAGTTATGTATTTTTCAAGTTTATATCACTGTTTTTGGTATTTTAATTCCAATAATTAGCATATTGACCAATAAATTCTAGAAAAATTTGGTAAAGTTTCTTGGGACTAGTGGACCCTAGGATAATTATATTTTGAATTAACTCATTAAGAATAATCCTAATTAGCCTAAATACCTAAAATTGAATTTTAATTAATTAGGGTTAACCATACATTAAAATAACTTGAAAATAATTCTCCACCGAACTTTAGGATGAAAGGAACCTCAGATAAAAATTTGATATCAATTGGAATTGTTTAGCCTCACTAAATGAATTAATTAAGTCACATAACCAAAATTAAACTTTAAAAAATTCATAACTCCAAAAGTGCATTTAAAAAATTCACCAAATTGGTTTTGTTGGCTCTCAGATATCAGAGGAGTCTATAAAAATTAAAATTGGAATATTCTAAAATTTTTCATTTTTAATCATATTTTAATATTTAAATAAATAAAAAATAATAAAAATCACAAAAATATTAAAAATCATAAAAATATCATATTTTGACTCCTAATCACTTAGGAACGAACCAAATATTTTTCCCAAGTCTCTAAGTTAAGATATTGAATTTTAAATGCTTAAAACAATTTTTAATATTAAAAAATGTATTTTCCAATATTTTCACTAAATTAATTCCATTAAATCAAACAAAAATCTAAAAATTGTAAAATTTGTTTCTCTGAATTCCTTGAGGTCAAAGAGATTGAACAAAAATATAAAATACATTTTTCAACTTGAATTTTATTTTATAATTAATTAATACTCTAAAACTCAAAATAATTATAATAAATAAAATATAATTCAAAAAATCACCAAAATTGGTCCAAGTGGTCCTCTGGTCATTACAAACATCCCATAATTTTCTTAAGGATAGAAACCTTTCCTTGGTCATATTGTTGAATTTCCATTGAAAATCCATATTTTTCATTAAAAATAACTATATAAATAAATTAAATTCAGAAAAAATCATATTTTCTCCTCGAATGTCTTAATTGACATATGAGTAAAGTGACATAAAAATTTTAAGTTCATTTGAACTCAATTTAGTGAGTTATGAAATAAATAAGCCTAAAAGGGCATAAAGGTAATTAAAGAATTTAAACCTCTTTATTAAAATTTTAGGTTTAATTAAAATGGAGGGTTAAATATTTGATTTTATCTTTCTTGGATGATTGAGACTTTGGAAAATTAAAAGGGTAGGAACCTATTAATCACTCTTAATAAACCAAAAAGATGAAACTTTAATTATTTAAACAATTTAAATTTTGGAAGATTAATGAAAATTTGAATTATTAAAAATAGGGATATAATTTGAGAGGATTTTAATTCTTTAATAAAAATCCCTAAATAAATCATTTAAATAATATTTAAATCTTAATTAAGATTAAAATGATAACCCAAACTAAGTAAATTAAAAATTAAAAATTAAAAAAATAAAACGTCTCGTTGAATGATCGGGAATACCTCGGATGATGTAACCCACGTGTTGCTAACGGGATTTTCCACGGTCTAAATGAAAGTGTGGAACTCATTCAGTTGAGTTTAGCAAATTCATCTGGACTAAGTGAATGCAATGAAAATAATAGTGCCGGGATGACGGAACCGTGGGATCTTAATCTGTTCTGTTTAAACAACTTTAAGATTTATTTTAATTAAAATATTAAAAATATTTGGACCTTAAAATTTCTAAACCAAGACACTTCTCTCATCTCCTGATTTTCATTTTCCAAAACTAAAACCTCTGCAACAACAAGGAGCTCGGAGCATAGTGGGCAGCACGGCCATCGTCGTCAGCAAAACCGGAATCTACATCAACAAAACCTTTCTTAGTTTAAATAACAAGCCATAGGATTTCGAGGTAGTTTGTCTAGTGCAACATAAACCCTGAACTCTTTGTTAGGCATTTGCATAATCATGTTATGCAAATTAAGCCCTAACCGGTCTTAGGACTCCGAGTTAGTCGTTCGGTACGACATAAACCCTCACATCTTCGAGGCTATTTGTATGATTATGTCATACCAATATAAGTCTTAACTAATTAAAATTGGCAGGATTATAACATCAAATAAATTCCCAATTTGAAGCCAAACAATAGGATAGTTTAGGAAGTTGCCAAGATTCTTCTTGGATCCTCAGCTTCTCCTTTCTTCCTTTGATTCTTAAAATAAACTGTTCGGAATTTGAGCTAATCCCTTTTGAAATTTCCACAATTCAATCCTTTGAAAACTTTAAACTTTTAAATTCTTGAGAACAAAACCACTGATCATTATCGAGAGTTTTCTTAAGTGTCTTCGAACATTTAGGATGTAATTAACTATAGGGGCTTGCCCTTATAGGGAACTTTAAGAACCCAGGTAATATAAACCCTGCTTAATTCCTTTATATTAAGTAGGGGAACCTGTTGGCTTATAAAATTGGTTTGCAGACCAAACATATGTCACAAATCTTCTAGTTTATTTAATCAAGCCCCATCATTAAGTAATGCGTCTATTCTTCGGGATAGATACACGGTTTGAGGTGTAGTTCTCGTTTATATAAACTATTTGGGATGTGAGATCAGTTTAATTTCATATCTTAAAATTTTCAAACTTAAAATTATTTTTAAAATTAAATGCTACTTTCCAAACTATATATATTTAAATTAAAATTTAAAATTTGCCGACAACTTCTGTAGGCGACCCACTTTTTTTTAAATTAAACTTATAACCTAAAAATATGCCGACAGCTTCTGGCGACTCTGCTGGGGACTAGTTCCTCTCTCCATTTTAATCAGATGGTTTTGCTTTCATAAATCGATAGTATATCCATGTCCCTAGTGGAGCAAACTACCATTCTTTTCATTGGCGTATCACGTTCATTTCTGTCTTGAACCGGTATAGCCAACTTCTCTCGGATTTAGGAGCCACTATTCAGACACCCCTAAATAGAGAGGTTCTAAAATCCTTTTACCTCTTTTTATGAGGTGGGGTGGACCCCTAATAGGTGTTAGCTTAGGAGCGGTCCTTCGGGTTGAGAAGTTTTGCGAGACTTTCTCTTCCTTTCCAATTCTTAATCAGGTCCTTTACCTTTTCTATACCTGTAATCATTTCGTTCTTAACAAACAAATCTTCCAATAAACAACCCTTTAAACAAACTCTTTTAAATCATAAATACATTAAGTTGAACGAAAATGTGTTCGGACTCTTTCTTTTTTGTCCTAAGTTTTGCGACAAAAGGAAGCATAATTCAGGACTAATACTCAGAATCTACCCTGCGGAAAATGACTGCGCCAAAGTTAATTTTCTCCTTCACCAATGGAATGGACTTCGCCGTCTATAAGGATGAGCTGCCTGACAATGGAATCATCCGTTTTGGACAAGGATTCGACAACACAGATATAAAGTTCACTGACTTCACTCTCTTCGCACTAATGGATAAAGTGCCAGAAACTGAAGAGTCTGTAATTGAATTCAACTTGAAGTCGGCTCAAGAATTCCCTCCCCTGCAAAGGGTTCCAGATGAAAGAAGTACTGTTGTTCGTAGGAGGACAGTTGTCTCTACCCCCACAAGTCTAGTCATCTCTGTACCTACCACGGCTTCTGCCAAACTAAAGGGGAAGGAAATCCAAGTCTGTGATGAGCCTGTTGTCGGCATATTTTTGGGTTGTGTGTTTTATTCTGAAAAGGGGGTCGCCTACAGAAATCGTCGGTGAATTTTAAATTTTAAACTTAATTTAAATATATATATATATTATTTAAAAAGTAGCATTTGATTTTGAAAATAACTTTAAATTTGAAAGTTTTAAGATATGAAATCAAACCGATCTCACATCCCGAATAGTTTATATAAACGAGTACCACACCACAAACTGTGTATTTATACCGAGGAATAGACACACTGCTTGATGATGGGGCTTGATTAAACAAACTAAAAGATTTGTGACATCAGTTTGGTCTGCGAAACAATTTTATAAGCCGACAAGTTCCCCTGCTTAATGTAAAGGAATTAAGCAGGGTTTATATTACCTGGGTTCTTAAAGTTCCCTATAAGGGCAAGCCACTATAGTTAATTACATCTTAAATGACAGGAATCATTTAAGAAAACTCTCGATAATGATCGGTGGTCTTCCTCTCAAGAATTTCAAAGTTTAAGGTTTTCAAGCAATTGGATTTTGGAATTTCAATAGGGAATGGATCAAATTTAGGACAATTTATTTTGGGAATTTAAGGGAAGAAGAGTAGGAGAAGTTGAGGATCCAAAAAGAATTTTGGCAACTTCCCAAACTATCCTATTATTTGGCTTCGAGTTTAAGAAAATTATTTAATGTTACAATTCTGCCAATTTTAATTAATTAAGACTTATGTTTGTATGACATAATCACACAAATAGCCTCGAAGATGTGAGGGTTTATGTCGTATCAAGCGACTACCTCGGAGTCCTAAGACCGATTAGGCTTAATTTGCATAACATGATTATACAAATGCCTAACGAAAAGTTGAGGATTTATGTTGCACTAAGAAAACTACCTCAAAATCCTATGGCTTTGTTGTTTAAAACTAGGAAAGGTTTTGCTGAAGTAGATTCAAGTTTTGCTGATGACGATGGCCGTGTTGCCCACCATGCTCCAAGCTCCTTGTTGTAGAGGTTTAGTTTTAGAAGGTGAAAATCAGGGGATGAGAAAAGTGTCTTGGCTTACAGAGAATCTTAAAATCCAAGTGTTTTTAATGTTTTAATTAAAACAAATCTTAAAGTTGAATATAACAACACTGGTTAAGATCCCACGGTTCCATCATTCTGGCATCGTTATTTTTATCAAATTCACTTAGTCCAGATGAATTTGCTAAACTCAACTGAATGAGTTTCATACTTTCATTTAGATCGTGGGAAATCCTGTTAGCAATACGTAGGTTACATCATCCGAGGTATTCCCGATCGTCCATTGAGATATTTTAATTTAGTTGTAATTGCAGTTTTGTTGTTTTGTTTGTGATTAAATTTTGAGTTGTTTTATATTTTGGAATGTTGTGGCGGTGAATTTTTTCTTGTGATAACTTTTAATTTAGTTTTGGTTTTAGTTTTGTGGCTATCTTATAGGTTTTGGATTTCATGCAACAGTTGTTTTACCATACAAGAAATTTAAAATGCAGCACAAGTAGGTAAATTGTAACAAAGTAAAAGTGTACCTAGAGGGTCTTCCCGTCATTCCAAGCTACACTTAAAACACATGTTAGAGCATTTAAACATATTTTTACAAGAAATACCTAGGTAAAGCTAAGGGAAAGGGTTTTGGTTGTCTACCAAAATCCTAATCCTATTGATAGTCATTTCCTATGACGTCTAGGTTGTTGGTTTGTTTTAAGGATAATTTTCTTCACCAAAGAATAATTAAGTTCAATTATTCTTCTAAAACACTCCATCGTATCGAGGATGTGTTTAGACGAATCTTAAACATCTTTTCAATACTTCTGGGATTATTTTGAGTTCAAATGAATTTTATTGTATTGGTGAATTAATCATCAAAGGATTTAAATTTTGTTTTTTTTCTTGCTCAGTGAACTTAGGACATTTGAATATCTTATGTGTGAAGTGACACTTCACTCGACGCTTCATTTAAGAGTTATAACAATAAAAGCCTTTTAAGGGCAAAGTAATAAATATTTTAATGATTTAATTTGATTTGATTTAATTATAAAAATTAATTAATGATTATTACGTTTGGAATAGGGTTCGAATTATTTTAGATTTAATTTAGATCTTTACACTTTAAGTGATATTATATTTCAGATTAACTTTTTATGTTTTAGATTTACTAATATTGAAAAAGGTGTTGAAATCTTTCATATGTTTTGATTTAACTCTTAATGTTTTCATTTAGGTTTGTTGTTAAGTGATGTTAATTTAAATTAATTTAATTTAATTTTATTTTATTTAATTTTAATTTAATTTTAATTTAATTTAATTTAATTTAATTTAATTTAATTTAATTTAATTTAATTTTAACTTTTAATTTTAATTTAATTTTAATTTAATTTAGTTTTAGTTTCAATATTTTAAATTTAATTTAATTTAGTTGTTAAGGTGTTAATTTAATTTAATTTAAACTTTGACTTGACTTAATTTAATTTAATTTAATTTAACTCCAAGATTTTAAATTTGATTTTAATTATTGGACCATTTAACATTTTAAGCTTTAATTCATTTAAGGGTTATCTTCTTTTAATTTCTAATTTATTTAGTTTGGATTATTTTTTTAATTTTTAATTAAGAACTAAATATTATTGAAGTGATTTATTTAGGGATTTTTAAATTAAAGAATAAATATCCTCTTAATAATATCTCTATTTTAATAATCCAAATTTTAAATATATTCTTTCCAAAATTTAAATTATTTAATTAATTAGAGTTTCATTTTGATATTTTCAATGTGTTTAATGGGTTTCTACCCTTTTAATCTCCCTACGTTTCAATCATCTAAGAGAAAATTAAAATCAAATATTTTACCCTCCATTTTGATTAAACCTAAAGTTTTATCTATGGATTAAAATTCTTTAATTACCTTTATGCCATTTTGGGCTTATTTATTTCATAACTCACTAAATTGAGCTCAATTGAATTTGAAATTTTTATGTCACCTCACTCACATATCAATTAAGATATTAGAGGAGAAAATGTGATTTTTCTCACATCAATTTATTTATATAATTATTTTTGGTAGAAAATAAGGATTTTCAAAGAAAATTGAAGAACATGACCAAGGTAAAGTTTCTATCCTTAAGAAAATTATGGGATGTTTCTAATGACTAGAGAACCACTTGGACCAATTTTTGTGATTTTTTTAATTATATTTTATTTATTATAACTATTTTGAGTTTTAGAGTATTAATTAATTTTAAAATAAAATAAAAATTGAAAAAAAGATTTTATATTTTTCTTAAATTTCTCTGATCTCAAGGAGTCCAGAGAAATAAATTTTATAATTTTTTGATTTTCCTTTGATTTATTAGAATTATTTTAGTGAAAAAGGTTGAAAATTCATTTTTTAATATTAAAAATTACATTAAGCCTTTAAAATTCAATATCTTATACTAGGGACTTAGGAAAAATATTTGGTTTATTCCTAAGTGATTAGGAGTCAAAATGTGACATTTTTATGACTTTTAATATTTTTATGATTTTAATTATTTTTTAATTATTAAAATATTAAAATATTGTGAAAAAATCAACTTTTTTAGAAAATTCTAATTTTAATTTTTCTGAACTTCCCTGATATCAGAGAAGCTCCAAAACCATTTTTGTGAATTTTTTAAAAGCATTTTTGGAGTTATGAATTTTTAAAGTTCCATTTTGCTTATGAGGCTTAATCAATTCATTTGGTGGGGTTAATCAAGTCCAATTGATTTCAATATTTTATGTAAGGTTCCTCTAACCCTAAAGAGAAATGGAGAATTGTTTTCAAGTCAATTTGGTGTGTGGTTAACTCTTATTAATTCAAATTCAATTTTGGGAGTTTAGGCCAATTAGGGTTATTATGAATGAATTAACTCAAAATATATTTCATAGGGTCCCCTGGTCCTAAGAAACACGACAAAATTTTCCTAGAATTTATTTTACAACATGCTAATTATTGGAATTAGAATACCTAAAATAGTGACATGAACTTGAAAAATCAATAACTTTTCACAGAGATGGCCACTGACCTTGAAAAATTCAGGGAATGTTCCAAGATCAGAGGCTTCAAAAGCCCTATGGTCTCATGCCATGGTGAATTGTCTATGCAAATGGAGAATCAAAACATTGGATACTGTAAATAATTTTTTAAAAATGAAATACTCATCCAATTATCTTGATTTCTTTTCCACATTTTTCTCCTCGGTTCACTGAGCAAGAGGGCATTTTTCTTTTATTTTTGTGATTTTTCTATGCAAAGATATGAATTTTTGAAGTTCTCGTATTTAAATAAATCCAAAAAATCCTAATTTTCTATTTATCTGACTCGGTGCCGCGTCATCCTCGTCCGGATCGAAAGCCCAAGCGTCGCTCCGTGATTCGGCGCCGCCATCTGAGTCAGCGCTATGGGGGCCTGCCATTCACGTACCATTGCGCTGTCCGGCTTGATCTCGACCGTCCGCTCTATACACGCGCGATCCAACGGCTCCTGGTCATCGTCTCCGACTGGTGTGCACCCGTGACCGTCCACACTAAGACCTTAAGATCTCACTCGATTCTCCATAGATTTTTGCGTTCTTATACTCTATCAATTTATCTTGAAGAGACGAACACATCTATACAGTTAAGGTGCATTGAAATCAACTCAAACTAAATGGAGAATCTCCAGGAGCTCAGGAGGAAGAGTGAGTTCATACCTTTGCTCAGATAAGTGATGCTTCGATCTGAGGGTTGTGTCACCTTCGATTGAGTCCAAGAAAGCTCCAGATGAAGTCTCTTGCTCTGCGGAAATGCCTGGGTACAAAAGTGACCAAGGCCGATCACAAAGCTTGGAGGTTGGAAGCAATGGATGGCCTGGTGAGGGGGCTTTTGCTGGGGAACTTCTCCTCTTTGTTTGGTGAAGGTGTAGAGTCAATCAATTTGAAGATTGGCTCACTGTGGTGAAGTGTCCTGGTTTTGCACTTGAATTTCAACTCCAAAATTAGACTCACAGAGAGGGCTTTAGGGCTGGATTTCAGTGGGGATCAAGTTCTCTATGTCTGGAGAGGGATCTGGAGTGATTTTGGCAGAGTTTTGGTTCAACACCTCTTTTGGCCGAGAGGAGGTGGTGCTTAAATTGAGGTGGCTGGAGGGCTCACCAGGGGGGTTTGATGCCTTGGATCAACTGCTCAGGGCAAGGGAAGAACAGCCATGGTGTTCAATTGGGCTGGGACAACTCAGCAAGGAGAAATTCAAAAATTGGCTCACATGGGTGCTCTCGGCCTGGTGATTTCCGACGGCTGTGGTGGCTGGCCGGCCAAGGTCAAGTCACTATTGTCATCAGGAGGTCAGGGGTTAGCAATGGTGCAAGCAATGTAGATTGGCCATGTGTAGAAAGCTTCAATCAAAATGGAATGGGGAAGGGGCTCTTTTGCACTCAATTTGGTCATCATATGGGTTTGGGTTGGGTGCACCTTACCAAGCTCTGATTTGGGCTGAGGGAGGTTAGGTGAGTCAGCTAGATTAGTGGGGAGAAGTCACTATCCAAGCATGTTTAAGTTTTAAAAATAGTTTATGGGAAGCATGAAAATGTTTAATCACCTTTAAGAGAATCCTTAAAGAGGCTCCTCCTCTTGCCATTTATGGGATGGTCACATGTCAAACATGCTCATGGCTTTACATGGGGCTTAAGGATGGCTTAGTCAATTTCATTGGAATGGATTTTTGGAATTTTGGAATTTTGATGGGAATTTCGATAAAGCCTAATTTGGAATGATTTAATCATAGGTTTCAAACTTTAGGGAATGATTTTATCAAGTGGACGATGAGAAGGAATTGTCATGTGGGCTTTGGATGAATTTTTGGGCTTTTGGGTTTGGTGGAAGTGGGCTTTTTAAAAGGCTTAAATGGGTGGGCCTTTATATTTCAAAATGGACTTTTGGATGAAGAACTTTGTGGAATACCATGCCAATTAAATGTTGGGTTTAGTTTAGGGATGTTTCATTAATGGTTTAGAATCAATTTGGTGTGATTTGGAATAGAATTAGGTTGAATTTGGGCTTTTTTGGTGAAGGGGCCAAGGTGGGCCAAATTGGGCTAACTTGGGCTAATGTTGGGCTAAGGTTGAATTTGGTGTAAAATTAATATTTAAAAATATTTATGGGAGTGTTACAAAGAGTTTTCAACTTTGGTTGGACTCTAATTTTTGGATTTGGGCCCATTTGGGTTAGGTTTGGGCTTAAGTCAATTTAAGGGATTTTGGTTTTGGGTTAGGTTTGGGTACAGTTTAGGTTCAAAATTTTGGCAAATAAAATTAGTGTTTTGCTTATGGGGATGTTAGGAAGGCTTTATAAAAGATTTGGGGCCAATTGGAGTTGAATTGGGCTAGGTTTGGGTCTTGTGTTAAAATTGGGCCTTAAGCCCCAAATTGGAATTGGGCCGAAAAGTCAATCAAATTGGACTTAGATTTGGTCTAAATTGATATTGGGGATATTAAATTGAAGTTTAGAATTGAATTGGACCAAAATTGAGGTTAGTTGGGGTGGTTTGGTTTGACATTGAGTTCACTTGGGTTAAAAAATGGGTTAAATTGGGGGTTTTGTTAAAAGTGGGGTAAATTGGCAAAATTGGCCTATGGTGTAGTTGAACAAAATGAAATTAAAAATATTTGGAATTTTTTGGAATTTTCTGGGAGTTTTTAGAATTTTTGGGATTTTGGGGTAAAAGGGTATTTTGGTAATTTTGGGGGGGTTTAGAAGTATTTTTCGAAATTTTGGGATTTTTGGCCAAAGATGGTCAATTTGAGTGGTGGAAAGTGTTTAGGATTAATTTTGAGGAATCTTGGGTAATTTAGGTAATTTTGCAAATTTTGGGTACTTTCAAGGGTATTTGTTAGGTTTGGTGGGTCCGGGGCCCCGGGGGTCAAAAACTGAAATATTGAAAAAAAGAAGATTGATTGAGTGTGAGTGAAATGGAATCATTTTGCTTGAGCCATGAAGTCATATTAAGCCCATATGAGCCATGAGAGGACTCATTTGAGGCATTCACTATGTTGTTCCTAACCCTCTTAGCCAGGGGCTTAGGGGTTAAGGACCATCAATATGAATTACCTACATGAGTCAGAAAGTCAGATTGGGTGAGAGTGTGGTTTTAGGACTTGTAATGTGTGTGAGAGTGTAGTGTATGTGCAAGTCAACCCTCACTGGACCGAGCCATCCAGGGGTATTCCTAAGGCCAAAAGTCCTATAGGGAACCCATCTTTTAAACCTCCACATTTGATTTCAACCCTCTAAGTGATTAGGGGTCTACAGTCAAGCTTGTGGTGTTTGTAGGGACTCAAGAAGTGTTTGAATTTATAAGTGGTGGGTTCCATTTCTAGTCCTCTATGATTAGTCAAAGGAAAAGCCTAAGGCTAGATCTTAAGTACTAAAGAGAGAAGCAAAAGACCTCATAAAAAATGAGGTCAACAAATGGACCCCCAATAGGTGGGGTGTGCTAACCAAGCACACCGCGCTTATTGGCGTTGACCAAAGAGATCAACAAAACCAACACAGATGTCCAAGTGACAAACTTAGGATGAAGTAGAAGAATTTTCACTCGGGAGTATCAGGTATATTTCCAACACTGCAGATTCCTGAACTCTCGCTGGGGAATAGAAAAGGAGGTGAACTCCAAATCACTAGATCCGAGGAATTCGATTTAGATTTCATTTTACTTTTAAATTTCAAGTTTCAATGTGTGAGTTTAGATTTCGATTTCTTTTGAGTTTCAATCTTTATTAAAGTTTAATTTAAAATCAATTTAAGGAAATTTTGAATTTGAAGCTTGGATTTGAAATTACTCTGTAGAGTCAGATGCAACCTCAGAAAGAAAAGCCCCCAGAGATCATCCATATTGCAGATGGAGGAAAAGAGATCACATCCGTTAATGGAGATGAGCCCCTAAAGAAGGATTCTGCACAGAGCATGATTCTCGAAAAGGACATTAAAAACATGGTAGAACAACAGGTGCGAGAAGCTTTAGCACAATCCAAGAGTGGAGAATCTATTTAGATGGGTAGGCCTTACCCTGAAGAATTTGATGCAGTCCAATACCCGAAAGACTTTGTACCACCTCTGTTTAAGACTTTTAATGGAATGGGAAACCCCCGGCAGCATGTCGCACATTTTGGTGCTAGTTGCTGCAATGCCGGTGGGAGTCACTCTTTACTCTTCCTTTAGTTCGTCAGTAGTTTGTCAGGGATCGCCTTCGACTGGTATGCAGAATTGCCAAATGGTTCAGTTAAGACTTTTTCAGAGTTAGAAAACCTTTTCGTTAAGTGGATTGTCGGGGCTCGGCACCACATCACCATCGGTGATCTAGTGGTGGAGCACCAGAAACCGAACGGGACTTTAGTGGATTACATACTTCGATGGAGGAACTTAAGCATGAAGTGTGAACCACAGCTTCAAGAACAGCATGCAGTCGGTATCCTGCTTAAGAGTATCCATGGCTCGATAGCACTTCTCCTTAAAGGATTTACAATCAAGACTTTCGAGATGTTGCTTAGCAAAGTCGGGATCTTGCAAGAAGAGGCAAAGCAATTAAGTTTCGTAGACAAGACGGATATGCAAAAACCCGTAAAACATTTGAAAAGAAATCTGGAATCTTCGCGGCAGTAGATAAGGTCAAGCAGCCGGTTCAGATACAGCCAGAGCAGCCACAGCCTAGTTATCAACCACTACAACGTACTTACCAACAACCTCAGCAGGGTTATCAACATCCTCGACCGAGCTATCAGTCGTCTCAGCATTATGAAAAACCGCCTCATCCACAGCGTACCCTGAAAGATTTTCTGAATAAGGAATATCCATTTAAAATTGAAGCAGTAGTGAAGATGTTCCACAGTTTAATGAAGACACCCGATTTTCAGCTACCAGAGCCTAAGAGGCCAGAAGAAGTCAATAAGAAAGATCATCCGAACTATTGCCCTTACCACCGAATGCTCGGACACAGGATGGAGGATTGCATCACTTTCAAGAGTTAGCTTGATGACAATCTCCGGAAAGGGAACATAATGATTCTGAAGGAATACATGAAGGAACCCCAAAAAAGAGGTTCCGTCAATGTTATCTCGACGGGTCCCATTGTTTGAATAAACCCGTATACGACCGATGATAGATGGAGTACCATCTGGACAAAGTCTTCAAAGAAAATCTTGGATCATATCCAGAACGCTTCGGTGCACACTTCAAATCAAAGTTTAAAACCTGTCGAGCCGACACTATTGCTTGCGATCGAAGAAGCGCCTTAGAAGGAGGAGAAGATCGTAGAAGAGAAGAAGATCGAGGCTCCGAAGAGTAGACTAGGGGCTGCTTATCCTAGGATAGTTATTTCTGATTCAGGGGAGAAATCCCTCGAACTTCTGACTCTGTATGATTATTTGCTTGCCCCGGCGGGATCTTATAATGATAAGAGTTATGGCGTTGGCTATGTTTTGACTGTTTCTAACGATTACGTAACTAGGGACAACCGACTTAATCCAGATCTTGATTCCAATACAAATAATGATTCTCAAATCATACACAACCTCGATGACCATGATGAAGAAGATGTTCAGAAAGGAGGCTACGAAAGCTTAACAAGCAACAAGTCCATTTGTGAATTTTGAGGAGCTCCAATCGCGATAGAATTAGAGTTATCGGATTCTAAAGCAACTCTAGAAGAGCCAGTCGTTCCAATTCAAGGGGAAATATCGGCAGATCCAGCACCAGACTCAGAACAAGTAACTGAAGTCAACCTAAGAAGCGGAAAAGTTCTACCACCGAGAATGGGTCCAAATGATAAAGGAAAGAAGGTGGTTGCTCAAGAGGAGCTAACCCCATCAGAGGAATTGCTCATTCGAAAAGAAACCGAGGAACGTGGTAATAAAGTGGACTATAATGTGCTAGCCCATCTTAGGAAGCTACCAGCCAAACTAAGCATATACGACACTCTGATCCTGTCAAAGGAGATTAGGGAAGCTCTGATCAAGGCTCTACTTGATCCAGAGATTTGTTTAGCTCAAATGGCCGGTAATTCCTTCGACGAGGTTTGCTCGTTAAAAGAACATCGATGTGTTACCTTCACGGACAATGATCTACTACAGGGAACAGCTGATCACAACCGACCGTTGTACATTTCAGTCACTATTGGAAAGTTTACGCTCTCCAGAGTGTTGGTTGATCCAGAAGCATAAATCAACATAATGAATCTTCGGACGCTAGCATATTTGGAAATTGATGCTCATGAACTTGAAGCAGACAAGATGTTATTAAGAGGGTTCAATCAGAAAGGAGAAAGAGCTCTTGGATCGATAACACTACTGATGAAGACCGGTGATTTGGCAAAGACAACCGCAAAATTCCATATAATTGATTCTGAGACATCGTTCAACACTCTACTGGGTCGGCCATGGATCCATGAGAACCGGATGGTGCCGTCGTCTCTGCACCAGTGCATAAAATATTACGATGGAGGAGAACAATGTATCAAGTGTGACTTGCAACCATTCTCCGTACACGAGATTGGAATTCATGAAGATGTAGCCTATTACACGCCTCTGAAAAAAACAATCTTCTCCAGAAATGTCATACCAAATGAAGCAAAAGAAGTGCAATACGATGAACAACCTGAAATTCTAGTCCAACAGTTACTCACCACTCCCTTACGGTGAGATGGTGAAGGTTTCTCCAGAACTAGCACCCGAGGTCAAGGCCGGGGACGAGGTCGTGGAAGAGACGTTGGAACAGTTGGATAGAAGAAACCAGTCATCGACGTTGATTGGGAGAACAGTTTCGAAGAAGAAGAAATCAAGAAAGAAGCAGCAACAGTAAATCAAAAGAAAGTCCAGTTCAAGATCTCTCTCGAAGATGAAAAGAATGAAGAATATAAATCAATGTACAAGAAGATTAACCACTATGTACATACTATATCCCTAACCCCGATCCACCCTAATAAGATCGAGGGTATGGTGGTCAAGGAAGTACGTGGTGGTACTAAACCGAAAAAATTCTACCGTGGTGCTTCTTCTTCCAATACTGAAAATGATGTACAATTTGAAGCTGTTACTTCTTCTGAATTTATGGAACAGCCCTTTGAGTGGTACTCTCCCTGTGTTTAAAATTTAATTCAATGTGGCGTCTTACCTCAACGATTGACAAAAGTTCAATCACAACATTTTGAAAAATTATGGAATAATGCCAGCCAGCATCCTAATTCAAAACATGGTCTCGAATTTGGCATGGTAGGATCAGTTGACGATACGGGATTTTGCTTGGTTGTCACTAATTAAAACTGCTTGGAAGCTTCAGAAGATCTCAAAGATCTACCAATCAGAGATGCTCCGCCAGGATTTGAAGAAGAAATTAAATCTACAATAGACGAGTTAATGAAAGTTAACTTAGGTACTAGCAAAGAGCCTAGGCCGACCTTTGTTAGCTCCTTACTCAATAAAGAAGACTCTGAAAATATAATCAAGATATTAATGAAGTTCAAGGACTGTTTTGCTTTGAGTTATAATGAAATGCCAGGATTAGCTCTAGAGGTTTCAGTTCACAGGCTAGGAGTGGATCACACTACTGTTCCAGTCAGACAAGCTCCGAGAAGAATGCGTCTGGAGATTGAACAACAAGTAATAGCTGAAGTTAAGAAGCTAATAGATGCTAAATTTGTCCGTGAAGAGGAATACCCGACTTGGTTAGCCAATGTGGTACCAGTCAGAAAGAAGAATGGACAGATCAGAATCTGCGTGGATTTTAGAGATTTGAACAAAGCATGTCCAAAGGATGAATTCCCGCTACCAATTCCAGAATTTATGATCGACATCGCTTCAACACATGAAATCTTTTCTTTCATCGATGGATCTTCGGGATACAACCAGATAAAGATGGCACCAGAAGATGAAAAGCTTACAGCCTTCAGAATGCCAATCGGAGTATACTGCTACACAGTGATGTCGTTTGGATTAAAGAATGAAGGAGCAACTTATCAAAGAGCAATGACGATTTGATGATCTCATTCACAACCAAGTCGAGTCATACGTGGATGATGTAGTCATCAAAAGCAAACTAAAAGAAGATCATTTGTATGATTTCAGAATTTTTTTCGAGCGGTTAAGACAATATAACCTTCAGATGAATCCCTTGAAATGAGCTTTCGGCGTCACCTCTGGGAAATTCATTGGATTTGTTGTTCTACATCGTGGAATTGAAATCGATCCGGAGAAGATTAAAGCTATCTTAGAAATGCCACCTCCTAAAACCTTGAAACAACTACGGTCCTTTCAAGGGAAATTGGCATATCTTCGACGCTTTATCTCGAATTTGTCAGGAAGGTGTCAGCCTTTTTCTGCTTTGGTTAAGAAGGATGCCAAGTTTACTTGGGACTCTAAATGTCAACATGCCTTCGATGAGATCAAACAAGACCTAATGACCCCTCCTGTCTTAATAGCCCCAGTCTTGGGACGACTATTGATACTTTATACTGTGGCTTTAGACGACTCTTTCGGAGCCCTGTTAGCCCAGGTTAATGACAAGGGAAAAGAAAATGCGCTCAATTAGAATGCGCTCAATTACCTAATTCATCGTCTAATTCAGACGGAAGTAAAGTATCCTCCTATTGAGAGGCACTGTTTGGCCCTGATCTTCGCCGCTCAAAAGCTCAGGCATTATATGCTTTCTCATAAAGTCAACCTTATTTTGAAGTTTAATCCGTTACAATATTTGATGACCCGTCCGACACTTTACGGCAGACTTGCTAGGTGGTCAATGATACTATTGTAATTTGATATAACTTTCGTTCCTCTTCATGGCGTAAAGGGACAAGTCCTGGTAGATTTACTTGCAGCACACCCTTTACCGGCAGATTCACCTCTCAACGAAGACTTGCCAGACGAGTAGATAATGAGCCTAGAAGACCTCGATAATCAGCGTTGGGAACTATACTTTGATAGAGCATCTTCAGCACAGAAAGATAAAGAATCACAAACGATAGTGCCCGGTAAGGCAGGAATCAGACTAATCTTTATAACACCGGAGCGGGAGATGTTAAGGTATTCCTATCACTTAACAGAACCATGTATGAATAATGAGGCAGAATACGAAGCCCTCATAACAGAATTAGAATTAACCATTCAGATGGGGATAACAGACATCAACATCTACAGAGATTCTCGGTTGATCATTCAACAGGTCGTCAGACAATACAGAATTTTAAAGCCAAGACTCGAACAATACTTTCAGTATGCCATGAAATTGTTAAAGAAGATTCCAAATGTAACAATCTACAAGATTCCCAAAAGAGAAAACGCTCTCGCAGATGCGTTATCCTGACTTGCAAAAGAATTTGCCTGCTTGCAGGATGAGTAAGTTGAAATGTCAGTTTAGGGACGGTAGGTTCTGTCACAGCTCGAAATGGATACAATACAGAAATCAAAGAAAGCAAAAGAAACAATTACAGTAGTAATAGAAAATATAGAAGATTGGCGGCAACCACTAATAGACTACTTGCAAATGAGAAACCTACTGGACGATAAGTCGATAGCCCATCAAATCAAGAAAAGAACTCTGTCTTATGCATTAATAAACAACACGTCATACAGAAGGTCTTTTGATCAGATGTGGCTAAGATGCCTGAGCGGGTCCGAGGCTTGTGAAATTGTCAAAGAAGTACACACAGGACTTTGTGGCGCTCATCAATCGAGTCCTAACATGAAAATGAAGATTAAAAGACTAGGGTAGCCCTCGATGATAACCAACTGCATGAAGGTTGCCAAAAGTTGTCACCAATGCCAAGTACATGGAGTGGTTCTACATCAACCTCCAAATGTGCTATATCCGACAATCGCATCGTGGCCATTTGAGTGTTAGGGCACAGATATCATGGGTTCGATAGATCCGCCTTCTTCAACGGGACATCGCTTCATTCTTGCAGCTACAAATTACTTTTATAAGTGGGTAGAAGCAGTACTTCTCAGAGAAGTGAAAGCACATCACGTGCTACAATTCATCAAGAATCAAGTTGTCTACCATTTTGGGGTACCACGCAGAATCATTTCGGATAATGGGTCCTCATTCAAGAGTACGAAGATCAACAATTTTGTCAGAAGACACGGGATTGATTGGCGCTATTCAACAATCTATTACCCAAGAGAAAACGGCTTGGCCGAGGCTTTTAATAAAACTCTCATCCAAATCCTAAAGAAAACCTTAGACGAAAATAAAAGAAATTGGCATGAGAAGTTGTTAGAAGCCTTATGGGCCTACAAGACGACTTTCAGAACTCCTACTCAGTCTACGCCTTACGCTTTAGTGTACGGGTCTGAGGCCGTCTTACCCTTGGAGGTACAGCTTCCCTCACTCAAAATTTCAGTTGCAGAAAAGATCACTACAGAAGAAAATGCCAAATTACGATTGGAGGAATTGGAAAGCTTGGAAGGAAAAAGACTTTCAGCACAATAGAATTTGGAATTGTATCAAGCCAAGATGATCTAGGCCCATGATAAACTAGTCCATCCAAGGACATTTAAAGTCAATGATTTGGTTCTAGTACTCAGGAAACCTATTCTTGCACACCGCAAGATAGGAGGTAAATTTGAACCAACATAGGAAGGGCCATTCATGGTCGAGACAGTCTACTCAGGAGGTTCCTACCAGCTTGTAAATTGTCGTGGAAAGCGACCTATGCTTCCAATTAATGGACGATATCTAAAGAAATATTACGCAACCTGATGTTTCGAAGAATGAATCCTCATTCCTAGAAGCACGGGCACAGTAATTACTTATGACTGGGTCCGAACCAAAAATAAAAAAAGTGGATGATAAAGAAAATTGTTAAAAAAATATTAAAAAAGAAAACATGTGAAATCACGATAATAAATTTTTTATCCTTCCTTTCAAATCAAGTCTCACTCTTGATCTTTCTTCATCTTTTCCTACTCCTATTTAAATTTAAAATAAACGAACAAAAGCTCTTCATTAATAAACAAATTATTTTTCTATTGTTCTTGTTCTTAGTACAACCCATGATCCTTTCCTTTTTTTCGCAAGGAAATGTCGAACGGGAGGTTGGTTCTGAACTTTAAGAATGGCGTGAGTCTAGCACTTGATGAAAAGAGGGTGAAGGATGGAGCTGTGATCGAGATTGACTCTGACTTCACACCAGCCGGGCTACAATATGAAGAAAATGATTGGACCACGATTGATCGAGAAGAGTTTCATAGCCAGACAGTGATGAAAGAGGGTGGCCCAAGTCAGCAGTCCACCAGCAAGAAGAGAAAAGTAAACGCCGCTCATGCAACAGGAGAAGATAAGAATGTTAAGTCCGTTGTTGCTACAGCAGAGGGCAGGCTTGTCAGCGCCATGCCCGAAGAAGTCCAAGGGGTAAGGAGAGCTACTCTCACTGCCACCCAGCGGAGGAATAAGAATCGCCGCATTCGTAAGATGTTAACCAAGTTAGCAGAAGATCAACATGAAGAGACAGTTGCTACCGTTAACACAAATACTCCGAAGAAATTGGTTCGTCAGGAGTCGAAAAGGTGGAGATCAACTCTAAAGAAAGCAGAAAAGATAAAGGAAATTCCAAGAAGAGCAGAAATAGAATAAGCGCTTCGACGCCAAGTAGAGGCACAAGTTCTGAAGAGTCTTGTTGCGAAAGCAACCCCGGAGGATGTCCCGACAGAGACTATCCCCGAGGAGCCAAGACATGCTGGAGAGCGTGCCGAGGTTGAATCATAAATTCCCCAGTACGTTACCAGACCTCGTCGATTGCAGATAATTCCAGAATATGAGTTGGAAAGAATGCAGAATGTTGAAAAAAAAACTTTTGAATACTTTAAAAGAATTCGAGACAAGAGGATCAACATCTTGGAAGGCCTCGAGCTGCACACAGATGTATTCTGATATTACGAGCAGCAACAGATTGTAGACTGTGTACTTGAGCTTCAGAAAATGGGCCGAGCTGGTCGCCTAAGGGAAAAGACCTATTCAGAACCTCGAAGATGGATGCCAGGAAAAGGAAGAATTACAATCCAATGCGGATGTTGCTACAAATTCGCGGTTGACAGAAAAGAGAATCCACCAGGAATACTCCGTCGCAGTGAGGTGGATCCGATGTCGAATATTATTAAAAGAATGGTAAAGAGGATGATAACATGGAGGGTATTGCCTGTAGATTGCATACCCAACAGCTGCATCATTAACATCTACAAGGAGGGCGACTGCATACCTCCACACATAGACCATCATGATTTCGTTAGACCTTTCTGCACAGTGTCTTTTGTTAACCAGTGCAATATCATGTTCGGATCTGACCTCCGGATGGCAGGCCCCAGTGAGTTCCGAGGGCCGATGGAGATACCACTACCGGTAGGTTTCGTCCTGGTGTTGAAATGGAATGGAGCGGACATCGCAAAACATTGCATTCCAGGAGTGCCTGTGGAACAAATCTCCGTCACTTTTAGGAGAATGGATGACAGAAAAATGCCTTTCCACTTTCAGCCAGATCCAGAGTTAGAGAGTCTCCGGCCCTACGAGCTGTGATTTACATGAGAAATATCACACCTCCAATGCACATCCTTACGACATTTCTGTCAAGGATGACTTGGAAGGTGATGTTATTGTCCATGTATCTCACTATTCAGACATGGATTTTGACAGTTGCGTTTGAAAGAAACTTGAAGAATCTTACACAATCCATTTTGGATATATATGGATTGTATGAGATATTAAATTCTAAAGGAAAATATCATCATGTTTTGGATCAAGTTAAATGATGTATTTTCAACAAGATTGGGATGACAGTGACCATGTCATGTTTTGCCTTCACCTCTCTTTGTGCAAATTGACTGGGAAACGCCATTAGGTTAAATGAACTTCGAACAAATAACAAAGGGAAAATAAAAATAAATGAGAACTCTTTAAAAAAAACCTGAATGTTAAAAAAAACTACAAATAAACAAGAACTCTAAATAAAAATGGACTCTAAACTGAAAATCAAGCTAAAATCAAATCACAACAAGTGACTAAGAAAAATTTCTGAATCTGAAATCTCCAGCCTTCGGCTATTCTCAAATCTCTTTTTGACTCTCCATATTTCCTTCCCTCTTTTGAGAAGGTCGACTGAATCTACTGACACAGAACCACAAGAATTTTTGATTTAGTTCTGATGGCACGGATTCATATCCTTCGCCTAATAATCAGACTTTGATCGATCCTCATGGGATGTGAAACACTTTCACGTCTCATTCCAAATCTTTTGCTAAACTCAAATCTCCACAGCAAATTTCAACCTTTTAAACCTTCGAGACTGGAACCAGATTCCAGTTCTCTTTAAACCTTCGAGACTGGAACAGGATTCCAGTTCTCTTTAAGCCTTTGAGACAGGAACCGGATTCCAGTTCTCTTTGAACCTTTGAGACTGGAACTAGATTCCCGTTCTCTTTAAACCTTCGAGACTGGAACCAGATTCCAGTTCTCTTTAAACCTTCGAGACTGGAACCAGATTCCAGTTCTCCTTAAACCTTCGAGACTGGAACCAAACTCCAGTTCTCTTTAAACCTTCGAGACTGGAACCAAATTCCAGTTCTCTTTAAACCTTCGAGACTGGAACCAGATTCCAGTTTTCTTTAAACCTTCGAGACTGGAACCAGATTTTAATTCTCTTTAAATCGAGACTGGAACCAGATTCCGGTTCTCTTTAAACCTTCGAGACTGGAACCCAATTCTAGTTCTCAACATTCAAGATCAGTACCTAAATTCTAATTCTCATCCTTTTCAATCGATACTTAAACTCTGATTCTCACTCCGAGGCTGGTACCTAAATTCCAGTTCTCTTAGCAATCCCGAGGTTGGAACCTGGATTCCAATTCACATTTCAAATCCAGATTTCCTTGAATTGATTTTAAATTAAACCTCAATCAAAATTAAAACTCAGAACAAATCAAAATCTAAACTCACACATTAAAACAAACTCCGAATAGAAAATGAAATGAAATCTAAATCAAATTTCCCCAGATCTTATCATCTGGAATTCACCTCCTTCTCTTTTCCCCAGCGAGAGTTCAGGGATCTCTAGTCTTGGAGATATACTCGATACTACCCAGCGGAAATTTGTTTATACTTTGTTCTGAGTGTATCACTTAGACGTCTGTGTTGATTTTATTGATCTCTTCGGTCAAAGCCAATACGTGCGGTGTGCTTGGTTAGCACACCACACCTATTGGGGGTCCATTTGTTGAACTCATTTTTGATGAGGTCTTCCATCTTCTCTCTCTCTCCCTAGTACTTAGGATCTAGCCTTAGGTTTTCCCTTTGAATATCCTAGAGGATTAGAGATGGCACCCACCACTTAGAAATTTAAACACCTCTTAACTCCCTGCAAACCCCATAAGTTTGATTGTAAACCTTAAGTCACTTGGAGGGTTAAGATCAAATGCGGAGGTTTAAAGGATGAGTTCTCTATAGGCTCTTTGGCCTTAGGACTACCCTGGGTGGCCTGGTCTGGTGAGGGTTGACCTGCACACATTACACTTTCACACACATTCCAAATCCTAAAACCATTCATGCCTAGTTTGACTTTCTTACTCATGTAGGTGATTCATATGGATGGTCCTCAACCCCTAAGCCCTTGGCTAAGAGGGTTAGGAACAACATAGTGAATGCCTCAAATGAGTCCTCTCATGGCTCTTATGGGCTTGATATGGATTCATGACTCAACTAAAGTGATTCCATTCTACTCAAAGTTGATCAATCTTTTTTTTTCAAAAATTTCAATTTTTGACCCCCAGGGGCCCTACACCCACTAAGCCTACCAAATGCCCGTGAAATTGCCTAAAATTTGCAAAATCACATAAATTACCCAAAATTCCTCAAAACCAATCCTAAACATTTCCCACCATTCAAATTGATAATCCATGGCCAAATATACCAAAATTTCCAAAAATACCCCCCAATATCCTCCAAATAACCAAAAAGCCCTTCTTAACCAAAAAATCCATAAATTCCAAAAATTCCCAAAACATTCCAGAAAATCCCAAATATTACAAATTTAATTTTGTTCAACTACACCATAAGCCCATTTTGCCAATTTAGTCAACTTTTACCAAAATCCCCAATTTGACCCATTCTTAACCAAAGTAAGCCTAATGTCAAACCAAATCAACCCAATTGACCTCACTGTTGATCCAATCCAACTCTAAACTTCAATTCAAAATTCGCAATATCAATTTAGACCAAATCCAATTCCAATTTGTTTAATATTTGGATCCAATTCCAATTTGAAGCTTAAAGCCCTATTTTGGCCCATGACCTAAACTTAGCCTAAACTAACCCAACTCAACTCCAATTAGCCCCAAATCTTTTCCTAAACCTTCCTAATATCCCCACAAACAAAACACTAACAAGATTTGCGCCAAATTTGAGCCTAAAATCCACCTAAACCTAACCCAAACAAAAAAAAATCTCTAATTTTGGCCTAAACCCACCATGAATCCAAATGGGCCCAAATCCCAAAATTAAAGCCCAACCAAAGTTTAAAACTCTTTGTAACACTACCATAAACATTTCTCATCATTAATTTTACATAAAATCTAACCTTAGCCCAACCTTATCCCAAGTTAACCCAATTTGACCCACTTTGGCCCCTTTACCAAAAAAGCCCAAATTAAATTCAATTCCACTCTAAATGATACCAAATCTTCTCTAAAATGTTCATGACACATCCCTAAACTAAACCCAACATTTTTTTGGCCCAATCCTTCACAAAATTTCCATCTAAGAATTTTTTTTCAAACCTAAAGGTCCACTTCCTTAAACCATTTTAAAAGCCCAATTCCACCAAATCCAAAAGCCCAAAAATTCATCCAAAGCCCCTATAACACTCTCCCTCGTCATGCATTCAATTTAATATCATCCCTAAAGTTCTAATTGATCATCAAATTATTCCAATCTTGGCCTCATGACAATCTCCCTTTAAATCATCAAAAATGCCAATATCCTTCTTCATGCAAATGACTTGACTTTTCCAAAGCCAAATGAAGCCACAATGGAGTTATTCACAAGCCATATAAATCCATGATAGCTTGGCCTTGTCATCAATCCATTTATGGCAAGAGAGGAGAGCCCTTTAATGATTCTCTTAAAGTTGATTAAACATTCCTATGCTTCCCTTAACCTATGCATAAAATTAATTGCACTTGGATTGTGACTTGACCCCACTAATCAAGCTGACCCAAGTGACTTTCTCTTCAGCCCAAACCAGCCTTGGGTGGTGCACTCAACCCAGACCTATGACTTGACCAAATTGAACCTAAAATAACCCCCTCACCATACCACTTAAAGCCAAGCTCTTTACACATGGCCAACCTCCATTGCTTGCACCAAATTCAAACCCTGACCTCACTGACCCTGAGAGTGACCCATGCCTAGCCGGTCAGCCACCACAGTCACTGGAAAACACCATGGCCGAGAGCACCCATTTGATTTAAAAAATTCAAACTCACTAGCTGAGCTGTCCCAACTCAATTGAACTCCATGGTTATTCTTCCCTTGACCAAGGCAGCTGATCCTAAGCCCTAACTCCCCCTGAGAGGCCCTCCAGCCATGTCTATTTAAACCCACCACCATCTCGGTAAAACAAGGTGATGAACCAAAGCTTAACAAAACCCTTCCAAAATTGCTTCAGGACCCTCTCTTAACCTAGAGCAATTGATCCCTAGTGTCCCTTTGACAGAGCTCAATTTCTCAGTCAAAAATCCACCCAAAAACTAGGACAACTCTGAAACCTCCACCAAAATTAAATTAAACTCACCCACACCTGCATAGGACCAAGAGAAGGAGTTTCCCAGTGGAAGCCCCCTCACCAGGCCAGCCATTCTCTCTATTGGACAAGCTTTGAAATCAGGCTTAGAGGAAGTTGTACCTAGGCAATTCCCTAGAGCCGGAGACATCATTTGAAGCCTACTTGGGTGCAATCGAAGGTGCCACAACTCTCTGATTGAAGCTTCACTTCTCAGAGCCAAGGTATACACCTCTCCTTCCTCCCGAGCTTCCAATGATTCTCTATTTTTATTGGCTTAATTTCATAGCATGTAAACCATATGGATGTGTTCGTCACTTTAAGACGAATCCATAGAGCATAAGAACATAAAAATATGTTGAGAAATGAGAGAGTTCTTAGGGTTTTAGTGTGGATAGTCACGGGTGCACACCAGTCGTAGACGATGACCAGGCTCCGTCCGATTGCGCGTGTATCGGTTGAACTACTCAGATTGCGTCAGATCAGAGGAAGGAGCTGGACCGCGGGACGCATGGAGACTGACTCAGATGGCAGCGTCAAATAGGAGCGTGCCGCGTAGTCTTTTGATCCGCCGTAGGTTGACGTGGCACTGAGTTGGATAAGTAGATAAATAGGATTTTTTCTATTTATTTAAATGCTTGAAACTTAGAAAATCCATATCTTATTGTAGAAAAATCATAAAAATAAACTAAAAATACCCTCTTGCTCAGTGAATAGAGGAGAATAATGTGAAAAAAGAATTGAGTTAATTTGATGAGTATTTTATTTTAATTAATTATTTACTCATTTGAGTATTTTAATTCTCCATTTTCATAGACAATTCACCATGGCATGAGAACATAGGGCTTTTGAAGCCTCTGATCTTGGGAACATTCCCTGAATTTTTCAAGGTCAGAGGTTATCTTTATGGCAAGTTATGTATTTTTCATGTTTATGTCACTACTTTTGGATTTTTAATTCCATTAATTAGCATATTGCCTAGAAAATTCTAGGAAAATTTGGGGAAGTTTCTTAGTGCCAGAAGACCCTAAGATAATTATTGTTTGAGTTAATTCATTAAGAATAACCCTAATTAGCCTAATCACTCAGAACTGAAGTTTAATAAATTAGGGTTAACCACACATCAAAAGAACTTGAAAATGATTCTCCACTGATCTTAGGATCAGAGGGACCTCACATAAAAATTTGGAATCAATTGGAAATGTTTAACCCCACTAAATGGATTAATCAAGTTACATGAGTAAAATTAAACTTTAAAAATTCATAACTCCAAAAATACATTTAAAAAATTCACCAAAATATTTTTGGGACTTCTCTGATATTAGATAAGTCTAAGAAAATTAAAATTGGAATTTTCTAAAAATCTTCATTTTTCACCATATTTTAATATTTTAAATAATTATAAAATAATAAAAATTACAAAAATATTAAAAATCATAAAAATGTCATATTTAACCTCCCAATCACTTAGAAACAAACTAAATATTTTTCCCAAGTCTCTTGGTTAAGATATTGAATTTTAAATGCTTAAAACAATTTTTTGAATTAAAAAAAGAATTTTCCAACCTTTTCACTAAATTAATTCTAATAAATCAAAGGAAAATCAGAAAATTATAAAATATGTTTCTCTGAACTCCTTGAGGTTAGAGGGATTTAATAAAAATATAAAACTTAATTTTGAACTATTATTTTATTTTATAATTAATTAACACTCTAAAACTCAAAATAATTATAATAAATATAAAATAATTATAAAAATCACCAAAATTGGTCCAAGTTGTCCTCTAGTCATTAGGAACATCTCATAATTTTTCTAAGGACAGAAACCTTACCTTGGTCATGTTGTTGAATTTTCATTGAAAACCCTTATTTTTCATAAAAATAAATAAATTAATTAAATTAAATTCAGAAAAATCACATTTTCCCTCTAATGTCTTAAATGACATATGAGTGAAGTGACATAAAAATCTCGAGTTCATTTGACCTCAATTTGATGAGTTATGAAATAATTAGGCTTAAAGGGGCATATTAATATTTAAGAATTTTAACCCTAATTAACATTCTAGGCTTAATCAAAGGGGAGGGTAAAATATCTTAACTTTCTCATAGATGATTGAAACCTAGGGAATTAAGGGGTGGAAACCCATTAATCATCTTTAAAGTAAATTTTAATTAATTAAATAATTTAAATTTTGGAAGATTAAATCAAAATTTGGATTATTAATGTTAGGGATATAACTTTAGAAGATATTAATTCTTTAATTTAAAGTCCCTAAATAAATCACTTCAATAAGATCTAATTCTTAACTAAACTTAAAATAATAATGAGAATTGATAAATTAAAATAAATTAAAAGAAAATAGCCCTTAATTAAATTATTATTTAAAATATTAGGAGATTTAAATATTAAATTAAATTAAATTATATTAATTCAACATCACTTAATAACAAACTTAAAACAAATTTGAAATATTAAACAATATAAAAACAATTCATAATTAAGCATATAAAACAAATTAAGCTAACCTAAAATATCATAATTAACCTAAATCAAACAAATCAAAAGTTAATCTAGAATATTGCAATTAAATTAAAATTAAATCATTAAAGTCTAAATTAATTAATTTAAAATCCTCTTTCAATTCAAATGGTTTAAAGCACTTAAAAATAAAACAACTTGAACACTATTCCAAACTTAAATTTATTGAAACTTTATAACTAAATTAAATCACCTTAAAACATTAATTCTAATTTTAAATCGTTGAAATTCTTAATAAATTGATTTGCCCCTAAAGACTTTTAACATTATAACTCTTAAATGGAGCATCAAGTGAGATATCACTTTATCCATGGGATAATCAAACATCTTAGTTCACTGAGCAAGAGTTAAAACTTAACTAAAAATTTTTGGATAATCGATTCATCTCTACAATAAAAGTTCATTTAGACTCGAAATAATCTCAGAGGTATTGAAAAGATGTTTAGAACCCGTTCTAAACACTTCCTCAATACAATGAGGTGTTTTAAGAAGAATAATTGAGCTTAATTGTTCTTTGATGAAGAAAATCATCCTTAACAAAACACAAAAGAACCTTGACATCGTAGTGATTGACTAGAAATAGGATTAAGACTTTGGTAGACAACCAAAACCTTCCCTTAGCTTTACATAGGTACTTGTTGCAAATGTTTAAATGTTCTAACATGTGTCTTAAGTGTAGCTTGGAAATGATGAGAAGACCCTCCAGGTACACTTTTATTTTATTGCAAATTACTTACATGTACTGCGCTTTACCTTTCTTCCATGTTAAATAAGATTGTTGCATGAAAACTGAAACCTTTAGGATAGCCACAAAACTGAAACCCAAAACTAAATTAAAAGTCACAACAAGATAAAATTCACTGCCACAACATTTCAAACGATAAAACAACTCAAAATTTAATCACAAGCAGAACACAAAACAACAATTGCAATTAAAAAAAACATCTCGTTGGATGATCAGGAATACCTCGGATGATGTAACCTACGTGTTGCTAACGGGATTTCCCATGGTCTAAATGAAAGTGTGGAACTCATTCAGTTGAGTTTAGTAAATTCATCTGGACTAAGTGAATCCGATAAAAATAACGGTGGCGGAATGATGGAACCGTGGGATCTTAACCGGTGTTGTTATAATTAACTTTAAGATTCCCCTAATAAAACATTAAAGACATTTTGACTTTAAGATTTCTCTAAAGCAAGACACTTTTCTCATCCCATAATTTTCACCTTCTAAAACTAAACCTCTGCGACAACGACAAGGAGATTGGAGCACGGTGGGCAGCACGACCATCTTCTTCAGCAAAACCCGGGTCTAATTCAGCAAAACCATTCTTAGAATTAATTAACCAAGCCATAGGATTTCGAGGTAGTTTGCCTAGTGCAACATAAATCCTCAACCTTTTTGTTAGGCACTTGCATAATCATTTTATGCAAATTAAGCCCTAAGCGGTCTTAGGACTCCGAGGTAGTCATTTGGTATGACATAAACTCTCACATCTTCGAGGCTATTTGTGTGATTATATCATACAAGTATAAGTATTAATTAACTAAATTGGCAGGATTACAACGTTAAATAAATTCTTAAATTGAAACCAAATAATATGATAGTTTGGGAAGTTGCCAAGATTCTTCTTGGATCCTCAGCTTCTCCTACTCCTCTTCCTTTGGACTCCTAAAGATAAACTGTTCCAAATTTGAGTTAATCCCTTTTTGAAATTTCTAAAGTCCAATCCTTTGAAAATTTAAACTTTGAAATTCTTTAGAGCAAAACCACTGATCATTATCAAGAGTTTTTCTTAAGTGATTCCCGTCACTTAGGATGTAATTTACTATAGGGGCTTGCCCTTATAGGGAACTTTAAGAACCCATGTAATATAAACCCTGTTTAATTCATTTATATTAAGCAGGGTAACTTGTCGGCTTATAAAATTGGTTCACAGACCAAAAGGATGTCACAAATGTTCTAGTTTATTTAATCGAGCCCCATCATCAAGCAGTGTGTCTATTCTTTGGGATAAATACACAGTTTGTGGTATGGTGCTTGTTTATATAAAATATTTGGGATGTGATATCGATTTGATTTCATATCTTAAAATTTTCGAACTAAAAATTATTTTTCAAAAAATCAAAAGGTACTTTCCAAATTATATATATTTAAACTAAATTTAAATCTGAAAATTCGTTGACAATTTCTGTAGGCGACCCCTTTTCAAAATAAAACACACATAACCTAAAAATATGCCAACATCAATGTTCTTTACCTGCTTGGAAGAAGGAGTACTCTTTTAAAGGTAAAGAAGCAAATATGCTCCTATTTGACACAACACAAATAATTACCATTCTTCATCATCCACACATAATAATCTTTATGCAGGTAGAAAGACACTTTTCATATAGAAGTATCTTATAAATCACATAAGTTAGTGTTTGTTAGTTAATATAGTTCAGTAATTAGAAGTAATTGTAGTAGCTTTATTATACTTTGCATTAACTAGTGGTAGTAAACTTAAGTAATTGTTACATTGGGTATTGGATTTTAGTGTTATATTATCTGATTTAAAGAACGTTCACCCCCCTGTGGGATCGATAACCAGGACTCCATTAGAGCCATGTATTACTTGATACGATACGTATACTTGCGTTGAATTTGTGACTTTACTAAATCATTCTAAATATATAAATTCGACTTCATAAATTCTTGCTTAATATATAAAGTCGCGGTCAAAAGCTTGTTGGGAGATTAAAGAGTTTAACTATAAATTAAGTGATGCTGGAGATAAATGATTATTGCAATTGAATGAACTTGAAGAAATTATAAATGATTCATATGAAAGTGATCAAATCTATAAAGAGAAAAAAGAAGAAATTGCATGATAAAAGAATATTAAGAAAGACTTTTGAGTCTGGAGAAGAAGTTTTATTATATAATTCCATATTTAAATTATTTCTAGAAAAATTGAGATCCAAATGGATAGGGCCTTTTAATGTTAAGAAAGTTTATCCTTATGGAGCAGTGGATATAATTGATTAGAAAACAAATTCTGTAATTAAAATAAATGGACAAAGATTGAAGCCTCATATTAGAGGAATTTTGCCATCATTTAAGGATGTCCTATATTTAACCCATTTGGAGTAAACAATTGGTTATGTCAGGCTAACGACATTAAACCAAGCGCGTTGTGGGAGGCTACCCATAGTATGATTTGATTGGTTTTGATATTAAGTGCTTTATATGTGACTTCACTTAGTTTCATATCTTTTAATCCACATTTTTAGACCCTAATTTGGTGTGAAACTTACCAAAAATTGATAAAGGGAAAATATGTGATTTTCAGGATTCTGGCGCCTAGGCGCCACAGTTCTGTATCGTGGACAAATGCCCAATTGTAGTTTTTACCCACTCAAATCCCTATAAATCACTACATCTTCATCCCCAAACGTCAAGCAATCAGATTTTCGACCTAAAACTATACTTTTGAGAGAGAAAAGAGATTTTATTGCTTCCATGGAGAGACTAAATATAGAGAATGGAGTGAAAGCCAAGTTTGTGCATAATGATTCACAAACATACTTTAATGGCTATCTAGCCATGACGTTGGAAAAGCTATTTGGTCAACTTGAGAAGATTGAAGAAGAATTGGTGCATATTGCAGAAAGGATGCATGAAATGTACCATTGATATGAGTATATGGAATGGCAAATGAAGGTAAAATCTGATCATTTGCCTGCCTTTGAAGACTATCAGGTAACCATGTATGCTCAGAACAAATGGATTGATAAAAAGACAGCCTTGGAATTTCCTCATGTACCTTTCTTCCACTCCTTTGTTCATAGTGATTATCTTGTGGAACTAATTAAGGTTCTGATGTGAATCCTTGAATTTAGGATGAATTTATGCGGAGAAATTGATTGTAATAGTGAGGGGTTAAGTTATTTGTTTTATATTTTGTGTAAGTGATTTGTGTGATTGTTATATTTTGTTGTGAGATGTGAGAAGTTTTTTATGTGTATTTTCTGTACTTTTTTAACCTTATCTTGAAGATCTGAAATGGAATGAAGTAAAATTTGAGTTTGGAATGTATCAAATTGTGTTTGGAATGTATCTTAAATTTGGAATCTATTTTAGACTTAAATATTTTCTGGGAGATTATTGATAAAGTTTATTATTTAATTTTAAATTTACAGATGATAGAAAACCTAAATTACAAAATGTAAAAATTTGGGAATTTTTTTGGCTATTCTGGTGGCTAGGCGCAGGTTCACCTTAACCAATATTTTAGCCTTAAAACTGAGCCCATCACCATTAACATGCCTAAGCTTCATCTTCTTCCCCAAAACTCACGAAAACCGGTCCTAGGGTTCCATTTTGTGATTGATTCGTGAAGTTTCAAAGCTTAAAAACACCAGATTTCAATTAAATGCAAGTATATGTATCGCTTATGTAATATAGGGCTCTAATAGAGTCCTGGATATCGATCCCATAGGGAGGCGTTAATTTTATGGCGTAGCCAGAAATCACTTATCGAATCACAACACAATTGCAAGTAAGTTCAATTCTTAAATTAAAGACAGACAGTTTTAATTACTATTTATACCAAAGTACATTCTAAACTCTAGCAAGTTTAACTCACACAAGAGTAAATTTATAACAAAGTTCAGTTTTAAGAAAGAGTCTTCCTCATTTCCAATCATAATATGATGATTATTGTAACAAAGTTCAGTGATGCAAACGTATTGTGCTAAAAAGGAGCATTCCTATTTTTTACCCATATTTTAGCGTATAAAGAACATTGGCTAATCCTCAGTTTATTACCCAAATCAGTGGTTAGGTTGGGAGGATACTAGCTCTCACTCCAGAGCTCTCAATTCCCTTTTACTGAAGGATAACTCTCAATTCAGGTTCCAAACATTAGGACCAAATAGAGGATTTCATCGTGTTGCTCTGAAATCTTCAATTCTATACTCATCAAAGTATATTTCCCTATTTATTTGTACTCAATCCCCATGAACTACATCTCTCATTCCTAGACATTGAATGTGACCTTCACTTTTGTTGTGGAACTCATAATCCATTCGAAACATATGTTTCACAACAATTTTTAACAATTTAATTTGGTATATCAAGAAGTAGACGAAGTTTGAAGTGAAAAGGTCATCACAAATTCTTCATAATAAATCGACACATCATTTCCATATCACAACATCAACACATCACATTAAAAGAAGAAAGACAAAGAAATCTACTCAAGACTCATGAGGAAAAGATGACGAAACATGGAGTATATATATAAAAATAACTTCATACAAATATAGTAAAGTAAAGACAACTTATCTCAGACAACATACAATTCTCTATTTAGATAAGTAAGGAAGAAGAAATCTCTCACTTACCCTCTCCTCTCACACTTCTTAAAAGAGAAAATACAAAACCAAGATTTTTGAAACTAAATTAAAAGACCCTCTCTCTACACTCTCTCTACACTCTAAAATCTTCTCTCCTCTCTAACTTGGCTTCAAAAGAGTTTATATTCGGCCAAAACTGAATTCCCAAGAGTTTCCTCAAGCAACCCTCCAAAATCCAGCCAAATACATTAAATTTAGTTTGAAATCAGGATAAGGCATGGTCCGGCGCTGGATAGGGCACCGTTCGACACATTATTCCACCAATACGGTCGAAACTCTCTGTAAAATAGCGTGGTCCAGCGATGGTGATAGCACCGTTTGATGCTAGTTCAAAAAAATGCACTTTTGTCCAAATTTGCTCCTTTTCGCTTCCTTTTGCTCCAAAGGCCTAAAATTATTGTACCTACATGAAATCATGAAAAATACTTTTCTTTGAAGTGCAATATCATCAAAACCAAGTATGTAATGAATAGTAAAAAGCTATCAAATTTTTAGTGAATCAAGATCCCCAAAACTTAACTATTACTTGTCCTCAAGTAATTTTAGTTAATACATAAAATAATGATCCACTACAATGAACTTTCTTTCTAGAATACCATAATTTTGATTTAGAAAAGTACAATAATAAGATTTTCAGAAAGTTCTTTGAATAATTCAAGTAAGTTTTGCAGGTATAAGACTATCTAGTAATCAAGACTAAGAGTTCTAACCTTCTATTCATTTCCAAAATGACTGTAGTTTGTCCTATTAAAGTACTTAAAAGGATTACATGAAAAGAAGTTTATGAGAACACTACTAGTAAGGATGCTAATCCACACATATAAGTTCAGGGAAGTAATTAAGTTTTTCTCTTTAGGTAGGTCCGGCTAAAGCCAATTTTTTATTAGGCATCGCCTCAAGCTTCTCCTCACTTTTCTTTCTTTTATTTTTTTCTTTTTCTTTTCTTTTCTTTTCTTTTCTTTTAAGTGAGGATTATTGTATTTGGATAGCCATTAATAATTTTGAACTTCACCATTCTCACTCTAAATTTGAAACTTACCACAATCCTTTACCTTATAGGCATTTCTTTAGCCTATTAATGTTTCATCATAGAGTCTAAATCCTTTCCTATCAAATAACGTTTTAATATTCTTAATATTTCAAACATACAGTTTTTCTTACTTTGAATAGTTTACTATAATTCTCTTATACAAAATATCTTAGCCTACAAAATTACTTTTCATTATCAAATACTTTCATTCAACTTTACAACATACTTAAATAAAATCAAAATACAGTTATTTGAAATTGAATTCTATTACAGGAAATCAAGTTAATAATTTTGAAAATACTTTTAAATGAGAACAATTACTAGTTAATTATTTCCCTCCCCAAACTTAAGATTTTTTAATATCAATACAATTAACATGGGAAGAAAGAAAACATATAACATATAACTCATACCTCAATATGTTGGGCTTTTCATAGCTTTGAGTTTAAGCAAGATTTTCTTCATAAAGTAGAACAGTAGGCCTGAAATAATTAAGAGCATTTCTATACACAAATATTGGTTAGAAATTTATAAGGGAAGAAGTTTAGAAACATGCAACATAAACTATGCACACAACATTAACATCCAATTGTTACTATCACAAATTAAACTAACAAACCAAACACACATTACATCACAGTTACTAATTAGAAAGCGTCTCAAGTACATCGCATATACAAAACAAAAATACAAAATAAAATGAAAATAGAACTATAAAACTACCAATCTTCATCCTCTGCAGGAGATCCACCGTCATCAGGTTCTTCAGGCTGGTATGGAGTATATGACTCGACCCGCAAGAATGCAAAAACTTTTTGCTTCCATAAGATGGCAAAAAACTTGACCCAATTTATAAATAACGGCTAGTGTATAAAATCAAAATGTTGTACAATAATAGAAAATATTTACATACTAGGGGTACTACACAAGTATACATGTCGTTTAAAGTAATATAGGGTTTTCTTTTATAACCCCAGTATCGATCCCACAAAGAAGCGAGGTAAGGAATTCTTTAGGCTAATTCCAGTCTATTTCTATAAGTCCTAAATTTGTAATGTTAATTAAAATGGATTTTCTAATAACTAATTCTAGATAAAGTTCTTAAATAAAAAGATAACTTATATGGATAAATTGGCTTGGAGAATTTTGAAATATTAAAAATTACCTTTCTCTTGCAATTACATAGATAATGTTTAGGAAGGAAATGCTTAGAATTTTATGTAGTAGTGCCAAATAGAAGAAATCCTATTCTTTACCCTTTGGTCCAGGTGTAAAGAACATTGGCTAATCTATAGATCGGCTCAGAATGTTTTATTAGTATAATGGGTTAATCTAGGCTCACACTACTAGATGTCTAAGGGTGGCTTTGGTCGGCCCTACCAGTGACCCGTTCCCTTTCTATAGATCAAATCATTAGAATTTAGTTCGTCACTCTAAAAATAAATCAATTCTGCATCCAACAAATAATATCTCCCTATTTATTTGCACTTCACCATGAATAACCCGCATAAAGCCTTTGATTACCTAAGGATTCATGTGATATCTACTAGTTAAGAACTCATCTCCGGATAGGCTTCATAATTCTTCAACAGGTTTTAACAATACAAGTGATCAATTTGTGAAGTAAATAAAAATCCAGTATAAATATCATCACCATAATTTAATAAGAGAATACATAAGCAAATCTTAATTCCTGAACATGCATCTATTTCATTACAAAATAAAAGTAAAATGAATATAATGACATAAGAAGTAAAAGGGATGATAGAATTATGTAATAATTTAAGCTCCAACAAGAAACTTATTTCATTAGTATTCTATTATATTATGCAACTATCTGTCATATAGAAGCATCTAATAGATAATTCTATCATGGAAATAATTTTCCTACACATGCCACTACGTCATTTTAAAAGAAAGAGTAAAAGAAATCACTTACGAAGCATGGATAAATCACGACAGAAAACTCGGTTTAAAACAAAGAAAATCCACTAGAAAGTGTTTACAACAATTACAAGAGAATGAAGAACACAATACTTAGCTTTTTTTCCTTTAAGGAAAGAAGAAGATCTCTCCACCAAAGTCTCCCACCGATCCATGTGCCGCTCATACATCCCTTACATAAATCTCTCAAAATCCCTCACCAATCTCTCCATAAGATGTAGAAATCTACATCTTCATACTTAAACCTAACTCTAAAATGGCTCACCCTAAAGAAAAAATGACTTGAGACGGGGGCGAGAGAGAGAGGGCTTGGCTGTAGAAATGATCCATATTTATAGGGTTTTGAAAATGACCAGGGGTTGCTTAAGGCACTTCTTCAAAATTCATCCACATTCTTTGAATCTTCTAGAAACCAACAGTGGAGTCTAGGCGCCAAGATCTGGCGCCTAGGCGCCAGACTCCTGTGACCAAGTCTTCGCAGCCCTTCTCTTTAAGTCGAACCTCTTCGCGATTAAAACTATTCCAATGTGTCCATATGTATTGTATCACATGTCCTATATATTAGGAGTAACTTCCAGTCTTCTAGAAGGTCTGAAAACTACTTAACACCATCAAAATAACCGTCCAAGGTCGTCTAAAATTGTCCATAATTGGGTTTTAAGAGTATGAAAATATATGAAAATATATGTTGCTATCTAATTCAAAAATACTTGTAAATTTTTCAAAATATAGGGGTTAAGCATTTTATTTTCTTTACTTTAAAATCTTTTTTAAAAATAATTATACTAACTATAGTATATTTTTAAGCTTAAGATTTTCTCAAATCTTATACTTTAAAAAGCTCAGGTGTGGAAACAATTTTTGATTTGGCCCTTTTAATCCTCAAGCTTCTCCTTCCTTTTTCACATACTATACTTTTCTTTTCTTTTCTTTTTCTTTTTCTTTTTCTTTTTCTTCTCTTTCTTCTTTTTTTTTTAGGCAAGGATTACTATATCAAGATAGGACTTTAATAATTTTGAATTCCACCCTTCCTTTCCTAGAGCATAAGGTAGATATATATCTTTTACTTAGAAATATAGTAACAGTTTTGAAAATTATTTTTCAATAAAAAAAAATTTAAATATTGAAAACAAAAGTCTAATCCTTCTATTTTTCTAAAAGTACAACTTTTCTTACTAAAGATGGTTACACAATATTTATCATTTCTTCACTAAGAAAAATTTAACTTTTAATTTTTCATCACTACTATAAATTTTAACTAAATTTTCTTACTCATTTCTATATTCAAAATTTTATTTCCCTAATATAACTTTATACACAATTATTTTTGAGCCAAAAATCAAATTTCTTTATAGCATTTTTTAGGAAAAATGAAATTTAAGTTTTTGAAAATTGTTTTTCATTGAATTTTAAAATAATTTGCAATTAATTCCATAAAATGTAGGAGGAAAAATAAAATTTAAATCTACTAACTACTACAACATCCTATCAAAATTATATACATGCATAATCAGGACAGAATGATTACAAAAGAAAGTAAATCTAGCCTAAAACATGCTTGTTATAATATTAAACTTAAAAGAAGTATGTTAAATTTAAAATATATTTTTCTTCCTACCCCTAAACTTGAATTTGAACATGTATAACATTCAGCACAGAAAATATAAGTAGGAAGAAAAATAGTTCAGAAATTATATCTTCCATAAATGTTTGTCAAAAACATCTACAAATATTCATCAGGACATAACAATTTGCAATAGAAAGTAAATCTAAACTAAACATGCTAGAATAAAATTAAACTAAAGAAATGTCAAATAAGCAGGACATGTATCAGCATAAGAATATATATTTAAGTGTTACTTAAATCTCTAAATTGTTGCAACACAAACACAGACACAAACACACAAACTAAAATAACTAGACTCGCAGATTCATAAACAAATATCAATTGAGGTTAATTTGATCTCCTTTATACTCATATTTTCCCTCCTTACTTTCAATTTCTAACGGAAGAAACTACACTAATAACGATAATCTGATAAATAAAAATAGTACAGTTCATTCATATGTTGTTCATTAAGCAATTCATGACCTTACTTATTGAAAATAAAGTTAAATAAAGGAAGTAATAGAACTGACATGGAGTGGTCGAAGTCCAAACTCTGCATGCTTCAAAGTAATGCTCAGCTCCAGTTGAGAACTAAGTCATAAAAGACTCGTCAGCCTGCTACTAGTAGAAGTCATATACAAATTTAGTCAAGACCAAGGCATAACCTCACAACAATAATCTAATTCGCACTAAAGAAAACACAAAACAACACATAAAAATGCTAGCAAAGATAACCATGGGTTGCCTCCCATGAAGCGCTTGATTTAATGTCATCAACCTGACAACTGATAATTATGGGTTGCCTCCCGTAAAGAGCTTGGTTTAACGTCGTCAGCCTGACAAATCATTCCTCCTGGATCAAAATTCCATTTTAATAATCCTTGATCAATCTCCCATTCTTTTTCAGATCCATGAATTCCTAAAAAATTCTCAATTCTAAATTTTTTAGTCAGCTTTTTCATCTCAGATTGATTTATATCATTGTTCCTCATGTTTCTTTCTAGATCCAATATCCTTCGATTGATTTTCTGAAATTGGGCGTTAATATCATCCTTAAAATTTATAAGAAATGGATCTCTATAAGATAGTTCAAGATCTCCCAAATTTTGGATTGGATTCTCGTTAGATAATTCAGATTCTGGATCAAATGCTTTTAGATTGCTCTTCTGATTCAAGTTATCTTCTAATTCTTCACCTTCAAAGTTCTTTTCAAACATATCCTCAAATTCTCTTCTAAGTCTTAGATTTATATCTTTATTTTTTTCATCACTCATTTCCTTAAGGTTTATCTCAGAGTCACTAGGTAAAATCTCTGGGGGGTAACTGTTAATTACCATAATAATCTGCCCCAATTGATTTTCTATATTCTTTATTGTGACCTCTTGACTTTCCAATTGACTCGCCATTTGATTAAAAACATTTTCTAAAAATAATTCTTTCTCCTCATTTTGTGGGATGGAGTTAAATCTATAAGGAAAGGAAAATCCATTATTAAAGTCATCCTGATTATTCCAATCACATATCTGATTAAATTGATTATCTTCCCAAAATTAGTATTCTCCTCTAAAATTAGTATTCCAGTTAAAATTTGAATAATTTTTCCAACCTAGGTTGTAATAATCAAAATAAGGATAGTGTATCTCATTGCCAGTTTCCATCCATTTATAAAACAAATTTGAATATTCATTGTATTATTGATCTGCCATTTCTACATTAAATTCATAGAGTCTTTTCTGATTCAACATCCTCCTAAAAGTTCTCTCTCGATCTGACGCGTACAAATCTAAAGATTTAACTAAAAGGATAGATATCAAAAATATTTTTGGTATTTTTAATTTTAAAATAAACACACAATAATTAAACACACGGTATAATAATAATAATAATAATAATAATATAAATTCCAAAACTAAGTCTTACAGGTTTAACTAAAATTCTCCTAAAAATTCATACCATTGCTTCCCCGGCAACGGTGCCAAAAACTTGACCCAATTTATAAATAGTGGCTAGTGTATAAAATCAAAATGTTGTAAAATTTTAGATAATATTTTACACATTAGGGGTACCACGCAAGTATACGTATTGTTTCAAGTAATATAAGGTTTTCTTTTATAACCCCAGTATCGATCCCATAGAGAAGCGAGGTAAAAAATTCTTTAGGCTAATTCCAGTCTACTTCTATAAGGGCTAAATTTAGAATGTTAATTAAAATGGATTTTCTAATAACTAATCCTAAATAAAGTTATTAAATAAAAAGATAAGTTATATGGATAAATTGGTTTGTAGAATTTTAAGATATTAAAAACTACATTTCTTTTGAAATTACATAGATAATGTTTAGGAAGGAAATGCTTAGAATTTTATGTAGTAGTGCCAAATAGAAGCAATCAAATTCTTTACCCTTTGGTCGAGGTGTAAAGAACATTGGCTAATCTATAGATCAGTTCAGGATGTTTTATTAGTAGATGGGTTAATCTAGGCTCAAACTACTAGATGTCCAAGGGTAGCTATGGTGGGCCCTACCAGTGAAACATTCCCTTTCAATAGATCAAATAACTAGAATTTAGTCTGTCACTCTAAAAACTAATCAATTATGTGACCAATAAATAATATCTCCCTATTTATTTGCACATCACCATGAATACCCGCATAAAGCCTTCGATTACCCAAGGATTCATGTGATATCTACTAGTTAAGAACTAATCTCCGGATAGGTCTCAAAATTCTTCAACAGGTTTTAACAATACAAGTGATCAATTTGAAAAGTAAATGAAGATCCGGTATGAATATCATCACCATAATTTAATAATAGAATATCTAAGCAAATCTTAATTCCTAAACATGCATCTATTTCATTACAAAATAAAAGTAAAATGAATATAATGACATAAGAAAGAAAAGGGTTAATAAAATTATGTAATAATTTATGCACCAACAAGGAACTTATTTCATTTGTATTCCATTATGTTTATGCAACTATATGTCACCTAGAAGCATCTAGTACATAATTCTATCATGAAAATAATTTTCCTACACATGCCACTACTTCATTTTAAAAGAAAGAGTAAAAGAAATCACTTACGAAGTATGGATAAATCATGACAAAAAACTCGGTTTAAAACAAAGCAAATTTACTAGAAAGTATTTACAACAATTATAAGAGAATGAAGAACATAATACTTAGCTTTTTCCCTCTGAATGAAAGAAGAAGATCTCTCCACCAAAGTATCCCACTGATCCATGCGTCGCTCGTACATCCCTTACATAAATCTCTCAAAATCCATCACCAATCTCTCCATAAGGTGTAGAAAACTACATCTTCATATGTAAACCTAACTCTAAAATGGCTCACCCTAAAGAAAATGACTTGAGACGGGGGCGAGAGAGAGAGAGGGTTTGGCTGTAGAAATGATCTATATTTATAGGGCTTCGAAAGTGACCAGGATTTGCTTATGACACCTCTTCAAAATTCATCCACATTCATTGAATCTTCTAGAAACCAACTGTGGTGCCTAGGCACCGGGATCTGATGCCTAGGCACCACATTCCTGTGACCAAGTCTTCGCACCCCGTCACTTTGGGTCACACCTCTTCGCGATTAAAACTGTTTTAATGTGTTCAGATGCATTGTATCAAATGTCCTATATATTAGGAGTAACTTTCACTCTTATAGAAGGTCTGAAAACTACCTAACACCATCAAATAACCATCCAAAGTTGTCCTTAACCGTCCATAATCGTCCATAATCGGGTTCTGGAGCCTAAGTCTTGATTCTGGCTCCTAGGCACCGTTTTCTCGTCGTCACTGGCGCCTAGGCGCTACCCTGTGCGCAGATGCACTGTTTTGCTCAGTTGGGCTTCGTTTCAACTCCGTTTCACCCCATTTCAGTTGCATTGCATTCCTAACATCTTCGCCTACAGGATAGATATAGAAACAACAATTTTCAAAAGTATAATTTCATTCAAAAACATGTGAGAAATGTAAAAGATATTAAACATAGAATAGCATATCAATATGTGCTATGTTAGAAGTTTCTTCCTTACTCATTTTGGCTCAAAATTGCATAGTTTTTGCTTCATTTTCTCTAAAATAATATTTTTTATACTTGAAGAAAAAATTTGTAAAATTCCTTCTTTTAAACTGTAATATGTTTAAAAATGTGCATAAAGTTAGCATGAAATGCACACTAAAAAAAACATTTTTAAAGTGGATCAGTATACTCAGGGTAAGTAGGAAATACAGTACTAGTGTCTCCCCTGAAAAATCTCATCTGTACTTCATATTAAGCTATCTCATATTCTCTCCACCACACTTGATAATCATCATTTATCTTGTTCCTTACTTCTAGTCCCTCTACTCTGGTGTTCAACCTTTCCACCTGATCCATAACATCATGCAGAGTAGGCTCTCTAGCTGTAGATGGTCTCTCATGACTAGAAGAAGGCTCATCAGCTTTCTTACTCCACTTCCATATTACATGGGCTTCATAGGTTTTCAAATTTAGTTTAGTAATGGGCTTCACGAAATAGACTTACTCATCATTATCTTCAACTGCTACACCTGACTGAATGCACAAGGCATGAATCAGGCTGGGATGTCTTATTCCACCTGTAGTCTCTACTTTTGAGCTTGTCAAAATAATTTTATGAATAATAGCCCTAATATTTATATTCTTCATGTTATGAATATAGTAATTCTGAACAATTCTATCTACAGTAACCTCACTGTGATGGTTGGTAGGCAAAAGTCTTGCAGAAATTAAATAGTATCAGGCTTTTAATACATGATTCAAAGTAGAAAGGGGGAAATTAACTTTTAGCCTTTCTTTAACCTTCCACTCCCATTTTCCATCAATCAAAAAGTTCACAACGTATCCAATTTACATTCTTAATAAGAAAATTTTTGTATTCACAAGAAAAAGGTGCTCTTAACTGATAAAATGCATTAATGTGAGCAGGGATGAATTCAACCATTTGTCCTCTAACCAGTTTGTATTCACTCAGAATACTACAAATTACAATAAAAATCTTTAGCAATTCCGAGCATCTATTCAGCAGTGAAATAACAGAAAATCTCTCAATTACGATTCGCAATAAGTTCTTCAAGCATACCTCCAAGATATTCAAAGGCTTTCTCTTGAATACATTTCTTATTGTTAAGAAACATATTAAAATGCGAATAAGCCTTGAAATTCACAAATTTGTTTTCATTATACTCAAAATTTCTCTTCCACTTTGAAATTCTTGGATCCAGTTGTCTAAAAATATTAATTTTTTCCAAACCAATTTTAAAATTACAATGTAATAGAATCCAAGGTAAATTTAAAAAGATAAGAACTCAAAATCCATGAAAAATCTCAAAGTATCTCCAAAAACATCAAAATTTCAAATCTTCCTAATGTAGGAGATTTTCACGGTCAAAATTGAAAAATTTTAGGTTAAAGTGTAGCTCTTACCAAGAGAAGATGAAATCTGAACTTTTCTGGCCACGAAATTGCTTCAAATCCAAATGCTAGTGAGCCCTATGTGTGAAAATCAGCCTTGGCTGGAGGTAGAAGATGATGGTTTGGGCAAAAATGGTGGGTCCCAGGGTTAAGCCAGAAAATTTTGGTGTTTCAGGCCTTTCTTCTGGTCTAGCGCTGTCCAACACTAGCGGCAACGCCGTTCGGTGCATTTTTCTTCTCTTATGCCCAAACTCTTTGTCTTTTAGTGCGGTCCAGTGCTGGTGATTGCTCAGTTCGGCGCTAGTTCAAAAACTGGGCTTCCGACTTTCTTTTGCAATTTCGATCTTTTTAAGCCCGCTCTGACATCTAATTAGTCTAATTAAGAATTGAATAACAATTTAATGCCATGACAAATGATATTTTTTAACATAAACAACACAAAACATCACTTTCATTACAAATCCAAGTTTCAGACACATACACATAACACTAAACACTACACATCATCAAGCCATATAATTCTAAAATTTTGCATCAATCACAACCACAACACAATAACACTAAAAACTAAACAAGAAAGCAAATCCTAAAATAACATCCAAGCAAAGCAATAAAATACACAAAAACAAAAATACAATAATTGAGTCTTCATTCTTCCTCAGAATTATCATCAACTCTAAGATCTTTAATTGATTGAGCATGAACAAACAAATTGTAGAATGGACAAAACAAAAATTCTTCAGAAGAATCCTCTTCAATCCAACCTTTCCTTTTCATCAACCGTGTCAAACTTCCTTCAAGATATCTAAAATGATCAAGGTGTTCCTTCATTCTCCAATCCAGATGATCAAAGTAATCAGATGGATTGTTGATTGCATTCATCAGGTGTTGTACTTCCTTCTCCAATTTCTTAATTTTCTTAAAGATGATCTATGAACTTTCAGGAAAGTTAGGAGGAATAGGTGTTGACCTCTGAGATGGTTGATCTTCAATAATGCTCATGTCATCCATATCTCTAACTACCTGATTAGTATATGCATTTGTTGGGTCTATAGGCTTTGAAGGAAGAAGTACTCTTTCCTAGTTCTCATATGGCACTTGTGATTGACTACAGAGGAGAAATATGGTAGAAGGATATCCAAGCCTATACTTTTATCCATGAAAGATCAATCCCAAAACAGATTTAATAATTATTGAGCCAACATCAATATGCATCCCCATTTGAATACAGTAGTTCAGAATAACACACTCCTTAGTTAATTTACCGATTTTCACAGTTGGGAACAATTTGTCACATATGAAATAATGTAAGTGTTTTGACTTAAGATTTAGCAAGGTATTTCATCTGCCAAATATCTGTATATATCATTCATGTTGTCCTTCGTTGGGGCAAAATTTGAATAGTGGCAGATTAACACATTCTCAATCATTTATAAATCTTTAATCTTTGTAGAGTAAATTTGAAAAACCTACCCCTCACATAAACCGATCTTTGGTTGATTCCATGAAGATTTGCATAAAACTCCTTCATAACTGGGACAACTATGGCGGTAGTAGTAAAACAAAATACTACCCAACATCTCTGAATAATAATTTCATCAATTCTAGTAGTAGGAGAATTCGTACCTCAATTAACAAAGCCTCGCTTCTTAATAAATCTCATGTTTAAGATATCTTTTTTTGAATAGACATTGCGCTTCAAAACTAACGAACTTTCTACGATTGAAAATATGAAATCTTGAAGTTTCCATCGAGTCGGAATCCATTTGGACAAGATTTAGGATCTTCCTCTTTGTTCCTTAGGTAGTTCCTACATCTAGGGGTTGTTTTCGGGAGTTCTAATGTAAGATTTACTGCCTAGAACCGCCAAACTAGAATTTAAAGATGAGAAATTGTTTTCTGAACAACGGCGTGATCCGACCCAGATAACAGTACCATTTGGCGCTAGTTCAAATTTTTACCAAACTTTACTTTGTCTAAATTTTCACCAAACTTCACTTTTTCATTAAGATGCTTAAAATACAATCGACCTTAGTGATCTTAATATTGTTAATAATAATAATAAAACTTTTCATTTTTACCATCGTATTAGTAGAAAAGAAGTTGAGGAGGCTTTAAAGAAAACCAAGGGTGGAAAGTCTGTAGGACCTGATGATATGCCAATTGAAGTGTGGAATGTTTAGGTGATTTGGGGGTTTCTTGGCTTACTAAACTTTTTAATATTATTTTAAAAACTAAAAAGATGCTTGAGGAGTAGAGGAGAAGCATTTTGGTCCCAGTTTTCAAGAATAAAGGAGATGCACAAGAGTGTGCAAATTATAGAGGAATTAAATTGATGTGTCATACTTTAAAATTATGGGAGAGGGTAATTGAACATAGGTTAAGACGTATTACCAAGGTTTTTCATAATTAATTTGCATTTATGTCGGGCAGGTCTAACATGGAAGCTATACATTTATTAGATGAAGAAGTACAGAGATAATAAGGAGGATCTACATTTCATTTTTATTAATTTAGAAAAAGCTTACGATAAGGTTCCTAGAGATGATCTTTAGAGAGTCCTTGAGAAGAAAGGTGTTGATATGACTTATATTCAAGTCATTAAAGATATGTATACTAGAGTTGTTACATGTGTTCAAACTGAAGGAGGACTGACAAAATATTTTACTATTTCTGTTGGTTTACATCAGGGATCGGCTTTAAGCCCATAACTTTTTGCTTTATTTATGGATGGTATTGTTGGGCATTTACAAGAGGATGTAACTTGGTGTATGCTTTTTGTTGATGATATCCTACTTGTGGATAAGACGAGAGAAAAAGGCCAGGAAAAACTTGAATTATGGAGGTCTACATTGGAGTCTAAAGGTCTTCGTTTGAGTAGAACTAAAACTGAATACATGGAATGTAATTTTAGTAATAGTAGTTGTAGTGACAGAAATGTAACTTTGGGTGATCAAATTATTAAAAGATGTGAATTATTTAGATACATCGGGTCCATTGTTCAAAGCGATGGTGATATAAATGGGGATGTTAATAGTAAAATTTAGGTTGGTTAGTTGAAGAGGAGGAATGTATCTGGCCTATTGTGTAATAGAAAAGTACAGCTTAGACTGAAAGGAAAATTTTATAAGATGGTGGTGAGACCTACAATGTTTTATGGTGCTGAATGCTGGCCTTTAAAAGAGAAGCATAATGCTAAGTTAAGTGTTACCGAGATGAGAAAGATTAGGTGGATGAGTGGCTTTACACTTAGAGACAAAATGCAAAATGAATATATCCGTAACACCACCAGTGACAGATAAAATTAGAGAGAGTCACCGTAGATGGTTTGGTCACATTAAACGTCGACCACCTGATGATCTGATTAGGAGAGTAGATGTTTTAGATACAACTTATGTTAAGAAAGCAGAGGTACACCTAGGAAAACTTGGGCTTATTGCATAAAAAATGATCTTAATTTATTAGAATTAAACAAAAATTTGACACTAAATAGAACGCAATGGAGAAAAAGGATTCATGTAGTCGACCCCACTTAGTGGGATTAAGGCTTTGTTGTTGTTGTTGTTATTCACTTTGTCTAAATTTTTTCCAAACATTGGTTCAAATTATTTTTTAAGTGTTTTTAATGATAAATAAGGAAGAATATGATTTAATTAAGTAACAAAAAAACACAAATAACACATCAAACAAAGCAAACACTCAAAAATTGTGGGTTCCCTCACACAAAGTGCTTGGTTTAACACCTTCAGCTCGACATAACTTCCTTTTTTTTAGCTTGATCCAACATTAAAACCACTTTAAAATTAGGTCTATTGCCTTCAAATTATGGTTTTAATCTTTGGCCATTAAATTTAAATATTCTTCCAGATTTAAGGTCATTGATAATCACAGCTCCAAATTGATAGATTTTTATGATAATGAAAGGTCCTGTCCATCTAGATTTCAGTTTCCAAGTAAATAATTTCAGTCTTATATTATATAATAAAACTTTTTGTCTTGCTTCAAATTCCTTTTTAATAATCTTCCAATCATGCCATATTTTTCTTCTTCCCTTATATATTCTATCATTATCATATGATTCATTTCTAATTTCTTCCAATTCATTCAATTACAACAGTCTCTTCTCACCAGCATCTTTCAAATTAAAATTCAATTTCTTTATTGCCAATATGCTTTATATTCTAATTCAACTGGCAAGTGACAAGTTTTTCCAAAGATTAATCTGTAAGGGGACATTCCTATAGGAGTTATATAAGCAGTGTCTAGTCTAGCAGATGAATCCAATTTCTCAAGATTAATGAATTTCTCCAAAATTTGTTTAATTTCACGATTAGATACCTCAGCTAAACCATTAGTTTGGAGATGATAAGCTGTAGAGATTATATGCATAATATTATATTTTTCTACCAATCTCTGAATCGGATTATTCTTAAAATGGGATCCTCCATCAGTGATGATTACTCTGTGCATTCCATATCTTGTGAAAATATTTTTCATTAAAAACCTCGAAACACTTTTAGCATCACACCTCAGTAATGCTATTGCCTCAATCCATTTTGATACATAATCAACAACAAACAGTATATATATATTTTCAAGTGAAGGTATAATTGGTCCTATAAAATCTAATCCTTAAGCATCAAAAAATTCAACTTCCAAAGTGAAATTAAGAGGCATTTCATTTCTTTTAGATATATTGCCTATTCTCTGTCATCGATCACAAGTTTTGATAAATCTATAAACATCTCTGAAAGTGTAGGCCAATAAGATCCAGATTGCAAAATCTTATGTCCAGTTCTATCAATTTCGAACTGTCCTCCAAATTCAGAATCATGACCATCTCAAATAATTCTTTCAGTTTCTTCATAAGGCACACATCTCCTAATAATAAGATCTTTACATTGCTTGTATAGATAAGGATCGTCCTAGAAATAAAATTTAGCATCATGCTTAAATTTTTTTCTACTGTTGCATTATTAAGTCAGGTGGTAAAATATTACTAATGATGTAGTTTACAATATCAGCATACCACGGTAAATTTCCTTCAATAATATTATATAATTACCCATCATGAAAACTTTCAGTGATTTCCTTTTAAAGTCATCCAACATAGGTTGTTCAAGTCTAGATAAATGATCAGCTATTTGATTATCGACCCCTTTCCTATTAACTATATCAAAATCAAATTCTTGCATTAAAATTATCCATCAAATCAGTCTTAGTTTTGCATACTTCTTTTGTATTAAATATTTAATATTAGATTGATCAGTATGCACTATACATTTAGCTCCAATTAAGTAATATCTAAATTTTTCAAAGGCATAAATGATCGCTAATAACTCTCTTTCAGTAGTGGTGTAATTAATTTGAGCATCAGTAAGAGTCTTACTAGTGTAGTATATAACTTTAAATATTTTGTCATATCTTTGCCCTAAAACAACTTTAATAGAATAATCGCTAGCATCACCCATTAATTCAAATGATTTCTCCCAGTCATGTGAAACTATTATAGGGGCAGCAATTAATTTTTTCTTTAAAATATCAAAAGTTTTTAACCATTCATTGTTAAAATCAAACTTCCTATATTTTTCCAATGATTGGCATAGATGTTTAATAATTTTTGAAAAGTCTTTAATATATCGCCTGTATAATCCTACATGCCCTAAAAATATTCTTACCCCTCTCACAGTTGTTGGAGGTGGTAATTTTTCTATAAATTGAATCTTCGCAGGATCTACTTCAATGACATATTTAAATATTTTATGCCCAAGCACAATTCCTCCTGCAATCATAAATTGACACTTTCCCCAGTTTAAGATTAATTTTTTTCTTTTGCATACCTCTTAAACTTTTTCTAAGTTACATAGGCATGCATCAAATGAATCTCTGAATACTGAGAAATTATCCATAAACACTTCTTTTCCATCATCAATTAATTTGCTAAATATGGACGTCATATATCTTTGAAATGTTGCAAGTGCATTACATAATCCAAGGGGCATTCTTCTAAAAGCAAAAGTTCCATAAGGGCTAGTAAATGTAAATGTAGATTTCTCTTGATCCATAAGGGCTAGTAAATGTAAATGTAGATTTCTCTTAATCCAAAGGGTATTTAATGATAACCGGTATATCCATCTAAAATACAATAGTACTTGTGTCCAACAAGTCTGTCCTGCATTTGGTTTAAAAATGGTAAAGAAAAGTGATCTTTTCTGGAGACGGCGTTTAATTTTCTATAATCAATATATATTCATCAACCAGTGACTTGTCTTATCGGTATAATTTCATTTCGATCATTTATGTCAAAAGTCACTCCTTCTTTCTTAGGAACACAATGAATTGGGCATACCCAAACACTATCAGAAATAAGATATATAATTCTAGTATCTAACTACTTTAAAATCTTTTTTTAACCACTTCTTTCATTATTGGGTTCAGTCTCCTTTGTGGATCAACTCAAGGTTTATGTTATTCTTTCAACAAAATTCTGTGCATACAGATCAATGGACTGATTCCTTTAATATCAGTTATGGACCAACCAAAAGCCTTTTTGTATCTTTTTAAGGTGTCCAATAATTTTTGTTCTTGATATTCATTTAAATTTAAAGATACAAGGATTGGAAAATTAGATGATTCTCCTACAAACATATACATCAAATGATTAGGGAGAATTTTTAGCTCAAGTTCAGGTGGTTTGATGATAGATAGAATTAAATTTTTATCTCCATTTTCCATAATATCAGATCTTTCAAATTTTTCCTAAACAAACTCTAACTTTACATTTTTCATATCATCTAAATCATCTTCACTTTTGCATTCATATTTATCCTCACATTCCAGATTTTCCTCAAATATTTCTTTAAAATGTTCTTCTCTTAAATAATCGTAGATTTCCATTCGAAAGCAGTCATCATCTTTTTCAGTTGAAGGGTATTTCTTAGATTTCAGAATATTAAAAGTTACCTCTTGATCATTGACTCTCATAGTTAATTCTACTTTTTGAACATCGATCATAGCTCTTCCAGTAGTAAGGAATAGTCTTCCCAAAATAAATGGAATTTACTAATACAACTTCCACAACTCTTCTAGGATAAGTGATAGAACGGTCAGCTAGTTTAAGAGTCACAGATGTAGGTGAAATTTATCCTATTCCCAATCTTTTGAAAGTTAATAAAGGCATATAATTAATACTAGCTCCAAGCTCACATAAAGCTCTTCTGAAAAATTTCTCACCTATAGCACACAGGATAGTGAAACTACCTGGGTCTTCAAGTTTTTCAGGAAGCTTCTTCTGAATAATTGCTCTACACTCCCCTCTAAGTGCAACAGTCTCATGGTCTTTAAAATTTCATTTATTTTTAAGAATATCCGTCATAAACTTTGCATAATCAGACATCTGCTATAATGCTTCAACAATAGGAATATTAATCATTAATTTCGTGATAATTTCCAAAAAGTTTGCAAATATGTTATCTCTGTTTTGTTTCATTAATCGTTTAGGAAAAGGAGGAGGTGGTTTTTCAATAGTTATCTTCATTAGTTCTAGTGGATATTCTTCTAGATATATCTTATTAGAACCTTTCTAAAAGTTCACTTCCTCTCTTTCAACTTCGACTTCTTTTTGAAATCTTGGTTCCAACTCTTTTCCACCCTTTAATTGATTAGCCTTAATTTGTTCCTTGTTTTGATCTTTTGGGTTGATCTCAACATTGCTAGGAAGATTCCCAGAAGGTCTATTATTAAGCTTAGTAAAGATATGTCCCAATTGATTCTCAATGTTCTTCATTGCAACGTTTTGTGCTTGAATTTGATTGCCTATATTCAGAATCATTTATTCAATAGACAACTTCTTTTCCTTAAATTGTTGATTACTATTATAACCAGGAGGATAAGAAGGTCTATAATTTGTATTTCCTTAGTTGCTCAGATTTCCAACTGGATTCATAAGATTGTTTCTCCATTGCGGGTTAACAACAACATTGGTGTTATTCCACTTAAAGTTTGGGTGATTCCTCTAACTAAGATGATAATAATTTGAATAAGGATTATTAACTTTGTTATTTATGGAATTCAAGCTTTCATAAGACATTTGAGAGTTTATCATCTGTCCTGATGAATTTTCTTCTAATATTAGGGGTGTCGGGGAATAATTCATTTCGTAGTGATCTAATTTCTTAGAAAGTGCAGCAATTTGAGAGACTATTGATCTACCTAAAAAATACTCATTTTTATGCCTTATTTATTATTCAATTCTTAAGGATATTATCCTTTAATGAATGGTATTTTCATGTTTTGGGATGTAGATGATTTAAAAAGAGTTTAAAAAAGAAAAAGAAGGAAAAAGGAGCAAAAATGGAGCTTATGGAGCAAAATATTGGAAGTATTGGCCTGACGCTTAAGCGCCAGAATCTGGCGCCTAAGCGCCAGTTCGAAACAGACGCTATTAAGATTTTTTACTACTTTGGGTAGTTATTTTGAAAGTGTTAAGCATTTATTGGAGCTTTTAGAAGACTGGAAGTTACTCCTAATATATAGAACATGTGATACAATATATTTGGACAAAAAAAACGGTTTGGATAGCGAAGAGGTGTGATCCAAAGTGAAGAGGTGCGAAAGACCTTGTTACAGAGTCCAGCGCCTAGGCGTCAGATCCCGGCGCGTAGGTGCGACAGTTACCTTCTAGAAGATACATTGAATTTGGACGAATTTTGAAGAGGTGCCTGTATGATTTTTTTAGGTTATGTGTGTATTTTGAAGAGGGGGTTGCCTACAAAAATTGTCGGTGAATTTTAAATTTTAAATTTAATTTAAATATATATATATAATTTAGAAAGTAGTATTTGATTTTGAAAATAATTCTAAGTTTGAAAATTTTAAGACATGAAATTAAACCGATCTCACATCCCAAATAGTTTATATAAACGAGCACCGCACCACAAACCGTATATCTATCCCGAAGAATGGACACACTTCTTAATGATGGGGCTCAGTTAAATAAACTAGAAGATTTGTGACATCCGTTTGGTCTGCAAACAAATTTTATAAGCTGACAAGTTCCCCTGCTTAATATAAAAGAATTAAGTAGGGTTTATATTACCTGGGTTCTTAAAGTTCCCAATAAGGGCAAGTCCCTATAGTTAATTACATCTTAAATGACGGGAATCATTTATAAAAACTCTCGATAATAATCCGTGGTTTTGCCCTCAAAAATTTCAAAGTTTAAGGTTCTCAAAGGATTGTATTTTGGAAATTTCAAAAGGGAATAGCTCAAATTTGTAATAGTTTATTTTAAGAGTCCAATGGAAGAGAAATAGAGGATGTCACGAACCCGAAGTGAACTTCGGTGACTTCCCAACTATCCTATGGTTTGGCTTCAATTTGAGAAGATGTTATTTAATGTTTCATCCTGCCAATTTTAATTAATTAGGACTTATATTTGTACGACATGATCATACAAATAGCCTCGAAGATGTGAGGGTTTATGTCGTACCAAACAACTACCTCGGAATCCTAACACTGGTTAGGGCTTAATTTACATAACATGATTATGCAAATGCCTAACAAAGAGTTGAGAATTTATGTTGCACTAGGCAAACTACCTCGAAGCCCTATGGTTTGGTTGTTTAATTCTGAAAACTGTTTTACTGATGTCGATCAAAGTTTTGCTGACGACGATGGCCGTGCTGCCCACTATGCTCTAAGCTTCTTGTTCTTGCAGAGGTTTAGTTTTCGAAGGTGAAAATCAGGGGATGAGAAAAGTGTCTTGCTTTAAAGAAATCTTAAAGTCCAAATATTATTAGTGTTTTAACTAAAACAAATCTTAATGTTGATTAAACAGAACCGATTAAGATCCCACGATTCTATCATCATGGCACCATTATTTTCATCGAATTCACTTAGTCTAGATGATTTTACTAAACTCAACTGAATGATTTCCACACTTTCATTTAGACCGTGGGAAACCCCGTTAGCAACACGTGGGTTACATCATCCGAGGTATTCCCGATCATTCAACGAGACGTTTTAATTTAGTTAAAGTTGTGATTTTGTTGTTCTGTTTGTGATTAAATTTTGAGTTTTTTTATATTTTAGATGTTGTGGTGGTGAATTTATCTTGTGTGACTTTTAATTTAGTTTTGGTTTCAGTTTTATGGCTATCCTAAAGGTTTCAGTTTTCATGCAACAATTCTATTTATCATGCAAGAAAGTAAATCGCAGTGCAGGTAAATAAGTTGCAATAAAGTAAATTGTAATAAAGTAAAAGTGTACCTGGAGGGTCTTCTCGTCATTCCAAGCTGCACATAAAACACATGTTAGAACATTTAAATATTTGCAACAAGTACCTAGGTAAAGCTAAGGGAAAGGTTTTGGTTGTCTACCAAGATCCTAATCGTACTGCTAGTCAGTTCCTATGACGACTAGGTTCTTTATATTTTTTGGATGATTTTCATCACCAAAGAATAATTAAGTTCAATTATTCTTCTTAAAACACCTCATTGTATTGATGATGTGCTTAGAACAGGTTCTAAACATCTTTTCAATACTTCTGAGACTATTTTGAGTCTAAATGAATTTTTATTGTAGAGATGAATCAATCATCTAGAAATTTTAAGTTAAGTTTTAACTCTTGCTCAGTGAACATAGGACATTTGATTATCCCATGAAAGAATTGACACCTCACTTGATGCTCCATTTAAGAGTTATAATGATAAAGATCTTTAAGGGCAAATCAATTTATTATGAATTTCAACGATTTAAAATTAGAATTAATGTTTTAAGGTGATTTAATTTAGTTATAAAATTTTAATAAATTTATGTTTGGAATAGTGTTCAAGTTGTTTTATTCTTAAGTGTTTTAAACTATTTGAATTGAAAGAGGAGTTTAAATTATTTAATTTAGGCTTTAATGATTTAATTTTAATTTAATTGTAATATTCTAGATTAACTTTTAATTGGTTTGATTTTTTAATTAGGAATTATTTTTTGAAATTGATTTTGATGTTTTGAGTTTGTTTTAAATTTGCTTTCAAGTGATTTTTGAAATTAATTTTTTTAATATTTTAAATTTATTTCAATTTAATTATCAAGTTATTTAATGTTTTAAGTTTTAATTTAATTAAGGGTTACCTTTTCTTTATTATTAATTTATTAATTTCAATTATCATTTTAAGTTTAATTAAGAGTTAAATATAATTAAAGTGATTCATTTTGGGATTTTAGTTTAAGTGATTATAGTCTCTCTAAATTATATCCCCATTTTAATAATCCAAACTTTTTAATTATTCTTCCAAAATTCAAATTATTTAATTAATTAAGGTTTTATTTTTTTTGGTTTATTAAAAATGATCAATGAGTCCTACCCTTTTATTTTCCAAAGTTTCAATCATCAAAGAAAGAATTAAGATCAAATATTTTACCCCCAATTTTGATTAAACCTAAAGTTTTAATTAGAGATTAAAATTCTTAATTATTAATATGCCCTTTTAATCTTAATTATTTCATAACTTATCAAATTGAGCTCAAATGAGCTTGAAAATTTTTATGTCACCTCACTCACATTTCAATTAAGACATTAGAGGAGAAAATGTGATTTTTATGTTTTTAATTTAATTTATATATTTATTTTAATAGAAAATAGGGATTTTCAATGGAAATTCAACATCATGACCAAGGTAAAGTTTCTGTCCTTAAGAAAATTATGGGATGTTCAAAATGACCAGAGGACCACTTGGACCAATTTTGGTGATTTTTTGAAATATATTTTATTTATTATAATTATTTTGAGTTTTGGAGTATTAATTAATTATAAAATAAAATTAAATTTAAAAAATGGATTTTATATTTTTCATAAATCTCTCTGACCTCAATGAGTCCAGAGAAATAAATTTTATAATTTTTTTATTTTTCTTTGATTTATTAGAATTAATTTAGTAAAATTGTTGGAAAATTCATTTTTTTAATTCAAAAAATTGTTTTAGGGCTTTTAAAATTCAATATCTTATCCTAGGGACTTGGGAAAAATATTTAATTTGTTTCTAAGTGATTAGGAGTTAAAATGTGACATTCTTATGATTTTTAATATTTTTGTGATTTTTATTATTTATTATTTATTAAAATATTAAAATAAGGTGAAAAATGAAGATTTTTAGAAAATTCCAATTTTAATTTTCTTAGACTCCTCTGTTATCGGAGAAGTCCCAAAACTAATTTGGTGAATTTTTAAAATGTATTTTTGGAGTTATGAATTTTTAAAGTTTAATTTTACTCATGTGACTTAATTAATCCATTTAGTGGGGTTAAACATTTTCAATTGATTTCAAATATTTATGTGAGGTCCCTCTGATCCTAAACATCAGTGGATAATTGTTTTCAAGTTCTTTCGATGTGTGGTTAACCCTAATTAAATAAAGTACAATTTTGAGTAATTAGGCTAATTAGGGTTATTCTTAATGAATTAACTCAAAACATAATTATCCTAGGGTCCTCTAGTCCTAAGAAACTTCCCCAAATTTTCCTAGAATTTCTAAGCAATATGCTAATTAATGGAATTAAAATACCAAAAAAAGTGACATGAACTTGAAAAATACCTAACTTGCCAATTCAATGAATGTTCCTAAGATCAGAGGCTTCAAAAGCTGTAATTAAAATACTAAAATGAGTAAATAATTAATTAAAAATAAAATACTCATCAAATTAACTCAATTCTTTTTCCACATTATTCTCCTCTGTTCACTGAGAAAGAGGGTATTTTTATTTTATTTTTGTGATTTTTCTACACAAAGATATGGATTTTCTAAGTTTCAGGCATTTAATTAAATCATAAATTCCATATTTTCCTACTTATCCGACTTAGCGCCACGGCAACCTTAGCATCTCCGAAGCTCCACGCGGCGGGCTCCCATTCGCCGCCTCCATCCAACTCAACACCACTTGGCCCGCGGTTCATGTACCGTTCCCTGGTCCGACGCAATCTGAGCTGTCCATTCGATACATGCTCGATCCAATGGCGGCTGGTCGTCATCTCCAACTGGTGTGCACCCGTGACCGTCCACACTCAAACCCTAATATCTCCCTCATTTCTTAATGGATTTTCGTGTTCTTATACTCTATGGATTCGTCTTGAAGAGATGAACACATCCATACGGTTTACATGCTATGAAATTAACTCAAACGAAATGGAGAATCACTGGAAGCACGGGTTAAAGAGAAGTCTCCATACCTTGGTTCAGGAGGTGAGGCCTCAACTGAATGTGCTCGGTACATTCGTTAGAGCTGGAAGAGCCTAAGGATGAAGCCTCTGGCCCTGGTGAAAGATCTAAGTGTGAAAGTGACCAGGCCCAATTTCAGACTTTGGAGGCTAGAGCAATTGGGTGGCCTGGAGAGGGGGCTTTCATCGACGAACTCCTTCTCTTGGTCCTGTGCAGGTGTGGGTGAGTTTAATTTGATTTTGGTGGAGGTTTGAGAGATGTCCTGTTTTGGCCTAAGAATTGTGCTCCAAAATTGAGCTCAATCAATGGGATTTAAGGTAGGAGAACAGTGGGGATGGATTGCTCTTGGCTAGGGGAAGCTCTGTGAGGAGTTTGGAGGGATTCCATGAAGGTTGATTTCAGCCAACTTTTTGGCCGAGAGGGGGTTGGCTGGTTTAAATAGCCATGACCAGGGCTTCCCATGGGCAATTGATGGTTGGGATCAGCCGCCTAGGAGAGGAGATGAAGAGCTGTGGTGGCCAATTTGAGTGGGGCAGCTCAGCAGGTGAGAATTTAAAATTTGGCTCATTCTAAGCTCCTCGGCCATGGCATTTTCTGACGGCCTGGTGGCTGGCCGGCAAGAGTCAGGTCACCATCTGACTCAGGGGAGTCAGGGCTGGGGTTTGGTGCAGTCAATTGCCTTTGGACATGTGTAAAGGATTGGATTTAAGTGGCATGGGGAGAGGGGTGATTTTTGGTCCAAATGGGTCAACCTATGGATTTGGGTTAGGTTCACCCCCATGACCTGATTTGGGTTGAAGGGGATCAGTTGGGTCAGCCACACATGTGTGGTGAAGTCCCTATCAAGGATTATTTGAATTAAATTTAGGTTAAGGGGAATCATGTAAGGGGTTAATGATTTTTAGGGAGTGCTTAAAGGATCTCCTCCTTTTTCCATTTAGGGAGTGATGACAAGTCTATGGCTCCTCATGGCTTACATATGGCTTGGGCATGGCTCCATGGCTTGGCTCATTTACATGAAAGTGGGCTAGTTGGAATTTTAAAAACTTTAGATTCTTTTGATGGGATTTGTCATGATGCTACAAATGGGTTGATTTCATGATGATTTAAGACTTTGGCCAAGTAGTATTATCAAAGTAATGATGAAGAAAAGATTTCATGTGGGCTTGGGAATGGATTTTTGGGCTTTTGGATTTGGTGAAAATGGGCTTTTAAAATGGTTTAAGAAAGTGGGCCTTTAGGTTTGAAAACAAATTGGTGGATGGAAATTTTGTGAAGTATTGGGCCAAACAAATGTTAGGTTTAGTTTAGGGACGTGTCATGAGTGATTTGAAACAAATTTGAGGTGATTTGGAGTTGAATTGGGTTTGATTTTGGACTATTTTGGTAAAGGGGCCAAAGTGGGTCAAATTGGGCTAACTTTGGCTAAGGTTGGGCTAATGTTAGATATGATGTAAAATTAATGTTGAGAAATGTTTATGGGAGTGTTACAAAGAGTTTTTCAACTTTGGTTGGGCTTTGATTTTGGGATTTGTGCCCATTTGGGTTCATGGTGGGTTTAGGCCAAAATTGGGGATTTTTAGTTTTGGTTAGGTTTGGGTGGAGTTTAGGTTCAAATTTGGGGCAAATCAAATTAGTGTTTTGTTTGTGGGGATGTTAGGAAGGTTTAGGAAAAGATTTGGGGCTAAGTGGAGTTGAATTGGGTTGGTTTGGGCTAAGTTTAGGTTATGAGCCAAAATTGGGCCTTAAGCTTCAATTGGATCCAAATGTTCATCAAATTGGGCTTGTATTTGGTCTAAATTGATATTATGGATATGGAATTAAAGTTTAGAATTGAATTGGATCAACATTGAGGTTAATTGGAGTTGTTTGGTTTGACATTGGGTTCACTTGGGTTAAAAATGGGTCAAATTGGGGGTTTTGGTAAAAGTGGGCTAAATTGACAAAATTGGCTTATGGTGTAGTTGAACAAAATGAAATTGGGAATATTTGAGATTTTCTAGAATTTTTTGGGAATTGTTGGAATTTCTGGATTTTTTTGGTTAAAAAGGGCATTTTGGGTATTTGGAGGGTATTGGGGGGTATTTTTTTAAATTTTGGTATATTTAAATAAGGATGATCAATTTAAATGGTGGGAAATGTTTAGAATTGGTTTTGAGGAATTTTGGGTAATTTAGGTGATTTTGCAAATTTTGGATAGTTTCAAGGGCATTTGGTAGGTTTCAAGGGTGTAGGGCCCCCGGGGTCAAAGATTGAAATTTTGAAAAAATGAAGATTGATTAAATCTAAGTGAATTGGGATCATTTTGGTTGAGCCATGAAGCCGTATTAAGCTCACAGGAGCTATGAGAGGACTTATTTTAGGCACTCAATATGTTGTTCATAACCCTCTTAGCTAGGGGCTTAGGGGTTGAGGACCATCCATATGGATTACCTACATGAGTCAAGAAGTCAAATTGGGTGTAGGTGTAGTTTTAGGATTTGGAATGTGTGTGAAAGTATAATGTGTGCAGGTCAACCCTCACAAGACCAGGCCACCCAGGGTAGTCCTAAGGCCAAAGAGTCCTATAGGGAACTCATCCTTTAAACCTCCACATTTGATCTTAACCCTCCATGTGACTTAGGGGTTTACAATCAAACTTATGGGATTTGCAGGGAGTTAAGAAGTGTTTGAATCTCTAAGTGGTGGGTTCCATTTATAGTCCTCTAAGATAGCCAAAGAAAAAGCCTAAGGCTAGATCCTAAGTACTAAGGAGAGAGAAGAGAAAAGACTTCATCAAAAATTAGGTCAACAAATGGACACCCAATAGGTGTGGTGTGCTAACCACGCACACCGCGCATATGGCGTTGACCGAAGAGATCAACAAAACCAACATAGACGTCTAAGTGACACACTAAAAACAGAGTAGAAACAAATTTCCGCTGGGGAGTATCGAGTATATCTCCAAGACAAGAGATCCCTGAACTCTCACTAGGGAATAGAAAAGGAGGTGAAATCCAGATCATAAGATCTGGGCAAATTTGATTTAGATTTCATTTCATTTTCTATTCCGAGTTTTTTAATGTGTGAGTTTAGATTTCAATTTCCTCTGAGTTTCAATTTCGATTGAGGTTTAATTTAAAATCAATTCAAGGAAATCTGGATTTGAAATGAGAATTGGAACCTAGGTTTCAACCTCGGGATTGCGAAGAGAACTGGAATTTAGGTACCAACCTCAGAGTAAGAATCAGAGTTTAAGTATAGATTGAAAAGGATGAGAATCAGAATTTTGGTACTGATCTTGAAATAAGATCTGGAATTTGGTACCAGTCTCCGAAGGAGAGAGTTGAAATTTGGTATCAATCTCGGGAAGAGAGACGGAATTTGGTACCGACCTCGAAAGGAAAGAACTGGAATTTGGTACCAGTCTCGAAGGTTTAAAGAGTTGAAATTTGGTATCAACCCCGAAAGAGAGTCGGAATTTGGTAACGATCTCGAAAGGAGAGAACTGGAATTTAGGACCAGTCTCGAAGGTTTAAAGAGAACTGGAATTTGATTCCAGTCTCGAAGGTTTAAAGAGAACTGGAATCTGGTTCCAGTCTCGAAGGTTTAAAGAGAACTGGAATCTGGTACCAGTCTCGAAGGTTTAAAGAGAACTGGAATGCGGTTCCGATCTCGAAGGTTTAAAGAGAACTGGAATCGGTTCCGATCTCGAAGGTTTAAAGAGAACTGAAATCCGGTTCCGATCTCGAAGGTTTAAAGAGAACTTGAATCTGGTCCCAGTCTCGAAGGTTTAAAGAGAACTAGAATCTGGTTCCATTCTCGAAGGTTTAAAGAGAACTGGAATCTAGTTCCAGTCTCGAAGGTTTAAAGAGTTGAAATTTGCTGTGGAGATTTGAGTTTAGTGGAAGATTTGGAATGAGACGTGAAAGTATTTCACGTCCCACGAGGATCGATCAAAGTCTGATTACTTGGCGAAGGATATGAATCCATGCCATCAGAACCAAATCGAAAATTTTTGTGGTTCTGTGTCTGTTGATTCAGTCGACCTTCTCAAAAGAGGGAAGGAAATATGGAGAGTCAAAAAGAGATTTGAGAATAGCCGAAGGCTGGGGATTTCAGATTCAGGAATTTGTCTTAGTCGCTTGTTGTGATTTGATTTTAGCTTGATTTTCAAATTAGGGTTCACATTTATTTGGGGTTCATTTTGACATTCAGATTTTTAAAAGAGTTCTCATTTATTTTTATTTTCCCTTTGTTCTTTGTTCAAAATTCATTTAACTTAATGGCGTTTCCCAGACAATTTGCACAAAAAGAGGTGAAGACAAAACATGACATTGTTGTTTTCATTCCAATCTCGCCGAAAATACATCATACATCTTGCTCCAATACATGATGAAATTTTACTTGAGAATTCAATATCTCATACAATCCATATAAATCCAACAGGGATTGTGTAAGATTCTTCAAGATTTTTTTTAATAGCAGCTGTCAAAATCCATGTCTGAATAGTGAGATACATGTACAATAACAACACCTTCCAAGTCATCCTTGGCAGGAATGCCGTATGGATGTGCATTGGTGGTATGATATTTCCCATGTAAATCACAGCTCGTAGGGTCGGAGACTCTCTAACTCTGGATCTGGCTGAAAGTGGAAAGGCATTTTTCTGTCATCCATTCTCATGAAAGTGACGGAGATTCATTCCATAGGAACTCCTGGAATGCAATGTTTTGCGATGTCTGCTCATTTTCCTTTCAATACCAGGGCGGAACCTACTGGTAGTGGTATCTCCACCGGCCCTCAGAACTCACCGGGGCCTGCGAAATGGAAGTCATATTCGAACATGATGTTACATTGGTTGACAAAAGACACTGTGCAAAAAGGTTTGACGAAGTCATGATGGTCTATGTGCGGAGGTATGCAATCGCCCTCCTTATAGATGTTAATGATGCAGTTGTTGGGTATGCAATCTACAGGTAATACCCTCCATGTTATCATCCTTTTTACCATTCTCATGATAATTCTTGGCATCAAATCCTCCTCACTACGACGGAGTATTCCTGGTGGATTCCCTTTTCTGTCTACCGCGAAGTTGTAGCAACAACATCATTGGATTGTAATTATTCCTTTTCCTGGCATCCATCTTCGGGGTTCTGAATAGGTCTTTTCCCTCAGGTGGCCGGCTTGGCCCATTTTCTGAAGTTCAACGACGCAATCTATAATTTGTTGTTGCTCGTAATCTAAGAATACATCTGTATGCAACTCGAGGCCTTCTAAGATATTGATCCTCTTGCCTCCAATTCTCTCAATGTATTCAAAAGTTTTCTTTTCAACATTCTGCATTCTTTCCAACTCATATTCTGAAATTATCTGCAATCGGCGAGGTCTAGTAACATACTGGGGAATGTATGGTTCAACCCTGGCACACTCTCCTGCATGTCTTGGCTCCTCGGGGATTGTCTCTATCGGGACATCCTCCGGGGTTGCTTTCACAACAAGACTCTTCAGAACTGGTGCATCTGCTTGGCGTCGAGGCACTGATTCTATATCTACTCTTCTTAGAATCTCCTTTATCTGTTCTGCTTTCCTTGGAGTTGATCTCCTCCTTTCCGGTTCCTGACGAACCAATTTCTTTGGAGTATTTGAATTGACGGCAGCAACTGTCTCTTCATGTTGATCTGCTGCTAACTTGGTTAACATCTTGCGAATGCGGCGATTCTTGTTCCTCCACTGGGTGGTAGTGAGAGTAGCTCTCCTTACCCCTTGGACTTCTGCGGGCATGGCGCTGACAAGCCTGCCCTCTGCTGTAGCAACAACGGACTTAACTTTCTTATCTTCTCTTGTTGCATGAGCGACGTTTGCTTTTCTCTTCTTGCTGGCGGATTTGCTGACTTGGGCCACCCACTTTCATCGCTGTCTGGCTATGGAACTCTTTTCGATTAATCGGGGTCAAATCATTTTCTTCATATTGTAGCCCGACTGGTGTGAAGTCAGAGTCAATCTCGATCACGACTCCATCCCTCACCCTCTTTTCATCAAGTGCTAGTCTCACGCCATTTTTAAAGTTCAGAACCAACCGCCTGTTCGACATTTCCCTACAAAAAATATAAGGAAAGGATCAGGGGCTGTACTAAGAACAAGAACAATAAGAAAAACATTTATTAATGAAAAATTCTTATTTATCCCTTTTAATTTTTAAGGAAAGTAGGAAGAGATGAGGGAAAGATCAGGAATGAATTGATTTAAAAGGAAAGATTGACATTTTATTTTTACAATTTCACACGTTTTTTTTCTTTTTAACACATTTTTTGTTAATGATTTTTTTTTACCATCCATTTTTTTTATGTTTTGGGTTCGAACCCAGACGCAAATGATTACTCTACCCGTGCTTCTAGGAATGAGACCTCATTTTTAAAGTTCATCCTTCGAAACATCAGGTTGCATAATACCTCTTCAAGTATCGTCCATTGATTGGAAGCATATGTTGTTCTCCATGGCATTTCACCAGTTGATAGGAACCTCCTGAGTAGACTGTCTCGACCACGAATGGCCCTTCCCATGTTTGTTCAAATTTACCTCCTATCTTGCGGTGTTCAAGAATAGGTTTTCTGAGAACTAGAACCAAGTCACCGACTTTAAAGGTCCTTGGAAGGACTAGTTTATCGTGGGCCTGGATCATCTTGGCTTGATAGAGTTCCAAATTCTGCTGTTCTGAAAGTCTTTTTCCTTCCAAGCTTTCCAATTCTTCCAATCATAATTTGGCATTTTCTTCTGTAGTGATTTTTTCTGCAACTGCAATTCTGAGTGAGGGAAGCTGTACCTCTAAGGGTAAGACTGCTTTGGACCCGTACACTAGAGCGTAAGGTGTAGATTGGGTAGGAGTTCTGAAAGTCATCCTGTAGGCCCATAAGGCTTCTAAAAACTTCTCGTGCCAATTTCTTTAGTTGTCGTCCAAGGTTTTCTTTAGGATTTGGACAAGAGTTTTATTAAAAGCCTCAGCCAAGCTGTTTTCTCTTGGGTAATAGATAGTCGAATAACGCCAATCAATCCCGTGTCTTCTGGCAAAATTGTTGATCTTAGTATTCTTGAACGCAAACCCATTATCTGAAATGATTTTGCGTGGTACCCCGAAACGATAGACGACTTGATTCTTGAAGAACTGCAACACATGATGTGCCTTTACTTCTCTGAGCGGTACTGCTTCTGCCCACTTAGAAAAGTAATATGTAGCTTCATGAATGAAGCGATGTCCTCTAAAAGAAGGTGGATCTATTGGACCCACGATATATGTGCCCCGACACTCAAATGGCCACGACGCGATTGTTGGATGTAGCACATTTGCAGGTTGATGTAGAACCACTCCCTGCACTTGGCATTGGTGACAACCTTTGGCAACCTTCATGCAGTCGGTTATTATCGAGGGCCAGTAATACCCTAGTCTTTTAATCTTCATTTTCATATTCGGACCCGATTGATGAGCACCACAATGTACTGAGTCTACTTCTTTGACAATTTCACAAGCATCAGACCCGCTCAGGCATCTTAGCCACATCTGATCAAAAGACCTTCTGTATAACGTGTTGTTTATTAATGTGTAAGACAGAGTTCATTTCTTGATTTGATGGGCTATCGACTTATCGTCCGGTAAGTTTCTTGTTTGCAAGTAGTCTATTAATGGTTGTCGCCAATCTTCTGCATTTTCTGTCACTGCTGCAATTGTTTCTTATGCTTTTTCTGATTTGTGTATTGTATCCATGTCGAGCTGTGAGAGAACCTGCCGTCTCTGAACTGACATTTCAACTGACTCATCCTATAAGAAGGAAAATTCTTTTTCAAGGCGGGCTAACGCATCTGCAAGAGTATTTTCTCTCCTGGGAATCTTGTAGATCGTTACATTTGGAATTTACTTCAACACTTTCATGGCATACTGAAAGTACTGCTCGAGTTTTGGCTTCAGGATTTTGTACTATCCTGCAACTTGCTGAATGATCAACTGTGAATCTCCGTAGATATTGATATATGTTATTCCCATCTGAATGGTTAATTCCAATCCTATTATGAGGGCTTCGTATTCTGCCTCATTATTTTTACACGGTTCTTTTAAGTGAAAGGAATACCTTAACATCCCTCACACCGGTGTTATAAAGATTAGTCCGATTCCTGCCTTACCGGGCACTATCATTTGCGATTCTTTATCTTTCGGTGCTGAAGATGCTCTGTCGAAGTACAGTTCCCAGCGCTTATCATCGGGGTCTTCTAGGCTCATTATCTGCTCGTCTGGCAAGTCGTCGTTGAGAGGCGATTATGCCGGTAAATGGTGTGCTGCAAGGAAGTCTGCTAGGACTTGTCCCTTTACGACACGAAGAGGAACTAAAGTTATATTGAATTACAATAGTATCATTGACCACCGAGCAAGTCTGCCGGAAGTGTCGGACGGGTCATCAAATATTGCAACGGATTAAAATTCGAAATAAGGTTGACCTTATAAGAAAGCATGTAGTGCCTGAGGTTCCGTGCGGCGAAGATCAGGGCCAAAAAGTGCTTCTCAAAAGGAGGATACTTTACTTCCATCGGAATTACACGACGGTTTAGGTAATAGAGCGTGTTTTCTTTTCCCTCATCATTGACCTGGGCTAACAGGTCTCCGAGAGAGTCGTCTAAAGCCATGGTATAAATTATCAACGGTCGTCCCGAGACTGGGGCTGCTAAGACAGGAGGTGTCATTAGGTATTGTTTGATGTCATCGAAGGCATGTTGACATTTGGAGTCCCAAGTAAACTTGGCATCCTTCTTAATTAAAGCAGAAAATGGCTGACACCTTCCTGAAAAATTTAAGATAAAGCGCCGAAGATATGCCAATTTCCCTTGAAAGGACCGTAGTTGTTTCAAGGTTTTAAGAGGTGACATTTCTAAGATAGCTTTAATCTTCTCCGGATCGATTTCAATTCCAAGATGTTGGACGACAAATTCTAAGAATTTCCCAGAGGAGACGCCAAAGGCGCATTTCAGGGGATTTGTCTTAAGGTTAAATTGTCTTAATCGCTCTAAAACAATTCTCAAATCATACAAGTGATCTTCCTTTAATTTGCTCTTGATGACCACATCATCCACGTAACACTCGACTTGGTTGTGAATGAGATCATAAAAAATCCTCGTCATTGCTCTTCGGTAGGTTGCTCCTGCGTTCTTCAATCCAAATGGCATCACTGTGTAGCAGTACACTCCAATTGGCATTCTGAAGGCTGTGAGCTTTTCATCTTTTGGTGCCATCTTTATCTGGTTGTATCCCGAAGATCCATCCATGAAAGAAAATATTTCATGTGTTGAAGCAATGTCGATCATCAATTCTAGAATTGGTAGCAAGAATTCATCCTTTGGACATGCTTTATTCAAATCTCTGAAATCCATGCTGATTCTGAGCTAACCATTTTTCTTTCTGATCGGTACCACATTGGCTAACCAAGTCGGGTATTGGTCGGCATATTTTAAGTTGAGTGTTATTTTTTAGAAAAGGGTCGCCAACAAAAGTTTTCGGCAAATTTTAAATTTTAAATTTAATTTAAATATATATAGTTTTAGGAAGAAGAATTTGATTTTGAAAATAATTTTAAGTTTGAAAATTTTAAGATATGAAATCAAACCGATCACACATCCCAAATAGTTTATAAAAACGAGCACCACATCACAATCCGTGTATCTATCTCGATGGACAAACACACTGCTTGACTATAGAGCTCGATTAAATAAACTAGAAGATTTGTGACATCCGTTTGGTCTGTGAACCAATTTTATAAGCTGACAAGTTCCCTTGTTTAATATAAAGGAATTAAACAGGGTTTATATTACCTAGGTTCTTAAAGTTACCTATAAGGGCAAGCCCCTATAGTTAATTACATCCTAAGTGACGGGAATCACTTAAGAAAACTCTCAATAATGATCAGTGGTTTTGCTCTCAAGAATTTTAAAGTTTAATGTTTTCAAAGGATTGAATTTTGGAAATTTCAAAAGGGATTAGCTCAAATTCGGAACAGTTACTTTCAGGAGTCCGAAGGAAGAGAAGTAGGAGAAGTTGAGGATCCAAGAAGAATCTTGGCAACTTCCCAAACAATTCTATTGTTTGGCTTCAATTTAGGAATTTATTAATGTTTCTATCCTGACAATTTTAGTTAATTAGGACTTATATTTGTATGATATAATCACACAAGTAGCCTCGAAGATGTGAGAGTTTATATCGTACCAAATAACTACATCGGAGTCCTAAGACCGGTTAGGGCTTAATTTACATGACATGATCATGCAAATGCTTAACGAAGAGTTGAGGATTTATATTGCACTAGGAAAACTACCTCGAAGTCCTATGGCTTGGTTATTAAATTCTAAGAAAGGTTTAGCTGGTGTAGATCCGAGTTATGCTGAAGTAGATGGCCGTGCTGCCCACTATGCTCTGAGCTCCTTGTTATTGCAGAGGTTTAGTTTTAGAATGTGAAAATGAGAAGATGAGAGAAGTGTTTTGGTTTAGAAATCTTAAAGTCCAATTATTTTTAATATTTTAATTAAAACAAATCTTAATGTTATTTAAACAGAACCTATTAAGATTGCACGATTCTGTCATCCCGGCACTATTATTTTCATCGAATTCACTTAGTCCTGATGCATTTGCTAAACTCAACTAAATGAGTTCCACACTTTCATTTAAACTGTGGGAAATCCCGTTAGCGACACGTAGGTTACATCATATGACGTATTCCCAATCATTCAACGAGACGTTTTAATTTAGTTGCAATTGTAGTTTTGTTGTTTTGCTTGTGATTAAAATTTGAGTTGTTTTATATTTTGGAATGTTGTGGCGGTGAATTTTATCTTGTGGTGACTTTTAATTTAGTTTTGAGTTTCAGTTTTGTGACTATCCTAAAGGTTTTAGTTTTCATGCAACAATCTTGTTTAACAATAAAATAAAATTAAAGTTGAAAAATGGATTTTATATTTTTCTTAAATCTCTCTGACCTCAAGGAGTTCAGAGAAACAAATTTTATAATTTTCTGATTTTTCTTTGATTTATTGGAATTAATTTAGTGAAAAGGTTGGAAAATACATTTTTTTAATATTAAAACTTGTCTTGATCCTTAAAATTCAATATCTTAACTTAGAGACTTAGGAAAAATATTTGGTTGGTTTCTAAGTGATTAGGAGTCAAAATGTGACATTTTTATGATTTTTATTATTTTTGTGATTTTTATTATTTTTTAAATATTTAAATATAAAAAATATCATTAAAAATGAAAAATTTTAAAAAATTCTAATTTTAAATTTTATTGACTCGTCTGATATCAGAGAGTCCACAAAACCAATTTGGTGAATTTTTGAAATGTACTGTTGACCTCATTTTTGATGAGGTCTTCTCTTCTCTCTATAGTATTTAGGATCTAGCCTTAGGCTTTTTCCTTTGACTATCTTAGAGGATTAGAATTGGGACCTACCTCTTAGAAATTCAAACTACTTCTTAACTCCCTGCAAACTCCACAAACTTGACTATAGACCCCTAATCACCTAGAGGGTTGAAATCAAATATGGAAGTTTAAAGGATGAGTTCCTATAGGACTCTTTGGCCTTAGGACTACCCTGGGTGGCCTGGTCTTGTGAAGGGCTGACTTACACACACATTACAATTATACACTACACTTTCACACACCTCCTAAAACCACACCCATACCCAACTTGACCTCCTGACTCATGTAGGTGATTCACATGGATGGCCCTTAACCCCTAAGCCCTTGGCTAAGAGGGTTAGGAACAACATAGTGGATGCCTCGAATGAGTCCCTTCATGGCTCATGTGGGCTTGATATGGCTTCATGGCTCAACCAAAATGATTTTATTCCACTTATATTCACCCAATCTTCAATTTTCCAAATTTTCAATTTTTGACCTCTAGGACCACTATACCGCATAGCCTACCCAAAACCCTTGAAACTACCCAAATTTCTCAAAAATTTCCAAATCACCCAAAATTCTCCAAAATCATTCCTAAACATTTCTCTCCACTCAAATTGACCATCCATACCAAAAAATACCAAAAATTCCAAAAATACCTCCCAATACCCTCCAAATACCCAAAATACCCCTCTTGACCCAAAAATCCAAAAATTCAGAAAATTCCCAGAAAATTCCAGAAAATCCCAAATATTCCCAATTTCATTTTGTTCAACTACACCATGGGCCAATTGTATCAATTTACCCTACTTTTGTCAAAACCCCCAATTTTGACCTAAACCCTAACCTAACCCAAATAAGCCCAAACCCCAAAATCGAAGCCCAACCAAAGTCAAAACCTCTTTGAAACACTCCCATAAACATTTCCCAACATTAATTTTACATCAATTTCAACCCTAGCCCAACATTGGCCCAAGTTAGCCCAATTTGACCTATATTGGCCCATTCACCAAAGAAGCCCAAATTCAACCCAATTCAAACCCAAATCACTCCCAATTTGCTCCAAGTCACTCATGACACATCTATGAGCTAAACCCAACAATTATTTGGCCCAAGCCTTTACCAAAATTTCATCCTAAAATCCCTCTTAAAATTCAAAAAGCCCACTTCCCTTAAACCATTTTAAAAGTCCATTTTCACCAAATACAAAAGCCCAAAATTGGCCCTAAAACCCACATGGCAATTTCTTTTCATCATACCTTTAATTGATATCACCCCTAAGTTTCAAAATCATCAATTAAACCATTCCAAATCAAGCTTCATACAAATTTCCATCAAATTACCAAAAATTTCTAAAATCCATTTTCATGAAATTGACCAAGCTTTTCCCCAAGCCAAAGACAAGCCATGGAAGCCATGGACAAGCCACATGAAGCCATGGAAGGTTTGACATGTGATCAAGCCATTAATGGCAAAAGGGGAACCCCTTTCCTAACCCTCCCTTAAGCAATTTTAACCCTTTTTATGCAACACCTAAACCCAAAATTTACTTAAACCAAGTTGATAGGGACTTCACCACTCCATCTCAGCTAGCCTATCTGATTCCCCACAGCACCCAAAGCCCCTTGGAGGGTGCACCATGCCCAAAACCATGGGTTGACCCAAATTAAGCTAAAATGATCCCTTCCCCCTTCTACTTTGATTCAACACCTTTACACATGGCCAACTGCAATTGATCGCACTAAACCCCAACCACGACCCACTGGACACGAGGGTGACCCATGCCTGCCGGCCGGCCGCTGGGTCGCCGGAAAACTCCATGGGCGAGACATAGGGAGGAGCCGAACTTTGGAATTCCACCTTGCTGAGCCGCCCCATGCCCGATGGCCACCATGGCTGTTACGCCCTCGACCTAAGTAGTCGATCCCAACCCTTGGCCATCCCTGTGAGGCTCTCCGGCCACCTCTATTTAAACACCACCCCCTCTCGGCCATGAGAGGTGCTTGAAACAAACCTTAAGGAAACTCGCCAAAATTGTTCCGGACTACTCCCCACACATAGAGCATTTGATCCCCACTGAATTCCGGCCTCGATTCCTCCAGGTTGAGCTCGATTTTGAGCTCGAACTTTAGCCCAAAACCAGGACACTTCTTCACGGTGGATCAATCTTCAAATTGATTGGTCCTACACCTTCACCGGACCAAGAAGAGAAATTTCCCACTTGAAAGCCCCATCTCCGAGCCACCCGATTGCTCCGGCCTCCGAAGCTTTGTGATCGGGCTGTGGTCGAAATTATACCTAGGTGATTCACCGGACCGGGAGACTTCATCCGGAGCTTCGCTGGGATCCAATCGAAGGTGACACAACCCTCAGATTGAAGCCACACTTCTCTGAGCAAAGGTATGAGCTAATTCTTCATCCCGAGCTTCTGGAGATTCTCTTTTTCAAATGCTTTAATTTCAATGCATGATCACCATATAGATGTATTCGTCTCTTCAAGACGAATCCATAGAGCATAAGAACATGAAAATCCGTTAAGTATTGAGTGAGATATTAGGGATTTAGTGTGGACGGCTCTCGGGTGAGGACACTTGGGGACGATGAACGGATGTCGTTTATTTAATACACGCGCGGACGGACGGTTCAGATGGCGTCAGACCAGGAGATGGTACGTGAACCGCGGGCCGTGTGGGGCTAAGTCGGAAGGCGACGTCGAATGGGAGTGCACCGCGTGGCCATTCGGAGATGCCGAGGATGACGGGGCGCCGCGTGGATAAGTAGGAAATTAGGTTATTTTTCCTATTTATTTAATTCCCTAAACTTCAAAAATGCATAACTTTGAGTAGAAAAATCAGAAAAATAAAATAAAAATACCCCCTTGCTCGGTGAACGAGAGGAGAATAATGTGGAAAAGAAATCATTTAATTTCATCAAGTATTTTATTTTTAATGATTTATTTCCCTTCGCATTATTTTAATTCTCCATGCATATAGGGAATTCACCATGGCATGAGACCATAGGGCTTTTGAAGCCTCCGAATTTGAGAACATTCCCTGAATTTTTCAAAGTCGGAGGCCATCCTATGAGAAGTTATTGATTTTTCAAATTCATGTTACTGTTTTGAGTATTTTAATTCCAATAATTAGCATGTTGTGAAATAAATTCTAGGAAAATTTGGTGATGTCTCTTATGACCAGAGGACCCTAGGAAAAATAGGTTTTGAGTTAACTCATTTAAAATAACCCTAATTGGCTTAAAAACCCAAAATAGATCCCTAATTAATTAGAGCTAACCATACATCAAATTGACTTGAAATCAATTCTCCACTGACCTTTAGGATCAGAGGAACCCAACATAAAAATTTGAAGTCAATTGGACTTGGTCAGCCCTACTAAATGGGTTGATTAAGCCATTTAGGCAATTTAAAATTTAAAAATTCATAACTTTCAAAATACTTTTTAAAAGTTCACCAAATTGGTTTTGGAGCCTCTCTGATATCAGGGGAATTTAAGAAAAATAAAATTATAATTTTCTAAAAAAGTTGATTTTTTGTATTATTTTAATATTTTAATAATTAAAAAAATAATAAAAATAATAAAAATAATAAAAATTACCAAAATGTCACATTTTGAATTTTAATCACTTAGGAATAAATCCCATATTTTTCTTAGGTCTATTTAATGAGATATTAAAATTTAAAGCCCTAGGGTAATTTTAAAATTAAAAAAATGTATTTTCTAGCATTTTCACTAAAATAATTATAATAAACCAAAGAAAAATCAGAAAATTGTAAAACATGATTCTCTGATTTCCTTGATATCAGAGAGAGTTTTGAAAAATATAAATTTCATTTTTTAACCTTTATTTTATTTTTAAATTAATTAATACTCCAAAACTTAAAATAATTATAATAAAAATAATATAATTCAAAAAACCACCAAAATTGGTCCAAGTGGTCCTCTGGTCATTAGGAATGTCTCATAATTTTCTTAAGGACAGAAACTTTCCCTTGGTCATATTATTAAATTTTCCTTGGAAATCCCTATTTTCCACCAAAAATAATTACATAAATAAATTAAATACAGAAAAATCACATTTTCTCCTCTCATATCTTTATTGGCATATGAGTGAAGTCACATTAAAATTTCAAGTTCATTTAAGCTCAATTTAATGAGTTATGAAATTATTAAGCTTGAAGGGCAAAATGGTAATTAAAATTTTAACCCTTAATTAAAACTTTAGGCTTAATAAAATTAACAAATAAAATGTTTGATCTTAATCTGATTTGGATGATTGAAATTCAAATAATTAAAGGGTAGAAACCTACTAAATAATTTGAAGATAATTAAAATAAACCTTAATTAAATAATTGATTAAATTTGGAAGAATAATAAAATTGGAATTATTAAATAGGGATATTATTAGGAAGAGATTTATTCTTTAATTTAAAAATCCCTAAATTAATCATTTCATAATATTTAATTCCTAATTAAAAATGATAATTCAAATTTAAGTTTTAAAATGTTAAAGGACTTAATCATTAAATTAAATTAAAAAGTTAAATTATTAAACTCTTTTTAAATTTTCAATTAAATTAAAATTAAAGATAAAATTAAATTAAAGATTAAATTAAATTAAATCAAACAAAATAAATAAATTAAATTAAATTAAATCAAATAAATTAAATTTAATTAAATAGAATTAAATTAAATTAAATTAAATTAAATTAAATTAAAATATATTAAATTAAATTAAATTAAATTAAAATTAAATTAAAATAAAATAAAATCAAATAAAATTAAAATTAAATTAAAAATTAAAATTAAATTAAAAAAATTAAAATAAAAATTAAAATAAAAATTAAAATTAGAATTAAAAAATTAAAATTAAATTAAAATTAAAACTAAACCAAATTAAATTAAATTAAAGATAAATTAAATTGAATTAAATAACATCACCTAAGACATAAAGAAATTAAATATAAAGCAACTTGAACACTATTCCAAATTTAAACCCTTTAACTGAAGTTAAACTAAATCACAAATCATTGGAGCACCAATTTGCCGTCGAAAACCTTTATTATCATAACTCCTAAATAGAACATTAAATAAAATGTTACTTCACTCATAGGATATTCAAATGTCCTAGTTCACTGAGCAAGATGACAAAGCTTGAATCCCCGGACGATTAATTCATTTGTATAATTAAATTCATTTAGACTTAAAACAATCCTAGCAATATTGAAAAGATATTTAAGATTTGTCTCAAGCACTTCCTCGATATGATAGGATGTTTATAAGAACAACTGAACTTAATTATTCTTTGATGAAGAAAATCGTCCTCAAACAAAAACACAAGAACCTAGACGTCATAGGAAATGACTAGCTATAGGATTAGGAACTTGGTAGAAAACCATAACCCTTCCCTTAGCTTTACCTAGGAACTTGCGTAAATATTCTAATTGTGTTTTAAGTGCAGCTTGGGATGACGGGAAGACCCTCCAAGTACGCTTTTATTTTATTGCGATTTACCTTATTGCAATTTATTTAATCGCATCGCACTTACTTTTCTTGCATGATAAACAATCGTTGCATGAAAACCCACATCTTTAGGATAGTCCTAAAAGCTGAAACCAAAACTAAGTAAAAAGTCATTGCAACATAAAATTCACCGCCACAACATTTCAAAATATAAAACAACTCAAAATTTAATCACAAACGGAACACAAAACTACAATTACAACTAAATTAAAATGTCTGTTGGATGATCGGGAATACCTCGGATGATGTAACCTACGTGTTGCTAACGAGATTTCCCACGGTCTAAATGAAAGTGTGGAACTCATTCGGTTGAGTTTAGCAAATTCATACGGACTAAGTGAATCCGATAAAAATAACGATGCGGAAGGATGGAACCAGTGGGATCTTAACCGGTGTCGTTATAATCAACTTTAACATTTGTTTTAATTAAAACACAAAAAACACTTGGAAATTAAGATTTTCTCTAAACCAAAACACTTTTCTCATCTCCTGATTTATGACTTCGATAACTAAACCTCTGCAACAACAAGGAGCTCGAAGCATAGTGGGCGACACGGCCATCGTCATCGAGCAAACACGAGTCTACTTCAGTAAAACTTTCTTAGAATTAAATAACTAAGCCATAGGACTTCGAGGTAGTTTTCCTAGTGCGACATAAATCCTCGACCTTTTGTCGGGCATTTGCATTGCAAATTAGGCCCTAACTAGGACTTAGGATTCCGAGGTAGTCGTCCGATACGACATAAACCCTCACATCTTCGAAGTTTATTTGTATGATTTTATCATACAAATATAAGTCCAAATTAACTAAAATTGGCAAGATCAAAACATTAAATAAATATTAGGACTTTCCTAAATTCAAGCCAAACAATAGGATAGCCGGGAAATTACCGAGGTTTGCTTCGAATCTATAATTTCTCCTACCTTTCCTCCTTTGAAATCCCAAAATAAAATCTTCTAAATTTGATCCATTCCCTATTGAAATTCCAAAATTCAATCCTTCCAAAACTTAAACTTTGAAATTCTTGAGAGCAGAATTATTGATTATTATCGAGAGTTTTCTTAGGTGAGTCCCGTCACTTAAGATGTAATTTACTATAGGGGCTTGCCCTTATAGGGAATTTTAAAGAACCCGAGTAATATAAACCCTGTTTAATGTTTTCATATTAAGCAGGGGAAACTTGTCGGCTTATAAAATTGGTTCGCAGACCAAACGGATGTCACAAACCTTTCTAGTTTATTTAATCGAGCCCCATTACCAAGCAGTGTGTCTATTCTTCGGGGTAGATACATGTTTGTGGTGCGGTGCTCGTTTATGTAAACTATTCGGGATGTGAGATCAGTTTGATTTCATATCTTAAAATTTTCAAACTTAAAATTATTTTCAAAATCAAATGTTACTTTCTGAATTATATATATATATATTTAAATTAAATTTAAAATATAAAATTCGCCGACAATTTCTGTTAGGCGACCCCCTTTTCAAAATAAAACACACAACTTAAAAATATGCCGACATGTACTTTTGGAGTTATGAATTTTTAAAGTTTAATTTTGATCATGTGGCTTAATTAATTCTTTTAGTGGGGCTAATCATTTCCAATTGACTTCAATTTTTTATGCAAGGTTCTCTGTATCTTAAAGATCAATGGAGAATTGATTTCCTGTTATTTTGATGTGTGGTTAACCCTAATTAATTAAAATTCAATTTTGAGTATTTAGGCTAATTAGGGTTATTCTTAATGAATTAAGCCTAAACATAATTATCCTAGGGTCCTCTGGTCCTAAGAAACTTCCTCGAATTTTCCTAGAATTTATTGAGCAATATGCTCATTATTGGAATTAAAATACCAATACAGTGGCATAAACATGAAAAATACATAACTTACCATACAGATAGCCTCGGACCTTGAAAAATTCAGGGAATGTTCCCAAGATCAGAGACTTCAAAAGCCCAATGGTCTCATGCCATGGTGAATTGTGTATGCAAATGGAGAATAATATTACTCAAAATCGTAAATAATTAATTAAAAATAAAATACTCATCAAATTAACCAAACTCATTTTCCACATTTTTCTCCTCTGTTCACTAGCAAGTGGGTATTTTTATTTTATTTTTGTGATTTTTCTATGAAAAGTTATGATTTTTTGAAGATTATGTTCAAAAATAAATCAAAAATCCAATTTCCCTCTCAAACTATCGCTATCAAAGGGGGCCACATGTCGCTCCGTGATTGGCTGGTGCGTTTCTGCTTATAGATGAAGCTCCTTTCCGACTGCATCTCGGTCGTCCGTGCGATACACATGTGATCAGACGACTACTGCTCCTCTCTCCTAGTTCTATTCACCCAAAATCGTCTACCTTCAAACCTTGATATCTCACTCATTTCTCAACGAAATTGAGTGAAATTTTTTTTAAAATGATTGTCTAATCGAGTAGCACATATCTATATTGTGATGATATACTTAAAGCATGTGAATATGTACAGAAATTTAAAATAAGCTCGGTTGGAGGGGAAAAAATTTGATACCTTTGTCCAAGAGGTGAGGCCTTAATTGGAAATGGTTGGACTGAGCTTAGGAGTGCTTAGAGAAGCTTTGAGAACAACTTGGCAGAGTTTCCTGAAGGTAATCTCATGCATCTCTTCTCTTTGGCCATGAATGAAGCTTAAATAGAGGAGTTTAAGTTCAAATTGGACAAAGCATGAGGTTGGGCTTGGTTCACCTTTCCATGGTCGGATTTGGGCTGAGAAAAGCTCCCTTGATTCAGCTTGATTAGTGGGGAGAAGTCACAATCCAAGTACAATTAGGCTTAAGCATGGGTTAGGGGAGACATGGGAGTGCTTAATTGCTTTAAGGGAATCAGAAAGAGGCTCCTCCTCTTGCCCGATATGGTACGGTCACATGAACACCACTCACATGGCTTGCATGGGGCTTAAGGATGGCTTCATGGCTAGCCTATGGCTTGTCCATGGCTTGGTCAATTTTCATGAAAAAAGGTTATTTGGAATTTTTTGAAAACTTTGGATTTTTTGATTGGTTTTGTCATGATACTATTTTGGTTTAATCAAAATGATGGGTTTTGGACTTAGGGGTGATTTAAATAATAAGGAATGATGAGGGAAAATTTCATGTGGGCTTTGGAATGAAATTTGGGCTTTTGAATTTGTTGGAAGTGGGCTTTTAAAAAGGTTTAAGGAGGTGGGCTTTTAGGTTTGAAAACAAATTGGTAGATGAAAATTTCGTAAAAGATTTGGTCAAACAAATGTTCGGTTTAGTTTAGGGATGTGTCATGAGTGATTTGAAACAAATTTGAAGTGATATTGAATTGAATTGGGTTTAATTTGGGTCTTTATAGTAAAGGGGCCAAAGTGGGTAAAATTGGGCTAACTTGGTTTAAGGTTGGGCTAATGTTGGATTTGATGTAAAATTAATGTTAAGAAATGTTTATGGGGGTGTAACAAAGAGTTTTCAATTTTGGTTGGCCTTTAATTTTGGGATTTGAGCCTATTTGGGTTAGGTTTGGGTTTAGGCCAATTTAGGGGATTTTGACTTTGGGTTTGGTTAAGGTGGAGTTTAGGTTCAAATTTAGGGCAGATCAAGTTAGCGTTTTGTTTGTGGGGATGTTAGGAAGGTTTAGGAAAAGATTTGGGGCTAATTGGAGTTGAATTGGGTTGGTTTGGGCTAAGTTTAGGTTATGGGCCAAAATTGGGCCTTAGGCTTCAAATTGAAATTAGATCCAAATGTTTATTAAATTGGTCTTGGATTTAGTCTAAATTGATATTGTGGATATTGAATTAAAGTTTAGAATTGGATTGGATCAACATTGAGGTTAATTGGAGTGGTTTGGTTTGACATTGGGTTCACTTAGGTTTAAAAAGGGTCAAATTAGGGGTTTTAGTAAAAGTGGGGTAAATTGAAAAAATTGGCCTATAGTGTAGTTGAACAAAATGAAATTGGGAATACTTGATATTTTTTGAAATTTTCTGGGAATTTTTGGAATTTATGGATTTTTGGTTAAAAAGGGCATTTTGGGTATTTGGAGGGTATTGGGGGGTATTTTTGGAAATTTTGGTATATTTGGCCATGGGTGATCAATTTGAATGGTGGGAAATGTTTAGGACTGATTTTGATGAATTTTAAGTACCTTCAAGGACATTTGGTAGGTTTGGTGGGTGTAGGGCCCCGGGGGTCAAAAAATTGAAATTTTGGAAAAATTAAGATTGATCAAGTTTGAGTATAATGGAATCACATTGGTTGAGCCATGAAGCCATATTAAAACCTTAAGAGCCATGAGAGGACTCATTTGAGGCATTCACTGTGTTGTTCCTAACCCTCTTAGCCAAGGGCTTAGGGGTTGAGGACCATCCATATGGATTACCTACATGAGTCAGAAAGTCAAGCTAGATATGAATGGTTTTAGGATTTAGAATGTGTGTGAAAGTGCAATGTGTGTAGATCAACCCTCACCAGACCAGGCCACCCAGGGTAGTCCTAAGGCCAAAGAGTCCTATAGGTAACTCATCCTTTAAACCTCCACATTTGATCTTAACCCTCCAAGTGACTTGGGGGTTTACAATCAAACTTATGGGGTTTGCTGGGAGTTAAGAGGTGTTTAAATTTCTAAGTGGTGGGTTTCGTTTCTAGTGCTCTAAGATAGTCAAAGGGAAAGCCTAAGGCTAGATCCTAAGTACTTAGGAGAGAGACGAGAAAAGACCTCATAAAAAATGTGGTCAACAAATGGACCCCCAATAGGTGTGGTCTGCTAACTAAGCACACCGCCCGTAGAGATCAAAAAAACCAACACAGACGTCTATGTGACACACTTAGAACAGAGTAGAAACATATTTCCACTAGGGAGTATCATGTATATCTCCGAGACTGGAGATCCCTGAACTCTCGCTGGGAAAAAGAAAAGGAGGTGAATTCCATATCATAAGATCTGGGGAAATTCGATTTTAGATTCTTTTCATTTTATATTTTAAGTTTTAATGTGTGAGTTTAGATTTTTATTTATTCTGAGTTTCAATTTTGATTGAGGTTGAATTTAAAATCAATTCAAGGAAATCTGGATTTGGAATGAGAATTGGAACCTAGGTTCCAACCTCAGGATTGCGAAGAGAACTGGAATTTAGGTACCAGCCTCGGAGCGAGAATCGGAGTTTAAGTATCCATTGAAAAGGATGAGAATCAAAATTTAGGTACTAATCTCAAAAGTTTAAAGACAACAGGAATCGGGTTCCAGTCTCAAAGGTTTAATGAGAACTGGAACCTGGTTCTAGTCTCGCAGGTTTAAAGAGAACTGGAATCTGGTTCCAGTCTCAAAGGTTTAAAGAGAATTGGAAGCTGGTTCCAATCTCGAAGGTTTAAAGAGAAATGGAAACTAGTTCCAATCTCGAAGGTCTAAAGAGAAATGGAAACCGGTTCTAATCTCGAAGGTTTAAAGAGAAATGGAAACTGGTTTCAATCTCGAAGGTCTAAAGAGAAATGAAAATGTGTTCCAATCTAGAAGGTCTAAAGAGAAATGGAAACGGGTTCCAATCTCGAAGGTCTAAAGAGATATGGAACTTGGTTCCAATCTCGAAGGTCTAAAGAGAAATGAAAACTGGTTCCAGTCTCAAAGGTTTAAAGAGAACTGGAAACTGGTTTCAGTCTCGAAGGTTTAAAGAGAACTGGAATCTGGTTCCAGTCTCAAAGGTTTAAAGAGAACCGGAATGCGGTTCCGGTCTCGAAGGTTTAAAGAGAGCCGGGTACGGCTCCGGTCTTGAAGGTTTAAAGAGAACTGGAGTCTAGCACCAGTCTCGAAGGTTTAAAGAGAACTGGAATCTGGTTCCAGTCTCCAAGGTTTAAAGGGTCGAAATTTGCTGTGCATATTTGAGTTTAGTGTAAGATTTGGAATGAGAGGTAAAAGTGTTTAATGTCCCACGAGGATTGATCAAAGTCTGATTATTTGGCGAATGATATGAATCCATGCCATCAAGACAAAATTAGAAATTTTCGTGGTTCTGTGTCAATAGATTCAGTCGACCTTCTCAAAAGAGGGAAGGAAATATGGAGAGTCAAAAGAGATTTGAGAATAGCCGAAGGCTGGGGATTTCAGATTTAGGAATTTGTCGTAGTCGCTTGTTGTGATTTGATTTTAGCTTGATTTTCAATTTAGGGTTCACATTTATTTAGAATTTATTTTGACATTCAGATTTTTAAAAGAGTTCACATTTATTTTTATTTTCCCTTTGTTCTTTGTTCGAAGTTCATTTAATCAGAACAAACCGCCCGTTTGACATTTCCCTGCATAAAGATAAAGAAAGGATCAGGGGCTGTACTAAGAACAAGAACATTAGAAAAATAATTTGTTTATTAATGAAGAGCTTTTTATTCGTTTATTTTGAATTTAAATAGGAGTATGAAAAGATGAAGAAAGATCAAGAGTGAGACTCGATTTGAAAGGAAGTATAAAAATTTTATTATCATGATTTCACATGTTTTCTTTTTTAACATTTTTTTTAACGATTTTCTTTATCATCCACTTTTTTTATTTTTGGGTTCGGACCCAGTCATAAGTAATTTCTATGCACGTGCTTCTAGGAATGAGGATTCATCCTTCGGAACATCAGGTTGCGTAATACTTTTTAGATATCGTCCATTAATTGGAAGCATGGGTCGTTCTCCATGGCAATATACAAGCTGTTAGGAACCTCCTGAGTAAACTGTCTCGACCACGAATGGCCCTTCCCAAGTCGGTTTAAATTTACCACCTATCTTACGATGTGCAAGAATAGATCTTCTGAGAACCAAAACTAAGTCACCGACTTTGAATCTCCTTGGACGGACTAATTTATCATGGGTCTGGATCATCTTGGCTTGATACAGTTCCAAATTCTACTGTGCTGAAATTCTATTCCCTTCCAAGCTTTCCAAATCTTCTAGTCATAGTTTTTCATTTTCTTCTGTAGTGATCTTGTTTGCAACTGCAATTCTGAGTGACGGAAGCTGGACCTCTAAGGGTAGAACGGCCTCGGACCCGTACACTAAGGTGTAAGGCGTAGACTGGGTGGGAGTTCTGAAAGTCGTCCTGTAGGCCCATAAGGCTTCTAACAACTTCTCGTGTCAATTTCTCTTATCGTCGTCCAAAGTTTTCTTTAGGATTTGGACGAGAGTTTTATTAAAAGCTAGGCCAAGCTGTTCGCTCTTGGGTAGTAGATTGTTGAATAGTGCCAGTCGATCCCGTGTCTTCTGACAAAATTGTTGATCTTCGTACTTCTGAACGCGGACCCATTATCTGAAATAATTCTACGTGGTACTCCAAAAACGTAGACAACTTGGTTCTTAAAGAAATGCAACACATGGTGTGCTTTTACTTCTCTGAGTGGTATAGCTTCTGTCCACTAGGAAAAGTAATCTATAGCTGCAAGAATGAAGTGATGTCCTCTTGAAGAAGGCAGATCTATCGGAACCGTGATATCTGTGCCCCAACACTCAAATGGCCACGAGACGATTGTCAAATGTAGCACATTTGGAGATTGATGTAGAACCACTCCATGCACTTGGCACTGGTGACAACTTTTGGCAATCTTCATGCAATCGATCATCATTGAGGGTCAGTAGTACCCTAGTCTTTTAATCTTCATTTTCATTTTCGGACCTGACTGATGAGTGCCACAAAGTCCAGAGTGTACTTCTTTAACGATTTCACGAGCCTCAGACCCGCTCAGGCATCTTAGCCACATCTGATGAAAAGACCTTCTGTATAACGTGTTGTTTATTAATGTGTAAGACAGAGTTCTTTTCTTGATTTGATGAGCTAATGACTTATCGTCCAGTAGGTTTTGTTTGCAAGTAGTCTATTAATAGTTTCTGCCAATCTTCTATATTTTCTATCACTGCTACAATTATTTCTTCTGCTTTTTCTGATTTGTGTATTGTATCCATGTCGAGCTGTGAGAGAATCTGCCATCCCTGAACTGACATTTCAACTGACTCATCATGTAGGTAGACAAATTCTTTTGCAAGGTGGGCTAACGCATCTGCGAGAGCATTTTCTCTCCTGGGAATCTTGTAGATTGTTACATTTGGAATTTGCTCCAACAGTTTCATGGCGTACTGAAAGTACTGCTCGAGTCATGGTTTCAGAATCTCGTACTGTCCCGCAACTTGCTGAATTATCAACTGAGAATCCTCGTAGATATTGATATCTATTATTCCCATCTGAAAGGTTAATTCCAATCTTGTTATGAGGGCTTCGTATTCTGCCTCATTATTTGTACACGGTTCTGTTAGATGGTAGGAATATCTTAACATCCCCCGCTCCGGTGTTATAAAGATTAGTCCGATTCCTGCCTTACCGGGCACTATCGTTTGCGATTCTTTATATTTTTGTGCTGAAGATGCTCCGTCGAAGTACAGTTCCCAACACTGATCATCGGGGTCTTCTAGGCTCATTATCTGCTCGTCTGGCAAGTCAGTGTTGAGAGGCGATATTGCCGGTAAAGTTTATGCTGCAAGTAAGTCTGCCAGGACTTGTCCCATTACGACACGAAGAGGAACAAAAGTTATATCGAATAGCAATAGTATCATTGACCACCTAGCAAGTCTGCCAGAAAGTGTCGGACGGGTCATCAAATATTGCAACGGATTAGAATTCGAAATAAGGTTGACCTTATGAGAAAGCATGTAGTCTTTGAGCTTCTGTGCGGCAAAGATCAGGCCCAAGCAGTGCTTCTCAGTAGGAGGATACTTTACTTCCATCGGAATTAGACGACGGCATAAGTAGTAGAGAGCATTTTTTTTCCTCGTCATTGACCTGGGCTAGCAAGGCTCCGAGAGAGTCGTCTAAAGCTGCGGTATAAAGTATCAACGGTCTACCCGAGACTGGGGCTGCTAAAACAGGAGGTGTCAATAAATACTGTTTAATATCATCGAAGGCATGTTGACATTTGGAGTCCCAAGTAAACTTGGCATCCTTCTTAACTAAAGCAGAAAAAGGCTGACACCTTCCTGACCAATTCGAGATAAAGCATCAAAGATATGCCAACTTTTCTTGAAAGGACCGTAGTTGTTTCTAGGTTTTGGGAGGTTTCATTTCTAAGATAGCTTTAATCTTCTCCATATCGATTTAAATTCCACGATGTCGAACAACAAATCCTAAGAATTTCCCAGAGGTGACACCGAAGGTGCATTTCAAGGGATTCATCTTAAGGTTATATTGTCTTAACCGCTCGAAAAAAATTCTCAAATCATACAAGTGATCTTCCTTTTAGTTTACTCTTGATGACCACGTCATCCAAATAACACTTGACTTTGTTGGGAATGAGATCATAAAAAATCCTTGTCATTGCTCTTTGATAATTTGCTCCTGCGTTCTTTAATCCAAGCGGCATCACTGTGTAGCAGTATACCCCGATTGGCGTTCTGAAGGTTGTAAGCTTTTCATCTTCAGGTGCCATCTTTATCTGGTTGTATCCCAAACATCCATCCATGAATGAGAAGACTTCATGTGTTGAAACAATATCGATCATCAATTCTTGAATGGGTAGCGGGAATTCGTCCTTTGGACATGCTTTGTTTAAATCTCTGAAGTCTACGCAGATTCTGATCTGACCATTCTTCTTTCTGACTGGTACTACATTGGCTAACCAAGTTGGATATTGTTCTTCACAGACAAATTTAGCATCTATTCGCTTCTTAACTTCTACTATAACTTGATGTTCAATCTCTAGACGCATTCTTCTCGGAGCTTATCTAACTGGAACTGTAGTGGGATCCACTCCTAACTTGTGAACTGCAACTTCTGGAGCTAATCGTCTCATTTCATCATAACTCCAAGCAAAACAGTCCTTGAATTCCATCAATAGCTTAATTATCTCTTCAAAGTCTTCTTTATTGAGTAAGGAGCTAACAAAGGTCAGCCTAGGCTCTTCGCTAGTACCTAAGTTAACTTCCATTAACTCGTCTATTATAAATTTAATTTCTTCTTCGAATTCTGGTGGAGCATTTCTGATTTATAGATCTTCGAGATCTTTTGAGGCTTCCAAGCAGTTTTCATCAGGCTCGCAAGTGACAACCAAGCAAAATCCCGTATCGTCAACTGATCCTACCGTGCCGAATCCGAGACCATGTTTTAAATTGGGAGGTCGGCTACCATTATTCCATAATTTTTCGAAATGTTGTGATTGACCTTTTTTCCATCGTCGAGGTAAGACACCACGTTGAATTAAATTTTAAACACAGAGAGAGTACCACTCAAAAGGCAGTTTCATTAATTCAGAAGAAGTAACATCTTCAAATTGTACAACTTTTTCATTATTGGAAGAAGAAGCACCACAATAGAATTTGATCGGTTAAGTACCACCACCATGCACTTCCTTGACCACCATACCCTCGATCTTATTAGAATGGATCGGGGTCAAGGTCATAGTATGCACATAATGGTTAATCTTCTCAAACATTGATTTATATTCTTCATTCTTTTCGTCTTCGAGAGAGATTTTGAACTGGGGTTTCTTTTGATTTACTGTTGCTGCTTCTTTCTTGATTTCTTCTTCTTTAAAACTGGTCTCTCAATCCATGTCGATGACTGGTTTCTTCTATCCAACTGTTCTAACGTCTCTTCAATGACCTCGTCCCCGGCCTCAACCTCAGGTGCGAGTTTCGGAGAAACCTTCACCATCTCGCCGTAAGGGAGTGATGAGTAACTGTTGGACTAGAATTTTAGGCTCTTTATCGTCTTGCACTTCTTTTGCTTCATTTGGTATGACATTTCTGGAGAAAATTTTTTTCTTCAGAGGCGCGCAATAGGCTGCATCTTCATGAATTCCAATCTCGTGTACGGAGAGTGGTTGCAAGTCACCTTTGATACATTGTTCTCCTCCTTCGTAATACTTTATGCACTGGTGCAGAGATGACGGTACCATCCATTCTTTATGAATCCATGGCAGATCTAGTACAGCGTTGAACGATGTTTCAGAATCAAGTATGTGGAATTTTGCGGTTGTCTTTGCTAAGTCACCAGTTTTCATCAGTAGTGTTATCGATCCAAGGGCTCTTTCTCCTTTCTGATTGAACCCTCTTAATAACATCTTGTCTGCTTCGAGGTCGCGAGCATCAATTTCCAAATATGCTAACGTTCAAAGGCTCATTATGTTGATTGATGCTCCTGGATCAACCAACACTCTGGAGAGCAAAAACTTTCCAATAGTGACTGAAATGCACAACGGTCGGTTGTGATCATCCGTTTCGATTAATAGATCATTGTCCGTGAAGGTAACATCTCGTTGTTCTTTTAAAGAGCAAACCTCATCGAAGGAATTACCAGCCGTTTGAGCTAAACAAATCTCTGGATCAAGTAGGGCCTTGATCAGAGTTTCTCTCATCTCCTTTGACAGGATCAGAGCGTCGTATATGCTTAGTTTGGCTGGTAGTTTCCTAAGATAGGCTAGCACGTTGTAGTCCACTTTATTACCATGTTCCTCGGTTTCTTCCCGAATAGGCAATTCCTCTGCTGAGGTTGGCTCCTCCTGAGCAACCACCTTCTTTCCTTTATCCTTTGGACCCATTCTCGGGGGTAGAAATTTTCCACTTCTTAGGTTGAGTTCAGTTATTTCTTCTGCATCTGGTGCTGAATCTGCTGGTGTTTTCCCTTGAATTGGAATGATTGGCTTTTCTGAAGTTGATTCAGAATCCGATAACTCTAATTCTGACACGATTGGAGCTCCTCGAAATTCACAAATGGACTCGTTGCTTGTTGAGCTTTCGTAGCCTCCTTTGTGAGCATTTTCTTCGTTGTGGTCATCGAGGTCGCTTATGATTTAAAAATCATTATTTATATTGGAATCGACATCCATATTAAGTCGGTTGTCGCTAGTTACGTAATCGTTAGAAACAGTCAAAATGTAACCAACGCCATAACTCTTATCATTATAAGATCCCGCCGAGGCGAGCAAATAATCATACAGAGTCAGAAGTTCGAGGGATTTCTTCCCAGAATTGGAAACAACCATCCTAGGATAAGCAGCCCCTAGTCTACCCTTCGGAGCCTCGATCTTCTCCTTCTTCTGGGGCGGTTCTTCGATCACAAGCGATAGTGCCGGCTCGACAGGTTTCAAACTCTGAGTTGAAGCGCGTACCGAAGCGGTCTGGATATGATCTAAGATTTTCTTTGAAGACTTTGACCAGACGGTATTCCATCCATCATTGGTCGTATACGGGTTTATCGGAACAATAGTATCCGTCGAGATAACATTAAAGGAACCTCCTTTTTGGGGTTCCTTCATGTATTCCTTCAGGATCATTATGTTCCCTTTCCGGAGATTGTCATCAAGCCAAATTTTGAAAGTGATGCAATCCTCTATCTTGTGCCCGAGCATCCGGTGGTAAGGGCAATAGTTTGGATGATCTTTCTTGCGGACTTCTTTTGGACTTTTGGGCTCTGATAGCTGAAAATCTGGTGTTTTCATTAAACTGCGGAACATCTTTACTACTTCTTCAGTTTTGAATGGATATTCCTTATTCAGAAAATCTTTCAGGGTATGTTGTGGATGAGGCAGTTGTTCATAATACTGTGGCGACTGATAGCTTGGTCGAGGCTGTTGATAACCCTGCTGAGGTTGCTGATAGATCTGTTGCGGTTGTTGGTATGTCCGTTGCGGTGTTTGATAACTAGGCTGTGGCCGCTCTGGCTGTATCTGCACTGGCTGCTTGCCCTTGTCTACTGACGCGATGATTCCAGATTTCTTTTTGAATGTTTTCACTGGTTTTTGTTTATCATTCATGTCTACGAAACTTAGCTGCATTGCTTCCTCTTGTAATCTCCCGACCTTGCTAAGCAGCTTCTCGAAAGTCTTGATCGTAAATCCTTTAAGGAGAAGTGTTATCGGGCCGTGGATACTTTCCAGCAAAATATGGATCGCATGTTGTTCCTGGAGCTGTGGTTCACACTTCATGCTTAAATTTCTCCATCGAAGTATGTAATCCACTAAAGTCTCATTCGGTTTCTGGTGCTCCACCACTAGATCACCGATGGTGATGTGGTGCCGAGCTCCGACAAACCGCTTAACGAAGAGTTTTTTTAATTCTGCAAAGGTCTTAACTGAACCATTTAGCAATTCTGCGTACCAGTCGAAGGCGATCCCTGACAGGCTGCTGACAAACTGTTGGAAGAGTAAAGCGTCACTCCCACCGGCATTGCAGCAACTAGCAAGAAAATGTGCGACGTGTTGTCGGGGTTTCTCGTTCCATCAAAAGTCATAAACAGAGGTGGTACGAAGCCTTTTAGTTATTGGACTGCATGAAACTCTTCGGGGTAAGGTCTACCCGTCTGAATAGATGCTCCACTCTTAGATTGTGCTAAGGCTTCTCGCAACTGCTGTTCTACCATGTTTTTAGTGTCCTTTTCGGGAATCATGCTCTATGCAGAATCCTTCTTTGGTGGCTCATCTCCGTTAACAGATCTGATCTCTTTTCCTCCATCTGCAATATGGATAATTTCTGGGGGTGTTTCTTTCTGAGGTTACACCAGACTTTGGAGAGTAGCTAAAGCAGTAGCCATCTCTTCCATCCTCTTTACCATCTGGGAAATTGTGTCATCTCTTTCCCGAAGTTGTGCTCTCATCACTTCCAGTTCATCTCTTTCCGCAGCTGCCAGAGCACCTTGCGAAGATTACGATGCTCGTGTCTCAACATTGTTGATCTCGACATACTCTTCAACCATAAATTATGATGAATCAACTTCATTTTCCAACTTTTCTCTTCTTTCCTTTGCCAACCGTCAGATATTCGTCCTTAGCTTTCATATAGCATCCTCGAGGGGTCTCTTCCAGACGATCTCGCGGTTATCGTGTGATGGCTGTTAAACTTCTTTTTCGGGAGTTTCTTTTATTGCAGTAGCACTTCCTACTGATTCAAGCTCTTTGACGAAGCTTTTCTTCTTATGACGTTGTGTTGGTCTCAGCTCGGTAATAATAGGTCGCCACACCATCCTTCTTGCAGCAGAAGGCCTAGGACCAGACGGTCAGTCGGCTATATGCTACCAGGTGGTGTCCTCCCTAATATGATGGCCCGATAGAACAACAGGTGAACTTGCTCTCATTTTCTTCCTTGTTTTCTCTATGGCAGTGACAGGCTCTACTCGCGGTCCGAGGCGGGATCTAGCTGGCACTCGTCCCATTCTTCTTAGGATTTCTGACACAGTGCATCTTTCTTTCTTTGCCAATTTTTCTATCACAACTTATAGCCGAGCAAATGGCGTAGTTTTAACCCTTTTTGTTTTGTAGTTACTATAGTATGCAGGTCGGGGTAATGTAGCGGTAATCCTTCAGACGTCTTCTTCATCCGATGCAGCAAAGAGGGAGTGAAACCTACTTCCTTCCAACAGAGGTGTATACTCAGGTAGTTCAGGGATCTCTTCCAGGACAGCAACTTCAGCGGCCTTGGCTTTCTCAATCCTGGCTATCTTTCTGCTTTTATTTCTCCTTTGAGTCCAAGTTAGGGGTGCAACTCTTGAACTGGACCCAATCTCGAAAACAGATGGTATTGTAGCAAAATATGTACCCTCCACGGTAACAGGCTCATCACATACATGGATTTCCTTTCCCTTCAGTTTGGCAGAAGCCGGGGTAGGTGTAGAGATGACTAGACCTGTGGGGGTAGAGACAACAGTCCTCCTACAAATAGCAGTACTTCTTTCAGCTGGAACCCTTTGCAGGGGAGGGAATTCTTGAGTCGACTTCAGGTTGAACTCAATTACGGACTCCTCAGTTTCTGGCACTTTGTCCATTAGTGTGAAAAGAGTGATGTCGGCGAACCTAATTTCTGTATTGTCGAATCCTTGTACAAAACAGATGATTCCATTATCGAGAAGTTCATCCTTGTAGACAGCGAAGTCCATTCCATTGGTGAAGGAGAAAATTAACTTTGGGGCAGTCATTTTCTGCAGTGTTGATTTCGAGTGTCAGTCCTGAATTATGCTTCCTTTTGTCTCAAAACATAGAAAGAAAAAGAAATAGTCCGAACACATTCTCGTTTATCTTAATGTATTTGTGATTTTTAAGAGAATTCATTTAATAAAAGGTTGTTTATTAGAGGAATTGTTTGTTAGGAACAAAATGATTAAAGTATAGAAAAGGTAAAGACCTGATTCAGAATTGGAAAGAAAGAGAAAGTCTCGCAAAACTTCTCAACCCGAGGGACCACTCCTAAGCTAACACCTATTGGGGGTCCACCCCACCTTAGAAAAGAGGTAAAAGGATTTCAGAACCTCTCTTTTTAGGGGTGTCTAAACAGTGGCTCCTAAATCCAAGAGAAGTTAGCTATACCCGTTCAAGATAGAAATGAACGTGGTATGCCAACAAAAAGAATGGTAGTTTGCTCCACAAGGGACATAGATACACTACCGATTTATGAAAGCAAAACCATCTGATCAAAATGGAGAGAGGAACCATTTCCCCAGCGGAGTCGCCAGAGGCTGTCGGCATATTTTTAGGTTGAGTGTAGTTTTTTAGAAAAGGAGTCGCCTACAGAAGTTGTGGGTGAATTTTAAATTTTAAATTCAATTTAAATATATATAGTTTTAGGAAGAAGCATTTGATTTTAAAAATAATTTTAAGTTTGAAAATTTTAAAATACAAAATCAAACCGATCTCACATCCCAAATAGTTTATATAAACGAGCACCGTATCACAAACCATGTAACTATCTCGAAGGACAAACACACTGCTTGACGATGCGGCTCGATTAAATAGACTAGAAGATTTGTGAAATCCGTTTGGTCTGCGAACCAATTTTATAAGCCAACAAGTTCCCTATTTAATATAAAGGAATTAAACAGGGTTTATATTACCTGGGTTCTTAAAGTTCCCTATAAGGGCAAGCCCCTATAGTTAATTACATCCTAAGTGATGGGAATCACTTAAGAAAACTCTCGATAATGATCAATGGTTTTACTCTCAAGAATTTCAAAGTTTAAAGTTTTCAAAGGATTGAATTTTGGAAATTTCAATAGGGATTAGCTCAAATTTGGAACAGTTAGTTTCAGGAGTCCGAAGGAAGAGAAATAGGAGAAGTTGAGGTTCCAAGAAGAATCTTGGCAACTTCTCAAACTATCCTATTGTTTGGCTTCAATTTAAAAATTTTTTAATGTTTCATTCCTGCCAATTTTAGTTAATTAGGACTTATATTTGTATTATATAATCACACAAGTAGCATCGAAGATGTGAGGGTTTATGTCATACCAAACAACTACCTCAGAGTCCTAAGACCGGTTACATGACATGATCATGCAAATGCCTAACGAAGAGTTGAGGATTTATGTTGCACTAGGAAAACTACCTCGAAGTCCTATAGCTTGGTTATTTAATTCTAAGAAAGGTTTAGCTGGTGTAGATCCGAGTTTCGCAGAAGTAGATGGTCATGCTGCCAACTATGCTCCGACCTCCTTGTTGTTGCAGAGGTTTAGTTTTAGAAGGTGAAAATCAGGAGCTGAGAGAAGTATTTTGGTTTAGAAATCTTAAAGTCCAAATATTTTTAATATTTTAATTAAAACAAATCTTAAAGTTGTTTAAACATAACCAATTAAGATCCCACGGTTCCGTCATCCCGGCACCATTATTTTCATCGAATTCACTTAGTCCAGATGAATTTGCTAAACTCAACTAAATGAGTTCCACACTTTCATTTAGACTGTGGGAAATCCCGTTAGCAACACGTAGGTTACATCATCTGAGGTATTCCCGATCATTCAACGAGACGTTTTAATTTAGTTGCAGTGAATTTTGGAATGTTGTGGCAGTGAATTTTATCTTGTGGTGACTTTTAATTTAGTTTTGGGTTTTAGTTTTGTGACTATCCAAAAGGTTTCAGTTTTCATGCAACAATCTTGTTTAACATGCAAGAAAAAATAAAGTGCAGTGCATGTAAGTAAATTGCAATAAAGTAAATTACAATAAAATAAAAGCGTACCTGGAGGGTCTTCCCGTCATCCCATGCTACACTTCAAACACATGTTAAAGCATTTAAATATTTCAACAAGTACCTAGGTAAAGCTAAGGGAAGGTTTTGGTTGTCTACCAAGATCATAATCCTATAACTAGTTATTTCCTATGACGTTTAGGTTCTTGTGTTTTGTTAATGGATGATTTTCTTCACTGAAGAACAATTAAGTTCAATTGTTCTTCTACAACATCTCATCATATTGAGAAAGTGCTTAAAACGATTCCTAAACATCTTTCAATACTTCCGAGATTATTTTGAGTCCAAGTAAATTTAGTTGCACAGGTGAATTAATCGTCCAGGAGTTTAGTTAAGCTTTGTCTCTTGCTCAGTGAACATGGGTATTTGATTACCTGATGAATGAAGTGACATCTCACTTAATACTCTATTTAAGAGTTATAATAATTATAGCCTTTAGGGGCAAGTTGGTTTGTTGAGAATTTTAATCATTCTTAATTTGAAATTTGAGTTAATGGTTTAAAGTGATTTAGTTTAATTATGAGGTTTTAATTAATAATTTTAAGTTTGGAATAGTGTTCAAATTATTTTTGGTGTAAATATTTATACTTTAAGTGATCTTAATATTTTAAATTAACCTTTGGTGTTTGAAATTCACTCAGATTATTCATATATCTTAATGATTTGGTTTAGGTTAATTATGATATTTTAGGTTAATCTTGATTAGTTTAATTTTTTATATTCTTAATTATGAATTGTCTTAATATTTCAAATTTGATTTACTTTTATTATTGAGAGATGTTAATTTAATTTATTTTAAATTTAATTTAATTTAATTTCAATATTTTAAATTTAATTTAATTGTTAAAATGTTAATTTAATTTAATTTTAATTTTAATTTAATTTTTACTTAATTTAATTTAATTTAATTTAAATTTAATTTTATTTAATTGTTAAACCACTTAATATTTTGAGCTTTCCTTTAATTTAAGGGTTATTTTTTTTATTTTTAATTCACTTAGTTTGGATTATCATTTTAATCTTAATTAAGAGTTAAATATTATTGAAGCGATTTATTTAGGGATTTTTTTTATTAAAGAACTAATATCCTCTCAAGTTATACCCTATTTTTTATAATTCAAATTTTCATTAAATTTTCATTAATCTTCCAAAATTTAAATTGTTTAAATAGTTAAAGTTTCATGTTTAGTTTATTAAAAGAGATTAATGGGTTCCTACCCTTTTAATTTCCCAAAGTTTCAATCAAATATTTTACCCTCCATTTTAATTAAACCTAAAATTTTAATAAAGGGGTTTAAATTCTTTAATTACCTTTATGCCCTTTTAGGCTTATTTATTTCATAACTCACTAAATTGAGTTCAAATGAACTTGAAATTTTTATGTCACCTCACTCACATGTCAAATAAGACATTAGAGGAGAAAATGTGAGTTTTTTTAATTTAATTTATTTATATAATTATTTTTAGTGAAAATAAGGGATTTCAAGGAAAATTTGACAACATGACCAAAGTAAGGTTTCTATCCTTAAGAAAATTATGGGATATTCCTAATGACTAGAGGACTAGTTGGTGATTTTTTAAATTATATTTTATTTATTATAATTATTTTGAGTTTTGGAGTGTTAATTAATTATAAAATAAAATTAAAGTTGAAAAATGGATTTTTTATTTTTCTTGAATCTCTCTGACCTCAAGGAGTTTAGAGAAATAAATTTTATAATTTTCTGATTTTTCTTTGATTTATTGGAATTAATTTACTGAAAATGTTGGAAAATAAATTTTTTTAATAATAAAAATTGTTTTGAGCCTTTAAAATTCAATATCTTAACTTAGAGACTTAGGAAAAATATTTGGTTGGTTTCCAAGTAATTAGGAGTCAAAATGTGACATTTATATGATTTTTATTATTTCTCTAATTTTTATTATTTTCTAATTATTTAAATATAAAAAATATCATTAAAAATGAAAAAATTTTAGAAAATTCCAATTTTAATTTTTATAGACTCCTCTAATATCAGAGAGCCCACAAAACCAATTTGGTCAATTTTTGAAATGTATTTTTGGAGTTATGAATTTTTAAAGTTTAATTTTGATCATCTGGCTTAATTAATTCATTTAGTAGGCTAATCATTTCCAATTGACTTCAAATTTTTATGTAAGGTTCTTTGTATCCTAAAGATTAATGGAGATTGATTTCAAGTTATTTTGATGTGTGGTTAACCCTAATTAATTAAAATTTAATTTTCAGTATTTAGGCTAATTAGGGTTATTCTTAATGAATTAAGCCTAACCATAATTATCCTAGGGTCCTCTGGTTCAAAGAAACTTCCCAAAATTTTCCTAGAATTTATTGAGCAATATGCTAATTATTGGATTTAAAATACCAAAACAGTGACATAAATTTGAAAAATACATAACTTGCCATAGAGATAACCTCTGACCATGAAATGTTCAGGGAATGTTCCCAAGATCAGAGGCTTCAAAAGCCCTATGGTCTCATGCCATGGTGAATTGTGTATGCAAAAGGAGAATCAAAAAACTCAAAACGGTAAATAATTAATTAAAAATAAAATACTCATCAAATTAACCCAATTCTTTTTCCATATTATTCTCCTCTTTCACTGAGAAAAAAAGTATTTTTATTTTATTTTTCTGATTTTTTTATGAAATGTTAGGATTTTTTCAAATTTATGTTAAAAATAAATCAAAAATCCAATTTCCCTCTCAAACAATCACTATCAAGGTGGCCCACGTGTCGCTCCGTGATTGGCTAGCGTGTTTCTGCTTATGGATGAAGCTCCCGTCCGACTGCATCTCTGCCGTCCGTCTGATACACATGTGATCGGACGGCTCATCGCTCCTCTCTCCTAGTTCTATTCACCCAAAACTGTCTACCTTCAAACCTTGATATCTCACTCGTTTCTTAACGAAATTGAGTGAAATTTTTTTTTTAAATGATCGTCTAATCGAGTAGCACACATCTATATGGAGATGATATACTTAAACCATGTGAATATTTACAGAATTTTAAAATAAGCTCGGTTTGAGGAGAAAAAATTTCACACCATTGTCCAAGAGGTGAGGCCTCAATTGGAAATGGTTGGATAGAGCTTAGGAGTACTTAGAGAAGCTTTGGGAATAATTTGGCAGAGTTTTCCCAAGGTAATCTTTTGCATCTCTTCTCTTTGGCCATGAATGGAGCTTAAAGAGAGGAGTTTAAGTTGAAATTGGTCAAAGCCTGAGGTTGGGCTTGGTTCACCTTTCCATGGTCTGATTTGGGCTGAGAAAAGCTCCCTTGATTCAGCTTGATTAGTGGGGAGAAGTCACAATCCAATTACAATTAGGCTTAAGCATGGGTTAGGGGAGACATGGGAGTGCTTAATTGCTTTAAGGGAATCAAGATGGAGGCTACTCCTTGTCGGCATATTTTTAGGTTGTGTGTTCTATTCTGAAAAGGGGGTCGCCTAACAGAAATTGTCGGCAAATTTTTAATATAATTTAAATAAATAATTTGAAAAGTAGTATTTGATTTTTGAAAATAATTTTAAATTTGAAAATTTTAAGATATGAAATCAAACTGATCTCACATCCCGAATAGTTTATATAAACGAGCACCGCACCACGAACTCTATAATTATCCGGAGAGTAGACACTGCTTTGCTTGATGATGGGGCTCGGTTAAATAAACTAGAAGATTTGTGACATCCGTTTGGTCTACGAACCAATTTTATAAGCCGACAAGTTTCCCTGCTTAATATAAATGAATTAAACAGGGTTTATATTACCTGGGTTCTTAAAGTTCCTTATAAGGGCAAGCCCCTATAGTTAATTACATCTTAAATGAAGTTAATCATTTAAAAAAACTCTCGATAATGATCAGTGGTTTTGCTCTCAAGAATTTCAATGTTTAAGGTTTTCAAAGGAATGGATTTTTGAAATTTCAAAAGGGAATAGCTCAAATTTGGAACATTTGTTTCCAGGAGTCCAAAAGGAAGAGAAATAGGAGAAGCTGAGGATCTAAGAAGAATCTTGGCAACTTCCCAAACTATCCTATTGTTTGGCTCAGATTTAAGAAAATTCTAATATTATCTGATATTTCAATCTTGACAATTTTAATTAATTTGGACTTATATTTGTATGATAAAATCATACAAATAGCCTCGACGATATGAGGGTTTATGTCGTACCGAACGACTATCTCGGAGTCCTAAGACTGGTTAGGGCTGAATTTACATGACATTATCATGCAAATGCCCAACGAAGAGTTGAGGATTTATGTTGCACTAGGCAAACTACCTCGAAATCCTATGGCTTTGTTATTTAATTCTAGGAATGTTTAACTGATGTAGACCCGAGTTTTGTTGATGACGATGGCCGTGCTGCCCACCATGCTCCGAGCTCCTTGTTGTTGCAGAGGTTTAGTTTTAGAAGTCATAAATCAGGAGATGAGAGAAGTGTTTTGGTTTAGAAATCTTAAAATCCAAGTGTTTTTAATATTTTAATTAAAACAAATCTTAAAGTTGATTATAACAGAACCGATTAAAATCCCACGGTTCCGTCATCCCGACACCGTTATTTTCATTGAATTCACTTAGTCTAGATGAATTTGCTAAACTCAACTAACTGAGTTACACACTTTCATTTAGACCGTGGGAAATACCGTTAGCAACACGTGGGTTACATCATCCGAGGTATTCCCGATCATTCAACGAGACATTTTAATTTAGTTGCAATTGTAGTTTTGTTGTTATGTTTGTGATTAAATTTTGAGTTGTTTTATATTTTGAAATGTTGTGGCGGTGAATTTTATCTTGCAGTGATTTTTAATTTAGTTTTGGTTTCAGTTTTAGGGACTACCCTAAAGGTTTTGGTTTTCATGCAACTGTTGTTTATCATGCAAGAAAAGTAAAGTGCATTGCGATTAATTAAATTGCGAGAAGGTAAATTGCAATAAAATAAAAGCGTACCTAGAGGGTCTTTCCATCATCCCAAGCTACACTTAAAACACATGTTAAGGCATTTAAATACTTCCTAGGTAAAGCTAAGGGAAAGGTTTTGGTTGTCTATCAAAGTCCTAATCCTATAGCTAGTCATCTTTTATGACGTCTAGGTTCTTGTATTTTGGTTTAAGGACGATTTTCTTCATCAAAGAACAACTAAGTTCAATTGTTCTTATAAACATCCTATCATATTGAGGAAGTGCTTAAGACGAGTCTTAAACATCTTTTCAATATTCGTTGTAGTGGATTTATTATCAAGTACGAAATGGGTTTAATTAAGTTTTGTTCTTTTGCTCAGTGAACTAGGATGTTTGAATATCCTATGAATGAAGTGACACTTCACCTTATGCTCCATCTAGGAGTTATGATAACAAGAGCTTTTAAGGGCAAATTGATGTTTTAGTGATTTGTGATTTAATTTAATTTTTGATTAATGGATTTAAGTTTGGAATAGTGTTCAAGTTGTTTTAGATCTATTTCGAATTCTTTATGTCTTAAGTGATGTTATATTTAATTCAATTTAATTTAATTTAATTTAATTTAATTTAATTTGGTTTAGTTTTAATTTTAATTTTAATTTTATTTTAATTTTTAATTTAGTTTTAATTTTATTTTAATTTGATTTTATTTTTTATTTAATTTAATTTAATTTAATATGTTTCCATTTAATTTAATTTAATTTAATTTAATTTAATTTAATTTAATTTAATTTTAATTTTAATTTAATTTTAATTTATTTTTAAATTTTAATTCAATATTTTATTTTTTATTTTTTAAAGATGATTTAATTTAATTATTAAAGTATTAATTTAATTGAAATTTTGATTTAATTTAGTTTGAATATTTTAATTTAATTTAATTTAATGATTAAGTCTTTTAGTATTTTAAATCTTGAGTTTGGATTATCATTTTAATTGGGAATTAAATATTATTGAGGTGATTAATTTGGGGATTCTTAAATTAAAGAACAAATGTCTTCTAAATAATATCCCTATTTTAATAATTTCAATTTTTACTAATCTTCCAAATTTAATTAATTAATTGATTAAGGTTTATTCTTAAAAATGATTGAGGATTTCTACCCTTTAATTATTTAAATTTCAATCATCCAAATCAAATTAGGATCAAATATTTTACTCGTTCATTTTATTAAGCCTAAAATTGTAATTAAAGGTTGAAAATTTTAATTATCATTTTGCCCTTCAAGCTTAATAATTCCATAACTCACTAAATTGAGCATAAATGAATTTAAAATTTTTATGTGACTTCACTCACATGTCAATTAAGACTCTAGAGGAGAAAAATTGATTTTTCTGAATTTAATTTATTTATATAATTATTTTTTTGTGGAAAATAGGGATTTTCAAGGAAAATTTAATAAGATGACCAAGAAAAATTTTCTATCCTTAAGAAAATTATGAGGCACTTCTAATGAGCAGAGGACTATTTGGACTAATTTTGGTGATTTTTTGAATTTTATTTTATTTATTATAATTATTTTGAATTTTGGAGCATTAATTAATTTAAAAATAAAATAAAGGTTGAAAAATGAATTATATATTTTTCAAAAATCTTTCTGATATCAGAGAAACCAAAAACCAAGTTTTATAATTTTCTGATTTTTCTTTGATTTATTAAAATTATTTTAGTGAAAAGGTTGAAAAATACATTTTTAATATAAAAAAAACATTAAACCTTTAAAATTCAATATCTTATCCTAGGGACTTAAGAAAAATATTTGGTTTATTCCTAAGTGTTTAGAATTCAAAATATAACATTTTGGTGATTTTTAATATTTTTGTGATTTTTATTATTTTTTAGTTATTAAAAATATTAAAATAATGATAAAAATCAACTTTTTTAAAAAATTATAATTTTAATTTTCCTAAGTTCCTCTGATATCAGAGAAGCTCCAAAACTAGTTTTGTGAATTTTTGAAAAGTCTTTTGTGAGTTATGAATTTTTAAAGTTTGATTTCATTTATGGGGCTTAATTAACCCATTTGGTGGGGCTAACCAAGTCCAATTGATCTAAATTTTTTATGTGGTGTTCTCCTATCCCTAGAGGGTAGTGGAGAATTATTTTTAAGTTAATTTGATGAATGGTTAATCCTAATTAATTAAAGTTCAATTTTGGGTATTTAGGCCAATTAGGGTTGTTCAAAGTGAATTAGCTCAAAAATTATTTTTCCTAGGTCCCTCTAGTCATAAGAAACATCACCAAATTTTCCTAGAATTTATTTCTCAACATGCTAATTATTAGAATTAAAACACTCAAAACAGTAACATGCACTTGAAAAATCAATAACTTTTCATAGGGATGGCCTCTGACCTTGGAAAATTTAGGGAATGTTCCCAAGTTCAGAGGCTTCAAAAGCCCTATGGTCTCATGCCATGGTGAATTTCCTATATGCATGGAGAATTGAAATAGTGCAGAGAGTAAATAAATTATTAAAAATAAAATACTTAATGAAATTACTTGATTTCTTTTCCACATTATTCTCCTCTGTTCACTGAGCAAGAGGGAATTTTTATTTTATTTTTTGGATTTTTCTATACAAAGTTATGAATTTTTGAAGTTCTGGGTATTTAATAAATAAGAAAAATCCACATTTTCCTACTTATACACGCGGCGCCGCGTCAACCTCGGCAGCTCTGAAGCTCCACGCGTTGTCTCCTGATTCGGCGCCGCCATCCAACTCAGCGCTCCAGGGACCCGCGGTTCATGTCCCATTACTCTGTCCGGTGCGATCCTGGCCGTCCACTCGATACACGCGCGATCTAACGGTTCCCAGTCATCGTCTACGACTGGCGTGAAACCGTGACCGTCAACCTTCTAACCCTAATTTCTCACTCGATTCTCAACGGATTTTCGAGTTCTTATGCTCTATGGATTCATCTTGAAGAGACGAACACATCCATATGGTAAACATGTATTGAAATTGACCCAAACTAAATTGAGAATCTCTGGAAGCTCGGGAGGAAGAGTGAGTCCATACCTTTGCTCAGAGAAGTGAAGTTTCGATCTGAGAGTTGTGTCACATTCGATTGGGTCTAAGTAAGCTCCAGATGAAGTCCCTTGGCCTGGTGAATTCTCTAGGTATGATTTCGACCAAGCCCAATCACAAAGCTTGGAGGCTAGAAGCAATGGCTGGCCTGGTGAGGGGGCTTGTGCTAGGAAACTTCTCCTCTTTGTCTGGTGAAGGTGTAGGACCAATCAATTTGGAGATTGGCTCACTGTGGTGAAGTGTCCTGGTTTTGGGCTTGAATTTTCAACTCTAAAATTGAGCTCGCAGAGAGGAAAAGGCAGGGGCATTTCAGTGGGGATCAAGTTCTCTATGTGTAGAGAGTAGTCTGAGATGATTTTGCCAGGGTTTCAGTAAGGTTTAGTTTAGCACCTCTCATGGCCGAGAGGAGGTGGTGTTTAAATAGGCATGGCTGGAGGGCTCCCCAGGGGGGTTTGAAGGCTGGGATCAGCTGCTCTGGTGAGGAGAAGAAGAGCTATGTTGTCCATTTGGGTTGACACAAGTCAGCAAGGGAGAATTGAATTTTTTGGCTCACATGGAGCTTTCGGCCATAGCATTTTCCGGCGGCCTGGTGGGAATGATGCAGTCACTGGTCACCATCTTGACCAGTGGGGTCAGGGGTTGGCAATGGTGCAGTCAATTGGAGTTTGACATGTGTAAAGGGGCTGAATTGAAATGAAATGGGGAGAGGCTCATTTTGGGTTCAATTTGGTCAACCCATGTATTTGGGCTTGGTTCACCTTCACATGGTCTGATTTTGGGCCAGGGGGATCAGTTCGGTCAGCTACCATGGAGTGGTGAAGTCTCCATCCATGGTGAGGTGGCTAAACTTGGTTTAGTGTGTGACATGGTTATGGTTAAAAAGGCTTAATGAAGGATTAGGAAAGGGGGCCCTCCTTTTTCCATTAATGGCTTGGTCACATGTCAAACCTTCTATGGCTTCATATGGCTTGTAAATGGCTTGCTCATGGCTCCATGTGGCTTGGGACAAAGCTTGGTCATTTACATGAAAAAAGGTTTTAGAAATTTTGGTAATTCAGGGGTGATTTGATGGGATTTGGCATATGGCTTGATTTGGAATTATTTCATCATGGATTTAGAACTTAGGAGATGGTTTTGTCAAATGGATGATAATAGAGGATTTTCATGTGGGCTTTGTCATGGACTTTGGGCTTTTAGGAAGGCTTAAGGGAATGAGCCTTTAGGTTTAAGAATGAATTCATGGATGAGAATTTTGTAGAAGTTTGGGCCAATTAATTGTTGGGTTTGGTTTAGGGATGTGTCATGAGTGATTTGAAATGAATTTGAGGTGGTTTGGGTTTGAATTGGGTTGAATTTGGGTTGATATGGAAAATGAGCCAATGTAGGTCAAATTAGGCTAATTTGGGCCAATGTTGGGCTAAGGTTGAAATTGATGTAAAATTAATGTTGGGAAATGTTTATGGGAGTATTTCAAAGAGGTTTCAACTTTGGTTGGGTTATGGTTTTGGGACTTGGGCTTATTTGGATTAGGTTTGGGTTTAGGTCAAAATTGGGCTTTTTTGGTTTTGGGTTGAATTTGAGTGGGGTTTGGGTCCAAATTTTGGGCAAATTATGTTAGTGTTTTATTAGTGGGGATGTTAGGGAAGGTTTAGAAATTGTTTGGGGTCAATTGGAGTTGAATTGGTTTGGGAATATTGGCCCATGGTGTAGTTGGACAAAATGAAATTGGGAATATTTAGGATTTTTTGGAATTTTCTGGGAATTTTCTGAATTTTTGGATTTTTTGGCTAAGAGGGGCATTTTGGGTATTTGGAGGGTATTGGGGGGTATTTTTGGAATTTTTTGTATTTTTGGCTATGGATGATCAATTTGAGTGGAGGGAAATGTTTAGGAATGATTTTTGGGGAATTTTGGGTAATATAGGTGATTTTGCAAATTTTGGGTAGTTTCAAGGGCATTTGGTAGGTTTGGTGGGGCCGAGGCCTCGGGGTCAAAAATTGAAATTTGAAAAAAAAGAAGATTGATCAAATATGAGTGAAATGGAAGCACTTTGGTTGAGCCATGAAGCCATGTTAAGCCTATATGAGCCATGAGAGGACTCATTTGAGGCATTCACTATGTTGTTCCTAACCCTCTTAGCCAGGGGCTTAGGGGTTAAGGTCTATCCATATGAATTACCTACATGAGTCAAGGAGTCATGTTGGGTATGGGTGTGGTTTTAGGATTTGGATTGTGTGTGTGAGAGTGTAGAGTGTGAGTGTAGTGAGTGTGTAAGTCAACCCTCACCGCACCAAGCCACCTGGGGTGGTCCCGAGGCCGAGAGAGTCCTATAGGGAACTCATCCTTTAAACCTTCACATTTGATTTCAACCCTCTAGGTGATTAGGGGTCTACAATCAAGCTTGTGGGGTTTGCAGGGAGTCAAGAGGTGCTTGGACTTCTAAAGGGTGGGTTCCACTTCTAGTCCTCTAAGATGGTCAAAGGAAAAGCCTAAGGCTAGACCCTAAGCACTAAAGAAGGAAGAGAATACCTCATCAAAAATGAGGTCAACACTCCTCTTGCCCAATATGGTATGGTCACATGAACACCACTCACATGGCTTGCATGGGGATTAAGGATGTCTTCATGGCTAGCATATGGCTTGTCCATGGCTTGGTCAATTTTCATGAAAAAAGATTATTTAGAATTTTTTTGAAAACTTTGGATTTTTTGATTGGTTTTGTCACGATGCTTTTTTGGTTTAATCAAAATGATGGGTTTTGGACTTAGTGGTGATTTAAATCAGCGGGAATGATGAGGGAAAATTTCATGTGGGCTTTGGAATGAAATTTGGGCTTTTGGATTTGTTGGAAGTGGGCTTTTAAAAAGGTTTAAGGAGGTGGGCTTTTAGGTTTGAAAACAAATTGGTAGATGGAAATTTTGTAAAAAATTTGGTTAAAAACATCGTGGGTTTTAGTTTAGGGATGTGTCATGAGTGATTTGGAACAAATTTCAAGTGATTTTGAATTGAATTGGGTTTAATTTGGGTCTTTTTAGTAAAGGGGCCAAAGTGGGTCAAATTAGGCTAACTTGGTTTAAAGTTGGGCTAATGTTGGATTTGATGTAAAATTAATGTTGAGAAATGTTTATGGGGTGTAAAGAAGAGTTTTCAATTTTGGTTGGGCTTTAATTTTGGGATTTGGGCCTATTTTGGTTAGGTTTGGGTTTAGGCCAATTTAGGGGATTTTGACTTTGGGTTAGGTTTGGGTACAGTTTAGGTTAGGGAATATCAAGTTAGTGTTTTGTTTGTGGGGATGTTAGGAAGATTTAGGAAAAGATTCGGGGCTAATTGGAGTTGAATTGGGTTGGTTTGGGCTAAGTTTAGGTTATAGGCCAAAATTGGGCCTTAGGCTTCAAATTGAAATTGGATCCAAATGTTCATCAAATTGGGCTTGTATTTAGTCTAAATTGATAATGGGGATAATGAATTCAAGTTTAGAATTGGATTGGATCAACATTGAGGTTAATTGGAGTGGTTTGGTTTGACATTGGGTTCACTTGGGTTAAAAATGCGTCAAATTGGGGGTTTGGTAAAAGTGGATTAAATTGACAAAATTGGCTTATGGTGTAGTTGAACAAAATGAAATTGGGAATATTTGGTATTTTTTGGAAATTTCTGGGAATTTTTGGAATTTATGGATTTTTGGTTAAAAAGGCATTTTGGGTATTTGGAGAGTATTGGGGGGTATTTTTGGAAATTTTGGTATATTTAGCTATGGGTGATTAATTTGAATGGTGTGAAATGTTTAGGACTGATTTTGATGAATTTTAGGTAGCTTCAAGGAAATTTGGTAGGTTTGATGGGTGTAGTACTCCGGGGGTCAAAAAATTGAAATTTTGGAAAAATGAAGATTGATCAAGTTTGAGTACAATGGAATCACTTTGGTTGAGCCATGAAGCCATATCAAGCCAGTAAGAGCCATGAGAGGACTCATTTGAGGCATTCACTATGTTGTTCCTAACCCTCTTAGCCAAGGGCTTAGGGTTGAGGACCATCCGTATGGATCACCTACATGAGTCAGGAAGTCAAGCTAGGTATGAATGGTTTTAGGATTTGGAATGTGTGTGAAAGTGCAATGTGTGTAGGTCAACCCTCACCAGACCAGGCCACCCAGGGTAGTCCTAAGGCTAAAGAGTCCTATAGGGAACTCACCCTTTAAACCTCCACATTTGATCATAACCCTCCAAGTGACTTGAGGGTTTACAATCAAACTTATGGGGTTTGTAGGGAGTTAAGAGGTGTTTAAATTTCTAAGTGGTGGGCTCCATTTCTAGTCCTCTAAGATAGTCAAAGGGAAAGCCTAAGGCTAGATCCTAAGTACTAAGGAGAGAGAAGAGAAAAGACCTCATCAAAAATGAGGTCAACAATATTGCTCTTCACGGACAAATTTAGCGTCTATTAGCTTCTTAACATCAGCTATTACTTGTTGTTCAATCTCTAGACACATTCTTCTCGGAGCTTGTCTGACTAGAATAGCAGTGTGATCCACTCCTAGCCTGTGAACTGCAACCTCTGGAGCTAATCCTGGCATTTCATCGTAACTCCAAGCAAAACAGTCTTTGAACTCCATTAATAGCTTGATTATGGTTTCAGAGTCTTCTTTATTGAGTAAGGAGCTAACAAAGGTCGGCATAGGCTCTTTGCTAGTACCTAAGTTAACTTCCATTAACTCGTCTATTGTAGATTTAATTTCTTCTTCGAATTCTGGCGGAGCATCTTCGATTGGTAGATCTTCGAGATCTTCTGATGCTTCTAAGTAGTCTTCATTACGCTTGTAAGTGACAACCAAGCAAAATCCTGTTTCGTCAACTGATCCTACCATGTCGAATCTGATACCATGTTTTGAATTGGGAGGTCGGCTGGCATTATTCTATAATTTTTCAAAATGTTGTGATTCACCTTTTGTCCATCATCGAGGTAATACACCACGTTGAATTAAATTTTGAACACAGGGAGAGTACCACTCAAAAGGCAGTTCCATTAGTTCAGATGAAGCAACATCTTCAAATTGTACATCATTTTCAGTTTTGGAAGAAGAAGCACCACGGTAAAACTTGATTTGTTTAGTACCACCACCATGCACTTCCTTGACCATCATACCCTTGACCTTATTAGGGTAGATCGGGGTGAGGGTCATAGTATATACATAGTGGTTAATCTTCTCGTACATTGATTTATATTCTTTATTCTTTTCATATTCGAGAGAGATGTTGAACTGGGGTTTCTTCTGACTTATCGCCGCTGCTTCTTTCTTGATTTCTTCTTCTTCAGAACTGTTCTCCAAATCCACGTCGATGACTGGTTTCTTTTGTCCAACTGTTCCAACATCTCTTCCACGACCTTGTCCCCTGCCTCGACCTCAGGTGCGAGTTCTGGAGAAACCTTCACCATCTCACCATAAGGGAGTGGTGAGTAACTGTTGGACTAGAATTTCAGGCTCTTCATCGTCTTGCACTTCTTTTGCTCCATTTGGTATGAGATTTCTGGAAAAGATTGTTTTCTTCGGAGACGTGTATTAGGTTGCATCTTCATGAATTCCAATCTCGTGTACGGAGAATGGTTGCAAGTCACATTTGATACATTGTTCTCCTTCTTCGTAATACTTTATGCACTGGTGCAGAGACGACAGTACCATCCAGTTTTCATGGATCCATGGCCGATCCAGTAGAGCGTTGAACGATGTCTCAGAATCAATTATATGGAATTTTGTAGTTCTCTTTGCTAAATCACCAGTCTTCATCAGTAGTGTTATAGATCCAAGGGCTCTTTCTCCTTTTTGATTGAAGCCTCTCAAAAAAATCTTGTCTGCTTCAAGCTCACGAGCATCAATTTCCAAATATGCTAGTATCCGATGATTCATTATGTTGATTGATGCTCCCGGATAAACCAACACCCTGGAGAGTGTAAACTTTCCAATAGTGATTGATAAGTACAACGGTCGATTGTGATCTGCTATTCTAAGTAGTAGATCATTGTCCGTGAAGGTAACACCTCGTTGTTCTTTTAACGAGCAAACCTCGTCGAAGGAATTACCGGCCATTTGAGCTAAACAAATCTCTGGATCAAGTAGAGCCTTGATCAGAGCTTCCCTCATCTCCTTTAACAGGAATAGAGCGTCGTATATGCTCGCCTGGTCGGTAGCTTCCTAAGATGGGCTAGCACGTTATAGTCCACTTTATTACCATGTTTCTTGGTTCCTTCCCGAATGGGCAATTCCTCTGCTGGGGTTGGCTCCTCCTGAGCAACCACCTGCTTTCCTTTATCCTTTGGACCCATTCTCGGAGGTAGAACTTTTCTGCTTCTTAGGTTGACTTCAGTTACTTTTTCTGAGTCTGGTGCTGGATCTACCGATGTTTTCCCTTGAATTGGAATGACTGGCTCTTTTGGAGTTTCTTCAGAATCCAATAACTCTAATTCTATCGTGATTGGAGCTCCTTGAAATTCACAAATGGACTCGTTGCTCATTGAGCTTTCGTAGCCTCCTTTGTGAACATCTTTTTCGTCGTGGTCATCGAGGTTGTGTATGATTTGAGAATCATTATTTGTATTGGAATCGAGATCCGGATTAAGTCAGTTGTCGCTAGTTACGTAATCGTTAAAAAAAATCAAAACGTAGCCAACGCCATAACTCTTATCATTATAAGATCCCGCTGGGGCGAGCAAATAATCATACAAAGTCAGAAGTTTGAGGGATTTCTCCCCTGAATTAGAAACAACCATCCTAGGATAAGCAGCCCCTAGTCTACCCTTCTGAGCCTCGATCTTCTTCTCTTCTACGATCTTCTCCTCCTTCTGAGGCGGTTCTTCGATCGCAAGCGATAGTACCGGCTCGGCATGTTTCAAACTTTGAGGTGAAGCGTGTACTGAAGCAGTCTGGATGTGATCCAAAATTTTCTTTGAAGACTTCGTCCAGACGGTACTCCATCCATCATTGGTCGTATACTGGTTTACCGGAACAATAGGATCCGTCGAGATAACATTGACGAAACCTCATTTTTGGGGTTCCTTCATGTATTCCTTTGGGATCGTTATGTTCCCTTTCCGGAGATTATCGTCAAGCTAAATCTTGAAAGTGATGCAATCCTTTATCTTGTGCCCGAGCATCCAGTGGTAAGGGCAATAGTTTGGATGATCTTTCTTGTTGACTTCTTCCAGCCTCTTGTGTTCCGGTAGCTGAAAATCTTGTGTCTTCATTAAATTGCAGAACATCTTCTCTACTGCTTCAATTTTGAATGGATATTCCTTATTAAGAAAATCTTTCAGGGTACGCTTTGGACGAGGCGATTGTTCATAATGCTGAGGCGACTGATAGCTCAGTCGAGGCTGTTGATAACCCTGCTGAGGTTACTGATAGATCTGTTGCGGTTATTGGTATGTCTATTGCGGTGGTTGATAACTAAGCTGTGGCCGCTCTGACTGTATCTGAACCGATTGCTTGCCCTTATCTACTGCCGCGACGATTCCAGATTTCTTTTCAAATGCTTTTATGGGCTTCTGCTTATCGTTCTTGTCCAGGAAACTTAACTGCTTTGCCTCTTCTTGCAAGCTCCCGGCCTTGCTAAGCAACTTCTCGAAAGTATTGATTGTAAATCCTTTAAGGAGAAGTGTTATCGGGCCATGGATACTCTTAAGCAAGATGCCGACTGCATGCTGTTCTTGAAGTTGTGGTTCACACTTCATGCTTAAGTTCTTCCATCAAAGTATGTAATCCACTAAAGCCTCGTTCGGTTTCTGGTGCTCTACCACTAGATCACCGATAGTGATGTGGTGCCGAGCCCCGGCAAATCGCTTAATGAAGAGGTTTTCCAATTCTGCAAAGGTCTTAACTGAACCATTTGGCAATTCTGTGTACCACTCGAAGGCGATCCCTGACAAACTGCTGACGAACTGACGGAAGAGTAAAGCTTCTCTCCCACCGGCATTGTAGCAACTAGCAAGAAAATGTGTGACTTGATGCCGAGGGTTTCCCGTTCCATCAAAAGTCTTGAACAGAGGTGGTACGAAGCCTTTTTGATATTGGACCGCATCAAATTTTTCAGGGTAAGGTCTACCTGTCTGAATAAATGCTCTATTATTAGACTGAGCTAAGGCTTCTCGCACCTGCTGATCTACCATGTTTTTAATATCCTTTTCGGGAATCAAACTTTGCGCAGAATCCTTCTTCGGCTTGTTGACCTCATTTTTGATGAGGTCTTCACTTCTTCTCTTTAGTACTTAGGATCTAGCCTTAGGCTTTTCCTTTGACTATCTTAGAGGATTAGAATTGGGATCCACCACCTAGAAATTCAAACCACTTATTAACTCCCTGCAAACTCCACAAACTTGACTGTAGACCCCTAATCATTTAGAGGGTTGAAATCAAATGTAGAAGTTTAAAGGATGAGTTCTCGTAGGACTCTTCGACCTTAGGATCGCCCGGGTGGCCCAGTCCAGTGAGGGCTGACTTACACACACACTACACTTATACACTACACTTTCACACACCTCCTAAAACCACACCCATACCCAACTTGACCTCCTGACTCATGTAGGTGATTCACATGGATGGTCCTTAACCCCTAAGCCCTTGGCTAAGAGGGTTAGGAACAACATAGTGAATGCCTCAAATGAGTCCCTTCATGGCCCATGTGGGCTTGATATGGCTTCATGGCTTAACCAAAATGACTTCATTCCACTTACATTTACCCAATCTTCAATTTTCTAAATTTTCAATTTTTGACCCCGGGGACCCTACACCCCGCCTAGCCTACCCAAAACCCTCGAAATTACCAAAAATTTTCAAAAAATTTCCAAACCACCCAAAATTCCTCAAGACCAATCCCAAACATTCCCAAATTACTCAAATTGATCATTCATAGCCAAAAATACCAAAAATTCCAAAAATACCCCCCAATATCCTCTAAATACCAAGAATGCCCCTCTTGACCCAATAATCCAAATATTCAGAAAATTCCCAGAAAATTCCAGAAAATCCCAAATATTCCCAATTTCATTTTGTTCAACTACACCATGGGCCAATTTTTTCAATTTACCCCACTTTTGTCAAAACCCTCAATTTGACCCATTTTAACCCAAAGTGAACCCAATGTCAAACCAAACCTATCCAATTGACCCAAATTCTGGTCCAATTCAATTCTAAACTTCAATTCAACATTCCCAATACCAATCTAGACCAAATCTAAGTCTAATTTGATTGACATTTGAACCCATTTTCATTTTGGACCTTAAAGCCCAATTTGGACCCATGACCCAAACATAGCCCAAACTAACCCAATTCAACTCCAATTAACCCCAAACCTTTTCTAAACCTTCCCTAACATCCCCACAAACAAAACACTAACATGATTTACCCAAAATTTAGACCCAAACCCCACTCAAATTCAACCCAAATCCAAAAAGCCCAATTTTGACCTAAACCCAAACCTAACCTAAATAAGACCAAACCCCAAAATCAAAACCCAACCAAAGTCAAAACCTCTTTGAAACACTCCCATAAACATTTCCCAACATTAATTTTACATCAATTTGAACCCTAGCCCAACATTGGCCCAAGTTAGCCCAATTTGACCTACATTGGCCCATTTACCAAAGAGGTCCAAATCCAACCCAATTCAAGCCTAAACCACTTCAAATTTATTCCAAATCATTCATGAAACATTCCTAAATTAAATTCAACACTTATTGGATCTAATCCTTTGAAAAATTCTCATCCTAAAATTTGTTTTGAAACCTAAAGGCCCATCCATTAGCCTTCTTAAAAGCCCATCAAAAATAATTTCAAAATGCCCAAAGCCCACATGACAATTCCTTCTCATCATCCCTTTAATTGAGATCAATTCCTAAGTCCCAAATCAATCATCAAATCAACCTAAATCAAGCACCATCTAAATTTTTTCATTAAATTGCCAAAATCTCCAAATTCCATTTTCATGAAATTCACCAAGCTTTTCCCCAAGCCAAAGACAAGCCATGAAGCCACATGCAAGCCATGGACAAGCCACATGAAGCCATGGAAGGTTTGACATGTGATCAAGCCATTAATTCCAAAAGGAGGAGCCTCTTTTAAGCCCCCTTAAAAAGGTTTTAACCCTTTTAATGCTTCTCCTTAATCCATGATTAATCAAAATATTCATGGATGGTGACTTCTCTACCCTTTTCTAGCTGATTCACCTGATCCTCCCTCAGCCCAAATCAGCCATGGGGAGGGAACCAAGCCTCAAAGGTGGACTTGACCAAATCAAGCCAAAAATGGCCTTCCCCCATGCCATCTTAATCCAAGCTTTTGACACATGGCATTTGCCAATTGCCTACACTAAACCCCTGCCCTGACCCACCTGAACAAGATGGTGACCAGTGCCTGGCCGGCCAGCCACCAGGCCGCCGGAAAAACACCACACCCGAGAGCTCACATGTGAGCCAAAATTTGAAATTCCACCTCGCTGAGCTGCCTCATACCCAGTGGCCAACATGGTTGTTCTTCTCCTCACCAGAGAAGCTGATCCCAAGCCGTAACTCCCCCCGGGAGAGCCTCCAGCCAGCTTTATTTAAACACCCCCTCTCTCGGCCATGGGAGAGGTGCTGAACCAACCTTAAGGAAACTCTGCCAAAATCACTCCAGACCACTCTCTACACATAGAGCACTTGATCCCCACTGTATTCCAGCCCCAATTCCCTCTAGCTGAGCTCAATTTTGAGTTCAAATTTCAAGCACAAAAACCAGGACACTTCTTCACAGTGGACCAATCCTCAAATTGATTGGTCCTACACCTTCACCGGACCAAGGGAAGAAGTCCACCGAGAAAGCCCCCTCTCCGAGCCACCCATCCGTTCCGGACTCCAAGCTTTGTGATCGGGCTTGGTCGAAATCATACCTAGGCAATTCACTGCACCAGGAGACTTCATCTGGAGCTTGCTGGGACCCAATCGAAGGTGACACAACCCTCAGATTGAAGCCACACTTCTCTGAACAAAGGTATGAGCTAACTCTTTATCCCGAGCTTCTGGAGATTCTCCATTTTGAATGCCTTAATTTTCAATGCATGATCACAGTATAGATGTATTCGTCTCTTCAAGACGAATCCATAGAGCACAAGATCACGAAAATCCGTTAAGTATTGAGTGAGATATTAGGGATTTAGTGTGGACGGTTCTCGGGCTAGGAGGCTCGGGGACGATGAACGGATGCCGTTCATTTAATACACGCGGGGATGGATGACCAGGATCGCGCCGGATGAGGAGACGGAACGATACAGCGGGCCCCCGAAGCGCTGAGTTGGATGGCGGCGTCGAATCAGAAGACGGCGCGTGGCCTTTCGAAGACACCGAGGTTGAGTCAGCGTCGCGTGGATAAGTAGAAAAATAGGCTATTTTTCTATTTATTTAATTCCCTAAACTTCAAAAATGCATAACTTTGTGTAGGAAAATCAGAAAAATAAAATAAAAATACCCTCTTGCTCAGTGAACAGAGGAGAATAATGTGGAAAAGAAATCATTTAATTTCATCAAGTATTTTATTTTTAATTATTTATTTACCCTCTGCATTGTTTTAATTCTCCATGCATATAGGAAATTAACCATGGCATGAGACCATAAGGCTTTTGAAGCTTCTGAATTTGGGAATATTCCTTGAATTTTTCAAGGTCAGAGGCTATCCCTATGAGAAGTTATTGATTTTTCAAATTCATTTTACTGTTTTGGGTATTTTAAATCCAATAATTAGCATGTTGTGAAATAAATTCTAGAAAAATTTGGTGATGTCTCTTATGACCAGAGGACTCTAGGAAAAATAGGTCTTGAATTAATCCACTTGGAATAACCCTAATTGACTTAAACACCCAAAATAGGTCCCTAATTAATTAAAGCTAATCATACATCAAATTGACTTGACATCAATTCTCCACTGACCTTTAGGGTCAGAGGAACCCACCATAAAAATTTGAAGTCAATCGGACTTGGTTAACCCTACTAAATGGGTTGATTAAGCCATTTAGCCAATTTAAAATTTAAAAATTCATAACTTTCAAAATACTTTTCAAAAATTCACCAAATTCGTTTTGGAGCCTCTCTGATATTAGGGGAATTTAAGAAAATTAAAATTGCAATTTTCTAAAAAACCTGATTTTTTGGCATTATTTTAATATTTTAATAAATAAAAAATAATAAAAATCACAAAAATAATAAACTTCACCAAAGTGTCATATTTTGAATTTTAATCACTTAGGAACAAATCCCATATTTTTCTTAGGCCTCTATGATGAGATATTAAATTTTAAAGCCCTAGGGTAATTTTAAAATAAAAAAAAAACGTATTTTCTAACATTTCCACTAAAATAATTATAATAAATCAAAGAAAAATCATAAAATTGTAAAAAATTGGTTCTCTAATTTCCTTGATATCAGAGAGATTTTTGAAAAATATAAAATTCATTTTTTGAACCTTTATTTTATTTTTTAAATTAATTAATACTCCAAAACTCAAGATAATTATAATAAAAATAATATAATTCAAAAAATCAACAAAATTGGTCCAAGTGGTCCTCTGGTTATTAGGAATGTCTCATAATTTTCTTAAGGATAGAAACTTTCCCTCGGTCATATTATTAAGTTTTCCTTGGAAATCCCTATTTTCCATCAAAAATAATTACATAAATAAATTAAATACAGGAAAATCACATTTTCTCCTCTCATGTCTTTATTGACATATGAGTGAAGTCACATAAAAATTTCAAGTTCATTTAAGATCAATTTAGTGAGTTATGAAATTATTAAGCTTGAAGGGGCAAAATGGTAATTAAAATTTTAACCTTTAATTAAACTTTAGGCTTAATAAAATTAAAGAGTAAAATATTTGATCCTAATCTGATTTGGATGATTGAAATTTAAAAAATTAAAGGGTAGAAACCTACTAAACAATTTAAAAATAATTGAAATGAACTTTAATTAAATAATTGATTAAATTTGGAAGAATAATAAAATTGGAATTATTAAAATAGGGATATTATTGGGAAGAGATTTGTTATTTAATTTAAGGATCCCTAAATTAATCATCTCAAAAATATTTAATTCCTAATTAAAATGATAATTCAAATTTAAGATTTAAAATGTTAAAAGACTTAATCATTAAATTAAATTAAAGTTAAATTATTTAAATTAAACCCTTTTAAAATTTCAATTAAATTAAAATTAAAAATAAAATAAAATAAAAATAAATAAAATAAAATTAAATAAAATAAAATTAAATTAAATTAAATTAAATTAAATTAAAACAAATTAAAATTAAATTAAATCAAATTAAATTAAATTAAATTAAATCATATCAAATCAAGTTAAATTGAATTAAATTAAATTAAATAATAAAATCAAGTTAAAATTAAAATCAAATCAAATTAAATTAAAATTAAATTAAATTGAATTAAAAATAACATCACCTAAAACATAAAAAATTTCAAAAATAAATATGAAGCAACTTGAACACTATTCCAAATTTAAACCCGTTAACTGAAATTAAATTAAATCATAAACCATTTGAACATCAATTTGCCCTCGAAAGCTTTTGTTGTCATAACTCCTAAACGAACGTTAAATGAAATGTTACTTCCCTCATAGGATATTCAAATGTCCTAGTTCACTGAGTGAGATAACAACAAAACTTGGATTCCCGGATGATTAATTCATTTGTATAATTAAATTCATTTAGACTTAAAACAATTCTAGCAATATTGAAAAGATGTTTAAGATTCTTCTTATGCACTTCCTCAATATGATAGGATATTTATAAGAACAATTGAACTAAATTGTTCTTTGATGAAGAAAATCGTCCTCAAACCAAAACACAAGAACCTAGACGTCATAGGAAATGACTAGCTATAGGATTAGGAATTTGGTAGAAAACCATAACCCTTCCCTTAGCATTACCTAGGAACTTGCTTAAATATTCTAAATTGTGTTTAAGTGCAGCTTGGGATGACGGAAAGACCCTCCAGGTACGCTTTTATTTTATTGCAATTTATTTAATCGCATCGCACTTACTTTTCTTGCATGATAAACAACTATTGCATGAAGACCCACACTTTTAGGATAGTCCCTAAAACTGAAACCAAAACTAAATTAAAAGTCATTGCAAGATAAAATTCACCGCCACAACATTTCAAAATATAAAACAACTAAAAAATTAATCACAAACAGAACACAAAACTGCAATTACAACTAAATTAAAACGTCTTGTTGGATGATCGGGAATACCTCGGATGATGTAACCTACGTGTTGCTAACGGGATTTCCCACGGTCTAAATGAAAGTGTGGAACTCATTCAGTTGAGTTTAGCAAATTCATCTGGACTAAGTGAATTCGATAAAAATAACGATGCCGGAAGGATGGAACCGTGGGATCTTAACCGGTGTTGTTATAATCAACTTTAAGATTTGTTTAATTAAAATATTAAAAAACACCTAGATTTTAAGATTTTCTCTAAACCAGAACACTTCTCTCATCTCCTGATTTATGACTCCTAAAACTAAACCCCGCAACAACAAGGAGCTAGGAGCATGGTGGGCAGCACGACCATCGTCATCGACAAAACTCGGATCTACCTCAGCAGAAACTTTCTTAGAGTTAAATAACCAAACCATAGGACTTCGAGGTAGTTCGCCTAGTGCAACATAAACCCTCAACTCTTCGTTAGGCATTTGCATGATCAGGTCATGTAAATTAAGCCCTAACCGGTCTTAGGACTCCGAGGTAGTCTTTTGGTACGACATAAACCCTCACATCTTCAAGGCTATTTGTATGATTTTATCATACAAATATAAGTCCTAATTAATTAAAAATTAACAAAATCAAAACATTAAATGAACATTAGGACTTTCCTAAATTCAAGCCAAACAATAGGATAGTTGAGAAATTACCGAAGTTCGCTTCGAATCTGTAATTTCTCCTACCTTTCGTCCTTTGAATTCCCAAAACAAAATTTTCCAAACTTGATCCATTCCCTATTAAAATTCCAAAATTCAATCCCTCGAAAACTTAAACTTCGAGATTCTCGAGAGCGTAACTACCGATTATTATCGAGAGTTTTCTTAGGTGATTCCCGTCACTTAAGATGTAATTAACTACAGGGGCTGGCCCTTATAGGGAATTTTAAGAACCCAGATAATATAAACCCTGCTTAATTCATTTTTATTAAGCAGGAGAATTTGTCGGCTTATAAAATTGGTTCGCAGACTAAACGGATGTCACAAATCTTCTAGTTTATCTAATCGAGTCCCATCGTCAAGCAGTGTGTCTATTCTTCGGGATAGATACACGGTTTGTGGTGCGGTTCTCGTTTATGTAAACTATTCGGGATTTGAGATCAGTTTGATTTCATATCTTAAAACTTTCAAACTTAAAATTATTTTCAAAATCAAATGCTACTTTCCAAATTATATATATATTTGAATTAAATTTAAAATTTAAAATTCGCCGACAATTTCTGTTAGGCGACCCCTTTTTTTAAAATAATACACATAACCTAAAAAATATGCCGACAACTTCTGGCGACTCCGCTGGGGACGATTCCTCTCTCCATTTTAATCAGACAATTCTGCTTTCAAAAATCGGTAGTGTATCCATGTTCCTAGTGGATCAAACTACCCTTCTCTCCGTTGGAATACTATGTTCATTTCTACCTCGAACGGTATAGCCAACATTCTCTCGGATTTAGGAGCCACTGTTTAGACACCCCTAAACAGAGAGGTTCCGAGATCCTTTTACCTCATTTCTGAGGTGGGGTGGACCCCCAATAGGTATTAATTTAGGAGCGGTCTTACGGGTCGAGAAGTTTCTATAAGACTTTCTCTTCCTTTTACAGTTCCTAATCAATTCATTTTACCCTTCCTACAACTCTCCTTATTTTAATAATTCTCCTTCCTAAAGAACAAATCTTTTCGAAAAAAAAAATAATTTTCTTTTTATACCACAAATACACTAAGATAAACAGAAATGTGTTCGGACTCTTTCTTTTTCGTCATAAGTTTTACGACAAGAAGAAGTACGATTCGGAGACTAACACTTGGAATCTGCCCTGCAGAAAAGGAAGCCCCAAAACTGATCTTCTCCTTCGTCAACGGACTCGACCTGGCCGTATTCATGGACGAACTGCCTGATAATGGAATCATTCGATTCGGACAAGGATTCGGGGACACCGACATCAAAATCCCCGACGTCACTCTCTTTTCACTCACAAGCAAAGTACGAGAAACTGAGAAAACGTTGATTGAGTTTAACCTCAAGTCAACTCATGAATTCCCTCCTCTGCAAAAGATTCCAACTGAGAGGAGTATTGTTGTTCGCAGAAGGACTGTTGTTGCTACCCCCACTAGTCTAGTTGTCTCTGCTCCTACCCCAGCTTCTGCCAGACTAAAGGGGAAGGAAATTCAGAACTGTGATGAACCTATTACCGTGGAGGGTACAAATCTTCCTATGAAACCTTCTGTTTTTGAAATCGGGTCCAGCTCGAGAATTCCATCGCTGACACGGACTCGGAGAAGGAACGTAGCAGAAGGATTGCTAGAGAAGCCAGAGCTGCTGAAGTTGCTTTCCTAGAAGAAATCCCAGAACTGCCCGAGTATACACCGCTTCCTGAATACATATCACTTTTGGGAGGAAGCAGGTTCCATCCCCTCTCCGCCGTAGAGGATGAAGAAACTGTTCGCAAGATTGCTGCCGCATTGCCTCAGCCCGTATACAACGACGGCCATAAAAAAATGGATAGAATTACGCCATTTGCTCGACTGCAAACCTTGATAGAAAAGTTGGCAAAGAAGGAAAAATTCCCTGTATCAGAAATTTTAAGAAGGATAGGGCGGGTGCCAGCCAAGTCCCGTCTTGAGTCGCGAGTAGAACCTGCTATCGCTGTGGAGAAGCCAAATAAGAGAATGAAAGCTAGTCCACCTGTCGTTGTTTCAGGACTACAGATTAGGGAGGATACCACCTTCCAGAGCATTTGGTCGACGGACCATCCGGTCCTAGACCTTCCGCCGCTAGAAGGATGGTATGGCGTCCCACTACCGGACAATTAAGATTAAAACAACGACTCGAGAAGGAAAGTCTCGTCAGGAGACTCGAGTCCGAAGAAAGTGCTACCGCAATGAAAGGGGACTCATGAGAAGGAAACCCGACAGTTATCACATGACAACTGCAAGGATGTACAGAAAAGACCACTAGAAGATGCTATGGAAAAGCTAAGAACCGATATTCGGTGATTAGCAAGGGAAAGAGAAGAGAAATTCGGAGATGAGATTGACTCGTCAGAGTTCATGGATGATGAATATGCAGAAATTAACATGGTTGAAACACGAGCTTCGTCAACTTCACAAGGTGCCCTTGCAGCCGCAGAAAGAGAGGAGCCGAAAGTAATGAGGAGGCAGCTTCAAGAGAAAGATGGTACGATCGCCCAAATGGCAAAGAAGGATGGAAGAGATGGTTGCCCTAGCCACTCTCCAGAGTCAAGTTCAACCCCAAAGATAAACACCCCCAGAAGTCATTCACATTGTAGACAGTGGAAAGGAGATTACGTCCGTCAACGGGGATGATCAATTAAAGAAGGATACAACACAAAGCATGATTCCGGAAAAGGATATTAAGAACATGGTGGAACAGCAGGTGCGAGAAGCCTTGGCACAATCAAAGAGCGGGACATCCATTCGGACGGGTAGGCCTTACCCCGAAGAATTCAACGCTGTCCAATATCCGAAAGGCTTTGTACCACCTCTGTTCAAGACCTTTGATGGAAACGGAAACCCTCGGCAGCATGTTGCACATTTTCGTGCCGCTTGTTGCAATGCCGGCGGAAGTGATGCTTTACTCTTCCGACAATTTGTCAGCAGCCTATCAGGGATCGCCTTTGATTGGTATGCGGAATTACCAAACGGTTCGGTGAAGACATTTTTAGAACTAGAGAACCTCTTCATCAAACGATTTGCCGGAGCTCAGCACCACATCACTATAGGTGATTTAGTGGTAAAGAAGCAGAAGTCGAACGAAACTTTGGTGGACTACATACTTCGATGGAGGAATCTAAGTATGAAGTGTGAGCCACGCTTACAAGAACAACATGCAATCGGCATTTTACTTAAGAGCATTCATGGCCCGATAAGCACTTCTCCTCAAGGGATTTACTATTAAGACTTTCGAGAAGTTGTTAAGCAAGGCCGGAAGCTTGCAAGAGGAGGCGAAGCAATTAAGTTTCACCGACAAAACGGACAAACGAAGCTCCGTGAAAACTTTTGAAAAGAAGTCCGGGATCGTTGCACCAATCGATAAAGGCAAGCAACCGATACAAATATCGTCAGAACGGCCGCAACAACCTCAACGTAATTACCAACGAACCCCGACCCAGCTATCGGTCATCTTAACAAGATGAACAACCGCCTCGTCCGCAACGTACGTTAAGGGGGCTTCGAGCAGTGAGTATCCGTTCAAGAATGAAGAAGGTGCGAAAATGTTCCGCAGCTTTAATGAAGACTCCGCATTTCCAACTACCGTAACTTAAAAGACCGAAGAAGTCGACAGGAAAGGTGATCCCAACTTTTGCCCTTACCACTGGATGCTTGGGCATAAGATAGAAGATTGTATTACCTTCAAAAGTTGGCTCAACGACAATCTTTGGAAAGGGAATATAACGATCCTGAAGGAGTACATGAAGGAACCAGAAAGGAGGTTCCATCAATGTTATCTTGACGGATCTCATTGTTCCGATAGATCCCTATGCGACTGATGATGGATGGACTACCGCTTGGACAAAGTCTGCGAAGAAGATTTTGGATCACATCAAAACCGCTTCGGTGCTAGCATCAATTCAGAGTTCGAAACCTGTCAAGTCGGCACTATCACTTGCGATTGAGGAACCACCTCAACAAGAGACGACTGAAGAAAAGAAGAAAATTGACGAAGAAGAGAAGACCGAGGCTCCTAAGGTTGGACTAGGGGCTGCTTATCCTAGGATAGTTGTTTCCGATTCGGGGAGAAATCCCTCGAACCTCCGACTCGTATGATTATCCGCCCACTTCGGTGGGATCTTATAATGATAAGGGTTATGGTGTTGGCTACGTTTTGACTGTTTCTAACGATTACGTAACTAGCTACAATCAACCTAATCCGGATGTCGATTCCTATACAAATGACAATTCTCAAATCATACACAATCTCGACGGTCACAATGACAAAGAAGACATCCACCAAGGAGGCTACGAGAGTTCAACGAGCAATGAATCTATTTGCGAGTTTCGAGGAGCTCCAGTCACAATAGAGTTAGAGCCTTCAGACTCCGAAGCTAATCCAGAAGAACCTGTCATTCCGATTCAAGAGGAGACACCAGCAAACTCAATACTAGATTCAGAAGAAATTACAGAAGTTAACTTGAGAAGTGGAAGTGTTCTACCTCCGAGAATGGGTCCAAAGGACAAAGGAAAACAGGTGGTTGTTCAGGAAGAGCCAACCCCGACAGCAGAAATACACATTCGAGAAGAAGCCGAGACACATGAAATAAAGTGGACTACAACGTGCTAGCCCATCTCAGGAAACTACCGGCCAAACTGAGCATCTACGACGCTCTCATCTTATCGAAGGAGATGAGAGAAGCTCCGATCAAGGCCTTACTTCGATCCAGAAATTTGCTTAGCTCAAATGGCCGGAGATTCCTTAGATGAGGTTTGCTCGTTAAAGGAACAGCTGAGGTGTCACCTTCACGGACAATGACCTACTACTGGGATGCAGACCACAACCGACTGTTGTACATTTCAGTTACAATAGGGAAGTTTACACTCTCCAGAGTATTGGTGGATCTAGGAGCATCAATCAACATAATGAATCTTCGAATGCTAGCATATTTTGAAATTGATGCTCGCGAGCTTGAAGCAGACAAAATGTTATTAAGAGGATTCAACCAGAAAGGAGAAAGAGCCCTCGGATCGATAACACTACTAATGAAGACCAGTGACTTAGCAAAGACAACTGCAAAATTTCACATAATTGATTCAAAAACGTCGTTCAACGCTATACTAGGCCTACCCTGGATACATGAAAACAGGATGGTACCATCATCTCTACATCAGTGCATCAAATACTACGATGGAGGGGAACAGTGCATCAAAGGTGACTTACAACCATTCTCCGTACATGAGATTGGAATCCATGAAGACGCAGCTTATTATGCACCACCGAAGAAAACAATCTTCTCCAGAGATACCATAACAAATGAAGCAAAGAAAGTTCGGCACAACGAAGAACCTGAAGTTCTAGTACAACAGTCACTCACCACTCCCTTACGGCGAGATGGTGAAGGTTTCTCCACAACTCGCATCCGAGGTCGAGGCCGGGGACGAGGTCGTGGCAGAGACGTTAGGACAGTTGGACAGAGGAAACCAGCCATCAATGTTGATTGGGAAGACAGTTCTGAAGAAGAAAAAGAGATCAAACAAGAAGCAGCGACAATAAGTCGGAAGAAGCCGCAATTCAGGATCCCTCTCGAAAATGAAAAGAATGAAGAATATAAATCGATGAACGAGAAGATTAACCACTATGTACATACTATGACCCTGACCTCGATCCATTCTAATAAGATCGAGGGTATGGTGGTCAAAGAGGTACGTAGCAGCGGTGCAAAACCCATCAAATTCTACCGTGGTGCTCCTTCCTCCAAAACTGAAAATAATATACAATTTGAAGATGTCACTTCATCAGAATTAATGGAATTACCTTTTGAGTGGTACTCTCCCTGTGTTCAAAATTTAATTAAGCGTGGTTTCTTACCTCGAAAATGGACAAAAGGTCAATCACAACATTTTGAAAAATTATGGAATAACTCCGGTCGTCCACCCAATTCAAAGCATGGTCTCAGATTCGGCACGATAGGATCGGCTGACGATACCGAACTTTGCTTGGTTGTCACTTGCGAGTCTAATGAAAACTCGCATGGAAACTACGGAAGAATTTGAAGATTTACAAATTGGAGACGCTCCACTGAATTCGAAGAAGAGATTAAATCTACAATAGATGAGTTAACGGAAGTTAACTTTGGTACTAGCGAAGAGCCTAGACCTACCTTTATTAGGTCCTCACTCAATAAAGAAGACTCGAAGAAATAATCAAGTTATTAATGGAATTTAAAGACTCGTTTTGCTTGGAGCTACGATGAGATGCCGTGTTTAGCTCCGGAGGTCGCAGTCCATAAGCTAGGAGTGGATCCTACTTCGTCCTGCACGGACAAGGTCCCGAAGAATGCGTCTAGAAATCGAACAACAAGTCATTGCTTGAAGTTAAAAAGCTAATAGACACTAAATTTGTCCGTGATGAACAATACCCGACTTGGTTAGCCAATGTGGTACCGATTAGGAAGAAGAATGGTCGATCGGAATTTGTGTGGATTTCGGAGATTTAAACAAGGCATGTCCAAAGGATGAATTCCCTCTACCGTTCCCGAATTAATGATCGACATTGCTTCGACACATGAAATATTCTCATTCATGGATGGATCTTCAGGATACAACCAGATAAAAATGGCTCCAGAAGATGAAAAACTTACAGCATTCAAAACGTCGATTGGAGTATATTGCTACACAGTGATGTCATTCGGACTGAGGAACGCAGGAGGAACATACCAGAGAGCGATGAAAAGAATTTTTGATGATCTCATCCACAATCAAGTCGAATGCTACGTGGACGATGTGGTCATCATAAGCAAAGTAAAGGAAAACTACTTATATGATTTGAGAATTGTTTTCGAACGATTAAGACAATTTAACCTTAAGATGAATCCCTTAAAATGTGCCTTCGGCGTCACCTCCGGGAAATTCTTAGGATTCGTTGTCCGACATCGTGGAATTGAAATCGACCCGGAAAAGATTAAAGCTATCTTAGAAATGCCGCCTCCCAAAACATTAAAGCAACTACGATCTTTTCAAGGGAAGCTGGCATATCTTCGACGCTTTATCTCAAACTTGTCAGGTAGGTGTCAGCCTTTCTCGACACTAGTTAAAAGGACGCCAAATTTATTTGGGAAGAGAGATGCCAGAGGGCCTTCGAGGACATTAAGCAATATTTAATGACACCTCTTGTCTTAGCAGCCCCAGTCTCAGATAGACTGCTGATACTTTATACCGTGGCTTTAGACGACTCTCTCAGAGCCCTGTTAGCCCAGGTCAATGATGAGGGTAAAGAAAATGCTCTTTACTACCTAAGCCGTCATTTACTTCCGACGGAAATAAGGTATCCCGCAATTGAAAAGCACTGTTTGGCCCTGATCTTTGCTGTCAAAAGCTTAGGCACTACATGCTTTCTCATAAGGTCAACCTGATCTCGAAATTTAATCCATTGCAATACTTGTTGACTCGTCCAACGCTTTCTGGCAGACTTGTCAGATGGTCAATGATATTATTGCAATTCGATATAACTTTCGGGCCTCTTCGTGCCGTAAAGGGACAAGTCTTAGCAGACTTCCTCGTAGCACACCCTTTGCCGGCAGAATCTCCTCTCAATGACGATTTGCCAGATGAACAAATAATGAGCCTAGAAGACCCTGATGATCGACGTTGGTAATTATATTTCAACGAAGCATCTTCAGCACACAAAGACGAAGAATCACAAGTGATAGTGCCAGGTAAGGCAGGGATCAGACTAATCTTTATAACACCAGAGCGGGGGATGTTAAGATACTCTTACCACTTGACAGAGCCGTGTACAAACAACGAAGCAGAATATGAAGCTCTCATAATAGGACTGGAATTAACTATTCAAATGGGAATAACGAACATCAACATCTACGGGGATTTGTAGTTAATCATTCAACAGATCGCCGGACAGTACAAAATTTTAAAACCAAGACTCGAGCAATACTTCCATTATGCCATACAGCTGTTGGAACAGATTCCGAATGTGACAATCTAAAAAATTCCCAGGAAAGAAACGCTTTAGCAGATGCGTTAGCCCGTCTGGCAAAAGAATTTGACGGCTTGCAAGATGAGTCGATAGAAGTGTCGGCTCACGTGACGTCGAGTCCTATCACGGCTCGACATAGACACAATACATAAATCAGAAAAAGCAGAAGAATCAGTTGCAACAGTGACAGAAAACACAGAAGATTGGCAACGACCATTAATAGATTACCCGCAAACAGGAAAACTACCGGACGATAGGTCGCTAGCTCCATCGGATCGAAGAAAAACTCCGTCCTACGCATTAATAAACAACACGTTATACAGAAGGTCTTTCGATCAAAAGTGGCTAAGGTGCCTAAGCGGGTCCGAGGCCCGTGAAATTGTTAAAGAGGTCCATTCAGGACTCGGTGGTGCTCACCAGTCGGGTCCAAAGATGAAAATGAAAATTAAAAGACTAGGGTACTACTGTCCCTCGATGATGACCGACTGCATGAAAATCGCCAAGAGCTGTCACCAATGCCAAGTGCATGGAGTGGTTCTACACCAACCTCTAAATGTGCTACATCCGACAATTGCGTCGTGGCCATTTGAATGTTGGGGCACAGATATAGTGGGTCCAATAGAACCACCGTCTTCAAAAGGACATCGCTTCATTCTTGCGGCTACAGATTACTTTTCCGAGTGGGCGAGGCGGTTCCACTCGGAGAAGTGAAAGCACACCACGTGCTACGCTTTTCAAAAACCAAGTTGTCTACCGTTTCGGGGTGCCACGCGAGATCATCTCGGATAATGGGTCGGCATTCGAAGCACACAAATCAACAATTTTGTCAGGAGACACGGGATCGACTGGCGATATTTAACAATTTACTACCCAAGAGCAAACGGTCTGGCTGAGGCTTTTAAGAAAACTCTCGTTCAAATCTTAAAGAAAACTTTGGATGATAATAAGCGAAATTGGCACGAGAAGTTATTAGAAGCCTTTTGGGCCTACCGGACAACCTTCAGAACTCCTACTCAAGCTATGTCTTACGCTCTGGTGTATGGGTCTGAGGCAGTGTTACCCTTAGAGGTTCAGCTTCCTTCACTAAGAATTGCAGTTGCAAACAAAATCACAACAGAAGAGAATGCCAAATTACGACTAGAGGAATTAGAAAGCCTGGAGGAAAAAAGACTTGCAGCGCAGCAGAATTTAGAACTATACCAAGCTAAGATGGTTCAAGCCCATGACAGATTGGTCTGCCCAAGAACCTTCAAAGTTGGTGACTTAGTTCTCATTCTCAAAAGACCTATTCTTGCACATCGCAAGATAGGAGGAAAATTTGAACCCACTTGGGAAGGACCGTTTGTGGTTGAGGCAGTTTACTCAGGAGGCTCTTACCAGCTAGTGAATTGCCAAGGAGAACGACATATGCTTCCGATCAATGGACAATACTTGAAAAAGTATTACGCTACCTGATGTTTCAAAGGAATGGATTTTTTTTTCATCCCTAGAAGCACAGGTGAAGTAGTTACTTATGACTAGGTCCGAACCCAAAAATAATAAAAAATGTGCTAAAATAAATAAAATCATGATAATAAAGTTTTCTTTGTTTTCTCTTCCATATCAAAATCTCTTTCTTGATCTTATCCCACTTCATTCCTGTTGAATTTAAAATATAAAAGGAATAATAAAAAAAAAGAAAGAAAACTCTTTCTTTAATAAACATTTTCTTAATGTTCTTGTTCTTAGTACAGCCCCTGATCCTTTTCCTTGTCTTTTCGCAGGGAAATGTCGAACAGGCGGTTGGTCCTGAACTTTAGAAATGGCGTAAGCCTTGCACTCGACGAAAAGAGGGTGAAAGATGGAGCGATAATAGAGATTGACTCAGACTTCTCACCGGCGAGCTCGCAATAAGAGGAAAGTGATCGGGTCCCGGTTGACCGAGAGGAACCGCCCGATCAAACAAGAATGAAACCGGGTGGCCCAAGCCACCACTCTAGCAACAAGAAAAGGAAAACAAGCACCGAAGAAGACAAGAGAATCAAGTCCGTAGTCGCTACGAGCGGAGGGCGGGCTTGTCGGCGCCGCGCCCACGTAAATTCAGGAAGTACGAAGAGCTACTCTCACGACGAACTCGGCGAAGAAATAAAAATTGTCGTATCCGCAAGATGTTAACCAAACTAGCGGCGGACCGACGACGACGAGGCAGTTACTACTGCCAGTATGTATACTTCAAGGACGCCAGTTCACCAGGTACCTGAAGAAAAGAGACCAGCTCCGATAATAACAGAAGAGACCAGGGAAATCTTAAGGAGAACAGAAGAAGGAAGGCTACCATGCCACCAGATAAAGTCACCAGTAATGCATAACCTTGTTGCAGGAGCAACCCCGGAGGATTTCCCGACGGACACCATCCCCGAGGGGCCTAGGTATGCAGGAGAACGTGAAGAGATGGAGTCATATATCCCACAATACGTCACCAGGCCTCGCCATTTGCAGATTATTCCAGAATACGAGCTAGAAAGGATGCAGAATGTCGAGAAGAAAACTTTTGAATACTTCGAGAGAATCGAGGCGGGAGGATCAATATACTAGAAGGCCTCGAGCTACATACAGACGTGTTCTCAGAATACGAACAACAATAAATCGTGGACTGCATCCGGGATTTAAAAAGAATGAGCCGAGCAGGCCGCCTAAGAGAAAACACTTACTCAGAACCCCGGAGATGGATGTCAGGGAAAGGGAGAATTACAATACAATGTGGATACTGCTACAACTTCGCAGAAGACAGGAAGGGAAACCCACTGGGAATACTCCGTCATGGCCAGGTGGATCCAATGCCATTAGTCATCAAAAGGATTGTAAAAAGAATGATAACATGGAGGGTATCGCTGGCGGATTGCATACCCAACAGCTTGCATCATTAACATTTACAAGAAGGGTGATCGCATACCCCCACACATAGATCACCACGACTTTGTCGGACCTTTTTGCACGGTTTCTTTTCCGAACGAGTGTAATATCATGTTCGGATCCGACCTCCGGATAGCGAGCCCGAGTGAGTTCACGAGGGCCAGTAAAGATATCATTACCGGTAGGTTCCTTCATGATACTGAAGGGCAACGGAGCAGATGTCGCTAAACAATGCATACCGGGAGTACCAATGAAGCGGATCTCAGTTACTTTTAGAATGATGGATGACAGGAAAACACCTTACCACTTCCAGCCAGACCCGGAGCTAGAGAGCCTCCGGCCTTACGAGCTGTGAGTTACATGGAAAATATCACACCTCCAACGTACATCCATACAGCATCCTTGCCAAGGATGGCTTGGAAGGTGATGTTATTGACCATGTACCTCACTATTCAGACATGGATTTCTGACAGATACCTTTTTTGATGGATCGGCAAAGATAATACACAGTCCTTTTTGAGTCTATATGGATTGTATGAGATGTATTCCAGATCGAGTTGTATGATGTATCTTCAACATGATTGGAATGAAAGTGACCATGTCACATTTTTGGCCTTCACCTCTTTTGTGCAAGTTGACTGAGAAACGCCATTAAAGTTAAATGAACTTCGAACAAAGAACAGAAAAGAAATGAAAAAAAAAGAGAATAAAAGAAGAAAACTTTCCTTAAAAATCTAAAAAATAACGAACTCCAAATTTGCATGAACATTAAATGAGTGATAAAATAAATTTGAATCATTAAATGATAGACAAAATGAACATAAATTTCAAATCAAATCTCAATCAAAATTTCAAATTCAACCTTCCAGATTTCAAATCAAATCTCAATCAAATTCAAATTCAATCTTCCAGATCTCAAATCAAACCTCAATCAAATTCAAACTCAACCTTCCAAATCTGAAATCCAATCCGTTCTACTCTCTCCCTTGTCTGGGATGGAAGCGTTTGATTCCATTGACACGGATCGAATCTGATGGCGAGGAATTGTATCCAATCCAAACCAGCGACTTCTGATCAACTCTTTTGAATGGGATATGTAGCATCTACATATTCCCTCCTAATTTGTTTCTTTCCACAAAAATCTTTTACAACTTTCATGAAATTCTCGAAACACCAAAATTCCACACTTTTCAAATCAACACTGCAAATCTTTGCAAAATCAATTACCATTCAAAAATCAAACTTTTGGGGTTGAGGATTTTACATCCGAGACTGCATTGCTTTAGGATTCTTTACCTATCGCAATGAAATACATCAAATTCAAATTCTTGGGGTTGAGGTTTTACATCCGAGACTGCATTGCTTTAGGTTCTTTCCCTATCGCAATGAAATACATCAAAATCAAATTCTTGGGGTTGAGGATTTTACATCCGAGACTGCATTGCTTTAGGATTCTTTCCCTATCGCAATGAAATACATCAAAATTCAAACTTTTGGGGTTGAGGATTTTACATCCGAGACTGCATTGCTTTAGGATTCTTTCCCTATCGCAATGAAATACATCAAATTCAAATTCTTGAAGTTGAGGATTTTACATCCGAGACTGCATTGCTTTAGGATTCTTTCCCTATCGTAATGAAATACATCAAATTCAAATTCTTGGGGTTGATGATTTTACATCCGAGACTGCATTGCTTTAGGATTCTTTCCCTATCGCAATGAAATACATCAAATTCAAATTCTTGAGGTTGAGGATTTTACATCCGAGACTGCATTGCTTTAGGATTCTTTCCCTAACGCAATGAAATACATCAAAATTCAAACTTTTGGGGTTGAGGATTTTACATCCGAGACTGCATTGCTTTAGGATTCTTTCCCTATCGCAATGAGATACATCAAATTCAAATTCTTGGGGTTGAGGATTTTACATCTGAGACTGCATTGCTTCAGGATTCTTTCCCTATCGCAATGAAATACATCAAATTCAAATTCTTGGGGTTGAGGATTTTACTTCCGAGACTGCATTACTTTAGGATTCTTTTCCTATTGCAATGAAATACATCAAAATTTAAACTTTTTGTGTTGAGGATTTTACATCTGAGACTGCATTGCTTTAGGATTCTTTCCCTATCGCAATGAAATACATCAAATTCAAATTCTTGGGGTTGAGGATTTTACATCCGAGACTGCATTGCTTCAGGATTCTTTCCCTATCGCAATGAAATACATCAAAATCAAACTTTTGGGGTTGAGGATTTTACATCCGAGACTGCATTGCTTTAGGATTCTTTCCCTATCACAATGAAATACATCAAATTCAAATTCTTGGGGTTAAGGATTTTACATCCGAGACTGCATTGCTTCAGGATTCTTTCCCTATCGCAATGAAATACATCAAATTCAAACTTTTGGAGTTGAGGATTTTACGTCCGAGACTGCATTGCTTCAGGATTCTTTCCCTATCGCAATGAAATACATCAAAATCAAACTTTTGGGGTTGAGGATTTTACATCCGAGACTGCATTGCTTTAGGATTCTTTCCCTATCGCAATGAAATACATCAAATTCAAATTCTTCGAGTTAAGGATTTTACATCTGAGACTGCATTGCTTCAGGATTCTTTCCCTATCGCAATGAAATACATCAAAATCAAACTTTTGGGGTTGAGGATTTTACGTCCGAGACTGCATTGCTTTAGGATTCTTTCCCTATCGCAATGAAATACATCAAAATCAAATTCTTGGGGTTGAAGATTTTACATCCGAGACTGCATTACTTTAGGATTCTTTCCCTATCGCAATGAAATACATCAAAATCAAATTCTTGAGGTTAAGGATTTTACATCCAATACCACATTGCTCTGAGATCTCTCCTCATTGTAATGATTCAATCTAATCAATTCAATTTTCTTTTGAGGTTGAAGATGTTACATCTAAAACCACAAAATTCCAATTTTCATTTCAAGTTCAAATCCCTTCAAATTAATTTTGACAAAACTTCAATTTAAATTAAAACTCAAGCTAAAATATAAGCTCACACATCAAAACTTAAACTAAAACAAAATAAAATCTAAATTGAAATTCCCCCAGGTCATGTGATTTGGGATTCACCTCCTTTCCCTTTCCCCAGCGAGAGTTCAGGGATCTCCAGTCTCAGAGATATACTTGACACTCCCCAGCGGAAACTCTTCTACTTTGTCCTAAGTTTGTCACTTGGACATCTGTGTTGGTTTTGTTGATCGCTTAGGTCAACACCAATACGCGCGGTGTGCTCCGTCAGGTCACCACACCTATTGGGGGTCCATTTGTTGACCTCATTTTTGATGAGGTCTTCTCTTCTTCTCTTTAGTACTTAGGATCTAGCCTTAGGCTTTTCCTTTGACTATCTTAGAGGATTAGAATTGGGACCCACCACCTAGAAATTCAAACCACTTCTTAACTCCCTGCAAACTCCACAAACTTGACTGTAGACCCCTAATCACCTAGAGGGTTGAAATCAAATGTGGAAGTTTAAAGGATGAGTTCTTGTAGGACTCTTTGGCCTTAGGACCGCCCGGGTGGCTCGGTCTGGTGAGTGCTGACTTACACACACACTACACTTATACACTACACTTTCACACACCTCCTAAAACCACACCCATACCCAACTTGACCTCCTGACTCATGTAGGTGATTCACATGGATGGTCCTTAACCCCTAAGCCCTTGGCTAAGAGGGTTAGGAACAACATAGTGAATGCCTCAAATGAGTCCCTTCATGGCTCATGTGTGCTTGATATGGCTTCATGGCTCAACCAAAATGACTTCATTCCACTTACATTTACCCAATCTTCAATTTTCTAAATTTTCAATTTTTGACCCCGGTGACCCTACACCCGCCTAGCCTACCCAAAACCCTCGAAATTACCCAAATCTTTCAAAAAATCTCCAAACCACCCAAAATTCCTCAAGACCAATCCCAAACATTCCCACATTACTCAAATTGATCATTCAAAGCCAAAAATACCAAAAATTCCAAAAATACCCCCCAATACCCTCCAAATTCCCAGAATGCCCCTCTTGACCCAATAATCCAAAAATTCAGAAAATTCCCAAAAAATTCCAGAAAATTCCAAATATTCCCAATTTCATTTTTTTCAACTATACCATGGGCCAATTTTGTCAATTTACCCCACTTTTCTCAAAAGCACCAATTTGACCCATTTTAGCCAAAAGTGAACCCAATGTCAAACCAAACCTATCTAATTGACCCAAATTCTGGTCCAATTCAATTCTAAACTTCAATTCAACACTCCCAACACCAATCTAGACCAAATCCAAGTCCAATTTGATTGACATTTGAACCCAATTTCATTTTGGACCTTAAAGCCCAATTTGGACCCATGACCCAAACTTAGCCGAAACTAACCCAATTCAACTCCAATTAACCCCAAACCTTTTCTAAACCTTCCCTAACATCCCCACAAACAAAACACTAACATGATTTACCCAAAATTTAGACCCAAACCCCACTCAAATTCAACCCAAAACCAAAAAGCCCAATTTTGACCTAAACCCAAACCTAACCCAAATAAGTCCAAACCCCAAAATCAAAACCCAACCAAAGTCAAAACCTCTTTGAAACACTCCCATAAAAATTTCCCAACATTAATTTTACATCAATTTGAACCCTAGCCCAACATTTGCCTAAGTTAGCCCAATTTGACCTACATTGGCCCATTTACCAAAAGGTTCCAAATCCAACCCAATTCAAGCCTAAACCACTTCAAATTTATTCCAAATCATTCATGAAACATTCCTAAATTAAATTCAACACTTATTGGATCTAATCCTTTGCAAAATTCTCATCCTAAATTTTCTTTTGAAACCTAAAGGCCCATCCCCTTAGCCTTCCTGAAAGCCCATCAAAAATAATTTCAAAATGCCCAAAGCCCACATGACAATTCCTTCTCATCATCCCTTTAATTGAGATCAATTTCTAAGTCCCAAATCAATCATCAAATCAACCTAAATCAAGCACCATCTAAATTTTTTCATTAAATTGCCAAAATCTCCAAATTTCATTTTCATGAAATTCACCAAGCTTTTCCCCAAGACAAAGACAAGCCATGAAGCCACATGCAAGCCATGGACAAGCCACATGAAGCCATGGAAGGTTTAACATGTGATCAAGCCATTAATGGCAAAAGGAGGAGCCTCTTTTAAGCCCCCTTAAAAAGGTTTTAACCCTTTTAATGCTTCACCTTAATCCATGATTAATCAAAATATTCATGGATGGTGACTTCTCTACCCTTTTCTAGCTGATTCACCTGATCCTCCCTCAGCCCAAATCAACCATGGGGAGGTGAACCAAGCCCAAAAGGTGGACTTGACCAAATCAAGCCAAAAATGGCCTTCCCCCATGCCATCTTAATCCAAGCTTTTGACACATGGCATTTGCCAATTGCCTACACTAAACCCCAGCCCTGACCCACCTGAACAAGATGGTGACCAGTGCCTGGCCGGCCAGCCACCAGGCCGCCGGAAAACACCACACCCGAGAGCTCACATGTGAGCCAAACTTTGAAATTCCACCTTGCTGAGCTGCCCCATACCCAGTGGCCACCATGGCTGTTCTTCTCCTCACCAGAGCAGCTGATCCCAAGCCCTAACTCCCCCTGGGAGAGCCTCTAGCCAGCTCTATTTAAACACCCCCTCTCTCGGCCATGGGAGAGGTGCTGAACCAACCTTAAGGAAACTCTGCCAAAATCACTCCAGACCACTCTCTACACATAGAGCACTTGATCCCCACTGGATTCCAGCCTCAATTCCCTCTAGTTGAGCTCAATTTTGAGTTCAAATTTCAGCACAAAAACCAGGACACTTCTTCACAGTGGACCAATCCTTAAATTGATTGGTCCTACACCTTCACCAGACCAAGGGAAGAAGTCCACCAGCAAAAGCCCCCTCTCCAGGCCACCCATCTGTTCCAGACTCCAATCTTTGTGATCGGGCTTGGTCGAAATCATACCTAGGCAATTCACCAGACCAGGAGACTTCATCTGGAGCTTGTTGGGACCCAATCAAAGGTGAAACAACCCTCAGATTGAAGCCACACTTCTCTGAGCAAAGGTATGAGCTAACTCTTTATCCCGAGCTTCTGGAGATTCTCCATTTCGAATGCCTTAATTTCAATGCATGATCACCATATAGATGTATTCGTCTCTTCAAGACGAATCCATAGAGCACAAGAACACGAAAATCCGTTAAGTATTGAGTGAGATATTAGGGATTTAGTGTGGACGGTTCTCGGGCTAGGAGGCTCGGGGACGATGAACGGATGCTATTCATTTAATACAGCGCGAACGGACGGCCAGGATCGCGCCGGATGAGGAGACGGAAAGATACAGCGGGCCCCCGGAGCGCTGAGTTGGATGGCGGTGCCGAATCAGATGACGACGCGTGGCCTTTCGGAGACGCCGAGGTTGAGTCAGCGCCGCGTGGATAAGTAGAAAAATAGGCTATTTTTCTATTTATTTAATTCCCTAAACTTCAAAAATGCATAACTTTGTGTAGGAAAATCAGAAAAATAAAATAAAAATTCCCTCTTGCTCGGTGAACAGAGGAGAATAATGTGGAAAAGAAATCATTTAATTTCATCAAGTATTTTATTTTTAATGATTTATTTACCATCTGCATTTTTTTAATTCTCCATGCATATAGGAAATTCACCATGGCATGAGACCATAGGGCTTTTGAAGCCTCTGAACTTGGGAATATTCCCTGAATTTTCCAAGGTCAGAGGCCATCCCTTTGAGAAGTTATTGATTTTTCAAATTCATGTTGCTTTTTTGAGTATTTTAAATCCAATAATTAGCATTTTGTGAAATAAATTCTAGAAAAATTTGGTGATGTCTCTTATGACTAGAGGACTCTAGGAAAAATAGGTTTTGAATTAATCCACTTGAAATAACCCTAATTGGCTTAAACACCCAAAATAGGTCCCTAATTAATTAGAGCTAATCATACATCAAATTGACTTGAAATCAATTCTCCACTGACCTTTAGGGTCAGAGGAACCCACCATAAAAATTTGAAGTCAATTGGACTTGGTTAACCCTACTAAATGGGTTGATTAAGCCATTTAGCCAATTTAAAATTTAAAAATTCATATCTTTCAAAATACTTTTCAAAAATTCATCAAATTGGTTTTGGAGCCTCTCTGATATTAGGGGAATTTATGAAAATTGAAATTGCAATTTTCTAAAAAAAGTTGATTTTTTGGCATTATTTTAATATTTTAATAAATAAAAAATAATAAAAATCACAAAAATATTAAAATTCACCAAAGTTTCATATTTTAAATTTTAATCACTTAGGAACAAATCCCATATTTTTCTAGGGCCTCTATGATGAGATATTAAATTTTAAAGCCCTAGGGTAATTTTAAAATTAAAAAAAAATGTATTTTCTAGCATTTCCACTAAAATAATTATAATAAATCAAAGAAAAATCATAAAATTGTAAAAAATTGGTTCTCTGATTTCCTTGATATTAGAGAGATTTTTGAAAAATATAAAATTCATTTTTTAACCTTTATTTTATTTTTTAAATTAATTAATACTCCAAAACTCAAAATAATTATAATAAAAAGAATATAATTCAAAAAATCACCAAAATTGGTCCAAGTGGTCCTCTGGTCATTAGGAATGTCCCATAATTTTCTTAAGGACAGAAACTTTCTCTTGGTCATATTATTAAATTTTCCTTGGAAATCCCTATTTTCCATCAAAACTAATTACATAAATAAATTAAATACAGGAAAATCACATTTTCTCCTCTCATGTCTTTATTGACATATGAGTGAAGTCACATAAAAATTTCAAGTTTATTTAAGCTCAATCTAGTGAGTTATGAAATTATTAAGCTTGAAGGGGCAAAATGGTAATTAAAATTTTAACCTTTAATTAAAACTTTAGGCTTAATAAAATTAAAGAGTAAAATATTTGATCCTAATCTGATTTGGATGATTGAAATTTAAATAATTAAAGGGAAGAAACCTACTAAACAATTTAAAAATAATTGAAATGAACTTTAATTAAATAATTGATTAAATTTGGAAGAATAATAAAATTAGAATTATTAAAATAGGGATATTATTAGGAAGAGATTTGTTCTTTAATTTAAGGATCCCTAAATTAATCATCTCAATAATATTTAATTCCTAATTAAAATGATAATTCAAATTTAAGATTTGAAATGTTAAAAGACTTAATCATTAAATTAAATTAAAGTTAAATTATTTAAATTAAACCCTTTTAAAATTTCAATTAAATTAAAATTAAAAATAAAATAAAATTAAATTAAATTAAATTAAATTAAATTAAATTAAATTAAAACAAATTAAAATTAAATTAAATTAAATTAAATTAAATCATATCAAATCAAGTTAAATTGCATTAAATTAAATTAAATAATAAAATCAAGTTAAAATTAAAATCAAATTAAATTAAATTAAAATTAAATTAAATTGAATTAAAAATAATATCACCTAAGACATAAAGAAAATCAAAAATAAATATGAAGCAACTTGAACACTAATACAAATTTAAACCCGTTAACTGAAATTAAATTAAATCATAAACCATTTGAACATCAATTTGCCCTCGAAAGCTTTTGTTGTCATAACTCCTAAACAGAACGTTAAATGAAATGTTACTTCCCTCATAGGATATTCAAATGTCCTAGTTCACTGAGTAAGATAACAACAAAAATTGAATTCCCAGACGATTAATTCATTTGTATAATTAAATTCATTTGGAAAGATGTTTAAGATTCTTCTTAAGCACTTCCTCAATATGATAGGATATTTATAAGAACAATTGAACTTAATTGTTCTTTGATGAAGAAAATCGTCCTCAAACCAAAACACAAGAACCTAGAAGTCATAGGAAATGACTAGCTATAGTATTAGGAATTTGGCAGAAAACCATAACCCTTCCCTTAGCTTTACCTTGGAACTTGCTTAAATATTCTAAATTGTGTTTAAGTGCAGCTTGGGATGACGGGAAGACCCTCCAGGTACGCTTTTATTTTATTGCAATTTACTTTATTGTAATTTATTTAATCGCATCGCACTTACTTTTCTTGCATCATAAACAACTGTTGCATGAAAACCCACACTTTTAGGATAGTCCCTAAAACTGAAACCAAAACTAAATTAAAAGTCATTGTAAGATAAAATTCACCGCCACAACATTTCAAAATATAAAACAACTAAAAATTTAATCACAAACGAACACAAAGCTGCAATTACAACTAAATTAAAACGTCTTGTTGGATGATCGGGAATACCTCGGATGATGTAACCTACGTGTTGCTAACGGGATTTCCCACGGTCTAAATGAAAGTTTGGAACTCATTCGAGTTGAGTTTAGCAAATTCATCCGGACTAAGTGAATCCGATAAAAATAACGATGCCGGAAGGATGGAACCGTGGGATCTTAACCGGTGTTGTTATAATCAACTTTAAGATTTGTTTAATTAAAATATTAAAAAACTCCTGGATTTTAAGATTTTATCTAAACCGAACACTTCTCTCATCTCCTCGATTTATGACTCCTAAAACTAAACCCCTGCAACAACAAGGAGCTCGGAGCATGGTGGGCGGCACGACCATCGTCATCGGCAAAACTCGGATCTACCTCAGCAAAACTTTCTTAGAGTTAAATAACCAAACCATAGGACTTCGAGGTAGTTTGCCTAGTGCAACATAAACCCTCAACTCTTCTTTAGGCATTTGCATGATCAGATCATGTAAATTAAGCCCTAACCGGTCTTAGGACTCTGAGGTAGTCGATTGGTACGACATAAACCCTCACATCTTCAAGGCTATTTGTATGATTTTATCATACAAATATAAGTCCTAATTAATTAAAATTGAGAAAATCAAAACATTAAATGAACATTAGGACTTTCCTAAATTCAAGCCAAACAATAAGATAGTTGAGAAATTACCGAAGTTCGCTTCGAATCTGTAATTTCTCCTACCTTTCTTCCTTTGAATTCCCAAAACAAAATGTTCCAAACTTGATCCATTCCCTATTAAAATTCCAAAATTCAATCCCTTGAAAACTTAAACTTTGAGATTCTTGAGAGCAGAACTACTGATTATTATCGAGAGTTTTCATAGGTGATTCACGTCACATAAGATGTAATTAACTATAGGGGCTTGCCCTTATAAGAAATTTTAAGAACCCAGATAATATAAACCCTGCTTAATTCATTTTTATTAAGCAGGGGAATTTGTCGGCTTATAAAATTGGTTCGCAGACCAAACGGATGTCACAAATCTTCTAGTTTATTTAATCGAGTCCCATCGTCGAGCGAGTGTGTACTATTCTTCGGGATAGATACACGGTTTGTGGTGCGGTTCTCGTTTATGTAAACTATTCGGGATGTGAGATCAGTTTGATTTCATATCTTAAAACTTTCAAACTTAAAATTATTTTCAAATTCAAATGCTACTTTCCAAATTATATATATATATATTTGAATTAAATTTAAAATTTAAAATTCGCCGACAATTTCTGTTAGGCGACCCTTTTTTTTAAAATAATACACATAACCTAAAAAATATGCCGACACGGCTGTTCATCTCCATTAACAGATGTGATCTCTTTTCCTCCATCTGCAATATGTATGATCTCTGGGGCTGTTTCTTTCTGAGGTTGTACCTGACTCTGGAGAGTTGCTAAAGAAGTGGCCATCTCTTCCATCCTCTTTGCCATCTGGAAAATTCTGTCATCTCTTTCCCGAAGTTGTGCTCTCATCACTTCCTGTTCATCTCCTTCCGCAGCTGCCGGAGCACCTTGCGAAGCTGATGATGCTCGTATCTCAACCATATTGATCTCGGCATACTCCTCATCCATGAACTCTGATGAATCAACTTCATTTTCCAACTTTTCTCCTCTTTCTTTCACCAACCTTAGGATATCAGTCCTTAGCTTTCCTATAGCATCCTCGAGGGGTCTCTTCCAGACGGTCTCGCGGTTGTAGTGTGATGGTCGTTGAACTTCTTTTTCTGGAGTTTCTTTTATTGTAGTAGCACTTTCTTCTGATTCAGGCTCTTTGACGGGGCTTTTCTTCTTAAGACGTTGTGTTGGTCTCAGCTCGGTAATAATAGGTCGCCACATCATCCTTCTTGCAGCAGAAGGCATAGGACCGGACAGTCTGTCAACTATATGCTGGTAGGTGGTGTCCTCCCTAATATGATGGCCCGATACAACAACAGGTGAACTAGCTCTCATTTTCTTCCTTGGTTTCTCTACGGCAGTGACAAGTTCTACTCGCGGTCCGAGGCGGGATCTAGCTGGCACTCGTCCCATTCTTCTTAGGATTTCTGACACGGGACATCTTTCTTTCTTTGCGAATTTTTCTATCACAGCTTGTAGCCGAGCAAATGGCGTAGTATTAACCCTTTTTCTTTTGTAGTTGCTATAGTATGCGGTTCGGGGTAATGTAGCGGCAATCCTTCGGACGTCTTCTTTATCCGATGCAGCAGAGAGGGGGTGAAACCTACTTCCTTCCAACATAGGTGTATACTCAGGAAGTTCAGGGATCTCTTCCAGGAAAGCAACTTCAGTAGCCTTGGCTTTCTCTATCCTGACTATCTTTCTGCTTCTATTTCTCCTTTGAGTCTGAGTTAGGGGTGCAACTCTTGAACTAGACCCAATCTCAAAAACAGATGGTATTGTAGCAAAATCTGTACCCTCCACGGTGACGGGCTCATCACGGACTTGGATTTCCTTCCCCTTCGGTTTGGCGAAGTCGGGGTAAGTGTAGAGATGACTAGACTGGTGGGGGTAGAGACAACAGTCCTCCTACAAATAGCAGTACTTCTTTCAGCTGGAACCCTTTGCAGGGGAGGAAATTCTTGAGTCGACTTCAGGTTGAACTCAATTACGGGCTCCTCAGTTTCTAGCACTCTGTTCATTAGTGTGTAGAGGGTGACGTCAGCAAACTTAATATCTGTATTGTCGAATCCTTGTCCTAAATGGATGATTCCATTGTCGGGCAGTTCATTCTTATAGAAGGCGAAGTCCATTCCATTGGTGAAGGAGAAAATTAACTTTAGTTCAGTCATTTTCTGCAGTGTAGATTTTGAATGTCAGTCCCTAATTATGCTTCCTTTCGTTACAAAACTTAGAACAAAAAAGAAAGAGTCTGAACACTTTCTCATTTATCTTAATGTATTTGTGATTATTAAGAGAATTCGTTTATTAAAATAGTCGTTTGTTAGGTGATTTGTTTGTTAGGAACAAAACAATTAAAGGAAGAAGGCTATAAAAAAAGTAAAGGACCTGATTCAGAATTGGAAAGGAAGAGAAAGTCTCGCAAAAATTCTCAACCCAAGGGACCGCTCCTAAGCTAACACCTATTGGGGGTCCACCCCACCTCAGAAAAGAGGAAAAAGGATTTTGGAACCTCTCTGTTTAGGGGTGTCTAAACAGTGGCTCCAAAATCCAAAAGGAGTTGACTATACTCGTTCAAGACGGAAATGAACGTGGTATGCCAACGGAAAGAATGGCAGTTTGGTCCAAAAGGGGTATGGACTCACAACTGATTTATGAAAGCAAAACCATCTGATCAAAATGGAGAGAGGAACCAGTCCTCAGCAGAGTCGCCAGAAATTGTACGGCTTATTTTTAGGTTATGTGTAATTTTGAAAAGGGGGTCGCCTACAGAAATTGTCGATGAATTTTAACTTTTAAATTTAATTTAAATATATATCATTTAGAAAGTAGTATTTGATTTTGAAAAAAATTCTAAGTTTGAAAATTTTAATATATGAAATTAAACCGATCTCACATCCCAAATAGTTTATATAAACGAGCACAGCACCACAAACCATATATCTATCCCGAAGAATAGACACACTGCTTGATGATGGGGCTCGGTTAAATAAACTAGAAGATTTGTGACATCCGTTTGGTCTGCGAACTAATTTTATAAGCCGACAAGTTCCCCTACTTAATATAAAGAAATTAAGCAGGGTTTATATTACCTAGGTTCTTAAAGTTCCCTATAAAGGCAAGCCCCTATAGTTAATTACATCTTAAATGACGGGAATCATTTAAGAAAACTCTCAATACTGATCAGTGGTTTTGCTCTCAAGAATTTCAAAGTTTAAGGTTTTCAAGGGATTGGATTTTGGAAATTTCAATAGGGAATAGCTCAAATTTGTAACAGTTTATCTTAAGAGTCAAATGGAAGAGAAATAGAGGATGTCATGAACCCGAAATGAACTTCGGTGACTTCCCAACTATCCTATGGTTTGGCTTCAATTTGATAAGATGTTATTTAATGTTTCATTCTGCCAATTTTAATTAATTAGGACTTATATTTCTACAACATGATCATACAAATAGCCTCGAAGATGAGGGTTTATGTCTTACCAAACGACTACCTTGGAATCCTAAAACCGGTTAGGGCTTAATTTACATAACATGATTATGCAAATGCCTAACAAAGAGTTGAGAATTTATGATGCACAAGGCAAACTACCTCGAAGCCCTATGGTTTGGTTGTTTAATTCTAAGAATGGTTTTGCTGATGTCAATCGAAGTTTTGCTGACGACGATGGCCGTGCTGCCCACTGTGCTCCAAGCTCCTTGTTGTTGCAGAGGTTTAGTTTTAGAAGGTGAAATCAGGGGATGAGAAAAGTGTCTTAGTTTAGAGAAATCTTAAAGTCTAAATATCTTTAGTGTTTTAATTAAAACAAATCTTAAAGTTAATTAAATAGAACCGATTAAGATCCCACGGTTCCGTCATCCCGGCACCGTTATTTTCATCGAATTCACTTAGTCCAGATGAATTTTCTAAACTCAACTGAATGAGTTCCACACTTTCATTTAAACCATGGGAAATCTCGTTAGCAACACATGGGTTACATCATCTGAGGTATTCCCGATCATTCAACGAGACGTTTTAATTTAGTTAAAGTTGTGGTTTTGTTGTTCTGTTTGTGATTAAATTTTGAGTTGTTTTATATTTTAGATGTTGTGGTGGTGAATTTTATCTTGTGTGACTTTTAATTTAGTTTTTGTTTCAGTTTTGTGGCTATCCTAAAGGTTTCAGTTTTCAAGCAACAATCATGTTTATCATGCAAGAAAAGTAAAGCGCAGTGCAGATAAATAAGTTGCAATAAAGTAAATTGTAATAAAGTAAAAGCATACCTGTAGGGTCTTCTCGTCATTCTAGGCTGCACTTAAAACACATGTTAGAACATTTAAATATTTGCAACAAGTACCTAGGTAAAGTTAAGGGAAAGGTTTTGGTTGTCTACCAAGATCCTAATCATACTGCTAGTCATTTCCTATGACGTCTAGGTTCTTTATATTTTGTGGACGATTTTCTTCACCAAAGAATAATTAAGTTCAATTATTCTTCTTAAAACACCTCATTGTATTGAGGAAGTGCTTAGAACGGGTTCTAAACAACTTTTCAATACTTCTGAGATTATTTTGAGTCTAAATGAATTTTTATTGTAGAGATGAATCAATCATCCAGAAATTTTTACTTAAGTTTTAACTCTTGCTCAGTGAATTTAGGACATTTGATTATCCCATGAAGGAAGTGACACCCCACTTGATGCTCCATTTAAGAGTTATAATGATAAAAGTCTTTAGGGGCAAATCAATTTATTAAGAATTTCAATAATTTAAAATTAGAATTAATTTTTTAAGGTGATTTAATTTAGTTATAAAATTTTAATAAATTTAAGTTTGGAATAGTGTTCAAGTTGTTTTATTCTTAAGTGTTTTAAACTATTTGAATTGAAAGAGGAGTTTAAATTATTTAATTTAGACTTTAATGATTTAATTTTAATTTAATTGCAATATTCTAGATTAACTTTTAATTGGTTTAATTTTTTAATTAAGAATTACTTTTTGAAATTGATTTTGATGTTTCGAGTTTCCTCTAAATTTGCTTTCAAGAGATTTTTGAAATTAATTTTTTTAATGTTTTTAATTTATTTCAATTTAATTATCAAGTTATTTAATGTTTTATGTTTTAATTCAATTAAGGCTTACCTTTTCTTTATTATTAATTTATTAATTTTAACTATCATCTTAAGTTTAAATAAGAGTTAAATATAATTAAAGTGATTCATTTGGGGATTTTAGTTTAAGTGATTATAGTCTCTCTAAATTATATCCTCATTTTAATAATCCAAATTTTTTAATTATTCTTCCAAAATTCAAGTTATTTAATTAATTAAGGTTTCATTTTTTTGGTTTATCAAAAATGATCAATGAGTTCCTACCCTTTTATTTTCTAAAGTTTCAATCATCTAAGAAAGAATTAAGATCAATTATTTTACCCCCTATTTTGTTTAAACCTAAAGTTTTAATTAGAGGTTAAAATTCTTAATTATTAATATGCCCTTTTAAGCTTAATTATTTCATAACTTATCAAATTGAGCTCAAATGAGCTTGAAAATTTTTATGTCACTTCACTCACATGTCAATTAAGACATTAGAGGAGAAAATGTGATTTTTCTGTTTTTAATTTAATTTATATATTTATTTTAATAGAAAATAGGGATTTTCAATGGAAATTTAACATCATGACCAAGGTAAGGTTTCTATCCTTAAGAAAATTATGGGATGTTCAAAATGGCCAGAGGACCACTTGGACCAATTTTGGTGATTTTTTGAATTATATTTTATTTATTATAATTATTTTGAGTTTTGGAGTATTAATCAATTATAAAATAAAATTAAAGTTGAAAAATGAATTTTATATTTTTCTTAAATCTCTCTAACCTCAAGCAGTCCAGCGAAACAACTTTTATAATTTTCCAATTTTTCTTTGATTTATTAGAATTAATTTATTTAAAATGTTGGAAAATTTATTTTTTAATTCAAAAATTGTTTTAGGGCTTTTAAAATTCAATATCTTATCCTAGGGACTTGGAAAAAATATTTAGTTTGTTCCTAAGTGATTAGGAGTTACAATGTGACATTCTTATGATTTTTAATATTTTTGTGATTTTTATTATTTTTTAATTATTAAAATATTAAAATAAGGTGAAAATGAAGATTTTTAGAAAATTTCAATTTTAATTTTCTTAGACTCCTCTATTACCAGAGAAGTCCCAAAACTAATTTGGTGAATTTTTAAAATGTATTTTTGGAGTTATAAAATTTTAAAGTTTATTTTTACTCATGTGACCTAATTAATCCATTTAGTGGGGTTAAACATTTCCAATTGATTTCAAATTTTTATGTGAGGTCCCTCTCATCCTAAAGATCAGTGGAGAATTATTTTCAAGTTCTTTTCATGTGTGGTTAACCCTAATTAATTAAATTTCAGTTTTGAGTAATTAGGCCAATTGGGGTTATTCTTAAGGAATTAACTCAAAACATAATTATCCTAGGGTCCTCTAGTCCTAAGAAACTTCCCCAAATTAGTGACATAAACTTGAAAAATACATAACTTGCCATAGAGATAGCCTCTGACCTTGAAAAATTCAGGGAATGTTCCCAAGATCAGAGGCTTCAAAAGCCTTATGGTCTCATGCCATGGTTAATTGTCTATGCAAATGGAGAATTAAAATACTGAAATGAGTAAATAATTAATTAAAGATAAAATACTCATCAAATTAACTCAATTATTTTTCCACATTATTCTCATCTATTTACCGAGCAAGAGGGTATTTTATTTTATTTTTTTGATTTTTCTACACAAAGATATGGATTTTCTAAGTTTCAAACATTTAATTAAATCATGAATTCCATATTTTCCTACTTATCCGACTCAGTGCCACGGCAACCTTAGCGTCTCCTAAGCTCCACGCAACGCGCTCCCATTCGCCGCTGCCATCCGACTCAGCGCCACATAGCCTGCGGTTCACGTACCGTTCCCTAATCCGATGCAATCTGAGACGTCCATTTGATACACGCTCGATCCAACGGCGGCTGGTCATCGTCTCCGACTGGTGTGCACCCATGATCGTCCACACTCAAACCCTAATATCTGCCTCATTTCTCAATGGATTTTTGTGTTCTTATACTCTATGGTTTCGTCTTGAAGAGACAAACACATCCATATGGTTTACATGCTATGAAATTAACTCAAACGTAATGGAGAATCACTGGAAGCTCAGGTTAAAGAGAAGTCTTCATACCTTGGTTCAGGAGGTGAGGCCTCAACTGAATGTGCTCGGCATGTTCGTTGGAGCTAGAAGAGCCTAGGGATGAAGCCTCTGGCCCTGGTGAAAGATCTAAGTATGAAAGTGACCAAACTCGATTTCAGACTTTGGAGGCTAGAGCAATTGGGTGGCCTAGAGAGGGGGCTTTCACCGGGGAACTCCTTCTCTTGGTTCTGTGCAGGTGTGGGTGAGTTTAAATTGATTTTGGTGGAGGTTTGAGAGATGTCTTGTTCTGGCTTGAGAATTGAGCTCCAAAATTGAGCTCAATCAATGGGATTTAGGGCAGGAGAACAGTGGGGATGGATTGCTCTTGGCTAGGGGAAGCTCTGTGAGGAGTTTGGAGGGATTATATGAAGGTTGATTTCAGCCAACCTTTTGGTCGAGAGGTGGGTGGCTGGTTTAAATAGCCATGGGCAGGGCTTCCCAGGGGCAATTGATGGGCGGGATCGAGTCGCTTAGGGGAGGAGATGAAGAGCTCGTGGTGGCCGATTGGAGTGGGGCGGCTCGGCAGGTGAGAAGTTGAAATTTCGCTCATTCCAAGCTCCTCGGCCATGGCATTTTCCGGCGGCTCGGTGGTCGGCTGGCGAGTCGAGTCACCATCTGACTCAGGGGAGTCAGGGCTGGGGTTTGATGCAGTCAATTGCCTTTGGACATGTGTAAAGGATTGGATTTATGTGGCATGCGGAGAGGGGTGATTTTGGGTCCAAATGGGTCAACTGATGGATTTGGGTTAGGTTCACACCCCATGACTTGATTTAGGCTGAAGGAGATCAGTTGGGTCAGCCTCACATGTGTGGTGAAGTCCCCATCAAGGATTATTTGGATTAAATTTAGGTTAAGGGGAATCATGTAATGGGTTAATGACTTTTAGGGAATGCTTAAAGGATCTCCTCCTTTTGCCATTTAGGGACTGATGACAATTCTATGGCTCCTCATGGCATACATATGGCTTGGGCATGGCTCCATGGCTTGGCTCATTTACATGAAAGTGGGTTAGTTGGAATTTTGAAAACTTTGGATTCTTTTGATGGGATTTGTCATGACTCTACAAATGGGTTTATTTCAAGATGATTTAAGACTTTGGCCAAATATTATTATCAAAGGAATGATGAAGAAAAGATTTCATGTGGGCTTAGGAATGGATTTTTGGGCTTTTGGATTTGGTGAAAATGGGCTTTTAGAATGGTTTAAGAAAGTGGGCCTTTAGGTTTGAAAACAAATTTGTGGATGAAAATTTTGTGAAGGATTTGGGCCAAAAAAATGTTGGGTTTAGTTTAGGGATGTGTCATGAGTGATTTGGAGTTGAATTGGGTTTCATTTGGGACTTTTTTGGTAAAGGGGCCAAAGTGGGTCAAATTGGGCTAACATCGGCTAAGGTTGGGCTAATGTTAGATTTGATGTAAAATTAATGTTGATAAATGTTTATGGGAGTGTTACAAAGAGTTTTCAACTTTGGTTAGGCTTTGATTTTGGGATTTGGGCCCATTTAGGTTCATGGTGGGTTTAGGCCAAAATTGAGGATTTTTGGTTTGGGTTTGGTTTGGGTGGAGTTTAGGTTCAAGTTTGGGGCAAATAAATTTAGTGTTTTGTTTGTGGGGATGTTAGGAAGGTTTAGGAAAAGATTTGGGGCTAATTGGAGTTGAATTGGGTTGGTTTGGGCTAAGTTTAGGTTATGGGCCAAAATTGGGCCTTAGTCTTCAAATTGAAATTGGATCCAAATGTTCATCAAATTGGGTTTGGATTTGGTCTAAATTTATATTATGGATATGGAATTAAAGTATAGAATTAAATTGGATCAACATTGAGGTTAATTGCAGTGGTTTGGTTTGACATTGGGTTCACTTGGTTAAAAATGGGTCAAATTGGGGGTTTTGGAAAAAGTGGGCTAAATTGAAAAAATTGGCTTATGGTGTAGTTGAAAAAAATGAAATTAAGAATATTTGGGATTTTCTGAAATGTTTTAGGAATTTTTGGATTCTTTGGATTTTTTTGGTTAAAAATGGCATTTTGGGTATTTGGAGGGTATTAGGGGGTATTTTTGGAAAGTTTGGTATATTTGGCTAAGGATGATCAATTTGAATGGTGGGAAATGTTAAGGATTGGTTTTGAGGAATTTGATTTTGCAAATTTTGGGTAGTTTCAAGGGCATTTGGTAGGTTTGGCGGGTGTAGGGCCCTCGTGGTCAAAAATTGAAATTTTGAAAAAATGAAGATTGATCAAATGTAAGTGAAATGGGATCATTTTGGTTGAGCTATGAAGCCGTATTAAGCTCACAAGAGCCATGAGAGGACTTATTTTAGGCACTCAATATGTTGTTCCTAACCCTCTTAGCCAGGGGCTTAGGGGTTGAGGACCATCCATATGGATTACCTACATGAGTCAAGAAGTCAAATTGGGTGTAGGTGTAGTTTTAGGACTTGGAATGTGTGTGAAAGTGTAATGTGTCTTGTTGACCTCATTTTTTATGAGGTCTTTTGCTTCTCTCTTTAGTACTTAGGATCTAGCCTTAGGCTTTTCCTTTGACTAATCTTAGAGGACTAGAAATGGAACCCACCACTTAGAAATTCAAACACCACTTAACTCCCTGCAAACCCCACAAGCTTGATTATAGATCCCTAATCACTTAGATGGTTGAAATCAAATGTGGAGGTTTAAAGGATGAGTTCCCTATAGGATCTTTTTGGCCTTAGGAATACCCTGGATGGCCTGGTCTGGTGAGGGTTGACTTACACATACACTACACTCTCACACACATTCCAAGTCCTAAAACCATACTCTCACCCAACTTGACTTCCTGACTCATGTAGGTAATTCACATGGATGGTCCTTAACCCCTAAGCCCCTGGCTAAGAGGGTTTGAAACAACATAGTGAATGCCTCAAATGAGTCCTCCCATGGCTCATATGGGCTTAATATGGCTTCATGGCTCAACCAAAGTGATTCCATTCTACCTAAATTTGATCAATCTTCATTTTCCCAAAATTTCAATTTTTGACCCCCGGGGCCCTACACCCACTAAACCTACCCAAAGCCATTGAAACTACCCAAAATTTGAAAAATCACCTAAATTACCCAAAATTCCTCAAAATCAATCCTAAACATTCCCCCCACTCAAATTGATCATCCACAGCCAAAAATACCAAAGATTCCAAAAATACCCCCCAATACTCTCCAAATACCCAAAATGCCCTTCTTATCCCAAAAATCCAAAAATTCCAATAATTCCCAGAAAATTCCACAAAAACCCAAATATTCTCAATTTCATTTTGTTTAACTACTCCATGGGCCAATTTTGCCAGTTTACCCCACTTTTATCAAAACCCCCAATTTGACCCATTTTAAACCCAAGTGAACCCAATGTCAAACCAAACCACCCCAATTGACCTCAATTTTGGTCCAATTCAATTCTAAACTTCAATTTAACATCCCCAATATCAATTTAGACTAAATATAATTCCAATTTGATTGACATTTGAACCCAATTTCAATTTGAAGCGTAAAGCCCAATTTTGGCCCATGACCCTAACCTAGCTCAAACCAATTCAATCCAACTCCAATTGGCCCCAAATCTTTTCTAAAGCCTTCCTAACATCCCCATAAACAAAACACTAACTTTATTTGCCCAAAATTTGAACCTAAACTCCACCCAAACCTAACACAAAATCAAAATCCCTTAAATTGACCTAAGCCCAAACCTAACCCAAATGGGCCCAAATCCCAAAATCAAAGCCCAACCAAAGTTGAAAACTCTTTGTAATACTCCCATAAACATTTCTCAACATTAATTTTACATCAAATCCAACTTTAGCCCAACCTTAGCCCAAGCTAGCCCAATTTGGCCCCTTTAACTAAAAGGCCCAAATTCAACCCAACTCTACTCCAAATCACACCAAATTGATTCCAAACCATTCACGAAACACCCCTAAACCAATTGCAACATTTATTTGGCATGATACTTCACAAAATTTCCATCCACTAATTTATTTTCAAACCTAAAGGCCCACTTTCTTAAACCATTCTAAAAGCCCACATCTACCACATCCAAAAGCCCAAACCCATTCCAAAGCCCACATGACAATTCCTTCTCATCATCCCTTTAATTGGAATCAATTCCTAAGTCCCAAATCAATCATCAAATCAACCTAAATGAAGCACCATCTAAATTTTTCACTAAATTGCCAAAATCTCCAAATTCCTTTTACATATAAATGAATCCACTTTTCCTAAGCCAAGAATGAGCCCAATGGAGCCACATGCAAGCCATGGACAAGCCACATGAAGCCATGGGGGGTTTAACTTGTCACCAAGCCATTAATGGCAAGAAGAGGGAGTCATTTCCTAAGCCCTCCTTAAGCCATTTTAACCTCTTTAATGCAACACCATAACCCAAAATTAACTTAAACTATTTCGATGGGGACTTCACCACTCCATGGCAGCTAACCCAACTGATCCCCCTGGCCCAAAATCAGACCATGGGAAGGTGAACCAAGACCAAATACATGGGTTGACCAAATTGAACCCAAAATGAGCCTCTCCCTATTCCATTTCAATTCAGCCCCTTTACACATGTCAAACTTCAATTGAATTCACCAAATTCAACCCCTGACCCCACTGAGTCAGATGGTGACCCATGCCTGGCCGGCCTGTCACCACAGCCGTCGGAAAACACCATGGCCGAGAGCTCCATGTGAGCCCAAAAATTCAATTATCCCTTGCTGACTTGTCTCAACCCAAATGGACAGCATAGCTCTTCTTCTCCTCACCAGAGCAGCTGATCCCAGCCTCCAATTACCCCTGGGAAGCCCTCCGGCTATGCCTATTTAAACACCACCACCTCTCGGCCAAAGAGAGAGTTAAACCAGACCTTAAGGAAACTCTCCCAAAATTGCTCCAAGACCTTCTCCTAACCCAGAGCAGTTGATCTCCAGTGTTCCTTTGCCCTAATCCCCATTAACAGAGCTCAATTTCTGAGTTGAAATTCCACCCAAAAAATAGGACACTTCCCCACAGTGAGCCAATCTCCAAATTGATTGGTCCTACACCTTCACTAGACTAAGAGGAGAAGTTCCTCAGCAAAAGCCCCCTTATCAGGCCAGCCATTGCTTCCAGCCTCCAAGCTTTGTGATTGGGCTTGGTCACTTTCACACCTAGACAATTACCCAGAGCCAGAGACTTCATCTGGAGCTTGCCTGGACTCAATCAAACGTGACACAACTCTCAGATCAAAGCTTCACTTCTCTGAGCAAAGGTATGAATTCACTCTTCCTCCCGAGCTTCCAGCGATTCTCCATTTCGTTTAAGTTAACTTCATATGCCATAAACCATATGGATGTGTTCGACTCTTCAAGACGAATCCATAGAGCATAAGAACCCAAAAATCCATTGAGAATCCAGTGAGATCTTAGGGTTTTAGTGTGGACAGTCATGGGTGCACACCAGTCGTAGACGATGACCAGGAGCCGTTGGATCGCGCGTGTATCGAGCGAACAGTTCAGATTGTTACATGGAATGTTACATGGAATGTTACATGAACCGCGGGCCCCCGGAGCACTGAGTCGGATGGCGGCGTCGAATGGGAATGCGCCGCGTGGGCTTTCGGAGCTGCCGATGTTGCGCTGGCGCCGCGTGGATAAGTAGATAAATATGGTATTTTTGAATTATTTAAATGCCCAGAATTTCAAAAATCCATATCTTTGCGTAGAAAAATCACAAAAATAAAATAAAAATACCCTCTTGCTCAGTGAACAAAGGAATATAATGTGGAAAAGAAATCAAATTAATTGGATGAGTATTTTATTTTTAATAATTTATTTACTATTTTCAATGTTTTGATTCTCCATTTGCATGGACAATTCACCATGGCATGAGACCATAGGGCTTTTGAAGCCTCTGATCTTGGGAACATTCCCTGAATTTTTCATGGTCAGAGGCCATCTCTATGAAAAGTTACTGAATTTTCAATTTCATGTCACTATTTTAGGTATTTTAATTTCAATAATTTATCACGTTGTGAAATAAATTCTAGGAAAATTTGGTGATGTTCCTAAGGACCAAAGGACCCTATGAAAAATATATTTTTAGTTAATTCATTCATTATAACCTTTATTGGCCTAAACCCCTAAAATTGAATTTGAATTAATTAGGGTTAACCACACATCAAATTGACTTGAAAACAATTCTTCATTGATCTTTAGGATCAGAGAAACCTCACATAAAAATTTGAAATCAATTGGACTTGATTAACCCTACCAAATGGGTTGATTAAGCCTCATAAGCAAAATGGAACTTTAAAAATTCATAACTCCAAAAATACTTTTCCAAAATTCACAAAAATGATTTTGGAGCTTCTCTGATATCAGGGGAGTTTAGGAAAATTAAAATTAGAATTTTCTAAAAAAGTTGATTTTTAACAATATTTTAATATTTTAATAATTAAAAAAATAATAAAAATCATAAAAATATTAAAAATCATAAAAATGTCACATTTTGACTCCTAATCACTTAGGAACAAACCAAATATTTTTCCTAAGTCCCTAGGATAAGATATTGAATTTTAAAGGCTTAATGTAATTTTTAATATTAAAAAAATAAATTTTCAACCTTCTTCACTAAAATAATTCTAATAAATCAAAGAAAAATCAAAAAATTATAAAATTTATTTCTCTAAACTCTTTGATATTAGGGAGATTTAGGAAAAATATAAAATCTATTTTTTAACATTTATTTTATTTTAAAATTAATTAATACTCTAAAACTCAAAATAATTATAATAAATAAAATATAATTCAAAAAATCACCAAAATTGGTCCAAGGGTCCTCTGGTCATTAGAAACATCCCATAATTTTCTTAAGGACACAAACCTTTCCTTGGTTATGTTGTTGAATTTTCTTTGAAAACCCCTATTTTCTATTAAAAATAATTATATAAATAAGTTAAATTCAGAAAAATCACACTTTATCCTCTAATGTCTTAATTGACATGTGAGTGATGTGAAATAAAAATTTCAAAATCATTTGAGCTCAATTTAGTGAGTTATGAAATAAATAAGCTTAAAATGGTATAAATGTGATTAAAATTTTAACCCTTAATTAAAACTTTAGGTTTAATCAAAATGGGGGATAAAATATTTTCTTTTAATTTTCTCTTGGATGATTGAAACTTAGGGAAATTAAAGCGTAGAAACCCATTAAACAATTTCAAAATATCAAAATGAAACTTTAATTAATTAAATAATTTAAATTTTGGAAAGAGTACATTTAAAACTTGGATTATTAAAATAGGGATATTATTAAGAGGATATTTATTCTTTAATTTAAAAATCCCTAAATAAGTCACTTTAACAATACTTAATTCCTAATTAAAAATTAAAATAATAATTCAAATTAACAATTAAAATTAATAATTAAAACTAAAATTAAATTAAATTAAAAATAAAATTAAATTAAATTAAAATTAAATCAAAATTAAATTAAAATTAAATAAATGAAAATTAAAATTAAAATAAAGTCAAATTAAAATAATATCAAATTGAATTAAATTAAATTAAAATCATTTAACAACAAACCTAAATGAAATCATTAAGAATTAAATTTAAAATAATTTGAACACTATTCCAAACTTATAATTATTAATTAAAACCCCATTATTAAAATAAAAACACTTTAAACCATTAACTCAAACTTTAAATTAAGAATGATTAAAATTCTGGATAAACCAACTTGCCCTTAAAGGCTTTAATTATTTTAGCTCTTAAAGAGAGTATTAAGTGACATGTCACTTCATTCATCAGGTAATCACATACCTAAGTTCACTGAGCAAGAGACAAAGTTTAATTAAAACTCATGGATGATTAATTCATATGTGCAGTTAAATTTACTTGGACTCAAAACAAATCCCAGAAATATTGAAAAGAAGTTTAGGACTCATCCTAAGCACTTCCTCGATACGACGGGATGTTTTAGAAGAACAACTGAATTTAATTGTTCTTTGATGAAGAAAATCATCCTTAAGCCAAACAAAGAGCCTAGACGTCATAGGAGATGTTTAGCAATAGGATCAGGAATTTGGTAGACAACCAAAACCCTTCCCTTAGCTCTACCTAGGTATTTGTTGAAATATTTAAATGCCTTAACATGTGTTTTAAGTGCAGCTTGGGATGACGGGAAGACCCTCCAGGTACGCTTTTATTTTATTGCAATTTATTTTATTGCACTGTACTTTACTTTTCTTGCATGATAAACAAGACTGTTGCATGAAAACTAAAACCTTTAGGATAGTCCCTAAACTAAAACCAAAACTAAATTAAAAGTCATTGCAAGATAAAATTCACCGCCACAACATTCCAAAATATAAAATAACTCAAAAATTAATCACAAACAGAACAACAAAACTACAATTGCAACTAAATTAAAACGTCTCATTGAATGATCGGGAATACCTCGGATGACATAACCCACGTGTTGCTAACGAGATTTCCCACGGTCTAAATGAAAGTGTGGAACTCATTCGATTAAGTTTAGTAAATACATCTGGACTAAGTGAATTCGATGAAAATAATGGTGTCGGGATGACGGAACCGTGGGATCTTAATCAGTTCTGTTTAAACAACTTTAAGATTTATTTTAATTAAAATATTAAAAAAAACACTTGGATTTTAAGATTTTCTCCAAACTAAAACACTTCTCTCATCTCATGATTTTAACCTTTTACAACTAAACCTCGGCAACAACAAGGAGCTTGGAGCATGGTGGGCAGTACGACCATCGTCATCAGCAAAACTCGGGTCTACTTCAACAAAACCTTTCTTAGAATTAAATAACAAAGCCATAGGATTTCGAGGTAGTTTGCCTTGTGCAACACAAATCCTCAACTCTTTGTTAGGCATTTGCATGATCATGTCATGTAAATTAAGCTCTAACCGGTCTTAGGACTCCGAGGTAGTCGTTGGGTACGACATAAACGCTCACATCTTCGAGGCTATTTGCATGACTGCGTCATACAAATATAAGTCTTAATTAATTAAAATTGGCAGGATTGCAACATTAAATAAACTCCCAAATCTAAGCCAAACAATAGGATAGTTTGGGAAGTTGCCAAGATTCTACTTGGATCCTCAACTTCTCCTACTTTTCTTCATTTGGACTCGTGAAATTAACTGTTCCAAATTTGATCCATTCCTTATTGAAATTCCAAAATTCAATCCTTTGAAAACATTAAACTTTGAAATTCTTTAGAGCAAAACCACAAATCATTATCGAGAGTTTTCTTAAATGATTCCCGTCATTTAAGATGTAATTAACTATAGGGGCTTATCCTTATAGGGAACTTTAAGAACCCAGGTAATATAAACCCTGCTTAATTCCTTTATATTAAGCAGGGGAACTTGTCGACTTATAAAATTGGTTCGCAGACCAAACGGATGTCACAAATCTTCTAGTTTATTTAATCGAGCCCCATCGTCAAGCAGTGTGTCTATTCTTCGGGATAGATACACTGTTTGTGATGCGGTGTTCATTTTTATAAACTATTTGGGATGTGAGATCGGTTTGATTTTTCATATATTAAAATTATTCTCAAAAATCAAATACTACTTTTCAAATTATATATTTAAATTAAGTTTAAAATTTGCCGACAATTTCTGTTAGGTGACACCTTTTTAAAATACAAAACACAACCTAAAAATATGCCAACAGCTTCTGGCGACTACGCTGGGGAATAGTTCCTCTCTCCATTTTAATCAGATGATTTTGCTTTCATAAATCGGTAGTCAGTTCATATCCCTAGTGGACCAAAACTACCATTCTTCCGTTGGAATACCCTGTTCATTTCTGTCTTGAACGAGTATAGCCAACTCTTCTCGGATCTAGGAGCCACTGTTTAGACACCCCTAAACGGAGAGGTTCCGAGATTCTATTACCTCTTTTCTGAGGTGGGGTCGACCCCCAATAGGTGTTAGTTTAGGAGCGGTCCTTTGAGTCGAGAAGTATTGCATAAGACTTTCTCTTCCTTTCAGATTCTGAATCGAATCCTTTACATTTTTTATACCTTTAAACATTCAGTTCCTCTAATAAACGACTTTTTGATAAATAAATCCTTTTAAAATCACAAATACACTAAGATAAACGAAAATGTGTTCAGACTCATTCTTTTTCGTGCTAAATTTCACGACGAAAAGAAGCATAATTTGGGACTGACATTTGGAATCTGCCCTGCAGAAAATGACTGCCCCAAAGTTAGTCTTCTCCTTCACCAACGGAATAGACTTCGCTGTCTACAAGGATGAGCTGCCCGACAATGGAATCATCCATTTCGGAAAAGGATTTGGCAACACAGACAACAAGTTTGCTGATGTCACTCTCTTCACACTAATGGACAAAGTGTTAGAAACTGAAGAGCCCGTGATTGAGTTCAACCTGAAGTCGGCTCAAGAATTCCCTCCCCTGCAAAGGGTTCCAGTCGAAAGGAGTACTACTTGTTCGTAGGAGGACCGTTGTCTCTACCCCCACCGGTCTAGTCATCTCTGCACCTACCCCGGCTTCTGCCAAACTGAAGGGGAAGGAAATCTAAGTTTGTGATGAGTTTGTTACCGTGGAGGGTACAGATTTTGCTACAATACCATCTATTTTTGAGATTGGGTCCAGTTCAAGAATTGCACCCCTAACTCGGACTTAAAGGAGAAATAGAAGCAGAAGGATCGCCAAGAAAGCCAGAACCGCTGAAGTTGCTTTTCTAGAAGAAATTCTAGAGGAAAGAGAAGAGCTGCCTAAGTATATACCTCCGTTGGAGGGGAATAGGTTTCACCCTCTCTCTGCCGCATCAGATGAAGAGGATGTCCGTAGGATCGCCGCTGCATTACCCTAACCTGCGTACTACAACAATTACAAAAGAAAAAGGGATAAGACTACGCCATTTGCCCAACTGCAAGCTGTGATAGAAAGATTGGCAAAGAAAGAAAGATGACCTGTATCAGAAATCTTAAGAAGGATAGGACGGGTGCCCGCTAAATCCCTCCTCGCACCGCGAATAGAACCTGTTGCTGCCATAGAGAAACCAAAGAAGAAGATAAAAGCCAGTCCACCCGTTGTTGTATCGGGTCTACAAATTAGGGAGGATACCACCTTCCAGCATATAGCAGACAGATCATCCGATCCTAGGCTTCCGGCTGCGAGAAGGATGGTATGGTGACCTACTACTGGCGAGCTAAGACCAAAACAATGCCCTGAGAAGAAAAGTCTCGTCAGGAGACTCGAATTAGAAGAAAGTGCTACTGTAATAAAGGGGACTCCCAGAAAGGAAGTTCAACAACCGTCACGAGACGACTGCGAGACCATGCGGAAAAGGCCAATAGAGGATGCCATGGACAAATTAAGGACCGATATCGGACGGTTAGCAAAAGAAAGAGAAGAAGAATTAGGAGATGAATTTGACTCATCAGAGTTTATCGATGAGGAGTATGCCGAGATCAACATGGTTGAGACACGAGCATTGTCAGCTTCGCAAGGTGCTCCAGCAGCTGCAGAAAGAGATGAACCGGAAGTGTTGAGAGCACAGCTTTGGGAAAGAGATGATACAATTTCCCAGATGGCAAAGAGGATGGAAGAGATGGCTGCTGCCCTAACCACTCTCCAGAGTCAGGTACAACCTCAGAAAGAGACACCCCTAGAAATTATCCATATTGCAGATGGAGGAAAAGAGATCACATCCGTCAACGGAGATGAACCACCAAAGAAGGATTCTACACAAAGCATGATTCCAGAAAAGGACATTAAAAACATGGTAGAACAGCTGGTGCGAGAAGCCTTAGCACATACCAAGAGTGGAGCATCTATTCAGACGGGTAGACCTTACCTCGAGGAGTTCGATGCAGTCCAATACCCGAAAGGCTTCGTACCACCTATGTTTAAGACTTTAGATGAAACAGGAAACCCTCGGCAGCATGTCACACATTTTCGTGCTAGTTGCTGCAATGTGGGTGGGTGCGACGCTTTACTCTTCCGCCAGTTCATTAGCAGTTTATCGGGGATTGCCTTCGACTGGTATGCAGAATTACTGAACGGTCAGAAAAGACCTTTCTAGAACTGGAGAATCTCTTCGTTAAACGATTTGCCGAGGCTCAGCACCACATCACTATCGGTGATCTAGTGGTGGAGCAACAGAAGTCGAATGAGACTTTAGTGGATTACATACTTCGATGGAGAAACTTAAGCATGAAGTGTGAACCACATCTTCAAGAACAACATGCAGTCGGTATCCTACTTAAAAGTATCCATGGCCCAATAGCACTTCTCCTTAAAGGGTTTACAATCAAGACTTTCGAGAAGTTTCTTAGCAAGGCTGGGAGCTTGCAAGAAGAGGCAAAACAGTTAAGTTTCGCGGACAAGAACGATAAGCAGAAGCCCGTGAAAACATTCGAAATGAAATCTGGGATCGTCGCGGCAGTAGATAAGGGCAAGCAGCCAATGCAAATACCGCCAGAGCAATCGCAGTCTAGTTACTAACCACCACAACGAATATACCAACAACCTCAGCAAGGCTATCAGCAACCTCAGCAGGGTTATCAGCAACCTTGTCCAAGCTATCAGTCGCCTCAGCATTATGAACAACCGCCTCGTTCATCACATACCTTAAGAGAACTTCTAAATAGAGAATATCAATTCAAAACTGAAGCAGTAGCGAAGATGTTCCGTAGCTTAATGAAGACACCGGATTTTCAGCCGCCAAAGCCCAAGAAGCCGAAGGAAGTCAATAAGAAAGATCATCCGAACTATTGCCCTTACCACCAGATGCTCGGACACAAGATAGAGGATTTTCATCACCTTCAAGTGTTGGCTTGATGATAATCTCCGGAAAGGGAACATAACGATCTCAAAGGAATACATGAAGGAACCCCATAAAGGAGGTTCTGTCAATGTTATTCCAACGGATCCCATTGTTCTGATAGACCCTTACACGACTGATGATGGATGGAGTACTGTCTAGACAAGATCATCGAAGAAAATTTTGGATCACATCCAAACCGCTTCAGTACGCGCTTCAACTCAGAGTTTGAAACCTGTCGAGCTGGCACTATCACTTGCGATTGAAGAACCGCCCCAGAAGGAGGAGAAGATCATGGAAGAAAAGAAGACCGAGGCTCTGAAGGGTAGACTAGGGGCTGCTTATCCTAGGATGGTCGTTTCCAATTCGGGGGAGAAATCCCTCGATCTCCTGACTCTGTATGATTATTTGCTCGCCCCGGTGAGATATTATAATGATAAGGGTTATGGCGTTGGCTACGTTTTGACTGTTTCTAACGATTACGTAACTAACGACAACTGGCTTAATCCGAATCTTGATTCCAATACAAATAACGATTCTCAAATTATACACAACCTCGACGACAATGATGAAGAAGATGTTCGCAAAGGAGGCTACAAAAGCTCGACAAGCAACGAGTCCATTTATGAATTCCGAGGAGCTGCGATCACGATAGAATTAGAAACATCAGACACTCATGCAACTTCAGAAGAGCCAGTGGTTCCAATTCAAAAGGATACACCGGCAGATTCAACACTGAATTCAGAAGAGATAACTGAGGTAAATTTAAGAAGTGAAAAAGTTGTACCCCCGAGAATGGGTCCAAAGGATAAAGGAAAGCAGGTGGTTGCTCAGGAAGAGCCAACCCCTGCGGAGGAACTGCCTATTCGGGAAGAAACCGATGAACATGGTAATAAAGTAGACTATAACGTGCTAGCCCATCCTAGGAAGCTACCAGCCAAACTAAGCATATACGACGCTCTAATCCTGTCACAGGAGATGAGGGAGGCTCTGATCAAGGCTTTACTTGATCGAGAGATTTGTTTAGCTCAAATGGCTGGTGATTCCTTCGACGAGGTTTGCTCGTTAAGAGAACAGCGAGGTGTTACCTTTACGGACAATGATCTATTACTGGGAATAGCTGATCAAAACCGACCGTTATACATTTCAGTCACTATTGGAAAGTTTACGCTCTCCAGAGTATTGGTTGATCCTGGAGCATCAATAACATAATGAATCTTCGGACGCTAGCATATTTGGAAATTGATGCTCATGAGCTTGAAGAAGACAAGATGCTATTAAGAGGCTTCAATCAAAAAGAGAAAGAGCACTTGGATCGATAACACTACTAATGAAGACCGGTGATTTAGCAAAGACAACCGCAAAAGTCCACATAATTGATTCTGAGACATCATTCAACGCTCTACTGGGTCAACCGTGTATCCATGAAAACCGAATGGTACTGTCATTTCTACACCAGTGCATAAAGTATTACGAAGGAGGGGAACAGTGCATTAAAGGTGATTTGCAACCATTCTCCGTGCACGAAATTGGAATTCATGAAGATGCGGCCTACTATGCGCCCCCGAAGAAAACAATCTTTTCCAGAAATACCATACCAAATGAAGCAAAAGAAATTCGAGACGATGAAGAACCTGAAGTTCTAGTCCAACAGTTACTCACCACACCCTTACAGTGAGATGGTGAAGATTTCTCCAGAACTCGCACCCGAGGTCGAGGCCGGGGACGAGGACGTGGAAGAAATGTTGGAACAATTGGACAGAATAAACCGGTCATCGATGTTGATGGTGAAAACACTTCCGAAGAAGAAGAAGAAATCAAGAAAGAAGCAGCGACAATAAGTCAAAAGAAACCCCAGTTCAAGATTTTTCTCGATGATGAAAAGAATGAAGAATACAAGTCAATGTACGAGAAGATTAACCATTATGTACATGCTATGACCCTGACCCCGATCCATTCTAATAAGATCGAGGGTATGGTGGTCAAGGAAGTGCATGGTGGTGGTAGTAAGCCAAACAAGTTTTACCATGGTGCTTCTTCTTCCAATAATGAAAAAGATGTAAAATTTGAAGATGTTACTTCATCTGAATTAATGGAACTACCTTTTGAAAAGGTCAATCATAACATTTTGAAAGATTTTGGAATAATGCCGGTAGGCCTCCCATTTCAAAACATGGTCTCGGGTTCGGAACAGTAGGATCAGTGGATGATACGGGATTTTGCTTGGTTGTCACTTGCGAACCTAATGAAGACTGCTTGGAAGCTTCAGAAGATCTTGAGGATCTACCAATCGGAGATGCTCCACCAGAATTCAAGGAAGAAATCAAATCTACAATAGACGAGTTAACGGAAGTTAACTTAGGTACTATCGAAGAGCCTAGGCCAACCTTTGTTAGCTCCTTACTCAATAAAAAAGATTCCAAGGAAATATTCAAGCTACTAATGGAATTCATGGACTGTTTTGCTTGGAGTTACGACAAAATGCCAGGATTAGCTCCAGAAGTCGCAGTTCACAGGCTAGGAGTGGATCTTACTTCTGTTCCAGTCAGACAAGCTCCCAGAAGAATGCGTCTAGAAATTGAACAACAAGTTATAGCTAAAGTTAAGAAGCTAATAGACGCTAAATTTGTCCGTGAAGAACAATACCCAACTTGGTTGGCCAACGTGGTACCAGTCAGAAAGAAGAATGGTCAGATCAGAATCTGCGTGGATTTCAGAGATTTAAATAAAGCATGTCCAAAGGATGAATTTCCATTACCAATCTCAGAACTGATGATCGACATCGCTTCGATGCATGAAATCCTCTCATTTATGGATAGATCATCAGGATACAACCAGATAAAGATGGCACCAGAAGATGAAAAGCTCACGGCATTCAGAACGCTGATCAGATTGTATTGCTACACAGTGATGCCATTTGGACTAAAGAACGCAGGAGCAACATACCAAAGAGCAATGACGAAGATTTTTGATGATCTCATTCACAACCAAGTTGAGTGCTACGCGGATGATGTGGTCATCAAAAGTAATCTGAAAGAAGATCACCTGTATGATTTGAGAATTGTTTTCGAGCGATTAAGACGATTTAACCTTAAGATGAATCCCTTGAAATGCGCCTTCAGCGTCACCTCTGGGAAATTTTTAGGATTTTTTGTCTAACATCGTGGAATTAAAATTGATCTGGAAAAGATTAAAGCTCTTTTAGAAATACCTCCTCCCAAAACTTTGAAACAACTATGATCCTTTCAAGGGAAGTTGGCATATCTTCGACGCTTTATCTCAAACTTATCAGGTAGGTGTCAGCCCTTCTCGGCATTAGTTAAAAAGGACACCAAATTTGTTTGGGATGAGAAATGCCAGTGGGCTTTCAAGGACTTTAAGCAATATTTAATGACACCTCCTGTCTTAGCAGCCCCAGTCTCAGGTAAACCGTTGATACTTTATACCGCGGCTTTAGACGACTCCCTTGTAGCCCTGCTAGCCAGGTCAATGACGAGGGAAAAGAAAATGCACTCTACTACTTAAGTCGTCGTCTAATTCTGACAGAAGTAAAGTATCCTCCTATTGAGAAGCACTGCTTGGCCCTGATCTTCGCCGCTGAAAATCTCAGGCATTACATGCTTTCTCATAAGGTCAACCTTATTTCGAGAATTAATCCATTGCAACACTTGATAACCCGACCGACGCTTTCTGGCAGACTTGTCAGGTGGTCGATGATACTATTGCAATTTGACATAACTTTCGTTCCTCTTTGCATCGTAAAGGGACAAGTCCTAGCTGACTTCTTTGCAGCACACCCTTTACCGGCAGATTCACCTCTCGACGACGATTTGCCTGATGAGCAGATAATGAGCCTAGAAGACCTTGATGATCGACGTTGGGAACTGTACTTCGACGGAGCTTCCTCAGCACAGCATAACAAAGAATTGCAAACGATAGTGCCCGGTAAGGCAGGAATCGGACTAATCTTTATAACACCAGAGCGAGGGGATGTTAAGATACCCCTACCATTTAACAGAACCATGTACAAAAAATGAGGCAGAATACGAAGCCCTCATAACAGGACTGGAATTAACCATTCAGATGGGAATAACGGACATCAACATCTACGGAGGTTCTCAGTTAATCATTCAACAGGTCGCCGGACAGTACAGAATTTTAAAGCCAAGACTCGAGCAGTACTTTCAATACGCCATGAAATTGTTGGAACAAATTCCAAACGTAACAATCTACAAGATTCCCAAAAAAGAAAATGCTCTCGTCGATGCGCTAGCCCACCTTGCAAAGGAATTTACCTTCTTACAGGATGAGTCAGTTGAAGTGTCAATTCAAGGACGACAGGTCCTATCACAGCTCGACATGGATACAATACACAAGTCAGAAAGAGCAGAAGAAACAATAGCAGCAGTGACAGAAAATACAGAAGATTGACGGCAGGCATTAATAGACTACTTGCAGACAGGAAACCTGCCTGACGATAAGTCAATAGCCCATAAAATCAAGAAAAGAACTCTGACTTACGCATTAATAAACAATACATTATACAGAAGGTCTTTTGATCAGATGTGGTTAAGATGCCTGAGCGGGTCCAAGGCTCGTGAAATCGTTAAAGAAGTACATTCAGGACTTTGTGGCGCTCATCAGTCGGGTCCGAAAATGAAAATGAAGATTTAAAGACTAGGGTACTACTAGCCCTCAATGATGACTGACTGTATGAAAGTTGCCAAAAGTTGTCACCAGTGTCAGGTGCACGGAGTGGTTCTACACCAAACTCCAAATGTGCTACATCCGACAATCGCGTCGTGGCCATTTGAGTGTTGGGGCACAGATATAGTGGGTCTGATAAAACCACCTTCTTCAAGAGGACATCGCTTCATTCTTGCAGCTACAGACTACTTCTTTAAATGGACAGAAGCTATACCACTCAGAGAAGTGAAGGCACACCATGTACTACAGTTTTTCAAGAACCAAATTGTCTACCATTTCGGAGTACCGCTCAGGATCATTTCAGATAATGGGTCTTCATTCAAAAGTACAAAGATCAACAATTTTATCAGAAGACATGGGATCGATTGGCGATACTCAACGATCTACTACCCAAGAGCGAACAGCTTGGCCGAGGCTTTTAATAAAACTCTCGTTCAAATTTTAAAGAAAACTTTGGACGACAACAAGAGAAATTGGCACGAGAAGTTGTTAGAAGCCTTATGGGCCTACACGACAACTTTTAGGACTCCTACTCAGTCTACGCCTTACGCTTTAGTGTACGGGTCCGAGGTCGTCTTGCCCACGGAAGTTCGGCTACGGTCACTCGAATTGCAGTTGCAGAAAAGATCACTACAGAAGAAAATGCCAGACTACGGCTGGAAGAATTGGAAAGCTTGGAAGGGAAAGGACTTTCAGCACAACATAATTTGGAACTGTATCAAGCCAAGATGATCCAGGCTCATGATAAACTGGTCCGCCCAAGAACTTTCAAAGTTGGTGACTTAGTTCTTGTTCTTAAAAGACCTATTCTTGCACATCGCAAGATAGGAGGTAAATTTGAACCAACATGGGAAGGGTCATTTGTGGTCGAGACAGTCTACTCAGGAGGTTCCTACCAGCTTATGAATTGCCGTGGAGAACGACAAATGCTTCCAATCAATGGACGATATTTAAAGAAGTATTACGCGACCTGATGTTTCGGAGGGTGGCCTCTAAAGTAGAATCTTATCCCTAGAAACACGGGTGAAGTAATCACTTTGTGATTGAGTCCGAACCCAAAACAAAGTAAAATGGATTTAAAAAAAATATCTCATCAAAAAAATGTTAAAAAGAAAAACATGGGAAATCATAATAATGAAATGTCAATCTTTCCTCTTAAATCCATTCAATTTTGATATTTTCTCATCCCTTCCTACTTCCTTTAAATTTAAAAGAAGTGAATAAGAATTTTTAAGTGTTTCTTCTTATTGTTCTTCTTCTTAGTATAGCCCCTGATCCTTTCCTTGTTTTTTCGCAGGGAAATGTTGAGTGGGCGGTTGGTTCTAAACTTTAGAAATGGCGTGAGTATAACACTTGATGAAAAGAGGGTGAGGGATGGAGCAGTGATAGAGATTAACTCAGACTTCACACCAGCCGGCTTACAATACGAGGAAAATGATTGGATCCCAGTTGATCGAGAAGAACTTCACAGCCAGACAGTGATGAAAATGGGTGGCCCGAGTCACCAATCCATCAACAAGAAAAGAAAAAGCAAACGCAGCGCATGCAACCGAAGAAGATAGGAAAATTAAGTCTGTGGTTGCCACAGCAGAGGGTAGGCTTGTCAGCGCCGCACCCGCAGAAATTCAAGGGGTAAGGAGAGCTACTCTCACTGCTACCCAGCATAGAAATAAGAATCGTCATATTCGCAAAATGTTAACCAAGTTAGTAGAAGATCAACATGAACAGACAGTGGATACTGTTAGTGCAAATGCTCCAAGAAGACAGGTTCGTCATGAACCAGAAAGAAGAAAGTCAATTCCAAGAAGGTCGGAACAGATAAAAGAAATACCAAGAAAAATAGAAATAGAGCCGGTACCTTGACGCTGAGCATATGTACCAGATTCGAAAAGTCTTGTAGCGAAAGCAACCCCGGAGGATGTCCCTACGGAGACTATCCCCGAGGAGCCGAGACATGCAGAAGAACATGTTCGGGTTGAACCATACATCCCGCAGTATGTTACTAGACATCGAGGACTCAGATAATCCCGGAATACGAGCTGGAGAAAATGCAACTAGTTGAGAAGAAAACCTTTGAATACTTTGAAAGAATTGGAAACAAGAGGGTCAACATCATGGAAGGCCTCGAGCTGCATACAGATATTTTCTCAGATTATGAGCAACATCAAATTGTAGACTGCATCCTTGAATTACAGAAAATGGGCCGAGCTGGCCGCCTGAGAGAAAAAACATACTCAGAACCCCGAAGATGGATGCCAGGGAAGGGAAGAGTTACAATCCAATGCGGATGTTGTTACAATTTTGCCATAGATAGAAAAGGGAATCCACCAGGGATACTCCGTCGCAGTGAGGTGGATCCGATGCCAAGAATCATTAAGAGAATGGTGAAAAGGATGATAACATGGAGGGTATTGCCTGGAGATTGCATACCCAACGACTGCATTATCAACATCTACAAGGAAGGCGACTGCATACCGCCGCATATAGACCATCCTGACTTTGTTAGACCATTCTGCACGGTGTCATTCCTCAGCCAGTGCAACATCATGTTCGGATCTGACCTTCGGATTGCAGGCACCGGTGAGTTCCGAGGGCCGGTGGAGATACCACTACCGGTAGGTTCCGTCCTGGTATTAAAAGGAAACGGAGCAGACATTGCGAAGCATTGCATTCCAGGAGTGCCTGTGGAGCGAATCTCAATTACTTTTAGAAGAATGGATGACAGAAAAGTACCTTACCACTTTCAGCTAGATCCAGAATTGGAGAGTCTCCGGCCCTACGAGCTGTGAGTTACATGGGAAATACCATACCTCCAATGCACATCCATGCGGCATTCCTGCCAAGGGTGTCTTGGAAGGTGATGTTATTACCCATGTTTCTTACTATTCAGACATGGATTTTTTGACAGACACTTTCGGATGGATCAACAAGAAACTTACACAGTTCATTTTGGATTTACATGGATTGTATAAGACATTAAATTTTTGAGGGAAATGTCATCATGACTATATCAAGTTGTATGATGTACTTTCAGCAAATTGGAATGAAAACGACTACGTCATATTTTGCCTTCACCTCTTTTTGTGCAAATTGACTGGGAAACACCATTAGAGTTAAATGAACTTTGAATGAAGAACAGAAAAGAAAAGAAAGTAAATGAGAATTTTTCCTAAAAATCTGAATATTAAAATGAACTTCAAATTCACATGAACACTAAATAAATAACAACAAAAATAAAAATGAGATCATTAAAGGACAAACAAAACGAATCTAAATCTCAAATTGAATTCTGATCTGAATCCTCTGATTTGAACCTTTCAGTTCTTTCCTCAATCAAAATCTGTTTAAAACTCTTTTGAAATTTGAATAATCTCTTCGACATATTGCTAAGTCAAGTCTCTTTAGCTTGGTGCACTTACCAATTCCTTTCAATTCTCTTTCTTCTGTGTCTTAGAGGATCGACTAGTTCTATTGACACGAAGCCACGAAATTTGTTCGATTTGGTTCTGATGGCATGGGATTGGGTACCTCTTCATACAGATAAATCTTCGAGATTGGAACCAGTTTCCATTTCTCATTAAAATTTCCGAGACTGGTACCTAAATTCCTGTTCTCATTTCGAGGTCGGTACCTAAATTCTGACTCTCTTTTCGAGATCGATACCTAAATTTTGATTATCTTTCGAATTGATACCTAAATTTTAATTCTAAATTCCGAGACTGGTACCTAAATTCCAGTTCTCTTCCTTCAAGGCCGGTACCTAAATTCCGACTCTCATTCGAGATCGATACCTAAATTTCGATTCTCTTTCGAATTGATATCTAAATTTCAATTCTAATTTCTGAGACTGGTACCTAAATTCCAGTTCTCATTTCGAGGTCGGTACCTAAATTCTGACTCTCTTTTCGAGACCAATACCAAAATTTTGATTCTCTTTCGAATTGATACCTAAATTTCAATTCTAAATTTTAAGACTGGTACCTAAATTTCAGTTCTCTTCCTTCGAGGTCGGTACCTAAATTCCGACTCTCATTCGAGATCGATACCTAAATTTCGATTCTCTTTCGAATTGATACCTAAATTTCAATTCTAAATTTTGAGACTGGTACCTAAATTCCAGTTCTCTTCCTTCGAGATCGGTACTTAAATTCCGACTCTCATTCGAGATCGACACCTAAATTTCGATTCTCTTTCGAATTGATACCTAAATTTCAATTCTAAATTCCGAGACTAGTACCTAAATTTCAGTTCTCTTCCTTCGATGTCGGTACCTAAATTCTGACTCTCATCCGAGATCGATACCTAAATTTCGATTCTCTTTCAAATTGATACCTAAATTTCAATTCTAAATTCTGAGACTGGCACCTAAATTCCAGTTCTCTTCCCTCGAGGTCGGTACCTAAATTCCGACAATCATTCGAGATTGATACCTAAATTTTGATTCTCTTTCGAATTGATACCTAAATTTCAATTCAAAATTCCGAGACTGGTACCTAAATTCCAGTTCTCTTCCTTCGAGGTCGGTACCTAAATTCCGACTCTCATCTGAGATTGATACCTAAATTTCGATTCTCTCTCAGGTTTGATACTTACATTCCAAATCTCACTCTCTCGAGATCAGTACCTAAATTCTGATTCTCATCCTTTTTCCATCGATACTTAAACTCTGATTCTCACTCTGAGGCTGGTACCTAAATTCCAGTTCTCTTCACAATCCCGAGGTTGAAACCTAGGCTTCAATCCTCATTTCAAATCCAAATTTCAAATTCAAAATTTCCTTAAATTGATTTTAAATCAAACTTCAAATCAAAATCCAAACTCACACATTGAAACATGAAATTTAAAAGTAAACTGAAATCTAAATCGAATTCCCCAGATCTTGTGATTTGGAGTTCACCTCCTTTTCCATTCCCCGGCGAGAGTTCGAGGAATCTCCGGTCTTAGAAATATACCTGATACTCCCTAGCGGAAATTCTTCTACTTCGTCCTAAGTTTGTCACTTGAACATCTGTGTTGGTTTTGTTGATCTCTTTGGTCAATGCCAATACGTGCAGTGTGCTTGGTTAGCACACCACACCTTTTGGGAGTCTATTTGCTGACCTCATTTTTGATGAGGTCTTTTGCTTCTCTCTCTAGTACTTAGGATCTAGCCTTAGGCTTTTCCTTTGACTAATCTTAGAGGACTAGAAATGGAACCCACCACTTAGAAATTCAAACACCTCTTAACTCCCTGCAAACCCCATAAGCTTGATTGTAGATCCCTAATCACCTAGAGGGTTGAAATCAAATGTGGAGGTTTAAAGGATGAGTTCCTTAATGGATCTTTTTGGCCTTAAGAATACCCTGGATGGCCTGGTCTGGTGAGGGTTGACTTGCACATACACTACACTCTCACACACATTCCAAGTCCTAAAACCATACTCTCACCCAACTTGACTTCCTGACTCAAGTAGGTAATCCACATGGATGGTCCTTAACCCCTAAGCCCCTCGCTAAGAGGGTTAGGAACAACATAGTGAATGCCTCAAATGAGTCCTCTCATGGCTCATATGGGCTTAATACGGCTTCATGGCTCAACCAAAGTGATTCTATTCTACTCAAATTTGATCAATCTTTATTTTCCCAAAATTTCAATTTTTGACCCCCGGGGCCCTACACCCACTAAACCTACCAAAAGCTCTAGAAACTACTCAAAATTTGCAAAATCACCTAAATTACCTAAAATTCCTCAAAATCAATCCTAAATATTTCCCCCCACTCAAATTGATCATCCACAGCCAAAAATACCAAAGATTCCAAAAGTACCCCGCCAATACCCTCCAAATACCCAAAATGCCCTTCTTAGCCCAAAAATCCAAAAATTCCAAAAATTCCCAGAAAATTCCAAAAAATCCCAAATATTCCCTATTTCATTTTGTTTAACTACATCATGGGCCAATTTTTCCATTTTACCCCACTTTTATCAAAACCCCCAATTTGACCCATTTTAAACCCAAGTGAACCCAATGTCAAACCAAACCAGCCCAATTGACCTCCATTTTGGTCCAATTCAATTCTAAACTTCAATTCAACATCCCCAATATCAATTTAGACCAAATCTAATTCCAATTTGATTGACATTTGATCCCAATTTCAATTTGAAGCCTAAGGCCCAGTTTTGGCCCATGACCCAAACCTAGCTCAAACCAATCCAATCCAACTCCAATTGGCCCCAAATCTTTTCTAAAGCCTTCCTAACATCTCCATAAACAATACACTAACTTGATTTGCCAAAAATTTGAACCTAAACTCCACCCAAACCTAACCTAAAGTCAAAATCCCTTAAATTGGCCTAAGCCCAAACCTAACCTAAATGGGCCCAAATCCCAAAATCAAAGCCCAACCAAAGTTGAAAACTCTTTGTAACACTCCCATAAACATTTCTCAACATTAATTTTACATCAAATCCAACTTTAGCCCAACCTTAGCCCAAGTTAGCCCAATTTTGCCCACCTTGGCCCCTTTAACTAAAAGGCCCAAATTCAACCCAATTCTACTCCAAATCACACTAAATTGATTCCAAACCATTCATGAAACATCCCTAAACCAATTGCAACATTTATTTGGCATGATCCTTCACAAAATTTCCATCCACCAATTTATTTTAAAACCTAAAGGCCCACTTTCTTAAACCATTCTAAAAGCCCACTTCCACCACATCCAAAAGCCCAAACCCATTCCAAAGCCCACATGACAATTCCTTCTCATCATCCCTTTAAATGGAATCAACTCCTAAGTCCCAAATCAATCATCAAATCAACCTAAATCAATCACCATCTAAATTTTTCACTAAATTGCCAAAATCTCCAAATTCCTTTTTCATATAAATGAATCCACTTTTCTTAAGCCAAAAATGAGCCAAATGGAGCCACATGCAAGGCATGGACAAGCCACATGATGCCATGGGAGGTTTGACTTGTCATTAAGCCATTAATGGCAAGAAGAGGGAGTCCTTTCCTAAGCCCTCCTTACGCCATTTTAACCTATTTAATGCAACACCATAACTCAAAATTAACTTAAACTATTTTGATGGGGACTTCACCACTCCATGGCAGCTGACCCAACTAATCCCCCTAGCCCAAAATCAGACCATGGGAAGGTGAACCAAGCCCAAATACATGGGTTGACCAAATTGAACCCAAAATGAGCCTCTCCCCATTCCATTTCAATTCAGCCCCTTTACACATGTCAAACTCCAATTAACTTCACCAAATTCAACCCCTGACCCCACTGAGTCAGATGGTGACCCATGCCTAGCCGGCCAACCACCACAGCCGCCAGAAAACACCATGGCCGAGAGCTCCATGTGAGCCAAAAAATTCAATTCTCCCTTGCTGACTTGTCTCAACCCAAATGGACAGCATAGCTCTTCTTCTCCTCACCAGAGCAACTGATCCCGGCCTCCGATTGCCCCGGGAAGCCCTCCGACCATGCCTGTTTAAACACCACCACCTCTCGGCCAAAGAGAGAGTTGAACCCGGACCTTAAGTAAACTCCGCCAAAATTTCTCCGGGACCTTCTCCGAACCGAGGAGCGAGTTGATCCCCGAGTGTTCCTTTGCCCTAATCCCCATTAACGGAGCTCGATTTCGAGTTGAAAATCCACCCAAAAAATAGGACACTTCCCCACAGGTGAGCCAATCTCCAAATTGATTGGTCTTACACCTTCACCGGACCGAGAGGAGAAGTTCCGGCAAGAAACCCCCTCACCGGGCCGAGTCATTGCTTCCGGCCTCCAAGCTTTGTGATCGGGCTTGGTCACTTTCACACCTAGACAATTCCTCAGAGCTAGAGACTTCATCTGGAGCTTGCCTGGACTCAATCGAAGGTGACACAACTCTGAGATCGAAGCTCCACTTCTCTGAGCAAAGGTATGAACTCACTCTTCCTCCTGAGCTTCCAGCGATTCTCCATTTTGTTTAAGATAACTTCATAGCCCATAAAATGTATGAATGTGTTTGTCTCTTCAAGACGAATCCATAGAGCATAAGAACACAAAATTCCATTCAGAATCGAGTGAGATCTTAGGGTTTTAGTGTGGACGGTCATGGGTGCACACCAGTCGTAGACGATGACCAGGAGCCATTGGATTGCGCGTGTATCGAGCGGACGGTTCAGATTACGCCAGACCATGGAATGTTACATGAACCGCGGGCCCCCGAAGCACTAAGTCAGATGGCGGCGTCCAATGGGAATGCGTCGCGTGGGTTTTCGGAGCTGTCGATGTTGCGCTGGCGCCGCGTGGATAAGTAGATAAATAAGGTATTTTTGAATTATTTAAATGCCCAAAACTTCAAAAATCCATATCTTTCCATAGAAAAACCACAAAATTAAAAAAAAATACCCTCTTGCTCAGTGAACAGAGGACAATAATGTGGAAAAGAAATCAAATTAATTGGATGAGTATTTTATTTTTAATAATTTATTTACTATTTTCAAAATTTTGATTCTCCTTTTACATGGATAATTCACCATGGCATGAGACCATAGGATTTTTGAAGCCTCTGATCTTGGGAACATTCCTTGAATATTTCAAGGTCAGAGGCCATCTCTATGAAAAGTTATTGAATTTTCAATTTTATGTCACTGTTTTAGGTATTTTAATTTCAATCATTAGCATGTTGTGAAATAAATTCTAGAAAATTTGGTGATGTTCCTTAGGACCAAAGGACACTATGAAAAATATATTTTGAGTTAATTCATTCATAATAACCTTAATTTGCCTAAACCCCTAAAATTGAATTTGAATTAATTAGGGTAAACCACACATCAAATTGACTTGAAAAAAAATCTCCATTGATCTTTAGGATCAGAGAGACCTCACATAAAAATTTGAAATCAATTGGACTTGATTAACCCTACCAAATAGGTTGATTAAGCCTCATAAGCAAAATTGAACTTTAAAAATTCGTAACTCTAAAAATTGTTTTCAAAAATTAACAAAAATGGTTTTGGAGCTTCTCTAATATCAGGGGAGTTTAGGAAAACTAAAATTGGAATTTTGTAACAAAAGTTGATTTTTAATAATATTTTAATATTTTAATAATTAAAAAAATAATAAAAATCATAAAAATATTAAAAATCAAAAAAATGTCACATTTTGACTCCTAATCACTTAGGAACAAACAAAATATTTTACCTAAGTCCCTAGGATAAGATATTGAATTTTAAAGGCTTAATGTAATTTTTAATATTAAAAAAATGAATTTTCAACCTTCCTCACTAAAATAATTCTAATAAATCAAAGAAAAATCAGAAAATTATAAAATTTATTTCTCTAAACTCCTTGAGGTTAGAGAGATTTAAGAAAAATCTAAAATCTATTTTTCAACTTTTATTTTATTTTAAAATTAATTAAAACTCTAAAAGTCAAAATAAATATAATAAAGAAAATATAATTCAAAAAACTCTCGTGGGATCTTAATCGGTTATGTTTAAACAACTTTAAGATTTGTTTTAATTAAAATATTAAAAAAACACATGGATTTTAAGATTTTCTCCAAACCAAAACACTTCTCTCATCTCATGATTTTCACCTTCTACAACTAAGGCCCTGTTTGTTTCACCATTTTATCCCGCGGCGCGGCAAAGCACCGCACTTTCGATCGCGGCGGGTTCCGATTCGAGATGAATTTGCGGTGCTTCGCCTCGAAGTCGAGGGAAAGCCGGCCGCGGGATAAACACGCGGCCCCAAATTCATCCAGCTTTTACCCTTCGCCCCAAATTTCTCGTTGCCCTCGCTCGCCCGTGCTCCCGAGCTCTGAGCTCCCGATCCCCTTCTCCGCCCTCAATCTTCCCGCGAGATCAGGACTTCTCAGCCCTAAATCGAATACCTACGATCTAACTGGTATCATTCTCTCTCGAGGCTCCGTCTCCCTCTCCCCCCCCTCTTTCTCGTAGAAATTTTTATAGATCCACGATCCTTCCTAGTACATCTATGGTTCTAAAAACTTATGTAATGAGTAGTTGTGCTTCTGCGTTTGCTCCTAACAGCTATACAAGGATTCATGATAATTTTTAGATGAACATTTTCACTGCTCCTAACAGCTATTTAGGTTTATGTTCTTTGAAAGATTCGTTGAAATGCTTCTGCGGTTGCTCCTAATGGCTTACTGTGTCAAGGATATCTGGCTAAATGCTAAGGATATCTGGTTAATTGCTCTTGGTCTATTTTGTAGAAGTTTTCTTCCCTGTGGACTGTTGGGTTTTCTTCAGGCTTTTTAAGTTGTGAATTTTTAGAAATTACACATTTTTCAATTGGATTTTCAGAGTTTTCTTCCCCGTGGTAGAGATTGTGGATATCTTAGATCAGTCATGCTTAACCTGTAGTTGAATACAATCACTTTGATCTCTTAGAAGAAAGAAGAATATATCTTGAAGCATAACTTCTTTCACTGTGATCTTATGGTGAAAGACTTTCAAGATGTATATGTTAAATTTTTTTTTGAAGATTGATTTTCTACACATCAAATTATTCAAATTAATCTTTTTTATATTTGAAGATTGATTTTCTCTGGTTTTATTTGAAGCATGGTTATATGCAACCATCAAGAATTTGATTTAGAAGTATATTATTCTATTAGTTTGTCTCGGTGTACTATAAAAGGTGCAGTTTATGTTTGTGGAATGGTGCTTATTGTCATTTTTTACATATCCTATGGTCTTTTTTCCTTTGTATATCTTCCACTGCATGCTATGAGAATGACACCTCCTATTAATTGCACATTTTAGGACAAATATGCTTCTCATATTTTTATTTGAGGACTTCTTAAATGGTTGTTATGCGGATTGGTTAGATTGCAATGCCTATACGAAACTGGTTATGTTTCAAAAATGGTTAACTTAACATCCATCTATATTTATAGCATGCAGTATTGGGTTATTGAATAAATGTACACCTCCTATTTATAGCATGCAGTATTGCTAAGCTTGCATCCCAATAAATGTATTAATGCTACATTGAAATTATGTTATTCTCGATCCTCAAATTATTTAAATTCCAAGTGGAAGATCAATTGGGTGCATATATGTGTGCATTGTGCACATGCGGAATATGGTGACATGTGTGCATTGTGCACATGGGGAATATGGTGTTATATGTGTAGCAATATGTTTTGGGTGATAGATGGGCTCCTTTAAAGATTGGGGAAGTTCACTTTTACTATTCTCAGGGTTGTTGGTTGGATTGATAGTAGGGCTCCTTTAAAAAATATTTTATCTTAAATAGTTTCTCAAATTAGGGAAGCTTTGTTTGAAATTTGCTAGGGATTTGTTCAAAGTTGCTTTGTTTCGATTTGGAGCTGTTGTTCATCTTAAGTTGACTATTTTTTACATAAATTATGCTCGAGCTTAGATTGGGAAGTTCACTCTTTTTTCTCATTTTACTTTCGGCCTTCTCCGATTAAAATCAGTTAAGAACAAATACTTTATCTAGCTAAATTTCTTACATTTCTTTAAACGAATTCTCTGTCTAGATGATGCTGAGCATGAGAAAACTATTTCTAATGCTCATTGTATAGGTAAGGTGGCTGACGAGTAAAAATATAAGTTAAGAAGCATGGTAATTTTTGCTGAGCAGAGGAAATTTTGTTGTTTTTGGGAAATAGCTTGTGGATTGAGCTGTAAATTATGTTTTTTTTAAGTTATAACGGGATTGAGTTGTTGGCAACCCATTTGTAGAAGCTCTGTACATGTTCAAAAATTTCATTAATGAAGATATATTGCTCCTTTCACGTGGATGTAGGTCAATATGACCGAACCACGTAAATTGATTTGTTCCACTATCTTCATATAGTTTATTCCATTTTTTATTTTGCATTTCAGCATTTCTTTATAGAAAATTGAAATAACAGATTTTGCATCTGTCATTTCAATTTCCTTCAATATGGTAGCCAATTTTTCATGATGTACCTGTTTCTATATATTCGTAGTATGACTAATAAAAACTAAGAGATTGCTACTCCGACACTTTGGGAGAAGGACATTAAAATGATATTCTGCGATCTATGAATTTCTGAGGTCGAAAAGGGGAATAGGCCAAATCTTTTTTTAGTAAATAAGGTTGGCAAAACATTGTTACAAAGTTTAAGGAGGTCACGGGCAGGGACTATGACAGGCTCCAGCTTAAGAATAAATGGGACCAACTAAAGAAAGATTGGAAACTTTGGAATGATTTAAAATATGGATCAACTGGCTTGGGCTGGGATCCGTCGAAGCGAACTATTGCTGCTACAGAACAATGGTGGACTGAAAGGCTTGCGGTAAGACATTATTGAATTAGTTTTGGTTATGTTTTACAGTTTTATTGCACATCTTCTAATAAGAATTATTTATCCTTACAGATTTTCCTACGGCGAAAAAGTTCAAAACAGTTGGGATAGAACCAGAATTGGAGGACGAACTAGATAGAATGTTTGGTGGGGTGGTAGCGATAGGGGAATATTCAGTTGTACCTAGCCAAACAATAATTGCAACAACCCCTGAAGAGGTCGTCGTAGAACAATCAAACGATTCAGCAGAACTCCGCATGTACGAGCAAACTGAAATGCAATCAACAAACCGTATGAAGCGGCCCCGAATCGAAAAGAAGAGGAAGAGTTCTGCTGCAACTATGCGAGATCAGCTCTCATTACTTGTGGAGTCAACAAATGATGCCCCGCACAGAGTTCAAAAAACTGACGTCCATGAGGTTATTAGGCTTCTTCAGCACGACCCAGACATTATAGGGAATTGTGATCTTTTCTTCTTTGCTATCGACCTCCTCTGTGACTCTCTCCACCGAGACTTCTTCAATGCACTTGACAGAGAGCTACGAGTAGAATACATACGCTATTATTATAACCGTCGCACCATGTGATCTGATATGGAACTGTTGATTTTATTTCATCTATCATTAGTACTGTTAGCGATGTTGTTGTTTGGACAAGTTCTATTTGAATGATGGAATGTTTGAGTTATTTCCTTTCTAAATATAGTTTATTCATTTGCTTCTTTTAGTTAGTTGATGATTTCTATAGAAAGTAACTTGTTTTATTTAAAAGGTGCAGTTTATACCGTCATGAATCCGGACCAACTCCGACGCCGTAGGAGAAATGCAGCGGTAAATATAATGCTGCAATACTATAATACGTACGTCGATCGTGAACCTTGTTACACTTCATTTCAGTATGGAGAAAAATGGATGGGTGAAAGGATTTCAGGACACCCAACGAGATTTCGTAACATCTTCCGCATGTCACATGATGTTTTCAGAGATCTTCTATTAAACCTAACAACATCTCATGGACTTCATGTGTCTTCTAGGAAAACAGACCGTGAAGTATTGGGCATCACACTTTACATACTATCATAGAACGAGTCAATGCTGGGAGCCATGGAACGCTTTCAGCATTCGTCGGAAATAATAAGCAGATATTTCTTAGTTGGTTTGGCTTCTCTTGTCAGTCTAGCAAAAGCCATAATAAAACTAACTGATCTGACTTTTGCAAGGACCCCGACAGAGATTCTCAACGATGATCGATATATGTCGTATTTCAAGGTACACATATTGACTAGAATAATTTTTTTTAATGAATTGCATATTGAAATGATTTTTTTTTGTTTCTAAAGGATTGCATCGGCGCAATCGATGGAACGCACGTTCATGTTATAGTGTCGGATAATTATAAAGTTGCTTTTAACGGCCGTTCTAGGAGGACAACTCAAAATATAATGGCATTTTGTGATTTCAACATGTGCTTTACATTTGCATTGGCTGGATGGGAGGGCAGCACACATGATAGTAGAGTTTTTAAATTGCAACAAGAAATCCGGACTACAATTTCCCTCACCCACCGCACGGTAAGGTCATTTGTAATATAAAAAGTCGATATTTTTTGTCACATACTTTGCTAAATTTCCTATCATTACAGGAAAGTATTTTTTGGAAGATGCTGGCTACCCAATGTAGAGGGGGTATCTTAAACCCTATCCTGATACAAAGTATCATATTCCAGATTTTGAAACATCCAGTAATCGCACAAGAACTAGAAAGGAGGTGTTTAATACGGGACATTCATCCTTGTGAGGCGTTATTGAGAGGACATTTGGAGTTTGGAAGAAGAAATGGGTCATTCTTCGAGATATGCCACCTTATCCGTTTCCCAAACAGGTTCAGATAGTATTAGCAACTATGGCCCTACATAACTATATTAGGCGGCACCCAACTCAAGCTGATGTTGATTTTGACCATGCCGATCAAGATGACGAGGTTGATACAATCGAAGGTTATGAGGACCGCATTGACCAATCTCAACCACGGGAGGAGAAGAATAGTGCAGCAATGTGGATGAAAGATGGGGAGGGTGCAAACGGAATGGCAGCCCTTCGAGAAGACATTACTCGCTAGTTAGTTGGAGAGTGATTTTGTTCAGCAGTGCAATGTATGTCTTTTATACTCTGTTGAGCACTTTAATTCGCATTATAGATCCGTAAGATTAATGTTTGTCTTACATACAGCTTGATTATTATCATTTTGTTTTACCATTTGATACTCAAATTATTTCAACTGTTTATCTGCTTGTATTTCAGGTAGGCATGAGCTCCAGTACGTCGGCTACCTCTCGCTGAGTGCTATGTCACTGTGGGCTGCAGACATCTCTTTTGGCATCGCGACAGCCGCATAGCTTTTGCCGAAAGTTTTATGCCTGTCCTCGGAACATTCCAGAGCAGTGCGGTTTCTTCCGATGGGCAGACAGTTTACCGGATTCTCATGAGTCCGATGCTAGGGAGTGTACGGCCTCAGCAGAAGACGGAGTCACACGGGAGCTACAACAACTCAAAACTAAACAGAACATTATTATATTGTTGGTTGTTGTTGTAATAGTACTTACGGTTTTTTTACTATACTGCTACTAGCACGTGCTTGAGAGGAGTCTATCTTCACCTGTAGAACTTTATGACTTTTTTTAGATATGTACTAGTTATCTTGATGTTTTGTCGTTTCAAATCTTGTGCAAATGGCTGATTTAAAACTCAATAATTTTTAATGCTCTTACGATATATAGATATATATGAATATGTAAATACAAACATACTTTTATATATATTAAAAATTTTAATACTTTTAAAATAGATAGAAATATAAAGATAAGATGTTTTTTATAAATTTAAAAGATATTTTTTTAATACTCTTAATATATGTAGATATATAAAAAATATGTAAAAAAAGACGTACTTTTATAGATAAAAAAATTTTAATACTTTTCAAATATATAGATATATAAAAATATGAATATATAAAGCTTCTTTAAATATCTTTAACCAACATAAAGCTCCTAAATATTTTATTTTATTAATTTGAACAATATATTTAAAAATATAAAAATTTAAAAATATAATTTATATTTATTAATTTGCATATTTAAAGTATAAAATTTTTAAAAAAATTTCATTTGTAAATACTGTATACCATATAAATATATCAAAATTTTCAAACAGTTTTAATAAACACGGGCGATGCAGGTCATTTTACGCCTGCATTGCTTTCCCACGACTGTAACCAAGCAGACAAGCCAGCTTCTCCATGAGCTGCTTCTGAGAGCAGCGCGACTGCATTCGCAAAGGCGAGAAGCTGCAGCCGAATCAAACAGGCCCTAAACCTATGCAACAATAAGGAGCTTTGAGCATGATGGGCAGCACAGCCATCGTCATAAGCAAAACTTGGGTCTACTTCAACAAAACCTTTCTTAGAATTAAATAACAAAGCCATAGGATTTCGAGGTAGTTTAGTTAGTGCAACACAAATCCTCAACTCTTTATTAGGCATTTTCATGATCATGTCATGTAAATTAAGCTTTAACTGGTTTTAGGACTCCGAGGTAGTCGTTTGGTATGACATAAACCCTCACATCTTCGAGGCTATTTGCATGACTGCGTCATACAAATATAAGTCTTAATTAATTAAAATTGGCAGGATTAAAACATTAAATAAACTCTCAAATCTAAGCCAAACAATAGGATAGTTTGGGAAGTTGCTAAGATTCTACTTGGATCCTCAACTTCTCCTACTTTTCTTCCTTTGGACTCCTGAAATTAACTGTTCCAAATTTGATCCATTCCTTATTGAAATTGCAAAATTCAATCCTTTGAAAACCTTAAACTTTGAAATTATTTAGAGCAAAACCACTAATCATTATCGAGAGTTTTCTTAAATGATTCCCGTCATTTAAGATGTAATTAACTATAGGGGCTTGCCCTTATAGGGAACTTTAAGAACCCAGAGTAATATAAACCCTGCTCAATGCCTTTATATTAAGCAGGGGAACTTGTCGGCTTATAAAATTGGTTCGCAGACCAAACGGATGTCACAAATCTTCTAGTTTAATTAATCTAGCCCCATCGTCAAGCTGTGAGTCTATTCTTCGGGATAGATACACGGTTTGTGATGCGGTGTTTGTTTATATAAACTATTTGGGATGTGAGATCGGTTTAATTTTTCATATCTTAAAATTTTCAAACTTAAAATTATTTTCAAAAATAAAATACTACTTTTCAAATTATATATTCAAACTAAATTTAAAATTCTCCGACAATTTCTGTTAGGTGACCCCTTCTCAAAATACAACACACAACCAAAAATTATGCCGACATGTGCAGGTCAACCCTCACCAGACCAGGCCACCCAGGGTAGTCCTAAGGCCAAAGAGTCCTATAGGGAACTTATCCTTTAAACCTACACATTTGATCTTAACCCTCCAAGTGACTTAGGGGTTTACAATCAAACTTATGGGATTTGCAGGGAGTTAAGAGGTGTTTGTATCTCTAAGTGGTGGGTTTCATTTCTAGTCCTCTCAGATAGTCAAAGGGAAAGCCTAAGGCTAGATCCTAAGTAATAAGGAGAGAGAAGAGAAAAGACCTCATCAAAAATGAGGTCAACAGTGCCTTAAGCAACTCCTGGTTAAATTCAGAGCTCTATAAATAGAAATCCATTCTACAGAAAAAATGGTGTTGACCTCATTTTTGATGAGGTCTTCTCTTCTTCTTTTTAGTGCTTAGGATCTAGCCTTAGGCTTTTCCTTTGACTATCTTAGAGGACTAGAATTGGGACCCACCTTTTAGAAATTCAAACCACTTCTAAACTCCCTGCAAACTCCACAAACTTGACTGTAGACCCCTAATCACCTAGAGGGTTGAACTCAAATGTGGAAGTTTAAAGGATGAGTTCCTATGGGACTTTTGGCCTTAGGACCCACTGGCGGCTCGGTGCAGTGAGGCGACTTACACACACACTACACTTACACAATACACCTATACACTTATACACTTTCACACACTTCCTAAAAAACCACACCCATACCCAACTTGACCTCCTGACTCATGTAGGTGATTCACATGGATGGTCCTTAACCCCTAAGCCCTTGGCAAAGAGGGTTAGGAACAACATAGTGAGTGCCTCAAATGAGTCCCTTCATGGCTCATATGTGCTTGATATGGCTTCATAGATCAACCAAAATGATTTTATTCCACTTACATCCACTCAATCTTCATTTTTCCAAAATTTCAATTTTTGACCCCCAGGGCCCTACACCTACTAAACCTACCAAAAAACCCTTGAAACTACCCAAAATTCTCAAAAATTTCCAAATTACCCAAAATTCCTCAAAACCAATCCCAAACATTTCCACATCACTCAAATTGGTCATCCATACCCAAAAACACCAAAAATTCCAAGAAAACCTCCCAATACCCTCCAAATACCCAAAATACCCCTCTTGACCCAAAAATCCAAAAATTCAGAAAATTCCCAGAAAATTCCAGAAAATCCCAAATATTCCCAATTTCATTTTGTCCAACTACACCATGGGCCAATTTTGTCAATTTACCCCACTTTTGTCAAAACCCCCAATTTGACCCATTTTAACCCAAAGTGAACCCAATGTTAAACCAAACCTTCCCAATTGACCCCAATTTTGGTCCAAATCAATTATAAACTTCAATTCAACATTTCCAATACCAATCTAGACCAAACCCAAGTCCAATTTGATTGACATTTGGATCCAATTTCACTTTTGGCCTTAAAGCCCAATTTGGACCCATGACCCAAACTTAACCCAAACTCACCCAATTCAGCTCCAATTAACCCCAAATCTTTTCTAAATCTTCCTTAACATCCCCACAAACAAAACACTAACATGATATGACCAAAATTTAGACCCAAACCCCACTCAAATTCAACCTAAAGCTAAAAGGCCCATTTTTGACATAAACCCAAACCTAACCCAAATGAGCCCAAACCCCAAAATCAAAGCCCAACCAAAGCAAAAACCTCTTTGAAACACTCTCATAAATATTTCTCAACATTAATTTTACATCAATTTCAACCCTAGCCCAGCATTGGCCCAATTTGGCCCACTTGGACCTATATTGGCCCATTCACCAAAAGAGCCCAAATTCAACCCAATTCAAACCCAAATTACTCCCAATTTGCTTTAAGTCACTCATGATACATCCATGAGCTAAACACAACAATTATTTGGACCAACATCTTTACAAAATTTCATCCCAAAATACATTTTAAAATCCAAAAGCCCACCTTCTTAAACCATCTTAAAAGCCCATCTAAAACCATTTCAAAAGGCCCAAAATCTACCCTAAAGCCCACATGACATCTCCATTTGCCATCCACTTAATTAAAGCCATTACCTAAGTCCTAAATTCATCATCAAATAATTCCAAATCAAGTTTCATACAAATTTCCATCAAATTACCAAAAATTCCTAAAATCCATTTTCATGAAATTGACCAAACTTTTTGCCAAGCCAAAGGTGAGCCATGCAAGCCATGGACAAGCCACATGAAGCCATGGAAGGCTTAACATGTGATCAAGCCACAAATGGCAAAAGGAGGAGCCTCTTTTAAGCCCCCTTAAAAAGGTTTTAACCCTTTTAATGCTTCACCTTAATCCATGTTTAATCAAAATATTCATGGATGGTGACTTCTCCACCCTTTCCTAGCTGATCCATCCGATCTTCCCTCAGCCAAATCGGCCATGGGGAGGTGAACCAAGCCCAAAAGGTGGGTTGACCCATTTGGACCCAAAATGAGCTCATCCCCCATTCCATTTCAATTCAACTCCTTTACACATGTCCATGGCCAATTGATCGCACAAACCTCCAACCCCGACCTCCCCGACCTTGAGGTGACTCGACCACAGCCGGCCACCACCACGGCCGCCGGAAACCACCGGGCCGAGAGCTCACATGTGAGCCCAACTTGGAATTCTCACCTGCCGAGCCGCCCCATCCCCGGTGGCCATTGGAGCTGTTCTTCTCTTGCCAAGAGAAGCCGATCCCAAGCCCTAACTCTCCCCGGGAGGCCCTCCACCCTCTCCTATTTAAACACCACCCCTCTCGGCCATGAGAGGTGCTGAAAAAAACCTTAAGGAAACTCCGCCAAAATTGTTCCGGACTCCTCCCCATACACGAGCACTTGATCCCAGGTGAGATCCCCCTGCCATTTCTTCTCTGTAAGCTCAATTTCAAAGTTGAAATTCCACCCAAAACCGGGACACTTCTCCACGGTGGACCAATCCTCAAATTGATTGGTCCTACACCTTCACCGGACCAAGGGAAGGTGTCCACCGAGCAAAAGCCCCATCTCCGAGCCACCCGGTTGCTCCGACCTCCAAGCTTTGTGATCGGGCTTGGTCGAAATCACATCTAGACAATTCACCAGACAAGGAGACTTTATCTGGAGCTTGCTGAGATCCAATCGAAGGCGCAACAACTCTCAGATCGAAGCCACACTTCTCTGAGCAAAGGTATGAGTTAATTCTTCATCCCGAGCTTCTAGAGATTCTCCATTTCAAATGCTTTAATTTCAATGCATGATAACCGTATAGATGTGTTCGTCACTTCAAGACGAATCCATAGAGCATAAGAACATGAAAATCCATTGAGTATCGAGTGAGATATTAGGGATTTAGTGTGGACGGCTCTCGGGGGAGGACACTTGGGGACGATGAACGGATGCCGTCCATTTAATACAAGCGCGAACAGATGGCTCAGATCACGTCGGACCAGAAGACGGAGCGATACAGCGGGCCCCGGGAGCGCTGAGTTAGATGGCGGCGTCGAATGGGAGCGCGACGCGTGTGCGTTCGGAGATGCCGAGGATGAGTTGGCGCCGCGTGGATAAATAAAAAATTAGGGGTATTTTCTATTTATTTTATTCCCTAAACTTCAAAAATTCATCACTTTGTGTAGAAAAATCAGAAAAATAAAATAAAAATACCCTCTTGCTCAGTGAACAGAGGAAAATAATGTGGAAAAGAAATCACTTAATTTCATCAAGTATTTTATTTTTTATAATTTATTTACTCTCTGCATATGTTTAATTCTCCATGCATGTATACAATTCACCATGGCATGAGACCATAGGGCTTTTGAAGCCTCTGAATTTGGGAACATTCCCTGAATTTTCCAAAGTCAGAGGCCATCCCTATGAAGAGTTATGTATTTTCCAAGTTTATGTCACTATTTTGAGTATTTTAATTCCAATAAATAGCATGTTGTGAAATAAATGCTAGGAAAATTTGGTGATGTTCCTTATGACCAGAGAACCCTAGGAAAAATAGGTTTTGAGTTAGTTCATTTAAAACAACCCTAATTGGCTTAAACACCCAAAATAAGACTCTAATTAATTAGAGCTAACCATACATCAAATTGACTTGAAATCAATTCTCCACTGACCTTTAGGATCAGAGGAACCCATCATAAAAATTTGAGGTCAATTGGATTTGGTTAGCCCTATTAATTGGGTTGATTAAGCCACTTAGTCATTTTAAACTTTAAAAATTCATAACTTTCAAAATACTTTTTAAAAATTCACTAAATTGGTTTTGGAGCCTCTCTGATATTAGGGGAATTTAAGAAAATTAAAATTTAAATTTTCTAAAAAAGTTGATTTTTTAATATTATTTTAATATTTTAATAATTAAAAAATAATAAAAATCACAAAAATAATAAAATTCACCAAAATGTTACATTTTGAATTTTAATCACTTAGGAACAAACCCCATATTTTTCTTAGGTCTATTTAGTGAGATATCAAATTTTAAAGCTCTAGGGTAATTTTAAAATTAAAAAAAATGTATTTTCTAGCATTTTCACTAAAATAATTATAATAAATCATAGAAAAATCAGAAAATTGTAAAATTTAATTCTCTGATTTCCTTGATATTAGAGAGATTTTTGAAAAATATAAAATTCATTTTTCAACATTTATTTTATTTTTAAATTAATTAACACTCCAAAATTTAAAATAATTATAATAAAAATAATATAATTCAAAAAATCACCAAAATTAGTCCAAGTGGTCCTCTGGTCATTAGTAATGTCCCATAATTTTCTTAAGGACAGAAACTTTCCCTTGGTCATGTTATTAAATTTTCCTTGGAAATCTCTATTTTCTACCAAAAATAATTATATAAATAAATTAAATACAGGAAAATCACATTTTCTCCTCTCATGTCTTTATTGACATGTGAGTGAAGTCATATAAAAATTTCAAATTCATTTGAGTTCAATTTAGTGAGTTATGAAATTATTATGCTTAAAGGGTAAAATGGTAATTAAATTTTTTTAATCCTTAATTAAAACTTTAGGTTTAATAAAAAATTAACAAGTAAAATATTTGATCCTAATCTGATTTGGATGATTGAAATTTAAATAATTAAAGGGTAGAAACCCATTAAGCAATTTAAAATGATTCAACCTTAATTAAATAATTGATTAAATTTGGAAGAATAATAAAATTGGAATTATTAAAATAGGGATATTATTAGGAAGAGATTTATTCTTTAATTTAAAAATCCCTAAATTAATCATTTCATTAATGTTCAATTCTTAATTAAAATGATAATTCAAATTTAAAATATTAAAAGGCTTAATCATTAAACTAAAATCAAATTATTGAACTCTTTTAAAATTTTAATTAAAATTAAAATAAATTAAAAATTAAATAAAATTAAATTAAATTAAATTAAATTAAATAAAATTAAATTAAATTAAATTAAATTAAATTAAATTAAAATAAATTAAATTAAAAATAAAATTAAATTAAAAATTAAATCAAGTTAAATTAAATTAAATTAAATTAACAAATTAAATTAAATTAAATTAAATTAAATCAAATTAAATTAAAATTAAATCAAATCAAATTAATTTAATGTAACATCAAAGCAAATTAAATTAAGTTAAATCAAATTAAAGATTAAATTAAATGAATAAGTTAAATTAAGGTAAATTAAATTAAATTAAATTAAATTGAATTAAATTAAATTAAGTTGAATTAAATATAACATCACCAAAGACATAAAGAATTCAAAATAAATCTAAAGCAACTTGAACACTATTCCAAATTTAAACCCATAAACTTAAATTAAATCATTTGAACACCAACTTGCCCTCGAAAGCTTTAGTTAGCATAACTCCTAAACAGAATATTAAATGAAATGTTACTTCACTTATAGGACATTCAAATATCCTAGTTCACTGAGCAAGATAACAAAACTTGAGATTCTTGGACGATTAATTCATTTGTATAATTAAATTCATTTGGACTTAAAACAATTCTAAGCAATATTGAAAAGATGTTTAAGATTCTTCTTAAACACTTTCTCAATATGATAGGATGTTTATAAGAACAATTGAATTTAATTGTTCTTTGATGAAGAAAATCGTCTTCGAACCAAAAACACAAGGAACCTAGACGTCGTAGGAAATGACTAGCTATAGTGATTAGGAATTTGGTAGAAAACCATAACCCTTACCTTAGCTCTACCTAGGAACTTGCTTAAATATTCTAATTGTGTTTTAAGTGCGACTTGGGATGACGGGAAGACCCTCCAGTGTACGCTTTTATTTTATTGCAATTTACTTTCCCGCAATTTACTTTCTTGCAATTTACTTTATTGCAAATGCACTTTACTTTTCTTGCATGATAAAACAACCTGTTGCATGAAAACCCACACCTTTAGGATAGTCCCTAAAACTCGAAACCAAAACTAAGTTAAAAGTCATTGCAAGATAAAATTCACCGCCACAACATTTTAAAATATAAAACAACTCAAAATTTAATCACAAACGGAACACAAAACTACAATTACAACTAAATTAAAACGTCCTGTTGGATGATCGGAATACCTCGGATGATGTAACCTACGTGTTGCTAACGGGATTTCCCACGGTCTAAATGAAAGTGTGGAACTCATTTAGTTGAGTTTAGCAAATTCATCTGGACTAAGTGAATCCGATAAAAATAATGATGCCGGAAGGATGGAACCGCGGGATCTTAACCGGTGTCGTTATAATCAACTTTAAGATTTGTTTTAATTAAGACACAAAAAACACTTGGAAATTAAGATTTTCTCTAAACCAAAACACTTTTCTCATCCCACGATTTATGATTTCGAAACTAAACCTCGCAACAACAAGGAGCTCGGAGCATGGTGGGCGAAGCACGGCCATCGTCATCAGCAAAACCCGAGTCTACTTCAACAAAACTTTCCTAGAATTAAATAACAAAGCCATAGGACTTCGAGGTAGTTTGCTCTAGTGCAACATAAATCCTCGGCTCTTCGTTAGGCATTTGCATTGCAAATTAAGCCCTAACCTAGGCCTTAGGATTCCGAGGTAGTTGTCCGGTACGACAATAAACCCTCACATCTTCGAGGCTTTTTGTTTGATTTTATCATACAAATATAAGCCCTAATTAATTAAAATTGGCAAGATTGAAACACTAAATAAACATTAGGACTTTCCTAAATCCAAGCCAAACAATAGGATAGTCGGAAAATTACCGAAGTTCACTTCGAATCTGTGATTTCTCCTACCTTTCTTCCTTTGAATTCTCAAAACAAAATGTTCCAAATTTGATCCATTCCCTATTGGAAATTCCAAAATTCAATCCCTTGAAAACTTAGACTTTGAAATTCTTGAGAGCGAGAATTATTGATTATTATTGAGAGTTTTCTTAGGTGATTCCCGTCACTTAAGATGTAATTAACTATAGGGGCTTGCCCTTATAGGGAATTTTAAAGAACCCGAGTAATATAAACCCCGTTTAATACTTTCATATTAAGCGGGGAATTTGTCGGCTTATAAAATTGGTTCGCAGACCAAACGGATGTCACAAAACTTCTAGTTTATTTGATCGAGCCCCACCATCAAGCAGTGTGTCTATCCTTAGGGATAGATACACGGTTTGTGGTGCGGTGCTCGTTTTTATAAACTATTTGGGATGTGAGATCGGTTTAATCTCATATCTTAAAACCTTCAAATTTAAAATTATTTTCAAAATCAAATACTACTTTTTCAAATTGTTTATCTAAACTAAATTTAAAATTCGCCGACAACTTCTGTTAGGCGACCCCTTTTCAAAATATCACACAACCTAAAAATAGTGCCGACAAATGGCATCAACCCCCCCCTCTTAGTACACATACCCATTTTAGCATGTTCTCTCCCCACTTTAGTTTTATTTAGTCTCTTCCATACTTAGGGTGCCACTTTACATTGTATCTAGTGAGTTTATTTTGAGTATTTATTGTGTGTTATTGCTGTTGGAGTCTTTCATCATTGCTTTGGAGTCAGTAGAAGTCAGTGGATCACTTGAAGGAACACTTCAGATAAGTATTTGTGCGTTGGTTCAAAGTTTTATAAATATGTTTTGTTGTGTTATTTCAATGAGTTATGAGTAGTTAGTTATCTTTATCCTTTCAACTTTGAAAAGATTATAAAATAATTAAATTTTGTAGAGAATTAAATTTAAAATATTTTAACACATTGTGATGATATTAATACCTGATCTTAGTTTACTTTTATAATTGGTCATTTAAATTGTTAAAACCTGTTGAAGAATTATGAATCCTATCCGGAGATAAATTTTTAACTAGTAGATATCACATGAATCCTTAGGTAATCGTATGCTATACGAGAATTATTTAAGGTGAAGTGCAAATAAATAGGAAGATATTATTTATTGGGAGTAAAATTAATTAGTTTTTAGAGTGACAGACTAAATTCTAATAATTTGGTTTACAGAAAGGTAACGGGTCACTAGTAGGGCCGACCATAGCGACCCTTGGACATCTAGTAGTGTGAGCCTAGATTAACCCATTCTACTAACATAAGATCCTGAGCTGATCTATAGATTAGTCAATGTTCTTTGCACCTGGACCAAAGTGTATAGAATAGGAATGCTTGTATTTGGCACAATACCATAATCTAAATTCCCTACAAAAGATAATTATTCCATAAATCATGGATTACTTGAAAAGGAGAAAGTCATTTTTATACTTGCATTAAATTTTAATTACTACTTACTTTACTTTATTACTGTTTACTGCTTACTTGCTTATAGTAAAAATTGTTAGTGAATCAAATTTGAAAACATATATTAAAAGAAAAGAGTATATATAATTTGCAATTAATTTAAAAATTCCAAAATATTTCTTTCATTTCTTACTTTTTATAAATTTACTATCCCTGTGGGATGGATAACCAGGACTCCACTAGAGCCCTGTATTACTTGAATGATACTTATACTTGCGTTTAAAATTGTGACTTTTACAATAATTATTATAAAATCTAAATATAAATTAATAAAAGTAAACCTCACGCATCAAGTTTCTAAAGTCATTTGCTAGGAATTAAATATTCTACAAAGTAGTATCAAATTCTTGTATTTTAAAGCATAAATAAAGTTGCATCGCATCAAGTTTTTGGCGCCGTTGTTGGGGATAGAATAAAAAAATATATAAAAAGTAAAAAGAAAAAAATAAAAATTAAAAAAATAAAAACAAAACAATAAAACAAAACAATAATATCTTTTAAATTTTATGCGTAGTTCTGGATTTGAAGGATTACTACATTTTGATTCTGAATTAGAAAGAACAATAACAAGAATTAAAAAAGGAAAACAAATTTCAAAACATCAAGAAATGGCTAACTTACATAACAATATTCAAAATCCAATTGAAATTAATGAACAAAATATTTATAAACCATTAAGGGAATATGCAAACCCTACAGCTGATGAACTTCATGTTAGTATTCAAATTCCAGCTGTAGATGCTAATTCTTTTGAGCATAAAACCTCTATTATTCAAATGGTTCAAAATAATCAATTTGGAGGAACACCCAATGAAGATCCAAATTTACACATTGCTAATTTTTTAGAACTTTATGCTACCTTTAAATATAATAATATTTCTGATGATGCTTTTAGGCTTAGACTCTTTCCTTTTTCCTTAAAAGATAAAGCAAAGATGTGGATTAATTCATTAGCAACTTGTTCTATTAAAACATGGGATGATATGACACAAAAATTCCTTGCTAAATATTTTCCTCCTCTTAAAACTGCTAAATTGAGAAATGACATTACTTCATTTACGCAATTTGATGGAGAAACAATTTATGAAGCTTGGAAAAAATTTAAAGAACTATTAAGAAAATGTCCTCATCATGCTTTACCAGATTAGTTAATTATTCAAACATTTTATAATGGAATTATTGGATCACTTAGATCTATTATTGATGCTGTTGCTGGTGGTTCTTTAATGGCTAAGACATTTGAAGAAGCCTACACCTTAATTAAAGAAATGGCTAATAATAATTTTCAATGGCCTTCTGAAAGGGTTAATCCTAAAAGAATGGCCAGTATTCAACATAATGAAGCATTTTCTAATTTAGCTTCACAAGTGGCTGCGATATCTAAGAAATTACATAATTTTGATATTAATATATCGCATGTGTGTAATGACAATTCTGCAAATTCTGATGAATCCCAAACAATGGAAACTTTGCAAGCTATTGCTACTAAAACTAATAACCCTTATTCTAATTATTATAATCCTGGTTGGAAAAATCATCCTAATTTTAATAGTAGTAATGGACATCAAGTTAATCCAAATTGGAACAATCAAGGAAATTCAAACTATAGACCAACTTATCCTTCTGGTTATAACAATCAGCAGAAAAAGTTGTCTATAGAAGAATTGATCTTGCAACTAAGCAATCAGCTACAAAGTCAAAACACTGTTATTCGTAATATTGAGAATCAGATGGTTCAAATTGCTAATTTCATTAATTACAGACCTCAAGGAACACTGCCTAGAAATGTCGAAATTAATCCTAAAGGATCTGGAAAAGAACTTGAACAAGCAAAAGTTGTACAACTCAAAAGTGGAAAGGAATTAAAAGAGAAAACAAGGAATGAGATTGAAAAAGAGAAAGAAGTTGAAGAGATTGAAAAACCTAAAGATACCTTTTCTCCATGTCAAGATCAGACTGTTGTACCTATTGAAGTGGAAGTTAAAAGACCACCACCACCTTTTCCTCAAAGACTTAAACAGCAGAAACTTGACTATCAATTTTCTAAGTTCATTGAAATTTTTAAGAAACTTACTATCAACATTCCTTTTGCTGAAGCTTTGGAGCAAGTTATGCAAAATTTATGAAGGATATTTTAAGCAAGAAGAGAAAATTTGAAGCTCATGAAACTGTTGCTTTAAGTGAAGAATGTAGTTCAATAATTCAGAAGAAATTACCTCAAAAACTTAAAGATCCTGGAAGTTTCACTATAGCATGTGCTATTAGAGAAAAATTCTATGGAAAAGCCTTATGTGATTTAGGAGTTAGTATTAATCTCATGACTTTTTTAATCTTTCGAAGGTTAGATTTAGGAGAGATTTCTCCTACCACTGTAACTCTGCAGTTAGCTGATCTATCGATCACTTATCCTAAAGGAGTTATAGAGGATGTTCTTGTTAATGTAGATAAATTTATCTTCCCTGTGGATTTCATTGTTCTAGATATGGAAGAAGATAAAGAAATACCTATCATTTTAGGGAGACCTTTTCTAGCTACCGGTCGAGCTATGATTGATGTGCAAAAAGGAGAATTAATGATGAGAGTTAATGATCAAGAGATAACATTCAATGTTCTGAAATCAATGAGGTATCCTGATAAAGAAAAATGCTATCGGATGGATATTTTTTATTATATAATTGAAAAGCATTATCAAGTAAAATGCAAGGTCATTTCTGATGATAAAAATAAAGAATCTATGTTATATAATTAGTCATTAAATGAAGAAAATTTATCTGAAGAAACTCATTATATTCATGAAAATTGGGAAGATTTAGACACAACTAAAAATGATATACTTTTACACTCAATTGAAAAAGCCCCTAAACTGGAATTAAAAATGTTACTTGCACATTTAAAGTATGCATTTCTTGGAAATTCATTAACTTTACCTGTAATTATACCTTCAAAATTAAGCAAAGATCAAGAAGATAAATTAATAGAAGTTCTGAAGAATTATAAGAAAGCTTTTTGTTGGACTGTTGCACATATAAAAGAAATAAGCCCATCAATCTGTATGCATAGGATTTTAATGGAAGAAAATTGTAAACCCACTTTTGAGCCACAAAGAAGACTAAATCCAATTATGAAAGAGGTTGTCAAGAATGA